>CM033424.1:221913812-224413812 GCA_019425775.1 Rafetus swinhoei | reverse complement strand
AACACGTCTTGTGGATAAGGGCTACCTAGACTTTAGTAACAGAGGGGTAGCCTTGTTAATCTGAATCTGCATAAAAAATCGAGAAGTCCTGTGGCATCTTATCTATAGAATAACAGATTTATAGAGCATAAGCTTTCATGGTCAAAGACCCACTTCGTCAGATGCATGACTTTAGTAAGGCATTTGATATGGTCTCGCATGACCTTCTTATCAGTAAACTAGGGAAATAGTTTAAAACCTAGATGGGGCTACTATAAGGTGGGTGCATAACTGGCTGGATAACCATTCTTAGGGAGTAGTTATTAATGATTCTCAGTCATGCTGAAGGGCATAAAAAGTAGGCAGAGTCTGTTTTGGGACCAGTTCTGTTAAATATCTTCAACTATTTACATGATGGCATAGAGAGTGAGCTTATTAAGTTTGCAAATGATAGCAAGTTGGGAGGGGTTGCATTTGCTTTGGAGGATAGGGTCATAATTCAAAATGATCAGGATAAATTCGAGAAATGGTCTGAGGTAAATAAGATGAAGTTTAATAAGGAGAAATGCAAAGTACTCCGCCTAGGAAGGAACAATCAGTTTCACACATACAGAATGGGAAGTGACTGTCTAGGAAGTGACTGTACTGTAGAAAGGGATTTAGGGGTCATAGTGGACCACAAGCTAAATGAGTCAACAATATGACTCTTGCATCCCAGAATCATCTTTTCTTTGCTTTGCTTTTTTTTTTTTTTTTTTTGCATTAACAAAAGTGTTGTGAGCGAGACATGAGAAGTCATTCTTCCACTCTGCTCTGCACTGAATAGATCTTAGTTGGAGTATTGTGTCCAGTTCTGGGCACCACATTTCAAGAAAGATGTGGAGAAATTGGAGAAGGTCCAGAGAAGAGCAACAAAAATGATTAAAGGTCTAGAAAACATGAGCTATGAGGGAAGACTGAAGGAACTAGGTTTGTTTAGTTTGGAAAAGACTGAGAGGAGATGTGATGGCCGTTTTCAGGTATCTAAAAGGGTGTCACAGGCAGGAGGGGGGAAAATTATTCTCCTTGCCCTCTGAAGATAGGACAAGAAGCAATGGGTTTTAACTGTAGCAAGGGAGGTTTAGGTTGGACATTAGGAAAAGCTTCCTAACTGTCAGGGTGGTCGAACACTGGAATTAATTGCCAAGGGAGGTTGTGGAATCTCCATCATTGGAGGTACTTAAGAGCAGGCTAGACAGACATCTATCAGGGATGATATAAACTGTGCTTGGTCATGCTGTGAGGGCAGGGGACTAGACTTTGTCTCAGGGTCCCTTCCAGTTCTAGTATTCTATGATCTGCTATTCAGACCCTGTCACTTACTACTGTTCATATTCTGCTAGTCTCCACTTGAAATCAAACTGTTAAGTTTATGTAACCATCTAAAAAAACTGTTCCTTCTGATATTCTTAGAGAAACATAAACTTATAAAAATAGCATGCATGAGAAGCCAGAACAAAAGACAAATTTTACATATTAAAGTATTCGTACGTGTGAAAATCTTCCTTCAAACACAGCACAAGCAAACTAGGAAGTCTGTGAGCTATCTCAGGATCAGGCACCACAAATCATTCAAACTTTGCTTTCATGTTGTCATCACGATATGTTGGTTTGTGTATTACCTCATAGATACTTGGCAATATTATCATTGCTTATTTCTCTCCCTCTGTATAAATACCAAATAAGATTAATGGTTTTTTTTTATTTTGCTGGAGATATAGACTGTCCTTTTACTAAAAAGATATTATGAAAGCTTCTTAGTTTGACAGTTTAGCAGTTAAATTTATTCTCTAATTGTAACTTTTTCATTTTTAAACTAATAAAGCTTCCAATCCTTGTATCATATCTTTCATCTCAAAGTAATTTGATCTGTAAATCAGTGCAGCAAACTGAAAGTGTTACTCTGTTTATTTGTCCAGGTAATTGACGGTAATCCTTATTTATCTGTAAAGTTAATTATTCAAATTTTGAAATGGTTGAGTTACTTAAAATTCGGATTGCATTTCAGAATAAACAGTCATTCCTTTCAAGAGTTTGACTGAAGGATAAGGCTAACGTGAATGAAAATCCTGGATGGTGTTCAGTTAAAGTTTGCATGACATTTTTAAAATGTCAAGCTCTAAATTAATACCTACAGTAACGGTAATTAATAAAATGTCTGCACCAGTGTACATAGGTGAACTTTACATCAGTTACACAGAACCATAAGAATAGGAAGCATGTACTAGACATTCTTCAGAATGTCCATAGCCTCATGGTTCAGGTACTCACCTGAGTGTGGGGGGTGCAAGTTCAAGTCTCTGCTCCAATGAATTAGTTATTAATATGTATTTTTGTCATTAATATTTTTTACTCTTAGTAACTTGATTTAGGTGTTTGGAAAAATGGGGATGGCATAATCTTTGGATTAAAAATATCTAAATATATTTTCTGCTTCTAACATACTTTTTACTGGAGAATTTCAGTGCACTTAACAAATATTAGCTAAATTTCCTAAACACGGAGAAGCTGAGGCTCAGAGTAGGTTCAATGTTTAGTATTTTTCCTTAAGTGTCTCTTGTAACCTGCTATTAAGATTAAAAAAAAAATTATGATAAAGCTGAAAGAAAAGTTACATTCAACTACTTAAAATAAATACTGTTGCAATGGCATTTGTATTGGGGTTGTTATATCAGTGCACATATGCTATATGAAACTGCCACTGAAAAATCAGAAATCTTTAGAAGTACTGTATCTGATCTTGGACTACTTGGTTCTACATGTTTTGTTAGTCTTTAAGGTGTTACTAGCCTATTCATTGTTCTTTAAGTTTTTCCTGTTACAGACTAACTTGGCTACCCTTTTGATACTTTTTAGTAATTTGTCAGTGAGACAATCAGTATTTACATAGTGTGTGATAATCACTAATCCCTTACCAATAAGTCTTCTATACAATGCAAGTTGGTGGATATTTCCAATATATAGAAGATAAAACTAATTGTTAACTTCTACCAGATTATCCTTTTGTGTTTAAATTTTCTAAAGCTCTCAGCTGTCTCCCTTGATGGTGGATTTCTATTACAATATTGACTGGCATTTTTCAAAACCTGTCACATTAGACTTCCCCATTTATAAGCTTATTACTGCTATTTCATGTAAGACTTTCCATAAAGTAGCAGAAAACAGATGAAGAATCAAATTTAATTAGACTCTGTTATGTATAACCCGTTATACATAAGTATCACAGTTAAAAAGTTAAATTGAACTACTGCTGAAAGAATTAAATGAAAAATTACTATCGTAACCAGAGGAGTTGTCATAAAAAAAGAGGGCTGACTGAAGCTTTAATCTAACTAAAGCCGCTAGTCAGCTCATCAGATGAGCCTGGGACTTCGATTTCATTCCTAAAAAAACCCATCCAGTAGCCCAGAGGTGAGAGCACTCACCTAGGACATGGGAGACTTAGGTTTATGTTCCTGCTCCAAGAAACGTACGTTTATACAAAGTGGAACACCTCCAACAGGAGAGACACTGAAAGATACTCACCCCAGAATACCTAATCGCCTGGCTCCAAAGAATTGCCAGCATGCTCTTTGTTGATTGTCTTGTGGAGGGCCTGATCCAGAAAGAACACCTGATTAGAGAATCCTGCCAGGACATAGGTATGTACTAGAGCTCCAAGCAGCTCAGCAGCTTCAGGACTTTTAGGTGGTTTTGCATATGCCCATTGGCAGAAGTTTAGGAATCATGGGAATTTAAGCATCTGCAGGGTTAGGTGGCAGCTGTGTAGGGAGTTCTGAAGCTCTCAGTTATGTCCAGGTATTGCACTTTGCCACCTAAAGTGACAGTACATACTGGCAACATTTAAAATTCTGTCTTGTATCAGGAGAACGGAGAATAAGCGCAAGTATGCAAATTATACTAGGGAGCTTTTCCTACACTGAATCAGGGTCCATGTGGAATGGTAGTGTGCAGCATGCTAGAGTTCTGTAGATGTACAGTCCATCTTGTTGCACAGTAATCGTTTGTCTAGACAAGTCATTAGTCTAAATTTTTAAAAAATGTAAAGGGAAACATTTATATTGGCATTAGGCTTTAACTTGAATGTAAAGAGTCATTTTAACTGCAGAGTTTCATAATTCAATGAAAATTAACTATTTTAGAAGGTACATTTAGCAAGACGTGTCAAGTTTCCTAGATTGTCATCATTGTAAATGTTCTAGAAGCTTCTGAAAATTCCACCTCATAAACATAGCAGCATTTTTACTGTCCTATACTACAAAATAAAAAGGTTCCTTATTATAGTGCATTGTATAAATGTAGTTTCCTGTTTTAAACTTCCTTGGTATAGGATTTTTAAAAACTAAAAGTGTACTTGCAGAAAATGTAGAGCATTGACTGTTTTCAATTGAAGTCACTCTTTAAAGACTAAGCACATTAAAGCTGAAGTTCAGTGACTGCTATAATTCATCCATTTTCAGAAGGGGCAGTGTAGGTTCCAGCATGCTCATTTAACTCTGTGGTACAATTCTACACAAAGGCAATATTAATATTAAAAGGAAAAATACCAAGTGAATAGAGGAAAGATGAAAATATATGTTTACTTATGGTGCAGCAAAATCCTCAGTATTTAAGAAAGCATGAGATGCTTTAGAAGTGATGAAGCTTTAAGTCTTGTCTGTTCTAGAAAAGTGGCACCAGATTTATTTTAAAATTGATGTAAGTGTGTCTACATTAGGGGGATGCACAAGCTTAACTAGATCATTTTTTTAAATCATTATAGTAAAAACAGTGTAATTTTTCTAGTGTAGAAAGGACCTTACCACTTGCAGGAAAATGCAAACCATCTGTCAACAGGTACGTAACAATTCTGTGGAAAAATTAGTTTGGAATATGTTAGTGTTCAAATTGGAATGGGGCAATGTAAAATACCAGCAAGAAAGAAGAATTTGAGTAGCAGTGACAACTGTAAAACTCTTGTGATTCTATAAGTATTTCCATGTGTGTCTCAAAAGATATTACTGTAAAATTACTAGTTTTAAACGGTAAGGAACACAGGGACATTGCAGAAAGTAATCATAAAATCACAGAAATATAGGGACAGAAGGGACATTGAGAGGTCACATACTCTAAGATGAGGCAGGACCTAGACCATCCCTGAGAAGTGTTTGTTTAACTTGTCCTTAAAAGCCTCCAATGATGGAAATTCCAAATCTCCCAGATTTAGTGGGCTTTGCTATTTTTCCTACCTTCAGTTGACATGGAGAACAATTGATGACTGGTCTCGCTATATCAGCACTTAACATATTTGAAAACTAACCTATCCTTCCTCAATCTTGTTTTCTCAAGACTAAATATGCCCAGGGTTTTTTTTGTTTTTTTTTTCCTTACCTCATAAGTGAGGTTTTCTAAACCTTGTATCATCTTTGTTGCTCTCCTTCGGAGTCTGACATCTGTGCTATTTGTCCATGTCTTTCTCAATGTGTGGTGCTCAAAAGTGACACCTCAACTGGAGTATTGGAGCCAAGTCCCCGGGGAAGTTACCTCCTGTATCCTACATATGATGCTTCTCGTAATACACACCAGAATATTAAGATTTTTTAGCAACATCACATTGTTGACTCATATATAAATTGTGAGTCATTGTAACATCCATATCCTTTCCAGCAGTACTACCATCTAGCCAATTATTCCCCATTCCGTACTTGAGCATTTGATATTTTTCTTTATAACAGCGGTACTTAGCATTTGTCATTATTGAATTTCATGTTGTTGAATTCAGCCCAATTCTCCAATTTGTCAAGGTCATTTGGAATTCTAATCTTGTCCTTCACGGTGCTTGCAACCCCTTCCAGCTTTAGATGTCACCCACATGTGTTGTAAGCATACCTTTCACTCTTTTATAAACATTACATTGTGTCACAGTGGTACATGGGTACTGAAAAACAATAGGTTGTTATTCGTCTTACAGTAGCATCTTGTAGTCCTAATAATGGACTATGATACGAATGTGCCTAGATTCTGTAGGAACACAAAACAAAAGATGATCAAGTGCTAACTGAATGTATTAGCATAGAATCTATAAAAAAGTGTTAGACTTGTACATAATATGAGTCATTAACTAGCTCAGCACACAAATTCAGAATGATCCCCGAGGCTCACACAGAAATAAAAAGTACAAGGAGGAAAAAATGTTAGTTGGGAATGTGACTGTAGGTTGCCTGAATTAGGGAGGAAGGCCAGAAGTTCCTTAGAGAAGCTTCTGGAAGCATTGTGATGGCATAAAAAGGGATGGCTCAGTAACAAGGAGAGAGAGAGTTGTTTGCAGCGTTTTTAGTTCTGAGAGACTGAGAGAGGGAGCAGCTGTCTGGGATCATCAAGAGATATGACAATGAACATTGTTTCCAAGGGCAGATAGGTCCACTTCTAGCAATTTATTCCACTTGACATTGTCTATCAGAGCTAGTTTTCTCAAACTATTTTAACCCAGACATCTTATTCCTCCAGAGGTACCAGGATTACTTCAAAGATGAACTTGCCACCAGTCAATGGTGATCACCCAGGCTCTATGATGGTGAATGAAGGATTAGGGTCATGACACAAATGCAGAAGTAGAACAGGGTAACCCTGGAGTGTTTCAGGGGAACTAGCACTGCTTTTACATGGAGAGTTTCTGTAAAATGAGGTCAATGAAGGGAGCCAATGATAGCTAGTGCTAATAATGGAAGAGGCTTCAGTGAAGTCACTCTGACACAAAGTTGGAAGCCAGCTCAGAGCACAAGAAGCAGATAAAATATCTTACAGATAAGGATTCCCTCTGGGACTAAGAGGCACAAGATTACTCCATGGTATACCCACCTTTCTGGTTTCAGTGAGTAGCTGCCCCTGCTTGACTGCATATTTTCTCCTTTTCTACAGATAACTGTACACATCAGTGGTACCTGCTACACTGCCTACTGTCTCTATGGCAACAGACAGCCGTTAGTGAATAGCACAGTGCAGTGGAGAGGGAGGGAGAATGCCTAGTCAGCAGAGATATGGAAGAGTGGAGAAAACCAGAGGTTGGTGGAAGGAGGAAGAGAACAAAGAAACCAGATAAAGAAAGCAGAAAAAATGCACAAAGTCAGACAGAGGTCAGAAAAGAAGATAGATCGGTGAGAGAAAATGCATAGAAAATAGGTGAGAGAAGACAAAACACACCAAAGCATAGTAACACAGGAGCTAGCATGAATTCATTTTGTAGGAAGTAGAATTGGGGATTTGAGTTCAAGGTTGGGAGCTATGGCTGATGATGGTGAAGGATGAGGAAATTTTTATCACAAGTGAGGGGAAACTAGGGATGGAGAAAAAAAATTAACCAGAAGGTGGTGAGGGTTAGCTGAGTTGCTTGTATTCAAAATATAAGTTGAGAAGCTTAAATTCTTTAGCATATTAGAATGATTCTGTGTATGTTTATAATCTTGCTAGGGGAAAAGGTTCATAGGTGTTCTGCGATGAAAGACCATGTTGGTGTGGAGGGGGAGGGGAATTGGCATAGAGTGGAGAAAAGACTAAATATTTTGGGCCAAATTTTGTGCTGACTGAACTCATGCAAATCATGAGGTTGCACAGGTTTTTTTCTACACATAATGTGTCCCTTTGTGCTTACTCTAAAGTAAATGTTTTGTAAAAATGGCCTTGCTATAGAAAATCAGGAGAACCAGAAGAATAAGGCTAAACCTAATTACTACTTACCGAACTGCAGCTGTTGTTTCTGAGAAAAATAAGATGACCACAGAAAAACTTTTAAAGAACATTTGAACAGTTAACATCCATTATGTGTTGCTTCATTTAGTTTAAATACTTAGGATTATATTCTACCCCATTGAAGTCAATGGCTAAACTCCCATTAACTTTTCCAGGACCAGGATTTCACCAGTAATTTTTAAATATTTGCCCCAAATGTTGTGCAGTGAGTCTATTCCAAAAAGGCATTAAACCTGTAGCTCATTTATCATAAATCAGGCTTTTCTGTTAAGATGCAGACTCCTGCTTTCTAATCTGTATCCTGGACGGACACGGAAGTTAATGGGCATCTAGCCAGACTTTCAGATTGATACATAAAACTAAATATTCTCTTAAGGGCTTACTATCTGTAACAACCTGAGCTCTCGGACTGAGAGTCATGGATTTGTGCCTTAGAACTGTTTATTAAAAATTGAGCTTAAAGAGTGCAATTTCTTTTAAATCTCAAATGATTTAGCAGTGAGAAGCCTCTTTCACAGTTTATATGGGATCCATGATGTATAGCAGATATCTCTTGCATTTATTAGGGATTTGAACAACTAGTTGACTATCTGATAAGCAAATGCTTATCGGAGAGTCAACACGCTAGTCGACTAGTCACTTCCCCACCACCACCCTTGCTGCCTCTATCAGAAAGAGGAAACAAGGGGGGGGGGAGAAGAAGGGGAGCTTCAAAGCTGCAGTGCCACATAGAACCCAGGGCCAGAACCCAGGCTTCATGCAGAGCTGCCACTTTGAAATACCGCATGCAGCCAGGCCAGCTGGGATACCCCGCATGGAGCCCGGGGTCTGCCGCTTTGAAACTCTGTATGCAGCCCAGGGTCTCCAGCTGACCCTGGACTGCACATAGTGTTTCAAAGTGGCAGTGTTGCCTGTAGCCTGGGGTCAGCTGGGGACTCCCCCACTGACCCCAGGCTCCATGCAGCGCTGCCACTTTGAAACACTTCGTGGAGCCTGATGCCAGGCTCCCTGCAGTGTTTCAAAGCAGCAGCGCCACATGAAGCCCGGGATGGGCTCCATGCGGCGCTGCTGCTTTGAAGTGCCACGGGAGCACGGGGCCAGCAGGGGGGACTGCTTAAGTTCCCCGCTGGCCCTGTGCTCCCTGCAGTGCCTTTACCTTTGAAGTGTAGCAACAGCCCTGGGACTGTTGCTGCACTTCAAAGGTGGAGGCGTCCTTATCAACTAATCGAATAGTTGATGCAAATTGCATCAACTATTCGATTAGCCAATTAATCAAAATTTTACATCCCTAGCATTTATAAATTTTCATTGCTTTCTGTGTTTATTTTGTAATTCAGCTAATAAATTCCTTCGCTTGGTCAGCTTACATGCTCAGTCGAATAATTTTCCTGTTTTAAATTGTTTGTCAGTGAAATAAATTTCATTGTGATGGGGCTTGATTAAAAAATATCACCTGACCCTATCCTGAGCAAATGTGTAAACCTCTGTGAGGTTCTCCCCCCCAATGTAGAGTCAGTAATTTCTTACAACACAGTTCTCTAATCTAAATTTTCCAAGATTCGGATTTTTTAACCTGTTTATCTCCCAATGCAAGGAGCTGTTTCCTGCTGTCTAGGAAGACGAAGAGAGAGAGAAAAAGGAGCACAAAAGAGCAATCTCTACTGCTGCTTCTTTAATTTCTTTCAGATATTTTTTAAATTGAATCAGGAATTAATTTATACTTATCCCATTCCCCTGTACCTATTTTAATCTGTGCTATTACCATTTGTGCAATTTATAAGATAAGATCACTATAGTTTTGGTCACTTTGCTAGCAGTCTCTTCGTAAATATAATAATTATTTTAAAGGGATAACAAGGTAGAGAGAGAAAATACAGAGGACAAGCATTTGCAGAGTACATAATTGAGAAATGATGTTGCATCTTAGACTTTGGTGGAAGCAACAGCTTTTCCCCACTCAGGCTCTAAGAGATCAGGATTCAGCCACCTGTGATATCAGGTTGGTCCCACCAAAGTTGTCCTACAGAAAACTTTTTTGTTGTTGGTTGTTTGTTTTGTTTTGTTTTTTAGACATTCTTTATGCATCAGAAAGATCCGGAAGGGGCACCATTTATGCTTTGTCATATTGTCACCATTGCAATTATATGTCCTTTGTCACTGCAGTCTGCCTAAGAGCTCACCAAAGTTGTCCTGCAAGAAAGGAGAGAGCCAGGATCCTTTTTAACTAATGCAGAAAGAGGCAGAGAGGGATTTTGGATTGAGGAGAACTTTGAGACTTAGTTTAATATAGCACATAAAAGAGAATTTAAGATCACAAATGTTTGCTACTCGTTTCGCCTTCAGTGCGTTAAAGTAAAAGTTCATAATTGCTTATTTGAAAACTATACCTAGATGCACAGATGGCCAGATGTGCCCATATGCTTATGATATTTTATTTTGTTGAATGTAATACAATCCTTCTGCTGTGCAGAAAATCTGAAAAAAAATCATCCAGAGTAATAAGAAACATAGATGGTATGTTGTTTCATGCAACATCCATATAAGAAAATGAATTTTACACTCATAAGCACTTTTAATTGTATTGTTAGCTAACTATTATAAATATTTTAGCAAGGCTATTTAATAGTATTGGTTAAATGTTCTTTAAAAAATAGCCTTTATTATTGAAGGAGTGAAGGTCTTCTGTTTCATTGAAGCAGACCTGCTTAGCATATACTGGCTTATTTTCTAGGCTCACTTTTATTCCAGCTCTGAATGGGAAACTTGAGGAAAACTTTCCTAAAAAGCACTTGAGGTGACTAAATTGCTACTTCATTTATATCAAGATGGAGAAATTGAAAATCTGCCAACCATGGCCACCAATGCAAATCCTGCTGGGCTCCTACCCAAACAGATGACTGTCTTTGTCTCCTCTGTGGTGCAGAAATGGAGGATTGATAGTTTCAAAGGTAGGAAGTTCTAGACCAACCTTATAGATCATGGCTGCAAATGGCGTTCCTTTTTCCCTTTGTGCATCTCCGTCAAGATAAAAAATGTTATAATGGAAAGTTTGAGGTAATCTACTATTATTTTAGTAAGTGGCTAGTGCACAATCTCTACACTCAGTCAACATCAGGTAGCTAAGAGAAAGTTATGGAGCAGGCTCTGCTTTTAGAAGAAAGTCTCTTAAATTCTGTGGTGGCATGGCCGAGTGCCTCTATTCCTCCTGATGTCTTATGAGCTATGCTAGGAGAAGGTGCTATTATAAAGAATTCTGCTGGTAGAGTCAAAACTAGTCACTTCATCTGAAATGTACTAAAAAATAGTTAGCTTTAACTGTACAGTCCAGTATGGCGTAGATCAGGGCTGGGCAAAATATGGCCCTCCAAGCCACCGGATCCAGCCCACGGATGCTGCAGGGAGCCACAGGCAGGCTCCATGCTTGCCTTGCCCCACCCACACACCGCCCAGAAAAGCAGCTGCCAGGTGTTTCTTTTTAAAACTGTGAGCCCGGAGGAGAGAGGAGAAGGCTTCAGTCACTGTTCCCGGCCCAGCAATCATTGGCCAGAAATCAGCCAATGAGAGCTGCCTCTTTGAATAACAGGTAGCACATGAAGCACCATGCCTCCCTCCCTCCCCTCCAGCTTGTAGTTATTCATACACACATATGGCCCTGCAGCCTGTGCAGGGGTGTGGCAGGCTCCCTGCCTGCCTGAGAAACATGCTAGGCTGCTAGTCAGGAGTCTCACAGGTAAGTCTTACAGCCATAGCTTGCCACTGGCAACCCAGCTCCTCCCTGCTCCCCACTTCTGCCCCCCACTCCACACACCCAAACCCTCTGCCCTCCTGCTGCATCCATATATGAAAGAGCTCTCGGTGGTCAGAAACCCACAGCCCCTTATTTGTCCATTCAGCCACTTCTCCGAATTAAATTTACTTTAAATCATCTAATGTCTAGTTGGCCAGTCCAGTGCCCCAGGTCACAACTGCCTCATTCACCCAAACTCCCTCCCAGACTCCACTCTCCATCCTGCACCCCAATCCCTTACCTCAAACTCCCTTCTGCACCCAACCTCCATCCCAGACCCTACCCTTTCTTCATTAATATCATGGAAGAGTGTGGCCCTCAGCCACTTTCCAAAATCTTGGAGTGGCCCCCCGCATCAAAAATTATTGCCCACCCTGGCATGGAACAAGTTTCACTCTTCTCTTATGGGATTATGTAAGAAGGGAACAAAGATTCATTTACATCCTACTGCATGGGACATGAGTTTCAGGAAGTGGACCAGCATTGCTTTTATACTCACAGTGAATGTGTCCTATGTATGCACACATGCATACTCACATATTGTTATTTTACAGATAGGGTTGCTGAGGTACAGAAAGTTTGAGTGACTTGTTCAGGTCACACAACAAGTAACAAATCTAGGCTTGGACAAAGATCTCTTGAGACTCAAATCATGCCCTAACAGCTAGAAGAGGACGGATTTTCTAGTGGAACTAGCTTGGGGCTCCAGATATCCAGGTTCGATTCCCTGTTCTGCCATGGCCTTCCTGAATAACCTTGGACAAATCGCTTAGGGCTAGGCACACAGCACTTGATTCCTAGGTACCCTGCCTCTCAGTAGAATTGACATCCCTGAGCGAGGAATCCATACGTTGTGTGGAAAACGATTTCTAAAAGTATTCATAAAAGCTGGAAAGCTGAGTGGGGAGCTGCCTAAGTTAGCTAGTAGGAATACTGAGGAAAAGGATGGGGCCTAAGCTCAGCCTCTCAGAGGAGGAAGATACTGATCACCACTTGGGATTCAGGGCTGTTAGCCCTTTCCTGAATTTAAGTACTTAAGTCAGGCCAGCCCTCTCTCAATAGATTATAAAGCCAGAAAGGACCATTGTCATCATACAAACTGACCTCTTGCATTACACAGGTTTCCACAAAATAATGCCTACCGTGTGTCTTGTAGAAATAATCTAATCTTGATTTAAAGATTGTCAGTGATGGCAAATCATCCCAACCCTTGGAAATAACCATTAGAACAATTTTTCAAGGGTCACAGTGGAGTCTCCATCACTGGCAATGGCTCTTAAAAATCAAAATTGGATGTTTTCTAAAATGTATCTGTATGAATTACTGTGTGGAATTTCAGTAGCCTATGTTACACAGAAATTCAGACTGTATGGGAGAAAGGCCCCCTGGTAGCCAGTAGCTTAGGGATAATGACATTCACATGGGTTGTGGGAAGACTGTTTTCAAATCCTCACTCTGCCTAATCGGGAGCAGGGATTTGAACATAGGTCTCCCACAGTCCAGTTGAGTACCATAACTACCAGACTGTTAGTTAGTTGTCTGTCTTGTCTGCTGAAGTAGTTTCACTCTGTGTAAATAATTAAATATTAATTTGGCCAGAGAGAGAACACACCAAGATTGACTTGGTAGCCCAGTGGTTAGGGTAGTCACTATGATATGGTTGACCTGGGTTCAAGTCCCTGTGTCAAATCAGGTAGAGTAGAGATTTGAACCTAGGTTTCCCACATCCTATGTGAATGCTTTAACAAACAGGGCTGTTTGGGGACCCTTGCTAGCCAGCATGCCACAAAAAGAACATTTCCTTGTTTTGTTGCATATGGAGTAAACCTGCTCAGAATATGCCTGTAGGATCAGGTCACACATGAGGTAAGTTGAGGAAAGCTTTGCCTAATTTGAGAATTGCACTGGGACATTCTGTGTGCTGTTGAGACGGACTTAAGCAGTTTTATACATGCTAACTAGCGAAACTTGGGTGTATTGGGGACTTTCTGCTGATAAACTTAGATGTCTACACCAATAGGCAGCAATTGAATAGATATTTTGAGAACATCAGTGATACCTAAGTAGTTTTGTGGATTTGGCCCTTACTTTTCAGTTACCCATTTGTAAAGCGTGGATAGTAGTTTTTCCTTATCACATAGGCATTCAGTTATCATAGCGATATGGGTCATAAGTATTTTAGAAGGAGACCATTCTACCTTTAAATAGCTGTGAAATTCCATGAATAGTTTCTCCAGTACAGAAATTCTTCAGCAAGTGGATGTGTCATGTTCAGGGTCATCATAGAAAACAATCATCCCAGTGGGGGCAGCATCTAGAAAATGTTTTTATGAGCACATCTCCCAACCAGCAAGAGCACAAATACATGACATGACATTAGCCTTATAATATATCAAAACACATAATGTAGCAATGTACACATAGTGTAGCAATGACCATCCCATCATCAACAATTTTTCCTCTGTAATTCAGGGCCTTTGATCAAGTGGATACAGAAGTTGAAATAATAGACACTGTGCCTTGATTAAATCATCTTTTGAGCCTTTATCTTCAATCTCCTTGTACTGTTTGGCACATAAATGATGCAGCTTCTTAGTCGTCATTTGTTCAGCTTAGAGTAAGTTTCCAGGTCTTCTGTTTCCCTGTTGTCCTTCAGTTCTTGCTTGGCAGGATTGTTTTCAGGACCATTTTGAAATGTTTCCTATAAGTTAACTAAAATTTTAATATAAACAGAATGTCTTTCTTTCCTGTCTCTAAAACCTATATCAAGTTAGTGAGAGTGAGGGAGAGACATTCTTTAGATGTTAACAGAGCAATCAGAAATTGGAAAGTCTGCAGGGATCCTCAAGAGACAGATCAATTTATATGGCCTTATTGATGTGAAACCTGGTAAAAAGTTGCACAGAAAACTGCACTTAAACATGCTTATTAGAAATATGGTAACTTAATTTGAAACCTCATTGTAGTCTGAATTTGAGAATCACTGTCAAATGGCTTGTACTGCTGCATCTGAAGCCATGTCTACACTATCACTAATGTCAGCAAAACTTATAGCCATGTCTACACTATCACTTATGTCACCAATACATCTGTTAGTCTGTAAGGTGCCACAGGACTCCTTGTCGTTTTTGCAGATCCAGACTAACACGACTACCCCTCTGAAACTAAGCAAAACTTACGTTGCTCAAGGATGTAAAAAACCACCCTCCCCCCACAAGTGGCATAAGTTTCTCCAGTATAAGTGGTAGTGTGTGAAACGAAGCTTTCCCAGCAACCTAGCTAGCAACATAGACCATTTGTTGAAGTGGTTTTATCATATCAATGAGAGAACTCTCTCCATTGGCATAGAGCAGCTTATCTGAGCAATCTTATAGTGGCACAGCTGCATTGATACAGCTGTGAGCTTGCTAGTATAGACGTAGCCATAGAAACCTGATCTAAAATCTTGATGTACATTTAAAAAAAAAAAAAAAGTGCTCTGACAACAATGATTGTTTTCTTGCAAAAAGACAGAGGCTTTAGCTTTCAGCAAACACAACTAATTGTTCTGTTGCTGTTTCTTCTTTTAATAGAAGCTTTTGGTAGCACTCTGGTTCCCCATCTGTAAGGATATTTGTGGGGCTCCCTCTGATTGAGACTTGTATGGGAATAAGATAGAAAGGAATGCTATCAGTCCCTTTTGTGTTGTTTCTACAAGACTGGCCTAACTTTCTTCACGTCCCTTTTCCAGACAATAGGAGGGGGTATTTGAATTGATGTTTGGATTATTCTAGTTGGGATACTTGATAATGTATTTTCACAATGAATTATCATTCCTTAAATAACTTTTTTGATGCATTCTATTTATGTTCCCTTTGATACTGTTTCTACCGTACTCTTAGGGCATGTCTACATGATACGGAAGATTGATGCTGCTGTGGTTGATCATCTGGGTTTTGATTTAGTGGATGTAGTAAAGATTTGCTAGATCAAACTCAAAGGGCTCTCTCATTGGCACTGGTATTCCTATTCCTCACAAGAAGTAAGGGAAGCTGACAGGAATGTTTGCTCCCATCGACCTCCCGTTGTGTGGACGGGGATTTAAGATATGTCAACTCCAGCTACATAATTTGCATAGCTGCAGTTGCGTATCTTACTTTGACCTTCCCATGTAGACCTCAATTACTAGTTGGGAGGCAGGTGATATCAGAACTGTGATGCACTATATATCTGTAAGATGGAAGACGCTTCAGGGATAATATCCCATCTGTGAAGGAACAGTGTTTTCTACATTTTTTCCTGCCTGCTCAAAGTGGATTGTGTAATCCTGAGGCACTGACATAAAATGGGAACTAGCACAAAGAAATTGACAGATACCATTTGTTGTTTGTATATACGGTAAGCATACACTATACAAAAGAAGTATTTGGGAAATTGTACCAATGTATCTACAGACTAAAGGCAAAATCCAGTACAACAGAGAATAAAACAAAGTGAGTTACTGTTTAAAAGGACAGTTTCCCCTTTGTGTGAGATCAAATTGTGCTGATTTGGTATCCTTTGGACTAATAAAACACACAGTGCTGTCAACTAACACAAAGAGAGTCTGCACTATTCTGAAAAGCCAAGGAAACTGAATGTTATAAGGAATGCTGTTAATATAAAAAGGATTTTGTTTTTGATACTGGTCTGCAAGTATGGTAACCTTTTGAAGGGGTTGCCTGTGGCAGTGGCATTTGTGTGGACGCAGTGTGTTTGGACACTTGGTTTTTTTAATAATTGTATTTCCACCCACAACATACATGCTGTATATGTTTTTGTCTCTCTCAATCTGAATTTTTTAAAATTATTAATTTTTTTCTTCTGTTCCTTCCAGTATATTGTGGAGTGTCATGGGATTACGCTTCTTCCCCAGTTTTTTGGCATGTACCGGCTTACTGTTGATGGAGTTGAGATATATATGATTGTAACAAGAAATGTTTTCAGCCATCGCTTGTCTGTTTATAGAAAATACGATTTAAAGGTAAGAAATAACTTTAGTGTATTAAACTATTTATACCCAAAGTAAATGTTAACTATTCTGTTGAGTGTTTTAAATATTGATTGTTGCAAAGCACAATCAATCTATTAAATCAATATTGTTCAGAAGTTATGTTGGCTACTTCTAAAGTAAAGAAAATGTGTGGTTAGCTAAACCGGAAAACTTTTTGTACAAGTTGTACCATTTAAGCTGTATCATGCATGCTTTAAGGGAAGTGGTTTAGAAGTGTGTTTGCTAAATGTAGCTAATTGTTAATGGCTGAAACTAAAAACCACTGTGAAAATGCAATAATGTAGTTCTATTTCTATACTCCTTTGATCAACTTTGTGGGAGACCACTGCTTATTTTGCACAGGACTTTTTGTAATACATTAAGAGACATAATTGACTAGAAACACTTTTCAGTTTTCAATTAGCAATGTCTATCATTTACATAGTTTTCACAGTGATAGTTCATTCGATAATTAAAAGAAATTAAGATAGAAAAGTTGGACTGAATGTTACAATACATAACTTTTGGTACTTGGTACCTCCACCAAATATGTTTCACCTAATTTCTAAAATGTTTGGCTACTCTTTCTAATTCTAGTTCAGACAGTATTTAATATATAATACTTAAAATGAGTTCCCCAAATGTATTTTACAATCTTTTTTCCTAAGGTATATTGTTTTAATTTTCTTCCCAATCTCCCCATGTATTTCTAAACTTCCTTTATTGTAAATGTTATTTTCACATATTTAACTACGTAAGTATGTCTATAAGCTCATTCAAAGATTGTTACCTAGTACTGAATATTTCTGAGAGAAGTGTTGTACTCCTTCCATGCCTATCTCTTGCAGGCAAATAGAAAAGCTGTCCCTTGAATGTTTCAAACAAGCTGACGTCTCAGAACTTCCTGGCAATTAGTCAAGAACTGGCTCATCAGTGCCTAGTAGTATGGCCATTGTGGGAAAGAATAAAACATTGTACAATGGCCACTCTTTCTCAAGTAGACACACACATTCATGCTGCTCTTTAGCCCACCTTAAGTTAAGCAACTGACACATGCTATAGCTTGATCAGCAGAGATGTAGGAGTTTGCACTTAACCAAAAGCACCTCCAAAGATATATTAAAGAATGAATCAGTAATCTGTTGTCTGAATTAGAGATGGGTGATTTATAAAAGATTTAGGGGAAGGATCAACAATTTTAAGCATTCATAAGAACATAAGAATGGCCGTACTGGGTCAGACCAAAGATCCATCTAGCCCAGTAGCCTGTCTGCCGACAGTGGCCAGCACCAGGTGCCCCAGAGGGGGTGGACCGAAGACAATGATCAAGCGATTTGTCTCATGCCATCCTTCTCCAGCCTCTGACAAACAGAGGCCAGGGACACCATTTCTATCCCCTGGCTAATAGCCTTTTATGGACCTAACCTCCATGAAATTATCTAGCTTCTCTTTAAACTCTGTTATAGTCCTAGCCTTCACAGCCTCCTCTGGCAAGGAGTTCCACAGGTTGACTATGCGCTGTGTGAAGAAGAACTTTCTTTTATTAGTTTTAAACCTGCTACCCATTAATTTCATTTGGTGTCCTCTAGTTCTTCTATTATGGGAACTAATAAATAACTTTTCTTTATCTACCCTCTCCACGCCACTCATGATTTTATATACCTCTATCATATCCCCCCTCAGTCTCCTCTTTTCTAAACTGAAAAGTACCAGTCGCTTTAACCTCTCTTCATATGGGACCCGTTCCAAACCCCTAATCATTTTAGTTGCCCTTTTCTGAACCCTTTCCAAGGCCAAAATATCTTTTTTGAGGTGAGGAGACCACATCTGTACACAGTATTCAAGATGTGGGCGTACCATAGTTTTATACAGGGGCAGTAAGATATTCTGTGTATTATTTTCTATCCCTTTCTTAATAATTCCTAACATCCTATTTGCCTTTTTGACCGCTGCTGCACTGTGGAAGTTTTCAGAAAAATTATCACGATAACTCCAAGATCTCTTTCCTGATTTGTCATAGCCAAATTAGCCCCCATCATACTGTACGTATAGTTGGGGTTATTTTTTCCAATGTGCATTACTTTACACTTATCCACATTAAATTTCATTTGCCATTTTGTTGCCCAATCACTCAGTTTGGTGAGATCGTTTTGAAGTTCTTCACAGTCTGCTTCTGTCTTGACTATCTTAAACAGTTTAGTATCATCTGCAAACTTTACCACCTCACTGCTTATCAGAAGTCCAGATGCTTAACCAGTGATCTTTGATCTGTTCAAAATGGTTTTATCATAAGATTTCCAATGCTTCTTGGCTTGATCATGTTTGAAATACCCAGAGTGATACTCTCCACATTTTATATTCTTGTGTTGCTCAAAACTTGGAAATAGAGGCATTTCAAGTTTGAAGACATTACTTGTTTTATTCAAGCTGGCTTGCTTATCTGTAACTATCATCTTCCTTGTCAAACTAGTAGTTTGTGTCCCTCTCTCACAACTCAGCAAATTTCTGTCTAACTTCAGACCAAACGATCTCAGTTATGGATAAGGATTAGGGTTGACATGCAGTCAGCATGTGCCATAATCTGCCTTGTTCCAAAATAGAGAATTTGGTTTGTGCGCTGCTTAATTATGTATATGTTTCTTCTTTGATTTATTGCGTTTTAAGTGTTTGTAAGCTTATCTAGAGTGCTCTGATAGGAACCTCCTATTGTAGAAATGTGTTGTTTATTTGTATTGCAGTAGCATGTGTACAACCTAGTCTTATTATTATTGTAGTCACAGTACAAACACACACAAAAAATGTAAAGAAAAAATCAGTCAGTTAGCATCTCTATAAATAGCATTTGTTGCTAGTTACCTCTCCAGCTATCTCTCTATTTCTATTAATTTGTTCAGTTGATAAAAAAGAGAGACTAAAATTGCATTTGGGAAAGTTGTTGTTTCACAGACTAAATTATTTGTCTGGGTGAACTTTCACCAGACAGATTTACGGTGACATTGGGCATAGTAATATAGAGAGAAAAAGTCATTGTTTTCTAACTTTGTTTTTCTGCAAAGTCCAAATAAGAGCAGAGTCCATTGTGGTAGCTGAAAATGTTCAAGACATATCAATTTAGAATTTACACTTCTAGTTTTCTACCTGGGGTTACAAGGAACATCTAAGATTTCTGTAGCTAAAAGCTTAGAGACAAGGGGTTGGATTTTCAAAAGTACTCTGCATTGGCCTAACCCTTCTTTTATTGAAATTAGTGGTAAAACTTCTATTGATGTCTGGAACATTAGGCCAACACTGAGCATTACTGAAAAGCAGGGCTATTCAACAAGCAGGCCGCACGTGGCCTGCAAACCATTTGTTTGTGGCCTGCGGTGCGGTTTGGGTTTACGCAGGGCTGAACACATGGCCCGCGGGTGGGATCCTTTGATCATGGCCTCCACTGGGAACACGCTCCATAACGGTGAAGCGTCTCCCAGGCGGGGTGAGCAATGAAAGACACAAGCGAGCGGGCTGGCTGGAACAGACAGGTACAGGGTGTTGGTGTTTCTAGCCCCCAGGGAGGAGGTGCTGGGAGCGCTGGGGCATTGTGGGAGGTGCTGGCTGCTTAGCCTTGTGGGCAGAACCTGGGAGGTGCTGACTGGCTCTCACTGGCCACGTTTGGGTCTGACGCTGCAGCTTAAGGCTTAATCTTTATATTCATGTCTATCAATGTGAAAGAAGCTATTTGCATTATTTGCTTCTATATTTGCATGTATATGCAACCACACTTAAGTTGCGGCCCTCTGCATGTGCTGTGAGTATCATTGTGGCCCCCAGAGCTTCCAAAGTTGAGTAGCCCTGCTGAAAAGTGTACCCAAAAATGTGATGCAATTTTTTTTTCAGTTTGATCACTGCATACATTTGATCACATTCTGTATATAGTCAGTGTCCCCAGGTGTTTGTGAATACCTTTTGCACAGCAAGGGGGAAAAGAGAAATATTTTTCTAAGTAAGAAAGTGTAATTGTAAAATAATAGAAATTGGAAAGATTAAGGGCTCAGGGCAGTATCTAAAATTGCGTTTAGTTAATTTTGTTAATTAGGTTGATTTCAGGGTTAACTGTGTTCCACTAATTTTAGCTTTTACAGCTTTCTTTTTTTCTTTGTTTGGTTCTTAACTGACCTTTTTTTCAACAAGTAATCCCTGGAAACAGATGGGAGTGATACGGAACACAGAACACAAAATAAAATGTTCATAGCTAACTCAGAGGGCCTTTTTTCACTATTTTGGCAGCTTATGATATAGTGTAATAAAAACCCTCCTGAGCTGCCATACAGTATAGCTAATGGCCACTATCTGTACATCTGTTTTGTGCATCCAATTCCCCAGATGTATCTTCACAGGAAAAAAATTAAGCATTTGGATTTAAAAAGTGTGTAGAGAAAGGTAAGGCTATGAATTTTTAGGATTACTAGACTTAATAATCTCCCTTTCGCATTTTTCCACACTACACATACATTGCAACAGAAATATAGTCAGTGAATACTTGATAGATCTTGTGGGTCTGTTGCCTGCATGCTGTAGAAACAGATTAATTATTTATTGCTATCCTTATCATTATTTCCATCATTGCCTGTTGTGTGGAAGGTACATTCAAAATACTTGAGGAGGACAGTCCTTGATCTAAGGAGTTCACAATTTAGGGAACAGATATATCCTTTTTTTCCCCACTTGCAGCTGACTCAGAATGCACAAACATGTTTCCTTACTAGTTTGAGCAAAGACCATTTTGAAATCGAATTAAAATCCATAATCAAACATGGCTAAATCCCACTGGTAAAATCTTCGTAAAACCACTGCTGATCTTTTTTTTTCTTTTCATTTTTAGAGCCCTGCTAATTTTATATTTCATAGTACTGCTATAAAATACTTTTATTGCTTGTGTTTGTAGTTTCTAGTGTTTCAAATACTACACACTAATTTGTTGTACAACATCCTACGTGTCTTAGCAAAGTGTATTAAAATAAAATAGTATAGTTATTATCACATATTCTCCATCCCATAACGACACAACAATATAGACATACAACATTTAGAAGTCTATCAAAGTTAATGAGCCACCCAGATGTTGTCTTACTAAAATACAATAGGATGAAATCTGAGGAGAGAAAACACAACCAGAGGGAAGAAAATGAGTGTAAAGCACTCAGTGATTTAAATGTATGTCTTTGCCTTCATATGTGTCATCTTGTATCCTCTTCAAATTATCACAGTAGTCCAAACTACCTGACTGTGTGGCAAAATAACTACCTTATGACCTTTATACCAAACAGCCCTCAAGCATAAGACAGTTTTGCCAACCCATTCTGTGTCCAGTTCTGATTCTGTAGCTTAAGTTTTAAATTTTATTTCCTGTTATGTGCACATTTTTACATCCAGTCTTTCTGTTTCAGGGTTCTACTGTGGCTAGAGAAGCCAGTGACAAAGAAAAGGTATGGTGAATTTAGATTTCTTGTCCAGTTACCTAGCTGCTAGCCCATTTTAGGAGAAGTATGAATGGTGCTCTTGTGCACCTAATCTTTTTTCCCCCTTTTGTTCTTCTACTCCTCTTTCTTCTTCTTTTCTCATTTCTCCCTCATCTACTGAAGCCATATGAACATTGTTCATTGTTTTGTAGTGTGATTATGACATTAGAGGTAAGTGAACTGATCCACCTCTTCTTCTCCACCTGTCCTCCCTTTTTCCTCTCCTTTTCTCAGCTCCTTCTGTTCCTGCTCTGTGAAAAGCTTATTGTTGTGACGGTAGCATCAGAAAGCTTTCTCTTGCTTCCTTTCCCTTTTTTTCTTGCCACTTTTCATGCTGCAGCTTTATGAATAATCCATTTATTTAATGGAAATGACATCCTCTCTAGTGTAATTGTAACATTAAGAGTAAAATTTTGAAATGTGGGCAACACAGCATTACAGGTAAAGCCCGTATTTCTATGTACAAGTTGTATAACTGCAACTCTGTGAAAGACTTGTATGCATATGCAGTTATGGCCGTTACTCAGGTTACTCCTCACGTTTTGTGAGTACAGGATAATCATTTTCTGTAGCAGATGCCTATCTAAAAGTAAGATTTCCTCCGCTGTTCTCTCCCCATCTTTGTCTTCTCAATTCATTTGGGCACTTCAGTCTTACTGCTTTTAAAATAAATTTAATTCTTAAAACTTTAACTACAAAACAAAACATTGATCCACATTTTGTTAATGGTTTCACATCTATAATCAGACACCCTGGCTGAATAGTAGATATAGAAGCAATTATTGCAGGGACTTACAGGAAATGGAATATTCCTCTATATTTATATTAGGGATGTTAAATATCAGTTAATTTAATAGTTAAGTAACCTCATGAAATGTTATCGATTAGTCAACTATTCTATAGTCCCCAGGGGCCGTGCCAGCAGCCACTGTATCAGAGGTAGCAGTGCAGGGTGCCAGGCAGGAACTGGTCCACAAGGGGAGCCAGTTTAAAAGCCAGTTCCCTTTGCAGACCAGCTGCCTGTCGCCCAGTGGGGTGGCAGCAGCCCCTGTCTAAGGCGGGGTCTAAGCTCCTGGACCCGGCATGAGCCAGAACTGAGCCAGACAGGCTGCCCACCTGGCTCCTAATACACTTTAAATGCAGAGCCGCAGCAGAGGTAGGTTCTGGACCTGGGGGGAGCCAGAACTGAGCTGGGCTGCTGGCCAGCCTGCAAAAAATGTCCTGGCAAGGATGGGGGGAAGGAAATGTGTATAGTCTATAGTATTAACCTATAAGCTTTTGCTTATTGGTTAATCAGTTAATCGACTACACTGTTACATCCCTAATTTATATATGACTTAGTACATTGATTTCTAGACATTTGAATTTCAAAATATTGAAAATGATTAGGAATACAATCTGATTATTTTCTTGTTTTCATATATAAGCTTAAACCTCTCCTTCCCTCAGTTGTAAAGAATTTTTTAATTAAGCTGTTTTGTGGGGTCACATAGCAGTATGGGGGGTCAAAGACCTTGTTTTGCTTTGTCCCAGTACCCACTTTGTAACTAATGTTCCATTTACACAAAATACCAGTGTCGTCTCCAGGCTTTGGAGCTGTCCCACTATAAATCACACTGACAACACTGATGTGTTGGAGACAGGCATGATCAACTGCAGTAGCTGTAAAAGCTAGTAGTGGCTCATTGAGACTCAAATAGAGGTTTTTGTTTTAGACTCACGAGAAACTCTCTAAGTATTATTTTTCTCTCCTTTCCAAAGAAAATGGCTAGACAGTTCAGATCCTCATGAATTTCTTGCAGTATCATCTATCATCCATCTGGAAGCTCCCAAATGTGAACTGGAATAATGATGACAGTATCTGCATTTATCTCCCTTTTGCATGAGATTCCCCAAGACCACAGCTTCAATTGTCTTTATTTTTCTAATCTATTTTTATTTTTATAGTACAACCACAGTTGTTTTTAAAGTGATTAACCCTGTACTGTTTGGAATGACAGCTAGTGCACCGTGAAGACATCTGCTCTCAGCACTGTGATCATAGAATCATAGAGCTGGAAGAGACCTCAGGACGTCATCGAGTCCAGCCCCCTGCCCAAAGCAGGACCAATCCCAACTAAATCAGTCCAGCCAGGGCTTTGTCAAGCCAAGACTTAAAAACCTCTAGGGATGGAGATTCCACCACCTCTCTAGGTAACCCATTCCAGTACTTCACCAGCCTCCTAGTGAAATAGTTTTTTCTAATATCCAACCTAGGCCTCCCCCACTGTAACTTGAGACCATTGCTCCCTGTTCTGCCATCCATCACTACTGAGAACAGCCTTTCTTCATCCTCTTTGGAACCTCCCTTCAGGAAGTTGAAGGCTGCTATCAAATCCCCCCTCACTTTTCTCTTCTGCAGACTAAACAAACCCAGATCGCTCAGCCTCTCCTCATAGGTCATGTGCTCCAGCCCCCTAATCATTTTGATTGCCCTCTGCTGGACCTTCTCCAATGCGTCCACATCCTTTCTGTAGTGCGGGGCCCAGAACTGGATGCAGTACTCCAGATGTGGCCTCCCCAGAGCCGAATAAAGGGGAATAATCACTTCTCTAGATCTGCTGGCAGTATTCCTCCTAATGCAACCTAATATGCCATTAGCCTTCCTTGTTACAAGAGCACACTGTTGACTCATATCCAGCTTCTCATCCACTGTAATCCCCAGGTCCTTTTCTGCTGAACTGCTACTTAGCAATTCAGTACCCAGCCTGTAACAATGCCTGGGATTCTTCCATCCCAAGTGCAGGACTTGTCCTTGTTGCACCTCATCAGATTTCTTTGGGCCCAATCCTCTAATTTGACTAGGTCACTCTGGACCCCATCCCAGCCCTCCCTCATATCTACCTTTCCCCTAGCTTAGTGTCATCCGCAAACTTGCTGAGGGTGCAATCCATCCCCTCATC
Organism: Rafetus swinhoei; assembly: GCA_019425775.1. NCBI lineage: Eukaryota > Metazoa > Chordata > Testudines > Trionychidae > Rafetus > Rafetus swinhoei. The sequence continues at coordinate 224,388,831 of CM033424.1, read as the reverse complement.
CAGGTCATTAATAAAGATACTGAACAAAACAGCTCTAGAACTGATCCTTTGAACACTTCACTTGGAAACCGACCGCCAACCTGACATTGAGCCATTGATCACTACCCGTTGGGCTCTACAGTATAGCCAGCTTTCTGTCCATCTTACAGTCTTTTTATCTAATCCATACTTCTATAACTTGCTGGCAAGAATATTGTGGGAGACCGTATCAAAAGCTTTGCTAAAGTCAAGGTATATCACATCCACTGACTTCCCCATGTCCACAGAGCCAGTTACCTCATCATAGAAGCTATTCAGGTTGGTCAGGCATGACTTGCCCTTGCCTTGTTGAATCCATGTTGACTATTCCTGATCACTTCCCCTCTTCCAAGTGCTTCAAAATGGATTACTTGAGGCTCCCCTCCATGATTTTTCTGGGGACTGAGGTAAGATTGACTGGTCTGTAGGTCCCTGGATTGTCCTTCCCTTTTTTAAAGATGGGCACTACATTTGCTTTTTTCCAATCATCTGGTATCTCTCCCAATCTCCATGAGTTTTCAAAGATAATGCCAAAGGTTCTACAATGACATTTGCCAACTCTCTCAGTACCCTCCAATGCATTAAATCCAGACCCATGGATTTTTGTATGTCTAGCTTCTCTAATGTAATTGAATGCTAATAATTTAATATAAATGCAAAAACACCCAACATTCAGTACTGTATATTAAAATAACCCTTGAGATAATATAAAATCAGACAATATCAAGGATATTCAGATTTCTATGGAGTCTAACTCTCAGTGACCAATGCTGAGCACTTTTAAAAAATCCCACCAATTATCTTTAATTTGGGGAGAAATCCTGGCCCCACCCTAGTCTACTGTAAAACTCTCATTGACTTCAGTAACACCAGGATAGCACCATTCATGTCTAATAGTTTTTTCCTTCTTTGATGGTAACTTGAAAAATATAAATAACAATGCTGCCCAAAAAATCTGCAGTTAACTTTGAATGGCTGAAATGGTATTTTTTGTAAAAGGAATTGGATTTGTTGATTGCAGATCAAAGTAGGCCTAGTGTCGCAGCCAGTTCAGTGGGTGTTATAAGCAAAGAGTGCCTGCAGCATGAGGCCTGAGACCAAATATTTTATAGCTGCAACACCTCCAAAGGCAATGTAATGCACCAATAAAATGACAGATGAGCACTCTGTAGATTTTAAAAAACAATTGACATGGCTCAGGCAGAATTTAAGCTTTGTGAAAAGAAATGTGTTTTTAATTTGTTTTAAAAACTTAATCCTTGGGTTTGAGAAGTCCAGGCCTTCGTACAGATTTTTTATGTGGCCTTTAGGAGGCGGGTACGGTCTAGGTTGGATATTAGGAAAAACTATTTCACTAGGAAAGTGATGAAGCACTGGAATGAGTTACCTAGGCTGGTGGTATACCCTGTTCTCAATTTTCTTTCATTTGATTTGTCACACATATTTAATCTCCTGATGTGTTAATGATAATCTCTGAAGTTGTCATTTCAAATATTTTGTGATGCAGCCCTATCCCTTAGATTTCACCTTGACACGTAATTTTTGTGATTTATATTAGGAGAGATTTTTTTTAACAATATCACCATTGCTTTCATGGCAACAGGTATCATAACATACATTTACAGCTGTCTTGAATTTTAAAAGAATAGTACATTTCAACAGTTGTCAGAGTAAAGCTCCTACTTTACTTTTTTTTATTCCCTAATTCTTTCTTTTTTTAATAGAGGGCATTTTCTATTCATGCCTCGAACAGTTTTGCCCTCTTCGAGACAGGGATAATGTGAAACTGCCTGGTGGTCTGTCTTTTCACAGTTGCACTGCACTTCCAGTATGACATTAAATTAGTAATTATAGCTGAGTGTAGTACTTCTTACTTCTGACAGCCTGAGCACATTGCCAGCGAGTGAGTTTCTCAGCAGGGAATTTGAAGAAAAAGAAAACATAACTGGACTTTCTTTTTTCCCCCTTAAGGAGGTTCAAGTGATTATTTAAACGTACTATGTTCCATTCTTGCTAAACGACCTTTAAACAATATTAGAGCTAGATGCTAATATGCATTCTATGCTTAATCTTGTAAAATCACCATGTCACCATTTGAACTGATGTATACTTTTATTAATAAAGCAGAAGCTATATCATGAAAGCATACATGTAGTAATTAAAATGATTGTATTCACTTGAACATAAGAATTTTGAAAAAAAAAGTTGTTTTCAGCAGTTGTATTTCTGCTATTATTACTATTGGCATATCTAACTCAGTACAAAAAAAAGTTGGTGATTCTTAGAAATGGTATGTGGCACCCATGCACAAACAATTCTCTGAGGCTAGACACCTATTAAAGTTTGAGGATTACATGGGAATTAATGTCTAGGTATTACAGTTTTTACGTTTAGAAATATCTTCCATAGCCACTTCTCTGCATTTCTTTTGTACTCTTTAAATTACAAAATATTATAATTACTACTTTTATCTGATTCCTAAGGCCACAGTTATAACTATGGTAAAAGGGACTGTAATATCAGATAATTTTAGCACAATAGGTCAGAAACAGTCCTGTTCTAACTCTTCGGTTAAAGGGTATTTTTGTCTTTTGTTGTCAGTAGATGAATAGTTAAAGGGACTTCATCGAGTTCCAAACTCTGATCTACTTTTTTCATCATTTCAATTCAAAAAGTCTCTGTTATTCCATAATATTATTACTAATTCTCCTGAGGATTTCAAAGTGCTTTACAGACATTAATTAAGTCTCAAAGCCTATTTCTGAAGTCCGTCTTAGACACATTTTACAGATGGATACCAATTTAAGGCACAGTGATGTTGTAATTTGCCCAGTGTCACACAGCAAATCAGTGGTAAATTTACAATTAGAAATAGAGTCCAAACTCCCATTTCCATACTCCAACAACTAGGAAAACTACTTCAACAATTAGATTACATTACCCTGTGATTCTTTACAAAGCAAAAAGCCAGCTCCCCTGTGCGTAGCAGCTTCTGCCTGCCCCCTCTGATACAAAGGCAGGAGCACTGGCTCCTTACTGCCCCCACCATGCTGCTGACCCTGATACAGAGGCACCAGTGGGTGGAGGATGCGTGTAACTGCGAAGGTTAACCAATGAACCTAGGCTCATTTGTTATCTGTTTACTTATTTACACTTTGACATCCCTAATAGATAAGGACTTGACATATTGAAGAATTCACTGATTCGTGCTCCATCCCCACTCTTCTCCCTCCCCTTCCAGAGCTTGAACAGCCTTTCAATGTTAACATTATTTTTCTGCAAGTTGAACCTGCAGGACTGAACATAGAAGCAAGTGCCCCTGTTTTATCAACTTTTAAATGAACTGGACACCTGGAATAAATTAAAAACCATATTTGAATGGTTGTGATTTAACTTGAGAATTATTTCTTCATTTGCAGTAACAACTGAAAAAAATCATATCATATATGACATTTCAAAATCCAGGCTATGTCTAGACTGCAGGCTTTTTTTGGAAGAAGCTTTTCCAGAAGAGATCTTCCGAAAAAACCTCTTCTGAAAGAGAGCGTCCACACTGCCAAACCACATCGAAAAAGCGATCTGCTTTTTCTAAAGATAACGTCCACACTGAATGAATGCTATCTCGCATTTAAGCTGTGATTACTATGGACGAAGTGGCCACCAGGGCACCTGTGCTTTTTCCTCTTTCCTCTTCTTTCGAAAGAATTCCTTCTTCCCCATCCACACACACCTTTTTCTGAAAGAGCTCTTTCGGAAAAAGGCTTCTTCCTTGTTGAAAGAAGTTTACCAATGTCGGAAAAATCCCTCTGTTCTTTCGATTTTTTTTTTTTTTTTCAAAAGAACGCAATTGCAGTGTGGACGTAAGTGAAGTTTTTTTGGAAAAACGTCTGTTTCTCGAAAAAGCTCTGTAGTGTAGACACAGCCACAGTTTACCACAGCTGTACACTACATCAATTATAATTATGTGGAACATCAAAGAAATATTTGTAGGGAGAGGAGGCAAGAACTACAAGCACCAATTGTAACACAGTTACTACATTTAAAAAAAAACTTACTTATGGTAGAGTAACTGGAGGTTCATGGTGCTCCAAAAGTGCTGGGGGGGGGGGGAGGGAGAGGGATAGGAAGTACAAGGATCCAGTTCACAAGAGGCACACGAGGGAGGGTGGCAGGCAGGGGATGTGCAGGCTGCAGGTGGATCCCCAGTGGGCTGCATGCAGCCCACAGGGCCACAGGTTGCCCACCACTGCCCTTGATAATTGTTTGGTACAGATCCTGCTGTCCAGCTGCAGAACCCATCCAAGACTCTCCAAACTCTTCAAAATATATTTAATTAAGACTCAGCATTTCTTTTTCAAGATACAACCTTCTGCCCCTAGTGAACACAATGTAGCAAAGCAGTCAAAAGTAATAAAAAAGGCTGAAGTTACTTAACATTTGTAATCAATTTATAGAACAAGAAAATTATGTGCAAAGGAACAAGAAAATTACGTGCAAATTATATGCATGGAGCCTACTAAAAACAGGCATTTTTATAAAAGCTTGGAAACCAGGCAGTTGACAAACTGGGCCCTGCAAATTTAAGCACATAAGTAACTTTATTCATTTGACTAGTCTATTGAAGTCAGTAAAATTACTCACATGCCTTGTTGGCAGCATCAGGCCCTATATGCATATAGCACATTGAAATCCAGCCCCCATTGAAGTGGAAGACAATAACAAATTGTCAGACAGTGCATTTAACAGCAATAAATGGAGATTAATTTGGCTTGTTGCACCTACATACAAACTCTTGTTCATTCAGAATGTACCATGGAATCTTTAATATCTGCACAGAGCAGACAGGTACTTGGTAGCTCTGGTTTTCTCTCACCACCCTTTCGCACATACCCCCTCCCAGAAGAGGTTGAGTCTAAAGAGACTCAAGGGAGTTAGGTGCTTCAAATCTGAAACTTAGACCATTAAGCCTCCCCTCCTGGTAATAATATTTTGACTTTATTCTTTCTTTTGTTTGAAATCACAGCCAGGTTGCTTAGAGTGTTGCTACTCTTCTACCATCAATTAGGATTTATTCTGACACTTAATTGTCCTGCAAAGAGTATCACAATCCGGAAACTATCTGTGGTGTCAGATTTAACATTACCCATAATTGTCACTGTGGATAATGATGCACAGAAGCTCAAAATAATTACTTTTATTAAAAGAAAAGTGAAACAATCTGCATTTTAATTTGGTGTTTCATAAGAGAGGTGTTGAATTAAGATAATTTTCAGGTACATGAAATCAAACACAAATATTTGTGTTTACCTAAAAGCAGGTTCTATATTTCAGTTACTGCCTTTCAGGAAACACATCTCTTTCTCTGATCAGTTGCAAAAAAAACAAACAAAAACAAAAAAAACCCCACAACAACACAACACACCTATATAGAAACAATGAAGTAATCTCCGTCATTGGCACTGATAAGAGGCACAAGTCATTTTTTATATGCTTAAGTATATAGAGGTTTTTTTAAATCTCAAAAATGAACTTTTTAGGACATTTTAAACAGGAATTGCAATACAAATTTATCACTAGTTATCTAGATTCTTCTTTGAGTGATTTCTCATGTCCATTTCATTTAGGTGTGCACGTGCTGTGTGCATGATTTTCAGAAAGGTTTTTCCCTTAGCAGTACCCGTGCCAATCCTCACCCCCTCAGTTCGTTCTTACCTTTTGTGACAGTTGTTAGAGCATCTCTGTCCTTGAGTTCTGAAAGTGCCTTTCCTAGTGGTCGTTCCATTTTGTTGTACACAGTTCTTCTAATTTGGTGATTGGTGTTTGGAGGTCTTTCCGCTGTTCCCATTTCCCCAGACCTAGGCATGCCTTGGTCACAAGGCAACCTACGACAAGTGCTTGAAGCTGATGCCACATGGTATTTCTCACAACTTCTGCCTTAAGTGCTTGGAGAGGGTCACCAATCAAACAAGAGCAAAATCTGCAGAGGCTTCCAGCCCTGAAGGAGAGGGACTCTTGCCTGATACTGCTCCTCATGGAGGCAGCTCTTCGTCACAACCGATGCCAGGGGTGGCCCTGGCAGCCTCTGTGCACAGGCATCAGTGTGGGACCCCACGTCGCCAAAGAGGGACCATGCCAGAGAGCACCCCCAATTCCTGGCACTAAGGCCCAGTGCAAGCATTCAGCACCATTCCCAGTCACTGGTGTCACACAAGAAGAGGAGAGTGGAAAGGGGCTGCTCTCCAACTTGGCACGCTAGTGGGGTATATCCTCAGTAAGAACACCCTAAGCCTGTTATGCCCACCATGCAGGAATTGACTCCAGCCATCCCCGGAGAGCTGTTGAGTCCAGTGTAGCTAGACTCTCTAGGGTCAGTGAACGTGGGGGCTGAAGACCTTGACCTCCCATTTTCATCAGACACCTTTGAGGTAGCCAGGCACCTGATTCAACTGACCCGGATCCCAGCCTCATCCTCCGTAGCCCTTGCACTGTATTTCTTGGACTCTGCGGTAGGAGCCCCGGCAGAGAGTGTGGCACTACTGCTGCAGCACAGGTGGTGGCACCAGCCATGGCTCCATAGCTAATGGGGCCATCATCAGCCCCTGCACGCTGCCACTCCTTGTCACCGTCTGTCTTCAGACATTGGGGGACGCTGATGATATGGAGCCAGTGCTCCTCGTTGCTGCAGCACTGCCCTGATCTGCCTCAGAGTACTCCTCTGACTCAGAGGTGGAGTTGTATGCCTCCTGGAGGAGAGGGCATCACTTGAATTCCCGGCACTCATTGCAGCACCAATCCTGGAACCCCACACCACAACCTGTTTGTTAGGCTCCATGGGTGAGCCAATGGGAGGGACCCATGCAGTGATCGTAGGGCTAAGAGCCCCCAGTGCTCGTAGCTCATTCAACCAGACCCCAAGCATCCTCAGCTGCCTTCCTAGCATAGGTGCCCATCCAGGACACATGCAGGGAAGCCACCAGGTCCTCCATTCGTGTGTTCACCTTTCACTACACACCATCTCCCAGCAGCATTATGCCGCCTTTGGTAGAGCAGTGTTGCAGTCCATTAGCTTCATCCCCACGTCTGGTCATTCAACTTGGTAATCACATAAATGTAATGGACATGAGCAATCAGTGGAAGAAAAAATGGTTACCTATCTCTTGTAACTGTAGTTCTTTGAGATGTGTTGCTCATGTCCATTCCATATCCACCCACCTCTCCTTCATCAGAGTGTTCTGGCAAGAAAGAACTGAGGGGGCAGAGGGTGAGCAGGAGTCTATCCGCCACTATGGTGGCTCCACAGGCAACCTGACAGGTACCAGGAGGAGAAAAACCTTCCAACAATCGTGCATGCAGTGCACGTGCACCTAAAAGGAATGAATATGAGTAACACATCTCCAAGAATAACAGTTATAAGAGGTAGGTAACAGTTGTTTCGAACATTAACTTTTGTAATTCTGTCCATGTGCATATGAAAAATCCTGTAGTTATTAGTACAAAATTGTAAACATAAGTAACTGAGCTTTTAATTTTTTTTTAATTGTTCAGGTCTGAAAAGTGGTTATGTAAAATGGCTCCTTATTTGGTAGTCATAACTTTGACTTTATGACAAAATGTACTTTTTTTTCACTTCCCAGTTTTACAGTTGCTACAGCTAAAAGTAGTGTGAATTGGATTTTTTTCCTTCATGTGCAACACAAGCTTAATTGTTTACTACATTTCAATGCTAGTGCCACTGAGCCCATAAGAAAATTGGGTGTCACTAGGGTATTTCAAGTCGTATTTTGGCCTACAGAACTCTCAGTATTGGTGGTGATGCAAGAGAATGAAAAATTCATCATAGCTCTGTTTCCACAATCCCATTTTTAAATAATCACTCTTCCAAATAGAAATGCACTTTGGCCTTATCCTGCAATGTATAGAGCACCTACAATTCTTATTTCCTTTTATTGGATTTGTGGATGTACTTGACTTGGCATAATCAAGCCCCCTGAGACCTAAATATGATGATGGCCTAATATTTTGAGGCTTTGCATCTTGGTATATAAAACCTCTAATATCTGACTTAATAGGTTGTAAATAAAATCTCTTATCTTGAGCACTATAGATTAAACTTCCTGTATATTTGCTAGTTTCATACTTAATAGGAATCTGATATATTGCATGGGCAGCTAAGTCATTTATCTTGAGTTTGACTTAGATATTATAAAAGACCATAGAGATGTACTTTAAAATTGACATTGTGAAAGCACATTATAAAATTAGATTACTTATGTTGCATAAAAATGACAAGTGGCATTAAATTAACCAGTCATTATTTGAATAATTGTACAGGTGTTTATAAGTTGGTACATAATGATTTTTATTAGAGTTGGGTAAATAACATTTCACATGTTGTCCATGCATTTCAGTTCTTCAGAACATCACACTGTAGATTAGGCATTGTGATGCCATACTGCAAAGGTCCTTAGGTACCTAAATCTTGGGTTTAGGCTTCACTGTGAGCCATACAATTCTTGTAAGTGCCTAAACTCATTTGGTATCTGTTTTCAGAATAAAAATTCCCTCGATACCTCAGATACGCTGCCTCCTTCTAGGCATGCAGACATCTGTCTCCTGCCTAAGTCTGAGAGTGATCTTCAGACTGAGGGAAAATAAGCAGACTAATGCCTATCTCAGGTACAGGGCCTGATCTGGTAGATTTGTCTGGAAGTCAAATGCTGGATTGGATCCCATTCAGAATTTGGCCACCAGAAGAGGTAAGGTTTTTGCAATAGGCAACAGCAGCCATCTTATAACATTTATCTTAGTGATTAGAGCACTCACCTGTGATGTGGGAGACCTGGGGAGAGAGAATATGAAGAGGGGTCTACCACACCTCCTAAGAGACTGCTCTAAGCGCTGATCTTTGGAAAGTTCTGATACGGGATTATTCCATGTCATCTATTGAAGCTGTGGATTAAGTATTTGAAAGAGTGATAGGAACAAGGTGACTGATACTGGTTAAAAATATTGTATTAATTAAACTTGTGACTGAATTCCTTGGGAGAGAATTGTCTGTCTCCTGCTCAGTGGTTTTACCTGCATTCTGCTATATATTTGTGTTATGGTAGTCTCAGATAATGACCCAGCACATTTTGTTCAATTTAAGTATACTATCGCTGCAGATTTGACAAAATGCAAAAAGGTACTAATATGAGATTTCTAAAGATAGCGATAGTTCTTGACCGAGAATCTGAGAAGGATGAGGTGGTGAACATGCTGCCAGAAATTTTAAAAGAGCAACACTTTGTATTCTGTATTGTAATTGAAATCAATATACAGTAAAAGCTCTGTTATCCAGCATGCTGGGGGTGCCAGTTAATCGAATTCTTGTTAACTGAGACTTATACTTTGTCAATGGAATACCAATTTTCAAAAAATTAGAATACAGTAAAATGAATAAAGTATAAAATCGCATACAGTATTCACCAATCCAGTAGTAATACTGCACTGCAGAGTGCTTGGTTTCTTGAAGCACTTAGCTGTATACAGGTGAAATTTTCTCTATAGTGTACAGTGCATATCACTATAGGCAGTGCATGGTGTATGCTCAAATCCTAAAAATACACTTAACCCTAAATATACAGAACATAATTTAACCTTTGTTTGATTCAGAAACTCCTCGGGATTTTTCAGTTCCTCAGGGTCATTATTATCAACATTATCTATCATTGTAGATGTACTAAAAGATTTACCCAGAGTTGCTGAGGTCCTTAATTGAAATATGTTTTGTTTTTCTTCATTTAAATCATTGTTCTGGGGTGGAGCTGAGGATGACAAGTTCAGTATGCAGGCTGCCCCGGGAAGAGAGCACCACCCCAGCCCTCTCTCACTGCAGTAGCTTGGTGGCAGGTGAGAAGTGCCTGTCCCTGTCCCTGTCCTAGTTCCCATCTCTGACCCCTTGTTACCTCCCTGTGGTTATTCATATCCCTCCTACCAGTCCCCTCCCTTTCCATTTTATGAAAAATAATCAAATTCCAGGCACATCCCATTGTCCTGACACAACCAAACCCTTATGATGAGAGGAAGTGCATACCATATTTGGTGGTCCTAGCTCTTACTGTTTAGGAGGAGTTCTTGAACAAACGGACTCAAAGATGGATGCACAAACTTTCTCAGATATACAGTAGATAAGGTGTAGGCAATTGGGCTGAATTTATAATGACTCTGACACATCCCAGAAGCTGCTTTTTTTGAATTAAATCCCTGATTTTAGCTTGCTTACTTGTCTTCTGCCACTTTTGCATAAAAGTAGAGAGCAGAACATGTAATTGAATAATGTTCTGGGCAATATACTAGTCCCAATTACTAGATTGAAGATATGTATTGGGCAATATCAGAAATCCCCGTAATTGTTCTTTCTATGCTGGATAACAGAATTTCTACTGTGTATGAAAATGTGGAAAACATCCAAAAAAATTAAATAAATGATATTATGTTGTTTAAGAGTGTGAATAAAACTGCAATTAATTGTGACTATTCTTTCATCTTGCTGTTGAGCATAAATATTTTTTAATCATTTGGTAGCCCTAATATCTAAACAATATGCCTGCTTAATTAATCTTCCTGAAAATGTGAAATTTAGCCAGGAAAAGCTCTTTATTGTTTTATCCTTTGCACCGAGAACCTCAATGCCAGTGACCCACTTATAATAAAACCTTAAATTTCTGCTGAAAATGTAATGAAGGCTTTAGAAATGCAATTTGAATTATGCAAGGAATGAGTCTCAGAGGGGTAGCCATGTTAGTCTATAATTGAAAAAACTTAAAAAACAACTAATGATCTTGCAGCACCTTAGAGACAAACAAAAAATATAGATGGTATGGATGTACCTGTTATGTAGCTGTTACAAAAATGTAGCTGTTATGGGCCTAACCCACTTCTTCAGATGAATGGAGCAAGAGGTCCAGAGGTACAAAAAAATAGCAGAAAAAGAGGGGAGATGGGGCAGGAAAGGGGGGGAAAAACCCTTGTCAATTAAAGTATCCATGCTAAATGAGGCTAATAGAGTGGCTGCAAGTGCTCGATACTTAGCTTTTCATGTCATTTGGGTGTTGAATATAATGGCCCATCCAGTTCTTGTCTTTGTTCAGTCCTTGGTTAAATGTGTTAAATTTGCATATGAGGGCAAGTTCTGCAGTTTCTCTAGCTGGTTTCTGAAATTATTTGTAAGAGGATAGTCACTTTTAGATCCATTAGTGAGTGCCCGGGCAAGTTAAAATATTCCCCAACTGATTTCTGTGTGTTACCATTTTGAATATCTCATTTTTGTCCATTAATCCTTTATTACAGAGACTGTCCAGTTTGGCCAGTGTACATGGCAGAGGGGCATTGCTGGAACTTGATGGCATAGATCACATTAGTGCATGTGCACTTGTATGAGTCTCTGATGTGGTGGCTTATGTGGTTGGGTCCTGTGATGTCGCTTGTATAGATGTGTGAACAGAGTTGGCACTGGAGTTTATTGCAGGGGTGGGTTCCTGGGTGAGTACGATAGAGGTGTGACTGAGGTGAAAAGAATTTGTTTCAGGGTAAGGAGTTGACTATAGGTGAGGATTGGCCTGTCCCCCAAGGCCTGTGAGAGTAAAGGGTCATTTTCCAGGATAGCTTGTAGATTAATGATGCGCTGGAAAAGTTTAAGTTTGGGGCTATAGGTGATGACCAGTGGTGTTCTGTTGTTTTCTTTGTTGGGCCATCTTGAAGAAGCTGATGCCTAAGTACTCGTCTGGCTCTGTCATTCTGTTTTTTCACTTCCAAGGGTAGGTATTTAGGTTTTAAGAATGCCTGATAGAGATTCTGTAAGTGTTTGTGGGATTGGAGCAAATCCAGTTGTATCTTAGGGCCTGACTGACAACAATCGATTAGGTAATGTGTCTTGGCTAGAGGCATGTAGGTAAGTATAACAGTTGGTACGTTTCCGGTAAAAGGTGGTGGAAATGTGGCTGTCATTTAATTGTACTGTAGTGTCAAGCAAGTGGATCTCTTGTGTGGACTGGTCCAGGCTAAGGTTAATGGTGGGGAAGTTGTTGAAATCCCTGTGGAATTCTTCAAGGGTCTCCTTTCTGTGGGTCCATATGATGGAGATGTTGTCAATGTAGTGTAAGTAGAGTAAGGATGCTTGGGGGCGAGAGCTGAGGAAACCATAAAGATGTTGGCATATTGTGGGGTCATGCAAGTGCCCACAGCTGTGCGGCTGACTTGAAGATATAAATTATCCCCAAATTAGAAATAGTTGTGGGTGAGGACAAAGTCACAAAGCTCAGTCATCAGGTGTGCAGTGGATCATCAGGGATGGTGTTCCTAACAGCTAATCCATCCTGTGGAATGTTGATGTAAAGAGCTTCTACATCCATCCATGACAGCCAGGATGGTGTTTTCAGGAAGATTATTGATGTTCTGTAGTTTCCTCGGGAATTCAGTGGTGTTTCAAAGGTAGCTAGGAGCGCTGGTAGCATAGGGTCTGAGGAGAAAGTCAACATAACTGGATAGTCCTGCTGTAAGTGTGTCAATGCCTGAGGTGATGGGTTGTCTGGGATTTCCAGGTTTGTGGATCTTGGGTAGCAGAAGAAAACTCCTGGTTGGGGATTTGGGAGTGAGTTTTGGGAGTGAGTTTATGTAGATTTGGCCCTGAGTTGTAGCAGGAAGTTTCATGAACAGATGGGTTAGGGTGTTTTGGTATTCTTTAGTGGGATCAGAGGAGAGAAGCCTGTAGAATCTGGTGTTGGTGAGTTGTCTGGCAGCCTGCTGTTCATAATCTGTTCTGTTCGTGATGACTACAGCACCCCCTTTGTCAGCCTTTTTTATTATAATGTCAGAATTGTTTTTGAGGCTGTGTATAGCATTGTGTTCTGCATAGCTGAGTTTGTACGTCACGTTGTTTGTTGACACATGTTTTTTGTTGACAATGTCAGTCCATGCGTGTTTGCGGAAGCAATCGATATAGAAGTCGAGACTCTTGTTACGACCATCAGGAGGAGTCCACAGAGAGGCCGCCTTCTTGTAGAGTTGGTGGGGGCATCCAGAGGGTCAGTGTGTTGTTCAGTGGTGTGTTGGAAATATTCCTTTAGACAGAGGGTGAGTGTGTACCTTTTAGAAACACATACTTCTGTTTGTAAAATCCACAGTGCTCTTCTTGCATTCTTAAACAGAGGATTAAAATGAGAGCAAAGGCTCAGAGTGAAAATCCATTATTAAGTAGGAATAGTTGTGTTCCTCTTCTGTGCAGCTTTTCAAATATTTAGTTCTATAATGATAGTAATATGTTCATTCTAATGAATTACAGTATCAGCGATTCTTTCCCTACCAAGGATTTTTCTTCATTGGAAATATTTGAGACTTCATCAAAAATTAATTATTAGTTATTTCAGTAAAGCAAAGTCTCTGTAATTTTTCAAATGTAATCGATTTTAAATAGTCATGTGGAAAGGGGTGCTTTTTCCCCAAGTATTTGGAAGACAGTTCCATGTTTAAGTGGTGCCCTTCTGCATAGGTAGAACATACATATCCCCAAATCTTTGCCTATTATGTCATGCAGTATAGGTTAAGTTCCTAAATCAGTAATGTACCATCACTTTCATAGATTTGAATTCAGTAACTCTGTTGGTGAGAGGTAATGATTGTTAATACAGGTCAGACCTCCCTTCTCCGTGCCCTCAGGACCTGAATGGTCCCAAACAATGGAGTTTGCTGGATGAGGGGAAGTCAAGGCTCCCTACAGACCGTTAGCTCTGCTTCTGGGTGGCTCTGGTGGCAGCTGAGCTCCCCACTGCTAGCCCCAGCCAGGACTGGGCCCCTGCAACACGCCAGCTGGGACTAAGGCTGTGCTTCCCACTGCGCCAGCACCGACCAGGGCTGCACTTCTGGCCACCAGCCCCCGCTACCTCCAGCCCTGGCAGGGGCTGCGCTCCTTGCTACCAGCCCTGGCCAGGGCTGTGCTCTCCACCACACTGGCCCCGTTGGGGCTGGGCTCTGCAGTGCAAGCCCAGCCCGGGCTGTGCTTCTGAACCTGGCCAGCTGGGGCTCTCTGATCCAACAATATTCGTGGTCCTGCCAGACCATGGATGTTGCCGGACCAGAGTGTCCTAGATTTTAGAGGTTCAACCTGTACTAATTTTGTATAATAAAAGCACCCCATCTTGCCAAGTACAGTACAGACTTATAGGAAGCTGTGGCACAGTTTAAAATGTTTGTAGTTTAAACATAGCAGAAACAGGAGATGTAGGATACAGGCAAGGGAAAGAGCATACATGGTCAGTGGGACAACTGGCATGTGTTACGTTTGTTTTGTTAGACTCAACCTGTTCTGTGTGGAGGTGGGGGGGGGGGAAGGGAGAGAAAACTAGAACTACCAAGTACCTGTCTGCTCAGCTGTTCTCTTCCTAACGATTGTTAGGGCTTGGGGTGCAGAGTGTTGGTTTTTTCTTATTTTTAAATGCCTTGTTTATAGTGTTATTTGGTGTTTAATCTATGAATTTAGTCATTTTATAGCTTTCATCAGCATAGTACCTCAGTGCCTGACAGGCATTAATGATTTTCACAGCAGCCTTATCAGGTAGAAAAGGATTGCTATCCCAGGTTTTAAGACGGGGACTGAGGCGCAGAGTGGTTAAGGAGATACTTTCAAAGTTACAAGGTGAAGTTAGACACCCAATTCCCACTGAAAGTCTCCAGGAGTTGGTCTCTTCACTGCATGATATACCTTTTAAAAATCTCTCCCCCAAGGCCTTGTACTGAAAGCTAAAACGGTTTGTTTCATTTGTGTTAGCCAGTGTGTCTTTAACCATGATTGAATTGGTAGTGTTGCAGTAGAGGGAGGGAGGGTGACCTAGGCTGCTACACGAATCACTAATATGCCTTCAAATGTTTTAGCCTGTATTTTAATAAGCATTATGAGGGTGTGTCTATTATGAGAAGCTAACTTGAGTGAAAGATGCCCCCTTTTTTAACCCATTAAGACAAGGCCTAAAGGACTCCCCCAGTGTCATTCAGGAAGTCTGAGGCTCAGCACAGAACTGAGTTTGGTGCCAGAAGTATGAGGCCATCCTTCCTCTGCTTTCCCTGTCATGTGTTTAATGTGTTAATAATGCTTGTTTATTAAAAGGGTAGTTGTAAATTAGCTATGACTTTTTAAATGCAGTAATATTCTAAAATCAGGATTATATTAACTTCTGTCCTGGAAAGGAAAGGAAGTTTGGTTGCTTTTAATTTTTGATTCTATGTCTCAAGTCCTCATCTAATTCCATATCAGTCTCCCTCCAGTCTTAAACATCCCACTCATTGGAGCCTTCTGATTTTTGGCAGCGTCCCTCCATCCCCATCTGCCAAGTCAGCCTACAGAGTTAAGTGATAATTTCCTAGATGGAAAGCAATAAGCTTTACAGCTGCTAGTCCTGAATATTTTATCTGCTTTTTCCTCTTCTTTTCCATCCCAAACTACTTAGCCAAGCTAGCCAGGGAGATAATTGATATATGCTGTCACATTATAGTAAACAACCCACTATTTGCTTCTAAGAAACATTCCAGATACTGCCCTAATGCCTTTGGGTTAAACACCATAGCGCTTTAGACTGAATATTTCTCTATGGAATATGGCATGGATTGACAGGAACCTATAATTCCTTCTCAAATTTTTTTTTTAGCAAAATGGGAGGGACTTGCAATCAAATTTATAGGGCATTTTAACAAGGCAGAAAGTAATATATCCAAAAATTGTCATGTTCAAAGCTCAACTTTCCCAAAGTTCACAGTTGTTGGGATCTAAGGGTTTAGTTTGAGCAAATCTCTGTAAAAAATCTTGGGAGGGGTGGTTATATTCTGTTGATATGTGAAGATGGGTAGCCATTTTCTGAACCAGGGCAGCTACATTATTCATCCTGATGTAAATAATACACAATCCATAAAAACAAACTCAGGCAAAGGGGTTTGTTACTATTGTCGACTCCAAGCATCCCATCCCATCCCATCTTTCATTTGGCAGCAGAAGAGCTTTTCAGTATTGAAGATAAAAAAATATTTGAGTTGCTACATTTTGTAGCTTGTCTACTATAAGACTCACTTTGAATCCTTTGTTCTGCATGTACTTTGGGGGAAGGTGAGCTAGAGAAAGAGTACCTCTAGGTCACTTTTTCCTTCTTGGATTTACAAAGAACAAATAAAATGGTACATTGTAAAGTACTGTACTCATAAGGTTATAAGAAATGTGCTGGCGTGTTTTTCTTGAAGCTACAGAAAACATTCCAGTAGGCTGTTGTTAGCTGTGGGGATTTTTCTGTGTATTTGCTTTATAGTTACTGGAGCAGTGCTCCTCCCCTGATTTACACTCAGGAGGAAGACTTGCAGACTGGGGTTGAAATTGTCACTATGTTCAAATTAGTGTCAAAGGGTATGATTAAGTAAGGTACTTAGGAATCTAAACCCTAAGTGACTGAGGTGCCTAAGTCACTGTTTTAGGCACCAGCCAACCCATCAAATTAATGCTAGGCTGCCACCTAACTGTATAGATAGCTAAACTCACTCAGTGCCTAAATATTCTCAGTAAAAGTTTTTAGGTTTCTGCCTTTGGGCATACACCTTGCTGCCTTACTCTACTGTCCAAACACCTGCCTCCTGCTTAAGGTGAACGTAA
Source organism: Rafetus swinhoei (assembly GCA_019425775.1). Lineage (NCBI taxonomy): Eukaryota > Metazoa > Chordata > Testudines > Trionychidae > Rafetus > Rafetus swinhoei. The sequence goes on along the minus strand of CM033424.1, from coordinate 224,372,150 downwards.
GCAGAAGAGTGCCCACGTTGTCTAATCAACTAGGCATGCTTAGGGGCTGCCTTCTAGATTGGATCCCATTCAAAAGGTAGCCAGAGAAGGTGATGGTACTGCTGTTGTCACTACGCACCTTATGGCATTTAGGCTAGTTGTGTGAATTCACCTGCAATATGGGAAATTTGGGTTCAGATTTGCCTAAGAGGGAGAAGGGTTTTGAACAGGAGTCTCCCACACCTCTCGGGAGAGTGCGCTAACCACTGGGCTGTGGGAATTCTAATATGGGGCTTCTTCTGATGAAGCTGTTCCACGGTGGAATAATTTGTTTCTTCACAATTAAATTTACTGAGAGTGAGTTCTGTAATTAGCAGGCTTTTTACAACATTGGTGAACTGTGAAAGCAAATTAGAATTATGTTAAATTCATGAACAAGTGCATATGATGCAGATGTATTGGATTATACTGAATGAAGCTCTGTATATCTGTATTTGATGTGCCAGTGCATTCAATTGTTGTAGCTCACTAGTGCCCTCTTTTGGCCATGGGTGACATCTTGCATTTGGGGTTTGAAGTATATTCAGTCCTGCTGTGAACTGAGCTACCTTTTCCTGTGGATCCAGATTAAAAGCAGTTTCAGTGCACTCATATTTGTGTTCTTGTTCTTATTAATTAGGCTTTGTTTTTGCATTTGTTTTAGGCCAAAGAGCTGCCAACATTCAAAGACAATGATTTTACTAACGATGGCCAAAAGATTTATATTGATGAAAACAACAAAAAGGTGTTCCTTGAAAAGCTCAAAAAGGATGTGGAGGTAAGAATGTAATCCACTTAAGTTTATATAATTATACCACACTGAGCAGCAAGTGGCAGGTACCCCAGGAAGTCTCATGTACAGCCGTGCAAAAAACATTTGTAGTTCATAATTCATAAATGTATTAGGTAAAAAGAAACCTCTTTAAATGAAACACAATCTAAGCTTTCAGGAGTCATCATTTAATAAAGATCCCCTCTACCGTAGATTGTTGTTGTATATTGCCCGTGTCCTGATGGTGTGTTTGTACTTAAAATGCTTTATAGGCATTATACCATAGGAAGGGTGCTAAGTATTGTTTTACACGTGGGGAAACTTGAGGGACAGAGAAGTTGTAGCTTACTGAAGGGCATACATTGAGTCAGCCGCAGAAAACATGTCTCCAAACTCCCATTCCTGTGCTTATTCCATCTGCTGTTTAATTTACCTGTCAATCATCTAGCTTTATACCACTTTAATTACAGTAGTATGAGTGCCTTGTTTATTTCTATACACTTCCTCTTAAAATAAGACTTGTATGCTTCTATTCTGCTGAACACATAGTCAAGATTCAGTACAAAAATATTAGTTGGTGCTATTTTTAAAACTAAATCTTAAAATATTGACTTGTCTCAGAGTAAAATAATTTTATCATAGTTGTCTGTTCAGCAAATAAGATGTATTTCCCCATCTTTTGAATAGAAGTGATATTAACAGAGCTCTCAGGCTTAACGGGGTCTTCAGCTTTTTATATTGAACTGTAGCTCTGGGATTTGTGTTTATCAGTTAAAAGCTGCTGCCAACTAGCACAGAATATTTGCAGATTATTCTAGAGGTTAATTTCTCATCAATGAGGTTGTAAATTATGATTGTGTATGAATTATATCAAATATTCACATGTGTATAAGTTTATAAAAATATATTAATCTGAAGGATTTGTCCTCAAATTTTTAGCATCTTTAGAGTAGGTCAAATTTTAGACTTAAATTCTTGAGCCTTTCTTTAAGCATGTAATATTTTTGCTGACTACATATTTTACAGTAAGTAGGTGGCACACAACATGTAAAGAAATTTAATAAATACAGTACCTGTTTTATCTCCAAAATATGGATCGTGTACAGTCTTCTATATAGCTTTCATCTGCAGTATTTTAAAAATGATGGCACACTTTAGAAGGTCAGTCTTACAATCACATTCTTAGTGACTGACACAGTTTTGAAATCTGTACAGTAGGCTCATTAAATGTGTATGCAGACAACTATGTTGTAGTGACTTGACATCCTAATAAAAGCAAGCCAGAATTTAATCTTATTTTTTCATTTTTTCAGTTACCTCCTTCTTATTTACATAGACAGGTCAGTTTAACTGTATTTCTATCCAATGCATAAACTTTCAAGTTTGAGAATATATTTTAAACAAATGCACAACACAATATCTAACTGTAAATATGCAAAGTATAAGTCTTCAGGCTGTGCAGTTTAGCGTCTCCTTTTGTCAGTGATTACTGATTCCACTTCTCTGTAACTATAGGTTTTTCTCCCACCTTCCCTTAATTTCCAAAGTTCTTGAGCCAGCTATCTGTTTCCATTGTACTGATGTCCTTTAATCCTGCTCTCTATTAAATTCTTGCCTATCTGGCTTCTCATTCTATAGAAATTGTCTCTACAAAAGACACTAAGGAACTCTTCTTCCATTACAAGTGTGAGGATCTCTTCTCCTTGCTGAGTTACTTCAGTCTCTGCTAATTTTTTACATTTCGTATTGAGATCCTCTCTCTCCATGAGTTTCCATTATTGCTGATTTTACTGTTACCTTCCTAGTTGCTCTTTCAGCCTAAGCATCTATAGCTCAGTGCTCTTTATTTTTTGATGTTTTCCAAAGATCTGTCCTTGGTCTCCTCTTCTTGCCACTGACCTTATCCACTCCTGTGGTATCTCATCACCTCTGTGTTAATACTCAAATCTCCTTCTCCCTCCATGATTTCTCCCCCCTCTCCGGGTCATATCTCTTCCTGCTGCTAGCATCACCTCATGGGTGTACATTCACTTCCTTAAACTAAAAGGCTGCGTCTAGACTGGCATGATTTTGCGCAAATACTTTTAACGGAAAAGTTTTTCCATTAAAAGTATTTGCGAAAGACAGCATCTATACTGGCACAGATGCTTTTGCGCAAAAGCACATATTTTGCGCAAAAGCATCCGTGCCAGTGTAGACGCTCTCTTGCACAAGGAAGCTCCGATGGCCATTTTAGCCATCGGGCTTTCTTCTTGCAAGAAATTAACGTTGCTGTCTACACTGGCCCTCTTGCGCAAGAATACTTGCGCAAGAAGGCTTATCCCTGAGTGGGAGCATCAGAGTATTTGCGCAAGAAGCACTGATTTTGTACAGTACAAGGTCAGTGTTCTTGCGCAAATACTCGCGGCCAGTGTAGACAGGCGGCAAGATTTTGCGCAAAAGCAGTCACTTTTGCGCAAAATCTTGCCAGTCTAGATGCAGCCTACGTGTCAAAAATGACTTTTCATCTTCCCCTTCCCCCAGTCCTTCCTCCTACTCCCTTTCTTCATCAGCAAATTGGCAACATTATCCTCCTCCCTGTCACTTGAGTATGCAGTTATGGTGTTATATTTGATTCTGCCTTTTCCTTTTCTCCTCACAACCAGGATCTTGGCAAATTCATTGTCATTTCTTCATTTTAAGTGTTTTTATGGGTCTTCATGAGACCGGTCCCTAAAGAAGAGTGGAGAAGAATGCTAGTAGATGGTTAGGAACTGAACTGGATGAACTAGCCAGTGAAAATTACTTCTGAGATCCATCTGTCTGAGATGAGTTCCCAGGAAGGCCAGAAATGGGAGACATGATTTTACAAACCAGAAGGTCCAACAATTTAGCTCTTTATCAGATAGTGTTGAACAGGAGTGTTGTTCATTAACAGCTTCCGCTATCAGAGAATTGGGAATAGGGTGGGAGAAAAGAAATACTGAGCCTCTGGAAGTGGGGGGGAGTAATACTTTTTGTTGGTCATTTACACACATGTGGGACAGTGGCTGCTGTTTGCCATTGCGTGTGCTGGAGTAAGCAAAGAATAATTGATGGGCAAGGCAGTTTATCCCAGAAGAACTGAATGAAGGATATTCAACAAGGTGTATTGGGTTCCATGAATTTCCTCTAATAGGACTTGTATGGGGCCTGTTACCCACTGGTAACCATAAGGCCTTGATGTCATCGAGATAGAATGGCAGGGGATGCCTTGTCTGGTGATGAGAAGGATTTGTGGTAAAGTGGAGGAGTTTCTTTCTCTTTCACTGGTTTCTGCTCTAAAGGATGTATTCATGGGGCAAGATACATAGGATATAACTACTGAAGTTCCTTACGTGAATGATCTCTTTTGGGATGACTCCCAGTGAAAAGCAATTCCAGTAAACCAGTAGTTTGAACCTTTTTGATTTGTAAACTCCTAAAGAATTTTGAATGGAAGTGCAGGCTCCTTTGAAATTTTACACAGTCTGCAGACTAGCAGGGGTCCACAGACTGAAAGCCATTATTGTATGTTAGTGTGACCCTCTTACACATAGTCCACAGACCACCAGAACTTGTGGACCACAGGTTGAACATTATTGCAGCAAGTTCATTGTTGTGGGGCTTTAGGGAATGGTACAAGATTGTCCTTGCCTTGGTATCAGGGCATACTTCCTGATACAAGCTCCTTCAGTGTAAATTTCCAGGGAGGAAGTTGGAAGATGGAGGAACCACATACACACACCTCAGAGTCAGATGAGGTGTCATCTAGCGATGTTAAATTTAGACTAATCAGCTAATCGAATAGTCGATGCAGTTTGCATCAACTATTGGATTAGTCGATAAGTGCACCTGCGCCTTTGAAGTGTTGCAACAGCCCCATGGAACCCAGGGCTGTTGCTACACTTCAAAGGCGAAAGCGCTGCGGGAAGCACAGGGCCGGCAGGGGACTCGAGCAGTCCCCCGCTGGCCCAATGGTTCCCCGCAGCGTGCCCGGGGTCAGGCGGCAATTCAGAGTCCCCAGCTGACCCCAGGCTCCATGCAGCGCTGCCACTTTGAAATGCTGCAGGAAGCCCAGTGTCAGGCTCCACGCGGTGTTTCAAGGCGACAGCACCACATGGAGCCCGGGTTCAGCAGGGGGAGTTCCCAGCTGGTCCCAGGCTGCATGTTGCGTTTCAAAGTGGCAGTGCTGCGTGGACACCAGGATCTGGCCCCAGACTTCATGCGGTGCTGCTACTTTGAAGCATCCCCTTTCCTTCCCCCCCCCCCCCTTGCTGCCTCTTTCTGATAGAGGCGGCGGGGGGGGGAGTGACTAGTTGACCAATGTGTTGACCACTATCCAATAAGCATTTGCTTATCGGATAGTCGACTAGTTGTTCACATTCCTAGTGTCATCCCCTATGTCTTTGAGATAGGGTATATATGCACGAGTGGTTAGGTCAGTACCTGGCCTAGAGAAGAGACCTGCAGTTGAACGGGTACTGAGGTTAGAAAGAGAGGCTGGCAAGGCGATGCTAGAGAAATTAGTTACAATAACAGCTGAAAGTATCTCATGGAGCCCTCAAAGTATCTGCATGCAGACTGTGTCAATACTGGAGAGTGAATCACTGATGAAGAAATGAACAGAGGATAAATAGGTTTCACGAGGTGGGTCAGTATCGGTGGGGTGTACCACTTACTACATCTTCATAATGGTAAGGGCTCTTTGAGGCTTTGGAAGCCCTCATTAGACAGGAGCCTGGATGGTATGGGGGACTCCGGTATCGGAGATTGTGCCTAAATAAGTACAGTGTGTTTTTTGCTTCTAGCCACAAAAATGGATACTAAGAAGGATTTTGCTTTGGTTCTCGCTTTTGACAGAGCCAAAAAAGTACCCAGACATGAACTACTTCAAGACAGACCCAAAAGAGAAAATAACAGAACTCCACTTATTAGTCCACAGCTCAGACCCTCTCCAGCGCATTATACACAATCTACAACCCATCTTGGAAAATGACCCCTCACTCTGAGGCCTTGGGAGAAAAGCCTATTCTCGCTTACAGACAACCCCCCAACCTGAAACGAATTCTTTCCGGTAACCATGCCATACAACCACATCATAAGCATCCAGGAACCCAGCCCTGTAACCAAACACGATGCCAACTGTGCCCACATATCTATACTAGCGAATTCATCACTGGAGCCAGCAACATAAGCTACCAGATCAAAAGGTCATTTGACTGCACATCCAGTAATTTGATCTATGCCATCAAATGCCAGCAATGCCCCACTGCTATATATATTGGACAAACTGGACAGTCTCTGCGGGAAAGAATCAATGGACACAAATCAGATATACGTAAAGGAAACATACAGAAACCTATTGGGGAACACTTTAATCTTCCAAATCACTGTTTAAAAGATCTTCAAGTGGCTGTCTTGTCAGAAACCAGTTCTACTAGCCAGATACACAGAGAAACATTGGAATTAAAGTTAATCTGCAAATTCAATTCACATGCTAATGGACTCAATCATGATGAAGGGTGGTTGAGGCACTATCAACTTAACACTTGTTGAAGGTGCAAACAACTCTTTGTGTAGACTCTTATGTCAGGAAGGATACTATCAATGGACTTTGATTCTTATCTGCTTCATTTTAACTACCCAATCTTCAGATACTTACCGATTGCCTCTAGCTTCCTGTCTCTCACCCCCCTCCTTTTTTTTCCTCCCTTCCCCCCCTCCCCCTTCTCTCCTATTTATTTTGGGTCTGCACATCCTAAGCTCAAAACTCCAGTCATCTGAGGAAGTAGACTGTGCCCAGGAAAGCTCATGATACCATCTACATGTTTTGTTAGTCTATAAAGTGCTACCAGACCATTTGTTGTTTTTTTAAGATGCTGATGTTAGTGCTGTGCTAGATGGCTTCTTGGTATGTGATCCTGTGATCATATTAAGCTCCATATTGAGAGGTCTCCTTAAATACAGATCAAGGAGGTGTTTTTCTCTCTCTGTCTCTCTCTTCTTCCCCATTCCATAGAGTTAGATATTTTCCTCTTGGAAGGTCTGGAGAATACCCTTGAGCCTCCAGGATCTTTGCTTTCTGCAGACAGAGAGAGAGAGATGGTCAGCGGAACTGATGTACCAGAAAGAGACTTGGACCCAGTGGAGCTTAGAGAGTGTTCCAAGAGTTGGCATTCAAGTCCTCCATCAATTTTTCAGATTTGCTTTTCAGTCCTAAGCAGATTTTACACTTAGAGGAAATACACGTTTCTCTCAATCAGCAGAGGCAGTTTCAATATCTGTGGCTGAGGAGAAAGAACCTGTGATAGATCTGGCAAAGATTGAAATTCAGGGTATAGGGCAGGGCTACTCAACTTTGGAAGCCCCAGGGCCCACAATGATACTCACAGCACATGCCGAGGGCTGCAACTTAAGTGTGGTGCATATACATGCAAATATATATGCAAATAGCTTCTTTCACACTGATGGGCATAAATACAAAAATTAAGGCAAGACTATACAACACACAGGCCCCATTTAAGTCAGTTCTGCTGATATTAGTAAAATGCAATATTTACCCAATTTCCACTCATATGACAGCACTTTTAATGTCAATGACGGTCCAGGAATTTAACTACTAAAATGCATATCAACAGAAGACCATTATATTGACTACTTTTTTGTTTGGGCTCCCACCGCGGGCTGCAAACGAACAGGCCACAGGCCGCATATGGCCCACAAGCCGTGTGTTGAGTAGCCCTGGCCTAGGGCATAACCTGCACTTGAGGCCATGGATATGAGGTCTGGGGGAAAATAAAAACCTAAGAGGCCAAAATGGGCAAATAAGGAAAGAGGGGAGAGAAATTGATCAAAGCATGAAGATTGGGGGGGAGGGAGAGATTAAGAAAGAACTAAAAGAAATGTGATATAAGAAAGTGAGGTGTTGCAGCAAGCTGTATTGTTCAGCTAATACATGCTGTGATGTACTGTCTTAAGCCACAGGTAGCTGAGAGGAAGCTGAAGTGGCAGTGGGTGTGCCTCTCCCTAGATAGCTTCATATCTTCCTATATGGCAGGTGTCTTCGTTCTCCAGTTCTTTCTTTGAGCCCATTTTTCCACCTTGCTTTCCACTGTTGACTTCCTTTTCTGTGCTATTTGTGCTTTTCCTCTTCCATCTGTACTTAAAAATACCAAAATTAGTGTGCTAATGTTTGATTTAGATGTGGCTCCCAACCTTTTCAAGCATACGGATCCCTTTATAATGTATTAAAATTTTATGAACACCCCCCTCCAATGTTTTCAAACATTCCATTACTTGATAATCATTTGAAATGTATAATAGTTCATGTTAGCTAAACAAATATAGTTGTATTGAGAGATAATACAGTGTGTCCACATTGAAGTGTAACAACTTTGAGGTGCCATATATTTTTATTGAATAATGTGAACAGAAGAATATGTACACAACTCATAGGTAATATGCATAAGTTACATTTGGCATATGGGTATATATTATTGGAGTACATTAGGGTACACGTTCAACATGTGCACCATTCGTAGCATGGACTATGTCGCACCAATCCCTTTACACATTGTCTAACATCGCAGGTGTCAATCTGAAACATGGAAGAACATAGGGCTGGAAACTTAGATATATGATGTAGTATCTGTGCAAGATTCAGCATTCTCACATTCATACATAAAAAATTATAATGCTTCAAGGTTGTTACATTTCGGTGTGGACTCCTTGTACTTTCCTTACTTAATGAGGCGGCTTGTGCTGTAGAGCAGATGACAGAGCGCTGATGTCTGGTTGGATTGATGACAGTCTCCGCTTTAGATCTGATTCCATGTTCAGTTGGTTCCTGTACTTTGATTTTAATGCAACCAGCATAAAAAATCCAGTTTCAAAAACATACATTTTGGGAAAAGCATCAAGTATTTTTCAGCCTTATAAGAAAGTTCTGGATATGCAGTAACAGCTTATAGCCAAAAGTCAGTCGGGGGCTTTTGTTGAAGACAAGCTTCAACGAGTTGTTACATGATAGTTCAGCGAGACTGTCTTGTTCTTGGGATGTCAAACTTGTGTTTATGTCGGTAGCAAAGTCCACAGATGGGTTTCCAATCCAGTCATCATTCATGTTGGTAACAGGAAAGTACTCACACAGCTGTACTTGGAAATTTTGCATGCACACTGTGATTTCACATTTTATGTTATCTGAGTTGCATTTCTGAGATGGCCAAAATATCAGATAGATTTGGGAAAGAATCATAGTGGAACTGATCAAGTTGAGATGTTCACAGGCCAATTCCTTGATCATAGTATCAGTCTCTTCATGGACATGAAAGATAGTCACAACTTTTCCCTGTAGACTTTTAGATTAAGCCTATTTAGGTAGCTGAAGATTTTGGCTAAATAATCCAATTTAGCTAGCCAAGGAAACTCAGCGAGGTGATAAGAGAGCTCAAAATGATGGTCCAGCAAAAAAAAATCCTCACTTTGTCACACAATTCAAACATGTGCGAGAGAAGCTTTCCTTTCGAAAGCCAATGAATTTCTGTGTGAAGAAGTAAGCTGTGATCACTGCCCATCTCATCACACAAAGCAGAAAATAGTCTTGAATTCAGTAGATGGGCCTTGATGAAATTGATGACCTTCATTGACTCGTCCAAAACCATCCTTAGGTCAGCAGACATGTTTTTAACAGCTAGCACTTCCCTGTGAATGCTGTAGAGAATGAATGTAGCTAATGGTGCCACTGCTGTAACTTGAGTGACTACTCGGGTGTACTGGCCGGTCACTGCACGAGCCCCATCAGTACTGGTCCCCACAAATTTTGACCAGTCAATATCATGCTCCCTTCCGAAATCGCTCAACATATCAAAAATAGCCTCGCCAGTTGTGTGTGGGGGCAAAGATTTGCAAAAAAGAAAGTCTTCTTGAAACTCTGTTGTATTCATATCTGGCGACTGACAGGAAGTTTGAATGGTTTGTGATATCTGTTGACTCATCAATTTGCAAAGAATAGAAGCAGCTTTTCTGCACCCTCTCAGTCAGTCAGTTCCTTAACATTCTGAGCCATTTTGTCAATTCTGCACCTAACTGTGTTATTTAAAAGATAAATTAAACCAATCTGTTTGCCAGCCTTTTCTCTGAGCATTGCACTCACCATCTCCTTGGCTGTAGGTAATATCAGTTCCTCCCCAGTGGTGTATGGCTTTCCTGTCGTGGCTATGAGTTGAGCCACCCAATAAGAGGCTTCCACTGCCTTAGCATTGTCACTGCCTGTGGCTATGTGCTCGTTTAATTTTTTGCTTTCCTTAAATTCTTTGAGTTTGTTCTCAAAAAATTCAGTTGGCTTAGAAACATATTTGCCATGTTTCATTTCAATGTGACGCCAAAGATTAGTTGGTTTTAAGCTCGCATTTGACAGCACCTCCTTACAGAGTAAGCATAATGGACATGTTTCAGATTCATTGCCAGTCCATGTAAACCCTAATTCCAAGTATATATCACTATATTCACATTTTCTGTTTACTTTGAGTTTGTTTTTGAAGTGGAACTTGACATTCCACAATGGTCTCCCAGTTCCTTTTTAGCATCCCTGTCTTGATCCACCAATCCATTTTTGCTAGCCCTTCCTGCCACTCTAATAGCTTTTGAACAGTTAGAGTGGGGTGATGTATTCACGTAACATGATCACAGAACTAAATATTTAATATATATTTATAATTACAGAATATAAACATATTTATTAATTAAAATACATAAATATTTTTGTACATTTATTTCAAGTTCTATTTTAAACTTTCTGTGGACCACCCTACAGTGCCACCATGGGTTAGTAGGGGACTGCAGACAACAGGTTGGAAACCACTGATTTAGATTGTGAGCCACTCATCTTATGAAGAGAATGTGACCTAATTCTAGTCCTATGCCATGTAGAATTTAGCAAGCTATAAATCCAGAAGCCACACTGTCCACTTTCAGTGGACACAGCATTTAACACATTTCTCTCTGTGATTCTTGAACTGAGCCTGAAGTCCAAAGGGAAAGGGATGTTGTGATCAGGTCCTAATGAACTATCTATCCTGTGAAACAAAAGTCCAACATGGTAATATATGGGACTCTGAACAGCAGAGAAATTATTGGCTAACAGTGAGATAGATCTTTCACAATAAGGAAAAGGGGTTCCTTTTCCTGAAGACTTTGAGAATTACTACAGCTGTTGGTAAAGTTTTGATTACAGCACGCTATGTTTGACTTCTAGGCTGTTAGATTTCATGTTTACTAATTACAGTATCACATTGCTAGCCCTCTACAACCATATAAACACACATTTTCTGTCAAATGTTATCTGAAATAGTGTTAAAAGATTGCAGCTCCAATGAGATGAAGAGACTCCCATTTGTATATTTGGCTATGTATGTGAACTATGTGTAGGGATGTGAATGTATAACCGTGTAAACCGTTAACTGATAAGCCTGGGCTTATTGGTTAACATTCATGGTTACACACAGGCTCCCACCGTACAGAGGCAGCAGTGCAAAGGCAATAGCCAGCTCCCCAGGAACGGGGCTACAGGTGGGAGCCAGTTCATGGGCTGTCGCTGCAAGTGTGTGTAACTGCTGAGTTTTTCAGTGGTTACACAATTACCTGCTTTTTAACATCCCTAATTGTAGGTGCATATTGAGGGTGACTAGAGAAAAGCATGACAGAAGCACAATGCAGCTGCCCAGCACGACTCTGCTTGTGCATTTTAGTGTTGACGTACAGCATCTGTGCCCCTGATCTTCTGTAAGTGCTAATGGGGATATAGTGAGTTTCAGATAGGAAAATAATAAAATACATTTAAAATGGACACTTTCTTCTACTCCCCCTGCCTCTTCCTTTCCCACACTTCAGGTGCCTGACAGAATCCTGAAGGTCTCTCTCATTTCAAATCTTAGCCCTCCCCACAACACAGTCATCCATTCTTAGAGGTATTTGCTATTCTTTGTAGACATTCATCTTTACATACTTTCCTATTTTTACCATCAAATCTAAGACATTTCTGTGATACTGTCATTGCTTATTATCACTTTCTAGTTCCTTGCTCAGTTAAAACTCATGGACTACAGCTTGCTGGTTGGAATTCATGATGTTGAGAGAGCTGAACAGGAAGAAGTAGAATGTGAGGAAAATGATGGAGAAGATGAAGGGGAAAGTGATGGGAACCATCCTATTGGAACGCCTCCAGATAGTCCAGGAAATACACTGAACAGCTCACAGCCTTTGGCTCCTGGGGAATTTGATCCAACCATTGATGTTTATGGCATAAAATGCCATGAAAGTAAGTAGTATTTCTGTGAACATTTTTATATACAAGATGTTTTTATTCTTGCATCAAAATCGAAAAGCTTTATTAACCACATCAAGACAAAATTATATTGCGCATTATGATCCATTCTGTAGAAGAGGAAATTATTTCATTTTTGATGCAACAGAAAGTTGAAGGCACCTATGTTACTTGGCTTTGATGCATAATATAATATTTCTTGGACATTGTAATGTCTAGGAACACAGTAAAACAGTTTTACCTACAGCACAGTTTGCTAATGTACTTGCTCAGCTGTTTACATTGCTGCATGGTATGTGGAGATACAGGGATTCTTAGAATCCAGGAGAAAAACTCCTTTGCAGGGAGGAGTAGAAATCTATTTGCTGTACATAACTCTTTTTTACATTGGTAGATATGACAGTACTGTTAGCCATAGTTCATAGCAAATAGAAAAAGGAGCAACTCACTGTACTGACCTATATCTCAAAAACTTCATTACTTGTAAAAATATTTGTAGACTTTGAGCCCAATTTTGTACTTCTTATAACAAAATCTCATGTGGAAGACTGTTTTGAATAAGAAGCAAGTGGACTTTCAGGTAGTCCATACAACTAAGCAGACATGCTTTTTAAAGTTGCCACAGATTGTTCAAGGCAGACAAAGTATCTGCTTTACATTGAGGCCCTGCTTTGTAAACATACATATTGGTAAATCCATTTTTCTACCATTCATAAATTAACTGTGATTTTAATAGTTGAAACACAAGCACTGTCTGCAAACTATATGCTGTATGTACTTGGCAATTTTTCATATTTATAGCTCAAATAATTATGGATAAAATGAAAATACTTATAAACCCTAAGCCCTGACCAAAATCAGCCTCTCCCTTTCTTGAAGACTGACTTCATTTTAGTCACGTGTCATAAGATAGAATCTTGATTAAAGCACTTCTAAAGTCATTCTGGCTGCAATGTGTTTGTCATTCTGCAGATGCACCTAGGAAAGAGGTATACTTTATGGCCATTATTGACATTCTTACTCATTATGATGCAAAAAAGAAAGCTGCCCATGCTGCAAAAACTGTTAAACATGGTGTAAGTATCTGTTTTCTCTAATTCCATTGTGGCCTCTGAATATTTTCTATGCCCTGCTGTAGCATAGTTTAGAGGATTTATGGAAGTATGCAAAATAAGTTAAGTTTAACTTTTTTATTTTAATTAAATATTTAAATAATTGTGATACAAAACTAGAAAGTGATTGTTACAAATTAAAAATTAAGAGTAAAAATGCCTTTCTGCCCTCACCTGTAGTGTTCATTATTGGTGAACACTAGAATACATGCTTCATTGGTATTCTATCATTTCTAGGTATTGTACATTTGAGACTTTTTAAAGAGAGATTGATAGCAATACACACATGAATATGTCCATATTAGAATGTGGCATATATTTATCACAGTGGCTTTGGTTGTAGGCTAGAATATCCACTGTTAAAGGCCCACAAAGTTAAAGCTCCTTTCCAGCCTGTAATGGTATTAACAAAGTATCTTTAAAAGCTATGCCAAATGCAGGTAAATATGTAATTTATAGTATACTGAATTATTTTTTCCAAACAGCCAACACTTAAAACTTTGTAACCAAATTAAAGAATAAATCTCAGGAGCTGAATAGCCTCTTACTATTGCAAATGGTGTACAGTGAAAGCCACATCTTTGCCCAAAAAATAGCCTAACCCGTTAATAGTTTGCTGATTTGACAGTGGTTTTATCTAGAAGTCATTCATCTATTTTTTTAAAAAATGGTTAAATATAAAGAGAATTCTGTGTGCAGAAGTCTTAACATAGGACTTGATCCTGCAAACAGGTCTGTATAACAGACCCTCATGCTCATCTGAAGCCTGCAGAAGTCACTTATAGATTAGATTGCATGATAAAGAATGTAATGCTGTTTTGTGCATTTTTTTGGCCCAATCTGCTGAGAGTTTTCTCCAAAATGTATAATATGGTTTACTTCGTAAGGTTTTAGTAGAATACAGTGTGGGTTTTTTGGAGGGGGGCGGGAAGCATAAAAATTCAAATGTATACTGCTTCAGTACCTTAAAATCCCTTGTCTAAAGGATGATGCATGTTACTGTAAATAAGATACAGTGATATGGCTATCACTATTTTGATTTGGTGTACTGTTAACAGCAGAAGTCGGAATAAACATGAAGTAGGCCAATCTTCATGAGATGAAAATTTTCCTTTCTATGATCATGACATTCTCATAAGCAAACTAGGGAAATATGGTCTAGATGAAATTACTTACAGGTTGAACCTCTCTAAACCAGGACTCTCTGGTTGAGCAACATCCATGGTCCTGGACGTCTGTGATCCACTAGGACTATATATGTTCCTGGACCAGAGAATCCCAGTGGAGGGCTGGCAGCAGGAGCCCAATGACAGCTGGGAGTGCCAGTGTGCTGCTGGTGGGAAGGTGGGAGCCGGGAGTCCTGCTGTGTCTGGGAGCCCAGCTGGGCTGGTATTGGGTAGGGGGCTGGCCAGCAACTGGGCTAGGAGCAGAGCCAGGCTAGGGAGCCAGGGGCCAGAAATGTCCTCCCCTGATCCAGCAACATCCCTCATTCGGGACCTGTTAGGTCCTGAGGTTGTCATACCAGGGAGGTCGAACCTGTACAAGATGGGTGCACAACTGGTTGAAAGTCCATACTCAAATAGTATTGTTTGCTGTCAAATTGACCTAGTGCAGTGTTTCTTAAACATTTTAAGACCTAGGAACACCAAACAACAATTTTTTTTTTATGGGGAACACCAAGGATTTTTGTTGAGCCAAAAAAAAAAAAAAAAAGGAAGGAAGCTTGCTCCTTTTAAGGACGGCCATTTGAACTCTGTTCTCTCTGCGTATGGTGACCAGATTTTCTGAACCCAAATTAGGGACACATTACCTACACCCCCTGACCTCTGTTTACTATACCCCTGACTCTCGGGGTCAAGATGGACACATGACCAGAAGTAAAAGTAACCTCCTCTAAGAACTTTTCCCACCATCCTCCTACCCATAGGGGATGAGTTTGGCCCCCACCAAACCTCTCTCCTCTGGTGGTGGTCTCTCCCCTGCAGGTGTCTGCCCTTCTGCTTCACCCTCAGAAACTCCTGGCACCTGCACTTTCCCTTACTCCTGCATGCTCCTGGTGCCTCCTCCTTCCCTCACTGCCCCTGTCCCCCCTTTCCCTCTTTCTCCCTGATGCCCACCCCCTCACCACCCTCTGCCCCAATTTGTATCATGCCCCTTTGTGCCCTCACACATGACTTGCTCCATCCTCGCCTTCCTCATGCCCACCCCTCCTTTCAACCCTTCTCCCAGCACTTCCCCCTCCCCTTGCTTCCTCCTGCCCCCAATGCCCTTCCCCTCTCCTCTCCCAGCATCACCCTGTCCCCTCCACCATCCCACCCCCACTGACACCTCCCCTCCCTCCTCCTGCCCTTTTCCTCATTGTCTCCATTTGGCCCCCTGGCATTTGTCTCTCCTCCACCCTTGCTGGGCCTGGAGCTGGGCCGCCCACGGTGCTAATGTTTGTGCCGCATTCCAGTCCCCGCACCAGCTTTGGCTCCCATTAGGAGGAGCGCGGGGGGGAAGGGAGAGAAAGCCTCCACCCTCCCAGATCTGGCTTCTGGAGCGCAGCAGAACGAGTGGATCCATGTTCTGCCGCTCCCCCCCAGCAGTTTGGGAAGGGGTGGGGGAAGAAAGGGCCATGCACAGAGCACACCAGCAGAGCCCAAACATACCCCACTTTGCAGCGCTCCAATCAGCACCCCTCCCCCTCCAGCAACTGTGGCAGCCGCCTGTGGATGGAGGAGGCTGGGCTGGCGGCGCACGGTGGAAGCAGTCCCACAGCGGGAGGGAAGGGCCACGAGAGGAGGGGGGTGCCGGATGGCGGCACGTGCTGCATGGGAGCTCGCCACCAGCAGCGGCCCTGGCTGTCCGCACAAAGCACCAAGAGAGCCGCTTATGTGCTGGGTGGAGGTAGGAAGTTGCTGCTGTGCCGTGCTAGCACTGGGTGTCTTTAAATCCGGGACTGTCCTGGGGAAAAAAAGGATGTGTGGTCACCATATCTCCACAGCACACCTCCGACGGCCTCACAGAACACCAGTGTGCCGCAGAACAGTTTAAGAAACGCTGACCTAGTGGGATCGCACAGGAGTCATTCTGGATCCAGTATTAATTAATATTTTCATTAATTATTTGGATAATTAAGAGTATTAAAATTCAAAGCAATCTTCACAAATTGGAGAATTGGTTTGAAATCAAACAAATGAAATTCAGTAAAGACAAATGCAAATTATTTCTTCACTGAGGAAGAAAACCAAATCCATAACTATAAAATGGTGAATAACTGGCCAGGAGGTAGTACTGTTGTATAGGATCTGGGATTTATTGTTGACTCATTCAATTTATGATCCACTATCTGATGCAACTGCAGAAAAGGGGGGGGAAGGGAGAATTAATAACAGCATCCTACATAAGACATGTTTGGTAATTGTCCTGATTAACTCCGCACTGAAGTGTCCTCAGCTGGAGTACTATGTCCAGTTCTGAGTGCCATATTTCAGGAAAGATGTCAGACAAAGTGGAGAGAGTTAGCAGAAAACAACAAAAATTATAAAAGTTTTGAAAACCTGAGCTTTGAGGAAAGGTTAAAAAACTGGATATGTTTAATCTTGAGGAAAAAATGGGGTTTGGGGGAAACTCCTGATAGTTTTCAAATGTTAAGGGCTGTTACAAAGAGGATGGTGATCACTTATTCTCCATGTTGACTGAATGTAGGACTAAAAGTAATCTACAGCAAAAGAGAATAAGGTTCATAGTAAGAAAAACTGTCTGACTATAAAGGTAGTTACACTCTGAAATAAGCTTTCAAAGGAGGTTGTAGAAACCCCCACTGGAAGTTTTTAAAAACAGGTTAGACAAACTCCTGTCAAGGATAGTCTAGGTTTGCTTGGTCCTGACACAGAGCATGGAGCTGCACTTGATGACTTCCCAAGATCCCTTCCAGACCTACATTTTTATGATTGTCATTCTGGGGCACCATTTTAGGGTTTGATCTTGTAAACATGAGTAGCTTTATCCAACTGAGCAGTCCCATTGACTGCTCAGTGAAACTGCTCATATGAGTAAAAATGCACACAGACAGTAAGTATTTGCAGTAATGGGCCCTTAGCTAACCTCTTAACTGGAGAAGATCATTGTGGATAGTTATGAGTTGCTTTAGAATTCTCAGTAATAAACCCCAGTTATGACTTTATAAAGATCATGTCAGTATTAAGACATCTGAAAGTGGAGGCAGCCCTTGTACAGTCATCAGCTGATGATTACCAACAGTTTAAATTGAATCATCTTTTTAAAAACCCATTCACTTTTCTCTGAAATATTTTATCTGCTCTTGTTATAAGCAATGCCTAGGATTACTACTGAAAGAGATTAGGAAATGTCTTTTCTCTATTTGAAGGTTTTTTATCTCATTGGACAGCATTTAATGTACATTCAGTTACATTGTTCAAGTCCTGATCTAACTCTTATTGAAGTCAACGGAACTCTTTCCATTCACTGCCTCAAATGTTGCTATTGACTTTGATTTGGTCAGGATTTAAGCTTATATATTAAGTGCAAAATTATTAGTAGTTATCAATCAATCCAAAATAATCTAATTTGCATTTTCAAGATAAAATAGCCAGTCAGGTTGTCATGTAGTAATAAACAATGATGTACTAGATGTCAGTTCTCATCAGGAGTAATCATCCATCTGAAGATACCTGTTTGATGAAAACCTGGTGAGTCTGTCAGTATCATGGTAATTAAATTCCAGAAATTATGAGGGAGCTTAATGTACAATTAGGGTAGAGAGAGCATTACACTTCTAAAAGGAAGAGACTGATCCTACAGTGATGCCAGTGAGTACAGTTACTCCAGTGCCAACCTTCCGAGAGTTCCATGGGATTCTGCATGGGATCAATTACATTTGCCTGCTATCCTGTTTGCAGGATCAGGCCCTGGGACTGAAAATAGCAATGCAATTTTAAGTAATGGTTTCCATACAAAAATGCTCAATTAAAACTGCTTTTTCTCCCCTTTTTAATTCTCCCCTATATAGGCTGGTGCAGAGATTTCAACCGTTAACCCTGAACAGTATTCAAAGCGCTTCTTGGACTTTATTGCCAACATCTTGACGTAACCTATCATGTTACATAGGACAGACACAAGACCTGGGGACAGCATTAGTGGCTGCAAGTGTAGGGAAAAGAAAGGAACTCAGAGAAGTGCTCATCTTGCAGAAAGCAACCCCCTTGTTTACATCTGCTGGCAAAGATGACTAATTTGGGGTGGAATACTCGCTTTAACAGCTGCCTGATATTCCCAGCATAGTCCTAGCTATTTCTGACTTTTTTGTGTGTGCAAAAAATATATATATAAATTAATAAACTGAAAAGATCAGCTTTGCTCAGAGTGCGTTGCAATGGCAGCACTCAGATGGTACAAGCTGAAATGGAATGAATGAGCAGAGGTGTGAGGGCGGAAGAGGAGCAAATGCATGTTAAATCTACAATATTGGTATCAAATTGTAAACTGTGGATCAGTTTATTTTTTGAATGAAAGGATGCAAGATGGTATTTGTGATGATGATAATAATGATGATGATAATAATAATAATAATAATAATAAAATCTTTACTGCGAATGTTACACTTATACCCTGCACGCTGGCACTCCTTAAAAATAGCAACGTTAAACCCTTGGTGCTGGAAACTTTCCTGTTAGCTCCATTGCTTTTTTTCCCCATCAGCACACTGCATCAGGAAGTCCAGACTCCCAAGGGTCCAAGAGCTAATGGCTCTTGTTTTACAAAGAGCTAATGCCATATTCATGCTGCATATGTTTTTGCAATAGCAAATTTTTGTCGAGGGAAAAACCTGCTTATTTCACTTTTATTACCTGACGTTTTTTTCATTATTATACTGTTATATTCTTGCAATATGTGAGCTAATAATGCTACAAGGGAAAAAAAGCTTATTTGAAGAAGTGCATAGTTTTGGGCAATAGTAGCTACATCTTCCAGCGCAGGAAGCTGAGCAAAATTATAGAAATCTCCATTCTCCTGTAATCTAATGAGAATCTGAATTTTAAATGCTTATATTGTACTGTTTAAACAGTGGTATTTTATTATAAATTATCCCTCTAAAAAAATCAATCCTGAATTTTACTGTTTACATTATTAGGAAAACAGGGATACTTTTGAATTTCAGTGTTTGTGTACAGATGTGATTTTGAAGTTTACATGTAAAGTTATTTTGCAGTACCGATGAAGTAATCTTTGTCATCTCTTAAAGTGTAACATGCAGTAGTGTACTAAGTGAATGTCTCATTCACCTCCATGGTAGTCTCTTTTACAATAAACTGAGAGATTGTTTTTGAGGTTTTTTCAGATGTTCTTTATCATCTTAAATGACTTACTTTAGTGTTTACCCAAAGTTGGTTGTATAATACATTGCCTAAAACTGTGCTGATCATGTTTAACCTGTTAAAAATTTTAAACAATGATACTGTATTTACTTTCTTTCCTGTATTTTTTCTGAAAAAATCCAAGCTTAAAAAGTGAGAAACAAAATTATACATGCTTAAGTTTATCCACTTATACACTGTGCTAAAGCTGTGCCTTTAAAGCTCTTAATTTGAAACAGTTGTTTTTATAGATAATTTAGAAAACAAACTCCCATTTCCCACCCTAACTTCTAACTTAAGAAACCCAGGAGTGCCAGGATGCCTTCTCCAATAACTTAATGTCAGTGCTGTTAAGACTTCAACTGTGCATAACATATTTAGTGTTTACTTCAGAGAAACCTATTAGAAACAGCAGACAAGAATCTTCAGCAGCCAAAGGCAATACCATCCCTATTGTGGTGTACTGATTTTTTTCAACATGGTTTTGTTACCTTAACTTAGGGATGTGAACAGCACTGTAATCTATGTGTACAATTCTGTATTGTATGTATTTAAATACGTTGATACTGTGGCTTGATTTTTTTTTTTGTCTTTTTTTGTCCCCTCCTTATGACGACCTCAGTTAACTGTGCCATCTCATGAATGTTGTTTTCTAAAGTAGACTGTGGCTCCTAAAATTGACACTGCAAAGAGGCCCTGAAGTAAAAGCAAGGTGCACATACATTATTGGAGTAAATACTTAATTGTGGCTAATTAGTATATGCTTTCTAAAAGCTTACCTCAAAGCATTCTTTTTGTCTGTAACAGTCTTTGTCACTCATTATTTCTGATAAACTGTTTATTTGGACAGGGTAAGGAAAGATTCACATTGTATCTCCTAGTAGTGCTAAGACTACACTCCAGACATGAGCAGGGCTTTATAAAATAAAGCACTTTGATGACTCACTAGGTAAATCATTTGTCCCTGTGTTTCAACTGCACTTTTGATCACTTGTAGATTAGATTTGAGATACTAAAGCGAACATGTAATTCAAATGTGTATCTCAAAGAAACAAATATGAATCAGAAGATTTTTCATTAGATTTACAGCCTCTTTTTTTCCCATATTTTCTCCAAGTAGCTTGAAATTCTCTGCCTTTCTCTCTTTGTGGCTGCATATAATTTCTGAAGTAATTCAACTTATGCTGTGAGAGCAAATATGAATATGTAGCAGTTCTATGGAGTAACGTTAAGGTTAGGACAAAATTGAAATTTTCTCCATAGTGGCTTATTGGAAGAGGGGATTAACAGGATACCTTTTATAAATAATACCACATCTCCAACCAAATCAGTTCTGAAAATGTACTAAGCAGATTAGAACAATTCTGGACTTTGAAGACAAAAAAGCCTTTGTTTTGGCATTCTAGTGCTTTGATTGCCTATACAGCCGCTCCCCGAGTTACGAACAAGTTACGGACCAACACTTGGTCCGTAACGCGAAGTGTTCGTAACTTGGCTCCCATAGAGTTACATGGCGACCGCGCTGTTCGTAAGCGCAGATCGCCGTTCGTAACTCGGATCCGCATTTACGAACGCTTTGGTCATAAGTGCGTATGGTTGTAAGTGGAGGTGGTCGTAATGTGGGGAGCGGCTGTACTGTGGTGTTCAGCAGTACTCTAGGGCAGCGGTTCTCACACTGTGGTACATAGACCACTAGTGATCTGTGGCCGCCTTCCAGGTGGTCCGTGGTTCGAGCTCAGCCCCCTGCCCGTTTCCCATGCAGCAGGGAGCCTTCGCTGACACTCCAGCCTCATCTTTCTTCCCAGTTGGCGTGCCAGCGCTGGTTTCCCGCTGAGGTGGAGGGGAGAGAGAGCCCTGAGCCTCGCTGTGTGATCAGGCTCGCAGGGAAGAATTCCTCTCTTTTTCTCCCCCCCCGACTGGGAGAACAGGAGCATGCAGGCGCACTGCCTGGAGGTTTTCCTCACTGCTCCCGTTGGCTGGATTCTGGGCAGTGGGAGCATCAGGAGGCAGTGCCTGGGACCAGCTCGGGGTGCAAAGGCAAGTAAGTGCCCCCCCCCACCCCTTCATGCCCAGACTCCCACATCCCTAACCCCTCACACACACAACACGCTGAGACCCCACCCCTCCCAGCCCGTTCTTGCACCTGCCCTCCTGGTCACATACTGCTCTTGCCCCCTCTCCCTGGCCAGACCCCGTACTCCCAGCCTGCTCCTGCACCGTACCTCCCATCCAGACCACGCATTCTTATCCCTTCCTGCACCCCGCTCCTGCCCAGATACTGCACTCCCCAACCCTCTTGTTGGCAGACCTGTCCCACATACTGAACCCCCCCATTTTTGTCCCAACCCCAGAGCCGAGGAGGTTCCACAAAATCCACTAACCCTGGAACCCAAGAAGAGTAAATCTGGCCTATGCGAAGCCCTGAACCTCAGTTCTCCCTGTCCCTCCCCATCCCTTGGTGGATCTGGAGTGCCAGATGTGTCTCAGTTGGGGGATACATTAAAGTGGGTTGGAGGTTTTTGGAGGGTGTGTTTGTGTTTGGGCTTTTGTGCGGGGGGCGGGGGGTTGCTTCTCACTTGTGTGGTCCCCAACTGATTTTTCTATGGGTGGGTCAGTGACCCCTGACTCAAAAGGTTCCCCACTCCTGCCATAAATAAAGAAAATATTGAAACCTTTTGTGTTGGACATAAATTTATATTTTACAACATTTAAAATGACGTTGGATAAACTAATGCGAAAGTTAAAATGCTTAATCTGTTTAATAATTTAAATTAATATTTCCTTTTTTACTGGTTAAATTAAACCATTCTCCCTAGCTGCAGCACTAGCAAAATGGCTCACGTATAATTATGTAATTAACGGTGATTTTGCAATAGCAACTGGTGGTTCACGGAAAGATTTGCATTGAGTCAGGTGGGCCACGGCCCAAAAAGTTTGAGAACCACTGTTCTAGGGGCAACAAGGCCAAGACAGTACCCTGGTCCCAGACCCAGTTCACACTGTCCTTTCTTCCATTTTGACCAAGAGTCTTAATGTTGGTTTGATTTTTTTTTTTTAATTTCCTTATTTTATTGTGGAACTAGAATATGAGTTTTTTACCTGAACAATGTACATGGTAGACGTTTATTTTCCTCATAAAGGACAACTCTTGTAACACAAGTTATTTTAAAGGCATCAAGAGGGGAAAGAGGTAAGGATCAGCTCCCTCAAGACCCAATGAGCCCTGTTAATGTGCTTTCCAGTCATTACAGGCCCTTCTGGGTCCCTACTAGCGCCTCTGCCCTTCACATAGTCATTCTTACGAATGTTTGGTTTTTAATGTGAATTTGGTGCTCAAGGAAGTAACAAACCTGGCAGTACAAATACATTGAGACTGAGGAAAGCCCCCTCTTGTCCTCCAACCTCATGACTGGTCCTAAAGTTGGTGGTTTGATTCTGTTCCCATTAATTGACATAAAGGGTAACAAGAAAACATTCTACAAACATATTAGAAGCAAGAGAAAGATCAAGGATGGGGTAGGCCCATTGCTCAGTGAAGAGGGAAAAATAACTGGAAATTTAGAAATGGGGGGTTAACTTCTTTTTTTCAGTTTTCACCAAGAAGATTCATGGTGACTGGTTGCCTAACATAGTGAATACTAGAGGAAATGGGGTAGGTTTAGAAGTTAAAATAGGAAAGGAACAAGTTAAAGATTACTTAGAAAAGTAAGATGTCACCAGGGCCTGATAACATGCATTTTACAATACTTAAGGAGCAGATAGTAGAGGTATCTGAGCCATTACCTATCATCTTTGAAAAGTCATGGAAGTCTGGAGTGATTCCAGAAGATGGGAAAATGGCAAATATACTGCCCATCTATAAAAAGGGAAAGAACAACAACCCAGGAAACTATAGACCAGTCAGCTTAACGTCTGTGCCAGGAAAGATAATGGAACAAATAATTAAGGAATTCATCTGCAAACATCTGGAAGATAATAAGGTGATAGATAACAGCTAGCATGGATTTGTAAAGAACAAATAATGTCAAACCAATCTGATAGCTTTATTTGATAGGATAACAAGTCTTGTGGATAAGGGGGACATGGTATACCTAGACTTTAGTAAGGCACTTGATATGCTCTCACATGATCTCATCAATAAACGAGGCAAATACAACCTATATCGGGCTACTATAAGGTGGGTGCATAACTGGCTGGATAATCATTCTCAGCGTGTAGTAGTTAATGATTCAGTCATGCTGGAAGGGCATAACACGTGGAGTTCCATAGGGGTCAGTTTTGGGACCAGTTCCATTCAATATCTTCATCAATGATTTAGATATTGGCAAAGAGAGTATGCTTATTAAGTTTGATAGCAAGCTGGGAGGAGTTGCAACTGCTTTGGAGGACAGGGTCATAATTCAAAATGATCTGAACAAACTGGAGAAATGGCTTGAGATAAACAGGATGAAGTTTAATAAGGACAAATGCAAAGTACTCCACTTAGGAAAGAACAGTCCATTTCCCACATACAGAACAGGAAGTGATTGTTTAGGAAGGAGCACTGCAGTGGACCACAAGTTAAATATGAGTCAACCATGTGACACTGTTGCAGGAAAAACAAACATGATTCTGGGATGCATTAACAGGAGTGTTGTCAGCAAAACACAAGTCATTCTTCCGCTCTACTCTGCACTGATTGGGGCTCGTTTAGAGTATTGTGTCCGATCCCGGGCACCACATTTCAAGAAAGATGTGGCGAAATTAGAGAAAGTCCAGAGAAGAGCAACAAAAATGATTAAAGGTCTAGAAAATATGACCTGTGAGGTAAGACTGAAAGAATTGGATTTGTTTAATTTAGAAAGGAGAAAACTGAGAAGGGACATGATAGCAGTTTTCAAGTATCTAAAAGGGTGTTACAAGGAGGAGACAGACAAATTGTTCTCCTTGATCTCTGGTGATAGGTCAAGAAGCAATGGCCTTAAATTGCAGCAACAGAGGTTTAGGTTAACAGTAGGAAAAGCTTCCTAACTGTCAAGGTGGTTAAACACTGGAATATATTGGCTAGGGAGAGGTTGTGGAATCTCCATGACTGGAGATATTTAAGAGCAGGTTGGCTAGACACCTGTTGGGGATAATCTAGGCGGAGCTTCGTCCTGCATTAAGGGCTCTAAAGGTCCCTTCCAGTTCTAGTATTCTATTAATTTAGAAGGAAAATTAAAACGATGGCCAAGTGTAAGGTGTTAATGCATCATTTGTATGATCCATAAGTGTGCCTGGTGCTTTATATGCCCAAAAGAGGACAAGTTCCTGACACCAGAAACTGACAAGCTTCTTTGGACATGACACAGAGGAGGGAGGGAGAGAATCAGTGTCACTAAAGTAAAAGAATGAGAGCTGTTTCTGATGCGTGATACTGAGGCGCACTGGTCAGGTTGTCTCATACTTTTAGGGTATATCTACACTATGGTGTGCGCCAGTGTCCAGACCATAAGTGGACACTGGTACACACCACGTACTCAACCACAGTGAGTCTACTGTTGCCCACTTACTTACAGCTCTAGGACTTCTCATGGTGTATTCTAGGATTGTTAGTAACTCGCAAACTGGAGCTGCTCTAGCAATTGGTCTCTGTATATCAGGGCTGGTGAGAGACTTCACTAGGCCCCCCATATAAGCACGGCCCCCAGAAACGCTTCGTATGCTGCACACTAGTCCTGTCTGGGGGCCCCCTGAAGGGAAGGAGCCTTGTGTAGAAGAAGTGGGGCTAAGGGCTACCCTCCCCCCAGGCACCATCAGGGCCTTCTGGGGTTCCAGCAGCAATTGAAAGGATGCAGGGCTCCAGCCGCTGCTGCTGCTGCAGTGGCAGTGGCAGCCCTGGACCCCAGGACAACTACCCCATACCCCACTCCCCATTAGCAACCCTACTTTATATTGTGGGAGGGAAAAACAATTATATACCCGTATAAGAACTGTTGATCTTTGAGAGATGACTCACATGTGTATTGTACTCAGAGGTGTGTGCACCAAGCATATCAGAGCTAGAGCACTTTCCATCAGTATCCATTAAGTTGGAGCTTGCACCTTGTGCCTCATCAAGGACACTCCATAGGCTATCTAATGGCAGCACTGCCCTGAGCGCCTCTCATACCAGAAATGTGACTCAAGACTCTGATGCAGAGGGTCAGGGAATACACATATGAACCTGTCAGGGTTGTTCCCCGTTCTGGCACTCCAAATGCAGAAGGTGGGGACCTGCAAAGAGCTCAAAAAGGAAAAAAAAAACAACCCTTGCCTCTACAGGCTCTGCTTACAAAAACCTCAGAGTCACAGATTCCCTGGCTCTGAGAAATAAAGAAACAAATAAAACAAGCTGCCACCATCAAGTGACTTTATCCCTAAAACCAGGGTGAACACTTGAACCCACCCCCAGGGGGAATCCCAAGCTCTTTTGCCTTAAAAGAGCTTGAAAAAAGAAAAAAAAACAAAAACAAGCTGCAGTCTCTAGTAGCTGACCTCTCAGTCTGAGGCATGCAGATACACACAGACCTGTACCTTCCAGGACACAAGAATCAAATCATCACCTTAAAAAAAAAGTGATTTTTATCCCAAAACAAAATATATGCTTGAGAAAGCATACTTGGTTGCTAGATATTACAGAGCAACTAAGGGAAAAAATTTAAAACCCAGATAAAATATCTGGGAACAATGCTTAGATGGTAAATGGGGAGGAGAGGCATAGATTCACACAGAGACGTTAAAACCAAACCACAACATAAAGAAAAGACCCTGATTGTGACTAGATTCACTCTTTCCCTTTACTTACTCTCAATCTTTTCTTGGTTCATTGCTCTTCCATGCCCCAAATTCCTTGGAGGCATGGTAGTCCTGCTTGGATTTAAATCATTCTGTGTAGCTCAACTCCTGGTGTAACTCCCCCACACAAAGCAAGCAAGCAAGGAATCTTATACAATTCAAATTTCAGCACCACATGCCCATTGGTACTTCTGGCTACTGAGTTTAACTCCTTTAGTCACCCAGTGCTGCTCAGCACTCCTCCTGTCCATTAGAGAACCAAATAAGTAATTGCTTTTTCCTTAGAGTGGTTCATATGTGAGTCACCTGGATAGAACACACAAGTACAGGTTGCATCTCTAAAATCGGGGATTCTGTCCTGGCAACATCTGTGTTCTGGCATGACCATGGATGTTCCAGGATCAGAGTCCCGGTTTGCTGCGGGGAGCCAGGAGCCAGCACATGGCTCAGTTGGGCTGTGGGGGGCAGGGTAGGGAGCTGGCACATGGCTCAGCTGGGGTGCAGGGGGGAGTCAGGAAGCCCAGTGAGGGTAAGGGGGAGCTGGCAGCAGGGGATCTGAAATGACCTCCCCAAGTCTAGAAAAATCCCTCATCCGGGACCAGTCAGGTCCCAAGGGTGCCTGACGAGGGAGGTCCAACCTGTAGTATCATTAAGAGGTGGAAGTCAGAGTCTATTTAACTGGAGACTGCTGGATTGCTTTCCTAACATTTGCATCGCATTTTGAAGCAGTCGTGATGCCCTAATGGTGAGCGAAGATATTTATGGAAGACCAGGTAACAGGCATACAAACATCCAAGGTAGGAACATCCCTAAAAAATCCTACCAATGTGGGTTGAGCCCTTGTTGAATAGTCTCTGTGAAGAAGGGGTGGTCAGTATGTTGTGTGCCATTGTGATGCAGGAAGTAATCCATCTGGAATTTATTTATATTGAATCTGTATAACCCTTCATTTTGTCAGCATGAGACAAAGAGCCAAGGAGATAACATGAAGGATTTACTCTTATCCAGACAGAAGGCCAGTGTGTACCTTATATCCAAAGTATTAAACTGCTCTTTATCTCTATATGAGTGCCGCTTTGGGAAAATAAACAGGTAAGTTTATAGTCTGGTGCAGAAGAAATGCTGAAACCACTTCAGTTTAAAACTGAGGATATAGTCTGAAAGCTATTTCAATCTTTGAAAAGTTGGGTAAATGGCAGTCCCACTATCAGAGCCTGAAGTTTGCCTAATTTTCCAGCTGGCATAATGGAGATAAGAAAGGCTGTCTTCTGAAAAAAGTGAGGCAAAGGTTCAAATGGAGAATTCTTCTGGGCCTCTACTACCATCTTAAGGTCCCAAAGAACCACCAGGAGGAGGAAGGCAAACAATCTATCACTGAGTTAGGAAAAATGACTTCCATGGAACGGGAGGACAGCTGGCCAAGATCACAGTTAAACAGATTCTCAGGGAACTTCAAGAAAGACTCAATGATTTAAGATGTAGTAGGTATTATGATGCTGGCAGACCAGGTGCTAGGTCATGCCAACGTCCCCATGCCTCAAATGAATACAGAGAAATACATGGCTGAAATCAGCCTGATTAATCTGTGTGCTAGTATTGTTAATACAAGTATTGGAATTATAAGAATATGGTTAGCCATTATTGAATGCTTGTGATGCATGCATTAATCTCTCATAACCTCCGATAAATATAGGAGTTAGACAAGAGGACCTTGCATTCCCCTCTAACCCTATAGTTCTATGATAACATCTGTATTGTATATTTTAAGACATTTGAGCATTTGCATTGTAAGTCTTTCTAACTGTAAATCACCAAACAAGAGAGAGACACTGCTAGTCTCTGAAGTGCAACAGGACTCCTCATTGTTTTAATGTAACTTACATGTGATATAGTACATAGTTTGGAAAGTAGTATTTGAAATCACATTTAGACATACTACAGGTTGAACCGCTCTAGTCCAGCACCCTTGGAACCTGACCAGTGCCAAAACCAGAGAATTTGCTGGACCACAGCATGTCAATATTGTCTAGCAGCATTGCCAACACTTCCACTACTTATGAGTTCTTAGAAGACATTAAGGT
This sequence comes from Rafetus swinhoei, assembly GCA_019425775.1. Lineage (NCBI taxonomy): Eukaryota > Metazoa > Chordata > Testudines > Trionychidae > Rafetus > Rafetus swinhoei. Next base: position 224,343,693 of record CM033424.1, on the reverse strand, counting down.
GCAAATTAGAACTAAATAACCGCACAGAAGACTGAGAGCCAGGTCTGGTGATTGTAAACAAACTTTATGGGATGTGGGAAACTTGGCCACACCCATGATAAGTGGACATTTGGCTAACTAAAATCATGCTAGACCATGGATGTTGCTCGACCAGAGAGTGCCGGACTAGAGAGGTTCAACCTATAAAGGCAGGAAACAGATTTTTAGCTCTGTAATGTTAGGATTGAAAGTTTGCAGAGTGTTTCCTTTTTCTGTCACTAGTTCTTTGAACAAGAACACACAGCATCAGGATATTGATCTGTGGCCTCTTTCTATGCCATTTTAGGTTATCTAATCAGAAAAGCTTTTGGAGATAGTATCCCTTAATTTCAAGAATAGTAAGAGATTCAGGAATGCAAAAAATTTTTCCCAGTTAGTTAAAAATAAGATGCGTTATCTGTTTTGTTTGTTTTAAAAAAAATCCCACTTATATATTAAGTTCAGAATCATATTTGGGCTGTACTGCCCCAAACACCTTCATGGTAGTGCTGCCTGTCTAAATATTCTACAATCTGCTCCAAATGTAATTGTCAAGCAGTAAATTGCATGGTAATATATGGCCATATTTAAATTCTGATCTCATAATCTGTTAATGTGGTACCAGAAGGATTTGTTTTCCTATACACAAAGTCTAAAAGACTTCTATTTCATATTAGGTAATTACAACATATAGGACAAAATCTGAAGTCTCCTAGAGCATGTGAAAATGCAGTGATTCACTCTGTAACATTGTGCATCTGTACTGAAATGTGTAACAGCAGCTGCCACACAGCTGTTCCTGGAACAGGAATGATCAAGGAGACGCCCACTCCTTTTAAAAGTGAGATATGACAAAAACAGACTGGCAACATATTCTGTCAGTTATATTGCCAGAAACATCATGCGGCGGATGGATTGATTTAAAATCACTTTGATTTGAATAATGGTTTAAATCAGTGAGCAGAAAATCTTGATTTTAAAATCACCAATTGTAATCATATTTCCTGTTTGTACTTCAGTTATTTCTCTGAAAAAATTAATTCTCATTGGCTGGTATACCCTTTACAACATATTGATTTTATTAGTTACAACTAAATAGAACCTTTGCACTAAATGTGGTACTTTTATTTTTCTAATCATGGTACTTTTATTTTTCTAATCATGTACTGACTATGCACAGCTATTGAAGCATTTTATATGGCTTAACATATGTATCTGACTATATGTAATTTTTTACCTTTTCCATTGTTAGAAAATTGTGACTTTTATAATAGACTTTTTACTCAGGTTTTTTCTCTGGATGCAATAGACACACACAAAAACTAGTACTTTAAAAATTAAATAAAACTACCAGATTTTCCTTTCTACTTTCCAATGATTGAAATCTGTAGTAGAAGTTACCTTCTGAAGAATGCTAATGACTATAAATAGACTGCAAAAGTGAAACTAAAAGTATTTCTGCTAAACCGAACTAAAAGTAATTAAGGCAAAAGCTTTTTTTTACAGAAAGACTGAAAAGTACTGACATTTGAAAAAATGTAAATACCTGCATTCCTTCATTAACACTGATTATGAATTAACAAGAAACTATAAGAAGTATTGAGCCATATTTATAAAACTTGACCTCAGGTATCAGTAAAACATGTTTTTCTCCCATTTCAGTATTTAAAAGAGAAATTTTAGCTCATTAAAATTCATAAAAAGGGCTTATTGATTCAATATATCTAAATAATTTCAGCAAGTGTAGGTCTTAGAGGTTGTCACAAATTCAAATTTAATAGTAAGATTTTTTTAAAGAAAAAAATAAAATTTAAAAAATAATTTTAAAATATAATAAACCAGATATTTAATGTAAGAGGATTTTTATCCATCCAGTCACACACTGATGTAGATCACAATTACTTTTAAAACTTCAGTTCTATGTTATGACCCCAGCAGAGGGAGACAGCATTGTATTGCTGTTTTCTTTGGGAAAAATTAACAAACTTTTTAAAATAATTGAATTGAAAGAATATCTTCAGGATTTATTCTGTGGTTTCAGATTTGTCCTTGTAACTTCTTCAATTAAATGTATTAAATTATCAAGCTAAAAATATAGGGCTTGGTCCAAAACCCATTGAAATCAATCTGAATCTTTTCATTGATTTCAACTGGTTTTGAATTAGACCTGTAAAGCAAAGAACACACATGAAATCTTGCGAGACAAAGAATTCCAACTTTGCTCTTATTTGTTTACCTTGTTAGTAGTCTCCATTGCATTTACTGAGCTATTAATTATACCAAATATCTCATGCTAGCCCCATATTCATTTCTGAAGAAATATCTGACCCCTATGTCTACACACAATTGCAGAAAGTCAACCTAAGATACGCAACTCCAGCTACATGAATAATGTAGCATTACTGTGGAGACTATACTATGCAGAGTCAACAAGAGAAACCCTCCCATCAACTTCCCTTGGTAGAGTAATTGGGTGGATGGGAGAGTGATCTGCAGTTGATTTGGTAGGTCTTCACTAGACCTGCTAAATGGCCTGCCAGTGGATTGATCTCTGAGTGTTGATCCCCTCTGTACTGTAGATATAGCTTGACAGAGATAAGATGCCTCTTTCCCCTGAACCCCCTCACACATGGACGAGTCCAACATACTTCTGGGACTCAGCCATTTTCTCACTCGCTTAGCCACCTGTAAGAATTGTTTCACCTGTTTAACCAAATAGAACATCTTAATTTCACACCTTTTATTTTATTTTATCATATACATGATATTCTTATGCTTGAGCCAGGTTACTGCAATGTGTATGAAATCTGGATAGAACACAAACATTTTTACATACAATCTCCTTTAGGTTACAAACTATTCAAGGTTCCACATTATCATTTTCCTATTGATAACATGAAACTATTTGCACATTATGAAAGAGGTATTTTTTGGAAAATAAAAGCACCACTTAATTTTATATTGTCTTCAAAATCCTCTGAATGAATTATGGTTAGAAAGCAAATATTCCAACTTCAATGGAAATGGCAAGGGTATTATTTCATTTTATGAAGAGAAAGATTTTTGTCTTTTTTATGCCTACAGAAAGCAGTATTTTGGAAGTATTAGAACCCACAAACCATATACAGCTGTAGTATAGGACAGGTAACAGACATCTTCGAGAGATGTCCCCATGGGTGCTCCACACTGGGTCAGTGCACCGCCGCTGAGCCTCAGAGCAGAAATTCTGCAGCAAGCAGTGTCCCTGGGGCCATGCACACATGCACCAGCAGTTGCATGCTGTTAGGCTGCAGGCATCGCGCATGCATGAGCCCCTTCCCTCCCACTCCTCATTTCCTTCTCTATCACCTCCAGCTACAGACAGACTCAGCAGTGATCCCTAACTTCTTTGTGTCTAGATGACTATACTTTTTAAAACTAGTAAAATTCATCATAGTAGTTAATTAGTGAGTTTAAATACTTAGTCAATTACTTCGTTAGCTAAAAAAAAATCTAGATTAACATAAGGGATTTTTTTTTCTCTTTCTCCCCCAGTTAATCCCTTCCTGCAATCTCTGACTGTTTCTACCAGTATGCCTGGCTCACCAGGGTTTAAGCACTGCACCTCATTGTAAAGAGCCTATCCAATATTGGATGGTCACTCACAATGCATCTGCTGCCTCAGAGAGCTGCATAGTACTCGGCAATGCCCTCATTGTGCAAAGCTAAAATCGTAGCACAGAAAGACAGAGACCTCCGGCTTCAATTATTTTTACTGGAAAACTTGCTTAGACCAGCCTTTGGTCTGGGTCAGCACCCTGAGGAATTTAAGCAGTGGGGATCCAGAAAGCCCGCCAAACCCCCCCTCCCGCCCAAAAATTGAGCCACCTCAGTACCTCAAGGGCTACAGCACGGAAGCAGCTGTCTCCCTCACATCCGGTGCCGACAGCAGTGCCGGTACCGCGCTATAGCACGTATGAAGCCGCTGGCATCTTACCATGAACCTGTTTGCCACGCAACCAAAGCCCCCTATTCTGTTCCAGGGCAGGAATAGGCAAGGGATCAATGGGAGATGCCTTCCTCATCACATGGACTTCTCACCTATTCTACGTGTTTCCTCCTATACCCCTATTGAACAGAGTAGTTCACAAGACAAGGAGGGGCCGGGCTCATCTCATACTTATAGCACCAGCATGGCCATGACAGCCATGGTTTTTCCCTGCCTACTGGTGATGTCCTGTGCCCCACTGATCCACTTACCTTGCGGGAGGAATCTCCTCCTTCACCCAGGCTCCCACAATGGTTATCGGAACCTCCACTCACTACACCTGAAGGCATGGCTCCTTGATGTTTCTCTGACCTAGAGTTGACCTGTTCACAACAAATACGAACGGTCCTTCTACACAGTAGGGCTCAGAGTACCCACAAGACCTACCTTCAGACATGGAAAAGATTCTCAACATCAGGGCTGGTCCTAACCAATTGGCGGGCCCAGGCAACTGCCCAGCTCTCCCATAGGATTACCAGATGGTTTAAAAAAAAATACCAGACAAAAATTTGTCCGCTCTGAGGCTCAGCGGCAGCACACTGACCTAATGTGGAGCACCCATGGGGACACTCATCTCAAAGAACGTCAGTTACTATTGAGGTAAGTAACCTCCTCTTTCATCACTGATGTAAGTGATGAAGCAACTCTTGAAACTACCTATGAAATAGAGGGGTTGCCCAGCCACGAATGCTTCGTCTGTTATTTAAAAAGTCAACCCTGCCTTATAGATATATAATTTTTACTGCTAATGTTTCAGCACAAATTATATAGCAGTTTTCTTCTTTTCCCTATCAGAAGCCTTTGCATCATTTTTACTCTTAATGTTGGAGCTCACTATAAAACATACGCACATTCATCTGTTTGTTCTGCCAGTGACACAGTACATACTTGTTAGTTTATGTAATTTGTGCCTCTCTACTTACTGTTGATCTAATTTATTTATGCATTTAGGGATCAGATATCCTGAGGTCAATGCAAACTTGTGGATTTCAAGAGAACCCAGATCATCCCTCTAATAACGACAGATCATTGTCTAAAACTCCCGTTATCTGTTACCAGCACAGACACTTGAAATTGTCTGCTATACCAACATTGTCTAAAGGGAACTGCATAACAGCTTGGCTCTTCCCAAGCCTGTCATTCCTGCATTAAGGGGCCTCATGAATCTTACTCATTTAGATTACATCTCAGAACAGACAGTTGTTGTTTTGTCCAATCTGAAGAAAACTGGGAATCAAGAGACTTGGGTTCTATTCTAGGTTCTGCCACAAGAACTGTCTGAACTTGGGCAAGTTGCTGCACTTCCATGACTCAGTTTCCTATTTAAAAATGGAAATAATGATATCTTCAGGCTTGTCCATGGGTGAGTTAATGCATGGCAAGCCAACGTGTGAATTTCCAGCCTACGACTTGCAGCACATGAATATATCTTGAGTTCTATCAACTAAAAGCATGACATAGTTTGGTGACATGCCCAAAGTCACACATGAGGTCTCTGTGAAAGCCAATGACAGAACCATGGTCTCCTGAGTTACAATTCAGGACTCTGTCCCCAGGCAACAGTGCCACCCTTCAGAGAGCATTATGATAAGGGTGCAGCTGCAGGATGGCACATCTGAGAAATGCATCTTATTTCTCTATTTTAAAAGAGAATCTATATTGGTAAATAATTAGCATAATAAATTACAGCAGTGAAAGAGATGCATTTCCCTACCTATCTTTTGATAAATGTCAATTTCTGTACTAAAGAAAAAGACACATTTGCATTTATCGCTTACAGTTCATTATCTGGAAAACAGCCATGCTAAACAAAAGCATCCTCTCAGCCCAAATGTGCAATGCTTTAGAATGGCCTTTATCTAACTAAATGGTTCTGAATCTACAGTTCACGTCACTGCTAAAAAACATGGCTGTCAGCCGGGGCAGGTTTATGTTATTTTAAATGCCAGAGTTGGATTTCTCTTCCCTTCATTGCCTCCTTGAAGTTATATTCTGTAAACAAGGAGATCTTTCTTATGAGCTCATCTAAAGGTGTTCTATGCATTTTAACACATCTTTCCCCTGGCTGCCTCCACACCAAAAACCTGAAATGACTTGTGCTGGGATAAATTCATGTAAGAGCAACCAATCAACACTTTGAATAGAATCATAGAATCCTAGGGCTGGAAGAGACCTCAGGAGGTCATCGAGTCCAGCCCCCTGCCCAAAGCAGGACCAACCCCAACTAAATCAACCCAGACAGGGCTTTGTCAAGCCGAGACTTAAAAACCTCTAGGCAGGGGTGGACTGGCAATCAAAATAGGCCCAGGAAATGGGTTGAGAACAGCCCACTTTTTCACATCAAAGAATTTTTTTTAAATTTACTCTTTGACCCCCATTAGCCACACCCCTGACCCCTGTTAACCACACCTCTGACCCCCCTTTTTTAAGAATGGGCACTACATTTGCCTTTTTCCAGTCATCTGGGATTTCTTCCCAGTCTCCACAAGCTTTCAAAGATAATGGCCAAAGGCTCTGCAATGACATTTGCCAACTCCCCTCAGAACCCTCAGATGCATTAAATCCAGACCCATGGATTTGTGTATGTCTAGCTTTCTAAATAATTCTTAACCTGTTCTTTCTCCACCTCTGCCCACCTCCTTCTCATACTGTGTTGCCTAGTGCAGTAATCTGGGAGCTGACCTTGTCTGTGAAGACAGAGGCAAAAAAAAGCATTGAGTACTGCAGCTTTTCGCACATCATCTGTCACTAGGTTACCTCTCTTATCCAGTAAGGGCCTCACACCCTCTGTGATCACCCTCTTATTGCTAACATACTTGTAGAAAACTTTCTTGTTACCCTTCTCATCCCAGCTGCAATTCCAACTGTGCTTTCGCCTTCCAGATTACTCCTCTGAATTCTCGAGCAATATATTTATACTCCTCTCTAGTCATCTGTCCAAGTTTCCACTTCTTATAAGCTTCCTTTTTGTGTTTAAGCTCACCAAGGATTTCCCCGGTAAGCTAATCGGGTCGCCTACCATATTTGTTTTTCTTACTGCGCATCGAGATGGTTTCTTCCTGTGCCTTTATTAAGGCTTCTTTAAAATACTGCCAGCTCTCCTGGATTCCTTTCCCCTTCATGTTATCATCCCAGGGGGGATCCTGCCCATCAGTTCTCTGAGACTACGTCTACACTGCAGGTTTTTTGCGGAAGAGGAAATGCAAATGGAGCGCTCATTTGCATATCTCATGCTCTCATTTGCATATCTTCTTCCAATCCTCTTTACAGAAGAGGTTTTTGCAATAAAAAGTCCTGTGTAGATGGGCCATTTGTCGGAAAAACCCCTTTGCGCAAGATCCCTTATTCCTCAAAAAATGAGGTTTACAGGCTCTTGTGCAAAAGGGTTTTTTTCTGACAAATGGTCCCATCTACACAGAGCTTTTTATCACAAAAAAACCTCTTTCACAAAAAGGATCAGAAGAAGATATGCAAATGAGAGCACGAGATATGCAAATGAGAGCTCCATTTGCATTTCCTCTTCTGCAAAAAACCTGCAGTATAGACTTAGCCTGAGAGAGTCAAAGTCTGTTTTTCTGAAGTCCAGGATATGTATTTTGCTGCTCTCCTTTCTTCTTTGGTCAGGATCCTGAAATCTATCATCTCATGATCACTGCTTCCCAGATTGCCACATGTACTTCCCCTACTCATTCCTCCCTGTCTGTGAGCAGAAGGTCAAGCTGCACATGGCCCCTGGTCGGTTCCTTCAGCACTTGTACCAGGAAGTTATCCCCACGATTCTCCAAAAACTTCCTGGATTGTCTGTGTACTGCTGTATTGGTCTCCCAACAGATGTCAGGGTGATTAAAGTCCTCCATGAGAACCAGGGCCTGTGATCTGGAAGCTTCTCTTAGTTGTCTGAAGAAAGCCTCATCTACCTCATCCACCTGGTCCGGTGGTCTATAGCAGACACCAACCACAGTATCACCCCTGTTGCTCCTGCCTCTAAATTTAACCCAAAGACTCTCAACAGGCTTTTCTCCCTGTATATACTGGAGCTCTGAGCAATCATACTGCTCTCTCACATACAGTGCAACTCCTCCTCCTTTTCTCCCCCACCTGTTCTTCCTGAACAGTTTATACCCTTCCATGACAGTGCTCCAGTCACGTGAGTCATCCCACCAAGTCTCCATTATTCCAATAAAATCATAGTTTTTCGACTGTGCCAGGGCTTCTAATTCTTCCTGTTTGTTTCCCAGGCTTCTTGCATTTGTGTACAAACTCCTTAGATAACTAGTTGATTGCCCTACCTTCTCCATTTGAATCAGGAGTCCTCCTCTGTTGCTCCTTCCTCCTTGTGTTTCTTCCCAGTATCCCACTTCCCCACTTACCTCAAGGTTTAGGTCACCATTCCCCAACGAACCCAGTTTAAAGCCCTCCTCACTAAGTTTGGAAGCCTGCCCGCGAAGATGCTCTTTCCTCTCTTGGTTAGGTGGATCCCATCTCATCCTAACAATCCTTGTGCCCGGAACAGAGTCCCATGGTCGAAGAAACCAAATCCCTCTCTTCGACACTATCTGTGCAACCACGAGTTTATTTCCACGATTCGACAATCCCTACCTGGATCTTTTCCTTCAAAAGGGAAGATGGACGAGAACACCACTTGTGCTTCAAATTCCTTGATCCTTCTTCCCAGTGCTACATAATCTGCAGTGACCTGCTCAACGTCATTGTTGGCTGTATCATTAGTTCCTACATGAAGAAGCAGGAAGGGGTAACGATTTGAAGGTTTGATCAGTTTTGGAAGACTCTTGGTCACATCCTTAATTCTAGCTCCTGGTAAGCAGCACACTTCTCAAGATTCCACGTGTGGACTGCAGATGGATGACTCTGTCCCTTTTAAGAGGGAGTCCTCGACCACCACCAGCCGTCTTCTCTTGGGGGTGGTGGCCGTGGAACCCCCATCCCTAGGACTATGCATCCCAGGCCTTCTGATACATGGGGTCTCCTCTGATCTCTTCCCTGAGAGGTCCCTGCCAAAGCATTCTCCATAGTAGTGCCTGTGCAGAGAGCCTGAAAGTGATTACTTACCTCTAATGGAATTGGGGATACCTGAGTGGGCTTTCCTCTCCTGGAGGTTACATGCTGCCAGTTTTCTTCCTTGTTCTGAACTGTCCTCACTGGTTCTTCAGCCTGCTATGCCTGCAATATTAAATGCTGCCTTCTATCGAGGAAGTCTTCATCATCTTTGATGGAACATAGGCCTCAAGTCCTCTAATTTTTTCTTCTAAAATGCAACCAGCTTGCACTTAGTACAGATGAAATCCCTTCTATCTTCCGGGAGGAAGACAAACATGGCACATGCTGTGCAGGTAACTACAGCAGACCTATCACTGTCCATACCCGCCTTCCTTCAGAGATTCCTCAGACATTTTAAAATGCCCCCTTGAAGGGCAGGAAAGAAACAAAGTTCAAAAAAACACCAAACACTATGAGGCTTCCCCCAAGGTGAACTGCCAGGCAAACTGCCCTGTTTGCTGTTCGCCGCATTTGCCCTGGCTGCCTTTTTATAAGGCTGATGGCTAGGCCTGGCTCAAAGCCTTGCCTCTAATCCAATCAGCCCCTGAAGGCCCAACTGGAACAAAGCACTCCCAATTCATACTTTTCAAACTTTTACAACTACACTCTTTTCAAACCGCCAAACACACAATCAAACAAATGCTCACCGGCAGACAAACACTTTGATACTCACCCCCACCAGCTCACAACACAGCCCCCCAAAAGCCACACTTACCTGAGCTCCTCGCGGACGTTTCCCAGGCAAACTCCCCTGTTGGCTGCTGCCCTGTTTGCTGTATTTTCAAATACTATATTTGCAAATGTATACTGGCCACTTAAGCCCTGTGGCAGAATAGTCTGAATGCAAAACTTCAGAGAAAACCACCATGCAGACAGGAACTTCTCCCTCTTTAAGAGTTAAACAAATTAGAGTGTTAGCCCTTTTAATAAAAAAGTTAGAAAAAGCCTTAGAATCTATTCACCCTCCTATCAAATTACCACTAATCCATTTTCTCACAGCATTCATGTAAAAGAAAAGAAAACTGATATTAAGACTGACATGTACAATCTCTTTTTTTTAAATTGCCTTTTTAACCAGATTTAGACAGTCTAAAATGTACAGCACTGAAGCTCACGGAAAGGAGGAGAACTAACCCTGTTGCATAGCTGTGTTAATGTACTGTTAAGAGATTCTTACTGCTGATGGAATTCTGTGCCACTGCACATGTGCAGAATTTGATTGCAGATTGATTTCTTTGCTTCCTCATGAAAAATGACTTTGCTGGGCAAGCAAAGGGAAGCCACGAGAACAGTTATACAACACTCCCAGAAGTGTGTTTTGTGTGTCCCGGGCAGCCAGCAGAGATAAATCATTGTGGGGCAGGAGGTGGTAATAGAGAAAACCTGACTGGCTCCTACCCTGAGCCGGGCTCAGCTGCTAGTCCTGGCTGGGCTGGGGAGGAATGGACTTCCTCTTCCCCTGCACAGCATCTAGGACTGAGTCAGACCCACACCCAGATTTCTTCCCTCAGTTGTAGGAAGCTCTGAAAACTCTATCCCCTGCTTCCTACACCCATCACTCCTCTGCTGGATCTCTGTACAGGGAGCAGTTCTTCCATCCACTCAACCCCCACACATCGAGTCCCTCTCCTACCCATTCCCTCATGCTTAGTCTCATTCCTCCACTCCCAGGACTCCTCCCCATATGAGCCTCACTCCCTCTGTACCTGAGCCACCTCCAGATCCCCACCCCACTGAGCCACAACCAGCTGCCCCTGAATCCTCACCCCACTCCTCTAGGACCTCCCCTCACTCAGACTCCACTACTGCACTCTATTCACACCCATACCCAACCCTCCCGAGTTCCATCTACCCAGCTGGACCCCACTCCAAAATCCCATTACCCTTGCACCTGGATGTTCCACTCAGCTGCCAGGACCCAGATAGCCCCACAGGGAACCCTCTCACGTCACACCTGATTCCCCCCACACTAAGCATCACCACACTTGGATCCTGCCTTACTGAGCCTGCCTGCCCACACTGGATGCACCTGGCACAGAGGGGCAGGGCTGTGAGGCAGGCTCAGTCCTTATGCTAGGTCAGGGTTGGGTGCAGCATCACCACTAAGTCCATGTCCCAGGGGGCAGAGGGGAGCTGCAGAGTGATCTCCCACCTCTGTACAGCAAGGGCCTGTACGCCCAATGCCATAGTGGGGCCTCAACATTTATATAACAGATAAAATTTACAGAATTTTGCTAACTTTTTGGTACAGAATGTTTAAATTTTGGGTGCTTGAATACCCTCAGGAGTAAGAGATGTATATTTCTTATTGGCAGCCAAAGGTAGTTAATTAATTCAGTTTTGCCAGCATCAAACATTCATGAGTCAGGACCCACAACAAAAATCCAGAGACTAGCTTTAGAATCATAAGGTTTCTGTTTTCCAAAATAACACTTTTTATGGATTTTTTTAAAATTTTCCTTCTGTTTTCAAGTCAAGTTTGAGTCACTCGTGTTCAATCTTTTGTCCCCAACCAAAAAGACTAGAAGAAAAGATGTGAGAACAGCCTCTTGTGGAATCTCAGGACAGCAGAAGCCAAGGGGAAAAAAATTTCAGCAAATATGAAAGACTTGGGATAAAATGTAAGAGAGGGCAACATAGATACTTTTCAGCATAAATAGAAAGCCACATCCTAGACTCTCAGCCTGGAGGGAGGAATTGAGAACATGCAGTAACTGAGTCTACAGAAAGTGTTATAGAGGTGTTCAGGTGCCCCAGTAATAGATTTACTCAAGAAACATAGATTAGACTGGATAGAAAATATACTGAATGTGGTTTCAGTGAAAACATTTGGTTAAATTACAAATTCACATGTATAGAACAAAATATTCATTTCCCCATCATCAATGAACAGGGCTTGTTTTACAGTCACCTCCACCCTCACCTATATAGAGATTAAAATGTAATAAATTACAAATACCAACATTATCTGAACCCGTAGTAGTGACCAAAGCATAAAATATGTTTCAGACCTAGCAAATAGTCTGGAAACATATCTAGATATATTAACAGGGACCAGAAAGGATTCACATTGAACAGGCAACTAATGTTTGTAGAAGTTAAGACCTGATCATCAGTACAGACTCTACCAATGAATCCCATCAATTTTTCACACTAGATGCAGAAAAAGCTTTTTTGACTGAGTAAACTGACAGTTCTTTAAAAATACTCTCTATACATTTTGTTTAGGCCCTAAATTTCAAAATTGGATTCACATCTTATATTCCAACCCACATGCTACTATAAGAATAAATGGATATCTATTAGAAAAATCTTCCGTTTCACATGCCCTTTATCATGTCTTCTTTTTGCTGGGATAATGGAGTAATTTGCCCAATTGATCAGAGATTATCCTAATATAAATGGAATTACTGTAGGAAACAGAAATACAAATGACCCTTATATTCAGATGTTATCATAGCATTTGTTACAAATTTAGCTCAGACACTAATAGAAACGTAAGAATAAATCTTAAAATTTAGCTATGTAGGATTTAAAATAAATTACGACAAATCAGAACTCCTTGGTGTAGGTTTGGGGTCTGACCTACAGAAAAAATAAGAGCTAAATACAAATATAAATGTGTAACTATTTGAGAAAAATATCAGGGAATACACATTTCTAAAAGATAGTGAGACTACTAAACATTAATTATATACATTTGATTATGAAAATTAAAACTGATCTGGAAAATTGGTCACAATATGAAATGTCATGGTTAGACAAAATTGCATCAGTTAAAATAAATATCTCAGATTAACTTCTTTTTCCAAATCCTCCCAGTCTTAGTTCCTGGAAGTTTCTTAGATCAACAGCAATTCATGATTCCTTTTGGGGAAATAAAAAGCCCAGGATTAATCAGTCTACTTTACAAGACTATGGCAAAAGGGAGTATTAGCTTTACCAATCATTAATCACTATTATCAAGCTAGTCGGATCAGAAACCTAACATAGAGGATAACATCAACCCTAATAAGAACTGCACAAAGAAAGAACAAGCTCATTGTGGTACAATCAAACACCATATGATCCCCTGACTAAAGAAATCCTATAGGCCAAAAATCAATATATAACCACTCTTTTATGAAAGCAAAAATAGAAGCGTGGGATAGTTTATGTAGAAAACTAAGCCCACACCTGTCACCCCTAATGCCTATGGTACATAATACAAAATTAAACCCCAGTAAAAAAGCCTAGGAAGTTCTGACTTTTGGAAACACATAGACATGGCCACATTTGGCCAACTGTTTAGAGACAAAACATTTTGATCACGTGATAAAACACAATTTGCAAAACACACCAGAATTCCAATATTATATTTCAATATCTACAAAAGACACATTTTTCACCCCCACAAAAAAGGCAAACCCAAATAGAAAACTGACAGAACTTTAAAAATGACTCACTACATCAATGAAACACAAAGAGTTACACTCCATTGAATACAAAATAATCTCTGTTATTACATAAAATAACTACGTTCATGGAAAGCTAGAATGTTAACATAGGTGTAGACACCAAAATATGAGGAATGGGATACCGCAGGAAGCAATGGTCCAAATAGCTCAATAAACACAAATAATTTTAATATAATTTTGTTTTATCAATCTAGTATTCCCAGCTTTCCCTACCATTAGATAAATACGCAGGATATAGGGATGGCAAATGCTGACAAGATTGCAATGACTTGAGAGGATTTCTCCATATATTTGGTTGATGTGCCCAAAAATTCAGACATTTTGAAAAATCTGTTGGAGACTCCATAAGGGAGCTTATAAGGTGTCAGATAACTCCTTAGTATTTTAATGAAATTGTTCTGAAAAGACTGTGTTTAATAAAAGCCATAAAGAATTGATCACTTATCTCCTAGTTGCTGCTAGATTTACTATAATAAAGGAGGAGGAAAAGAAGTGTATCCCCTAAATCTATTGACTGGTATCAAAAAGTGTGGGAAATATTTAGGGCCCTACCAAATTCATGGACTATTATGGCCAATTTCACGGCCATAGGATTTCAAAAAAGGTAAATTTCACATTTTCAGCCATTTAAACCTGAAATTTCATAGTGGTGTAACCATGGGGTCCTGACCCAAAAGGAGATGGGGAGCCCACAAGCCTGTTGTAGGGGAATCATGGGATTGCCATCCTCACTTCTGTGCTGCCTCCAGAGCTGGACTCTGAAGGTAGCAACCACAGAGCTTCCTGCAGCCACAGGTGGTTCCAAGAGGTAGAGGTGGGTCTGGTCAGGTCCCCCTCTCCCACTACCAGAACTATTTGCAGGGGAGGGACAGGTCCTGTCCTTCCCCTGCCCAACACAGGTAGGAAGCACCCTTTGATGGGGGCCCTCCCAACCACACAGGGAAGATACGATCCAACTCCAACAAGTCTCCTCTAGCTACAGGAACCTCAGGCTTCTGCCAAGTCTTGGACAGCATCCTGCTGCAGAAGAAGGCACCTGGAGGTGGGTCTGTTCTGGTCCCCCCCTTCCACCACCAGTTTGCAGAGGAGGGACAGGTACTGTCCTTCCTCTGAATAGTCAGAGGTAGGAGGAGCGCTTCTAGGAACAAGGAGAAATCAGATTTCACAGGGAAGGGCTTATTTCACAGTCCATGACACATTTTTCACAGTTGTGAAATTGGTATGGCCCTAGAAATTCTGGTACTAGAAGATTTAACTCATCAACTTGGAGTTTTACAGGAGAGATGAAAAAAGATAAATACATAGAAATCTGGTGGAACTTTCTCGACTTTGCTCAGGTCATCTCCTGACACCATTGATAGTATGCAAACTTTTTAAAATACTTTAATATTTTCTATTTAAAAAAATATTACAAGAGTACACATAACAAAATCTCAGTCTGTTAAATGCCTTTTTCTTCTCTTTCATTGGGCTACTCATTTTTTCAACTGCCCAGGTATTCAAATACATATCGAATCTCCACCAATCGAAATAAGTCCTTCTGTTGCAAAAGCTCTCGATAGATGGATTTTTTCCATAGACTGTGACAATAAAATGAATGTATTGGCTAGATTTAATTATATTTTTTTCAGTGCCTGTCTATTGTATTACTTGAATTATTTTGTAGGAAGTTATCTAAATGAGATACGAGTACAACCCTTCGTTTTCAGTTCATATATTATTTAATTTTTCCCGGGAATTTATCAGTGTTTATTTTCACAACAACAAAAACAGGTGAAAATCAGTGCAAACAACTATTAATTTATCTGGATAAATATTGGCGTTTATATTGGTGGACAGAAATACGATGGTATACGGTAAATTAATACTTTGAATTCCATTCATCAACATGGTTTGCTGCAGAGCTAAAATAAAACTCAAAGCACAATGCAACCTCTGAGCTTAAGAAAACAGTCTCTCTCTAATGCTCAGATTAGATTTTCATTTGAATAAACAGTTATTAGCATTATTAGCCTATAAATATTTACATTTAATAATGAGACCACACCATTTGCAGTGCCTACATGCAATCATTTTCTCCTGTTTTTGTTTTTGTTTTAAACTTTCAAATACCTCCTTGTGTTCTAAAACCTATTCTGATTACAGATTTTTTTCTTCCTATTCTAATGTGTCAACTCTTTAAGCAGTTATCTGCTAACAGCTTCAAATGTGTATGTGATAAATGTGGGATTTATCGATGTGTTCAAATGCGCATGCACGTCAGAGCTTGCATGCATGCTTGTTGGGTTATTGTATGCATCTTCTAGACTAACACATAGCTTTGCTTTAACAAGCAGCTTTGAATATGCACACAGGTTAAGATATTATCAGGCCCACCAATGGGAGGGGACAAAAGCAGTTATTGCCCTGCAGCCCGGCAATTCAAAAGGGCATCGAGTCCTGGGTTCTTTACATTGCCGCTGGAGCACCATGAGGGGCACTCTAGTGGGCTGAGAGCTAAGGGGGGGCAGAACCACAGTCCAGGAGGCACCGAGGGTTGGGTGCCTGAAGCCCTGCCCATTCAGGGAGCATGGATCGGGTGCATATAGGCCCGGCAAGGCTGTTGGCTCTCCTGCGCATAGGTGACTGGTGCCTGCAAGGGGCGGGGTGCAGAAAGGGCCACAGCACCCATTTAGCGATCAAAATTTGGGCAGGGACACAGGGGAGCAGTGCATTCCTAGATGCTATCACAAGTCACCCATGACCCTGGGTATTATCATAATGCATATAGCTCATGCAATGTATTGTATTTTACTAATCGAACAAGTTATTTTATATATTTGAATGATACAAACAGAGTGAAAAATTAAAAAAAAAATGAATACAACTTTTTGTAAAACTGGGCATTTTTTGTAAAATTGGTTTAAACTGAAAATGAAGGGACTTAGCATATTTATTTAATCCAAAAAATGTCCTGAAATCTGCAGCCAACATTGCTATCAAACAAAGCAACATGAAGGATTTCATCCAAATTTCAGAATTTATCATTTTTTTGCTCATACTAAAACTGTATTAAACTACCACGATAGCATTCTCCACCAACATACTGGCTTGAACCACAATCTCCCAATTCTCTTTACCTTCACTCAGGGCCATTGCAGTTACACCTAAGGAAGCATATTAATTTTACACCAAAGCAAGCAATCCTTATAATAATCTTTTATTAGCAAAATTGTCAGTGATCCTTCCCTCGCTGTCTCCTCTAATTCTTATTCAAAAAATTTCTATGGTTTTAATTTTAGCCTCTTTAGAGAATACTAAGTCTTGCTTAAAAGCGCCGGTAACCCAATACCATTAGATTATGAGAGAAGATTTCATGTCTTCTTAGAAGCAAATTCTAAAACAATACAAAATCTATGATTTGCCACTCAATAAATATTTCAGATGTAGCTAATACATTATTGAGAAGAAATTATAGTTCGTGCTGGGGGCAGCGCGCAGGGATGGGATACTGCAGAGTGAGCACCGGGGACAGTCACACTAGCATGACACTGACCGGCTGGGGACAGGGCTCTGCATGTTGCCAGCCAGGCCACCTTCTATGGGTAAGGTTCCCCTGCCTCCTCCCTCTCCCCCCCCCGCAGCTACAGGACCTTGGCATTACCCCCACCCTGGCCTGAGCCCTGGGGATTCCTCCCCCTCCCACCTAGAGGGTGCCTGCACACTCCTCCCCCCCGCCACTCCTCACAGGCATGTGGAGATTCTCCCACACACACACAGTGAGGCTCCTATGGGGCCTAGTGATTTCCCACTCCAACACATTTACTTAAATATGGATCTGATGATCCCTCCTCTGGTCAGCACAGACTCTTTTTGAAGCACCCAGGGTATGTGCAGAGCTACTAGCAAAGTGGCTATTGTGCACATAGCTCCCCTGTATGGCCTCGAACTCAGGGCTTAAATAATGAGTGTGGTTGATGGCCACATCACCGGTGCATTTCAGCCTTAATGCATAGTACTGACTGGAAAAACTATTGCATATGTAATACGAAGAGAACAAAAGAATAAATTGGTAAATTCAACAAACAAAGACTTTGGAGAGCAAATGGTGAACCTTTAGCTCTAATAAATTATTCAGAGAACTGATGGAAATAAAGTGCTAATTAAAGTCACAACAGGCCAAGCAGAGTTATGATTTCAGTTATCCAGAACCAAATTTTATGATCCAAGTGATAGGACTTTGAAGACTTTTAGCTGTATTTTGAAAAAGTAGGCAACTTTCCAAGTGCATTTCATTCCTCACATCCTAAATGATGTAGTGCCAAAAGTCCCATAGGCCTGGAAGGGAGATCATCTACTCCATCTGGGGGAGGGCCTGAGAGAGGGCTATAAACAGAAGTTGGCTACTGAAAATTTTTCAGTATTAATTTTCTTTTTATTTGATTTCATATTAACTAAACATTTAAAGTTATGCACTCTGTTAATTATCCCTTTTTTAGTATTCTTTCTTCCATAAAATTTTATAAAATATATATAAGATATTCATTAATAACTTGAGTGTCACGGTGGCACACATCCGAACAAGCACACATGACCTCAATATTGGTGCACCAGACAAAATTCACTCCACTCATGGATGGAAAATCTTAGAGGGAATACTGCTCCCATTCACATCACTTTTGAGTAAAAGTGCCTGTGCACTATGTAAGGTCCACTGACGCTCTCAAAAAAAGCTAGTAAGATTTTTCTTACAGCTACTGAAACAAAGGAGTGCATACAAAAGGTACCTATATTTCTGCGTATGTTCCTTTCAGCACAAAATATTTGGGCCCAGAATAATTCTTTTAAAACATCTTAGGTATCGTCTGCCTCCACCCAATTAAAAGTACAAGAGTAAAGAGGAGCCTCACCCTCAAATTCTGATTGAGCTGGGTGTTTCCAGATCCATGACATAACATTTTCCTTTACACAAGCACAAAAATGTTTAGCACTGATATAAGGGGACTGACTAGCTAGGCATCAGTTTGGCAGAAAAAGACCTGGGGATTACAGTGGATGAGAAGCTGGATATGAGTCAACATTGTGCCCTGGTAGCCAAGAAGCCTAATGGC
Organism: Rafetus swinhoei; assembly: GCA_019425775.1. Taxonomy (NCBI): domain Eukaryota; kingdom Metazoa; phylum Chordata; order Testudines; family Trionychidae; genus Rafetus; species Rafetus swinhoei. The sequence goes on along the minus strand of CM033424.1, from coordinate 224,325,043 downwards.
ATAGTAGGGTGCATTAGGAGGAGTATTGCCAGCAGATGTAGAAAAGTGATTATTCCCTTTTATTCGGTGCTGGTGAGGCCACATCTGGAGTATTGTGTTCAATTCTGGGCCCCCCATTACAGGAGAAGCTGAAGTATTGGGACTTAGAGACCTAGGTGCCACCAAAAATATTGATGAATGCTACTTACTGAATTATCATCTCTCCACACGCTGATATGGAACTAATATACTAGTCAGATTTTCAGGGGCACTGTGGTTTTATAGGGATGCTATGTGAAACAGACAACCTGACTGTTTATGTCATCAAAGATCCCATGGTAGTTTCTGTAAAGCTAAGTTTGTTAACAGTGCTTTATGGCCAAATTGAAAAACTTGAGAAATGACATTCTGTCACCTGCAATTTCAGTTGGATGAAGGATTCCTCTGCGACCTGTTCTAAACTGTTGTTTAGTGTTGTTATGCTCTGTTAAACAGCGGCTGTTTTACCATTCCAGAGGAAGGTGCACTTCAGCCTAGCTAGTAAAGTGCTAGGCTCTGGGGATGAGTGAGGTACAATTGCTTAGACAGACAGAATCTCTTACTTACCTCATTAGTCAGCGTGTGCACAGCTTGTTGAGGTCCTCGGGTGAAAGTCATTATATGCACAGCACTGCTGTTTGCAGGGAAATTCGAGAATCAGGGAATAAAGTTCCCATCATCATGAGCCTTCTTCTCAACCTTCAGCTGCTGAGGTGTTAACATGAGCAAGGAGGCACCAGGAACATTTGTAGTTTGCACATTTTTAGGAATGACTCTGGATACCACAGAAGCAGTATTATCACTCTTTTCAGGTCTTATTCAGACCACATTTACTCACCAAATTTTGATCTAATTGGGAATCTTTTTAACACTTTGGCATTATGGCAAGGAGTGTTGCTCTCACACATCAAGATGTTGTTTAATCAGGTGTATTTTATTAGTACGGTATGTCTGCAAATCTATACACAACACAGTGTTATAGGAACTCAAACTCCCAGAGCAAGTCACTTCTTGTACAGTAAAACACATTTTCTGTAATTTACTGTAAATTAAACTATTATAACAAAGCAAAATGGCAAAGGTAAATAATATTTCACAAAGAATGTGTCTTCAGCATTACCTAGAACTACTGTTTATGACAGGTGCACTATCCCTGTTATTAAAAAATCATAGTGCACCTTCTTAAGATTTAGTTGTACATTGCTGCCAAACACTACTCTTTACATAAGAGTATCAAAAACTATTCTGGGTACTAAGCTTGGTCTAAGAATGTTTCCCCATGAAGCCAATGGTGTGCTGCAGTTTTCTGACGAGACTAATGAATATTCAGTTTCCCAATCACAGTCTATAACTATGACATCTGTGATTCATTTTTAAACTTTATAACAAAGATCTTTAGCTAAAAAGGTTACAAAACCTGCAAACTCAAAGAATTAGCTCAAAGAAGTGTTGCAGAAAGCTCAAATATAGCTATGCCCTTCCTGCTAACCAAAACTGTACTAACCTTGGCTCAATTTAAAGAGCCAAGAGGGTGGAACTCCAGAGCCCTGGGTAAAATCCTGACTATTACAGTCAATGGTACTTGACCACAATAGGGCCAGATTTCACCCTTAGCATTTTGTCCAGTTTTGAACAACACTCTTTTTCTCTTTCAAAAAAAGTCAACATTCACACTGAAAGACTATTACAGTGTACAGTAGGAGTTTTGAGTGCTACAGGAAGTCTTGCATTGCTGGTGCCATTCAAAGCACCCTTCTGGCTTATGAGCCCTGGAGAGCTTGAGGCCTGCCACAAAGAATGAACAAACATTCAGATGTTCTTCACTCCTGGGCAGTTGTTTTCTCATGTTTAAATGAAGACTCCCCAACCTTCACTGTACATTGAACTAATCATTTCTTCCTGGGCTAGGTACCATAATTCTTCATAATCATTAATGAATTTATCTTCACAACATCCATGAGAGGGGAGGTAGGATTATGATCCCCATTTTAACCACAGGGAACTAGGTGACACAGCTTAAAGCCAAAATTGTCAAACAGTTTGGGGAGCCCAATTTGAGAAGCGCAGGGCTGCATTTTTCAGAATACTTAATGTTTTATTGCTGTTCAGATGCCCAGCTTCCCTTGACTTCAGTTGCAGTTATGAAAGCTCAGCAATTCACAAATCAGACCCCAGGGTTAGATGCCCAGAAAAATGGAAACCACACATTTATCCTCTATGAGTTAGGTTTAAATGGTTTCCATTGCATTCTCTGCAGCAAAGGCAAAGATAGAATTCAGTTCTCCAAAGCAGCATTCAACTGCCTAAGTAAGTCAAAAGATGGTCCTTTTTCTTCCTTCATTCTCCTGCCCCTTTCCATCCATGGGAGAGGAGGGGCGAGTTTACCATTGCTGTGGGAAGCAAAGGTTGTTGCTGCACTTGCTACTATTGCCTGAGTTACCCTTCACTTTGCTCGTTACAGGAGAAATGCAGAATGGCATAGAGCCCCCATCCATTCCCCTCCCAATAATAAAGACTATCTGTGGCTTGTCTCCTTTGCTACCTGTCCTACCCAATCCCATAGTTTGCAACATACTGCTTGCCCTGCCTTGTGCTCCTGTCCTGTCCAGCCCCTTTTCATTATTTGCAATCTGCCCTTCCCCCACCTGGTGTTTTTTACCTGCCTCTTTTAGACCCCCAACTTCTTGTTGCTTGTTTGCTTCTCCTGCCCCACCCAGTCCTCCTCATTTCAGTCTTCTCCACACTGCTCGGAACCATCTTGCAGATTGATCCCTACCCCCATACACCTAAGCTTTCCCAGTACTTGCAATTGCACCTCATTTTCTTTGATCCCATATTTACTGCACCACCTCACACCTACTGCTGCTGCTCCCCAGGGTGCCCCTGGGTCCTTTCCTACTTTTCTTATTCCCCTCATGCTATAGTTTGTAGTTTGCACTCTCCTCCCCCATAGAGCTGAATGGGGAGGAAGGACTAACCTCCATTTTTCCTTATCCTTCTCTTTCTTACTTCTATCCCCACACCACCTGTCCACTGGCTCTTCTCACCATCTGCCCTCAGTGGTGGGCCCCTGACTTGGTCACATACTAGGCTTCAGTGGCAGTAGCTTCACCAATGAGGACCTAATGGAGGGGGACTCTGGCCACCATTGTTGCCCAGACTCTATTCTCACCCCTGCTGTCCCCATGGAAACCAGCACCAGTAGCACTGCCAATACCATCAGTGCCCCCTCCAAGACAGCAGCAGCAGGCACAGGCAGGGACCTTGCCACCACACCTCCCAAAACCACCAAAGAAGCCCCCTTAGTCGGCAGAAAGGGCCAGAGGAAGAAAACTGCTAAGACCTGCCCAGGCTTCTTCTACAGCACCTGTTACTACTGCTGTGGCCCCACCGTCTTCTGCAGCTGTCCCTCCCCTGCCAACCCCTCCACCAGCTCTTGGGGTACTCAATCCTCAGCACCCGAACTGTTCATCCATGTGGGCCTGGCTCCTCCACCCAACACTGCTGCTACTTCCATGACCTCTCTCTCCTGACAGGGCCCCTTCCCTCACCCCAAGCAAGGGGCTCAGGATCTATTTGTAAGGGGATGTTCTCCCTTTCTGAAACTTTATGACTTTCTCCTGAGAAAGGGGAAGGGCAAGAGAAATCAGCATCCTGAAACTGACAGTTCCATGGGACAATGTGGAGATGGTAATGATCTAAATCAGCCATATTGGCAAGGCAGGCAGGCAGGCCAACGAGGGAGTCAACAGCCCAGGGCTCATCCTCTCTGTGGCTACGTCTACACTACATGCTTCTTGAGCAAGAAGCCTTTTGTGCAAGAGTTTTTGCGCAAAAACTTCTTGCGCAAGAGCACGTCCACACCTCAAAGCACATCGCAAAAGCAATGTGCTTTTGTAGGCAAGAGAGCGTCCACACTGCATGGACGCTCTTGCATAAGCTCTGATGGCCATTCACAGAATGGCCATCAGAGCACCTGTGCTTTTTCCCATAGGGAGCATCCACACTTGCCTTTTTGCGCAAGAACTCTTGCACTAAAGAGAGTTATACCTTGTAAAAGGACGTTTACCTAAGGTGGAAAAAGCCCTCTGTTCTGACATTTTACTCTTGATTTCCTTGCACAAAAGCACATTTGAGGTGTGGACGCAAAAAGCCTGCAGTGCAGACGTAGCCTGTGAGCTGAAGGGAGCAGCACAGACTAGCTGTGCCAAAGGGGAGGTCAGGACTAAGCTACAAAGGGAAGCTGCAGGGCCAGAGAGATGGCAGATGTTGCCGTGCCACAAGTAACACTGGGGCTGGGATAGCAGATGTCCACCATGCCACAAGTAACCCTGGATTGGGATGGTAGATGCTTACTGTGTCATGAGTAACAGTGGGGCTGATCATGGCATGTGGCTGAAGCAAACAAAGACATTGCCAGACAAGAGGGTCTTGAAGCCCAGACTTGGGGTGAGGGCACGTGTGACTCCGACAGAAGGGCCGATACTGGGGAGAATGTTATCACCTACAGCCTAAGTTTTCTAAAGCTAAAAATACAAAAAGTTCATCTTGAAGAAACATATTGACACCCTCTCAGTCAGCAGTAGAGATGATAGCTGTAGGTCTGCAGCATGGTTCTTTACCAGCTGCACTAACAGAGTAACTCTGACGGTAGCAAAAGCATGCTAATATCTTCTATGTCAATCCAAGAGGATGAAAGCACATATTTTGTCAGAAAGCATCACACCTAGAAGCGAGAAAACAAAGGAATGTTGAAACTCAGGAACAATGGGTTCAATTTCAGATTCTGAAGGAAGTATGCTCCAGTGCAGTGCATCTCAACAGGTAGTCTGAAAGGGAATCAGGGCCATAAGGCATTTACATTTTTTTGCAGTCTAAAGGAAATTTGTATTTGCTCTCTCCCCACACACCTTACTCTCTGCAAGGTGAAGTGTTCTCTGTCAATTGCTCAAAACACACACACATTTTATACATCCAGAGGGGTAGCCAAGTTAGTCTGTAACTGGAAAAATATTTAAAAAAACTAATAGTGTAGCAGCACCTCCATCTACATGTTTTGTTAGTCTTTAAAGTGCTGCTACACGTTATAGCTATTGATACATTTTTCCCTTTTATAATAAAGGTTGGAGGCACACACAATTTTTTTATTTCTCTGCCTTCCCTGTCAAACTTCTGTCTATCCCATTTTTCTTCCCCTGCTCATGATCTCTCCCTCTACAGTTCCTGCCCTTCCCCTCCCAATGCTTCAACTTTCCCCTGCTTCTTGTTCCTCCCCCTTCATGTCTGCTGCTCCTGACTCTATATCCCATCTACCACCTTGCTTCTCATTCAAGGTGTCAGCAGTGGGAAGCATGAATTTGAGAACACAAGAGACCAATCTCACTATTAGTGCCTGTGCCCTACTCCACAGCAGAACAGTAGAAGCAATCGCAGAAAAAGTCCTGCTCAACCCATCTATTCCCAAGCTGAGGCATACTCAGTGCAGAGGGAACTTTCAATAATTTACCTGCCAAACTCTTAATGAGTAAGTGCAAATGGAGGTTTTTCGGAGCCTTGTAAATTGGGCAGCTTTGGGTGGATTTTCACAGTCACGGCAAATTGCATATCTCTGACAGTAGAGACAACCATGCTGCCAAATTTCAAATTCCTACTCTAAAGCATGGAAGCACCAAGTTTCTCAGCATTTAAAAGGGGCAAAAATCAATGTGTTCTTCCCGAACTTTGTTTTTGTAAATAGCTAAGATGACCTATTTTTATCTGAAACTTCCCCTCCCAAAAGTTACCCTTAAGCAGACTTTAGGCATCGAAATTTTCAGCCCAAATTATGTAAGTTTGGCAAGCTAATACACAACCATATAATAGAAATGAAATCTTACTTATAAGTAAGGTTTCTGCTGGGGGAAGAAAGGATTAATTTCATTTTTCTGGGTTTATTTTTAGACATGTTTTTATGTAGATGTCCAAAAATGGGTGGCGTTTGAGGCTCTCTCTGTGTATATATTGTAATGACTAATGTATATGTTATACGTTAGTCATTATGGTAGGATATACTTTAATTAATAGCTTTTTATAATGTTCCCTAGTGCACGTTAATGTAGTGCTGTTTCAAAGAGCACTACATCGAAATGCACTATGGAATCTTCAGTGCACACCGCAGAATCTACACAGACCAATTAATGCATGACACATTAGTGTGTTTCAGAAATCACACACCCATCATCCACCATACAGTTTCATGTACAAAAGTCATTAGATACAAGTTACAATGTCTGGTATGTTTGAGGGATAAACACAGGTTTTACTTTTATGTATTTATTTATTGTCTATGAGTGGAGATATTTTATTGGTGTTTATTGATTAAACCCCAACTAAAGGCTATATATAATATGATGTTTAACATGATGATGCCCTTTTTAACCATTAGGTCAGCAGTGCCCCTAAAAGAACCAACTTTGCATACACTGGCCTCAAAATGCAAGCCAAAGAGATGTTAATTTCCAAACATTTCAGATGCTATAAACTTATGAATTTTATGGTTCGTCATCTGATGTTCTTAAAAGGTTGATGATAGTGGATGTAGACAGACTACTTCATAGTTTGCTTTTGGGAAATGATTGAAGTCTGTGTATTGTACTCTACAGGTTTGGCATATATTTGATCATAGGTAATGGCTAGTAAATTTAGGACTCCTGCTGGGAAGAGGATAAGAGAGAAAATGAACCACACTTGACAGGTATTGGTCACATTGCTTAAAGCACTGCTTGAAAGTGCTCAGGTATTACTATAATGAAAGTGGTATTACAACCTATGTAGAATAAAACTAGATGATGCTAAAACATAATAAAAATTATAATAAAATGCTGTTTTTGTATCACTCTTTTTGACTTTATACACTAAGCTTATCTTCTTTTCACTGGGGTCCCAACTGATCTAAAACATCCTGAATGTTGGCAGCCAAGCTTGCTAGAGACTAGCTCGCAGTTACTGCTTCTGTTGTTATTACCGAGGAACAGAGAGAGTAAAACTTGGGCTACATGCTGAAAGCATATATTTCAAAAATATTACATGCTTCTGTGGGACTGGGAAGTGAAGGGAAGCTGTGCTGAAAATGCCAGTGAAAGTGAAATCAAACTAGAGGGGATGCTGGACAGTAAGCACAAAGGGGAGTTTTAAGTCTTACATAATATCCTCACTGTCCCTTGTGCGGAAGGAGAGGGAGCCGGGCTTGCTTCTTTTGTTCGAGTCCAGAAGAATTTCTTTGGGTTCTGTACTAAGAAGCTCCTGATGAAAAAGTCCGGCTACGGGCTGTGATCACTAAATCAGCGTCAGGCAAAGAAATGCGAGTCTGCTGAGAGACAGCAGCATGGAGATAGTTCGGTTAAACAAAGGGAAAGGCAGATGGCTGCGCCACAAACCAGGATGGGTTTCATGGCGCATCCTCACCGATCGCTTTTACCACCACCCCCGCAGCTATGGAAAGCACCGAGCAGGGTAGGGCAGGGCGGTCACCGGGCCCAACAGCTTTCCCCTGGTGTCCTTGTCCGGAAGGAGGGGTCCCGGCGGGGGCCTGGCTGCATTTCAGCTCTGTCCAGCCTGACTCCACCAACGGGCCAAAACGCATCGCGCTTCCCAGCGATGCCGGGCCCCGATCCTGCAACCCAAAGGGTCCGTATGATTCCGCCTCTTGTGAGCAAGGACGGCGCCGGATCGGGCCCTCGGTTTTGACTCCCATTGAAGTCAATGGGGCTTTCGCCGCAGACAACAGGATCGGACCCTTACAGGGTTAACCGAGGATGCTAAAGGGGAGTGGAGCTCAGGCTCTGGATTTGTCCGCGAAGGAGGGTTCCAGAGCCCAGACTGCACACACCCATCGGCACCATCCACGCTGCAATTAAACCGCCTCCTAGCCCCCGCCCTCCAGCCCGAGTCAGCTGGCAGGGGACAGAAACTGGTGTCTAATGCAGTGTAGACACCCCCCTAGTCTGAAGAGAAAAATGCAGGCACGTACTGTATTAAAGGAAACTTCTCTAGCAGCCCTGAGGGCACCACGGGCTCACGCAGGCTACCCGCCGCCACACCGTGATGCGGGGGAGATGGGGGTATCTGTAGCTAACCCCTCCCCGGAGAAGGGAAACTCCGCGCATGGGCGCCCTGCCGCGGTAGCAAGTGCCTCTCCCCCCACAGCTGCCCTGTTTGGGGCTCAAGGATGCACCGCAGCGGGGCTGCCCGGAGTGACTTCGGAGCGAGTCCCAGCCTGAGGATGCATCTTAGCAGGGGTCGCAGCCCCGCCCCCCGAGGATCACAGGCCTTGGCGCTGCCTGCCCATGCTCATCAGGCGCCCGGCAGAGGAAGGCCGGGGCCGGATCCGTAGCCCGCCCTCTCTCGCTCGCTCGCTCGCACTAAGGCCGCGCTGAGCGACGGAGCGGCCGGGCAGCGGCTCCGTGCTGCGGGAAGGCTCCGCGACAGGCTGGAGCGAGGGGCTGCGGAATGGTGCTGGAAAGGCGCCGCCCCGGCGGGTTTCGGGATAGTCGGAGCATTGAGGGGCTTTGCCCGCGGGGCAGCCTCGCAGCGGGGGACAGAGGCTTCTCCAGGCCCCTTTGGAAACAGCCCCCGGGCAGAGGCCGTCCTTGCGCAGGACATGGATGCTGGCGGCTTTGCCCACCCACTAGCTTCCCGTGAGGCCCTGCGGGCGGTGGGGGTGCAATATGCTAATTCCCTTGTCTGCCAATTGTGTGGGGCAAGTACACGGCTCGGGCTCTCCCAGGCTGGCGGGCGGGACCTCGAAGTGCCTGCTTGGGAGCGGGTCTGCGCGCTAGCCAGTAAAGGCTTATGTGTATCAACTGCGCAAGCGCTAGATTATTCCCGGGAAATCGACAGCTGCACCCGGCGGAGCCACCAGCCCCTTCCCGCATCCTCCCCTCTCCTTCTTAGTGTGTCTCCGCTGCTGCTTTCTGAACCTTCAGCAGGAGCAGAGGTCGGTCCCTTGCAGCCCAGCCCCGCATAGCGTCCTGTTGAGTGCACGGAATGACATTCAGCCAAGGGATTCGCCTGACATCAACAACACCTAATTACAATCATTTAGAGGTGTGTGAGTGACAGCAGACTCAATCTTTGGTTGAATTGCAATTAAGGGGAGATCATTATGCGCTGCGCAGTATAATGTATTAATATTTATGGTGTGACAGGCTCTGGAGGTTTTTTCGCTGGGAAGATGGAGCTTGAGAGGGGTTTCCAGCAGCCCGCTATTTAGAACAGGGAAGTTTGGAGCGCGCAGGCAGTTCGCGGTTGGGTTTGATACAGCTGAGGGAATCCAGCTCAAGCAGCTGGGATAGGAAAGGATGAAGGAGAGAAAAATCCAGATGTATGAATTCTTCCTTATTTTATCCGTCGCACCACAAGCCCTGCGTCCCTTTACTCGCTTTTTTCCTTCTCTGATCACTGAGGGTTTTCTCACCTTGTTCCCAGATTAAAGTCTAAAGGGGTAGAATTTTTTTCTAAAAACCCACTAATTTACTTTATTAACTACACAAAAGGTGCACTTGCCTAGCGTTTTGAGTCCGGCTCCCTAGGCACACGATGCGTCAGAAAATAGTTATTCACATCAAGGTGGGAGGAGGCCGCGATGGGTGTTGTCCTCATCTTGACCTAATTATATGTCTCCCACATTCTCTCTTTGCCGCTTTGCCCTGCCATGCAGGCCATTGCCAGACTCTCCAATCAGCTCACCCATGCATGTGGTCAGCTGCCAACACCTTTTAAAGGCAATTTACTAGCCATTTGCAAAGCCTGCCTGACGCTGATCTGTATAACACACGGAGGGAGAGCGCTGGCTGGCGCTGTGGGAGGCTGGGCTTTCCACAACAACTTGGGGCACTTTTTCAAACGGAAAGGAGGAAGCTTTAAAAAAATTAAACTACATAAATCCCAACACCCTCCGCGAAAAATAATCCCAAATCACTGCAAATCCCGCTTTGACGCAACGCCTGGAAACGCAAAGGCTCCCCCCGCAGCTGCTTCTGCATGGGGTGGGTTTTACGGCTTCCCCCTGTGTCCCTTCCCACGCTCAGAGCAGCAGCAGCGCCTGGTGCTGATCAATTCTGATGTAATAAAATAAACCAGTGAGTCCTCTGGGACCCTCGGAACGCGGCTCCCATGGCAACAGGGACTATAACCTGTGTCTAGCTGCTGGAGGCTTTAGCGGGGGCTGCTGCGATCCATCGTTCTCCAGGGAGCTGTGATCTCCACACACTAAGCAAGGGGAGAAGCCATCCACAGCACCATGCTGTTATATCAGAGAGATCTAGAGCCGGATTAACCAAAACCCATAAAGGAATCGCTAAGGAACCTAGCTAATACAGAAGCTCATGGGTAAATTATTTAGGCTCTGAAAGGTTGAAGGGCACTATACACCACTTGTCTTTTGAGCCAGTGCTTAAATGCAGGAATTGATCTCCTGGCCCTTTCTATATATACACAGTACTGTAGTAAAAATAGCGTCCTTGTGTTGATTTTATATTATCGAGATATACATATATAATATGATACTTTAGGTACATATGTTGTGCATATACACAGAGGCAACCTTAGCTAAACTCTTTAAGGCAGGGAGGGAGTATGGCTTTCTGTGTGTTTTGACAGTACCTGGCTGGTGCACTCTGAATGTGACTTACATAAATAATAGCTACAGTGCTGAAACTCCACTTTCATTTATATAGGTATAAATATTTAGATACACTAACAAGATATATTTATATAAACATAATAAGATATATCATTACTTCATAAAGTAATACCATACAGTATTTTGATGTATATTATATATGTGATCATAGAGCATGGTGTATATTCCCTCTAAGGCAGTTTCTGATTATTGACATAAGGAATTGGGGACCAGGATTTCTACTGTTGTTTTTCTCCCCATGGCCTTCTACTCGCTATGTAATCTTTATGCAGTCATTTAACTGTCTCTCTCTCTGTCTTAATTTACCCAGCTGTAAGATGAATAAGACTATATTTATTTACCTACAGTGCTCACAAAGATGTTGTGAGGCTTGATTAATTTACATTTGAAATAGTCTCTGTAAGTAGAACGTGTTATTGTTTATTGTAAGCAGAGAAAAGATATTTAAACACAATAGGTTATGTGAAATGCAATATATATTTTATTTTTATGGTTTAGTGATGACTAATAAGGTATAAAGAGAAGTAAAGCTATAAGTGGGTTGTGCTTGAGCATTTATAATAAATGAAAATCAAAAGGACATTATTCTTTACTCATTCTTTTTCTATAGTCATCTCCTTTTCTGTGCTTCATCATTTATTTCATTAGTTAACATGGTCTAGTTAAGAACAAAAACAATATGCAGAACAGTTTAATTTTGGCCTGAAAGGAGAATATCTATACTGAGTAAATGTGCAAACACATTGTATTATAGTAGAAATGGCTATGCCATTGGAATGATTTGTACCAATAGAATGATTTATTAATGGAGTTAGTATGACATTTCCCTGCACAGCCTGCAGGCTGTCATCAAGACATCTTTGTAATATCATCAGTGCTGCATGGGAAACATAGTATCCTGAAATAAGAGCTCAGCAGAAAACCAAGGACTTCCCTCGGAAATAGTTGATTAAAAATGGATTTGTATGGAGACAATTCCTGCTCCCCTTACTTACAGGAGGTGAACTTCACCTCATCTGGAGGGCTAGCAAGAGGTCTATGGAACACTTAAGACTTATTTTGAGAATTTAAATGGGTCTCGAGTGGCACACATGCCTTGTGCTAGTCCCTCTGCACAGAGGTTGGGTGAAATTCACCCATGACTAATCCCATTGACTTCAAAGAGGCTACTCGCCTGAGTAAATAGTGTGAGACTTATTTGAGATCTTCAGTAAGTGTTTTTAAAATTTGCAGTTTACTGTTTAGGCGTTAAACTACTTTGATTTTATTCCTCAGAAAGTGAAATGTTCAATTTCCCCCTAATCTGAAGTAATTGTCTTTATACAGAGCTTCTATCTGTGGGTTAGTGGTTAAGCGTAAATACTTTATGCAATTAAGGGACCACTTACACGTGAAATGTGGCACAATCTGGCATACAAGAAATCTCAGAGACCTAGAGACAAAGTATATGATTTGGTTTACAGTCATCTTAGAAGTGAAGATCTCTGTATACAGAATTTTTTACTAGTTCTTTTATTTAGTTTGATGTTTGAAATTTATTGGGATACTTACCAACAAAAACAAACTCAGGAAGAGAAATTAGCTCTTTGTAACCTTTTTCCTGTATTCTTCCTGCATGTTGTTTTAAAGAAAATGTCAAACCCTCGTTCTTTTCTTTGCACTTCATGCTGCTTCTAATGATTTGGGGCCTAATCCAAGTTTGGATTAATAGAAAGTATTACATTGATACCAGTAGAAGTTAAATCAGGCCTTTGATAGATCAGATCTTCTCTTCTGGTAAATTCAATATTTTAGGCTCATGCAGGATCAACAAATGTTGATTTATTTGCATTATTACTGACCCAGGTTTTTGGATCAAAGGTGCTATTCAAAGCCTAGATGCTGCTACCTTCACATTGAATATTCACATTGAATAGTATCTTGTTCTGTGAATTTACAGGCTTACTCACTGAGTAAAATATTCCTCAATGTGAGAAGAGTGGTAAAAGTAAATGATCGGGAAATATAGGCTACGTCTAGACTGGCATGATTTTCCGGAAATGCTTTTAACGGAAAAGTTTTCCGTTAAAAGCATTTTCGGAAAAGAGCGTCTAGATTGGCATGGACGCTTTTCCGCAAAAGCACTTTTGCGGAAAGCGTCGTGGCCAATCTAGACGTGCTATGCAGAAAAAAGCCCCGATCGCCATTTTCGTGATCGGGGCTTTTTTGAAAACAAATCTCAGCTGTCTATACTGGCCCTTTTGCGCAAAAGGGACTTTTGCCCGAATGGGAGCAGCATAGTATTTCCACAAAAAGCACTGATTTCTTACAGCAGGAAGTCAGTGCTTTTGCGGAAATTCAAGCGGCCAGTGTAGACAGCTGGCCAGTTTTTCCGGAAAAGCAGGTGATTTTGCGGAAAAACTGGCCAGTCTAGACACAGCCACAGGGTAATGATACAATATCCTGTTAGTATTATAATCCATAAGTTTTAGCTATCCCTTAGGACTGGAGTCAACAGCTTTGCCACTGTTACAAGAGACAGGTATGATGTGAGAAACTGAAAATAGAAATACTTCCTTCTACTATCCACAGACAGTAAAAGATGTTTCCCCTGAAGGTGTTACTTTTTTTTTAAAATCAAGTGGGCAAGAAGGTAAATCAACCTGCAGACTTTATCTGATGAATGCTGCTTTCATATGAATCCTGTTTGGTCTTTATCTATCAAGCAGAGACTGACTTCAGTTGCAGTTAATATAAAGATGTATTGGTCTAAGAAGTAAATATTGACCAAGGTAAAGTCAAGGTCACTGTTTACCTAGAGGGATAATAAATCTTGATATTCACTTAAATATGAAGTCAGTGAGCCAAATTTTTCTCTCTCTTCAGTATAGATGCAAAGTAACAGCAATGAGATGAATAGATTTATATTGGTATCACTGGGTACAGTATTCGTCCAATACAATGCAAGCATTGTTAAATTCATTCAGAATCTATATATCAATAGTATTGCCACTGTGGACATAAGCTTCCAAAATGTAATTGATTTGGCTTAGAAACTAAATTTCTAAAAGTAGAGGTCTTAAAAATTATTCCCTGAAAGTGAAGAATAGTTTCACTGCAGAATACTGCTGTGTATTGTAGATTTGTTCATTTACAATCTGATTGGTACATGTGGCTCCAGACTTTAATGCTCTAAACTACTAAGGGAATTAAAAAATAAACTTACTGATTTGAAACATCTAAATTCAAAGAATCATGAACCTGGATTGTTTTTCTCGCAGGTAATACAATACAATTGCAAGCACCTTAGTCAGAATACTAGGTGTGGTGTGGTTTAGGTAAAACAACTATGACAGTATTATTCATTGAATCTGATAGCCTTCATTTCTATAATACCTTTAGAAATAAATCTTGACACTCTCAAGGTAAGTGTTCATATCTTTATAAAAATTAGATGTGAAACCATTTGGCTGTCATATTTTATCGGTCCTTATAGATTTAGCTGCCTATCTTATTTCATAGGGAGTTATTGGGGCCTTTTAACTTCTCACAAAATGCCCAGAAATCACCAATTCCTTGGACTTCTCTTCAATATTATACTATATTCTGTTCCCTACATGGCTGAGAAGAATATAGCTTTTATAAACCTCTCAGGATGCTTCATGAATTTTGTCAGAATTAGTATAAGTGCCTTTCTCCTTTGTTATCTCCTTAATAGATTTTTTTTCCTGGGCTCCCTGTCTCCGTTGTCTGTTGGAAATGCTGCTTTCTCTGTTCTCTGGAACAAAGAAATGGCTCCTGTTTAACTTAATCAAATACTCCCATCTCTTTCTGATAGAAAGAATAGTGGCCAATTTACCACAACCACTATTAAGTCCTCAACAGTTTTCCTGTGTGTGGGTTTCTATATGTTCCTTCAGTGCAACCTTTATGTTTTTCCTAGGCTATTTCCTTCTGCTGCATGCTCTTTAAGAAGGCAGGCACACAAAATCTTACACAATTATTTTGGTTGAAGACCATAGTATTGTTTCATTAAATTATTTCTTATAATTAAATGACTTTTACTCACTGCACATACCAGGGCTTCTGTAAAAGAAAATTAAGAGCGTTCTTAGTGCCAAACTCTGCAGGCTTTGCTCAGCCCTTCTGCATCCAGAATTTCCAATGCCACTAACGGAAGAGCCAAATACCACTGACTTTAGTAGGAGTTTTGCCTGAGTAAGAAATGACCCTTAATATACGTCTCCTGGATCATATTTCCCAATCAGATTTTCAGATGGTCTCTGCGAACATTAGGTTTCCATTCTCAAATTTTAGCTACATTTTCCATCCATCGCACAAAATAATTGACCCTAAAATATGAGCCTCTGCTGGATGAAACAGTAAAACTAGCATTCAGTTTCTGTTGCTCACTTTACCCAAGTAACTGGACCCATTGAGTCAAATGGGACCACTCTCAAAGAGAGTGAGGCAGCTACCCCAGGCTGTACACAAACAGAATAGCTTTGTCTTTGCTCTCTCTACATTAAAATTATGTCACTAACACTGAAATCCAAATTACAAAAGAAAACTAATTTTAAAAATAGGGTTCTGATTTTATTTGTAGGAAAAGCTGACCTTTTCAGATCTAGCCCTTTAGTAGGGGCTGGATTTTGCATACCGACAAATTATACAGTTGTCTAGGATAGCAAAATATTAAGGGTAGCAAATGTTAAATGGCTAGTTATTGTGTGAGTCCATGCATCTGTGAGGGACAATTGAACATTTTCTAATTTTCTCAGGATAGCAAATGCACCCTCTAAATTGTGTATATTTGAACTGGGGACCAAAGACATTCTGGTGCAATAAAATGGATGAAAGTAAAAAATGCTACAGACAGTGGATTGAACAGAAGAGATAGGTGAACACTGCAAAAGCATTTGCAGGAATATTTGTTAAAACATTTAAATTAATTTGTTTTGACTCTGTGTCCCTTTTATGTTTGCTATCTGCAGATATTCTAGCAAATTAGTTTTTTGTCAGGGATGCTCACTGAAACAGCTAATTTTAATTGGATGTAGGAGAATATTCAGAGCACGTGTATTTGGAATTCACAGTCGTGAATGTTTGTACTGGAACTCTGATTCTCAGACTTCAGTTCTGGGCACAGAAACATATCATGGAATTGATGGGTCTAATCAAAACAAGCTCAAATTTCAAATACTCAGAGCACTTCTTATGAACAGACCATAGCACAAGACTTACTTGCACAAAATTATTCAGCTAATGATTGTGTTTTGTTCTTCCTAATTTTCTCAAGTCTATTCACAAGCAATTTGCAAAAAAAAAAAAAAAAAAAAAAAAAAAGGTGAATTTTGTTAATTATTTGCCCTCTCTGTTGTAATGAAAGACTTGGCTTCATTGACAATTGTCAGCTTCTTTAGGTCCAGGTCCTGCAAAGGCTTACTTTTGAGTTTCATTTTAAACATGGATTATTCCCTGGGGCAAGTAGTTTTTACCCAAAAAAGCTTATGCCCAAATAAATCTGTTAGTCATTAAGGTGCCACAGGAATCCTCGTTTAGTGCTTGTCATGTGTGTGATCCTTCTAATTTTGACTTTCATTATAGTTAAATATTTTTGGTGAACTAAACACTGTGGGTGAAGCATCAGTGAAAACCCTATCTGTGCCACTGAGTTGTCATCAATAGGTGTGGAGGGCACACAGTACTTGGGAGAATTGTGGTTGACTTTAAAGCTGTTTGTAGTTGGGCTCTAAACAGGTGTTTTACATTTTAATTTTTAGTTTAAAAAATTCCTTTTTAATACTAATTCAACTGCCTGAACAGTGAGAGGAAAATATCTCATTGACATATGTTGGAGTTTAGGTGCATTAGGGATGTAATTCTAGTTTCTAAAGATTTAATATCATACTATATATTTACAGGTGGCATGCAGCTGCACAATCACTGTTGTGTTATGAAGAGAGGCGAAACTGTAGACAGAACATTAGGTATACTTTTAATGGGAGAGAGAAATGACAGATGACTCGAGAAAGGGAGTCAGTAACTTTCTCCTGAGTATCTGCCTTTCTGGAATTTGGGGAAAGAGTTCATTCAAATGGAACTCCAAAACATAATAAACATAGTTGTTTCTTTTTATGTGTGAGTAAATTACAAATTCTCATTGTTTGCTATAGAGATATGGTGCCTTTTTAAAGCACGCTGCATGAGATGTATTTGTTGACTCTTTCTTATTGTCATCACTAAGTTTGCCATCAAAATTTAAGCAACAATTCTCCCTTATTTTGTATCTTTGTCTGTATTGCTTGCAAAGTATAAAATACATTTTTAAAAACCTGTAACCAAAATGCAACCTTGACTTACTTCCAAAGGGAAATAATTAAACACTGTGTTCTCTGTAGGAAAAACCTGATCATTTAAATCACATATTTATTTCCCTTATTGTGTTCCTATATAGGATAAAAATCTGAATAATTGATTTAATCTGCATTAAGAAGTAATTATAGGATATTGGTTGGGAGGTAATATTCACAACATTTAACACTTAGAAATGCTATACTTCGTTAACAGGTAGTTTGTGGTATTGATAAAGCATTGACTTTAAATTATACAGAAATCTATCTAAATTTCTACTCAATACAAACTTTTCTGTCAACTCTCAAAATGAAAGAGAAAAATGTGAAGCATTCACAGCTAGAAACACTCATAGATTTTAGGCTAGAATTCAACGATTTCAGCAGTAGGGAACAGCCTTCCTGGTTTTGCAATAAAGTACATGCCTAATACAATTATTATCTAAGCAAATACAATACAATTATGATCTAAGCAAAAATGTGAGCAGAGCTTCTGTGGCTAAAGAGGCATATGTCAAGAAAAGTGACTACGCATTTTAGTACTTCTCATTATTTCAGTACACAACACAGACTACTTCCTTTTGTTTCCCCTCTGTGAAACTATGTTCATGTAAACATAAAAAATGCAGAGTTAATGGAATGGAAAAACACAGACAAGCTCATATTCCTGATTTATGCACTATAACTGTACTAGTTTCCATAGATATCTGTGATCAAGTGCCTTGTTTTTGTTACAGCCAAGTCAGTTCTAACACTTTGTTTGCTTGACCATGTTATTAACACAAGTGGGAGAATGACACATATCACAATTTGCACAGTCCATGATAACGCTTATGGGCCAAACCTTCAAAAATTGCACACAAAAATGGGAATTTGCAACATAGATACAAATGTACCAATGCACGTGCAAGTCAGGCTTTGCACAAACCTATGTGCACATGCAAACCGTGCATTGTGAACACGTGTTAGGCTATTGCAAACACCTATTATTTGCACATTTTTGTACATTTGGCTTACAGTGTCAACAGCAAAGTCAGCATAACACAGACTAGCTGTCATCATCTTTTATTTTCATAGGTCTTTCTTGGGCCCTTTTTCTGTTCTCTGTTGCTCACAATGTCGAACATATTAACTGTTAACATTCACAAGTCAGGGACTGAATTATCCAATAAATATGTACCTAAAGTGAACTAGTGGGACTTCTGCTGTTTTTAGCACAAATGAGATTTGATCACATTAACCAGCTACCAGAAATAAAAATTATTTGACTTATGCTATTGTAACTCCTGTATTCCCAGGTCTCCATTTTTCTCCCTATGCCCTTCGTTTCAGCTGTCTTCACTTGATCTAATATATCCAATCTTAAACTGGGGCAGAGACCATGTTGTTTGGTTTAATACACATCTAAATATTTAATAAGAGTAGAGAGCTTTATTCATAAAGCAACATCAGTCCTTTAGATACAGATCCTTTAACTCTTTTTTTCTCTTCAAAGTGTTAATTCCTCTTCATCTTATTTTACTGATAATACATCTAAATAATGAAATACTGAAAACTGATGGAGAATAACAGTTTTCCACTTAAGCAGTATACTTTAATTATATGTGAAACAATCTTTTTTGGCAAATAAAAGGCAGCAGCAGGTCTAAATAGCCTTGAGGCTGCATGTTGCAGCTGCTGAATAGCTTGTCACCAGTTTTCCCCAGGCCAAATGGAAAAGCATAGAACTTTACACACCATGTGAAAAGTTATCAACCCAGAAGAGCTCACAGCTTAATTCAGACCAATTCAGCAGACCAGTGACCTGACGCTGAAGATGAACCACCAAATAGCTGTCAAATTATAATGACGTTCAACTACTCTAACTTGGGATCAATTTAAACCAGTGACCGTCGGATCCATTTACTAAGCTCTTATGCAATATAGTTCCATTGGCTGAATATTTTAATCCAGACAACCTCCTGCAACTTTGTGGGGGCTGTGTGCATGTGGGTATGCTACTACACTTGAGATCTTGTCTAGTCCTCTGGCCCTTCCAGACTGAAAGCCATTCACATATTACATGTCTTCATTCCAAGGGGAATGCTAACTGCTTCCCTTTTTCAGTTGGGATTCCTGAGAGGATCATCCCAAACCACCAACCTTGCCTTTAATTATTTTTCTTTATTATAAACTGCACTAGAAAGCCATTTCTGCCTGAACACGTTCAGGGCAGCAGGTGTGGGAGGCAGACACTTGGTCTCCAAGGGAGCTACCTGAAGCATAAGGTAAGCTACTTAAGCCACACTTGGGACACATTTTTCGATTACTGTATTCATCGCCTTAGACCTGACCTACACCCTGGGAGACAGAAGCTTGTTTAATTGGTTGTTGTTGACATTCCTTCAGGGATGTCAGAAGAGAAGAGGTAGCTCAAAGGGAGAATATTGTATGTTAGTCCAGCACTATGCATGGATCTGACTGACATTTTCCTTATTCCTTCTTATGTACCATTACCACTCTGTCATACAATGTGTATTATGGTCTACACATTCCTTTGCCTTAATAAATACAAAGAGAAATGGGGGAAGGAAGGATCTCATAAAAATAGTGTCAGTCACCCTGGTAAGAATATCAGATTTTTTTTTAAAGAAAGAAATGCTGTTGCTGCTCCAGCCAACGTCACAGCATTTTAATTATGATTCTAATGTAGCTGTAGCACAAAACCCGGCAATTTTCATGACAAAGTACTGTGATTGCACAAAGCATTTTTAGAACAAATAAATCTTTACAGAATACTTTCATGAAACATATTAAGATTCAATTCCTGCATTCATTAGTAAAATCAAATAGCATGTGGGGGGATGGTTATTTAAAAAATGCATTCAATGTAAATTGGTCTTGTATTGTCAGGCATAATATTGAGAGTGGCTCTCCAGTACCTTATCACTTCAGTCATTGCACTGCCAGCTGCACATTATGCCTCTAGGTGTGTGAGATTTACCAAGCATTTTAATTTTCACTCTTGGTGGTGTTAAGCAGTTGAGAGGTACTTAGTGTACTGTATATTAATCCCAAATTCATGCACTAACAGTAGCAAAAATAAGGTGCTAATGAAAGTCAGAAGTTAACCTTGGCTCAGTTAAAATATTTATGTAGCAGTGTACAGCAGCAATATTAATCCTATCTGGCAGTCCATATACTTTCTTATATTCGTGCCCTTCACCATAGCACCTCCCAAGAGCAAGTAATGAACTTTCTCTCTTCCTGCACTCCCAGCAAGAGGCAGTCTTAGGATTTTGCTTTTGGGATTATTGCTAAGTATAGGAAAGCAGACATACTGGAGAGAGTAAGGGTGCTGTTACAAGAGAGTTTGGCTGAAGGAGCAGAGTTCACACTGAGTTCTGAATGCTGTGACATTAGCAGTGCTGTGTCATTAACCCACAGAGGTAAGAAAACTCATTCCCATCATTAAAATTATACACCTCTGGTCATACGGGATATTCAGTGTCTGAACTGTTTGGTACGTCTGCTTTGCCTGTAAACTCCTTACACCAAAGGTTTCAATTTCCTCTGATTTGTATAGAACTGACTTGACAGAGCTCAACGAATAATAGTAATGATGATATTAATAATTAATCAGCATAAAAATAGGGGAAGGGACTATGATAAACACCATGCAGAACAACATAGTCAAGTAATAAATTTACGTCAAGGAGGAAAATAAATCCAAAACCACATATATTGAGTAAACTGAGCCAAAAAAAGATAAATGGGTCATTAGAATAAGCAGTGGGCAGTTAGCATTATTTCTAGGTGTCAAGATCAGAAACGCCACCCTAGGGTTAATAGGAGACTAGCATTCACTGTTGCAGAATGAGCAAAAAGGAAATTAAGGAACACTATTTATCCAAATAGTAGGGTTAATTTCATTACTTAGTTTCTTAATGAGGCACTGTTCCTTGAGTGTAGTGCACTGGTGAACCAGAAGGGGTCAGCTGCTTCATATGGAAATAGAATGGTATAGAGAAGGGCCTTTAAAGAACAGAATTTCTACAGAGCTCCTTCTATGTTGAGTCATAAGGGATTTATGCACCTAACTGCCACTTTAGGCACCTAAATCCAAAATTTAGATCCTCCAAATCCTGCTCAGTTGCTAACTAAACCTGTTGGTGCCTAAATTCCCTAGGCACTAAGTGTCCATGGATAAAGTCCTCAAGGACCTTAAAATGTGCCAGTGAGCATGCAGCCTTAGCCTGACCTTAACCTGGTGATTGTGGGATGGGGAGTTGCATCTTGTGCAGAGATTAGCACCTGTGCAAAAGGGGTGCAAAATGCTGCTGGGACAGAGTGGCTGGCTGCCATGTACTGTGCCTACATGTAAATGACACAAAATGCAAAACAGTGGAGAACCGGGTCCAGCATTTTACCAACCTGCATCTCCCCTGACAGAGATTTGATGGGGATCTCACCAATTCTGAAAAGTTGTTTGAGTGTGATTTAAAGATGATGGTTTGAAATTTTAAATGAAATAATCACCCCTAAGTTTATAAACATTTCTAGGTGTCCTAAATGAAAAGCTAAGTTCTGACCTATCTTGTGCCCACAGGCAATTTATTTAGCCACCTGAGATCATGCAAGTATGGCATGTAATGGGGCTTTAATCTAGAGACCCCTTTAAATAGCTAAAACAAGGATATCTGAACTAAAGGAGATTTTATTGTCTTTTTTTATCCAGCTGCCTTTTCTCACATTTGTCCTATGCATATCTTCATTCACCCATGAACAAATAATGCCAAGGGGCCAGTCATCAGAAGCCAGGGCAGTTTGGCCTTGGTTCACAGAAAAGCAATCAAAAAAAAAAAAAAATCAAACAAACAATTGGTAGTCACCATGGTAAGTAGTAAGGCCTACAATAAACATATATATTTGATAAATTCCATCCCAGCCTCCACTGAAGTTCTCAAAGACAACACATCTGAACACCCACTCCATTTGATCAAAAGCATTTTTGGAAGCCAATGAGCAAAAGAAAGCATTTGCAATAACTGCTAGCTAGTTACATAAGATTAATCAGTCACCTAAAACTGATAAAAGAATTTACCCCTGTAATGAAACACATCTGCCTGGGCCTTGACTAATTTATGACAGTTTGCAGATCATTAACTAATATGTTGAACCAAATTTGGGAGTCAGATGGGTCAGAGAAATTGGTACATTTAGAAACAAGTTTAGCTCTTTTTAGCTTGGGGCCAGCATGGTTTTTTTTGGTGTCATTGTCATAAAGCACCTACATACTACCTCCAAATGCCCTAACATTTGCAACAGATGACAAGAAAGCAAAAGAGACCATTTCACTAAAGTATGCAGTGAGCCAGTAAGGTTCTGAAGGCTTCATAATACAGAGAATGGCAGAGAACTACAAACCTACTTCAACAAAGCAGCAAAAGCATGTGACAATTCAGGCAGGTTAAACACTAAAAAGAAGCAGTTCTTCCGTTCCATCCCATTACTGCAAAACTATCTGTAACCTGATTTGGAGGCCTTTCCAATTTCCTTGATTTGTAGTGACTCTAGACACTTTGTAGTTTATCTGCCCCTCTGCTATGCCACACCATGAAACCAGATGCTGCAAGGAGAGGCCCAGCAGGAAAAGATTAATAAGATCATTGTTTGGCATGTAGCCAGGGTACCTTGCAGTTGGGATCTCTTACCTTCTGGCAATCAGAGCAGTCTCATTTTGTCGGCAGTAGCCCAGGCTTAGTACAGCTTTAAGTAGGCAACAGCAAAATTTTGCTTCAGGTCTTCTTTTACACAAAATCTTAGTAAAAGAAAAAGGAAACCACACTGAGCTAGTGTGAAAGCATATACAAACAAGATACTAACTTAACGTGACATCAGAAGGATGTTTTGTTTTAGGAATAGTTCCATCTTGACTGCTTTTAGTGCATGTCTATACTTACTGGAAGATCGACACTCCAGAGGTCGATTTTCTTGCGTTCAATTTAGTGGGTCTAATATAGATCCCTAAATCGAATACTGGGGGCACCTCCTGCTGGCATCTGGTACTCCTCCTTTTGCAAGAAGTAAGGGAAGCT
This sequence comes from Rafetus swinhoei, assembly GCA_019425775.1. NCBI lineage: Eukaryota > Metazoa > Chordata > Testudines > Trionychidae > Rafetus > Rafetus swinhoei. Next base: position 224,301,935 of record CM033424.1, on the reverse strand, counting down.
AGTCGGAGTGTTTACTCTCATTGGCCTCACGCAGTGTGGATGCCTCTTAGGCTCGGCTTATGGTCAGCCAACTCTAGCTACACATTCTGCATAGCTGGAGTTGTGTACTTTAAGCTGACCTTCCTGGTCTGGTGTAGACCTGGCCTTAGGGATTAAGCATTACAAAAGAACATTCTCTATATTTTCTTTGTATATATATCTGAATATAAATGATTGCATACACCTTTCATGAGTGCAAGCAAATCCTTGAGTCCTGGCCAATGCCCTCCATGCCTTCCCACTGAAAGTCGGGTGAACCAGACCTGTTCATCCACACAAGGGTGGCTGTATTTCAGTGGTGTTGTGCATGAGAGACTAAATTGCCTGACTCAGAAATGCTAAGCAGGGCTGAATGTCAATTCCAAAGAACCTTGGGATAAGAGACACTATAAACCAGGTAAATCATCATCATAAGGACAAATGCAAAAGACAAATATGTCCCTCAAATATATCCTTCAATCAGAACAAATGCAAAGTACTCCACTTAGGAAGGGACAGAAAGACAGACACATATAAATGGGAAATGACTGCCTACGAAGGAGTACTGTGGAAAGGGACCAACGGATCATAGTGAACTGCAAGCTAAATGGAGTCAACAGTATAACATTGCTGCAAGAAAAGTGAAAATGTAAAAACCCTTCTGGGAAGTATTAACAGAAGTGTTATAAGTAAGACATGAAAAAGTGCCCTACGGCATGCTGATTAGGCCACACCAGGAGTTTTGCGTGTAGTTCTGGATGCCACATTTCAGGAAAAAATGTGGACAAATTGGGGGAAAAAAAATACAGAGAAGGACAACAAAAATGATTAAAGATCTAGAAAACAAGACCTATGAGGGAAGACTGAAAAAACTGGTTTTGTTTAGCTGGAGAAAGAAAAGACTGAGAGGGGACATGATAATGATTTTCTTGTACATAAAAGGTGGTTACAAGGAGGAGGAAGAAAAATGTTCTTCTTAACCTCTGCTGATAGGACGAGAAGTGATGGGCTTAAATTGCAGCAACAGAGGTTTAGGCTGGATATTAGGAAAAACTTCCTAACTGCCAGGGTGGTTAATCACTATAATAAATTGCCTAGGAAGGCTGTGCAATCTCCATCTTTGAAGATTGTTTAAGAGCAAGTTAGACAAACACCTGTCTAGTTGGTCCTGCACTGCTATGTGGGGTAACTAGGTAACTTACGTCCCATATAGGCAGGGGCTTGGAGTGCTGCTCCGAAAGCATATCCAATTGTGGCAGGCTGACGTTACTCAATAGCCGCAGACTAATTTAAGGATCAGCCTTCATAGGCTCATACAGCAAGGTAGTGAGGAGAGGCAATTCATGGGGGTGCTTGTGGAAGAAGAGGCTGTCAGGGATTATATTTTGCCTTCACTCTAACTGCACCTGAACGGTTGTCACTGGTTAACAGACAGCAGCTCCATTTAGGAGGTGTCAGCCAACTCTAATATCTCTAAGAGGGCTGCTCAGCCTTCTCTCTGTTCCTCCAGCTATCACTCAGCTGAAGAGACTCCACCACCCACATAAGAAGATTGGGGAAATATCCCTGATGTCATTCCCCTGTGTCCCTGATGCCAGAAAAGTAAAAGATCAGAGACTCAGACTCTGCCCCTGGCCAGGGGCTGGGGTTGGATGGTCCTGTAATAATTCTGCAGCCACTGCTGAGAGATGCTCCCTCCTCAGGATTGCAGCAGTGCTGCATGGATATGAGTGCTGGATGGTCTGTAGAGCTCCAACTTGGTCCACACCTATGGAGCACCAGAGCCAGGTTTTGATTAATAATTAGTATATCGGCTTGTGAAACACTTTGGGTTCCATCAGGGTGAACAGTGCTATATAATATGTCATTATCACTAGAGAGGGTAGAAAAAATGGAGTTAAGAAAAAATCTAAACATTCCTCAGACATGTGGTTTTCTGGGCAGAAGTATTGGCTGAAATTCAAAACTTGGACCCAAAAAATAAAAATATTTCAAATATTGAAATTTTATCAGCCCTGATTACCTCTATCTGAAAAGTAGAATATTTTAAAATCTCATCTGAAGATTGCCTTTAAGGAATCTAGAAGTTGAAATGGAGCAAAAGATGTGAGACTGGAGTAGCCAGCTGTATATCAGATAGTAACAATGTACTTGATTAGGAGATAGCTCTTTAATGATTTTGTCCAGATAAACCTCAGAAAAGGAACTTCACCCTGCACTGCTTATTTACCACATCAAAAAATCTGGATATATAAACGTTAATGAATGTTTTTTGCCTGTTGATTCTCTAATAGAAACAAAGTGCTAAGTATGTTGGGGTATGTCTACACTACACACTTATTTCGGAATAAGCTATTCCAGAAGAAATACTCCAAAATAGCTTATTTCTAAATAGCGTGTCTACACTACAGGAAAGCCTCGAAATTAGTCCAAGGCAGGCTTCCCTAACGTGGATGTGCTACCTTGATTTAGAGCCCCAGGAAGCACTACGGAGTGATTACTTTGAATGGCCCTGGGAAGGAGCTATTTCAAAATTGCAGCAGTGGAGCATCCACACTACAGCTATTTTGAAATAGCAGTTTTGGAAGAGGCATTATTCCTCGTGGAATGGGGTTAACAGAAATCAGAATAAACCATCTATTATTTCAAATTTATTTCAAAATAACGGAATTTCTGTGTAGATCCTCGCATTGTTATTTCAGAAAAACAGCCATTATTCCAAAATAATGCTGCTGTGTAGATGCACCCTTGCTGAATAAATTCAGATGAGCAGTAATGTTTATTAGGCAGATAACAATGTGACCAGAGAAAGAGAACAGGAGGAATTCCTCACTGTTGGAAGTATGCACTAGTTATTGGGTTCTCAGCATGGAAATTGCAAAAAAGATCTCTGAAAATCCAGGTGGTTGAATGGAGCAGAACGCTGGACAAGACATACCTGAGTATGCTTGCACCTGCAAGATTATTAAGCTACAGAAGTTGGTGTGCAAGGCTCCACTGGTGCCAGTATAAATTTCACTAACACTCTTTCCTGGGAAACTTCACAGATTATAAGTGGCTTCAGAGAACTCAGAAAGGTGCTGAAGAAGAAGAATATCCAAGTGATTTTCTCAGATCTTTCCAGTCTCATAAGCAAAAGAAGGCTCCATCTCAGTAGAAGCCAGGCCCATTGACTAGGCGGAGAGAGGTAAAGGGGGAAGTTGTTCCAGGGCCCCGTGATTCAAAACAGCCTGGGGAAGTTGATTCCTCAGGCTCTTTAAATCACACTCCAGGCAGCACTGGCTGCCCCAGGTCCTGACCTTTCCATGAGGGCAGAGCTGCCTCCCCACACCTTGCTCTGGGGCCTGGCAATTCTGTCGGCACCCCTCGTAGCAGGGGAACCATTCTTCTTGGGAGCTGAGTGTGATGCTTTCTCTGGATGTCCAAAACTAGAAGTTATATTGTGACCCTTTCGTCTCAGCAAAAGGAGACTTGTTCATGCTGTACTGTGTGACACTTTCTTGCCACCCCAGTCTGTTAGCCAGACAAAAACTCCTCTGCACTCTTCCAGGCAAAACTTTGTCTTGCAGATTAACCATTGGTGTATTTCAGTTCTTAGACTCTCTAAAAGTGTCTCCCTGCAGCATCCAGCCCATCACTGGGGATGCCCACAGAAATACCAACTTGTTTGTCTCCAAAGAAACAAGTATACACATGTCAGTCTGTTAGATCAGCTGATGAGTCACATTTTAGTGTCACAGCACTGAGAAGAACTTCTAGTAAAACCAAGACTAATAAAAGAATGGAGATTTAATTGATACTAAGGACAATAATAGAAACAAGAAAATGGCTAAAACAACACAGAATAAAATATGCTTTATAGTGTCTAAAACTGCAGATTATAGTCTTAGTCTCAGGCAATTTCTCACCATAGGCAGTTCTCAGCATCCCCAGCTCACATATTTGAGGGAGCAATTTTTCACAGATACTAAGAGCATTGGCTCCTTTTGTCCCTTAAGTGATGGATTCCAGAATAGCTTTTTGCTTCTCCTTATATTTCTCAAAACACATTGCTTTGTCCTCCCAATCAGGGTTACCCCAGAGGTTCAGTCTCCAGTCATGCTATTTCTTTTCTAGTAAGCTGTGGTTGTGGGTTTGATCACTCTATTTACCTTTGATGCAAATGTACTTTCATTGTTTTTTGCTTGTAATCAAGCTATGCTGCTTTCTCCTTCACCTGTTAGCTTGATCACTTTGTTTACCACACATTCAAATGTATTATCCATTGTCTCTGACTTATAAAGCTCAAGCAGACTGGTCAATATACATTCCCTCGTTTATGACAAACCTGTTTACCAGTTCTATTTGTATTTTCTTGTCTAAACACAAACATATTTCAAACTCTTCATACACAATGTATACGAACATCATGTGATATTCATGGCAATAGTTGTTTTCATATACCTTACAAGACACTGTTTGGCAGAGGTGAAAATAAGCAGGTGTGCCCTGGTGTTCAGCTCCAGCAAAGCTGGCTGAGCTGCAATAAAAACCAGCAGGGAGCTATTTAAAGAGCTGGAAGGGACCTGGGTTGTAATAGGACAGTACCTGTAAGAAATTTTGAGTTACTTTCACTAATGCTGTTTGGATAACTAATCTGACAATAGAGTGTTGGGGCAATGAGTTTATCAGGGCTGCTAAGATTTACTGCTATCGAACAGTGCACCCTTTGCCAGTTGACACAAAGGGGCTACGTCTACATTGTGCATTCTTGCACAAGAAGAGATGCAAATGAGGCGTGGCGATGAATATCGCCACGCCTCATTTGCATACCTAATGAGCCACCATTTTGTGCAAGGGGCTTTTGCGCAAGAAGGAGCAGTCCACATTGCTCCTTCTAGCGCAAAAACCCCCTCTTGCGCAAGAGCCGTTCTGCCACTTATTTTCATTTGCATATCTGTGCAATGTGGACGTAGCCAGGGAGTCCAAGGGCTATGTCTACACTGCAATGCTATTTCAGGATACCGGAGAATCCCAAAATAGCTATCCTGCATCTTCACAGCAAGCCCATTATTTCGAAATATGGCAGACTCACTATTCCGATGTCCCTGTAAACCTTATTCCACAAGGAGTAAGGGACTTTTCGGAATAGTGGGTTATTTAAAAATTTGGCGCTATGTAGACAGCGCCAAATTATGAAATAAGCTATTTTGAAATAAGACGTATCTTATTTTGAGCTATGGTGCAGTGTAGATGCACCCCTAGTGTCTCACAGAGAAATAAACAAAAAGTACAAAACAGCTGGAAAAGGGGGAAGTTAATGGCAATTACTAGGAGCTAGAAATTTTAGAAAAAAAGGACACAAGGAAAAATATATGGCAGCAGTCTTAAAAACAACAAGGAGGGTTTTTAAGGGTGTTAGGAACAAATGGATCCCTACCAATGATATTGGTCCATTACTAGATGGAAATTGTAGAACTGTAAATAATAATGCATTAAAAACTAAAGAATTCAATAAATACTTTTGCTCTATATTTAGAAAAAAGTCTGATGATGTATTCATATCATACAATGAAATATTTTCCATTCCAACAGTAAGAGTGTGCCTACACAGCACCCTAAACTCAAAATAATATACGCAATTTGTGCTATGCAAATTGCGTAATCTTATTTCAAATCTCTCTCAAAATAGCATGTTATTTTGAAATGTGGTGCTGTGTAGAGGCACCAAATTTCACAATAAGTTATTTCAAGACATCCCCTTAACCCTTGTGGAATGAGAGTTACCGGGATGCTGAAATAGCATGCCTGTTATTTCGAAAAATAATTTGAAATAACGGGCGGCTTGTGTAGACGAGGGGCAGATATTTTGGGTTACCTTTGGTATCCCAAAATAGCCATGCAGTATAGACGTACCCTAACTGAGGAAGGTATTAAACAGCAGCTACCAAAGTTAGACATATTTAAAACAGCAGGTCCAGACAATTTGCATTCAAGATTTTTTAAAAAGTTGGACTAGAAGCTCTCTGGACTGGAGCTCTCTGATTTTTAATAAATCTTAGAACACTGGGGCAATTCCAGAAGACTGGAAGAAAGCTACTTTTATTCCAATATTTTAAAAGGGGAGATAGGACAACCAGAGTAATTATAGTCTTGTTGGCTTGACTTCAGTCCTGGGGGGGGGGCGGGGGGGAAAATGATTGATGTACTACTCTATTACTAAAGAATTAAAAGATGCTAATGTACCTAATGACAATCAGTACAGTTTATGGAAACTAGACCTTGTCAAACTAACATGCTATCATTTTTATGCGCATACAAGTTTGATAAAGAAAATACTGTTGATATAATAGACTTCTGTAAGGCATTTTATGTGTTACTTAATGACATTTTGATTAAGAAAGCAGGAAATACCAAAATCAACATATTAAATGGATTAAAAACTGACTAATTAATAGGCCTCAAAATGTAATTGCAAAGGACAATTATTATGAGGGGACTAGTTCTAATGGGGCCCTTCAGGTCCTGTGCTATTTAAGAAAGAAAACATAAAATCATTGTTTATAAACTATGCAGATGACACAAAGACTGAAAGAATAGTAAATAATGAAGATAATTTGTCACTGATGCAGAGTGATCTCACTTGATAATCTGGGCCATGTTAAACAATCTGAGTTTCAATATGGCCAAATGTAAGGACATACATCTAGGAACAAAACATAGGACCTAGTTACAAACTGGGGAAACTATATCCTAGGATACAGGAGCTTTGAAAAAGGGTCAAGAGTCATGGTAGATAATCATTTGAACATGGCTCCCAGTGCAATGCTGTTTCCAAAGGGGCACGAATATATGAAAAGGGAAGTAGAGAGGTCATCTGATCTTCACTTTTGGCTCTAGTGAAACTGCTACAGGAATACTGTGAGAAAAGGTGGGTGAAATAAACCGATACAATACTTTCAAAAGATGAACCTGGAGTTTAAATTCATTACTCTGCTAGACACCAAAAATCATGGACGGAGCAGAGACACTGGATTTAAGGCTTACTAACAGATGTACCCAGCACTGCTCAGGTCCTTATAACTGTAGTAATGTTTGGGGTTTGTTTTTGTAAATTAAAAGGAAAAATGTACATGCCTTATTTACATGACTATCAGGCAGGAGGATGGGAGATGAGAGTTCAGAGCAGAGGTTTGGAGTAGGGGGGGGGGCTCAGGCATGGGGCAGGGGTGGAGGAATGAGGGTGAGAAATGGGAGGTTCAGGACTCATGGCGGGGGGTCCAAGGCAGGAGGCTGTGAGAGGAATTTACTGGGACCACCTGGTAGCAGCTCAGCCCAGGGGTCCAGGGCTGCGCTCTCTGGCTGGTGGTTTCTCCTGCAGGGCCAGGACTGCAATTCCTGGTTGGCGGCGCCTCACCAGAGGTCCGGGTTACATGAGTTGGCCCTGGCCTACAGCTTGACTAGTAGGGGCGAGGCTCAGAGGGATGGCCCCAGCTTCCAATGCCTGCCCCATGGCCTGCAGCCTGTACAGGGGTGTGCAATGAGACTCCCAGAGCCAGTCCTGGCCTCCAGCAGCCTCCCTGTGGCCTGCAGCCTGTCCGGGATGGGAAGCAAGGCTCTAAGGGCTGACCTCAACTTCTAGCAGCCCCTCCACAGCTTGCAAGCTCTCTGCATGGAGGTGGGGAGGGACAGGCTCTGGGGCTGCCTCTAGCCTGCAGTGTTCACCCTCCCTCCCCCACAGCTTTCAGGTTGTTGGCAGGGGAGGGGGGGGAAGTCTTGGGGCTGGTCCCAGCCTCCAGCACCGCCCCCCCATGGCCTGCTTCTGGTGCAAAGGGGGGGGGGGGAATGTTTGAGGTAGGGGAGGTATTTACTGGTGTGCTCACAGGCAAGATGGTGGATCCCCAGCCCTGCTGGCCACTCCTTTGGTGGAACGGCTGCCCCCACTGGCTACTCGCATATTGTGTCCCTTATAAAAACAGCCATTCCTTTTCCCGGGGCATCCAGTTCTCTAGGCACACCCAGACAAGGGTGGAGTTTCAAGAGAGCGGGGTGAAGGGGGCAGCAGCCATGTGCACCAGGACGAGGCTTGCTCTTCTTCCCGTTCCCCTGATGATAAGGGAGTGAGGGGAAAGTACTTGGATTCCATGATTTCCGTGATCTCTCCCCTTCCTTCACCAGCCATCTGCGAGAGGCATGCATGGAATGCAAGTACTTTCCCCTCGCTCCCTCATTGTCAAAGGAACGGGGAGAAAAGCAAGCCACATCCCCACACGCACAGCTGCTGCCCCCCACTCTCTCGTAGCTCTGCCCTTGCAACTAAACCGTGACGCTGCTTTAAGTTAGGAGAAGAGGAAGCTACGTACCAAATTTGGTGGCCCTCGCTCTTAGGCTTCATCTACACTGCAGGGTTTTTGCGCAAGAAGCCTTTTGTGGAAGAGATCTTTCGCAAAAACTTCTTGCGCAAAAGCACGTCCAGACCTCAAAGCACATTGCAAAAGTGATGTGCTTTTGCTCAAGAGAGCATCCACACTGCATGGACACACTGAATGGCCATCAGTGCACCTGTGCTTTTGCCAATAGGGGTTTCTTGTGCAAAAACCCCTCTGGAGTGTCCACATCTCCCTTCTTGCACAAGAACTGTAGCGCAAAAAGGAGTTATTCATCGTTGGGAGAACGAGGAATAACTCTACCGGAAAAAGCCCTCTGTTCTGCTGATTTACTTGTGCAAAAACGTGCTTGAGGTGTGGACGCTCTGCCGGTTTTTGCGCAAAAACCTTGTAGTGTTGACGTAGCCTCACTGTTTAGGAGTTATTGAACAAACGGACTCTCAGACAAACACACAAAGAGACAGATGCACTCTAAAATATATATAGATTACAACAATCTGTATCCCACTAACCTCCTCTTTTTGTCCTATGACTGCAGAGCTGTTCATGGGCCACTCTGCCTTGAATGGTCCCTTACAATATGTGCTAATTACTAATGCTAAGCAATCTGTTTCACCATATATTTTGTGGTGACACCAGAAGTCACTTTGCCAGACCTGAGGAAGAGCTCTTGTGACTTGAAAGCATCTCCCTCTCACCAAAAGAGGTTGGTCCAATCACAGATCTAGTCTCTCTAGTACCCTGGGACCGACAGGTCCACAATTAAATTGCAAAAATGGTTCCAGCGCTGGTGTCCTCACTTCAGGACATTGAAAAGTTGGAGGTTCCGGAATCAAACCTTAAGGATGATAAAGGCCTGGAAAATGTGCCTTCTAGTGGGAGGCTCAAAGAGCTCATTTATTTAGTTCCTCAAAGGGAAAGTTAGGGAGTGACTTGATCACAGCCTGTAAGTACCTACATGGGTAAAAGAAATTTGATAACAGGGCTCTTCAGTCTACCAAGCAAAGCTATGACAGGACCTGTGCTAAAAGTTGAAGCTAGAAAAAAATCAGACTAGTCTAGAAATAAGGTACTAAGAGGGGCTGAAAGTTAGTAACCACTGGAATGACATATCCAGGGTCATGGTTGATTCTCCCTCACTGGAAGTTCTTTTAAATGAAAATGGATGTTTTTTCTAAGAGATGTGCTATAGTTCAACCACAGCAAGGGGCGTTGAAGCAGGAATTAATTCAGGGAAATCCTGTGGATCTCAGTTTTACAGGAGATCAGGCTACTTGATTACAGTCAGGGGTGGTGCCAGCCTCTTTATGGTAGGGGACTAAGGTGAGCTAGATAGAAAATTAAGGGGACCGCATTCCCTCTTGTCAAAAGACCCTGTGCTTCTTCATGGACCCATTTCCTGCTCCTTCTCAGGTAAGTGACAGCCCTTCTCTTCACCCCACAGCCTTGCCCCCCTGGCCAGTTTGGAGGCCAGAAGCTAGAGCCAGAAAGTGTGCAGCAGCTGCTGTGCTAGCTAGTACCATGGTGTGGGCAGCTGCAGGTACTGCCCCATCTCTTCCTACTGCTGCTCAGGACCCCAAGGGTGCCACTGCTCCTCAGTTCCTCACCATCCTTTGACAGTTCACAGTCAGTAACAGCTGCTTGGGCAGGGAGACCTGGTTCAGAGGCCAGTACAGCCTTTGGGGATGAGTAACCACGGAGGGCAGTGCCTAGAGAACCAGATCAGTCTGGGCTACTATGGGGAGCCCAGGACCCTCCACCTGCCCTGGGTGGTGTGCCCTGGCAGGGAGGAACGTGAACAGCTTTTGGGCCTCCGGTCCTCTCTCCAGGCTTATTCACAAGCTGCTGCTGGTGGCAGCACTGTTTCAGAGCTGGGTGGCTGGAGAGCAGCAGCTGCTACAAGGGAGCTATGGCAAATATTGGGGTGGCAATAGTCCCCCAGCATTGCCCTCCTCAGAATAGGCCATCATGTGAGGTTTTTGGTAGCCAGACTGAGAGCTTGTCACATTACAGGCACCTCCCAATTGTCAGTAAAGCAAAACAAGCTGCTTCCACAGCAAGTGTTGCATCACTGATGTAGCTACAACAGCACTTCTACAAACAGATGGGGGAAAATGGATTATCCTCAAATCAAATTAGGCTTGACAAATTAGCCAAAAGCAGATTTAACACATATATATGGAGTTATTGTCAGCAGGCTCTTTTTTACCATTGTCAACTTTTGTTTTCAGTTGAGAAATTATATTGAGAAGTTTCTCAACATTTGAAGAAATATAACTTTCTTTTTATTATTGGACAAAAGTCATTGTTAGATACTGGATACATTCCAGTTTTTCTTGATGCAAGAGACCCTTGTCAGTATTGCCACACTTTGTTTAACTCTAAATATAGGAAGCACATTGGTGAAAACCCACTGTTTGACTTGTAGATCTTGTGCAGAAAGATAGAAAAGATAAAGATAAAAGACAAAGATAGAAAATGCTCTTTTACCATTTTGAAAAAGATATACATCACATACAGAATAATGCTATATTTAACTTCTGTTTAGCCTGGAAATAGCCTGACAAAGAATAAACCACTGCCTTGGTCTTTGACTAGACAAAGATGCAGTGGTTATTTCTTTCCCCAGAACTATGTCAGTTAAGGTTGGGATTTTTTGATCAATGTAGTTATACTGGTACAATCTCTAAAACCGGTATTGGTAAAGCTGCAAAGAAATAAGCTCCCCCAGTATAAGCACAGATTCCTCAATATAATTGCATCCATGCATGGGAGTTGTACTGCTTTAACCTTCCCAGTATTGGTAAAGCAATATGAATGTGACAAGGCTGTTGGAGGTTATGCAGCGGTGATGTTCTGAAGATATTAACCAAATATTCTAAATATTTTTAGGAGATCATCACACTAGGAAAAATATTTTAAAAGGCTGGGAATTAGTAGGATGAGGGAACAGGAATGAATGAGAGTTGGACAAAGGAAAATCTGATATTAAAAATAAGCTGAAAGTTCTTCTTGAGCAACTTCAATTGACAAGGGTAAAAGACAAGCACCAAAAATGTACAAACAGGTGGCTGTGTTGCAGCAGTGTTAACTGAATGAATCCTTTTCTCAACAAAATTACATTTGAACTCCTTTATAGCCACTTGGGGCTCTCAAGTAGTACTTTGTGTTATCAACAAAGCAAGTTAATGGCTGTTCCTAATTTAAGGTTTTTTTTGTATGGAGCCAGCCAACCTCAGTAGAACACTGGGTGTGTGGGGGGCTTAAAGTTTTTAAAATGAGTTTTTCAAGGGAAATAGCAAAAATGACCCTGTCTATGTAATTAGTGAGACATGTTTAAAAGTTAGAGGTGTCAGCATCAAAACCTGCTGTCTGGCATTGGAAAGAAGGGAAGATCTTGACAGGAGAATGGCAAACAAAAGAGCTGTGGAAAATATCATGGAGATATGCTAAATTTCATAAAGAAGTCTGTTAAGCACTCCTCAAAGCCATAGTTTTCTGATCATACCTCACCTGAGCAATCAGAGGTTTTCAGGAGGCCAGACATGGAGGTGATGGAAAATACAAGACTAATGGTGTGAGAACATGGCTGAAGGAAACATGATTCTACATGTCAAACAGAACAGGTACCCAAAGGAAAACTGACATTAATTCTTTGACTCCAATAATGACAGAGGGTATGTCTACGCTTGCAGCCTAATTTGAACTAGGGCTGCAGATGTAGGCATTTGGAATTGCAAATCAAGCCCAGGATTTAAATATCCTGCGCTTGATTTGCATCTTCCTGGCCCTGGCCGGGCGCCATTTTTGAAATTTACAAGCCCAAAGTAACTGCCCGCGTCTACACGCGGCAGTGAAACGAGCATTCGAAATAAAGCCCTAGTTTGAACTACCTGTTATTCCTCCTGCAATGAGGTTTAACAGGTAGTTCGAAATAGGGCTTTATTTCAAATGCCTATTTTTACTGCCGCGTGTAGACGCTGGCAGTTACTTTGGGCTTGTAAATTTCAAAAATGGCGCCCGGCCGGAAAGATGTAAAATCAAGTGCGGGATATTTAAATCCCGGGCTTGATTTGCAATTCCGAATGCCTACATCTGCAGCCCTAGTTCGAATTAGGCTGCAAGTGCAGACATACCCAAAGAGCTATATTTAGTGCTTAAATAAAGCTTTTCCTCTTCAGTCTTTTTACAAACACTGGGCATGATTCAACGCTGTCTCATATCAGTGTCCATTAACAATACCAGGATAGGGAAGGGGTTGGCCCCACACAAGATACCCATGACCCTCACTCTGCTGTGCAGCTTACAAAGTTGTTGTTGCTGGCTAGAGCTAGGCATAGGGTATGCACTGGTACAGCATATCTCTCGGATAGCTCGTGCTGGCAGGACTCCCTGTGATACCTTGATACCATAAGGGAGGGTGGAGATGCAAACACTGTGTGCCTTCCCTTGTGGGTGAATCCCCCCGGAGTTCTGCAACCCCTGAGGACACTCACAACCATACACGCAGACAATTGGCACCTTTCAGTTACAGAAGTCGAATGTTGATATAGCAAAGGTCCTATTTTTTCCATGAAGATCATTATTTTAAAGTGATGCCAAAATGATTTAACCTGACAAATAGCAGGATGGTTCCTGATCAGGTGAACAGTATGAAATTTTCACCCAGTTACAGGAATATGTTCCACAATTCATATTCTGAAACCTTTGTCAGACATGTAGAAAATGACTTTGGCTTTTAGAAGCTTGGGGGCCAACCCTGAAAACTGTTACCTTCATTTAGTAGCAGTCAGTAGGCTGATATAGCTAAGTAAAGGTCCTATCCTGCAACCCTTATTCATAGGATTTGTTCTTACTCACTCATGTGTGTAAAGGATTATAGAATCAGGTCTTTACCCAGCTATATTAGTAAATGAGATGCTGCTTCTAAACAAAGTCAATAAATACAATTTTAACCTTCATTTACTTTAAGATTTGACCATGCTACAGGAAAAGAAAAGAAATATTTAAGGATGCAAAGTGACAATGGAATATAAAAATCCCTAAATTGCAAAACTCCATCATCTGTACTGGGTCTCCTATTCATTAGTGCATATTTGCAAGCTTCTAACTGTGTTAGTTCAGAATAGGTCAATATAGAACAGAAATAATAATTGGAGACTGTGAGCTATGTATCTGCAATTCTGTTTTCTGTGTACTGCAATCTTAAATGCTAGAAGTCTGCCTCCCTGTCTGCTGTGAGAAGACTTAAGACAGAGGGTCCTATACAAGGACACACACGGTTTTCTTCCATGGATATTTTGTTTTTCTTTCCTCATTTTCTTTCTGTACAGAGGGAAAGTACACATTTTTCTGTTTGTGTGTAGAAAATACAAAGAAAACTGGCAACCAGGATGAGACTGTAATAAAATAAAACAAAAAGGAAAGAACAACTATAAGAGAAAGCAGAGCATGTCTCTCTTCCATCTTGAATTCTCACAGCCCTAGCAGACAGACATGCTGCTTCAGACATTTAAAGGCTGGGTGCACAGAATTATAGCTGTGCCACAGAGAAAATAAGTCTCTGTGCAGTACAGAGAAGGTGTTTCTGGAAGTGAAAAATCCAAGAGCACCAACTTATACTCCCCCCATAACACCTGCATCTAAGATTTTATCTGCATTTTTATTAATCATCACTAGTACAGAATGTCAAACTGACAAATTGTAGTATGATGCTGATTCTAAAACTGATTTTAAAATCTTTGTACATAGTATAGAAATTAGATTAGAGCAATAATATTGTGTGCCGATTGAGCTGAATTAAGAGGCTTTTGGTCATATTCATTAAGTCTTTTGCTTCAGCAGCCAATCTAGTTTACTATGTGTGTCCATAGGAACTGGGAAAGATTTAATAATGTCAGTCTATTGCAGAGTTGATGGCTGGTTTCAGCTACAGACTTTCAGCTCCGGAGGATGCAAGGGAAGTATAGTGGCCAGCAAAGTGACTTAGGCTCAAAGAGGCAGCAGCAGCATGTTGCTTTGCTAAAATTATTTGAATTCCTAGACTTTTTACCTTTTCTGAAATCTCCCCTTAGCATGATAGTGCCAGGGCCAATTCCGCTGGGGCATGTTATAGACATCATTTTTCTCTTTGTCAGAGGTGGGTACCGTGCCAGCTTGTCAGCTTTGGGGAAAAAGTGTACTTTTCTCTCCTCTGGACCAGTCCAACCTCAGGTGTATTATAAAGTTTTAAAAAATGTTTCAGTTGTACACTGGATGACAGATTATAAGATCAACTTTTCATATAGGTCACTTCATCTTACTTAAGATGTGCTCAGCTTTCTCCACCAAAACATTCTGTCCTTTGGACTAAGCATGCTCTGACATCGGTGGCTTTATCATTGGCAATACTAGGTGTGGCTAAGCTCATCAGCTAGTCATGTACTTAAAATAGAGTTGTTCTTTTCTTGACAAAACCCTTTTCCCGATCTAATTTGTTATTACCTAATAGTCCTCATCACACAATCTTCCCAAAAAGATTTTGGCTACCTTCGTAAGTGGAAGGTGACATGTGCAAATCACCCACTGCAGTGACATTTGATTTCCATTACTATTGCGTTGTCTGTTAAAGCAAGGTAAGGGTTTGGTTGTGCAGGGAAGAGGGCTGAAGCTTCCTCCCCCTCCCCAAAGCATATGGGGACACATAAAACCATACAGAAAAGAGCCAGAATCACAAAGCAGGTGAAAGGGGCTGATGAAGGGCATGTCCCCCACACCTGGGCTGCCCCCAGCCCTGAGCCTCCCATCCCCCAGGCACCCATTAGAGAGCAAGGGCGGCTGCAGTTCACCTCCATTCATACAGGAACATTGCTGACTGTTCCCTTTAGTCAGGGAGCGAGGGGAAAGTGCACAGTTTGCTCCATTCCTCATTTTGGGTGGGGAGCGCAGGAGGCAGACACACCTGGACCTGCTTCAGCTGGGGGACATGCACCCCTCCCCTGGATGTGCTCTCTAGAGCTGCAGCAGCCATGGAGAGGCACGTCTCACCTGGCCCCAAGTTGGTGGGAGTGGGCTGTGGATGTCCTCTCTCTCCCCTGGGCAGCCTGCATGAGGAATGCCTCATCCCTAGTCCCACCCCAGAACAATACCTCAAATGAAGAAAAACAAAAATTGATGGAGTTAAGGACTCCAGGCAAATCTTAAAGTAAATAAATAATAATGCTAAATAAATTCTATGATGGAAACAGCTGGATTATGCTCTCTCTGGACTGAGAAAAATAGAAACAGAACGGAGAGATCATTTTCATCTGTCAGTGCTTATAATAATAACAGATGCAACATCCAAGCAGTCTCATCATTCTGTACTACTTCAACTTGCTCCATAACAAAGGTATCTGTGTAGTCACTTTTAATCTATTGAAAGACTAGCTCTTGTTTCAGTTACTCGATGCATTTTTATTTGTTGTCCATTGTTAGTTTATCTTTCTGTCTTTTAATGTCCTTTGTCAGCTTGGTTAAGAAGAGGAGCCTGACATAAAAAAAGGGCCTTGCTGTAAAACTAGCTGACCTCTGTGAAAGGGGTTTGATGGTTTATAGCCCCTTTACAGTCATGAAATTTCCATGCATGTCAAGAATTTACTCAGTGAGTCTCCTATTTAGCAGTATTCTTCACTCTGTAGAAATCCTGCATGAGAACAGTCGCCTGCGATTTAGATCTATTTAACAGATGCTCCAGACACTTTTTGTTTTCATTCTCCGGTCACAGAATTCTGTAGTAGATGCCTCTTTAGGGTTGTGTTTGTTCTGTTAATTCCTCATATATAATATTTCCTTTCTGTTGCCTTCTCCCTTCTCATATTGCACTTGGCTGCTGGATAAATGCTGTTCCTATAAAGCCCACCAGTGCTCCAATTTGTTATTCTGATTTCTTTCTCTCATCTTTTACTGATTGCAGATGCCAACAAATACTCCAGCTCACCAACTTTCGATTATGCACAGAAATAACAATAATTAGTAATGTAAATGATCTGCAATAATATCTCTATGCAACTTCTCTGCAGTGTCTCAAAAGATTTAATGATGAACCATCTACACATGTGCAATGCCTGTTCCTATGGGGGATGGAGGGAGGACTATGTGAGTACCAGAACACCCACTTGAGAAGCTGATCAGAACTGTATTGCAATAAGAAACACAGTCACAGTAACGTCTCCTGGTGGTTCCTTGCTTCCCTTCCCTGGGCAGGGCTCGGCTCTCCTTTACGTAGAGAGGATTTACCAATCTTTATTTACCCTTTAACTCTCTTTGAATTGGGTTTCTCTGACCGCACAATAGGTTACTTAGTAACCCCTCACATTCTGACTAGTCCCTGCATCTAATTCCCTCAATTTTCTTCCAAGGTCAGTTTCCTGCCTCCACCCAATCTCAGCTTTCCCAGCCTGGCACTGCTGAGCTTCCAGCCAAGAGCCACACTGAACAGCTTCCCCAATGCTCTAGTTTGGAACTCAACCTCCTATTTGAAATTCCTCCTCTTCGGATGAACCAGGCAATTTAACAATGCAGTAAAGGTGCCCCTGGGATATACTGTAAATCTCACTCTGTGCTATACCTGTAAATAGCAGTATTGAAAATATTGTGATTACAGTGCTGGCTGAACCCTTGCTAATGGACAGACAGCAGCCTGCTGTACTGGATTCAGCCTTTGCACCTGCTGCACTGTTAAGCCAACTGGAGATGGGTGGTGTCCAAACACCTGCCCACCACCTGGTGCTGAACAACCAATCAGAGCAGCTACAGGAGAGTTTTCTCACCTCCCTCTCAGAAGCCTCAACCATTCACACAGGAGGGGAGCAGGAGGCTAAGGAGTGCAACAGCTTAGGGAGGCTTTACTCCCTCCTCCTTTCTTGTGACAGTTCCTCTGCAACACTTTGGGTGGGAAAGACCCTCTGGAGCGGTTCTCCCCAGACTTGAAGGAGGAGAGGGCCTCCACTGTAACCCCCACAGACCTGAGAGAGTGAGGTGAAGAACCCCAGGAAGAGCAGAGGTGAGATGTGCAGACAAACTGGAGAGAAGACAGTACTGATTAGGATACCCTGGGAATAAAACAAGATTAATTACTGGGGAGGGGGTGGGTAGATGACAGAATGAGAACTCCTGCAGCAGGAGCTAAAAATACCTCTCTCAACATATGTTGGAGTGTGAGCAGCACTAACTGTCACACACATTGGGGGTGAGCTGGGGGAGTCATGGGATCCTAAACCGGACCAAACACACAACATAGGGGGGTTTATACCTCAAGATCTCCTGAGGTTGGCACTACTGAGGCATTGTCTCCTGCTCTGAGCCCTCCTTGGAATGTGGGATCTATGATCTGGTTGCCCTTGATCCCAAAATCAGTGTTGGACTTCCAACTCTCCCCAGTAGCCTATGCATGCTCCTTTGGAGCACCACCCTCATAGGCACTTGAATTTACAGTTTAATTTTTTGAGGACCATGTGACAGTTAAAGCAAGAAACATCCAGGATCCTTTGCAAAGGAACATGAAATTCAATGTTGCTAAATGCAAAGTGATGCACATTAGAAAACATAAATCCCAAGCATACATACAAAAAGACAGAGCTGAAATTAGCTGTTACCACTCAAGTAACAGAGATAGGAGTCATGGTAGACAGATCTCTGAAAACATCTGCTGAATATGCAGCAGCAGTCATAAAAGCAAAGAGAATGTTAGGAACCATTAGAAAAGGAATAGATAAGAAGACAGAAAATACCATAATGTCACTATATAAATCCAAGGCATGCCCACAACTTAAATACTACATGCCCCATCTCAAAAAATACATATTAGAATTGAAAAAGGTACAGATGAAGGCAATAGAAATGATTAGGGGTATGGAACAGTTTCTATAAGAGGAGAAATTAAAAAGACCAGGACAAGAGAATACCAAGGGAAGATACGAAAGTGGTCTATAAAATCATGAATGACATGGAGAAAGTGAACCAGAAAGTATTATTTACGAGTTCATACAATACAAGAAACCAGGTGTAAGCCAATGAAATTATAAGACAGCAGGTTTAAAACAAACACCAGGAAATTCTTCAAACAGTCAGCCTGTGGAACTGGTTGCCAAGGGACATTGTGAAGGCCAACAGTATGAGTTAAATATACAATTAGATAAGTTAATGGCTATTAGCCAAGATGGTCAGGCCCTAAATCTCTGATGGCTGGAAGCCAGGACTGGATTACAGGGAATTGATCATGGCCTAGTCTGTTCATTCCCATTGAAACACTTGGCATTGGCCACTGTTGGGAGACAGGATAGTGAGCTAGATGGATCATTGGTCTGACTCAGTATGGCCATGCTTATCTTCTAGAAACGCAGAAGCTCCTTTGCAATGGAATTAACTAAACACACACACACTTCACTCATAGAAAACAGAAGAGATTTTCAGATCTATGGAAAACAACAAGCACTTGCATTTAGTTCCCTCCTTCAGAGCCCTCACCATTCTTTGGAGTCCTTTGTTCTTGAGGGGGAGGCCAGGTCCATCCTGTCTCTTGTCCTTCTGCTCAGTCTTTTGGTTCTGACAATGATTTACTATCCCGTGATAGCATGCTGGGAGCTAACAGGTGACTCTGCTTTCTGATACCAATTAGTTTCCTCAGGAGAATTGAAGTTAATTATCCAATCAGGGGAGAATTGGGTGAGCTAATAAGCCAATTAGCCCATCAGCTCAAGACTAAGAAGAGGGGCACAGGAAGGAAGTTAAGGGCAGAGGAACAGGGCTATGTGAGCCCAGTCTGAAAAGTTCTCAGAAAAGGGAGACTTAGGTCCTTTCAGACTCTGGGGAAAGGACTGAGACCATAGGGGGACACTCAAAATCGCATTGCTGCATAGGACTGTAAAGGTGTAGGTGGATGAAACATAAGTTAATGGTACAGTGTGGATACCCAGCCAGTGAAGCTGCAATGCTTTCTGTGGTGCTAAAAGCCAGGAGCAGAGCATATCCTGCTATGACCCCTTTGCTACAGAGCTAGTCCTTTTACAAGCAAGGTCTGATGCCACCTCTTCTTGCCTTTCTTCTCACAGTGGGAATTTCCATTTTCCCTGCCTGTGAGTGGGGTTCCTGGCTGAGGGTCATTCCAAGTCAACAGCTCAGCTGTCAGTCTTCTGTCATAAAATGGACCTTTGAATCCTCACTGAGGGTCAAAGTCAGAAATCAAATGGAATTCGTGAGGTTACACGGACAGATCCCCAAACTATCACAATTACTTTGTTCTTTCACAACCCTACACAGACAAGGTCCTGGGCTCCAAGAGCGTGCATGCTGACAATACAAAATAGGAAGAGAGAGGGAAAGGGGTGCAACAACAAAAAAAAGCAGCTGGTCTTGTGTGTGTGGCAATGTCTTGTTAGTTCCAGGTTGTTAAATTTCTGTGTTAATAGGTAAAGGGGTAAATTCCTTGCTTCTTCCAGCTGCTCCTGCTTCCTTTTTGTTTGGTTTGTGTAATTAACTCCTCTTTGCCTTCACTCCCCTCTGCTAATGTCCAGGTGCACTTTCTCTCAGACTCCACTACCAGGGTCATTTTGTCAGGAGGAACCCTGATGAGTTGAGCCTAGAGAAAGCCGCCTGTTGCCACTTTAAAAGGAAGCAGGCGGGCCTACAGGGGGGCAGGGAGGGCGAGGGAGCAACTGCCTTGAGGCCTGATAGTTCAAAGTGGCCCATGGCTTCAATCACTGCTGCGGCAGCAGAGGCGCCTGTAGCCCAGAGCCCAATGCCCTTTAAATAATTGCTAGAACATGGCATGCTCCAGTCAGCACTGAGAGGGGGAGCACTTTGGGTGTCACTGAGGGCCGGCTGACCTTGACTCAGCCCCTTCCACCTGAGGCCCCGTTCATTCCAGGAGTGTGGCGCCTGACATGGCTGTCGGCTCCCTGAAGAGAAACATCCCATTCCCCCTTCTGCACACCCTTAGCAATTCTGCAGTATCATCCACGTAGCATTTGGGAGAAACATGTCATTGGGAAGGAAAGTCTCTGCCTTTTGTAGGCCCATCTCTATAAGGAAGCCTTAGGGCAGAAGTCTGCAACCTATAGCTCGAGCCAAATATGGCTCACTATGGAATCAAATATGGCTTTTTTGTCATTCCCAAAATACATGCAACTTTTAAAATTAAAATTTAAAAGTTTGAAAACGCATAATTACTCATGTAATTTGATTGCATGCATGAACCTGAATTTGACCAGTTATGATGTAAACTTCAAATAAATGTGCGAGAAGATGCAGCAGCAGAAGTCCCATTAAAAATAAAGTCTGTGAGTACAATGTTTCATTTATGCTATTATTAATCATCATGTCGATTATCAATAATAGTAAGGTGTATATTTTCAGTCATGCAAATGGGCTTTCTTATACTGGCTCTTTGTTGACCACTTGTTCTGAATTTTGATGTAGTTTGGCTCTTTGGTTTGAAAGGGTTGTGGACCCCTGCCTTAGGGAGTGTGATGCTCACCAGCAGCTACAAGCCTTTGTTCTTCTGATGCTTCCATTTAGCAATAATCTGAGAACTAATGGAAAGAAGATCATAAAATCATAGAATACTAGGACTGAGAGGGACCTCGAGAGGTCATCGAGTCCAGTCCCCTGCCCTCATGGCAGGACCAAATACTGTCTAGACCATCCCTGATAGACATTTATCTAACCTACTCTTAAATATCTCCAGAGATGGAGATTCCACAATCTCCCTGGGCAATTTATTCCAGTGTTTGACTGCCCTGACAGTTAGGAACTTTTTCCTAATGTCCAACCTGAACCTCCCTTGCTGCAGTTTAAGCCCATTGCTTTTTGTTCTACCCTCAGAGGCCAAGATGAACAAGTTTTCTCCCTCCTCCTTACGACACCCTTTTAGATACCTGAAAACTGCTATCATGTCCCTCCTCAATCTTCTCTTTTCTAAACTAAACAAACCCAATTCCTTCAGCCTTCCTTCATAGGTCATGTTCTCTAGACCTTTAATCATTCTTGTTGCTCTTCTCTGGACCCTCTCCAATTTCTCCATATCTTTCTTGAAATGCGATGCCCAGAACTGGACACAATACTCCAACTGAGGCCTAACTAGCGCACAGTAGAGCGGAAGAATGACTTCTCGTGTCTTGCTCACAACACACCTGTTAATGCATCCCAGAATCATGTTTGCTTTTTTTGCAACAGCATCACACTGCTGACTCATATTCAGCTTGTGGTCCACTATAACCCCTAGATCCTTTTCTGCCGTACTCCTTTCTAGACAGTTGCTTCCCATTCTGTATGTGTGAAACTGATTGTTCCTTCCTAAGTGGAGCACTTTACATTTGTCTTTATTAAACTTCATCCTGTTTACCTCAGACCATTTCTCCAATTTGTCCAGATCATTTTGAATTATGACCCTATCCTCCAGATTAGTCGCAACCCCTCCCAGCTTGGTATCATCTGCAAACTTAATAAGCGTACTTTCTATGACAATATCTAAATCGTTGATGAAGATATTGAACAGAGCCAGTCCCAAAACAGACCCCTGCGGAATCCCACTTGTTATAACTTTCCAGCAGGATTGTGAACCATTAATAACTACTCTCTGAGTACGGTTATCCAGCCAGTTATGCACCCACCTTATAGTAGCCCCATCTAAGTTGTATTTGCCTAGTTTATTGATAAGAATATCATGCGAGACCGTATCAAACGCCTTACTAAAGTCTAGGTATACCACATCCACCACTTCTCCCTTATCCACAAGACTCATTATCCTATCAAAGAAAGCTATCAGATTGGTTTGACATGATTTGTTCTTTACAAATCCATGCTGGCTGTTCCCTATCATCTTGCCACCTTCCAAGTGTTTACAGATGATTTCCTTAATTACTTGCTCCATTATCTTCCCTGGCACAGAAGTTAAACTAACTGGTCTGTAGTTTCCTGGGTTGTTCTTATTTCCTTTTTTATAAATAGGCACTATATTTGCCCCTTTACAGTCTTCTGGAATCTCTCCTGTCTCCCATGATTTTCCAAAGATGATAGCTAGAGGCTCAGATACCTCCTCTATCAGCTCCTTGAGTATTCTAGGATGCATTTCATCAGGCCCTAGTGACTTGCAGGCATCCAACTTTTCTAGGTGATTTTTAACTTGTTCTTTTTTTATTTTATCTTCTAAACCTTCCCCCTTCCCACTAGCATTCACTATGTTAGGCATTCCTTCAGACTTCTCGGTGAAGACCGAAACAAAGAAGTCATTAAGCATCTCTGCCATTTCCAAGTTTCCTGTTACTGTTTCTCCCTCCTCACTGAGCAGTGGGCCTACCCTGTCCTTGGTCTTCCTCTTGCTTCTAATGTATTTATAAAAAGTGTTCTTGTTTCCCTTTATTCCTGTAGCTAGTTTGAGCTCATTTTGTGCCTTTGCCTTTCTAATCTTGTCCCTGCATTCACGTGTTGTTTTCCTATATTCATCCTTTGTAATTTGTCGTACTTTCCTTTTTTTATATGACTCCTTTTTTATTTTTAGGTCATGCAAGATCTTGTGGTTAAGCCAAAGCAGTCTTTTGCCATATTTTCTATCTTTCTGACACAGCAGAATAGCTTGCTTTTGGGCCCTTAATAATGTCCCTTTGAAAAACTGCCAACTCTCCTCAGCTGTTTTTCCCCTCAGTCTTGATTCCCATGAGACCTTACCTATCAGCTGTCTGAGCTTACCAAAATCTGCTTTCCTGAAATCCATTGTCTCTATTTTGCTGTTCTCCCTTCTACTCTTCCTTAGAATTGTGAACTCTATGATTTCATGATCACTTTCACCCAAGTGGTGAAAGATGGTGAATTAAAGGTGGAAGGAGGCTGAGTAAGAGAGTTTAAGGCCAGAAGGGAACACCTGATCATTTAGTCTGACATCTTGTATGTTATAGGCCATCAATACCCCCCCAGCACGTGCTATCAAACCCACCAACCAAAACTGAGGGAGGAAAAAGAGAGAAAATATTCTGAGCAACTTTAAAGCAAATAAGCCTTTATGGAATGAAGGAATGTGTGCAATAGCCAGGATTTGGGGTTTGGTTTATTGTTGTTATGATGAGTTAATCTGAAACAATGACTGTGCTCTGCAAATTAATAAGGGCAGCAGGGGAAGTGCAGCTGCATTTGATGCATGTGCTAGGATATAAAATACTACAAGCATTGGAGGTCTTCTCCAGGTCTTTCTCTGCGCTTCCACTGCTTTGTATGCATGTATCATCCTAAGCATGTCTTCAGTTCCTCTTGTTGCCCCTCAGTGCAGTGCAGGAGCTTGAATATTAGCCATTAACACGAGCTCATTTAAAAAGACTGTATGGCTTATCAAGCTTTCTGCACAGCATCTTGAGGATGTTGTATTTGCAATAAATTGCTTCGTTTCTTTGTGATGTTTCATCCAGACATTAATTTATAGAAAACATTGGGAGAAATTGGATTTGCAGATGTTCACCTTTGCCTTCACCAACTTGTAGTACAAAAAAATGCTTCAATTTACACTGTTCAGCTGATCACTATATCATATGCAGTCATAATTAATCCCAGTATGCTTGTTCCTAGGAAGACATCCAACTGTTTTCATGGCATACACTGGCAATTTTTGTGATAATACATCAATTCTGCCAAGATAATATAACTATTACCTCAGAACGTGAAGTCAATTGAAAGGCACATGAATGATGACAGGCAATATGAAAAATGGAAACGAGGAGGGTGAAGGGGAGATATGAAGAGCAAACAGCCAAAGATTCAGAAACAATAAAACAATCATTCCTTAAGTACATAAGAAGCAGGAAGTCTGCAAGAGAATCAGTGGGCCTGTGGTCTCATGCAGTGGAAGAGGGCAATTAAGGAGAATAAGGTTATTGCAAAGGAGCTAAATGAGATCTTTTGCATCAGTCTCCCACACAGAGCATATTGTGGAGATAGTTAACCTCAACCTAAAGATGAGCTACTGTCAGAGACTTAAGTGTCAAAGAAGATGTGCTGAAAAAATAAAAAGCAACATGTCACCCAGACTGGATGATGCTGCCATTCAACAATTGTGTAGGACTATAATGCGAGTTAGGTGAAGCAGCATTGAGGTGAAACAGCATTTTGCTGTTCTCCCTTCTACCCTTCCTTAGAATTGTGAACTCTATGATTTCATGATCACTTTCACCCAAGTGGTGAAAGATGGTGCGTGTGGACCTCCTTTCATTTTAGATAACTATGCAACATGGTTAAGTAGCCCTGCACCTAAAAAAAGACTGATATGAGTAGGCCCAGGAATCTGCACCATGTGAGCAGAGGGCTTTTGCTGCATATTATTTTTGGTAAGGGTGTGTGTCTGCAAAAAGAACGCCAAGAGACAGCTGAGTATGTGTGCAAAAAAGAGAATCAGGAATCAGCCTAGACAGAGACATACACAGCTTTTCCAAGCTGTGTGATCTTGGGAGAAGACTGATGAGAGAGGTTTTGGGTGTAGTACTCACAAAAGAGGTTTGGGCTTTAAGCAAATAAAGTATCTTCTGTTGTTTGGTTCTTCCTAAGTTTGGAGAATCAGGACATTGTACATTCCTTGTAAATAAACAGGATTGTAACAAATAAAATACCTGACTCTATCATCAATCTCCCTTCATAACTGAAACAAGCTACAATGTGCTCAATTTGGCTAACTGCTCTGATGAAAAGGGATCAAAATAAGAACAAAATGACTGAGCCACTATCTTATCAAACTCCTGTTTATAATGTACGGATAACAAATCTTGAACCTACCTTTTAAACAGGCAGGAGGGACAAGTTTGGGAATGCAGACCAGTAAGCCTATCTTCAGTATCAAGTAACCTGGCTAAAATAATAGAATGACAAAACCCCTAGAGAAATATGATGTGACAGGGACAAACACCTTTCTGTAAAGGAAAACGATTCCTGTCTAATCTTCCAGAATTCATTGAGCATGTCAGCAAAAGAGTAGTAAAAGAGAACTGGTTGAGCTAATTTATTTGGCTTTTCAAAAAGCCGTTGACAAAGTTCCTTACAAGAGGTTAATAAAAACACTAAAATAATTATGCAGTATAGTGTAAAATATTGTTTTGGATTAGAAACGGCCTTAGAGACAGAAAGCAAAAACTAGGGATAAATGACCAACTTTCATCCAGCAAAATGTGATCATGAGTTGTTCCAAG
Source organism: Rafetus swinhoei (assembly GCA_019425775.1). Classification (NCBI taxonomy): domain Eukaryota; kingdom Metazoa; phylum Chordata; order Testudines; family Trionychidae; genus Rafetus; species Rafetus swinhoei. The sequence goes on along the minus strand of CM033424.1, from coordinate 224,276,374 downwards.
GGTCTGTAGCTGGACTAGAGTTTAATATATGAATTAACTGATCTGCAAAAGAGTGTGGACAACATGGTGTCAACATTTGTAGGTGACACAAAATATTTTAAATTAGTTAAGTCTAGAGAAGACTGTTAAGCACTTCAGAGAGACCTAGTGAGGCCAGGTAAATGGGCAATATGCCACAGATTAAATTCAATTTTGACAAATGCCAGCTAATGCACATTGGAAGGAATAATTTGAACTGCTCACATACCTTGCAGGGAGTTATATTAAACTGCAACCACTCATGAAAAGTCCTAGACATTGTAACCAGCTCAATGTAACCTATGCTTTAAATTGGCTTCCATACCTAATGATTGGAAGATAGCTAATGTGACGCCAATATTTAAAAAGGGCTCTAGAGGTGATCCTGGCAATTACATACTGGTAAGTCTAACGTCAGTACCGGGCAAATTAGTTGAAACTATAGTGAAGAATAAAATTGCCAGACACATGGATGAATATAATGTGTTGGGGGAAAGTCAACATGGTTTCTGTAAATGGAAATCATACCTTACTAATCTGCTAGAGTTCTTTGAGGGGGTCAATAAACATGTGGACAAGGGGGATCAGTGGATATAGTATACTTAGATTTCCAGAAAGCTTTTGACAAGGTCTCTCACCAAAGGCTCTTAAGTAAAGTAAGTTGTCATGGGATAAGAGGGAAGGTCCTTTCATGGATTGATAACTGGTTAAAAGACAGGAAACAAAGGGTAGGAATAAATGGTAAGTTTTCCGAGAGGAGAGAAGTAACTAGTGGGGTCCCCTAAGGGTCTGTCCTGGGACCCATCCTATTCAACTTATTTATAAATGATCTAGAGAAAGGGGTAAACAGTGAGGTGGCAAAATTTGCAGATGATACCAAACTGCTCAAGATAGTTAAGACCAAAGCAGACTGTGAAGAGCTTCAAAAAGATCTCACCAAACTAAGTGACTGGGCAACAAAATGGCAAATGAAATTTAATATTGATAAATGTAAAGTAATGCACATTGGAAAAAATAATCCCAACTATATATACAATATAATGGGGACTAATTTGGCTACAACTACTCAAGAGAAAGATCTTGAAGTCATTGTGGATAGTTCTCTGAAAACATCCACTGAGTTAAAAGCAAATTAGAATGTTAGAAGTCATTAAGAAAGGGATAGAGAATAAGACAGAAAATATCTTATTGCCTCTATATAAAACCATGGTATGCCCACATCTTGAATACTGCATACAGATGTGGTTGCCTCATCTCAAAAAAGATATATTGGCATTGGAAAAGGTTCAATAAAGGTCAAAAAAAATTATTAGGGGTTTGGAACGGGTCCCGTATGAAGAGAGATTAAAAAGACTTGGAGTTTTCAGCTTAGAAAAGAGGAGACTAAGGCTACACCTTCATTGCATCCTTCCTGCGGAAGAGGAAATGCAAATGAAGCACTCATTAGCAACTTCTCGTGCTTCATTTGCATATTCTCTTCCGATGCTTTTTGCGGAAGAGGTTTTTGCGCAAAACAATGCAGCGTAGATGGGTCTGTTTTGCGCAAAAAAACCCCTTTTGCTCAAGAACCCTTATTCCTGATTTTTTGTAAATGATCCCTGATTCCTCATTTTTTGAGGAATAAGAGTTCTTGCGCAAAAGGGGTTTTTTTGCACAAAACTGACCCGTCTACGCGGAATTGTTTTGCGCAAAACCTCTTCCGCAAAAAGCATCGGAAGAGAATATGCAAATGAAGCACGAGAAGTTGCTAATGAGTGCTTCATTTACATTTCCTCTTCTGCAAGAGGGATGCAGTATAGACATAGCCTAAGGGGGGATATGATAGAGGTTTATAAAATCATGACTGGTACGGAAAAAGTGAATAAGGAAAAATTATTTACTTATTCCCACAATTTAAGAGCTAGGGGTCACCAAATGAAATTAATAGACAACAGGTTTAAAACAAACAAAAGGGAAGTTTTTCTTCACTTAGCACACAGTTCAACCTGTTAAACTCCTTGCCAGAGGATGCAGTGAAGGCTAGAACTTTAACAGGGGTCAAAAAAGAGCTAGATAGATTCGTGGAGATTAGGTTCATCAATGGCTATTAGCCAGGATGGGTAGAGATGGTATCCCTAGCTTTTATTTCCCTGGAGGTGGGTGACAGGGGAGGGATCACTTGAGGATTACCTGTGGTGATCCCTCTCTCTGGGGCATCTGGTATTGGCCACTGTTGGCAGACAGGATATTGGGCTAGATGGACCTTTGGTCTAACCCAGTATGGCCGTTCTTATGTTCTTAGTGAAAACTTTTGCTTAGCATAAACTGAGCAAAAAGCAAACAAAATGAGCTACATAAAGAAGAGAGAGAAAATAAATTTAAAAAAATCCTCAAGTTAAGCACCGGTCATCCTATCTGAAAAAAATTCCAAAACCAAAAAAACCAAAACAGAAATAGAAGTGGGCCAGAGATGGGCAATTAGAATGATTGAAGCATGCACCTGGTTTAGTCATTCCTATGCTGTTCTATTCTATTGCCTGACCTACTTTATCCAGGAAGGTGGGTCATGTGCATTCAATCCTCATTCTCATTCATCTACACTAATAGTTTGAGCCTCTCGTAAAACCTCGGATAATAATTATTACCTGGATTGAGACGTGACCCTGCTAGGGATTCCATCTCCTATTTGGGCATCAGCTGTGGAGGGTTAGTTCTGCCATCAACCTCTCAAATCTTTCATCCACACTTGCAACTCACTCTTTCTGGCAGCCATTATGTAATAGGGAAAATAATGGCATGATAGGGAGAACAAGATTTTATTTTCCTCTAGTGTCTGTCCCCCAGAAAGATAAGGGGCCTGCTGCTAGTGCCAGGGTGGGGAGACCTCCTTCAGCTGAAAGGCCCATCATTTTGGATCTGAAGAACCAGGGTCTAGTCATTAACCCTATATTTATCTTATTTATGTAACTGTGTTGCCTGCACCACATGCATTTTCTATATTTAGGCTATGTCTATACTGGCGGCTTCTTGTGCAAGAACACGTCCACACTGCCATGTGCTTTTGTGCAAGAGCATCCATGGCAGTGTGGACGCTCTTGCGCAAGAAAGTTCTGATGGCCATTTTAGCCATAGGGTTTCCTTGCACAAAAAAACCCTGCTGTGCACATTGCCTGCTTGTGCAAAGAGCTCCTGTGCAAGAGGGCTTATGCCTGTTAGAAAAGAGCGTAGCTCTTGCGTGAGAAGTCCTCTCTTCCAACGCCATACTGTAAATCTTCTTGCACAAGAGCGGGCAGGCCGTGTGGATGCTTTGCGGGTTCTTGCGCAAGAACCTGCCAGTCTAAACATAGCCTTAGAGTCCCATCCTCCTGTAGAAAAGGGAAGAATGCCCTCCTCTTCATCCTCAGGAAACACTTCTCTGTTGTGAGTATCCTTGTCGTTCATTACATCAGCTATCTCGGCACTAGTGGATATGAACTGTTCTCGCCCACGCACTCCATCATGTTTTTGGTGTCCTCACTTATTTGTTTAAGTGGGGAAACCCCATGTCCATTCCCACCCATCCCCCTTCAACTTTTTGGCCATTGCAGAAGGATGGGGATTTCGCCCATGTGGGGTATTAGAAACTAAGGCTAGTGCATCAGTGTTAATTATCAAGGTGTCTCCCTGACAGCCATGGTTTGTCATTGTGACTTTGGTTTTGCAAAATACACTATCAGCAGCTCCTATTGATTTTCAGGTCCTCCCACCTTGGCGCTCTTCCTCAGAAAGGCAAGCCTTCTGCTTGCTCATCTTATAGTAGTGCCTGCCGTGATATAATCAGATCTCTTATAGTAAGGGGCTTTTGCGCAAAACAGAAGAGGCTACACTGCTTCTTTTTGCATAAAAACCCCTTGCACAAAAAGAAATGGCAGAAAAGATGCTAATGATATTGCGACTTATGCTAATGAGTCCCTAATTAGCATATTTTCTGCTGCAAAAAACTCGCAGTGTAGACATAGCCTATGTGTGTATTCCTACAACAGTGGAGCTGCTCAGCTGAATACGGGTTTGCAGGAGCAGGCCTATTCACTAACATTAGGGATCATTTACAAGATTGCACAATGTGTAATATAGTACATCCAATAGTTAGCTTTTATATATTTCTAATACATCTACCGCCATTGTACTGAAGCTCTGTAGTATCCAGGTTTCATTTGCATGTGACAGATTGTGTTGAAGTTAAATTAGTCTGTTTATAAATAAAATGATTTTACTTCTGTATTTCCTTCAAGTCACTTTCTACTGATTTGTGGTTTCGACATCCACCCTGTGAAAATGGGATAGTACTGCTAGTGTTTTTCACATTGAAATTGTTAGAGTGCTTGTAGGTAGGTACAAGGATCACTGCATTACCAGAAAGTGTGTAAACACAAATCACATCTAAGGACCCCATCCCCTTCCCTCCTCTCCCAGGTACAAAATAATGATGACTGCAGTCATTAGAGTTACTTGGATCCTGCAGGGGAAGGGGAATGCTGGGGATGGAGGGGAAGAGAGAAAAGAAATTTAATCTAGACTGTAGATTGCTATTACAGCTCTGTGTGCTCCTCTTTAGAGTAGCAATATGCATCTGTTTCATTTCACATGGAAAGAATTTCGTTTATTACAAATCCCAACTATAGTCAAGAGGGGGAAAGAATCTCATATTCTCCATGAATGGTCAGTGAACAAGTACCAATAAAACTAGAGTTCATTCTGCCCCTGTGTAAATTATGCACAGGAATTCAAACTGTTTATAAAGCAGTTTCAAAAGCAGTTTAAAAAAAATAAACAGTGAAGGGTGACAAGATGAGAGAAAAATCCTTGACCTTTGTCACCTTTTAAATTAGTTTCTAATCTCCTAACAAGCAGTAATTAAGTTTGCATTAGTTCAAATTGTTATTGGGGCATTCTAAGCTTTATTCCTAATGATACCCAAATTTACAAAGCACTCCATTCAGTGGCACACAGTTGCATTACCAATGTACAGGACTTTTAAAAACTTTTCCACTAGTTGTCAGGGTGAGTTGAGTGTTTCTTTTATCAGAAGTAGAGAAGGAATGATTCTGCTCTTACTGAAGTCAGTGGCAAAACTCCCACTGGTGTTTGCTGCAAGGTCATGCCCTAAATAAATACAGGTAGGTAGGTAGATAAATAAATATAGTAAAAAAAATAAAAATAAAAATCCCTTCAGCCCTGTGCCAAATGAAGGTCAGGTTTCATGGCCCTGTTGTCATACCATGCCTATAAATCATGTAGAATAGTAATGGAGATGTAGCCGTGTTAGTCTGGTCTTGCTGAAACAAAAGACAGGACTATGCAGCACTTTAAAGACTAACAAGATGGTTTATTAGGTGATGAGCTTTCGTGGGCCAGACCCACTTCCTCAGATCAAATTGTGGAAGAAAATTGGCATGACCATATATACCAAAGTGATACAATCAAAAAAAGTGAACACATATAAAATTGACAAATCAGATTTTTCACTTTTTTTGATTGTATCCCGTTGGTATATATGGTCATGCCAATTTTCTTCCACAATTTGATCTGAGGAAGTGGGTCTGTCCCACGAAAGCTCATCACCTAATAAACCATCTTGTTAGTCTTTAAAGTGCTGCATAGTCCTGTCTTTTGTTTCTATAAATCATGTGTGATGCTGTAAATGTGAAATAACTTTCTTGTAAACTATGGAGAAAATGAACAATTTTGATGGCCTTTTAACTAACAGAATTGCCATATGAAAATAAATTAATGGTCAGCTGAACATTGATCAGCTCAGTAAACAGCAGTAATACCTAGTATTTATACAGCAGTTTTCATCTTCAAAGCACTAATGAATCCTCACACAAAACCCATGGGAAATGTTTAGGATCAAATCCTCTTCCAAATGCCAAGTACAGAAAGTTGGTGTAGGTGGCTCTGTGGGGATAGTGGCAGGTGGGGAAGATAAAGGGAATACTACAATAGCCCCTATACATTCTCACTTTCAGGACAGAAATGTGTGTTTGGAGTCACACACTTTAGGGTGTGTCTACACTGCAGGGCTTAACTTGAAATAAGCTATGCAAACTGAGCTACATCAATTGAATAGCTTATTTCAAAATAGGGAGCATCCACACAGCACTTATTTCAAAATAGAGCACTCTTCCTCTGACTTCCCATACTCCTCGTACAATGAGAGTTACAGGAGTCGGAGTAAGAAGTCCTCCAGCTTGACAGTATTTTGACACTATTTCAAAATAAGTGCCTGTTGTGTAGGCACGGACTAAGTTATTTCAGAATAGCACTAGTTATTTCAAAATAGTGTTGCAGTGTAGACTTACCTTAAGGTGGGGCATGACCCGTGGCTTCTTAACATGATCACCCCTTTCACATCAATGCAGCTGGAGCCCTATTTGAAGCAGAGTTTCTCAGTGCAAGGGGGATGAAAGGTCCAGGGATATCCACTGCTGTTGATGTATTTATAGAATAGTTGAAAGTTTCCCCCTTTTAATTTCCTCAAAAATAATATTTGGTCCTAATAATTCTCACATTAGCTTGAGCTAAGGAACAATTGTCCCCACTTAATTCGAGTGTTTTGGAATTTTATTTGCTTATGTCGCCCCCCTACTCTTCCCCCCCCCCCCCGGAAAATCAAAAAAACCAACCACCATGTTTTTATTCTAACTAAAATCAAAGTTCTCATTAACCTTCCCTCAAAGCCAGTGGCTAGACTCCCTGGGAGCTCTTGGTTCCCTATAGCAATAAAAAGGAATATTTCATTGTTTGTGACAGAGTAAGGGTAAGTCTACACTACAGCGCTATTTCGAATTAATTTATTTCAAATTAGTTAATTCAAAATAAGCTAATTCGAAATAACGCATCTAGACCCAAAAACTAATTTGAAATAGCGTTTTGCTATTTCAAAATAGCGCGTCCACACTGATTGGACGCTGGATCGCATTTAAGGGCAGCTGAAACCGGTTCCTGCAGGGCATCAGGTCAGTAGTTGCTTTGTATGGCTGCTCTTTGCAAACTGAGCTACATCAATTGCATAGCTTCTTTCAAAATAGATTGAAATAATATCTGAGGCTTGTGCTTAAAGGGAACCCCCTGGACAGCCGGTTCTCAGCTTTCCTGCTTGCTTGCCTACCTCGCTGAAGGACAGCAAAGTGTTTTCCTCTCCTCCTGCTTCGGTCGCTCTCCTTTGGGACACCGCAGCACTCGGCACCATGGAGCCAGAGCCACTCCTGGGCACTCTGGTGCTCATGTTAAACATCTTGCTGCAAGCCTGGCAGCAATTGCTGGAGGCTGCCTGGCACCTTCTGCTGCAGGCCAGCCCCCTGGTCCTCCCGCTGTCCCCCCTTGGGGCCCTGGAAGAGCGGCGCCTGGACGCCAGCGTGCCCCGCCGCATCTGGACACCAGCAGCGACTGGTGGGACCACATCGTCCTGGACCGCTGGGGAGACCAACAGTGGACCCAGAACTTCAGGATGAAGAAGGACACCTTCCTGGAGCTCTGCAAGTGGCTCGCCCCTGCTCTGCAGTGACAGGACACACGCATGAGGCCCGCCATTCCCCTCCACAAGCGGGTGGCCAACGCCCTCTGGAAGCTCTCCACGCCATATAGCTACCAATCCATCAGGAACCAGTTCGGCATGAGGAGATCCACCGTCGGAGTGGTGCTCATGCAGGTACGGCACTCACCGGCCACTGGGCCAGGACGGGGGGCTGCAAGGAGGACATGGGCTGCCCCAGGGAAAACAGGGGGGAGGTGGTGTAAGTGCCCTCCCCGGGAGGGGTTGGTCCATCCCGGCCGTGCTACAGACCGCCCGCGGTGACCAGGATTGCAGCAGGGGTTGCTCCTGGGAGTGGGGCACGGGGCAGTGGCGGGGAAAGAACATTCCCAGCCACCCGGGCACCCCAGTGACCCTCGGTTTTGTGAGTCTCTCTGCAGGTGGTCAAGGCCATCAACAGGGTGCTGCTCCGCAGAGTCGTCCGCCTCACCGACCTGGACGCGGTCATCCAGGGCTTCGGCACCCTCGGCTTCCCCAACTGCGGGGGGGCAATCGACGGGACGCACATCCCCATCTGTGCCCCGGACCACCAGGCCCCCCTCTACATTAACCGCAAGGGGTACTTCTCCATGATCCTGCAGGCAGTCTCTGACCACCGGGGCCAGTTCATGGACATCAATGTGGGCTGGTCCGGCAAGGCACACGACGCGCGGTTGTACCGCAACTCCTCCGTGTGCCAGAGGCTGCACGCCGGGACTTTCTTCCCTGACCGCCACATCAGGGTCGGGGACGTGGACATGCCAGTGTGCCTGGTGGGGGATGCAGCCTACCCCCTACAGCCCTGGCTGATGAAGCCCTACACAGGACACCTCAGCCCCTCCTGGCAGGCCTTCAATGCCAGGCTCAGCAGGGCCCGCATCGTGGTCAAGGGGGCATTCGGCCGACTGAAAGTACAGTTCAGATGCCTCCTCACCCGCCTCAACCTCTCCCAGCACAATATTCCGCATGTGGTGGCAGCATGCTGTGTGCTCCACAATTTGTGTGAGAGGAAGGGGGAGGCTTTCCTGCCAGCCTGGATGGCAGAGGCTGACCACCTGGCTGGCCAGTATGCACAGCCCCGTACTGCTGCCAGCCGGGAGGCGCTTTGGGGGGCTGTCCGCATCCGGGAAGCCCTGCGGGAGAGCTTCCAGGTGGACGAGGACTGAAGTCCCCCTGGCGTGCCCCACTGGGGCCTGGGGCCTTACATTCCTCCCCCACCTCCTTCCCCTTTCCCCTCCCTAACCCCCCTTCCTGATCTACAATAAAAACACCTGTGTGGCTACAAAAAAAGTCTTTATTTCACATAACTGGGGGGAGGGAAGGGGGAATGAGGGTGGGAGAGGGGAGGGGGGAAACCTGGGAGGAGGGAGCTGGAAGGGAGGCAAGGGGAGGAAGGGGAGGGAAGCTCAGGGTTAGGGGTCTTGCTGGCTCACCCGTCTCGCAGCACTGCAGGTGCGGGGCGTTGGGGGGGAGTGGGTGTGGAAGGTGGGGCAGGAGGGATGGGGGGTGCAGAAGAAGTGGGAGGGGGAGCAGAGGTGGGAGGAGGAGCAATAGCTGGGGCAGCCGCAGGGGCTGGAGCAGCAGGAGGCAGCAATCGGTCGACCAGGGCCTGCAGGTGCTCATGGAGGACATGGCCCTGCTCCCGGAGGTCCCGCAAGCTCTCCCGCCGCAGCTGCAGGTTCTCTTGCACCCACTGCTCCTGGCTGTGGACCTGCCATCCCTGCAACTGCAGCTGCTGCCTCTGGAACTCCTCCAGGTTGTGGGTGTGCCTGCTGGACCGGGTTCAGGTAGAGGGTCCAGGCGGGGTAGTGCGTCCTGCACTCGCAGGTGCTGCGGCTGTGGTGAAACAAGAGAAGTGGTCGGTTCTCCTTGGGGACACAGTGGGTGAAACCCAGCCCCTCTCTGCAAGGCGAGGACGGCAGGTGTCCGCACCATCACGTCCTGCTATCCCCGGGAGTGTGAGCTGGCCCAGGACTGCACCCCAGCCCCTTTGCTGCCTACAGTGTGGTGGGGGGGAGGGGAGATGTGCCCTGCCTCTGTGTAGAGGGGGCATCTGAAGGGAGGGCAGTGTGCAGTGTTTCTCCCCAGGGTAAGGTCCCTGGGCTCCCCCTTCCCCTTCGCCCTGCATAAGGGTACCGTGATGGCACTCACATGTGGAGGCCTTCCCGGCCTCGGATGAGGCTGCTGACGGGCTCTCCAGTTCGGCTCGGGGTTCCTGGGTGCAGGGCAGGCTCCTGGCTGCCATCGTCGTTCTCCTCCTCTTCCCCTGTGTCAAGGGCAGGGCCCTCTGCCCTGGTCAATGATGACCGGGGGGCACAGACCGTCTGACCCCCCAGGATGCGGTCCAGGGCCTCATAGTAGGGGCAGGCCTCCGGATCAGCCCCTGGTTGGGAGGCCCTGGCATAGGCCTGCCGCAGCTCCTTGATCTTGCTCCGCACCTGCTCTTGGCTACGCATGTGGCCTCTGGTGGCCAGGCTGGCAGCCATGCGGCTGTAGACGGCCACATTCCTGTGCCTAGTGCGGAGATCATGGGCATTGGAGGCCTCTCCTCAAATCTCAATGAGGCCCACAATCTCCGCACTAGACCAGGAAGGCGCCCGCCTTTTGCGGCCCCTGGCAGGCTCCTGGGAGCCGCCAGCCTGGTCCTGGGGAGCGGTGGAGGGCTGGGTGGCAGCAGGTGGCTGGCTCATCCTGTGCCAGTTGCACGGTCTGCTGGCTGTGTGCTGGCAGGCTGGCAACTGGCCCAGGCACTGTGGCCAGAGTCTGCCCCTTTAAGGGCTCCAGGGCTAGGGGGGGAGCAGAAAAGTTTTCCTGGTTTGGCCCAGAGTGGCCACCAGAGGGAACTGGGAAGGGCTGGAGACCCCCTAATTCGAAATAAGTGTCTACACAGCACTTATTTCGAATTAGCTATTTCGAATTAGGTGTTATTCCTCGTAGAATGAGGTTTACCTAATTCGAAATAAGGGCTCCGTTATTTCGAAATAGCAGTTTGTATGTGTAGACAGTTATTAAAGTTAATTCGAAATAACGTCTGTTATTTCGAATTAACTCTGTAGTGTAGACATACCCTAACAGTCTTTCAAATGTTCAGAGGGGTAGCCAAGTTAGTCTGTAACTGGAAAAATTTTAAAAACAACAAATAATATAGCAGCACCTTAAAGACTAACAAAACATGTGTATGGTGGTATGAGCTTTCGTGGGCACAACCCACTTCTTCAGCCAATCATCTGAAGAAGTCAGTTGTGCCCACGAAAGCTCATGATACCATCTACATGTTTTGTTAGTCTTTAAGGTGCTGCTAGACTATTCATTGTTTTTTTAAAAGTTTTTCCAGTCTTTCAAATGTTTTTCAAATATATTTAAGACTGTAAGCTTGTCTGTGCATGTGCATTTTAACTCAGCTGTGAGTTTTAAGGCCAATATAAACCTTCAAAACATGTTTGGGATTGCTACCAATCCCTCCCCTTCGGTGATACAATGCTACTCTTTTATCTGGTATAGCCCATTATTAAAGAATGGCAAAATAATACTCCATAGCATGGATGTTTAATGAAATTGCAGTAACCAGAAGAATAAAGCTCTCCAACAAGAGCTGGCATTAGACCCCGAGATGAGTTCATAGCCTTGTTCAGTTTCACTGTGTTATTTTGCATATGGCTGTTAGTGGTGTTGCCATACTAAGTCCTTCAGCACTCTCATGCTCTCTCTCATGCATATTCCAGTGTGGCCAACTCTAATGATTTTGTTATAAGTCTCATGATAATTGTTTTCCTTAAATCTCAAACAAGTGGAGTCAAGTGGATACCTGATGATTAGTATCAGCCATCATTCTTAAAGAAAAAGTAAACTTCTAGCTCTAATGGCTATAGAAAAAGCTTCAAAATCTGACCCCCATTGCATCCTATGGGTTCAAAATCTAGAAGGCAAATAAAAGAAACCCTAAATCTATTATTTTTACATGCTCTTATGATTTTAAAACCAATCTCATTATTTTTGGTGAGTCTGACTCACAATATCTGAGGTTTGCAATACTGGCGGACACAGCACTGGCCAGGCAAGAAATGGCTGTAATGCTTTTCATCTTTGCATTCACAAGCTTCTCACCTCCACAGTAGCCTTAACCCATGTTGGTTAGAGGAGAGCTGGTTTTCATGGCCCTGATTCTCTGCCTAGTTAGGCTAGCCTGTCTTCACTGAAGTCAGTTGAATTATGTGAGGTTCCTATGCCCCTTTGTACTATAAGCCAGCAACTTCACTTCAATCACAATCTAAATGCACGATAACCTGCATAGGTGAGCAATGTGTGTTATACACTAGGGCTGTCAAGCAATTAAAAAACTGAATCATGATTTATCATGCTCTTAATAATAGAATGCCACTTCTATAAATATTTTGGATGTTTTTCACATTTTCAAATATATTGATTTCAATTATAACACAGAATACAAAGTGTACAGTGCTCACTTTATTATAAACGTGTGTACCATAAAAATAAAAGAAATAGTATTTTAAATCATTTAACACAAATAGTGTAATGTAATCTCCTTATGAACTTGAATGTACAAATGTAGAATTATGTACAAAAATAACTGCATTCAAAAATAAAACAATGTAAACTTTACAGCCTATAGTTCCACTCAGTCCTACTTCTTGTTCAGCCAACTGTTCATATGCAGAAAATTATGCTGCCCACTTCTTGTTTAGAACAGCACCTGAAAGTGAGAATAAGCATTCACACGATACTATTGTAGCCAGTGTTGCAAGATATTTACATATCACATGCACTAAAAATTCATATGTCCCTTCATGCTTCACCCACCATTCCAGAAAACACACGTCTCTGCTGATGATGGGTTCCGCTCAATAATAATTCAAAGTAGTGCAGATCACTGCATGCTCATTTCCATCATCTGAGGCTATGTCTACACTACAAAGATAAATCGGAAAAAGAAATGCAATTTGTGTACCGCAAATCTTTTTCTGATTTATTTCCAAAAGAGGATTTTCCAAAATTTAGCCCATCTACACAGGGCCAAATTTCAGGAAAAAACCCTCTTTCCGAACATCCCTTCTTCTTCGTAAAACGAGGTTTACAGGGATGCCAGAAAAACACATCCACTTTTCTGACATTTTTTTCAGAAAAGCAGATGCGTTCCTTGGACACGGCAGAGCTTTTCTTGGATACCTTTGTATCCCGGAAAAGCTCTGCAGTCTAGACATAGCTTGAGTCTAATGCCACCAGTAGAAGGCTGATTTTCTTTTTTGATGGCTCAGGTTCTGTAGTTTCCACATTGGAGTGTTGCTCTTTTAAGACTTCTGAAAGCAGGCTCCATATCTCTTCTCTCTCAGATTTTGGAAGGCACTTCAGATGCTTAAACCTTGGGTCAAGTGCTGTGGCTATCTTAAAAAAACCCATATTGGTACAGTAACTCCTCATTTAATGCTGTAGTTATGTTCCTGAAAAATGCTACTGTAAATGGAAAAATGTTAAACAAATCCAATTTCCCCATATGAATTAATGTAAATAGTAGGGATTAGATGTCAGGGAAAACTTTTTCATCAAAGGACAGTATATACAAGCACAGTATAAGCTTTAAGCAATTTTAAACATAATTTAACACTGTACACAGCAATGATTGTGAAGCTTGGTGAAGTGGTGGAGTGAGAAGATGGAATATTTCTCAGGCTACGTCTACATTGCGCTCTCTTGTGCAAGAACATATACAAATGAGGCACGGAGATGAATATCACACCTCATTTGCATACGTAATGAGCCACCAGTTTGCACAAAAGCCCCTTGTGCAAAACTGGTGGCTCATGAGTATGCAAATGAGGTGTGGCGATATTCATCGCCGCACCTTATTTGCATATGTTCTTGTGCAAGAGAGCGCAATGTAGACGTAGCCTCAGGAAATATCTTGCTACTAAACAATGAACTAGCACATAGCTGAGCCCTAAAGGTTAACATATTTTTAAAGTAGCCTCACACTCTACAAGGCAACATGAACCGAGGCTGGAGGGAGGAAGCACAACAGATGTGCAAACATTTTGTGCAGAAACTGAACATGATGATGAACCCACACCATCTCACTAGAGCACACCACTCCCTCCTCTGGACAGCACATGCACAGCTACACAGTGCCAAGGTGTGTGTGTGTGTGTGTGTGTGTGTGTGTGTGTGTGTGTGTGTGTCAGAAAGAGACACACTTATGGTGTGTGCGAGAGACAGATGTGCACACACAGTGTGTGCAGACCTGCCAAATGGGTAGCAAAAGGGACAACATTAACTGGGACAATGTTAAGTGAGGATTTACTGTACCTTCTTTGTGTTTTGTCATATCTGCAGTGAAAGTGTTCATAAAATGAACAACATAGGCTAGGGCATCATCCAAGCCTGCTATAACATGAAATATATAGCAGAATACAGGCAAAACATGGAGCAGGAGAAATATAATTCTCTGGCAGGGAATTAAGTCACAAATTTAATTAACACTTTTTTTTAAACAATCATCAGCAACATGTCCTCTGGAATGGTGGCCAAAGCATGAAGGGAAATAGCTGGCACATAAATATCTTGCAATATTGACTACAAAAGTGCCATGCAAACATCTGTTCTCACTTTCAGGTGACATTACAAATAAAAGGTGGGCAGCATTATCTCCCATAAATGTAAACAAATTAGTTTCTCTTGGCAATTGCTTGAACAGGAAGTAGGTCTGAGTGGACTTGTAGGCTCTTGTTTTACATTGTTTTGTTTTTGAGTGCAGTTATGTAACAAAAATAATCTATATTTGTAACTTGTGCTTTCACAATAAAGAGGTTGTCTTACCATACTTGTGTGAGGTGCATTGAAAACTATTTCTTTCGTTTATCTTTTTACAGTGCAAATATTTGTAATAAGTGACTGCTGTATGTTTTTTATTTTGTGTTGTAATTGAAATCAATATATTTGAAAATGTGGAAAACAACAATATTTAATAAATTTAACAGTGCAATTAAAACTACAATGAATCATGATTATTTTTTAAATTGTGATTAATTTTTGAGTTAATCGCGTGAGTTAACTTTGATTAATTGACAGCCGTAATTTACAAACATGCAGAGGATGCTGAATAGGGAACAGTATCAGGAAAACAAATGAACCAAAGTGTGAGGGTGCTGCAAAATGAAGCATAATTGGGATTGAGTGTACATGGAGCACAGAGTTTTAGTGTATGCTCGACTGAGCAGTACCAGTATTTTTTTTGTTCTTATGTTTGCTTTTTTGTTATCTCCCATTTTTGGTTGGTGGTTGGCCTTTGTTTCCCCCCTCTATTTTCATGCATATATACTAGACTCTTAGTATGATCTAGTACAGTCGTTGTCAACCTTTTTTTCCTTTGCGGACCCCTAAAAATTTCAAATGGCGGTGCAGGCTCCTTAAGAAATCTCAGTCTGTGGACTCCCAGGAGACCATAGACCATAGGCTTAGAATCACTGTTCTCTCATACGGCTTAGGATATGCTTATGCTAGAAGTGTTTGCTCCTGATTACTGAATAAAATGTTTTTGAGGCAAATGGACAATCCCTCTTGAGATACATTAAGAATATCAAATTGTCTCCACTCAGAACTCTATGCTAGATACCAGGCACTGTTAATTCCTGTTGAAGGCAGGGCAAGCTGAGGGGCCTCCGCCCTTCACTGAGCCACTCAGCTATTCCCAGGAGCAGGCCTTTGGTATCAGAGAACAATAATAATTGTCTAATACATTTAATCCTTGGGAAAGTAGATGCTTGTGATATGCAGTACAATATAAATGGGAGTTTTCTTGCTCTAAGCATATAAGGCAATAATTTTAGTCACCAAAACATGCTTTGCTAATGTACAGTTCCTAATCTGATTTTTTTCTGCAGTATATATAACTACAGGATAGTGGTGATAGTATAATTAGTATTCACACTAACTCAAATTACAGGGTTGACTGCAGAATGTGATTTCTTCTAGTAATACCAATAACAACACTTAAATGTTATAAAAAAAGATGAGACACCATGACATTTAATACAACAGTGAGAAAGGGACTGTTATCATTGGAATTGGTTCTGTATATTTTTCTCTTTCTTTTAAGAAAATTCCTTCAAATTAGATAAGAAAGAATTGAGAAAAATGCACAGAATCCTTAAGTGTTTAGTGCAACTAAAATTCTAAAAGAATAATCTTCCTTTCCTAATCAGAATTTTCATTATATTAGTCAGGATTTCAATCCATAATTCCTTACAGACATCCATGAATGTGGACTCCTGCAATGGAGTGAATTATTATAACCCACATTTTTACAGATGAAGCATAGAGTAAGCAGATTTACCCAAGGTCACAGTTGAAATCTATGGCACAGCAAGGAACAGAACCTTGAGTTTGTGATTTACAGTCTGGTGGTTTTAACCAGACCATCCTCTCTTTTCCCTCCCACTGTGCCCCTCCCAATGGTCACGTCCATTGGTTTAACAGGACAGGACATTGTTGGTTGGAAGCCAACAGAAGATGATATGTGGTCAGACATACTTTCAAACAGATATGCAACCACCTCTTTGCTTTGGACAGCAATACACTGGATCACAGTCAATTGCTTCAGTGCGCTCTAATTCTATTTGCTATGCCATGGTACTCAGAGATCCAGTTGGCCAATTTGGTCCACAAATCTAGTAAACC
The DNA here is from genome assembly GCA_019425775.1 of Rafetus swinhoei. Taxonomy (NCBI): domain Eukaryota; kingdom Metazoa; phylum Chordata; order Testudines; family Trionychidae; genus Rafetus; species Rafetus swinhoei. Next base: position 224,260,137 of record CM033424.1, on the reverse strand, counting down.
AATTAGATATAATGAGTAGTCCTGTGGCACCTTAGAGATTAACAAAAATATATGGAATCATGTGCTTTTGTGGGTACCTGTCAATTGTAGGTATTTCTTTTGCTGTTATATATATATATCTTGGTTTCTGTTATTTCCACTCCAACTCATCTGACAAAGTGGGTTTTACCCATGAAAGCTCATGATTCTATATATTTTTGTTAGTCTCTAAAGTGCCACTTGTTATTTTTAAAGTTACAGACTAACATGGCTATCCCTCTGAGACAATTAGATATAGATGCTGAGGATTTAAACCCAGTTTTTTTCTGTTACTAAATGTAACATCATGTCTTACTCCAGAAAAGAAGATGGAGAAATGGTCCTTGAATCTCCCACGGGCCTGTTAAACTCAAGGGTCTGCTGTTAAACACATAAAAAATAAGACAGAAGGTCTACCAGAACAGAAAATAGTATCATAAAACTTAGACGGTACCACAAGGGTCAACTAATAGAACCCTTGCCAAGATGCAGGATTTGCTGTGTCCAAACAATCCAAGAGAGACAGCTATCGAGATGCCTTTTGAAAACCTTCAAGTGAAGGAGCTTCCCCAACCTCCCAAGGCAGGCTGCTCCATTGTCCTACTGCTGACAGTTAAGAAGTTTTTCCTGAGATTTAATCTAAATCAGCTATTCTGTAGAATCATAGAATCAGAAGGTTGGAAGGGACCACAAAAGTAATCTAGTTAACTCCCTGCCAAGATGGATGGTTTAAATGCAACAAATCCAACAAAGCAGCTGGCTGTCCAGACTCTTTTTGAAAGCCTCCAGTGAAGAAGCATCCAGTGTCTCCCAAGGCAGTCTGTTCCATTATCCTACTGTTCTTTACAGGTAAGAATTTTTTCCTGAGATTTAATCTAAATCTGCTATGCTGCAGTTTGAACCCACTCCCTCTTTTCCTGCCTCTTTGGCAAAAGAGAACAAATTTTCTCCATCTCTTTCATGGCAGCATGTGATGGGGGTCTGCCCCTCACTATCAGAAAAGGGATTAAAAGCAGCCCTAGGGTGACTGTGCCAAAGGCAGTCAGTTAGAAAGGGGCTGAGAGGAGTGGTCAACCACAGCCCAGCAGGCTCATATAACAAGGGCAGCTGGGCAGAGGGGAGTTCAGTAGCTGACTGGAGCTTGTGGAGAGAAGACCAGGCTCCTAGAAGGAGAAAGGATAATTCACTGCTGCAAGCAGGGACCAGGGGAGCTAGAAAGAGCTCCTCATGGGCTGCTAAAGCCTGCAGGCTGAGGCTCTGAAAAGGGCAGAAAAGGGTGCTGGGAAGTATGGGAACCAGCCTGAGGGCAAAGGACTGTAATTACCACTAGGGAGTGGCTGGATTGAGATTGCAGGTCCCCTGGAAGGGACAAACGCAGAGTGTGGCCCCGCCTGACAGCAGTGTCACTGAAGAGGATGCTATACAGTGCAGGGAGTGGCATGGTTATTCGACTGAAAGTGAGGGCAGTGAGGCACCACCAGAAGAGGGCGCCCTGGTGAGCAGAACTAATTTCCATAACAGCCAGCAATAGGCACCAGAGTGGTGAGTCCCCCCCCACATCACACAGCCTTTCAAGATTTGAAGACCACTATTATGTCCCCACCTCACTCTCCTGTTTTCCAGACTAAACATACTCAGTTCCTTTAGCCTTTGCTCATATGGCTTGCTTTCTATACCTTTGATGATCTTTGTCACTTGCCTCTGGCAGTTTTTCTGCATCCTTTCCATACATTCATCACCAAAATTAGACACAGTACTCCAGCCTAGGCCTAACTAATGTTGAGTAAACCTGTACTATCTCCTCCCATGATCTGTGCTATGTAACCTACAATTGCATTGTTTGGCAACTGTATTGAATTGCTGACTCATGTTGGGAGTTGTAGTGGATCACAACTTCAGCTCATTCTCAGCAGAACTGCTGCCAAACCAGCTTTCCCTCATTCTGTATTTGTTCAGGTCATTTGATTTTTTAGTGCAGCAACTTATAATTGTCTTTATTAAATTTTATTTTATTATCTATAGCCCAGTTCTCCAGTTTATCAAGATCCCTATGAATTTTAGCTCTCTCCTCCAAAGTGTTGGCAACATTCTCCACTAGCTTTGGGTAATCTGCAGATTTGATAGGTATGCTCTCTATTCCTACCTGGTCATTAATAAAGATATTAAACAACACCAGATCTAGAACAGATCCCTGTGGAAGCTCACTTAAGTCCTCCCTACATTCTGACATCATTGCATTAATAGTTACTCTTTGTTTGCAGTTGTTTAACTTGTGTGTCTAATTAGCAATAGTTCTGCGGAGCCCACATTTCTCCAGTTTATTTATCAGAATGTTTATGTGGGACTGTGTCATAAATCTTGTTGAAGTGCAGGTATATTATGTACACTCATTCCCTCTATTCACCAAATCAGATACCCTATCAAAGAAGGAAATCAAGCAGGTTTGTCATGATTTGTTCTTGGTAAATCCATGCTAGGTGCTCATGATTACCCCTTTATCTTTCAAGTATTCACAAACTGAATGGTTTATACGTTGCTTTATTACCTTCCCAGGTATTGAAGTCAGGCAGACTGGTTTATAGTTCCCAGACTCCTCCATTTTCCCTTTGTAAAGATGGACACTATGTTAGCCTTTCTCCATGACCATTCCTGTCATCCATGAGTTGGCAAATATTATTCCCAGTGGTTCTGAGATTTCTTCAGCTAATTCCTTCAATACCCTCAGGTGAAAAACATTAGGCCCCAGTGATTTGAATTCATTCTAATTGGTCAGAATATCTCTGTTGTGTTCTTTGTTTATCCCAATCTGCATCCCTTTTCCTTTATTGTCTTATGGTAATTCCACTGCTTGTCTGGTCATGTTATTTTTTCCGAGATGACTGAGACAAAGTCAGCATTGAGCAACTCTACCAGGATTGTTGGAGCAAGGGGAAACCTTCCAGGATTCAAATCTAACCCCTAGTGGGAAAGTTGTAAAGAACTTTCAACTAAGAGCCACAAGGACTTGAACTAAGAAGGCCTGATAGTAGGACAAAGATTTATCTGAGCCCAGAGAAGGGCTAAAGGAGTTGTGAATTTAAAGGAACTTAACTGCTTATACATGGAAAGGCAAAAGGGCCAGTTTATATTTATTTTGTGTTATGGGTATACAGACCAGTCCTCACAAGTGGGAATGATATTTGAAATACCTGGGTGCATGAGATTCCAGAGGTCAATTGTTTAAGGGTCAGCTGCTGCTTCAATCAGCCAGTTCATCAAGCCAAGTTCCATGAGTTTGGGTGGCACAAGGTATCATTAACCAGTACAAAAACAGGGTTGTACAGTGAAATCAAATGCAAACCTCTGTATTTTATTACGTGGAATTGAGACAAAAGATAAACACTTGACAGTTGCCACAGTATTAGGTATAAATATTAACATAGGCCTAGATGTTATTTAAAATGAGAGAGAAGGCTCTAAAATACTGCTACTGAAGCACTGAAGAAAACAGCGGTCCTTGAACTAGTGAAAAAAAGTCATAATGAGGTTTGAGACCTAAATCGTGCCCTGTGCAGCATCAGTGTCCATGGGGGGGCCTCCAGCCACAAGAGGAGGAGGTGCAACCCAGTGTTCTGAGGGCCCATTCTGTGGGATGCTGAGTACTTCCTGACAGATGCCAAGTACTTTTAGCCAGAGTTGAAGTTGTCCTGAATCTGACAGGACCTCAAAGGATCTAACTCTTAGGGCACGTACAGAAAATTCATTTTGGGTGCTCACACTGTTCCTGATGAGAGGGGCAGAGAAGTGTGCTGCCCCTTCCTATCATGAGAAATCTAGTCTTGAGCAGCAGGATGCCTGCAGAGGATCACTCGTCCACCATTCTGAATGGACCAAAGTAGGGTTTGGTCTTCATATAACTGTTAGACCCTGACAGCTTATCTATTTTACACCTAATATGGCCCATGGAGACCAAAACTGTACCTTGTAACTCAGTCTCTTGCTTACCATCAGGGAGGGGATGGAAATGTTTCAGAGGAGAACTGATTGCATAATAAAAAAGAGCTAGAATTCTCTCAGACTTGAGGAGCTCTAAACTGTACATAAAAGGTACAAACAGGGAAATGGTTACAATACTGAGAAAGCCAAAGCCTGGGCCCAGGTCAGATAAGCACTAGCTTTCCTTGAGGAAATAAAGAAAAAGGACTGATTCTGCCAAGAGTTTCTCCATCACAAATCCTTGCTCTCACATGGCGTTCCAGAGAAGTATGGGGTAATAACTGCTTGTAAGGATCAGGCAAAAAAATCAGAAAAAGAGAAAAACTTCATAAACTAATAATTATATACAGAACAGAACTTGCTGGGGGCACTGGGCTCCTTCACCTTCCACTGAGTGAAGTGGGAGTTGAAGAGGGCTCCCAAATACATGCAGGATGGGTGACTTCTGAGAAACATGTATACCTGACATTTGAAAATCCCTGTTCTGAATGTAAGTTTACACAAACACTAAAGCACAAGACAGGGTCAAGGTTATTTCTTCAAACTGACAAAGGATTAATAATGGTGATTAATAGTTCAGAGACTAGGAGAAAGATAAACATTTCAGAATTCAGCAAGAATTTCTAGCTATATTGTACTGTATTTTCATGCATATCATAAAAGCACATAGGTAAAACAGAGTTTTTAACAAAAAATCAAAGCATTTATAAAATTGGTTGATAATTTTCCACCCTTTCCAGAAGTGCATCAGAATATCCAGGAGAATAATACCTGAAAAAGAAACATTTTGTCTTATATTAGACAAGGGAATATATATTACTCTAAATATTGAAACTATATTAATTTCTAGTGTATTTATTAGAAAAATTGCTAGACTCAAACTTTGATTAAACCTCAAGCAGTTCTGTAATTATCCACCTGTAATCCTTTAAGAGATTGCTTCTGTACTACATTTCATCTTGTGTCATCATTTACCCTGAGAGAAATGACTGTAAAATGCCATCATTGAGACCTACAGGAACAGATTTTCAGAACTGCTCAGTATTCAGCTGGAGACAGATTTTCAAAAAGAGCTCAGCTCCAAATTAGGCACTTAAAGAAAGTGGCCATCTTTCAAGAGGGCACAGCACCCAACAGTGCGCTTCTCAATAGGAGCTGCTGGGTGCTGAGCTCTTGAGAAACACTGGCCCTTTATGCAAAGCATTAGTTTCCATAGTGTGACTGTCACAGCACAATGGTTTACTGCTGCAAGAGAATGCAAGTGCATGTGTAGAAGACGAATACAAAGGCAAAAAGTTGATTACTGTATAACAATAGTAACAGTGAGCTTTATCAATGTTTTATGGCAATGATTTTATTTCTGTAATTCTAAATGGCTGATGGAAATTATATTATTCAAGAGGTTTTGATTAGAGTAGAAATTCACTGTACCTTTACTAATCTGATACATTCTGATGAACTTTGAGAACAGACCAATGGTGTGCCTCAAGTAATCAGAGGTCTTTTTTTTTTCTTAAGTAGGCTGTCCTTTTCTGAATAAGCTTGCTTCTGACCGGCTGAAGAGTTTTTGCTTTTTAAACTAAACTATATCATTTAGTTAAAGGTTTACTGGTGACAATTCACAAAATCTTTCCAACCTAGCATATTACATTTTAGTTCACGATTTGACACAGACACTAGAATTTGTCTGCATTGAGATTTTTAATAAATATGTGTAGTTTAGACTTCATAGAAGCCACATTTTAAAATTTGTGTACATTTTTATGTACATCTGATGTAAACCCACACATTCCCCAGTGGGTGCACAAATCAGGGGGTATGCCCATACCCAGCTATGTATGCAAAATCTCACTTATGTACTCCAGGGCATTTGCATGTCTAAGTCAGATGTACAGTTTTATGCTCCCTTGTTTGCAAATTAAGCCCTATCTTTATGACCTACAAAACAACGAAGGATCATTGACTTGGTAAATCATTCATGGAATTTTTAAAAACCTGTATCTGTGGGGTGAAATCTCCTAAAGATACCTAACATAGTTATTAATTCTGTTAACTTACAAGGGTCAGATGAGAACTTTATCCTTTATTTACCCACAAATAAAATCATAACAGGGTTTTGAAAGTTCTTTGCATACTGATTTCTTTACACTGGACTAGTTGTTTCTATTTCAATTTAGCAAGATAAGATGAAGAAAAACAACATTAAATTTTTCCAGTGGCTTGCTCAGAAACAACAATGGTCAAAGTCTCCCTTGACAAATTTCTGGAGAATGTCCTTTGTCAGTAGGATTTTTTGAAGACTTGACTATTGTAAATTCCTCAATCCAAAATTGCTCCCTTTTATACAGGCAATCCAAGCTTTAAAAAAACATCCCATGGTTCCTTGATGTTACATGAATATCAGACATAAGAAAGCTGAATGAAGTTTCAAAATCAACACACAGACCAGGAAAGAAATGAGGAATAGGAGTAGCTATACATACCTTAACACTTCCAAATCATATTATGGTCATCTTATCAGAGAACAACAAATAAGGTTTGAGTAGAGACATAATCAATGTATGTCCAATAGCTATATTTATTCTTAATTCTAAAAGTTATTAAAATTGGAGTCATGCCTAAGGCCTTGTCTTTACTAGACCAGGCAGATCAGCTTAGGGTACACAACACCAGCTATGCAAAATGTGTACCTGGAGTTGGCTTACCTTAAGCCAAGCTTTGGTGGCATCCACATGGAAGGAGGCCAAAGGGCCACATGTTCCCATCAGCTTTCCTTACTCCTCACAGAATGAGGAGTACTGGACGCTGGTGGCGGCTGCCCTCAGCATTTGATTTAAGGGTCTATACTAGACCCGCTAAATCAAATGCTAGAAGAATGACCCCCAGAGTGTCGATCTTCTCATAAGTGTAGACATGCCCTAAGTATATAAGCAAAATCATTTCAGTGCTACACTTGAAAGAGCCTTCAATTTAGATAACACTGAAGTCTTGCACTGCTAGCTGTCTATCTAGGCTCTTATACCATACCTAATAACATATCAGAAACTTGTGTTACTGTGTATGTTCCTAAGAAAACATAGGAATACTGTATGTCTAAAGAACCATACCACCATTATTAAAGATGTATGTTGCACATCTCAGAACACTAAAAGCCTTGACTGGAAGGAGATAGGAGTAAGGTTTGTTATAACTGAAACATGTTCAATCAGAAATCCCAAATGCTAGCACAGGGGGTTGTTAATAAGTGGAATTTCTGCTTGCTCCATTCTCCTCACTGATTTCTATAAAATGTAAACGTTATATAGTTGTCTTATAAATTCATTTTTAGCTTTTGTCAAAATGACTTTCCAAATGCAAACTAACGCAGTTGTCTTCCTGAATCTGAAGAGAGACAGCCTGAAATAGCAGCTTTACAGGACAAATCCAGCCCTGATCTCTGCAGCAGCCCCACACGGTGGAACCAGCTTGATTCTACTGCACAAATAAGTAGGGGGAGAGGTTTCAAGGGCACATTTTCTTCATTACACCAGAGGCATGTTTCATTGCTTCCCCTAACAAAAAAAAGTAGTTTGTAGCAAAAGAAAACATGACTTACAGCCAAAAAATGTAAATAAATATATTTTTTATTCTATATTGTTACTCTTTATAGATTGAAAATGTCTTAATGATTCTTTACCCATATGACAGTCACTGAATTTTCCCTTGCAGAAGCTAAATTGGCTCCATTTCTGTGCAATTGCTAATCTGCAGCATCTATTAGCCAGTGATTAATTTGTGCCAGTGCTTGCTAGGGCTGAGCCCTGGCACCTCTAGGCTTGCTAGTTAACAGCCATGGCACCTCTAGGCTTGCCACATGAGTTATTAAAGTAAAACAAAATTATTTGAGCCTCAGCATTTAATTGCTTGAGCCCCAGCACCTCTTTCATTACAAATTAAGCACTGTTAACAGCTAATAAATGCTGCTTACTATAGCTAAAATTGATTACGCTGATGCAAAGAACCAGTTCAGGGAGAGTAAAAGTACAATATCACATACACACATCCAGTGTGTTGCTGGAATGAAGAACTGGGAAATGGTTATCAAAATTCAGAAGATTTCCCTCCTTATTTTACGCCACAAGATACATTACATGGATTCCACGGCCTAAATACCCTATGTATGGGGCAGAGACTGCAGCTGCAGCTTACTGATTGGCACAGCATCCTGAAAGGCGGTGCCGCTCCAGAGATTGCCTGATGGGTATGGGAGTTAATTCTATTCCCTGACTCTCTCTGAGTCCCTCTTAGTTCCCTACAAAAGGATAATATTGGACTTTATGTAGGAAGAAGTAAATTTGAATCTGAGAAGCAATATTAAAAGATAATGATAAAGTTCACAAAGACAGGAAAGTGTTTAATGTTTTGTTGACCCTACTACTCTTTTAAAAGGCCATTCATACAGACCTTAAAATATATTTTAAATCTCATTTTGTGCCATTCCTTTGAAGACTCTCAAACAATGTAACAATTATGAATTGCTAGGATTTAAATTTCCTCACCTTACTATTTCCTCTGGGTAACAGTTGTTAATAGTGTTGATGTACTCCTGAAGAAGTGAACCTGGCTCTGCTTTTATCTCCTGAACTTTTTTAAGTCCACCACTTGTTACAAAGAGACGTCGTGCTTTGCTATCATGTGGCAGCACCTACAAAAATGAAATACATAATAAAAAATGTTAAACTTTTCTTTTAAAAAAAGAGCAGGGTGGATTGATTTATATTAAGGCTATTTAAATAACTGATTTAAATTACAATTTTAATCACCAAAAAAAATCATTGGTTTAAATCAAGTTTCCCACTGATACTTCTTCACATATTTCTTAAACAATGGTGCAAATCTGATCACTAAACCATATTAATTTATAGCTCAATACAGCATTTTACAACATCTAAGAGGATATATTTTGTGTAATTTTTTTAGATAACTTGATTTTTATTAATTTAGGAAATAATACATAATACTCATTACCATAGTTCCCTCTAAGCTGCACACTTGTGCACGTGCGCAGAGGAAATTTCTACCCCACCCACCTCCTAAGCAGAGCCGAATACCAGCATGGTGGGAGGCAGGTGACTGCTCGGGTGGCAGGTAGGCGGCTGCTCTGGCAGCCAGGGCCAGAGAAGTGTATGACAGGCAGGTGGCTGCTCCAGCCGTCTGGGGCTGGAGGAACCATATGGCAGGAGGATTGCTGCCACTGGAGTTTGGGGCCACGGGTGGGAGAGCAGGTTGCTACCATTGGGGATTGGGGTTTAAGGGATTCTTCATTCCTGTTATTAAAACAGAGATGAGAAAGGTACCAAAAAATGAAATAATTAGAGTTGCGAACAGATCCTGGATATTATGCCCTCTTGCTGTATATGCTGGATGAATGGATCACTGCCCAAGAATCCACACCATAACCAAGTCTGGAGCTAAGAGCTATACTGTGTCTTTTATTGCAGCCTTGAAGTATAGGAGGTAGTGTCTATAGTGAGCTGGAGGAGAAAAGTTTGCTTTTACCTGTGCCCAGCTCTCCTGATGACTTCCTGTGTGACTTCAGGAAATTTATTGACTACCCTATGTATCAGTTTCCCTGTCTATAACATCGGGACATTGTGCCTCAAAAGTATCACAGAAGGTTTGGAATGCCTTGTTCATTTAATGTGGGCAAAGCGGCATGAGACTGCCAGCGCAAAGGGGAAACAGTTATCTGCTACACTGAGACTATGTCTATACTACAGAGTTTTTGTGGAAAAATGGCTGTTTTTTCCACAAAAACTCACGGTGCGTCCACACCTCAAGTGCGTTTTTGCACAAAAAAATTGAAAGAGCAGAGAGGTTTTTGCACTATAGGCATTCCTCTTTCTACAAGGAGTAACTCCTTTTTGTGCAAGAGCTCTTGCGCAAAAAGGTGTGTATGGACGGGCAACAGGGGGTTTTTGCGCAAAAAGAGGCAATCAAAAAAAGCACAGGTGCCCTGGTGGCCATTCTGTAAATAGCAATCAGAGTTTCCTTTCTAGAGAGCATCCATGCAGTCTGGACACTCTCTTTCGCAAAAGCGCATAGCTTTTTTGATGCGCCTTTGCAGTGTGGACGCTCTCTTGCGCAAGAAGTTTTTGTGGAAGTTCTCTTCCGCAAAAAGCTTCTTGCACAAGAAGCCTGTAGTGTAGACATAGCCTGAGTGCCTAATCTCACTTTTGCAGGTCATGCACCAAATGCACCCATCACCAATGCACCAAATGTATGTCTTTCCCATCACCAATGCACCAAAATGTATGTCCATACCACCCCTGCCCTCAGCTTCATGCCCCCTTGCCCGGAGCTGCAAGAAAGGGGAAGCACAGAGCTGCTCCTTTGGCAAGGTGTAATTCTCCCATGGGTGGGTGCCACAGGGGCCTACATCCAAACAAGCGCAGATGACCTCATTGCTGGCACACAAGACAAAACTCACTCTGCTCCTGGATGGTAAATCTTAAAGGGAACACTGCTTACCTGTGTCATGCAGCAGCAGTGCATTAGGAATGGTAAGAATTAAATCGCACACACAAACACAATAGCACTTATATTTTATTAAACTAAATTATAAATATTACATAAATGTTTTACATTTGCAATTGCAGCAATCTCCAGAGTTGCTGGCTGACAGCTGTCTTTAAATCCCTTATTTTTTAAAATTTTCAAATTTTATGAACTCTAATAGACCAGTCTTCACAACACTCAATATACAGTGTCCTTAAAAATTTTACACCTGCCTCTCATCTTTCCCACTCTCATTGGCATTTTGATGCCTATCTGATTCCAAGTTACCAAAAAAGCCAAGACTGTGCTTAGAGTGCACTTAATTTTGGAGTAGGCCCCCACTGAAAACAAATATAGGATGCGATTCCTTTGGGAAAGCTGAGTTATTTTGCTGAAGTAAAATAGGGATATTTTTAGTTACCTATGGCATCACCACATGGATTGTGACCATGATGATCCAAAATAAGAGGCATGTGTTATGTAATATAAAATAAGAAAATGACAGTGACAACAGGCAACTCTAGGTTTCTGTTACTGCAGCTTTCTGTACTGTATACTTGGGTAATAGATTCTAAACCTAGTTAACTAATTAAACAAGTCATAAGGATTAGCTAAACTATCTTTTTTTTTCTAGCAACATCCAAAACAGCAAACAGCTTGGGAATTTACTTGCTAAATCGTAGTTATATTCAAAGGCATAGAGAGAGTCTTGAAGAATGATACATTGCAAAATTGATCCACATTATTCTTCAGACATATCCACATCTTCATCCAGATCATTTTCTCCCAATAAGCAGTTTTCCTTATGATGTTTCATTCTTGCAGCTAAGCTCTGCATCATCTTCTTGCACCACTTATACTTGATGTATTTTCCTTTTTTACGCGGGGAACGAATTTCTTCAAAATATTCCCAGATAGGGTCTCTCTTCTGCCCAAAAGTCATGACACTTTTTCTGTGGCAAAAGTGCAGGGAAATATAAGCAGCTGTATCTGTGCTGAATGTCTTCCCTTTTTCTTTTCAGTCTACACCACTCTTCTTTTCTATGCTGCCCACATCCTTTCCTATATATTGTCTCTCTGGCTATGTCTAAACCAGGGGTGGGCAAAAGGGCCTCTGTGGGCTGGATCAGACCCGCCAAGCGGGTTAATCCGGCCTGTGGAGGTCCTGCCGCTCCCCTGCTCCCAGGCCAACTAGGGCCTGGGGGCCGGGGAGCGTGAAGCTTCCTCCCGCCCTGCCAGGAGCATGCAGCGCTTTGATTGGCCTGAGGGTGGGAGGCGTGCGCAAAGTTTCCTCTGCCCTCCCCCCACCCTACGAGGAGCGCACGGCACTTCAAAGTGCTGTACACTTGTGCAGGGTTGGAGCAGAGTGAAGAAAGCTTCACGCAGCTCCACCGCCCCCAGGCCTTGACAGATTATCCAATAAGTTCTTGGACTGCATTGGAGACCATTTTTTTTATTTCAGAAGGTTGAGAGAGCTACTGGGGGGGGGGAAGCTTATTATAGATTTGATTTAACAAATAGGGAGGAACTGGTTGAAAATTTGAAAGTGGAAGGCAACTTGAGTGAAAGTGATCATGAAATCATAGAGTTCATGATACTAAGGAATGGTAGAATGGAGAACAGCAAAATAGAGACAATAGATTTCAGGAAGGCAGATTTTAGTAAACTCAGAGAGCTGGTAGGTAAGGTCTCCTGGGAAGCAAGACCAAGAGGAAAAACAACTTACGAGAGGTTGCAGTTTTTCAAAGGGACATTATTAAGGGTCCAAAAGAAAACCATTCCATTGTATAGGAAAAATAGAAAGTATAGCAAAAGACCACCTTCGCTTAACCAGGAGGTCTTGCAAGATCTAAAAATTAAAATGGAGTCATATAAAAAGTGGGAACTAGGTCAGATTACAAAGGATGAATATAAACAAACAATACAGGTATGCAGGGGCAAGATTAGAAAGGCAAAGGCACAAAACGAGCTCAATCTTGCTAGAGACATAAAGGATAAGAAGACAACATTCTATAAATATGTTAGAAACAAGAGGAAGACCAAGGACAGGGTAGGCCCATTGCTCAGTGAGGAGGGAGAAACAATAACAGGAAACCTGGAAATGGTAGAGGTGCTTAATGACTTCTTTGTTTCAGTCTTCACCAAGAAGTTTGATGATGAAGGGATGCCTAACATAATGAATGCTAGTAGAAATGGGGAAGGTTTAGAAGTTAAAATAAAAAAAGAACAAGTTAAAATTACTTAGAAAAGTTAGATGTTTTCAAGTCACCGGGACCTGATGAAATACATCCTAGAATACTCAAGGAGCTGACAGAGGAAATATCTGAGCCTTTAGCTATCATCTTTGAAAAATTATGGCAGTCGGGAGAGATTCCAGAAGACTGGAAAAGGACAAATATAGGGCCCATCTATAAAAAGGGAAATAAGAACAACCCAGGAAACTACAGAACAGTCAGTTTAACTTCTGTGCCAGGATAGATAATGGAGCAGGTAATTAAGGAATTCATCTGCAAACATCTGGAAAAAATAAGGTGATAAGTAACAGATAGGTAACACCATGGATTTGTAAAGAACAAATCAAATCATGCCAAACCAATCTGATAGCTTTCTTTGATAGGATAACGAGTCTTGTGGATAAGGGAGAAGTGGTGGATGTAGTATACCTAGACTTTAGTAAGGCATTTGATACGGTCTCGCATGACCTTCTTATCAATAAACTAAGAAAATACAACTTAGATGGGACTACTATGAGATGGGTGCTTAACTGGCTGGATAACTGTTCTCAGAGAGTAGTAGTTATTAATGGTTCACAGTCATGGTGGAAGGGCATAACAAGTGGGGCTCCACAGGGGTCTGTTTTGGGACTGGTTCTGTTCAATATCTTCATCAACAATTTAGATGATGGCATAGAGAGTACTCTTATAAAGTTTGCAGATGATACCAAGCTAGGATGGATTTCAACTGCTTTGGAGGATAGGGTCATAATTCAAAATGATCTGGACAAACTGACGAAATGGTCTGAGGTAAATAGGATGAAATTTAATAAGGACAAATGCAACGTTCTCCACTTAGGAAGGAACAATCCATTTCACATAGGGCACGTCTAGACTACGTTTTTCTTTTGAAAGAAGATATGCAAATTCAGCGTGAATTTGCATATCCTTTTTCCAATCGCTTTTTTGAAAGAGGTTTTTTCGAAAAAGCAAGAAGTCTAGATGTGGTTCTTTTAAAAAAACCCTTTTTCGAAAGAACGCTTCTTCCTAAAAAAATGAGGTTTACAGCGTTCTTTCAAAAAAGGGGATTTTTTTGAAAGAACCCGTCTAGACTGCTTGCTTTTTCGAAAAAACCTTTCGAAAAAGCGATCGGAAGAAGATATGCAAATTCATGCCGAATTTGCATATCTTCTTTCAAAAGAAAAACGTAGTCTAGGCGCACCCATACAGAATGGGAAGTGACTACCTAGGAAGGAGTACCACAAAAAAAGGGATCTAGTGGTCATAATGGACCACAAGCTAAATATGAGTCAACAATGTGACACTGTTGCAAAACAAGTAAACATGATCCTAGGATGCATTAACAGGAGTGTTGTGAGCAAGACCCAAGAAGTCATTCTTCCGCTCTACTCTGCACTGATTAGGCCTCAATTGGAGTATTGTGTCCAGTTCTGGGCATCACATTTCAAGAAAGATGTGAAGAAATTGGAGAAGGTCCAGAGAAGAGCAACAAAAATGATTAAAAATCTAGAAAACATGAGCTATGAGGGAAGGCTGAAGGAACTGGGATTGTTTAGTTTGGAAAAGAGAAGACCAAGAGGGGACATGATAGCAGTTTTCAGGTATCTAAAAGGGTGTCACAGGGTATGTCTACACTACAGTGTTATTTCGAAATAGCTTATTTCGAAATAACGCGTCTACACACAAAATGCATTTCAAAATAGCATTTTTCTATTATGAAATAGCACGTCCACACTGAGTGGACTCTGAATCGCATTTAAGGCTGGCTGGAACCAGTTCCGACAGGGCACCAGGTCAGGACTTACTGTGTGGGGTTGCTGCCTGAGGCTATCTGAGGTCTGTGCTTAAAGGGACTCCCCCTTCCCCACTCCGCCGGTTCTCAGGTTTCCCTGCTTGCTTGTCTACCTCGATGAGGGACAGCAAAGCATTTTGTTTCTGCGTGCTCTGGTTGCCCTCACTTGGGACACCACAGCACTCTGCAACATGGAGCCAGAGCTGCCTCTGGGCACTCTGGTGCTTCTCGTGGATGCATTGCTGTAAGCCTGGCTGCACTTTCTGCAGGCTGCCATCCGGGAGGTCCATCGGGGGGCTGTCAGTATCCAGGAGGCCCTGTGGAAGAGCTTCCACCCTGAGGAGCACTAAGAGCCTCCCTAGTCTGCCCCACTGGGGGCTTGTGCCTCATTCCTCCCTCACGTCCTTCCACTTACCCCTCCCTAACCCCCCTTCCTGATGTCAAATAAAATACACGTAGTTTCAAAAATATAAACTCTGTTTATTTAACAAAACGGGGGGGGGTTATGAAACTCTGGGGAGACTGGAGAAAGGAGGAGAGAGGGTGGGAGAAAACTGGGAGGAGGGAGCTGGAAGGGGGAAGCAAGGGGAAGAAGGGGGAGGAGAAGCTCAGGGCTCAGGGTCTCGCCGGGCCAACTGTCTCCCAGCACAGCGGGTGCGGGGGCCTCGGCGTCCCCGGGGGGATGGGGAGGAGGGTGTGGAGGTTGAGGTAGGGGGTGTGGAGATTGAGGAGGGAGAGGCGGGAAGGCGAGGAGGAGTGGGAGGAGGAGCGGGAGCTGTGGAGGCAGCAGGCGCTGGAGCAGCACGAGGCAGCACGCTCTGCACCAGGGTCTTCAGATGGGCACAGATGGCACGACCCTGGGCAAGTAGCTCCCGCCGGAACTCCCGTTCGTCCTGCACCCACTGCTCCACGGTGCGGTGCAGGGCTCACAGGGCCCCCAGGTGCTGGTCTCGGTACTCCTACAGTGTTGCAGTGGACCTGCTGAGCTCTTGGGTGAGGGAGGATGTCCCGGGCGGGGTGGTGTGCCCTGCACGTGCAGCTGGTGTGGCTGTGGAGGGCATGGTTGGAATGTCTGGCTATCCCCAGTAGTGGGAGCTGCCCCGAGACCGCACCCATGCCCCTGTGCTGTGTATAGTGTGGCCGAGGTTGGGGGGAGATGTCCCCTGCATCTGTGTAGAGGGGGCTTGTGAAGGGAGGGCGTCCTACTGTGTCCCGCCCCGGGGTCAGGAACGTGTCAGGTCTCTTCACACATGCGTGTGGCTATCAGGCCATGGCCCCTGTGTGGCAGGCAGCTGGAGCCACCTGCCCAGGGGTGGCACGGCACGTGCTCGCACGTGCACAGGTTGCTGCGTGATCCGTGGTAAGCAAGGCCCACGCGTGCAGTCCCTGGTCTCCCTCCCCATCCCCCCACCCCCTGGGAAGGGAACAGTGATGGCACTTATATGGTGTGGCCTCCCCGGATGACCCTGGTGACTCCACTGCTGGGACAGCTCAGGGGTCCAGCCGGAATGGCACCCTCCGTGGCGGCTCCTCCTCTGCGCCCTGGTCAGGGCCCTCCGGTCCCGGATTGCTGCCCCCCATGATGCGGTCCAGGGCGTCGAAGTAGGGGCAGGTGTCTGCCCCTGCTGAGGAGCTGCCCTGAGTGGCCCTGGCGTACGTCTGCCGCAGCTCCTTCATCTTCATGCGCACCTGTTCTTGTGTGTGCATGTGGCCTTTGGTGGCCACGGTGCCAGCTATGCGTCCGTAGACAGCGGTGTTTCTCCGCCTAGTGTGGAGATCATGGACATTGGAGGCCTGCCCCCAAACTTCAATGAGGTCCATGATCTCCACACTAGTCCAGGAGAGCGCCCGCCGTCTCCGACCCCTGGCTGGCTCCCTGTCCCCACCCCAGCACCCTGTCCTCTGCCCGCACTGGCACCCTGTCCCCTGCCCCAGAACCCACTAGCACCCTTCCCCAGTACCATGCAGGGGAGGGATAGCTCAGTGGTTTAAGCATTGGCCTGCTAAACCCAGGGTTGTGAGTTCAATCCTTGAGGAGGCCATTTAGAGATGTGGGGCAAAATTTGTCAGGGATGGTACTGGTCCTGCTGTGAAGGCAGGGGACTGGACTTGATGACCTTTCAAGGTCCCTTCCAGATCTAGGAGATAAGCATCTCAAAACATCCACAGAGAGATTAACATCACACTATGCTGATCCTCATGCAGGTAGAGGGGGGAAAAGTAAGGAGCTCTCTCCCCAGTACTGCTCCATGCAAGGGCCAGAACAATTACAATCTGATTGCTGCATCCAGTGCACAAACTACCTAAAAGGTATTAACAAGGGGGTAAATCACACCCCTTACTCCCTCCATGCTGGCTGGGGGATCAGAATGCACCCTGCCCCCTTTAGCAAGGAAAGATGGGAGGGAGAGACTGTGTTTTTCAAAGAGGAATAGTCCCTCCCTCAATCTCTTTTGAGGCAGTATGGTGATGCATTGCTCAAATGGCCACAGCTTCCCCATAGTGAAGTATAGTTTAGACAATAATGCTTTTACTTGGTTGTAAGTAAACTGATGGAAGCAATCTTCCTAATGTCCAAGGACAAAGAATTTTGGAGTTATAGTGTAAGAGAAACTGTAAAGAATTTCATATTATATTTTGTATTCATTATACAAAAAAACACCCAAACATAGTTGGTTTAATGCAGTGGGGGAAGAGAAACACAAAGAACCAATGTGTCAACCAGCAAACTGTCCAAGCCATTTACAATATTAAACAGAGCAGGAATCCATACAATGGGCAACTGGCTACTATGAGCTCCCTGCATTATTCTCTGTAGTCATCGAAGCTTGTTGGGGATTTTCTGATAATTTTTTTTTTAATCAGAAAAAGCTGATTTGTTGAAACCATTGAAGGGGAAGAGTCATTTTCAACAATTCTTTCTATTTGAAAAACTAAATTTCAAAACTGTCACAATACTTTAACATTTTAAAATGAAAAATCCATTTTTCCAGGTTGAAACTACTTTTCCTTTTGAAATGAAAGTTAATTACAGTAAAAAAATAAGGGTTGTTCACCTTGTGCAATAACTGAGGTTCTTCAGGTGTTGGTGAGTTCTGGTGCCCCTGAGCAAAATTTTGGTAGTAGTGTTTGGTTGGGACACGCGTGCATAGTAGCTGTCTTACCGCGCCATTGGAGTGTCACACAATGCGTGCATGGCCCAATCCCTTCAGTTCCTTCTCATCCATACAGTCCTTGCATCAAATACCAAAGTAGGAAAAGTGAGTGGGTAGTGGTGCTCCCATAGGGACATACATCTCAAAGAACCTCAGTTATAGAAGCAAGTGAGTAACCCTCCCTTCTTCTTCAAGTGCTGTCCCTGTGGTTGCTACACTTCAGGTGATTGTAAAACAATGTCCACTAAGATTGGAGTCACTTTGGAGTTACATGCATGGTGGAGGAGAGAACCATTAGATCCAGCATGGCATCAGCTTGTGAGTCTTGTGTAAGTGCTTAGTGGTAAATGAATGTATGTTCTACGGCCCATAAAGCAACTCTCCAGATCTCTGAAATATGTACATTGTTCAGAAATGCTACAGATCCTGCCATGGCACAAACAGAATGGGACCTGGTCCCCATTGGTGGCTCTGTCTTATCTGTTTGATAACATAATTGGATGCAGCTCGAGATCCACTTAGAAGTTTCTGAGTAGATGTAGCAGAGCCCTTGAATAATTCTATTGTCGAGACAAAGAGTCTTGGGTATTTGCAGAAAGATTTTGTTCTATTCAGGTAAAATGTTATCACTGGTCAAATATCTAGAGCCGTGGTCACCAACCCGTCGATCGTGATCGACTGGTTGATCGCGAGGGCTCAACCAGTCGATTGCGAGATGTTCGGGCCCCCCCCTCCAATTTCCCCCCATCCCCAAAAAGCCCCACTACCTACCTCCAGCAACAATGGAGGTAGCACTGGCTTCCTGCGGGGTGGACGGAAGTCTGGAAGTGCGCTGGCTGCTCCCCTTCCCCAGGTCTGTGGTGTGCCAGGAACTTGTGGAGGGAGGGGGCTGGTCTTCAGAGGAGGTGTGCGCTGGGGCTTTCCCTCCTCTGCGGGGAGGAGGGGGAGTTGTCCCCAGAGGAGTCCCGGCAGGAAGCGGGTGCGGGGGTCTCCCTGCCCCCTGCCCCCAGCACCATCCTGTGCCCTGATGCAGAATCCTGTCCCCACTAGCACACTGTCCCCTGCTGCAAAACCCTGTCCCACCCCCGGCACCCTGTCTCCTCTCCCATCTCCCACTGGCACCCTGTCCCCACCCCAGCACCCTGTCCTCTGCCCGCACTGGCACCCTGTCCCCTGCCCCAGAACCCACTAGCACCCTTCCCCAGTACCATGTCCCCTGCTCCCACCAGCACAGTTGGAGCCACATTAGTGAGGCTTGGGGGGTTTTTGGAGGAGTTATTGCATCTCACTTGTGTGGCCCAAAGTGACTTTTCTGTGGGTCAGTGACCCTGATTCAAAACAGGTCCTTGCCCTTCTCATAAATAAAGACAATGCAGAAACTTTTTGTGT
Source organism: Rafetus swinhoei (assembly GCA_019425775.1). Classification (NCBI taxonomy): domain Eukaryota; kingdom Metazoa; phylum Chordata; order Testudines; family Trionychidae; genus Rafetus; species Rafetus swinhoei. The sequence continues at coordinate 224,241,037 of CM033424.1, read as the reverse complement.
TTGACATAGTATTTTATTTAAAAATGAAGCCTGACCAACAAGCCCCCAATTGGGGCCAACCCCCCATCTGGCTGCAGCATCATAACACTCCTGCACCACCACCCCCAGACCCTAGATCTGAGCCTATCATACAGTGGAACCCCCTGTCCTGAACCCCTGACATACCCCAACTCAAATTCCTGCACCCTCACATCCACAAGCCTGTGGCTTACTTAGTACCCCAACCCTCCATCTGACCCCAACACTCCCCATCTTGGAGCCCACTCCCCGAGCCAGTGTCCTCTTCTCCACCTCCTCCTGCATCCAAATGTCCTCCCAGAGTTCACACCACTCACCCCTTCCCACACCCAAATCCCTCATTCCCACCCCATAGCCCACATACCCTGTCTCAACCCAGTGAGAGTATGGCTAGACTGCAGGAGTTTTTCCAGGATTCCAGAGATATCCCGGAAAAACTCTTCCGCGTCCAGGGACGCATTTGTTCTTCCGCTTTTTTTAGTGGAAGAGCAAACATACTCTTTCAGTAATCCCTGTATTCCTCGTTCCACGAGGAATACGGGGGCTTCCAAAACAAGGGTTTTTTCTGACATTGGGTCCAGTCTAGACAGGACAAATGTTGGAAAACCCTCTTCCTACAGAAGAATCGAAAAAAAAGCAGCAGTGTAGAGTGTATAAGGGCTGGGGATAGAAAGTGATGGAGAGGAGGAGAATAGAGAGGGCCGGGCTTCAAGGAAGGGGTGAGGTCTTGGGGGAAGGATGGGGCAGTAGATCTTGGCTTGTTCTGACATTTAAAAAGTGATCTTGGGTGTAAAAAGGTTGGAGACCACTGATCTAGAGTATATAGCACTGCCCTCTGTGTGCTTCTGTGTGATTTGGGGTAAAATGTAAGGAGGTGAATAGGTTGATATGGAAAGTTGAAGCTATTTTTGGAAGGAACTTTGGGTGAGGTAACAACATGATCTTGCCTTTAAAGAAGATAGTATGTGGTGGATTAGACATTAATGCACTTATCTCACTCACTCATCAAAAAGATGAGAAAAGATAAGTCACCAACAATACCACCTTCATCTAGAGGTCTTACAAGGAACAAGTGACTCAAAGGATGATCTAGTAAAGCCTTTGAGAATTAGGTTTAGATCCCAAGTGGTGTGAGTTGGTGTACTTCTGGGCAGAGATTCTGTACATCAGTCAGAAACTGCTTGCTGGCTGGGTGTTCAACTACCAAGAATCTATTGATTTTATAATGGAAAGCAGTGGTCATCCTGAGATGTGCTTTAATAGAACTTCAGGACCCTCCTGAGTTCTTTAGTTCTAAGGGATATTCTAGCACTGGCAACAGTAGTACTGAGAGTGATTTGTTTGTTTTCACTCCATACAGAGAATCTTTTTCCATTTATGTATATGTCTGCTGTTCAATAACATGTTTGACATGTTCCAAACAGGTTAATTAGTATTGCTGGAAGAATACTACATTTTCAGATGGAGCCACATTTTCAGATGGAGTTTCTCCAGCTTCAGATGGATGATTGGACCATTGACTTGAGAGAGGAGATTTATTTGATCTCAGTGGGAGAGTTTGTGGGGCACAATCTGTCATGTGCATCAAGTAAGGGTAACAGGTCTGCATGGGCCATGCTGGGGCTATCAGTAAGATTTTGGCACTGTCATCCCATATCTTTCATAGGACCCTGGGGATTAGTGGGATTGCATATAGGAATGCTGTGTCCCATGTAACGAGAAAAGCATTCCCTAAGGATCGAGGTCCTAATCTGGCTCTTGAACAGAATAGTGAACATCTGTGATTCTGAGATGCAATAAATAGGTCAATGGTGGAGAACTCCCATCATTGGAATATATGTTGGAAAATGAATCCCTCAGTCTTACATTTGCCTTCCTGTGATAACCATTTACTTAGAGTGTCTGCTATGGTATTTTGACATCTGAGGGAAGGGGTTAAAAGGCTAAGATGTTGATGTGATGATGAATACACGGGTTGCACAGTTTTATGGTCTTGGTATATAAGCAGTGGGATCATACTTCCCCTTGCTAATTGATATAGAATATGTATGTGATACTGTCTGTCATCACCTGTACTGTCTCATTCCTTATAACAGGAAGGAAATGGAGTCAAGAATTCCATACCGGTCTCAGTCCCAGTAAGTTAATATGGACATGTTTTTACATTTGTAACCACCTGCCTTGTATTGTATGACACATTTTTGGGGTATATGCAAGTCACCAAGACATCTCACACAGAGTTTCTGTAAGGTTTTGGCATCGCTTCCTGGCAGGAGCTCCATCTTTTAAAGACATGTTTCAGAGAGTGCTCTGAAAGGAGCAATGAATGGAAAAATTAACCTTTTTTTAAAAACAAACTATCAGCTAAGCTAATATGAATTACAACTAACTAATATTTTTCTTTTTTCTCTACCTACAGGGGATAAAACTGATGCACTGCTCCGAGTTCCATTTTCAGCTGAAGATGGTTGAGAAGGAACTGAAAGTGTAAGGCCATGTGTGCACTAGACGAAACTCGGTGCCATGAGATTGCTACCGCACACACATGTCCTGTCCAAACACTGATATTGAAAATCTCCAATCAACAGCACCAGACCACAACCAAAACCTGAAATGGAATATCCACATAGACAGCACTCAAATAATAATATAAACATTTCAAAGGGTCAAACATCAAAATGTATGTTTCAAATTAGCTGAACCAAGATTTTTTTTTTCCAGATTTTCAGTTCACAGACATTTTTTGAGATTGGCTTGAAAAGTCAATGTTGAATGAGGAAAATTTTTCAATATCTCAAAAAATTTTGGAGGATAGGAAAATGGTTTCCTGGGCAGCTCCAGTGGTCAACACACATAAGCAACATGGCACTAGTATTTGAACAAATTTACAATCCTATTGATATAGCCAGATGTATAAACAGCAGCATTTCCAAACCTATGGTAGGTAGCACTAGATAATATCAGATCGTTTTATTTGGGCAATTCCAGTAAATAACACCTCAGAAAGGCAATCTGGCACTCACTGCTAAAGAATTGTGCTATACTGCATTTGAAAGAAGAAAGGACTGTTGTGGAACAGGAATCCCTAACAGCTGCTCACCATGGCAGAAACTCAAAATATCTAAAATCCATCACAAGTATTCACAGTTTAAATAAAATATTTTAATTAAATTAATTTTTATTTTTCATTTTATTTTTGCTCAAATCTGTTACTTAACAAATAATAGAGACAAATGCATATTTTAAAGAGCTTGAATAATAATTTAGGATTTTTCTACCTTGTTCAGAACTGGAGTTGAAAGATAAAACTCAGAATTGGAGAAGCTTTTATTTTAAAGCAATTTTTCAAAGAATTGATTCACTTCTCCCCTGTGAAGAGAGCTTGCACTAGAACTAAGACATGGCTTCCGTGGGACTTAAGCTATGCCCTGACCTAGTAGGGTTCTCTGCATAAGGGGTAGTTTTCAACTCTGGCAGAGGAGGAAAACAGTATTTCGTTTATGAGTGAATGGTTTCTCCCCACCCAGGATTATTGCTGACAGCTCCAGACACAGCAGTATCTGCCCATCTTCTGATAGAACTGGTCGATACCATACAGAAACTTAGGTTAACAAAGGAATTGAGAGACTGAGGTCCTCCCTATCTCCTAAAAGCCCTGCACACACTAAATTTAGGAATATTTCAGGAATATTGGCTGGCATGCTGTCTAAACTGGAGATACAATTGGACCAATTGTTGTGGTGAAAGACAGAGCTCTGATGAGCTCAAAAGTTTGTCTCTTTTGCCTATAGAAGTTGGTCCAATAAAGAGAAGTTACTCACCTTGTGCAGTAATGATGGTTCTTCAAGATGCGTGTCCCCATGGGTGCTCCACTGTTGGTGTCAGGCTCGTCCCAGTGCGGCAGATCGGAGATTTTTCCAGCAGTATCTGGTCGGGCCATGCATACGCAGTTGCAGGCATGAGTCGTTTGCACCACTGGAGTTCGCGCATGAGGCCCAACTCCCCTCAGTTTTCTTGTACGCTGAGTTGCAGTGAATGGATCCAAAGAGGAGAGGAGGAAGGGTAGATCATGGAGCACCCCACGGGGACACACATCTCGAAGAACTGTCATTACTGCACAAGATGAGTAACTTCCCTTTCTTCTTCGAGTGATGTCCCCGTGGGTGCTCCACTGTTGGTGACTATATAGCAGTAGCCTCAATATGGAAGGTGGGCTTTGGCTCATGTGATATGCACAGAAGAAAGGACTGCATCTGCCGCACAGAAAATCGTGTCAGTCTATGATGGTATTGCATATTGTCTCATGAAGGTGAGACTGGATGACTATGTAGCCACCATGCAAATATTCTTCAGCAGGACTCCCTTCAGAAAGGCAGTTGACATAGCTACAGCCTGTGTAGAGTGTGCTCTTGGGGGTGCAGGCAGTAGCTTGTTTTGTAACAAATAGCATTGTGTGATACACGATGTAATTATTCTGCAAATATGTTGAGAGGACAGAAGGGTGCCTTGAGAACGTTCCACAGGGGAGAGAAATAGACTTTGTGATTTGCAGAAGAGTTGTGTACAGTCTATGTAGAATGATAGTGCCCTGTGGACATCCAGTGTGTGTAGTACCATCTCCTCACAAGAAGAGTGTGGTTTCGGGTGAAAGGTAGGGAGAACAATGGGCTCACTGATGTGAAATTCTGAGCGTACTTTAGGTAGGAAAGAGGGATGGAGTCAGAGGCCCACTCTGTCCTTATGAAACACGCTGTAAGGTGGTGATGCCATTAGGGCAGCGATTTCACTGACCCGTCTTGCTGACGTAATAGCTGTTAGAAATACCATCTTTGCTGTTAATAGGGGGAGAGAGAACATCGCCAATGGCTCAAATGGAGGTCTAGTCAATGTGTTAAGTACAAAGTCCACATCCCAAGTACTCCTCAATCGGGGAGAGGGGGTGGAAAGCTGCAAGTGCAGCTATGTGGACTCTGAGGGAGGAGAGCAATAGACCCAGGTATTTCAACTGCACAATGTAGTCCACGATAGTATGAAGGGGAGTGGTAGTAGGTTCAGCTCCGATGTTGGTGCACCATTGTTGCAAAGCGTTTCCATTTTTTAAGGTAAGTATATCGTGTGGCTTTCCTTCTACTGTGAATTAGGACCTTTTTTACTTGGTGTGAACATCTCTTCTCCGTCTCTGAGTACCTGAGAGAAACCACGCTGTCAGGTGTAGTGTCTCTGGGTGGGGGTAGAGAAGCTTCCCTGCATTCTGGGATAGGAGATCCCAGCAACTCGGAAGGGGTAAGGAGGTTGACAAAACATCTGATAAAGGTACAGAAACCACGTTGTCTGGCCCAGGCAGGGGCTATAAGGTTGACTAAGGCTCCATCCATCTCGATCTTCCTGGCCACTCTGGGTATAAGAGGAATTGGAGAGAATGTGTAACATAGGGAAGCTTTCCATGGGAGAAGGAAGGCGTCCCCCAGAAATCTTGATCCTATTCCCATTCTGGAACAGTATTAGAGACATTTGGAATTCTGATATGTCACAAAAAGGTCTATTGTGGGAATCCCCATCAGTCGAAGAGGGAGCGAAAAACATCTGTATGAAGATCCCATTCGTGGTGTGTAGTAAAATTTCGACTTAGAGCATCCGCCGTTGTATTGTTGACCCCCGAGAGGTACGATGCTATGAGGTTGATATTGTTGCAGATGCACCAATTCCACAGACGTACAGCCTCTGCACAAAGGCATGGGGAGTGGGTACCACCTTGGCGATTGATGTAAAACATGGTGGTGGTGTTGTCTGTAAGAATATGCACCGTGGAGTTGCGAATGTGCTGCAGAAAATATTTGCAAGCATTGCTCACTGAGCATAAGTTCGAGGAGGTTGATGTGCCAGCGGGATTCGTGAGTGGACCATTTGCCCTGGGCATAGTGATCATGCACGTGTGCACCCCGTTCCAGGAGGGAGGTGTCCATAGTGATTTGTACAGAGGGTTGCCTTTGGCAGATCTAGGATGGGTCTCCAACCTCCAATTCTCTTCTGCAAGAAATAGTTTGAATAGAACCCCCTGCCATGATATTGTTTGAGCACCTTCTCTATAGCACCTATGTGTAGGAGGTGATGTACTTCTTGACATAGAAGTGATTCATGAGAGGTGTCCCTGAAGAGGGATGGGGAGGGTGGATAGGTTGGAGGAACTGATATAAGTTGAATGGAATATCCATGTTCTATGACCTCCAGGACCCAACAGCCGGTGGTTATCGCTGCCCACTGGTCGTAAAAGGGGCGTAGGCAGTGGTGGAAGATTGTGGGATTTTGAGGCACTGAAGGGATGGAGAGAATGTGCAGGCCCTCGACCAAGCCCTCAAACCTGCTGCCTGGATGACTGTTGGTTGGACGCTCAATTATTAGGGGCGCGTCGATGGTAGTTCCTAGCCCTTGCGCGAGGTTGATCAGAAGGCCTCTGTTGTTGTCTGAAATACGAGAAGTCTCTTTGACTCTGGTAGGGCTCATAGCATCTCCTGCGGTATAGTGGCGTGTACATTCCTAAAATACAGTGTTGTGCATGAGTCTTTACTCGAGTGAAGGACTTCATCTGTCCTTGCCGCAAAGAGTTTCTGCTTGTCAAATGGTAAGTCCTCAACCTTAGTTTGGAGGTCTCTTAGGACATCTGCTGCTTGTAGCAAGGAGGTGCATCTCATCACTATTGATGTGGCTGTGGCTCTTGCTGCTGTATCAGCAGCATCAAATGCCATCAAGTGGGGTGTTGTGTACCCTTCTTGGACTATGGACTTGAGTACAGTAGAGTCCGGATTATCCGACCTTCGGTAATCCGACATTCCGCTTTTTCCGACCCTGCAGCTCCCGGGGACAAAGTGGCGTCGGCAAGAGAGGCATCAGCGGCTCCAGGGCATGGGCCGGGAGAATGGCCCTGCTCGCTGCCCGGTCGCTCTCCTGGAGCCGCTGAAGCTGCTCCTGCTGGCGCCGCTTCCTCCCCAGGAGCTGCAGGGTTGGATAAAGCGCGGGCTGGGAGAATGGCCCCACTCGCTGCCTCGTCACTCTCCTGGAGCCGCTGATGCCTGCAGCTCCCAGGGACGAAGCGGTGCCGGCAGGAGTGGCTCCAGGAGAGCGACAGGGCAGCGAGCGGGGCCATTCTCCCGGCCTGCGCCCTGGAGCCGCTGATGCCGCTCCTGCCAGCGCCGCTTTGTCCCCAGGAGCTGCAGGCATCAGCGGCTCCAGGAGAGCGATGGAGCAGTGAGCGGGGCCATTCTCCCAGCCCGCGCCCCAGGAGCTGCAGGGAGGGGATGAAGCGGTGCCGGCAGGAGCGGCATCAGCGGCTCCAGGGTGCGGGCAGGGAGAATGGCCCCGCTCACTGCCCTGTTGCTCTCCTGGAGCCGCTGATGCCTGCAGCTCCTGGGGACAAAGCGGCGCCGGCAGGAGCGGCATCAGCGGCTCCAGGAGAGCGATGGGGCAGCGAGCAGGGCCATTCTCCCGGCCCGCACCCTGGAGTCGCTGATGCCGCTCCTGCCGGCGCCGCTTCATCCGCTCCCTACAGCTTCGTTCCCTCCCTGCAGCTCCTGGGGCACGGGCCGGGAGAATGGCCCCACTCGCTGCCCCATCGCTCTCCTGGAGCCGCTGATGCCGCTTCTGCCAGCGCCGCTTTGTCCACAGGAGCTGCAGGCATCAGCGGCTCCAGGAGAGCGACGGGGCAGCGAGCGGGCCGTTTCTCCGGCCGCGCCCGGGAGCTGCAGGGAAGGAAGGGGCCAGGGTCAGGCAGGGATGGGGACTAAGCGGCTCCGGCTACAGTAGAGTCCCTATCATCTGACATTTTTGGTAATCCGACCACCTGTTGGTCCCGTTTAGGTCGGATAATTGGGACTCTACTGTATAGGTCTCTTATAATCTGGTAGATGTTGATTCAAGTTCGTCAGTTTGGCATAATTATCAAAGTCATGGTTGGCCAGTAATGCAGTGTAATTCACAATCCGAAGCTGTAGTGTGGACGACGAATACATTTTCCTGCAGAATAAGTTGAGATGCTTATCATGACTGGATATTTTGTACATGGGGTTTTTGGATCTTTGGTTTGAGGCATCCACAACCAGAGATTGGGTTGTGGGTGGAGAAATAAAAAGTCCATCCCCTTTGATGGAACAAAATATTTTCTGTCTGAACACTTATTGGTGGGAGGACCTGAGGCTGGTATTTGCCAGACCTCATCCTCCGCCTCCATGATGGCTTCATCAATTGGGAGTGCAATCTTGGTCTTTGCGGATGGTTGTAAGTTTTTGAGAAGCGTGTGCTGTTTTCCTTGCACTTCAGATAGAGGAACAACTTTCTTGAAGAGCTCCTGGAACTGTTTTAAGTCATCGGTGGGGGATGAATGATCTGGGATGATGGCCTCATCCGATGAGGAAGATAACTTATCCACCAGAGAGGTTCCCAGTTGGTTAGGGTCGTCATCATCCATGATCTGTCCTTCAGTTTCCAGATCTTCCATTGGAGGAGGAGGGCTGTGGGAGCGGGAGGGTGGCCCCAATCTGAGAAGGGAGTTGATGGTGGCATGGAGAGCTGTCTAGGTGGTGCTCAGTGTCTATATGGAGACCACCTTGATGGGTAATGTGAATAATAAGACCATTCCGGGTATCATGTTGGGAATACCGTGATCAGTGTAGTTTATGAGGCGTGTCTGGTCTATCTGGAGAGCAGTGCTAGGAGGAGAATACACTCAAAAGGTCCTCCTAATAATCACTGAAATGGGAGAGAATGGGTGATCAAGGTGAATGAGCCACCTCTCTGAGTGACGGTGGTCAGATTGAATGCGATCTAGTCATCAGCACCAGCACACCCAAATTGTCAGTGTTTGTCAGTAAAAATAAAACTTTTTTTTTAAACAATAACAATGCAACTAAAGACAACAGTAACTAGAACTTTCAAATAACTGAACTAAATTTCTATCTACAGGGACTCTGAAGGGAGGAGAGATTCTGACTCCATCTGTGACTGAGGACGGTAAGAAGAAAACTGAAGGGTGTCAGGCCACATGTGCAAACTCCAATGATGAGAATGGCTTGTGCCTGCAACTGCGCATTTGTGGCCTGACCAAATACCGCTGGAAAAATCTCCGATCTGCGGTGCCGGGACAAGCCCAATACCAACAGTGGAGCACCCACAGGAACATCACTCAAAGAAGAAAAAAATCTTACCTCGCCCCTCCGGTCTCATTAATATTGTGGGACCAACAGAGCTACAATAATATTGTAAACATGTTGTCTAGATGATAGATGGTTAATTTATCATTCACCAAACAGAACTATTTCTTACCTTACTGAACTGCCCAACTACATGTTTCAAAATATTGGGAGGCGCATCATGCAGCAAGGGTTCAAGTGCTGGCAGGTATGTGCATTTCTGCAGGATGTTCTTTAAAGCCTTTTTAGTCTATTGAAATGCAAAACAAAATGTCTATAATAAGACACCAATGAAACAACAAGGTGAATTTATGTTCCATATTTCTGGGCTTTGAAGTCTGATCAGTTTGTTTCTTTGGTGGAAATTATTTCAAAGGGGCATTTGTCGGAATCAAAATCTACACAATCTATCAATTATTTTAATAAAAAATCAATTTCAGCTCATCTTATCAAACTGAAAAACAAACATTCAGTGGATCATATTCCTATTAAATTATCTAATCAAAGTCATGGCAATTTTCCTCTTAGCACAATGGGAAAGGGAGCAGGATCCCTAAGTAAATATAAATTAAAGTACTGTATTATGCTAAGAACGTTAATTAAAAACATGTTTTTAAAAGATTGAAATTGAGCACTCATTTATTAGGAGATCCTGCTAGTCTAGAGCAGCACCTTGAACTACCATGTCAGCAGAGGAAAGTGAATGTACATCAGGGTTTGGGTCCTAAACCAGAGAAAGTACACAAAATAATTACTTAATTGTGTAGGACTGCAGGTTCAGAGAACAGATGACTTTTTTTTTTTTGTGACCATTGGCCTTAACACTCTGAAATTGGCTATGTAAAGGTGGAATTTTCTTATTCAACAGATTTGGGGCAGATCATTCTCTAGTTGCCTTCAAAATTACATGACCTGATGTGGTAAGATATATATCATATATTATATTATAACATTATTTTCTGTAATATCACACAAAAATCTAGTTCAACAAAGGCTAATAGGCAGACAGTAATTGCCCCCCATAAATGTGCAAAGATGATGTTAAATATGGACAACTCTTTACCCAAGAGGTTTTTTGCAAGCCAGCAAAAATGCAAGCACATTTCTAATTGTTAGCACATATAAAACTGTGAGGCTTATGTGCACAAAAAATAAAAATACACCATTAGACATCACTCCCTGACTTGTAGCAATGATAGTACTGAATAACAATTAACACTGTAATTCTGAGGGACTTAAATCTGCTAATTAACAGCAATGCATATTATTTCAGACCCTGCACCTACTTTTACTTGAAGATCTTCTGAACTTTCTGTTTCCATATACAGGGAAAGCAGCACTGGTAAAACATTTGTTACAGCAATAGCACGTGCATGTTCTGGAGTATGTCTTCCAATCTGTCCCAAAGCCCAAGCAGTGGCTGCCTTAATATGATCTTCTCGTTCCTCTGACAAGCAGATAGACAGCTGTGGCACCCCCTGTAGTATTCATTAAAAAACCACAACCATTATGAATCTAGGGCAGGACTAGACTCTGAAACATTATTAGAAAAAGCTTATTTCTCTTGTTCTATTTTTCTGTCTTGAATAAACTATAGACAAACATGGGATGGGGCTCATTTTTCAAATCAACTACATGGCCAGAAATAATTTTTTTTTAAATCTATACAGTACAAGTCTAACTGGACAAAGAATATTAAATCTGCCAGTTTCTCTGAGTTTGAGGGCAGTTTTAATGAACACGTCAGCTATTCTAAAGGATTCGAAGAGCAGATGCCGCAATTCAGGCTGCAGCTGAAAGCAAACATGCCATTTTTATCAGACATTGATATTCCAAGCTCTTTAGTATTTCTTTATTCATGTTATGTTTTTTATTAATAGGAATAGTTCCTATTGTTTTTTCTCTTTTGCATTAGACACAATTAACCTAAGAATGACAAACACATTCTTACACAGGGAGACGTTCACCTATGCTCACATGAGTTGGGACCTTCATCAGTTAGATTCTTCCCTTAGTCATGCCCAGTTTATAACTAAAATTATGTATTTTGAGAATTCATAATAATTATTTAACTATCCATATGCTTTAACACACATCAAAATGTTATGGTAGATACAACTATATTTAACAAATATTAAACCTTCGTATTGCCTGTTGCATATGTGGTAATTCACCTCCCCTCCACACTACTATCAGATTCATTTAAAACTGTAAAATCTACAAACAACAAACTTATTAAACCTAAAGTATCATGTGAATAGCTGAATCAAACTATACAGTGCATTTCAGGGACCAAGATTTTGTGTAAGCATCATGATTTTTCTTATAAATGTATTACAGTAGCAGCAGTGCAGTCATATTGATTTAGTAAAGGATATATTATCATAAATTCTTGTTTCCAAAAAGGATTATAATGTGGTCACAAATATTCATTTTAACAGAAACAGGCTATAGAAAGTCACACATTTTCTTTTCAATGTATGTGCAAATGCAACTCAGCATAATTTTTCATTTCAACACATGCTTTTTTCTAGTAAACCAATCCATACCAACATTGCACAAAAGCAGAAACTTGTTAAGGACCTTACTTTTCCAGACTAAAGAATAAAATCCCATTTTTGTGAATACTTTGAATAATATTACAGAAAATGCACTCTTATCACTTGGTATGTCATCTTGTATCTAAAGTATACATTTTTTTAAAAATGTACTATGGGTAAGTTGTTTACTTAATAAAGGCACACATAAATTATAATTCTTGTGTTGAATAATTTAATATAAAATTATATTCAACTGCATGGACGTACTATAATAACATTCAACATTCCTGTGGTGGGAAGAACACCTCAGCAGACCAGCACCCTGGCATTTAATTTCAAAAAGGGGAATTACACAAAAATGAGGAGGTTAGTTAAACAGAAATTAAAAGGCACAGTGACTAGAGCCAAATCCCTGCAAGCTGCATGGAAACTTTTAAAGACACCATAATAGAGGCCCAACTTAAATGTATACCCCAAATTAAAAACATAGCAAGAGACCTAAAAAGAGTCACTGGCTTAACCACCATGTAAAAGAAGCAGTGAGGGACAAAAGGCATCTTTAAGAAGTGGAAGTCCGATCCTAGTGAGATAAATAGAAAGGAACATAAACACTGTCAAATCAAGTGTAAAAATGTAATAAGAAAAGCAAAAAAGATTTTGAGGAACAGCTAGCCAAAAACTCAAAAAGAAATAACAAAATGTTTTTAAGTACATTAGAAGCAGGAAGCCTGCTAAAAACCTGTGGGTCCCCTAGACGATCGAACTATAAAGGCGCAATCAAGGACGATAAAGCCATTGCGGAGAAACTAAATGATTTCTTTGCTTCAGTCTTCACGGCTGAGGATGTTGGGAGATTCCCAAATCTGCACCGTCCTTTGTGGGTAATGAATCTGAGGAACTGTCCCGGATTGAAGTGTCATTAGAGGAGGTTTTGGAACAAATAGAAAACTTAATGTTAACAAATCTCCGGACCGGATGGCATTCATCCAAGGGTTCTAAAAGAACTCAAATGGGAAATTGCTGAACTATTATCTGTGGTTTGTAACGATCCCTTAAATCGGCTTCCGTACCAAATGACTGGAAGGTAGCCAACGTGACACCAATATTTAAAAGGGCTCTAGAGGCGATCCGGCAATTACAGACCGGTAAGTCTAACTTCAGTACCGGGCAAATTAGTCGAAACAATAGTAAAGAATAAAATTGTGAAGCATGTAGAAGAACATAATTTGTTGGACAAAAGTCAACATGGGTTCTGTAAAGGGAAATCCTGTCTTACTAATCTATTAGAGTTCTTTGAAGGGGTTAACAAACATGCGGACAAGGGGATCCAGTAGATATAGTATACTTAGATTTTCAGAAAGCCTTTGACAAGGTCCTCACCAAAGGCTCTTATGTAAATTACATGGCCATGGGATAAGAGGGAAGGTCCTTTCTTGGATTGAGAACTGGTTAAAAGACAGGAAACAAAGGGTAGGAATAAATGGTAAATTTTCAGAATGGAGAGGGGTAACTAGTGGTGTCCCCAAGGGTCAGTCCTAGGACCAATCCTGTTCAACTTATTCATAAATGATCTGGAGAAAGGGTAAGCAGTGAGGTGGTAAAGTTTATGGATGATACCAAACTGTTTAGGATAGTCAAGACAGAAGCAGACTGTAAGGGACTCCAGGAAGATCTCACCAAACTGAGTGATTGGGCAACAAAATGGCAAATGAAATTTAATGTGGATAAGTGTAAAGTAATGCACATCGGGAAAAATAACCCCAACTATACGACAGTATGATGGGGGCTAATTTGGCTACGATAAATCAGGAAAGAGATCTTGGAGTTATCGTGGACAGTTCTCTGAAAACTTCCACACAGTGTGCAGCGGCGGTCAAAAAGGCAAATAGGATGCTAGGTATTATTAAGAAAGGGATAGAAAATAAGACCCGGAATATCTTACTGCCCCTGTATAAAACTATGGTACGCCCACATCTTGAATACTGTGTACAGATGTGGTCTCCTCACCTCAAAAAGATATTTTGGCCTTGGAAAGGGTTCAGAAAAGGGCAACTAAAATGATTAGGGGTTTGGAACGGGTCCCATATGAGGAGAGGTTAAAGCGACTGGGACTTTTCAGTTTAGAAAAGAGGAGACTGAGGGGGGATATGATAGAGGTGTATAAAATCATGAGTGGTGTGGAGAGGGCCGATAAAGAAAAGTTATTTATTAGTTCCTAAATAGAAGAACTAGAGGACACCAAATGAAATTAATGGGTAGCAGGTTTAAAACTAATAAAAGAAAGTTCTTCTTCACACAGCGTGTAGTCAGCATGTGGAACTCCTTGCCAGAGGAGGCTGTGAAGGCTAGGAATATAACAGAGTTTAAAGAGAAGCTAGATAATTTCATGGAGGTTAGGTCCATAAAAGGCTATTAGCCAGGGGATAAATGGTGTCCTTGGCCTCTGTTTGTCAGAGGCTGGAGAGGGATGGCAGGAGACAAAGCGCTTGATCATTGTCTTCGGTCCACCCTCTGGGGCACCTGGTGCTGGCCACTGTCGGCAGACAGGATACTGGGCTAGATGGACCTTTGGTCTGACCCGGTACGGCCGTTCTTATGTTATGTTCTTATGTATATTGAAAAGAATGGATGTGTTTTATCCAGACTAAGTGTACTGCTACTACCAAGTTTGAAATTTAATACTATTTTTAGTGTAGTTTTACTATTTCCATAATAGTTATCTGTAAGTACGTAACTGAAAACCAGGGCCATGATCCTAACTTATACTGCATGTACTTAACTTTAAGTGCTTAAATAATATCACTGATTTCAATGCTGAAAGTTAAGCATGTAATTGTTTGCAGGATCAGAACCTAAGAGACATACAAAACAGGAAATTATGCTGGTTCTTTTTCTGTGGTGTGCATTACTAAACAAATCAATAAACCACTTCACCCAATTATCTGTGGGACTATATCCTTCTACCTCTTCTGCTCAGAATCTCACTGTAATGGCTATAGGAAGACAAGAAAGCCAGAGCTAACCTTGGAGATGATCACTGCCATTGCCAAGTTCTCAGAGTGAGCTGCTACATAGCCAAGCATCATGATGCCAGGCAGCCTGACATTTCCTTTGCAGTTGCCAATACAGTCAATCACAGCAGCAACTCCTCCTGCATTGACTATAAGTTGTGAAAGCTGAAAGAAGATAAACAAGAGAAATTAGATACTGTAGAGTATCCATAACCATAAAGCAGTATAATTGTGATCTTCAACTAAGCTCAACCTTTCATTCCTGTTTTTTAAAAAGTTTAACTCTACTGTTGACAATCAAATCACACTGCAGTAAAACTGGAGTAATGGAGTGGTGAATCAGATCCATTATTTGGCCTTATAAGTGCTAATAATGTAGCAAAATATTTATATTGCAATGAACATCTTCATTTTCTATTAACTTTACTGCAAGGTAAGCTGGACATTGAATGTTATGGACTTACCTAATACAAAAACCCAGTTAGTAAGTATTTATTGATGAATTATGCAGATGAAAGCTTAACATGCTAATGACTTGTAGAAATACACATACTGAGCCAGATGCTCATTTACACTAACACCCAATTACACTGCTCTGAGTGTGTGAAGGGTCCATAAAGTAAGTGCATGAGTAATTTGCTCAAAGAAGCCTTGGTGCAAAGGATAATTAGGACAGGGGTTTTAATGTCCACACATTAGATTAAACTGTGGTTTATATTTTTCCAAATGATGTCACCTCTAACATCACTTAGTAGCATCCGAGTGGTTTCTGACATCACCAAAATTTAGAGATTTTATTCATTTCTTATTATTTTGGAAGATTTTTCCATCTATATTGATGGGTATTCTCAGTTTTATGTGAAGTTCCCAAAGCAATAAATAAGCCATTTTAAAAATTAGATTTAAATGCACAGAAATAAATCACAGTATTTCATCTATGTGTCACACAGACACACACACACACACACACACACACACACACCATACTGCTTTTACATTTTATTAATGTAACAGTTTGGTTAGAAGATACTTAAACTTTTAAAGCACTTTAAAATATAAATACTCTCTACGTGGCTGTAAGCAGTCACTTAGGGTAAAATCTTATATCTGTGCACAGCCCCAGAAAACAGAACAGATATCCAAGAGAGATGGGAAGGAATCCTTCTCTCAGGCTGTAGAACAGCAGCAAAGCCATTACATAACTACTATTACAGCCTCCAGACCCACCAGACTCATATCCCCCACAATGTTCCCCCCAATTATGCATAGGGGAGGCCAGCAGAGATGCACTCCACAGCGCAAAGGGGGGGTTGAACCTCTGTACAAGCTCTCCAAATCCTGCTGCCATAGTAGTTCCCTTGTGATTGCAGAAGGAGCCCAACGGGACAATTTCCAGGATGTTCATATAACTGAGACGTCTGCCTAGTCCAGAAAAGTCCTGAGGCCAAAGTCAGCTCTAGTGTAGCATAAATTCCTTCAGTTGAATTACAGCAGGGATGATTTTGGTCTACTATCTATCAGTCTAAAATCAAGCATACGTATCAGAACTTTCCAGTGTCAGTGAGAGTCATTAGAATGATATCTAAAGCCTGGTTAGAAAACAATAATTGCAAATATTCATTGAGGATTGCCAGTTCTTGTGATTTTATCTTGAGTCTTGTGTTATTTAATCTTTGGTTTCAAGCCTTCAGTTCCTGGACTTCAGAAGCCCAGTTTCATTTCTTATTAAAAGCAAGTTCTGATGCATGGAAAAAACCTGAAAATGTGACTCAAGAGTCATCTAAAGGCTCAACAACCAGAAGGCAAAGAAAAAAATCCCAAAATTTTAAAATATCTCATCATGGCCAATCTCATAACTGGGAAGGATAAGTGGGATATTTTGACTCACAATGTTTCAATCTTTGTGGCTGGCAATATCATTAGTGTACTCCCCGTTCCCTGCACTGATGCCTACTGGTAAGGAAAAGCTAAGTATGTACATCGTTCCTAGTTTCCTAATCCAATTCATATTCAATACACATCTCAGAACACCAACAAAAACATTTCCATATTTTTCCAGTGGAAATGACACAGAGTCTTTTGCCCTCCCTTTCTAAAAGCAAATGACAAAATAATACAGCATTGTATTTAAAATGTAAAATCTAATAATGCAACCTTGTATTTGCATTTTCAAGGTGTTACCTCAGGCGTGTGCTTTGCTATCTCTCTAATTAAAGTTGCGGCATTTTTCTTGACATATTCATCTGAGTCCTTCAGGCATGTGAGTACAACTGGGAAAATTTCTGCTTCAACCCCCATTTCTGCAAGATCCACAGAATGCTTTGCTATTTGGCTGAGCGCTGAAAGCACTTGACGCTGGTAAACAGAAATTGTTTTATAAATTATTATTATACAAACACCCCACAGCGCACACACACAGCGTCATCATGCACATAATCTACTTCATCAAAAAACAAAGCAAACAGAGCAAACAATCATTGCTATTATATAATTCATTGAGTCTGTTCATATACCAGTCTAATAACTTAAAGTGTTCACTAGTACTGTATCTATTAAAAGTTTCTCCATAGGTCTACCCCTTAACGTTTGCTATATAACATAAATGCAAATACAGTAAATTACAATTTAACACTCTTTAAAAACTATAGAAACGTACGGTAATTGTTTTGCCTTGCAAAGCATAAACTGAGCCCACAGATCTTAGATTTAAAATATTCCATTTTAAATATGTATATGATTTTTAATAATGATATTTTATAATGTATTTATAGTTGTAAGAATAAGGCAATAAAACTGTACACAGGAATAGAACTATATTTTCTATTAACTAAATCATACATATTACAACTTAAGAGCTATTTAAACAGATATTCAATATATTCCAAAAATAATGAAACTAAAATGTTTTTATACTGCAACCAGAAATGTATAACTCTGCTTGCCTATAACTGCATTGTGCACATAATACCTATTAAATCCATCAAACATGTTTTAACATTTAATATTTGGATTTTACATATAACATCAAATTTGTTTCTCAAATATAACTACGTAAACTTCTCTGTGCACTGTTGGCCTAGAACACAAACACTATTCACTTGAAAGACTAGTTTCACTGTTCATAACTGAAGAGCCATTGAACACGCAAACATAATCAGAACTCTTTGTTATCAACTGTGTAGTTTTGCTTTTATTTTGTTAGACATTTAAACAAGATCTTTCTAAATAAAAGGATATCAATGACCTCAGTTTAGTAACAAATAATGGTTGATGTAATTTAGGAAAAAATTAAAAGTACCTTCAGTTTAGCATCAGGGTTCAGGATCATCTGGGCTAAGTGAGCAATAGCTCCTGCATCCACTACTGTCTGGGCTAACTCTGGAGAATGCTTTGAAATATCACTGAGGGCTGAGGCAGCAATCCTTTTCAAAGCAATCTCTGGCTCCTGGATACAGAGTACTAAAAGAGGGACAGCTCCTGCATCCACCACAGCTTGTGACAGTTCTGTAGGTCCAAGAAAAGTAATTAAGTGAGTATGGGTGACTGACCCTTGTGCAAGCCATTTTTCACCCTGACAGATAGAGCAAAGAAAAAAGGGGAGGGTGCACTTCACTGTCTCGACATCTGCATTTCAAATCAGCCCTCCTGGTTTCATAAACCATGTGGACCAATCCACAACTGAAAAGAATACAGGTCAATAGATGGACCCCCATTTACATGCACACATTTGAGGTAGATTAGGCTGAAATGGTTTGTTATTCTGTGTTTAAAAAAAAGAGTAAGCAGATGTCAGCTGTTTAAGCCCTGGCTATTCTGCACTGATCAATAGGAAAGCATTTTATGCATGGCTAACACCAGAGAAAGCTAAAGTACCAAAATTTAACCAACCACCCTAATTAGACAACATTTTCCCGTTTAAATGATAAACAGATATTAATATGGATCATGTGCCAAATACAGAAATATTATTTTAAAAACTTATTTTACACTGTTCATTAAAAAAATGCACATTGTTTTGTAATAGAACCAAACTAGGAGTTGCCAATGTCAATTTAAAAGAACATTTTGATGGCACTGAAATACAAATTCTACCACATATACATAGCTAAATGAGATGTATTGTCATTGTGAGATTATGCATTTGAGTTTAGCACAACATCCTTAGCTAACTTCATCTTAATTAAAAAAAACTTAATTAGCTGACTTATTCAAGAACTGCAGTATTAGAAATTCATTAGTTCTTTCCCTATATTTGACATTAATCACAGTACTGAAATAAGAAATTATTAGATAATGAAGTGCAAAAATTACGATAGCCATTTTAAGATGTTGAGAAATTAATACAAAACACATACGTTTCAAATAAACTATTAGCTTCTTAAATAAGGTTTTTCTATGTTCTATTCTTATTATGCATATCCATTCTTATCTTTAACATTTAACTTGGCTTACAGTACCATGGCAACATATGGCTATTGTATTTCAAGGACCTAGCTTAGCTTTTCATTTACAGTCCATCAATCAAGGCTTTCCATATTAAGAAATAAATACATATATTTTACACACAATCTTTCATTAAGTGTGCATAGTTATGCAGTTGTTAGGCTGCTTGTATTTTGTTAGTAGCCAAATTATCTTTATGATTACATGTGATTTTTTAATTAGACCACCACAGATGCATACCTGAATTGCATTGAACACACAAGTTTTTACATGGTTAAAATAATAAAAGTAAAATTTGTTTTTGTGAAGCAACATTCATAGTATATATACAGAAATTAAAAGATTATTACAATTAATCTTCCAGGGTTCATTTTTAAAGAGCTATTTTCTTGAAAATAGGGGATTTGAATATATACACAAGACATATGTGTCTAATACATACTCACACAGCAACAACATCTCTCTAAAAGACAAAGAGACACACACATATATATACAAAGCTCAGGATTTCAACAAAACCCTGAGTTGGAGCGTGTATCTAGGATTCACTACTTCGAAACAAAATATAGTAAAGAAGTTTATTTGAGCACAAAGATATTGAATTCAAGTGACAATCTGTTGCATTTTAAAATATTTTAATGAAAAATGTGTAAAGTAATACATGCCTCCAACAAAAAATTTATTTTGGTATTGTATACTAATTGATATAAACACATGATTTACTCCTAATCAAAAGGTCATTAACAGAAAGAGGATATCCAGAAAAATAAAAACAGACAGTCCAGCTGAGCAGACTACTAATGTAACAGTCTCTTTAGAGAAAACTTCAAAGCCACCATCTCAATTGCCTGAAGACTACCAAGGAGATGATGCCAAGGAATCACATCAAGGAGATAGGTGATGCTGCTGGAAAAATGTATTTCATGGCTTACTGTCAGGATATTGTCAGCACCTTTCATAAAGGGAGAAGAGGGAGAGAAATGATATAACATCCTGAGTTCATTGCTAACCCCTAATACTTTTTTAAAATTAATGATACTCAAAATGTAAAAAGAAACTCAAACTAAGTGATCTAAATACTTATTTAAGTATGACCAATATTAGTCTTTTTTTTCTGATATTGTTTGTAAGTAGTACCTATTTGCATAGATAAAGACATATTTAACCTAGGCTCCCAACTGCAACCTTAAGATCCACAAAGGCTTAGGGGACAGGTGGGCTGGCAGAGGAATGAGACCGTTAAAATAGGACTGCAGGGAAACGCCTATCATTCCCATCCCCCATTAGTGTCTCGTGTAGCTCAAGACAGAAATGTAACATGGCTGACAGGAAAATCTTCATTAAAAGGGTGTCATCTTGGTATGACTTTGTAGGAGCTGTGCTGCCAAAGAGTAGGGTCATCGGATACAGAAAGCCAATGACTAATTCAGCGCCCCAGCTTATCTCTGATTCCCCAAGAGTCACAATCTTTGCATGTGCTCCTTGTGGCCTGTTCTTGTGGCCTGCTCCTTGTGGCCTCTGGTCTACACTATTTTATTCTGAAATAACAAGCGGAGGGTCCACACCAACAAACCCATTATTTCGTAATAACAGGCTGGTTATTTCAAAATCTGTACTCCTGCTTTCCACAATGAATAACACTTATTTTGAAACTGTTATTTCAAAATAGCATTAGCATGGATACTCAGCTGCTACTATTTTGAAATAATTGGCCTCCAGAAGCCTCTCACAACTGCACTTGTGGCCACCCTGGCCACACCTGCCAGCTCCACTGCTCCCCTTCTCCTGTGGAGCTTTTAAAGCAGCAGGCTGCAGGATTAGGGCTTGTGGCACGAGGACAGCCTTGGCACCCCCATGCCACACTGCAAAATCACAAGAGCCATGGCCAATTCCAGCACTACTTCTGAATCTCCCACAGCTGCCAGCACTCCTGTAGCACCCTCAGCTGCAAGTGGCTAGGGATGCAGTAAGCACCAGCCTGGACTGGTGCAGATATCCTGGACCTATCGAGGTCTGGGAAGAGGAGACCAACCTCCAGGATCTCCACACCAGAAAGCGCAACATTGACATGTATGGCTGGATGGCCACCAGCCTGGCCAAGAAGGGACACATGCAGACCATTGACCAGGTCCACATGAAAATAAAGGAGCTCTGGCAGGCCTATAATAAGGCCGGGGAGCAGAGTGGATGCTCTGGGGTGGCACCGCACACATGCCGGTACTACCACCAGCTCAATACTGTCCCGGGAGAGGGGCCAGTCACCTCCCCCCATGTCGTTGACTCCAGGCAGGACACTCCTGCCTGGTGTCAGCCTCCACAAGGGTGGTGTTGTGGAGGAGGAGGAGAATGTGGCCAGAGAGGTGACCATGCCCACCAGCCAGGAGCTGCTCCTCACCCTGGAGCTGGTCCCCGCTCCCCCAGGATGTTTCCAAGGCATTGGACAAACCCACAGAAGACACTTCAGGTGAGTTCTATAACTTTCCCTATATACATGCCCCTGTGTGCCTTTCCTGCTCCACCCTGGCAGAAAAGTCTCACCCTTGCTTTCGCATAGGTTGTGGAGCACACAGCAGGCCACCACGAAGGGGATGTTTCGCTCGCTCAGGTTCAGGCAGGTGAGGAGACTCCTGAACCTCCCTTTCAAGTGGCTGAATGCACATTCCACAACTATGCAGCACCTCCTCAGCCTGGAATTAAAGTTCTCCTTGATGGGGTCCAGGCTACCCATGTAGGGCTTCATCAGCCAGGAGAGCAAGGGATAGACTGCACTGCCCAGGATGCACATAGGCATGTCCACGTCTTCGACCCTCATAGTGCAGTCGTGGAAAAAAGTGCCAGCATGCATCTTCTGGAACAGGCAGGAGTTCCAGAAGATGCAGATGTTGTGCACCTTCCCCAACCATCCAGTTGATGTCCATGAACTGGTCTTTGTGCAGTAATGGTGGTTCTTTGAGATGTGTGTTCCCATGGGTGCTCCACTGTTGGTGTCGGGGTCATCCTGGTGTCACAGATTGGAGTTTTACGTAGCAATAGTCAGCCGGACCACGGGTATGTAGTAGGCATCCTGTGACGTTTGCATCCTTTTGCACACGTGCATGAGTTCCTCTCATCCACCCAAGTATCTGACAAAAACATAATTAAGAGTAGAGACGCCAAAGCTGGGACGAAGGCGAGTAGTGGAGCACCCACAGGGACGCACATCTCAAAGAACCATCACTACTGCACAAGGCGAGTAACTGCCTCTTCTTTGAGTGATGTCCCATGGGTGCTCCACTTCTGGTGACTTCGTAACAGTACTCCAGAACACATGGCAGGTGGGTCTTGGAGTCCTGTTTTAACGGCAGTTGTAAGTACTGCTGAGGCTACTGAGGAATCAGTAGTTAAATGATGTAAGATAATGTAATGCTTCATAAAAGTATAATTAGAAGACCATGTGGCTGCATGGCATATATCTTGGAGAGCAACCCCTTGTAGGAAAGCCATGGATGTCACTACAGTGTAACAATATGGCTTTTCTGTAGCCATGTTGGAAGGCCTGTGGTAGGCCTGAACCAAAGCCGCCTTCTGCAGCCAGACTGAAGAGCAGCAGCCATTAACTGTAAGGCCTGGAGTCACATACTCACATTCCATCTATTTTGTATTAAAAAGTGTCACACCAGGCTGTGAGGAGGGGACTTTGCCCTGATATCTCCCCCACTGTCACCAGATAAAGAAACAGATCTCAAGATGGGTAAAGAAAACTTAAGTAACACCATTCTGTCTGGCAAGAAACTGCTTATCAATAGAGAATGTTATGGAATCCTCATTCTATGATCATTGTCATTATACTTTCCTATTATTTGACTGTGTGATCTCTGTCTGGTTTGTAACTGTTTCTGTCTGTTGTATAATTAATTTTTCTAGGTGTAAATCAATTAAGGTGGTGGAGTATGATTGGTTAGGTAATTTCGTTATGATTGGTTAGTAAAATTATATTAAAATAATTGGTTAAGGTATAAATAAACAAGACTCGGGTTTCATTATATAAACAGTGATCGAAGAAGGAGATCAAAAAAAGAAGATCAGAAATAACAGAAGCAGAAGGAAGGAAGCAAAAGGCTGGAAGGAGACCAAAGGGAGACAAGGAACACCAAGAAGAAGAACTCACCTCCAAGACCCAGCCTAAGATAAGAGCTGCCAGGACTCTCCTGCACAACCATGATAAGATCCAGAGAGACTGACCTTGCCTGGCCAACAGGGGAAGTCTGCCTGCCTTTATCAGGATTGGTGAGCATGACACTGTGTGCTTAGCATGTGTATTCTGCTTGTTTGGGAATTGTCAATAAATAGAAGATAAGGATATTACTGTGTGAGGCTCTTTCAGTGGCTAAAGATCCTGCAAAACCCGCAGGAAGATGCGCCCTGAGCCCTAGGAATTGGGTATGGGTGGGTATGTAAATTAACAGGGTTGCACCTTGAGCCCTAGGAACTGGGTAAAGGTGGGTGTCCCTACAGTGTGGAAGGATTAGAGAAATTTGTGTGGGTAACAACAGCTCTGGTAGAATGAGCCCTGGGTGTTACTGGAAGTGGTTTATTCCGGATGGCATATCACTTGGTGATACACGAAACTACAAGAGTACAGATGTGTTGGGATGAGAGTGGTTCAGCGTTGGAGCAGTCTGCTAGAGAAACTAGCAAGCATTGAGACTTGCAGAAAGCTCAAGTTCTATCTATGTAAAAGGCAAATGCTCTATGCGTGTCTAGGGAATGCAGGGTTGCCTCCTGAAATGAGGCATGTGGTTTGGGATAGAAGGACAGAAGAACGATTGGTTCATTGACATGAAATTCGGGAACACACTTTGGGAATGAAGACTGGGTGAAGCAGTAGAGCAACATTGTCTTTGTTAAAGGTAGTATACGGTGGTACTGCCATCAGGATTGAAAGCTCACTGACTCTGTGAGCGAAAGTAATGGCAAGTAGAAATACCACCTTGATCATCATTATTGAGAGTGGGGAGGTAGCCAGTAGTTCAAAGGGTGGTTGAGTAAGGGTGTCCAGAACCATTTCTAAGTTCCACGATGGTGGTGGTGGAGACCTGTGGGGCAGACTGAGCTTGGATAACCCTTTGAGGAACCTCTTGGTAGTGAGGTGTGCAAATACAGAAGCCCCGTCTATGAAGTCTCGGAAGGCAGTGATTGCCGCCAGATGGACTTTGAGGGAGGCAACGGCTAATCCTGATTGCTTCAAGAAGAGGATGTATTCAAGGATTTCATGTAGGGGCACTGTGTATGGGTCAAGATGTTTACTAGCACACCAGAAGGTGAACCTACACCACTTGCGAAGGTAAGTGAACTGTGTAATATGCTTCCTGCTATGCATCAACACCTCTTTTACTTGGGTAGAGCAGAGGTTTTTGGATTCACAGAACCAATGAGGAAACAGCCTGTCAGGTGCAGGATGTGGGGCCGAGAGTGTAGGAGGGTCCTTTGGTTCTGTGTCAACAGATCATGGAGTTTGGGTATGGTGGGTGAAGAAACATTCAATAGAGATAGGGAAAGCACGACTACCATGCCAAGGAGGGGGCTATGAGAATCACCGTGGCTCCGTCCCTGTTGATTTTTTTGAGGACCCTGGGAATGAGCACAGTCAGGGGAATGGATATAGAAGAGGGCGCCCCCAGTTGAGGAGAAAAGCATCTCCTAGGGATCCCTGCCCAATCCCCACTCTGGAACAGTAACGTTGGCGCTTTGAATTCTCGTAGGAGGCAAAGAGGTCTATTGAAGCCCCAACAGCAGAAGATAGGTTGGAGAATGTTGTAGTGAAGTTCCCATTTGTGGTCTGGTGCAAAGTGTCTGCTTAAAGAGTCTTCAGCAGCATTGTTGATCCCATGTAAGCAGGATGCAATTAGCGTGGTTTTGTTGCGGATGCACCAATTCCAGAGGTGCACTGCCTCTGCACAGAGGGAACGGGAGCAGGCATCCCCCTGGTGGTTTATGTAATACAGCGTGGTGATGTTGTCAGTAAGGATTCTGACAGTAGTGTCGCAAATGTGAGCCCTGAAGTGCTTGCATGCATTGAAAACTGCTCTGAGCTCCAAGATGTTTATGTGAAGCATTGCCTCTAGTGGTGTCCATCATCCCTGTGTAGACAGACTGTTCATGTAGGCCCCCACCCAATGAGGGAGGCATCTGTGGTAACATGGAGGGATGGTTGAGGTCAATGGAATGGGATTCCTGTGAGAAAGTTGTGTGGCTCGGTCCACCACTTTTGAGGGAAGTTATCACATTGGATGGAGGAGTGACTCGTTTGTGGACATGTTGCTTTAAGGGAGTATATATGGACGCCAGCCAATGCTGGAGGCACCGTAAGTGCAGTTGTGCATGGTGAACTACATATTTTGTTCAGAAGCTTCAGGGGGTAGCCAAGTTAGTCTGTACAGGATAAACTAAAAAAACAACAAATGGTCTGGTAGCACTTTATAGACTAACAAAACATGTAGATGGTATCATGAGCTTTCATGGGCACAGCCCACTTCTTCAGATAACTGGAGTTGAAGAAGTGGGCTGTGCCCACAAAAGCTCATGATACCATCTACATGTTTTGTTAGTCTATAAAGTGCTACCAGACGATTTATTACATATTTTGTGGTAGCCATATGGCCCATGAGTTGAAGACAGGTAAGAATTGGAACTGTGAGACTCATGGTAACCACCGTGACAAGATCTTGGATTGCTCGGAACCTTTGACTCGGCAAGTAAGCCCATGGCATGGTGGAGTCGAGTCAGGCGCCTATAAATTCCAAGGTTTGTGACAGCTTGAGCATGGATTTTTGGTCATTAATGACCAGTCCAAGCAATTTGAATGTCCGCCTTGCTATCATGCGGGCACATTTCCGCAGAAGATGGGCCCTTTATGAGGCAGTCATCGAGGTAAGGGAAGATTATAATGCCATGTCATCATAGATGCGCTGCCACTACCACAAGTGTTTTCAAAAATATCCTGGGTGCGGAAGAGAGGCCGGAAGAGTAGTACTCGATACTGGAAGTGCTCTACAATTACTGTGAACCGAAGAAACCACCTGTGAGCGGGATGGATGAGGTTGTGGAAATAAGCGTCTTGGAGGTCGAGGGCTGCAAACTAATCCCTGTTGTCTAGCGTTGGGATTATAGATGCAAGGGTTACCATTTTGAACTGCTGTTTTCAAAGGTATCAGCTGAGTTTCCAGAGATGACGGTAGGCCTCCCAAAGGGGTCTCTCCACCTCCGGGTCAGTGGGCGGCCAGTCCGCCCCACTGCATACCCACTTAAAATAGTCCCAAATCAATAGTCCCACAACCCGGCCTTGCTCCGGACGGGCAAGAGGCAAACAGTTCAGGTGCCCAGCCTTGCTTCAGGTCCGGGCCAGAGGTAAAGAGTTCAATACAGTTTATCAGTCACAACGTCCTGGCCCTGGGGCAGGGCAGGCAACAACCAGAGTTTGTTCAGAAGGCCCGGGCCCTCGGTCAGGGCAGGGCAGCAAATAACGCACAGTTATAGACAGTAGTTCCTTAGCCCAGGCCTTGTTCCAGGCAGGGCAGCAAACAAACCCAATCAGTTCGGGCTCCCTGCCCTGGCTCAGGGCGGGGCCACAGTTAACAATCTATAAAGTTAGTTTGCCCTGGCCCGAGGGCAGGGCAGCACACACACATAACACTAGTTCAGAAGGCCCTGGCCTGTCTCAGGCAGGCAATAAATCCTTAATTAGGAAGGCCCTGGCCCTGGTTTAGGGCGGGGCAGCAAACAAACTGTTCACAGTTTAAGAGGCCCAGGCTGGACCCCCGGCTGGGCAATTGTCAAGGCTCCTTCCCCACTCTGGCATGGTAAATGCAGAAGTGGAGGGCCCACAAAAGTACCCCAAAATCTTATCTTTCCAGGCTTTGGTAAAAACTTCCCCCCAAAATCTTAACAACCTAGATTTTGGGGATAAAAACTCCGCTGCCACCACCCAAGTACTGATAAGAAAATCAGGGGAGAGATCACTTGGGAAATCTCACCCCTAAAGTACAAACCAGGACACAAAAATTAACCACTGCCAGGTTAAGAAAAGAAAAGAGAAAACTTTTATTACACCGCTCTACAGCCAAAATGCTTCTGAAATAAATGTAGTCAAACTTTACTAATTCTGGGTCACTGAGAACGAAAATGATGCTTAAAATTGTTGATTGGCTCTAGTTTTCAAGATATGCTATTGGGTCAGTATATACGGCCCTTGACTTGGGAATGGCGGAGGATAAGTGAGTTATTAAGGGAAGGTATCTCAATTTAAACCAGAAATGACTAAAATACATCTTTGACTGGATCTATGAATAAATCTATGACTGGGTTTGGACAGTACTTGCTTTTTAGTCAAAACAATGAATGATGCAATCTGAAGCTGGTATTGCGTCTTACATGATATGAATTGCATCATGTTATTCCTAGAAATCACGGATGATGCAATCATAACGAAGCTTACATCACTCTGCTGAACAAATTGCCCTATATCGGCTCTAGAAATCATACAGTGTCGTGCTCTCTTATTTGTCAGTGTTTGATTTTGCAAAGGGACACATTTCTGTTTAGCCAAAGTGAGCAGAGATGCCTCGTACTTGTGTGAACAGTGCAGATAACTTCTGCTATGTTTGTGGTGAAGTGACTTTGCATCACAAAAGCGCAGTATAACCACTATGGTTAAGAAAGCCTATCACCTTTATTTTGGCTGCAAAATTGGAGATCAGGACAAGAGGTGGGCCCCACACACATATGCTGCAACACTTGTGCAACAAATCTTCGCCAGTGGTTGAACAGGAAAAGGAAATCTATGCCTTTGCAGTGCCAATGATTTGGAGAGAGCCAACAGATCATACCAGCAATTGTTACTTCTGCATGGTGCCTCCAGTTGGGAAAGGTGTGTCAAAGAAGTGGACTGTGCATTATCCAAACATTCCATCAGCTATACGCCCAGTACCCCACGGAGAAGGACTGCCGGTTCCTGATGCACCAGAATCATTCTCACTTGAGTCAGACGAGGAAGAGGAAGAGGATGAAACTTCTGGTCCTGAACCATCAATGTCACAGGACCCACATTTTCTCCCATCCTCCTCCTCTGAACCACACCTCATAACACAAGGTGAACTGAATGACCTTGTCAGGGATTTGGAACTACCCAAGAGTAAGGCAGAGCTGTTGGGCTCCAGACTACAGCAGTGGAATCTCCTGGCAGGTGATGTTAGGGTTTCCATGTTCCGTGAAAAGGATCTTGTCCCATTCTTCTTCATGGAAGGTGATCTTGTAGCCTGCAACAACATCGATGGTGTGATGGCAGCCCTCAACATCGTTCACAATCCAGATGAGTGGAGACTGTTCATTGATTCATCGAAGACGAGTCTTAAAGCTGTTTTGCTGCATAATGGCAATGTTTTGCCATCAATTCCAGTTGGTCATGCAGTCCATATGAAGGAAACCTATGACAACATGAAACAACTTTTGAGGTGCATAAACTATGACCAACATCAGTGGCAGCTTTGTGGCAATTTGAAGGTTGTTGCTCTCTTGCTTGGTCTGCAGACTGGATACACAAAGTACTGCTGTTTTCTGCGAATGGGATAGTCAAGAGATTCCCACTACATCAAGATAGATTGGCCACTCCGACAGTCATTGGAGCCTGGGAGGAAAAGTGTTCAGCATCCACCACTTGTTGAATCAAGGAAGATTTTGTTACCACCCTTACACATCAAGCTGGGTCTGATGAAGAACTTTGTCAAGGCCATGGACAAAACACAAGCAGCTTTCAAGTACCTCCGTGGAAAATTTCCAAGGTTAAGTGAAGCTAAGATAAAGGAAGGTGTCTTTGTTGGTCTTCAGATTCATGAACTTCTTCGAGATGATGCATTTGACCATGCACTGCGTGGCAAGGAAAAGACGGCATGGAAAGCCTTCCAGTTAGTGGCAATAAATTTTCTCGGAAACAACAAGGCAGACAACTACAGGTTGTTGGTGGAAAACCTCCTCAAGGCATACAAAAGCCTTGGTTGCAACATGTCACTAAAGATACATTTTTTGCACTCTCATCTAGATTTTTTTCCACCGAACTGCGGAGCAGTGAGCGACGAGCACGGCGAGCGATTTCACCAGGACATTGCAACAATGGAGAAATGCTATCAGGGCAAATGGAGCCCATCAATGCTTGCAGACTATTGCTGGACAGTGACAAGAGATGCTCTATTTAATGAATACAAGAGACAAGCCAAGAAGCGCAGAGTAGACACTGAATAGGACTAAACTATGTACATAATAGTTTTTTGCCTTTTGTTTCATAATAAATTTTATTTATATAACCCTTTGCTGATTTTTAAAGTGTTACATAAATAGGACAGGTGAAATATTATCATGTAAAGCAACCATAAACACATGAAAAGACCTAGGTTTACAATTTATGATTAAAACTCTACTATCTACACAATATACATAGACATAAAATGTAAAAACTTAAATATCTTGGAAACAGTAGCCAATCAGTTGTTTTAATTGTCATATTTGAATTCAGCACATCAAAATACATAATAAATAGCACATTTTATCTCTGAAGCAGACGACTTCTAAAAAATTGTAGACCAGTGTTATCAGTACAATATTCCTGTAGCAAGCACAATGATTAGATGGAAAAGTAACAAAGTAATATACTCATGGAGGAGAAACCCACCATGGGCCAGGAGCTTAGTTACAAAAGACAGCAAAAATCATTTTTAATGCACAGACATGAGATCCCATTTCCCAAACCATAAAACAATAAAACCTAACAGATTTATCTAAACTTTACCCTACTTACAGAAGAGTGAAGAGTCTATTCTTGGAGGGAGACATTCTGGAGAGAAACTGCCCAGGACAAAGGAGGGAGAAACCAAACATTCCTTTGTCCTAGTTTGAAATTCCTACCTACCTTCCTATTGGCTGAATCTACCTGACTTAGGTAAGGTTAACCTCTTAATTCCCAGGCTACTGGCTAACCCTCATGATCATGACAGCAATAAACAATGCAGGTTGGGGGTCTCCTTGTTCAGGAGGGGGGCAGGCAGTTCACCTGCAGTGGTGGTGAGGAGGAGACTGCCACGCGGTAGGTGGGTGGCAGGGGGAGCGCAGGCCCACCCACTCCACTGCACCCCAGCCCAGGGCCCTGGATGCAGCAGAGCAGCTGCTGTTGGCTCAGCGGGGGCTCCTGCCCGCAAGGCCTAGGGCCTTTACCAGCCTGTGCTATCCCCTGAGCCACTTCCTCTCTCCCCCCTCAGCAGGTATCTGAGTCTCTGGCAAGTCACACGGGGAGTCAAAGGTGGTGTCATCCCACAGGGATCCCGGGGGCCCAATCCAGGCCTCAGCTGCTTGCAGGTCCAGTGGCTCCAGCTGGTCCGCAGGGTCCTGGGGTACAGGCTGGTTTTGGGGTTCAGGCAGGTGCTCCGGGTCCAGCAGGTCCTCAGGGTCCCAGGGTACAGGCTGGTGTCGGGGTTCAAGGAGGTCCTCCGGGTCAGCTGCACTCCGAGGCCCAGGCCCCGTCCCAGTCTCCCCAACAGGGAGCACTGGGCAAGCCTCTGGTTCCTCTGGGTCAGAGGGCAGGCCTGTCAGAGGGCCCAGCCAGGTCTCTGCCTCCCAGGCAGGGAGTTCTATGTGAGCCTCCAGGTCAGAGGCAGTTGGATGCCCAAGCCAGTTCTCGGCCTCCCCGGCAGGGAGCTCTGGGCAGGCCTCTGGCTCCTCCAGAGTCTAGGGCCCGAATGAGTCCTCAGCCTGGCTACTTATAGCCCTAGCCCTAGCCCTGCCCACTGACTTCCGGTCAGGTGACGAGGAGGGGCTAGGCTGTGCCCAAAATGGCTCCCGGAGGGGTTGCCCTGCCTCCGGGTCAGTGGGCCACCAGTCCGCCCCACTACAGCCTTCAACTGCCTGTTCTTTTCTGTGTGAGGAAGTAGTGAGAATAGAAGCCTTTGCCTCTGAACTCATTCAGTACCCTTTCCACTGTTCCGATGGAGAGGAGTTGGCGGACCTCCTGTTTTAGCAGGTCCTTGTGAGAAGGGTCCCTGAAGACGGATAGGGTGGGTGGAGAGGCTGGAGATAGTGATGTGAAAGGAATGGTATAGCCCAGGGCTACTCAACTTTGAAAGCTCCAGGGGCCACAATGATACTCATAGCACATGACAAGGGCCGCAACTTAAGTATGGTTGTGTAACACACACACCTAGTATGGATCACTGTCCCATGCAATGGCACCTAGACCACCGCAACAGATAAGAACAAGAGATCTCTACAGCATGGGCTGAGATCCAGCTGGCTTTTAGCTCAAAGGGTAGAAGCTCCTATACTAAGCTCCAGAGGCCCCAGCTTCAAATCCGCCTGGTGGCGGTTACAGTTGCATATATATGCAAATATATGCAAATAGTTTCTTTCACACTGACAGGCATGAATATAAAACACTTCCCACAATGCCCTGGCGCTCCCAGCACCTTCTTGCTGTGGGCTAGAAACGCCAACACCCTGTACCTCTCTGTTCCAGCCAGCCCATCCGTTTGCATCTTTCAATGCTCACCCTCCTGCCTGGAATACACCTCACCATTGTGGAACGTGTTCCCACTGGAGGCCATGTTAAAAAAATCCCACCCGTGGGCCACGTGTTGGTGGTAGCTGGTGTAGCTGGATGCGACGATCTCAAGAACCCAACGATCAGATGTAATGGTGGACCAACGATGGTAAAAGGGTCTGAGGTGGTGGTGGAAAATGGGAACAGTGCGATTTGCGTGGATGTGCAACAGGGAGGATCTGTGAGCCCTCGACCAGGGAATCAAACCTGCTGTTTATTTGACGGTTGGTTAGAATTGCGGTTATTTTGAGTACACCTTCTCTGGGTTCTCTGTCTTGTCCGGGATTGATTGAATCCCCACTGCTGATATCCTGAATATGAGAAATCGCGGTGTCTCTGATAGGGTGTGTACTGCTTACGCCGATATGGGGGGGGGGGTGTACATACCGAGGGTATGGAGAGTTGTTCTGGAGTACTTGCTTCAGTGGAGGACCTCATCGGTCTTTTCAGCAAATAATTTCTGTTGGTCAAAAGGGATGTCCTCCACTTTATTTTGAAGCTCCCCGCAGGACTCTAGCAGTTTGTAGCCACGAGGCTTTCTGCATGACTATAAAGGTTGCCGTAGAACAAGCTGCTGTGTCTGCCACATCAAGTGCGATCTGCAGGCCTTTCCTAGCAGAGGCGTAGCCTTCCTGAATGATCAATTTCAGGATCGGTCTCTGAGTCTGGTAAGTACTCCATAATAGTAAGCCTTGTCAAAGTCATGGTTGGACAAAAGAGCTGAATAATTGGCGATGCGAAGCAGATGTGTTGAAGACGAGTATACCTTTCTGCCAAAAAGGTCCATGCACTTACTTTCTTTGTCAGCCGCAGCATTTTTCTACTGGGGAATCTTGGACCTCTGTTGAGCCGCATCCACGACTAGGGAATTAGGCTGAGGGTGGGAGAATAAAAATTCCATCCCCTTGGCCATGACAAAATACTTTTTGTCTGCTCACTTATTGGTTGGTGGAGCAGAGACTGGGGTCTGCCAGATCTCCTTGGCAGCCTCCATAATAGCCTCATCTATAGGCAGCACAATATTGGCTGGTTGGGAGGGCTGAAGATTTTTAAGTAGGCAATACTGTTTCTCCTGACCCTCGGTTAGTTGGACTCCTGGCTAGTGGCCACTCTCTTAAACAAGTACTGGAATTGTTTCAGGTTGTCAGTGGGTGACATGTCCCCTGGAATAACTGCTTTGTCTGCAGATGAAGAGGGTTGGTCCATGGGGGAAGTATCGGGATGATGCCCCACAGGTTCTGATTATTGACACTCTTCAGGTTCAGAATGATGAGGTGGAGGGGAAGAACTCGGAGGAGGTGGTGGAGTATGTTGTCTGTGAGCAGGTGCTGAAGAAGTAGCTTATCTATGTCTGGGAGAGGACCTATAGCATCCAGGTGACCAGTGCCTGGAATATGCAGGCTAGTGATGGTGGTAGCCAGTCATCCAGTGGGGTGGATGGTCGTGGTAGTATCTTAGTGTATAGTGATTGTAGTATGACCTCCTAGGGGATGAGTGCCTCAAGGAGAAGACACTTCTATGGTCCTCACAGTAAGCTGCACGCACCAATAACATCAGAGAGGGAGGCAGTGTTACTGAGCCCCTTGAAGTGGGGGGGAGGAGACAGACACATATGTCTTTAATAAGCATTGTATGGAAATGCATGCTCCGGTGCCGGAGATAGTGGGAACACCAATGTATGGTGTCTTACATATAAGGGAAAATTGTGCCTAGTTCCTGAACATTGTGGTACCGGTAACCCCGGTATCGGCGGTGAACGTGCCAGTGCTGGAGAGAAAGTCAGAGACTCTGAGGCTTATTAGATTTGGTACAGGCTTTTATCAGTGCCGGTAGTCTGCTGGACACATCCGGCACTGGAGTAGGAAGCTGAGATGTCAGTTCTGGCTACCTATTTTGAATTGGTGTGGTGGTTGCTGCTGGTGCCACTGCCAGTGCAGGCACCGGTGCTGCAGTCTTTGCAGCTGAGACTGTCGGTGCCACTGCTGACATCAGTGCTGAAAGGTCAGAGACACCCCTGCTGTTGGCACCAATGGTGCCTTGTGTCGCGTTTTCATATCCAGGGCAGCCTTAGAGCATGAAGACACGGTGCTGGATGTTCCTGGCTTGTCCCCTGCACTGACTCTACTCGTTGGAACCAGCAGAAGCGAACCTGCTGGTGAGGCATGTTTCTTAGCTGAAGACCCCAAACTCGGGGAAGAGGCCCTCCATTTTTGGACTCTGACAGGATCAGAGTGAGTAGCGGACAGCGTAGAGTCCGATGGCTGAAGCGCTTTGTCAAATAAGAGCATTCAAAGCCTCATCTCTCTGTCCCGGCATGCCTTCGCAGTCAGCTTATAGCAGTGTGAGCATTTCTGAGGCACATGTGCCTCGCCAAGACACCTAATACAAGAAAGTGCCCGTCAGAGGCAGGCATGGGTTCACGCATTTTTTGTAAGCCAAGACCAGTGAGCCCAGCATCACGAGAGGTGCTCTTGTCATTGTCAGGGCTGCCCACGTTTCTTTCTGTTTCTTCTTTTTTTTTTTTTTTTTTTGGTCAACTGCAGTCTTAAAAATGGCCAGTAGCTACGTTGTTTTATAAATTTTATTTATTTATTTATTTACTGAACAACAAACTTCTTAACACTAAACGATAACTAGGAACTGGGTATAAACTAAGCTATTTAACTAACTACTTTTTTTTTTCTACTAGAACAGCTGAGGAGAAGAGCTCACTCCGTCTGCGACCAAGGGCGGCAATGAAGGAACTGGTGGGAGGTGGACCACACACATGTGCAAAAGGGTGCAAAAGTCACGGGATACACATGCAGTCTGGCTGACTACTGCTACCTAAAACTTTGATCTATGGCATCAGGACGACCCAACACTAACAGTGGACCACCCATGGGGACATAACTCGAAGAAGAAGTACCCCTTCCTGTATATATATTCCGAGGCACGATGGTCGGGGACCAGGATGGGGATATGAGTGCCCTCTATGTTTCCCCTCCCTTCCCTGCAATAGGAAAGGCCATGGCAGCAAAGACATCCACAATGGTGTCAACGTTCCCCAAAGTGATGACCTTCCATAACAGCACGTTGTTGATGGCCTTGGCTACCTGCAGAAGCACGGCCCTGACTGTGGATTTCTACATGCAGAACTGATTCCCAGCAGAGTAGTAGCTGTCTGGCGTGGCAAGCTTCAACAGGGCAATGGCAACAGCAACACGCTTCTGCAGAGGGATGGTGGGTCGTAGTTGGGTGTCCTGTTGCCTGAGGGCAGGGGCAAGCCATTGGCAGAACTCGAGGAATGTAGCCTTCCACATGCAAAAGTTCTGGAGCCACTGCTGATCATCCCATCTCAGCAGGATGATGCGGTCCCACCAATCAGAACTGGTCTCCCTCCATCATAAGCGGCATTCCACGGTATCCATGGGACCGAGGGACATTTCCAGCAGCAGGAGCATCAGGATTTGGATGAAGGGGTTCTCCAGTTCAGGCTCGTCATTGTCCTGCTGAAGTAGCATGCGGGCAGTATGGATGAACTGCTCCATGAGGCATAGCTAGAGGCCCATGAGCATGGCACTGCTTTGTAGCAGCTCTGGCTGCATGATGTCAGTGCTGTGGCATCCAAAGGACAACTAGAGCACACTGCATCAGTTTGGTGTGGTGTTAGGGCTAGCCCTAGTTCGAAGTAGGGAGGCTAATGTAGGCATTAAATGAAGCCGGGATTTAAATATCCCGGGCTTTATTCATTTTCTCGGGCGCCATTTTAAATCTCTAGTCCAAACTAACTGCCTCGTTATACGCGCTACAGTCAGCGTTAACTCGAACTAAGTCCTTAGTTCGAGTTAACACCGTTACACCTCATGGAACAGTTCCATGAGGTGTAACAGTTAACTCGAACTAAGGACTTAGTTCGAGTTAACGTTTGACTGTAGCGTGTAGCCGCAGGCAGTTAGTTTGGACTAGGGGGATTTTAAAATGGCGCCCGGACGGGAAAATGCAAATAAAGCCCGGGATATTTAAATCCCGGGCTTCATTTGCAACTTCGAATGCCTACATTAGCCTCCCTACTTCGAACTAGGGGGCTAGTGTAGACACACCCTATAGGAATGGCATGTGAGATGCAGCCATAGAGAGGAGCCCCTGAAAGCACGCGTCTCAACTTGCCTGACCAAACAGCCACAGGAAGTGTCCACCCTCCTGGTGTCCTCCCCAGAGTGCTTCCAGGGGCTCTAAATCTGAGGCAGGCTCCAATCAGTGTGGACGCACTATTTCAAAATAATTCTGAGTTATTTCAATGATCTGCCATAGTGTGGACACGTTATTTTTGTTAGTCTTTAAGGTGCTACTAGACTATTTGTTGTTTTTGAAGTTTTTCCTGTTACAGACTAACTCGGCTACCCCTCTGAATATTTTGATTTTGTTATTTTTTGAGTTATTATTTCAATTTTACTTATTTTGAAATTTCCTAGTATAGACATGCCCGGGGTGGAGAGGGGGGAGGAGAGGAATAAATTCTTCCTCCAACAGAAAAATTGCAGAGAAATCTCTGTGACATTCACCTTGTGGATATTTTTGTCCCTTTAGCCTTCTCCTATAAGCTTTCCTATAGCATAGTGGAGGTAACCAGGCCCATATTTCTCATGTCAGTGTTTAAGGGGAGATGCAAGATTCCAATTGTTCACTTCCCCACTACCCCCAATCTTGCTACCTGTTCTTACTGCCATACCTGAGCCCATTATTTCCTTTGCTCTCCATGTCCACAATTCCAAATGCACTCTCCATATGCTGTCATTAGGTTTGTGCTCTCCCCCCACCCATGGGCAAATGATTTTTTCTGTCCATACATTCTTTGGGTCAACACAGCCCATTTTGAGTCCTGCCAACATGCAGCAAGAAAGAGCAGCAATCAAAAAAACACTAATCATCTGTTTTCAGAAATCTTCTCATTTGCTTGTATTTATTTGCAAAGTGCACATGTAAAACCAAATTCATTTGTCTCAAAAGGAGATATAATACAGTTTCACTTTCTGTAGTGTCTTTCAGTCAAACTATACTCCCAAGTCACTTTAGAAAATTAAATTATACAATTGCAAAGTTTCACACTCCCTCTCTGTCTCACAAACATACATAGTAGAAAAACTGATAAGGATCAAGGAGAAAACTATTTTTTCATATGAAGTTTGAAAGCAAATGGAGAGACAAAGAAAGATAAGAAGCTGGTTCAGATGGAAGCAGATGCAATAAAAACATCTTCATAACAAAATGTGTAAAGATTATGTGGATAGACCAAGAGGAGGCCAGTGCTTAATGAACACAGGAAAGGGAAGAGGAGAGATAAGTGGTTCCTGAGGCAGTCTGGAGCTGGTCCTTGAAAGATTTTAGAAAACAGGGGCAGTTTTGAACTGGAACCTGAAATGGGGACCCAGGGGAACTGTCTGGTCCAATGGATGATGTGACAGTTTTTCTCTTTTCACAAGCAAAAGTAGGAAGCATTAGATTCTACATATTAGGAAACAGGAGAGGTTTGTAAAAAGGAATTGCTATGGTCAAAGGATTCCAGCAAGATAGAGTCAAGGCACTGACATACATGAATAACAATTCAGAGATGCCAAGAGGAAAATTTCTCGAAATGGGAAACATAGAGTGATACCATGAGGAATACCACCTAACTCGATTTAGGGCTTTATTCCAGAATCCCGTTTCACTGCCACGTGTAGACGCGGGCAGTTACTTCGGGCTAGTCAATTTCTAAAATGGCAACCGGCCGGGAACATGCAAATCAAGCGCGGGATATTTAAATCCCGGGCTTGATTTGCAATTTCAGTTGCCCTCATTAGCCTCCCTAGATCGATCTAGGGGGCTAGTGTAGACGTACCCTAAGAGCCTGATTCAAAGTCCACTGAAGTCAATGTGGGTTTTTATGCTGAGATTCATGAGTTTTGGATCAGGCCCTGGAAGCGTCTCAAAAGAAATGAATGAGCAATTTGATAAGTAAGAGTGCAAATCTGGCTACAGAGAACCAAATGCACAGTTAGACCGCTGGTGTAGACAGACAAATTCAACCATAATAGTGAAGGCTATGCTGAGGACACAGAAAGAGCTTTCATTGGCAGAAAGTTTGGCGTCATTAAATATATGGAGTGGCTTCTAACTGGCTGGAGTGAAAACTAGTCTGAATCATTCAAGTTATGCTGTGTCAGAGAGCTGGAAAAATTAGAAACAAATACTTTCTCAGTTAGGTGCTTGAGTGAAAGTAGCAGAACACAAGATTATAGATTTTATGTGGAGAAAGCAAAGAGAAACAAAAATATTTTCATGCATTTCTCAAATGCAAGGTTTTTTGTTATTTTTAAATCCTCACTCATTATGGTTTCTGAACAAAATGTCAAGGAATGTTGCACAGATTTCACAATACTCAATGGTGTTTCAAAAAAAACCCCACCCATAGGTAAGTACATGGAGGATAGGTCTATCAATGACTATTAGCCAGGATGGGCAGGGATGGTGTTTCTAGCCTCTGTCGGAAATGGCCGACAGATGATGGATTACTAGATTATTGCCTGTTCACTCCCTCTGAAGCACTTGGCATTGGACCCTGTCACAAGAAAGGATACTAGGCTAGATGGACATTGGTCTGACCCAGGATAGATATTCTTAAGTACACACTACGCACGGCCTCTCAAACTGTAAAGTAAGTGGTGGGAATGATAAAAGGGACCAAGAAGACAATGTTTAGTTCTATATCTGGTTTGGGTTAGTGTCTGAGTTTCAATTTCAAAGGTCAACCCTAGGAGAGTTTAAGTTTAGATTTGTGGGCAACAAATCTTGGGAGCTATTTTTGAGAGATTCTGGCAACAACTGATAGAAATCTTGCAAAGTCAACTAATCATATGACATTTCTGCTTTCTTGAATGGTGGAAATTTTTGCAAGCTCACTATTTCCAAGAGTTTCTTGACCCAAAAATTTACAAGAATCCCACATGGCATTTTTAGTCTTTTTCAGAGAAGAACTTCATTATAGAATCATAGAGCACTAGAAATGGAAGGGACCTCAAGAGGTCATCAAGACCAATCTGCTGCCTTTATGGCAGGACCAATCACAATCTAGATCGGGGTGGGCAATAATTTTTAATTGGGGGCCACTCCAAGATTTTGGTAAGTGGTCAAGGGCCACACTTCTGTGGAGGGGGCACAGGGTCTTGGACGGCAGGTAGGCTATAGAAGGAAGTTTGGGATAGAGGACTGAGGTGCAGGAGGGACTGTGGGGTCTGAGGGGAAGTTTGGGTGAAAGAGGGGGTTATGATCTGGGGGCAGGGGCTTGGGGTGAAGGATCGAGGAGAGGATTCTGGCCTGGAGGAGGAGTGTAGGAGGGGGTGCAGGGTCTGGGAGGGAGTCGTGACCTGGAGGAAGGGGTGCAGAAGGTTTGGGTGGTAATGTGGGGCAGGGGAATGGGGTGCAGGGTCAGGGAGAGGTATGTGTGCAGGAAAGGATTCTGGCTTGGGGAAGGGGTGTAGGATGGGGTGCAGATCTAGGAGGGAGTTGTGACCTGGAGGAGGTGGGGAAAGGGGATACAGAGGGTTTGGGTGGTGGTCTGGGGCAAGTCGCTGGGGAGAGACAAGGGGTGGGGTGCCAGAGGCAGGCTCTGGCTGGGAGGTGCTTACCTAGGCAGCTCCCAGCCAGCAGCTCTGCAGGAACCTGAGCCTCCTTGCTTGTGTGCTGGGCAGCAGCTGATCCATGTGGTTCTGCTCCAGCACAGAGAGAGAAGGGGTGTGTGAGGAGGCTTCATTTGCTGCCCCTGCCTTCAACAAAAATTGGCCAATAGGAGCTGGGGGATTTTGCTAGGGGGTGGGGACAGCACTCAAAGCTTTCTCCTCCCAGCCCAGACTGCATAGCAATTAGCAGTCTGCTGTTTAAAGCGGCTGCAGCTGCTGTGTAATAAGGGTACTGAAGAGATGGCCGTAGGCTGGATCTGGCAGCTTGGCGGGCCGGATCCATCCCATTAGCCCCCTCTTGCCCACCCCTAATCTAGATCATCCCTGACAGATGTCTGTCTAACTTGCTCTTAAATATCTCAAAAGATGGAGATTCTACAACCTCCCTATGCAAATAATCCAGTGCTTAACCACCCTGACAGTTAGAAGTTTTTCTTAATACCCAAACTAAGCCTACTTTGCTGCAATTTAAGCTCATTGCTTCTTGTCCTATCATCAGAGAGTAAGAAGAAGAATTTTTCCTCCCTCTTCCTTGTAACACCCTTTTAAGTACTTGAAAGCTGCTATATTGTCCCTTCTCACTCTTCTCTTTTCCAAACTAAACAAACCCAATTCTTTCAGCCTTCCCTCACACGTCATATTTTCTAGACCTTTAACCTCTTTTTGTTGCTCATCTTTGGAACATCTTCAATTTCTTCACATCTTTCCTGCAAATGTGGTGCCCAGAACTGGACACAATACTCTACCTGAGATCTAATCAGTGCAGAATAGAGCAGAAGAATTACTTCTCATGTCTTGCTTGCAACATTCCCATAAATGAATCCCAAAATCATGTTTGCTTTTTTTGCAACAGTGTCACACTGTTGACTCATATTTAGCTTGTGGTCCACTATGACCCCTAGATTCCTTTCTGTAGTATTCCTTCCTAGACAGTCATTTCTAAGTGTGAAACTGGTTGTTCCTCCTTAAGTGGAGTACTTTGTATTTGTCCTTATTGAATCCCATCCTTTTTACCTCCAACCATTTCTGCAGTTTGTCCAGATGATTTTGAATTATGACTCTATCCTCCAAAGCACTTGCAACCCCTCCTGGCTTTATAAGCAAACTTTATAAGCATACTCTATGCCATTATCTAAATCTTTGAAGAAGATATTGAATAGAACCAATCCCTAAAACTGATCTCTTCGGAACCCCACTTCTTATGCCCTTCCAGCATGACTGTAAACCATTGATAAGTACTCTTTAAGGGTATGTCTACACTACAAAGTTAATTCGAACTAACAACCGTTAGTTCAAATTAACTTTCATAGGCGCTACACATGCAAACCGCTAGT
This sequence comes from Rafetus swinhoei, assembly GCA_019425775.1. Classification (NCBI taxonomy): domain Eukaryota; kingdom Metazoa; phylum Chordata; order Testudines; family Trionychidae; genus Rafetus; species Rafetus swinhoei. The sequence goes on along the minus strand of CM033424.1, from coordinate 224,200,199 downwards.
TCGAACTTAATTCGAACTAGCGGAGCGCTTAATTCGAACTAGGTAAACCTCATTCTACGAGGACTAACGCCTAGTTTGAATTAAGTAGTTTGAATTAAGGACTGTGTAGCCACTTAATTCGAACTAGTTGGAGGCTAGCCCTTCCCAGCTTGCCCTGGTGGCCACTCTGGGCACAACCAGGGAAACTCTTCTGCCCCCCTCCCTGCCCCGGAGCCCTTAAAGGGGCACGGTCTGGCTACACTGCTTGTGCCAGTTGCAAGCCTGCCAGCACCCAGCCAGCAGACCCTGCACCTGGCACGGGATGAGCCAGCCACCCGCTGCCACCCAGCCCTCCCCCTCTTCCCAGGACCAGGCTGGCGGCTCACAGGAGCCTGCCCGGGGCCGCAAGAGGCGAGCGCCCGCCTGGTCTAGTGCAGAGATCGTGGACCTCATCGAGGTTTGGGGGGAAGCCTCCAACGTCCACGATCTCCGCACTAGCCAGAGGAACGCGGCCGTCTACAGCCGCATGGCTGCCAGCTTGGCCACCAGAGGCCACATGCGGACCCGGGAGCAGGTCCGCTGCAAGGTCAAGGACCTGTGGCAATCCTACTCCAAGGCCTGCCAGCCAGGGGCCGACCCGGAGGCCTGCCCTCACTTTGCAGCCCAGGACCGCATCCTGGGGGCTCACGCCGTCCATGCCCCCCGGGTGGTGATCGACCCCGGGGCAGAGGGACCCGTTCCTGACACCGAGGAGGAGGAGGAGGACGCCGAGAGCCAGGAGCCTGCAGGGAGCCTGCCCAGGACCCAGGACCCCCGAGGCACCCCACAGAGCACATCGGCTGTGTCGTCTGAGGCCGAGGAGGGCTCCACATGTGAGTGCCATCGTGCTCCCCTTATGTGTACAGGGGTGGAGGGAGAGGGAGCCCAGGGACCGTGCGCCTGGGCCTTGCCCACCATGGAGCAGCAGCTGGGTGTCATGCAGGGGCCCTGGCCCGTTCCCCACACTGACCTGCCTTGCAGAGGGGGCTGGGTTTCACCACTGTGTCCCCAGGGAGAACTGACCACTGCTCTTGTTTCACCACAGCCGCAGCACCTGGGACTGCAGGGCACACCACCCCGCCTGCAACAGCCACCCGCACCTGGGCCAGCAGGCGCACCAGGAACCTGGAGGACTACCTCCGGCGGCACCTGTGGCTACTGGAGCACCAGCTCCGCACCCAGGACCACTGGGTCCGGGAGGACCTGCGGCTGTGGCAGCAGAGTTTGGAGGTGCTGGAGGAGCAGGGCCGTGCCCTCAGAGGCCACCTCCAGACCTTGGTCGACAGGTTCCTGCCTCCTCCTGCTCCGGCCCCGGCCGTCCCAGCTCTCGCTCCTCCTCCCACCCCTGCTCCCCCTCCCGCTTCCTCCACACCTCCCGTCCCTCCTGCCCTACCCTCCACACCCACTCCCCCCCGACGCCCCCGCACCCGCAGTGCTGCGAGACGGGAGAGCCAGCAGGACCCCCAACCCTGAGCTTTCCCTTCCCTTCCTCCCCTTCCTCCCCTTCTAGCTCCCTCCTCCCAGGTTTCCCCTCCCCTCTCCCACCTCATTCCTCCCTCCCCCACCCCAGTTATGTAAAATAAAAAGAGATTGTTGTTTTCAAAACAGGTGTCTTTATTTAACATTAGGAAGGGGGGTTAGGGAGGGGAAAGGAGAAGGAGGGGAGGGTGGAAGAAGGCCCCAATGGGGCATGCAGGGAGAGTTCAGTCCTCCTCCTCCACCTGGAAGCTCTCCCGCAGGGCTTCCCGGATCCGGACGGCCCCCCGCTGGGCCTCCCGGACGGCAGCGGTGCGGGGCTGAGCGTAGTGGCCAGCCATGCGGTCAGCCTCAGTCATCCAGGCTGGCAGGAATGCCTCCCCCTTCCGCTTGCACAAATTGTGCAGCACGCAACATGCTGCCACCACGGGAGGGATATTGTGCTCGGCAAGGTCGAGGCGGGTGAAGAGGCACCTAAATCTGGCTTTCAGGCATCCGAAGGCCCCCTCGATCACGCTGCAGGCCCTGGTTAGCCTGGCATTGAAGGCCTGGCGGGAGGGGTTGTGGTGCCCCGTGTACGGCTTCATCAGCCAGGGCACTGTTGTCTCCTCCCCACCCCCGTTTTCCCTTGGGGCAGCCCAATCCCTCCTTGCAGCTCCCCCCCTCCCCCCGGCCCAGTGGCCAGTGAGTGCCGTACCTGCATGAGCACTGCTCCGATGGTGGATCTCCCCACGCCGAACTGGTTCCCGACAGATCGGTAGCTGTCCGGCGTGGAGAGCTTCCAGAGGGCGATGGCCACACGCTTCTGGAGGGGGATGGCGGGACTCATGTGAGTGTCCCGTCACTCCAGAGCAGGGGCGAGCCACTCGCAGAGCTCCAGGAAGGTGTCCCTCTTCATCCTGAAGTTCTGGGTCCACTGTCTGTCTCCCCAGCACTCCAGGACGATGCGGTCCCACCAGTCGCTGCTCGTGTCCAGATGCCAGATGCGGCGGGGCACGCTCTCATCCGGGCACTGCTGCGGCTCCTCCACGGCCCCCAGGGAGGCCAGGTGGAGAGGCAGGGGGCTGATGTGCACCACGTGGTGCCAGGCAGCCTCCAGCCTTTGCTGGCAGGCTTGCAGCAGCAAGTCCAAGAACTGGAGCAGAATGCCCAGGGCGAGCTCTGGGTCCATGGTGCCAACTGCAGTGGTGTCCCCAGTGGGAACCACCGACACAGGCAGGCGCAGAGAAAAACGCTTTGCTGTCCCTCAGCGAGGTAGGCAAGCAAGCGGAAAAGCTGAGAACCGGCTGTCCAGGGAGGTCCCTTTAAGCACGAGCCTCAGATAGCCTCAGACAGCAGCCACACAAAGCAACTACTGACCTGATGCCTTGCCGGAACCGGTTTCAGCTGCCCTTAAATACGACCCAGCATCCAATCAGTGTGGACGCACTAGTTCAAATTAGCAAAACGCTAATTCGAACTAGTTTTTAAGTCTAGATGCGCTAATTCGAATTACCTTAGTTCGAATTAACTAATTCGAATTAAATTAGTTCGAATTAGTGCTGTAGTGTAGACATACCCTAAGGGTATGTCTACACTACAAAGTTAATTCGAAATAACAGCCATTATTTCGAATTAACTTTAATAGCATCTACACATACAAACCGCTATTTCGACATAAATTCAAAATAATGGAACCCTTATTTCGAATTTGGTAAACCTCATTCTACGAGGAATAACACCTAATTCGAAATAGCTAATTCGAAATAAGTGCTGTGTAGACACTTATTTCGAATTAGGGGGCCTCCAGCCCTTCCCAGGGAGCCCTGGTGGCCACTCTGGGCACAACCAGGAAAACTTGTCTGCTCCCCGCCCCAGCCCCGGAGCCCTTAAAGGGGCAGACTCTGGCCACAGTGCCTGTGCCAGTTGCCATCCTGCCAGCACACAGCCAGCAGACCGTGCACCTGGCACAGGATGAGCCAGCAACCCGCTGCCACCCAGCCCTCCACCGCTCCCCAGGACCAGGCTGGCGGCTCCCAGGAGTCTGCCACGGGCCGCAAAAGGCGGGCGCCTTCCTGGTCTAGTGCGGAGATAGTGGGCCTCATTGAGGTTTGGGGGGAGGCCTCCAATGCCCACGATCTCCGCACTAGGAGCAGGAATGCGGCCATCTACAGCCGCATGGTTACCAGCCTGGCCACCAGAGGCCACATGCACAGCCAGGAGCAGGTGCGGAGCAAGATCAAAGAGCTGCGGCAGGCCTATGCCAGGGCCTCCCAACCAGGGGCTGACCCGGAGGCCTGCTCGCAGTTCGAGGCCCTGGACCGCATCCCGGGGGGTCAGATGGTCCGTGCCCCCCGGTCGTCATCGACCCCGGGGCAGAGAGCCCTGCCCCTGACACAGGGGAAGAGGAACAAGAGGAGGAGGACAGCAGCCAGGAGCCTGCAAGGAGCGTGCCCTGCACCCAGGACCCCCGAGCCGAACCGGAGAGCCCGTCAGCAGCCTCATCTGAGGCCGGGGAGGCCTCCACATGTGAGTGCCATCACGGTCCCCTTATGCGGGGCGGGGGGGGGAGGGGAAGCCCAGGGACAGTGCATGTGGGCCTTGCCGACCATGGAGCAGGCGGCAACCTGTGCCTCTGCCATGCCATCCAGGACATGAGGCCTCAGCTGGGTGCCATGCAGGGGCCCTGGCCTGTTCCCCACACGCGTCTACGCATGAAGGCACATGATAGGCTCCTGATCCCGGGGAGAGACACTGCACACTGCCCTCCCTCCAGACGCCCCCTCTACACAGAGGCAGGGCACATCTCCCCTCCCCTCACCCCCACACACCACACTATAGGCAGCACAGGGGCTGGGGTGCAGTCCTGGGCCAGCTCACACTCCTGGGGATAGCAGGTGCGGAGACCTGCCGTCCTCGCCTTGCAGAGGTGGGCTGGGTTTCACCCACTGTGTCCCCAGGGAGAATTGACCACTTCTCTTGTTTCACTGCAGCCGCAGCACCTGCGAGTGCAGGACGCACCACCCCGCCTGGACCATCCACCCGCACCCGGGCCAGCAGGCGCACCCGCAACCTGGAGGAGTTCCAGAGGCAGCAGCTGCGCTTACAGGGACGGCAGGTCCACAGCCAGGAGCAGTGGGTGCAAGAGGACCTGCAGCTGTGGCGGGAGAGCTTGCAGGAGCTGCGGGAGCAGGGCTGTGACCTCCGCATGCACCTGCAGGCCCTGGCGGACCGATTGCTGCCTCCTGCTGCTCCAGCCCCTGCGGCCGCCCCAGCTATCGTTCCTCCTCCCACCCCTGCTTCCCCTCCCGCTTCTTCCGCACCCCCCATCCCTCCTGCCCCACCCTCCACACCAACTCCCCCCTGGGAACGCCGAGGCCCCCGCACCCGCAGTGCTGCGAGACGGGAGGGCCAGCAAGACCCCAACCCTGAGCTTCCCCTCTCCCTTCTTCCCCTTGCCTCCCCCTTCCAGCTCCCTCCTCCCAGGTTTCCCCCCTCCCCTCTCCCACCTCATTCCCCCCCCCCTTCCCCCCACCCCAGTTATGTTAAATAAAGAGAGTTTTTTGTGGCCACACAGGTGTTTTTATTGTATATCAGGAAGGGGGGTTAGGGAGGGGAAAGGGGAAGGAGGTGGGGGTGGAATGTAAGGCACAAGGCCCCTGTGGGGCACGCCAGGGGGACTTCAGTCCTTGCCTGCTGAGCCTGGCATTGAAGGCCTGCCGGGAAGGGCTGAGGTGTCCCGTGTAGGGCTTCCTCAGCCAGGGCTGTAGGGGGTAGGCCGCATCTCCCAGCAGGCACACTGGCATGTCCACGTCCCTGACCCTGATGTGGCGGTCGGGGAAGAAAGTCCCGGCGTGCAGCCTCTGGCACACAGAGGAGTTGCGGTACACCCGCGCGTCGTGTGCCTTGCCGGACCAGCCCACATCGATGTCCGTGAACTGGCCCCGGTGGTCAGACATGACCTGCAGGATCACGGAGAAGTACCCCTTCCTGTTTATGTAGAGGGGCGTCTGGTGGTCTGGGGCACGGATAGGGATGTGCGTCCCGTCGATTGCCCCCTCGCAGTTGGGGAAGCCCAGGGCGCCAAACCTCTGGATGACCGCGTCCAGGTTGGTGAGGCGGACAACTCTGCGGAGCAGCACTCTGTTGATGGCCTTCACCATCTGCAGAGAGACACAGCAAACCGAGGGTCACTGGGGTGCCCGGGTGGCTGGGAGTGTTCGTTCCCCGCCACTGCCCCACGCCCCACTCCCAGGAGCAACTCCCGCTGAAATCCTGGCCACCGCGGACGGTCTGTAGCACGGACGGGACAGACCGAACCTTCCCGGGGAGGGCACTTTCACCACCTCACCCCCGTTTTCCCTGGGGCAGCCCATGTCCTCCTTGCAGCCCCCCCGTCCTGGCCCAGTGGCCGGTGAGTGCCGTACCTGCATGAGCACCGCTCCTACGGTGCATCTGCCCACACCGAACTGGTTCCCCACGGATCGGTAGCTATCCGGCGTGGAAAGCTTCCAGAGGGCGATGGCCACCCGCTTGTGGAGGGGAATGGCGGGCCTCATGCATGTGTCCCATCGCCGCAGAGCGGGGGCGAGCCACTCGCAGAGCTCAAGGAAGGTGTCCTTCTTCATCCTGAAGTTCTGGGTCCACTGTTGGTCTCCCCAGTGCTTCAGGATGATGTGGTCCCACCAGTCGCTGCTGGTGTCCAGACACCAGATGCAGCGGGGCACGCTGGCATCCGGGCGCTACTCCTCCAGGGCCCCCAGAGGGGCAGGGGGAGGGCCAGGGGGCTGGCCTGCAGCAGAAGGTGCCAGGCAGCCTCCAGCAATTGCTGCCAGGCTTGCAGCAAGACATTCAACATGAGCACCAGAGTGCCCAGGGGCCGCTCTGGCTCCATGGTGCTGAGTGCTGCAGTGTCCCAAACGAGAGCGACCGAAGTAGGCGGAGAGGAAAATGCTTTGCTGTCCCTCGGTGAGGTAGGCAAGCAAGCGGGAAAGCTGAGAACCGGCTGTCCAGGGTGGTCCCTTTAAGCACGAGCCTCAGATAGCCTGAGAGAGCAGCCACACAAAGCAACTACTGACCTGATGCCCTGCTGGAACCGGTCTCAGCTGCCCTTAAATGTGATCCAGCGTCCAATCAGTGTGGACTCGCTATTTCGAAATAGCAAAACGCTATTTCGAATTAGTTTTTGTGTCTAGATGCATTATTTCAATTTAGCTTATTTCTAATTAACTAATTTGAAATAAGTTAATTTGAAATAGCACTGTCATGTAGACATACCCTAAGAGCGGTTATCCAATTGGTTATTCACCCACCTAACAGTAACCTTTAATAGTAATGTTATATTTCCCTAATTTATTGATAAGAAGGTCATGTATCAAATGCTTTACTAAAGCCTAAGTATACCATATTTACCACTTCTACCTTGTTATCCTATCAAAGAAAGCTATTGGGTTGGTTTGACATGATTTGTTCTTAACAAATCCATGCTGACTGTTACTTACCATCTTATTATCTTCCAGATGTTTGCAGATGGATTCCTTGGTTATTTGCTCCATTATCTTTCCTGATACAGAAGTTAAGCTGACTGGTCTGTAGTTTCCTATGTTATCCTTATTTCCCTCTTTTATAGATGGGCACTAAAATTGCCCTTTTCCAGTCTTCTGGAATCTCTTCCATCTTCCATGACTTTTCAAAGATGATGGCTAATGGCTCGGACACCTCCTCAATTGGCCCCTTGAGTATTCTAGGATGCATTTCATCAGGCCCTAGTGACTTGAAGACATCCAACTTTTCTAAGTTTTTTTTTTAACTAGTTCTTTACCTAATTTAACTTCTGAACCTACCCAATTTTCACTGGCATTCATTATGTTAAGCATCCAATTGCCACCAACCTTCTTGGTGAAAACCAAACAAAGAAGTTAAACATCTCTTTCATTTCCACATTTTATGTTATTGTTTTTCTCTCTTCATTGAGCAATGGTCCTACTTTGTCCTTGGTCTTCCTCTTGCTTCTAAAATATTTGTAGATTTTTTTCTTGTTACCCTTTAATGTCTCTAGCTAGATTGAGCTCATTTTGTACCTTTGCCTTTCTAATTCTGCCCCTACATACTTGTGTTATTTGTTTATATTCATCCTTTGTACTTTGGCCTGGTTTCCATTTTTCATAAAAGTCATTTTTATTTTTACATCATTCAAGATCTCCTGGTTAAGCCAAGGGGCTCTTTTGTCATACTTCCTATCTTTTCTACACAGTGGAATGGTGTGTTCTCGAGTCCTTAAAAATGTCCCTTTGAAAAACTGTCAACTGTCTTCAACTGTTTTTCCTCTTAGTCTTGCTTCCCATGGGATCTTATCTACCAGGTCCCTGAATGTACTAAAATCAGCTTTCTTGAAATCCATTGTCTTTATTTTGCTATTCTCCTTTCTACCATTTCTTAGAATCATTAACTATCATTTCATGATCACTTTCACCCAAGCTTCCTTCCACTTTCAAACTCTCAACCAGTTCCTCCCTATTTGCAAAAATCACATCTAGAATAACCTCCCTTCTAGTAGCTTTCTTCTCCTTCTGAAGGATGGGAAGTGGGCTGGATAGAAATGAAAGTCAGATTTTATCAGAAGTTGAGCTGCTCCAGCAGGAAGAGATAGGAGATTGGTGTGCATAGATAGAAGATGTTTTTACTAAGTCAAGTGCTGACCTTTCGGGAGCTTATGCAAGCAAGGTCTCCTATACTCTGGACCTGTTTTCCCTCTAACATTTTCTATCCTTGGGTGAGTTGAATTTTCTTTTGGGTGGGTTGAAATTTCTTATATGCAACACCAATATTGAGGTAGTGTGTGAATGTACACCACCGATACAAACAAAACACATACACATAGTATAAAGTCCCAGAAAAAAAATTAACGCATGGCTTCAGGGTTTGTAGATAGATGCATGTTTCAAAGAGCTTGCAAATAAGGTTTCATCCTACAAAACAACTAGCATCACACCTAGTACTTGCTACTTTTGACTCAAAAGAGATAGAACTTTACCACAAAGCAAAGATTTGGCCTTAATGCAATACAATATACCATGTATTAATTAGTAACACAGGATTTTAAAAAATTATTAAAATCAGAGTTTTAGATATCTGCAACACGCCAAAAAATCTATTAAAAGAATCTTTTTATTTCTTACCTTAAGCCATTAACACCTATGTAAATTTTGTTCAAAATGTAACCATGCAGATGTCTCCTGGAACACACCATACCCCATGCAGCCTGCTTCTCTCCAACCCAGCCAGCCAGAGAGGACTGCAGCAAGTGAATCAGGGACACCCCAAACAAACTCAGCCCCTCACTTCCACCTCACTGCAAAGATGCCAGCATCTGCCCACCCCCTTTCTCCCACCTACCCCTGTGCAATCTGCTCCCCCCAGCCCAGGTGGGGGTGGGATAAAATCCTGCTTCTCAAACTAACTGGCACCAGCAGTCTGTCCTGTCCTAACTCCCAGTTAAAGCACAAGTTATTCACACCTTCCCCAACTCACTGCACAAACTCCCCCCCTGCCTCCACCTCACCCCAATGCCAGCACCCACTCACCTCCTCTTTCCCCCACTTACCCCATGCAGTCAGCCCCTTATCTCCCCCTTCCCAGGAGGTTTGAGAATGCTGTGTTCCTGCCTCTTTCTCCTCATCCAGACAGGACTCTCCAAACTCCCCTCCCCTCCTCTCTGACTCCGCCTCAGCCAATCACTCCCTCCTCCTCCTCTCCTCCAAGCCACTTATTGTCTCCTTATCTCCCTTGTTTACCTGCTCTTGGAGCTACTCAAACACAGAGCAGCTCTGTTTAGCTTCTTGCTTAGTGAGACGACGCCCTGCCCACCGCTGGTCAGCTGAGCTCCCCGCCTGCATAGGAGCTTTGAACTTCAGAGTGAAACTCAGAAAATAGTTGCGTGGTCGCAGCTCTGGATCTATAACCAAGATTTCCTGAAATCTATAATCAAGTGCCCACCCACATAAAAACAACATCCAAATTCATATTAATACAATGGTTTAGAAAATAAAAATATTTCCACAGCTATAATTATTCCAGGGTCAACAACTAATCTTTCTTTCAACCAAACACACACTAACTATTTCCCCCCCACATATAAGTGATCAGGGGAGTTTGACCTCACAATCCTTAGCTCCACACAGCACAATCATCTACCACTTGAACTAAAGGAACAGCTGGTAGAAGAAAGCTATTAACCAAATGAGCCTCTAAATAGGAACATGATATACACTTTACAAGTGGTGTTATACAATTATATATGAAAGAATAGTGGAGTGTTGGGTACCAGTTTCCTGGGATCTGTTCCTGACTCTGGGTGAAGAGAGTGGTCTAGCAGTTAAAAGCAATGGTTACAGACAGTATGTCAAGCCAACAGATTTGGCACATTTGTTCTGAAAGGCAGTGCAGCCAAGCAGATGTGATTAGGTATCTCTGATGTTAGGTGAGATCAGTTTTGAGTTTTCCCAGAAGTGATGTTTCATAACTCTCAGCTATGCTATTTGTTAACTTAAGGGAATGAATGCTGGAAGGGTTAGGAGCCCTTATTTGTATTAAGGGTTATGAAGTGCAAAGAAATATTAAAATCACTCCGAAAAAGATGTGAAGTCTGAATCTGTGAATTCCTTCTCTCACCTCCAAAGCACCTCCTCCTAAGCCAAAGGGCATTTCATGGGGGAATGCCTCTCTCTCTCTCTTTCATGTTGCCAGGCATTAATGGCTGCCAAATATGCAGATGTCATACAAGAGCTGACATTTGGTGGACTGGTAAACTCGAGTAGAATTCAGTTCCAAACATAAGATTAAATGATGAGGAAAAATCATTTTCTGGGTAAATCAACTTATTACAATGTGTAATCACTTTTAAACAAACAATATTAAGGTAAAAGATAGAATACCTAAACTCTATTACCTGCATTGTGTCTGGCAATGTACCCAAGTGCCCAGGCTGCAGCTTCCTTTACTCCGGGGTCAAAATCTTCCAAACAAATCACAAGTGTATCCAGAGCTCCACAATCAACAATTGCTTGAGCTAGCTGAGGAGAATGTTTACCAACAGCTCTTAACACAAACGCAGCCGCTTTCTTGTAGAAACGCTACACAAATTGGAAACAAAACATACATTTTTACTATCAATTACTTCAAACATCAAAAAGATCAGAACAAATACTAAAAGTAATATTTTTTATTACTGTTGATTAATTCCTATTGCAGTAGCACATAAGGTTCCAAATTAGGGATCAAAGCTCCATTGCACAAGACTCTGAATAAGCAATAACACATACAGACCCTCGCCTAGTCAGCTCACAATCTAAGGGAAGGTCTACACTGAGGAGTTATTTCAAAATGACTCCCCTTATTTTGAAGTAAGAAGGTAAGCATCTACACAGCAAGCCCGTTATTTCAAAATTATTTTCAAACAACAGGCTTCTTATTTTGAAATAATAAACCCTCATTTCATGAGCAATAATACCTATTTCAAAATTGCTGTTTTGAAATAGGGTGAGTGTGGAAGGTGCAGCTGTGCTTATTTTGAAATAATTGGCCTCCAAGGCTTCTCACAGCTGCCCTGGTGGCCACTCTGTCCACACCCCCAAAACTCTATAGCTTCTCTTCCCCTGAAGGCTTTAAAGCTTCATGAAGAAGGGAAAGGGCTTGTGGCATGACACAGGCCCTACTTCTACCGTGCCACACAGCAGAACACTGCACAGCCTTCCCTGCTGGCATGGCAAACCTCATCGCTCCTTCCAAGAAACCTCTGGCTGTAAGCATGCTGGCAGCCACCTCTGAAGTCCCTAGCCAGGGATGAAAGAGGGCTCCATCCTGGACTGGTGCAGAGATCCTGGCTCTCATAGAGGTCTGGGGCGAGGAGATGAAGAGAGGGTTACTCACCCTCTGCAGTAACTGAGGTTCTTCAAGATGGGTGTCCCTGTGGGTGCTCCACCTTAGGTGTTTGGGTGCCACAGCATGCCCGTCTGGAAGATTTTAATAGCAATGCTAGTGACAGGTAATTTGCGCATGCGCAGCACACTCTCCATGCTGGGCAGCTAATGTGCATGCACAGGCTACGAGCCCTTCATTTTCTTCTCTGCCCCAGCAGGGATGCGTGATGATCAGGGCTTGACAAACGGCGGCGAAACCTATTTGCCAGTCCCACACTGCGCATGCGCAAGACCCGCATTGCGCATGCGCGTGTCGCCGGTGAACAGGGCGACTGGCTGAAATCTACTCGCCACAGGCGAGTAGATTCAGTGATTTGTCGAGCCCTGGTGATGATGCACCAAAGCAGAGGGAAGGAAGGGTGGGTGGTGGATCACCCACAGGGACACCCATCTCAAAGACCCTCAGTTACTGCAGAGGGTGAGTAACCCTCTCTTCTTCTTCGAGGAGTGTCCCTGTGGGTGCTCCACCTTAGGTGATTATGAAGCAGTGTGTCCACTAGAGGCAGGAGCTTCAGTCGGCGTAGTGTCCTTATGGACAGCTGTGAGAATGGAGTGACCAAACAGGGTTCCCCTAGAGGGATATGTATCAAGGGCGTAATGGGTTGTGAAAGTATGGGTGGACAACCAGGTAGCTGATTTAGAGATATCTGACAGGGGAATGCCCTGGATATATGCAGTTGATGCAGCCATTGCTCTGGTTGAGTGTGCACAAAGTTGTGCGGGCAGTTCTTTGCCAAAGGCTGCATATGCCACTCTTATGCACTCCACTATCCATTTGGAGAGTCTCTGAGAGGAAATGGGGAGTCCCAGAGATGGTTCAGCAGTTGAAATGAATAATCTGTTGGTTCTGCGGATATGTGTGGTTCTATCTATCCTGAACGTGATGGCCCTGTGGAGATCGAAGGTATGGAGCGTTGCTTGCACCTTGTTGTCGTGAGGCTTAGGAAAGAAGACAGGTAAGTTGATGGGCTCATTGCAATGGAATGCAGGGGGACCTTTGGCATGAACTTGGGGTGAGGCCGAAGTACCACCTTGTCTTTATGGAAGACAAATGGTGGGTCTGTCAGGAGGGCCCCAATTACTCCAACCCTTCTGGCAGATGTTATAGCCACAAGGAAGGCCACCTTCATGGAGAGGTGGAACAATGAGCATGTTGACATCGGCTCAAAGGGCTTTCTCGTTAGGGCCCTAAGAACAAGATTGAGGTCCCAGGTGGAGACTGGGGGTTTGATGGGCGGATAGGTGTTTTGCAGACCTTTGAGAAACCTTTTAGTTATCGGGTGTGTGAACACCGATGTATTGTGTATTGGTTGGTGAAGAGCGGAGATTGCAGCGAGATGGATTCTAAGGGAGATCAGGGAAAGGCCCAAGTTCTTAAGCTCCATGATGTATTGCAGGACTGCAGGTAGTGAAGCTGAAGCTGCGCTGAAGTTGTTTCTTTGGGACCAAGCAGAGAAGCGTCGCCATTTGTACAGGTAAGATTTCCGAGTGGATGTTCTGTGGCTGTTGAGAATTTCTTGGACTTGATTCGTGCATTGTGATTCTATTGGAGTGAGCCACTGAGAAACCATGCCTGGAGCTGGAGAGTGTGGAGGTGTGGATGATGGAGGAGGCCACAGTGCTGGGTGAGGAGATGCGGGAGCCGAGGGAGATGCCATGGCCGCTTGGATGACATTTGGAGCAGGTAAGTATACTACGTCAGCCTCGGACTGGCTGAGACAATGAGGATAATGTTGGCCTTGTCCATTCGACTTTTGTTCACCATTCGATGGGGAAGAGGTATTGGTGAAAAAGCATAGAGGAGTGCTATGCCCTAGTGGATTGTGAAAACATATCCCACGGAGCGTGAGCCGATGCCTGCACGTGAACAGTACTGAGGGCACTTTTTGTTGGTATGGGTCACAAATAGGTCTATATGGGGAAAACCCCAACATTGGAAGATTTGGTGTAGGGTGGTGGAACCCATTTCCCACTTGTGGTTGGAGGAGAAGTTCCTGCTGAGAGAGTCCACAGTTATGTTGTCTTTGCCTGTGAGGTGTGAGGCAACTAGGGTTATGTTATGTGCAATGCACCACGTCCAGAGGCAGACTGCTTCCCTGCAGAGGGGGTAAGATCTGGCCCCTCCCTACCTGTTGATGTAGAACATTGCAGCTTGGTTGTCTGTAAAAATCTGCACAGTGGAGTTGGAGATGTGGTCCTTGAAATGCTGGCAGGCGTAGAATACTGCACGGAGCTCAAGAGTATTGATGTGCAGAATGGTCTCTGCGGGCAACCATCGGGCTTGTGTGGTAAGGGTGCCAAGGTGAGCTCCCCAGCCTACTTGGGATGCATCCATGGTGACTGTAGCAGAGGGGGTTCGTTTTTGGAAGGGGACTCCAGCGCACAAGTTTTGTGCGTTCAGCCATTATTGGAGCGAGTTTCTGATGGTGAGTGGCACCAAGACCAGCTTGAGGAGGCTGTGTCTTCTTGGTCTGTATACTGTGCTGAGCCAGTGTTGTAATGGCCTCATGTGTAATCTGGCATGAGGGACTACAGTGGTGGCTACTGCCATGTGGCCTAAGAGCTGGAGACATGCTCTTGCAGGTAGTTGGGGAGCTGTGAAGTGGAGTTGGATGAGCTCCCGTATGGCCAGGAATCTCTGATGGGGCAGAGATGCAGTTGCGGTGGTACAATCTAATCGGGCCCCTATGAACTCTAGCATCTGGGTTGGTTGGAGTTGACATTTTGAGAGGTTTATCTGGAGGCCAAGGATCAAAAGAGTTCCATGGTGGTATTGACTGAGTTTTGTGTTTCTTGAAGGGAGTTGGCCCTTATAGGTAAGTCATCCAGATAAGGGAAGATGGACACTCCCTGCCTGCACAGATGAGCTGAGACTACTGCCAGTACCTTGGAGAATACTCTCGGTGCTGTGGAAAGACCGAAGGGGAGTACCATGTATTCAAAGTGGTGTCCACCCACAGTAAATCTGAGGTATTTCCTGTGCACGGAGTGGATAGGCACATGGAAATATGCGTAAGAACATAACATAAAAATGGCCACACCAGGTCAGACCAAAGGTCCATCAAGCCCAGTATTCTCTCTGCCGACAGTGGCCAATGCCAGGTGCCTCAGAGGGAGTGAACCGAACAGGTAATGATCAAGCCATCTCTCTCCTGCCATCCATCTCCACCCTCTGACAAACAGAGGCTAGGGACATCATACCTTACCCATCCTGGCTAATAGCCATTAATGGACTTAACCTCCATGAATGTATCTAGTTCTCTTTTAAACCCTGTTATAGTCCTAGCCTTCACAACCTCTTTAGGCAAGTAGTTCCACAAGTTGACTATGCGCCGTGTGAAGAAGAACTTCCTTTTATTTGTTTTAAACCTGCTGCCCATTAATTTCATTTGGTGGCCCCTAGTTCTTATATTATGGGAACAAATAAATAACTTTTCCTTATTCATTTTCTCCACACCACTCATGATTTTATAGACCTCTATCATATCTCCCCTTACTTTCCTCTTTTCCAAGCTGAAAAGTCCTAGTCTCTTTAATCTCTCCTCATATGGGATCCATTCCAAACCCCTAATCATTTTAGTTGTCCTTCTCTGAACCTTTTCTAATGCCAATATATCTTTTTTTGAGATGAGGAGACCACATCTGTACAAAGTATTCAAGATGTGGGCGTACCATGGGTTTATATAAGGGCAATAAGATATTCTCCATCTTATTCTCTATCCCTTTTTTAATGATTCCTAACATCCTGTTTGCTTTTTTGACTGCCGCTGCACACTGCGTGGACGGCTTCAGATAACTATCCATGATGACGCTAAGATCTCTTTCCTGATTAGTTGTAGCTAAATTAGTCCCAGTCATATGGTATGTATAGTTGGGGTTTTTTTTCCCCAATATGCATTATTTTATATTTATCCACATTAAATTTCATTTGCCATTTTGTTGCTCAATCACTTAGTTTGGTGAGATCTTTTTGAAGTTCTTCACGGTCTTCCTTGGTCTTAACTACCTTGAGCAGTTTAGTATCATCTGCAAACTTTGCCACTCACTGTTTACCCCTTTCTCCAGATCATTTATGATTAAGTTGAATAGGATTGGTCCTAGGATTGACCCTTGGGGAACACCACTAGTTACCCCTCTCCATTCTGAAAATTTACCATTTATTCCTATTCTTTGTTTCCGGTCTTTTAACCAGTTCTCAATCCATGAAAGGACCTTCCCTCTTATCCCATGACAACTTAATTTACGTAAGAGACTTTGGTGAGGGACCTTGTCAAACGCTTTCTGGAAATCTAAGTACACTATATCTACTGGATCCCCCCTTGTCCACATGTTTGTTGATCCCTTCAATGAACTCTAAGGCTGTGTCTACATTGGCGTGATTTTTGTGCCAAAGCGGCTGCTTTTGCGCAAAAATATGCTGCTTGTCTACACTGGCGGGGAGTTCTTGCGCGCGCAAGAACACTGACGTTCTAATGCGCAAGAATCACTGATTTCACACAAGAACTATGATGCTCCCACTCAGGAATAAGCCCTCTTGCGCAACTGTTCTTGCGCAAGAGGCCAGTGTAGACAGGCAACATGAATTTCTTGAGCAAGAAAGCCCGATGGCTAAAATGGCCATCGGAGCTTTCTTGTGCAAGAGAGCGTCTACACTGGCACGGATACTCTTGCGCAAAAGCACATCTCTTGCGCAAAGGCACATGCCAGTGTAGATGATCTCTTGCGCAAATACTTTAACGCAAGAACTCTTGCGTTAAAGAGTATTTGCGCAAGATCATGCCAATGTAGACGTAGCCTAATAGATTAGTAAGACATGATTTCCCTTTGCAGAAACCATGTTGACTTTTGCCCAACAAATTATGTTCTTCTGTGTGTCTGACTATTTTATTCTTTACTATTGTTTCAACTAATTTGCCTGGTACTGATGTTAGACTTACCAGTCTGTAATTGCCGGGATCGCCTTGAGCCCTCTTTAAATATTAGTGTTACATTAGCTATCTTCCAGTCATTGGGTACAGAAACTGATTTAAAGGATAGGTTATAAACCATAGTTAATAGTTCCGCAATTTTACATTTGAGTTCTTTCATAACTCTTGGGTCGAGAGCATCCTGGAGTCGCCAACCAGTTGTCTTTGTTGAGGGAGGGGACGATGGGAGAGGGAAACTATACAGAAGCACTGGGAAAGAACATGCTTGTTGAGGCCTCTGAAATCTAAGATTGGCCTCCACCCCCCTGACTTCTTTTCCGTGAGGAAATACCGGGAATAGAAGCCAGTGTTGCGGTACTGGTGGGGAAGATGTTCCACTGCTTTGATGGAGAGCAGGTGGTCGATTTCTTGGCATAGGATAGACTCATGAGATGGGTCCCTGAAGAGGGACGGGGTAAGTGGTTGGGGCTTTGGGATGGACAGAAACAGTATACAGTACCCGTTCTTTATGATGTCCAGCACCTACTTGTCGGATGTTATAAGGCGCCAGTGATGACAGAACAGTACTAGGCGTTGTGTGGATATCGGCGTACCATGAAGGACAGGAGGGGAGAGACAAATTTGACGACTCCCAACCTGAGCTTCAAAACGTTTGTCTATTATTAGAGGGCTGGGACAGGGTGGGCTGGTCAGTGGATTGCCACCTTCTCTCCTGGCGCTGGCACTTTCTCTGGTCGTAGTGCCTCTGCAGTTGAGTAAAGAAGGCAGGTCTGTACCTCTGTGTACAAGTGACCCCGACTTACAGCCACCCGACTTACAACCACCCGCATTTACAACCATTTTTTTCATGCAAGATAGCTCCTAAAAAAAACCATTTTACATCCGCCGCTCGTATTTACGACAGTGTATGACACAGACTCCACACATCATCCCAAAACAGGAAACGTACAAGGTCAGTCAGACTCACCAGGCTGCAGCTGCTGCTTGACCTGTGCACATCTCCGCCACATTGGTCTTCATTTTTTAGTTATTTTTGTGCATTATTTGAACTATTTAGTTTAGTTTTCCTTTATTTCTGTAGTCAATTTTGGTATTTTTAGGGTATAAAATGGGTTTCCAGGAATGGAACCACCATTTATAACATTGCATGTATGGGAAATAAGGGTTCGACTTACGACAGCTCAACTTACGACGGTTCTCCAGGAACCAATTAGGTCATAAATGCGGGGTCGCCTGTATAGCCTTTGTTTTAGTTTTGGCACAGGAACCTGAATGCCCAGTGTGCAAATAATGGCTCTAGAATCTTTCAAGGAGTACAACCAACTGTCGGTAGATTCCGCGAAGAGCTTTGGGCCCTCAAATGGGAGGTCTTTCACCCTTGTCTGGACTTCCTTTGGAAAGCCAGATATGTGGAGTCAGGATGTTCTCCTCATCACAACCGCCTCTTATGCCTGTGCCTCCTAGTGGGCCCTTGGGCATCTTTCAGAACATATCAGCAGCAGTGACAATACCATCATGCTGATCAGGTTCACTCAAGACCCACATTTGTGATCTCACTAGATGTGTCTGGGGATTAAACAGACTTCGATCACCCTTTCAGCAACGATGACTAGTTATTCATCTCACCCATCTGGATCCAGCCTGCCAAGTGAGTTGATCTGGCCCGCAGCCACCCTGCCACTCCCCCGTCCCCAGGCCAATCAAAACCTGAGGCCGGGATGGTGCACAAAGTCTCTTCCCTTCTCCAGGGACACGTAACACCAGAGGGAACCATGTGCCCCTGACTGGGGGGAGGAGACTTCATGCGCTCCTCGTCTCCAGGCCCTGATTGGCCTGGGGGTTGGGGAAGTGTGCAAAGTCTCCCACTACCTGCTCTCCCCTGCCAGGAGGGAACTGTGCACTGCTGGCCGGGTGGGGTGGGGAGCCAGAGACTTTGCATGCTCCCCCAACCCCAGGCCCTGATTGGCCTGGAGCTGGGGGGAGTGCATGAAATTTCCTCCTCCCACCATGGGCGTGCAGTTCCCTGGTGGGGCCAGGCAGGGGAGCCAGAGACTATGTCTGCTCCCCCGGCCCCAGGTCCTTCCAAGTGGCTGGGAGGCATGGCGAGGGGAGAGGGAGGTGAGGCGCCTCCCAAACTAAGTGGAAAGCTTCCCTTCGGCCCCCCTCCTGATGCTGCTGCGTTCTTTCTTTCTTTCTTTCTTTCCTCCTTTTTTCCTTCCTTCCTTTCTTGGCGGGGGGAGGGAGTGGAGTGTGACCCCTGATTGGCCTAGGGGCGGAGGATGCACAGGAAGTCTCCTCACAGTACCAGGGGTGCGTGGTGCCTATAGGGAACCACCAGCTGTTCAAAACAGCCGGCAGTTCTCTCTAGGTGCTGGGTGCCCCTGGCAATGCAGGGGACAAAGACTTCATGCGCTCCCTCACCCCCAGGGCAATCAGGGTCTGTGGGTAGGGGAGCACTCAAAGTCTCCTAGTCCCACCCTTCCACCTGAGGCCCTGCCCTTTCCAGGGCAGCCTGCAAGCACTTCCTAAATTCGCGAAGTGGTCTCCTTTCAAAAATGATTGCCCACCCCGATCTGGGAGCAGCTGTCCCAGCAGCACAAGACAGTGTGTGATGTTCCACAGCACCGTGGAGCGCCTGCTCGCCATCATTGAGCATTCCAGTGGCCCCCCTCCAGCACTCGCTCCCCTCAAGTCTCTCCAGCACCCACTCCCCCGCCACCTCCAGATTCTCCTCTTACCCTCCCCGCCTCCCCACCCACACCAGGGCTGCTGAGGGCCACACACACACGAGGTGGTGTGATCTCTCAGGCAGCCAAGGCATCCCAAGGTGCCAGAGGCAGGCGCCAGTCCCAGCCCCATCCCGGAGCCCCTTCCTCCTCCTTTGCCCTCTTCCTCCTACATGGGTTCTTTCACCAGTCCCTCCCCAAATAAAAATCACTGAGTTTATTGTTCCAAAACAAAAAGTCTGGTTTATTTTATCTGCAGGAGAGGGAGAAGTTGGGAAAGGGAGGGAAGGGGAAAGGAGGGGTGAGGGAGGAAAGGCACAGAGGGGCAATGCAGAGGCCCTGGTGGGGGGGCCCATGGGAGAGTCTCACAGGTGGCCTTGGCTGAAATCCTCCCTCAAGGCCTCCTGGATGTGCACAGCCCCCTGATGGGCTTGCCAGATGGCAGCAGTGCCCAGCTGCTCAAAAGCCCTGGTGAGCCACTCTGCTCTGCCCCCCCCAACCTGGCAGGAAAGTCTCCCCCCTTGTTCTCACACAGTTTGTGGAGAACACAGCAGGCCGCCACCACCTGGGGGATGTTCAGGTCACCGAGGTCCAGGCGGGTAAGGAGACACCAGAATCTCCCTTTGAGGTGGCTGACGGCACCCTCCACAACAATGCAGCACCTGCTGAGCCTAGTGTTGTACCATTCTTTGGTGGGGTCCAAGTGTCCCGTGTAAGGCTTCATTAGCCAGGAGAGTAAGGGGTAGGCTGCATCGCTCACAATGCAGATCATAGAATCGTAGAATGCTAGGACTGGAAGGGACCTCAAGAGGTCATCAAGTCCAGTCCCCTGCCCTCATGGCAGGACCCAGTAGATAATCCCTGATTGACATTTATCTAACCTACTCTTAAATATCTCCAGAGATGGAGATTCCACAACCACCCTAGGCAATTTATTCCAGTGTTTAACCACCCTGACAGTTAGGAACTTTTTCCTAATGTCCAACCTAAACCTCCCTGGTTGCAGTTTAAGCCCATTGCTTCTTGTTCTATCCTCAGAGGCCAGGAAGAACAAGTTTTCTCCCTCCTCCTTGTGACACCCTTTTAGATATCTGAAAACTGCTATCATGTCCCCTCTCAATCGTCTCTTTTCCAAACTAAACAAGCCCAATTCTTTCAGTCTTCCTTCATAGGTTATGTTCTCTAGACCTTTAATCATTCTTGTTGCTCTTCTCTGGACCTTCTCCAATTTCTCCACATCTTTCTTGAAATGTGGTGCCCAGAACTGGACAAAATACTCCAACTGAGGCCTAATCAGTGCAGAGTAGAGCGGAAGAATGACTTCTCGTGTCTTGTTCACAACACACCTGTTAAGGCATCCTAGAATCATGTTTGCTTTTTTTGCAGCAGCGTCACACTGTTGACTCTCATTTAGCTTGTGGTCCACTATAACCCCTAGATCCCTTTCTGCTGTACTCCTTCTTGGACAGTCGCTTCCCATTCTGTATGTGTGAAAACTGATTGTTCCTTCCTAAGTGGAGCACTTTGCATTTGTCCTTATTAAACTTCATCCTGTTTACCTCAGACCATTTCTCTAATTTGTCCAGATCATTTTGAATGATGACCCTATCCTCCAAAGCAGTTGCAAGCCCTCCTAGTTTGATATCATCTGCAAACTTAATAAGCGTACTCTCTATGCCGATATCTAAATCGTTGATGAAAATATTGAACAGAACCGGTTCCAAAACAGACCCTGCGGAACCCCACTTGTTATACCTTTCCAGCAGGATTGTGAACCGTTAATAACTACTCTCTGGGAATGGTTATCCAGCCAGTTATTCACCCACCTTACAGTAGTCCCATCTAAGTTATATTTGCTTAGTTTATTGATAAGAAGGTCATGTGAGACCGTATCAAATGCCTTACTAAAGTCTAGGTATACCACACCAACCACTTCTCCCTTATCCACAAGACTTGTTATCCTATCAAAGAAAGCTATCAGATTGGTTTGGCATGATTTGATTTGTTCTTTACAAATCCATGGTGTTACCTATCTGTTACCTATCAACTTATTTTTTTCCAGATGTTCGCAGATGATTTCCTTAATTACTTGCTCTATTATCTTCCCTGGCACAAAAGTTAAACTAACTGGTCTGTAGTTTCCTGGGTTGTTCTTATTTCCCTTTTTATAGATGGGCCCTATATTTGCCCTTTTCCAGTCTTCTGGAATCTCTCCCAACTGCCATGATTTTCCAAAGATGATAGCTAAAGGCTCAGATACCTCCTCTATCAGCTCCTTGAGTATTCTAGGATGCATTTCATCAGGCTCTGGTGACTTGCAGAAATCTAACTTTTCTAAGTGATTTTTAACTTCTTGTTTTTTTTTATTTTATCTTCTAAACCTACCCCCATCCCATTAGCATTCACTATGTTAGGCATTCCTTCATCAGACTTCTCAGTGAAGACCGAAACAAAGAAGTCATTAAGCATCTCTGCCATTTCCAAGTTACCTGTTACTGTTTCTCCCTCCTCACTGAGCAATGGGCCTACCCTGTCCTTGGTCTTCCTCTTGCTTCTAATATATTTATAGAATGTCTTCTTGTTTCCCTTTATGCCTGTAGCTAGTTTGAGCTCATTTTGTGCCTTTGCCTTTCTAATCTTGCCCCTGCATTCCTGTATTGTTTGCCTATATTCATCCTTTGTAATTTGTCCTAGTTTCCATTTTTTATATGACTCCTTTTTTTATTTTTAGATCATGCAAGATCTCCTGGTTGATCCAAGGCAGTCTTTTGCCATATTTTCTATCTTTCCTACGCAGCAGAATAGTTTGCTTTTGGGCCCTTAATAATGTCCCTTTGAAAAACTGCCAACTCTCTTCAGTTGTTTTTCCCCCTCAGTCTTGCTTCCCATAGGACCTTACCTACCAGCTCTCTGAGCTTACCAAAATCTGCCTTCCTGAAATCCATTATCTCTAATTTGCCTTTCTCCCTTCTACCATATCCTAGAATCATCAACTCTATGATTTCATGATCACTTTCACCCAAGCTGCCTTCCACTTTCAAATTCTCATTCCAAACCTCCCTATTTGTTAAAATCAAATCTAGAACAGCTTCCCCCCAGTAGCTTTTTCAACCTTCTAAAATGAAAAGATGGGCGTGGCCATGTCCTCAACCCTGATGGTGCAGTTGGGGGGAAAAGTATCAGTGTGCATTCTCTGGAACAGGCTGGAGTTCCAGAATATGCAGTCATCATGTACCTTCCACAATCAGCCGATGTTAATGTCTTTGAAGCCACCCCATTGGTCCACAAGGGCCTACTGGACCATTGAAAAGCACCCTTTCCTATTTATATAGCCGCAGGCCCGGTGGTCGGGGGCCAGGATGGGGATTTGGGTGCCATCAATGGTCCCTCCACAGTTGGGGAAGCCCATGGTGGCAAAGCCGGTGATGACGAGGTCAACATCACCCAGGGAGATGACCCTCCATAGCAGGATGGCACTGATGGTCCTCCCCATCTGTAAAAACATACAAACACAGATTCACAGGGTTGCAGGAACCCTTGGGAGGTCCTTGAGCCCAAGCCCCTTCCCACAACAGAAGCAACCCCAACTACCTCATCCCCGGCAGGGCTTTGTGAAGCCAGGACTAAAAATCCTCCAGGGAGGGAGACTCCACTCCCCCTCCCTAGGGAACCCCATTCCAGTGCCTTACCACCCTCTTAGGACAATAGTAACAGTCAAACCTGCATGAACACGGTCCCAATTGTCCATCTCTCCACACTGAACTGGTTCCTGACAGAGCGGTAGCTGTCCGGCATGACAAGCTTCCAGAGGGTGATGGCAACTCGCTTCTGGAGGGAGATGGTGGGTCGCATGTGGGTGTCCCATCACTGGAGGGTAGGGGCAAGCCACTCGCAGAGTTCCAGGAAGGCGTGTTGTTAATTATCCCCTGCGGTGGCACTTATACCACTTACAGAGAGAAAGAATGAGTGTGCTCTACAGCCTTAGCTAAGAGTCAGCTGGCTTTTACCTCAAGCTGTAGAGTTTCAGGCACTAAGTTCTAGAGGTCCTAGGTTCAGTTCCACCTGTCCATATTACAGTATGCAATAGGTAAACAGATAAAACGGGAGGGTTAAGAAGGTTTGACAAAAAGGTAACAGGAAAGATACATGTATTTGCATAAATGAATGGTCACAAGAGCTACAATTACAAAAAATCTGAACTGTTGGACCAGACTATGTATGTTATGCACCAATGTGCCCATAGCACAAGGCAAGCCCTAAGACAGATTCTATACAGTATTTATATGTTGAATATACTTATTCTCAAAAGGCCAAAAATATTACTTTAAAATATTTTACTGATGGGGAACAAAGACACAGACTAAAAGCCAGATGTTCAAGAGTATTTAGGCATCTAATGGTGCAGATAGATGCCTAATACAAGTTTTAAAAGTTCCTAAGTGAGTTGGGGTGCCTAAGCTTCAGCAAAGTCAATGAAAATTAGGCACCTAGCTTGCTTAATGATGCACATAGGCAGCCACTGGAATTCATAAAGTACCTACATACCATTAAAACACTATCCCTAAATGACTGCCCATTGTTTCAAGTCCCAAGGACCGAAACACTGCTTCACCTTTCCTCTCTGACTCTCTTGGGATGGCATAACATGCTCCTCTTTGAGCACCTGGCCATCTCTCTTCTCTGCCCCCTTTGGGTTCCTAGTGCCCCTATGGGCACTAGAAGGGAGTGTGCTTTATCTGAATAGAGACCAGTACTTGTGCTTTGGCTTTTTGTGGGGGCAGCACAAGTTATAGTAAGGGATCTGCAGACCAACATTTCCTATATGCCTATTGTGATGAGTTTTATAGACTCCTCAATAAGAGTAAAATAGTGAAACCAAACCAAGAAGGGCTCATCCCTCAACAGCTGCAGAATATGCTCTGGCAATCAAGCTGAGGGAGAGTGAAAGTAGGGCTGCCTGCAAAAAGCCAGTCAATAGAAGGATCTTGAGCATGGGTAACCTAACCTTTTTCTTTCCCCCTTCTGCCTTACAAGGTGGAAATCAGTAGACTTTGCAATTTGGAAGCCCCAGCTGACTATCTGAATCACTGAGATTGATTGAACAACCTTCTCTGAGGGAGAGGAGCAGAGGGCTGCGACCATGCCCCAGATTGAAGAGAGCACTGGGAAAGTAAGAAGTGGCTCAAAGTAGGCTGATCTGGGGCATCAGTCAGTGGGGATGGAAGTACCTCCCCTCTCATTCTCTTCTTGGTCCCTGGCCCAGGATCCACTGGAGAAGAAGGGCCCAGCTGCCCTATTCTTCCTTCTGACCCTAGCCCAAATTGAAGCAACACAGAGAATGACATACTGTAACTTAGATACCAGGCTCTCAGACTGCCTGACAAGGCTTCCTACCTCAGGACTTTGGAAACTGATGAGCTGTGACAAGCCCAGTAGGTCTTATGGCCCCTAAGTGAACATTGAGAGATGTTAGCCTAAAAGCCAGTGAAGTAAAAATGGCAGAACTCTCCAGGATTTCAGTGGCAGAATGACCAGGTTCTGAAATAGAAAATCAAGAGTGCCATTTTGGGAGGGCAGGGAGGCTACAACCAAATGTATCAGTACACTGCTTGCTCTTCTCCTTCCCCTGAAGGACTGAGGGGAAAGTACACAGTTTGTGTCGTTTAATCTTCTACTCTCTCCCCTCACCAGCTGGGAGTAAGAAGAATGCATGCAAGCTGTGTACTTTCCCCTTGCTCCCTCATAATGAGGGGAAGGGGAAGAAGAGTAAGTAGTGTCCCAGCATGCGTGGCTGTTGTCCCCTCCTCCCAAAATGGGGCCCTTGAGAAAAATAGGCTGCTTTTAATGAAAAAGGTATTGTGAATAATAATAATAACCCTAAAATATGTCTCTCTGGCCAAAGCATAATTTACTAGGAATAATATACCCATGAAAGGGCAGATCCTAAGCTGGTGTAAACTGCCAGCTTAGGATCTGCCCCAGTTTACACCAGCTGAGGATCTGCCCCAATATACACCTCTCTATGTGTGCATGTGCACATGTATGTGCATTATTCTTGTTTTATTGTGGGAAGAGATGCTTTTGTAGGATTTATTCTTATTCATAATATGTTGTTTTTAAAATAAAGCATTCACAAAAACAATGTCTATAAAACCTTTTTTTTTTCATTCCATTTTTATGACAAAACATTGATCTGATGCTTGATCCAGTAAGTTCTGCACACGTACAAATCAATGG
This sequence comes from Rafetus swinhoei, assembly GCA_019425775.1. NCBI lineage: Eukaryota > Metazoa > Chordata > Testudines > Trionychidae > Rafetus > Rafetus swinhoei. The sequence continues at coordinate 224,174,858 of CM033424.1, read as the reverse complement.
AAGTTCAACTTAAGGAGCGCTCACAGGATCAGATCCTTTTTTATACTGATGCATAAAGTGAATGCACAGGGAGTTGCCCATAGGAACTAACAAATTACTTGCATGTCTTGCTAAACTCTGTATGAACTGGATAATTAGTTTCCTTCACTCGCCCTCAGTCACGAAAGCACGGTAGGCCTTCCGTGACCTCACACTAATCTTGCTGATGCCCCAAGTGATTCTGAATCACAGCTGTCTCCTGGATGCATTGACAAGACACACACTTAAATGGAAAGATAAGTCAAGGCATCTAGGCTAACCTTGTATAGTTTCTGCTATCAAATAAATGGTGTAACATCAAAAAAACAAAGACCATAATTTTCTATCTTTAAAATATAGTTAAATAACCAAATTATTTATAACTTTGTCTATTAAGTCCTACTTTTGCTTCCATACTATATACATATTTTAGAATGAACGGGAGATTCCCTTCAATAACAAAATACTTACTTTTGTTATGACTGTAGAAGTATTAATCAGCTATGAAAATATTATTTGATTAGTGATTACTTTTGAGTTCTCAAAAGATTAAAAACTATGTACTTTCATTTCAGTGATAAGCACTGATATTATAACTTGCCTAAATTTCAAACAATAAAACTACAATCTAAAGGCAGTTAAATAAATGGGAATTATAGTCATATTATAACTCTCAAATTTCTGTATTTTCCAATCTCTAGGTACCATCTTTGAAAACACTGCAGTTAATCTAAGTTAGGATCTTAAAATTAGAATCCATCCAAAAACTGTAGGAAAAGTGAGGGAGAGTCCATCAGATATATTAATGCTATATCAAATGACATTTTATTTGACAAACAAGCAGATCAAATTCTTTTTATGTATTGTACTGTGTCTGTGTCAATAATTACATTTTATATTTCTTGTGCTATACAAGTTTCCAAATGTTTGTGTTTGGAAATATTAACAACAGGATAACAGCAATTCAATTTATGTTCATTTTATAAGCATTCAGAATTAAAAGAAACTAACCAATTATCAGTACAGCATTTCTGATTATAATTTTTTTTAAATCAGTCTTCTACAAATCCTTTTATTAACACTTCAGATTATAAATCATGAATTAAGAATAAGAACTTTTAAGTCTCATTGTGTTAGAGTACAGTATATTTTGACCTACTGAGAGATCATTGCACAAGCTGTACGTAACTTCAATACATGTACTACTGCACTAAGAGTCAAGACAGTCCATTAAGTTTTTTTTTTCCTACTGGCAGTTAAATTGTGTAAGCAAATAAAAATTCCTTACATTCTGTTCAGCCAATGAATATACAAGCTGTGGAAGAATGTCTCCCTTAACAACCGCCTCTGCCAGGTCATCGTTATAATTGGCAAGTCTCCCAAGTGCAAAAGCAGCAGTCTGTTGAATAGTTGGGACCACATCCAACAGAAGAGGCCTCAGCAAAGACATTACACCTGAATCGCATTAGAAAGAAGAAGAGAGAGATGATATAATAAGCAAAGATTTATGTAAACAGACTTTTTTGTTCATAAAAACAAATCAGATTCTTAACAAATAGCAGAAACTTATGTGAAATTCACAAGTATTCTATTGAAAATAAATCACATATTTTCCTGCTCCTGCTAATGTCTATAACATTCCCACCTGCTTTCCAGCAGGTACAGATATATTGCAACACATGGGTGGATGACGTATTATATGTAGGTACTTGTTTGCCTCTCTCTTTTCCAAGCATTTGAATTAATGTGTGTAAAGTTCTCAGTTGTTATCTATCACCAAAACCACCATGTTGTGGGGAAGTATTGTTATCTCTATTACACATATGAAGAAACCAGTTTCATCCCCAGTCCACCACAATAACTGTAAGACCATCTTTCCACTCCTCTCCTGATAGTCCATCTGGCATAAAACAAGCACACATAAAAGAGGTGAATATTTGGGGCCAAATCTTTAGAAATCCAGCAAAATCTTTTGTATTTGGGCTTTGCTCTATTATGAAGTCATCCTGGCCCCAATGGCCAGGATATCTAGACAGAGGCTATAGCTCCTAAAGTAGATTATAGAAAGAGTAGCACGTTTACTCTGTTAGACACACTTTTTTTTTTCCATCTGCAACATTTATAGATCTTCCAGTCATGTCCTTGACCCCTTGTGGCTAGTCTACATTTTCTTCCTTCACAGGAACACCTTGCAACATCTTTTCTCCTTTTGCTCCCTTGTAGTGCCCACCATCAGCTTTTAAAGTGCTTCTGGGACTTAGGTGCCCAGACAGCACTACAAGATTTGATCCTCTCTTAAAAACAGTTTAGAGATACTTTACCATCGTCCAGTTTCACTTTTGAAAATTCTAAGAGCAAACATAAAAGTTATAATAATACAGGACATCACAATAGTATTAATCACTTTCTGAAACATAAAATTATAAACAAAAACTTTTATAAATGGAAGCAATTTAAACTCTTATTTAACAACAGCAACAAATATGCTACCAAAGAAATGTAAATATGCACAGGCAATTCCATCTTGGGCTTCTGGTGATGAAACACAAATGCATTGTTTTTGATTTATGCTGCCACGACAACCTATTGATGTAATTACACCAGATTACATTACATACATTAAAGTGACTAATTTTGGAAGGGAAAGCTGTAATATATTGCTCTCCAGCTAGAAGAGTTAATGATATTTCATTATTATAATAATTATTTATTACATATTTATGGCAAATGCCCACAACATGCTAGCTTAATATATAAAAAAAGAAAACTCCCTGGCCTAAAGGTCTTACATAATGAATGTACCTTGGTGAATTGAGTTTGGGTACATTGTTCCTCTCATAATTGAACTATGCAGAGAGATGAAACAATTTAATCAGGAGCAGTTTAGAGGAGCATTTTAATTTTGACATAAAATACCTATAATACAGAGCCAAATCTAACAATCTAAAGAACAAACGCAAAACAAACGTTAAGTGATACATGCATGACTTCATAAAGAACACAATTTGTAGAGGAGGGAGGTTACTTATATTAATTGTGGTTCTTTGAAAGTTGCTTCCATATGCTAAGACCTGGTGGATGCACTTCCTCAGCTGTAAGGCAGTGGTTGCAACAGGCACAAGAGCACTGCATCACAGCTTTGACTGTTCAGAGCTATCGTAATTATACTCTATCTCGTTTTTTCGACTACACCAGTTTACATCATCTGATCTTGTCCACTGTCCCTAGAGGCAAATGGAATGGGGGGAGGGAGGGAGGACTCCCAAGGGCTTTGTGAGCACATCAACTTTGCAAGAACTAGTTTAAGGGATCTTGGTGGAAATGGTTATTTTTATGAGTCTTGTGGTGGTGAGTGACTGAAAAAAATTTAGAACTGTCCACTTGCAAATTATACATTGGAGTTTCAGAGAGACTCACCCGGATAGAAGACAAGGAGAGGATGAGAGACCAAACGCAAGAAATAATCCAGAATAGATTATGGGGATGCATAATGTGGATCTGAATTATTACAATTTTGTGTCAAGTTACATAACCCATCACCAATGAGAGACTTGCCCAGAGGGGCTCTTGCTAGAGGCAAAAATCAGGCTTGGTATCATTGAAATTCTGGCACAGAACATTGTGCTGAGATTCTCCCTGACAATGAAACCTCTGGGCCTAAAAAGATTTTAGGCACTACAGCCACATATCTGAATCTGTCATACTAACTTCTTTAGTGCCTGTGTCATCTGACTTGTCTTGTTTGAAGCTGAAAGTAGCAGATTCTGTCCAATCACAAGGGCAGATGGTTGATCTGATGATATCAGATCCATGGCCAGGCTTGTAATTGTCCTCCATGAGGAAGGCACAGAGCCTCATCTGCCCAATGGTGCATAGTCAAGGTGGAAAAGCCCTACACATCAAGTAACAAATCAGGAAATAGGTTTTCCCCAAACAGAACATCTGGCAAGAATGCTGATCTGTATCTGGGAACATGGAAGAAGAACATGAAATACCCCCACTTGATTCCACCCTCGTTATTTAAGTTCAGAGGCCTGACTGTTCATGACCAAAATATCTAATGGCCTAGGTCCCTTATAAAATTATATATAATTGCCTGACACTTACTAGCTAGCTAACTAAATTAACACCACATTGAAATAAAGAGCTTTATATTCATTAGAAAAAAAGACACTGTTCCAGACCAGGAGAAAATGACCTTACATCTGTAGAGGACTGTGAAAAAGAATAAACTTAAAAAACAACAAATAGTCTGGTAGCACTTTAAAGACCAACAAAACATGTAGATAGTATCATGAGCTTTCATGGGCACAGCTGAAAAAGTGGACTGAGCCCATGAAAGCTCATACCACCACCTACATTTGTTGTTAGTCTTTAAAGTGCTACCAGACTATTTGTTGTTTTTTAAGTTTATCCTGTGTACAGACTAACTTGGCTACTCCCTGAAGCTTGTGAAAAAGAAGTAACAGAACCATCTAGGGTCACACAACCCCTTCCAAAATCTCATCTCACAGCATCAAGAGCTGTAAGAGGAATCTTGTGCAACCCCAATGGGCACTGCTTCCCAGAAAATTCCTAAAACCCTTTCCTACAAGTGAGAATATACAGCAGGAAAACCAAAATTACATTCTAATATATGCGCAATATCATGAAGGCACTGATAGCAGCTCTGGAGTTAATGGTGAACTAGGATTTTCCTTTTATTGGTAATTTTGCAATTTTTCAATTATTCATCATTAGGCCATATTCCAAAAAAAGGTAAACACTCTGTCTAAACTATTTTTTTTTTATTTTTTATTTTATTTATTTTTTGGTCATAGATATGTATTTGGGGCCTGTTCTGTGCAAGCCAATGAAACCAAGAGGGGGGTCTCTGGAATCAAAACAATAAGAACATAAGAACGGCCATATTGGGTCAAACCAAAGGTCCATCCAGCCCAGTATTCTCTCTGCCGACAGTGGCCAATGCCAGGTGCCCCAGAGGGAGTGAACCGAACAGGTAATGATCAAGCCATCTCTCTCCTGCCATCCATCTCCACCCTCTGACAAACAGAGGCTAGGGACACCATTCCTACCCATCCTCGCTAATAACCATTAAGGGACTTAACCTCCATGAATGTATCTAGTTCCCTTTTAAACCCTATTATAGTCCTAGCCTTCACAACCTCCTCAGGCAAGTAGTTCCACAGGTTGACTGTGCACTGTGTGAAGAAGAACTTCCTTTTATTTGTTTTAAACTTGCTGCCCATTAATTTCATTTGGTGGCCCCTAGTTCTTATATTATGGGAACAAGTAAATAACTTTTCCTTATTCATTTTCTCCACACCACTCATGATTTTATAGACCTCTATCATATCCCCCCTTACTCTCCTCTTTTCCAAGCTGAAAAGTCCTAGTCTCTTTAATCTTTCCTCATATGGGATCCGTTTCAAACCCCTAATAATTTTAGTTGTCGTTCTCTGAACCTTTTCTAATGCCAGTATATCTTTTTTTGAGATGAGGAGACCACATCTGTACACAGTATTCAAGATGTGGGCGTACCATGGATTGATATAAGGGCAATAAGATATTCTCCGTCTTATTCTCTATCCCTTTTTTAATGATTCCTAACATTCTGTTTGCTTTTTTGACTGACCCTGCACACTGTGTGGACGGCTTCAGAGAACTATCCACGACTCCAAGATCTCTTTCCTGATCAGTTGTAGCTAAATTAGTCCCCGTTATATGGAATGTGTAGTTGGGGTTATTTTTTCCAATGTGCAATACTTTATATTTATCCACATTAAATTTCATTTGCCATTTTGTTGCCCAATCACTCAGTTTGGTGAGATCTTTTTGAAGTTCTTCACAATCTGCTCTGGTCTTAACTACCTTGAGCGGTTTAGTATCATCTGCAAACTTTACCACCTCATTGTTCACCCCTTTCTCCAGATCATTTATGAATAAATGAAATAGAATTGGTCCTAGGACTGACCCTTGGAGAACACCACTAGTTACCTCTCTCCATTCTGAAAATTTACCCATTTATTCCAACTTTTGTTTCCAGTCTTTTAACCAGTCCTCAATCCATGAAAGGATCTTCCCTTTTATCCCATGACAACTTAATTTACGTAAGAACCTTTGGTGAGGGACCTTGTCAAACGCTTTCTGGAAATCTAAGTACACTATATCTACTGGATCCCCCCTGTCCACATGTTTGTTGATCTCTTCACTGAACTCTAATAGATTAGTAAGACATGATTTCCCTTTGCAGAAACCATGTTGATTTTTGCCCAACAAATTACGTTCTTCTATGTGTCTGACTATTTTATAATTTACTATTGTTTCAACTAATTTGCCTGGTACTGACGTTAGACTTACTGGTCTGTAATTCCCGGGATCACCTCTAGAGCCCTTTTTAAATATTGGTGTTATATTAGCTAGTCATCGGGTACAGAAGCTGTTTTAAAAGGATAGGTTACAAACCATAGTTAATAGTTCCGCAATTTCACATTTGAGTTCTTTCAAAACTCTTGAGTGAATGCCATCTGGTCCTGGTGACTTGTTACTGTAAAGTTTATCACTTAATTTCAAAACCTCCTATAATGACACTTCATTCTGTGACAATTCCTCAGATTTGTCACCTACAAATGACGGCTCAGGTTTGGGAATCTCCCTAACATCCTCAGCCGTGAAGACTGAAGCAAATAATTCATTTAGTTTCTCCACAATGATTTTATCGTCTTTAAGTGCTCCTTTTGTATCTCGATCTTCCAGGGGCCCAATGGCTGTTTAGCAGGCTTCCTGCTTCTGACGTACTTAAAAAACATTTTGTTATTACCTTTTGAGTTTTTGGCTAGCTGTTCTTCAAACTCCTTTTTGGCTTTTCTTATTACATTTTTACACTTAATTTGGTAGTGTTTATGCTCCTTTCTATTTTCCTCACTAGGATGTGACTTCCACTTTTTCAAAGATCAAGGACCTGATCCTCCTATACACCTTCCAATATGATATTAATGGGAGTTCAGGCACCATTTTGTAGGAGACATTTATTATTCCAAAGAATTGGCCACCAAATTATTGTCCACCCATTCTGTGAGACCAGAGGAGTTTATCATTAATAATAATTATTTATATATAGGGCTTGATAAGCGGCGGCGAGCCCCGCTCGCCAGCCACGCGGTTTGGCACGCTGTGCATGCACAGACAGCGCTGCGCATGCGCTGATCGCGCTGCAGCGCCGTGCCGGCTTAAAATCTACTAGCCCCGGGCGAGTAGATTTACTAATTTGTTGAGCCCTGTTTATATATCACTTTGAAATATGCTAGGTACTTTACAGAGCATATTAAAAGATAAGACCTAGTGCCAACTCCAAAAATCTTATGTCATCAATTTTTATAATCTCATCCTTTGATAAACCATCAATTTCCTCTTCTGACTTTTGCAGCCAATAAATTATCTTTCCTTTCAAAATGAAATGTTGAGTGCTTAATCCTGCATCCCTGACACAATGCAAAATGCCCCCAAAGATCTGCTTCAGCACAGAATGATCAGATGCTCTCTGCATCTCCCAGCTACATAGAACTCAGCAAACAAGAGCAGTGCTACTTTTAAACTGACTAGGATGAGTATATTATTAGTTTTATTCCATATATCAACAGACAAAGGTGTTAAAATGGCTTATATGTAATTGCAATATATCCTATTCCCCTTTTCAAGCATACTCACACAAGCGTACTTATCAGGTGGCCAACCCTGATAGTAGCTGGAAGAAGCTGGAGATCTGGCTGTGCACGTGTTGCTTTGGCGTCTGTTGATTCGTCTCCACTGATGCCCCGGTGCAAAGGACCCTTATACACTTCTAATCAGTAGCTCTGTCGATGATTCACTGAGAAACTGTGAAACTTTCCTCTGGAACCGCTGCATAAGCTTTTACTCTGTGTCTCACACAAACAAGTCACTGTCCTTAGTTATGCTTTTCTCATGCTCTTAATCACATGTTCCTCATATTGTTTGTCCCAGAGTCACTTTGCATAATCGGGTCTCCTGATGTTTTGCCTCTGTCTTTGGCCTCTTTTTTCTGCTCCCACAATCATATCATATTCACACTCATTCATTCTTACCCTGCTAATTCATTATAATCAATAAAATATGTATGAATCATATCACAGGAAGCACATGTCCTTTTTCAGGTCATTTTATAAAATGTTCTATTAAGTTGTCAAGAGAAAAGAAGGAAAATAATCATTCTATATTTTTCTTTCCTAGATTTTTCCAAGCCTGCATTTCTATGAACAACTGTGGATGGGCTTAAAAGTCAACAATCTTTTTAACATTTTAAGTGAATCAAACTTTCAATGCAACAGAGACTAAAGCAATCTAGATGTGAGGATCCAAGTGCCAGATCCACTCATTTTGGCCTGCATAATATATACAGATTCTGAAGAATGTAAGTTTTCATTTCTCCCTCTGAATTGCATGAACCCAGATAATCTCCTGAGAACTCTGTGTACAGTGGCCACTTTAAAGCAAAACTTTGGCCTTGCACAGAAAACATCTCCATTGTCTTTACAGAGATCTTTGCTGTATGCTAACAAATTACGGTTAGGTATAACACAATTTATCTTCTGTAGTGTGTGTCCTTGTAACTTTTCATTACAGTGGAAACAGCAGCGAGTTCACTACGTAATCCCTCAGCTCCAACAGCTGTCCACCTGGCGCAGATCCACAGGCATAACTGGGCAAGGAAAGATATGTTCAAAGAGCAAATGGACTGCATGAATATGCTTGTGGAAAAGATGCGGGCAGAGCGGCAGGGTCACGGAACACCAGGAAAGTAATGTGCAGGGAGCTACAACAATAGGACAGCATCTTTGCCTCCCTGACAACAGTGATGGAGTGCCTGACTGCATGCCTGGAGAAGGCAACCTCCCAGAACCCTCTCCATCCCAAGCAAAATAACTTCCCCTCCTCCCCCAGTTCCGTAATATCCACCCCATGTCCTCAGGACATGGGGGAAGGGAACTCAAGGGCAGCCTTAACATCCAGGACTTCAGGAGGCAAAAGGCGGTCCTTCTCATGTTTCTGAGCCCCCCTTTGGGTTCCCACAATAGACTTTTTATTTCCCTAATGTTTTCCCTAACAGTCTCTTTATTGATGTACTACAGAGGTGGGGTGGGGGATTAAAGGCAAATACAAGGAATGCAGGGGCACCTTGCTGAGAGCAACACGCATGAGTCTCAAAACTGGCCATTCATAAAACTGTCCTTCAAAGTCTCTCTGATTTGCATTGTCCCACGCTCTGCTCTCCTTATCGCCCTGGTGTCTGACTGTTCAGTTTCAGACTAGGCACTCTGCCTCAGACTGCCCACCCTGCCAGATAACTTTCTCTCACAAAGATTATGGAGCACACAGCAGGCTGATACCACAAAGGAGATGCTGTGTTCGCTGAGGTCCAACCTAGTCAGAAGACTACTAAACCTACCCTTTTAAACGTCCAAAAGCACATTCAACCACCATTCTGCACTTGCTCAGCCTATAGTTGAACCACTCCTTACGGGGTCCAGGCTGCCTGTGTATGGATTCATGAGCCACAGGCGTAAGGGGTAGTCTGGGTCACCAAGGATCACAATTGACATTTCCACCTCTTTGATTCTGATTGTCCTGTCTAGGAAAAAAGTTCCAGTGTGCATCTTTCTGAAGAGGCAGGAGTGCATAAAGATGCATGCATCATGCACCTTTCCCAACCATTCCATGTTGATGTCAGTGAAACAGCCTTTGTGATCCACCAGCACCTGCAACACCATTGAGAAATACCCCTTGAGGTTTATGTACTCTTTGGTAAGGTGGCTGGGGACCAAGGTGGGGATATGTATTCCGTCTATCACTCCACCATAGCTAGGGAACCACACTGCAGCAAAGACATCCACTATGGTATCCACATTTCCCAAAGTCACAACCCTCCGTAGCAGAATGGTATTGATTGCCTGTGCTACTTGTATAACAACAGCTCCCACTGTAGATTTCCCCACTCCAAACTAATTCCCAACATAACGTTAGCTGCCTGGCATTGCAAGCTTCCAGAGGGCTACAGCCACATATTTCTCCATGGTCAAAGCGGGTCTCATTTGAGTATTATTGTGCTTCAGGGCAGGAGAAAACCATTTGCAAAATTCCAAGAAAGTGGCCTTGCGCATTCAGAAGTTTTGCAGACACTGCTGATCCTCCCATCTCTGCATCACAATGCGGTCCCACTAGTCTGTGCTTGTCTCACAGCACTAAAGATGGTGTTCCACTGTGTCCACAGGACTGACTGGTGGCTGCCCTCGCATCAGCACAAGGGCTTGCATGAACAGTGACTCCATGCCAATCCGAGATTGATCCTCTTCCTGGTGGAGTGACATTCATACACTATTGAAGTATTGTGCCATTAGGCGAACCAAGGCTGACATCAGTATTACAATGGTTTGATGCAAAGCAGGATCCATGCTTGTGATCAGGGCCGGCCCGAGCCATTTTGGCGCCCTGGGCCCCAGGCGCGCAGCGCCACCCCCGGGGCGCACGGTCCCGCCTCCGGGCGCACGGCGCATGCGCGGGCCCACCCCTGGGACACGCAGCCCTGCCTCCGGGCGCACGACGCACGCACAGGCCCACCCCTGGGACGTGTGGCCCCGCCTCCGGGCGAACGACGCATGCACAGGCCCACCCCCGAGGCGTGTGGGCGGATGCACGGCGCATGCTCTGCCCAGTCGGCCCGGCCACCGCCAATGGCACACGGCCCAGGGCCGCCCGGGGCGGGCTGCGCCTGGCCGTGCAGTGCCCTGCGGCCACAGGGGGAAGGGCGCTGCTGGCCAGTGCTGCGGGGGTTAACACAGCCCCCGCCCCAGGCAGCCGCTGCAGCCCGCCAGGAGCCGGGCGCCCCCCATAGGTTGGCGCCCCGGGCAGCTGCCCGGCTAGCCCACCCCTTAGTCCAGCCCTGCTTGTGATGCCATGGCATCTGCGCAGACAACCAGGGCAAAAAAAAAGAGTGCGAAAAGACTGCTTCCTATTGATCTCAAGCAAGGGAGGAGGATTAGATAAGTGCATTACAGGAGACTGACGACATGAACCGATTAACCACCTGATGTACAGTTTTGGTCCCAGCAGGCACTGGGAGCCCACAATGCAAAGCTATCTATGGTGCATCACTCTCTGAGTCAATGGAATGCTCCCTAACAGGGACGTGCTACTGTGGACTATATTGAATTCTTGTGAGGACACACATCTTTGACTTTGCAAAATCGGATGACCAGAAATCGACAACCTTATCTCATAGGGTAGACATGGCCACAGTGTGACGGTTTTGCCCTCCCCCCATGCTTTATGAAACGGACTTATGGATACAAATATGTATAACTCAAAGATGCTTTGGAAAAAATACCTCATTGCAATCTATTGATATTCATGTCTGCTGGATCTGTACATCTTATTTTGGTGTATGTATCATTCTTGAATGTACAGTTAAAAATATGGGGTATAGAATGATTTATGGTTTTAAATGTGCAAATGAAAGCCATCAAGAGTGTTTCCCTCAATGTCTAGGTGATCACCTGTAAAGAGCTTCTTTTGTCCTATACGTCTGCACAGTGGTTGGTCTTAGGAAGACACGTGACCACCCCAGCTGGGAGGGTCTGACCAGGTAATTTTCCATGGAAGGGAAGAATGCAGAAACAAAGAAGTCTCGCCCAAAAGGAAAGCTATTTAAGATGCAAAGTTTTCAGGCTCTTTGTCTTTGGCCGGCATGACGCACCCAAAAAAGGTAAACCAGAGACTCCAGGCATAAAAGATCTTCCCTGGCTTGGAGGTTTAGCTGAAATAAGAACAGTTTAAGGATAAGTTTGCAATGAGCTTTAGGCAGGTGTAGGCAAAAGCCTGTCAGCTGACCAGATCTGACCCACCTAGGGCTTTCATCCAGCCCACGAGGCAGTTCCAGGCCCCACCCCCAACGCATTGCCTGGGAGCCGGAGATGCACAAGCCCTTTAAATTGCTACTATTTAAAGGGTCTGTGCCTTCCCTATGGCTGCCAGGCAGCACGTTGCCCGACAGGTGCAGGGAAGGCACAAGCCCTTTAAATAAAAGCAGTTAAAATGGCTTGCCAGTCCCAGTTCCCTGGCAACATGCTAGTGGTGCAGAGAACTGTGAGTCCTTCTAACTGCTTCTATTTAAAGGGCTCGCACCTGTCGGGCGGCTGTGCTGCCTGGCAGCTACCCAGCAGATGCAAGCCCTTTAAATAGAAGCAACTGAAAAGGCTCACAGCTCCTGGCCCCATGCTAGCCCACTGCCTGGGAGCCAGGGACACTCAAGCTCTTTCAACTGCTTCTATTTAAAGGACTCATGCCTTCCCCATGGCTGTCAGGCAACAGTCTTGGTAAAGGTGCAAGCCCTTTAAATAGAAGCAGTTGAAAGTGCTTGCACGGCCCCAGCTTCCAGGCAACGTGCTAGCAGCAAGGCCAGGAGCAGCAAGCCCTTTAAATAGCAGGAATTGAAAGGCCTCACAGCTCCCGGCCCCGCTAACGTGATGCCTGGAAGCTGCAGGGGAGGTGCAAGCCCTTTCAACTCCTGCTATGTAAAGCCCTTCCCCTTCCGCCCAAGGCTCCGCCCCTTCCGAGGCAGCCCTCAACCACTTGAAAAATTTTTGAAGTGGACCTCGTTCAAAAATTATTGCCCACCGCTGGCTTTAGGGCACATCTACATAGCAGGGCTAAACTCAAAAAAAGCTACACAACTTGAGCTACACTAATTGAATAACTTAAGTCAAAATAGCTTATTTAAACTTTTGGAGCTGTCTACACAGCAATTATTTTGAAATAGAACACTCTTCCCCAGACTTCCCTTATTCCTCAGACAACGATGGTTAAGCAGTCAGAGTAAGAAGCCCATTATTTCAAATTTATTTCGAAGTAACAGGCTTGCTGTATAGACACACATTATGTAATTTTGGAATAATTCTGAAATAACGCTGCTGTGTAGACATAGCTTCTATGTGTTAGAACTAGCTTCTGTTTATTTTAAATTTGTGATTTACTGTTCTCTGTTTTCACCTCTAACCACTTAAATCCTACTGTTTGTACTTAATAAAATCACTGTTATTTGCTATCTAGCCCAGTGTAAATAATTGTTACCTGGGGGAGCAATCAGTGAGTACATCCTCCTTTCATTGTTAATGGCGGGCTTGCCTAAATGATTTATTTGGGGTTCTGATCCAATTGGGGGTTTGTTACCTGGATGCTTTGCCTGAAATTGCATTCTCCTCAGACCTGAAGTGGTTCAGTGTCTGCACTGCTCTTCGGGAGGGGGCAGTGATCTTAGCTCTGTGCCTTGGCTGGGGGAGACCAGGAGATCTGGCTCAGCAGGACAGGGTCATGAGAAAGCCCACAAAGCAAGGAGGCAAGTCTCAGTGGCTTTGCCAGCACACTGGAAAGAAGCCCCAAGGGGTCTTTTATGACCGCACCCCATCACACTCAGGATTAGCTTCAATGCCCTGCTAGCCTTCTAATATAAGATCTATGATTCCAGCTATCTCCTGCTTCTCACACAATCTATGGCCCTGATTTTGCAAACAATTATGTACATGAGTAACTTTACACATGCATAGTCTCATGCAATTCAATGGGACAACTCACAATTATAAGCAATGTGAAGGATCAGGGACTTTGTACATGAAGGAGAAAGTTGTCACCACTACTTCCAACCCGTCTCATCCAGATTTGCATAACTGATAAGCCAGCTTCCATTCTCTCCCTTACCCCACTGATACCAGTAGCTGCCAAAGGGGGAAGGGAAAAAATAGTTAAAAAAAAAAAAAGTTTAGCTACAATATCAGAGCAATTGAGAACTGGACACTGCCGCAGGAATATAAGTACTCACCCCAGCAAAGCAGAAAAAGACCATGTACTAATATTATAGTATCATAGTTCTGCTGCAGATTTAGCTAAATCCTATCCAATAAACAAGAAAAACGAAACAACACACAGATTTGTGTTCACCTGCTAGGGCCGTGGTTGGGAACCTTTTTTGGATCAGGGACCACCCACCCACAGAAAAATGTTGGGGGCTGCACATAAGTGAGAAGCAAAAAAACAAAACCAATTCCTCACTGACGTGGCCCCTAAGAAGGAGAAAGACACTCCCCACATTCCTGTCACATCCCAGAGCCTAGGGGGCCCAGCCTAGTAGATTTTGTGTGCTCCAATCCTATGGTGGAGTACCAGGGAGGCTAGAGCACCACTGTGGGCTCCCCGGGGGTATGAGCCTCAGGGGCCGGATCCAGGCAAGCCCGGGGCCACATCTGGTCCCCGGGCCTGAGGTTCCCCACCCCTGTGCTAGGGGAACCTATCATAAAATGTATATGGAGAAGGACATCCTTTTAAGGTTAAAAATGTTTTATATAACATGAAATTGTACACAGTTTAACAGGTCTGTGCCTTTAAGAGAAGAAATGCTACTAATCCTACTCCAACCACAATTCAGATTGCTCATATTTGTTAATCCCAATATATCTTCCACTGCTTTGCTGAACACTCTCCCTTTTCATTGCAACATCCCATGTTAGGAACTATCCCATAGTATACCCAGCAGGCCTCGGTGGCTACACAATCTATTTGCCTCAGCAAAGCAAGCAAAAGTTATCAAGTAATTTTTGGCACAAACGTTGCTAGACACCCCTGTTAGCAATAATGCTCATCACATTCTAGTCAAAGCGCAGGACTTTCATCTTCACTTTTACTTTCCTGATAAGAAACACGTAGCACAAAACACACACTCGTCTTCCTCCTTCTGGAAGGTACTCAGATACCATGATGATAGGATCAATGCAAGAACCTGAACAAAACAGATGTAAAACTCAAATCCTTCTTGGAGAAGATTTAATCTTCTTCAAATTGCTGCAGTTTGTCTCACTAGATGAGGAAGGTTTTTCCCGCAATGATTACTGAGGAACAAGTATAAAAGACCCATATCACTTTTTCCTAACTTCACTCCAAAATAGAATTCAGCCATGGAAAGGAAGTAGCCTGAAGAACATAACTTCCTTACCCCACAAATACAGATGACCAGACATGGAAAGGAAGCCATCTTACTTGGGTGTGGTGGTGGCAGTTCCCTGTATGTGGAACTGAACAAGAAAAATTTACCAGATAAAGGGGGAGCCAAATGTTTCTGCACATAGTCAAAAAGCTTAGGAAGTTCTTTCTTTCAACACTACTACCTATGCAGGAGATGGCTGAACTAATTCCTATGGAGAAACAGAAAGAGCAGACCGAGAACTGGGAGTAACGGTATCCTTCTATAGAGCTTTGAAGAGGGGTTGATTTTTGGTCCTGCTGTAGGTAAGCCTTCTGTTACAGTGGCAGGAAAACTTTATTTGGGAATTCCCAAACTTTTGTTTGCATGAGACAATGCAGAAAGTAAGAACAGACTAGATTTGTCTTTGAAGAGCTCCTGTTAATTACTCAGAGATGGAGTAACAAAGAACATGTAACCAAATATTCTCCCTCATATAACCTCACAGTGACTAACCTTGGATAGGGATTGACTCCTCTTCCTAGCTATGATTTCTAATTCATCATTTTTGTTTCAAAGAAACCTTAAAGCTTTTAGAAGTCGAATCACCTTTAGCTTACTATTTTAAGTAGTGGTGTTCTGCAAAGCCCTGATTTGTTTTACTTCAGCAAACAAGTGTTGGCTGCTGCCTACCTTTCTCAGGGAAAAGCTTCAGGATAGCTACAGGTTCCAGGTATTTCTTTCCAAGACTCTATAGCCAAATAAAAAAATAATCTGCCAGAGACAGCAGCCTTTGTTTGGTTTTCCTGCTTGGGGAAAACACCTGATTTCAAAAAGAAAAAATTAATATAATGGAACACAAAGAGAAGATTTTTCTGCCACTCATTATGCTTTGAACTCCTTCAGTCTGCACCTGATAATCACCATTTCATTCAAATCACTCCTTAAAAAGTTTTCTTCCACAAAATCTTTTAAAAACCTTCACACCACTTTGTGCCCTGCTTCACTGAACAATGGGCCTACCCTACCCTTGGTCTTCCTCTTCTAATACGTTTGTAGAATGTTTTCTTGTTACCATTTATGTCTCCAGCTGGACTGAGCTCGTTCTGTGCCTTCGCCTTTCTAATTTTGCCCCTACATACTTCTATTATTTGCTTATATTCATTCTTTATAATTTGACCTAGTTTCCACTTTTTATATGACTCTTTTATTTTTAAATCATTTAAGATCTCCTGGTTAAGCCAAAGTGCTCTCTTGCCATACTTTCTGTCTTTCCTACACAATGGAATATTTGCTCTTGGGCCCTTAATAATGTCCCTTTGAAAAACTGCCAACTGTCTTCAATTGTTTTTCCTCTTAGTCTTTCTTCCCATGGGATCTTACCTATAAGCTCTCTGAGTTTACTAAAGTCTGCCTTCCTGAAATCCGTTGTCTCTATTTTGCTGTTCTACCTTCTACCATTCCTTAGAATCATGAACTCTAAGATTTCATGATCACTTTCACCTAAGCTGCCTTCCACTTTGAAATTCTCAAACACTATTTGTTAAAATCAGATCTAGAACAGCTTCCCCCGAGTTGCTTTCTCAACTTTCTGAAATAAAAATTTGTCTCCAAACATTCCAAGAACTTTTTGGATAATCTGTACCCGGCTGTGTTCAGATCATGCAGGGTAGAGAGTGGATTCAAGACCATCTTTAACTATTCTTGAAAATGTGCAATTTCTAATATTTGAAATCATTGTTTTTCTTTTAATAATTTATTCTGGTACCAAAATTCATGGGCTGTACCTGCTAAAGGAACAGATTTATTTTAAAGAAAATGTGTAAAACTATTAACATCAAAACAGATTTCTTCCATAAATCTTTACCCACTAAAATGAAACTTGATAAGGGAATTGCTTTCCAGTGTCTCAGTTTCATCAATTTAAACAGGTTTTAGATGGAGGATTTTTTTGCCTTACATAAGAACATAAGAATGGCCGTACTGGGTCAGACCAAAGGTCCATCTAGCCCAGTAGCCTGTCTGCCGACAGTGGCCAGCACCAAGTGCCCCAGAGAGGGTGGACCGAAGACAATGGTCAAGCAATTTGTCTCCTGCCATCCCTCTCCAGCCTCTGACAAACAGAGGCCAAGAACACCATTTTATCCCCTGGCTAATAGCCTTTTATGGTCCTAACCTCCATGAAATTATCTAGCTTCTCTTTAAACTCTATTATAGTTGCCCTTTTCTGAACCCTTTCCAAGGCCATAATATCTTTTTTGAGGTGAGGAGACCACATCTGTACACAGTATTCAAGATGTGGGCGTACCATAGTTTTATACAGGGGCAGTAAGATATTCTGGGTCTTATTTTCTATCCCTTTCTTAATAATTCCTAGCATCCTATTTGCCTTTTTGACCGCTGCTGCACACTGTGTGGAAATTTTCAGAGAACTGTCCACGATAACTCCAAGATCTCGTTCCTGATTTGTCGTAGCCAAATTAGCCCCCATCATACTGTACGTATAGTTGGGGTTATTTTTCCCCGATGTGCATTACTTTACACTTATCCACATTAAATTTCATTTGCCATTTTGTTGCCCAGTCACTCAGTTTGGTGAGATCTTCTTGGAGTCCCTCACAGTCTGCTTCTGTCTTGACTATCGATCCTAAACAGTTTGGTATCATCTGCAAACTTTACCACCTCACTGCTTACCCCTTTCTCCAGATCATTTATGAATAAGTTGAACAGGATTGGTCCTAGGACTGACCTTTGGGGGACACCACTAGTTACCCCTCTCCATTCTGAAAATTTACCATTTATTCCTACCCTTTGTTTCCTGTCTTTTAACCAGTACTCAATCCAAGAAAGGACCTTCTCTCTTATCCATGGCCATGTAATTTACACAAGAGCCTTTGGTGAGGACCTTGTCAAAGGCTTTCTGAAAATCTAAGTATACTATATCTACTGGATCCCCTTGTCCGCATGTTTGTTAACCTTCAAAGAACTCTAATAGATTAGTAAGACAGGATTTCCCTGCACAGAAACCATGTTGACTTTTGTCCAACAAATTATGTTCTTCTACATGCTTCACAATTTTATTCTTTACTATTGTTTGACTAATTTGCCGGTACTGAAGTTAGACTTACCGGTCCGTAATTGCCCGGATCGCCTCTAGAGCCCTTTTTAAATATTCGTGTCACGTTGGCTACCTTCCAGTCATTAGGTACGGAAGCCGATTTAAGGGATACGTTACAAACCACAGATAATAGTTCAGCAATTTCCCATTTGAGTTCTTTTAGAACCCTTGGATGAATGCCATCCGGTCCCGGAGATTTGTTAACATTAAGTTTATCTATTTGTTCCAAAACCTCCTCTAATGACACTTCAATCCGGGACAGTTCCTCAGATTCATCACCCACAAAGGACGGTGCAGATTTGGGAATCTCCCCAACGTCCTCAGCCGTGAAGACTGAAGCAAAGAAATCATTTAGTTTCTCCGCAATGGCTTTATCATCCTTGATTGCGCCTTTTACAGTTCGATCGTCTAGGGGACCCACAGGTTTTTTAGCAGGCTTCCTGCTTCTAATGTACTTAAAAAACATTTTGTTATTTCTTTTTGAGTTTTTGGCTAGCTGTTCCTCAAAATCTCTTTTTGCTTTTCTTATTACATTTTACACTTGATTTGACAGTGTTTATGTTCCTTTCTATTTATCTCACTAGGATTGGACTTCCACTTCTTAAAAGATGCCTTTTTGTCCCTCACTGCTTCTTTTACATGGTGGTTAAGCCACGGTGACTCTTTTTAGGTCTCTTGCTATGTTTTTCATTTGGGGTATACATTTAAGTTGGGCCTCTATTATGGTGTCTTTAAAAAGTTCCCATGCAGCTTGCAGGGATTTGGCTCTAGTCACTGTGCCTTTTAATTTCTGTTTAACTAACCTCCTCATTTTTGTGTAATTCCCCTTTTTGAAATTAAATGCCAGGGTGCTGGACTGCTGAGGTGTTCTTCCCACCACAGGAATGTTGAATGTTATTATATTATGGTCACTATTCCCAAGCAGTCTTGTAACGGTTATTTCCTGGACCTGATCCTGTGCTCCACTCAGGACTAAATCGAGAATTGCCTCTCCCCTTCTCTCCTCTCTACCTCCCTTAGCTCCTCCAGTTCAGCCACCCTGGCCTCCAAAGCCCGAACTCGGTCTCTGAGGGTCAGGAGCTCCTTGCAACAGGTGCACACATACGCCACCCGCCCACAGGGCAGGTAATCATACATGTTACACTCGACGCAATAAACAGCATAGCCCCCACTCTGCTGCTGGGCTTCTGTGTCCATTTTTCTAATGAATAAGTTTAAGTATAAACTGGGATTCTTTTTAAACCTCTGGAATATAGATTATTATAAGAGTTATGTTTTAAAGAAGGTCAGAAGTCACTAGTGCCCTCTAACCTCCCCCTCTAAACTCCCTCTCCAAACTCTGTTAGCTGTTTCTGGTCGCTGAGTCACAGGCTTATATAGCTCTGGTAGCCCCTCCCCCTGACTGAGGCTCAGCCAATTAACAGAGGCTTCTAGATTTCAAACCTTTTAGAAGCTCCTTCAAACAAACAAACAAACAAGCCAACCAGACAAACACAAGCTCAGCACACAGCAAATAACTCCCCCACTTACCATACATCTGTATTAATTATTAATTAAAAAGGCACAATTCTGCAACATTTACTCATCTTGAGTAATAAGTACCGCTTACTACATGTGAGTAAACACATCCACAAAAACATCCAAGGCAGGAACAATAGCCAGCAGGAAAGCACACATGCAGGAAGGAGCTCTAAGGGAGGATATTTCTGTGAAGGTTTTCACAATGATCTCTTACTGACCCATGAGGGGAATTGCTCCCACACAGAAGAAGCCACAGGGGTAGCTTCCAAACTTGGCACACACTGCTTCAAATGTAGGTATCCAAGGAAAGCCAGAGCCACCTCCATGAAGCACGATCTACAATGGCCCCTAGCGCCCTGGTCAGTTTGACTCAGGATTGTGCGGGAGACTCTGCATGCAGACTAATGCAGCCTGGGGATATACAATCTTTACTGAGGACTCTACATGAAGTCCAAGAGGTGTATGTGCATATGGGGTGGGAAGATACGTAGCTTCCATTCAACCCTCCCAGTATATGTCTAGGCTGCAGCTGACAGCAAACTTCCAAGTGCTGATGGACAGAGTAGAATCAGTGGGGCTCAAGGCAGTGTGCTTAAAAATAGTACGGTGGATGATCATGCTTGGCTTCTCAAGGTCGCCTGAATCCAATACATCTGAGTTCAGGTGACTATCCCAAGCCTCTAGAGCAGGGTTTCCCAACCTTTGGGTCGCCATTAAATTTCAAAAGGGTCGCCAAGTGTCTTCCCAGATGGCTCTGCCCCCTCTCTCCTCCCCGTTTTTGAATTGCCTTGGGTCACCAAGTCTTCCTGAATTGTCAGAATGGGTCCCCATCTGGAAAAGATGGGGAACCGCTGCTCTAGAGCCACAACATCCGCACAGCTACTTTAGAGCACTCGGTTAAGCCCTGCTATCACAAGTTTGTGTACCCAGGCTAGGAAGCCCACTCCAAGTTGCAGCATAGACACACCCCCAGTCTAAACTAGCACAGAGCCCAGACCATGCCAAAAGGTCTCCACAGGCTCTGAGAGGGCAAAATGGGGTTGCTAAGTGTGCTGAACAATGTTTAATTTGTGCCAGAGCTGAGCCCAGACACCTCTTAGACTCGGTGTGTCAGTTATGAAAGTAAAAGAATTACTTGAATCCTGACCGCTCTTTCATTAAAAATGCAGTACTAGTTCTGACTCTCTTTTTGTGCAAAACGTGGTGGCAATCTGTACGCACAAATCTAAAAGTGCAATCTGAGCCATTACATTTTAAATTCAATTACTTTATTAGTATTATTTACCTACTACCACAATGCAATTGCCACTGACATTGCATTTCCAGTTACTCACAATTGGTTCCACAAACGGCATCTATTATGATATTAGATAAGTGGTGCTTGAAGCATAATCAAAATTTTTAAAAGTAACATCTCCAGCTTGGATGCTTTTGATCAAGGACACTGTTTAATAGAGAGCAAGATCCCTCTCAAATTCTATTTCATTTTTGAAATGACATTCAGAAACTTCATGTATTCATTGCTAAGGAGTTCCACACTGACCACTGTAAAGTAAGTTATTTAAAGACCGAGTGCTGCTCAAATTTAATTCAATAGCAATATTACCATTTACTTCACTGGGAGCAGCATCAGGCCTGACTGTCCTTTAAATCCAATATGAGGGCCCTTTCCTGTAAGGTGACAAGCACCGTCAATTCCTGTTAAAGTCTGTGAAAGTGAGGCAGTCAGCAGTTTCATAGTCAAATGCTCTCTCTTCTTAAAACAGTTCTCTGCTTAATAAATAATGAGCTTTTTCACAAGGATAAGCAGAGACAACTTTTAAAGTGTATATAGAATGGTTTCATTCTTATGTAATAAAGGATGTAGTAAAACACCCCACTCTTGTTTCATTAGAAACAACTTCATACAGCTGGACCACCATAAAAGACATGACAGTCTTTTGTGAGACAACAATGCCTCAAAATATGATCCTTGGTCAGTGTTACCTCTAACCTGTGCAGCAGCACCGCTTCATAGATGATTAATCCGCCCCGCCCAGACAGAGACTCAAGGCTCTCTGCATGGAGCTGACTGACTGGGCAGGGCCGATTAATCACCTGTGAAGCTATGCTGCAGTAGTTTAAAGGGAACACTGTTCTTGGTCCTTTTTTTTTTTTTTTTTAAAGGGACCATTAACCACATTCAATTTTAAAAATTATGCATTTGACACTAGAGATGTTAAATTTTGATTAATCAACTAATCAAGTAGTCAATGGAATTTCCATCGACTACTCGATTAGTCAATAATGTGTGTGGTGCTCACTATTCCCACTGTGCCTCTGCCTTTTAAATGTAGTAATTACTATATTTAAAAGGCAGAAGAGCAACGGGGACTCAAACAGTCCCCTCTTGCCTCAGGTTCCGCCTCTCCCTTTGAAATGTAGCAAGAGCTCTATGGGGCTCTTGCTACATTTCAAAGACAGAGATGGAGCAGGGACTCAAGCAGTCCCTGCTCGCCTTGGGTTCCGCCTCTCCCATGCGGCTTTTGCTACATTTCAAAGGAAGAGGCACAACAGTCGGACCGGCAGGAGCGGGGACTACTTCAGTCCCTGCTTGCACCATTTCCCCACTGCACCTCTACTTCCCCTGCCTTCCCTGCAGAGATGGTGCTGGGGGGGCAAAATCAGCTTTTAAGCCAGTTCCACCCAGCTCCTGCTCCCCGTCCCCTTGCTGCCTCTCTCTGATAGAGGTAGCAAGGGGGGGAGCGACTAGTATAGTCGCTACTCGACTACCCCATTAGCATATGCTTATCGGGTAGTCACCTAGCTGCTTACATCCCTTTTTGACACATCTGTTGAGATATTTCCCTACTAACAGCTGTTGTTGAGATCAGATGATTATGAATTGGTTTTCAAGGAGGGATTCAGGTTTCCTTTTTAATGTCTGTGAATGTCAGCAATTAAAAAAAATTACACAACTATTACAAATATTTTTCATATATAAACTTGGAGAAAAAAAATTGAAACTTATGAAACAGGAATAATAGGACTAAACTGAATCAAACCTGACAGGCAAACATGGTGCATTGCTGTACCAATACAACAGTTGGCTGGAGCCTGATCCTGCATTCCATGCCCACCCAAAACTCAGTAGGAATTCTGGCTGTATAACAAATACAGTATCAGGCCCCTCGTATAACTCCATAGCCAGAAGGGACCATTGTTGTGATCTAGCCTGATTTCCTGTATAACACAGGCCATAGGACTTCCCCCAAAGTAATTCATAGAACACATATTTTAGAAAACAGAACAGGAATACTGAACTGGAGCACTTCAGATATTCCAGTCTTGGGCCTATTTTGAACAGATAATGTCAACAGGCTGAATCATGCCAATTTGCTTTTATGGTGGTTTTATGATGCACACAAGTGGAAACTAGGAGAAAACTATCCAACTCACCTCCCAGTCCTGCTTCCCCTGATGTCAGTAGATATAATATTGAGCCCTTGTTCTCACTTGCAAGCTAATCTACTATTTGACTTCAGGTCACTGGGGTGAAACACTAGTGCATTAAACCCATTTCCTCTTCTTAAAATTAGTTATTGTTCATCTAAACCATATTTTAAACTTTTTTCCCCACTTTACTTAAGTTCAGAAAGCTATTTTTATATTTCCTTTTTCTAATTGTTAGTTAGTTGTAGAGACAATGCACTTCTCCAGGTTTATAAAGTGACCAGAATTTCAACTAACCAAATGGCTTTATGCCAAATCAATCAAGCACAAGTGTTTAAAAAATAATAAAGTAAAGTATTACTGTGCTTGGAAGTTAGGTGTTTTTTGTTTGGTTGGTGGGTTTAATTTGGTTGATTATTATTTTCAGAGAGTGAACAAAACTCAATTAACTTTCTGCAGTCATTTGTTAAAATAGCAAATATGAGGCCTGATCCTGAATTGAACATTTTGCAGGACTGTTTCCAAAACAAAATCAATGTGTTAAAATATTCAGCACAATCCCAAATCCCTTAATCATGAGTAGTTCATATACAAACAGTTCTGTTTCACAAATGAGGACAAATTGCATCAGTAAGGATCATGTTGTGTATGCCCTCATTTTTGTGGAAAACAAAAATCAAGAAGTACAGACAGTCATCTAATACTATAAAAGGCTTGCTGAATGGGTGTTCTATTCATGGATCATTTGCACAATCAAGCCCAATGTTTCTTTAAAAAGAACTTTGGTATAGTGATATGGTTTGGTTCAAAATGTATTAATAGAGTTGTAATGTACCTGTTTTTTTCTATTTCATTTCAGGAAAACTACTGGTTTAAGTGTCTTGGAAAACAAATATTTGTAAACAAATGTTTATAGTAGTCTAATAAGTTTATCAATGCCATAAAATAAATTAAGTCAGGCTGTAATGTTCATCAGTACACATGCCTGACCATTCTTATTTTGATTTATTACATTTTATAATAGCAATAAGTTCAAAATTCTGAATGACTGCAGAACCCATCAATGGCTGCCTGAAAGCATTCAACAACTATCACAATGTACACCTGCTTACTTTGTGACTAGGATTTTGCTTTACAATATCACTGTTAACCTCATTTAAAAATCTGTTTATTAATGATTCCTCATACTTTCTAATACAGTTTTATATATAGAAAAAGAAATGTTCATTTACATTGCCAAATTTTCCCTTAAATGTAAATTCTAAATAATTTAGAATTTGCATATTATATCAAAAGGTATCCATAGTCTTCAAAAAAATTAGAAATAAAATTGCAACCAATTAAGAAAAATGTTTGGGTAATCCAAAAGCATAATTAAATTTCACTCAGGAAGATAAAACAGATAAGGTGCCCAAATATGACTGCAGTGAGAATTATAGAGTACCTAACATGTTGACTAGTTGGAAGCCTAAGCAACAGATAAAACAAAAACAAAACAAAAAGTCTTGAAATGTCTCTATGTATTCCACATATAAATGCTTGAATATGAAAAATGTACAGATATTTGCTCTTTCAGCACACTGTGCCTAAAATACTTTTAGCTTTTGTGAACTTAACAGGAACCATTTCTATTTTCAAATATTTCTGTACAGCTGTAAAGTTTTCTTTTTGCCTCTATCAATGGAGATCAATATTTCCACTCCCCTGTCGTCAGACCCCATTATTATGGCCAAGTAAAATGCTATCCTTCTACCATCAATAGCTTAAATACACAATTCGAAAATAGCAGATGGTAAATCCCAGCTTTTTTTCTTTAAATGCAACACCCGAATTATTTTCCCATTCATAACTGCAGTGGGGAGGGGGGCGGAGGGAAGTAAAAAAAAAGTTTACTACAGACTCCTATAGATACTCGCTCTTGAGAGGAGGAGTATGGACCCTCACTTCCTCTCTTTCCCTGGCACAGCAGCGATTATGAAACTAATCATGCCACTGCCGCACCTGGGGTTCCTTTGCTGGGGACATATCAGCTCCATAAGCAAATGCAGAGCGGTATTAAGGTGCAAGCACCGACTCTCTCGCTTCACCCCACTTGCACCCGCGTTAAGGGCAGGGCCGGGCCAAAGTCAGCCAGCACGGCTGGTGCCTGCCCCTGCTCGGCTCGGCGCCAGAACCAACGCGCCTCACCTGCGTTTTGGAGGGTCTCGATGTTCTGCGGCCTAGTAGCAAGTTCTGCCACCGTCTGAACAAACTGAGTCCGGGCTTTCTGGTACTGCTCGAAAACTGCAAGGGGGAGGGGACGGAGTTAGCCTGGGGGGAGCGCCCGGCCCGCCCCGCCCGTGGCTGGAGCCAGGGGGTCGCTGCGCCCGCCCCACGGCAACCCCCATAAAGAACTACCTTGTAAAACCTGCCTCTGGCTCATGGCGGCGGGGACAGGGGCACCTGGTGCCCCCTGCTCCGGCTACCAGCGCCGCGCGCCAAGCCTCTCACGCTGGCTGCCGAGCAGGGCCGCGCCGCACCAGGCGCGCTGGAGTGTGTATCTTCTCCTAGGTAACCAAACGGAAGCCGGCCTGGGGGCGGGGGGAGGCCGCCTCCGCCTCCTCTGGATTGTGACATCAGGTGGCTGACCCGGCTGCAGAGCGCGCGGAGCTGCTCCCGCCGGGCCACGCAGGGGCCGGGGCAGCCCGCGCAGGGGGCGCGGTGCCTTGGGTGCCTCAAACCCGCCAGGGGCTGTGAGGAGCGTGTTCACGCCGCACGAAAAGCGCAAGGAACTTGCTGGCTGCTTCCTCCGCATGTTAAACAAGAGTGGGAGTGCAGGATCCGGGCTGTCACAGCGGATATCTGCCAACAAAAAATGCATGGCATGTGTATATACTCGCTGTAGTGGCACATCCACGCTAGCCTGTATTTTATCACGTGGTTATATCGTGCTCTTGTTTATTTCATTGCCTTTTTTTTCCTTACTAGAAGGAAAGCCATCTTCCTAGTGACTGTTTGAGCGTTTTGTGGAACGCACACATTAATGAACATAAGAATAATGGTCATACTGAGTCAGATCAATCGTCCATCTAGCCCAGTATCCTGCCTTTTGACAGTGACCACTTCCAACGTGCTTCAGAGCAAGTGAACAGAACAGGGAAATTAAGTCAGTAATCCATACCCTGTCCTCTGGTCCCAACATCTAACAAAGGTTAATGGACACCCAGAATATGGGACTTTGTCTGTAACTATCTTGGTTAATAGCCTTTGATAGAACCATCCTCCATGAGTCTAATTCCATTTTGAACCCTTAAACTTTTGGCCTTCTCAGCATCCCCTGGCAAGAGTTCCACAGGTTGATTTGTATGAAATACTTTCTCATATGTGTTTTAAACTTGCTGCCTATGAATTTCATGGGGTGACCCCTGATTCTTATGTTACATGAAGGAATAAAGAGCACGTTCCTATTCACTTTCATCACACCATTCATGATTGTACAGACCTCTTATCATATCTTCCTCGGTTGTCTCTTTTCTAAAATAACCAGTTCCAGTCTTTTTAATTGCTCCTCATATGGAAGCTGTCCCATATCCTTAATTATTTTTGTTGCCCTTCTCTGTACTGTCTAATTCTTTGAGAGAGAGAGAGAGAGACCGCAGAAGTGCATGCAGTATTAAAAGTGTGGACATACCATGGATTTAAATAACAGCATTAAGATATTTCCTGTCTTTATTAATTATCCCTTTCCTAATAAGACCTAATTCTCTGTTAGCTTTTTTGACTACTACTGCACATTGAGAAGATGTTTTCAGAGAACTATCTATGATGATTCCAAGATCTGTTTCTTGAGTGGTAACAGCTAATTTAGACCTTTCCATTTGTATGTATTTTGGGGGTGACATTTTCCAAAGTGCATTACTTTGCATTTATCAACACTGAATTTCATCTGGCATTTTCTTGCATAGTTTTTGTGAGATCCCTTTGCATCTCTTTGCAGTCAGCTTTGGGCTTAACTTACTATCTTGATCTAAAACTTCAGAGGTGTAGCGGAGTTAGTCTGTAACAGGAAAAACTTAAAAAACAACAAATAGTCTGGTAGCATTTTAAAGACTCATAAAACATGTAGATGGTATCATGAGCTTTCGTGGGCACAACCCACTTCTTCAGATGCCCAACACTCCGGTCATCTGAGGAAGTGAGCTGTGCCCAGGAAAGCTTATGATACCATCTACATGTTTTGTTAGTCTATAAAGTGCTACCAAACTATTTGTTGTTTTTTAAGTTTTTACTATCTGGAGTAATTTGGTATGGCTTGCAAACTTTTCTACTACACTGTTTACTCCCTTTCCCAGAAGATTTATGAATATGTTGAATAGCACTGTTCCCAGTACAAATCATTGGGGTACCTCACTATTTACCTCCACCCTTACTGTGAAAACTAACAATTTTCCTTCCCTTTGTTTCCTGTCTTTTAACCAGTTATTGATCTATAAGAGAACCTTTCTTCTTATTCCATGACTGCCTGCTTTACTTAAGAACCCTTAGTGAGTCATCTTATCAAAGGCTTTCTGACAATCCAAGTGCACTATATACACTGGATCACACTTGGCCATATGTTAGTATTCTTGAACAAAGATTGATGAGGCATAATTTCCCTTTACAAAAGCCATGATCACTCTTCCCAATACATCATGTTCATCTAGGTGTCTGATAAATAGTTCTTCACTGTAGTTTCAACCCATTTAGGTGGTACCGAAGTTAGGCTTCCTGGCCTGTAATTGCCAAGATCACCTGTGGAGCCTTTTTTTTAAAAAACTGTCACACTAGCTATCCACCAACATCTAGTACAGAGGCTGATTTAATAAATTACATATCACAGTTAGTAGTCCTGCAATTTCATATTATAGGGATATTTCTGTTTTCTACACATAAGCACCTCTTAAAATCGGACCTTTTGTGTGTAACACCTTCAGCTTCATTTGAAATTCACTGTGCTCATGACCTAGAAGGAAAAATTCCTTCTGTCCTGAGAAGAAAGATTTCATAACTTTATGAAATTGTAAGTGGTTCAGTGAAAACCACAGCAAAATCCTTCCTTTACGGAGGGAGGGTCTTTAAATGCTGCTTTAAAATTAATCTCAAAATTAAAGGATCTCTGGCCACTCAATTGAGTGAGATTTAGCAGGTCTACTTTTGTGGTTTAATTTAAAATCCTGTTTGCTTTCATTACTTCTGGGTTTTCCCTCCGCTTTATTAATTGGAAGGGATGAAATAGTAATGTGTTTAGTGAAAATCAATATCTCCCAAGAACTCAAATGACATTTTAACAAAGCCCAGCTGCGTCTCCTGCAACTGTTTAAGGTCTTAACAAAAAAGATTTAAACATCGGAAACAATTTGTCTTTGCCCCTCCTTTCTCTGTAACTGGATTAAAGAATTAATCCAGTGTAAAAAAACTTCTTTTTTAAAGAAAGTCAGCAGCCTCTGCGTTTGCACGCTGCTCTCCGCCATAGCCCCAAGCCAGAGGAGAGAAATCCCCTTGGGCAAGCAGGGAGGAATTGAACTGAGCGGTTCGAGGCGCTAAGCAGGCGAAGCTACCGATTGCCTCCTCCAGTGCTCGAGTCTCTTGTAAACCGAGGTTGTGGGGGGGCTCTGCAGTAGGGAGCATATAGAGCTGGCTCTTGCTTCTCCGGACATCTACACGAGCTGCAGCCAACGGGCCCGATCCTGCGGGCATTCCCTTGGGGCGCTTTTCCGCCCAACGTCTATCGCTTTGGGCACTCTCGGGGATTTCCGCGGCACTGCGCGCAGCAGCAATCACAGCTCTGGGGTAGCGAATGTTCCCAGGCTCGGACTCGACTCATTTCACTTCGCTGCCTGAGCGATGTCTGTGCGTCGCATCTGGTGGTGATTCCAAACTCACTACCGGCATTTACTGAGTCTCGGCTCCGCTCCTGCCTTAGCCTCTGGCCGGTGGTCCGGAGGGGGTTACTTTGGAAGGCCAGCGCTGGTGCCTTCTGAGGAGGACTGTGCTGCAGGCAGCAACCCAGCTTGACGGCGGCAGCTAGTTTTGGTGAGCTCCCTAATCCCACATTTGGGGTTGGCAGGAGACCTGCTGCCAACCACTTGGCTGAAAAAGCAGCCGCTGCTCCACTGAGTGTCTTCTATAGAAAATAAATCTCCGTCCTGGCGGACTGCACAGCAAGGAACAGCTTCGGGTGGCTTCCAGCTGCAGCTGCTGCACCGCTGGGAACTCGCCTTTTCCCTTTGTCGGGACACCTGGAGGGGGGCACTTGA
Source organism: Rafetus swinhoei (assembly GCA_019425775.1). NCBI lineage: Eukaryota > Metazoa > Chordata > Testudines > Trionychidae > Rafetus > Rafetus swinhoei. Next base: position 224,145,475 of record CM033424.1, on the reverse strand, counting down.
CGTTGTGATTAAGTCGAGCGATCGTTCTGCTTGTTGTGTGTCACCCGGCAGCCGCTGGCGGGAGGGGGGAGGAGGGGGCACGGGAAATGACTGGGTTTTGCAGCCTTGGGACTGCGTGTACTTCAAACAGAGACGCTTAGTCATAACTAGCGCTCTTTACCGGCGCCGGGACTGCCCCCGCCCTGCGCTCTCGGTCACGTCACTGGAAACATGAAGGCAACGAGGCTCTATCTGCGCGCCCATCCTTCGCTGGGGGGGAGGGGTGGAAAGTAGCCGAAGCCCCTCCCCAGCGCCGAGCCCTGGGTGCTAGCGGTGAGTGTTCGGCAGCAAGAGCAGCGGGCAGGCGGCTCCTCTTCCTAAGCAGATCCTCTGTCCCCGCCCTGCCACAGGCAGGATCAGAGCGCCAGCAGCAGGCTCCTAGCACAGTCTACAGGCGCCCACGGCGTGGCTTGCTCCGGAGCTTTTTCGCCTCCCCTTGTCGCCAGATCGAGGAGCTATGCAGAGCCCTTAGCAGCCAGGCCACTTGGTTGGGTTTCCTTTAAAAACATTTCAGTGAGATTTTGAGATTTTAAAATCAACCAAATCACAGCAGCAGCAGCAGCAGCGCGCAGGCTGGCTGAAAAGATGAGACTGGGGCTAGTGTGTGGACTCTGAGCCAGGAACCGGGACTGCACCACGCATCGCGCATGTGCAGCCGAGAAATAAAGTTTGTTTTTTGACTCGCTTCCCTATGACAACAACGCAATATGACAACACACCACGCAGCTGTCTGGGCACACGCACTGCCCATACACAGACATGAAGGCTGATGTTTTAATAAAGAATAATCGACTGCAATTTCAAATAAAAGTGATTGCCTTTTTCAGGAACAAATTTAGTAAGGGGGCGCCCACGTGGCTTCTGCCGTTCCAAAATATTCATGTTCTATTTTTTCCTCTCTGAAAGGTGGGGGGAAGAGAGTACTTACTGTATATGTCTAAAGAAAGTTCATTCCAAGCACGAGACTATCCAGCGTGGGAGTTTAATGCGGTACTTATACTGTAGGCGACAGAGTTGTCCCTCTGAGCGCATTTGTTTGATATACCGCTTCTAATGCAGTCTCCAGAACAAAAAATAAGAAAAGGTGTATTTGTTGGTGAGAATGGAGTCAAGCAACAACTTTCTGTCTTCATCAGGTATGGCAGGTGGTGTTTTACAATGTTCATAATTTTTCAAAAAAGACTCCAGATTTAACTTGTCAGATAACCTACTCACTGCGTTGGACTCATATAGGGTATTACAAGTCCAGTACTAAAAGGATACGATGTTTGTGAACTAGTATCTTTAATGAGCTCCACGTCAAGTATCTTAATTACTTTACAAATTTGTAGTCTTGCCTTATAATTGGTCTCAAAGAACTAAGATTATATTTATAAATAAATATAACCCCGGAAGTCATCATTATAGCATCTATGGTAAACAGGACGATAGAAATGTATTATTAAGATTGACATATTTTGAACATACGTCGGGTGCACCCTATACTCCAAATGCCTTTGGTCGTAATTCTAAATAAGTCGAATATTTATGAACAAAACTTCTTACTTGCAGTATTTAAACCAAATATTGGCCAAGTTACTCTAAGTTCGATGTGTTTAAAATTGTAATAGATAGTATAAAGCCATAGAGTTCAGCTTTAATAAAAATACAATATATCCAAAATGCAAAACAAAACGTTCATCATGATTTCGGAAACTTCTTCTTCTTTAAAGGTTTAAATGTAACAACTACCATGAAAAATATTACTCATGACGATCATGTTATTTAATAAGAAAGGCTTGTAAACACCTGGAAGTTGAAAGAAGTTATTCTTTCAGCCTCATTAAAAAGTTTAGCAAAACTTACCCAGGTTTTAAGAAAGTTATATTTCATTAGTAAATAATCCTTGAAATCTATTCAGTGGCAAATAATGTTGTTGGTTCCAGAACCTTTCATCTACTATAATCAAATAGGTGTTTCAATGAGTATTTGGTGCAAAAAAATCTACTTAAAAACCTTGTGGTATATTTCGCTCTAAAAATAAATAAGAGTCGTTAAATAAGAGTCGTCAAATCTGACTGGCATTAGTAACAGAAAATATTTTAGGAAATTGTCACTAAGTGTATTTGACAGAGGGAACAGCTGTTAAACACATTTCTGTCATTCTAATTTTGGGTTCTTAAATTAGATTACAAAAATAAACACTAATGATTTACGTTCAACGTTTTTAAAGGTAGAGGTGTTAATTGCAGATATAATTGGTTTGGCTGGCTAAACAAGTCAAATGTTCTTAAATATTGAGAAGCCAAGTACTCCCTCTCTGTTTCGTTTCTGTACGTTCTGATGGTATGTTTACATAGACAGTAATAAACTATGAAAACATTATATAGAAACTCAGTCCACAGAGACATCATTGATTCTTGCAAAAGTGCTCAAGACAGAAAGTCATTTATGGAAATGACGTAGTTGACAGACCTAATTGTTTGGCTTGTGAGAGATTATAATGGAAAATCTGTAGCTTTAGGCATATTCACGTGAAAGCTGCCGCATTACTACTCTCAAGTTTAAAATAAAATAAGAAAATTCGCCATTATTCAAGTGAAACGCGCTAATTCACATTAATATGGATGGTCTTTAATCTTGTCCCTTGATACATTAGAAGATGCAGTTCTCATGAGAAAATGAGATAATATTCACTTCAACTCAGTTCACAGCACAGCACAGCTGTTGTTGGCCTGTGTTTTTGAAAGACTGAATAAAAGAACTTTTTATTGTAATTAACTCATCTGTGTCTGTGAGGATGCATTGCAACAGGTTGTTCACTTCCCTGAATGTAACTATTGCTTACATCCTCTTGTCGCTTAAATTGTGCTTTATATTTATGCTGTGCGGAAGTTGAGAGGTAACTTTTTTTTCCTGAATGAGTCTAAAATCATGACGCATACATGGATCATTTAAATGGTAGAATTACTTCGGACTTATACAGGTGCACAAATAATGAGAAATATATCAAGACTGCTTAAAACCGTGTTACATTTAGTTGATGGGTTTGTGTATGATATTGTCCTGGATTTGTATTATCACCGTGACCTAAATGCAATAGTTTTAAGGAGTTCTGTTTCCGACTACAAACCAGCTCCTTAATGCTTTCAGCGTCTGAGAAGGATTTAAAAGTAGATAATGGAACTTGTAACCCTTAAATCACATTTTTCTATGTTCCTTAGAATTATGTAAAGTTACAATAATATAGAAGAAATTCCTGCCACACAGCCTTATGTAGTATTTATTTACTTGCACTATCCTTATAACTTAATTTGACAACCAGCCTTGTTTAAACTTGTTAATAATTGCTTTGAGCATACATATTGGTTCGCAAAAATGACTTTTTAAATTGCATAGTGACACTATCACTTAGTAGGCTTTGGTGGAAAGGATGATGCAGCGAGTTCATTGGATTTCCTCGGTGGTTTAGAAGTTAAGATTGTTAACTCCAGCTGACAACTTTGTCTCCAGCGAAGTGAATTATTATTGATATATATTGGGTCTAAAAAACTGAATACTTCCTTAGAGAAGAATATATTTGTCTTGGGGATCATCATAGAATAGTGTTTCCTATATTAAAATGTAATTAACTAGTCATTTTAGTTTATTTATTAACTTAAACATTGGCTTGGACCCAAAGTTAATTTTACAGAAAAGTACAATGAAAACCATGTAAAAGCAATACCATTTTCCTCTAAATTCGAGCTATACCTATATAGGATAACTTTGTGGGTCCTCTTCTCAGATTTGTGTTGACAAACTTAGTTTACAGAATCTTTAAAATTACATATTTTAAAATAGTCTTGTGGACCGATGTCAGAAGTCTAAAGAATCCCATACACGTTAGAAAAGAACCCTTCCTTTCTGATGACTTGAAAAGGCAACGTTAGCATTTTAACGCGAAATTTGTAAATGGTGTTGAATCATGTAAATTTGCTTTGTGGAAGTTAGTACCTGGTCACAATACTAATTCAGAGAAAGGATAATAATAACGACGTAACAAAATAAATAACTAGAATAAAAATAACGTAAAACAATAAAAGTCAGTTTACATAAATGAAACCAGCAAATAAAATCTCGTGGTCCTGAATACTTTATTAAAACAGAGGCAAACACGTGGGTATAGTCACATCATTGCTTTAGTGCAGAACCTTCAGAGCTTGGGCAGACAGAGAGGAGACGAGTATATTATGTTCCAAAACTGAAAGAAACCTTAAATTACTTTGAGGGTCTAAAACCACTTGGGTCTTTCTTTGTATCTATTAATATATGTGTGTGGGGGGGTACACTTTGAGTTTCGGCTGTAGACTGTTCCTATCTGTCTAGACAGAGACACGAACATGCACAGAAAGATCTGAGATGTAGCCACACGTTGGTAATTTAAAACGATGCTCCCAGGCAATACCAAGTAAACGGAATCTGTGATAATCAGGCGAAGATTGGCACGACAACACTGAGATCTGGACCACGAAGATCAGCTTTGTGTGTTACCCAGCGAAGACACAGGCTCACACACACACCTCCAGTCCCGTTGTTCTGTCAGTTGCTGCGCGTAAGGCTAGGGGTAAATAAATGCCGCGCGCACAGCGTAAGATACCTCGGTCTGCGGGAGAAAAAGGAGGTGTAACAAGAGGCACCAGCAGCAGAGCGGTCTGGAAATCGCTGTCGTGTGGTTGCTATTAGCAACAAATCAGCTGAACAGCTTGCGAGCTCTAAGCACCTAGCAGGGAGGTGGCAAGGAAAGCGCCGGGAATAGAGAGGCCGCCGCTTGTAGGGCTCACTGGAGTCACATATAGAGCACGGAGAAGGGGACTGCACCTTGGGACTTGGCCAGGAGCTGCCAAGGGAGCGGGAGGAAGGTGCTCATACTACAGGCCAGCTATTATTGTGCGCACACACCTCCAAGAAAGAAAAGAGCCAATCCACTTGGAGAAAGAAGATGGCAGATCCTAGCGGTGTATACACACACAGCACTACTGCATCAATGGATTGTATCCTGAATGGGAGCGGTGGTTACAGCCAACGCAAAGGAGATGTGATTTCAGTGCTTAAAATCTGTCTGCCCCTCAGGGCACAGAGGGCAAAATTATATTCATCCCACTCCGAGGGTAAAGAGTGGAGCTATATATTATTTCCCCTTACCCATGAGGGGGGTGAGATTATATATACTCCTCGCCGAGCCCGGAAGGTGGGATATGTACACGCCTCTCCACTCACAGGCGGTGAATTATTATACCCCTTTCAGAGCAGAGTGGGAGGTTATATCTTCTTCCGGTGCCCTGACTGCAATCGTCTACTTAATCCTGTTAGGATCGGGTTATAAACGCTCTTCTCTGTATGTGTGTGATTGGGGTGTCTACAGTCCTCTTCATAATCGTTTGTCGTTGCATTTCTGTGTCCTTCCAGAAACCCATCGCTACCTCCGCCACCCCACGCACATTCAGGGGGGCCCCCAGGGAAAACGCAACTCGGTATTTCCGCGACTTGTGATTGTGGCCCCAAGACTCAGCCGCAAACCGGGTTTCCTGGCAATAACCCAACCTGCCACCTTTGTGCACTCAAACCTTCCAATGGTCTAATTCCAGCACGCACGAGCTGTGGCCTCACTAGCATTCAAAGCATCCCCTGTTAGAAAGCAGACCGCCATGTCTCCCAGTTGCATGCACAGTCCAAGAGCAGCGGGACTCATGCTCCCAAGAGAATTATTTTAAGCGGAGCGGATTTGTATTTGCGCGCTGAGGCTACACCGGAGTGAGAGATTGCATTGCATCGGTTTCGCAGGGCGCCCGGGTCCTTTCCCCTCATCATTCCAACATCACCACCTGAGAGCAAGTTCTACTCTCGATCCGTCTTCGCGGCCTCCACTGCAACAGCCCTCAGACCATGTGTTCTCGTTTCCTGTCCATCCTAAACTGCCTGGGTGTATAGAAGGTTCCTGGTGAGTGATCATTTTCACCAATTCAGAAAGAAAGAGTTAAAAATGTTTGTGTCGAGGAAAATGTCAGTGATGGTTACTCTCAGCAAAGGTCAGAACTAGCCAGAAAGAGCATTTCCTACTAATCAGGGATTTGAATCACTCTGAGGTGTTTTCATCACTGTCGCTGGGAAATAGCACCAGGGGACATTTTTAGGAGGGAGTTTTTATCTTCTTGTGTTATTAGCTGTGAAACTTTAAACGCTTCTGTATCGTAAAAGAGATGTCCTTGAGCTTCTTTATGCGAAACAGTCCCCACAGGGGAAGCCACACCGCAGTGGAAAATGTAAATAGCATCGAGGTGGTCGGGCGGGGGGGAAAATTTGCATTTTTTTACAGCGATCAAAAATACAGCCCTTTGTCTTTTGGTGTGAGGTGCGATATTCAGCAACATGCCATTAAAATCCCAGCACCAAATGGCATCTACAGTTCCCTTCGTTTATTCGGGAGGAGGCTTGTTTTCTTCAAATTACCACTGCCTTACCTTTGGTCTGCTGGAGCTTTGTTTCCTATTGTTGCCCCTGGATGCAGGCAGAATTTGCAGGGACCTCACTGGAAGCCAAATATTTGGGGCTGTAAGCAAGTCCCGTGGAGAACTGAGACTCTGGAGCTGCGGGGATTGATCTAATCCAGCCAATGAGCAATGTCCTATTCCTGGTGTGGTGAGAACTTCACTTTCATTCTAAACAGAATTCCCTTTAGCGATTCCAGCAGCATGGTAAGGAAACAAGTGGGGAGGGGAGAGGGGAGACTCCGTGATTCACAGCCTCTGTGACTTGTGTGTTAGTGGGCCACGGCTTCTCTACGGACATTCTCCCTTATTAAATGGATCGGTGCGCTCTGGCTATTACATAAGCCTGTCTGTCTGTGACTTGGCTGCATTGCATTCGCCTCCCGGCTTGTGTGGCTGAATTATGTGTGTGTGTGGATGGCGATGAATGCCTGAGGGATGCGGGTCCTCCACACAGTGAAACCACAGGAGAACAGAAGAGGAGCCGCTTTTTCTTCTTCCCGGTCTCCAGCAATGCCCAGATAAATGTGGTGTTAATTAATCGGCATAGCCCTGGTTGGAAATAATGCTCCTTCGCAGAATGAGCCGGGAACCGCACGGGGAATGGGAATGGCTCTTACCCTGGAAATGGAATGGAAATGGTTACAGCTGTCAGAAGTTGTTTGCTATTGTGGCCGCTGGTAATTACTGCTTGCACGGCAAATATTGCTTGGTGGGCAATGGCTGTTCAAGTTGCTCGCTTTAGGTACCGCTCCCGTCGAAAAAAAAAGGCAACAGGCAGAGGTCGATTATTCGCGAAGGGCTGAATTTGGCCGTGGTCGCTCGTTTGGCAGAGAGTTACGGGGGCAGTGATTGCTGCGTGGCGACCGCTAATGATCGCTGCCGGCAAAGACGATTTTCAAGATACCTGTACCAAATATGGGCGTTTTTCTCTGGCTTTCGTTTCCCCGTTCGCATCCTGGCTGGCGACGGCCGTGCAAGGAGAATGTGGCCGGGAGGCTGCTCAGAGGAAACGTCAGTGCTCCCCTTAGCTTCCCCGCGCCCTGATTTCAACCACCCTCCGTCGCCCTCTGCCTTGTGCGCGGCCTGAACATGCCCATTTGAATCTGGCGGCAGAGAAGTGGGAAGTTCACCAGGCGAACGACTAGCCAAGTTGCGCAGGCGCAAGATGGCCTCTCTTCCCCCCCCCCCCCCCCCCCCTCCAGTCTGAGTCTCCGCAGCTAGGAGCCTTGTACGCTTCAGTGGAGGCATTGAGCAAACCCGGAGCGCACGGAGTGGGTGGGGGGAATTTGCAGATGCCACATATTTTCTTTGACGATCACCGCTCCAAAGGAAGAAGCCGTGGGGGGTTATTTTCACATAACCGCGCGTTAATTCGGGAAAATCGAACCTCCCAGGAGCCCAGGGCTGCTTTTCATCCCCTGCACTTCCCCTCAAAACACAAAACAATTCATCCTCGGCGCTGAACAACGCTAGTTTCGCTTCCTCCAAACTCGAGAAGGAACATGCGTGCCAGTTACCACATGAAAGTACGGGCATTAGTTTCAATGCGAGGTGCAGATGAGAGAGAGAACTAAAAAGGCGCCCGCTGCGTGGCTCCTATTAACATCTGTAGCTAGGCACACAGGAACTGAAAGGAGAACGTCCTAGCCCTAATTCGGTAACCAGGCTCACGATCCAAAATCGCCTCCGTGGCTCTCTTCATGCTTTCAAGACATTTGCATGCTGCAGTCCAGCTTCAAAGCAACAACAGAGTGCAAGTTTCCTTTCTTCTTTTCGAGAAAAGAGCCCCCATTGTATCTGTGGGCCACGCGTTTGACAGCTTTAAATGCATACAGTTAATCGGTGCATTAACTAAATATAGGTATGCAAAGCCAATAGGCACTGACATGACGCCCGAGATTCTGGAAGGAGTTAGGATTTGATTTATTTTATTTATTTATTTGTCCTCCTGCGACTCTGTTTGGTTGCAGAAAAGGGAATGCGAGAAGCAAATCTGGAAAACCGTGATATCAGAATTTGATTTCATAAGATATTTAAAGGAGCTGTCCCATTGGGATTTCCTAACATGGTAACGATTTTAAGATCGCAACACTTAATGTCTTCAGCCCCTTAGATACGCCTGTAAATAATCGCAGGGACATTCTTTGTATAGGAACTATTAAGACAACATGAAGAAAAAGAAACTGCTTATACTAAAATAAAGGAAATCCGTTTCAAGTACCCAGAGTAGAAGCAAGGACGTTAAAAATTAACAGCGGAAACAGGAAACACTTATCTACGTAAACATTGTCTCCTAATTTCACAGTATCAAAAGTAAGTGGGCAGAAGGTGCTTGCATGGAGGAAAACGACCAGGGTACTGCCGCAGGTAACTCACGGTGTAGGTTGCCTCTGCTTTCCTCTGTCTAGCTAGAGAGCGGAAGCCCGTTGTACATGTGCATCTAGAGAACCCAATCTTTGTGAATCTGTTTGGTGGTAAAGATCGGAACTGCAAGAGCTCACTTGTGATGTTTTGAAAGGTAATAACCGGCTATATATGATAAGAGTGATACATACAATAGATTCGGAGCCGGAGTCACTAATGAAGGGTCGCTTGTAAGTCATAGAGCTATAATAAAAAACCCTAGAGCATTCATGCTTTCCCCCAACGTTAGTCCGTGACAGCCTGCAGAGTTGTGACTTCTCATTGAAAATTCCTAACGAACATGTCAATTCTTTGGCAGAAGTGACAGTGGGAGATGAAGTGACATACTGGATAGCGTTGGAGAATGGACGGAAGAAATTTACCTGCACTTTTCACCAATGTTTATCTAACGCTTGCCTTTGAATGTGATAGTCTCAGTGCCCCCATTCAGTTCTACAGAACTGAAGAAAAGCTTCTTTGAGCCAAGTTATCTAAAAAGAGATGCCTTTTTTTTTTCCCGCAGGCACCTTGGCATGCGACTGAAAGAAGCTTCTTTGCTTTCTGAGTCCTGTCTAATTACGTGAAGCTATAGGGCTCCTTGGAGTTCTGCTTGGAACTGCTACGGTCGCAAGCTGATATTGGCCTATTGAAAGACAATGGATCGAGTGGTTTAAGCAATGCTTCGTAACTCAGGGGACACTATTCTACTTATGGGAGGAAAGTCCTTAAATACTTTTCAAAAGAGTGGCTGGAGAGGACCATTCCATTCGCGTGCGCCCTTCTGAGTGACACAAAAGTTATGCGTGGAGCAACTGGAAGCTGAACCGGAACTCAATTTTGGAGCAAAGAGCAATGAACAACGTAATGTTTCTATGCATGCAAAATAAAACTTTATTAAACTTTGTCCATGTATAGGACAGACTTGATTGAGGAACATGTTTTTACTGCAAGTGCAATTGCACATCGCACACTTCGGCTTACTTGCCCGTTAATAATAATCTTTACGATTAAGCCGAATACAAGGCGTCTCTTGTATCATCGCAATAAATGCCCAGTTCATCTTCACAGGCTATTGTCAATCTCTTACAGGCTTAGGTATACTTCTCCCGGCAACAGTGCATTTTAGCTGCTAAGGCAGTCTTGTGAAGCCAAGGAACACTATTGAAATGCTTTGATGTAGAGCATCAAGATGTTATCTTGGATTCCCCTTCCCCCCAATACATTTAGCAATATACATGCATAACTAAACAGCATGTAGCAAAACATTTCCTAGGGAAGAAGAAACATGCTACAGCTCCGTTATATAGAGGTGCTTATCATTTTTAGAAATACTGGCTGAAGTCAAGTCCAGTGTACCGAAGAAATATTGTAAATGCTGAAGGGAAGTCGCCAACTCACGTTTCATTGCACTTATTCTTCATGGAAAGGTTGCATATTCCAGTATTAACTCCGTTTTTATTGCAACATTTGTCATTATTGAACTGGTTCCAAAATAAAGAAGTTTAGTTTGATTTATGTGCAATCCAGTGTTTTGGGCTCAATGTCGGCCTTTGTGGTGAATTAATTCATGTTTTATATAAGATAGGGAACCAAGCCAAGACAATTCTCCGTGGGATTTAACTATCCTTACTTTTTTTTAAAAAGTATTTTTTTTCATTGAAGTTTTTAAAAAAGTAATCTAGAGCTGGAGAAACACCCTCCCCCACTACCCCTCTCCCATCATTCCTGAAGTGTGGGTAGAAAGGATATGAAGAAAAAACTCCTTTGTCAAAATTTAAGCATTAATCACTTAGTCACAAGAACTATTCACGTGAAAAACAAAACCAGTTTCCCCTAACCCTAACCCACTCCTTGTTTACTATACATGCACTGTTTACACAAGAATTGTGTGTTTTTTTCTTTCTAAGGTGATGTGTTCTATTTATCCAAACCTGTCATGCACACGCAGTATTTAGTAACATCATTTTAATTGTCTTTTGATAGCACATAATTAACAAAGCTCATTTAGTATATCTTCAATGAAGTATCCCTTTTATTTGTTTAGTTCTTTGATCAACTATAAATGATATTCCTGTATATAAAACTGAACGTTTTAACTGAAGAAATGGAACTGTACATGTTTACTACAGGAAAAATATCAAATCTCGTTTAACAAGACATTATACATCAATAATCCCCGTGGAGGATTTGCAGTCACCTGATCTATAAAAACAAGCAGGACAAGTAACAGCAATTTATATGCAAAAGTAATGATTTAATGACTATAAGCAAGACAAAGCAATAGAATTGTGCTTCTGTTGCAGACTGGAGACAATGAAATGTTTAACTACAATTTTCCCGTACAAACGTGAAACAATATCCATATAGAATAAACACCCTCACAAATGTATAAATGATGGGTGATGAACACACAGGAAGTTCGACCAAAGCAAAGCACAAACTGACAAGTGTTTGGGGCTGTTCATATTTTAAGTTGAAACTGTTCCTTCTAGTTCAAACATAATACTTCTGGAAGCCTCTGGTAAAATGCTCCTATTTGCAGAACATTAAAAAGGAGGCATTCGCCACAGTTTACTGGAGATATTAAAGTACCTGCTAAATTTTAATGAAGTTAGTACTGTACCATATATGTATATATTAAAACAAATTTAGATAAAATGCCTTCATCCAGCAACTTGCTGGTTCTTTAAAATTTATACCACAAATTTAATGGCTTCTATAATGATTCCATGTGCTTTTTAAAAAACACAATACCATCACACCAAATAAAACTAACCAAACTTATAAATCACTTCCATTTTCCTTATTTTTTTCTTCACTGCACCATTTAAACTATTAGTATCCTTGGATAAAAGTAAAAATATATCACTTGAAACAAGATAAAGCCCATAAATCATAGTAAGATTGCCAGTTGCTGTCAGATTAACAGATCTTTGTGTTAGCTCTCAAATACTGAAGCTTTCACACACAAAGTGTTCTCTGCGAGATCAGCAAAATTCAAACAGGTGGCATCTGCAAGGGTCGAACCAGTTTGGAAATTTAACAACCATATCATGAGTGCATGAAACACAATATTTTCTTTATAGTATTTATAAATATATCATACAATACTGTTTCCTGTTATGTCATATACCAATATGGCATTGTACAACAAGCATAATGCCATCTGATTCTTACAAAAGCGAATCATTTAAACAAGTCAGTAACTAAAACGGTAATACCCGCTTTTAGGCATACAAATTATAAAACTGAAGTTTACTTTCATTTTGATCGGTTCTGCGCAGCAACAGAAAAGTAAGGATGCAACATAATCAAAATGGCTAATATGCAAGAAATTGTTATTCACAGTGACATGGCTACATATATGCATTATTCTATGCATATTCTTTCCATTTTGTTGAATTTCAAGATGAAAAAGCACTTGCTTTCTACAGGTTCACAAAACAGCATAATAACAATAACAATTGAAGAGAATGTAACATAGGAGTTAGTCTGGATTAACAAACTACATCCCAACGTTTGTATCCACCGCCAGAGGTTCCCACGTCCAAATGATGAGGACAGAAACACTCCACCTCCTTCCTAAACACATCGTGGTACACTTCTGTTTGCTTCCAAGTTCTTTGAAAATAATTCTTTACAGAAGAACAATCTTTCGTTGTAATTAACGTCCACATGAGCAGTCACCTAGTCCATCTTTCATAACCAAGTATGGTGTTACTTCAAAAGAAAGCGATTTGGATGATAGTCACATGGATTTGCATCTATAAAGCTGTAATGGCATGAAGAGACCTATATAAATCAGGGTTTTCCGCAGTCTCTTTGAGGTATCAGCCAGATGAAGTTGCTGAAGAGCCATTTATTGATGTTTTCCGTGCTCTGTTGGTAAAAAGAGGACTGGTGATTGCTGGTGGGGCTGCTGCTGGTTCCATTCATAGTACTAGAGATATGAGGAAACTGAGGATGCGGAGACTGCACAGGAGTGCTGGGGCTGGGCAAACAAGATGAAGTGGAGGGGATGCCCCCCCCGCTGGGCTGCTTGCCTTGTCACTCCCAGAGTCACTTTCTAGTTCTCCGCTATTATGTAAGCCTTCTCTCTGGTGGCTGATCTTCATTCTTTTGCAAGTCGGCCGAACCCGATACTTCAGAGGAAGAGGTCCATTCTGCAAAACAAAGGGAAGGCACGATAAGCACATAGTCTGCTTCAGGAAAGATCACGGCGTGAGAAGAGGAATGGCAGGTATTTACCCTTCTCCAAGTGTAAATATAGGCAATATCCATTAGTGTGTAGTAGTCCTTCAAAGGTTCCTCCTCATACATCACATCGATCTATTTAAGACATTAACCCTTCAATTAATAAGCATCAGAATAAAATAATTTAGAGCATACTATATTTTTCTTCCAGGTAAAATTGATCTGAAAGCAATATTATCAAAGGGACTTCAAAACATTTTACTCCAAAACTTCACGGCAAAGTAGAACTTTTGACATGTACCATTTAACTGGCACATATGAAAAGAGTATTTCATATTTTAAAAAATGCATGCAGAATAATTTCCTCAGTATTTAGAGAGCAGCAATAACGTTTAAAAATTACAGAATAAATACAAGTATTTCTCTGGGATAAATGTTCTGATTCCTACAAAATATTACATTGTACATTCTTAAATAGTTAGTACTTACTATTTTCTGGTTCTGAATTAAACAGCTAATCAGAATAAATTAAAATAAATAAAAAAGAAGGGAAAAAGGCAATAAAAACTAACCAGCTCTAGCAGGTTTAGATTAAGAAGACTTACTACATTTTTTAAAATATCCAGGTACCTGAAAAGTATTAGGTATGTCCATTTTACTTCGGAGAAACTTTCTTAGATGCATCACTGTCATTGCAGCTGGGCAGCGTAAATATCTTTTATCATTCACCTAACAATATATTTGGAAAAAGTCAGTTCATGAACTGAGAAAAAACAGCAACATTTTAACTATTTAATTTAGGGTGACACAGTTATAATGAAATAAAGGTGTACAAACTTTATAAAATGACCAACTACAGTTTTAACATTTCTATTGAGAATTCCTTATGAAGAAAATTGGAAATAAAATAAAATTTCAGAGAAAAATAAAATATTATATATATAATTGTATATATGAGTGCTAAAACAGATTATACATCTCTACTAAATCTTTTTTTAAAAGTGATTATATTTTAAAAATTCAACTTGTCTTTCTTATAATAAATGGCATTTAAAGTTTAAAAGTAAACTACTTCAGTTTCCATTTTAAAAGTATTAACACAGTCTCTATCTTGTCTAAAAAGTAATTTCTATTTACAGTTCCAGGAGAGTGTTGCAAACCTCTGTTTAATATCTTTTTATGGGGTTTGTTTCTTCTGGAAGATAATTATTTATTTAGCTCACACACCAAACTGTTTTTGGTTTTTTTGTCTGCATAAAGCTAGGTTATTTACCTCTTCCTTGGATTTCTCTCTCTCTTTATTTCCTTTTCGTTCCAGTCTGGGGGAAACAATGAAACAATTACAACAAATAATATATAGAGCTGTTAATATAGATAAACATAAAATATTGCCAATAGAACTTGCCTATTCTGGTCAAAGAATTCAATGGATAAGCTTATTATCTCATCATCGGTTATAATTCTTTTGTCTTCGTCTGCAACTTCTCCCCTGTCTTCATTAGAGCCATTGGCAGCTGCACAGAAATTTCCACAACAGTTTATATTTTTAAATTAAAATCAGACAGAATGGCCAGTTCTCAGTAACAAGGGAAAACATTAAGGTATTAGATTATTTAAAGTAGTCATTATTATATCTTGAATCAGAAAGCTGAATCTAGGGTGTCTTACATGTATTTTATGGTTACATAATTTGTAAATGAGAGGTGAAATATCAAGACATCTTAGTTGTTAAGTATAAGGTCAAATATATGTTATTTTTACTAAAGGTTTAATAAACTAGAAAGTTTTACCATCAGCTGATGGATGAGCTGCATAAAAATCCCTTCTTCTTTTCATTTCATCTGTATGGAAAAGCATATATGATTCATTTAGTTTCTCTGTTACCATAGGTAAAAAGCAACTCAGTAGTTATGTATTACTATATGATTTATTACTTACTTTTGAAAAGGCCTGGTACTAATTTGTACACAATATCTTGGAGAGTTTTATCTGACCTAAACAACAACAAAAAATCCAAAATACAAATGAAGCAAATGAAGTAATACTTGAATAAAAGTTACATTTCTCCATTTATAATCAATTCTTTAGCACTGAGGTGCTATACACGTCTTACAGACCATACGTTCTACAAAAATAAAACGCTGTTATATTAAATTGAACCCACAAGATTTTGCAAGCAACATTATTAAAATAAATGTCATCTCTTTCCCAATTTAGCTGACAGAAAATATTTTCTGTCCACTAGCAATCTAGTGCACTGTTCACTCAGTCTAAATGAAGGCCTTTAAAAACGTGTAACCACCAACCAAAATAAGGAGATAAACATCACAAAGAAGCAATGAAGGCTACTGCTAAATGAAGAGGGTTTTTTAAAGTTTAACTTTTCCTTTAAGTTTCATCAAGATTTTTTGTGTTTCTGAAGAGCAGTAAAGAGAGGTTGTACGGCAGCATGTTTGCGTGAAATGGAAAATGGAGATACACAATATGGAAGGGTGATAAATAAGGAGAGGGGACAGGACATTGTTCAACACTCAGAGTATTCAAATAAAATACAAAAACTTTCGGTCTCGCATGTAGTCAAGTCTTCGATTTCAGTCTATGACAAGACTCCAAAGACAGCATATAGGCAAACGTTAGCATGTAAATTTGACAACTCCTCTCAGATTTAAATTGTAGATGAAGAGATAACATCAGAATATGCACTGCTAGATTCCTTTTGTAAAATAAAATTACACTTTTCTCCTACCTTATATTCAAAAGCGGTCTGGTTTTGTGAACTTGGACATCACATATAGGACAATACTTGCTTGTTTCCAAGTAACGTACGATACACGTCTTACAGACTATAAGTAAAAATACATAAGGCTTTTAGTAATATTATCAGACGTTACTCAAATATGAATAGTGGTGCAGTTTTTACACTACGACGCATGCTAATAAAAGGCCCACTGTCAGAAAATGCGCAGCTTAAGCTAAACAAGTCCTCTAATTAGCTGCAATGAAGGTGAAACAGACGCCCAGAGTGTATGTACATATATAAACCACGTTCACAAAGATTATGACTTTTGTCGAAACGTGGGCAAATCATCTTTGGCGCGGATCTACATACTGATGTCACAGCGCCCAGCTCCCTTTATCCCGGCGGCCCGGGAAAGGTGCGACGCGGCGCAGGGACACTGCGAAGCGCCCGACTGTACTTACAGGAGTGGAGGCACTCTATGATGGTTGTTGCATCAATGAAGTACCCGCCGCAGAGCACACACATGAGGTGGGGGTTTAGCTCTGTTATTTTGATTCTGGTTGTTCGGTGCATGTTTGCTTAAGAAAAGGCGGCTCTGAAAGACACACACAGAGGACCATTGACTAGGGGCGAGCTCAGGGTCCCAGGGGCAGCGATCCCGCCTTTCCCCACCCACGCCGAAGTCGCATCCCCAAAACGCAGGGAACGAGGGAGGCCGGGAGGGCGGAGGCGGGCCGGGGAGAAGTGGCCAGACTGGGAATTGCGGCGGGCGCGATGCCCGGCTGACACCGCCCAGGGAAGTGCCCGGCCAGAGGTGCCTGCAGCCCCGCGTTGCGGGCCGGCCCCGAGCTCGCCGCCCAGCACCTACCCGCCCCCCCGCGGGGCTGCCCGGAGTTGCTGTGGCCGGGCCGGGCTCGGGGCTGCTCTGCTGGGGAGTCACACAAAGGGGAGCCGGCGCCTCCCGCTGCGCCCGCCCTGGCATTTCCGGAGAAGCGGAGGCGGGGGGGCCGGGGCGCACCTCGGAGCTGCCCGGGCCGGCCCCGGGGGCTGCCCGCTCCCCACCCGGCCGGCCTGGGCTCCAGGCGGCGGCCGCTCCCCCCGCGCGCCGCGCTCGGTGCAGGCTCGGGACTGCTCAGCTATCCGAGGGGGTTGCTATAGCAACTTACACTTACACTTGGCATCCTGCCACCGCTGGGAACACACGAGAGCCAGGCGGGGGGGAGCCGGGAGAGGATGCGGGCCGGGGGGAGCCGGCCCGGGGAGGCTGCGGGTGTCTGCGAAGCGGCGCCGGGGAGGAACCTGGGCTGGGGCTGGGGTGCAGCTGGGGGAAGCGGCGCTGGGAGGCGGTGTCCGGCGCGGAGGGGGCTGGTGGGGCAGGGCTCAGCAGAGCGGCCGCAGGATCCGGCAGGGTGCAAAGGGAGCCGAGCCGGATTTGGGAGGGAAGGATGGGGGTGGGGGTTGGGGCTGAAAACGGAGCTGGTAGTGGGAGGGGTCTGGGGCGGCCAGCGAGCTGCGCCGAGCCGGTGTTGGGGTCTTAGACTGGTGGAGGCAAATGCAAGAAGCTCCTCCCGAGTCTCGGCCATTTCGGATCCTCTCAGGGGCCTCTATCCACGTCGACTCGGTGCAAGAAGCTTGTCTGAGATCGTTCCTCTTCCCCTCTGCTCCCTCCCGCTCCCAGCCCAGCCGAACCGCATTCCCAGGCAGATCCCCCTGGCTCGCCATCTGTAGACTTCGCCCCAGCTCCCTGCGGTCGCGTTACCGATATGTTTATTTAACTGGGTCTCGTTTTAACGCTTTTTTTGGGGGGGAGGGGGGAGATCTAACATGAAATTCTTCCGTGGCTCGGCCAGGAACGGTGCAAAGTTTTGCAAAGGTGAAAAGAGATTTGCAATAAAGGGGGTGAGGTATCCGTTTGGGAGGAAATCTGTGTGCAAGTCTCCGACTGTTTGAACAAATCACCTTTCGAGCAATAAAAGCTACTTTAAACAGTGCGGGAGTGGCAACATGCACAGGACCATGTGACCAGACCATTCCTAATGCTAAATCAACACCTTGTCAACGCTATGCAGCGACATGAGTGAAAAACAAATGTCATTTTCACAGCCCGCAGCCTACAAATCCCCATCGGATGCAAAGGCACTCACCAAAAGCATAAACAGCAAAGAAGAGGAAAAAGAGGCAACTTCAAGGAGAAAAACAACAACAACCGCCAGCTGCGCCAGTTGTACAGTACATTTTCTGTCAACTAGAACCTGAACAGTGTGACATAACAATGCTGCTCAAATGCATGCCATTCCCCGCCCCAGTCCATAATCTCATCCTTCTTGGAACATAGTTTAGCAGCTGCCCTCGACTGACATGTCTGAGTTTATGGAACTCCCTCTTTGCTAGTGCTTTAGACTCTCTACAGATCCTCGCAAGCTTCGATACAAAACAGGGAAACAACAATCCCAACAAGAATCCGAACAGCTGCGAATGTGAGCCAAACTGGCCAGGTGAGGGGGACAATAATCCCGAGAAAGTGTGGACAGCGCCCACGAGCGACCTGAGCAATCAAACTTCACTTGCTGCTGTATGAGAGAATGAGCTCTGAGCCGCAGACAAACTCTCCAATATGAAATGATTGCAAGCACCCTGGAAAGGGCTACGGTGAGGAGAGATCACCAAGGCAGATTGTGGCATTGCGCAGGGAGTCAGGACACAAATGTCACTGTATTCTGATTTCAAAGATCGCCCCTACAGCCTCCAATCTTCCACTCTTTTTCTCCCCCTTCTCACCCTCCCATATCGCCAGCGTCTTTTGGTACGAGAGGATAAATGCAAATCTGCTTTACCTCAATCTCTGAGGCATGTATGTTACTGCAATGACACCGACCTGGGATTTCTTAAATTACTCAGCTATGAATAGGCTGCTATCACTGATCTGGTGTTTTATTTGTTAAAACCAACACAATCATACAGGTCCATATTGCAAAATAAAGCTTGGCAGAGGTCACATACGACGGCTGGTTTAGAATTCTTCCCAAACCCTGATACACTAGGGCAATCCTTCCAAAGGTATTAACATGTTTTATTTCACGCAAGCCTCCTAAATGAAGGCGAATTCAACCGTGAACCTTGTTTAGTCGCAGCTTCCCCTATCGCATATTATTTATTGCCTAAAGTTAGCTCTCTTTCTGCTAATCGCACACTGTGAACTGCCTTTGAAATATGTGATCTCATGCAGCAAACTGAATCATACACCCAAAATAATCACTAGGACCCACCTGGTGCACATACACACACTCCTGGAGATGTGTGAGTCCATTATACCTCCCACTCCATATATTTGACTACAGCAAAACCTCACCATCCTATCTTGGCTAGAAGGAAATTATTTCAGATTTTTCTGCTGGTGTTAAAGTTAAGAATCCAGAGACTAACCACAACACAAACTGTCTCTTACTATGAATATATATAGTTACACATGAAAGACCCAACTAAATGTAACAATACATGATAGTAAAACTTACTAGCGATAAACAGTGACAGCCAACTGACTGTTTAGAGGCCTTACATGGGTTATGTCAAAATGAAGAGAAACAGAAGCATGTCTTGTGGTTATAATCAGCTACACTATGAAAAAACCCCTGAGTGCAATAAACTATCTAATTCGCTTTTCCAGGTGTGTAAAAGAATACCTAAATATAGGTAACTTCATTCAGATGGGTTTGTGTACTTTGTACCTACATCTACTCGAAGAACTGGCTGTTCAGTAACAACGAACTTGTCATCTAACGCCTTATTATCTTTCGGAACAAGAGCCACTTTTACTATGAATACTATTATTGTCCCTTCACTAAAGAACGTCCACATATGTTTTAAAGGAACCGTAAGGATACTCTTTTCCCAAAGAACGTCTTTGTACAGCAAATAATGGCAGCAGAGGGTAAAAGTCTCCGAGCCCTTAAAAATCAGGTTCAGAAATGTAACTAGCTAAAGTACGCAATCAGCCTTCCTAAACAAACTAACATGCTAATTTGTAAGTATCGCCATGGTCTGATATAGATCAATAATTTGCATCTCTGGTAAATTGCAAGAAAAGTCTGCCTTAGTTTACGGGCTGTATTGTCCCTCTAAGCAATTTTACTGGATTCATTTCCAGAATCTCTTTAGTCTTCAAGAGTCCTGTAAAATAAAGTAAAACTGGCTACTATAAACTGTGCAGAAACCTATTTAAAGCTATACTTGGAGATGGATATATATGACTACATTTTCCTAAACTTTATAGAGAGCGGGACACGACTCTTAGTTTCTAGGTTCTGGAAAATGACGGATTTCCTTTAATAGTAATTCATTTTTTCTGCTTCTCTTATCTTGTTTACTTCCAAATATTAACAGTAAATAGCTAGGAAAACTCCAAGTTGTGTATTGTCAAGGCCACACAATTACATAAACATACACAATCCACTTGTTAATGCCACCCATAATCAGCACCAGGAGAAAATTCGTCAAGACCTTACCAAGAATTTCATGTTAATTTATCCTTCCCGGGCTTAGAAGGAAAATACCAGTTAAAAGAAAGTCATTCAAAAAGCCACTCTGTCCTACAGTCACACCAGCTTCGCTATAGTAAATAAGCACACCCACTTTTCAAGGATCATAGTCAAAGTAATTTCTTCCCCAAAAAGTTATCTTTCAACTTCGGTCTCCCCTGTGCCCCACTCAAGAGGTACAAGTCTAGAAACTTTAGCATTTTAAGCCCAAATGCAAACGGAGGCATTGGAAACAACTGGGAACCGCCATCTTACAAGCCATCAAATTTCACAGAAGTGTTTGTCCAACTTAAGTTAATAACATTTTCTTTGCGGTCCCCCCCGGTCTAACAACCCTTCCAGGGGGATCCCTACCCTCCAGTGGCCCTATCTCTATAAAATGGGTGCAGTATCTCACATTTTAAACCCCCCCAAGCACGGTTCTTTCGGAGAGGACTGAAATCACTTGACCTAGGCAGCTCCAGATTTCATGAACCGTCCCCGTTTAATCAAAATCTGCCTTTAAACAAAGGGCGCTGAGGCCGGGCTGGAAGCAAGGACGGGAAATATAAATATTCTCCTAGGGGGCCATGTGCACAGAAACATTTTAGGGGGCAGCTGAGGAAAGAAATGAACTAAAATTTGCAAATGTGGGTGCGTAACGAAAGTGAGTGCACAGGCGGCTGCTGCTGTGTGTCGATGTGTGTGTGTGTGTGGTTGGAGCAGCCTGTCAGCGCTTTTCCCATACGGAGAGCTTGGGGGACACCTAGGCTCCCCTTTGCAGCCCCCAAACCGGCCTAAACCCGCCGCAAAGCCCCCTTCGCCCCCCGTCCTTGGCAAGGAGACACCTCGCTTCATACATACCCGGAAAAAGGAGCCGGTGGGTGATGATCGGAGCGGCCAAAAAAGACAATGAAAGTTAAAAGTCGTTCAGCAGAAA
This sequence comes from Rafetus swinhoei, assembly GCA_019425775.1. Lineage (NCBI taxonomy): Eukaryota > Metazoa > Chordata > Testudines > Trionychidae > Rafetus > Rafetus swinhoei. The sequence continues at coordinate 224,124,136 of CM033424.1, read as the reverse complement.
ATGAATGTGAGCCAAGCGGCCATCTTGAAATGAACTGCAGACGCTGTCAATTGCAATAAGCTTATTGCTGCTGCTGCTGCTGCTGCTGCTCTCAGCTCATGTTAGTTACAAAACAAGCGGGTTTTCTCCTCTCCTCCACCGACCCTTCTCACTCCCTCGCTCTCTCCCTCTGAGTTGGGTTTTTGGGTGGCCGAGGAGCAGGGAGTTTAAAATCTTTCTAATCCGGATGGGTTCTCTCTCCACCAGCCCATTGTCTCCCCCTCGTCCCCCTGCTCTGCCTCTTGCTCTCCTTTTTATTATTATTATTTCATAGCTGTTGGTGGGGAAACGGGGAAGGGAGGGCGGAGGAGGGAAAAAATGCAACGCTGAAGGCACACAGTGGAAACTGACACCGTCCCCAAAATGGCTCAGAGTTCGCCCGCCCCGCCAGCATCACGTGGGGCTCCTCATTCCTTAAGGGTGGCCTGGGAATTAGTGTCGGTGTAGTCGGAGCCCGTCAGCCTCCCCATGACCCAATCCCACAACTCAGCCGCCTCCCCCTCCTCCTCGCTCGCCACCCCTCCCCCTTCCACTCCACACACACTCTGCCTGGTCCTCCTCCCCCCCCAACCCGCGCACACACACACACCCTGCCTATGCCTCCTTTTCCTCGCTGCACACACGCCGCTTCGCCCACCTCCTGCCCCCACTTTACACTCATTCCCCACTTCTCCTCCCCCCGCCGCGCACTTTGCTTTTCCTCCTCTCTCCCCGCTCCACACCTCTTCGATCCCTAGTCCCCTCCAGGCACTGCAGGCCCCCGATTCCCCCTTTCCTTCCACCCCCGCCCCTTCTTTTCCTCCCGCGCCACTTGCACTGCCCCCTTCCTCCTCGCCCCACATCTACACACACCAGCTGCCTCCTCCCCTCCTCACCTCTCCTGCCCCCTACTCTGCACCCCTGGGCCAAGCTGGGCGCTGTACACACAGACCTGACTCCTCTCCACCTCCCCCAACTGCCTTCTCCTCCTCCGGCTCTGCCCTACGCGGCACACATGTGCCCATTCTCCCCCCTCCAGCCCCGGCTCGCAGCGCATCGCCTCCTGGGGCCGCACTTGGAGCCAGAGCCTCGGGATTTGCCCCACTGAGCACACGCCTTCCCCTCGTCCCGCTGCTCCTAGCACTTGCCCCCTCGAGGCACACACAGTTTCCTTTCTCCTGCCCCACTCCGCATCTCGGGCTGCTGTCCCCGCTGCCAACAAGCACCCGCTACTCTTCCACACTGCTGTTCCCCCTAACACGCCGCCTGCCTCCCGCTTTCTCCACATCCACGTGCCACGCACCCTCAGCCTTCCCGCTACTCGTCCACCTTCCCCTCCTCGCCCCCTTCGAGACACAAGTTCCCCGCGCCCTCCCCGGGCCGCCTTCGCTTCCCACTTTACCCTTTGCCCCAACTCTGCCCCTTGCTTGCTTCCTCCTAAGCAGACGCGTTGGCTCCCCGTTTTCAGCCAGATCCTTGTTCCCCGACTTCCTCCGCCCCCATCAAACCCATCCTGAATCCTCCCCACGCCCTGTCACACACACCCCGTATAGACCGTCCCCAGCGCATAGTCTTGGGCCGCCTGGCTCCCTCCTACTCCGTGGGCAAATTCCTTCCTCCCCCGCACACCCTGTTTCCTTCTGCCTCTCCCACCCCAACTGCCTCGGCCCCCCTCCCCTCTTGCGCCCCAGGCACGGCGCTGCTGCTTGGCGCTGCGCCCATCTCCTGTCCCCCGCTGGGTATAGCCCCTGTGTGAACAGGAGGCTCCCGGCTGATGGACAAGTTCCACCGCAGCGAAAAGCTGCCAGGCCCGAGACAGAGAACCCCCTCCCCCGCGGGGGATACAGGGAAGGGACCATACCAGAGAATATTGACCGATGGATAGAGGAGGGGGCAAGGCGAGTCCTGTATTACCTCTCCTCCTAAGACCTAGACTCGCTGCAGAGCAATAAACCCCCTCCTGAACTTTAACAAGAAGGGGCAGAGCCGTAGCCAACAGCTGTAATTATTACCTGAGCTCCTCCGCTTTTTGCCCCAGTCGGGACTGCAGGGACCATTCTCGCGTTTGCATTTAAACATGGGCTTATTCTCTTCAGCCCTTGAGGTCCCTGCTCGCCTGCTGATTAAAGACAGCAGCTGAGAGGACGAGGGTCACTGGGAAAAAGAGTTGCGAAGCTACCCTATTTTCCCCCCACTGTGTATAACTTCTGGAGGGACAGGGTTCCAGCTAATACGTGTGAGTGGAAGGTGAGTGTGTAGAGGTTGTGGAGACAACGCAGGTCCAACTCTGTCTGCATCCTCACCGAAATACCAGAGGATGGATTCCTCAGTAAGAGCAGCCCGTGAACAAAGTGGTGCTTGCTCTAGGTTTTAAATGAGTGAATAGGGGGCAAGATTAACGAATGGCAGTTTTATCTCCTACTGCAAAGTTTGAGTAAATTTTAATCTCACACAAGATGCAGCATCGCTTGAAATGAAAGGAGACAACAGTAGGAGGACAACTTCATTGCCATTTAACAAATGATAGCAATAGAATCTTAACAGGTTCGCACTGAATTGTTTTGGCTTTTGAACGACTATACTGTATCTCTAAGTAACAGTACAGTCCCTTTTAAATGTAGCTACTGAACTTTTCACCCAAAAATAGAGAGAAGAAATTAATCCATTTTATTATAAAGGAAAATCAGAAAAAAATATTTCAGAAGCACATAGTAAAAGAAAGTGAATATTTTAAAGACAAATCACTTATCTGACATCTAACCTAAGAATAGTTGTCATCAGAAAAACAGGACTTTTACAAAGATCATACATTTGACTATACATAAATAGTAGTTACAGAAGAGATACAGCTACTAGAAGAGATTTTTCAGATTCAATAGCTGATAAGTAATAAGTCTAAGAGTCTGTAACTACATGGTATTTAAAAAGAAAATAGATTCATCATGTTCCCCACGAAGAAACTGTTAAGACTCAGTGAACTTTTCTTCCTCTTGAAGCCGGTAGATCGAAGGAAATTGACAATCACATCTGAGATGCTCTTTCTAGGCTTTTTGCTGCATCTTTTAGTTTTCCAACTAAATCCTAAAAGATGGAGTACGTCATTTTAGAATTTATTTTATAATAAGCTTGCTATTAAGAAACAAATACATAATCTTTTTACATAGTCAAAATGGGAACACCAGCACTTGTCTCAATAAGATGACTTTCGTATTTTATACACATTAGTAAAACCTGTTTGACATTTAAATATTCTTCAATGCTTAAGTGTCCCACGTATATTTGCAACAAATAGTTTTTCACATGCTTCCTTTAATAAAGTGCATTTTTAACACAGATTGTATCAGCAGTGCATTCACAATTATCCTTAAAATGTGCTAAATTAATTTCTAATATTTTGAAAATATTTATTGTTAAATTGTATACCAGCACAACCCTGAAGTAAAAGCATGTTACATTTAATTCACTAAGCAAAACCTAATCTCTCTCTCTATATATATATGTATATTTGCAAATAAAACAAAGTTTCTAGGAAACATTTCATTTGAGCATGAAGTTTGTAACTGGAGTATCTTTGCATTCCTCTACCCCCACATTCTTTCAATTTTTCCCTAATATTTTCAATGCAACAAGCCTTCTCACTACTTAATTACTCTGCTTAGCAGTTAAGCATGATCAATGTATATTTCAATTCAGTACTTCCTCTTTAAGTGCAATTAACACCGATTACAACTCTTCAGTTTATCACTTTAATCAATGATGCAGTGGTTATCCAAATACCATTCTCTCCTTTATATTTTCTCTGTTACAGGAGATAAAAGTTGTAGAAAACTGGTGGTTTTCCTTTCAGATTAGCATTACATTTATAAGAAATGATTTCTATCCGTTTCTAAAACTCTACCAACAAAAGAGTAATTCTTAGTGTAGAAGGCAACTTCACATCAGAAACAGAGAAAAAATAAAGTATTTCAGTCAACATGTTTTACAAAAATCATTCGTTGCAACCCCATATATTTTTGAACTGTTTACAAACTTTGCAGTTGATTGACACCTGATCAAAATTCACAGCGCTGGAGTCAAATATAGAAACAGTAATGATATAAAGAAATACCTGTAATTGCTCCATAGTGCAACTAAAACTAACGTCAGGGTGTGATCTTGAGTCGTTGTTCTGAAGGAGAAGAATAACACCTTTTAATTAAAATGTGTCCCGAGCTTGTAGTTGCCTTTTATCTACTTATCCTGGGAAAAGTGATATACCGTACCTCCACATTTAAGGTCACCAAATAGGCAGGTCGATAAGCTTTATGAAGTTGGTTGGTCTAAAGTAACAACAAAACACACATACACACAAATCAGACATAATCTCAGAGAAGGAAATCAAATCAAAGTTTCCTAATGTGGTAAGATTACCTTGATTTGATATTCCAGGCGCCAAGAAACATCGGTTATGTGCAGAGGACATCTGCCTATGCTGAAAGATACAGTGGTTATGTGTACCCTACCCTAAAAGTAAAGGTCAGTTGTTTCAAGGGTTACGGTCAACAAACAGTGGGATGTTTTTACGATTTTTTTCAAATGACTGCTCAAAATTACAATTGTATTTAAATAACAGAGTATTAAATAGGAAAAGGAAAGTTAATATTTTGTTTAAAGTTGTTTAAACAATTGGACTTTTTTGCTATGTTAAATAGCTCATTATAAACCACCCACGATATATTTGGGGTTTTTTTACTTGTTTAATATCTATAACTGAAAAATGACTTCTGTTGACAGAATAACCTACCTTCCCAATATGATTTCCAACGTAGCTTTGTTTTTCTGAAAAAAGAAAAACATGTATTTGCCAACTTCTACTGAATGAATAATTATAAAAGGGAAATATAGTTTAAAATGGGCGTAAAACCTGATATTCGGTGAAAAATTGTTCTATTCTCTCTCTATCAAATTTACAGTCTTCTAGATATGTGCTAGAGAGAGAAAAACAGAAGTGTATTAGTCTTTGAATATAAATTAGCAGTATAATTTAAAGTAACAGCCATTAGAAAAATAGGGTGGCTTCCAAGTACCTTATCGCGGATTTGTCGGCTTTGTGTTTTCCAGCCTCCAGTATACAAGTTGCAGCTGCTGCATGACAATGTTTTAATACTGTTGGGTCAATATGTTTCAACTCTGGGTGATCTACAATAAAGGAATTACTAGTGATATACTTGTTCTTGAAGCCCGAAAACAACTTAAAAGGACATTTCTTCCTTTGTAAAATGGACTATTCTAAGAAGTTACAAAGTAAAATACTTTATAATTTAGAGAGTAGTTAATATGTAGTTAATTTATTAAACCAAATACAGCACAAAAAAGACAGGTTATTTTCATATGTGAACAATCATTGGAAACACAGTTTCAGTAATAAGCGAGTACAAGCATCTCCCTCAACCCATTAAAAATCTTAAGTATCCCTTACATTCCCTCAGCCACTCGTAAGCACTTCTCAGAGCCCTATCACCAGAGACATGAAATTAAAATCTGACCTCGATTACACCGGTGTAAATTACTCCGGATTTACACCGGTGTAACTGAGATCAGAATCCGGCTCATGAAATTTAAGATTATAAATACAAAGGTTCCACATTTTTTCCGGATATATTAGCTCTTTTTCCTAATCCCTCTTCTAAATTTTCCCCATCCCCATTTTATTCAGTTTACTTATGGAATTAAATCCAAGGATCAAATTACAGAATGATGTAAATGATACACTAATTGCACGGATTTGCTGCGATTGCCATAGGAAGAAACATCCCACAGGGGGGGAAACCCCAAAACAAACACATTTTTTGTTCGTGACCCAGGGAAGGCACGGACACAAATAAGCGGATTCCCTGGTTTTAATTGCTATATACATCACACAATTAAACACTCAAACACTCGCGTTTAGTGTAACTACTCCTCCGAATAATAATTTACTTCGGAACTATCCGCAGGTTAAATTTCACTAAGCGGCTGATTAACCCCTCTCACCAAGTACACTAACATTGTGTTCAACAATTACAATTATAGCTACAGCCACCCCAAAGTGATTTACATTTTCAAATAAACATTGTGGATTATATTGCGGTCTCTAGCCGAATAATTAAAACAAATCCTGTTGTTCCACCCTACTGCTGTGCGAAACTGCATGTCAAATGTCAACACAGTATCACTTTGCATGTACTGACCAGGCAACCGGTTTTTATGACACAAACTGCACTGAAAATAAAGGCAACTGGGAATTGTCAATTATAAGTTGATAAAGGAGACATCAACTAAAGACTGGGACCACGGCTGCCAAAACCAAACTGGACTCACTGCCACCTACAAATTTGACCCTTGCCATCTTCCTATTAACCTTTCCCGTTGGCAAATATACGGGGCTTATCCTCCCCCTAGGGCTGTTTCAAATAACCAGCCGGGACAAGAAGCGATAGCTACTCAACTGCCCCAAATACCCAGGCTCTTTACATTTAGCTTGCAATCTCTTTTAGGCCACAAGCGAGAAATTCCCAGTTATTTCTGCAGTGAAATAACAAACATGGGGGAAGAGCACTCTGTGGACAAGCGATTACTCCGGTGTTTGTTTTGCTTGGTGCAGGTGACATAATCTGCGTTACAGCACAGGGATTTAGGGGTCTGGCACTAGCTACAATTAGCTCCAACACAAGTCACAATCACGTAGCAGCAGATAAAAATAGATCCCTTTTCCTGTCTCTCTCTCCAGCTCTCAGAAAGACACTGCTAGGCGGGTTCCTTTCCTCTCCTGGCTCTTACTCGAAAAGCAGCGCTTACCTAAAGCTACCTGGTCCGCCTGGGTGTTGAGCAGGCTCTGGAAAGCCGTCTGGAGCAGAACCGTGTAGGCTCTAGGAGAAAAGCAGCCAGAATCGGCTAGGACCTGCAAACCGCTCTGCACATACTCCGACAGCTCCATTGTGAGCGCTGTGACCTTCGACACACAGCCCACGTGACACCAAGGCTCAGCTGATCTCGCAGCTCTGGAGGAGCTAGAGCGGCGGTGGCGGCTGCTGCTTGTTACATATAACACAGCCCCAGAACTCGAAGAGGAGCTGTTGCTGCTGGAAGCTGGGCACCCTTTCTGCCAAGCTAGACACCACACATAAGTGCTTTTGTATTTCATTCTCCCCCCCCCCCCACTCCAGCTTTCCAATGTGCTCTGTGTCTCCTTTAGCAGGGTAGGAGCAAAGCCATTTTCTAACTAAAATAATAAACATCGAATGTACATCCTTGAATTGTACACACTTTGGCTATTAACTCCCTCCCACGCACACACTTTTTGCGGTGTAAATGCCACCACTGATTTATTTGTAGGGAACAGACAAGGAAATTCCATGCACACACTGTAAACTGGCTTTACCCTGGCTCTGAACTTTCAATAACTTTCCAGCCCCAGGGAATGCATTTTTCTTCTCTTTTCTGCTATATATCTTACCGTGGTTTACATTATCATTTGTGATTTTTTCCAGCATGTTATTTACATCAATGTGCAGCTTCCAGATCTTTGTATGCCTCTTTTTTCCTCTAGGAATTGCTCCAATAAATTGCTGACAGACTCTGTTGGTATCATGTAGATGGATATTATGAAGAGAGGGCATGAAATGATCATTATTTTATTCTTATATAATATTTTAAAAAGACTGGAATGGTAGATTTATATTTTATATTTTGACCTGATACTTTCTCAAGTGCTGTGGAAATCTGAATCAGTCTAATTTAATATGTGTTCTTTCTTTATGCAATACAGTTGCAGGCCCTGATCTTTCAAGCACTTACTCACATGTATGGTTGCCAGATAGTTTCAACAAAAATACTGGACACACTTGACATTACATCACAATCTACATTACATCTTATTTAGAAAATACTGGACATTTATATTTCCTCATTTATATTTTCTCAATTTGTTTTCCAAACAGAAAGCTAAAATACTGGACTGTCCGGTTCAAAACCGGACACCTCACAAACCTACTCACATGCTTAAACTTTATGTACTATTAATCCAATAAGTAATTTGTAAGATGGGGGCCTTAATATTTCTTTTGTATCTTGTGACATGTTTGTAATATGTAAACCTATAAAATGAAAAGAAACTGATATTAGTGTAATGTTATCATTGAGAGTTTACATACACAAAAGTCACAAAATTTAAACCAAGATGCCCAAGGTTTTCTATTTAAATCAGTGGAGGTTAGGAGACCAAATACCTTTGTGGATCTGAGCCTTAATGCTATGACTCCCACAGCAAATATAACTCAGCTCTGTTTCATATATGTAGAATTTTTTATTAATAAATATAGCAATACATCTATGATATAAACTATGTAATGATGTGGTGGGAACATTAACTATGAATTTTGTGAGTAATTTGTGTGTTTAAAATCTCATATCTACCATTGTAGTAATGTAATTAACAAATACTAATACAGAGTTTTTATGCATTTACTTCAGTTTTAAATGCAAATGTTCACACATTTACATACACTGTTGTTTGAATGTGTAATTATTAAAACAGACACAAGTGATTGTACTTCAATGAGACTATTCAGATATATGCACACAGTTTGTATTTATACGGATTATTGCACCGTCGGCTCCGCAATGCTCCTATCTGAAGCCAGAGGCAAATCTTCCAATGGCTTCACTGTGTGATGGATCTGGCCCTCAAAACAGTAAGGAAAATGATGTACTGGAGCAACAACTATTCTAACTCATTAATACTTTTTTTTTTTTCAAATTTACTAATGCATAATTTTTCAAATTAAATTGGTTTAAAGCAGGGGTGGGGAACCTAAGGCCTGGGGGCCAGATACAGACCCTGGCTTACCTGGATCCAGCCCCCAAAGCTTTAGGACTGACCCCCACCCCCCAGCATTGGGGAGCCAGCACTGGTGCTCCAGCCCCCCTTCCCCTGCCCATCCTACCATGGCGCTGGAGCACAGAAAATCTAGTAGGCTGGGTCCCCCTAGTCTCTGGTGCGCAAAAGGAATGTGGGGGGTGTCTTTCTCATTTTTAGTTGGGGCCCCATCAGTGAGGGTTTGGGGTTTGTTTTTTGGTTTTGTTTGTTTCTTTTCTTGTGTGCAGCTCCCGACTGATTTTTCTGTGGGTCAGTGGTCCCCGACCCAAAAAAGGTTCCCCATCCCTGGGTTAGAGTAATATGAATGTGAAAAAAGTATAGTCTAAACATTTCATAAACATGACAAACTTTTATCTGAAGCTTGCTGGATGGAATTTTACCAAACTTTCCCAGTAAAATATATTTGGATTAATAACTACCATGAGAAATGTCAACCAAAATGCTAAGATTTTTGCCAAGTTATAACCAACCAAAATAGGGGTGTAGAAGCAAAATGGTTCAACTACGATATCACTATAACAATGATATAATATGCATTCTCATATCTACAAAACACCAATATAGATAAATACCACCTGATAACTAATATTTTGATTGATGACCTTGTAAGTGTTAAAGTAATATAGTCCTAAAACATAAAGTGCTGACGTAATAAGTTATATAATAACTTTATATTTTGTTAAACTGTTATTTAAATGCTGTTTTAAGATTAACAGTCTATAATAAGTAATAAGGTTTTTTGCTGACATGTATTTCTCCTCCCTTTAACATCTGCATTTCCACAGCCAGCCCACTTAATTAGCCTCATTAACATGGGTCCTACAACTGACAAGTACTTCTTCTGCTGTTATATATATATATATATATATATAATCATGAACTTTTGTGGGTAAAATTCACTTTGGTTAGTCTCTAAAGTGCCACAGGACTACCAATGTATTTGTGAGTCAGCTAAGAACTAATGCAGATGACTGACTCTCATCTGATATCCTCAGTGTAAAGATCTTATAATATATAAATGCTGTTGTAGAAAAATAAAATGACAATCCTTGAATAAAAATGAAACAGTTTAAAACACTTTTAGACATTATGCTTGTCTTGCATGCCTGAATGTTCTTAGCCATTCTCTGTATAATCAAACACTCCTTACTCAAGTAAAATTTCCACTGAAGTCAATGAGAATTTTTCTTAAAGAATTTTATCAATTTAAAATCTAGATAATTTTTTAAAATGACTTAAAAGTATAATCTGCTCCTGAGTATCCTTGTCTATTTTTGTGATTTTAAAATTATGTTTTCCTATATTTAAAACTATGTATATCTCTCCTGTTGCTATGTTAAAGACCTACACAAATGACAGGGGAAACAGTCAAACTATCGGTCTACAAACCCTATGCTGCCAAACGTATAAAGTAAAAAAAAAAAATCTCTAATTTCTTTCAGCTTTACTAGTCTTAGCTATTATTCATAAGAATAATGGGTAAATTATATGTATATTATATATATATATTTAGTGCTAAATATAATAATTAAAATTAACACAATTATTACATAATTTGAGACTGCTGCTTCACTTATCTGCTGACATATGTTGATATCATTTTTTGTTTGCTGGTTGATGACAGGTCTTTCAAAAGACTGGACTTCTTCTGAGAAGCAGCAGTAAAACAACAATTTTCATTGGGAGTTACCAGAACTATTTACAGTTATCAAGGTAATTAAATAATAGAATATTATCTCTAAAAGCTTTTAAAATGTTCATATTGGTATCTATCTATACAGTGATAGCTGGATAGAAGATACCTAAAGGTCATGATCCTGCTGTTGAAGCAAATGAGAGTTTTTCCTGACTAAGAATGCAGGGTTAGTTTTTATAGGATTAGAATGAATCACTGTAGTTTTCCTTTCAAGAAAATAGTCCCATTGTATAGGCTTAATTCAATTCTTTAATGTTACTCTAACATACATTTTTGTGTGTCTTAATTTGAAAATATAAATGGGACAAGAGTCTGTATATGACTGTTCACATTTGCACAGCCTGTAATGTAAATGGGTAAGAAGAATAGCATTTAGTTCTCGTTTTCCTTGTACTATGGGCTATCTTGTCAATCTATTATGTAAACAAGAGTTTGTGTACTTGTGGCCCAGTCACCTCTCTAATGAGGGGTAGGGAGGATGCCCAGTGACTGCAGGATCAAGCATTTAATATATATTGTATTGTATACATACTAGACTAGGTTTCAAGATAATATATTCATGCTATTAAAAAAGAAAAAATAGAAATCTGCTATGCATTTTGAAGCAATATTTCTGTTTTGGCTGCAAAGTGAAAGTCACAGAGTTATGATCTTTAGAGACTGAGCAGACAGGAATCCTGGTCAGTTTCCTTTTGCAGTAGTGAAAGACCACAGAAAGAAGAGGAGAAAAACTAAGGCTATCTGTGCAGCTGTGTCATACAATAATAGTACATGTGACTGCTTTACACACATATGAAAGTGACAATATAAAATGGAGGAGAGATGAGATAACATAAAATGGAGGATAGGTCAGAAATATGAACACAGAGTTACAGAGGAAAAGAAATCACAGCTATAAAATAAAGGATATCTGCTGAAAGATGTTGAAATACACATACATTGCACATAAGCGTATTGTAGACATTCATGCTCACAAGTTTTCTTGACATTTGCAGCGTATTGAAAAATAAATTATAATTAACCATTTATTTCCTTAAATGCATAAATGCCTGAAATTCATGAAAAGATTATATATTAGTTTAGTTTATCTTCATTGCAAAAATCATAGTTTTAATTTAATCTACCCACTATCTCATTCTGACCTTTTATCTTTTGAGATAGAAGGTCAAGTTGATTCACAAATTTGTCAGATAAATTTAAGCATTATTTTGATGTTCATGCATAATGTGGATATTGTGTATATATATAGTATATATAATTTGTGTATATATGTATATATATGTATAAATATATATATATATACACACACACACACATTACAAATTCTATTAATTATATTTTCCAAAAGAAAACTAAACTGAATATTAAAAACAGTACAAAATAAATATATTAAGATTAGACCAATAATTAGTCATACTAACTGCCACAACCCATTGTCTGTTTTTTCAGTTGTTCAGAATTCATTAAAACTAACATTGCAATAATATTCAAAATTGAATGACAAATCATTTAGCATACTAGAATAATGAAGTCTAAGAAGTTGGACAAGACTCATAGGCTCTAGGTTTGCATTTTGTTTTCTATGTAGTCTTCTCCAGTAGAAAGAAAGATGTAATACCCTAGAAAGATATCCTGCCATCAGTATTATTTATTTCAACCATTACTTATATCAATGGGAGTTTCATCCACAGATTGACTGCTCTCAGAGCCTTTTCTTTTAGGTAAGTACTGAGTTTTCCAGTTATAAAGCATATTTTATTGTATAAAATACTTGAAGCAGATTATAAGTGAAAAACAGTATGGAATAATTAAATAGTAACAATGAAACATAACTTTCACTTGGTACATATCGAACGAGAAAATCATGAAAAATATAGGCCCTGTTTACTATCTTACATATGTCACTGTTGTAATAACGATAATTGCAGTATTACAGTAAAAGGACACACAGACAAAAATGGCCCAGGAACATTTCTGCCATTTTCATTGGCAGAAATCAAAATACTGCCATGAATCAAAGAATGACCAAGATTGTGTCTTTGATAAGACTCTTGTAGTCATCTCTTACTTCAGGCATAAGTGTAGAATTAGTCCTATTATAGTTTCTAAAAGTAATTTTGCAGTTTTTCTGGCAATTTTTGAATAACTATTAAATCCTTAAATACATTTGTAGAAAAGGCCTCTTCAACAGAGCATGCCTAAAAGTAGCCCAGAGATAGTGCTGATGGATAATGAAACAATTCAATTTCTAAGTGAAATATAACAAAAACATTAAGGATGTCTTGTATACTCTCTGTAACCTGTGATGAAAATTACTGTAGTTTAGTTTTTTCTGATCATGTATTCAAAATTCCTGATTTCATCTTTACAGTTAAACCAGTGTTTCCAGTTTTGTAATCTTTCTTGATTACTGTAAGTGGGATTGGTGTTAAAAAGAAAGAAAAAAGAAGCATTTTCTATTTGCTATTCCTTGATTTCACTTTGACTTAGTCACAAGTTTCTTCTGTTTGTCAAGGAAGAAAGTTAAAACTAAATCTGTTTTTCCACTTTCCCTTGGCACATGGGAACAGTCCCATGTGCTCAGATAACAAATACTAAACAACTTTATGAAAGTTTATATTCTGCATATCTGCGTTATGCACTTTTTAAATCTTAACATTTCGATCTTTTTTTTTCTTTTAATAAATACTCAGAGGCCAAAGTAGTCTGGGAAATTGTTCTCTTTCAAAGCATCAAAGCCAGTTCTGAATTATAATAATAAAAGCAAGTGTTTTAAAGCACAAACATTTTACATTTTTGCCTCATTTTACTTAAAAATGTCAAATCAATGTACACCGAATTTCACTATAAAATTGTTTGAGACTGAGACTTCATATGTCAAAAAGTGGCACAGAGATAACTTGTATACTCATATGTCTCAGCTCCTATAAAAGGGGTTATTAATTAAAATACTGTAAGAGTTATATAGCTATTTTAGCAGGCACTGTTATAATACAGAGACTAATATGATAAAACTTACATAATAGTAGTTCTGCCTTTTTGTGGGTTTCATTATCATTTTTAAGTCTTGCCAATAAAATGAATGTCAACTTACTGTATTCTCAGCCTCCCACTTTCTCACATACAAACAAAATAGGCTGTGTAGACATTTGATGTTTCCTTAAGATAAAATTCTAGCGTATCTGACCAGATTCATGTAAATGTATAAATTAGGTCTATGTAAAGGATGCAAATCAGAGAATCACAAAAAATAAAGCCTGCTGTTTCAGCAAAGATGCTGGTTCAATTATATGTAATGTTATTCTTATATTGGAAATAAATACCATTTGAAATACTAAGCATGATACAAAATACATCTTTCTGGGTTTTCATTTTTATTCAGTATTTATAGACAACATACATATAATTACAGTAGACTTTAATACAAACATTCAGATCACAACAAATGATTTATAGACATCTAAAAGTTGTGTGTGCAATTTATGTTTTCCAAGAAAGATTAACACATTTATGCATTCAGTACAATGAGAAATTTTCTTATACATTTAAATTTCTGTATGCTTTAGTTTTATGGTAGACTATCCTTTTGCAAGTATTTTAGAGAGAAAACCAAACACATTTTAAGACTTGTCAATGTTTTAAATCAGTCTTACTTTACTTGTTTATATCTCCTTGTTGTAAGGATCATAGCTTCACTGTTGGAAGCCTATACAGAGGATATTATGTTCTGTGACTATTATTATCACAATACATCCACAGTCTGTCACATTAATACTAGGCAGCATGTAGAAGAGCACAAAAAGGAGTAATTTTTGTAAGGTGGCTTTCAGCAAATATGAGTTATAAAATAGATAAACCTCAAAAGAAATTAAGGCCACACATTTTTAGATAATCATTTTGTCTCCAGGTGCTTAATATCAGGCCACTAAAATGTGATTTAGTGTGGGGCCAAACTGATAAAATAACTTTTTGTTTTTGTAACAGAAAGATTACTTTCTTAGTTCTATCTAGTTAGCTTCTTATCAAGGAAGATATATATTTAAAATTTAAACAGTTATCTATAATCCAACATTTACAGAGTAATTTGCTATGTGGTTTTACTTCCATTCACAAGAAAGGATCAGCAGTTGCAAGTAGCAAAACTATTGGTATAATATTTAAAAAGTGGTATACGTTTCTGTAACAAGGATAGCAATATAACAAATGTAGCAGGTGCCAGAATGAAACTGTACTTTACTTCTGAAGAATTAAAAGTGTTGAAGTTTAGGGAGGTTAATAAAAATCTTTGTTTGACAGATGGCCCAAAATGGTGCTTACATATCAAAATTATAGGCACTTTAGAAATAGTTAAGATAGATAAATAAAATCCTGTAGTCCTCACAGAACAAAACTACCTATTTCAGTTAAAGGAGAACACTTGAGCAGTTTTTAGAAAATGTAAGGATTTCAGATTATTTAAATCAGTGCAGCTTCCTTGAATTACTGGAGTTAACAGCAATTTACACCCGTTGAAACACTCACCCATATATTTTCATTAGTCTGTAAGGGGCCACAGGACGACTCATTGTTTTTACTTGCCCATACAGATTATGTTAAGACAGATATCAGCTACCATTAATCATATATGCATCTCTCAGAGCAAATGTAATTTGAGTAGTGTTTTCTTTAAATATGTTAACCTCAACAATGTGTTCAAAATCGGGTGAATTTAGCTATGACATCAAATTACTTTGGTTTGATCATGTCAGTAATTACACATTGCAATTATCACTTTTAATTTTGATAAGGAGCACTGACAACTGGGAGCTCTATTTTGCTTCTGTTGACTTCAGGCCCTTGTACAGAAACAGTTCTATACATCAAACCATTCACAAATTGTTGAAGGAAATGTTTTAAATTTCTTACGGTTACATAGCATATTTCAGTTTCAATGCCTAGCATTTCTGAGATATATATTGAGCTCATACAATCAGATCCTGCAGACACTTAAGCAATTAAATCCAAGCCTATTAATGTGTTGAAAATGATGCCTGTACATATATGTATTTGTAGGATCAGAGTTGTAGTTGTTACATTAAAATACTACCTTCTATAAACCAGTATTTTCAGAGGGATATAGACTAACAATTTATAACATCCTGATTTAGTTGTAATTTTTGGCTCAATTTATAAGACAAGAATGATGTCAATTAATAGAATTGTGAGTAGTATTCAGTGGCTATGTGGATTATATCATTTTATTGTTACACATACTGGATCTGATCCTGCAACAATTACAAAAATATTCCTTAGACAATTAGTATAATTGAAATCAAGGGAATTTTGCTGGGGTAAGAAGAAAAGTATAGGGCCCATTGGTTATATAATACTGAGTTTATTCAGCATGTACAAATAATTTTGGTTTCCAAATACAATTTAAGATCCTGCCCATTATTAGGTTGCATTTACATGATGGCCAACGTGGGAAAGCAGAGAAGGACCATTCAGCTGACCCTAAATGTAATAATTTAGCAATGTCACACAAAAATACCAGAGCTCATGTACTTTCTGTTTCATGCAAGATTTATTTGTTTGTGGGAAAGTTATAATAGTTGGTTGGTGAATTAGATCAATAAGCAGTGGGGTAGTGACGGGAAAGGTTCTAATACTCTTGGGGATTTTGGCGTCCTAACACCACATTTAAATCAACAGGAATCATCAAAAACCCTAATCTAACTTTACTAAATAGCATTAGGCTTGGGGTGATGGAAAACAGGGAAGGAGAGTCTGGAAAATTACTGTTTTTGTATGTTATTATACACTAGAATATGACGGTGTTGTTACCTACATGAATGTTACCAGAATATGAACTTAACCGTGCAGTGTTATGTTTTCAATCATTTATTTCTAGATGTAAAGTTTAACATTAATTATAATGTTCTCATAAATTGATATTAATTCTTTATTACAGAAAATATATGTTACATATAACGCTTGATCCTGAAGTCACTAACAGGCAAAACTTATATTTGAATTCCAATGAGAATGGGACTTTAAGATTTGGTCTATATTGTTGGAAATCTTTTTTGCAGATTTGTCAATATTCTGTCAAAACGTATACTAACAAAAACCACAAAGCAAAGAATGTTACTACACTAAAACATAAATGTTATTATTCTGTTTTGCAATTTCTTACATTAATTAATATAATATAATTTACAAAAGAATCCCAAGAATCCAAAGGATACAAAGGAATTTGAGGAGTCTATAGTTTGAATATAAAATGACTTTGAGTTGTGGGATTGTTTTTTGTTTTATTTTGTGGAGATTTGTTTTATAATACAGATTGATGATGACTTAAAAAAAAAAATTCAACATCTATCTATAAGGCCTAAATCAGCATTGCTTGCACACCTCAAATTCCTACTGACTCTAGAGGGAGTTTTATGTGGTAAACACACATTTCAAGATCAGGGTTTAGAAAAGTGAGAAATGGGGTTCTTCTAAACTAACACTATTTTTTTCACTAGTGGCTTTTTTATCTACAATTTTATTTAGTACAAGATCAAAATATATTTCTTCAGTATTGGTCAATGTGCATGTGCGAAGAGTTTGAAATAATAAAAAGTGTTCTGGGCATATGGTATAATCAACAATTTAAAATGCTATACACTGAAAGTGTAGTTTATATTAAACATAAATATAAGTATAGAAAGTATTCTCTGGAAAGGTATAGTTTATCTTTTACATGAAGAATTTCTTATTTAAAAAATTATCTGAGTCAGTTCTTTGCTTAAATGGGGAAATTATATATTAGAAGCACTTTTTTCTTGACAAATAATTTAATATTTATGGCCTTTGTTAAAACTAAAAGTTAGATATTCCTTAATTCAAATATTTTCACACGTATCACAACATTGCAATGTCATAAGCATATAGTAGCTGTATAAGATCAAGGTATATATTCATTGATAGAGTAATTTTGATCTTCTCAGTCAGAAATCCTGTTCCCATTACCTCCATGTGATGCACATCCCTAGAGCTAAGTCCTGATGTCATTATGCAGTTTTTATTCAGACAGGCTTTCACTGTAGTCCATGAGAAAACTGAGCAACAATGTCAAGACTCATAGACTCTTCATTGCTAATTCCTGTGCCGCTCAGTTTGTCTGGCTGCTTCCCACTCACTAGTGAATTCTTGGACCTTTACTTAGAATATAGGTGCTGGGCAATAACAGTTCAGGTAGTCATCCAGCATAACAATGCAAATGTGATTTCTTCAGCAGAAAGCATGGGCACAATATTCAGTAAAACTGGGCACCACATTTCTTCTGTCACTTGATTGTATTTTTGACATGTATGTTGATCGATAAAGAGGTACTAGAACAAGGGATGAAAGGAAACCATGCATTTACTGGCTTTGATGGTTCCAAAAAGACAAGTAGCTCTGGTCTGGAGGAGGTGCCTTGGAAACCAATGGAGGACAGCGTAGAAGTGTCAAAATGTGTGTAACATGAGCAAACAGCATAGCTGAAAATGTCAAACTGAACCACAAAGGAGTGAATTGAGCAGAGCTCCAGAAATGCACAGTGGATTGCCTTAAAAAGTGGCAACACATGCCAAAGAGGCATACCCCTGAGTGGTCTGCAGTATGTGTGATGGTGTCCTTTAATGTGGGGCAAAGGAAATCAAAAGATTTCCATGTTCTTGTGCCTGAGAAATACCCCTAGTTATACTGGAAATAGTCACAGTGGAAAAGAGATGATTGTCACTAGTGTCATTCAGCTTGTGAATTGAAGTAGATCTCTTGAAGCTTCATGACTCTATATTTGTAAATGCCTAATTGCAAAGCATAGGCAGGTAGAAAGAAGATTATGATCCCTGTTGCAGTGCTTGTCAAACTAATGCCCATAGGCCACACTTGTCCCTTGACCTTGTTAAATATGGACCCCATGTTGGAGTGAGTACAAACAACTTTTCAGACACATTTCCTTCCCTTGTGCTTTTACTTCCCTATGCTACTGCTGATAGTTTTCAAGAACACAGGAATACATGTGACTTCCCTATATTTGCTTTAAAGCTAACAGCTTCAGCAGCTAAAAAGCACATGGAGATGGAAAAGGAGTATCAGAAAAAAATATTTTCCACTGCTTGTGCTCTGTGTTCCTGTATTCAGTGAAAAGACATGAGGAAGCAGAATAGGCAAGCAAGAGCAGAAATAAGAAAAGAAAGAGAGTACAGGAACAGGAAGAAAAGGAGAGAAAGACACAGCCAGAGAGGAGCCAGGAGGAAGAGGAACAAAAGAATGCTGAATCGGGCGACAAAGAAAAAGGAGAGTGAGTGCTGGAGGGAGACATAGCGAATGAAAAATGAGAAAAAATCAAATAGACAAGTAAGAGAGAAAGCAGGAAAGGGAGAGGACAGGGATTGAAAGGCAGAACAGAAAGCTATATATAGAACAATGCAGCAGAAAAGGGTAAAAAATATAGGTTTTCAAGGTTTTATTTTAGCTTTTAATGGTGTGTTTTGTGTGTGCATTTTGTTTTTACAATGCTAGGAAATTGGTGTTTTGGGCATTTTCTATTACCATTCCTCCTTTCTTTGGTTTCTAGCTACTGATTCTTTGTTTCTGCTTTTGCCTTCTGTCTCACTCCGTCTTCTGCCTCCCGCCCCCCCCTTCCTTCGCTGCCTTTCTTTCAGTGTTAGTGAATGGGGATGTAGTCCATTGGTGTGTGAACAGAGCCAAAATTTTGTCCAACCTGCAAGTAAGGATGTTGTTATTCTTTTAGTATTTTCTCTGAGAAGGCTCAGCTGAGACAGCCTGAAGCTATCGGTGTAGATCTGAATTAGCATATGAGGGCAGTCTGACTTTTGCTCCCAGGGAATATGGGCAAAGCCTTGATTTCACGGAGCTTTACAAGGAACTAATGCTGAGAAATTTTGAACTTTAGTTGATGAAACCCAAGAGAAAGTGCTGAGGCAGAAAAACAAAAACACCCTTCCTCAAAAAAAAAAAAAAAGATGATATTCCTCTATTAGCCTTACCTCTTGCTTTCCCTGAATGCTTCACCTTCTGTGTGTGCATCAGTTAGACTGCAAGTGTTTCCTAGCAAGGGTTGCTATTTTTGCGTCTAATATAGTTCTGGGCACATTGTTAGTGTTAAACACATAATAAAAGTATTATTTATGTATTGTATTATTAAAATGAATTTTGTCCTGAATAGAAAGTCCTTAGCTTTGAACCCAAGAATAGTGACAACCAGGGAAGGGGCAGTGAGGGGGCTGAGAATCCATAGGCTGCACTGATTCTGGGTGTTTACCTGTCCTGTGATATGGGGCCGTTGGTGCCAAAGAAGTTATTTTGCTTATTAGGCTGGAGTAGCAATTGTAGAACCACATCACAGCCTAAGAGGCAAATTTCTTTTCCCTGCTCCCAGGTATCCAGGCCCGTTATTTAGAGGGGATAAGGAGAGAATTTGAGCCATAGTAACAACTTTCTGCTAGAAAAATATCATCAGGCATGTGATAAAAACAAACACGTAGAGTTTATGTACAGATTTGATTATGTAGCTGTTTCAGTCTATATTGTCACAAAATGATAGTACTTCACATAAATGAAGCAGAATTCAGAATACATTGTAAAGGATCCAAGAGAGATGTTCCTTTATAATACACTTTTAGAAATAGATGGCTCACTAATATAGCTGAATGCCTGATTGACTCTAAAAGGTTCCTTTTATTGGGCAGATAATATGAATTTTGAAAAGTAAAGACTTACAAAGTATCTATTTACCTTATCCATTATGTATTACAGTCTATTAGACTAATGTTATGGGCCAAATCCTCTGCTGGTATAAATGGTGCAGCTCCAGTGAAGTCTCTGGAGTTGTGCCAGCAAAGTATTTGGCCTCATCTCTTTAAAACACCATAGATAAAGATATAGATATAGATTACACATTAGCTACTTCAATTAACCAATCAATCAAATTATATTTCTTAAATTGACCATCTTTGCAAATAAACAAGCTGCATAGAATTGAAACAGAGTAAAGATACAATAGTTAACTTCAAAACGTTGGTAAATAACATTTAAAAAAACAATATCCCACGATTTAATTCATGCTGAGATTTAGGTTAATTAGTTAATGTTTACACACATCATTGAAGGTGAAAAATGTTATATAAGTGCTAAGCAATATCCATATTATTATGGGAAGCTGGCTTCAATCTTATCTGTGAAGAGATGAGGATTCCATAATTCTTTTGTAAATACATGTTTTTACATGGTAGACAGATAATAAATAGTATCTAATGCGGCATCTGTCACTGAGGTAAAATTCTCTTTGACATCACTGGGCGATTTGCCTAAGGGCTTCAGGATTGGGCTAATAATATTAACAACAGCAGCCAATATTTAGATAACATGAAAGTTATTAACCAAAGGAAGGGAATGGGAGATTAAAACTGAAGCTTTCAACTGCCTCATCTGAAAGTTATCCTGTTATGACTAATTACTGCAGTGCAACAATAAGGCAAGTCCAGGGCTACATTTCAGCCCTAATTTTGAATTCTCTTACTTTTAAATATCATATCACAAAAGCAATATTATTTAACCATGGCAGTTTGTTTTGGAGCATTAATATTAAACCAGTACAGTGGTTTCCTATTTAGTGGATTACAAAATGTGTTGGGTTTGGTATTTTCTCACTGGTTATGAGAAAAATCTCTTTGATTTGCCTCACGTAGCTATTAAATAGCTACAGAAAGATTGATTATGGTACTATAAAGTACTTCATCATTAATAATTGTAACAGAATATAAACAGATTCTATGACTGTGTGAGGCCTTTATTAGAATATCTGAAAAAAAATCATTGCATCAGTTTGCTGTGGAAATTTCTGGCAAAGCTGATTTCTTTGGCTTTCCAGTGTTTCATATAGCAACATGCTATTCTCTCACCAGCACGGCAATAATGAGGACTTAAGTCACAATCATATTAGTAGTTATAGACAAACCCTCAATAAAACAAAATACAGTAATGATTGCAATAACATATGTGTAGCACGTAATGATCTTGATCTTGTCCCTATAGAAGTTTATGGGATTTTAGTTGCTGATCTCAGTGAGAACATGATTAATTATATCATGCATGCTAATACATTTCAATATTGAACCTAATGGTTTACCTTATCTGTAGGCAAAACTCCTACTGAAGTCAGCAAGAGGGTTCCTGAGTACATAGTACAGGATCAGGCCATTACTGGTAACTTATAGTTGCTATACAGGCTTGTGTCTAGGAGTGCATGCAGTGTCTGCGCTTAGGCTGCCAAATCAGATTGTGTCTGTGATCTATGTTCATTCTGCATGCTTGCTAGAATAATTTATTATGATATTGTGCTTCCAAAGAATACATTCACTTCCAGACACTATAGTAATACCATACAGTTGGTTCAAGTAAGCATTCCAAGCCAGTGCATTTTTCATCTTGAAAAAAAAATGTCAACGCCAAAGAAGTTTTGTTTTATTTAGTACCTACTGTCATTGCATTTGATACCAGGTACAGAATTAATATATTAAAAATAATAATTACTCTCTAGGCCTTTGCATTGATTTTCATTTATTGTTGCTTTTCATTTATTTTGTTGACCAGTGCTATCAAAATGAGAGGATAATCTGCTCATAGTATTAATTTTCATGAATTATTGCCCTATTCTGTATAAAACTTCATTGTTTATTTTTTTCATATTTTGGATAAAATGAGTCTGGTATTATCTGAAGCAGAATCTTTGTAGAACGCAGGTTGCTCTTGATGTTATCTTGCTGATACACAAATATATTGCTGCTGATTCGCAAGCTTAACTAACCAAATAAATATTCAGTGTATGCCAATCTTTTGTGCACTATTAGAAATGTATTACTTTGTATGTCTGCAACACGTTGACTGACAGCTCATTTATTAATACTGCTTCTGTAGAAAAAGCAAATGTAGCACTCTAAGGTTATGTCTACACTCGCGGCTTCTTGCGTGAGAAATATGCAAATGAGGCTAAGTGTGGAATATCGCCACGCTTCATTTGCATACCTAATGAGTTGCCATTTTTGCAGAAGAGGCTCTTGCGCCAGAAGGAGCTGTCTACACTGCTGTCTACACTAAAACCCTCTTGCTCAATGCCGTTATTCCTGAAAATAATCGGCATAACAGCATTGCGCAAGAGGGGTTTCTCTTGCTCAAGAAGGGGCAGTGTAGACAGCTCCTTTTGGTGCAAGAGCCTCTTCTGCAAAAATAGCGGCTCATTAGGTATGCAAATGAGGCTCAGATATTCCACACTTAGCCTCATTTGCATATTTCTCGCGCAAGAAGCCGCGAGTATAGACATAGCCTAAGGGTCTCAGACAAAACCATCATCAAAGTCATGGGAATTTTGGCTGTGTAAAGACTGCAGGATTGTGCCTAGAATGGGCCAGAATATGCTCTCACCAGTTACACGCCTGCAGTCCTATTAACTTTTGACTCCAAACTTTTTGATAGGGTGTTATTCTTCACTAGTTAGAAGAAGGGATATATCACTTAATTTTTTTATTTTTATTTAGTATAGCTTTTGATTGAAGCAATACACAGTGATACAAATCAGCACCTCCACAAAATACATTCATTCATTCATTCATTCAAATTAAGCTTTCATACTGTATAATCTTGGATAATCTTGTGCAAATTCATGCCTTCTGAGATGGTTTTTCAGATAGATGGACTAATTACTTAGAAAAAGTGGTATCTATATGACAATGATTTTATTCAGAGCTAGCTTTGTTTGCTGTTTCTATTTACAAAGATTGGGAAAAGTTGGATATTTTACTTGATGTCTGTTATAAAATGAGAAACAAGATGTGCTATCACTCCTGGTGGTGTAAGTGGAGGTTTGCCACTGACTTCCTTAGGAGCAGGAGCAGGTAATAGTATTGAATGGTAACATTACATGTAAAAACCCCAATCATAGACTTATAGAAGATGAGGGTTGGGAGATACCTTAGGAGCAAGTCATCTAGTCCAATTCTCATGTAATTGTTTTAAAATAAAGTAACACCTACATTTTTATATTTTATTGTAACCTATGGATGACTAGCCAATGCTTATACACATTTTTTCTTTAATTAAGAGAGGTTATTTTGGTCTTTAGTAAATTATTTTATATTAACTTTAAGGATGTCAGTCACAATTAACTCAAGCAATTAACTAAAAAAATAAACTTGATTAAAATACATCACAAATAATCACAGTTTTAATCACACTGTTAAACAACAATAAAATGCCAGCTGAAATTATTATAAATATTTTGGGATATTTTTCTACATTTTCAAATACATTGATTTCAGTTCTAACACAAATTACAAAGAGTACAGTGCTCCTTGTTATTTTTATTACAAATATTTGCACTGTAGAAAATATAAACAAAAGAAATGGTATTTTTCAATTTACCTCATACAAGTATTGTAGGGCAATCTATGAATGTGTAATTTACAAATATAGAATTTTTTTTGTTACATAACTGAACAAAAAAAGTGCAAAACATTAGAGCTTACAAGTCTACTCAGTTCTACATCTTGTTCAGCGAGTCACTAAGACAAAAAGTTTGGTTACATTTATGGGAGATAATGCTGCCTGCTTCTTATTTACCATGTCACCTGAAAGTGAGAATAGGTGTTTGCATGGGACTTTTGTAGCTGGTTTTGCAAGGTATTTACATGCCAGATATATTAAATATTTGTGTGCCCCTTTGTGCTTAAGCCACTATTTTAAAGGATATGTTTCCATGCTGATGATGGGTTCTGCTCCATACCAAGCCAAAAGCAGTGTGGTATGTAGAAAACATTCAAAATATTTAATAAATGATATTCTATTTTTAACAGTGTGATTAAAACGGCAATTAATCATGATTTTTTAAATGTGCAATTAATCACCATTAATTTTTTTAATCGTTTGGCAGTCAGAATAAACTTTGCTACATTATCTTACAGAATGTGGTGGTGAAGTTATTTGCAATGATGGAATAATTGAAATTAATATTAGATTTTAAAACAAATATGTAAAAATGTGAAAAATGCTGGATTAGGACTTGAAAATAGCGTTCATATTCTTATTAATTTTAAGAGTTCATAATCTTCATATTCTTATTAATTTTATCTTGAATTAAAAAATAATGTTTTGTTTTGTATGCTACTGGTCCAATTCGTTAAATTGTGATGAAGATTTGCTTCTATTTCAGATCAGTATTGCGTAGTTTGTAGGAAAACTAAATGATCTCTATTACCACCTCAAATGGAAGTTACTAGTATAAAACAGTAATATTATGCACAGTATATAAAAGCATTCACTACACGAAATGTTATATTGAGGTTACACACAAATTTTTATTAGAAACCGCAGTTTTCACTCTCACTCCCTCATAAATCTCTCATAACATTCAACTTCAGCTGAAATTTGGTGTGGTTGGTCTGGTTCCTGCCACAGATGCTCCTGAAATCCCTGGAAACTGACCCTTGTGCCATGTGAGGGTACCATCTTCTGTAACCTGGACCAATGTCATTTGACTGAATCAAAGAAATACAGATGAGTTTCTCACAATACTTCTGTATGTTGCATCTTTATTATTATAATCCCAAACGTGATTTTTTTAAAAGAGTCAAATGAGTTTATATATTTCTGAGTTAGCTGAGCATGATAAAATATACCTTTAAAAATAATATTAAATTATTATTTTCCTGCTCTTCTCACTCAATGAACACAGTGGGACTCTTCAGAAGTATAGGGCAAACAGGACTTGGCTCAGCCTGCTTGCCCTTGAAATCATGATGATGACAATGGTGATTGATTTCCAGTGATCTGCTGAGCATCATTTATCTACTGTACCTTCTGCTGCTAAGATCTTGTTTAAAAATCCTTTTTAACAGCATTGCTTAATAATGATTCTTCTCTTCTTCCTAACTGTAACACATATAAAAGCACGACAAGCATTAAGTATAATTTTTCTCTGTAGCATTCAAGTAAATAGATAATTATATATGTGTGCCTATTGTGTGAATCCCAGAATAGGGTATTACTTTTGTTTTCTGCACATGACCACACAAACCAATAAATATTGAATAATAGAAAATAATACAATTGTAATTAAATATTCCTATATAATGTTCTTGTACAATAATAAAGCATTTCCAATTCAAGGTAGAAAACTTATTCTTGATAAATATGGATGCAGACATTTATTATTTCTCCATACCCCAAATATTCTTTTCATGTGAGGCTTCTGCAGTTGTGAAAGAGAATTGGGTTCCCAGCCATTGATGGATAGATTTATGGACTTGACAGTCCCGTTATTCTTGAAAAATAGGGTAGATGCCTTAGATAGGATTAATATGGTATGAGCCAGCTTGTGACTGGCCCTTACACAAGTGCACTGATATGATAGCATGCAGGGTCCAGTTTCAGTTACAGAACTTGCCCCTGGGGGAGCCCAAGCATTGTTCCCTGTATGTATTCCTGGGAGGTGGACATCACCTCGCATGGATCAAGAAGGCAGGGTCAGGCTAGGTTTCCACTTTTGCACTATCTCAGGAAGAGCAGACTGTGCCATCCTGGAGGATGATGCAGCCTGCACACTATACCCACTCATTGGTCTGCTTGGAAGGGGATTGTATTTCCTTTATGATTCCCCTGGTGGGGTTTTGCTCCAGCAACGGCAAGTGTATCCAAGATTCATTGTCTGATGGCATGTTAATAATTATTTTTTATGTTATTGGGTAAACATTGTATTCCTTCTTGGTCCTGATCCTGCAGTAATTTCTTGAGCAAAACTTCCATTGATGTCAATGGGCTTGAGAACTTCAGGATCAGGTCTTATCTTTTATTTCAATTTAATATTTGATTTTAACTGAATTATAGAATATCTGTGTTATAACAAAATGTAAAGACAATAACTGAAATGATTTAGTATTTCAAAGCGTTGCTTTGTTTCTGCTGGGTGCGATAGCCTAGTGAAGGCCCAGAACCTTCACACAGACCATATAATTGATTTATGAAATCTTGTTGTCAATCTTGCTCCCATTTAACTCAATGGCAAAATTCCCATTATCTTCAATGGTTACAGGATTGGATCCAGAGTTAGACCATTGCTGGCAGCAAAGAAATCCAACCATTCTTAACAGTTATTTCTGGTACACAGTATTTGTGTCCTCTTCTTTGTGTGATATAATTGTAATTAAGATTGATGTGCAATAGTAAAATTAAAGCAGCACGGAGTATGAGACAAATGTGTAACTAATACTAACCATAAATTTCAGTTTTGAAACTTGAATCTTTTTTTATTAAAAGGCTATGAGAGTATTGGCTGTAACTTTGGAACCTGCCTTGTTTGTAAAGTTGCTTTTAGGGTTGCTGTGACCTTACATTAACATAAATTTATTTGGCTAAAATAGGGTGCAGATTGACTTTATTCACCCTGAAATCCATGGGTCTTTCTTTCTTTCTTTCTTCTATACAGGAGCAGTATCTGATAGACTGTGACATATTTTTGTTTCATATTATTATATCTATAAAGAGAGCTCGATATTTTATTGTTGTAATAATAGTGTATGTATCCAGTAACATCAATGTACTGCAGTTTTCTAAAAGAGCCCTTCCCAGTGACCCTCAGAAAGCTAACCTGCTGGTTCTGAGCCCTTGATGCACCTCAGCCAAGATATCTGTAGAAGGAAAGAGGAGCTGCCAATAAAGGTGACTAGAAGACTGGCAGGAGGAAGCAATGTGGGGCTGGGTGGGAGGAAGGAGAATGGTAGTAGAGGAGAGAAGGTTCAGGTGTGCAAAGGAGCACAGAGTAAGGAGGGACCAGAAAGAAGTCATTAGTGTACCCAAGGCAGGAGGGTGCATGACACCCAGGGAGAGAGCGGGAGGGTGGAATTGGGGTGGAGGTGGAGGAAAGAGCTAGTGTCTCGGGCCTGCTAATTTAAGTGGACAACAAATTTGTGTGTGTGTGTGTGTTTGTAGTTGTGCAGATTGTGCAATCACAAATTGGAGCATGACTTGGTGGGAAGGTGGTCCAGAAGATGATTGCTCTAAGAAGTGGCTTATGCTAGGAACCAATAGGTATTGCTACTACTTTGGACCTATTCCTGCTTTTGTTGAAATCAATGGGAGTTTTGCAATTGACTTCATGGGAACAAGATCCTTCTTGGGAACAGCATCCATGCCTTTTATGTTTACAAGAGACTCAAAAGTAGCAAAAAGTACATTTGGTTCATTTGTAGTTTTTTATTGGTAAAGTAAAAAGTCTGTGAAATTCAGACCTTTCAATGTTTCTTCAGTTTAAATAGATTTTAGAGGTAATTATTTTAAGAACAATTTCACAAGATGTTACCTGAGGCAAATCATATAAAATTAAAACAAAGAGTCCAGTGCTATATTGTCAAATTCCAAGTCTGTAGGAAGTTTTAAATTTTTTAGCCTTCTGGAATTCCCGTGGTTCACGATTTATTCATGATATATGCCAGAAGGAAATATAAAGAAATAAATGTAATTAAATTGAAATAATAATTGTAATTATTTGAAAGCAAACACAATTCAATATAGATTTTAAAGGTCATGTAAGTCAAAACCAGTTTAACTTGATTTTTAAAAAGATCAGAACTGTATAACAGAACAAAGTGTCTCTCTGTATTTTGAAATTACAAAATTTTGCAATCACCTAAAGCTTAGAATAGGAACATTCTATAAAAATAAGCAAGTAACAAAGATTAGAGGTTAGTGCATCATACATAGCTTCAAATAATGGACAAAAGTGCAGTTGCTAATCACTGAGAAACAGCTGCACTAGTTATTTGATAATTTATTTAAAATAATATGTAGATGAAAGAACTTCGAGATTAAAAAAAAAATACCATAAAATCTTTATTATCCAACAAGAATGGGAGAATGGGAGGTGTCAGTTAATCAAAAATATCAGTTAACTAACAGTTATACTTTCCAATGAAATACTAATTTTCAAAGAATTAGAATGCAATAAAATGAATAGAATATAAAATAGTATTCAGGTGTTCACCAATCCAGTAATAGTACTGCACCGCAGAGAGGTTGGTTTCTTGAAGCACTTACTTGTATACAGGTAAAGTTTTCACTAGAGTAAGTTTTCTTATGATACTACATGTCAATATGGACAGCACATGGCATACACCCAGGTCACTAAAAATACAATTAACCCTAAAACTATATTGAACATAATTTAATCTTTGATACTTCGGAAGGTGCTGCAGGATCTTGCCGTCCCTTAGGGTTATCATTACCAACCTCACTTATCATTGTAGATGCTGAAGGTGCAGGAGATTGGGTTGAATCTGTAAAAGCAGAGTGCAGAATGTGCAATTGCATAACCTCCTGGGCAGTAGACTGGTGCCAGTTATTAGACTGAAGATTTGAACTGAGAGATATCAGAAATGCTAGTTAATAGAGCTTTCTGGCTGATAAAGTGCCAGATAACACGGCTTTTACTGTATTTAAAAATGTATCAGTATGTGCTGGGCATTTTAAGTCTCCTAAATGGTTTTATGATTAGATATCTATAGTTTGCTCTTATGAATGAATTGTGTTATTTTCTTTGCTGCTCTGTCTGGTATGTAGCATCTTGTCATCAGATGTGAGGCCAGATTTTGTTCACAACATATGTATGTAGTCTCTTAACTTAAAAAAGTTGGACTTTCGTGTAAGACAAATGTGATTTGGCTATGTATTTCTGTGCTCATTGTTAGGGCTTGAGCCTGCAAGCACATATGTGAGTATCTTTATTCAGCTACTCTTGTGCATAAATATTTGCAAGATTGCATCCTTAAAATGTCAAAAAGCTTGTGTGACTCATATGTCTATGCAAAGACAGTACAGATTTGAACTAAAAAGAAAATGTACTAAAAGTAATGTTTGTGATAGTTTAATCTATTATGTAACTATAAATGTGTATAAATTTCAAAACACATTTTATTTACCATGTACCTTGTCATGATTGCATGCAGTTGCTAGATTTTGTGTTTTAAAAATAGAAAATTAGTATTCATTCTAAAAATCTTTAGTTACTAATAATAATAGTTACTGTGCATACTGGCAGAATTTAGTTTTCCAAGCCAATTTTTAGTTGCACAAGCACAGTTAGGATTGTAATCAATTTCTTTACTTGAATAATATAAAAATGAACAAAACATATTTTGCAAATGTCAAGTAAA
The DNA here is from genome assembly GCA_019425775.1 of Rafetus swinhoei. Lineage (NCBI taxonomy): Eukaryota > Metazoa > Chordata > Testudines > Trionychidae > Rafetus > Rafetus swinhoei. The sequence continues at coordinate 224,094,294 of CM033424.1, read as the reverse complement.
AAAAAATCTCTTGGGCTGAGTCCTGCTGTGCCAGCTTTAGTTAAAAATGGGATTTATAATGGAAATGCTGACACAATCCTTTATCAGACTATTAAACTCAGATTTAATGAACATCAAGTCTATGATCTTCATATTATTAATGTCAGTCAGCATGCTTTACATTTAAGGCAAAAATTCTGCTTCCTTATTTATGCACATAATCCCTTTCTAGTCAATGGAACTAACCACATAAGCAGGGTGAGCAGTACTCGACACAAAGTACAATTGTGGTTGTGATAAATCTTCTACTAAATGCACTTACTCTTGAATCTAGGACTCAATCCTGCAACTTTTACTCACTTGAGTAAATTCTGACATGATTACTTACACCAGTGACGATTGCTATGTCAGGTTTCCAGGGCCGGTCTCCAAAACTTCTGTAAATGTAACTGAAATTATTGAATAAATGCTAAAATGATAATTTCTTTTCTATATCCCTCTTCCATTGTTTTTTACTTAGGACAAACAGTAAGCATTACTGAAATACACTTACAATGTGGCAATATAAGAATTATAATTAAGGGTCTATTTAGGTTATGATATTGCAGAAATTGTGGATTCTGCAATATTAGACTTACTTCCACTGCAGTTTTGACAGCAGGGGTTGCGAGTCCTGGGCGACTGCTGTCAGCTCTGGGCCCTCACTAACAGCCCTGAAAAAAAAAACAAATGGTCTGGTAGCACTTTATAGACTATGTTGTTTTTTGCTGTAACAGACTAACTCGGCTACCCCCTGAAGCTCCTTAACAGCCCTGAGTGACTTCAGCAGGAGCCTCTCTCTCAGCCCGAGATGACTGACAGCAGGAGCCAGGAGTCCCCGCTCTCAGCCCCATGTTTCCCCTTTCAGCCCTGGACTCCCACTCTTCACCTTGAAAGCCCTCTTTCAGAGCCAGGTGGGCAACATAGGGTTAGGGTTACCACAAATAATGCCCATTATTACTTTTCCACAGTTTTCCATGGCTTGTTCTCAACTCAGCTGCATTTTTTGACAATCATCTCACAGTTCAAGCACAGCCTTATTTATAATAGAACAACAGTTGAAGTGTCTGAGGCTGTGTCTACACTGGCAGCATTTTCGGAAAAGAGCGTCTAGATTGGCACGGACGCTTTTCCGCAAAAGCACTTTTTGCGGAAAAGCATCTGTGCAAAAAGCCCCCCGATCGCCATTTTCGCGATCGGGCTTTTTATGGAAAACAAATCTCAGCTGTCTACACTGGCCCTTTGCGCAAAAGTTTTGCGCAAAAGGGACTTTTGCCAACGGGAGCAGCATAGTATTTCCGCAAAAAGCACTGATTTCTTACAGTAGGAAGTCAGTGCTTTGCAGAAATTCAAGCGGCCAGTGTAGACAGCTGGCAAGTTTTTCCGCAAAAGCGGCTGATTTTGCGGAAAAACTTGCCAGTCTAGACACAGCCTGAGTGTTTTGCATCACTGAATAGTTTTATGCAGGGCTGTCTGTATGTAAGTGTAATTTCACATCCATTCTCAGCAAAATTTAGCTAAATTCATAACATATTAAGTCACAACTGGAGGAAGAGGAAATGAACAATTTTCTGATTCATGTAATTTATGAGAAACATGGGTAAAGAGGCAGGTTATTGACTATTGGTTATGTTAGATAAAAATACATTTATCTACCAGACAGAAACCCTGTTAAAGGTGGAAAAAGCCCCCCAAAATGAATTTTTCAAGGCTTCTGTATGGTCATGTAGTGCACAAGAGCTGGATGTATTTTTGCTGAGGTAGGCCCTTAGATTTTTAGAAGATCATAAATATTGTTATTTTCTATATTGGTTTTATAGTAATGGGTTGTTCCAGGTCATATTGTTTGACTAGAGATTTTAACAAATTTAAGAAAATCAAGTTCCTAAAACATATGGAACAAATACAGAAAATAAGAGCCATTTTAGGGTTGCTTATTTATCTTGTGGGGAGTGGAATGTTTTGAATTGTACAATTGAATGGATTATTTTAACTGAAAAAAAAAAGATTAAATGTTTCCAGGTTCATAAACAGCCACACAAATAATCTGTGTAAGTAGGTTAACAAATTATTTTTATATATTGCAAAGAAAGTAAAGTAAAATCTTGGAAAATCTGGAAATTCTGAATACATAAAGAAAACAATTGTTAAAGTGATTTAAATGTTATTACAGTATTTTAAAGGTCAGTTAACTGTGTAATAGCAAGAATAGCAAGGCTTTAACATTTAAGCCATATGTGGGCATATGTTTTTTCATGTTTTGTATTTTCAATAAGATAAAGTTTCTCCTGGATACTGATCAGAAGGCAAGTAGTGTAGTTACTTGCAAGAAGAGAAAAAAAATTATTACACACCTTACAATCTGAGGAGCCTACACAATGACAGTGGATATATATGCCCTTTGTATTTTTTATAAACCATATTTGCTTTACTGAAGTTGAATTTCAGATACATATACTAACCATTCCGTTATAATCTAATTCAAATATGAACCTCAAGACACTTAGAATGGACTTCATATAATGGCAAAAAAGTGGGGGGAGACTAAGGAGCCCTCCTGCTGTCATAGGGACTCCAGTACTGGTCAACAGGTGTGGTTCTATGGCACCAGGGAGGGAAGCTGGATGCCAAGGGTCATACAGGGATGTACATCTCCTGCCGGTTGTAGGGCTGATTGTACAAGGTCACTGCATCACAACATGTAGGGGTAGAGAAAAGAGGCTGGGGCTTGAGCCAGGTTAAGGATCTGCTGCTGTGCAGATCCTCCTGTTCTCCACCCTTTAAGAGGGCTGTGCTAAAGGCTTCAGAATGTACTCTGCAGCCCTCGAGTTGCTTGGCAGGGAGGATCCCTTTCCATTGAGACTTGTACATTTCCATGATTGTTCTGGCTATTTGAGCTAGGTGCTGCTCTCTGGATTTTAGCCTAAATGTAACTGATATTTCCTATTCTTAGACATTAAAGAATCCTAATGACCTTTATTTTTGTATGCTTAAATTCTTCTTGGCTTACCAACATGAGTAGGCCTGTTGAAATCAGTGGAATGAATTGTGTATGCAAATTGAGAAGGATTTAGATCATTGTTACCTCTGTAATAAATTATAACAGAATAATAATGATAGTTAATAATTACTAACATTCCCCTGAAGTCCTCCATGGGAAAGACAACAGAGATGAGAAGAAAGGACTATGCATCGTTATATACAACACCTTTACCTTGCCTTGTTTACCTATGGACCTGCTAAGCTTCACTTAGACATTAGTAATATACCCCTCCATTACCTTTTGTAATTAGCACATGACGCTACAAAGCAACATCAGCTAATTTTATAGAGTTTGGGATGAAACCCAAATTTCACTCCAGTTCCTTTCCTATAGACATATTTTTATATTAAAGGCTAAGGTTCTAGGGTGTTCTGCAGGAGGTTATATTTTAAAAAATGGATAGCTCTTCTGCAGGAGCCTTCAAAACCTTATTGCCAATTTGTAGTCACTAACTAGGTCCTCTCATCTCTTATACTGTCACTGTATTATTGAGTAGCCTGAAAAGTAGTGAAGTATTGATTGCAAGTATTTAGAGATGAAAAAGGAAATCTATTTTCTTTCAAGGGAGTTTACCGTCCTTTCCACCTTTTTAAAGTCATTTTCCTTTTGTTGTGTTTGAACATATTATCCCCTTTCTATTACATGCAATAGGCTGATGTGTCCATCTTATGGCATCAGCAAGGTGGACAAATCAGTGCTTCATGCAGCTGGCACTGTAGAGAGAACAGATCTAGAAATACAAATACAAGAAGAAAAAAGAGATTAGAAAAGTTCTTTTTGCATCCAAATAATTTTGGATAGAAAGCAAAAGTAGATTAATTTGTATCTGTGTTTTTGTTAATTTGCTATGAACAAAGGTTCATCCTGAATGCCTTTGCAAAGCAAATTTTGAATTCTGAAGATGGACTTAATTACACTGCAGTCTCTCACTCCCCCCCCTGCCCCCATCTCATACCTCCTTGCTCTTCTGATTTTATGTATGGAAAGGCTGCTGAAAAAAGTCTATTCACTGTATCTAAATATCCATAGAAACTGCTATTTGAACCACAGACCTGCATTATCCTAAAGGAACATGAGGATGTTTCTAGAAGAATTTTTAGCATGTTGGTCCATTAGGAGATATTTTAAAAAGCATTTTCAAAAAGAATAAAGAATGAAACAAGAAACAACAAAACTATGTCCCCCCAAATCCAGCAACCTACTTCTTGCTGCCCATTTCCTTAGAAGTCCTTGTGCAACGACACTGGCACATGCAGGTGGTTTTCTGCATGGTTAGTTTGTTCTCTGCCTGGTACTTAAACTGAAATCATTAACATGTGTCTTGTACATTACCTGAATGAAAGGCCAGTTCCCAGGTTATTACTGCCCATTTTTCCCCTTTGCTTCTGCGCTTCCCTGTTTCGATTACAAATCCCCCTCCAGGCACAAAGCAAGCTGGACACCTAGGGTGCAGCTAAAGAGTTATTTGTTCGCTAGGTAGACATTAATGAATGACTGTAGTGCTGCCCTGAGCCTAGGGTTCCCCACTATTAAAAGTTTAATAGAAAGATCTGAGAAGCCAGGGGCCAAGAGAAGGAAGAGGGGGAAGCTGGACTGTGAGTAAATCAATAGGTACCTTGTCTGTTCTTTTGCCTTAGTGGAGACTCCACCATCCAAGAGGGCAGCTGTAACTAAGGCATTAAGAGAAGCTATTTACCTCTGTACTCTCTCTTTTTGGCATCAATCTCAGCAGAGGCTGCTGAAGCTGCAAAAAAATGCACCTTTTACTGGAAAAAAAGTCAAGGAAGCCAGAATATGGTACAGCTGTAAATGGAACTTAAAATTATACTTCCTTGATTTTCAAATTCATTTTCCCTTTGCTCTTTTTCTCTCGGGTCTCTGTCCTCTTTTCCTTTTATCTTTATTTTCATCCTTTCTTTTGTTCTCATGACCCTTCTCTTTCTCTTTCCCTCTTTCTCTAAAACAGATAGGTACATCTGGGCTACGTCTACACTGGCAAGATTTTGCGCAAATACTTTTAACGGAAGAGTTTTTCCGTTAAAAGTATTTGCACAAGAGAGCATCTACACTGGCATGTGCTTTTGCGCAAGAGATGTGCTTTTGCGCAAAAGCATCCGTGCCAGTGTAGACGCTCTCTTGCGCAAGAAAGCTCTGATGGCCATTTTAGCCATCGGGCTTTCTTGCGCAAGAAATTAATGTTGCCTGTCTACACTGGCCTCTTGCTCAAGAATACTTGCGCAAGAGGGCTTATCCCTGAGCGGGAGCGTCAGAGTATTTGCGCAAGAAGCACTGATTTTGTACATTACAACGTCAGTGTTCTTGCGCAAATACTTGCGGCCAGTGTAGACAGGCGGCAAGATTCTGCGCAAAAGCGGTAGCTTTTGCGCAAAATCTTGTCAATGTAGAGACAGCCTCAATGTTAAGACCCAGAGATTTATATTAAATTCAGTATTTCCTTATATGCTCCAGGACAGCAGCACAGAAGAAAGAAATCACTTCTCCAGTCTTGTTACCTCATTAGCTGAATCTCTGTGCCTGCAGAGCTAACTTAGAATGTCCCCATAAATCTCTACATACATTAAGTCATCATAAAGCAGGATTCATTTTAATTCCAAGAATCATAAGAAGATAAAGTTGTTTTTGTCCTCCATTTAATGGTTTTAAATATAAATGCATTTTGTTACTTTGCACCTACCTCCCACTTTTGTCCCCAATCGTTCCTAGCACCTAGAAGACCATCAATCTCAATTTTATATCTGGGTATGCTTTGGGCCTCCATTTCCATCAGAGCTGAGCTGCTCAGAAACATGAGAGGATGTTTGAATGCTATCTTCATTTGGTTTTATTCTGATGTTCTCATTCATTGGATTGACAAGAAGTATTTTCACCTCAGATTCCTTTACTTAAAAGGCCTTTACTGACTCGATTAATTCATATATATATAGGCCTGGATCCCCTTTTCCTAGACCAATAAACAGTTGGTGCTTGACCACTTCCCTAAATCACAAAACAAGCAGGAAAATTATCTTGTTTTTTATCTCCGCACTCTAAATACCTCATAAAGAATCATTTTGGGAAAGAAATTATGCTTCCCGATTCACATTTTTTCTGCACTGATCATGGGAAGTAATATTTTTTTGCAGGTTCAGGCTATCAGAATTCATGCAGTCCTGGAGTTCACCTGGATCCCTGGTGTTACAAGTGACAACTCAGGTAGACAGTGATTGAAAGGAGATTTTTAGCAGTGCTTCTCAGGGAGAGAGGAATCAGGAAGAGTTATGCCAAGGCTAATCTCAGGTAGTTCAAGATTATTTTCATGATGAAAGATTAGATTAAATGAAGTTTGGGCCCCTAGTTTTGACAGCTGAACTCTATTATCAGAGAATTGTAGGCAAACCTGAAGGCCTAACATATATGGAGTACTTAGTACAGTTCTTTAGATGGTGTGTGTCAGAGTATACAGAGACCTCCCTTGAAAGGCCTTTGATATGCAATGCAGGAACCACATAAGGGTGTAAATGTGCCCATAAAGAAGCATTAACACCTGAATTTGATGTTAGTCTCCCCTCTTAAATTGCCTGATTAGGCAAAGGCCTCAGGAAAGGGCCCATCATGTTAATAAGACTTGTCATCTTAAATTCCCTGAGATTGTTGGCTAGAATAACCAGCATTTTTGAGCTGGCAGAAAACACCCTTATATAAATTGAATACAATAGGTAGAAATATCTGGAGCGAAGCCATATGTCTGTTTGCTTTTTCCCTTAGTGCATTTGGCCAGGTGGCATAATTTTGACATAAAGGGCTAAAATTGATGAATTTTAGCCTGTCAAGGAAGTACTGGAGCTAAAGTAGATGCTTTTGGTAACTAGTTTATTAAGGATTTGGGAATGTATCTATAGACTCTTCAGTTCACTGAATCTTTTAGAATTTTTGGCAATGCCAAAATTAATTTCTCGGCCTGCTAGGATTCAAAAATTTTGGGACATTTTGGATGAAGACCTAAAACATGGTAAACAGAAAAAACGGAATAGGACTCTTAACATATGTAGGATAAATTATGGTTTATGAGTTACATCACATATAACTGAACTCTTACGATTTGGCACACCTGATGTAAGTAACGTACAACCACAGTGGAAGGTCACACAGCATTTGTGTCAGACAGAGTCTATACTGGTGGATCTTACTTCTAAGGAAGGAAACTAGGAACGGTAGGGATGCTTGTCTAACCACGCAACATATCCTGGGTCAACCAATAGAAACCAACTGACAACCCAGTTTTAGAGGCTTTCCAAAGAGAGATGAGGAAGCTCATTCTGGACTGAATGTCTAGAAATCAACTTTTTAGGGAAAAGTGTGTGGATTTTTTCTTTATATTTTTAATTAACTTTGGGCTATCTATTGAGCAAAGTGACAGGTACAATAAGGGTACAAATAAACTTCTTTTATTCAAATTCAGAGATTTTAAAAAATGTATATGTTTGAATCTGCTTTAGAATTTATCTTCCCATCATAATCAATTTAAGAAAATCCTACTGTAAACTAGGATCTACTCCTAATTAGCCTTTAGTGACACTTCAGCATATACTTAAGCACTGAATAAACCTACTTTTCTGGATGAGTTAATTTTTGGAATTGAACCTTAGAGTGCTGAACTATGAGGAACTTAAAAAAAGCTTTGCTGCCTCTCAGAGCATAGAATCTAGGAATTTGTCTGCTCCCTCTGTGTTCCATAAAAATTACTCAGTGGCTGCACTGAAGTGCAGTAACATCAGACTCATTTATCTCCACACTGTTCAGTATTAATTATATTTTCAGAACTATTCAAACTCCAGCAGCAGTGTTGCAAATGTAGGATTTGTTGCAAACAAGTGTTGTTACAAGAAATTCCCTTTCTAACTCTAAGTATGTAAAATTCTTTGGTTTTATGGTAGTGAGACCCCATTAGAGAAAAAAAGAAAAGAAAAAAGAAACCGTCAAGAGGATAACTGCAGATTTCTTCTTTATGATTTTTCTTTATTGAGCTCTATGGTGAGGTATAGAAACAAAGATAGTGAGACATTTTCTTGGAAATGAGGGAATCAAGCTAAATAATTCTGGTATATTTGTCTTCAAGTCTCTTGGAACTATGCGTGTTTGGTGGCAGTGGCAACTGGATTTTCAACAAATAAAATTTCCTTATATTAAACAGAAAAGCAGAAAATTTCCATATATTAAACATCTACTTTTCCACTTTGTTTTTCATAGTAACAGAAGCAACATCTCATCGAGCTGAGTATAGATCAAGAAGAGATAACAGTAGATGCAGGTCTACAAAACTGCAAAGACAAGGATTACCCTTTTTAATGAGTCAACAGAATTGTGTGTGAGATGTGGAAGCTACATCAGTATAACCATCAATGGCATGATTAATACTTTTTATACTAGTAACAATTTCTATTCTTCATTTGTTAAATATGCTTATCTAAATTTTAAGGAATTACTTAATTGACAGTCCTAAAGACTGAAGTGCTCACAGGTACATTATGCAGGGTGGCAGCGCAAACTCCCTTTACTTTCCTACTATTGTGTGTAAGATAAGATCTGAGGACCATGCCAAGGAGTAAGCAGACAGCTCTCTTCCATTCAGTCCTGGGCCCCTTTGCTGAGATTGCAGGGCAGTGAGATTGCAGAGCAGGTTGTGAATTATGACCAGTAGTAGTGGCTGTTCTGTGAATTTCTGAAACATTCGGAACAATGATTGACTTTTGATGTTACTAAATACCCTGTGATTAGCAACAATGAAGATTTTTTGGGTTGTCTGATTTGTTTTTATCCCTATCTGCGTGACTTGCATTCTGAGAGAATCCAGGGCTGGTTGTACCGGAGGCATCTATAAATCTCCATTGGCGGTCTCTCTTTGCTCTTGAGACAGGTGAATTCCATTTGCAGAGATGTTCTTTGAATTACAGCATTTCTTTTCCCCCCACTTTACCAAGAAGGTAAAATGTATAGGTCCATTAATCTGCACAGGTCACATCTTCAACTGCACTCTTGGAAAAGATAAATGTGTAGTTCAGTTATTCATTATCTATAGATTTTTGAAAAGGAAAAATTGTTCAGACCTCTGCTATCTGGGTACTTTATATTTTCAAACATCACAAGTGTGCAGGACTGCTAAACTAATAGAGATCCACATGTATTAAATCAAGTTCAAAATTCATGGCTAACTAATATTTATTTGAAATGATACACTTAGAAATACAAAGACTATGGGTGTTGTTCACTAATACATTTTATTGGGAGAATAAAAACTTTTTCTCAATCAGGAAAACTAGCTTTTCTTTAATTGTCCTTGTTTTTGAATCCTTCTTTCACACCCACATTTTTCTATGGTTTGTTGTTGGGAGCGCTATAAAAATAAAACTTGGCTCATGGGATTCCTAGAGGGAAATCAGCCTTTGATTATTTTTTGTCATAGGAATATAGAAATTTCCATATTGGACTAGATCAGTGACACATCTAATTCAGTATTCAAGCTCTGAATGTAGCCAGCACCAGAAATTTCATAGAAACTAGGGGGCTGTGCCCCCTGCTCACTACACTCACCAATCCTCCTCCCACCTCCCTAGAGCACCAGGGAGAGGGGAAAGGCCATGCAGCTCCCACCCCCTGCAGAGCACTGGAGAGGAAAGGCACGGGGCTCTCTCCCCCCAAGCACCAGAGAGGAAGCAGGGAGGAGGTCGCAGGGCTCCCCTGAGCATCAGGGAGGAGGGGGTGGAAGGGAAAGGCCATGCAGCTCCACCCATCCTGAGCACCAGGGAGGGAGGAGGCCATGGAGCTCTTGCTCCCTTCCCCCACACCGAGCATCGGGGAGAGGAAAAGGGGAAGTCCACGTAGATCCCACCACACTTCCTGGAGCACCAGGGAGCCTGGGGAGCCTGTGCTGCTCTTGCCCCGTCCCCAGCACTGGGCAGAGAGACAGGGAGGGAGGAGGCTGGGCAGCTGAGGTGTTGATGTCACTATCTCATCCCGCAGGAAAAGTTTTTTTAATATAGAGAGAGAGATATGAAAGAAACTTGGTAACATTGAACTGTATCTCCAGACTTCAACTCCAAAATAAGCAACAAAAGTTTTGGAAGACATAGGAGTGACTGTTTCCACATTTGCAATGTATAGAAGGCGGTTTAGCTGGCCTCTACAATGGATGGTTCCTGGAAAGCAGCTTAGAGATAGCTTTCAGAAAATTATATATAAAATTATAAAACACTCTTTTAGGTCAGTGTGCATCTAAAGCACATTGTAGAAAGGATGCTTCCCAAGAAAAAGTGTAGAAATTTAGTTAATAATTTGGGAATTCTATTCTGTAATTAATAGGGAGAGTCCTCTGATTTCTAGCCACTTTGTTGCTGAAATTACATGTGAAATTTTTTCTGTTTTCTAGATCGTCAAACTGTTTTTTTATAAGCGGGTACAGGGAATAGAGTGTGTGAAAGGTCCCAATTCCTTCCCACTTTCTACATTATCTCTCTCTTACATGTAGGCACCAGGTCTCCAACCCTCCAAAGGCTTGCATGTGTCTATTGAAATCAGTGGGACTACACATGTGTGTAAAGTAAAACACTCAAATTATTGATTAGTATCAGATTGGTCCTGAAGCTATCCTAGGTCTTAGGCACAAAACACTCCTAACTTTAAGATCTGACTTGGGTTATCCCCCGGAAGTCAATGCAAGTACTAGCACCTACAGGAGGGCACATGTTTAAGTATTTTACTGAGTGAGGTACTGATATGCTACCTCTGCTGTTTGGTTCTTTGCTTTGTGTGTTTGTGCATGTTACTATGCACAACAGGGTGATGGAGAGCAGGTGGGACTCAGACATGTAAAGAGCCACCACCAGTGTTCTTAACATTGAGACTAGCCTGTTTGTCACAAGCAGGAGAGCCCTTGACATGATGCAAAGTGCCCTAAAAAGAATTAATTTAAAAATATTTTAAATGCTGTTGGAGGCTTGCATATCATTCCCATCTTACTCTCCACTCTCCTAACAGCCATAAAGATGAGTGAAAGGTGCCACTACCAAAAGTAACAAGGTTTTGAAATCATACACCAAGGAACAAAGTAATAGTAACTGCACTTATATAGTACCTTGGCCAAAGTTCTCAAAGCCCTCTGAAAAAGTGTCTCTTCTATAAATGGGGATTCTAAGACACAGAGATTAAGTGATTTGCACAAGGTCACATAATGGGTAATAGCAGAACAGAGCATAAAGCCAAGCTTTCACAAGACGCACCCACCCACACCCACACTGAGAACCGACCATTCTGGGAATGCAAACTCATGGCCAGGTTGATGGACAGATACCATTAATTTCAATAGGAATTGAATTGGGCTGTGTGTGTGTGTGTGTGTGTGTGTATATATACATATGGGATGGATTTGGTTAATAATGTAATATGTAAAATAACTGAAGTGTTTGCTAGCTTCCCCTTTCACTATTGTTCTGACCACTAAATTAAAACAAAAATGTTTCCTTTGTACACCTAATAAAATCCTACCTTTTCAACATTTCCCAGTCAATTAAAATCAACCTAGTAAAAACTTTAATAAAGTAAATTTAGAAAGATACTCAGGAATGGCTTTTGGATGTGTGTGCATAATGGGTGAATCAGAAATGGAAGTAATAATCTATGGCTAACTCATTGTGCTATGTGACTTTATTTCTCAGCAAAAGAATGGTCCCTTAAAGGGAGAGCTTAGAAATTATTCAATTCTTACAGTACCAGAGGGGTAGCTGTGTTAGTCTGAATCTGCAAAAGCAACGAGGAGTCCTGTGGCACCTCATGGACTAACAGATTTATTCAGGGCTGGCCTTACCCTGAGGCGAACTGAGGTGGCCGCCTCAGGTGTCAGACAGTGGGAGGGCGCCACTAGGACCCAGAGTGTAGAAAATTGTGTCTGTTGCTGGTATTCTCTCTGCTCTAGATGCACAGAGATGGTGGAGTGCTGTGCTGGAGAAAGGAGGGCACAAGATACATAACAGGAGAAAAGGTGGCATGTGGGCATCATTTGAGCTCCCCACCACAGGTGCCAAAATGTTGTGGGCCGGCCCTGGATTTATTGGAGCATTAGCTTTCGTGGGCAAAGACCACATGCATCCGATGAAGTGGGTCTTTGCCCATGAAAGCTAATGCTCCAATAAATCTGTGCCACAGGACTCCTCCTCGCTTTAACTCTTACAAAATGTGTACAAAAAGAAGCCCTATAACCCTCTCTTTTCTCCACCAAGTAATTTCATGTGACTAGATTTAACAGTCAAAGCTTATGTTTATTTAAGTTCAGCATAAATTATTTTACAGAAAAGCAAGAGATCATTTCCTAAAGTTGATGTCAGAGACATTACTACTTACCAGCTCTCTTGGAAGCAAGCTTGCTATAAGCGTCTCTGTGGCGCAATCGGTTAGCGCGTTCGGCTGTTAACCGAAAGGTTGGTGGTTCGAGCCCACCCAGGGACGCAGCTTCATTTTTGCTCAGGCAAAAGCCGCTTTTTTGAACAGGTGAGGGGGGACCCGTCAGAACCCGCGGCAGCAGCCGCTCGTGATTCGGAGCAAGGGGCGCCCAACCCAGCCGGGCGAGCTCTGGGCACAGCGGCTACCCAGGCGGCAGGAACAGCAGCTGATTCCACTACGGGGGGCCGGGGAAGGGGGCGAATGATTCTGGGGCAGCCCTGGCTCGGAGCCCCCCCATCCCATCTTCTCCCGGGCAAAGCCTCCCTTCCTTGCTGACCCTAGGCCAGCCCCACGCTCCCTGCAGGGCCCGCGCGCCTGCTTCCCCCGGGCCAGGTCACCGGCACCGCCGTGTCCCTCTGCCACGGTTTCCGCCTTCGCCTGCCCTGGGCTGCCTGCTCCCGGCCCCACTTCAGCGGCGTGTCGCGGCACCTCCCGCGCCCGGCGCCCTAACTCCCTGCGGGCCGCGCAGAGACCGGGTGCGGGGCGCGCGGGGCAGAGCATGGACCGAGCCCAGCGATCCCAGCCAGTAACGCGATGCCCGGGGGTCAGGCAGGCCCGTGGCTCCAAGGACGGTCCTTTTCAGGCACCCGGGCGGCTGGCCTGGTGCAGCCGAGTTCTGCACGCGGGAGCCGCAGCGCTGGGGAAATGCAGCTGCAAAAGGGATTGCTATTTACTCTCGAAGTTCAAATGCTCAGCTTCGGCTTTGGGCGAGCTAGGAAGGCAGCAGCAGAATTTTACAGTATTTAAAATATGTGCTTAAGTCACCCGCGAGGAGGGGAGGAAGAAGAGAAGATGCCAAGGAAATATCTTACATAAGAGGGTCGATAGGAAAGTCGAGCCAAATTCACTTTCAGCTTCAAATGTCTCCACAGGAGCATTTGAGATCGGTCTGCGCAGTCCCCTACCAGCACTTTGCTTTGTTCAACTCTCCTACAATACGTTTGAATTCCCTCTGCACGTTTTATACCGTTGCTGTAGCTATTTTCAGGCCCGTTTTCTTCCCTCCTTTTGCACCAGCTCATCAGCCTTCAACTGGCCGTGTCAAGTATTTTGCATAAATGAATGTTAAAAGCAATTATGTTCGAAGCTTCACCTAAACGTATCAATTAGGGGTTGGCACCTTTACCATATTTTAGCCCGTGACTTGATTCAAATAAGCTCTTCACTGGTGAAAATACGTCTGTTTCCGAGACCAGCTTCTGCAAAGTCTAGTACGATCTACTTAAAATTTATAGACAACAGGATTCATATTAAAATTGCCTACGTTCCCCGTTCCACGGTAAACTTGTACTTCACAGATCTTTCTTTTCAATTTGTCTGTTTAAAATAAAAGCATTATTTTTTCTCAAAAGTCATGGCCTGCGATAGATTTAGACTTGCAGCTCTCCGGTGGAGACAAGACATGGCCCTCTCTGGTTTACATGTTGAGCAGAGTATATGTTTTAAAAATGGAAAAATCAGGGGGGAAAAGAATGCAATCAAACACTTAAAATATATCTACAGCAATTCGCTGGCATTATTTTCTCTTCTTTAGATCTTTTAATTTCAACAAACTATTTTGAAACATTGGCAGCCACAGGTTCATGTGCAAACAGTATAAATATGTTTCACTACAGTACCAAGGAATTATAGCTGATTGTTTCATTTATAAATAATTCCTGCCAAATTAATGGCATTATTTGAATAGTGACTTGAATAAATGTTATTCTTGTTACCGTTGCACATTATTTTCAGAAAAGCACCACGCCCTGTGACATTACATTAGACAAATTATATATGGCATTGCATTTGGTAAAAGCCTGATATGGGAGTATATAAATTAGTTCATTATTTTCATATGCTATCTAGGAATGAAAGGTTTACACACAAACTCGAAAACTCTTAAAATGGGAATGTATACAGCTATGGCTATGTTTATAGAAAGGCAGAGTAGTAGCAGTAACTTAGGAGCTAAACTTTTATATAAATGACTGTACAAGAGGAAGGAAAATGAAACCATAAAACACGACTTATTTTCTAGATTAAGTCATAGAATACGTTTTATTTATGTCTATTATTATGTACATCATGGACTGCAAATCCTCCCCCAGTTAGTACATTGTGTTGAGTAAATATATCTAGAGAAAAAATGTGGAAACATCTTTAGCCAACACAGCATAATTGTCGCTATGCATGTGTAAGATACGCAGAGAAAAGATATTTCAAATGTATTTTATTTATACAACTGTACAACTAGGCATCTAGGTAATACTTAGTAAAACTAATTTTATAAAGGTAGTTACAAGGCTTGTGCATTCAAATTTATTCACTGCTTCCGTTCATAAAAGCACCCCAACCAATCTGCCCACCAAATAATCAAAATGAAGGGTGTGTTGGGGGGAGGGGAGTGAAATCTGGAAAATGTTTTGGGGTGGAGGGAGTAGAACCCATGTAAGAGCGAGGCGAAATATATTTATTGATCAATATAGCTTCCCTCTATCAAGCCTGAAAAAGCTCCCCTTAATTTGCCGATAAAACATGTTTTCTATGGGTATTAATTTTATTCAAATTAAAGTAAGAAGAAATACTGATATATAAACATAGGTAGCAATGTTTGATCATTTTTGACGTGACCTGATCCATAACAAAGATGAATGTATTTAAGTTTCGCTGGCACATTATTTATCTGACTGGGCTGAGAATTTACTGAAGCGGCTGAAGGTTTGAAACGAGCTGTTGAAATGTTGAAAAGGAATAAGAATTACACTATAATGAGGGCAAGAGAATCTCCGCACTGTATCTATTATCACACGACGTTTTGCAACAACAGACACTGACACACGCTGTTTTCTCTATCCGTGCGCACACAGAAGATGGGGAGACTTTAATGAAGACACATTGACGGCTCAGACTGGACAGCAGAAAGCAAAGTTCAGTGGCCAACTGGTCGGTGTGTCTTGATGCTGCTTTACATTGATTTCTCATTCTGCCTCCCTTCCACTTTTTTCAGTAACCCAGGGCCACCCTATAAGGGCTCCTTTCCTCACCCGCTGATCTCAACTCTAATCCCCCACAAATACTTTTCACCCCTTCCCTGTTGTCTGGTGCCCCCCCATGCTCCCAGAGCGCCTCGCCCTGCGTTCCTGTCTGTTCCCGGCATTTGCACAAGTGCTGGGTTGCCCCAGCCGCGGGTTGCCTGGCTCTCATGCGCCTGGCTTTCGGGACGGGGGCGCAGAGTTGGCACAGGCTGGTGTTTCTAGTGCTCTGGGAACCGGCGTGCAAGGTGCCCCCCTTTCGCCCGCTCCCGGGAGCAGGGCACTGGGGAGCGCTGCAATATACACAAGCGCGGGCAGCCAAATCCTGGGCTTGCTCCTTCCTAACTGCTGTTGTGGGGACGTGGGGGTCGGAGAGCGGCCCGAGGGAACCTTCTGCCCCCTCCCACCCACAACGCCACGAGAGGGGCTAAGGCGGGCAGCACACTCTGCCAGGCTCCAGCTGTGGGCCCTACAGGCCTCGCACCGCCGGGCTCTTGCGGGCTGCGGGACCCTCCTTCCGCGCGGGTCCCAGCAGCAGCATCCTGCGCGGCCCCTCCCGCGGGCAGCAGGCTCCCGCCCGGGCTGCGCTGCCATTGGCCGAGGCTTCCTGCAGCTGCTCCGTAGCAGGCGCGGAGGGGAGCCCGGGGCTGCGGCAGGGAATCCAGGTGCAGAGGAAGGGGCGATGTGGTACAGAGCAGCCCCGGCCGCTCCCCCTCCTGCCCCGCGGAGCTCCCGTGCGCGCAGAGCACCCACTGAGGGGCGCCCACGCGGCGCCAGGGACAGGAGATCGCGGCACTCTCTCCCCGCCGGCTACGAAAGGGGGGAGTCGTGCACGGGGAGCACCCCCGCTGCAGACATGGATTTCTAAGGAGGCAGTTCGGGCCCGAGCAAGGACCTGGGGATTGGGCCTAAGATTTGGACTACAAAGGCAGCCGGGGAAAATCATAGTCAATGGATAGTAAAGATTTCTCTGAAATGAGCGTTTTTGCTGTGTACTTAATGTTACATTAAATCTGAAGTGCTGCACGTGCTGTTTCTGGTTCATCATGTGGGTCCACTAAATGGGCTGTGTGCATTTTACCTAGGTTACTGACGGTATTTAAAATCACTTTCGACCTGTAAGCTAGATAGCATAAATAAATGGTATAACCCAAATTTATAACCGAAAAAGGGATATTTTAAGTAACTTTTGAACTTTTGCCAATATCTAGTTATTTGAGAGGCAGATTAGATGTGGAATAAAATATTCATAGACTGAACAAAGACGACAATCTGAAAGGTTTGAATCATGAAAAACAAGAGCTCCCTGAAAGGGTGCAGAAAACAGCCATCTTGAATATTTTAATCTCTGGCAAGTGTTTCTTTGGAACAAAATGGATGTTGGAGAGAAACAGCATAGTTAACTTTACTGTATTCTTCTATTTCTAACACAATCCCCTTCACAGAATCCAGCTGGCATGTGGCCTTGAAACTAGAAGGAATACCACCACAGTTTATTATGTATTTAAAATGGTAATAAATAAGCATAATAATATGAATAGTATGGTCTGGAAATTTAGTATCTCTATAATTTTCCCCATGATTTATATTGATTTGTTTGTATCTGTACATGTGAGTCATATGCAGTACCTCAAAAACATTGTAGGACTCATTCAATATAAATAAGCAACTGCTATATGTTTATTGAGAACACATTCATAAAAATGTTTTCCTTTTAATATAACAATACAGTGTTGCTTTTGTGAGGCCTGATCCAATTCTGCCTGAAGTCAAAGGAAGGATTCCCATTTATTTAATTGGAAATTGGATCAGCTCCTTGTTTAGGCATTTGTGTAGGTATTCATGATATGAACCATTACTTTTAGGAATTATCAGTTGGACATAAACATGGCTCTGGGCTGAAATTAAGCACTAAAGGTCCCCATGATTTTTTTCCTTTTAACCAAAATTCAAAAATAGCTGTTCAGTCTATTTTTAAATTGTACTGGATTAAAATAAAATATGCACAGTTTGTAACTGAAAAGTAGCTCCCTTTTTAAATTAAGAATTTGAAGGCTGTTAATCTCAGCTGTGGATTTAGGTCTGTGCATATTTAAAGGAATAAATTATTTAAAACAACTAACATTGAGGAGAGGCAGGGACCAAGGGGGTCTTGAGAGGGACAGAGATAAGTCAGAAGTTAAGATGCTCAGAGTGGCTTGTTTCATGTGATTTTTTTTTTTCATTTTTCTGTTTACTGTTTACTTGCTTTGGATCTACTCCCTTGGTGGATAAGCTTGGCAGGAACAATGCAGAGAAAAATGCTAAAGGGAGCTAAAAGAGGGAGTGCTAGACATCTGAAGAGCATAGTCTACAGATTAAAAGTAAAAACTTTGAGTAAAAATTGCTGGATACTGTTCTGTTTCTGATTCATCATCTGATTAATTGCAATCTTTAGAAAATCACACAGGCCAAAATTTGCAAATTTGGTTGCCTAAAGTTAGGCTCCAAAGAAAGTGACCCGATTCAAAGTTTTTCAAAAGACGCACTCATTCTAAAAACCAGATTGCTTATGAAAGTGTCTAAATATGGATTTAGTTATATAAATTTAGGCACACAGATTTGAAAAAAAAAATTACCTTCACACCTCTGTGTCTTTTCTCCATCTGTAAAATGGAAATAAAAATATTTCTCAACTCTTTCAAAGGAGTGTTGTGGGACATCATTAATGTTTTGAGATCCTATAGGTGAAAAGTTCTAAAAAAAATCAGGCAGCATGCTCGTGACTTTATAAAACATAAGCAAGCAGAAACCACAGGAGAAAAATAATTTTGGAAAATACAGGGAGAAAAATTCATAAAATGCACATGACAAGTACTTAGATGCAAAAATTGAAAACTTACAAGAAAACAAATGCACAAAATAGATTAAGTAATCTGGAACACCAGACACTGATTTTTTGGTGCAAAATTTATTAAAAGACATCTCTAATTTTAAAAATATATACACTATTTTATTAAAAGCAGACAAATTGTGGTACTGTCATCTAGAAAATATAAAGAACTCAATTAGACTGAATAATGTTGGGAGTTGTCTGTGAGTTTGTTGTACAACCCAGAGGGGAAAGTCACCACTGGATTTGTAGGAAGGCTAAGCTCTTGCATTTAAATGTCACTGAGAATCCGATTTATGTGGGAAA
Source organism: Rafetus swinhoei (assembly GCA_019425775.1). Taxonomy (NCBI): domain Eukaryota; kingdom Metazoa; phylum Chordata; order Testudines; family Trionychidae; genus Rafetus; species Rafetus swinhoei. The sequence goes on along the minus strand of CM033424.1, from coordinate 224,075,552 downwards.
GGTATTTAGGATTCCAGGGAAGAAGCAGTGTGCAGAGAAGGACTAAGGAAGTATTCTTCTTATACTTTTTTTGTCAGACCTGAAGGACAGAGACACATTGATCAAAGCAGCCAGGGAAAAACATGATTTTTTTTATGATTGTAGGGGCAAATGTTGCGTGAAAGAAATCTATATACAGGAGAAGAAAAACAGAATGTTATTTGTGTAACAATAATGAATTTGAACATTTGAAAAAAAAAGGTATTTACCTCATTCTATTTATTTCCATTTTTCTGTGGCATGATCAGATTTTTTCTCTCTGTTATATGCTATATGCTCACTGTCATCATAAACTTTGATTAAAAAAAAGGCTTGAGAGCTAGACTGTGCTTCGCCATGCATGGAGGCACAAGGGAGAGAAACAAAGGTGCAAGAATTCCTCCACCTACATACCCTTCACGGGGGCCAGGCACAGTCTGCAAACCCACAAAGACCTGAGGATCTAGTGGTAAATACTGAACAGAACATTTGAATTATGTAGATAGGGCAGCTCGCTCATTTTGCTTTTTTGCTGGGTCATTTCCACTCAGTTCAGCAAACAAGGAACCCTCTATTACATATTTGCTAGAAGTGGGCATATAATTGGCCACAAATAATTTATTCAATAGCCGGGCAGCGTGTATATACATAGTTTTTGTACTGATTTAACTATGTTGATTTGGAAAACAATATAGTTACACTGAGGCAACTCCTTAGTATAGATGTAGTTTTACCACTATAATACAGGTGTTTCTAAACTGATGTTGATACAAAACCCATATGTACTATCATCAGCCACCTTTTCTGCCCATAAATCATCTGCAAACACTTTTATCGTTTTCTCATATTTGTTATTCAAATTATTTCTCTGAATATTTCTTGGTTGCTTGAGAACAATTAATTGTTAAATAAGTCATTCAAATTTCAGGCTGCATTGGCTAGTTTTCATTGAATACAATAGTTCACTTCGTACCATTTCTGTTCTCTAGTTGGATGTGCTGACTATTCTGAGGTTCAGGTGTGAATGATCACATTTAAACCCTCCAAAATGTACTTTCCACAAATACTCTCTGTAATTCCTGAAGTGTGTTGTTTCTGTGAACATTTCTACTGGTAAGTAGTTGCTAGTCTATTTGGGGAAAATAAATGCAGTATCTAGCACAGTGGGGCTTAACTTGGTTGTGGTCTTTAGGTGCTTACCACAGAATAAGCGTTAAATAAATATAATAATAAGAGACTCAAAGTTGAAGCAAATTCAATAGTGTATTCAAGCCAATATTAGCAGGAAATCTTTTGCTGTATTCACCAGGCTCCAATATTCAGGTTTCATTGGTGGGGACTAGTTTTTAGAAGCCCTAAACTACAAATAAAGACTGTTCTTTTTTTCCCCTTAATTTTCCTTAATTTCATTTGAGTCTCATGTGGAAGAGTTTGGATCCTCCCCAGAGGTCAGCTCTGCAAATTGAGAAACACCACTCTAGCCTACCCTTGTACTCCTCTAGCATCAATGTCTCACACCCCTCCTGTAGTAGCTTGTTCCATTATCTAATTTCCTTCTCTGTTTATTTTCATACATATATAACCTAGATTTTCCCCTTTTTATTTCAAGACATGTATCTTCTTTATTGCTGTCACCACTGTAATTCTCAGATAAATTGGTTGGAAATACAATAATTAGGAATTTATTGCAGATAGAAGACTGGCTGCAGTAAAGATTTATTCTTAGACAATGAAAAGGCAAGTTTTCAAGATATAAAGAAATTGTACAAATTATCTGTTGGGCAGTTGTTGTTTTTTCTAATTTCCAGCTAAAGACAGTGCTGAAAGAACCATTGTGGCCGTTTAGCTTGCCTTTGGAAATATTTTTAATAGAAGAATTTGTCAGAGACATGGAAGATTCATTTGGCTAGTAGATGTTAATAAGATTCTTAATCACATTAGCAGCCTCAAATGAGACTATTGAGGGCTGGGCAGAGCATGGCTGGAATTTGCAGATTTTGTTAGATAGTCTAGCACAGTGGTTCTCAACCGGGGTATATGTATCTCTGGGGATATGCAGAGGTCTTCCAGGCCGTACATCAGCCCATCTAGATATTTGCCTATTTTTACAACAGACTGCATAAAAAGCTCTTACAAAGTTAGTACAAACTAAAATTTCAAACAGACAATGCCTTGTTTATACTACTCTATATTATACACTGAAATATAAGTACAATACTTATATTCCAGTTGATTTATTTTATGCTTACATAGTAAAAATTAGAAAATAAGCAATTTTTCTGTTATAGTGTGCAGTGTCATTTCCGTACTTTTTGTCTTATTTTATAAGCAAGTATAGTAGTTTTTAATTGATATGAAACTCAGGGGTATGCAAGACAAATCAGACTCCTGAAAGGAGTACCATAATCTAGAAAGGTTGAGAGTCATTGGTGATGGTAGTAAGTCGAGATATAGGAATTTTTTAAAAGACAAATTGAAATAATTTGGTGTATCTGTGGGGGTTTAAATTGTCTCTTTTGCAAAAGTTCTATATTATGAATTCTAGAAATAGTTATTCTAATGTACAAGGCATGTTGGGAGCTGTGATTGTAGCTAAAATACTTAGGGCCAGACAGTGGGACCAATAGACCCATCAGGCTCATGGGCAAAGTGGGCCGGGAATGCTCTCTGTCTCGGCGCCCTGAAAGGGGCGGGGCCTCTGGTGGAAGGGGCAAGGCTGTGGCTAGCCTCTCCCCAGGCAGCCCTCAGTGCTGCCTGGAGTGCACTATGTGGAGTTCTGGTAGCAATTTAAAGGGCCCAGAGCTCTGGCCACTGGTGCTGCTGCAGAAGCAGAGGTCATGGCTGGGAGTCTCGGGCCCTTTTGATTCACTGGGCCCCAGGGCAATTGTTCACTTTGCTCCCCGTTCCCCTGTTGGCAGGCCTGGGGCCAGATTTTAAAAATTATTTAGGCACCTAACTCCCATTGAAATCAATGAGATTTAGGTGCCTAAATACCTTTTGAAAATGGCCCTCCGTGTTTGTGTACATGGGGGAATGTACTAATATAATCATACCAAAGTAGTTATAATACCTCACCCTTACTGATATCCTTATTCTGGAACAAGAATGCCTTTTTGCAGGTTAGCTTATTTAGCTTCTGGAGAGTTTTGTTTGAAGCTTTACTGATCACAAATCTGACCTTCAAATCATGAGATTATTATTATATATGGAAAAACTATTTTGCAAAATTTCTAGAGGCTACTAAAAAGTATTAGTAATAACATTTCTGTCCCTTATGTTTGTACACTTGTATTTGTGGAGTAGAAATAAATTCTGTTGACCTAGTAGAATTGATATTGGTGGCATAACAGCAAGAACAAATTTGGTCCATGGTAAATTAGGCTGTCGGGCTCTGCAAGTAAAGAAATTAAAACAATAATGCTAATCATCTTTTTAAAACTCCCTGCTCAGCTCCAACAGATCTGTTACATTAAATATGTGGCTTTTACTGAACCTGTGATGGCGTGATGTGCTAGAAAGATTTTACTGGTACTTGTAAGTAATGTTGCCACCTGAAACTCATGCTGATACAATCTTAATCCTGAATATATAAGAATCTTCCTCCCCAGGGATCTATGTCTTCACCCTAACAGGCTCAAGGGACTAAAATATCATAGATTCTAGCTCCTGGGAAGTGGAGCAGGAAGTGGGAGGAATATCATGATATCATATTGCATTAGGTTTTGTGTGTGAGGAGTCAGGTATTTTAGAGGAACTCATCAAAACATGGTTCTCTCAGGGCAAAATTCTCCTTTACGATCCTTCACAGAAGGGTTCTTAACAAGGGGTACATGTATCCCTGGGGATACTCAGAGGTCTTTCAGGAGTACATCAATTTATCTAGATATTTGCCTAGTTTTACAACAGGCTACATAAAAACTCTAGTGAAGTCAGTACAAACTACAATTTCATAAAATGACTTGTTTATACTGCTCCATATACTATACATTGAAATGTAAGTACAATATTTTTATTCCAATTGATTTATTTATAATTATATGATAAAAAGGATAAATATTTTTTCATTAATAGTGTGCAGTGATGCATTTATATTTTTATGTCTGATTTTGTAAGCAAGTAGTTTTTAAGTGAGGTGAAACATGGGAGTGGATGCACCAGACAAATGAGACTCCTGAAAAATGTGCAGTATTTCTGGAAAGGTGGTAAGAGCCACTGTTTCACAGGATGCCATACACAACATCCGTATTCTGCTCTCCAAGCTTTTCCTGTTGACATCAGTGGGACTACTGAAGGTGAGTACTAAACCGCACTAGGAAACTTGACAAACATTCCATTGGAGCACTGGTAGAAGCTATAGCATAGATAAGGATCCCACACCCAGACTCATTCTTACCATTCTTGATCTTTGGAGGTGTAAGACCCAGCATAGAAGTGTCTTGAGATTTTGTTGTTGTGAGCATTATGAAATGCAAAATCGAATGCACACCTACAAAATGGGGGAATAACTGGCTAGCCAGAAAAGAATCAGGGAGTTATAGTGGATCACAAATTGAACATCAGCCAACAATGTGATGCAGCTGCTAAAAAGGGCTAATACCATTCTGCAGCTATTAAAACAGTATCATATGTAAGACTCTTTTCTACTCTGCATTGGCAAGGCCTCCGAGGAATATTGTGTCAAGTTTTAAGTGCTACACTTTTAGAAAGATGTGGACACACTGGAGGAAGGCTAGAGGAGAATGACAAAAATGATAAAACATTTAGAAAAGCTGACCTATGAGGAAAGGCTAGAAAAACTGAGCATAATCAGCACCAAGAAAAAAAGACAAAGAGGAGAGCTGATAAATCTTTAAATATGTTAAGGGCTGTTATGTGTTCCAAGAAATACTGGGTTTACTCTGCAGCAAGAGGGATTTAGGATAGATGTTAGGAAAATCTTTCTACTTACAAGGATAGTTAAATACTGAAATAGGTTACCAAGGGAGGTTGTGGAAACCCAGTCACTGCAGGTATTTAAGAGCAGGTGAGACAAACACCTGTCAGAGGTGCCCTAAGTATACTTGATTTTTCCTTAGTGCTGAGGAATGGATTAGATGATTTCCAGACATCTTTCCACCATTTCTATGACTCTGTGACTATTGGCTGTGGTTTGACTCTTTTTTGTCTTATTCTCATTGCCTTTACTAGAAAATGTAAAATGAGCAGGATTTTTTTCCTATAATTTCTAAATCATGGTCAACAATCATGAAAGGAAAAGGGCTTACACGATTTTGGAAATGATAGCCTGTCTCTCATGTTTAGATTTGTAAACTCTTTGGGGCACAGACCTTATTACCATATTTGTCTATTATGTGCCTTGACACTTTTGGCAATATATAAATAATAACACCAATTAATTAATACTCAATACATTCAGGTGAGCAAATAGAAGAAGTAAGTGAAGGTTCTGGAGCTGTCTAGGCATCCCCTGGGATCTGGGTCAGTAGGTAAGCACCAAAAGATATAAAACTCACTTTAACTGCAAAAACAAAAAACAATGAATAGTCCTGCAGCACATTAGAGACTAACAAAAAATGTAGATAGTATCATGAGCTTTCGTGGGCACAATCCACTTCTTCAGATAAAAGGAGCAAGGTTCCAGAGGTAACTGTGCAGCCATTCAAAGATGTCAGAAGTGAAACCTGTCAAATCCTGAGCCTTTAAAACCAGTTGCTGATGAGCCTGCAAAGAGTGAAAATATTTAGCTCATGTGGTACTGGCCTAACAAATGTCACATTCATTTTTTATAGTATATAGTCTCAGTTTAAAGCATTTCAATAGCACAACAAATGACACCTTTCCTTACCCTGGCTACTTAGCCCTTTCCCCAGCTGCTTTTCAGTACATTTTTTACAGTTTTTCTGGCATAGGTCAGGTGATTCAGGCATCCCTGCTGTTCCTGCCCGTTTTCACAGCCTGTGAATTAGCTCTTCTGGAGGCAGCATTTCCTGTCAGTGAATGACAAGAGGTGTTGCAGCTGACAAGATGAATTTTCTCTCTCTTTCCCTCTCTTTCTTCTGTCTCCTCATTGCCTCCTCATCTCTCTGTTTCTCCTTTGCTTCTAGTCTCCTTAACCCTCTTCGGGTTTTCTCTCACTTCTCCTTTTCTTTTTTCTTGTATTCTTTCTCCACTTCACTTTCTCTCTATTATCTTTCTTGTCCTCCTCTGCATTCTTTCAATCCCAGCAGGGCTCACGCATACAAATTGACCCCCTCCCAGCCAGTAATGTGATCGAAACTCTTTGTGGCTCCTACTATCTCTATGGTAACTATCAGGGGGGGTCTCCATAGTGGTGTTAAACCCAGTGCACTGGCCCACATACTGTTGTTCTTGTATACTGCCCACATGGGCCTGATTGCTCACTTCAAAACTACCCTTCTAAATAAAATATTGAAACCAATTTATTTTAGAGAATTTAAAGCTATGGAATGCTAAAACCACGTGCCCTTGTGCAGATAGTTTTTGAGGGTCTAAAAAGATGCTGTCATCAGAGCTGCTTTTCTGCACAGTGGTTTTTTTTTATCACTGTAATATTATTGTTGATGTGCTGACTGTTGCAGTCACAGGAAGGATACAACTATGCTAGAAAAATTAGTATCCACATTGCTGTAGCAACTGGTGACAGTGAAACTGATGTGGTTCTGAGTCACTAATGCAGACTGGTCTCAGAACAGGCTTTTGTTACATAGGCTCGGACATCGTAAATGATAATCTAAGCCTGCTCTTACACCATTGCTACCAGTGTGTAGATTTACCTTTCCTGACAATTGTTGCAATACATGTCCTAAATTTTAGACAAAGCCTATGTTACTAAACATTCACTTACAACCAGTTTGGGATCTGTGTAAAGATGGTGCAATTGTAGAATCTGGCTGCAGCATAGAGCTGAGAGAAGCATCCAAATAATTGTGATATGGCCATAGGGAATGGGATGTAAAGAACAGCTCTTGGGCCAAGTGTGCATTCATCACGTATCCAAAGCTCCCAGCGAAGCAATGAAAACTTGGGTGGCACACAGAATTCAAGACCATATCCATTACACTGAATACATTTAAAAACAAATAAAAGTAACCAGCTATAGAATATGTAAAGAAGCTAGATTAGCAATAGAAAAAGAACAGGATTCAAAGATATCATGAACATTATTATTTGCAGGATATTTGCGAATAGTAAGACATAGTTCTTATTTCAGGAATGTAAATCAAAATATGGATCCATATAATGTTCATAGATTCTTTATAAACAACTGTTTTATTGTGCCCCAAACAAATGCCTTAGGGATATTTATTTCTACAGAAAATAACTAAATTACTAGCATCCCTTCAATATTTATGGAAAGGAATAATTAAAATCTGTTGGGCATTTTGGCAAAAATTATCTGAATTTTAACTTAAAAATTATTGGGGTTTTCCTCATATAGCCTGCAGATTTTCTGGAATTTTTTTTTACAAAAAAAATATTCAGAGTTGCTTATATTTTAATATCGGATATCACCAAAAGACACACAATATTTATTAGGCAATTAAACTTTCCTGGCTTTGCTGCTACTGGAGAAAATATTAAGAAATCCCACAAGACCTTGCATTGCCCAGTATGGGCCTGCAAACCACATCACTGTTATTCAACACTTTGTGGCTGATCTTGGAAACACTGCTTTTACTCTAACCTTTGACTGTAATAAATATCTGAATTATTCAAATAACAAAAAAAACTTAAAAAAACAACAAATAGTCTTGAGGCACCTTAAAGACTAACAAAACATGTAGATGGTATCATGCGCTTTCGTGGGCACAACCCAGTTCTTCAGTTGAAACAAAGACATTATTCATTTTTTCAACTACCTGTATATGCTATAGTCACAGATTTATTAATGGAAATGTCTTCATTGAAATGAACAGATCATTCATTTGATTGTAAATGTTACATCTAGCCACATTTGGATAAGTCAAGTGTTATAATAAGTAATCTTCCATTTTAGGTATTCTCATCTTCTTATCCACATCCACCCAGATTGAATTAGCTCTGATAAAACACTCCCATCTCTGTATCCCTACTACCTGTTTCTTTTTCTTTCACTTTATACATCTGATGAGGTGAGTTGCAACTCATGAAAGCTTATGCCATAACTGTTAATCTATAAATTGCCACTGCACTCCATGTTGTTTTTTCTGAAACAGATTAATACCACTACCTTTGAAATCTATGACTACCGTCAGCAATGAAATGGTTAACACTGTGGGCATTTAAGTGGTAATAATTAACAGTCCATTAAGATGAATAGAGAAAGTTCTCACTTAGCACTGCTATTGTTTCTGTGCCTGTTTACAGACTCCCCACAACAACAGTGTGTGGGTTGACTTTGTCTTCATTTTTGCAACCAGAGGAAGTAGAAAACTCCTTTAAAGAAGCCTGGGTTCTTGAAAATACAGCAAAATCTGGAAGGAATCTATCAGTTTTGAACATTTCTTGCTCCTGGGGGTTTCTGTTGTCCCAGCTGTCAGGGATAATGAAAAGTATCAAATCCACATTTTTTGATTAGCTAGTTATTAAATAACACTATTTATTAATCAAATAATAGCTGCAAATCCATCCAAAATAAAGACTTAACTATCCTGAATCACCTCATACTTTCTGATGACTCAAGTAAGCAATAAAATCTGCTTCCAGCAAATAATAAGGGTGTAGGTGGAAAGCAACTCCACAGACCTATAAGCACACTTCCTGATTTCTTGATAGATTTGCTTTTTTGGCTTATATTTTTCTGCAAGTGTACAAATGTTTCATTCTTCATGTGCTTCATAATCTTGCATAACATATCATGAGTTCTGACACTGCCAACCTCAAGCATGCAAAAAATCAAGCGTTGGGCCCCCAAACAACATAAGATTAGCTTTTAAAAGCATGACATATTTTTAAAATGATATTTTTGGGGTTCTTTTTATTTGGCTTCTGAATGTTTAGTGTTCACTTGCTTTACATTTTCATGCTTTCTTTGCTACCATGAGGGCTGGAAACTTTTTTTTTTTTTTAAACTAGAACCTGTGATTCTCATGCAGTCTTTTAATTCCAGCAGCTGGGTAGGACTAAGAAAAACACCAAATATTATGAGACGTATTATAACATTCTGAGAGTTGGTCAGGATGCATTTGTGCTAGAGGCTGTTCTTTAAACAGTTCCAGAGAGGTTGAGGCCGCAAACATGAGGAGCTGCATCCCAGTCACCTATTGCCCAATCTAGTAGCACAAATCACTGAGCAAGATTCTTTTTAGGTGTCTCATCTCACTTCAGCTAGGTGTCATCCAGCTCTTTAGTACACAAAACAAATTTTATTTTCAGTGATGGCTTTTAATTTATAGGCTCTGGTATTTAAAAGGCGTCCATTTTACAAGTGCCTTCCCCCCCTTATAATTCATTTGCATTTGAGTGTGAGTGCAATTCATAGTTCTTGTATATCTAACTACTAGACCTGACTCCACTCAGAAATCATAAAATCATAGAATAGAATACTAGAACTGGAAGGGACCTTGAGAGGTCATTGAGTCCAGTCCCCTGCCCTCATGGCAGGACAAAGCACCATCTAGAGACCATCCCTGATAGATGTCTGTCTAACCTGCTCTTAAATATCTCCAGAGATGGAGATTCCACAACCTCCCTAGGCAATTTATTCCAGTGTTTAACAACCCTGACAGTTAGGAAGTTTTTCCTAATGTCCAACCTAAACCTACCATGCTGCAGTTTAAGCTCATTGCTTCTTGTCCTATCCTCAGAGGCCAAGGAGAACAATTTTTCTCCCTCCTTCTTGTGACACTACCTTGTGAAATCAGGTAGTTAGAAAGCTTGACCTCAGAAACACTTGGATGTCTACCACTTTATCAACACTACAGTCCTCATTTTGATATCTGAGTTCCTGAAAATATGAATGAAATACAAAATGTGAGTGGAAAATATTGTATTTCAACATGTTTTAATTTATTCATTTGAATATAAATACATGAAAATATTAACAAAATATTTTTTTGTTGTGGAGTCAGGTATGATTGTCAAAAGAAAAATTTTAAATATTGATTCATACAATTTTCCTTCATCCTTATATAAAGGATAGTTAAATATGGATTTGCATACTTTCAAGTGTTTGAGTTTCCTCTGTAATTTTAACCTTATTTTTGAAATTCCTGATTTTTAAATGGTAGTTATTTTGTTAATTCCAATGTTCTTGTCAGGACTTTTGCTCTTAGGTTAATGATACAAATTCTCTTCTTTATTTCCACTTGACACTCATTTTTTGTTTTATTTAAAACTTGCGATAGTGCCTTGTGCATGGCTGAGGCATTCTCTAACAATCTGAAACAACATTAAAAGCACAGTGACATGCCAAAGTTGCCCCCTCAAGTCATTTTATAGGAATCCCCATATATTTCATTTGATGGCAAGTCAGATTTCAAGAAATAGAAAGTAAAAATGGTATTAATTTCATAGATGACCTGTTTTAATCAAATTATTTTAAATCCTTCCAGCAACTCATTTTCCAGTTTTGTCTTCCTAATACAAAAAAATAATATTTACAATGCTGAGACCTTTCAGTTAATAGGCACCCCCCTTAACTAGCAGGAAAGAGAACTTTATAGTAAATGCATCTAATGTAACTGTTGCTCAAATTTATAATGAAATTATTTATGTAACTGTTAAAAAACTGCAGTAATAAAAGTCCATGAGAGACATAATTGGGGGTTCCAACTGTACTTGAATAATCAGGCCCGTACACAGGTGTGTGTGTGAAGGACACGAAAGCCCCCTCCCTGTGATCCCCCAAGTAAACATACTCTGGCAGGCCAGGGAAAGGCTGGGGCTGATTTCCCTGCTCACTTGGGGGACTATAGGGAGTGCATTCATACCCTTGCGGTCCACAGTTACAAAAAAAGTGCCCCCCCCCAAAATTCCTGCATATGGGCCTTTTAATGGTAGCATTATCATGAATTAAATACAAAAATAAAGTAATGCATACAAAAGAACAAAATCATTTGTTGATTCATTATCATTACTAAAATAAAAATAATTCCCACACAATGATATCAATGATAGATTTTGGAAATGTCATTCAGAAAGCACTGACTTGATCCCTGATGCTGCATTTCATTGCTCAGGGATGGATTGCTGCACTCACACAGAATCCAACTCTTCAGTGCAACTCTGCATGAGCACTGCAATTTGTCCATGTACAATGAATTACTGGGTCAGAGGCCTGTTGGAATATACAACAAAACTTCCTAGAGCTAGAAAATAGTGGGGTGAAAAAACACAAATCAACTGGGCATGATTTTTTGGAGAAGAATGGTAACTCAGTGATCCAAGGGTACTTCTCCTTTGTTTCTCTACTCTTCTGTGTTGTCTCTTCATGAAGAAATTCCCACATATTCTTTTTTTCTTGAGCAGTTTGAGGTATCACCCAGTAATAAAAAAATTGAAAAGGTTCCAATAGTAGAACCCATCAGAGAAGAACTGGATTTAATGAGAAATAATAACCAGCACAGTTTGGGTTTTTTGTTTTTAATTGGAAGCCTAGGCTAGACACATCATTATAAAATACACTGTTCATTTCATTGTACTGTCCATGAGTCTCAGTCTAAAAGGTGTGTCTACACTGCACTATTATTTCAAGATAACTAGCATTATTTTGAAATAACAAAGTGAGCATCTACACAGCAATTCTGTTATTTCAAAATAAATTCAAAATAATGGATGGCTTATTCCGACTTCTGTAAACCTCATTCCACGAGGAATAACACCTGTTCCGAAATAGCTATTTCAGAATAGGGTGTGTGTAGACGCGGCACAGGGAGTTATTTTGAAATAAGGGGCGTCCAGGAAATCCCACAGGTCCCCTGCTGGTCACTCTATCCACATGCCTCAGGACTCTATAGTTCCCCTTCCTCTGCAGCCATTAAAGCTGCTGCCACAGGGGAGAGGGCTTATGGCAGGAAGCTGGATCCGACAGCCTCCAGCCACACCGCTGCTGCCACAGCACATCTTCTGGCCATCATGGCTGACCCTCGAGCCCCCCCAAGAGTCCTCCTTTGCTCCCAGGGAGCGAGCACTCTGATGGCTGCCAGGAGCCTGCCAGGCAGCAAAAGAGTTCTGAGCCTCTTCTCACCCCTCCTCCCCCTTTCAGATCCCTTCTCCCCGCTCCAAGGTTCTCATCCCTCCTCCTTTCCCTCCCCCCTCCCCTCTTCCAGGTTCTTTCCCTGATCCCTCCCCAGTTACTTCTACCCCAAATAAATAACCAAACAGTTCTTTTTTTTTCAAAACCAAACATTTTGTTTTATTGTCTCTGCAGGGGAGAGGGGTGGAGGGGGGAAGGAAGGGCGTTGTTAGAGGAAAGGCAGAGAGGGGCGAGGCACAGGCCTTTAGTGGGGAGGCTCTCGGGAGAGTTATTGGGGTCCTTCTGAGAAATTCTCCCACAGGGCCTCCTGGATGTGCACCCCCACTTGATGGGCCTGCTGGATGGCAGCTGTGCACAGCTGTTCAAAGGCCCTGCCCTCCCGACCGGCCTTTGCCCCTCACTCACTCAGGAATGCCTCCCCCTTCTTCTCACAGAGGTTGTGGAGCACGCAACATGCAGACAACACCTGGGGGATGTTCTGCTTTCCTACATCCAGGGGGGTCAGAAGGCATTGGAAATGAGCCTTGAGATGCCTGAAGGCGCACTCTGCTGCATGCGGGCCCTGCCTAGCCAAGAATTAAAGCGGTCCTTGTTGGGGTCAAAGTGTCCAGTGCAGGGCTTCATGAACCACGGCATGAGAGGCTAAGCTACATCCCCCAAGATGCACAGTGGCATGTCCATGTCACTGACCCTGATGATAAGCTCAGGGAAGAAAGTGCTGGCCTCTAGTTTCTGGAATAGGCTGGAATTGCAGAACAAGCAGGTGTCATGCGCCTTCCCCGACCACCCACTGTAGATGTCAGTAAACTGCCTGCGGTGGTTGACCAGGGTCCACAGGACCATGGAAAAGTATTCCCTCCAGTTAATGTAGAGAGATGCCCGGTGGTCAGGGATGCGGATGGGGATGTGAATGCCATCAATAGCCCCCCCCTGCAACTGGGGAAGCCCATGGCGGCAAAACTGGCGATGTTGAGGTCCACATTGCCAAGGTGGATGACCCTGCACAGCAGGACTACGCTGATGGCCCTGACCACCTGCAGAAGGAGACAAACAAAACAGAGAATCATAGGGGTACCAGAGCCCTTGGGAGGTCACCTAGCCCTCCCTTCCTTTACAACCACACCAGGAGCTGCCCTCTATGTAGACCAGCCCCTCCAGCAGGGCTGTGTGAGTGTGGGACTAGAGAACTACCCAGGGAAGGGGCCTTCCCCCCACCACCCTCACCGCCACCCCCCTTTCCCTAGGATTCCCCTTTCCAGCACTTCATCCCCCCTCCTGGGACTGCAGCCTGAGTGTGCCATACCTGCATGACAAGGGCCCCGATGGTTGACTTCCCCACACCAACCTGGTCTGTCTGGTGTGGTGAGCTTATAGATAGCAGTTGCGACCCATTTCTCCAGGGGGGATGGCGGGTCTCATCTGTGTCCCCTGTAGTGGGAGGGCAGGGATGATCAGGCACACAGCCCCAGAAAGGTCTCTTTCCTCTTTCCACTGCTGGTCATCCCACCGCTCCATCACAAGCATCCAATCAGTGTGGATGCTCTATTTCGAAACAGCTAAGCGTTATTGGCTTAACCACGAGATCTTGCATGATCTAAAAATAAAAAAGGGAGTCCTATAAAAAATGGAAACTAGGACAAATTACAAAGGATGAATATAGGCAAACAACACAGGAATGCAAGGGCAAGATTAGAAAGGCAAAGGCAGAAAATGAGCTCAAACTAGCTACAAGAATAAAGGGAAACAAGAAGACTTTTTATAAATACATTAGAAGCAAGAGGAAGACCAAGGACAGGGTAGGCCCACTGCTCAGTGAGGAGGGAGAAACAGTAACAGGAAACTTGGAAATGGCAGAGATGCTTAATGACTTCTTTGTTTCGGTCTTTCGGTCTTCACCGAGAAGTCTGATGAAGGAATACCTAACATAGTGAATGCTAGTGGGAAGGGCGTAGGTTTAGAAGATAAAATAAAAAAAGAACAAGTTAAAAATCACTTAGAAAAGTTAGATGCCTGCAAGTCACCAGTGCCTGATGAAATGCATCCTAGAACACTCAAGGAGCTGATAGAGGAGGTATCTGAGCCTCTAGCTATCATCTTTGGAAAATCATGGGAGACAGGAGAGATTCCAGAAGACTGTAAAGGGGCAAATATAGTGCCTATTTATAAAAAAGGAAATAAGAACAACCCAGGAAACTACAGACCAGTTAGTTTAACTTCTGTGCCAGGAAAGATAATGGAGCAAGTAATTAAGGAAATCATCTGCAAACACTTGGAAGGTGGTAAGGTGATAGGGAACAGCCAGCATGGATTTGTAAAGAACAAATTATGTCAAACCAATCTGATACCTTTCTTTGATAGGATAACGAGTCTTGTGGATAAGGGAGAAGTGGTTGGTGTGGTTTACCTAGACTTTAGTAAGGCATTTGATACGGTCTTGCATGATATTCTTATCAATAAACTAGGCAAATACAACTTAGATGGGGCCACTATAAAGTGGGTACATAACTGGCTGGATAACCATACTCAGAGAGTAGTTATTAATGGTTCTCAATCCTGCTGGAAAGGTATAACAAGTGGGGTTCCGTAGGTGTCTGTTTTGGGACCGGCTCTGTATCTTCATCAACAATATCTTCATCAACAATTTAGATATTGGCATAGAAAGTACGCTTATTAAGTTTGCAGATGATACCACGCTGGGAGGGGTTGCAACTGCTTTGGAGGATAGGGTCATAATTCAAAATGATCTGGACAAATTGGAGAAATGGTCTGAGGTAAGCAGGATGAAGTTTAATAAAGACAAATGCAAAGTGCTCCACTTAGGAAGGAACAATCAGTTTCACACATACAGAATGGGAAGCGACTGTCTGGGAAAGAGTACGGCAGAAAGGGATTTAGGGGTTATAGTGGACCACATGCTAAATATGAGTCAACAGTGTGATGCTGTTGCAAAAAAAGCAAACATGATTCTGGGATGCATTAACAGGTGTGTTGTGAGCAAGACAGGAGAAGTCATTCTTCCGCTCTACTCTGCGCTAGTTAGGCCTCAGTTGGAGTATCGTGTCCAGTTCTGGCACCGCATTTCAAGAAAGATGTGGAAAAATTGGAGAGGGTCCAGAGAAAAGCAACAAGAATGATTAAAGGTCTAGAGAACATGACCTATGAAGGAAGGCTGAAAGAATTGGGTTTGTTTAGTTTAGAAAAGAGAAGATTGAGGGGGGACATGATAGCACTTTTCAGGTATCTAAAAGGGTGTCATAAGGAGGAGGGAGAAAACTTGTTCATCTTGGCCTCTGAGGAAAGAACAAGAAGCAATGGGCTTAAACTGCAGCAAGGGAGGTTTAGGTTGGACGTTAGGAAAAAGTTCCTAACTGTCAGGGTGGTTAAACACTGGAATAAATTGCCCAGGGAGGTTGTGGAATCTCCATCTCTGGAGATATTTAAGAGTAGGTTAGATAAATGTCTATCAGGGATGGTCTAGACAGTACTAGACTGGCCCTGCCATGAGGGCAGGGGACTGGACTTGATGACCTCTCGAGGTCCCTTCCAGTCCTAATAGTCTATGATTCTATGATTTCGATGTGCTTTTTGTGTGTAGACGCACATAAATTCCAGAATAGCTTATTTCAAAATTAGCATGCAGTGTAGATGTACCCATGATGCTGAACAAAATGCTTACTAATGAAATTGAAATCATTAGGCAGTTTGATTAGGAGTAAGTGGCGCTGGTTGAAAAATTAAAAACATTTTTGTGAAAAACTTTTTGCAGTTTATTTCAATATGATCAGTTTCAACATAGATCCACTTTTTGTATTTAACATTTTTCTCCATTTTTAAATTCTCACCATTTTATTTTCAAAACATTTTTTCTATGTTGAAATTGACAGTTTTAAATTTTTTTTAAATCCCACCAAATGAGTAAACTAATCATTTGCAATTGGCAATAGAGAAGGAAATGCAAACATTGGCATGGAGAATAGGGAATGAGAACTGATAAACAAGAATGAAAAGGATAAAACTGTATTGAAAAGTGGAAAATTTCAGAGAAATTAAAATGGCTTTGTGAAAAATTCTGCTTTAAAAAATGGCTAGATTCTTTTTTGGTGTGGAGAGGGAGAAATCAAATCAAATATATACTAGCAACAATCTCTTGTAGCAATTGCTTGCAAAACTGGGCCTGTGGCTGAAATGTTACAAATATTCTGTGATGGAGTGTTTAAGTATGTCATATTAATATGAATCTGAGAGGACAATGAACCAAGTGCTTACCCCTGGACCAGGGGTGGGCAAAAATTTTGGTAAGTGGTCAAGGGCCACACTTTTCTATGGAGGGGCTGCAGAGTCTGGGATGGAGGTTGGGTGCAGAAGAGAGCTTGGGGTAGGAGGCCGGGGTGCAGGAGAGATGTGGGATCTGAGAGGAGTTTGGATGAAGGAGAGGGTTGTGACCTGGGGCAGGAGATTGGGGTGCAGAGTCTGGCAGGGGGTGTGGGTGCAAGAGAGGATTTTGGCATGGGAGAGAGGTACTGGAGAGAGTGGAAGGTCTGGGGGCGGGGATTGTGAGTGACATGGGGTGGGAGGGAGAAGGATGCAAAGGGTTTGGGGTGTGACCTGGGGAAGGGGTTTGGAGTGCAGGGTCCAGGAGTGGGTATGGGTGAAGGGGAGGATTCTGGCCTGGGGGAGGGGCATAGGAAAGGGTGCAGAGTCTGGGAGGAAGTTGGGAGGAAGGGGGTGGGAGGTCAGAGACAGCCTCTGGCCAGGAGACACCTAAGTAACTCCCAGCCAGCAGCACTCTCAGGCACGCTTCCCTGCCAGCAGCTCCAAACTAAAAAAGAGTCACCGTGGCTTAACCACCATGTAAAAGAAGCAGTGAGGGACAAAAAGGCATCTTTTAAGAAGTCATCTTTTCCAATCCTAGTGAGATAAATAGAAAGGAACATAAACACTGTCAAATCAAGTGTAAAAATGTAATAAGAAAAGCAAAAAAAGATTTTGAGGAACAGCTAGCCAAAAACTCAAAAGAAATAACAAAATGTTTTTAAGTACATTAGAAGCAGGAAGCCTGCTAAAAACCTGTGGGTCCCCTAGACGATCGAACTGTAAAAGGCGCAATCAAGGATGATAAAGCCATTGCGGAGAAACTAAATGATTTCTTTGCTTCAGTCTTCACGGCTGAGGACATTGGGAGATTCCCAAATCTGCACCGTCCTTTGTGGGTGATGAATCTGAGGAACTGTCCTGGATTGAAGTGTCATTAGAGGAGGTTTTGGAACAAATAGAAAAACTTAATGTTAACAAATCTCCGGGACGGATGGCATTCATCAAGGGTTCTAAAAGAACTCAAATGGGAAATTGCTGAACTATTATCTGTGGTTTGTAACCTATCCCTTAAATCAGCTTCCGTACCTAATGACTGGAAGGTAGCCAACGTGACACCAATATTTAAAAAGGGCTCTAGAGGCGATCCGGGCAATTACAGACCGGTAAGTCTAACTTCAGTACCGGGCAAATTAGTCGAAACAATAGTAAAGAATAAAATTGTGAAGCATGTAGAAGAACATAATTTGTTGGACAAAAGTCAACATGGTTTCTGTAAAGGAAATCCTGTCTTACTAATCTATTAGAGTTCTTTGAAGGGTTAACAAACATGCGGACAAGGGGATCCAGTAGATATAGTATACTTAGATTTTCAGAAAGCCTTTGACAAGGTCCCTCACCAAAGGCTCTTGTGTAAATTACATGGCCATGGGATAAGAGGAAGGTCCTTTCTTGGATTGAGAACTGGTTAAAAGACAGGAAACAAAGGGTAGGAATAAATGGTAAATTTTCAGAATGGAGAGGGGTAACTAGTGGTGTCCCCAAGGGTCAGTCCTAGGACCAATCCTGTTCAACTTATTCATAAATGATCTGGAGAAAGGGTAAGCAGTGAGGTGGTAAAGTTTGCAGATGATACCAAACTGTTTAGGATAGTCAAGACAGAAGCAGACTGTGAGGACTCAAGAAGATCTCACCAAACTGAGTGATTGGGCAACAAAATGGCAAATGAAATTTAATGTGGATAAGTGTAAAGTAATGCACATCGGGAAAAATAACCCCAACTATAGTACAGTATGATGGGGCTAATTTAGCTACGACAAATCAGGAAGAGATCTTGGAGTTATCGTGGACAGTTCTCTGAAAACTTCCACACAGTGTGCAGCGGCGGTCAAAAAGGCAAATAGGATGCTAGGAATTATTAAGAAAGGGATAGAAAATAAGACCCAGAATATCTTACTGCCCCTGTATAAAACTATGGTACGCCCACATCTTGAATACTGTGTACAGATGTGGTCTCCTCACCTCAAAAAGATATTTTGGCCTTGGAAAGGGTTCAGAAAGGGCAACTAAAATGATTAGGGGTTTGGAGCGGGTCCCATATGAGGAGAGGTTAAGCGACTGGGACTTTTCAGTTTAGAAAAGAGGAGACTGAGGGGATATGATAGAGGTATATAAAATCATGAGTGGTGTGGAGAGGGCCGATAAAGAAAAGTTATTTATTAGTTCCTAAATAGAAGAACTAGAGGACACCAAATGAAATTAATGGGTAGCAGGTTTAAAACTAATAAAAGAAAGTTCTTCTTCACACAGCGTGTAGTCAGCCTGTGGAACTCCTTGCCAGAGGAGGCTGTGAAGGCTAGGACTATAATAGAGTTTAAAGAGAAGCTAGATAATTTCATGGAGGTTAGGTCCATAAAGGCTATTAGCCAGGGGATAAAATGGTGTCCTTGGCCTCTGTTTGTCAGAGGCTGGAGAGAGGATGGCAGGAGACAAATCGCTTGATCATTGTCTTGGTCCACCCTCTGGGGCACCTGGTGCTGGCTACTGTCAGCAGACAGGATACTGGGCTAGATGGACCTTTGGTCTGACCCAGTACGGCCATTCTTATGTTCTTATGTGGCTGTGCATGTGGCTCCCTGTGCTCAGGGGAGGAGGGACAGGGAGAGGCTTCCCAGCGCTCTCCCCAGCCCCAGCAAAATCTTTCAGCTGTTATTGGCTGGTTTCTGGCTAATAGGAACTGAGCGATTTTGCTGTGGGGAGGGGACAGCATGCTGAAGCCCCTCCCTATTTCCTCTCTCCCCGCAGTGCAGAGAGCCACAAAGTGCAGCCAGCTGATCAGTGCTGCTCCCTGCTGCAGGGGCGGATGCAGGCCAAATCCAAAGGGTTGGCAGGCTGCATTCAACCCGCAGGCCTTATTTTGTCCGCCTCTGACCTGGAGGGTGGGCTAGGCCTGATTAGAGGTAAAGCTCAGTTAGGAGGGTGCTGCTTGCCCCTCTCCCTCCATCCTCACCTGCTCCCCAAAAGTGCTGACTGAGGTCAATTGGAGGAAGAACCTTTAGGGGGAGAGAGGCAGAGTAGGCTGAGAATGAAATAGAGGGGATGAGGTGAAGCTCTACAGGGTTTGCCTGAACGGTGAGAGAGGGTAGGAGTATGCCGGCCTCTGGGCTTTGGGGTTGATGGAAGCATAGAAAGCTGTGGCTAGACAGGACATTGTAGAGCAATAGCAATATGACGGTGATAAGGTGGCTGCCAGCTGATTCCAGCTGGGTGAACGTTTGGTTTTGTATACATTTCCATTTACTTTAGTAAAGTAACGTGACCCTGATAGAGACAGATTCTGTTAAGAGGTTTGGCTGGAGGTCTAGGACACACTTCTGGCTTCAGTATGTCAAATGACAATGGGGGAAACTGAGGCAAGGGTGCTGCAATACCAAAGCGAGCTAGGAAGAGACATGCTGAGTTGGCAACTTTGATTATATACTGACATGCTTCATTAACTTATGTGTGTAGCCCCACATATTTCAGTGGGATTACTCATCTGTATAAAGTTAAGCATGTGTGTAAATGTCTTCATGATGAGGGCTTATGTTTGTAAAATTGAAGTTGTGGTAGCATTAACAGGAATGTGGATGATACCCCTTATACACTTATTTCAATAAATAAATGTTTATGGGAAGAGATGACAAGTGGCTTTGTTGTTTGATATAAAAACTAGCCATGTAAGTAAGGGCTCAATCCTTTTCCTATCGTGTTGGCCAAGCAGAATGAGCTATGAAAGTTATAAACGTCAGTGTTAACTGCCTTTGTTTTAATAACAACCTATATCCGAAAGTTATATAATAATTTCGATCCCGAGAGCTCAGTGGGTCTTATAAATGTTCACTAATGTAGCTTCAGAGAACTCTTCTCAGACATCGTCTGTATTTTGCAGATGCGGAAACTGAAGCCCAGAACGCAAATGCCTTGCCCAAATATGTGCCAAGTCATGACTGAAGTGATCAGTGATGGTTGTCAACCATAGTCCATGAAACTCTTTCTGGTCATCCTAGGAAAACTGGCTGGTCAATATGGTGTTCGTCTCAGCTGGTCACAATGGGATTTTTTGGGTACGAAGCATTTTTGTCAATCTGGCAACTTAACTGCCAGCGGTACCAATGTACTTTTGAATATCTAGCCCTGAAAATGTAGAGTTTAGGTGAACTTTTGCAGGACCACAAAATATTTCAATTTCCTTCTTTAGATCTGATAGCTCAAGTGAAGCATCGGTCTCCTATGGGAGACAGGCAGACATGTGAGAAAGCTTGCTTTTCATGACCAGTGCTGTACGTTGTCTGAACATTTCAGTTTCCAGAGCTGTCAGCTTCAGTGATGCACAATCTTTGAGTACTGGCCTCTTGCCAGGAATCTGAGGGCTGCATGTCATTTGCATACAAATTTAATTTTTGTACTAAAAAGAAATGTGTGCAACAATCATATTTCATGCCTACTTTCATCTCTTATTCCCCATGAACCTCAGGCATAGGAATGTAAGAGCCTTGGTGTGGCACTGGGACCAATGCATTTCACTATCTTCTAGCTCTACTCACCTCTGGCTTTAATGCCACTCTGTAAAATGTTTCTTTTCCCTCCCTTTCTGTATAACCAATCATAAATATATATATTGTTTTTTTACTCTTCACAAGATCTGAGCAATGCATATATCAATAGATGAGGAGTTATCCAGTGTCAGGATAGTATGACACTTGCTGCTTAAAAATAAAAACATTGAGCTCCCATAATACAGGGAGTTTGAGGCTTGCAGAGGCCTGTCATGACCATAGCAACCTTTTATATGATGATATCTCAGAGGTGAGGTTGAGTTTATCATATCATTGGATGAAGTCACTCAGAATCAAGCAAATAAGAGATGTTTACAGGTAACAACAGCGCAACAGTCAATGGCAAGAAAGCACCCTACAAGGACATCTTGAGGAACAGGTCTCTTTTGGACGATCTAGTTCTTTGGACTGGTAAGAATGGTATGGGTTATGTTGTTAGAAAATCTTGATATTTAAAATTCAAGATTATCTTTAATCTTCTAACATGTGAGATATCTGAAGTTAGACTCCAATACTTTGCTTGGACACTTAAAATTAGACAATGAGGATTTTGCTAAATTCTTTGGGCAACTATTCTACAAGCTTGTAAGGGCTTGATCCAAAGTTCTGGAAAAACTCCTATTGACTACAGCAGGCTTTGGATTGGGTTTGTAGAATGAAATATTATGGATTGTGTTTTTTTATTTTTAGCCTATGTTTTTCTTTCCGTAACTTTCACATGATTTATATTTGCGCCCCCTTGTAGCATAGTAGAGATTAATAATTCTTCTCCCTCCATTCTTCTCCCCTCCTTGAGACTTGGTTGTTTCTAGCCCTACACAGGTACTCAAAGGTGGGGAAAGCATACATCCCTCTCCCTCCTGACCCCAGTGCCTGTGTAGGATTTAGTCTCTTGAAGCCACAGGGATTTTAATATATAATGTGGCGCACAGATTTTTAGATCTAATTTATGTAAGGATTGTGTTGCTGTTTTCTGTATGCCATTGGACATTTTATGTACTATAAATATTAAGGGGCTAAGTATAGTTATTGACTTTATGAATTTGGCCCATTAATTAAAAAGCTTTAAGAGACCAGTGGCTTATTTTTAAAACTTTACATGTACATTTTGTGGTTAAAATTTAATGTGTATTCTTAGCTAGCCTTAGGGCTGTATGTGACTACATCTGTATGAGCAATTCAAGGGCAAGACATGTACATGTGGGAGGGATCAAATATGTATCCCAAGAGGAAATGTCAAGGTAATAAGGCACCAGAAGGTGCTTCACATTTCCTCATTTGGGGTGTTCATTTACATGGAACTTTTGTAAAGACTCTGCCCTTGATGTAAAGATTATTTGAAATTGTTTTCTGGCATGTGTCTACTGAACTGAAGGGTTTTTTGCAGGGTGCCTCTAATGCCCCATGTATTTGAAGCAAGGAGTCTATCAACAGCGGCTATGGTCTAAGTGGGATTTCAGCATTTCTTCTAAGGGAGGAGAATGTGGGCATGGGAAAAGTGGATTGTCTGTGGACAGTAGGGAGGTAAGGGTGGGAAAGGAAAGGAACTAAGAATAAGACTTCAGTGGACACTGTGTTGTGGGTTTTCTTTTTTCCTTGCCCTCTTGTGATTTATAAAATAGCATCTTCAACTGTAAACCCCAAAAGAAACATAGGACTTGCCACATGAGATTTTCCCTCCCCTGTGACTGCCCTCCTGACTCTCTCTTGGGCAGTTCTACCATGGTGTACTTAAGGAAGAGGTTTTGTCCTGTTTCCTACAATTGATTGGCTTAGGTCCTGAATCATGATGCACATAGTTTTTATCTGAGCTAATGTAACTATTGCCAAGATTTTATTATCCGTACACATATAAATTTGTTCTTGGGTACTTCGAGTCTCCAGTAATATCTTGCGGCTATGAGTTCCTAGCACTGACTACTCAGTTAGCTCACAATGCAAGGCTGTGCTGTCATCTACATGCAAATCCAATATATATTTGAGAAAATGTGTGCGTCTGTCTGTATGTCCATCCATCCATCTGTGAGTCTGTTTGTTGAAGAACTTCTCCTAAATTGTCCAAGTTAAGACCACCAAATTTGGTATGCAGCTTCCTCTTATCATAACTTAAAGCAAGGCTAGAGTTTGGTTGCACCAGGACAATGGGATGTGCGTGGAATATGACCCTTTCTCGTCAAATAGAAAGGGAGGGGTGTGATAGGAGGGTCAGTTATACTCAGGAATGACCACAGGGCGCAGCAAGCACTCCAGCCTCAGAAAGCAGCTGCTGGCTGGTAGCATGACCCCTGCCACCCAAGCCTGGTTAGGTGAGCAGCTGCTGGCCAGTAAGTGTGGTGCCCATTGCCCCCGGGCTAACCCTGGGGAGGAGCCAGTGGGTAGACTGCGTGGCCCCAGGATGGCCTCAGAGAGAAGCTGGTGGGCAGCATGCAAAGCCTCCACTGCACTGCGCCAGGCCCAGGGAGAAGCCACCAGCTGCCCCCATCCCATGCCCTGAGCCCCTTCACACCTCCCCTGAGCCCCCAACCTCGCAACCCCTGCCATGACTCCTGTTCCCCCACTTCCTGCCCTGAGCCCCCCACCTCTGATCTGTCTTCTGGACCCTCCACCCCCTGCCCTGAGCCCCTCCTCACCCTCCAAACCTGACTCTTGCATTCTCCACAGTTCAAGCCTCCTGCCCTGAGCCCCCACAACCTCAAACCCCTGCCCTGAAGGACCTGAGTAACACCAGGTAACTCTTGTAATTTCAATGATAGGGCTGGTGAGAGCTGGCTGATGCAAAAACATACTCAATGGCTATACAAATGCTAGTGTCCTTTCTTAAAACCCACCAGGAGGCTGCCAGGTGAATAATGGCTATTGCTGAGATTGTGTTTGTCATGTCATTTCAATAGGATACTTTTCTCCTCCAGATTTATCTGGTGATTGACAAATTCTTGGACACAGAGAAAGGACCTTATGTTTGGATTTGGTATTGGAAATCTTGCTCTGGTAAGTATTGCTACAGGCAGGACTGCGTGGATGATGCTTTTGTCTCTAAGCCAACCTGAAACTCCATAACTGCTGCTTTTCCTGGAGTTACAGCCAAGTGATGACTAGAATGAAATGGATACCTCCATATCACAGAAGTGTTTATGATGTGGGATTTCTGAAGCTATTATTGGGCCAGCACATTCTGTTCTATGCCAGACCTGAACTTCCTAAAGTTCACTTTATTGGCTCCAGACCTTTGATTTCTTTTAATATTCTACTTTTTTAAAAAGTCCTTTTAAAGGGCTATATTGCTCTTAGTGGCTGTGTAAAATATATCCTGGTGCATGACAGAGGGTTGCTATGTTGGTTTGCCTATATTTGTCACAATAGTGAATGAATTTCCCTAGTGAGTGAAATTGCTTTCAAGACCCTAAGTTCATATAATGCTTTTGCATTTTATTGGGCCTATGCTGGTGTTTTACAGACTGACAGAGTGCTTGTGAACTGTTTGTTTAGATGAAATGATGGCATGAACTAACAATGCTTGAGAAAGACAGGCCATCATATGGGATTTATTAGGGCTGCTGTAGCATCTGTAGCACAACTGTGTGATACACCAATGTGTTCTGCGCTTGATTACCCCTGTTCTTGTAGGTCATGTGGATTCCCCCAGGGCTGGTATATTGCATGAGCATCTGCAGCTGTAAGGGAACAGTTCTGTAGTTCTGTCTTCAAAAGCACAATAAAGCTTCTGTTAACTAGCTTGCTGACCACAGCTCACCAGCTTCTCAACAAAACTTTCGGTCCAAAATGGAGATGAGACCTGCATATTTCCCTACTGTTGATATATTATTTATGGTAACTGTATAGAATCACAGAATACTAAAACTGGAAGGAACTTTAGAAGGTCATCAAGTCTAATCCCCTGCACTCATGGCAGGACCACCTAGATCATCCCCGATAGATGTCTATCTAACCTGCTCTTAAATATCTCCAATGATAGAGATTTCACACCCTTCCTAGGCAATTTATTCCAGTGCTTAAGCACCCTGACAGGACATTTTTCCTAATGTCCAACCTCACCCTCCCTTGCTGCTATTTAAGCCCATTCCTTCTTGTCCTATCCTCAGAGGTTAAGGAGAATAATTTTCTCCGTCCTCCTTGTTAACACCCTTTTAGGTACTTGAAAGCTGTTATCATGTCCCCTCTCATTCCTCTCTTTTCCAAATTAAACAAACCCAGTTCTTTTAGTCTTTCCTCACAGGTAATGTTTTCTAGACATTTAATTATTTTTTATGCTCTTCTCTGTAATTTCTCTACTTTCTCCACATCTTTCCTGAAAATGTGGTGCCCGGAACTGGACACAACATTGCAGTTGAGGCCTAATCAGCACAGAGTAGAGCGAAAGAATTATTTCTGGTATCTTGTTCACAGCACTCCTGTTAATGCATCCCAGAATCATGTTTGCTTTTTTTTCAACAGTGTCATTCTGTTGACTCATATTTAGCTTGTGATCCACTATGACCTCTAGATACCTTTCTGTAGTGCTCCTTCCTGGGCAGTCATTTCCCATTCTGTATGTGTAAAACTGATTGTTCCCCCCTAAGGCTATGTCTACACTACATGTTTTTTCGGTTGATTAGCATTTTGTCGTGCTTCATTTGTATAATCTATTCCGATCCATTTTTGCGCAAGAGGTTTTTGCGCAAAAACATACAGTGTGGACGTGTCTGTTTTGCTCAAAAACCCTTTTTTGCGCAAGATCCTTATGCCTTATTAATCTACTAGAGTTCTTTGAGGGGATCAACAAACCTGTGAATAAGGGGGATCCAGTGGATATAGTATACTTAGATTTCCAGAAAGCCTTTGGAAAGTCCCTCACCAAAGGTTCTTAAGTAAAGTAAGTTGTCATGGAATAAGAGGGAAGGTCCTCCCATAGACTGATAACTGGTTAAAAGACAGGAAACAAAGGGTAGGAATAAATGGTAAGTTTTCCAAGTGGAGAGAGGTAACTAGTGGGGTCCCCCAAAGGTCTGTCCAGGGACCAATCCTATTCAACTTATTTATAAATAATCTAGAGAAAGGGGTAAACAGTGAGGTGAAGCTGGAGCGGCAGGAGGCACCAATCTCTGCACCACGGTCTGCAGGTGGTCGCAGATGGCACGGCCCTGGGCAAGCAGCTCCCGCCAGCTCTCCCACCGCAGCTGTAGGTCTTCATGCACCCAGTGCTCCAGGATGAGGACCTGCCTTCGCAGGGTCCCCAGGTGCTGCCACTGGTACGCCTCCTGGTTCCAGGTCACCCTGCTGGCTCGGGTGCGGGAGGATGTCCTGGGCGGGGTGGTGCGCCCTGCACTCACAGCTGCTGCAGCTGTGGAGAAACAAGAGAAGTGGTCAGTTATCCCTGGGGACACAGTGGGTGAAGCCCAGCCCCCCTCTGCAAGGCGAGGACGGCAGGTCTCTGCACCATCAGAGCCAATGTGCTTGCACACAGGCCATGTTTGGCATGTCCTGCTATCCCCGGGAGTGTGAGCTGGCCCAGGACTGCACCCATGCCCCTGTGCTGTATATAGTATGAGGGTGCGGGGGGAAGAATGTGCCCTGCCTCTGCATAGAGGGGGCTTGTGGAGGGAGGGCATCATGCAGTGTCCCTCCCCGGGGTCAGGAGCATGTCATGTGCCTTCATACATACACACGTGTGGGTAACAGGCCAGGGCCCCTGTGTGGCAGCCAGCTGGGGCCACATGCCCAGGGTGGCATGGCACATGCATAGGTTGCTGCATACTCCGTGGTCAGCAAGGCCCACACACGCGGTCTCTGGTCTCCTTCTCCCCCGCCCCGCATAAGGGGACAGTGATGGCACTCACATGTCGAGGCCTCTCTGGCCTCAGACGACACCGGTGACATGGCTGCTGTGACGCCTCTGGGGTCCTGGGTGAGTGCCATGCTCTCTCCAGGCTCCTGTGACTCCTGGCCGTCGTCCTCCTCCTCCTCCTCCTCCATGCCCTGGTCAGGGCCCTCTGCCCCAGGGTCGATGACCACCTGGGGGGCACGGACCGTCTGACCCCCCAGGATGTGGTCCAGGCATCATAATAGGGGCAGGGGTCTGGGTCAGCCCCTGTTTGGGAGCTTCCCTCTGTGGCCGTAGCATAGGCCTGCTGCAGCTCCTTTATCTTCATGCGCACCTGCTCCTGGGTGTACATGTGGCCTTTGGTGTCCAGGCTGTCAGCCATCCGCCTGTAGACAGCCGCATTCCTGCATCTAGTGCGGAGATCATGGACATTGGAAGCCTCCCCCCAAATCTCAATCAGGTCCATGATCTCCGCACTGGACCAGGAAGGCACCCGCCTTTTGCAGCCCCTGGCAGGCTCCTGGGAGCTGCCAGCCTGCTCCTGGGGAGCGGTGGAGGTCTGGGTGCCAGTGGGTTGCTGGCTCATGCTGGGCCAGGGGCAGTGACTGCTGGTTCTGTGCTGGCAGGCTTGTAGCTGGCACAGGCACTGTGGCCAGAGTCTACCCCTTTAAGGGCTCCGAGGCTGGGGTGAGGAGCAGAAGAGTTTTCCTGGTTTGGCCCAGAGTAGCCACCAGGGCACCCTGGGAAGGGCTGGAGGCTCCTTATTTCGAAATAAGCATCTATACAGTGCTTATTTCGATTTAGCTAT
This sequence comes from Rafetus swinhoei, assembly GCA_019425775.1. Lineage (NCBI taxonomy): Eukaryota > Metazoa > Chordata > Testudines > Trionychidae > Rafetus > Rafetus swinhoei. Next base: position 224,047,803 of record CM033424.1, on the reverse strand, counting down.
TTCAAATTTGGCGTTATTCCTCATGGAATGAGGTTTACCAAGTTTGAAATAAGCGCTCCACTATTTCGAATTAATTTCGAAATAGCGGTTTGGCTGTGTAGACGCTGGTAAAATTATTTCGAAATACCCTTAGAGTTCTTTGAGGGGGGTCAACAAACATGTGGACAAGGGGGATCCAGTAGATACTGTGTACTTAGATTTCCAGAAAGCCTTTGACAAGGTACCTTACCAAAGGCTCTGAAGTAAAGTGAGTTGTCATGGGATAAGAGGGAAGGTCCTTTCATGGACTGATAACTAGTTAAGAGACAGGAAACAATGGGTAGGAATAAATGGTAAATTTTCCAAGTGGAGAGAGGTAACTAGTGGGGTCCCCCAAAGGTCTGTCCTGGGACCTATCCTATTCAACTTATTTATAAATGATCTAGAGAAAGGGGTAAACAGTGAGGTGACAAAATTTTCAGATGACACCAAATTGCTCAAGATAGTTAAGACCAAAGCAGACTGTGAAGAGCTTCAAAAAGATCTCACCAAACTAAGTGACTGGGCAACAAAATGGCAAATGAAATTTAATGTAGATAAATGGAAAGTAATACACATTGGAAAAAAATAATCCCAACTATACATACAATATAATGGGGCTTAATTTAGCTACAACTACTCAGGAGCATGATCTTGGAGTCATTGTGGATAGTTTTCTGAAAACATCTACTCAGTGTGCAGCGGCAGTCAAAAAATCAAATAGAATGTTAGGAATTATTAAAAAAGGGATAGAGAATAAGACAGAGAATATCTTATTGCCTCTGTATAAAACCACGGTATGCTCACATCTTGAATACTGCATACAGATGTGGTCTTCTCATTTCAAAAAAGATATATTGGCATTGAAAAAGGTTCAGAAAAGGGCAACAAAAATGATTAGGGGTTTGGAATGGGTCCCATATAAAGAGAGATTTAAAAGACTGGGTCTTTTCAGCTTAGAAAAAAGGAATCTAAGGGACGACATAATAGAAGTCTATAAAATCATGACTGTTGTGGAAAAAGTGAATAAGAAAAAGTTATTTATTTATTCCCACAATATAAGAACTAGGGGTCACCAAATGAAATTAATGGGCAGCAGGTTTAAAACAAACAAAAGGAAGTTTTTCTTCACTCAGCACACAGTCAACCTGTAGAACTCCTTGCCAGAGGATGTGGTGACGACTAGGACTTTAACTGAGTTCAAAAAAAGGGCTAGATAGATTCATGGAGGTTAGGTCCCTCAAGGGCTATTAGTCAGGATGGCTAGGAATGGTGTCCCTAGCCTCTGTTTGTCTGGAAATGGGTGACAGTAGAGGGATCATGTGAGGATTACCTGTGTGTTCCCTCCCTCTGGGACATCTGGTATTTGGCCACTGTTGGCAGACAGGATACTGGGCTAGATGGACCTTTGGTCTGACCCAGTATGGCCATTCTTACGTTCTTATGTTCAGAAAGGGAATTACCTGTAGAAAGGAAGCCACAAATCAAGAACTGAGATCTTTGCTAGTGGCCAGAGATGCTGCAGAAGTAATTAGAATGCCCGAGGCATTGAAGAAACAACAACCTGAGGATGAACAGCAACTTGCAGAGATTCATCTGCTGACCAAGCAGAAGATAGCTGATATGAAGAGAGACTGGCTTTACCTTGAAATGTTCTGACCTAGTTTAGGCCTCCTGACAGGTTCTGGAGGAAGATTAGAGCCATGAGCAGCAGGTATCATTGGCAGGGAAAGGCAATGTCTTTCCAAGCTGCCTCACCTGGCTTTGCACATGCTCCACTGGAGTCTCCCAAATCCCCTCCCCCCATCCTGCTGTTGTGGTGTCGCGTCACCTGTCCTCTGGGCACTGGCACGCAGGGTGGTGGCTCAGCTGTGGGGGGCCGGAGGCTTGATAGTCAGGGGTGCGGGTAGCATGGCTGTAGCCTTACTATGCCATGCCTATCTACCAGCTGTCCAGAGCTTCAGGGCTTGGGCAGACTGCTGCCGCACCACCCACTAGCTCCCCAGATCTCTGGGGCAGGCTGGGACTATGCTGCCTACCTGCTCTCTGGAGTTCTGGGGCTGGGGGAGGCAGGAAGCACTACCCTATGGCAGGGAAGGGGCAAGGGCCCATGGCCACATAGGGTGGAGGGGCTGGCAGGGGTAGGGGTGGGCTCTGGTGGGTGTGCTGCCTCCTCAAGCCCTGGGGTCACCCACCACCCTTGATTAGAGCTCCAATTTCACAATCTCTACACTTATGACTGATGCGTGCCTTGCTTTGGCAAAAACTAAGTTTTTAAAAGATTAAAATAAATGTTGTCCACTGGCCAGCACAAAACAAATAGTAGTAAATGTTTAAAAACTTATGCTATGGGAAGCTTCTGTTTTGGAACCTCACAATAAATGGCATAGGTCTCTAGGGGTATGTCTATATTGTAATTAAACACCTGTGGCTGGCCCGTGTCAGCTGACTTGGGCTTGCAGGGCTCAAGCTATAGGACTGTTTAATTGTGGTGCCCAAGCCTGAACATATACAATTAAACAGCCTCGTAGTCCAAGCCCCACGAGCCTGAGTCAGCTGACAAAGGCCAGCCACGGGTGTTTAATTGCAGTGTAGACATACCCTAGGGGGCTACATGACTGATGGAAGTTGTATGGAGCTTGTGTGATGAATGCCAATTAAATCACAGCCAAGATGCCCCAGGGAAGTGGCTCTGACTGGTGGCTGCCTGCATATAGGAGTCCAGTGTGACTTCAGTTAATGTAATTTCAATGGATGTGTCTTTTAAATGTACCCTGCCGCCTTGCTGATCTCTGAGTGAATCCAAACTGTGCAGTTTCCTCACTCATGGATGCTTCCACCAGCAGGCAATCTGAGCCCCGTGCTGAATTGCTAGTATCATTGACCTCCCCTCCCTTGCATTTTGTTTAATGAAGTACATTTTAAATATTCTCTGTTTAAGATAAAACTAATAGATGAATTAGACTGGCATGAAAGTAACTTAAATTTCTTACATGTACTATCATATGGCACCCTCCTCTGGGGTGGGGGGTCAGGGCAAGGGTTTGGGAGGTTTGTCATACACCAATACCTCTAAGAAATTTAAGTGTGGGATGGAGTGGATGGGGAGCTCAGGGCAGGCAGTTGGAGTGAGGGATGTAGTGTGGGGGAGCTCAAGGCAGGGGATTGGGGTGGGTTTGGGGTAGCTCAGGGCAGGAGTCTGGGGTGCAAGATGAAGTGTGGAGGAGCTCAGGGCAGAGGGTTGGGTTGGGGTGGGTGTGGGGGAGCTCAGGGCAGGGGGATGGGAGAGTTCAGGGCAGGAGTGGGGGGATGAAGGAGTCAGGGAAGGGTGTAGAGTATGTGTAGGGAACTTGGGGCTGGGAGTGCAGCCACCGCACTGTCCAGCTGCTGGATCCCGGGGGCCGGAGCCTGGGTATGCTATGACTATACTGCAATGGAGCTGTGGGTTCTTGCTCAGGCCCCCGTCATTTGGCGCTGGGGCTGGGTGCTTCAAGGGCTGTTAGGTTCCTGTGTGGGAGGAGAGTTGTAAGGAAGGGGTAGGCTGCCCATCCCCAGTCCCAGCACAGGAACCTTACTGAGTTATGATAGCCAGCAGCATCCTGAGCCCTGCTCCCAGTTGGCCATTCTCTTACTGGTGTACTGTACCGCAGGGTGCACCAGCTTAATTTCGCCTTTGAATTAGATCAATTTCTGTAGCTGTTCAATGTGGTCTGTGTGCACCATATGTGTACAAAGTGAAAAGTCAAAGCAGAATCTCTGCTGCCATTGCAACAAATTTTAGACCAAGAAGTGAACAGAACCTGTATTAAGGGGCTGGAATGTTTGGATAGTTCTTAAAAACTTAATTTCTGTTTTCCAGCAGTGGCTGGAAATGATGAAATATGTCAAAAAAGGCTTTTGCTGGGGGATTTTCAGCCATATCATGGAGCACTGGAAAGCTCATGAAAAAGTACTCTTGTGAGATTTTCAGCCCTGTTCTGCAATATCAGGAGGTTCAGATTGTTTGGATAAGCATCCAAAATTCTCAATCAAACATGAACTCTAAATTTCCTGAGGTTTGCTCGTAACTAATGGAAATTTTCTTTCTCTGTCTTTGTGTGTGTGTGTGTGTGTGTGTGTGTGTATGTTCCATTTAGCAGTAAAATCCTCTTTATGATAAATAATTCTCCAACACATTAATGCATGGCTTTAAGAAAATTCATATGTGTCATGACCTGCTCAAATTGAGATTTTTACTTTGTGAATAATGCTGAAAGTTCAAAGATTAAAATACAGCTTGCTTGTTTAATTCTTGTCACTGGATACTTTTTTTTATCCTAGAAAGCTTCAGCAGTTACTAAAAATCAACATTTTGAAGAATGTCTGAGTAATGGAGCTGAGTGAATAATTTATTTGGTAAATTTAGCCATGGAATTAATTGATTTCATTAATGGAGTATCCATAATTAGATAACAAGATTAACAATTGATTAAGTACTCAGATTTAAAATTTTAAAATTACTCTATGCATTGACTACAAATATTTGGCATTTCAGTTGTATGGCACATTTGTGGGTTGGTCAGAGGAAAAGAAGTAGTAAATATAAATATTCACAAATTCTTACATTCATAAACTTAGGATCTGGTATATGCAAACAAATGTTTTGCCATTACTTGTTCAGCTTTATTCAGTGAGACTAACTGAGCTGTGCTTGGTATTTAAATCAATGAGCTTTTCTCTGCAGATTTGATGACCATTTTTTTCTTGTTCATTTCTACTGGTGATAAATTGATGTCACAGCTGGTCTCACTTGTACTGGGAGCTGCAGAAGCAATTTTACCTATTCTTAGTGCATGTCAGGGAATTCAGTTCTCATAGCCTTGATGATTTTCAGGCAGATACTGTTTTTGATTGCTGAGATGATCAGGTAACCTTTTAAAATTGACAATTTATAGTGAAACCTTAAGCCTATCTTATTTTGTGAACACTTATAGTTGCTGAGGGTAAAATTCATTTCACCCACATAAAACAGAGTAATCGGGCTTTCTATAGGTGAAGTACAAGGGGAGCAAATCTCCCTCAACATTAGGCCAAGGTGGATGGCTTTAGGACAGGGTCTTCTACCTTACGGACCTTACATACATTATATGTCTGCATTACCATAACAGTCAAGCACCTCACAATCTTTACATATTTATCCTTACAATCCACCTGTGAGTTACACAAATACCACTCTCCCTGTTCTATGAGAGGGAAACTAAGGCACAGAAAGGTTACATGAATAGCTCAAGGTCACACAAGAGCCTTGAATCTAGGTCACCCAACGTACCAGACTGGCTCTCTAATCACTTGAACCATCCTTATCAGGGAGACTACTGTTATATGCCAGTTCTTTTCAGTCATCAGTCTCCTTGAGCCACTACTATCTTGGTTGCCTAATGTGGTGACTGCATTTGCACTCCTTTTGTGGCATGCAGGGGTACCAAAGTTCCCTTATGCAGCTGCTCTACAGGCAACCCTCCAAACTAGGAATTAAGTGGTGTAAGGCTTTGTGACTGGTGTGCCACAACTACAGGGCTGGACTAACTCTCGTGGAGGCCCAAGATTTTGTGGGGCTCCTAGGCTCTGGAATGGAACCAGAAATGAGGAGTTCAGAGTGTGGGAGGGGGCTGTGGGATGATGATGGAGGTTGGGCATGGGCATGTGAGGGTTCTGAGGGTACATCTAGACTAGAGTGTTTTTCTGGGATACTGGAGATATCCCAGAAAAACTCAGCCACGTCCAGAGAACGCGTTTGCTCTTCCGCTTTTTTTTTTGCTTAAGAGCAAACATGTTCTTTCAGGGAGCCCTGTATACCTCGTTCTACAAGGAATAAGGGCTCCTCCAAAGAGGAGGCTTTTCTGCCATTTGGCCCCGTCTAGATGGGGCCAAATGGCAGAAAAGCCTCTTCTGGAAAAGCAATCGGAAAAAGCTACGCAAATTGTGGAGTGCAATTTGTGTAGCTTTTTCAGACAAAGGACTGTAGTCTAGACCTAGCCACAATGAAAGCGTAGGTTCTGGGGTGGGGCTGGAAATGAGGCATATGGGGGCTCCATGCTGGGACCAAGGAGTTTGGGGTGGGGGAGTGGGCTCAGGGCAAGAGGTTGGTTTGCAGTGTCTGGGATGGAGTTAGGATTTAGGAGTGGGCTAGGGCTGGGGTAGGGAGTTGCTGTGCTGGGCACTTACCTTGCCCTTTCGTGGCAAGTCCCAGGGAAGGCAGGGGACAGGTGGCTTTGCACGATGCCCTGCACTTGTCCACGTGCATGGCCCCCAGCAACTCCCATTATTCCCTTCCTCACCACCAGGCAGGGCTGGACCACAGGGGCTTTAGTGTCTGGAGCCCGAGGCCCACAATAAAATCTGAACTTTTGGTGACCTGCAGATCTTATTGCAGGTGCCCCTTAGCCTGGGGCCTTGTGCTCCAGCCCCTGAAACCTCTTTCTTAATCCAGCCTCGCACCTCAGCATGAACATTGCCTATTTTTTACAACCAGGACAAGTGTTTGTCCCAGCCTCAGAATGTGTCTCAAAGCCAATACAAAAATTGTTACATAGAATCAGCCCAATGGTCCAGTTAGTTCAGTAGCATATTTCAAACAATGACAAACACCAGATGCTTCAGAGGAAGTGGTTAAAACCTAATAAAGAACAATTGTGGAATAACCTTCTCATGAGGGAATCACTAGCTCCTGGGGTTAAGTCCAGAGTATGAGGGTTTATATCCCTTATTAATTTTTGTCCTAGCTAGTGAAGTCAATGGGAGATTTGCCTGAGGAGTGGAAAACTGGGTCTTCCTGTTTTACTTATACTTTCCTGGAGAGTGGGGTTGCATGTGTGCACATGTGCATGTTTTCCATATCAGTCCATAGAACTTGCACTGGCTTAACAAAGTAGTAACATTTACGGGGTCTCATCATGAGTAACTAATAACTTAATGTAGGTGAAAGGAGCAGTTAATTAGCTCTGCTCTTTTCAGGGAATTTAATGAGAATTAGTAATTTCATAAGTTATGGAAATATTGCCGTGAGCTAAACATCTAATATAGTATTACAAATAGGCATTTAAAATGAATGCAGTGACATTTTCATATTGTTGGATGATCTATAATATTATGTTGTACCTATAGGTACAATGCATACGTGGGTCATATCACATAGAAATTTGCTGTTTAAGACATCCTGTTCTCAAGATCCTGACCATTTAAGAATAAAAATGCTGACAAACTTAAATACAGCTTTGTATATGTGACTAACACTGTCATATTTTTCTTAAAAAAAAAAAAAGCTACAACTACAGCTCATCTGGAAGCACCATTTAGGAATAAAAATGGCTTTACCATGTGCTAAAGTGTCTTCTTGAGTCAGATCTATGTGACCACTCATGTGAGCAAAGCAAAGAGGGTAATTTTTTTGATTATAAGATACCTTCTACTGATGGTAGAAAATATTTATGAAGAATATATACCAGGGGTTATTTTAGATTGACCTCAGGTAACATAGCTGGCATGTACAAGTATTTCATTTAAATTGTCATTTTAGTTCAGCACTTTCATGTACATGCTTAGCTATTGTTGCTTTGTCTGAACTATTATTCATTGTGTACACAGGCATTGTTTATACCTTCTAAATGAAAAAAAGATTAGATCCTGGCCTGCTGTAAATTGGCCTATATCATTCACTTAAATGGAGACATACTGAGTTGCACCCCCTGAGCATCTGGCCCAAGATTTTACAGGAGGAATTACAGAGTGAGGAGGCAGGAGTGATGGTTGGTCTTATTAAAATATATTTGGTGATTATTATTTATCTCAAGACTTTTTAAAAAATATGGCAAATACTTGTTAATTGACTGAGACAGCTGACTTTTATTAAAAGTGTCCTGCTTGAGATCAGAGTGGTATTAAGGTTTGTTTCATGAAGGTGGTCTGGATTTATGTGCTGGATAAACCCAATATTAAGTGGAAGAAGCCAAAAATGTTGGGCAGGATTCTCTACCTCTTTACTCTGGTGCAACTCTCTTTACTTCAAAAGAGTTCACATGGCATAAAACCAGTGTAATAGAGCAGAGAATCAGGATAATTTAGTTTCTAATCTTACTCTTGAAAGAATTATAGCCTAGATTATATTTGTCTGATTGAGTAAGAGCCTGAGTAGCACTTTCCTGCCACTGGGTCTAGCCTGCAGTACCCTATCATTAGAGCAACGTTGTGGGGAAATCTGAGATCCTCTCGCTGCCGTGATATTTAGCCAAAGGACAGACTAAATGGTTCCGTTTTTCTCAGTAGACATACCATTTGCATTTTAAAATTCAAAATGATAAAATGAACTCTTATGTTCTCCATCATGGAAGCAAACAATAATAAGGAAAACCCCTCACATTAAGATTCTAACTCACCATTTCATATCACAGATATACTGGCATGCGAGAGTAAACGACCCAGAAAAATACCTTTCTGAAGTATGTGTTAGATCATATTTTCTTCAAAATCATAAAGATTACAATTGTCTATACAGCATGCCAGGTTTTATGATAAATATCACTAGAGTTGGTAATAGTATACATCCAGAAATTTTCATTAGAGTGGGAAGGGGCATGGGAAAGAGGAGAGAATACACATAAAATAAAATTCTCAATTAAGATGTTTGTTGTAATTTAAAAATTCTGAAAACTTCAACCAGCTTTATAGCTTGATAAAAATTGCAGGGAAAAAATAGTGGTAGCTGTTGAAAATCTAGCATGTGATTACATTAATTGAAAACTAATACTTTGGTTTAGTTGTATTTATAGATAGTTGAAATTTTCCAGATTCTGCTGCCATTTTTATTATACAGTTTCACAGTGTAAAACAGCAATGATTAAAATTGATGTTTCATTATTTTCCAGCATCTTCCCCTATTTGTAAATGTTTAGGGAGTAACTTAAATGGTGGTTGAATCAATAATTAAGAAATTGATTTTCATCACAAATTATTCTTAAGACTTTTTGAAAAGGCTTTGGTGTTATATTACCTCAATGCATTTCCTATTGATTGGAATGATGCTGTTAAACTTAACTAGAGTTAATCTTCTACTAGAGTTTTCAAGGTTTTATCAATTGGCTGGAAAATTAATTCAGGTCTGAAACCTAGTTCACAAGATATCAACCAAGCAACTAGATTTCTTTTCCCCTCAATACATTTTTTATTAAACTCTTAAAATATATCAGCATCCTAATATGATTCTTGCCTCGAGAGCCACATCTAAACCCTACTGCTGCTTCTTCCTGAATAAAATCTCTAGCATCTGATTACTTCTTACCATCCACACAGCTGAAGCTCTTGCCACAACTCGCATCTTGTAGCTTAGCTGCTGCAACTTCTCTTGGGCCTTGACAAATGTAATCTCACACTCCTTTTGCCCATGGAAAATGCTGCTGCAAAACTGGCTTAAAGCTCCATTACCTCTCACTGTATCCCTCCACTGAGTCTCTATTCTCCACTGCAACAAATGCAAACAACTCATCTGTGCCTCAAAGGGCCTTAAAAGCATGTCCCTGCCCTATCTGTCATCTCTTCCATGCTGTTCAGATGTCTACCCTGCCAGTGATGACAGCCTTAATTGCCCATTTGTTAAGCTTTCAAAGAAGCACCTTCAAGCTCTTATATGCCATATCATCTACAGACCTGAGAGCATCTCCCTCCCCAAAAGCATCTGCAAAGCCATCTCATGCTCCTCCTTCAAATCACTCCTTAAACCCTCCTCTGCCATAACACCTACAAAACCTTGCCAAAGACTGAAAATGTAGTAAACTGTGGCTGCATCTTAAGCTATACAGTACAGTCTCATTATTAACTTGTGCTTCCCATCCATCGTTTTCCTTACAATCTAATAAGCTCCCCATGGCTTCTCATAGCACAGTGAAACCTTGGTTTTTGATTAGGGGAGGGAAGGTTTACAAGATACCAAAATACCAATAGTTTTTAATTATTATGTTTCTCGCAGAGGCACTGGAACAAATTGTACAGATGGGTGCTGAGAGCCATTGAGCCAAACTGTAAAGTCTGTATATGATGGACATCGCTACAAGCCAGCACCAATACACCATTTTCTAGTATTCCTTGGTTCCTCTCCTCCTACCACTCCCAAAGCCTCCCTTTCTTTAGTTACAAAATTTAGGAAAAGAAAACTACAAAGATCCCTAGGATGTTGTAAGATGTTGTTTTATAAATGCAAGTTTACAGCACACAGTAAGACGTAACCATCTTGTTGTCAGCTCCCAGACTAGTCATAGTCTGACTCTGCTGTTGTTTTTTGCTGAGTTTGCCAAGGTCCTAAAAGCAAAATTGTGCCCGGTGCACTGAGCAGTCAACAAGGAACTCCACTGAGAGCTAAAAAGCAAGGCTGTTTCTGGCCATACAACAGAACTGCACTGTAGCCACTGCTACAGAGTCAAGGCTACAGTGGTCTTTGTGTTTCTCCTCTGGACAAATATGGCAAACAGATTCATAGGGATGGATCAACCAGCCCTCAAATTCCACCTCCAAAGTGGCATGTAGGCAGCACCAGGTTTACAATGGCACCAAGCCCCATTAGGAAGAGGCCAATTACAGGCCTATCAAACCCATCCACATGGCCAGGTCTGGCCCCTCGCCTGGGGTCGTCTGCATCTAGGCCTTACTGTATGAATGAGGCTATGTCTAGGCTGCAAAGAAAAGTCAGAAAAAGATATGCAAATTGCAAATCGCAATTTGCTTATCTTTTCCCGCTTTTTTTTTTTAAGAGACTTTTCTGAAATTTGTCCCGTCTACTCGGGGCCACATTTCCGAAAAACCTCCTCTTTCGGAACATCCCTTCTTCCTTATACAGTGATGAGGATGCCGAAAGAAACTATTCAGAAAAAGTGGACGTGTTCCTTGGACGAGGTATCCTGGAAAAGCTCTACAGTATAGACATAGAGGAGGGTAATCCATTAATCATGTAGCCAATAAAATTTTTGTTGATTACATGATTAGTCGATATGGGAAGGGTGCTGCAGCTCTGCAGTTTAAATGTAGTAAGAGCTGGGCATGCAGGCTGCCTGACTCTTACTACATTTAAACTGCAGAGGTGCAGCCAGGGTAGGTCCCAGCCCTGATGAGAGCCAGGACTGAGCTGGGATTGCTCAGTCCCAGCTTGCACTGGGTCCAGCAGCCCCTGTCTGCGGCAGTCCGGGCTGGTCACAGGCAGGGGCTGCTGCTGAAGCAGCCTCTGTTTGTGGCGGCTGGGGATGGTATGGAGTGGTGCAAGCCCACCTGGTGGCTGGAGAGGTGTGGGGTGCAAGCCCAACTTGAAGGGCAGGGGCATGCTGGCAGCACAGGGTCAGGTTGGCCAGTGTGTGTCTGGAAGCTGCCACTTTGTAAACAGTGCCCGTGCACTGGGCTTGGCGGAGCAGGACCGTCTCCACTGCACCATGCCCCATTGCACCTAGCCAGGGCTGGATTGTGAAAGGGACTTTAGGTGCTGCAGCCCAGAGCTCTGGGCTAAGGGGGATCTCCTTAGGCCAGGGCCCTGGGATGTAAACACTGAAGTCATTGCATGTCATGGCTCTGTGTGGCGAGGTGAGGGATGGGGATGGTGTGCAGCAGGGGACAGTGCCAATGGGAGCAGCAGGGGACAGTGCCTGCAAGTGTAGGGCTATGCAGAGCCCCTTGTTCCCCCCAGGAGCTGCGTCAGGTAAGCACTCCAATCCTATGTCCTCAGGCCTGCCAACGGGGAGATAAAGGAGGGCAATTTCACAGGGACCCAGCATTTCAAAGTGGCCCGGAGCTTCTGGACACCATGGCTGCTACTGTGGCAGAGGTGATGGTCAGAGCCCCAGACCCCTTTGAATTGCTGTGAGAGCATCATTCCACAGGGTTCTGAGGGCTAAAGAGAGGGGGACCAACACCATGCTCCGATGGCACTAACGGCTGACTGCCTTCAGCCCCACCCCTTCCACCTCAGGCTCCGCCCCTTCCAGGGATATGAAACTGCTCTCCACTCTCTAGCACCTGGACTGTAGATGGCTGTCGGCCCCATTGCATGTCCCCTCCTACACCCTACCTCCCACCCAGACCCTTCCCTTCCATCCTGCTCCTGCACCCTATCTACTACTGAGACCCCTCCACCCTCAGCCCTCTCCTGCACCCTACCTCCTGCCCAGACCCTGCACCCCCAGCCTCCTCCCCGGCAGCCTCCTCCCATGCACTGAACTCCTCATTTTTTCTTCCACCCCAAAGCAAAAGGGCGCCTACAAAATCTAACAGCCCCAGGCCCCTAGAAGAGTTAATCCAGCCCTGCCCCCAGCCAGCCATTCATTCCAGGGACTGACCCTGCTTCCCTCTGCCATATCCCATTGCCCTGATGGGGGCCCACAAATATGGTTGGCATCAGAACTGCAAAAGGTTAATCCGACCCTGTATGTAGAGACCATTTCCCTTCAAAACTGGGCTGTTGAGCTTGAGCAAGATGCAGATTCCCTTGGGGGCTCATTTTCCACTAAAGAAGAGCCTCACAGTTGCATAATATTTTATTGTTTCATTTTTATCTGACATGTTTTTTCCAAAGAGCATCAGTTTGATCATATTTGTTACCCACAGAGAACACAGAAAATGTGTTAATTCAACACATGCATACAACTAGTTTGGTAGAATCTTTTTTTATTTTATTGATCTTGATGGATGATTATTTTAAGCAATTTGTTTTAGATTTTTATCTATTTAATATTTCAGTTATGACATTATATGGAGTGGGCCAGACAATTGTTCAATGACAGATGTTGGGATTCAAAAATCTAAAGATTTATAAACCGTTAAAACACAAATTATTGATATCACATGTCACAATGTACAAATTAAATATCATTATCAACAAATCACACTTGTTATTTGTTTGCTACTTCACTTATAACAAGCCTAATTTAAAGTCTAAATCACTGAATTTTGACTAAATTTTCAAGCAGTATTTTCCTTCTTTGCCTATCTGTACATTTTGATATGATTGATGGAAATATTTTTTCATTGATTTGTATGTTTGAAATCAATATTTACCAATAAAAATATAATCCTTCTAAGCCTACATATATCTTTCCTCATATTCTGCCTATTGGGCAAGATGCTCACTGTAATGTAAGCTTATTTCCTACAAGGTGTATGTTTGGACAGAATGCATTAATATTGCTCATACCCTGGGCGGTATAAGAAGACCTTTCCATACATTTCCCCAGCTGTTTGTAGCAATAGAGCAGGCTCCCCAGTGAGGTGATCAATGTGCATTCCGGTATAAGCACTTTTGGCCTTTTGGACAAATTGCTTGTTCCACTTGGATTGATCTTCTTCTGTATAATGTAGCTTCTCCTAAGCATAATCTGGTTAGAAAACAGATTTTATTTTAAATTAAAATATATTTTGTATTTCTGGGGCTTCTAGGTTTCAGGACCTATCAGGATTCAGAACTGTGTATGCCATTTATAAGTGAAAAGACTGTCCCTGCCCCCAAAAAACTGACAAGCTAAGCATAAGGTGAGAGACAAATGATGGATAAAACAAACAGAAGAGGGGAGCACAATGTAATTGTGGTGATTATTTATATAAAAGCATAAAGAGCTGAATTTGACTATTACTTAACATAATATGATACAATTGCTATTATGAGCGGACACATAAAATAATACAGACAATAAGCTTTAAAATGCATGGGAAATGGAATGGGGGCAAGGCAGAGGAGGCTTTAGGCTGCCTTGTCACTTTTGGTTTGTGGACTTACATCAGGGCCAAAACAGTCTCAATGTAAGTTAGGGTAGCCCAGTAGCTGCATAGTGTCATGTGATATAGATCCTCCCTTCCAATCCAAGCTCCACTTTGTCTTCTGTAATGGAGCTTTTCCTGAAGGGCAGTATGCAGTTGCTTACAGACTCCTGTGCTGAGTGAGCATTGAGGGAATGCTCCCTCAGCCCGCTGTAGTTCCTATGTATAACCAGAGTGGCATATAGGAACCAGAGAGGAATTTATCCTTTGGTACCTAAATTGCCTCACTTTCCCTGTCTTTGGAGTGTTTAGTGCCACTGTCAGGCTATGTCTACACTGGTGCGATCTTGCACCAGAAGTATGCAAATGAGGCTAAGCGTGGAATATTGCCGAGCCTCATTTGCATATCTAATGAGCCGCCATTTTTGTGGAAGAGGCTCTTGCGCCAGAAGGAGCTGTCTACACTGCCCCTTCTTGTGCAAGAAAAACCCTCTTGCGCAATGCCGTTACGCTGATTATTTTCAGGAATAATGGCATTGCACAAGAGGGTTTTTCTTGCGCAAGAAGGGGCAGTGTACACAGCTCCTTCTGGCGCAAGAGCCTCTTCCGCAAAAATGGCGGCTCACTAGATATGCAAATGAGGCTCGGCGATATTCCACGCTTAGCCTCATTTGCATACTTCTGGTGTAAGATCGCGCCAGTGTAGACATAGCCCTAGTGTAAAATCCCTATCCCCATCCTGCTGCCAGAACATAAAGGGAGGTTCTGGCATCCCACTGCACAGGACCCAGTCCCTCCTACTGTGCACAAAGGTTTCTGGCTGATTGTTACATTAGAACCTTCTATTCATTACATTGATGGAGTTTTCCTTTAAAACTCTGCCTTTAAACTGGGCTAGGACTTGATGTGGGGTAAGATTTATGGTGAAAGACTGCCCTTCACTCATGCATTGGTCCTATTCTCACAATAACATGACTAAGGAAGGTATCAGCATAGTTCTTTTTTTTCTTTTTGGGTTTAAACTAGGCCCTTGCCATTCTTTTTAATGTTGGTTTAGTGTTTAATTAGAGAGCAATAGGAATCAGTGTTGGTATACCAAACCATTACATCATGATCTAAAACCTAGCCACTTAATCTCATAAGATGATTAGCATCTTATTACAGTACTTCATTAAATATTGATGCCAAAGTTTTCTATTGAGCATTTGGAAATACTTCTTAGTTAATTAACAGTGAAACAAAAACCTTTCCATTAGGTGCAAGCTACTATATTTACATTGTGATTTATTACCATATATTTAAATTGCATTAGTGTGTATGTTATACCCCAAAACTACATTATAAGGACATTATTAGGGCTGGAAAGTCCATTACTTTAAAGTTAGGAAATATTAAATCTCATTTTGCTTGTGCATCCTTAATTGATCCCTTTAATTACATGATCACATACTCCCCCATTCCCTCTACACAGGACACCTGCCTTCATCAGTGCATAGGAGATGGTGTTTACTGAATAAGAAGCTATTCAGGATTTTGTTTTCTCCTTGTTCAATATGTTGCCCAAGGCCTTATTGCACACTATTCAAATCCTGCTCTGGAGACAGAATTGGTAATTTCCTCATGAGGTTTTCTTCAGAGCTCATCACTATAATGTGAATGCTTCACAAATCTTAACTAATATGTACAATATAGCTGTGAGATGTGGCAGTAATAGTATCCAAATTTTATAGATGTGGCTCTGAGGCCCGGAGATTAAGGTAAAAATATTAGTAACCACTAATTTTGGTGTTAAATGTGAGACACATTTCTCCTGAGTAAGGAGAAAAGAGAAAACAGAGTACTTAGCATAATACAGCATAGTATATGTTTAAAACACAAGTTTCATAGACTTCAGGTTGCAGCTATGAGAACGGTGCTTCTGCAAATCTAAATCTGGGCACCCAGCTAATGAAGCACACAATTTGTGACCACAATTGTGTGTGAGAGGCAAGTATAGAATCCAGTTCTCCAGGGCAACATACTTCTGCCTTAACCATGAGACCATGATTTCTGTTTTTGCAGTTACCTTCTTGATTCACTACAGACCTTCAACCCCCTTACAAATGAGGCTGGGTTCCTGCAGACAATACTTGGGCATAGTTTAGGGAGAACAAAAGTGTCATTGCCTCCCCAAACAAAGGTGAGGTATAGGGCACATGACCCCTCTCCCCTCCTGGCAGTAGTAAACTGCCTGGGTGAAGAAAGATGGCTGCAGAGGCTCACTGACTCCACAGCTTGACACCAACTCCTGGGTCCTAGTGCTGGTTGTCTTCCTCTTCTATGTGTGCTGGACACCCTGCAAGGTCACCATTCTATTTTCTGTACAATGGTGAGTGGCTGTGGTGGGGCAGGGCCAGTGGAATGGTTTGGGGCACGGGTAATGGGGGAAGAGAGGTGGGGTAGAGAAAAGGGGCAGTTTGAAAGGAAGGTAAGATAGTAAAAGTCCAAAGCAGATTGTGAAGAGCTTCAAAAGGATCTCACAAAATGAGGTGACTGGGCAACAAAATGGCAGATGAAATTTAATGTTGATAAATTCAAGTAATGCATATTGGAAAACATAATCCCAACTATACATATAAAATGATGGGGATTAAATTAGCTGTTGCCACTTGTGAGAGAGATCTTGGAGTCACTCTGGACAGTTCCCAAAACATCCACTCAATTTGCAGCAACAGTGAAAAAGGCAAACATAATGTTGGGAATCATTAAGAAAGGGATAGAGAATAAGATAGAGAATATTTTATTGCTTCTATATAAATCTATGGTATGCTCACAGATGTGATCAATTTACCTAAAAAAAGATATATTGCAATTGGAAAATGTTCAGAAAAGGGCAATAAAAATGATTAGGGGCATGGAACAGGCAACATGAGGAGAGATTAATAAGACTGGGATTCTCAGCTTGGAAAAGAGATGATTAACGGGGGATATGATAGAGATCTATAAAATCATAATTGGTATGGAGAAAGTGAATAAAGAAGAGTTATTTACTCCTTCCCTTAACACAAGAATTAAGGGTCACCAAATGAAATTAATAGGTAAGAGGTTTAAAACAAACAAAAGGAAGTATTTCTTCATACATTGTATGGTCAGCCTGTGGAACTGCTTGCCAGAGGATGTTGTGAAGGCCAGGCCTATAACAGGGTTAAAAAAAGAACTAGATAACTTCATGGAGGATAGGTCAATCATTTGATATTAGGCAGGATGGGTAGAGGTGGTGTCTGTAGTCTGTTTGCCAGAAGCTGGGAATGGGCAATATGGGATGGATCACTTTATGATTACCTGTTCTGTTCAATCCTTCTGGGGCACCTGACATTGGCCACTGTTGGAAGATATGATAGTGGGCTAGATGGACCTTTGGTCTGATCCAGTATGGCCATTCTATGGCTGTAAGGGAATAAAATAGGGCAGGGGAAAGGGGAAAGAGAAGGGAATGGGGCAAGGGAGGAAGGTGTGGAGATGAGGCAAAGGGGCTAGGAACAAGGAACAGTGGGGAAAAGAAGGGGGATGGGGGCAAGGAACAGTAGGGAGAGAAGGGGATAGTGGAATGTGTGTGTGTGGGGGGGGGGAGGGTTAGTAGGATCCCAGCATTCAGCATCCCCTCAGCCGCAGGGTCTCCCTTGGTAAGCAGGCCCATCCTCCCTCAGCACTGGCAGCTCAAGTACCAGTCCCTGTTGGGGAAGAGAGCCAGGGGGGACTGGCCTTGGCACATGTGTGTGCTGTTCTCCCCAATTATAGCAGTCAAACTATACCTATGAGACCAATAGTCTCCTTTAGTTCACAGTTAGGGTGACCATCCATCCTGAAATGCAGAGTTCAAGTCCCAGCTGCTAGCTGAATGACTTATGGACAACATTTGTCCTGGATTCCTAGAAGCATGGCTCCATACATTTGCCAAGATTCAGGGGGGCTGAGGTGGGTCTTAGCCTCCACTTGCCACAAGACCTCACCCTGAGCTGGAGCCAGGGCATGGTAAAAGCCACCCAGAGATCTAGGGCTGTTCTGAGGAGCCTCAGACCCTCCACCTGCCCAGTCAGTGCCTTGGGATTTCACAACTAATTGCTGACAGCAGAGGATTGGTGATACTAAGGAATTGTATCTATTCCAGTCTAATTCTGTTCTTCTAGAAGGGAATGTGCAGACCACATTCCCAATAGGGAGAGGAGGGTTTAGGATTGCCAACCCTCCAGGACTGGCCTGGAGTCTCCAGGAATTAAAGATTAATTGTTAATTAAACATTGCCATGTGATTTAAATCTCCAGGAATATGTCAACCAAAATTGGCAACCCTATCTAGATTAGTAATTTGTGGGGCAGGGGCTCCCCACCCCTTCTGCCTGCAGTCCTGTCACCCTTCCTCCCCCTAGCACTCCTGCCAGGGAGTAGGGTCAGGGCACAGGGACTTCCATCACTCCCTGACAGTAGCAGGAGGAAGAGGGAACATGTCCCTCTGTCCCCCTCTTCCCCCTCCCCCCCGCTCCTCAGCAGGAGTGCCAGGTGGGCAGAGTGGAGAGAGCATGGGGGTGCCTATATTTCTGGGGGCCCTCCAATGTGCCGTGGGCTCTGGGTTCGCCCACCAGCTAATCTGCTACAGCTAATAGAGAGCTATCTCTTTAAGAGCTCTAGCAAGGAGAAGGAGGAGAAGAATGAGTTGTGTCTGGGTTACTGTTGCTAGGTAGATGCAAAATTAGCATGCCACACCCAGAAATTTCTGGACTTGGGTGTGGTGGTCTGGGCATGCTCACTAGGTTCCCCACAGCTGGACTCAGAATCCACTGAGGGCTAGCAGTCAGGGTGGCAGCTTGACAAAAGGGTTTGTGGGATGTATGTGTGTGGGCTGGCAGGCCTGCTGACACGGGGCGGGCAAAGTGGCCAGCTGCCCCAGGAACCAGTGTTTGGAAAGGGTCTGGGGCTTCCAGACATCACTGCTGCTGCTACAGTAGGGGCTGCTGATGGGGGGGTGCAATACAGTGTGCTATAGGGGGGGGACTGAAGACTGGTTGTCCCAGTCCTGCCCCTTCCGCCTCAGACCCTGCCCCTTCCAGGAGAGTGGAGCCAGCCTTCACCCACCTCAGACTGGAGCTGTTACTCAGTGGTTTCAGGAGACAGATGCTACCCACATGTCAGTTAGGTCACTCTGCATTTGAATTAGGCACTTTCCTCCTCCTAGGGCCATCTGGTCTATCGGATGACACAGTGCAGGCACCCCCGGCCCTGCACTTAGGGAAACTTTACAGGGCCCAGGATGGCCTGGAAGATTACTTGGAGGTGTGGGCCCACCACCACACTCACCAGCAGAGGCAGGAACTATGGGAAGTGGAGTGACCCAGACCCAGCCTGCTCCACTCAACCCTGCCCTCTCCCAGCTGAGTTGCTCTGTTCCCCCAAATGACATGGCTGAGAGCTGGCCTCAGGGGGGACAGAGCTGGCTACGGCTGGGTCACTCTGCTTCCTGCTGCAGTGGAGAGTTGGGGGAGGACTGGTGCTGACACCCCCTCTCTGCCCCAGATTCCCCACAGGTTGCATTGGTTGGAAGGTTGTGGTACAGTGGGGGCAAGAGGAAGGGGGGCAGAGGTTGGGCTTTGGGAAGGGCTGGAGTGGAGCAGGGGCTGGAAGAAGTGGGTTGGGGCCCGGGGTAGGAGGGAGGTGTCCCGGGCCTCACATCACTGTGGAGGAGGCAGGACCATCCCTAATCTGCCTGGATCCAGCAAGGATCCTCTGAGAGCACAGGAGAGAGTCTCCTTACTGACATTTCAGGTGCCCAGAGCTGGACCCAACACAACTTGCAGCAGCTCAGAGCAGCCATTGCAGGGAAAGCCCTGCTCAGCCCTGAGCTGAAGCATGCCCAGTTCAGCCAGAATCTTGGGAGGTATTTAGCTGCTAAAATCTTAGTATCTACTGAGCATATGCAAATTGCTTTGAATCTTAAGATACAGAGACGAGCAGTGGGATGCTGTGCCCATGGTGAGCTGTGTGGCTAAACAGATGATTAGGCACAGTAGGCAGGCCTGCTGACAAAGGACAACAGGGGCAATTGCACAGGAGTCTGGCATTTCAAAGGGACCCAGCACTACAACAGCAGTAGT
This sequence comes from Rafetus swinhoei, assembly GCA_019425775.1. Lineage (NCBI taxonomy): Eukaryota > Metazoa > Chordata > Testudines > Trionychidae > Rafetus > Rafetus swinhoei. The sequence goes on along the minus strand of CM033424.1, from coordinate 224,027,903 downwards.
GGTGGCTGAGCCCCAAGCCCCTTTGAATTGCCACAGGAGTGCTGCTCTGCTACTCTGTGCAGCTCTGAGGGTTGGGGCAAAGGGCACAGCGCCACGCTCGGGGCAATGCTAAGGATTGACTATCCTCAGCCCTGCTCCTTCCACTCGAGGCTCTGCCCCTTCTGGGGATGCGGAGCCAGCCCCCTATACCTTGCCCCTGGTCCCGCAGTGCCTGTCAGCTCGCATGAAAGTAGATGCATGCTTGAGGTGCCTAAAAGTTACAGTTGGATTAAAAAATTAATACTGTATTTACATTATTGTTTATATTTCTTTTTGTTTGTTTTTTTGTGTGGAAAACACACAGGTCAGTTGTAGGCAGGAAGTGGTGAAGATGCTGTGCCTAGGGGTACATGAGGTGCATAATCCAGCCCTGTGTGTAACTTTGTTTTATACTTGTGTGTAATATGTCATATGACTTTTGAGTCAGGTGGAATTTGCTGTTTTTCTGCTAATTTTCTAATTTAGTGCCATGGGTGATGTTTGGTGACTTGTCAGGTTGCTTAGAGGCAGGAGTGGGAGAATTGGGGGTTTTACATTTTTTAATTCAAAACAAATAATTAAATCATAGAAGATTAGGGGTGGAAGAGATCTCAGGAGGTCATCTAGTCCAACCCCCTGCTCAAAGCAGGAACAACTCCAACTAAATCAAATCAAGACAACAAATAATAATGAGTAGAGATGGGTCCAAACTAAAACTGTAACACCCTTGAAATTAGGTGAAGACCAGTTTTGGATCTGAGTCCAGATTCAGAGCTGGCCTTAGAATTTTTGGGAAGCTTGTGAAACTCTCATTTTGTAACCTCCCACTACCCTTCATGACTTTCCCTGGTCCACTATTCTGTGCAGCGCTGGCCTGGAGACCGTAGGGAGGGCTAGTGAAGTGGCACACTAGGGTACTCCTAAACTTAAGTCACTAATTTTATATAGTTTTGTGTTTTCTTTTTTCAGTCCATTACTCAGAAGAACCCTACATGACTCCCTGTAAACAAGTGGATTTTTTTATTGCGTCTTTGGCATCAAACCTAATAAGAGAAGTTGTTTTTACATCTCTCTGTGGAACAATATATAGGCATTGCCAAAAGCTATCCACAATCACTACAAACATGGGAGTGGGAGCCATATATAAACATTTAAGATTAACCTTTTTATCCTGCAACAGTTTATAAGAACAAAAATGAACTTAACTCAGTGCATTTCCTGTGGGGATAAAGTGACATGCAGGGGTTATTACCCCGAGGCAAAACCATGGGCCATCATCTCATCCAACCAGTAATTAACCTGAAGACATGCCTTGAGCTCCCATCATTATCCCTTAAAAAGAGCCTTTAGAATTCAGAATTAGTTTGGCATGGGACTTACTACCACCTGAGCTTCATTCATTGTAACTAACTTGTCTTTGCTTTTCAGGTTGGATGCAGTTAAGTACTGTAACTGTATGTAACAATTGGATGAATTACCTTGAGATTAAATGACTGAACTGGAGAAATTGTATACTCCTGGTTTTAAGGTGAGGCATCTTCCAATGTTATAATAGTAGTGGGACACAACTGCTGCAGCATAGGGGCAATCAAATTATTGCATTATTTATTGTATGTTAAATGTTTTCATGTGCAAGTGAATACATTTAACCTTTTCAGTTGCCTTATATAAAATTGCTGGTTTTTTGTTCATTTAATTTACAACCAAGAGTGCCTATAAAGGGTTAGGTGCTGTTAGAGATGTTAGCGACTAGTCGACTATCGATAAGCATAAGCTTAGAGGCAGCAGGGGGGATGGGGAGGCTGCTGCAAAGGACAGGGGCTTCTGGACTCAGCGCAAGCTGGGACTGAGCAGTCCTGGCTCGCTCTGGTCCTGGATGCTGCGCCTCTGTGTTTTAAATGTAGTAAGAGCCTGGCAGTGCTGAAGAGCAGCTCTCTTATCAACTAATTGTGTAGTCAATACAAATTGTATCGACTGCACGATTAGCCAGATAACCACAATTTAACATCTTTGGGTGCTGTGCAAACATAAAGGAAGTCAGGGTCCCTGCCCTGAAGAGCTCCCAATTTAGCATCTTAACTATCTCTGTATTTGTGGAATTTTCCTATACAAAATATAGGTGAGTACAGAGAACACTGCTATTTCAACAGTTTTCTAACAGTAACAGTTTTCTAAAGCAAAATTGGGAAGTTTAAGCACAATCGCTGTACACCCCCCCAAAAAAGAGTTATATTTGCATTTTGCATCAATATCTTTTTAAGATCAATGAATAATAATTTAAGGTATGAAGGGACAAAATTTTAACTTTTATGTGTAGGCTACTTCTGCTAATAAGTGTCCTATATCCTTTCCAAGGCATGTTGTTGAGAGGAATGGAAATCAGACTCCTTCTTTTCTGGACATATTACTTGTAGCTTTAAATTTTACACCAAATCCTGCTCCCATTGAATTCAATAGCAAAACTGCAGTTACCCTCAGTGGAAGCAGAATTGGAACTCTTACATCTTCCCCAGCCAACGATGTGGAATATTTGAACCAAAACAAGAAAACATGGTAGTGAGAGTGGCTTGTGAGTCTGCATAAAGAGTGTAGGAAGATGGTATCAGTCTTTGGTCTATGAACGTGTGTGTGCACACCCACACCCACACGAGCATTCCACTTGTGTCAGTACATTCTATAAGTGTGTATACAAAAATGTTAATAAAAATGTATAATCTGTTGGTACTCTGCCAACAATAATGGGTAGGAGATAGCACGTGAATGATCAGGAAACAATTTGGCAATTAATATCATTTTCTAGATGAACTTTCTTCATATACATCAAAGGTACTTGAGGTGACTGAGGAGTGGGAGACCAAATCCTTAGTCACATGATACACAGGAAATCAGTGTGATTACCGAGGAGTAAGGCAACCAGGATTTTATCCTAACTCCATAAACAAAGGCTTTTGGGTTATTTGAGTTCTCTGAAGTGCCTAACATGCTTTAACTGCTGAAAATGACCACTTTCTCCCACAACTTAATATTTTGAAAGGGATCAAACAATTTCTTCCTTACTTCCTAAAGAGTCTCTCTAGACCAAGAACAAACGCGTGCAATTATAGTCCAAAGAATGTTTGTGAAAAGTTGTAACCATCTAAAAATAGAGACTGATAATACTAGTACAGGTTAAACTTGTCTAAGCTCATGATACCATCTACATGTTTTGTTAGTCTATAAAGTGCTACCAGACCATTTGTTGTCTAGTCTGTCACCCTTGGGACCTGACTGGTGCCAAACCAGAGAATTTGCCAGACCATGGAAGGTCAATGTTGTGTAGCAGCATTAGAAAACTTGCACTGCTTACTAAGCTCTTATAAGACATCTAGACTGCCCATGGCTTTTGAAAGAAGATATGCAAATTTGGTGTGAATTTGCATATCTTCTTCAGATCCCGTTTTCTGAAGAGTTTTTTTTTGAAAAAGAAAAAAAAAAGCAGTCTAGATGCTGTTCTTTTGGGGGGAAAAAACCCTTTTTCAAAAGAACCCTGTACACCTCATTTTTTTTAGGAACAAAGGTACTTTCAAAAAAGGGGTTTTTTTTTCGAAAGAACCGCGTCTAGACTTTTTTTTTTTTCAAAAAAACTCTTCCAAAAGCAGGATCGGAAAAAGCTATGCAAATTCGGCACGAATTTGCATATCTTCTTTTGAAAGACGCAGGCAGTCTAGACACCCTTAGTGGCAAAGCAGAGCTAAATAAGAACACAGAGCACCAGGACTGGTGGCTGTAAACAAACTTTATGGGATTGCAGGAAACTTGGTCATACCTATAATAAGTGGACACCCAGCTAACTAAAATCATGTTGGACCACGAATGTTGCTGGATCAGAATGCCAGACTAGAGAGGTTCAACTAGTATCAGTTTTCCCATGATAGGATTGCTAGTCAAGCACTGTTCTTTTCCCAGCTGATATGTGTTTATTTTGTATAATACAAAGGACCCAAAAGACAACTTCTCTTGTGTTTTAATAGCATACTTGTTGTTTCATGCACTTTATTTCAATCTGCTGGCATTCCTAATGGAAAGTGATTCAAGGCTAACATGAAAAAAGCACTCTCATAATACAGGTAATTGTGTCTTTATTGCTGGTAAACACTAAGAAATGTGCATTTGCTGTATCTGTAGTTAAGTTGCTGTTCTGTAAGTGTTCAGAGCAATCTGCTCCAGGAAACATTTTACTTTACTGTCACCTGCCTTCTTTCACTGGCCTCTCCCCTCACATTGTGAGCCTGTTTACACTGTAATTTAAAACTGAGGCACAGAAACAATTACAATGCAGTTGACCCTGATGCCATTACAACACAGTACCCATTTCTACTGTAGATGGCATATAACAAGGTCTTATCCAGTTCAGCCAAAGACCTTGCTGTTATGGCCTTGTTTTCCCCTTTTTGGTCTTCCCAAGAACTGCACCCAGGCAAGTCAAATAAATCAGACTGAAGATCTGTTACTAAAACAGAGTAGTTCAAATGTCAACATAAACAAAAACAAATCTGTCCTCCACTCTATGATTTCTTCAGCCCCTTGCAGAGTTAAATTGTTCTTTCCAAATCTGAGTCCTGCTGGCTGGCATTTTCTCAAATCTCCACCCTTTTAAGATTTCCTCTCCTACTCCTCATGGCAGGTTATTCCAACTATGCCTTTTCCTTTGTCTGGTATGGAGAGTCTTTTCCTGTCTCCTTGCTGACCCTTAGGTCCCCTCTGGATTTCTGGCAGGAGCCTCTCTACCACTCTCAGCTTCCCAGATCCATCTGAGCAGAGTTGTGCTGCCATCCCCACTTCAGGCTTTTCTGGAGAGAACTTTTCTGGGCCTCCTCTCCAATGCAGTAGCAAATCCAGGCCCACTGTATCTGATCTGACCAGCAACACAAATACAAATCCATCTCCGAGGATTAGATGACAAGACACAAAAGGCACTATCGCAGTGTGTATGGCCCTTCACCATAGTTTGGCTAAAGCCCTAGACCTGTTTATGACTGGGTCTAAAAATTCTAATTGTAGTTTAAATGGGTCCAAGAAGAGCACATGTGGAATTTATTTAAAGGTGCCTGCAAAGAAAAAATAATTCCCTGCCCCTTGTTTGCTCAGGATGTTTGAAGGTGCCATTAAAGTTACTTGGGGAGGAAGATTTTTTTTCTTCTCTGCTTTCCATTTATATTAGAAACTGGTTTGTCTTTACATATATGCTTTAAGTATATTACATACTTAACTCCAATTAGGGATATTGAGAAGCATGAAATTCATTAATTGTATACACAACAAAAATCTTGTCAACTACATGATTAATTGATAAGGGATAGCACTCAGTCCCAGCTCATGCTGGGTTGGCAACTACTCCCACTGCCGCTCTGCATAAAAAGTAATTTAGGAGCCACATGGACAGGCAGCCCAGCTCTGTCCCACCTCATGCTGGGTCCTGGGAGCTACCCCTGGCTCCTAACTTACTTTTCATGCAGAGTCACAGTGGGGGTAGCTCCTGGACTCAGCATGAGTCAGGACTGAGCCAGGCTGCCTGTCCACCTGGCTCCTAAACTACTTTCTATGCAGAGCTGCAGTGGGGGTAGCTCCCAGGACCTGGCATGAGCTGGCACTGAGCTGGGCTGCCTGTCTGCCTCACTCCTAAATTGCAGTTTATGCAGAGCCTCAGCAGGGGTAGCTCCTGGACCCAGTGCGAGCCAGGACTGAGCTAGGTTGCCTGCCCACCCAGCTCCTAAAATACATTTTCTGTAGAGCTGTAGTGGAGTAGCTCCGGGGACCCAGCCAAGACTGAGCCATGCTGCTGGTCAGCCCTCTAAAAATGTACTGGTGTGTGCGGGGGAATGCGTGTAGTCAATAGCATTAACCACTAAGCTTTTGCTTATTGGTTAGTCATTTAATCGTCTACACTATTACACTGCTAACTCCAGTGCCTAATAAATACTTGGCAGAAAGGAAGTCTCAGAGAGTCAACACCCTGAACCTCTAAATGCTGGGGTGAGAACATTTCTAATCATCATCACGGATTGTGCTGAAGTTCATGCTGGAAATCTCAGGAGACCAGAACTGCCATTAATCCATATTTGTTTTAAAAAAATAAAATCAAGTATATATTGTCTGCGAGTCTGTCAAATCTTTCAGTTTCTCTTTATATCCTATAAAAAAGTATAAAGGGTCTTAAACATTTTAAGTCATCATGCAGCTGTGGGATGATGGGAGCTTAATCTCAAAATGAGGCTTCTCTTGCTAGGAGCCTGAAAGTGGTAAACTGACTCATGTAGAAGCCCCCTGTAAGAGCATGTGAACCAGCTTCCATCCTGGTTTAACACCACACAAAGAATTACAACATTTTGAATAGAAACAGTAACATACCTACTGCTTAGAAGGACTCTGTCAGAATAATCACATTCCAAAATGTCTCCCATTGGTATTAGACCCTTAGCCTTTTTCAGCTCGTTCAATCATAGCTGCATTTACTGCCCCAGTCACAATTGTCCCAGCACCTGTGAGAGACACTGAATAATGTCTCCTCTTCCTGATATAGCTTGCCCTACTTCTGCTCCCTGCCTGGACATGCCTCTGCACAAAGTGTCAAGTTTTGCCTGCGTGCTCCCATCCCAAGTGCCACCACAATAGTTTGGAGGCCCATTCCTCTACAGATTATTTAGCTGTAGGGAAAGGAAGTTTTCACAGGGCACATGTGGGGCTGGAAGAGGGCATGTCATGCTAAGGGAAGTGGTGGAGTTGTAGACACTCAGGGTATGTACACTACAGCGTTAATTCGAGTTATCTTAATTCTAAATAGTTAATTCGAATTAAGCTAATTCGAATTAACGCATCTACACACAAAATGCAGTTCAAATTAGCATTTTGCTAATTCGAAATAATGCATCCACACTGACTGGACACAGAATCGGATTTAAGGCCAGCCAGAACCAGGTCAGGCAGGGCATCAGGTCAGGAGTGTCTGTGTGTGGCTGCTGCCTGAGGCTATCTGATGCCTGTGTTTAAAGGGAACCCCCGACCCCCCAGGCAGCCGGTTCTCAGGTGTCCCTGCTTGTTTGCCTGCCTCGATGAGGGACAGCAAAGCATTTTATCTCTTCATGCTCTGGTTGCCCTCACTGGGGACACCACAGCACTCTGCAACACGGAGCCAGAGCTGCCCCTGGGCACTCTGGTGCTTCTCGTGGACGTGTTGCTGCAAGCTTGGCTGCACTTTCTGCAGGCTGCCATCCCGGAGGTCCATCGTGGGGCTGTCGGTATCCAGGAAGCCCTGCAGGAGAGCTTCCACCCTGAGGAGCACTAAGAGCCTCCCTGGTGTGCCCCACTGGGGGGCTTGTGCCTCATTCCTCCCTCCTTCCACTTACCCCTCCCTAACGCCCCATCCTGATGTCAAATAAAAACACATTTCTTGCCAAAAAAACCCTCTCTTTATTGACCGAAACTGGGGTGGGAATGTGGGTGGGAGAGGGGAGGGGGAAATCTGGAAGGGGGAGGCAAGAGTAGGAAGGGGGAGGAGAAGCTCAAGGTTGGGGGTCTTGCCAGACCAACTTGATTTTCATGCAAACCTGCTCCTGGGTTCGCGTGTCCTTTGGTGGCCAGGCAGGTAGCTTTCCTGCCATAGATGGCTGCATTCCTCTGTCTAGTGCGGAGATCATGGACATTGGGGGCATCCCCCCCCAAACCTGAGTATGGTCCACCCTGATCTCCGCCCTGGACCAGGAAGGCGCCCACCTTCTCTGGGCCCTGGCAGGCTCCTGGGAGCTGGCAGATTGCTCCTGGGGCACAGTGGAGGTCTGGCTGCCAGTGGCTTGCTGGCTCATGTTTTGGGGCCACTGGGTCGGGACAGTGACTGCTGGCTCTGGGCCGGCAGGCTTGGAGCTGGCACAGGCACTGTGGCCAGAGTCTGCCCCTTTAAGGGCTTCAGGGCTGGGGGGAGGGAGAAGAGTTTTCCTGGTTTGGCCCAGAGTGGCCACCAGGGGAAACTGGGAAGGCTGGAGGCCCCCTATTTCAGACTAAGCATCTACACAGCGCTTATTCCGAATTAGCTAATTCGAGTTTGGCATTACTTCTTGTAGAATGAGGTTTAACTAACTCGAATTAAGCGCTGTGTAGGTTTAACCTGTTAGGTTTGCCTGTGTAGATGCTAGGAAAGTTAATTCGAAATAACGACTGTTATTTCAATTTAACTTTGATGTGTAGACATATCCTCATATAGCAGCTACTTCTGGCTGGTCTCAGACTCTTCAATGGACTCTGTGAAGAAGTCATGATATCAAGATTTCTATGGAACTACAGTCATACCAGCTCGGGTGGGTGATAGGTGAGGGATCACGTGAGGATTATCTGTTGTGTTCCCTCCCTCTGGGGCATCTGCTATTGGCCACTGTTGGCAAGACAGGATACTGGGCTGGATGGACCATTGGTCTGACCCAGTATGGCCGTTCTTATGTTGTTCCTACGTTGTTCTTATGCTGAATGTAAAGTGAAACATTGGTGCTGATGAAGGCAAAACACCAGATTGCTGATTTTCGACTCTTGTTGTCTTTGTCAGTTACTTTATATCAAGCGGTACAACAAGATTAGAAATGCAATTAATGCTAATTAACATGGGCTTATAGAAAATAGAGCCTGTGAAACTAACTTGATACCTATTTTTATGAGAGTACAAGTTTGGTTGATAAACAGAGGTACTTAGAATTCTGTTAGGCACTTGACTAGGTACTGCATGGCATTTTGATTAATTTTGTATTCTACTTTTTGTTGTTTTAAAATCTGGCACACATTAAATTGATTAAAAGATGACTAAGTGTTAGGTCTTAAAATGTAATTGGAAACAGGCCATTTTCATCGTGTTTATTGTGGGATTCTCCAAGGATTAGTACTTAGTCCTACACTGTTTATCAATGAACTGGAAAAAAATCCATAAAATGATCACTGAAAAATTTTGCAGATGCCCACAAAACTGAGGGAATGGTAAATACAAAGAAGACAGGTCAGTGATACAGAGTGAGCTGAATCACTTGGTAAACTGGGGGCAAGCTACCAATGTGTGTTAGCAGAAATAAGCCTCTTTTACTGCACAGCGCCCTTCTGGACAATACAAGAAATTAAGTCCATCATTTCACTAAAAGAAAATGGTATGTGCTAACCCTGCTATTGCAAATGGAAATTCCAGACACTTTTATCCAAACACATACTGGTGTAGATAAAACAATAAAACATGTTTTATTAACCACAGAAAGATACATTTTAAGTGATTATAATTAATGAAGCATAAAAGTCATAATTGGTTATAAAGAAATAAAAGGTAAAATGCAACTAATACCTATCTTAAAAAGCAAAGTGAATTTAAAGCAACAGGATTTCTCTCACCATATGTACACAGCAATCTCGCTCAATATTTCAGCCAGGATCCCCCTTCCTGTTCAATGATGCTGCTTTTGTCTTTCAAAGGTTGTTGATGCTGTGAGTAGTGATGAGGAAAGAGGTGATTTGTGTCCTTTAGTCTCCCTTCTTAGAGCATTTCTGTTCTTTGAGAATCCTTTTTAGTTGGGATTCAGGCAATGGCAACTATGTCAAAAATAGCCACTTAACCAAGCGATAATTGATTTAATTATGTTGACACCTGGCTGAGGTGTTCACTAGCCTTTTGTCTCTAAAGAACTGTTCTAGGCTGCTTCCTCAGATTTAGAATATACCTTAATAAAATCATACTATAGAATCTTATATCTTTACATATAGTATTGCTACACACATTTTACCATGTCAATCAGCAAATTGACCTTTAAAATTATATAAGCAATGTTCCCTCGAGTCTTTTCCATCCATGTGTGGATTTTTCCCATCCATGTGCAGAATAATTTTTTTGTGTGCATGAAGGCATGTGTGTAGAAAACAAAAAAAATCTAGCTGTGGGTGCTCCACTAATCAGCTGGGTGGCATTTAAATCTCTCCTGAGCAGCTGCATGAGCACACAACTTACAAAGAACACTACTTGCAAGGTGTACTTTGTACAAGGTTTATCAAATTTTTGTAAAAGTGGAGTTACAATGGGTTATTCTTACGCAGCTATCAAGGGCTGACCTTTGGGATCTGTGAATGCATGCTTAAAAGTTCTTTGATAGTTTGGGGGTGGGTCCCAGGTCAGTTCTTAGCTCTTGAGGTAGGTACAATCATCGAGATTTACACTAGGGAGGGGCGAAATACAACACATGGGCTGTACATGGCCTGCCAAGCCACTGGATCCAGCCCACAGGCACAGTCAGGCTCCTTGCCTGCCCTGCATGCTACTCAGAGCAGCTGGCTGTAGAGCCTCTTTTGTCTGTGAACAGCTGTGAGCCCAGGGGAGGAGGAGAAGAGGCTTCCTGCACTGCCCCTCCCCCCAGCACAATCTTGCCACTCCCATTGGCTAGAAACCAGCCAATGGGAGCTGCCTGTTTGAAGAATAGGCAGAGCACAAAGTACCCCTCCCCTCTGGTTTACAGCTGTTCACAGACACACAGGGTTCACAGCCTGCTGCTCTGAAGGCCTGTGGGGGCATGGAGGGCAGAGAACCTGCTGGGCTGCTGGCCGGGATTTGCCCAGGTAAGTGTCTGCTGGATACAGCCTGCCTCTGACACCCCAGCCCCTCCATCCCTCCAACCTTTTCCCCCCCCCACTCCTGCTTCCCTACCCACATAACCCAAATCCTCTGCCCCACTCCTATACCCATACCCTCTCTCAGACCTTGCACTCCAATCCCCTACCCCAGGACACAGCCCCTTCTTGCCCAAGGTCAAAACCCAACCCTTGCACCCCAGCCTCAGGTCTCAACCCCCCGCTTCCCCCAAACTCCCTCCCAGATCCCACACACTCTCCTGCACCCCAATCCCTTACCTGAAGCTCCTTTCTGCACCCCTACCTCCACCCCAGACCCTGCACCCTCTACATTAACTTCGTGGAAGAGTATGGCCCTTAATCACTTACCATATTCTTGGAGTAGTCCTCCATAAAAAATTATTTCCCATTCCTGGTTTACCCTGATGGTAGGGGCTCATTCCTAGCTAACTGATTGTAAATGCACCAGTGTGGCCTCTCGCCACAAGGAAGGGCAGCTTGAAAGTACAATTGGCCATTTGGTCTAGCCTAAACATGAGTCTGAGCGCAAAGTTTTCATATGTTCTATTCCCATGGTGTTGTGATATTTAATTAGTTAATATTTCTAAAGAGCTAAGTTTCACTGGAAGGCTCCCAAAGCCCATCAGTGGTTGGTGGACCAGTGGCTCCAGAATATTAGCTGATTTGGACAATTGTCCTTTGAAAAACTTCCTTTTTTTAGTATCTAAGAACCCAGAAAAAGTCACTCATTTTACTATTTATAATATAAAATAGCCCCATCATGCTAGGCTCTGTACACACACATAGACCTGCCCCTCTCTCAAAAAAGTTTACAGTGTGAGACAGGTGCAGCAAGTAAATGTGGAAAATAGAATAGAAGTGGAGCTAGAGGTCAAGGCAACAGTTTAAGATCACATGATTGCATACTATGTGTACAACTTTCCTCTGATCTTATCACACTTTCCAATAATAACTAGGACCTTCTCCATTACAGTAATTAGTCATTTAACATGTGCCCGCTTATCACGTTTTCGCAATAGCACGATTTTTTTTTAGGGAACTTTTTCGAATAACACGACCGTCCCCGAAATAACACGAAGATAATCAAGTGGCGGACTACTTCGTGCGGTGGTATAAGTTGACAAAAACAGTGGTAATATGCATGAGCGGATGAACACATGTGGTCACAGCGCTCTCCTCCGCTCACTCACGTGTTTATCTTCATGTTTTAACAAACCGTGGTCACTTGTGTTGCTAGATATCTAATGTTGATGCTGACAACCGAGCACCAACAAAAAATTGACTTTGCCAGCACCACCTGAAATGCCACCCCCACATTTTCCATTATTTTTAATGGGAAAATTGACCCCGCATAGCACATTTTCGCTTAGCATGAACATTTTCAGAAACGCATCTATAGTGTTAAATGAGGAATTACTGTATAGCCCTTGACTAGGTGCTGCTGTTGGTGGGTTGGAAGCAATGTTTTCTGTCTGTAAGGGTATGTCTATACAGCAGGGCTTAACTCAAAATAAGCTACGCAAATTGAGCTATGTTAATTTCTTAGCTTATTTCGAAATAGCGAGCATCTACATAGCACTTATTTCAAAATAGAACACTCATCCTCTGACTTCCCTTACTCCTCGTACAATGAAGATTACAGGAGTCAGAGTAAGAAGTCCTCCAGCTTGACAGTATTTCAACATTATTTCGAAATAACTGCTTCCTGTGTAGACATGGACTACGTTATTTCGAAATAACACTAGTTATTTCGATATAATGTTGCTGTGTAGACGTACCCTAACTGAGCAAATAGCTCTGTTTCTAGCTCAGTGTAACTTTCTAACCATACCTCCATGCTAATTTTCTTCCTGTTGTTCTGACCCCTTTTCAGTTTGTCTGTTTGACTACGTCTAGACTACACCTCTCTGTTGACAGATGTAGATTAGGCCAATTGAAATTGCTAATGAAGCAGGGATTTAAATATCCCATGCTTCATTAGCATAAACATGGCCACCGCTTTTCAAAACGGAGCTTTTTCGAAAAAAAAACGGCAGTTTAGATGTGGATCTGTCGAAAATAAACCTTTTTCAACAGATCCTGTATTCCTCAAAAAATGAGGTTTACAGGATCTGTCAAAAAACTGTTTATTTTCGACAGATCCACATCTAGACTGCCGGGTTTTTTTTTTAAAAAGCTCCGTTTCGAAAAAAAGCGGTGGCCATGTTTATGCTAATGAAGCACGAGATATTTAAATTCCTGCTTCATTAGCAATTTCAATGTGCCTAATCTACATCTCTCTGTCGACAGAGAGGTGTAGTCTAGACACAGATTTTCTGTCTTAGGCTATGTCTATACTACAAAGAAAAGTCAGAAAAAGATACACAAATTGTGGTTTGCAATTTGCGTATCTTTTTCTGCTTTTCTTCCAAAAGAGGCTTTTCTGACATTTGGCCCATCTGTCGGAAAAAACCCTCTTTCAGAACATCCCTTCTTCCTCGTAAAACGATGTTTACAGGGATGCCAACAAAACGTGTCTGCTTTTCCGACATTTTTTCAGAAAAGCAGACACGTTCCTTGGACATGGCAGAGCTTTTCCGGGATACCTCCAGTATCCCGGAAAAGCACTGTAGTCTAAACGTACCCTTAATCTTTGATGTCTCTTTCCTCTGCTTTTCCTTCTTACTCCCCCCACCAATTTTTTTTCTCTGTCTTTGAATGTAAACACAGGTTATTGATTTTTTTTTTGTTCTTTGTTCTGAGTCATTGTTCCTTGTAAACTCTCTTTAGCTGATCATCATAACCTTTCCTTCAGCTGCATGTGGTCCTGTTACTACAATCATTCATAACAGATGGTAGAACTACTTAGTTAGGTAAATTTATCTCCACCACCAGGTGTGGAGGTCCTTAATGCATTAGAATTTCTACACTGCCATAGCATAGTGAGGGTGTGTCTACATTGCACCACAGGTCGAAATAAGATACGTGATTTGAGCTATGCAAATTGCATAGCTTATTTCAGTATTATTTTGAAATAGCTTATTCTGAAATTTGGCGCTGTCTACACAGCACTTATTTTGAAATAAGTCGCTATTCTGAAACATCCCTTACTCCTTGTGGAATGAGGTTTACAGGGATGTTGAAATAGCGAACCCGTTACATTTAGAAATAATGGGTGACCTCAAAAGACACGGACTAGCTATTCCAGGATACCTTTGGTATCCTGAAATAGTACTGCAGTGTAGATGTAGTCTGAATGGGGAGGGAAGAGTGCAGATAGCCCGTAGAGGAAGATATCTGCTGTGCATGAAATCAGCAGTAAGGGCATAGCCAGTGATTTGTGCAGACCCACTAGCCAAACTCTTCAGTAGAAGGGGAGCACAGGGTGTATGGCTACCACTGTAGTCCTGAATCTGCAGTAGGGGCCACAGTACTTTACTTATGAGTCTCCCCCCACTTCCACTGAAGATTCCCTGAACCATGTCTGTTTACAGGGGGGTTATGCAGGAATCAAGTGAGAGTGGTGCTATTAGCACAGTTTCACAGAGATTTGTGGCATCACAGCTATGATCCACCCATTCATCATCAGACTTTGTTGCTCCCATATTGGGGCCTCTCACATGATATCACAGAGCTCTTCTGCTTCTTCACTGACTCAGTTTCAAGTTAATCAGTTAGTTCAGGTTTTGAACACTATTTGATCCTTTTTTTCCTAACAATAAAAGCTCTGTATTAAAAGAAAAGTCCTATATATGTGTCCTTTTCTTTCTTACAACTTCACATTTCATGTAATTTGATTTATACTAGCTGTGATTGATAAGAAATATCTGGTGCAGTAGATAAAGCATGCACCATTTTATGTGAAATTTAATCATGGACATGGGAATTTCCTGCCCCCCCCCCTCAAAATACTGTTTCAGAAAATTTGATAAAAAGAAGGCTTAGCAAACAGCAAAAGAGAGCCATGAAAGCAGAGACAAGATGCATGGGAATAGGCACAGGGTCCAGAGATGTCTGGGGATTAATAATAAAAAATCTGGTTCCCTTAAGAGCAGTGAATGAAAGATCTTAGAATTATTAAAACAGAGACAAAAGAAAGCAGCCTAAAGGGAAAGAGGGATACAGAATGGAGCCTGATGACAAACCATGCAAGATTGGTTTCTGAAGGGGACAGAGAGGAAAATGCCCTTGGAGTAGAATAGAGAAAGAAGATTGTAATGTGGGTGGACTCTTCCAGGAAAAGACAAATTCAGATTATAGAGTTTAACAAAATGAATGTGCACACAGGTACCACCTGCTGAAACTATATTGCAGATGTACTCTGAAAAGTGACTGTAAAATTGGCAGTCTTATTTAACAGTTCAGTTCCATATTTAGAATCAGATATGCTTACATTCATGACAAAAATTGTTTTGATTGCTCTCCTGTTGGCACTGCAGACCTAACAGAGCTGTGGGGGTGGGAGCTGGATTCCATTCTGGCTCTTCCATCCTTAAGGGAAAGATTTAACTACACTAGGGGCACATCCACACTGCAGGGCAAAAGTCAAATTAAGATACATAACTTGAGCTACGTCAATTGCATAGCTGAAGTTGATATAGCTTAATTCGGCATTTGGTGCTATCTACACAGCAGGAAGTCGAGGGAAGGACACTCTTCCTTCAGCTTCCCTTACTCCTCATGAAATGAGGGTTACAGGAGTCGGAGTAAGAAGTCCTCCATCTCAAAATTATTTCAAAATAATGGCTTGCTGTGTAGATGCTCACTATGTTATTTCAAAAATAACATCAGTTATTCTGAAATAACGCTGCTGTGTAGACGTACCTTAAAAGTGCTATATTGGCATGGCTGTACCACTGTACTGCATCTGGTAAGGATACTCTGTGATGAAGGGAGAGAGCTTTCTGGTCAGCATAACAAGTCTACCTCCATGAGAATTGGTAGCTCTATCAGTAGGAGAAACTTTCCCACTGACGTTGCCTTGTGCACACCGGCAATAGGTCGATGTACCTTACATCACTCAGGAGGTGACTTGACTAAAGCAGTACATTCAGAAGTTATAAAGGTGGGTATTTTAGAAGCCAGGTCATCATCCATCAGGATAGGTTTGTTTTCTAGCCAGCCATGGATGGTGTGATGGACGCTCACTGCTTTTTGAGATCTTAATTGCAGTCCAAATCTAAGAGCTTCCTTAAATTCCAGTCTAATTTGACCACTTGTGGGTAAGCATGTTCAGCCAGAGAAGATTGCTCTGTAGCTGCAAATCTCTCAGATGATTTCTTATGCCAGTCATCATGACATCAGTCTTCCCAGCTACTTTTCTCTATTAACTGTCTTTGGCTAGTCACAGCTAATTCAATGACAGTGGCATTGTTGTATGTTGTGAAGGAAAAAAAGAGCTATGTATCATCTACTTATTGTTCATAAAACCATGAAAATGTAAGCAGGATGTAAAACGATTTAGTGTTATCTTCCTGAGTCTGCGTATTATGGGTATGTCTACACTTGCCCCCTAGTTTGAACTAGGGAGGCAAATGAAGCATACCGAAGTTGCTAATGAAGCACGAGATTTAAATATCCCGCGCTTGATTAGCATATTTGCAGCCGGTCGCCATTTTAAAAAGCTGGAAGCCCGAATTAACTCGCCGTGTGTAGACGCGGTAGTCTGATCCAAAACCCTTCCCTCGAATTAACTGTTACTCCTCAAACCCCAGCCAGGAGCCCCGGTGGCAGCCATAGGGAATCCCCGGCCACGAACCCCGGCTGCAGCTGGGCCAGCGGCAGGGGGGAATACCCGGCCCTGTGAACCCCGCAGTGGGCAGCAGTGGCTGGAGAGTCCCAGCCTGAGGAGGCTGACCCTGGGAGCCCCAGCATGGGGGCAGCAGCAGGTGGGGAGCCCAGGCTCCGGGGATCTCCACAGCCCAGAAAGGAGCCTTGACTTCCCCTGGTCCGGCAAACTCCCTGGTTCCAGACTGCTCAGGTCGCTAGGGTGCCAGACCAGGGAGGTCCAACCTGTACTAATGTGCTTTTTTCTACAGTCCCAAATTGCCTCTCACTCCTCTCTGCAACCCAAAAACTCCAACTTCCTCTACCTGCTGCCAGAACCTCCAGCTTCATCCCTGACAACTTCTGTGGTCCAGTTATAAATTGCCAATAAAAAAAGTCCTGTCATGTGTTGGAAACTGAAAGTGAAGGTTGGTGAATGTGAATTGTATTTAAACAAAATAAAGGGGCTTACTGTACAGACTGTTACTTATTTCCTGGCTGAGTCAGTAAAGGTCCTGCTCCCCTGAATCAGGCTATGGAGATGAGTAGCTGAATCAGCAGGAATTTCTCCTTGGTCCTGCCTTGAAGTGGGAAGCTCTTCACAGCCCATTTTTAAGCCATGACAATAGTTTTTTAGATGAACAACATAAAATATAGCACCTGTGTCTCTGCACCTCAGTTTAATCACATGCACAAAATTGTGCACATGGTACTAGAGATCCAGGTAAACCCACAGCTAATAATCAGGGCCTTAGAGATATATGCCCTGATTTTTAAAGGCATTAAGGTACTGCTGTGCTCAATGTTGCAATGCACAAATTGATTAGGAGCCTAAATTCCTTTTGACAGTGAGATTTGGCTCCTAAATCAATTAACATTGTAATGCTGAATGCAGCAATGCTTAAATCCTTTTTTAAAACCCAGATTTATTGTTTAGAATCAGCGAGGGTTCCCACTATTAAAAATATGTTTCATATCGGAACTGCTTTCTCACTTTACACTCTCATCTAATTATAGCAGCCGCACTTCAGCAATGTTCTTCAGCTCTGAATGGAGAAAACAGTATTTGAAGAGTTTGTTGAAACAGGTGGCGTTGTTGCATCAAACTGTGAAGGTGAGATATCACTTAGATTTTTAATATTGCAAATAGAAGTTCTCTCTCTCTCTGCTACAAACGACTGAACAATAATATAAAAATGGAAAACAGGCATACTCAAGAAACTGACAGGCTTATTTTCAACCCATTTTGGCTTAATGATATCACCATGGTCTCCATTGTTTGGTGTTGGAGTCACATAGTCTGCTGATGTACAGATAATGTCCCAGTTCCAAATTAATAGCTTTCTGTTTATAGCATATTTACAGCACAACTGTGAGGCAATGCAAACTCCAAAAAATCATGAGCTGTGCAACAAAAGAAAGCAAATGCCTCATTTTCCCTGTCTCATTACAATCCAGCAAGCAAAGGATATATTTCATATTAGTATCAAATTATGAAAGGCATCTGTACCTACTTAGTTACAGTCTAAGAATGCTCTGACTTGTAAGGAAAATTAGCCTGAGACCTGCCCAACAATAACTGAGAAAGAGGACGTGAGCCATTATGAAACTGTATCCTAAGAGAAGAGCTTGTCAGGATTTAGAGTAGGAGAAAGGAAAAGAGGGAGCAGCACATTAGAGATAGAGCAACAGATTAAAAATCTAGGGTTAAAATATGTAAACACGTTGAGACTGACTAGTGGCAGGCAGAAAATCAGACTGACATTTTGTATATTATATGCATGATACTGGTTCTATTAAACTATTAAAAGGAAATACAAAGAAATGGTTTGCACAGATTGCTAAATTGCCATTTGTGCCTGGTCACCTTAGGGTATGTCTCTCAGCAGGGCTAAAGTCAAATTAACCTACGCAACTTCAGCTACATCAATTGCGTAGCTTAAGTCGAAATAGCTTAATTTAGCTTTTGGTGCTGTCTACACAGCAGGAAGTCGAAGGAAGAACACTCTTCCTTCGACTTCCCTTACTCTTCATGAAATGAGCGTTACCATGAGACCGAGTAAGATGTCCTTCAGATCAACATTATTTTGAAATAAAGGCTTATAGTGTAGATGTGTAGTATGTTATTTTGGAATAACGTCAGTTATTCCGAAATAATGCTGCTGTGTAAACATACCCTTAGTGAAGTAAATGGGTCTGAAGATAAGAACATAAGACTGTCCTGTCCTGTGCCCTGTCTTCTAACAGTGACCAGTACCAAATCTTCAGAGGGAATGAACAGAACAGGGCAGTTATTGAGTAATCTGTCCCATTGTCCAGTCCTAGCATCTGGAAGACAAGGGTTTAGAGACATCTGAGCATGGAGTTGCAGCTCTGACTGTTTTGGCTAATAGCCCTAAATGGACCTTGCAAAGGGAATTAAAACCAATAGTAAAAGGTTTTATAGCCATATAAATAGGAAAAAAACCAAAAAAGAAGAAGTAGGACCGCTAATTACTAAGGATGGAGTGGAGGTTAAGGATAATCTAGGAATGGCCCAATATCTAAACAAATACTTTGCTTCAGTCTTTAATGAGGCTAATGAAGAGCTTAGGGATAATGGTAACATAACAAAGGGACTAAGGATATGGAGGTAGATATTACCATATCCGAGGTAAAAGCCAAACTTGAACAGCTTAATGGGAGTAAATCGGGGGGCCCAGATATTCTTCATCCAAGAATATTAAAGGAACTGGCACATGAAATTGCAAGTCCATTAGCAAAAATTTTTAATAAATCTCTAAACTCAGGGGTTGTACCATTTGATTGGAGAATTGCTAATATAGTTCCTATTTTTAAGAAAGGGGAAAAAAGCGACCCAGGTAACTATAGGCCTGTTAGTTTGACATCTGTAGTATGCAAGATCTTGGAAAAAATTTTGAAGAAGAAAGTAGTTAGAGACATTGAGGCTAATGGCAATTGGGACAAATTACAACATGGTTTTACAAAAGGTAGATCCAAACCAACCTGATCTCCTTTTTGAGAAAGTAACAGATTTTTAGATAAAGGAAATGCAGTCGATCTAATCTACCTCGACTTTAGTAAGGCATTTGATACAGTACCACATGGGGAATTATTGGTTAAATTGGAAAAGATAGGGATTAATATGAAAGTTGAGAGGTGGATAAGCAACTGGTTAAAGGGGAGACTACAGTGGGTCATATTGAAAGATGAACTGTCAGGTTGGAGGAAGGTTACTAGCGGAGTTCGTCAGGGATCAGTTTTGGGGCCAATTTTATTTAATCTTTTTATTGCTGACCTTGGCACCAAAAGTGGAAGTGTCCTGATAAAATTTGGATGACACAAAGTTGGGAGGTATTGCCAATTCAGAAAGGATGGATATCATACAGGAAGATCTGGATGACCTTGTAAATTGGAGTGATAGCAATAGGATGAAATTTAATAGTGAGAAGTGTAAGGTTATGCATTTAGGGATTAATAACAAGAATTTTAGTTATAAGCTGGGGACACATCAGTTGGAAGTAACGGAGGAGGAGAAGGACCTCGGAGTCCTGGTTGATTATAGGATGACTATGAGCCGCCATTGTGACATGGCCGTGAAAAAGGCTAATACGGTCTTGGGATGTATTAGGCGAGGTATTTCCAGTAGGGATAAGGAGGTGTTAGTGCCATTATGCAAGGCATTGGTGAGACCCCATTTGGAATACTGTGTGCAGTTCTGGTCTCCCATGTTTAAGAAGGATGAATTCAAATTGGAACAGGTACAAAGAAGGGCCACTACCTTCTGAAATCACTGAGAGCAGAGGTAAGTGGTGGGTCCTCAGAACATGACATCTCAGCTCATAGGCTATGACTCTGTGGATGCTTCAGGGCTGGAGCATCTACAGGGACAAATTAGCAGTTGCTCAGCACCTATCATCAGCCAAGAACCCCCCCACCCACAGCACCTTTGGCCTATCAGCAGCCCTGCTACTCAATTCCGCACCCTCCCTCCTTGTGCCTCTCACCTGCCATGAACAGCTGTTTTGTGGTATTCAGGATGCTCTTGGAAGGAGGAGAAGGAGCGGGAATGGGGCACGCTCGGGGAGGGAGGTGGGCAGGGGTGGTGAAACAATTTGTATAGTGGGAATGCTGAGACGTATTGAGCCAAACTGTAAAACTAGTATGATAGAAATCACTTCAAGCCAGAGGATGCTGCAGCACCTCCAGCACCCATTGCTCCAGTACCTATAGAGGCTGGGAAGAGGTGGGGCAGGGGGTTAGGATGGAATGGGGCCCAGGCAGAGGTCTGAGGGAAGGGAGTGGAATGGGGATGGAGCAGGGCAGAGGCCTGGGGGAAAGCGGTGGACTGCGGGTAGAGCAGAGATGCGGTGGAGGCTTGGGGGAACGGGGTGCAGTGGGAAAATGGGTGGGGCCTAGGGCAGTGGGGGGTCAAGAACCCCCCCCCAGCTAGAGAAGAATTTGGCACCTATGTCCCAACAGCAGAGAAACAGCAGGAAGCAGCATCAGAGAGCTAATGACAATGGGCAGCAGTGGCAGAGAGACAACAGCAGCAGAGTCAATAGTAGTAGCAGAGCTAGGTGCAGAGGCAGCAGCAGAGACATTGCTCAAGTGCCCCCCCCCCAACCTAGGGGTGAGAGCTGAACCTCATAAACACACCTCTGAACTCTGGCTGTGCCCTAGCCAAGGAAAGCCAACTGGGTAGTGTACAGGGGAGGGAGAGGAGCAGAGGTAAAATTAAGGCAGTGCACCCCGGTGCACCATTCTGGTAAGAGCCAGCTGGGGCATTGGTAGTGGTGCACTTTCCCAGCTGGGCTCCCAGGGCTCCTGCTGCAGGCGGGTGCTAGCAGCCCCATATATGACAGTAAGCAGCAGGCAGCCAGGTAAAGCAGCCCCCAGCTGGGCTCCTGGTGCGTCCGGACCTGTCCTCCTGCCCTTCTCTCACTGGACACTGGATAGTGTACATGCAGTGACCTGTATGCAGTGATGCTGGTGGCTCCTGGGAAGAAGCCAGGGAAGGAAGCAGCAAGCTAAGGTGTCTCTCATGCTACTGCCACCTGTTTGCGTGCAGCAGAGCCCCCACACAGCCAGCCCACAGCTCCCATGGCAGCAAACAGAAGCAGCAGATGAGGGACCATTCCACCAGCCAGGTAAAGTAACCCATCCTTAGGTTCCCTCTCCCACTCTGCTCAGGGGGCTCCTGTACCTGTGAGAAATTTTAAGTTATTTTCACCCCTAGAGAGGGGAGTGATGTGTTAAAGCTGGAGTGGGGAACCTCAGGCCCAGGGGCCAGATGTGGGGGCCCTGTGGGCCTGGAGCACACAAAATCTACTAGGCTGGGCCCCCCTTGGCTCTGGTGTGTGAAGGGAACATGGGGAGTGCCTTTCTCCTTCTCAGTTAGAGTCACACTGAGGGTTTGTTTTCCATTTCTCACGTGTATGTGGCCCTTTACACATACAGATACAGAGGGGTACAGAGGGGAGAACTGGAGCCGGCCCAGGGATAGCTGACCTTGGTCTGGCTGAGGGTCAGTGGGCTGCGGTGTGGACCCCCACTGACCGCCCGTCATAACAGGTCAGTGAGTTTTGAACTGGATCCCTGCTGACCTAGCAGCTGACTACTGGCTGCTATTAGGGCCCTGGGCTGGGGCGCGGTGGTGTAGGGAGGGCCCGCGTCCCCCGTGCCACCCCTTGACTGGGTGGCAGTCTCCCCTCCTGTGGTTTGCAGCCACAGGCAAAGTACCTGAATCCCTCCTGAACAAGGAGACAGACTACTTACCGGGGCTTACTGGTTGTGAACTGGTCAGCTTGCTTGATGTGAAGCCCTTGCCCTGCCCTAGGACTGGGCCTCTGTTTAATTTCAGACTGTTTAACTGTGCTAGCCTCCCCTGCGTTTGGGGCTGGCTCCCTAGCTGTTTAATGACTGCAGTCCCTGCCCTGCGCTGAGGGCTGGGCTCTTAGTTGTTTAACTGTGCTAGCCTGCCCTGTGTTAGGGGCCAGCCTACTGACTGCTTAGTGGCTGCAGCCTGTAGTGGGTTGGAGTGGCCACCCACTGACCCCGAGGGGGACACCCCTCATTCCCCGGGGTACAGCCCAATAGGCTACAGGCCCCCAACTGATTTTTCTGTGGGTCGGCGGCCCCCAACTCAAAAAAAAGGTTCTCCACCCCTGCCTTAAAGGGACATTGGTTTGTTAGACTTTCTCACTGTTAGGTGGGAAGCTGAGGCAAAGGACACTGCCCAACACATTGTGAGGTTGTGTTTGCCTATGGTTGCATGCTTTTGAATGTGGTGGTGTTTTCCCAAATTGATGTTTGGTATCTGTAACATTATACACAGACTCCGTGCTTGTGAGTTAAGAGATATTGCCTCTCAGAGGCACCCGAGGGTGGTATTAAATTTTCCTCCAGTTAATTACACTGGTGTTGACACAAATTCCATTGATTTACATTAATATAACTGAGAGCGGTATCTGAACCATTACATGTTCTGTGCTGTTTTTTAACAGTATGTAATTGGCAGTGAGAAAGGCAAGTGTATCTTATGGACATACATTCTATGAATTCTGTGTTTTTGAGATTCTTGTCTGGGAGGTGATATAGAAGTAAAAAATTGAGTCACTTTGTTTCATCCAGCCAATAAATTTAGCCTGTTTCTGCTCAGGTGAGCTGACTTCACTTTCTTGTTTGCATTAGTAAGTTTTTAATGAATTTTCATAATTCTAAGGACTGGTTCTGATCAGCTTCCTGAGAGAGTTCTGTGGTCAGTACTTGCAAGCTAAGCTGTGTTAGTCAGGTGTGATTGATCAGACTAAGGCGTTGTTTCTGTTTCCTGGATAGAGCTCTTTCCGAAAAAGGCGTGTGTGGATGGGGAAGCGGAAGTTCTTTTGGAAGAAGAGGAAAGAAGAAAAAGCACAGGTGCCCTGGTGGCCATTCCGTTCATAGCAATCACAGCTTACATGCAAGAGAGCATCCATTCGGTCTAGACATTTCTCTTTTGAAAAAGCAGATCGCTTTTTTGACGCACTTTTTCAGTGTGGACGTTCTCTTTCAGAAGAAGTTTTCCTGCAAGTTCTCTTCTGAAAAAAGCTTCTTCCGAAAGAAGCCTGTAGTCTAGACGTGATCAGAGGGAGCTTTTGCAAAAAAAGGATTGTGCCTCTTTTAGTTCTCTTTGTGGTAATGTAGTTCTGCACTTTCCATAGCTGTGGAATTGCTTAATAAGTGCAGCTTAACTCACAGTACACATATAGTCATATAGTGTAGGCATACCCTTAAGCAAAAAAAAAAAACCCATCCCTAAATGAATGAAAGCTTAACTTCTGTACCAGGAAAGATAATGTAGCAAATAATTAAGCAATTCATTCCAAACATCTATAATGTATGCATGTATAATGCCTGGTTTTCCTCCTATAACAATGTAAATCAAAAGTAACTCCATTTAAATCAGTGGAATTTCTCATTTTTATGCCAGTAGAAGTGTGTGGTAAAATGGCTCCATTTATTGCCTTGTGTAGAGAGAGAAAGTGGATGAAGTAATATGTTTTATTGAACGGAATTTCTGCTAGAGAGAGAGGCTATGTCTACACTGCAGTTCTTTTTTGGAAAAAGGTACGCAATGAGGAATGAGGAATACAGGGCTTCCAAAAGAACGTGCCCGCTTTTTCGGAAACTGATCTGAAAAAGCGGATGCATTCCCTGGACGTGGCAGAGTTTTTCTAGGATATCTATGGTATCCCAGAAAATCCCTGTAGTGTAGACATAGCCAGAGACAGAAACTTTTGAGTATTCACAGAGTTCTTCTTTGTTTATTTTTCACTAAGAAGGTTGGTGGCAATTGGACACCTAACATAGTTAATGCCAGTGCAAATGGGGTAGGGTCCAAAGCTAAAATAGGAAAAGAACACATTAACATTACATAAACAAATTAGATGACTTCAAGTCACCAGGGTCCGATGAATACTTAAGGAGCCTACTGAGGAGATATCTGAGCCATCAGCAATAATCTTTTATAGGTCATGGAATATGGGAGAGGTTCCAGAAGACTGGAACAGGGCAAATAGTGCCCATTTATAAAAAGGGAAAGAAACACAACCCAGGAAACTACAGACCAGTCAGCTTAACTTCTGTACCAGGAAAGATAATGAAGCAAATAATTAAGCAATTCATTGTGTAAGCAGGGGCTGAACTGCTGCTTGCTATCAGCCAGCTAACAGGAGAGAGCTGCCCTGGGGTGGGTGTGCCCACTACAATTGTTTAGCTCTGCAAGATAATTAACTGTTAACTGTTGATATGTAAATACAGCTCATGCCAGGATGGGGAGGGAATACGAGGTGTGGCTATGTAAATCCAATTCAGCCAGGGCTGATGGAGGATCAGTGTTGGAATGGAATGTGGTGTATTGTAAATAATTTGGGGCTGTTGTGGGGGTCACAAATCATGCTACCCCTAAATGTGGGAACTGTAAAACATGCCACCAGTGCTTGCAGGAGAGACCCCACCATCATTGTAAGAGGTCTCCAAGGAACAAGCCTCCCCCCTTCCAGAGTTGAGTGGACTGAGCTGGTTAAAGGGCTTGAGTCAGCCTGCTTCACACCTGCCAGGTGTGAGCTGTAAGACTGACCCAACCTTTCCTCCTTTGTGTTAAGGACAGACCTAAAGCAGACTCCACGAGGAGTCTTTTTGCTAGTCCAGTGGAAGCTGGAATCCTTTGCCAGTCCAGGTGGTGGCTAAAGAGTTGAAATCACTAAGAGCTGAAATGACTGGTTTGGCTGGGAGCCAGACCCATTGCAGCCAGTGAAGCGGCAGCGGCCAGCAGAGTGGCTGGTGGGAATCACTGGCTGGTGGTGTGGCATGGCCGGTAGGAGCAGCGGCAGGTGAGGAGCAGCGACCAGCGGTGAGGAGTGGCGGCAGGCGAGGAGCAGCAACCAGCGGCATGGCGCAGCTGGTAGGAGCGGCGACCAGCGGCAAGCAGCAGCGGCAGGCACGGAGCGGTGACCAGCGGCAAGGAGCGGCGGCAGGTGCAGAGCGGTGACCAGCGGCAAGGAGCGGCAGGTAGGAGCGGCGGCAGGCGACCAGCGGAGCGTCCGGTGGCATGGAATGAGACAGCTGGTGGAGCATGGTGGAGTGGCTCATAAGGTGCCCCCTATCTATCCTCCCACCCCCATTTCTACCCAGGTTGGAAGGTGAAACCCTGCGGGTGAACTTTTGGACTCTGGGTGGCACTGACCAGGGACAGAGACTTTTGGGGTGTCGGACTTTGGGACTTCGGGTGATTCTTGGCTGGGGCGGGGGCTTAGCTCATGTTTGGGTTATGAACTCTGTTTGTGGTATTTTCCCAAGTTTATGCCATATGACTTCTCTCTCTGTTTCATTAAATGTTTCTTTCCTACACTCAGACTCTGTGCTTGCGAGTGGGGAAGCACTGCCTCTCAGAGGCACCCAGGGGTGTGTGAATTTCCCAGGTTACTGGGTGGGGGCTCGAGCCGGTTCTGTGTGAGAGGAACCCCAAGGTATTGAACCCAGCCCTGGTTGCTGCCAGGCCTACCTGGCAGAAGGGTTACAATTGCAAACATCTAAAAGGTAATAAGGTAGTAAATAACAGTCAGCGGAGATTTGTCAAGAACAAATCCTGTCAACCAAACTGATAGCTTTCTTTTATAGGGTAACAAGCCTTGTGAATAAGGGGTTTGCAGTAGATGTGGTATATTTAGACTTTAGTAAAGTATTTGATACTGTCTTGCATGACCTTCTCATTAACAAACTAGGGAAATACAACCTAGAAGTTGCTACTCTAAGGTGGGTGCATAACTGGTTGGATAGCTGTTTTTAGGCTATGTCTACACTGCCCCTGTTTTGCACAAAAAATATGCAAATGAGGCGAAGAGTGGAATATCGCCACACCTCATTTGCATAATTAATGAGGCTCCATTTTTGCACAAGAGGCACAGGAGGTGCCCCGGGGAGGCTGATCTAGAGTATTAGCAAGAGGCTCTGAGACACTTCTTGTCATCTCCCCTTTGGATCCTTGGCTGGGACCTGGTGGAGAGAGAGGGCCCAGATTCCCCTAGCCACCTCCCCTCCCAGAGAACCCAGGAGTACTGAGGAGCGACAGACTGTAACTCAGCTGCCATGCCGATGGACTACCCAGCAAGGCCATCCCAGGAAACTGGGGATTGGGGTGGGAGGCTGTTGAGTTTGGTCTGCCCACTAGGTCGGCCAGATTGCAAGAGAAGCCAACTACAGCACTACATACTTTTAAAAGACAACATCTTTGTGGCGTTCTGTACAGGACACACAGAGCTTTACACCACTGTGTTACCCCTCTGCCCTGTGTCAGCTCCCTGCCACACTAGTCTGTCAGACTCATCATCAAATTCCTTGAGAACTCTACCAGTCTCAGGGGAGTCAACAGCCTGTGCAGGCCCCAGGGCAAGATGCGGGGTGGTGGCTCCACACTCCCAGAAAGGCGGGGTATCAGACGGATGAGCTGGGGCTAGGGCAGCCAGCCCTCTGCACTGCCCAAAGGGTGATGTGCCCCTCATCCCTCAGGGTATGTCTACACTGCAAAGTTAATTCGAAATAACAGCAGTTATTTCGAATTAACTTTAATAGCGTCTACACAGGCAAACCGCTATTTCGAAATAAATTCGAAATAGTGGAGCCCTTATTTCGAATTTGGTAAACCTCTTTCTACGAGGAGTAACACCAAATTCAAAATACCTATTTCGAATTAAGTGCTGTGTAGACACTTAATTCAAAATAGGGCCTCCAGCCCTTCCCAGGAGCCCTGGTGGCCACTGGGCACAACCAGGAAAACTTACTCTCTCTCCCCCAGCCCCGGAGCCATTAAAGGGGTAGACCCTGGCCACAGTGCCTGTGTCAGCTCCACACCTGCCAGCCCAGAGCCAGCAGTGGCCACCGGGGCCCCTGACCCAGTGGCCCCAAAACATGAGCCAGCAAGCCACTGGCAGCCAGCCCTCCACCGCTCCCCAGGAGCAGTCTGCCAGCTCCCAGGAGCCTGACAGGGGTTGGAGAAGGCGGGCACCTTCCTGGTCCAGGGTGGAGATCATGGACCTTATTCAGGTTTGGGGGGGATGCCCCCAACGTCCATGATCTCCGCACTAGATGGAGGAATGCAGCCGTCTATGGCAGGATAGCTGCCAGCCTGGCCACCAAAGGCCACATGCGAACCCAGGAGCAGGTTAGCATAAAAGTCAAGTTGGTCTGGCGAGACCCCCAACCCTGAGCCCTGAGCTTCCCCTCCCCCTTCTTCCCCTTGCTTCCCCCTTCCAGCTCCCTCCTCCCAGGTTTCCCCCTCCCCTCTTCTACCCTCTCTCTTCCCCTCTCCCACCTCCTTTTCCCAGTCTCCCCAGAGGTTCATCTCCCAGTTTTGTTCAATAAACCCAGTTTCTATTTTTGAACATACGTGTCTTTTATTTGACATCAGGAAGGGGGGCTAGGGAGGGGTAAGTGGATGGACGTGAGGGAGGAATGGGGCACGAGCCCCCAGTGGGGAGGACCGAGGAGGCTCTGAGGGCTCCTTGGGGTGGATGCTCTCCCTCAGGGCCTCCTGGATCCTGACAGTCCCCAGGTGGACCCCCCAGATGGCAGCCTGCAGCAAGTGCAGCCGGGCTGATGGCAACGACCCCACGAGACACACCGGCATGCCCAGGGGCAGCTCTGGCTCCATGTGCCCGAGTGCTGTGGTGTCCCGAGTTCGGGCACTTAGGGCACTCCAAGACAGGACTGCTTTGCTGTCCCTCATCGAGGTAGATGAGCAAGCGGGGAACCCTGAGAACTGTCTGTCCAGGGTGGGGGTAGGGTCTCTTTAAGCACGGAGTTCAGTTAGCCTCAGGCAGCAGCCCCACACACTAAGGCCTAACCTGATGCCCTGCCGGCACTGGTTCCGGCCAGCCTTAACTTTGGTTCAGGGTCCACTCAGTGTGGACGTGCTATTTTGAAAGAGCAAAACGCTATTTCGAAATAGTTTTTGTGTATAGGTGCGTTATTTCGAATTAGCTTAATTCGAATTAACTATTTCAAATTAAGTTAATTCGAAATAGCACTGTAGTGTAGACATACCCTCAGAAAGCATGGCACAATGCTCTGGCAGCAATTCAAAGGGCCCAGGGCTCCAGCCACCACTGCAGTAGTAGTGGCAGCAGCTGGGAGCTCCCAAACCTTTGAATCGCTGGGCTCCAGGGCAGCTGCCCCTTTGCTTCCTGGTCAGAGGTCCTGGCCAGTCTTTACCTCCCTTTGCAGGTAACTGTGAGTGAACCCCAGTTCCTGAGATCCACAGAGACATCTCTCTGTACTGTCCAGTCCTTCTCACTAGACACTCAAAGAAATTAAGTTCATTGTCTCAAAGAGACAGAGTATATACCTCCCTATTAGTTTAGCTTTAGCTGAAGGCTCACAAGTTACTTCAATATAACTGCACTGAAATTTTTTTATAGTAAAACTGAGAATAAGTGTGTTAAAAAAGCAGATTTAAATGATACTAGCAAGAAAAAAAGACAGGTATGGTTATAAACAAAACATGCTTTCCAGTGTCCAAAACCTAATTCTAAGTAAGTTATATTTTTGCCCAAAACAATTTCTCACTTAGATCAAGTTATCATCAGCTGCTGCCCTTCAGGCCAAGAGGGGACTGTTCTTCATTGCCTCCTGAGTGATGGATAACTAGACTTTATTTTTGCTGTCCCTTCTATTTTCCAAAGTCCAGGATGTGTCTCTCAAGAGCTAGGAAAACTTTGAGGCTACGTCTACACTGCAAGGTTTTTGCGCAAAAATGGTCATTTTTGTGCAAAAACCTGTGGAGCGACCACACCTCAAATGCACTTTTGCACAAGTAAATCAGCAGTAAAACAGCAGAACAGAGGGGTTTTGCCGCTGTAGGTAAACCTCCTTTTATGAGGCATAACTCCCTTTTGTGCTACAGCTATTGCGTAAAAAAGCAAGTGTGGATGCTCCAGAGGAAGCAAGAAACCCCTATGGGAAAAAGCACAGGTGCTCTGATGTCCATTCTGCAAATGGCCATCAGAGCTTCCTTTGCGCAAGAGCATCCATGCAGTGTGGACGCTCTCTTGCTCAAAGGCACATCACTTTTGCGATGCGCTTTGAGGTGTGGACGTGCTCTTGAGCAAGAAGTTTTTGTGCGCAAAAACTCTTGTGCAAAAGACTTCTTGCACAAAAACCTTGCAGTGTAGACGTAGCCTGAGGGTGCAGACTCAGACCCTTGGTGAGCTCAATAAGGTCTTTCCTCTGTTGATTCTTAGCTTGATTGCATTGTTTGCCTTATATGAAAATGTACGTTCAGCATCTTCTACCTAAAATCAAGCCAGCCAGTCAGGTAAATCCATAGTCTTTTGTCTGGGGCAGGTTTGGTTTATGCACTGCCTCCCACACCATGTTAAGAACATATTTCTAGCATGCATGGACCACCATGTCAGTAGTTCACATGTGATGTCTTACATGATACCTTATAGATACATATGACAACAATATGTTAGGGGCAGTGAGTATGTCAAACCTGATATGAATTACAGTATGACAGGCCCTCTGCCAGTTGGCCTCACAACCACAACCGCACTTCATTTTTCAGATGTCACTATTGTTAAAGCTACGCATGAAGTGTCTTGATTTGAGAAAAGTCTGTTAAAACGCTAAGCAGTTGGCAAAGGGGACTGTTAATTATAAAGCAGGAAAGCTGTCTGATTTAAACAAACACTGAAATATTTTAAAAAAGACATTTAAAATAAGAAATTTAAACTGGGATAAGTCTCATCAAAAGTAATTATTCAGATATGTATTTATTCCAAAAACATACTAAAGATATCATAACACTGTTTGAAAAAAAAATGGGGTAATTCTAGTGCCCTGGCCAATATTCTATTCTCTTTCTTTCTCTCAGTAAAATATGTACTTCTAGCCAAAGCTGTCTGAGACTTATTTATGAGTACAAAGTACTTGCCACTTTGTAAAGTGCTTTGGGATCAATATAAAACCAATAGAAAATACATCAGAATCAAACGTTAAACAACCATAGCTGTTCTTGTAATTACCGCATCATACATATGTAGGGCTAGAAGGAACCTTGAGAAGTCATCAGATGCAGCCCCCTGCACTGTGACAGGACCAAATGAAAACCTAGACCATTCCTGACAGGTGTTTGTCTAGTTAATTCTTAAAAACCTCCAATGATGACGATTCTACTACCTCTCTTGGAAAGCCTACTCCAGAGCCTAACTACCCTTATTGTTAGAAAGGGTTTTTTTTTTAATATAGAACTAAATCTCCCTTGCTTCAGATTAAGCCCTTTACTTCTTATTCTGTCTACAGTGGACATGAGGAACATTTGATCACCATCTCGTTGTAATAGCCCTTAGATATTTGAAGACTGTTATCCATGCTCAGTTTTTTTTAACCTTTTCTCGTGGCTCAGATTGTCTAGACCTTTTTTCTCTTTTTTGCTGCTCTGGTCTGGATTTACTTCAACTTGTCCACACCTTTCCTAAAAGCCACTCAACAGGTGCTGAATAGAACAGAATAATTACCTACTGTGTCTTAATTCCTACTAATATACCCAAAAAATTAAATTAGCCTTTTTTTTCAACTGCATGCATTATTGACTCATTCACTTTGTTATCCACAGTAACCCTCATACTAGGGATGTTAGATATTGTGTAATTGAATAGTCATGTAACCGCATGAAATCTTAGCAGTTACATGCCTATTTGATAGTCCCTAATGGTGGGTTCCCAGCCCCACTCTCAGGGAGCCCCCTGCGATGCTGTCATGCTGCAATGCTGCCGCTCTATCAGGCTATGTCTAGACTACAAGCCTCTTTCGAAAGAGAGTGTCTAGACTGCAACGACTTCTTTCGAAAAAGCGAGCCGCTTTTTCGAAAGAGAGCACCCAGGCAGTCTGGATGCTTTCTTTTGAAAAAGCCCTGTTTGCATTCCAGAACGCCTTTTTTCGAAAGAGCACTTTCAAAAAAAGGTGTTCTTCCTCATAAAATTAGGTTTTCCGCAGTAGAAAAAAATGCCACGTTCTTTCGATTTAATTTCGAAAGAACGCAGCAGCAGTCTAGACACAGGGGAAGTTTTTTCGCAAAAAGGCCACTTTTTCTGAAAAAACCCTGTAGTCTAAACACACCCTCAGAGTCATCAGCCCCCATCTGTGGGGGATCCCAGCTCCCCATGGACAGGGGCTGCTACCACTGAGCAGCCTCTGTCTGCAGGGAGCTCGGGCCTGCCATAGACAGAGTCTGCTTTGAGAGCCTCCCCTGTCCCCCCCATCCCTGCCCTGCGCAGGGGGTGCAGGCGGCACTGCAGAGCAGGTGCTGGTGTTGACTGGTATGCCTGGCTGAAAAAGGAACCTGCCTAAAGGAATATCTCCCCACCCGCTTCTGTCATCGGGGTTTTTCTTAGGAAAAATAAAACCAACTAAAATGTGGGTGCTAACAAACAGGACATTTATTTAACAGTTCAAACAAAGTAAAGAACGTAGCTACAACCAGGACCCCGCACAAGTAAAGGTAAGTGACACAAAGGTGGTGCACAACTGCAACTTGGGTGAGTTCCCTTCCCCCAGAACGGGACCCAGGTAAGGAAATGGAGAATTATGAAACCACTACCATATCCTACAGCTTGTGGACCCTCACAGCAGTGGGACAGCTCTGGATTCCGTATCCAGATAGTATCACAGGTAAAGAAGGATCAGGCTCTGTCAGGTCTCCTCTGGCAATGGTTGGCCCACTCCCCTCCCTGTGCCATCGTGGGTGTGTATGTCCTTGGTGATGAGGGGTGGCAGCTGGTAGCACACCCCTTGCGTGCAAGTAAGTTCACCCTCGCACAACCAGAACCTATCTGTGTGGTGAGGGCTTACCCCTCTAAGTAGCTCCGGACTCTGCCACTCAGAAGGGCAGCCCCTTGGAACTGAGGAGTCAGCCCTCAAATAAGCTGCTGTTGCTGGGCAGAACCTAGGACAGGTGTCTGTCTAGTTTTCACGCCAAAATGTCAGAACAGCAGGAAAATGGCCTCGGGGGCGGGGGGAGGAAGGAGATGGGCAGCCAAGATGGAGTCTATGTTGTTGTTTGGACTTTTCCAAAATGGTGTACCCGTGTTGTTGATTACCAAACCTTTCCTGCTACACTGCGGGGAACCAGGTTTTAGGCAGGCTCCCCCTAACACCGGCTCCTGCCTGTCCCCCTCCACTCCCACTGTAGGTAGATTCAGTGCTCATGGGGAGCCAGTTTTTAAGCCAGTTCCTCACAGGCACCATTTCCCAATCTGCCCTCCCCCCCTCACCCCCCCTCCACCGCGCCTCTGATACAGAGGCAGCAGGTGGAGGGGGAGAAATGTGAGTAGACAACAAGATTAAGCAATAAACCTAGGTTTATCTGTTAATCATGTAGTCTACATGATGACATCCCTACCTCACACCCTTTTCAGTAATACTATCATCTCCCTGAATATCTTCCACTTCAAACCTGTTCATTTGATTTTTTTCTTGCTAAATACTGTCTGTTTTTTCTTTTACTGTCTTTAAGTCCAACTCTCCAACTTGTAAAGATAATTTAGAACACTAATTTTGGTCTCGAAAGTGCTTGTAACCCCTCCCAGCTTAGTATCATCCACAAATTTTATAAGCATATTCCAAACTGCATTATTCAAGTCATTACTGGAAATATTGACTAATACCAGATATCAAACAACTTACAATATGGCTCTATATACTAGAGAGTATTTTGTTGTATCCATATTGCCTGGGGCTGTGAAATTGTCAGATCTTGTAACAGAATTGATGGTAAGGCAGTAAGTATTTGAAGTGGAGACCTCCACATAAAACAAAGGTGCAGCAGGAAGTGGTGTTGGTGATCCATTGGATGGTAAACTTTCCCTTGGCTAGTCTTGGACATATGCAACTGTAGGGTATTGAGTGTAGCCTTTGAAACCGATGTAAATTGAGGTCCTATCACTTGGGTCATTGTGGATTTCATGGGATGCTTCTGAAGAATGCATATGATAACTGCAGGGTCCCAATCAATTTCTAGCTTGGGTTATATTCTGTTAACCTAAATATGTCCCCTGCAATTTCAGTTGGATACCGTATTCCCTCCTCCCTTCCCCTCCCCAATAGGTGTTGCTGTGCACTACTATAGCAGTGGTCTCGTCCCACTCCAGACAGGCCTATATTTACAATGTTGATGAAATTTACTTTGCAAATTACTTTGGGATCCTTCCAGCTATAAAAATATGCTCCTGTATAAGTTATCACTTTGTGTTCATATTGCATCCCTGCTGTCAAGGTGAGCTAATATGTATATGAAAATCCTCATGAAACACCCTGCTTGACATGGCAAGGAGGGGACTGCTGGTAGAGGGCCTACCAGGTAGAGTGTCCATTACTTCAGTAGGAGTTGAGTGAGCTCATCATACTGGGCCCTTAGTCTTTTGCACAGAAGACAGGATAAAGACAAAGGGAGATGTGAAGGGGAAAGGGAGAAGGGAAGGGAATGGTAGGGAGAAATAAATGGTGCTCTTGGTGTATAGGCACTGATCAAATCAAAATCTTCATGTTTATAGCACATATTGTGCTTCAGAGAGCATCTGAACAAGCATGGGTTTTTAAAATAGAGTTCAAATTATTTATCATTATTTTTGATAGAAACAGAAAGGAGCTGGTGGTGTTATAAAAACTGTGGAACTAGTAAGTAATTAAAATGAAACAGCTGTTTGTTCAGGCTTTTCCAATTTCCCAGCTCATATTGCAGCATGAGTGCATACTGCTTTTCATTGGCTTGTGGCCACTATTTATGGCACAACCAGACAGTCCTGTATCAGGGTTTGGTTCTGGTCAGAATGGTTCTTGTTACTTGAATATAATTTAGAAATACTGAGTCTCAACTGGGATTTTTATGACATCTTGATTAAAGATCAAGACAAATATTTTGGTTTCACTACTCCATTATTAAATCAGCCCTGGTTTGAACATTTGATTTTTGGAGCAGACCCTTAACTCTCTAATCTACTTCTAATCTACTATTCTAATCCCAACCCTTGTGAGGAGAGAAGTCCCTTTAGCTACCTCTGACTTCAATGGAAGTTGTGGCCACTCAGAAACTGGCAGGAAGAGCTCAGCAATTAGTGCCATCAGCCCTGGTGTGTAGTGTTAAATTTATAACTTCCATTAACACCAAAATGAGAACAGACATGTATCTGTGATCTATGACTATATAGTAATTCTTGGCAACACATCATTTTCAAATACAGTTAGTGGGTCTGAGCTCTGATCTAATTTATCCTGTTGTAAATCTGGAATAATCTCATTGATATTGATGAGATATAGCAATGTAGGAAACATCAGATTAGGTCTAATGTGTGAAGTTCTTAAATAGTTCACAAGTCTCATTGGGTTAAACATATGATCCAAGGGCTAGATCCTGGATCATTGGTCTAGCTGCTTTGAATTGTCATATAGGCACTACTCAAGATTCCTTCAAAACAACTATGTCATCTCTGTGCTAACCTCTTCTTCACCCCTTCATAAAGGGAGCAAGCTGGGGTTTGAAGTACGCAGCTCTTTGTCTGCTCCTCATCTGGTGCCATAGGTACCATTGCAGTTAAAATAACTTTAGAGCTGCCCATAGGCAATTCTAAATTATCTTAAACTGTGTTGCTCTTGGTTGAGGAGCAGAAGGTAACTTAAAGTTATCTTTCCCCATTTCTCTCCTCAGCTGCGCCAAGCATAAGCTTATTTGAAGATTTACCCCTAGGTATGAAAAGACTTTCAGAAGTACTGATTCTTGATTTGAAATTATGATGAACATTTATTTTAGAAAGGAAAGCAAATTAAATATATGAAGAATGATTTTTTACAGAATTGACTATGTCTAATAAGTCTTCATAACCAGATTGATAACAGTGAACACGCACTGATTTGGTTTTGCTTATGTATAAAGTACTGTTATGCTTACTTGATCAGTATCAGGAGGTTTTACTGAGGAAACTAATTTCACACTTATATATAAAACTACAGAAGTTAATCATAAATAAGGAATATTTTAGTCCTCTCTTTTACAGTATAATTTTATATTCTCCTCTCCCAACAATATTGGGAAGAAGAAGAGGAATCCACAGTGGGATATTAAGATTGTATTTTGAAATTTGTATTTCAAACTATGGCCCCAATCCTGCTTTGAAATTCAGTTAATGATGCTATGAATTTAAAAAAAAAATGTATGTCCTTAAAAAGCAGTTAAATCTAATTGGAGACCATAAATGCTAATTATAATATGTTATTGGATGGTGTCAATACAGGGCAGAATTAAGGTTATGTGGGTATTCGTTTCTTATCTTAACACAATTGGATTTCTTTTAAGCATAATCTTAACTTTGAATTTCCTGTTTAGCTTTAGGATAATTAAACATTCCTATAATGTTTTTTACACTTAAGTTACTGAAACATATTCTCAAACTTTACTTCCCCTTAGTTTCTTGTCTGGGAATTCATGTAGATCCTGATCCAGAGTCCCTTGAAGTTAAAGGAAAGAATATATTTTATTTCAATAGGCTTTTAATCAAGCCTGTAATGACAAAAGCATACTGAGACTTATTCATAACTTTAATTACAAAATTTTTTTTTGTGAGAGTATGTTATTATGGAATTGTGTCTCCTTGGTATTATTGGTGGCATTCTCTCTCAAATTGTTGCCCTGTATTTTGCGTAGGGTAACGCCGAATTGCTAATTTCTCTCTATGTTCTCTTTCTCTGGATCATCTTTCATTTGTTCACTCTTTGCTTTTATGTATAAAATCTCTGAGATAAGCATCATGCACTCCATGTAATTCATGGACATTTTACTGCCTCTTCCAGAACATTCATGAAGATAGTGAAACCTCTCAGCCTTGACCCCCTCATAGCCCCACTAGATATGTCTTTGAAATTGTCTCAACAAAATGTAGCCCATTTATAACTGTTTATATTCCATTAGACAGGGTATGATACATCTTGCATTAGATAATATAGCCAAATCGACTTAATCCTATTTTTTATACAGCACCAAATTGTGTCATTTAGCCATTAGCCTGAGTAAGGGTGGAGATGTTGTGGAATGATGATGACGACATAGGAAATTCATGATGGGGCAGTGTGAATTGCACTAAGGTGTTAATGCAGATCAGCCCAAACCCGTAACGACAGTGGAGCTAACAGCCTCCTCGGGCCCCATGGCAGTGTGGGGCGGGGGGCAGCTCTGCAATCCCAGAAGGGGCAGGGCTGAGGGCAACCGGCCCTCAGCAGTGCCTGGAGCGTGCAACACGGTGCTCCAGTAACAATTTAAAGGGCCCATGGCTCTGGCCACCACTGTTGTTATTGTGGCATCAGCGGCAGCCGGAGCCCCAAGCCCCTTTGAGTTGCCGAGCCCTGGGACAGCTTCCCTCTTTGCCCCTCCTGTTTGCAGACCTGGGTAATGATAAAACCTTTTTTTCACATTATTATACAAGTTGAAACTTTCCTCACCGGGATTCTCTAGTCTGGCAACATCACTGGTCTGGCACAGTGAGTCCCACTCCCAGTGGAGGGCCAGCAGTAAGGATCCTTGCAATGTTGGGATTGGTATGCTGCCCAGCGCATGGCAGCAGGGCTGCCCAGTGGGGCTGAGAGACCCAGCGTGGGGCTACCCAAGGAGCCCTGGTGCATGATGCACAGGGCTGCTCATGGAGCCCCAGCGCAGCACAGGGCTGCCCAGAGAGCCCCAATGTGCGCAGCTGTTCAGAGCCCTGAGAGCCTCAGCGCCAGGCTGCCTGGCAGAGCTACGGCAGTGAAGGCTGCTCAACAGGTGAGCAGGGCAGTGGGGACAGCAGGAGGTGGGAAGCCAGCTAGGAGGCCAGTGGCCAGGCCAGGGGGGCCAGTGGCAGGGATCCAAAAATGACCTTCTCTCAGTCAGGTCCTGAGGGTGCTGGACCAGGGAGGTCCAGCCTGTACATTGTATTCTATATTTGTCACATATGGGCCAAAAAAATAAAGAGTTAAAAGTATTGGGTCTGTAAAGCCAGGTGCTTAAGGACCTGAGCCAGCAAAGCAGTTAAACCCTTTGCTTAACCTTAAGCATGTGAATAATCCCATTAATGTCCGTTGAACTCACATGCTTGAAAACCATAATGTCTTTAAGTTCTTTATTTAATTGGGGCCTTAGTTTATAAATCTAGTTGTACTGGGCTCAAAGGGAAGACTAAACACATCTAAAAATAACATAGCTTTCATGTTCCTACAAATGTTGCAATCTTAAGTTTGATATCCAATATCTATTTTCCATAGACAAAATGGGACACTGAATCTCCATTTTCCAACAGGATAAAGGTCCTATTTCTAGCTCTACTAAGTGGAAGTTATTGAACCTTAAACCTGCTGTGTTCCAAAACTGAATAGTGCCCTTTCTGGGCCTCAGGAAGTGTAATTTAGTTGTGGAATTTCCACATCTGAGGAAAAGAACGAAACATCACTCTGGCAGGTTGGCTAATTAAATGGCAGCTGTTTGAAATGCCCAAGAGATTTAAATGTTAGAACATATTCTTGGGAGATGAATTAGCAATAAGAGAGCAGGTGATACGTTCAAAGGTGAGTGAAAAATAAATAAAATACACTGTGAAGCCAGGTGATCACATGGCTCTGCAATTTATAGTATTGCTGGTTCTAATGATTTTTGTTATGTGTTCTTCTTTGAGACCTTCCTCATATTGATTCGAAGTAGGTACATGAATGTGACATGTGCACAGTCACTGGAAGGTTTCCCCCTAGCATTACCTGTCTTGTCAGCTCAAGTGCCCCCTGGAGTCACTCCTTCATGGCATCGCATATATGACTCCACCAAACCGCCACCTGTCCAGTTCCTTCTTACCACCAGTGATGGTTGTTGGAGCATTCTTGTCTTCTTTCATTTTTGAACAACCCCCTGGTGTACTTGTAATTCTGCCTCTAAATAGCTGTCAGTAGTTAGTTTGTAGTATAATCTAGTGTGATGGCTGAACCCCTTGTTAGTTGGAGTTCCCTTCCCCATTCCCTCCCCCCTGTCTGGGATTGGGGCATGCCTTTGTCCCAGGGGTTTAAGCTGAGTGAGGTCTGCCAAAAGTGGATGTCAAAGGCTACCTAGGCATGTCCTGCTTAAAGTGCCTGGAGGAAACCTATCAGACTAATAGGTGCAAAATCTGCAGAGGATTCTGTCCCGCTCCCCCTTCCCCTCCCCCCACACACTAAAAAGAGAAGAGACCCCAGGCTGAAACTGTTGCTGGTGGAAGCAGCTCTGAGGCCACAAAGTCAGGCACCATGGACCCAGCACCAGACTCTTTGGCATCAGTGTGTAGTGCACTGTCCTCAATCAGGGATGCGGCACTGTGGAAGGACTCTGGTGTCAGAGACCTCAGCACCATCACTGCCCTGCACTGAAGACTTCCTCACATGTGGAGACCAATCACCACTTGCCATCACTGGTGCTGCATAAGAAACATAGAAAAGGGACAGCGGGTGCTCACCTGCTCAAATAACTGAGTGCGAGCCTGCTTATGGAGTGTAACCACACTCGGCCACTCTACCTCATCTATGCAGGAAGCAGCACTATTGACTCTGGGCCCGCAGAGGGGTCCATCAAGTCTGGCTCTACTGAAGGACGGTCAAGTGGAAGACTTAGATCTTCCTTTTACACAAGAGACCCTTTCAGCAGCAAGAAAGCTCATAACCTTGCCAGGCTCACACTCTCCCAACCCACAGGAAAGGTCATTGGTCCTGAAGCCTCCAGCACTGCAAAGACCACTGATGCTTTTGGATCCCATCGAAATGCTACCAATCTCAGGGGTCCTATTCAGGGTAATCCCTCTTGGTTGCCTCAGATGGACAAGCTCCACCCAGGGCCAGAAAGCTCTCCCATGGCATCAATACTGGCACAGCTACCAGCACCATGGTGGGCACCTCAACTGGTGCCATTGTTGACATGACTGTCAATACTGCAGTCGGCACTGAGACAGGTATGGATACTAATGACTGGGTGCACACAAGGAGCCAGACAGACAAGAAGGCCCTGTACCAGCCCAAGCCTTCTCATCATCTTCATCTGATGAGGAAGTATTGGGAACATCTTTGGCGCCTGCCCCAGCTGATAGCAGAGCCCACCTGGAACTCCTCAGAAGGCTGGCACAAAATATAGGTATTCAGATGGAGAAGGCCACTGAGATGTTGGCCCTATGGTAGATGTCTTGCCCCTCACAAACATCACCAGGGTGGCACTCCTCTTTATTAAAATGATCCAGGAGACCACTAAGACCCAGTGGCGGATGCTGGCCTCTGTGATTCTCACAGCAAAAGGGGTCAAAAGAAAATACCATGTGCTTTCAGAAGGGTACTAATATCTGTTCAACCCCACCAGACTTGTTGGTGGTGGCAGCTGCCAATGAATGGGAGAGGCCAGGGCAGCAGGGGCTCACTCTTTGGGTAAAGAATGCAAAGGAGCTGGACCTCATTGCGAGGAAGGTGTACTCCACTGGAGGGCTTGAGCTTAACATTGCAAACCAGCAAGTGATCCTCAGTCACTATACTTTGGTTCCCACAATGTCAAATTTTAAGGAATTTGTGCAAGCAGATTCCAAGTCAGAGTTCTCATCCTTGGTTGATGAAGACAAATGGCAAAGGCCTCACTGCAGGTCTTGCTGGACTTCATGGATTCATCAATCTGTACCATGACTTTGTAATTGCTGTGCGTCATTGCTCCTGGCTTTAGGCCGCCAGCCTCCTGAGGGAGGTTCAAACCCCATATGCCATTGAAGACTCATTCTGACTTCGCTTTCCAGTGGAGCTGTAACGGGGTGACACTCACCTCCCGCGAGTGCCCCCGGTCGGCCGAGTGTGGGTTCCTGCACTGCCTCAGTCTTTTAAAAGCCTTGCAGCTACTCAGTCACACAGCCTCATGTGAATTCACAAACCCCTTCTGTGGTATATTTCTAACAAGGGCCCATCCCAGTACCCTCTGTAGAGTGTCCCTCTGAGTCCAGTCTCTCAGTCTGTTTCTCCTCAGTAGGAGAATGGTGCCTCCAGGGCTTCTCCTTCTGGAGACAGTGTCCTGAACAACTTCACATTTTGAACTGTCCCTGGTTCTGCCAGCCAATCTTCTTGGACTTTTCCCTTCAGGTCTGGGCTGCAACTCTGCCGCTGCTGGTCCTGCAGCTTCTTTTGTAGTCCTCCCTGACCCCGATTGACCATTTACTCCAGGGCTTCTGTAGCCTTCTGGAGAATTTTTCTATGGCTTTAGGGCCTAGCCCTATTACAAGAGCCTTCTTGAGTTCAAGATCAGTCAGGAGTGTGAAGAGTTAACTATTAGCATAAAAAAATTCTATTCTATCACTGTCATTGTTTATGGCACTTAGGTGAAAATCTGTCTATTAAAAATAAAGGCCCAAGGTAAAAACCCAGCTATAATTTTCAGCCTCTTACAGTTTGTACAATATAGCCATCCTGTGATATTATATCACACTGAGAGTTGTTCCTCTATAGAATCCCAACATTGTCAGCATAGTCTGGAATATTATTTTACACTAAAGAAAACTACATTACATAAATTCTATGGTAACTTTTAAATTTTGGAATCCAAATAAAAAAGTGCAGTAAATTAAGAAAAGCTGTATATAGGCAGCACAGTGGATGTTCCATGTCATCTGTGCATCAGTGGGGGCATTATTTAATGTGTGATTCATGACAGTTGAAGAATTATGACTAATACAAGTGAAGTATGTGATTAGGTGACCAATATAGGCTATACAGCAAATACAATAATAAAAAATTTAAATACTGTTTTGATGAAACTCCCATTTATTTGTCCATACAAAATATAAAAATGTCAAAAAGAGAATTCATATGTAGGGATTTATTTAATAAGACATTTCATACATGACTTTAATTCTGTCATTTCCTAACTTTTGTGTACTTGTGTTTGCAACCTTAGTCATGTTCTTATAATTTAGGGGTGTGTATATCTCAGTTTATTTGTTGTATTGTGCAATATAAGTCTTTTGTACAGGGCTACACAGACACAGACACACACACACATACATTTGTCAAGGCTATTCCCCCCCTCTAGCACTTCAAGTGCAGGAGATGGGGGCCCACAAAAGACTTTAAAATACCATGCCTCTAACGGCTTCTATTTTAAAAAGTCCCCTAGGTCACAGATTCCCTGACCTTGGACGGTACACTGTCACCACCCAAAAGCAAAAACCCCTTTGAAAACCTAAGATGACATATTTGGGAATTTCTTCCTGTGGGGTACCCTCAAGCTCTTTAACTCTCCTTCTAGAGAGTGTTTAAAAAACAACCTGTAATTTCTTAATAGCTGACCTTTCAGTTTTAGGCACATGAATACAGAACCTCCTGCTTTCTAAGGCTCAGGAATCAAATCATGGTCTTAAAAAGGTGTGTTTTTTATAAAACAAATAAAACATACTTGGTAAAATATACTTGGTTCCTAGGTATTACAGATCAACTGAAAAAAGGATTAAAAACACAGAGAATTGCTTCCCTGAGATTCAGTTTAAAAGTTACAGTATATGGCTTGAGGAGCGGTCACATGGGCACTAACCCAAAAATAAAGAAAATAACCTGATTCTCTCTGACTATGTATTCCCTGTTCTACTGACATATATGTTGTTCCAAGGTTTAGGCCTTCTCTAGGCATGGATATCTCTGGATATTTCCAGCCTTGTTCCTGGCTCAATACGTTTTTCAGGCCTGCTCTCTCTGGTCACACAAAACTGCAGCAGGAAAATCATTGCTTCCCATTCAAAAACCCACTCTGTTTTCATTGGCTCTCCTGGCTTTTTTCCAACACTTCCTGCTTCCCTAGCAGTTCCTGGAGATTCTTTAGGACCCACTTTTTTTGTGGGTTTAACCCTTACAGGTAATCTAGGGAAGGGTAGGAGAGATGTCCTGGAGGCCAAATTTAGGCTGCTAGGAAAGAGACTGAAATCCAGGACCTCTATGGTGTGGAGATGCACGTAAATCGGA
This sequence comes from Rafetus swinhoei, assembly GCA_019425775.1. Taxonomy (NCBI): domain Eukaryota; kingdom Metazoa; phylum Chordata; order Testudines; family Trionychidae; genus Rafetus; species Rafetus swinhoei. The sequence continues at coordinate 223,985,462 of CM033424.1, read as the reverse complement.
GGGAGACTTCTCTTAGAGGAGAATCCATTGACAGAGATTCTCTAAGCTGTAGTCAGAAAGAGAGGAGGGGAGAGGGCAAACCATGGGCCAGAGCAGACAAACAACCACGTACAAAGGAATCCAATGCATCAGGAAGGGCAGACAAATAAGCAGTGGCAAATTTTTAAAGTGCTTCTACACAAATGCTAGGAGTCTGACTAATAAGATGGGTGAACTAGAGTACCTAGTATTAAAGGAGGAGATTGACATAATAGGCATCACTGAAACCTGGTGGAATGAGGAAAATCTGTGTGACACAATCATACCAGGATATAAAATATATCGAAAGGATAGAGCAGGCCGGGTGGGTGGAGTGGCACTGTATGTGAAAGATAATGTAGAATCAAATGAAATAAAAATATTAAATGAATCAACATGTTCAATAGAATCGCTATGGATAGTAATTCCATGCTCCAAAAATAAGAAATTAGCAGTAGGGATATATTACCGACCACCTGACCAGGACAGGGATACTGACATTGAAATGCTGAGGGAGATTAGAGAGGCTACCAAAATAAAGAACTCTATAATAATGGGGATTTTAATTACCCCCATATTGACTGGATACATGTCACCTCAGGAAGAGAAGCAGAGATAAAATTTCTCAATGGCTTAAATGACTGCTTCTTGGAGCAGCTGGTGCAGGAACCCACAAGGAGAGGCAATTCTCGATTTAGTCCTGAGTGGAGCGCAGGATCAGGTCCAGGAAATAACTGCAGGACCGCTTGGGAATAGTGACCATAATATAATAACATTCAACATTCCTGTGGTGGGAAGAACACCTCAGCAGACCAGCACCCTGGCATTTAATTTCAAAAAGGGAATTACACAAAATGAGGAGGTTAGTTAAACAGAAATTAAAAGGCACAGTGACTAGAGCCAAATCCCTGCAAGCTGCATGGAAACTTTTAAAGACACCATAATAGAGGCCCAACTTAAATGTATACCCCAAATTAAAAAACATAGCAAGAGACCTAAAAAAGAATCACCGTGGCTTAACCCCCATGTAAAAGAAGCAGTGAGAGACAAAAAGGCATCTTTTAAGAAGTGGAAGTCCAATCCTAGTGAGATAAATAGAAAGGAACATAAACACTGTCAAATCAAGTGTAAAAATGTAATAAGAAAAGCAAAAAAAGATTTTGAGGAACAGCTAGCCAAAACTCAAAAAGAAATAACAAAATGTTTTTAAGTACATTAGAAGCAGGAAGCCTGCTAAAAACCTGTGGGTCCCTAGACGATCGAACTATAAAAGGCGCAATCAAGGACGATAAAGCCATATGAGAAACTAAATGATTTCTTTGCTTCAGTCTTCATGGCTGAGGACGTTGGGGAGATTCCCAAATCTACACCGTCTTTTGTGGGTGATGAATCTGAGGAACTGTCCCGGATTGAAGTGTCATTAGAGGAGGTTTGGAACAAATAGAAAAACTTAATGTTAACAAATCTCTGGGACCGGATGGCATTCATCCAAGGGTTCTAAAAGAACTCAAATGGGAAATTGCTGAACTATTATCTGTGGTTTGTAACCTATCCCTTAAATCGGCTTCCGTACCTAATGACTGGAAGGTAGCCAACGTGACACCAATATTTAAAAAGGGCTCTAGAGGCGATCCGAGCAATGACAGACCGGTAAGTCTAACTTCAGTACCTGGCAAATTAGTTGAAACAATAGTAAAGAATAAAATTGTGAAGCATGTAGAAGAACATAATTTGTTGGACAAAAGTCAACATGGTTTCTGTAAAGGGAAATCCTGTCTTACTAATCTATTAGAGTTCTTTGAAGGGGTTAACAAACATGGACAAGGGGATCCAGTAGATATAGTATACTTAGATTTCCAGAAAGCCTTTGACAAGGTCCTCACCAAAGGCTCTTGTGTAAATTACATGGCCATGGGATAAGAGGGAAGGTCCTTTCTTGGATTGAGAACTGGTTAAAAGACAGGAAACAAAGGGTAGGAATAAATGGTAAATTTTCAGAATGGAGAGGGGTAACTAGTGGTGTCCCCAAGGGTCAGTCCTAGGACCAATCCTGTTCAACTTATTCATAAATGATCTGGAGAAAGGGGTAAGCAGTGAGGTGGTAAAGTTTGCAGATGATACCAAACTGTTTAGGATAGTCAAGACAGAAGCAGACTGTAAGGGACTCCAAGAAGATCTCACCAAACTGAGTGATTGGGCAACAAAATGGCAAATGAAATTTAATGTGGATAAGTGTAAAGTAATGCACATCGGGAAAAATAACCCCAACTATACGTACAGTATGATGGGGGCTAATTTGGCTACGACAAATCAGGAAAGAGATCTTGGAGTTATCGTGACAACTTCCACATGTGCAGCGCGTCAAAAAGGCAAATAGGATGCTAGGTATTATTAAGAAAGGGATAGAAAATAAGACCCAGAATATCTTACTGCCCCTGTATAAAACTATGGTACGCCCACATCTTGAATACTGTGTACAGATGTGGTCTCTCACCTCAAAAAGATATTTTGGCCTTGGAAAGGGTTCAGAAAAGGGCAACTAAAATGATTAAGGGTTTGGAACGGGTCCCATATGAGGAGAGGTTAAAGCGACTGGGACTTTTCAGTTTAGAAAAGAGGAGACTGAGGGGATATGATAGAGGTGTATAAAATCATGAGTGGTGTGGAGAGGGCCGATAAAGAAAAGTTATTTATTAGTTCCTAAATAGAAGAACTAGAGGACACCAAATGAAATTAATGGGTAGCAGGTTTAAAACTAATAAAATAAAGTTCTTCTTCACACAGCGTAGTCAGCCTGTGGAACTCCTTGCCAGAGGAGGCTGTGAAGGCTAGGAATATAACAGAGTTTAAAGAGAAGCTAGATAATTTCATGGAGGTTAGGTCCATAAAAGGCTATTAGCCAGGGATAAAATGGTGTCCTTGGCCTCTGTTTGTCAGAGGCTGGAGGGATGGCAGGAGACAAATCGCTTGATCATTGTCTTCGGTCCACCCTCTCTGGGGCACCTGGTGCTGGCCACTGTCGGCAGACAGGATACTGGGCTAGATGGACCTTTGGTCTGACCCGGTATGGCTGTTCTTATGTTATTATGTTCTTATGTAACTAAATGGCTGGGATGTCCAGAAAAGGGTAGTACCATTCCCATTCAGCACAACATTAAACTTATCATTTCCTTCCTGTCTCAGGTAGCTTCATTGGTAAGGAACTGAAGTAGAGAGGAATCTTGCTCTGAGTGCTTAGAGAACAAGACTCTTTAATTTCTGGCCGTCTCAAGCTTGCAGAAATAGATGTGAGTGTTTGAAGTTTACAGCTAGGAGCAATGATTTTAATAGTTGCTGCCTTTGTTTTGGAGAATTTAAAGTAAAAAATGATTTTTGTATAAAACACTATCGGAAATCTTGTATAATCTTATATTATAAAATGTATTTATTTGATCAAGTTATTGAATGACAGCAATTTGAATGTGTGAGTTCAGAAATGGTGAGTGTGATAATGAAATTCCATTGACATACATATGATTCCCTCCCCCCGCAGCTGTACACTGAAACATATTGCAAATTCCACAGAATCATAGAACTGGAAGGGACCTTGAGAGATCATCAAGTCTAATCCTCTTCCCTCATGGCAGGACCAAACACCATCTAGATCATCCCTGATAGATGTCTATCCAACCTGCTCTTAACTATCTCCAGTGATGGAGATTCTACAACCTCCCTAGGCAATTTATTCCGGTCCTTAACCACCCTTGGTACGTCTAGTCTGTGAGTATCTATCAGAAAAAAGATATGCAAAATGCGCTCCGCATTTTGCATATCTTTTTCCAATACTTTTGTCGAAAAGGCTTTTCCAAAATTTGGCCCATCTAGACTGGGCCCAATTTTGGAAAAAACCCTCTTTCTAAAGCCCCCTTCTTCCTCGTGGAACGAGGAATACAGGGGCTTCCGAAAAAATGTGTGTTTGCTGTTCTGCAAAACAAAGCGGAAGAGCAAATGCGTTCCCTGGACGTGGCAGAGTTTTTTTGGGATACCATCAGTATCCCAAAAAACTCCCGCGGTGTAGCCGTACCCCCTGACAACTAGGAAGTTTTTCCTAATGCCCAACCTAAACCTTCCTTGCTGCAATTTAAGCCCATTGCTTCTTGTTCTATCATCAGGGGCCACGGAGAACCATTTTCTCCCTCCTTTTAGATACCTAAAAACTGTTATGTCCCCTCTCAGTCTTCTCTTTTCGAAACTAAAGCCCAATTATTTCAGTCTTCCCTCACAGGTAATGTTTTCTAGACGTTTAATCATTTTTGTTGCTCTTCTCTGGACCTTCTCCAATTTCTTCACATCTTTCTTGAAATATGATGCCCAGAACTGGAAACAATACTTCAATTGAGAACTAATCAGTTCAGAGTAGAGTGGAAGAATGACTTCTTGTGTCTTGCTCACAACACTCCTGTTAATGCATCCCAAAATCATGTTTGCTTTTTTTGCAACAGCATCACACTGTTGGTTCATATTTAACTTGTGGTCCACTATGACCCCTAGATACCTTTCTGCTGTACTCATTCCTAGACAGTCACTTCCCATTCAGTATATGTATGAAACTGATTGTTCCTTTGCACAAAAACGTCTTGCACAACAGCACGTCCACACCTCAAAGCGCATCGCAAAAGTGATGTGCTTTTGCGCAAGAGAGCGTCCACGCTGCATGGACACTCTTGTGCAAGAAAGCTCTGATGGCCCTCAGAGCACCTGTGCTTTTTCCCAAAACCTCTGGAGTGTCCACACTTGCCTTTTTGCGCAATAGCTGTAGCGCAAAAGGGAGTTATACCTCGTAAAAGGAGGTTTACCTACACCAGCAAAAGCCCTCTGTTCTGCCATTTTACTGTTGATTTACTTGTGCAAAAGTGCATTTGAGGTGTGGACGCTCCGCAGGTTTTTGCGCAAAAACCTTGCAGTGTAGATGCAGCCTCATCCAGCCAGTTATGCATCCACCTTATTATAGCCCCATCTAGGTTGTATTTCCCTAGTTTACTGATAAGGTCATGTGAGACCGTATCAAATGCTTTACTAATGTCTTGTTATACCACGTCCACTGCTTCTCCCTTATCCACAAGACTTATTATCCTATCAAAGAAAGCTATCAGATTGGTTTGACATGATTTGTTCTTTACAAATCCATGTTGGCTGATACCTGTCACCTTATTATCTTCCAGATAAATTCCTTAATTACTTGCTCCATTATCTTCCCTGGCACAGGAGTTAAACTGACTGGTCTGTAGTTTCCTGGGTTGTTTTTATTTCCCTTTTTATAGATGGGCACTATATTTGCCCTTTTCCAGTCTTCTGGAACCACTCCAGACTTCCATGATTTTTCAAAGATGATAGCTAAAGTCTCATTTACCTCCTCTATTAGCTCCTTGGGTATTCTAGGATGCATTTCATTGGGCCCTGGTGACTTGCAGACATTAACTTTTCTGAGTAATTTTTAACTTGTTCTTTTTTTATTTTAACTTTCAAACCTACCCCATTTCCATTACTACTCACTATGTTAGGCATCCTGTCACCATAAATCGTTTTGATGAAAACCGAAACAAAGAAGTCATTAAGCACCTCTTCCATTTGCAGGTTTCCTGTTATTGTTTCTCCCTCTTCACTGAGCAATGGGTCTACCCTGTCCTTGGTCTTTCTCTTGCTTCTAATATATCTGTAGAATGTCTCCATCATCACTATCACAAGATAAGAAATAATAAAATAGCATCTACATAGCACCTTATATTAGCAAAGATTTATAAATATGGCAATTCTCACAATAATCTGAGATATGTTCTTAAACATATTTTTAGCATTTAAAATTGTGGAAGTTAAGCCCTAATTTAGACTTGGACATCTACAAATTGGCATTTGAATCCATAGACCTAAATATGTGGTTTAAATTTCAGAGCTCCACCATAGCCAATGTGAGTTGCAGTTGGTAGACAGCTGTGAAAATCAGGTGAGTTATTTAGGTGCCAATTCAGCAACTCACTGGGAAATGCAATAATACAATTTAGGAGTTCTTGTCTCCAGTAGCATGCCCAATACTGCCTTCCATGGGGATACTCCAGAAAATGGTTTTAAAATACCAAATTAGTAAGTCTGAGTGAAACTTAGCAAGTATATGATAGAATCAAACTCAAAAGGATGCATGTGTTGCACAGGGACAGTACATTGATCAAAAGAGGATTTAATAGTATTTGAAATGCTATTAGTTCTAAAAAACAGCATAGCTGAGATTTCCACCATTTTGTTTCACTTACTGTACAAAACAGAAGCAAAATGGAGACAGAAAAAAAAAAACAGCTGGATGCCATTCACTCATTCTCCAGCTGCAAATTCCTCTTTTTCCAAAATATTTTATGCTTGTTCCCTTTCCTTTTAAGAAGCATTTTGGCAACATGTTATTAAAAATGAAAACAGGAAGTAGGAAAATAGCTTGTGAAGAGTTCTCTTATGTGGAAAATATTCGTTTATAGTAATTCAAATACAAACTGTAATAATTCCAAATAAAATATTGTAAACTTTGCCTCCTAGAGCATTCTATGGTGAATAAATATCTTCTATTTAATACAGTTCACAGCTTAAGGCAACTTGGACACTTCTGGAAAATTTACACCTGACCAATCTGATTTATTCATTTAGGGATAGAACAGTCCTTTAAGGTACAATCCATAGTGAGTAAGGCTTGCAACTTGTCCTAAATTTAGTGGAACAATCTCTAACTTCAGAAGACTGTCACACTTTCCTCAGCTCTCTCTGTCAAAATACTGACACATGCAAAAGGATGCATGTGACGTACATAAATGCCTTGTTCCTAGGAAAAAGGTGTACATAGCTGCAATCCAGGAGGCCATGATTTCAAGTCTCACCTCTTCTGCTGATTGCTGTTAATATTTCTTTACATTTCATAATTCTTCCCCAGGAGAAAGACTTCATAACCTGGTTGGCCCTCCAGTCTAGGTGATATAAATGTTGACTTTTTTTCTACTTTATCTATAAAATGGAGAGAGTATCACAAGATCACTTCTGGCAGAGCTGGGAATAAAACCCATGTCTCTTAACATAGTAGATTTGAGTCTTGGCCATCTAGTCTTTCAGAAAGGATCTGCAATACCTCTGTGCTTGTCAGTAACCTGTAGGCCATATAAACTGCCCAGAACCAACTGATTCCCAAAATTCTACTTCAAACAGCTGTATAACCCCCTGATAAAGACTGTATCACACTGCTGCTAATAGCTACTCAATGTAGAGTCTAACAACTTATTTGTGCTTCTCATTACCCCTTTAGCTCAATTGATAGCTACTTATGCTGTGGATCTAAAGGTTGTAGGTATAAACCCTGCAGATGATCTGTATAGGTGAAAATAATGTGATCACATAATTACAAATTGTACCATAATGCATATGTTCAAAGAGTCTACATTTTAATTCTAGCATTTCCCTAACTCTTGAATGCTTGACTTTGTGACCTTCATATTCCTTTAATGTAGGATTTTTGTATTAATATATTTCAGTATATGGGACCCCTTCTTAAGTCAGCACAAACTGGGAAATTCAGTGCCTCAGGTCATTGCTAATGGGGTAGAGAGTAAGAGGAGAAGCTTGCCCTCTTTGCTGTTTTGAAGAAAAAGGGACACCATCCACCTTGTTTGTCAAGTTAATGTCTTCACCAGCATGAAATCCACGCACCAGTTTTAAAAACTAACAGACGTTTATTATTATAAGCAAATCACTTATTATGCAAGTTAGTTTACTAAATAATTTGAATAAAATTTGTGTACTACAAACCTTCATGAGAAAGTATTCCTGACTCCCCACTGCTCTCTCTAAAAAAGTGGCAACCCTAATAGCCAGGGGCAAAGCTAGCTGGAAGACATTTTAAGGAGGAATATAGTCATGGAACAATGACTCCACATTTTTGGAATTGTTATTTATTGATGAAACAAGTGAAATTCACATCCTATCTGCATGTTTAAAATAATTTTTGGTGTATAATTCTGAAGCTGACCATTGAGGGAAGCTGGTCATTCTGGCTGCCATCTAGAAGATCATCAAAGCCTTTCCACTGCCTTCTATGGTCCATGTAGAGGTCAGGCAAAACTGCAGTTCTTGCACTCCAGGAAGCCCATGAACTATGCTCCTTCCATGCCACCCCAGAGTGCATAGCATACCAAACAGGGTGAAGAGGAATGAAGGGCATATCATCCTTGACACACTAGGAAGCTTTGCGAGCTGTCATCAGGTGGCAAATTAACTGCATAGCAAGAAGGGTTACAGGTGTGGGGCCAGGCCAGCATCTTGTGTATGCCCCAGAGATACTGGAAGCAGAATTCATCATATTGTGGATAAATGGTATAGTGTAGCCCTTTATTGGTGTAAATATGTAAACATTATTATTTTATTTGGTGCTTTCTCTTTTTATGTATTTGTTATATGTAGTGGGTTAGCTGTTCAATTGTTTCTCTTCACTAGTAGATGATTGTTACCAATCTCAGTTTTCATGTCCCTTTTTGTTGATTTTGTTAGGACTGGCATATGCCATTGAAATGTTGAGTTGCAGTATAGGGATGTTTTCATCATAACCTCTTCATGGCTGCATTGTGACAATGACGCACTAGTATGACATTGAAACACAAACATTGTAAAACAGACATTTCTAACCAGCTGACAGTGTTGAGAAGAATAAATCTGGTGCCCTTTAATGTGGGTCCATGATTTAATGGTGAGTGAAAGATTATTTATCATGATCTTCCATGAGCTAGCTGATTTTTACTGAACTTGCCAGATTAATGAGGTGCCAATATTTGTACCATCTACTTCATGGAATTTTAACTAAATGTATTTTGTTGTTTTGAGTCCTTGGTGAGATAAATATGAGAAATACATCTCCATATTACATTTTTCTTGTCCAACATGTGTTTACTGAGCAGGATATTAATTATAATTGTGAACTGAATAGCAACTTGAGAAGAAGTAAATGAGCACATTTAATATTTATGGGCTAACACAATACAAGAGTAGGGGAGGAAGAAGAGAATATATATCACTGAAAGAGGGCAGATGTGGAAAACCATTACAGGGCAGGGACAGAATACAAAACACCCTAGTTTGATTGCAGTGGCACTGAGAAAAACAAACAGCAATAGAATCTCAGATGTTTGAATTTCAAGTTAAAAAGTAAAAATATTGTAAATAGTAAATAGTTGTTTAAATAGTGAGAAGTTTTGATTATCTATTAAATAATCATATAAATGTGTTGGCTGGTCTAAAAACCATGTACGATTTCAGAAAACACCAAAGGAATTATAAAAGAGGACTGCTTCTTTGGGCTCCATCATACAGCTGCTTCATGTTTGGCAACTCAGAGTCCTCAAAGGCATGCCAGAAAGCAGACATATCAGAATCTCATATTTCCTCATCTGCCTTTTTAGTTTGTGACATGTTAATAACACGTTTATGACAACAAAAGAGAATAAAAAGCCAGTGCTGAGAGCTCTTAAAAATATAGCTTTAATAGTTACCCTGAAAGTTTACTTTTTGCAAAATTATACTGTGCAAAGTGAAGTTTGTGAGGAAATTATCAGTTTTTTAGAGTGAAAGTTTGCTTCACATAGTACTGAAGATATGACCAGTAATCTGTTCCTATATATTTGGCAGACTCTAAAGAATGGTTGTGTACATGTATCAAGGGGCGACCAACCCTTGGAGACCCCTCAAGCCTAATTGCCTTTGATGGGACATTTTGACCATCACCAAATCACTTTACGGGGTGGCTAGACAGCCTCAGTCTATACCCTCGGCCCTTTTCTCAGGGTATTGTGGCCCAATGACCCCTGTCCATATGCAAATCTCTGTCACTTAGGGCAAAATGGCCCAATGGTCTAAGTACCTACGCATGTCCCTTATACTCAGGGTAATATGGCCCAATGGCTCAAATTCATGTGCAAGTCCCTTATACACAGGATAATACGGCCCAACAGCCCAAATCCATATGCAGGTCCTTGTTATTCAGGGACTTGGCCATGCGGGAGAAGATGTCCACATTCCTGCGTTTGGCCCAGGGTTCCTGGAGCGATTCCTCCTCGCCCCACAATTCAAGGAGGGTTGCTATTTTGGAGGTGGACCAGGCTAGGGTGCGGCATTTGCTGCCTCTGGGGGAGGGGGGGCCTGGGAGCCCTGTGGCTGCTCCCTGGAAGGGTCAGGGGGATCTCGGGCACCTTCCTGCTCTGCCATGTTGTAGCAAACAGAGCTGCATGGCAAAGGCACCTGCTGTGGGCAAGCTTTCTACCACAATGCGTGTTCAGGGTGCCTGCAGCTTTAAGAGGGGCCAGCAGACAGGAACTATAGAGTTCCGATTGCCTGCTACGGAGCATCCAAGGGGCCACCTGAGTTTTTTCCGGGAGGCCAGTTCTTGCATAAAAACCCCTGCAGAGCATCCACACATGCTTTTTGCGCAAGAGCTGTAGCGCAAAAAGGAGTTATTCCTCCCGGGGAGAGGAAAAACTACTGCAAATGCCCTCTGTCCCGTAAATTTACTGTAATTTTTTTGCACAAAAATGTGCTTGAGGTGTGGACGCTCCGCCGGTTTCTGTGCAAAAATGGCTGTTTTTGTGCAAAACCTTGTAGTGTAGACAGAACCATAGAGGGCTTGTGCATCTGCTGGCCAGGAGGGGAGTGAGCCATTGCCATATCTCATCCCAGCTTCTCTTCCTCCATCATAATGAACTAAAAAAGGGTATTAGCTAATTTTACATCCTTTACATTATTAAAATTTTCTAGACATAAATCACATCCACCACACACTACCCTGTGTCTCAACCAGGAAGTCTGCAGGAGAGGAATTCCACCTTGAAATGCCTCAAAATTTGTCACTGCAGGGATCCTCCACTATGATCCTGATGCAACACTCTCATTTAAACTTTTTGATGCTCATTAAAAAAAAAAAAAAAAAAAGGCAGTAAATCTCCAAGCAAAGAACTTTGTTTGTGACTAGTTACATTTAATATATGCTTCAGTAAGACCTGGAAAACAGTATCACTTTAAAAAAACATCAAACCCTTGTTTAAATTTAACCTTGTTAAACGAAATATTTAGAAAATGGACAGTGAAGAATGGATCCACCCAATTGTCAGCCGTCATCTCCTCCGTCTCTCAATGTCACACTTTTTTGTAAAATGTGTAGGGGTATGTCTACACAGCAGTGTTATTTCAGAATAACTAACGTTATTCCAAAATAACACAGTGAGCATCTACACTACAAGCCTTTATTTCAAAATAATGTTGAGCGGGAGGACTTCTTAACTCCGACTCATGGTAATCCTCATTTAATGAGGAATAAGGCAGGTCAAAGGAAGAGTGTTCTTCCTTTGACTTCCTGCTGTGTAGACAGCACCAAAAGCTGAATTAAGCTATTTTGACTTGGGCTACGCAATTAACGTAGCTGAAGTTGTGTAGCTTAATTCCACTTAGCCCTGCTGTACAGACGTACCATAAAATTTCTGGAAAGAACACGTGTTGAATTTGGATTCAGATCATGAAAAGAACAAAGGATGCTGCACCCAGTTGTTCCAATAATCCTCATTATAGCTCATCATCATTTTTAACTCCTTTGTGCTTTTGGAAGCAATGGATCATTTTTTCTTAAGAACATACCATAAGAACTTTAGAACAGCCACACGGGGTCAGACCAAAGGTCCATTTAGCCCAGTATCCTGTCTTCCAACAGTGGCCAAAGCCAGATTCCCTCCCAAAGAGAGTGAACAGAACAGAGAATCATCAAGTAATCCCTCTCCTGTTACCCACTTCCAGCCTCTGACAGAAGCTAGGGACACCTTTCCTACTATCCTGGTTAATAGCCATTGATGGACATAACCTCCATGAATTTAACAGGGTTCAAGAAAGAACTAGATAAAGTCCTTGTCTTCACAACCCCCTCTGGCAAGGAATTCCACAGGCTGAATGTGCACTGTGTGAAGAAAAACTTCCTTTTGTTTGTTTGTTTTAAACCTGGTACCTATTAATTTCATTGCTGACCCCTAGCTCTTCTGTTATGGGAACAAGTAAATAACTTTTCCTTATTCACTTTTTCCACACCAGTCATGATGGTATAGACCTCTATCATATCCCCCCTTAGGGTATGTCTACACTAGCCCCCTAGTTCGATCTAGGGAGGCTAATGAGGGCGACCGAAATTGCAAATGAAGCGCGGGATTTAAATATCCCACGCTTCATTAGCATGTTCCTGGCCGGTCGCCATTTTAGAAATTGACTAGCCCGAAGTAACTGCCCGCGTCTACACACGTCAGTGAAACGGGATTCCGAATTAAAGCCCTAAATCGAATTAGCTGGTATTCCTCCTGCAATGAGGCGTCACATTAGCTATCTTTCAGTCATTAGTACAGAAGCTGATTCAAAGGATAGGTTACAAACCACAGTTAATAGTTCCTCAATTTCACATTTGAGTTCTTTCAGAACTCTTGGGTAAATGCCATCTGGTCCCGGTGACTTGTTACTGTTAAGTCTACCAGTTTGTTTCAAAACATCCTCAAATGACACCTCCATCTGTGATAATTCCTCAGAATTGTCGCCTAAAAAGAATGGCTCAGGTTTGGGAATCTCCCTAACATCTTCAGTCCGAAGCAAAGAATTCATTTAGTTTCTCTGCAATTACCTTATCATCTGAGTGCTCCTTTGGCACCTCAATCATCCAAAGGCCCCTGTGACGGGGCAGCGTCTGGCGCGGCCGCGCCCCGCACTCCAGCCGGCCCCGGAGCCCATGGGGGAAGCCCGGAGACACGGCCGGCCGGCAGCAACACCGGCATGGCCGACGCGGGCGCGGAAGGCCGGGGAGGACAAGCCTGGGCGCCGGCGGATGACGTCACTGACGTCTCCGCGTCGGGGGCGGGGCCTCCGGACGCCGAGGACGTGGCGCGGAGGCGGGGCAGGCGGTTGGCGGCGGGGAATTCAAACGAGGGCGGGGAGGGCTCTCAAGGGGAGGGGAGACAGAAGGGAGACAGAGGAACGGAGGCGGCCAGGGAGGGCCTAACCGGGTGAGGAACCCCCGGGGGCAGGAACCTGGAGGGTGGAGACGCTGCCCACGGGAGAGGAAGAAGTGGCCCAGGGCGGGGCCGCGGAACCCGTGAACGGGGGGTTTGGGGTTGATACCCCCCCCGTTGTGTGAGGACATTGGCCTCACCTTAGGGCCCTGGGTCGGGGTCCGGAGCGAGGGCGGGCCCGGACCCCCTTCCCCTCCCTCCTGCTGTAAGTGGAGTAGGAACAGGAGGGGCAATCACGGCCGGTGACCCATCCGGGGGCAGACTAACCGGGGGCAACCCGTGACAGCCCCACTGTTGGTTTAGCAGGCTTCCTGCTTCTGATGTACTTAAAAAACTTTTTGCTATTACTTTTGAGTTTTTGGCTAGCTGTTCTTCAAACTCCTTTTTGGCTTGTCTTATTATATTTTGACACTTAATTTGACAGAGTTTATGTTCCTTTCTATTTTCCTCACTAAGATTTAACTTCCACTTTTTAAATGGTGCCTTTTTATCTCTCACTGCTTCTCTAACTTGGTGGTTAAGCCACAGTGGCTCTTTTTTGGGTCTCTTACTGTGTTTTTTAATTTGGGGTATACATTTAAGTTGGGCCTCTATTATGGTGTCTTTGAAAAGTTTCCATGCAACTTGCAGAGATTTTATTTTTGTCTCTGTACCCTTTTAATTTCGGTTTAACTAACCTCCTCATTTTTGTGTAGTTTCACTTTCTGAAATTAAATGCCACAGTGTTGGGCTGCTGAGGTGTTTTTCCCATCACTGGGATGTTAAATTTTATTACATTATGGCCACTATTTCCAACTGATCCAGTTGTATTTACCTCTTGGACTAGATCCTCCGCTTCACTTAGGACTAAATCAAGAATTTCTTCTTCCTGTGTGGGTTCCAAAACCAGTTGCTCCAAGAATCAGTCATTTAAGGTATCAAGAAAGTTTATCTCTGCATACCGTCCTGAGGTGACGTGTACCCAGTCAATATGGGGATAGTTGAAATCCCCCACTATTATTGAGTTTTTTATTTTGATAGCATTTCATAGTCACTATTACTATCCTGATCAGGTGGTTGATAATATATCCCTACTGCTATATTCTTATTATTAAAGCATAGAATTAGTATCCATAGAAATTTGATGGAACATTTTGATTAATTTAAGATTTTTACTTCATTTGATTCTACATTTTCTTTCATGTATAGTTACACTCCCCCACCAGCATGACCTGTTCTGTCCTTCTGATATATTTTGTACCCTGGTATAACTGTGTCTCATTGATTGTCCTCATTCCACCAAGTTTCTGTGATGTCTATTATATCAATATCCTTCTTTAATATGAGGCACTGTAGATCACCCATCTTATTATTTAGACTTCTAGCATTTGTGTATAAGCACTTAAAAAAATTGTCACTATTTATCTCTCTGCCATTTCCTGATGTGTTAGACTCTTTTTCACTCAATTGTTTCTCATCTGATCTTACCCATACTTTATCATCTTCCATTCTGTCCTCTTTACTAGAACATAGAGAATTTCTATTAATAGAAATGTGCTATACATGTGCTACTCCATACCCATCGGCTTTCCCCTAGCCCTTAGTTTTAAAATTATTCTACGACCTTTTTAATGTCAAGTGCCAGCAATCTGGTTCCATTTTGGTTAAGGTGGAGCCCATCCTTCCTATATAGGCTTCCCCTCTCCTGAAAGTTTCCCTGGCTCCTAATAAATCTAACCCCCTCCTCTCCCTATTGTTGTCTCATCCACTCATTGAGACACTGAAGTTCTGCCTGCCTACCTGGCCCTGTGCGTGGAATTGGAAGCATTTCAGAGAATGCTACCATAGAGGTCCTGGATTTCAATCTCTTTCCTAGCAGCCTAAATTTGGTCTCTAGAACCTCTCTCCTACCCTTTCCTATGTCACTGGTATCTACATGTACCACGACCATTGGCTCCTCTCCAGTACTACACATAAGTCTATCTGGATGTCTTGAGAGATCTGCAACCTTTGCACCAGGCAGGCAAGTCACCATACGGTTCTCCCGGTCATCAGAAACCCAGCTGTCTATATTTCTAATGATCGAATCCCACATTACTAACACCTGCCTTTTCCTAATGACTGGAGTTCCCTCCCCTGGAAAGGTATTCTTAGTCTGAGCACAGGGGCTCTTTTACTGGAAGTGGGACAGTTCAGGAAAGCCTCATCTACGTACCTCTCTGCCTCCCTTCGCTCCTCCAATTCAGCCACCCTGGCCCCCTAAGCCTGTACATGGTCTCTGAGGGCCAGAACCCCCCTCCTTGCACCTAAAACACACATATGCCACCTGTCCATAGGGCAGGTAATCATATATGCTACATTCTTCACCCAGAAATCATGTTATAGGGTCCCAGATTGAGTGGTATCTAATTTACCATTGGTGTACTGTGGTGTCCAGGAAATGGATCTCTTGTGTAGAATGGTCCAGGCTGAGATTGATGGTGGGGTGTAGGTTGTTAAAGTCTCTGTGGAATGCATCCAGTGTTTCTTGGCCATAGGTCCAGATCATAAAGATGTTATCGATGTAGCGTAAGTAGAGAAGGGGTCAAAGGGGACGGGATCTGAGGAAACGTTGTTCTAAGTCAGCCATAAAGATGTTAGCGTACTGTGGGGCCATGCGGGTACCCATGGCTGTGCCGCTGATCTGGAGGTATAAGTTGTCCTCAAATTGGAAATAATTGTGGGTGAGAACAAAGTTACATAGGTCTGCTACCAGATTGGCAGTGGTATCCTCTGGGATAGTGTTTCTAATTGCTTGTAATCCATCTTCATGTGGGATGTTGGTGTATAGAGCTTCTACATCCATGGTAGCAAGGATGGTGTTATCAGGGAGGTTATCGATGTTTTGTAGTTTTCTCAGGAAGTCAGTAGTATCTCGGAGATAGCTGGGAGTGTTGGTTGTGTAGGGTTTGAGAAGAGAGTCTACATAGCTGGATAATCCAGTAGTGCGCGTGCCAAATCCACACAGAAACACCAACTCGGGACCAAATACACACAGAAACACCTTCTGAACCCCGACCAGGATTGTTCTATCTGCTTCCCAAAATCCATAAAACTGGACACCCCGGACGTCCCATCATCTCAGAAAACCCACTGACTCATACAGTTACCTACATGCCTCCAGCTCCCATCCAGAACACACCATACGATCCATCGTCTATAGCCAAGCCCTTTGATACAAGCGCATCTGCTCTAATCCCACTGACAGACCAGAAACTTCAGGATCTCTACCAAGCATTTATAAACTTCAATTACCTACCCAGAGAAATAAAAAAAAAAATTGAAATAGCCAGACGAATACCCAGAAACCATCTACTTCAAGACAGACCCAAGAAAACCAATAGAACGCCACTTGTCATCACCTATAGCCCCCAACTTAAACCCGTCCAACACATTATCAATAAACTACAACCTATACTGGAACAGGATAGTGCACTCCGAGAGGCTCTGGGAGACAGACCCATAGTCTCCTATAGACAACCACCTAACCTCAGGATGATTCTTACCAACAACCACAGGACATACCACACTAATACCAACCCTGGAACTTTCCCTTGCAACAAACCCCGTTGCCAGCTTTGTCCACATATTTACTCTGCTGACACCAACATTGGACCTAGCCATTTCAGTTATAAGATCAAGAACACATATTCCTGCTCATCCAGAAATATAATTTATGCCATCATGTGCCAACAGTGTCCGTCTGCTATGTATATTGGACAAACTTCGCAGACACTTCGCCAAAGAATCAATGCACACAAAACAGACATCAGACAGTTTCACAAAGAAAAAACAGTTTCTTGCCATTTCAACCAGAATGGGCATTTTCTCAACGACCTGATTGCCTGCATCCTGCTTCAAAGAGATTTTAACACAAGACTTCAAAGAGAAGCCTCTGAACTGTCATTCATGCTTAAATTTGACACTTTACGAATGGGCCTTAACAAAGATGCTAATTATCTTACCCATTACAAAGATAGCTTCCCCAATTATCACCTCTAATATCATTATCTCATAGACATTAACCTCCCCCCCGCCTCATCCCCCCTCTGTTCTAAAATCTGATTCGTCTGTTTTATGTGTTCACTTTTTTTGATTGTATCCCTTTGGTATATATGGTCGTGCCAATTTTCTTCCACAATTTGATCTGAGGAAGTGGGTCTGGCCCACGAAAGCTCATCACCTAATAAACCATCTTGTTAGTGTTTAAAGTGCTGCATAGTCCTGTCTTTTGTTTCATCATGTGTTGGTTTTACATGTTTGATTACTCCCATTGTCTTTGTTTCACTACAGACCAGTAGGCTATCAACCTTGTCAATGGAAACCTCAAATGTAGAAACCATATAGTTTGTAATTCTGATTTTACAACAAACCGTTCTTTCCATTTTAGAACATACCTTGAAATTTTCAAAATAGCAATAGTTGACTGCCGCTGTGTTTGTAACAACATTCTGCTGACAGTATATGAATCCTGATATTACAGAGGTATTATCAGTCCAGAGTAAATCTTATTTATTCATCATGCCTTTGAATGTACTGTTCAAGGAAGTTCTAAATTCTTTTCACAAGCCTGGTATCCCAAAAAATGTTATTTTCTGTAGTGATTAGCTCTAAAAAAACTCTCTCTTTACATTTTTGGTGTGCTGACTTTTTGGCTGGACAAGAATTCTTTACATGGTCATGGTTGTATGTGCTGCATCTCTTTATTGTTTACTGTATTTTTGCTGTCATGAGTTATGATTCCTCATTTTGCCCTCTGCCATTTGTTGGCACTGCCCGAAATCTTCCTGCCCTCTGAGTGATCTTGTTTCAGTCTTTGACAGTCTCAACAGGCTCAGCCAACAGATACAGCTCCCAGTAAACATGAGTCTTGTGTACATGCACCTAAGAACAGAATTTTGCTCTCTAAGAATTTCTGTTCATAACAATGAGCAATTTAAATGGTGCTGTTTAAAATAAGTTACTTTTTAGAATTTGAAATAATTCATTCTTATATCTTATTCCCAGCAAAATCTTCTCTGCTGTGGAGCAAAGAGGGAAAAGATGACAAAAGAAAAGGAGAGAAATAAAAAAAAAGAAGGAACAAAATAATTGGGAAAAATTGTTCTGGAAAACAAAACCACCTGAAATATGATCCCTGATATCCTATCAGCTAAGTACTAGCTCAAAAGGAGGCGTGCTACCAACTGAATCACTATTGGCGCTTCCTGTAACATTTGAATATTTCTAATAGCTCTCACATGCAATTTCTGACCTACCCTAACCTTACTTAGCTTGTGAGGCTTGATAAGTGATAGCAGACCTAAAAGCAATAAAAGAAGTGTGGCTTCTGCCATATAGTAGCCATCTTGTTCGTCCTCATTATGGTCCTCCTCCTCTCCTTTCCAACCATTGCCTTAAAGCTATAGTGGTTTAGGTTAGAACCAACAGCAAACTTTTCCTTTTGAGGCTTTTGGAGATCAGCACATTTTTAATGTTGACTGCAATTACTGTGAAGCAGAAAAGGACCTTGTTAAGATAATGCTTCTATGAAACTCAGATAATGAATCCTTCTTTCTGGAGAAATAGTTCCTTGCCCCCTAGTGGTGAAATAGTTTTGAAAAATATTACAAAACGTGTGAAAGAAAACTCCACTGAAAATTAAAATGCATGCTAATCACTTCACTTACCTACAAAGACGACTAAACCACTAAAACATTTAAGTTATCAAATATAATAAATAATAATGTAATTAATAATTCAACAGATATCACCAGTCTTTGACAGTCTGATAATGTGGAGCAGGACTGAACAAAACAACTTCACCATTTGAAAGCAATGACAATCTGAGCTATTCAGAGCTATTGTATGACAAATTCTATTATTTTGTTTATTTTTTGATTCTCCTCAAATGTGTTTTTAGAAATAAATTTTAAGTTATAACAACTTTGAAAATCTCTGATTTCTAGTGCTTTTAAGTGGTGGACTGAGGGAATCATCTTCACAAGTGCTGAATAATCTTATCTATCGCCTCCAATGAACAGCAATGCTTCAGAACAGTGGCAGCCTCCATTAAGAAAGACACCAGCACCATTCACTGAACAGAAATACTAGCACAGTGACAGATATTTCTAAAAGCTGTCTTGATTGTAGCAACTTGAGTTGAGCCAAACATTTCCATACGTGAGCACCGTAGCAGGATATCATGATTGGATCAAAAATGATATGGTTGATAGCGACGGTATTTTCCTCTGCTTTAGCTAGTAACCAATCAATTTAATTCACAAGTCAAGAACACATTTTTAAATTGTTACAGTACTCTAACTCAGTGTTTCACAACTTTTTTGATACCAGAGATTTGCTTGCTGCCTTCCTAAATGGACTGCTTCAGATAAAAAAAAAAAAAAAAAAAAAGGACACTTTTTCACTATTATTTCTTGCTTTTTTCCTGTATATTATCAAACTGTTTTGTGCTAACTGCATATAAAGCACTTCTTACTTGCTTAACAACTCCAACTCTGGTTTATTTTTTAAAATAAAGTCCAGTTCAACCAATTATGTGACACAAGAATGTTAACCTGATTTTTAAACATTGTTTCAAATGAAGGGTACCAATAATTTTGTCTAACACTGTTTACTTCATTTTTTTTATTAGTGATAATTCAATTGATTTAGATTTAAAAGATAACTTTAAAAAATCAAATGGAGTCACTCACCATACGGTTAATGAGATGTTTGTGCCTGTCTTGTAGACATGAGTCTTTCAATATGCGGGTGTATGTCTGACAAAAACACTGGGACTGTCTTTCCAATGCTCAGAAAATTGTGGTATTTTCATTGTAGTCATTGCTAAACATCCAGTTTCACAGTTATGTGGAATGGACAGAAGCAAACTTTTGATATAGCATTCACTGAGTTATAGGTGTTCCCTTCTGACTTTACTTCAGAAAACAGGTAGAGTCACTTCATGAAACTGTAACTTCAGAATTTCATCATTTGGCAGTTCCAGCAACTTGTCCTCCCAATGATGGTTATAGAAAGGTCTCAATTTCTAGAGAGGAGAATGGAACACAGGCTCATTGTTTTCCTTTCTGTGTATCAGAGTTTGATGGGAAGTAGTCTTCAAACTTTTGGAGAGCTGATTTTTAGACGGGATGTACTTATTTCACCTAAGAGAGGCAGATCCATTTACTGTCATCAATAACAAGAGATGCAAAAGATGGGAATATCATAATAGTTGTGCCAGATTCTCTCGGGATTTAGAGCTTTTTTAAAAGGCTGTGATCTTGTCAGCCAATAAAAGACACCTGATGTATTTCCTTGACTAGAGAAATTGAGCTGATTGAAGTGATCAAATATATCTGTCAAATATACAAATTTGCTGAGCCATTGTAACATCTGAAAGTATGTTGCCAAAAGAGACTTCTTTGGAGACAGAAAGGCTTCAAGTTCATGTTGAAGTTCATATGCTCCATTTAATACTTTGCCATGGTATAACCACCACATTTCAGTGTGTAAGTGATGTGTTTGGACCCCATTCCTTCACATTTTGTAGCAAAGATGTGAGAATTCAGTCCATTTGCTTTTACAAATTCACAATTTTAACAACTATACTAAGGACGTTATTAAGCTCTGGAGACAATTTCTTGGCTGCCCAGATCACTCAAAGAATAAAATAGTGTGTTGAGTGAGTAGTCAATACAATTCCATCACTCTCGTTACTGGAATGTCTGCCAGTCATTGCTGCCAGTCATTGCTGCTGCTCCATCAGTACAAATTCCAATGCAGCAGTCCCACTAAAGTCTGTGTCCTGCCACACCGTCATTTAGGACCCAGAAGATTTTGGCATCTCTTGTATTTTGTGGCTGTTCTGCACAGCAGGATAGATCTTCATGAAATGCCCCTGATAGGCATAGTGCACATAAACAATAAGAACTGCTGTATTAGAAATGTCTGTTGACTCATCCAGCTGAATTGCAAATCAGCTTGATGTTCTTACCGCTTCTATCAACTGAGCTTCAATATCTTCTGCAATATCAGTGATTTGAGATGTGAAACAGTAACATGTGACAGCGGAATGCAACTCACTGTTTTAGGAGCTGCATCACCCAAGATTGTGTGACAAGTATCTATAGTGAAGGCATGATTAGTTCTTCACCAGCTGTAAATGGCAATTAGCAATACCTAACTTAGAAGTGCCACAATTGAACTTTGTCTGATAAATAGCATGACAATGCATTGGGCATACCATGCAACACAATATTACACATTACTGATGGAAAGTGTGGGTAAGAATTATCAAACCTTCAGTGTAGCATATGACTAATCTTCCCAGGATCACTCTCTGGACTCTATTTGGGTTTTTAACCCTTTAGTGTCATATGTCACCCTGGAAAAAGGTAGTGTCTACCAAACACTACCTTTGTGATGCCATAAGACACCACAGAGAGTAGTTCTTTAGAGCTGGGCTTTCTTGCATGCTTTGATATCAGTAATATCACTAATGATGTTGAAATTTTAAATAATTGGATATTGAATTGCCTTTCATTGGATATTGAGATGAATCAGAAAGTTCACATCTCTGTAGTCTATTGTTTCAAACTCGTTGCAGTCTCAGCAAACACAGCTATATCAGTTTTCACTTGTTTCATGTTTTTACTGTTTTCTCTGTGACCGTAAGGGCTAGAGATTTGCTTTTATTTTAAACTAGCACATTTACCTGGCATTGCTTGGGTCCTTAAGGAGGGTCTTAGGGCAGAGGGCTGGGAGCGTGGGAGGTGCAGAAGTTGGGATTGGGGTGAGGAGGGCAGGGGACTGTGTGTATGCATGTGTATGTAGCAGGGGTGAGCGGGAAGGCAGGCAGGACAAAGCCCCCTCCCAAGATTTGTACCAGAGCTGCTTGCTTTCCCCCTTCCTGTCCCTGTCAGGGAGTGAAAGCAAAGTGCACAGCTCATCTGGCCCCTATGCTCCCCAGCCAGAGTGAGGAATGCAGTAAACTGTGCACTTTCCCCTTATTCTCTGATGAAGGGGGAACAGTCAGCAATGGAGCAGGGTGGGGCAGTCCTATGATGAGGGGACACCCCCAGCCAGTCCCTTTCTGCCTGGTGATTCTGTCTCTTTTCTGTATGGTTTTATGAGAAGCAATCCCATTCCAGGCACATCCCATTTTCCTGGCAGAACCAAACCCTTAAATTATGATAAGAGGAAGCTGTATATCAAATTTGATGGTCCTAGCTCTTACTGTTTAGGAGGAGTTCTTGAACACAGAAACTTACAGACAAACTCTCTCAAACATATAGTAGATGAAAGCAGAGATTTAGAAAAATAATGTGGAAGCCTGGTGTGATCTGATGCAATTCAAGCCAAGGAGAAAAAGGACTCAGTTTCAAGAAGGAGAAACAAAACAAAACAGCAAATAGAAGAAGAGAGAGGCAGGGAGAATGAGTTATTGTTATGATTGAGTTAAATTTTGTATTTAAGCAAGAGTTTGCATATACATATATATACAGGGCTCGACAAATACACTTGCCCACTCGCCCGTGGCAAGTAGATTTTACCAGCTGGCGAGTGCAGGGGCGGACTGGCCCGGTGGGCCAGTGACGGGCTGGCTGAAGCCTGCAATACAGGCGGCGCGGTCCCATCTGATCCGCTGGCTGGTGGAGGAGCAGAACGCCGCCGGGGACGAGGAAGTGCGGCGATTCTCAGCACCGGGCTGCCTGCGTGTAGCTCTGGTGCGAGGAGCTGGGGCGCGAGCCAGAGAGCGGGACACCAGCAGACGCCAGGACGCTGGCGTGACGTGGCGTCCTGACGTCACGGCCGGCGACCGCCGGATTAAAAAAGGCTCCGGCAACCCCGCAAAGTGGAAGGCAGAAGCCAGGTAGGGGAGGGGAAGGGGCTTGTGCTGTGCTGTGCTGAGCAGAGGGGAGGGGAAAAATATGGGGAAGGGGCTTGTGCTGAGAGGAGGGGAGGGGGTCAGGAGAAGAAGAAGAAGAAGAAGAAAGGGGAAGGCACCAAGGGACAGGGGTGGAGGAGAGACAAATGCCAGGGGGCCAAGTGGAGCAATGAGGAAAAGGGCAGGAGGGGAGGTGTCAGTGGGAGGGGGGACAGGGTGATGCTGGTAGAGGAGAGGGTAAGGGCATTGGGGGCTAGGAGGGGAGGAGGAGGTGCTGGGAGAAGGCTTGAAAGAAGGGGTGGGCATGAGGAAGGCGGGGATGGAGCAAGGCATGTGTGAGGGCACAGGGGCATGAGGGGAATGGGGGCAGAGGGTGGTGAGGGGTGGGCATCAGGAAAAAGAGGGCAAAGGGGGCAGGGGCAGTCAGGGAAGGGGGAGGCACCAGGAGGGTGCAGGGCTAAGGGAAGGTGCAGGTGCCAGGGGATTCTGGGGGTGAGGCAGAAGGGCAGACACCTGCACGGGAGGGACCAGCACCAGAGGAGAGAGGCAGGGCAGGTTTGTAGAGGGAGGTGTTAGGAGAGGGGATGAGGAGGGGTAGCTCACATGATCAGAGTGGGGCTACTGGAGGAGTGGACACAGGGGGGAGAGAAGGGCTGGTGGAGGGGGCAGGTCTCAGGAAGTCTGAGGGCAGTGAGAAGAGCAGAAGTCAGGACAGCAGAGCAGGGTGAGGGGTAGGGGGGCAGCAGGCACCAGGGGAGCTGATGGAGCAAGGGGAGGAGACATGGCAGCAGATGGAAAAGGTAGAGGTTTATAAGATATTTATTAATAACTTGGGTGGTATTTATTAATAACTTATTAGTAATTACTGTTCTTATTCTTATTAGGAATTTATGCCATTAAAAAAAACACTTGGGGGGGGGTGGCGAGTCCCTTTTTTGTCTGGCAAGTAGGGTTTTCCATAATTTGTCGAGCCCTGTAGATATATATATGTAAAATGAATATAGCCTACCTGTGAGGGAGTGGAGAAAGGAGTGCCTGGCATCCCAGGAGTTAAAGAAAGTCTGTGGGCCCAGCTAGCCTCCCCTCTTTATTGCCACCAATGGCCTGGAGGGGGGAGGAATGGAAAGAGTCTTGTTCATTTTGGGACTGTCTTGTGAGAAGGCAGGAGCTTGGTTTGTCAGTCTGAGGGCTTGAACCAGAGTCTGCCCACCCAGCAGCCACAGAAGCAAGTAAACACCCATCCCTTTTGGAAAAAGGGGGAATCCATTGAGAAACCCCAACTAAAGGAAATCTAGACTCTTGGGGCCACACACCAAACTTAAAGGACAAGGAGTGGCTTGGAGTTCCTGGGCCAGCAATACAAGGGGAGAAGGGCCCAGTCCCCCCTCCAAACACTTTTTCTCCCCACCTACTCCATCCTCCAGGGACCCGGACACACTATCCCAACCAGTGTTTTCCCCAGGAATTGAAATTGGGGGGGGGGGGAGTGTCAGGGCTGATGAGGGGTGAGACCGTGAGGGTGAAGGTGGACTGTATGGCACCATAGTAAAAACTGAAAAATGATTCATGACCATTTTATTAGATTTAAACTCATGTTTTAAAATCACACAAATTAAAGTTGGCTACTCAAGCCTTCTATGAGGCACTACGTCTACCTCCTTTTTGGTTTCTTGTTCTAATTTTGCACAACTCTGTTAATGAACTTCTTGAATGCAATGCTTTCATCTTCGGTGGCTTCTCGTGTGTCTGGCACTTCCATTTCTTCAATTGATATACTCATTAGTTCGTTCACATGATCAGGCAGAAGGCGACTTCTTTCAGAACACAAAATTCTATTCAATGATGAAAAAGAACTCTCAACTGTAGCTGTTGTGTTTGGGAGTAGCAAGAGATGAATTCCTACTTCTTTCATCCCAGGAAACATAGCACAGAGATCTGGTCGAGCCACTAATGATGATAAAAAAGAAGTTGAAGTCAAATCTTCATTCATTTGTCATATGATATTCCACTCTATGTTCAAATTCTCTATTCTGTCCTGAGCACATGGCAGCCCCATTGCTGATAGTGCCTCACTCCATTCAGAACACAAAATTCTATTCAATGATGAAAAAGAACTCTCAACTGCACACTGTGTGGAAGTTTTCAGAGAACTATCCACGATAACTCCAAGATCTTTTTCCTGATTTGTCATAGCCAAATTAGCCCCCATCATGATGTACGTATAGTTGGGGTTATTTTTCCCGATCTGCATTACTTTACACTTATCCACATTAAATTTCATTTGCCATTTTGTTGCCCAATCACTCAGTTTGGTGAGATCTTCTTGGAGTCCCTCACTGTCTGCTTCTGTCTTGACTATCCTAAACAGTTTGGTATCATCCGCAAAACTTTACCACCTCGCTGCTTACCCCCTTTCTCCAGATCATTTATGAATAAATTGAACAGGATTGGTCCCAGGACTGACCCTTGGGGGACACCACTAGTTACCCCTCTCCATTCTGAAAATTTACCATTTATTCCTACCCTTTGTTTCCTGTCTTTTAACCAGTTCTCAATCCAAGAAAGGACCTTCCCTCTTATCCCATGGCAATGTAATTTACACAAGAACCTTTGGTGAGGGACCTTGTCAAAGGCTTTCTGAAAATCTAAGTATACTATATCTACTGGATCCCCCTTGTCCGCATGTTTGTTAACCCCTTCAAAGAACTCTAATAGATTAGTAAGACATGATTTCCCTTTACAGAAACCATGTTGACTTTTGTCCAACAAATTATGTTCTTCTACGTGCCTCACAATTTTATTTTGTACTATTGTTTCGACTAATTTGCCCAGTACTGAAGTTAGACTTACCGGTCTGTAATTGCCAGGATCGCCTCTAGGGTCAGACCAGTGGTCCATATAGCCCGGTATCATGTCTTCTGACAGTGGTCAAGGCCAGGTGCTTCAGAGGGAATGAACAGAACAGGTAGATCTTTGTCCAGCAATACATTTGGATCAATCAGAGAGCTATCCATTGAAAAAGTACTGGAAGAAGCAAAGATTTCAGTCCAGAAGTTGGTTAATGAAGGCATTTATATTGAATCCTTAAGTGAAGAGGACAAGAATGTTTAAGACAACTGAAAAAGTACACAGACTTGATTCTTAAAAATCTACAACAGCGATTTCTAGAGTCTGCTCGACTTCTACGTAGCTTTTACAGATGCCTGGCCTATAAAACACCAAGGCTATGTCTACGCTCGCGGCTTCTCGCGTTCGTAACTCAGGGTCCGCTATTTACAACAGTTTTGGTCGTAACTGCGAACGGTCGTAAGTCGACTGTTTGCAACTTGGGGACCGGCTGTACAGTTCTACTGCCCTTTACCCATACAATAAGAACAACAACATTTCATTCCCTCTCCCCCCCCCCCCCCCATTCAAGTGATTTGTAACCCAACCCCAGCCAAAATCTATCACTGGGGCAACACAGCTCGCTTTGCTGGATACCTAGGTAGATTAGGTGTGAATGTAAATACAATCTGGTCCTGAAGCCTTTCCCTCCAGCCCCCAGCTCATCACTAGCTGTCAGGGAGAGCTCATTTTTACCTTGCTTACAAATCATAATTTGAAATTATTAGGTTGGCCAACATCGCCAAAATGAATGCACTAACATTGTCATAAAAAACAACAGCTGTATAAGGAAGCTAGTCTATGTTCATACTTTTCAAATCTATTAAACTCTTTCAAATACACATATCTTACCATACAGTGAATATGCTTTTAAAGTGTGTATTAACGTTTAATTTCAATTCAAATTTCCAAACAATCACTGAACTGGCATGTAACTAGTTCACAAAACTGGGGGTGTTGGGGAAATTCAGGGGCTGTAGGGAAATCCCTTGAAATTCCCAACTGTGAGAGCAGACAGGCTTACAGGGAACGCTGGCTACTTGGGGACCGGCTGTACAGTTCTACTGCCCTTTACCCATACAATAAGAACAACAACATTTCATTCCTCTCCCCCATTCAAGTGATTTGTAACCCTAGGCTTTGGCGGTGGGAAAACCTTTCCCGCCAAAGCCTAGGTCTGTATGGCCAGACTGCTGCCCCATGCAGCGCCCTGGCTGCGAGGGCGCGAAGAGGCGGGGGGAGGGCAACAGAAGAGATGAGGCAGGAACCTGATTCCAGGGCTGCGCAAAAGGAGGCGCCAGCTCGACCCCCGCCCACTCAGATACCCTCGGCTGCCTCAGGGCTGGGGGACAAGGGGCGCTGGGCAACTCGGAAGGGGCCCTGTGGGGGGAAAAGTCACTGTGGGACCCCCGCCCGCAGCCGAGCCCCGGGAGGAAGCAGCGCCTCCTCCCGCCTCCTGTGGGGGAGGCGGCAACCGCGCTGGAGCCCCTCCCCCACTTTGGAAGCTCGTTCCACTCAAGGCTTCCAGTTACAGTCTCCCACGGTTGCTAGGAGAGGTGAGGTCACAGGCGCCAGCGGCGGTGATTGGCCAGGCTTCAAGCTCCGCCCCCTGCCCGTGGCAGTCGCAGCGGGAGGAGCAGAGCTTGCTCCTTCCCCCTCGCTAGTGCTGAGCCACCGCCGGAACGTGAGTGGCCTGGGCAGGGGCCACGTCCGCGTCTCGCTGCCGGCTGCCAGGCAGGGGCCATGGGCCGCCTGTGCCCTGCGCTGCGGCTCCGCGCGCTGCTGCTCCTCGCGCTGCTGCCGCCGCTCGCCCGCGCCTGGGACAGCGGCGACCTGGAGCTTTTCGACCTGGTGGAAGAGGTGCCGCAAAACTTCTACAGCTTCCTGGGGCTGCCGCAGGTGAGCGACTGGTCCGGCAGCCGGCGCCCCCCTCAGCCCATGGGGTGCCTCTTCTGGGCCTGCCCTGCCCCCCTCAGCTGCGCTGTCGCTGCCCTGCTCCCCCTCAGCTGTGCTGTCCCTGCCCCCCCAGGCCTGCCTTGCCTCCCCCTCAGCTGTGCTGTCCCTGCCCCAGGCCTGCCCTGCCCCCCTCAGCTGTGCTGTCCCTGCCCCATCCTGCCAGGCCTACCCTGCTTCCCTCAGCTGTGCTGTCCCTGCCCTTCACCCCAGGTCTGACCTGCCCCCCCAGCTGTGTTGTTCCTGCCCCCTGAGTCTAACCTCCACCCCAAGTTGTGCTGTCTCTGTCCCTTCCCCAGGCCTTGAGCTACCCTCTTCCCCCTGGGCCTGACCTGCTCTCCTCCCCCAGCTGTACTATCCCTTTCTCTTCCCCATCCAGGGCCCAACCTACTCCTCCAGCTGTGCTGTCCCTGCCTCTTCCTTCCCAGGCCTGACCTGCCCCCCCCACCCCCCAGCTGTGCTATCTCTGCTTCCTGCCCCCAGCTGTGTTGTCCTTGCTCTAGGTGTATCTTGGCTATGGTCTTTTCCCCACTCCTCCACTGTGCTTTTCCTGCCTCATGCATAGCTTCACCATGTTTCCCCCCCAAGTTCCTTTAAACTTTCCCCCTGAAACCTGGCCCTGGCTCCCCTTTCTCCAGATCCTTCACTCTTCCTCTAATCCTTGATGGTCCCTGGCCCCATCTCCCTCCCCCTCAACACCTTCATTTCCTTCTTTGAGATGCTGGACATAACCACTCTCCCACTCAGCTCCTTCACTCTCTCTGGACATATGCCTTGTCCTGGTTTTTGCACCCCCACTTTCTTCAACCTCCCTTTAGACATGTAGCTCCTGGTCATGACTCTTGCTCCTCATTCTCCTTCACACACCTTGAGTGTATTTCCTGTGTTGTGTTCCTTCTCTCCCTCCTGCTCTTTCCTGTTCTTCTCTGGATACATCTCCATCAAACACAACCATGGACATAACTTCTCACTCACAGCCAGCTCCTGCACACTTTTCTGCCCACACATGCATATCCTCAGCATGATGTTAGGCTCTCACTGACAAGCTTCTTCATGCTCCAGCCTAATGTGTACTGGGCATGGCTGCAGCCTGCTGCCACAAACACCTGGAGTTCCCAATTCTTTGAGGTCATCTACACTCACATTGGCTTTTCTAGTTGTTTCTCTTCCCATGTACCTTCAAAGCATGGCTCCTTCACCCTTTCCATGCCCATATTATGGGAGGCATGGCTGTTACCCTCCCCCCTTTTACTCTGTGCCAACCTCATGCACATCATGTCTGGCTGGAGAATGTCTAATGTCTGCTTGGAGAATCTTGAATTACTTATGAAAGTCACTAAGTAAGATGTATAATACAACATAAAAGGAGATGTCCAGCCAGTCAAGTGGGCATTAGAGGAATGAGCTAGTTTTTAATCCATTTTATGTGTGCTCTCTTAATTTTATATAATGCAGTTTTTTAATCAAAATGTCATTGGATTAAATCAAATGCCTTGGGGACACCTAGGTGTCCTGAATCAACAGAGTTGTCTTTATTAACCCAGACTTGTAATCATGTTTCTTCCCCCTTTCCCAAAGACAAGACTTTTGACAAGGCCTGTTTTCTTTCAAGAAATCAAATTGACTAGCGGCAAAACAGATAATTAACACTAATTATTTGTAGATGGTCCTGAATTACTGTCCATTATTTTACTGGGGGATTGGTGTCAGGGTAACTGGTCTGTAGTTATAGGGGCCACATTTTGCCTGCTTAAAATATAGGAGCGACATTGCCATATCTTTGGAATTTCTCAAGTTCCCAGCATTGTGTTAAAAAACAATTAATAGTGGTTTAAGGAGCTCCTCATTGATTTCTTCTAAGACTCTTGTAGGTAGTTATCCAGGCCCATCGATTTGAATATTTAATATTAGCAGTTGCTGCCTTACATACTCCTTTGTTCTAGGTGGTAAAATTTCTGTCCCATTCATGACATGTTATGAAATGGGTACCTCATCTTGCTTTATTCCAGATAGGGAGTACAAATAGCTTTGTACTTGTCTGCCTTTTCTGTGTCACTATTTGTAATTTTACTAATTGTATGTAGCAATGAACCTACACCTGCCCAAGATTTTTCTTGTTTTTTTTATGTTTAGAAAATGCCTTCTTATGATCTGTAACCCCATTGGCTATGGAATTTCATTGCTTCTTATGGTTCCCCTTGTAATTTTCTTAAATTTTAAACTTGGATCTTCATTGGTGCTTCATTTTGTGTGTATGTAACAAATGATTAAATGTTCCTCATGTGCCCATAGACTTGGTTTTGTTATATGCATAAGGTTTACATATTTGAACGTTAGTACCATTGTTTCCGTGCTTATAATCCTTCTCCCTGCTAGTTAGTTTAAAGCCCTTCTGTCTGACTTCATATTTATGAATGGAAGCACTGCTCTCAGAGGTTTGGGAAATGGTGACCTAGCAGCTGAATGAGCTGACAAAAACTCTTGAATTCTTACTTCTTACACTGATGAGCCTTGAGCATAAGACAGCAGTTACACCTTTTCAAGAAAGGAAATTTATGTTCTTAAAACACAATAGTTGAACAATGAATAAGCTTTTAAATTCCAAGGATTCAGTGTAGTAAAATATGTATGGTTTGTTATACTAAAACATATAGGAAATTTAACTTCTGGGTGTCATTATGAGCTAGCGTCGGTTTTTGAAGGCAGGCTGAGTGAAAATGATGGTGAAATTTAGGTGTGTCTGCATCCTGCTCTGCTGTCAGGTCACTTTGCAGTATAACACCAAACTCTCAACTGTGCAGAATTAGGCTTTAAAAGAAGGACATGTGGTCCTTTTTCTGCAGTCGTTCACAGGTATCAGCAAGCCTCAACAGTTCAAATTAGGGATGTAAGTGACTAGCTGACTAGTTGAGTAGTGACTTGATTAGTTGCTTCCCCACTACGTTTGGAGTAATATATTGCCGTCTTTTCTAACAACTCAAGCTAGTAAACACACCAAAATGCATATTATCCACACATAGTTCAGCTTTAAGATGCTAAACAAATCTAAGTCAACTAGAAATAGTCATGCTGTCCTTGCAAATATTAATACAATATTTACTGACACTGGAAAGGAGAGTAAAAGGAATTCACTCAGGTTTGTACAGTTTCTCTGGGGAATAACAAATAGTCCTTTGGCACCTTAGAGACTAACAAAAAATATAAATATAGTATCATGAGCTTTCGTGGGCAAAACCCACTTCTTCAGATGAGATGGGAATGTTTAGCATCCATGGTATACAAATGTAAGTGAAACAGAGATCTTGAAAAATAGGTAAGTTCTCCTAGTTTGAAACTTTCACTTTGTGTGTCACCAATTCAAAGAGTAGAAGCCCCAGAGCAAATTAACACATGACTTCAGGGTTTGTAGACAGATCCATATTTCAAAGAGCTTGAAAATAAGGCTTCATCCTACAAAACAACTAGCATCACACCTAGTACCTGCTACTTCTGCCTCATAATAGCCAGAATTCTACCAGATAGCAAAGATTTGGCTTTAATGCAATAAAATTTACCATGTATTATTTAGTAACACAGGATTTAAAAAAATCATTGAAATCAGAGTTTTAGATATCTATAAAACTCCAAAAAATTCTGTTAAAAGAATATTCTTCTTTTCTTAAGCCATTAACACTTGTGTAAACTTCGTTTGAAATATAATCATGCAAATGTCCTGGCACACATACAACCCATGCAGCCTGCTTTCCCCCGAACACTTCCCAAGAGCCCGGCATTATCAGCTTCCCTAATTGGACTGTGTATAGAGCAGCTTTAAACTGTAATGCCGTCCATGACTACTAGGTTTGGTCTACACTACAGTTAGATTGATAGTAGGGTTATAAAAGTGTCTAACCCAGCCAAAGAGGGTTTTACTCTCCCATCTGGACTACAGCAAGTGAGTCAGGACACCCCAAACGACGCCCCCCCCAAAGCTCTGCCTCAATGCACAGATGCCAGTACCCACCCACCCCTTCTTTCCTCCACCTACCCCCGTGTAGTCGGCTCTCCACAGGCCCAGCTGGGGGCTGGGATAAAGTTCTGCTTCTCAGACTTGCAGGCACTAGCAGCCGAGGTGGGAGTCAGGTCAGAACGTGGCACAGCCAAACTCCACCCTACCTCACCCCAGTGCCAGCACCCCCCTCCCTATTTTCCCCCATCTACCCCATGCAGTCTGCTTGAGGAGAATGTTGGGTTTCTGCTTCTCCTCTCCTCTCCTCTTCAGGCTGCCCAGCCAGGAGAAGGGACTCCATAAATTCCTCTCCCCTTCTCTCAGACCTCCTCCCCCCCACCCCAGCCACTTACTCCCTCCTTTCCTCCTCCTTATCTCCTGTCCCTTCCTGCTCTCTGAGCTCCTCCGTTTGTAGCAGGGAGCTGCTGCTGCTCAGTGAGAGGGCTCCTTCCCCAGCCTGTCAGCTGAGCTCCCTGCATGGGAACTCTGAGCCTCTGGGCAGGGCTCATTAAATGGCTGGGCAGCCATGCAGCTTACAAGGAACCTTGGTCAAGGATAAAATCTGTAAGTGCTTCAGCCTGCATACTTAAAAAGATAGATGTTTGTCTTAAAGTCTTTTTAATGGAGGAAGAAGCACTTAGACCAGCCTTGGAACTGGTTGACTTAGTGCTGAACATTTCATCCTCAGTATGGAGCACTCCACCGGTGCTGGGCTTCCCTTGGTACCATTCACTATCACAAGTGCTGACGGAGCTTCATAGGAAGCAGTGCACTGAATGTGGATGCTCCTCTATATCAACAAAGGATGGGAAAGGGGTAGTAAGTAAAGGACCAGTATTAGGCCATTTGCCTTCTTCAGGAACTCAGGAAGCAGCCTCTCTACCTAGGGAGCTAAGCCCATTACGGGAACCACCTCTTACTCCAAGGAGTGGTAGGGTCCCTTGTGCCTGATGGTACCCTCGATACTGAAGGTATTTCAGGCAGCCAGGGACCTGATGGCCCTACTGGTGCTTCCTACTGGTGGAAGGCGCCCTTTCCACCTCCAAAGGGCAGCCTTCCACGGAGCTGCGTCAGAACAGTGATGTGAATGGGTAACTGGTTATCTGGTAAGCATCACCCTTACCGGGTGATGGTTAATGGGTACCCAGAAGCGGCCCCCAGAAGGCTGCTCCAACCCCACAACCCAGTTCCCAACTCTATGATTTCAGTGTCCAAACTTGTGCTGCTGATCACCAGTTTCACAACATCAGTTCCTGTCTCTTCATTACTGACTGTTCTACTCTTGGCACCAGTTGTCGACAACTCAGTGCTAGTAAGTCTTCCTGGTGCTGGTCTTCAACACCTCGATTCTTGGCTCTTCATTACTCTCCACTGCCTCAGTGCTGATCCTCCCCCCCCACCTATCCAGCCTCCACCCTGGAACTGCATAGCTGGTCACCTTTTCCCTGGCGCTGTTCCCATTTCCCCCCTTTCGCCCATTGTAGCTGGCAGAAGGAGGCACTGAGAGCTCCACTATGATCACAAAGGGAGGAGCCCTCCTTGCAGTTGGATGGGGAGTTTGGTATTCACCTGTAGAAGCACCAGTTGTTGTACATGCCAGACTTTGTGAGGGCACTGCAGTGAGTATCTGGCCCCAAGGACAATGGCCAGTATATTGGCCATATTTGAACCTGTGAGAGGTTCTCAAGATGCCAGGGCCCTACTCCCATCAATCTATGGGAACTGCATTAGAAGAACAGGCCATGGTACTGCCTTCTCCCATACAGAAACTAGAGCTCCTCAAAAGGGGGCCACAAACCTAGGATTAGAGATAGAGCTCTCCAAGCCCACTGCTAGCCCCTGTAATGTACTAGGGGCTGCAGCAACCTATAAGATTGTGCTACCAATTCAAGAAGGGGATTGAAAGTGGTCAAGCCCTAGGGCAGACTGTGTTCTCTTTTCTGCCCTCTTTGATGTTGTGATCAGAGAAGTATTGGGTTCCAGACAAAGATTGAGTATTTGTACTCTCTCCTATCCCCCAGAACTCTTTAGGTGTTTGCCACTAATGAATGGTACAGGCAGTGGCAGGCAAGCATGATGCCTAAGAACAAAGATGCGAGGATTCTATGACTAGTCTCCAACTCAGAAACTCCAACCAGCAGGCATTGCTAGGGAAATATAACTATAATATTTGGGACTCTTGTTAAATGTAGTGATTCCTTACCCCCAGGATTCCAGGCAAGAGTTCTTACTCCCCTTAGACTTAGAGGAAGGTAGGACAGTGACCAAAGCCTTCCTCCAGACAGCAATGGATGTGGCAGGTTTAGCTGCCAGATAAATGGCCTTAGCAGTGCCCATGCAACACAGCTCATGGCTACAGTCCTTGGGTCTCCCCCAGGAGGTAGAGCAACCTATTCAGGACCTTCCATTTAAGAGCATTGCTCTATTTTTTTTCAGAGCAGACAGATACAAAGCTACATGATCTGAAAGACTCCCTAGGTTTGTATACTACTCAGGTTTCCAGGACGCATTTGCAGCCATCATCACTACTGAGATTCTCAGATCCACCACAGTAAGGCCTTACAAGAGAAGAGACAGAGTGTTTAAGCACTGCCACCCTACCCAGTTTTTCTTGACAAACCAGTTGGGCCCCACATGACTTTTGGCAGGCATTTTAAGGGTGCACCCAAGGATGGAATTCCAGTTTTTGCCCTAGGAACCATCCCACATTTTTATTTCTGAATCATTTGTCTGTCTTGTTGCATGGACCTGAGTTACCTTGGAACATTGGGTGCTCAACACCATAGCAACTGGTTACACCTTTCAGGTTTTTTTATTACCCTCCTTCCTCATCCTTCTTTGGGGTCCCCTCTTACAAGCAGCTCCTTGTTCAGGAGGTGGACTCTTTATGACCTATAGACGTAGGGGAGGAAGTTACTCAAGATACGAAGGGGAAAGAGTTTTACTTCTAATCCCAAAGCCAAAAGGCGGGGGTGGGTGAGGGGCAGCCAAAGCCAAAAGGAGAGGGGAGGGGCGGGGCATGGTGAAAGGGTGCTTCAGACTCATTCTAGATCTGACTGTCACCTCAACAGATGTCATGAAGTTGAAGTTCCACATGATCTTCTTGGCCTCCATCATCCCCTCTCTGGTATGCCACTCTCAAAAGATGCGTATTTCCTTATTTTTATTTTCTATGGTCACAGGCAATTCCTCTGGTCACAGGCAATTTTATGGTGTGGCAGTGCCAGTACCAATTCTTGGCACTGCCCTTCAGCCTATCTTCTATTCCAAGAATCTTCATAAAGTGCATTGCATTGGTGACAGCTTACCTGGAAAATCAAGGTATGAAGATCTTTCTTTAGTGTGAGTCATTGTTGAACCTGCTTATAAATGAACAAAAATCAACTCAGACCCCCTGCTCAAAGGAAAGAGTTTACAGGAGCAGTACTCGACTCTACCTAGGCCAAAGTCTATCTTCCAGAGTCCTAATTGCAAGCTATGTTAGACCTTATCATCCATGTCTGAGCCAACTCACTCACTATTCACATAAATTACATAACATCTTTAAAATATACTAGAAATGGTGAAAAAGTAAAAAAACTTAAGACAGGCTGCAGTGATGTGTTAATGCCTTCTGTCAGTCTTGGTCCAAATAATTGGAGCGTATTACTATCTTATAGCCAAAAGTTCTTCGAGTGATGTCCCTGTGGGTGCACCACTGTCAGTATCGGTCTTGTCTCGGCACCACGGAGCGGAGACTTTCAAGCTGTGTTCAGGCGGGCTGCGCAGACGTGAGCGGCGTTTCTGCCTTTGAAGTTAATGTGCGAAACCCCACTCCTCTTTCTTTGATACCTCCCTTAGTTCCTTCTTCACTGGCTATGGACTGAGCTCAAACCCTCTCCTCCTTAGTGCACTTCTGGTAAAGCAAAGAAGTAATTTAGTTAGACAGAAGGCCTGAAGTACCCAGGATGAATTTTCAATTTCATTTTCAATTTAAAAAACAAACAAACAAAAAAAAACCACAAACCAAACAAAAAAAACCGCCAGCAGTTTTTACCACCGCACAGGGGCACGCTGCAGCAAACTTCCAAAAAAACCCCAAAACCAAACAAAGAAACCAGGCACAGACGGCTCTGCTCAGACAGCTATATAGCGGCATAGTCTGGCACTGGGAGACATGTCAGGCTCTCCTAAAGACAAAAGATGCAACAAATGCCGAGACTCAATGCCAGCCTCTGATAGTCACAGCGAATGCATACACTGTTTGGGGGACACACATGTACCACAAAAATGTGTCCATTGTCGCAGCCTAACAGTGAGAGTTGGCAAGCGAAGAGAGCTTACAATACGCACTCTGTCCATTGACAAAGCCCTAGACCCTCCTAACTATAAACGGGGCAATAAGGGCTCGGCCATGACGTCCCCTCAGGGCAACCCCTCCAGCGCTTCACCTCAGAAAGCATGCTCCCTCCCCTCAAGAATGAGCAAGGGAGATAAACCGGGCATCTCGGGCATGGCAAAATCTGCAGCCTTCTCACTAACAGGCTCAAAAGCGTGCTCTAAACAGGTGGTGAAACCAGCTACCAGCCATCAAAAAGGTCACCTACTGAGGGCCCTGATGTAACAGAGGCACTACTGGCATTAATGGCACCTGGGATGCTGCAGGTACACTTGATAGCCCTGGCACAGTGCGAACCCCCAGCGCAGCCTTCACTGCGGGCACTGAGAAGAGGCAGAGCTAGCTCCAGCTGCCCTCCAGCAACTCACACTAACCCCATATTCCCCGAGGTATCAACTGCACCCATGCCACCACCACAGGCAACAGTGGACTTGGCAACGGGACAGAAATCATCATCCCATTGCAATTCCCCAAGGCGCAAAACACAAGCTCCATCAGTACATGACAGGAGGACTAGAACCAGCTTCCTCGCTGCGTCTTCGGCACAACGCCACTTGCGCTCCCCATTATCAGTAAGGGGCTTGCCACCCTCACCGCGATCACCTGCTTAGTCACAACTCAGTGCCTACCACAGAGATACAAGGAGTATTTTCTCCTCACAACACCCCTCCCCAGACAGAGCACATGCATCATTCGGGGCACACAGGTTACCACATTATCAACATCCTGATTGGCAGTACTATTCTAGACATAACAGCTGATGGTTCCCAACCCCTCATTGCTGTTGGTCGCCATGACACACCTCCACTGCCCTTCCTACACCTGCACAGAGATCACTGCCCTCTATATACTCAGATCCATTGCATTCCCCATCTGAGGGCATGGATCTCAAGGAAGAGCAGATTGAGGATGATCCTACCATCTAACAATCAGACATGCCACCAAATGATAACTTCTCCTCTGCTCCTAATGAAGCAGTTATCCCAAATGACCCAACATCTAGTGACGACCTCAGACAATTCCTGGAATTACTCAAGAGTGGCTGTCAGTCAGGAGGTCATTTTATCATAGGTGCAGAAAAAAATAAGACAGGCTTTTAAAAAACCTGCAGCCTTCTGCAAAATCCAGAATTGTTCTAGATGAAGCAATGCTTGAGGAGCCGATGAAGTATGGCAAACACCAGCCACAGCCCTCCTCGCCCCTCCCCCCCCCCAATGAACAAAAGGGCTTATAGAAAGTACTTTGTCCCATCAAACGGCATGGACTTTCTATATTTACACACTCAACCCAACTCTTTAATGGTTGATGCTGCGCGAATAAAAGGTTCTCAAACCTCCAACACAAAGCACATACATAGGACAAAGACCATGAACGCCTGGATGTCTTTGGGAGGAAAATGTATTCCTCCTCAACCCTTCAGGTTCGCATAGCCAACTACACAGCACTACTTGCCAATGATGCTTTTGATAATTATGCAAAACTAACAGAGCTCATGCAGCATATTGCAGAGGACAAGAGATCTATCCTTAAAGCAATCATTAAAGAGGGATATACTATATCCCTTATAGCGGTACAAATAGTCCTTGATGCCACAGATACTGCGGCAAGAGCTACTGCAATGTCTGTTGTAATGAAACATATCTCTTGCCTGCAAACAGCAAGAGTCCCTAAGGATCTCCAGGCCAAAGTAGAGGACCTGCCATTTGATAAAGCCAAATTGTTTGCTGCAGGGACCGACGAGGCCTTGTATTCTAGCAAGATTTGCTCACCATCTTATGCACGTTGGGGTGTACACTCCCTCTACCGAAGGAAGTGCTACACACCCTACCAAAGACACAAGGATAAAGCCTTTAACAGACAACAGCAGTATTGACCTTTTGAACAAAACCGCTTCTGACCACGAAACCAACGCAGAAGAGCCCCATACAATTGCTCTTCTGAGACTCAGGCCTCTAGGCAGCATGTTTGAAAATTTGGTCAAGGATCTGCACAACCTCCCCTCCACACCAGTACCAGGCGAGTCCAACATATTTCACCACCGCTTGCACCCCAAAAGTCCTTATCTCCTTGCAGTGGTGGACCAAGGCACAGAACTTCTGCAAAGGAGTGCCCTTCCACCACAATCAGCTGTCCAAACAGCTCACTATGGATGCCTCACTGATAGGTTGGGGCACACACTTTCAACAACAATTCGCACAAGGGAAGTGGTTCAAACACCAGACCAGACTCCACATAAATCTGCTCGAGCTTCGAGCAGTTCACAACGTGTGCAAACACTTCCTCCCACATATCTGAGACTCCTCGGTGCGTATCGTTATTGACAACATGATTACTATGTCTTACATCAACGGGGTGCAAAATCCCAGTCGCTATGTGGTGAGGAAATCAGGCTTTGGAATTGGTGTATCTGCCACAACATACCTACATGGGGACAAGAATATCATGGCCAATACCCTCAGCCACAACTTTCTCACAGAACACGAGTGGGAACTACACGGTCAGATCACCCACAAGCTGTTCCAATGCTGAGGTCTACTACAAATAGATCTCTTTGTGACCAGACAGAACTCCAAATGCCCCAATACTGTTCGAGAACGGGCATAGGACGTGACTCCTTAGGAGATGCAATGCTATTCCCATGGAATACTCACCTGTTATATGCCTTTCCTCCTATTCCTTTCATCCCCAGAGTTCTCCAGAAGATACAGGCAGATGGGGCCCGTGTAATTCTAATAGCCCCAGCGTGGCCTCGACAGATATGGTTCTCATGTCTTTATCAATTGTCTCTATGACCTCCTACCCACTTCCGACACGCCTGGACCATCTCTCCCAGAACAAAGGACAATACTTCATCCCCAGCCGCAAACACTACACCTGACGGCATGGTAGTGGAGCGCCCATGGGGACACACATCTCGAAGAACAATCGTTACTGCACTGAGTGAGTAACTTCTCTATTATCTTCCTTTTTCTAAAATAGAGGCCTGTGACTCTTTTGGGTTTGCTCCCTGGTGATAACCATGCTATTTTTATAAGCCAGCCAAGCAATTCAAGTCAAAAAAGATTGTGTAATAGGTCTACCACAAATGTTCAGTAATGCTTTTTATAGTTTCTGGAGACTAGTCAGGATGAGAGTTCCATTGTGCTAGATGTTCTAACATCCCTAGTTTATATGAAGCAGTTATTATAGTGTAACTGCTAAATTTCCTAGCAGTTACATGGCTACACAATGCCCCTTTGGGGGTGGGGTCAGCAGTGCTTTTCCTGGCTCCACTCCCAGGGAGCCCCCTGCAATCCTACGCTGCTGCCTCTGAAGCTGGTCCATGAGGGGAGCCAGCTTTAAAAATAGGCTCCCTGTGCAGACTGGCTCCTGCCTGCTGCCCTGCGCTGCTGCTTCTGATACATCTTACAGAGCGGCTTCTGTTTGTGACAAGCCCAGGCCCGCCACAGACAGAGGGTGCTCCATGGCATCATCCTTCCCCCCGGCCCCTCCCGTGGACAGAGGCTTCTGCTGCGAAGCAGCCTCTGTCTGTGGCGGCCCGGCTCCCCCCTTCCCTCCTTCTCCACCCTCCTCGTGGACAGGGGCTGCTGCTGCCCTGCACTGCTGCCTCTGACACAGAGGCAACAGCATGGGATGGCAGGTGGCCCCCCTGTGTGCTCTTCATTGAAAACTTATGGATTGGGACTGAGCCAGCATGCCAGTCCTAGGGTTTTTTGTTTTTTGTTTTTGTTTTTTTAATGCAGAGCATACCGGAGGGGTGGGGGGATTGTTGCAGCAAACTGGGACCACTAATCATTAGCAATCATTGGCAATCATTGGTTCTCTTCTGCTTCTTCAGGTATTTACTGCTTTAGATCAGTGGTGGGCAACCTGCGATCTGTGGGTTGTAGGTGGCCCATTGGGATTCTGTGTGGAGCCTGGGAGACATTTTGTTTGCCATTGCCCATGGCCGGGTTGCCAGATTCTGCTGGCTTCTGTACATATAGGTTTTTTCTACCGGTATTACTAAAGAAACATGCACGTAAAGGAAGGGCACCATGAAGTGAAGTACATGCTTATTGCATACAACATAGACTGGGCATCCAGTCAAAGCACTGCTATGGTTCAGTTGGCACACTGCAAATTTTAGGCATGCAAGTGCAGTGAGCAAAACTACCCTCTCCTGGGAGACCATCTTGGTTATGACAAACTTGTGGTCCACTCACTAGTCTAGGTTGCCCATCACTGCTTTAGATATTGTGCTTATAAGCACAATGCTGCACTCTGCTTTTTCAAAAGGAACAAGTCCTACATAAAGCTAATTCCTAGGGCCATGTCTGTGATACAAAATGTTGCCCTAACTTACATCAGCATACAGCTCCTGAGTAATTACATT
This sequence comes from Rafetus swinhoei, assembly GCA_019425775.1. Taxonomy (NCBI): domain Eukaryota; kingdom Metazoa; phylum Chordata; order Testudines; family Trionychidae; genus Rafetus; species Rafetus swinhoei. The sequence continues at coordinate 223,944,896 of CM033424.1, read as the reverse complement.
TCATGGGCATAGCTACACTTTGCTTCTTGTGTTTGTAGTGCTTGTCCTTACTATATTGACTTGTACTCTGAGGTGTTTGCGGCGTTAGAGTTTAAATCGGTGTAGTGGAACAGTTATGTCAGTGGAAGTGAGTTTAAGCATAGACACTTCCATGGGTAGGTTTACATAAGCTGCCTTGCTGTCAAATGGGGGTGTAAAAAATCAGTTAAATGTAACTGTGTAGCCATTAAAAATCCTAAAAATGACATGCACTATGGGCTCTGCAGTGTAAAGCCTATATAGAAGTGACCCTGGCCAAACAGCAAACAATAGACAAAATTGGTTTAGGACAAATATAGGGTAGAGACATAACTGAAAGATACTTGTGAGGATTCATACCAGAGTACCAGGTGAAGCAGTTTAATGACTGGACTCAGGCCCATTGATGGGAGGGAAAAGGGGGCAACTGTCCCACAGCCTGGTGATTCTAAAAAGCCTGGAGCTCCCACTTCTGGAGCTCCCACCACTACTGTAGCAGCCGGAGCTGCAGCCTTTTACGTTGCCACTAGAGTGCCCGCATGTCACACTCCAAGAGGCTCTCAGGGCTGGGAAAGGGTCGGTGTGACGCACTTCGAGCGGTGCGGAGAGCTAGCTGTGCATCCGGCTCCCCAAGCTTGTAAGCTGGATCCTGGCATCCAGTCGCTCCCAGGTGCCCGGCCCCTCTTCCATGGAGCTGGCTTTATTGCAGGCTCTGCAATATAACTTTATACTGCAGAATCCACAGCGCAGGCTGACAGCTGGCTCCCTGCGAGCGGGAGCTGGCATGTAACAGTAATGGCATGTACCTGTTTACATCCCTACTGTCGATCTAACTGTAGTGTAGACCAAACCTAGTAGTCATGGAAGGCATTTTCAGTTTAAAGTTGCTCTATACACAAAGTCCAATCAGGGAAGCTGATAACTATGTCGGGCCCCTGGGCAGGGTTGGCTAGGGGGTTGCTCCATGCTCCTGGGAGCTAGCTCTCAGCACCACTCGGAGTGTGTCACACTGACCCTTTCTCGGTGTGCACCATGCGGGCACTCTGGTGGCAATGTAAAGGGCCGTAGCTCCGTCTGCTACAGTAGTGGTGGCAGAAGTGGGAGCTCCGGGCTTTTTAGAATTACCAGGCCATGGGACAGTTGTCCCCTTTTCCCTCCCATCAATGGGCCTGAGTCCAGTCATTAAACTGCTTCACCTGGTGCTCTGGTATGAATCCTCACAAGTATCTTTCAGTTATGTGTCTACCGTATATTTGTCCTAAACCAAATATTTTGTCTATTGTTTGCTGCTTGGCCAGGGTGTAGGAACAGCCTGTATATTAGCTAGGGATGTAAAGGTTTAACCGGTGGGGTTGGAGCAGTCCAGACCTGTGGCTGGGGGGGGCCCACGGCACACAGGGGCTGCTTCAGCTCACCCTGGAGCAGCCTCTGTCTGCAACTGGTGTCCCAGGAGGTACAGCCCTTGCCTGCAGTGGGGAGGGGTTCCAGCCCAGCAGTGGTCCGGGGGAGGAGGGAGCACACTCCAGCCAGGCTGGAGCCTCCACCCACCCTCCCTGCTTGTCCTCCTGTAATTGGTTAACCGGTTAGACAATATGTTTAACTGGTTAGCCAATTGAACGAGATTTTATAGCTCTAAGATTAGCATTGGAAAAATCCTAAGAAGGCAAATTTGCCTATTTTTGCCAGCTGTAAATTCAGCTAGTGGCACAGACATTCACTTAGGTTCATATTTGATTCTCAGTTCCACATCAAAATTTGTTTTTTGTTGAGATTTTTTTCTAGCTGCCCATCTTGCAAACTCAATCTCTAGACAGAAAGCTAAATTGTTTCATTGTGTGAAATCACTAGTTGTAGATTATACATTTGTAACCTATGATTGCAAACAACTTTGCTGTATGAATAAAAATGGAATCCTGTTCATTTACATACGCATCCTCTCCAAGTCTCTTACCAGTTTTTCTAATCAGTGAGGAGTACTAATCTCAGATTTTTTTCAAGTTCTAGAGAGCTGTTCGTCAATGGGTGTGTGTGTGTGTGTGTTTAATTTAAAAATACTGTAGTTGAAATTTGAGGTCAGGTGTCTAATGATGTCAGCAGTAGTGCATGTGTTACAGAGAACTGTAGAATACACAGTGAACATTCTCAGTGTTTTTGCTCTTTACACATAGTTTACTTCTACTTTAATAAATGTAAAGAAGCTAATATTTAAATCAAACACTTAAGACTTTAGGTGTGGATTTTACAAGACCTACTAAATAGTCTTGTATATAAAAAAATATTGTTGTTTGGAAGAAAATTTTCAAATGAAGAAACTAGTGTGCCTTTCCATACTAACAAATATTGGGGCTTGTTGTGGCCTTCATTCTTAAAGGAACAAAAGTAATTTGAAATCTTAATTAATTGAAGGGTTGAAAGTTCCAGATGAAGCTCTCATTCTTCCTGCCAATTGGTTTGTTCAGAATATTATTCTATTTTTATAAATATTTTTCCTCTCCCCTTCTTACTGTGTGAAAGACCTACAGAAACAGGACACTGACTATGCCTAGGAATCCAGTATAACTTAACAATAAACTAGGTGCAATTAAATACACAAAGTAAACAAATTTAGAAATAGATTGTTTTATATATTCAACTATATGGCAATTTTTTCCATAAAAGTGTGACTTAACAGTTAAAAGTGACTTTATCAACTTAACAGTGCCCCCAGAAAATTTTTGAAACCCTTCGTGTTAGCTCAAGTGTTCTATCTCCCTCCCCTTCTTTTTCTTCTTTTCCCTTGGTGATTTTCTTCTAAGGGCATTTTACAGGAAAACGTGATCATCATTACTTAAGCAGTAAGAGCAGTTGAACCTCTTATTCTCTTGGAAGTCATCTTTGACCTTGTAATTAGTTGCAGGAAAAATAAGCTTCTGAATAAGGAATGGTGATTTAGTCTTCTGGATTGTGCTGATACTTCCTTTTTTTTTTCCTTAAAAAAATGTACTCCCATGCTTCCTCTTGATATGTTTCTGTACATACCACTGGACTCTCCATGTCTGCACTCACACCTCATACAGCTCAAATACAAACTTGCACCCACTGTTTTATAGCTGTCCAGAGGAGCTTCTTTCCTTTGACCCCTCTAGACAGTCCTCAGCGTGCCCATATCCCTAATAGGTTCCAGTTGCTTCATGTTAAAATTGTTCCCTTTTTGATGAATGATGAACCTTTTAAGTATCATTTAGGAAACTGATTTTAGTACCTCAGTAAGCTCAGTTTAAAAAAATAAATTCATTTGTTTCTATATTTATATTTTTTTGAGTTAGGATGTTAGGAAGTACTTGAGATTTCATTTTTACTTTAAGGTCAATTACTTTTTTGGCAAAGAAGGGAAGAAAGCATCCAGAGTGGAAGCATTCCTTAGATGAATTGATGTATAAATGGCTGTGCTGAGAGAATAACAAAGAGTCTGTTGTGCTGTTATACAAATGAGCCAATGCAGAACACGGGTAGAAGCAATTCTAAACAACAAAGATTTTGCTATTATGCAAAATAGGTCTGGTATTAAAAATGGGAAGAGAAGCAGAAAATTAGGATAGAATTTTTTAAATTGAATATTTTTCAGTGTTCCACAAGAAATCAGTAAACTTCAAAGCAATTTCTGTTGTTGTTGAAGGCTTCCAATTTTGCTATTAGATTGGTGCTTGTTCACTTTCTCCTCCCCTTCTTTTGACAGTACCGTCTATTCCTTAAAAGTTTGCTTCTATTAATATTTGACTACATGCTTTTTTTAGTGCATGGTCTGGCTTTATATTTTGAGTTTTTAAGCGCATAGTTGAAATTATGAAGCATTTAGTGCTTCCCCTCCTCCCCCCCAATAGAAGCTATTGTTTCTGGATGTGCATTACATAAATGTAAGGGAGATGGTTTTAATGTATGGCTTGAAGTATTTTTTTCTGCCAAGGAAATAGTTTAACAGGATGTTAAGCCCTGATCCAAAATTAGGCCCTGACTCAGCTCTTAAGCAAGTGCGTAAGTATTTTATTGGATCAGGGCATTAGTTTTACTTTGATCACTGTCTGAAATCAATGTGTGACAAATATTCTGCCAGGGTTCCAGTACCATTCCAATTTAGCTGCACAACTCCAAAATCTTCATTCTGAACAGTGGTTTTAGAAAACTGTTTACTGTTGAAGAAATATAGGATCCATTGAAAATGAAATGCTTGGTTGCACTCTTTTTGGTTTTACGGAAGATTGTGAGTGGCAACTAGTATCTAGTGAAGAAAAGGGGAAAATCAGCAGAGGCTGCTTTTTCCTACAAATAATTCTGAAGCACCCTGCTTCCAGGTACATAATATGGTATTTGTTAAAGGATTTGAGATAATATTTATGAGCAAAACAAGAAAACTGAGCTATGTCCATGGAACTGACATAGGACATTAGAGGCCAGTTTTTGTTGCAGTCCTTGGCAGGGAAAGGGAAGACATGTCCCAAAGACTAAAAATCAGGACTGGACCCATCTGTACTTGATTCAATTTCAGTGTCTCAAGCTGAGTATGGTTAATAGTTACTAATTTTTTTACATTTGTGTCTTTCTTCTTGAGGGGTTTCAGAAAGTCTTCCTGTCTTGGACAGTGGACTCTGGAAAAATTATTTATGAAGCATACTGCTTTTTTCAAAATCTGAATCTTTATTACTATTGAACTAAGACTATAGGAACTGCTGTACTTGATCACAAGCTGGGAAGAGCCTGTTTCTCACTTCAGCGCTAGATCTCATTGGTGAAAGTATGAGAGGCTGTGTGTTAAACTTTGGCAAGTGATGTTCCAACTGCAGAATTTTCGGGAGCATACAAAAGCCGAAATGATAATGGAGAGAAGTCGTATCCCCCAAAGCCATGGAAGGCTTTTTTCAAATGGAGGTTGAGAGAGAAATATATTGACTGGCAAAGACTCATAATTGGAGAACTAGAGACCTTGGTGAGATTCAAGTAATTAAAGAGGACAGTGGAAATTCCTTAATTATTTTCTGAAGAAGTGAGTTTTACCCATGAAAGCTCATGTTATAATATATTAATCTCTAAGGTGCCACAGGACTGCTTATTGTTTATAACATTGAGTTGAGTGGGGAAGTTGCTAGTGCTGATGGAAAAAGCAGCCACTGCTTTTCTTGAGACTTTTTGCTGCTATAATTAAGTAGGAAAACTACGGCGCTTGTCAGGTGTTGGTGCTGAGGAGACTGGCCTGTTCTGGAAAATGTCTGACAGAACCTACATCTCCAAGAAAGAGAAAGTGATGCCAGGCTTTAAAACTGTAAAAGACCACTTAACTCTTTTGCTTGAAGGGAATGCTGCTGGGGTTTTTAAGCTTACGCCACTCCTGGTTTACCATTCCAAGAACCCTTGAACATTTAAGGGTATAATGAAAGCTGCTGTGCATGTCATGTGGAAGTCAAATCACAAGATTTGGGTAACTGGTAATTTTGGACTACTGATTCTTTCACGATTTTGTATCTGTAATTAAATTGCTTTGTGCCAAAAATTATATTCCCTTCAAAATTTTGTTTGTGTTAGCACACCAAGACACCCAGCTTTCCTAAATGATTTTCATCCTGACATCAAAGTTGTGTTTCTTCTTAACACAGCCTCCTTGTTGCAGCCAAAGGGATCAAGGAGTTAAAGATCATTTAAGACTTACTACACCCATAAAACCTTTGCACTGGCAATTAGGGCTACAAAAGGAGAAGAAGCTTCTGCTCTGAAAGGTTTCTGGAGGGGTTAGAACATTTTCGCTGCAGTAAAGAACATTGGGGAGCATTGGGCTAAAGGGATGTAAAATCCCATTTAATTAGTTAACTAGTTAAATGTAATATTGAACTGGTTAACCAATTAAAGAGGGGACCGGTGGGGGGCTAGGGTAGCCCTCCTCCGTGGACACGGGCTGCTCTGGCTCGCTGGAGCGTCCCTCCCCACTGCAGGCTTCCCGGGGCTGGAGCAGCCCCTTGCTGGCAGGGAGCTGCTCCAGCCCCCACTGATTAACCATTCACATCCGTATTGGGATGAAGTCATGCAGAACCACGTGAATGGGGTTTTGAAAATTTTTTGCCTTCGGTTTGTTAATGATTTTAAGGAGTTTGAGGAGACTTTGAGGAATGTCGCTGAAAATATAATTGAGATGGGAAAGCAACTCGATCTTGAACTGGAGGTGGGTGATGCAGAGGGCTTGTTGGACTCACACACATAAGGTTTGTCTAATGATGACCTTGTGCGATTGGATGCACAAAAGATTGTGAAAGAGAAGGTTGCATAGGTGTTGGCTGAGATGCCCCCACCCAAAATATTCACAACTAAAAAGTCTGAGGCCTTTAAGATCGAGGAGGCCATGGGCTGGCACTGTTTGAGGAGCAAGACCCCAACTCTCCAGAGTTGTCAGAAATGCCCTCACATGTTATACGAAGATTTATCTTGAGAAAAAGAAGGTAACTATCTAGACTTCCCTAGAAAGTTTTTTAAAGAAAACTGCCCCAAAGGAACCAGTACCATCAGCCTCCTCCTCCTCCTCTAATAAAACCTGCCTTTCTTCAACCAGCATTCAGGTTAAATAAAAATAATTTCTTAGTCAATTTTATTTTTTCTGCTTTAATTACTGTTGCCTACAATTCTACATTGCAATCTACAAAATTTCAGCTAGGGAAGTTAAATATCTGTTAATTGAATAGTCGATTAACCTCATGAATTCTTATCGGTTAGTCGACTATTCTGTAGTCCCTGGGCAGCCCATGTCTGGGGGGAAGGGGTCTGAGCTCCCAGACCTGGCATGAGCTGGAACTGAGCTGGGCTGCCTGCCTGCCTGTTTCCTAATACGCTTTAGATACAGAGCTACAGCGGGGGTAGATCCAGGACCCAGTGCAAGCCAGGACTGAGCTGGGCTTCTGGCCAGCCTGCTAAAAAATTTACTGGCAAGGGGAGGGTGGGGGGGGAAGGGAAATGCATGTAGTCTGTAGCATTAACCTATAAGGTTTTGCTTATCGTTTAATTGCCTATACTATTACATCCCTAATTTCAGCTACATTATGGGGGAAAATAGGCTTTTGTGGGGTAGCCTGGGATTCTAACGGCCATTTATAACATTGTTTCTATGGAAAAATGTGTTCCGAGTTCCAGGCAACCTACTTATAAATGAACTTTTAGAACACAACCCATTCATAAGTTGGGGACTTACTGTATTTCTCTCTTAGTTTTTTTGAGCACTACCTTTCAGTTTCACTGGATTTCCTTTGTTCGTGTGCTCCGGTACCTGTTTGACATACCAGTTTTTGACAATACAAGTTAATGGAACAGCAGTCAAACAAAATCGTCAGTGAATCATATCTACTGAAAATACAGTCCCAGTAGTATGTCTCTTCATTGAAGATAGCAATCAGGGAGGCTGTTCCCATTAGAACTGTGATGAGAGAAACAGCATTTGATGTGGAAGGTTAGGAGCAAATTAATGAGACATTAAAAAAATCTATATTTTAAAATTGGTTACTGCAGTATGCCCTACTACTGACCCTTCCTCCTCATGTTTCATTTCAGTAAGAACATAAGAATTGCAATACTGGAACATACAAGCCATCCATTTAGTTAATTATCCTGGCGGTGGTGAATACTGGATGCATCAATATAACGATACAGAAAACCCTGTAGTGGACAATTATGAAGTAACCTACCAGTGAGTTAGTGGCTGGCTCAGGACCTGAATCATGAGGATTTACATCCTACTTTAGCACTTGAGCATTATAATTAACTATCAATGTTTTCATGGTGTCTCTCTAAGTACCCAATTATATTTAAATCCTATTAAGATCTTTACCTCAGTGGTATCCTGTGGTAACAAGGTCCAGAGGTTATTCATTGTGTAAATATGTTTATTTCTAATGTGCTTTTTCTTACCCAATTTCTAATCCATGACAGTAGCTAATTTCTAAGTACAGGTTGGACCTCTGTAGTCCTGACTTCACTTATCCAGTAGCATCTTTGGTTCTGGGCTGTAGCACTCACGGGGAAAAGCTGAGGTCTTGAAATCAGCAACTTCTTCCTCTTTCTTCCAGAGCGCTGCAAATAGTTCATTTGTGGCATTCAGGTTCAGGGAGTGGGGGACGAATGGGGCTGGATGGGGTACTTTTGAGGGTAGAGGCAGGATGGCCGCAAAGCCCCCTGGGTGGGGACCAGGAGCACAGCCATCCAGCCAGCAGCAGGGGCCCGGGAAGCAGCTCATCTGCTGAGGGACTTGATGTTCTCCAGTAGGGCTGCACTCATGGGGCTCTGCATCCACCCTGCCTCTTTCCCCAAAGTGCCCCTTCCCCTCCGCCCCCACTCGATTAATGCTGTCCCCTCTACTGCCACTGGAGAGGAGCCTGCAGCTGTCAGCGGCAGAGGAGCTGGCATTGACCTTCCCTGGTCGGGCAAATTCCCTGGTTCAGGTCAAGTAGTGAGGGTGCCAGACCAGGAAGGTACAACCCAATGACTTTCTCACCCTGATTCCATAATTTTTTAAGGGACATAGTGTTTTTGAAAGACTTTACAAACTGCCACTTGGCTGTCCTGTAACACACAATTCTAATATTTTTTTCAGAGACATGGATGTGGGTGGACTTGCCCACTGTTGGAACAGGCATCAAAATAGAGTCAGATGCCAGAGCAGAAGTCAGGAATCCGAGCTGAGGATACCTAGAGCAAGGCAAGACAGGAGTAGGGAAAAGGCTAAGGTTGAAACAAGGTGGGGGTAAGGCTGGGAACAAGTGGGCTCTGGTGCTATTGCAGCTGCAGGAAATTGCTTTGAGCAGCTGTCAAACTGCTGCTGCTGGGCGTGAGTTGGCCTAACTCTTCTTGCCAGTCACTCTGCATAGCTAGCTAAGCAGTCTACTGCAGGCCAACTGTGCTTGTTAGATTGCCCACACACTGGCTATGCTGCAGGACCTGACTCTTGATAATATTGGAAAGACGTGATTGTACTGCTCGGAAATGTCCTTGTTAACAGGTGTAAAATTCTGTTTTTAATGATGTGATGACGCAGTCGGGGTTACCCCGACTGCACCCCCATAGCAGCAAGAACAGACTCCATCAGCCAGTAGAATAGAGGGTTTATTGCTTCTCCAGGATACAGCACAGCATAGACGTGCTATTGCTACAGGAGTCTGGGCCAGGATGCCTCCGACCCCTTGAGATGGGGTCCCTTGGCCCCTAGATTCCAGCCCCCTCCTTAGACTGGTTCCTCCATGATTCCAGCCCAAGACTGACCCTTCCCCCGAACACTCACTCCCCTAGTTCCCTTGCTGCCCCAACTCGTCTGACCCGTTGGGTCTTTGTCTATGTGACTTAGGCAGCCCACCTGCTGGGCAGTGCTCACAGGCAGAGGCCAGTAGGGGTCATTCACAGCCCACAACCCAAGCACAGCAACTAGGAAGGTACTGACACTACATCACAACATGTGGGTGAGTCAGTGGCAATCACACCTCAAAATGCAGGGGGACCCTGGGATACAGAGCAGACACACCCCCACTACGTCACAAATGATCATTTCCATCAGTTGTTCTAGAACTGAAATAGGGTTGACTGGTCTCAAATTGCTAAGATAATCCTTAGTGCCTTTTGAAAAGGTAAATACAATATTTGTTGCCCTCCAGTCCATTGGCATAGTAGCTGATCTTAATCTGTGATATTTTTTGCTAGCAGTTTGGGCATTTCATCCAAGACTTCTGAACAAATTTAAGGATTAATATATCCCATTCTGGTTACTTATTTTATCAATCTGTTCTAATTCTCCTTGACATTTCAATCACTGGCAATACAGCCAATTCTTTTCAGATTAATAAAGATGTTTTGTGTTTACCGTAGTTTAGCGAATATAACACGCACCCGTGTATAACCCACGGGTTTTCTTTTTTGTGTAAAAGAACCCTTAGATTGCCCGCAGGTCCTGCATTCATCCATTCACCGCATTCATGCCCAGGCCCTGTGCAACCGCAGCCAGGCACAACCCACCCTCCTCCGGACGGGGGAGGAGAGAGCGCAGCGCAGGCACGCTGGCCGGCCTGCGGGAGGGGAGCTGCACTCACCCCCAGGCCCCGCGCAGCCGCAGCAAGGCACAACCCACCCTCCTCCGGGCGGGGAAATGGAGAGCCCCCAGGTCCCATGAATAAAAATAAACGTGTATATCCCACGGACATGTATACCCCGCGGAGGGGGGGGGGAGCGGGTTTGTAAAAACGTGTATAACCCACGGGTTATATACGCTAATTTACGGTAAATATTTTCTCCCCACCCAAAACAAAATGAAAAACCCCAACCAGATCATGGTGAAGATTGAGACAAATCTTTTCTTTATTTCAATGTCTTTATCCTCATTTAATTTTTTTATGTACTAATAATCCAGTGGACTGACTGGATGCCTGTGGCTGTGCTTAATATCTTATTATCTAATTCTGTTTTAATTCATCTGTTTTTCTACCTTGCATTTCACCAGCCCTATTTGTGTTCTTTTCTATTTAAGTGGGATTGGCTTTCACTCATTTGGTTGACTGTGGAGTTTTTAAACTCTCCAGTGGTTAAGTATGGGTTTTCTTTAAATTCTGGTATTCAGATTTTAAACTTCAGCTGAGAAAAAATTAAAATAGGAATAAACTGGCTGGGAGAAAACACTGTTACAAGTTTTACCATGCCAGCTAGAGCCAGTATTGAAAAATCAAACTTGGAATAAGGTTTGCTTTTTGCAAAGACACTTCACTTGAAATGTGAGAGCTTTTAATGGTTTTTCAACTTAAATATTTTAAGTTGGAACCCCCTATTGTGGAAACAGATGTCAAGATTTTAACATGAATATTTAAAGTACAGTTAGGACACATCTATTCTGCTAAAGTGAACTGCTCTATAGGAAGTGTTTGGGGGTACAACTGTAGTATAACAACTTCCCTGAACTGCTGTTTGTTGTACATATACACTTTATTATTTTTGCTTCACATGTGCAATAATTGAACATCCTGGGTCAGACTCTGGCAGTGGCTTGCATACTGTTCACCCCCACTAAAGCCAGACAGATGTAAATTGGTTAGAATTTGGCTCTCTGACCTTAAATTCCACAGTTTGCAATGCAGTTAGAGAGTTTGTTCTTTGTATGCAGTTTGCCTCTCCATGCCACATTTTTCTCTATTGATTAGTTGCATAGGATAATGTAGCAAGAGAGGGAGTAAGACTTTAGAACCTGGAGAAGCAGAATAACTAAAAGTAAGTCTGAATCACTCCTAGAATAAAAGGGAAATATTAATTTCTTCTTTGAATGCTGGTGCCTATGTGTATTCCACACATGGTATGCACTGCACGTCATGATTTGCGCCTATACCCTGGAGTTCCTTATGCTCAGTACTAAGAGTGTAAGGAGAAGTATGGACCAAGCGCCTCTCCAGTTTTCTTACTACTGTATGGCATGAGTTGCAATCCTCCGTGTCCAAAGCTGCTTCATTGTGATAGTATCCGTAAATGCACAATAAATAGCTTTTAGTATTTTACTGATTCTCAGTCTTTTCTATTAGCTTTTAATAGTTGGCATAAAGTAGTTTTTCCCTTGCTTGGGTACCCTGCCCATGTGCTGCCCCCCACTTAGAGAGAGTATAGCCAGAGTACAGGGATCAAGAACTGTCTTCCCTTCCCTTGCTACTGATCAGTGACAACAGTGCCTTTACTGCTTTGGGGAGGTTCACATCTTTGCCAAGTGCAGCATCTCCTTGAACTGAGAGCGACAGGAGCTTCAACTGAGGCAGTAACCTGTGGCAAAGCTTGAGACCCCAATTAGATGCACACCAGGAGCAATCCTAGTCATGCGATACATTGGCCTCAGCAGCACTCCTGAATATGAGTTCTGGAGCAGAAGCCAGAGCTGTTACGCCCAAGACTCTGGCCTCTCATAAGAAAAAAGCACTTTCATGGACACAAGACCAGATGCCCTTTCAGATCTGTTTGCAAAAGAAGGGATCTTTCCCTAACTCCTTACAAATTAAATGAGTCTTTGCACCCACATCTTAAAGCCTTAGATCCGTTAAAGCCTCCCAGCTGCAAATGTAAGATGCAGAAGAGGAAGAATCTGATATTAGGAATATTAAAACATTGAAATGAAAGTTTCAGTGATTACACGGTTACATGCTGGGGACAGGTGTCTTCCACCTGCTTTCCGTGCTGCTGCCTCTGATACCAGCTCCTATCTGCCCTTCCCTGTACAGCTGCCTTTGATAGAGGCAGTTTCATAGGATTGGGGAATCAATGCAGTTGACTGCATGACACATGTATGTGGACACCGCAGAAGACCAAGGTACTTATCAATATTTTGGTGGTAAGAGCAATCAGTCTGTAATACATTCCTCCACTTACATGGTCTTGTCATATCAGGATAACATCAAACTACATTGTGACTATCTTCTACATAAATAAGATTAAAATTCTGTAATGGGTAAGTGTCAGGGACAATAAACAAATTCACAGTCACCTTTAACTTTTCTTGGCTCCAGCCCTGCTGCTGCTCTAGCCCTAATGGGGTTGATCTAGTCCTAGTCAGCTGCTCCCGCAATCTGTAGCTGTCCCATTCCTAGTCATTGCTTCAGCCCTGGAGCTGTTGCTCCAGTGACTCTGGGGCTGACAGGTGTTACTGCCCTATCCCAGAAGTAGTCCCGAGGTCTTGGAATCTCAGGGAATTCGTGACTTCTGTGACAGAATCTCTTTCTTGTACACAGTCAAGGAGGAGCAAAATCTCTTCCTCTCCGCATAGAAAGAGTGCACTTATGAAACTGATATATCTTGAATAACATACCACACTTTCAGTGATGTACCTCCAGGGGACTCGAAACACTCTGGTGGATGGTCTCTGCAGATAGTTCTCCACAGACCACAAGTGGGAGAATTGCAATTCAGACCTAAATGAAATCTTCACTCAGTGTGAACACTGTCATGGGACCAGCTTGCTGCCCAGATGAACAAGAAGTTCAGTCTAGACTGGTCCATAACATCAAGACTTCAGATATGGCATGCCATTCCTCCCATTCCACTGCTACTCCAGGTTCTGTGGAAAAATTAATCACAACAAAATGCAAGCCAGTCTCATTGCACTAAGCTGGCCTAGACAGTTTTGGTTTCTGGACTTGCTGTCCTCCCATCAGCATCTGACCTTTTGTAGATTTACTAACTCAGGAGAATAACCTGGTATATGGATGGGCATCAAACCTAAAGCGTTCATGTTCAGAGACAGTGCAAACTATTCTCAACGATGGCAGAAAAGACTCGACCAGAAAATTCAGTGTAGCTGACATGGAGGCATTTTTTGTACATGAACTCAACAAAACCATTTAATTCCAGAGACAGCAGGTAGTCTAGAATGAAAGGAATATCTCCTTACTCTTAAGAATTGGATCTTCATTTAGCTTGCTCTGGATCTGCCTAGGAGTAATCAGTGCCTTCCGTCACTGAGTAGATGGCGGTTGTGTTCTTACTCATTAGATCGCAGTCAGGATCGCAGTTTTCCCATCAGGAATGAAGCTAGGGTGCAGGCACACAGATACAGAAAGGTAGCAACCCAGAGTACTGTTCACACTTTGAAGCATTATGCTTTCATCCAGTCCCCTTCTGCAGATGCAGCTATGTATGCTCTCTTCATCTTTGCACACCAGTCCTATTTGAATATTGCTTGCCAGTGAACCACGTGTGAAATACATCCTCTCCATGGATCATCGCTTTGTAGTGGTGTACGGAGCCATTTAGTCTAGACGTGCCCTAAGTTTCCAGCGGTCCCATAAAATTTGTATATAGCCACCAGTCCTCTAACAGCCCAATAAGCAGTGGGAGTGTTGGTAATGCTGCTAGACAATATTGACCTCGTGTGGTCTGGAAAATTCTCTGGTTTGGAACTGGTCAGTTCCCAAGCATGCCAGACTAGAGATGTTCAACCTGTAGTTAAAGAATGGTGGTATGAAGAAAAACACTTTAGGAAGCCATCTGCAATTCACATATCCAAAGAATTAAACTGGCAGGTTGGCTCAGTAGAAAACACATATGCCCAGGAATGTGAGAACTCAACTCTAGAGTGTTTGACTTCTGCTCATGGGGGACTCAAGTTGTTCTTGGCATACAGATTAACACCAAGGCCCATGATAGTGTTCTAGAAAACAATCCAGTCCTCAAGAAATGTTATCTTATTTGCCTCAGCCTAACCAAGGAGCACAAGTGGCTTGGAATTATTAAATGTCAGTGGAAATATAGATTCAACTTTCAGAAACAGACACCCATATATTAGGGATGTAATAGTGTAGTCAATTAACCAATAAGCAAAAGTGTATAGCTTAATGCTATAGACTACACACATTTTCCTCCTCCTTTCCCCCCGCCCCCCAATCTCCCAGTAAATTTTTTAGCGGACTGGCCAGGTCAGTCCTGGCTCACGCCAGGTCCTGGACCTGCCCCTGCTGTGGCTCTGCATTTAAAGTGTATTAGGAGCCAGGTAGGTCGCTTGGTTCAGTTCCAGCTCGTGCTGGGTCCAGGAGCTCAGCCCCTCCTCTGGACAGGGGCTGCTGATCACCTTGTGCTGCTGCCACTGTATCAAAGGCAGCAGCGTGGGGCAACAGGCAGCCAGTCTGCAAGGGGAGCTGGTTTTTAAACTGGCTCCCCTTGTGGACTAGCTCCCACCTGGCACCCCACGCTGCTGCTTCTGATACAGAGGCAGCAGTGTGGAGTGGCAGGGGACTCCTCAGGAGTGGAGCTGGAGCACACTGGCTTCCGGCACCACCCCTGGGAACTATAGAATAGTCAACTAACTGATAAGAATTCACGAGGTTAATCGACTATTCAGTTAACTGATACTTCACGGGTAAGTGAAGAACATGGAGGCCTGGGAGATGGGTCGGAAATGGGAGGGAGTGTGGGCTATAATAGCAGAGAGAAAGGAAGGACAAGGCAGAACTGGGAGGCAAGATCAAATCAGTATCTTAGATACCCATACTTCTTGCATTTGTATATAGGCAATAAGCAGGAAGAACTGGAAGTGCTAATAAATAAATACAACTATGACATCGTTGGCATCACAGAGATGTGGTGGGATAATACACACGATTGGAATATTGGTATAGAAGCGTACAGCTTACTCAGGAAGGACAGCCGGGGAAAAAAGGGAGGAGGTGTTGCCTTATATATTAAAAATATACACACTTGGACTGAGGTGGAGAAGGACATAGGAGACGTGTGTGTTGAGAGTCTAAAAGGGGTAAAAGGCTAAAAGGGCTAAAAAGGGTAAAAAACAAGGGTGATGTCATGCTAGGGGTCTACTACAGGCCACCTACCCAGGCAGAAGAGGTGAATGAGGCTTTTTTTAAACAACTAACAAAATCATCCAAAGTGCAGGATTTGGTGGTGATGGGGGACTTCAACTATCCAGATATATGTTGGGAAACTAACACAGTGGGGTACAGACTATCCAATAAGTTCTTGGACTGCATTGAAGACAACTTTTTATTTCAGAAAGTTGAAAAAGCTACTGGGGGGAAGCTGTTCTAGACTTAATTTTAACAAATAGGAAGGAACTGGTTGAGAATTTGAAAGTGGAAGGCAGCTTGGGTGAAAGTGATCATGAAATTATAGAGTTCATGATTCTAAGGTATGGTAGAAGGGAGAACGGCAAATTAGAGACAATGGATTTCAGGAAGGCAGATTTTGGTAAGCTCAGAGAGCTGGTAGCTAAGGTCCCATGGGAAGCAAGACTGAGGGGAAAAACAACTGAAGAGAGTTGGCAGTTTTTCAAAGGGACATCGTTAAGGGCCCAAAAGCAAGCTATTCCGCTGCATAGGAAAGATAGAAAATATGGCAAAAGACTTCCTTGGATCAACCAGGAGATCGTGCATGATCTAAAAATAAAAAAGGAGTCGTATAAAAAATGGAAACTAGGACAAATTACAAAGGATGAATATAAGCAAACAATACAGGAATGCAGGGGCAAGATTAGAAAGGCAAAGGCACAAAACGAGCTCAAACTAGCTACAGGCATAAAGGGAAACAAGAAGACATTCTATAAATATATTAGAAGCAAGAGGAAGACCAAGGACAGGGTAGGCCCATTGCTCAGTGAGGAGGGGGAAACAGTAACAGGAAACTTGGAAATGGCGGAGAAGATTAATGACTTCTTTGTTTCGGTCCTCCCTGAGAAGTCTGATGAAGGAATGCCTGACATAGTGAATGCTAGTGGGAAGGGAGTAGGTTTAGAAGATAAAATAAAAAAAGAACAAGTTAAAAATCACTGGGAAAAGTTAGATGTCTGCAGGTCACCAGGGCTTGATGAAATGCATCCCAGAATACTCAAGGAGTTGATAGAGGAGGTATCTGAGCCTTTAGCTATCATCTTTGGAAAATCATGGAAGACAGGAGAGATTCCAGAAGTTTGGAAAAGGGCAAATGTAGTGCCCATCTATAAAAAGGGAAATAAAAACAACCCAGGACACTATAGACCAGTCAGTTTAACTTCTGTGCCAGGAAAGATAATAGAGCAAGTAATTAAGGAAATCATCTGCAAACACTTGGAAGATAATAAGGTGTTAGGAAATAGCCAGCATGGATTTGTAAAGAACAAATCATGTCAAACCAATCTGATAGCTTTCTTTGATAGGATAATGAGTTTTGTGGATAAAGGAGAAGCAGTGGACGTGGTATACCTAGACTTTAGTAAGGCATTTGATACGGTCTTGCATGATCTTCTTATCAATAAACTAGGCAAATACAACTTAGATGGGGTTACTGTAAGGTGGGTGTATAACTGGCTGGATAACCTTTCCCAGAGAGTAGTTATTAATGGTTCACAATCCTGCTGGAAAAGAGTAACAAGTGGGGTTCCGCAAGGGTCTGTTTTGGGACCGGTTCTGTGCAATATCTTCATCAACGATTTAGATATCTGCATAGAGAGTACGCTTATTAAGTTTGCAGATGATACCAAGCTTGGAGGGGTTGCAAGTGCTTTGGAGGATAGGGTCATCATTGAAAATGATCTGGAGAAATGGTCTGTGGTAAACAGGATGAAGTTTAATAAGGACAAATGCAAAGTGCTCCACTTAGGAAGGAACAATCAGTTTCACACATACAGAATGGGAAGCGACTGTTTAGGAAGGAGTACGGCAGAAAGGGATCTAGGGATCGTAGTGGACCACAAGCTAAATACGAGTCAACAGTGTGACGCTGTTGCAAAAAAAGCAAACATGATTCTAGGATGCATTAACAGGCGTGTTGTGAGCAAGACACGAGAAGTCTTTTTTCCGCTCTACTCTGCACTAATTAGGCCTCCACTGGAGTATTGTGTCCAGTTCTGGGTGCCACATTTCAAGAAAGATGTGGAGAAATTGGAGAAGGTCCAGAGAAGAGCAACAAGAATGATTAAAGGTCTAGAGAACATGACATATGAAGGAAGACTGAAAGAATTGGGCTTGTTTAGTTTGGAAAAGAGAAGATTGAGAGGGGACATGATAACGGTTTTCAGGTATCCAAAAGGGTGTCACAAGGAGGAGGGAGAAAACTTGTTCTTCCTGGCCTTTGGGGATAGAACAAGAAGCAATGGGCTTAAACTGCAGCAAGGGAGGTTTAGGTTGGATATTAGGAAAAAGTTCCTAACTGTCAGGGTGGTTAAACACTGGAATAAATTGCCTAGAAAGGTTGTGGAATCTCCATCTGTGGAGATATTTAAGAGTAGGTTAGATAAATGTCTATCAGGGCTGGTCTAGACCGTACTGGGTCCTGCCATGAAGGCAGGGGACTGGACTCGACCTCTTGAGGTCCCTTCCAGTCCTAGTATTCTATGACTTAACATCCCTACCGTATATCAGGGGCTCATCTTTTGCAAAGATCTGCTGTGGTTAGTGCTTGCAAAGACATGCCTCAGGAGGGGAAGAGCCTTTCAGGTGTTTAAGATGAGATATCTCACTTCGATGAAGTGTGAACAGGCATTTACTGAATTGCACCTGCCTATGAGAAGAAGAGCAGAAAAATACATGGTCCAGTGTATGGGTGGTCTGAGGAGATTTGCTCAAGATCGTTCTTTGATTTAGCTAGAAGACTTCAGCTTTTCTTTGTTAGAATATTTTGACAACCTCTTGTGAAGTAACACTGGTTCAGCTCTGTGGAAACTGTTTAGACTCGGAACTGCACTAGCATTAGCACTTGTGAAGAAACATTCAAAAATTGCTAATGTATGTCCAGTGTGAGAGATTCAGGCCTTCTCCTGCAAAGAGTCCTTGGTACATTTCTTCATCCCATTGTAATGTGGCCATTCCATCAGCTTTTCCTTCTGGTTGTTCATTTTTCCCCCTCTCAGTTGGTAGCGTAGTGTTAAAACTTTTTATTTGGATAAGTTAGAACCTCCATCCCCCTTCCATGTTAAACCAAAGTCTAAACAATGGCTTCAGTAAACTGTTCTTAATCTTTTCTGGACCAAAGTGCCCTCTCCAGAGTCTGAACAATCTTTCTCCCCCTCCTCCTTGCAATGCAGAGGATTTAAGGGGGCTCCCTTCCACTCACTACTGGCAGGGGCTGGTGAGACCATAGATTTAAAAAAGGAAGCAGATATTTGTCCTAGGCTTCCTATGAACTCTGGTTCAGTTGTTCATGGTCATGTCCTTCATTAAGAAGAAAAACAAAACAAGTCCCCCAAATAAACTGTCCTGGGGTTTCTCCTCGGTCTCTCAACTCTCTACACATATGTAGTCGCTCCCCATGTTTGTCCCTTCCTATTAGATGGCAGGTCTAAGTGTCTCTGAACTAACAGAGAAGATTGTTCCCTTTCCAGTGTGATTTTATTGTTCCCTCCCTTGATTTTCACTTTGTTATGCAGTGTTGTTGCAGCCATGTTGATCCCAGGATAGTAGACACACAGTTTGGGTGAGGTAATATCATTTTTGGACCAGCTTCTGTCAGTGAAAGAGACAAGCTTTCAAGTTACGTGGAAGGTCATCTTCAGAAAAGCTTTGTGTATCTCAAGAGCTAGTCACTTTCATCTTTTATTGGTGGTCCAATGTACTTTGCCCACCTTGACTTTAAGTTCTATAGTTTTATAGTTTTAGGAACTGGCAACCCACTCATACAGGGAATGGCATCTCCAAAATAGTGCTTGTACTATTTTCATCTATTGCCCTGAATGAAATATATCCAAATATTTGAACTGGCAAAGCTACTCGAAAAAAATATGAAATTGGAATGTTTCAGTTTCCAGTAATGCCATTCCAGTGGTGGATGCATAAAGCTGGCAAATGCAGTTTCCGTGAACATACAGTGCGAGAGAGATTTTCAGAGACGCATGCATTTCTATATGTGTAGTCTCCATAGAGTCAGTGGGACTTCTGTTATTTAAAATACTAAAGCAGAGAGATTTGTATCTAAGGGTACATCTACATTGTTGCATATAGCTCAAAATAAAGTATCCAGTTTGAGCTACGCAAATTGCGTACCTTATTTTGAGAGAGCTTATTTTGAAATTTGGCACTGTCTACACAGCACCAAATTTTGAAATAGAGTGCTATTCCAGTGTCTTCCTTATTCCTTGTGCAACGAGGTTTGCAGGAAATCGGAATTAGACGCCTGTTGTTTCAAATCTATTTTGAAATAACAGGTATGCTGTTAAGATGCGGCGAATGCTATTTCGGGATAACAGACTTTATCCTGAAATAGTGCTGCTGTGTAGATGTACCCTAAGTTACTCAAGGGATGGGTAAAAGAAGTAAATCAAGACCTTTCAGTCTGCCTCTGTTTTGCTACTGCTATAGCTTTTCCTCAGTTCCTTATGTGTTTTGTCTAGGTCAAATTCTTTTCCCGTGTGGACTTTATTTGCTCTCCCAGAACCCAATTTCGATTGCACAGCCTTCATTTGTTCAGCAGATTGCAGTTACACAACACAAATAGAGAAACTGGTCCAGTTGTATATATGCTACATAAGAAACTATGCCTAAGTTGTTGGCTGCTATTTTGTTCTTCCTTTGGGAGATAGACAAGGGTAAGTTCAATAAGATGATGGTTATGGTAGGATAATTATTATTCCATATATTACTGAATTAACAAAGGCCAACATGGGAAATGTAATATATGCCAGCACAGTTCCTTTTTATCTCAGTGTCATATGTTCTGAGTAACAGTGTTTTCTGGGCAGAAATCATATTCAGTTTTATTTCCTCAGGAATTTTGAAATAAAAGTGAGAATCTAAGGCCAGTGCAGAAAACATCACTGTATTTCTAGGGATAAAGGTACACTATCAGCATTTTGGAATCTACACCAGGATTTTAAATATGGAAAAAGCATGAACGTTTTACAGTATTTTTATTTTTTTGTATTTTCTGAAATATCCATGCATACTTACACTGATTATTTGGACACTAAATATTTTAACTTCAGTTTTGGTCTCTTACCACTTGATGGCAGTGAAGGAGTTAGTGTTGCCAGGAAAGGTTCAGGGCAAGAACCAATTATGAATAACAAAAGGGGAGGGTACAATGGAAGTCTTTGACATTTTAATATTTATTTCATTTCTAGGTAATATTACATATATTAAAATGATAATAGGGAAAGAAAAACCTCTAGATGGAGCTTCAGTACTTCATAAGGAGGAGAGATTTTGAAACGTTTCTAAGTGGAGTGTTTCTAATTTGTTTTAAATAATTTTGTTAAACTAGAACACTTTTGTATTTGCAAATGGAATTTTACTTACTATAACCAATGCAACTATCAATTATGCTGTAAAATGTGTTATACCTCTTGAGAATCTTGCCATTTAGCATGTCACTTCTGACACTAGATTCAGTGCTGTAATCGTATTAACTATGGCAAAAGTTTTAACAATTATCAAAGCAATATTAGAAATTTTGTGAATGGATAAGCGGATACTTGCCAAATGTGTCTCAACTAATTTTTGAAGGCATGTTAAAGAAAAATAACAATAGAAAGTTTCACATTTGATTGAAGCAAGGCAAAGTATGAAAGATATTGGTACAAGGCAAGTATGAAAAATGTTAGAATTCTAAACCATTTACCATCTTGGAAACAATGATTGTAACTTGACACCCTTAATATTATAATATACTAAAATCTGTTTTAGGCCCTTCAAGAAGGCTCCACCACTTCCCATACCCGTAGTCTCCTGGCCAACTTGCTGTAGAGAAATTAACAACATAATGGCCCATATCTTTTAATTGGCTCCATGTGAGTGGATCCTCACATGCAGGTGGAACCCCATTTCAAGTAATTAGGGCTTTATATAGATTCTGGGCTCTACACACACTCATCCGGTTATAAATTCAGGACTAATATAATTTGTTAGTGTTTTTGAAGTGTACAGTGTCTTTGACTTACAGGTGATCTGTGAGTTCTAGTACTGTGTATGTCTGTATCTCTTTCACATAAGTTGCTTGTTCCATTGTGTCTGTCCTTGTGTATTTTGAGGAAGTTTGTGTTTTACTGTAGTTATATACTGTAAATGTTATAGACATAGTTAGCAAATAACACTTAATTGTACCTAGAGTTTCCAATTTAATACAGCAGAGTTATGTTATATTCAAGTGGAGGAATTTGTTTAATACTACATAGGCTATATTATTCTTATTACATATAAAAATAAAGTCAATGGTGTGCATTAAGAAATACATTTACAAGTAAAATGTAGTAAATTGTATTACCCACCAAGAGACCAGGTATAAATATGCTAAATACTTGAGCTATAGTTGTAGTATACTATAGGGCCTATGCAGGGATAACTGAGTCTACATGGTGTTGAAAAAAGTCTAAATCTAAGTGTTTTTAAAGGTTGTTCATCAGAAATATACATTCAATCAAATAAAATTGAAAAACTGAGTAGTTGACTTGAGTTCTAAATTTACCTCCTAAAATGAGTAAGTAAATTGTGCTGTTTCTGGAAATGTATGTGGATTATTTAAAATGAGAAAAGTGGGCAGTTCTGTCTATATTCATTTTCATGCCTTTGAAAGCATTTAGCTGGTATGTAGCAACGCCTTAAAACATCATAATACAACTTTTCCTAATATTTATGTAAAAAAGTCACTTTAATGTAATAGAGGGCATGTTTTATGTCTGAAATTAGCTAATTTTATTTGTTTAGGACACCAGTGTTTTGTTACTCTTTTCTTCAGGCTAAATTAAATCACATAGCCACTAAAAATCAAGGTATATGGAAAATTGAGGTGTGCTTCTTTGCAAAATGTTAGTATTTCTATTTTCTAAGTTAAAGTAATCAGAAGATAATATATTTGAATAAATGCAATGATTCACTAGCTTCTGCAGTTTACTGAAGAAAACATACATAGGTACTATGAATTGTAAAATGATGCCGTGAATGAATCAGGTATTTATAGTTGATAAATCTTGTGTTTGTTAAATGGCCCTTGTTAAAAAGTGTGGGGGGGGGGGGGGGGGGGCAGGGGAGGGAAATGTAATATACTCTCTCTTACTTCTGGGGGACAATTGGTTTTTAGGAGTAGTTTTTTGTGTTAATCAGCTCACTAGCAGCAGTTCCTTTGAAGCCAGGTGTTCCGTTTGCTCCATATCTGATTAAATAGTGCAGACTATGATAGAGAGGACATGTTCAGAAATGTCTCAAAATTCCTAAAGCTCATCTTCAATGCTAGCCTTTACTGAATTAAATATAATTTTTAAAGTGACTTCTGTACTCTTCTGAGATGTAAAAGCAAGTATCTGGAAATCATTACTGACTGCACATGACTGTTCTTCATGGACCAAATTCTTTGCAGTGTAATGCCATCGACTTCAATGAATCTGTGATGATTTAATATCCTCTAAGAATTGGTTCTATGTGTATATATAAGTAAATGTTAAGAATAGAAAAGATCGATGAAAATTATGCTTTAACATGTTAGAATTATACTGTTTTATTTTACAAATGGTATTATTGATGAACTAACAATTTTTTACTATGATGGTGTTTTCACATTTCTCTTTAATATTGAAAATAGACTTAACTCACTTATGGTGAGTTCCACTTTCAGGCTCTTGTTTGTTACCAAAATGCTGAATTTCTAAGTAGTGAAGGAAAATGTTTTTTAAAAAGTAGCTTCCGTACGTTAAAATGTTAATTTAAAAGTCAGTTACAATTTATATTGTTTGATTTAATTATCATTTTGACAGGATCAAAACTTGATTTTTGGTTTTGATTTGAAAGTGACTTCCTAGAATAAAAATCATTAACTTTATGATGAAAACCTTTGAGGAGAGGATTGTAGGTTATAACGTTATAACACTTGTATTGAATTTAAAGTGACTTCTGTGTAAATCCCAAGCTGTTACTTTCTGTGTATATTAGTAAAGCTAGCTGCATTTTTGCAAAAGGTTTTCAGTTTGCAATTATAAATGTGTGAAGTCTATCAACTGTGGTTCAAAATACTTTTCCTGAAATATCATTATTTGTGGCATACTTTAGACATAGTCTTAAGTTCCTGTCTTGCTTAGAAATTTTTAAACTGTATCTTAAAGAAAAGAAAATCTGGTACCATAACTGGAAACGTAAGTGTAGTTGGGCTCTTTTTACATTATTGCTACCGGTATACTTTTTTATTTTATTTATGAATTGAAAAAACTGAGTTTGTATGCTTCCAACTTCACTGAAACAAATTAGATGATAACGTCCTCTGAACAATTTTGTTTTATGTTTGAGCTAATGGTTCACTTTCAAATTTAGAAATGTGTAGTAATTTTGTCTTTAAAAAATTAATGAGGGTTATATGAATAACCCCAAGGAAATATAACAATTCATAAGATTGACTAGCCCTTTTGACAACTCTAGGTAGTCTTATTTCATCTTAAAACTAGTGCTTTGGAACTTAAATTGCATTGTTCTGTGACTGTTTGGTTATCTCAGTGGGCGAGGTTTGTTTCTTGTTGTGATGTAATGTCCATATTCATTTGAAATAGGAATTTTTCTTTTGAATGACTGACCTATGAGTGATGATTTTCCCACTAAGGAAAGAGCAAAAATATTATTCTTTCTTCTCTCTCCATTTCTTCCCCCCCCTGCACACTCTGATTACTATTTGTATTGTTCTGAAGCGTATGTACCCAGTTATCTCTCCTATATATAAAAAAACTTTTCCTGCGGGATTGACAGAATGATGTCACTCTGTGTTCACAGAAGTCCTGAGCATGTGACTGCTCTATGAAAAGTGGGGAGGGTGATGGCGCCATCCACACCTGTCCCTTGGAGCAGTGTCCGCCTGCCTCTGGGCCCTGCCCCTAGCCTGCCTGGCCTACACACCTGCCATGCAGCTTTGCTCTGTGTGGCCCGGCCACAGTGCTTGGGAGCCATGCTGCAGGTCTCCCCCCGAGTGAGCGGCTCTGGCATGTTCTGGTGACTCAGGCCAGTGCGCTCTCCCAGGAGTTCTGTCTCCACATATCCCCTGGAGCAGCATCTGCATGCCTCTGAACCCCTCCCCCAGCCTGCCCAACCCATGTGTCTGCCACGTGGCTTGGCTCTGTGCGGCCCATGTTCAGGTGTGCTCTCCAGGACCTGCCGTGAACTGGGCAGGTCTTGCCCCCGGCCACTTCCTCAGCTCTTTGGAGTGGCTGCTCTATGCTCCCTGGGCTCACCACAGAACAAAGCTGCCCCAACAGGCCCATGAAAAAAGGCTGGTCTGGGGGTGGGCTGTGGCTCCTGCTGAGGTAGCTGGAGCTATGCTGCCCAGCCTGGTGGTGCTCCTGGAGGGGAGGGGCGCACAGCTGGATGAATTCAAGGGAGAAAGGGGGATAGGGTTCATGTGGGGACGGGCGGTGTGGTAAGGGGGATGGTAGGGATGAGGGGGATATAGGAATGGAGGCAGGGGATGAGCAATGTGGGGGTAGAGAGGAGTTAGGGAAGGTTGGGGGTGTAGGGAATGGAGGTGGGTAGGAATGGAAGGAGCGGTATAGGCAGTGTGGGGTTGGTTGGGGAGGGGCATGGGTGAAGGAGGATGGTGAGTACAGGAATGGAGGCATCATCATCAACAACAACCATGGGCTCAATGCCCGTTAGTGTCCGATGCCTCCCTCACTATTTCCTTCGATCTTTCCCTGTCCAGTGCAGAGTGGCTTAGTTTCTGTAGATTAGCTCCACACCAATCTACCCATTCTCTGTGGGGTCTGCCTCTCCTATTCGGACCAGGCAGGGAGATTAAATTGAAGTACAGGTTGCGGGGTTGGGGGAGAACTGGGGCTGGCCTGGCCTTGGCCCTGCCTGACAGCTGGAAGTGGGGAAGGGGGCCGGCCGGGGCTGCCACACCACACCTTAGTCCAGCCCTCCCCAATAGCCGGGGGAGAGAGCCAGGGCTGCCTACCCCCAGAGACGGGGGGGTTGGCGAGCATAGCAAGCAGGGGGACCGCCCCCAAGTATCTTTTAATCACTTTTTCTTTATAATCATTAATCATTAATATATATTTTATAATATCTCTTTTAGTTACCCCATTCTAATAGACTGCTGTTTCCCACCTGGTTTGTTTCAGATACTAGTACTGAAGTGTTCAAATTAATGGTATTTGTTTTAAATACGTCATCTGGATAAATTACATCCCCATTTTTTTATGAATAAGTGAAACAAATTAAAGCTCCCTTTGCAATGATAGCTTATAAATGTACCTTATTAACTGCTTAGTGATGCGTTAGACTAAGATTTTCTGTATTTTGTTAGAAACTTGAAGGCTTTCAGACATGTGGTAATATGTAAATTAAACTATTATGAATAAACTTATTTTTCAGATAAAATCATTCAATTTTAGAAACATTTACTAGGGCTCTCAAGCCATTAAAATTTATCACAATTAATCAGTTAAATCATAGAATTCCATTTATTTAAATATTTTTCAAGTTTTCTACATTTTTTGAATATATTGATTTCAGTTACAATACAGAATACAAAGTGTACAGTGCTCACTGTAAAAAATGAGATGGTGACTTGAAAAATACTTAATACAAATACTGTAGTGAAATCTCTTTATAATGAAATTTAAATTTACAGATGTAGAATTAGATATAAAAATGCATTGAAAAATCAAACTTTAGAGCATAGAAGTCAACTCAGTCCCATTTCTTATTCAGCTAATCACTCGAAGTTTGTTTACATTTATGGGTGATAATGCTGCCTGCTCCTTAGTCATAATTTCACCTGAAAGTGAGAACAGGCATTAACATGGCACTATTGTAGCCAGCATAGCAAGATATTTACATGCCAGATGTGCTAAAGATTCATATGTCCCTTCATGCTTCAGCCACCATTCCAGAGAACATGCATCCCTGATGATGATAGGTTCTGCTCGGTAACAATCCAAAGCAGTGTAGACCAACACGTATTCATTTCCATCATTTTAGTTAGATGCCACCAGCAGAAGGTTGACTTTCTTTTTCGTGGTTTGGGTTCTGTAGTTTCCACATTGAAGTGTTGCTTTTAAGATGTGTGAAAGCATGCTCCATGCTTCATTCCTCTCAAAGTTTGTTAGAAATTTAAGATTCTTAAACCTTGGATCAGGTTTTGTAGCTATTTGTAGAAATCTTACATTGGTACTTTCTTTGTGTTTTGTCAAATGTGCAGTGAAAGTTCTGAAAATGAACATGTTCTGAGACTTCTGAAACATGAAATACATGGCAGAATGTGGGTAAAATAGAACCAAAAACATACAGTTCTCCTCCCAAGGAGTTTAGTCACATTTTTTTAAGGCGTGTTGTCAGCATGGAAGAGTGTCTTCTGGAATGAAGGCCAGAGCATGAAGGGGCATATGAATGTTTAGCACATGGGTTCCCAAACCAATGTCACTTTCTTCACAGATTAGAAAATACAGGAAAACCCCCTATAGAATGTATGAAACCTATTATGTTTAAGGAAGGATAGTTTAGAAGTTTTCTCATTCATGATATTTTTAAAACTAATATCTAGGTTATTCACACGTTTTCTGCAGGAGAGGAAGCGTCTGATATGAAGTGTTGAAAGTTAATGGAAGGAGACATAATGCAATGATTGACCTCTGTGTGCCCTTGTTGACCATTTTTGTTCCTAAAGTAGAATTTTATCATGTTTGTATCAAAGCAGCTCAATAACTTCAGTATTTATTGTATTTTCACATGCAGTGTGTTTTGTTTTATTAATTTAAGTTTATCTGGCATTATTCTTACAAAATAAATCTTTCATTTTTGGATATTCTACCAATAGATTTTTCCATTGTACTACTGTTGGAGCTGTTGCCTGGTCCACAGATTAAGAGGAGCTTCCTTATTTCCAAATTCCATCTTTTAAAGAGGTCAACTCCCAATAAATCTCCTTAAATCCTGCCTAAGTTGTGCTTTTTCTTTTTTTAATTTATACTTTTCAAAATACTTTTACCATTCAGCATTCCTGTATCACATATGAAAGAGGCCTGACTGTTTTGCATTTTATATAGACATCAGGGGCAATATTATGTATTTTTTTAATATAGAAATGGAGAAACAAACATTCACAGATTCTAAGGCCAGAAGGGTTCACCCTGATAACAAAGCCTGCCCTCCCTACATCTGGCGCACATAAAACACATAATTTCTTCCAGAAGCTGGAATAGAGCATACCTTTTAGAAAGATATCTGATCTTGCTTTAGAGCAGAGCTACTCAACACATGACCTGTGGGCTACATGCGGCGCAGCCTGTTTGTTTGTGGCCCGTGGTGCAGTTTGGGTTTACGTGGGGCTCAACGTGCAGTCCGCAGGTGGGAGCCAAAACAAAAAAAGTAGTCAATATAATGGTCTTCTGTTGATATGCGTTTTAGTAGTTAAATTCCTGGACTGTCATTGCTCATTAAAAGTGCTGTCATATAGGTGGAAATGGGGAAAATATTGCATTTTATTAATATCAGCAGAAGTGACTTAAATGGGGCCTGTGTGTTGCATAGTCTTTAATCTTGTATTCATTCCCTTCAGTGTGAAAGAAGCTATTTGCCTATATTTGCATGTATATGCAACCACACTTAAGTTGCGGCCCTAGGCATGTGCTGTGAGTATAATTGGGATCCCCAGGGCTTCCAAAGTTGAGTAGCCCTGCTTTAGAGACTCCGAGTCTTGGTGAGTCTACCATCTTCTCTGCTAAGCTGTTCCAGTGTTTAACTGTTCTTACTATAAAACAATATCTTAGAAAAATTCAACCTTGAAATAACTTCATATTCCAGCCATTAGAATTTGTGCCTTTGACAGCAAGGTTGAAAAATATACACACCCACACACATTATCATCTCTTCCATAGGTAAGCATCAATATACAGTGACCAAGTCACCACTCAATCTTTTCTTTAGTAAATTGAATAGGTTATACACCTGAAGTCTCACATTGTAAGATTTGCTTTTCAGTCTCTTGATCAATTTTATGACCCTTTTTTGAAATGTTTCTAGTGTTTCCGTATCTTGTTGTGTGGACTCTAGATCTGGACATAATATTCATAGAATCACAGAATATTAAAACTGGAAGGGACTTCAAGAAGTTATCCAGTCCAGTCACCTGCCCTCATGGCAGGACCAAGTATCATCTAGGTCATCCCAGATAGATGTTTATCCACCCTGCTCTTAAATATCTCCAGTGTTGGAGATTCCACAACCTCCGTAGGCAATTTATTCTAGTGCTTAACCACCCTGACAGGAAGGTGGTCTTACTGACAAATCTAAACCTCTGTTGCTGCAATTTAAGCCTGTTGCTTCTTGTCTTATCAGGGGCCAAGAACAATTTTTCCTCTTCCTCCTTGTAACACCCTTTTCAGTACTTGAAAAAGCTGCTATCATGTCCCCTCTCACTCTTCTCTTTTCCAAACTAAGCAAACCCAGTTCTTTCAGTCTTCCCTCATAGCTCATGTTTTCTAGTCCTTTAATCATTTTTGTTGGTCTTCTCTGGACCTTCTCCAGTTTCTTCACATCTTTCCTGAAATGTGATGCCCAGAACTAGACAGAATACTCCAGTGGAGGCCTAATTAGTGCAGAGTGGAAGAATTACTTCTCGGCTACGTCTACACTGGCATGATTTTGCGTAAGAACTCCTTTGCGGAAGAGTTCTTATGCAAAAACTCTTCCAGAAGAGAGCGTCTACACTGGCATGTGCCTTTGCGCAAGAGCATCCATGCCAGTGTAGATGCTCTCTTGCGCAAGAAAGCTCTGATGGCCATTTTAACCATAGGGCTTTCTTGCGCAGGAAATTCATGTTGCCTGTCTACACTGGCCTCTTGTGCAAGAACAGTTGCGCAAGAGGGCTTATTCCTGAGCGGGAGCATCAGAGTTATTGCGCAAGAAGCACTGACTTCATACATTAGAACATCAGTGTTCTTGCACAAGAACTCGTGGCCAGTGTAGACAGGCAGCAAGTTTTGGCGCAAAAGTGGCCGCTTTTGCGCAAGATCGCGCCAATGTAGACACAGCCCCAATGTCTTGTTCACAACACTCCTGTTGCTGCATCCCAGAATCATGTTTGCTTTTTTGCAAGTGTCACAACTGTTGACTCATATTTCGCTTGTGGTCCACTATGATCCCTAGATCTTTTTGCAGTACTCCTTCCTAAACAGTACTTCCCATTCTGTATGTGTGAAACGGATTGTTCCTTCCTAGGTGGAGTACTTTGAATTTGTCCTTATTAAATTTCATCGTATTTGCCTCAGACCATTTCTCTAGTTTGTCCAGATCATTTTGAATTATGACCCTATCCTCTAGAGCACTTGTACTCCCTTCCAGCTTGGTATCATCTGCAAATTTTATAAGTGTACTCTCTATGCCATTATCTAAATTGTTGATGAAGATATTAAACAGAACCAGTCCCAAAACAGATCTGTGTGGAACTCTACTCGTTATGCTCTTCCAGCATGACTGTGAACCCTTGACAATTACTCTCTGAGAGCAATTATCCGGTCAGTTATGCACTCTCCTTATAATAGCCCCATCTATGTTATATTTATATATATTTATTGATAAGGTTATGCAAGACTATATCAAATGCTTTACTAATGTCTAGGTATACCATGTCTACGGCTTCCCCCTTATCCACAAGGCTTGTTTTCCTATCAAAGAAAGCTATCAGGTTGGTTCGACATGATTTGTTCTTGACAGTTCCATGCTGGCTGTTACCTATCACCTTATCTTCCAGATGTTTGCAGATGAATTCCTTAATTATTTGCTCCATTATCTTTCCTGGCACAGAAGTTAAACTGACTGGTCTGTGGTTCCCTGGATTGTTCTTATTTCCTTTTTTATAGATGGGCACTATGTTTGCCCTTTTCCAGTCTTCTGGAATCTCTCCTGTCTGCCATGACTTTTCAAAGATAATGACTTAATGGCTCAGATACCACCTCAGTCAGCTCTTGAGTATTCTAGAATGTATTTCATCAGGCCCTGGGGACTTGAGGACCTCTAACTTTTCTAAGTAATTTTTAACTTTTTCTTTTCCTATTTTAACTTCGGAGCCTACGCTGTTTTCACTGACATTCACTATGTTAGGCATTCAATTGCCATCAACCTTCTTGGTGAAAACCGACACACAGAAGTCGTTAAGCTCCCTTGCCATTTCCACGTTTCCTGTTACTATGATTCTTCATTGAGCAATGGGCCTATCCTATCCTTGGTCTTCCTCTTGCTTATAATTTATTTGTAGAATTTTTTTTCTCTTTGTGTCTATCTAGATTGAGCTTGTTTTGTGTTGTGCCTTTACCTTTCTAATTTTGCCCCTACATACTTGTTTTTTAATATTCCTTCTTTGTACATCCTTTATATCAGGGATGGGGAATCTTTGTTGGGTTGGGGACCACTGACCCACAGAAAAATTAGTTGGTGGTCCCTGGAGAAAGGAGGAAGACACTCCCCACATTCCTCTTGCACATGAAATCCTGGGGGCCCCCCAGGCTAGTAGATTTTATGTAGGGGCTGGAGTGCTAGCATGGGCTCCCCATTGCTGGTGGGGGGGGAGTCCTGAGCCTTGGGGGTCGGATCCAGGCAAGCTGAGGTTTCTCACTGCTGCTTTATAGTCATCCTTGTAATAGTGGTCTTGCCAGTGCTGTGAACAGAAGCAAGATCACTTCCCTATTTCTAATGGTGTTTGCACTTTCGTAATATATTAGTGAGTCTATATTATTAGTCTTTTATTGCTTCCACAAATCATAATTTTATTCTCTACGTCTTATCTGATATTACCTTTTTCCCCCTATAATAATTATAAGAGATGTGTCCTTTTATGACTGCTTTAAAGGCTTCCCTGTAGTTCTCAGGGATATATCTTGTAACAGATTGTTCTTAATATAGCTATCAAAATGTTTTCCATTTAATTCATAAAGCCTACCTTTTAGCAGTGTTACCAAATCTCCAGCGTCTCTTGTTTTTGAATTAGAATTGGTTTTCATGAAGACAGGTACGTGATCAGATAGATTATTCCAGTTCTAACATTAAGAATTTCACATAGGAGGGATTTCAGTATCATATCTATTCTAATGCGAGTACATCCATTTAGATATAGAGACCTCCAAATATGCAGAATTTCCTGGTCTTTATTTGCTGATTCCAGTATTTTGAGTGGATTTTTAATGGATTTTCTTGACTACTTGGTAGTCTTGTCTTAACCTCATGTGGGATACAATTAAATTCCTCTGCCACTACTACTGGTGAATTCTGTCTCATTGCTATCATTCAAAAGTTGTTGAAAGAAGTATGTTCTTCATTTCTTATGAATTTACTCTCTATACATGTGGGCGTCCCCTAGCATGTGAAATAATGGGTTTGACCCACCTCATGTATCTTTTTTTTTTTAGGCTTGCCAAGAATATCACAGGCTTTAAGGACAGAAGAGATTATTTAGTCTGACCTCCTGCACATTGCAGGCCATGGAATCTCCCCCCACCCACACTTATATTAGGCCCATAACCTTTGGCTTAGTTATGGAAATCCTCAAATGTTGATGTAAAGACTACAAATTCCAGAGAATTCACCATTTACTGTAGTTCAAAGCAACAAGTTATTGGTGCCCCATGCTGCAAAGGAAGGTGAAAACCTTCCTTGGTCCCTCCCATGCTGACTTGGGGGAAATTCCTTCCTGATCCCAAATAAAGTGGTTAGTTTGGTCCTTGAGCATTTGAGTGAGAGCCAGCAGCAAGACACATGGAAAATAATTCTCAGTAGTAATTGAGTCCTCTCCATCTAGTGTCTGATCTCTGGCCATTGTCTATATTGGCTGTTGGCAATCACAGATGGGCCATTTGCAACTTCATCACACCATCCCCTCCATAAACTTATCAAACTCAGTCTTGAAACCAGTTAGTGTTTTTGCATCCACTACCTCCCTTGCAAGACTGCTTCAGAGCATCACTCCTCTGATTGGAGACACTATCAAGTCTAGTATCAAGCCTAAATTAGGGATGTAAGCGACTACTCATGTAAGTTTATCAGGTAGTTGAGTCACTACTTGACTACTTGCTCCACCCCTTGCTGCCTTTGTATTTGCGGCAGCAAGGGGGGGAAGCAAGAGCCAGCTTAAAAGTGCAGTTTCTGTGGTGGGGGGGACGGGGCAGGAGAGGCAGAGCTGCAGCGGTCCTGGAGCTGGCGCAAGCCGGGACCGCTTAGTTTGTCTCGCACCACCACTGTGACTCTGCATCTTAAATATAGTAAGAACTGGGCTGCCTGCATACCCAGCTCCTACTGCATTTAAACTGCTGAGCCTCGGCGGGGGGTAGCGAACACCTCTCCTTGTCGACTAATTGAGTAATCACTGTAAATTCCATCGACTACTCAATTAGCTAATTAAGCACTACCTTAACATCCCTAACCTAAATTATATCAGTTTGTTCTTGTGCTGACATTGGCCCTTAATTTAAAATAACTTCTATCCCTTCCTGCTGCTTATCTCTCCATTGTTTTTGTAGAGAGCAGCGATTTCTTCCCTCAGCCTACATTTTGTTATATTAAAGAATCCAAACTCCTTAATTCTCCTCTCCATTCCTCTGATTACCCTAGGATCCTGTCTCTGAACCTATTCCAATTTGAATTCATCCATCTTAAATATTGAGAAACCAGAGTTGCACATGGCATTCCAGATGAGTTCTCACCAGTGCCTTGTATAATGGTAAAACTCTTCACTGTCTCTACTGGAAATACCTAGCCTGATACATACTATAATTGCCTTAGTCTTTTTCATAGTTACATCACAATGGTGGCTCATAGACCTGATTGTACTGGTTGATCACAAAATGACTTTTTTCCTTCTCTTTCATTTTCAACTGATAAGTTGCCAGTTTATAGCAAAAATTCTTTATTAGTCTGTAAGTGTGTGACTTTGCGCTTTGCATTATTAGTTTTCATCCCATTTCTATTACTCAGTTTTGAAAATTGTCTAGTGCTGCCTCTATGATATTTCAGTTCTCTTTGCTGGCAGAACCTCCCAGCTTTGTCAGCCACGCATTTTATTATTACACTCCCACTTTTTGTGCCAGGGCCATCAATTTTATTTAACATTTTAATTAGTCTCAGGACCAATCTTGAGGAACTCTACTAGTAACCTCCCTCCTGCCTGACAGTTCACCTTTCAGTATGACCCAGTGTTATCTCCCCTTTAACCAGTTCTACCTTTCAATTTCCTATCGATCCCCAATTTCTCCAATTTAATTTCCGAAGTGGAACTGTATCAGATATTATACGAAATCTGGATGGATTAGCTTTACAGCTTTTTCCTTTGTATAGAAAATCAGTTATCTTATAGAATAAGATCAGGTTGATCTGACATTATCAACCTTTTATAAAACTGTTGTATTTTATCCCAATTATCATTTTCCTCTGTCTGTAACTAGTCTCTGTTTCAAAATTTGTTGTAAGACCTTGTATACAGTTGAGGTCAGATATCCAGGCCTGTAATTTCCCAGATCACTTTTTCTCCTTTTCTTAGATATAAGTTAACAATCCTCCAGTCTTAGAGTATGACTTCTGAGTTCACAGCTTAATTAAAACTCCTTGCTATTGAACTTACAATTCAATGTGCCAGTTCCTTTACTATTCTTGGGTGGAGATTATCCAGGATCCCTGATTTGGACACGCTAGGCTGTTTAAATTTGCCTTTCACTTCAGATGTAATTTTTACTTTCTATATTTGTTCTTAGTAGCCACCATGGCACTGTCTCCAAGCATCTTATTACTCTCTTTAAATACTGAAGCAAAGTGGTTGTTTAGGTGTTGGACCATATCTAGATTAAAAATGAATAATTCTGTGGCACTAATATATAAATCATGAGCTTTTGTGAGCAAAACCCACTTCATTTCCCATGAAAGCGTGTGATCCTCTTCCTCTCTCCCCCTCCTCCCCCCCTCCTTTTTTTTTTTTGTTTTGTTTTTTTTGTTAGTCTCTAAGGTGTCACAGGATTATTTTGCGTTCACATGGCAATAGTGTTATTTCAACAAAAAGTTGAAGTTAGAGTGCTTTTTCTGATGGCAGTAAACCACATTCTATGAGGAATAACGCTTTTTTTGGGAAAAGGCATATGTGAATGCGGAAGAGGGAGTTCTTTTGAAAAAAGAGGCCTTCAGGAAATAACACAGGTGCCCTACTGGCCACTCTGTCCACACCCATCACACCTCTCTAGTTCCTGTCTCCTGGCAGCTCTTAAAGCCGCAGACACCCGGGACAGGGCTTTTGGCAGGAAGCTGGACCTGGGAGCTACAACTCACTGCGTGGCTGCCACTGCCACACATCTGGGCACTATGCCCCAGCCTCAAGTCCCCCAAAAGCCCACTGGCCCTCAGAGCTTGCATAGGGCTCCCAGGAGCCTGCCAGGGGCAGGAAAAGGCATGTGCTGTCCTGGTCTGGGGCGGAGATCCTGGCCCTCCTGGAGATATGGGGCGAAGAGGAAGACCCTCCAGGATTTCCACTCCAGATGATGCAACGCAGACATATACGGTTGGAAGTCCGACAGTTTGGCCATGAGGGGTTATCACCGGAGTCTTGAGCAAGTCAGGAGCAAGGTGAAAGAGCTCTGGCAGGGGTATGCCAGGGCAAGAGTGTGTAGCTCTCGCTTCGTGGCAGGACGCCACTCCTGTCCCTATTGTAATGAACTTCACTGCATCCTGGGAGGGCGATGCAGCCCCTTCCACAGCCCTGGTGGTGGACTTGGGACTGGAGATACCCGTTGTTGCATGCCTGGGCGTCCCAGCCCAGGAGGGGGACTAGGGTGAGGACAAGGAGCTGGAGGAGGAGGAAGAGCTGGCGAGCACCATCGCCACCATCACCCTGGAGCCTTTTCCATGCATCCTCTGAGGCTGGGGAGAGATCAGCAGGTGAGTGCTGTTAGTTTTTCATATACAGAAGGCTGGGGTGGTGGGCGCTGAGGGGTTGTGGTGCGACTGTCGCTCGGCCTTCTTAGCCTGGCCCTTGCACTGCAGTCTGTGCACGTGGATGCACGTGTGGTGCCAGTCTGTGCCATGCAGCCCTGGAGCATTCCCGGGCTCCTGCTCACAGGTTCTGGGGAGGCTAGACATACTTCTGACCTCTTGGTGCGGGGGGGACCTCCCTCCCACCACCAGCCACCTCTGGAACGAGGCTGGGGATAAGGGCACATGCCCACCTGCACACAGACTCTGGAGTGCCACATACAGGCATGCCTTCACCCTTCAGGTAGAGCCTGCTCCCGGGGACAGCGCTGCCTCGCGCAGGTGTATGTGCGGCTCCGATGGAGGCCCAGGCTGCTCGAGGCCCCTCTCCTGCCCAGGGGATCCCAGTGTGGATCGACACTTCCCTTGTCTGCTTGTCTGTGGGATGGGGCTTCGGGCTGGGCCAGAAGCATGGTCCCCAGGGGACCTCTGGGCCCCTGTGAGGCAGGGGCCCGCTGTCAAGGCCACACATGGACTTGCTCCCAGGACATCACTGTCCTCTGGCCCAAGGACTGTTGCTTTTAGCTCGCTGATGAGGGCAAAGCCTCAGGGACAGTGTCTCTAGGGATGACTGACCACCTCTCTTTATTCTTCCCAGCTGTACCAGTTGTGACTATGGGGTGATCACCACCAGCAGAGCCAGTCGCCCAACCTCAGGGAAGCAGCAGGTGCCAGAGGGTCCATGAGAACCTAATGAGGGAGCATGTGTCTGTTCTCAGAGGCATGCAGCAGACGCTGGCCCAGAAGGTCCGCGACCATGCACAAGGGCGGGCCCAGATGTAGACCGAGCTGCTGCAGTAGGGCCGCAACATGTGTGCAACCATCTGGGAGATGATGGCCTACCTGGCTCCTGTCCCTTCTCCCCCTCCCATGCCAGACCCTGCCCCCCACCAAGCCTGAGCCCGTTCCCCCTGCCATGCCTGACCCCGCTCCATCCCCCCCTCCTGCCTAGCCCCCTGTTCTCCCCGAGGTCGCTGAGGTCCCTGGGCATGAGGTGGAACTACCACCCGAACCATGTGCCAGTCTCAGCCCCAGCTCTGAGCCTCTCCTCCCCCTCCCAGGTTCTCAGCCCCTCTTCTTCCTTCCCCATATCCAGGTTCTCAGCTCCCCCCCTCCCCCCGTTACTTTTATCACAAAAAAAAAAAGACTTCTTTTTGTGAACACAGAATTGTTGTTTTTATTGACTGTACAAGGAAGGGGGAGGGGGTTGTTGTGGGAAAGGCCGAGAGGGGCAAGGCACAGGTTCCTAGTGGGGAGGCCCTGGGGAGAGTTACTGGTGTCCTTCAGAGAAACTCTCCTTCAGGGCCTCCCAGTTGTGCACCCCTAGTTGATGGGCCTGGCGGACGGCAGCTTTGCGTGTGCTGCTCAATGGCTTGTCCCAGCCGCCCTCTGCCCCCTACCCCAGAAGGAAGGCCTCCCCCTTCCTCTCCACAATGTTGTGGAGAGCACAACAGGCTGAGACTATCTGGAGGATGTTGTGCTCCCCCCACGTCGAGGCGGGACAGGAGACACCTGAACCATGCCTTCAAGTGCCCAAAGGTGCATTCTGCCTGGATGCGGGCCCTGCCCAGGTGGGCATTGAAACGGTCCCTGCTTGGGTCTAGGTGGTCAGTGTATGGCTTCATAAGCCACAGCATTAGGTGGGTAGGCCACGTCCTCCATGATGCACAGTGGCATCTCCATGTTCCTGACCCTGACATTACACTCAGGGAAGAAAGTACCAGAACCTGGAGGCTGGCACAGGCTGGAGTAGCAGACGACACAGGCGTAATGTGCCCTCCCCGACCAGCTGACAAAAATAGTAAATAACAATCATAGAATACTAGAACTGAAAGGGACCTCGAGAGATCATCAAGTCCAGTCCCCTGCCCTCACGGCAGGACCAAACATGGTCTATATCATCCCTGATAGATATCTGTCTAAGCCAGTGGTCCCCAACGCGGTGCCCACGGGCGCCATAGTGCCCGCTGGGGCATTTATATGCGCCCACCGAATCATCTGGGCTGGCCCCCCTCGCCCCCGGCGCGCAGCACATGTGTGGTGCTGGCCCCGGGCGTGTGAGCGGCCCCGGCCCCAGGCGCCCGGCAGCCCTGAAAGGTTGGGGACCACTGGTCTAAGCTGCTCTTAAATCTCTCCAGTGATGGAGATTCCACAACCTCCCTAGGCAGTTTATTCCATTGTTTAACCACCCTGACAGGAAGTTTTTCCTGATGTCCAACCTAAATCTCCCTTGTTGCAGTTTAAGCCCATTGCTTCTTGTCCTATCATCAAAACCGCAATCACCATCTCCCTCAAACTTTCCTATTTTCAGCTCTGTTTGCTGGCCACTGGTTGACTGCCTTTATAGACTTGATGATTATGAAAGTCCCCTCTGTCCTCCAGTGATGGTTCAGCTGTGATCAAAGGCTCTGGCAATAACACATTGCCCTCCACTGGTTTTTGCAAACTGAAATTAAACCAGCAAGCAAACACTCCATACTCACAAGTGCACATTAGTGCAAGTTGATTTTTTTTCCTGGTATGTGGGACTGCTTTCAGACTTCTGTTTTTCAGTGCCTTTCTTCTTCATGCTTATGGAATAATCTTGAGAGGAGACTCAGTTTCCATTCAGTCTTTTATTTCTTTCAAATTCCTGGCTGTATCAAAAATTGAAATCTGGCCTCTGTAGTTGTGTAGACATATTTTGATTGGATATGTTCCTGGGAAATTTATCTTGCACATAGTTACTCTCTTTTCTGTTAACTTCTTCCTCCTTTGCAGTGTATGCAGAGTTACCAACTGTTACTCATGTTTCTAGACATGTTAACTGCAAGGCTGCTTCTGTTCTCTTCTGTTCTGTATTCTGGCTCAAGGTTCCCTGTAAGCTGCACGCCCGCGTGGGCACACAGCCCTTTCCTGAGCCCTGAGCAGAAGTTCAGAGCTCCCCGTGCAGGCAGGGAACTCAGCTGATTGGCTGGAAAAGAGGGGGCAGGGCATTTGCACTCTCAGAGGAGCAGCAGCTGCTGCTGCCTGCTATAAATGGAGAAGCTAGCTCCAGCTTCTACTCCAGGGCTGGGCAAGAGATGATCTACAGGCTGGCTCTGGCCATGAGAACCTCAGCCAACTCCCTGCCTGCCCCGCACCTGCTTGGCACTCAGAAAAGCCAGGTGCAGGGCCACGTGTGTGTTTCTGAATGTTGAGAGCCTGGAGGTAGGGGAGACAGGCTTCTCATGCTGCCCCCATGCCCAGTAACTCCTATTGGACGGTTCCGACCAATAGCAGCTACCTGTTTGCAGGACAGGCAGCATGTGAAGTTCCCCTTATCCCCAGGTTCACAACATTCAGTTGAGAGCAATAAACATGACTCCTGCAGCTCCCCTGAGCATGTGGCTGACAGCAGTGATGCTGGCTAAGGAACCTGCTGGGCTGCTGGCCAGGAGCCACTTAAGGTCTCCTAGCCAGAGTCTATATCCGGCACTCCAACCCCGTCCACCCTTCTCCAATCCTCTGCCCCTCTTCTGCCCTTCTACCCCATGTAACCCAAATCTTCTGCACCCTTACCCCTGTCCCCATTCATCTTCCCAGACACTGCATCCCCCTCCTACACTCCTCCTCAGGTCACAACCCTGTCTCAGACCTTGCACCCCAATCTGCTATCCCTGGTCACAGCCCAAATCCCTGCACGCCCTCCTGCACTCCTGCCTTTGTCACAACCCCCTCCCAGGCCTTGCACCCTCCCCCTCCCAGTCTGTTGTCCTAGGTCACAATTCCCTACTTCACTCAGACTCCCTCCGAGATCCCACACCCCAATCCCTTACCCCAAACTCTCTTCTGCACCCAACCTCCCCTGCACCTCCTCCATTAATATAATGGGAGAGTCTGGCCCTTGGCCACTTAGCAAATTCTTGGAGTGGCCCCCCCATCAAAAATTATTGCCCACCCCTGTGTTAATGGTTTAAGGTAAGAAAGAATAAGAGTCTTTTAACAAGAATTTTTTTGAGTGCTGCAGATATCTAAAACTCTGATCTCCATTATTTTTTAAAATCCAGTGTTACTAATTAATTCATGGTAAACTATTGCATTAAGGCCAGATCATTGCTATTTGTAGAGTTCTGGCTCTTATGAGTTAGAAGCAGAAAGTACTAGTTGTGATGCTAGCTGTTTTGTAGGATGAAACCTTATTTGCAAGATCTATGAAACATGCATCTGTCTGCTAGAAAGGATGATACATGTACTCCAAGCTCTCAGAGGGGTAGCTGTGTTGGGGTATGTCTACACTACAGCACTAATTCGAACTAACTTAGTTAATTCGAACTAAGCTAATTCGAATTAGTTTTTAAGTCTAGATGCACTAATTCAAATTAGCGTTTTGATAATTCGAACTAGCATGTCCACATTGAGTGGACCCTGAACCGAAGTTAAGGCTGGCCAGAACCAGTGCCGGCAGGGCATCAGGTTAGGACTTAGAGTGTGGAGCTGCTGCCTCAGGCTAGCCGAGGGCTGTGCTTAAAGGGACCCGACCCCCACCCCGGACAGACAGTTCTCAGGGTTCCCCGCTTGCTTGTCTACCTCGATGAGGGACAGCAAAGCAGTCCTGTCTTGGAGTGCCCGGAGTGCCCACACTCGGCACATCGCAGGGACTCCAAGAAGATCTCACCAAACTGAGTGATTGGGCAACAAAATGGCAAATGAAATTTAATGTGGATAAGTGTAAAGTAACGCACATCGGGAAAAATAACCCCAACTATACGTACAGTATGATGGGGGCTAATTTGGCTATGACAAATCAGGAAAGAGATCTTGGAGTTATCATGGACAGTTCTCTGAAAACTTCCACACAGTGTGCAGGTCAAAAAGGCAAATAGGATGCTAGGAATTATTAAGAAAGGGATAGAAAATAAGACCCAGAATATCTTACTGCCCCTGTATAAAACTATGGTACGCCCACATCTTGAATACTGTGTACAGATGTGGTCTCCTCACCTCAAAAAAGATATTTTGGCCTTGGAAAGGGTTCAGAAAAGGGCAACTAAAATGATTAGGGGTTTGGAACGGGTCCCATATGAGGAGAGGTTAAAGCAACTGGGACTTTTCAGTTCAGAAAAGAGGCGACTGAGGGGGGGATATGATGGAGGTATATAAAATCATGAGTGGTGTGGAGAGGGCGGATAAAGAAAAGTTATTTATTAGTTCCCTAAATAGAAGAACTAGAGGACACCAAATGAAATTAATGGGTAGCAGGTTTAAAACTAATAAAAGAAAGTTCTTCTTCACACAGCGTGTAGTCAACCTGTGGAACTCTTTGCCAGAGGAGGCTGTGAAGGCTAGGACTATAATAGAGTTTAAAGAGAAGCTAGATAATTTCATGGAGGCTAGGTCCATAAAGGCTATTAGCCAGGGATAAAATGGTGTCCTTGGCCTCTGTTTGTCATAGGCTGGAGAGGGATGGCAGGAGACAAATCGCTTGATCATTGTCTTCGGTCCACCCTCTCTGGGGCACCTGGTGCTGGCCACTGTCGGCAGACAGGATACTGGGCTAGATGGACCTTTGGTCTGACCCAGTATGGCCGTTCTTATGTTCTTATGTTCACAGCACTTGGCCATCAGCCCGGCTGCACTTGCCGCAGGCTGCCATCCGGGGGGGTCAGTTGGGGGGCTGTCAGGATCCAGGAGGCCCTGCAGGAGAGCTTCCACCCCGAGGAGCCCACAGAGCCACTCCAGTCCTCCCCATCGGGGGCTCGTACCCCATTCCTCCCTCACCTCCTTCCACTTACCTCCCTAGCCCCCTTCCTGATGTAAAAATAAAGGACACGTGTGTTCAAAAATAGAAACTCTCTGTATTTAACAAAACTGGGGTGTGGGGATTAACCTCTGGGGAGACTGGGAAAAGGAGGTGGAGAGGGGAAGAGAGAGGTGGGAGAGGGAGGTGGAAACCTGGGAAGAGGGAGCTGGAAGGGAAGCCAGGGAAGAAGGAGGAGGGGAAGTATAAAACTATGGTACGCCATATCTTCAGTACTGTGTACAGATGTGGTCTCCTCACCTCAAAAGAGATGTTTTGGCCTTGGAAAGGGTTCAGAAAAGGGCAACTACAATGATTAGGGGTTTGGAACAGGTCTCATATGAAGAGAGGCTAAAGAGACTGGGACTTTTCAGCTTAGAAAAGAGGAGACTGAGGGGGGATATGATAGAGGTATATAAAATCATGAGGGGTGTGGAGAGGGTGCATAAAGAAAAGTTCTTCATTAGTTCCCATCATATAATGACTAGAGGACACCAAATGAAATGAATGGGTAGCAGGCGTCAAACTAATAAGCGAAAGTTCTTCTTCACAAAGCAAATAGCCTGTGGAACTCCTTGCCACAGGAGGCTGTGAAGGCTAGAACTATAACAGAGTTTAAAGAGAAGTTAGATAAAGTCATGGAGGTTGGGTCAATGGAGTGCTATTAGCCAGGGGGTAGGAACGGTGTCCCTGGCCTCTGTTTGTGGAAGGCTGGAGATGGATGGCACGAGACTAATGGCTTGGTTTGTCTTCGGTCCATCCTCCGGGTAGCTGGTGTTGGCCGCTGTCGGCAGACAGGCTACTGGGCTAGATGGACCTTTGGTCTGACCCAGTACGGCCGTTCTTATGTTCTAAGCTCAGGGTCGGGGGTCTCACTGGACCACCTTGATTTTCATGCAAACCTGCGCCTGGGTTTGCATGTGGCCTTTGGTGGCCAGGCTGGCAGCTATCCTGCCCTAGACGGCCACTTTCCCGTGCCTAGTGCGGAGGTCGTGGACGTTGGAGGCCTCCCCCCAAACCTGGATGAGGTCCACGATCTCCACACTAGAACAGGCGGGCGCCCGCCTCTTGCGGCCCTGGGCAGGCTCCTGGGAGCCGCCAGCCTGGTCCCGGGAAGAGGCGGAGGGCTGGGTGGCAGCGGGTGGCTGGCTCATGCCGTTCCAGGTGCAGGGTCTGCTGGCTGGGTGCTGGCAGGCTTGCACCTGGCACGGGCACCGTAGCCAGACCGGGGCCGGGAGGGGGGTAGAAGAGTTTCCCTGGCTTGGCCCAGCGTGGCCTCCAAGGCAAGCTGGGAAGGGCTAGCCTCCCACTAGTTCGAATTAAGTGGCTACACAGCCCTTGATTCGAACTACTTAATTTGAACTAGGCGTTAGTCCTCGTAGAATGAGGTTTACCTAATTCGAATTAAGCACTCTGCTAGTTCGAATTAAGTTCGAACTAGCGGTTTGTATGTGTAGCGCCTATGAAAGTTAATTCGAACTAACGGCTGTTAGTTCGAATTAACTTTGTAGTGTAGACATACCCTTAGTCTGTAACTAAAAAAAACTTAAACAACAATGGTCCTGTAGTACCCTAGACTAACAAAAATATATAACCAGTAACATGAGCTTTTGTGGGCACAACCCATTTCTTCAGCTAAAGGTAGTATTGCTATTCTTTTTATTTGATTTCATATTAAATAATCATAAGCATTGCTCCTTGTTAATTATCCCTGGTTTTAATATTTTCTTCCACACCTATGGACTATTTAAAATATATATTTATATCTACAGTTTTTGTTTGTAGTGCTGGGTGCACATCTACATACTACCCAAAAGAAAATTCAACCCATCCAAGGATGGAAAATCATTGAGTACACTGTTCTGGCTGCCTGCAAATTACTCTGATTCAGCATTAAGCCATGAAAAGGCAGAAGAAAACCACCACTGCTTTCAGGTACGCTGGTGCCACTACCATCCCCTGTGTACACTGGATATGAAGGGAATTGGGAAAGAGAGAAGAAAAAATGTCTTCCAGTCACCTCATCTGTGTTGCTACCACTGCCTCCACTCACTGTAGTGGGGTAGAAGAGACAGACTTTGACCTGCATAGCTGCTGATCCTTGTGATCCTCTTATCACTTGCTTTCTCAATTTGACAGGAGAGCATGTCTCCCACTAGCTCACTGCTTCCCCCACAACTCGCTGGTATAATTGTCAGCCCACTAATCTCCTGCACCTGCATCCGCTGTGGGGAGAGGGGCTAGAGGATGGGCTTCTCCATTATTCCCAACAGCAGAAGAATCTTGTCTCCTGCTCTCTTATGTTCAGGGAAGGAGGTGCCTGCCTTTCAATAGGTATACCCCAGTGTTAATTCAGATTAGCTTCTCTATCACCCCTCCAATACTGGTAGTGGTGTACAATGGGTAGACTGTGGGCATGAGGGTCCTCAGTCTAATTGTCTGCTTTCATTGTCTTTGATTCTGCTCACTTTGCCTTGTTCTCACCTGTCCTCTGTTCTTCTGGGCTTCCTCAGCACTTAAGCTGAGGCATAGGGTCTAGTTTTCGCATTGCTGGGAACAATGTTGGTAATTACGGAAGGGGAGTGTGGAAGCTTAGTCTGCTTCCTCATTCTGCCATGATAATGATGTGACCTATCTTCTCTTTTTCACTTCTGTCTCTTAAGCTGCCTTGCGCAAGCCATGCATTGCATGATGTTCCCTCAGGCTCAGTCAGAGCTAGTCTTAACTCCTATCATGCTTTCCCTGAGGCCCCACAAACCAGTAGTTAAGCAGGAAATGGAGCAGCCGAGATTAACATAAGAATGGCCATCCTAGGTCAGACCAAAGGGCCATCTAGCCCAGTATCCTGTCTGCCGACAGTGGCCAATGCCAGATGCTCCAGAGGGAGTGAACAGAACAGGAAATCCCTCTCCTGTCACCCACTCCCAGCCTCTGACAGAAGCTAGGGACACCATTCCTACTCATTCTGGCTAATAGCCATTGATGGACCTAACCTCCATGAATTTATCTAGTTCTTTCTTGAACCCTGTTAAAGTCCTGGTCTTTACAACTTCTTCTGGTAAGGAGTTCCACAGGCTGACCATGCACTGTGTGAAGAAAAACTTCCTTTTGTTTGTTTTAAAACTGCTACCTATTAATTTCATTTTCAACTGCTACCCCTAGTTCTTCTGTTATGGGAACAAATACATAACTTTTCCTTATTCACTTTTTCCACAACAGTCATGATTTTATAGACCTCTATCATATCCCTTCCTAGTCTCCTCTTTTCTAAGCCGAAAAATCCCAATCTTTTAAATCTCTCTTTATATGGGACCCGTTCCAAACCCCTAATAATTTTTGTTGCCCTTTTCTGAACCTTTTCCAATGCTTATATATCTCTTTTGAGATGAGGTGACCACATCTGTACACAGTATTCAAGATGTGGGTGTACCATA
Organism: Rafetus swinhoei; assembly: GCA_019425775.1. Taxonomy (NCBI): domain Eukaryota; kingdom Metazoa; phylum Chordata; order Testudines; family Trionychidae; genus Rafetus; species Rafetus swinhoei. The sequence goes on along the minus strand of CM033424.1, from coordinate 223,900,296 downwards.
GTTTTATATAAAGGCAATAAGATATTCTCAGTCTTATTCTCTATCCCTTTTTTAATGATTCCTAAAATTCTGTTTGCTTTTTTGACTGCCACTGCGTATTGAGTGGATGTTTTCAGAGAACTATCCATAGTGACCCCAAGATCTCTCTTGAGTAGTTACAGCTAAAGTTGTGATTATTTTTTCCAATGTGCATTACTTTCCATTTATCAACATTAAATTTCATTTGCTATCTTGTTGCCCAATCGCTTAGTTTGGTGAGATCTTTTTGAAGCTCTTCACAGTCTGCTTTGGTGTTAGCTATCTTGAGCAGTTTGGTATTACCTGCAAATTTTGCCATATCCCTGTTTTACCCCTCTTTCCAGATAATTTATAAATAGGCTCAATAAGATTGATCTCAGTATGGACCCTTGGAGAACCCCACTAGTTACCTCTTTCCATTTTGGCAACTTACCATTCATTCCTACCCTTTGTTTCTTGTCTTTTAACCAGTTATCAGTCCATGAGAAGACCTGCCCTCGTATCCCATGACAACTTACTTTGCTTTAAAGCCTTTGGTAAGGGGAACTTGTCAAAGGCTTTCTGGAAATCTAAGTACACTATATCCACTGGATTAACCTCTTTTCTCTTCCCTCCAATGCAACGGTGTCCACCCGGATAGCTGCTGAGCAGGCTGTAGCTGGGAAGGAACAGTATTTACACAGCAAAGCTGAATTAGGGAAGGGGGGGGGGGGGAAGCAATGTTCCCTAGCTTCTCTTCATCCTGATGGGATTGATTCAAACACTTCAATTTAAAAAAACCCATAAGATCCAGCGCACACCAAGCAAGTAGGTAGACATCACTGCTGACATAGAAGGCAGCCATCTTCTCGGAGGTCAGCCTAACTTCAAGGTCATTGGAAACAATGTAAGATGGAGGCTATATTTAATAACCTCAATCATACATGCAAAGCGTATATATAAATCATGGCTGTCTTCGGGCATAAACTACCTTCGCTTCAATCCCATTGTAGTAATGGGCTATTTCTAATAAAGGCAAAACATATGCGTTTTGGAAGTTGGGCCATGAGAAACTTTAAATTGCAGATGCCAGGAGGGTTGCCAACTTTCTATCTGCAGAAACCTGATCACTCTTCCCTGCTCCTTCTGTTCTCCAAGGACCTGCCCCATCTCACTTCATCCCCCTTCGCTCATTTTCACTGGACAAGGGATAGGGAATGTAAGGGGGATCTGGGCTGTGAGTTCAGGTTCTTGAGTGGGGCAAGAAATGAATGGCTTAGTGCATGGGATGGGGCTCTGGGCTGGAGCAAGGGTTGAGCTGTTGGAGGGTGCATGGAGCCTGGGTTTACCTAGGGAGTCCCCAGCTGATCCTGGGCTCCACTTGCCATTTCAAAGCAGCACCACACTGAGCTGCCACTTTGAAATGTGAGCTGCCGCTTTGAAATGCTGGGTGGAGCCTGGGATCAGCTGGGGACTCCCTACCTGACCCCGGGCTCTGCACAGCATTTCAAAGCGTGGAGCCTGGGATTGGCTGGGGACTTTTGCCACTAAAGCCACTTGAGCGTGGGCCTTGTGCGTGCATTGCATTTTAGAATGGAAGAAGACTTTGCGGGGGAGGGGGAAGAAGTGACTAGTTGACTATTCTGTTGACTAGTCCTTTACATCCTTAGTTGTGATGTGCAAGAGGGTTTGGGGTGCAGGCTCCAACTGGGCAGCTCTTATCTCAGGCGGCTTCCAGAAGAGGCTGGCATGTCTGGCTCATAGGCAGAGGCACAGCCAGTAGACTCTGCTCACCCATCCTGCGTACAGGAGCCACCCCTGCAGCTCCCATTGGCCTCATTCCTAACCAATCAGAGTTGCAGAGACAGCACTCAGAGGCAGTGTGCAGAACCTCCCTGGCCACCCTTGAGCATTAGGAGCTGCATGGAGTTTTAATGGTCCCATCAGCAGTGCTGACTGGAGGTACCAGGGTCCCTTTTCTATCAGATGTTCTGGTCAAAAACTTGACAACTGGCAAGCCTATCATGCAGTGACTAAATAAATTCATAAATTGGCAATTCTTGAAAGGTATGTCTGATTTCTTCTCTTAGATTCCTCTTTATATCCACAGAGAAATTTAGCCTAAGCTATCTGCTTATCTACGTGGAAAAATGCTATAGAAAATGATGAAGCATCTGATACTACCAGTCTGCCAGTGCATAGTCCAAATGGCTGTAAACCTACAATAGAAATTCACTATCCAAGGAAGATATCTTCCAAATACGAAATAACTGTAAAGCCACTTGAGCTTGGGCCTTCTGCACGCATTGCATTTTAGAATGGAAAAAGACTCTGCCATTGACAAGCTCTTCCAGTCTCCCACACTCTAAAAGTCCACTTGAGAGGACAGTCCTTTGTCTCTTCAAGGAAATCATGCAATGGTTTCGCAGAGATGATTTGAGGTAGTAATGCTGGGGTCAGACAGATTATGGTCTCTTGTTTGACAAATAGGACTGAATCCTAACTAATATGCTAGAGAGGGGATTCTAAATTGAGAGACTCTTACTAAAGAGAGGACATGTGTCTATTAAGTGTTTCTCATGAAGTGTGTTTTAATGCTGCTGTTTTTAACATGTTTCAAAAGTCCAGATACAAATACATGTATTTAGAACGTACTAGAACAAATTGTGGATTTTTTTTCTGTTTTTGAAAGGGGAAATACCCTGCATTAGCTGACCAACATTATTTTACTATAGGCTATGGTAGAGATTATGCAGGATATTGCTATTTTTAGCCAGATTGTTCTTGAAATCAAAGCATTTTTAAAAAAAGCTCTGTAGTATTAAAAATATTTTTCCATAAATATGACAGCATCTGCTCTGTATTTTAGAACTAAAATATTTTAGTCTTAATATTGGCATCTCCTTTAGTGGGGAGAGTTTTCTTTTGAAAATGAAAGAAATATGCCATAATATGAGCGAATACATGCCAAATATTTTATGTTAATATTCCCTGGCATAATAGTTATTGTGACATCATTCATGCCCATTTCAGTGGTACTGTTTCTTGGGTGATCCCCTGGAGAAAGTTGTCAGTGATTCCTCTAAATAGAATAACTTTCTCCATCTAGCTTTATTATCAGAAATGAAAAAATCTTTGTAGGAAAAATACAGGTGTACACGCAGTATTCATCACAGTGATTCAATCACAGTGAATCCTTCTGATTAATTTGTTCTTTTGGAGCCAGGGAATATTTTTCCAAACTTGGAAGACTGAGGTAAACAGAGCCTCCAATTTGACAGATTTGTATAAACTTACTGTTATATTATTCCTTAAACTTCAGGAGAAAATTAATTTTTTCCTTCTTGATCAATGCTTCCTCAAAAGCTTTCTAAGAATTATATTAAAAATGGTTTCCATGGCACCAATTATACAATTAAGAGTTTTTCTTTTCTACTTTTTTATACCAGATAATTTGTATTTTGAAGTAAGTTTAAGTAAATATATATCCAGGCATACATGAGAGCGGTAATCCTAATACCCCCATCCAATCTTCATGTGTGTGTGTGTGTGTGTGTGTGTATATATATATATATATATATATATATATATATATATATATATATAAAATTCTGGTTTTATAATATCAACGAAGATGGAATTTTACCTATCTTTGTTCAGATCATGACCCTGCTCCTGCAAGCAGATCCTCTCATAACTATTGACTTAAGGTTTTCTGGAGAAGTAATGTCTACACATACAAATCAGCCTGCAGTTGCAGGAATAGGACAGTTGTCTGTAATATCACATTCGGAACAGAAAATATCACTTGACTCAGTTAAGCCATGGCTTCATGCTACTTTTTAATTAACCTGTTCTCAAAAATCCTAAATTCCTTTACTCATCTGGTATAGTCACTGTTCTCAGTCTACACTGATATTTCCGGTTTATCTAAAACTGATCTGAGAGGTCCAGATTGAGAGAGGGTGTTTTCATTGTCTGGATGACATACCTCTGAAAATATATTTATAGAATGGTTCTCATCACATGATCCATTCATTGCATCATTGTTGCTGTGTATTAGTTGTTACAATAGTGCTTAAGCAAGGGTGGCATTTGGTAAGCGCAGGGGGCAGGGCTGCAGTTGGCAGTACCAGGACACTGCTTGTTTTTTCCGTTCTCCTGACTGTCAGGGACCAAGGGGAAAGTAAAAAGGTTGAATGCATTCCTCTTAATCCCAGTTTGTGAGGAGAGGTGGCAGAGGAGTAAAAAAGTCATATTGTGATCAACCAGTACAATCAGGCCCACGAGCCACCAAAATGATGCAACTATGAAAAAGACTAAGGCAATCCTAGTATGCATCAGGCTAAGTATTTCCAGTAGAGTCAGTATGGTACAAACTCATAACAGAAAGATGATGGCTGATCTGAGGAGCATAATTAGCTAAACCAAAAACTTTTGATATCTTCAGGCCTGTCCATCCAACTGTTCTTTTTTTTTTTTAAAGATTACTTAACTGGTATTTCTTGTTGACTTTAAAAATTCAGTGTTTAAGCCTTTTCTTTCAAAGGATTTGCTCTCTCTAGCATGGTTGGAAATTGTCTTATCTGTTAATTTCAGTTGTGACTTGTTCTGTTTGTTAGCAAATGTGATGATTGCTAGATGCTCAGCAGAGTGTGCCATACACTCTGAAAGTGGGAGTGGAAAATGGTACCTAACTACCTAACTTTTTTTATTTGGAAATCTCCCACCTGTGAGTTTTTAATGTAGCATACATATCCTGTTGCAGTGCTATATATAATCCCTCTGCATTTTTTGTAGCATCTTTAATAAAACCTGTGTTCTGAAGTGCTTGGCATATTTAAATAATGATTAGAAAATCTAAATTTAAAAGGTTAAATGAGAGAAGGAACCAGTGAGAAATGGCTTGATTGCATACATCTGTTTTTATACTGATGATCATAACTGTGATGTAAGCGTGTGCATATATAGGCTAATATTTATTCAGAGTTCTGAGCATCTGTAACTCTCAGTGAATACAGACAGAATTGTTGGTACTCAGTTCTCTTGGAAAATCAGGCCCGATGGTTGCTTGTCTTCTGATAAGTGGATGCAGTAAAGACTGATAATGAGTCTGTCAGGTTTGGGAGAGATTATGTTCGTCTGATATCCTGCTAGGTTTGATATCCTTATCCTGGTCAAAGGAAAAATTATCAAACAAACCTGTAACTTTCCATCTACAGAATTCTGAAGCAGTTTGGCTCATAACTAGTCAGGCCTAGTGGTAAGAGTCTGAATGTCAAAGCAAAGGATTGAGACAGGCTCTGAGTCAAAGTCAGAGCTGAGTGTCAGAACCAGGTTGCCAGGAGTCAGGGAAGGCAGGATCAAACTGAGGATGAGACACAGCTGTGTGTAAGGTGGGGTAGGATCTAGCCTGGAGAAGCAAGTAGGGGAAGGATTTGCAGAGCTGAACACAGGGAAGCAGAGTGCCATGGGCATGTATATTAAGCAGACAGCAAGCTAATGCTGGGCTTAAGAAGTGGCCTGCAAGTTTCCTTAGCCAATCATGCAGGTTGGTCCATCTAGTAGAGATGAAAAATCCCATTTAATTGGTTAACCAGTTAAACATTATGTTAATCCATTATAATGGATTAAAGGGTGTATGGGGGGACCAGCCTGGATGACTTGTGAGGCAGTCAGCAGTATTGAGCAGGTGCAGCTGCAGGACCTTGCCTCTAGCAAGTACAGGAAAATCTGATGGTATTTGACTTCACTGACAAGATTGGTATGAATCAGTGGCTGTAGAAATGTCTACTTTTGTTTTTAAAAGGAATAGGCTATAATATTAACCTTAGCAAATGATGTTATAATCCAAGTTTTTGGTGAATACCAATATATTGGAGCAAAACCCAGAGGCTCTTGAGAAATATATTAGCCCATAGTACAGTAAAGGTGGTTAATAAAGAAACCAAACAAATACTAGAAGCCCAAAACCGGGAACTGACCACATTCCATCTGAGATGTTTGTGGAGAAAACGTGGTGTCTGGTGGTGGGATAAAGTAAGTAATGCTTATGTGCTACAAAGAACAGGTCAACAGAATGTAGAGACAAATGATTTAAGAAAACTGTTCGAGAGGTTTGGGCATGTTATATGGATGTAAAAAAAAAATCTGTTTCTAAACAAGCCTTCGAATGAATACTATTTGGTGGAAGATGAAAAAGAGGACAATATGAAAACACATGAAAACCACTGAGAACAATATCATTGTCATGGAAACATACTACAATAAGGCAAGAAACATGGCATTAGACAGATGTGGCAACCTCGTGTCAAAAGACACAAGAACATCTGATCTAAAAAAAAAATCCTTTGTGGTAGTTTAAATCTGCAATCTAAAGTATATTGGTATTACTGTCATTTTAAGAGCCCCGGTTGTGGGCCAGGACCCTATTGTGCTAGCTGCTATACAAAGAACAAAAACTAATTTGTGCTCCAAAGAGTTTACAGCCTAAGCAAGAGATAGCAGATGGATAAGAACAAGGAAACAATGAGTCGGTTTGATAGGCCATGGTCTCAGCATATAGCAGTGTTTCTGTTAAGTTTTTGTAGGCATCACAATAAAAGAAGAGTATTAAGGAGGGTTCTGAAGGAGGATAATGAAATAGTTTTGTGTCTTTTATAGGAAGCATCTCCCAAATGTGAGAGGTGGTGTAGGAATGTGGAGCACGAGGAGATAATTCAGAATCTGATGTATGAAAATTTTACAAGACTTGAGACTTTTTGTCTATATAACTAATCCCAGTGAACGAAGCACTCTGGGTAAAAGTTCGGAAGTGGTCCCATTGAAGTCTTGTTTTCAAAAGTGTCTTAAGGATTTATATTTGTAACTGGCTAATTTATATTTATATTTGTCACTTTTGAAAATAACATTTTGGTTCCTAAATCACTTGGGAACTTTTGGGCAATTTATTCTTTCTTGTTTTAAGTTCTGTTATTAAAATTTCTTTAGTCCCAGTAAAATGTTATGTTACTGATCTTGCTTTTTGAATAAGTTAAATCAGGTTCATTCACAGAACAAAGTATAGTTTTGTAAAGATGAGAACATTGTTACTTTATTGTCTTGTAAAATGGAGATATGAAAAGGTTCTTTTTGGAGGAAGAAGATTATCAGTCGCCTTGATTTAGATGTTTAATTTTCCAGCCTTCAGCCCATCCTGTGCTGCCCACATTAATGGAAGATTGGCAAGAACTTTGTGAAACATTTTGTTTCATTCTAATCAAATGTAAGGCTTTCATGTTTTTGTAAGGCTATCGTTTCCTTCGTCATTTAACCCTAAGAGCAAATGTATGTGCCCAGAGAATTCTGAGGTGAAGAAAATGGGCAAAATACAACCAATCTTCGATCTCTTCTCCCTTTTCTTAAGTGAGAGCACTCCATCTCCCTGTTTTGTTCTTCACTCACCTTCAGTACAACCCACAGGAGCAAAAACACTCAGCAGCAAACTGTGAGCCTCTCTCTGCCAAATGTCTCCACTTGTTACTCTGTGGCAGAGGTGGGCAAAAGAGCCTTTGCAGTCTGGTTTCGGCCTGCCAAGCCAGTTGATCAGGCCTATGGCCGCCAGGCCACTCCTCTACACCCAGGCTAATCAAGACCTGGGATCAGGGGACGCGTGAAGTCTTTTCCCCCTGCCAGGACCTTGCGGCACCAGAGGGAACCACTGTGCGCCCCTTGCAGGGTGGGGACAGGGGGTGAGAGACTTTGTGCGCTCCCATTCCCCCCTGGCCCTGATTGGCCTGGGCAGAGGGAGCATGCAGTGTTCTCTCACCGCCGCAGGCGTGCGGTGCCTAGAGGGAACTGCTTTGAACTGCTGGCGGTTCTCTCTAGGCGATTTAGAGCGTGGGACCAAGACTTCAAGTGCTCTTCCACACTCCAGGCCGATAAGGGTCTGTGGGTAGGGGAGCACAGAAAGTGTCCTGGCCCTGCCCCTTCAGGATGGCCTGGGGGCACTTCAGAAATTTGTGAAGTGGCCCCCCCTTCAAAAATTATTGCCCACCTCTGCTCTGGAGGTACCTCTCAAATATACTTGTTTTTGGGAGATGCCACTTATTTTCAAATATTTAAAAGGGTGTTATAAGGAGAAGGGGAAAAAATTGTCTCCTTGGCCTCTGTGGATAGAACAAGAAGCAATGGAATTAAATTGCAGCAAGGAAGGTTTAGGTTGGACATCAGGAAAGACTTTCTGCCTGTCAAGGTGGTTAAACACTGGAATACATTGCCTCGGGGGGTTGTGGAATTTCTATCACTGGGGATTTTTAAGAGCAGGTTAGACAAACACCTGTCAGGGATGATCTAGAGTAGACAGTGCTTGGTCCTTCCGTGAGAGCAGGGGACTGGACTTGATGACCTCTCGAGGTCCCTTCAAGTTCTAGTGTTCTGTGATTCTATTTTAGTCCCAGAGATACATATATGCAACATAGATTTGGTGTCCTCTCACCTTTTATTGTTGAAAATTATCAGCAATAATTATTCAAATAAAAATAATAGATAATTTCATTAAATGAAACATTAAAGTTTCCTCATAAGTAATTTTAAGTGCTCCTGATTTTTGGCCGTATACACATTGCATTGCACGTTTGGGCCTTGGCAGATTCAGAGGCCTGATTTGGGGGTCATCCATGCTAGGAAGTACTTGGTGCTCTGAGCTGCTGCTTCACCTCTTGAGTCAAAACTGGAAATAAATAGGAAATTTTTCTGTTTTACTCTATGTGGGGAGATAACCAATCCACATGACTACCTGTGTAAGTTAGGGATGTTAAGGACTAGTCGACTAGAAAAAGGGGGAACGAAGGGTTACCTCAAAGCGGCAGCACCGCACAACTGATCCTCGGCTCAGCTGTGCAGCGCTGCCCCTTTGAAACGCTGCCTTGGCGTTTGAAAGGGACAGCGCCGCACAGCTCAGCTGGGGATCATCTGTGCAGCTGCCTTTTTGAAACACTGAAGAGGAGTTCAAAAGGGCAGTGCCACACAGCTGATCCCGGGATCAGCTGTGCGGCGCTGCCGTGGGTGGAGCCCGGTATTACCGTGGAACCTGGGATCAGCTGGGGAGTCCCCAGCTGACCCTGTGTTCTGGGGAAATGCCGCACGGAACCTGCGGTCAGCTGAGGAGTCCCCAGCTGATCCCGGGTTCTGCTGAATTGCTGCGGGGAGCCCAGTATCAGATGGGGAGTCACTAGATTGACCCCGGCTCCGTGTGGCATTTCAAATTGGCAGCGCAGCATGGAGCCCGGGGTGAGCCGGGCACTCTTGTACATTTCAAAGCTGGCCCGTGTGCAGCCCGGAGTCAGCAGGATTTCCCGCTGGCCACGGGCTACATGTGGAGTTCCACATTCCTCGGGCTGCACGCGGAGTTCCATTCCCAGCAGGGGCTCTTGTACATTTCAAAGGAGGAATGCGGAAGTGCCTATTGAGTAGTCAATGGAAATTCCATCGACTACTTGACTAGTCAATTAACCATTATTTAACATCCTTAGTGCAAGTGTCCTAATCAACCCATGTCTCCCTGTGTTCCAACCCTCAATTTAATTCTGGAATTTAAACTGTTGTGACCATTTAAAAAGTCTTGGGAGTGTTTTCATGGTTAAATGTGAGTGGAGAGTGCAAGAGGGAGATCTATCATGTCTGAATTCAAATGTATGAAATTAACAGCACTCAGAGATCAAATTCCCTATAGGTCAGGGAGAAAAAATTTTCAGATTGAGTTTGAAAATGAGGTGTTTGGGAGGGGATGTTCCAAACAGTAGGAGTGGCAGAGGAGAAAGTTCTTTTGCACTATTAATATTGAGGTAGTATGAAGGGATAGCTGTAAGAATTACCTGTGAATGCTGCTGCCTTCAACAGCTAACATTGTTTCTCAGCTATCTTTGGTCAGCGATGGGTTTTGTACAATGCAATGTCTGGTGGAAAAAGTTTCTAAATGCTAAGCTTCTAGAGTACTGGAAAGCAATCATGCAAAGGACCTGGTTGTATGAATCAATAACCTTGTGCTTAAAGCAGGGGTGGGCAAAAGGGACTCCACGGGCTGGATTGGGTTCACCAAGTGGGTTGATCCAGCCCGCTGAGGCCCTGCCGCTTCCCCAACCCCAGGCCAATTAGGGCCTGGGGAACAGGGGGAAGCGCATGCCATTTCCTCCACCCTGCGAGGAGCATGTAGTGCTTCTAAGTGCCATGCGCTCCTGACAGGGCAGGTGGAGACTTCGTGTGCTGCCCTGTCCCCAGGCCCTGATTGGCCTGGGGGCAGAAGGGGGAGCGCACAAACTCTCTTCCCACTTCCAGGGGTATGGGCTCCTAGGAGGAACCTCTGGGGGGGAGAGGGACAAAGACTTCAAGTGTCCTCCACCCCCTGAGCAGTCATGGTCTGTGGGTGGGGAAGCAGGGAAGTATCCTGGCTCCAGCCCTTCTTCTTGAGGCCCTGCCCCTTCAGGAGCAGCCCGAGGCCACTTTAAAAATTTCTGAAGTGGCTCCCAGTAAAAAATTATTGCCCACCCTTGGCTTAAAGGATGAAACCAAAAACGTGATGATTTGTGTTTGATGCTAATTGGCTTTAAAGTAAAACAAGTAAAGCAGGAAGAAATGTTTGCCTGATGAAAGGCTTGGTGTTTAAATACACAGGAAAAATTATTAATGAATTGTTGATTCTTATGCAAAAATGACCCTTGAGGAGGTCAATATCTATGGACTATCATGTAAATCCTGGATAATTACATAAGATAATTGGTAGATTTGACAAAAAAGAAGTTTCAAGTTTTCTTTCTTATGAATGGAGATGCTTTATTTATCATGGTGTCTGTTGTGTATTCTTGTTAACCCTTTTATGTCCAAGCATGTGTGTCATGTTAATATATGTGAACACTCTAGGACACCCCACAAGCAAATAAAACATCTTTTGTGCCCTTAGGCATTTACAGCTTAATTAGAGAGCTGGAAACACATACACAGGAGCATCAAATAGAGTGGGCTGGGGAAGTATGGAAAAGTAAATACTATTATTAAAAATCTAGTTATGTGGGCAGATATGGTTTTATGTCTTCAAATTACTAAGGTACAAAACCTTTTCTCTTGAATTTTTAAAGTAAGTTTTTAAACATGAGGAAGGTAGAAAAAGTAGTTAAGGGTCAATATAGTAAGAAACATAGTAGGGACAAATGCCTTGCACCTGTAGTGAGCACCACAACTGGGACCCCAGCACCTGTACAAAGCCTCACTGACTTCATTTAAACCTTGAAGTCATTTAAGCATTATTTTATGCACAACTTTCTAACATTTTGCTTAAGAGGTTAACAGATGGCAATCCTGAATTTGTAACTTTTGTGTTTTAAAGATATCTTGCTAGAAAAAAAGAATTATAGTTTAAGTAATTGGTATAATATTAAAGTGTACTGGTAATATGAAGAATGTTAGAGTAAAACCTGAAATTATTGTAGACCAGTCTAAAGCACCGGTTGGCCTGAAGGCAAACTTTATTTAGCAGACTGCTATTTCCATTTGGCACTAGGATATATGACATACACACTTCAGAGGAATAAAAGGGAAAAGTAAGTATAAATCAGTGATAGGCAACCTAGGCTAGTGAGTGAGCCTCATGAGGGCAGCACAGCAGCAGAGTGCACCAACAAAACACTTGGTGCCAAAGACGCACAAAAAACAGCTGGCATCGAGTCAATCGCTACTGCAGACACTGCGAGCCTGGCTGGTTCCCATAGTGCCCCTCCTCTGCCGGTACAACAATTTACAAGTGCGGGGGAGGTCTGTTACTTTGGTGCCAGGAACACCATTATTTAGCACTAATGGCACTTCACATACATCAAGGCATAGCTTCTCATCCACCCCGGCCACATTAGTGGCCTCAGTATTTAGTGATGAGGATGATGATGTGCCTGCCCACGCACATTTGCTGAGGCACTCCTCATCCCCGCCTAACCAACAATGGCAACCACTGCAATGGCTCCCACCACCCATCCTACCCATTGGCCATAGTGGGACCCTTGGGCAGCACATAGAACACAGCAGATACAGCAACCACAGCCGCCATCTCCAGTGCCAAAATCATATGCACTAACAGTACGCTCTCCAGATTGATACAGTTCAGATGCAGAAGATGATGATGTAGACGTTATGTGCTACCATCACACATCTTGTTCGCCTCCACCTATGCACATATCATCAGCGTCCCTTGACAATACAGTCATGCCCCCCTCCACTGATCTCAGAGGATGATTTTAGATCGTTCCAAGAACTTTTTAAGAGAGTTGCAGACACACTGGAGATTTCCCTGACTGCTATGCCAGAGATGCAACATAAACTGTCAAACTTACTAAATGCATCTCCACATAGGAAATTAGCAATCTCCATAAATAAGGCTCTCATGGACCCAGCCAAAAGTATCTGGCAGATGTCTGCCACAATATTGCCAACCGGCAGGAGGTCAGATTGAAAATACTGTGTTACCCCTAAAGGAGCAGACTTCCTAGTCTCCCACCCAGCCCCAAATTCCCTAGTGGTAGAGGTGGTAAATCAAAGAGGGGAACAACAGGCTACCCGAACCATCCCCTAGGGACTGGAAGAGGCTGGAAAAAAGCATACTCCTCTGCAAGTCTCCAGCTCAGAATAGCCAATTATTCAACACTACTAGGAAAATACACACATTACATTTTTGATCAGTTAGCTACTTTATTGAATTCCTCCCAGATAACAAAAGGGATCAATTCAAGTCAAATCTAAATGAAGGGGCACTAATTTCTAGGACAGCTTTGCAGGTCTCACTGGATTCTACAGACATGGCCCCAGATCCTTTGCCTCTGTGGTGGTGATGAGGCAAACATCCTGGCTTCAGCTCTCAGGATTCCTGAGAGAAGTCCAAGCAACAGTCGAGGACTTGCCATTCGAGGGTACCAACTCTTCTCTGAATCCACAAAAGCCTCCTTACACATCCTAAAAGACTCACAGGCCACATTAAAAACTCTTGGCATCCATGTTCCTGTCACAAAGAGAAAACAGGGCAGGTTATTCACACAGAAGTACAGACCCACATCCTTTAACCAACAACTATGACAATAGACATTGACCGCACCAAAATAAGCGCAGGCAGGCCTCTGAACAGTCAACATCCCAACAACCATCAACATCTCGTCAAGCATTTTGAAGTCCTGGTCGAGGGGCCGATGACTCCAAAATTTCCATGGCCGGAATTTGAATCCTCCACAACATTTGGCAGCACACTAGCTGCATTCTGTCCAGCCTGGCGTACCATCACCACCGACAGCTGGGTGCTGGAAATCATAAAAACGGGTTACTGCATCCCGCTTTTAGTTATCCCCCCTCCCACCTCCTTTGCCTGTCCCTCTTCAGGAACTCCTCTCATGAACATGTGCTTGTATAAGAGGCAGAACACCTGCTCAAGCTAGGTGCCATAGAAGAGGTACCACAGGAGCACAGAGGTAAGGGTTTCTACTCCCATTACTTCCTCACCACCAAGAAATCAGGAGGGCAGAGGTTGATATGAGACTTTTGAAGACTCAGTCGCTTGGTACCAGCGGTTAATGATGGTAACCCTCGCCACAATTATTCCTGCCTTAGAAAAGGGATCATGGTTGTCCACCCTCGACTTCCAGGACATCTATTTTCATATATTGATTCATATGTTGCACAGATGCTTTCCTTCGTTTCAAGTTAAAGGACAGACACTTCTAGTACATAATGCTACCATCTGGACTCTCAACGGCCCCACAAGTGTTCTTGAAGGTTCTGGTAGTAGTAACGCACACTTACGCAAAATGGGCATCACTATATACCCTTACCTAGACAATTGTCTAGTAATGGACACCATAGAACGAGACACAGTACAAGCTGTCACAACCACCAGAGCCCTATTTGACAGCCTTGGACTCCAGATAAACACAGCAAAATGCACACTAACCCCAACTCAAATATTAGTATTTATAGAGGTGCACTTAGATTGCAGAACAGCCATAGCCTCTTTACCAGAGCACAGATTTACAGCAATCAAGGACCTCATATTTACAGCGCAGGCCAGTCCAGTTGTAATGGCCCAAGTTTGCCTACAAATATTAGGGCACATGGCAGCGACGATGTTCGTGGTGCCACATGTCCACCTACACTTGAGGACTCCAGGCATGGCTACACACAGTGCAGCCATTCATCCATCATATAAACAAACAGCTTACTATGCCAACCAAGATAAAGACCTCACTCACATACTCAACAATGTATGTGTAAGGGTCCCCTTCCAAAGAACCCCCGCCATCAGTAACAATTACTACAGATGCTTCACTTCTGGGCGGGGATGCACACCTAGACCATCGAGTGGCACAGGCTCAATGGACTCAGGATGATACCAGGCAACAAATCAACTTACTCGAACTCAAGGCAGTATGAAATGCATGTACACCCTTTCTCCCCCAATCCCGAACAAAACAGTTCAGATTCTTACAGACAATGTAATTACAATGTATTATATCAACCGGTCACACCAACTCTGCCAAGAGCCAGTCCACTTGTGGGAATGGTGTACCACCCCGGAACATACATCTGGTCACAACTTACCTCCCCAGCAAGGACAACATACTAGTGGACAACTTAAGTAGACAATTCCCACAAAATCATGAATGGGAAATAAACCCATCAATGTTGACTTTTCTCTTCAAGAAGTTGGGGTTCCCACTAGTGGACCTATTCGCCACATAAGACAATGCCCTTTGCCCTCACTATTGCTCCAGAGCAGGCATAGGCCCTTACTCCTTAGGGGATGCCTTCAGCATACAGTGGAAGGCACCTTTGTACTATGCTTTCCTCCCGTTTACACTAATACAATGGATGATCCTTAAGATCAAACAGGACAGGGCCAGAGTAATTCTCATAACCCCCAACTGGCCCAGACAAACATGGTCATTTGAACTGCTGTTCTAATAGCCATTTGAACTGCTAGCCACATGCTCCTTATTACATCTGTCAATGAAGGTTGCCTTCCTCATTGCAATTACCTCCTTAAGACAAATAGTGGGACTGGGAGCCCTCATGTCGGACCCCCCATTCACAATATTCCATAAAGACAAAGTGGTCTTATGAACACATTCCATATTCCTCCCAAAAGTACATACCTCATTTCACTGCAATGAACCAATATACTTACCTGTCTTCTGCCTTAAACCGCATTAAGGACCGTAAGGAGGCGGCTCTCCATACCTTGGACATCCGCAGGGCACTTGCTTTTTACTTACAGTGCATAAAAGCATTCCGTAAGACTCCACGACTTTGTCTCATCTACAGAGAGGTCACAGGGGTTACCCATATCAAAACAAAGACTATCTAAATGGGTATCTAGCTGCATACACTTAGCGTATACATTAGTGCGAAAGAAGCCCCCGCCCAATGTAAGAGCTCACTCCATAAGAGCCATGACAACTACAACTGCATTTGTATGAGGCTTTCCAACAGAACACATCTGCAAGGCTGCCATGTGGGTGTCAACGCACACATTCATGCAGTATTATGCCATCCAGACATTCGCAGATTCGGAAATGAAATTCGTCTGAACAATACTCTTGGTCTCAGAGTCCCACCTTCAGAGGCTCCCACCTCCTAACACGACTACTTCTTCATAATCGCCTAAAGGTGAAGCACCCACGGTGACACTCCTCGAAGAAGAAGGGAAGGTTACTCACCAGGGACAGTAACTGGAGTTCTTCAAGATGGTTGTCCCTGTGGGTGCTCCACCACCCACCCTTCCTCCCGTTGGCTTTGGGCTTAGATATATCTGGGTCAGAGAAGGAATTGAGGAGGTGGTCAGCTGCACGTGTGGAGTAGCCCCTTCAGATCTCCTGCACTGGCACCCATGTGCACAGCCGACCACGGGCACTGCTATCACAAATTTCCGATCAGAGGCACAGTGGTGTTGGTGCACCTAAAGGTGGAGCACCCACGGGGATAACCATCTCGAAGAACTCTGGTTACTGCACCTGCTGAGTAACCTTCCTTTATGCATCCAAGGATTGCATTGGTGCTGTTGCCAACAGCGTCACATTGAAAACTGAGCTGATTATCCACCACCATGACCTCCAAATCTTTTTCAGTCACTGTTTCACAGAATCAAGTTCCTCATCTTGTAAATATGGCCTATGTTCTTTGGTCATGGATATGTGCATGTACATTTAGCTATATTAAAATATATTATTTACTTATAACCAGTGTAACCAAGCAATCCAGACTGGTCGGAATTTGTGACCTGTCCTATTCCTTATTTACCCATCCCCTCGAGTTTTTCTTTCATCTGCAAACTTTATCATTGATTAATTTGTTTTCTTTCAGGTCGTTGATAAAAATGTTACATAGTATAGGGTCAAGACTTGATTTGTTTGTGACCTCACTGGAAGTACACCTGCTTGATGATAATTCCTGATTTAAAGTTACATTTTGAGACACAGTGTTTAGGCACTTTTTAATCCATTTAATGTGTGTCAGGTTAATTTAAGGTTTTTGGTGTTGTGCAGGCATGGATTACACAATACCATTGTTAGGATTCTCATTGTTCCTGATACATTTTTTAAAAACTCATTATTGTCCTTAACTCTGCTGGCCATAGATTTTTCCTTCTGTTTTTTTGCTTCCCTTGTCTGTTTTCTGTACTTCCTAATTTCTGATTTATATACAATACTATCAGTTAACGCTTTCTTCCATTATATCCTTCACTTCTGTTGTAAACCAGTTCATTTGTTTTAATCAACATGACTGTCTTTCTCAGTTGTTGGATTGTGATTTTTTTTAATATATAGAAAGGAGCTCTTAAATTATTCTTATTGGTCATTTTACTATTGGTTTCACCTTATTTGTGACAAATTCAAGGGAAGACAATGGTAACAAAAAGGTTCTTAAAGTATTTTAATCTCTTTGGTCAGAGTCTGCAATTATCGCTCCCCTCTCTGCACAATACATATACTAATGTATGGTGTGGTGGTGCTTCCTTTGAATCCATTTCTGTTCCTTTGTTTTTCACTTGAGATTTTAGTGTCTCCACTCAGGATGTTAGCTATCGTGTAATTGGATAGTTGTGTTAAACACATGAGATCTTAGCAGTTACACAACTATACGATAATCCCTGGAGGTGGGGCTGGCAGGCAATACACTCCTGGCCCCACGTCCGGGAGCCCCCTGACACCCAGCATTGCTGCTTCTGTATCAGAGATAGTAGCATGGAGTGGCAGGCAAGAGCCAGTCTATGAGGGGAGCCAGTTTAAAAACACACTCCCCACGCAGACCAGTTGACTGCCACCCTGTGCTGCTGCCTCTAATATAAAGGCAGCAGCATGGGGTGGCAACCAGCCCCTGGCCATGGGGGGAAGGGATACAGGATCCCTACAGACAGGGGCTGCTGCTGCAGAGCAGCCTCTGTCCATGGCAAGCCCAGGCTTCTGTGGACAGAGGCTGCTTTATGGCAGTATTCCCTGTCGTGCCCACACACACTGCTGCCTCTGATAGCTTTTAAACTAGCTCCCTTCCACCACTGGCTCCTCCCTGCCACCTCCCCCCTCCCCTTGTCTCTGTAGGAGGCAGCAAGGGGGAGGCAAGTGGGTCTGTGGAGCAGGCAGACAAGGGGATCCTGCTTGAAAGCTGGCTCCCCGTGCATATCTGCTCCCATTTGCCCCCTTCACCCTCCGTGCTGGTGCCTCTCTATCAGAGGCAGCAGCATGGGGTGGTGGTGGGGGCAGGCAGATCCGGTGCTTGTGAGGAGCTAGTTATTAAGCCAGCTCCTCACGGACACCAGCTCCCTCTCTGTCTACCCACCCTTGCCTAGGCTTATCGATTAATCATGTAGTTGTCTATACATTGAAATCCCTATTCTCTACTGATAATCTGCCTGATTTGTGGTTTATTTTTATTTTTTTAAACCTAGTAACAATCTTGATGATAATGCTTAATCCTGTATATATTGCAAGTACTACACAAGCAGAGCCAAGTCTATTCTCTTAGTACCATAGCGAAATAGATTAAGCCAATATTATACCCTTTTTACAGAGTGGTCATTAACGTAGAGAAACTGAGAGTCAGTAGCAGCCTAGATTAGAACTCAAGAGCATCTCACATCAAGCAATGTATTTGTTCCTCTAGACCAGGGATTCTCAAACTTTTTGGCCTGTGGACCACCGGGCTCAATGCAAACCTTTCCGCGGACCACCAGTTGCTAATGGAAACTCAGCATTAATTACATAATTAAGCCCGAGCCATTTTGCTAGTGCTGCATCTAAGGAGAATGGTTTAATTTAAAATATTAAACAGATTAAGCATTTTAACTTTCTCATGTTAGTTTGTTAAACTTCATTTTAAATAAAGCAGAGTATTAATTTATGTCCCACACAAAAGGTTTCAATGCTTTATTTATTTATGGCAGGGGTGGGGAACCTTTTTTGGGTTGGGGGTCACTGACCCACAGAAAAATCAGTTGGGGAACCACACAGTGAGAAGCAAAAATCTTCTCCAAAATCCCCCAACCCTCACTGATGTGACCTCCAACTGAGACACCTCACTTCTCTGGCTTTCCAGTCCAGTGGGTCAAAGGGAAGGAAAAGGGAGGACTGAGATTCTGGGCTTCCCATAGGCCAGATTTATATTTCTGGGGTTCCATAGTTAGTGGATTTTGTGGACCCCCCTTAGGCTCTGGGGGTGGGCAAAAATGAGGGGTTCAGTGTGTGGGACAAGGCTTGCTAGTGAGTGGGATAGGGATGGGGATGCAGGGTCGAGGTGGGATGCTGGAGGGAGTGAGGATGTGAGGCAGAGTGCAGAATCAGGCTGCGAGTAGGGTATCTGGCCAAGAGGGCGTTAGCAAGAGCAAGGAGGAGGGAGCAAGAGCATGGGAGCAAACAGTGTGTGGCCAGGAGGAAGGGTTCTGTCTCCAGCTGGCGGGAGGTGGGGATCTAGTTTATTAGAGCAAGGGATGATTTCAGAGCAACTGACTGACCTGGGCATCCTTGCCCTCCCTGAGAGCAGGCCAGGCCTCTCTCCTCCCCCTGCATCGGTCCAGGGCTTGTGCTCTGTTCATCTGTCTGTGCCCCTCACCCTGGTATGGGTCAAGCTTTAGGCAGCCCCCGGGGTCTGCTCCTTGCAGAACCTTGACTGTGGGGAGGGGTCACACTTTACCATGTACCCCCAGGTCCTATGATCTCTGAGCCTGACCCTATCATACACCAGTCCCTAATTCCCTCCTCACCCCAGCCCCCACTCTCCCTGGCCCTGGGCCCTATTCCTCCACCCCATTGCTTCCTTCTCCCCAAACCCCTCCACTGCCTCATCACCCCCCCACTTGGCTCCGCCATTCTCTCCCCTGCCCTATTGTTTCCTCGGACTCATCACTCCCAAACCCCAGATCCCCCAGATCCCCCGTCTGTCTCACATGGTGGCGGCTGCTCAGGGGTGGTTCTGGACAGAGCTCGGGGGCAGGACAACCTATTTCCTGCCCCCTACCCCACCTGTGGGTCCCTGTGTGCCAGTGGGGCCGCGGTGGGTGGAGCGGTAGCGGCACATGTGCATGCGGGGGTCGTGCGGGGTCCCGGTGCTGCCCGGTGGCGGTGAGTGGGGAACTGTGGCGGCTCTTGGGGGCACCGGGGGCTGACTCAGTGGGGAACAGTGTTGGGTGGGGAAGGTTGGGGCTTTCTTCATGCCCCTCCATCCCCCACGCACCCTCTCATCTGGAAGCTGAAGTTAGTGTTCCAAGCCTCATGGCTGCATGGGCTCCCTGCTGCGTGGGAGAGTAGGGTGGGGGCTGAGTTCAGTCGCAGACCACCTGGGAGGCGGCCGTGGACCACTAGTGGGCTTCAGACTGCACTTTGAGAACTACTAGTCTAGACCAGGGTGGGAAACCCTTTTTCAGTTTGGGGTTGGGGAGGGGAGCCTACTCATCAGTGAGAAGTGCAAAAAACCAAACCAGAACAAAAAACCCCCACAACCATACACTCAATCCCAAATCTCAGAGGGTATGTCTACACTAGCTCGTTCATTCGAGCTAGGTAGGCAAATGAGGGCAACCGGAGTTACAAATGAAGCCCGGGATTTAAATATCCCGGGCTTCATTTGCATCTTCAGACGCGCTATTTTTAAATCTCCCCTTACTCCGAACTCCGTTGCGCGGCTGCGTGGCACGGGTAGGTAGTTCAATTAGGATCTCTAATTCGAACTGCACACCTCGCTCGCGAGAGTACGCAGTTCGAAGAGATCCTAATTAACTACCTCCGTGCCGCGATGTAACGCGGCATGGAGTTCGGAGTAAGGGGATTTAAAAATAGCGGCGTCCGGGAAGATGCAAATGAAGCCCGGGATATTTAAATCCCGGGCTTCATTTGCAACTCCGGTTGCCCTCATTTGCCTACCTAGATTGAACTAACGAGCTAGTGTAGACATACCCAGAGTGTGTTGGGGAGATTTGGGGCTGCTGGTGCTCGTGCTCCAGCCATGGAGGTGGGTAGAGTTGAGTGCCAAGGCTATCGTGGGCCTGATCTGTGCCATAGGTTCCCCACCGCTGCTTGAGGCTATGCTCTATTTTACTTGCTAATGGCTATAATGTCAGCTATATATATTTGTGTGTTTTAGCAGGAATTTTTAAAACTTGAGATTAATTGAAGACTTTTGTCTTTTAGAAGCAGTTGCTAAATTGTAGTAAGCAACCGAGTCCTATTGTAAAACTGCATTATAGTCAAGGGAACAATTTAGGATTTGAAATTAGTAGATTGGTAATTGCAAACTGTGAATATTGATCTTTTTTTTTCTTGTGACTTAATCAGAGTGCATGTGACTATCTGATCTGTATTGCTTTCCCCAAGAATTGTCTTGGGACTATGGTAAGCTAAGCTTTTTTTTTTAACTTCATTAGTAATCATAGCTATGCTAAGTAGACTAGTTGGAAATAAGACTATGTTGTACAATATAGTTTTAGCAATTCTTGTTGGAGTAAATTTATTAATGAAATCTCTGGAGAAGAGGTCCCAAAGTGTATGTTATTGGCACTGTTCAGTATCTTGAAGAAATTGTGTGGGGATTGAATTGTTATCTGAGACTAGATCTGCAAAAGGATTTAGATGCCTAAATGCTACTTCAGGCTTATTCTTCCAACATTCAGGTACCACTGAGATCCTCAAAACCCTTCTTAGCTTCCACTTAACCTTGCAAGTGTCTACATTTCCACTGTTGGTCACCTAATTTTCTGTCATGCCCAGTCTTGGTGCCCACACGTGTCTCTCACCCAAGTCTGTCCCTCTCTTCATAATTTTATATTGGCTGTCTTAGGTGGCTCCTTGCTCATAGTGCTGATTTTTGTGGATCCCACTCTGATATGCCTCTCTCCCCATCCATTGTGTAGCGAGCCTAGGCACCTAACTAGGGTCTTGGATTTCACAGGATGGCAAGATCCCAGATTCTCACAGGTACTTAGGTCACCTACTTATGTCATGCAATATACACTTGAAAACCCAATTGGTTACATGTACAAATGTTCATGGTTGAAGAGTTCCAAGTGAATATTTGCAAGTGCATTGTTGAAGACACATAAGAATCTGTGTTGAAGCCTTTGAATTTTAGGCCCATGGTTGTTTTATCTGAAGGCTAAATATATAATAAAATAGTTGTTAAACTAATTAGTTATCTTCAACTGCTGCCCACTTTTTCTAGCAATGTTGCTGATAACTGAGATTTACGTTAAATGTTTCTAAATATAACTTTGATTGCTTTCAGTTTTAGTAATACTTTTTAGCATATGAACCTTTTGGTCCCCTAAAGTATAAACTAGCATTCTCTGCGAGTTTATTTTCAGAGCGTGGGTATTAGGGCCAGATGGAAAATATCTTTGGTGTAATTCAAATTCACAACAAAAAAGAAACATAAGATCAGTGTAGTCTAGTTAGAATTTAAGTGAATCAGAAACTGTTATTTTATATATATGGTAAGTGGGCATTGCTACTAGCTTACAATATCTATTTAATGTTAACCTGCATAAGTAGCAATGCTTAAATATCTCAAAAATTTTAGGATTAGAATAAATCTTATAATGAGGCTGGTTTTCAAATAGAGAAATGCCTTTAATTTGTTCCAGCTCTCTTGTTTTCTGTATTATTTTTGTTTAAACTCTTGATTAGTCATCCATTAGGAGGTATGAAGTCAATCTTCAGTACTTTATATTTGTTTCCTATCTCTAGAAATTTGGATTCAGACATTTTGGGTATTTCTACTCTGCATTTAAAAACCTTCAGCTGGACCATGCCAGCTGACTCAGGTTCACAGGGCTCAGGCTAAAGCACTGTTTAATTGCAGTGTAGACATCCAGACTCCGGTTGGAGCCTGGATTTTAGGACCCAGTGAGGACCCAGTGAGGGTCTCAGAGCTTGGGTGGTAGCCTAGCTGGAATGTGTACACTGAAGTAAAGAGCCCTTCAGCTGGAGTGCCACGAGCCCAAGTCAGCGCTGGGCCCAAGTTAGCTATGGGTTTGCAGAGTAGACTTATCCTATTATCTACATTGTGAATTCTAACCCCTGAAGATTCTTGTCATTTACAGTTTTGAGACTTTTACAAAATTAGGAAGAATTTCTCATATGTTTTTTTAGTCTGTTGCAGATAGGGATAGTAAGACATTAGAAACATTTACAAATAAATAGATCGTTTACCCTTGAAATTTTAGGTAAGATGACTTTATTGCTAGAAAGTTCCAGTGTACTCTTGCTTTAGGTAAACAGGTCGTTATGTCATAAATTACGGACTGGGAGATAGGCAAAGAAGGTGTTTTTAAAAATAAAAAAAAAAAAATCTATTTAGTTAGGTACTTTGCTTTATGGCTTATTAGTAGAATTAGTTGAAACATTAGTTCTTTTTTGAGTAGTGTCTCCATGGGTGCTCCACTCTGGGTGCTGGTGCGTCCTTGCACTGGCGACCAGAGATTTTTCTAGCAGTATCTGCTGCGCATGCACCATGGTGCCCCCTCGTGCCATTGGTCTCCATTAGGCGCGCGCGACACGGCTCCCTGAGTTCCTTCTCTACCGTTCTGAGCCGCAGATGGAACTTCATTCCTTCCCGCTATTCTACAGAGAAACTACAAAAAAAACCTGGTAATTCCCCTTAGTTTCCTCACATTTCCATGTTTTCATCTTTGCGCCTAATGCTGGGATCTCCCGGCTTCAAGAGGTGTGAGTTGTGCCGGGATGCTATGCCTGTCTCTGACAGGCATTCTGCGTGTATAAAGTGCCTTGGGGAATCGCACTAAACATAAAAGTGCCCTCATTGCTCCAAATTGATGGCCAGGGCACGCCGCGACCGCGCAAACAGACTGAAGACCTTCCTCTACAAAAGGTCTCTCCAATCACCTTTAGAGGACTCAACAACTGCCTCAAAATTACCATCCGAGCCGAAAGGTATGGACAAATCACTTCCCTCTACCTCTCCTTGGCAAGTCTGTCTCTCAAACGAGATTATCTCCAGCCCAGTCCTTGCCCTCGGCACTGACTGCCTCAAGGGTCAGCACTGCAGAGAGGCCTGGCACATTGGGCCTGGCACCGCCCAAGATGCCGGCACCGCCCAAGATGCCGGCACCGCATAAGAGGGTGCACTCAGAGCCCAAAGAAAAACAAGCGGCACCGACGGCGCTGGCCACACTATCTGGCCAACACACACACTGCTCGGCACCAAAGCAGCCAACTTGCTCGGCACCGACATCAGTACCAAAGAGACCCCATGCCAATATGCCTCCTCCGGACCAATCGGCACTGCCTACTCCCACAGCACCGAGCAATGCAAGAACCTCAACACCGTCCCAGGAGCATCGACAACACGATGCTCCTATCAGGAGCCACCCCTCCCCGGCACTGGTATCCCCAGGCTCCTCGAACATACTTATCTGAACATAAGAAGCCTATCCTCCTCAACTTT
Source organism: Rafetus swinhoei (assembly GCA_019425775.1). Taxonomy (NCBI): domain Eukaryota; kingdom Metazoa; phylum Chordata; order Testudines; family Trionychidae; genus Rafetus; species Rafetus swinhoei. The sequence continues at coordinate 223,876,350 of CM033424.1, read as the reverse complement.
ATGCAGGAGAGCCATACAGTTTCTTGCACGGCACAACAGTCCGTGATGGATAGGGCAGACATGGCTGCACGCGTCACCGCCTCAGCGATTGTGATGTGGAGAATATCTTGGCTCCAAGCATCAGGGGTTCCTAGGGATTTGCAGCAGAAAGTCATAGAATCATAGAGCTGGAAGAGACCTCAGGAGGTCATCAAGTCCAGCCCCCTGCCCAAGGCAGGACCAATCCCAACTAAATCAACCCAGCCAGGGCTTTGTCAAGCTGAGAATTAAAAACCTCTAGGATGGAGATTCCACCACCTCCCTAGGTAACCCATTCCAGTACTTCACCACCCTCCTAGTGAAATAGTTTTTCCTAATATCGAACCTACACCTCTCCCACTGTAACTTGAGACCATTGCTCTTTGTTCTGCCATCCGTCACTACTACGAACAGCCTTTCTCCATCCTCTTTGGAACCTCCCTTCAGGAAGTTGAAGGCTGCTATCAAATTCCCCCTCACTTTTTTCTTCTGCAGACTAAACAAACCCAAATCCCTTAGTTTCTCCTCATAGGTCATGCACTCCAGCCCCCTAATCATTTTGGTTGCCCTCTGCTGGATCCTCTCCAATGTGTCCACATCCTTTCTATAGTGGGGGGTCCAGAACTGGACACAATACTCCGGATGTGGCCTCACTAGAGCCGAATAAAGGGGAATAATCACTTCTCTAGATCTGCTGGCAGTGCTCCTCTTAATGCAACCTAATAAGCCATTAGCCTTCTTGGCTACAAGGGCACACTGTTGACTCCTATCCAGCTTCTCATCCACTGTAATCCCCAGGTCCTTTTCTGCAGAACTGCTACTTAGCCAGTCAGTCTCCAGCCTGTAACAATGCTTGGGATTCTTCTGTCCCAAGTGCAGGACTCTACACTTGTCCTTGTTGAACCTCATCAGATTTCTTTTGACCCAATCCTCTAATCTGTCTAGGTCACTCTGGACCCTGTCTCTGCCCTCCAGCATATCTACCTCTCCTCCTAGCTTAGTGTCATCCGCAAACTTGCTGAGGGTGCAATCCATCCCCTCATCCAGGTCATTGATAAAGATGTTGAACAAAACAGGTGCTAGAACAGATCCTTGGGGCACTCCGCTAGAAACCGACTGCCAACCTGACATCGAGCCATTGATCACTACCCATTGGGCCTGACAGTCTAGCCAGCTTTCTATCCATTTTACAGTCTATTTATCCAATCTATATTCCCTTAACTTGCTGGCAAGAATATTGTGGGAGACCGTATCAAAAGCTTTGCTAAAGTCAAGGTATATCACATCCACTGACTTCCCCATGTCCGCAGAGCCAGTTACCTCATCATAGAAGCTAATCAGATTTGTCAGGCATGACTTGCCCTTCGTGAATCCATGTTGACTATTCCTGATCATTTTCCCCTCTTCCAAGTGCTTCAAAATGGATTCTTTGAGGATCCCCTCCAGGATTTTTCCAGGGACTGAGGTAAGGCCGATTGGTCTGTAGTTCCTTGGATTGTCCTTCCCTTTTTTGAAGATGGGCACTACATTTGCCTTTTTCCAATCATCTGGGATCTCTCCCAATCTCCATGAGTTTTCAAAGATAATGGCCAAAGGCTCCGCAATGACATTTGCCAACTCCATCTGTACCCTCAGATGCATTAAATCCGGACCCATGGATGTGTGTATGTTTAGCTTTTCTACATAGTTCCTAACCTGTTCTTTCTCCACCAAGGGCTGTCCACCTCCTTCCCATACTGCATTGCCTAGTGCATTAGTCTGGGAGTTGACCTTATCTGTGAAGACAGATGCAAAACAAGCAGAGTACTTCAGCTTTTCACACATGATCTGTCACTAGTTTACCTCCCTCATCCAGTAGGGGCCCCACACCCTCTCTGATTACCCACCTAATATGCCTGTAGAAGCCTTTCTTGTTACCCTTCACATCTCTTGCGGGCTGCAATTCCAATTGTGCTTTCTCCTTCCTGATAACTCCCCTGAATTCTCAAGCAATATATTTATACTCCTTCCTAGTCATCTGTCCAAGTTTCCACTTCTTGTAAGATTCCTTGTTGTGTTTAAGCTCACCAAGGATTTCCCCGGGAAGCCAGTCTGGTCGCCTACTGTATTTGCTTTTCTTACTGCAAATCGGTATGGTTTCTTCCTATGCCTTTAATAAGGCTTCTTTAAAATACTGCCAGTTCTCCTGGACTCCTTTCCCCATCATGTAAGCATCCTAGGGAATCCTGCCCATCAGTTCTCTGAGGGAGCAAAGTCTGATTTTCTGAAGTCCAGGGTGTGTATTTTGCTACTCTCCTTTCTTCCTTTGGTCAGGATCCTGAAATCTACCATCTCATGATCACTGCTTCCCAGGTTGTCACCCACCTCTACTTCCCCTACTAGTTCCTCCCTGTTTGAGAGCAGCAGGTCAAGCTGCGCATGGCCCCTGGTCGGTTCCTTCAGCACTTGTACCAAGAAGTTATCCCCCAACATTCTCGAAAAACTTCCTGGATTGTCTGTTACTGCTGTATTGGTCTCCCAACAGATGTCAGGGTGATTAAAGTCCTCCATGAGAACCAGTGCCTGTGATCTGGAAGCTTCTCTCAGTTGTCTGAAGAAAGCCTCGTCTACCTCATCCACCTGATCCGGTGATCAATAGCAGACCAACCACAACATCACCCCTGTTGCTTCCACCTCTAAATTTAACCCATAGACTCTCAACAGGCTTTTCTCCCTGTATATACTGGAGCTCTGAGCAATCATACTTCTCTCTTACATACAATGCAACTCCTCCTTTTCTCCCCGACCTGTTCCTCCTGAACAGTTTATACCCTTCCATGACAGTGCTCAAGTCATGTGAGTCAGCCCACCAAGTGTCCGTTATTCCAATCAAATCATAGTTCTTTGACTGTGCCAGGGCTTCTAATTCTTCCTGTTTGTTTCCCAGGCTTCTTGCATTTGTGTACAAACACCTTAGAAAGCCAGTTGATTGCCCTACCTTCTTCATTCGAATCAGGGGTCTTCCTTTGTTGCTCGTTCCTCCTTGTGTTTCTTCCTGGTATCTGACTTCCCCACTCCTCTCAGGGCTTTGGTCACTGTCCCCCAATGAACCTAATTTAAAGCCCTCCTCACTAGGTTTGCAAGTGTGCCCGCAAAGATGCTCTTTCCTCTCTTGGTTAGGTGGATCCCATCTCTTCCTAACAATCCTTGTGCCTGAAACAGTCTCATGGTCGAAGAAACCAAAGCCCTCTTTACGACACCACCTGTGCAACCACGCATTTACTTCCTCAATTCGACATTCCCTACCTGGACCTTTTCCTTCAACAGGGAGGATGGATGAGAACACCACTTGAGCTTCAAATTCCTTGATCCTTCTTCCCAGCGTTACATATTCTGCAGTGTTCCGCTCAAGGTCATTCTTGGCTGTATCGTTAGTTCCTACATGAAGAAGCAGGAAGGGGTAACTATCCCAAGGTTTGATCAGTTTTGGAAGAGTCTCGGTCACATCCTGAATTCAAACTCCTGGTAAGCCGCACACTTCTTAAGATTCCAGGTCTGGACGGCAGATGTATGACTCAGTCCCTCTTAGGAGGGAGTCCCTGACCACTTTTGGGGGTGGTGGTCGTGGAACCCCCATTCCTAGGACTACGCATCCCATGCCTTCCGGTGGATGGTGTACCCTTCTGATTTCTTCCCTGAGAGGTCTTTGCCAAAGCATTCTCCACATCAGTGCCTGTGGTGAGAGCCTGAAGGTGGTTACTTACCTGTACAGGAATGGGGGATACTTGAGTTGGCCGCCGCCTTTTAGGGGTTACGTGCTGACAGTTCTCTTCCTTGTTCTGTACTGCCCTTGCTGGCTATTCAGCCTGCTGTGCCTGCAGGATTAAATGCTGCCTTTTATTGAGGAAGTCTTCATCCTCTCTGATGGAACGTAGGGTTGATACTTGGGCTTCAAGTCCTCTAATTTTTTCTTCAAAAATGGCGACCAAATTGTACTTGGTGCAGATGAAATTTTTTCTATCTTCAGGGAGGAAGACCAACATGGCACATGTTGTGCAGGTAACAACAGCAGACCTATCACTATCCATACCTGCCTTCCTTTGGAGAGATTCCTCAGATATTTTTTAAATGCCTCCTTGAAGGGCAGAAGAGAAAAGAAAATCAAGGAAAAGAGCATTAAACACTATGGGGCTCCCACAAGATGAACTCCCCTGTTGGCTGCTGCCCTGTTCGCTGCTCTCTGCGTTTGCTCTGGCTGCCTTTTTTTATAAGGCTGAGGCTAGGCCCGGCTGAAAGCCTTGCCTATGATGCAATCAGGCCCTTAAGGCCCACCTGAAACAAAGCACTCCCAAATCACACTTTTCAAACTTTCCAACTGCTGCTCTTTTCAAACTGTGAAACACACAGTCAAACAAATGCTCAGAGATAGACAAACAGTTTGATGCTCACAACACAGCTCCCCAAAAGCCACACTTACCTGAGCTCCTCTCGGATGTTTCCTAGGCAAACTCGCCTGTTGGCTGCTGCCCTGTCGCTGCTCTCTGCGTTTGCTCTGGCTGCCTTTTTTATAAGGCTGAGGCTAGGCCCAGCTCAAAGCCTTGCCTCTGGTGCAATCAACCCCTGAAGGCCCACCTGAGCTCAGGAAGTTTTGATTATACTTTAGTGTAAAGTTTTTAAAGAATGGCACGTGTACCTCACCCCCTTCCCACTCCCCGTCCAAACTCCCTCTCAAAACTCCGTTAGCAGCCCCTGTTCTCAAAGAAGACCTACCCTTCGATAAGACCAACCTCTTTTCTGCAAAAACAGATGAAGTACTTCATTCGATGGAGGACTCCTGCACCACCCTCCAGACCCTGGGGATGTACACGCCCCCATTTAAGAGAGCCAGATACAATTACCAAAGACCCAGAGAGTCATATAGATAGCAACCAAGATATGACTTCTGACAAAAGCAAAGACTCCAACGACGTAGGCCTCGATGCCAACAGCAACACTGAACAAGGGCAGCCTAACCCTCCACATCCAAACAGCAAATTTGAAGGTTCGGTCGGAAGCCAGAAAGAAACTCTCCTTGTGGTTGCTCTATCAACCAACTATTTGCAATTCAATCACCACCTCCGCCCCTACCTTCAACAATGGGCTCAAATGACATCACAAATGGGTCCTAGAGCTCATCCACTGTGGTTACTCCATCCCTTTCATTTCTCTTCCCCCTACCCATCCTCGCTCCCCGTCCCTCTTCAGGGATCCCTCTCACAAGGCCCTCCTCGAGGAAGAGGTGCTTCACCTCCTCCGCCTAGGCGCCATAGAACTGGTACTAACAGAGTTCCACAGCCGAGGGTTTTACTCAACTTATTTTCTGACACAAAAAAAGAATGGAGGATGGAGGCCCATTCTAGATTTACAAAAGCTCAACAAGTACATCACTTATCAATGATTCAAGATGGTGACCCTAGCAACAATAATGCCAGCATTGAATCAAGGAGACTGGCTTTCGGCTCTTGACCTTCAAGATGCATGCAATCACTGTTATCAAGATGGATAACAATCCATCCCACCCACAGACATTTTCTATGATTCACGGTTGGCAGTCATCATTACTAATACCGAGTGCTCCCTTTTGGCCTTTTAACAGCCCCCAGGGTGTTTTCCAAAACGCTAGCCATTGTAGCGGCATGCCTACGTTGTCAGGGAGTCATAATATTTCCATACTTAGATGACTGTCTCATTAAAGGCACATCCCTCCAAGAGACGAAACACATGACCGAGACTACCACGAATCTTTTGCTCCACCTCGGCTTCCATATAAATTACGAAAAATCCATGCTCCATCCTACACAGGTGCTGGAATTTATAGAAGCACATATCGATACCATCGTAGCCAAAGCAACTTTGCCCATGCACAGGTTCAACACCTTATCAACCTCATAGCGGTAGCACGAGCGACCCCTACCACGACAGTTCACGAATGCCTAAAAAGTTTGGGCCACATGGCAGCCACAACCTACATTGCCAGTCTGGCGAGGCTCCACATCAGGTGCCTTCAATCTTGGCTTGCCACATTTTACACCAGATTCAGAGACCTGCTTTCCAAGTCAGTTACCATTCTGCCATGGGTTCTCAACTCTTTGCACTGGTGGACGAATCCACACAACGTTTTAATTGGCATTCCATTCCAATAACTAACCCCTACACTTACCGTTACAACCGATGCATCACTCATGGGATGGGGTGCTCACCTAGAAGCCCTCACAGCCCAGGGCAAATGGTCCTTTGCAGAGCAAACCCTCCATATCAACCTTTTGGAACTGAGCACAGTGCGATATGCATGCCAGCATTTCCTACACTACGTAGCTCACAAGACTGTCAGCATCATGATGGACAATACCACTTGCATGTGTTATATCAATCGGCAAGGTGGTGCACGATCCCCATCCCTATGTACAGAGACTCTCAAGCTATGGAATTGGTACCTGGCATACCAGATTACCCCCATTGCCATGTACCTCCCAGGGCTGTTAAATGTGACAGCAAATGCCCTCAGTCGCAAGTTGTACGACCAGCATGAGTGGGAGATGGAGATGCACGCCCTCGGTTATGTGTTTCGCAGATGGGGTCAACGAGACAGACCTTTTCGCGACCAGGAACGATTGCAAATGCCACCTTTACTGCTCCAGGGCAGCTTTAGGAAAGCACTCCCTTGGGGATGCTTTCACCATCAAATGGGACGCACCGCTACTCTATGTGATCCCACCCCTTCCCATTCTCCACAAGGTCAGAATCAAAATCAGAACAGATCGAGCTCACGTGATTCTCATCGCACCAGAATGGTTGAGACAGACATGGTATCCATACTTCCTCAGAATGACAGTCACGGATCCATATGCTTTTCTGCCTCAACACAATCTTCTCTCCCAGAATCATGGCAGAATTCTCCACCCTGAACTGCACAAACTCCACCTCCACGCTTGGCTCCTTTATGGCTCTAGGATCTGAGAACACCTGCTCTGAAAGAGTAAAATAAATACTAATCAACAGCAGAAGAGAGTCCACCAAGAAAACGTACCTCTACAACTGGAACAAGTTCGCCCAGTAGGTTAAATGTACTCATACTATACCCCCTGAGACCGCCCCTCTCCCCCTCCTACTGGATGACCTCTTGCACCTTAGGAAGTTGCGCGGGCCTGGCACTAAGTACTATCAAGTTTCATGTGGCTGCTATAGCAGCCTAATCGCACTACTGAGGATGATTCTTTCCTTTTGAAACCAATAACCAAAAGATTCCTCTCTGGTCTACAAAACACCTTTCCATCCGTTCGCCCACAAGTTCCTATCTGGGGACCTAAACCATGTACTCAAGAGCCTGACGAAGCCGCCTTTCGAGCCCTTGGCAACCTGCCCTTGGTCATACCTATCTATGAAAATATCCTTTCTACTCACAATAATCTTCAGAAGAATAGTGGGGGAACTTGCCACCCTAATGGCAGACCCCCCCCTTATACAATTTTCACCAAGGACAGGGTGACACTTGGACCTCACCCCAAATTTCTCCTGAAAGTTCCCTCTCCCTTCCACATCAATGAAACAATACACTTACCTTTGGTTTTTCCCCATGCCGCATGCTGATCCATCACAAGCAGCATGGTACACCCTTGATGTCCGCAGAGCACTCGCAGTCTACATTTGCGAACAGGAGCAGCTAACGGAGTTTGGAGAGGGAGTTCTCCAGGTAAAAAAGGAGTAAAAACGGGACCCTTGTGGTAAGTGGCTGTCTGGAGTGTGTGTTTGTGTGTGGGGGAGTTGTTTGCTGTGTGCTGAGCTTGTGTTTGTCTGTTTGGTTGGTTCGTTTGTTTGTTTGTTTGAAGGAGCTTCTAAAAGGTTTGAAATCTAGAAGCCTCTGTTAATTGGCTGAGCCTCAGTCAGGGGGAGAGGCTACCAGAGCTATATAAGCCTGTGACTCAGCGACCAGAAACAGCTAACAGAGTTTGGAGAGGGAGTTTAGAGGGGGAGGTTAGAGGGCACTAGTGACTTCTGACCTTCTTTAAAACATAACTCTTATAATAATCTATATTCCAGAGGTTTAAAAAGAATCCCAGTTTATACTTAAACTTATTCATTAGAAAAATGGAGACAGAAGCCCAGCAGCAGAGTGAGGGCTATCCTGTTTATTGTGTCGAGTGTAACATGTATGATTACCTGCCCTGTGGGCGGGTGGCATATGTGTGCACCCGTTGCAAGGAGCTCCTGACCCTCAGAGGCCGAGTTCGGGCTTTGGAGGCCAGGGTGGCTGAACTGGAGGAGCTAAGGGAGGTAGAGAGATATGTTGATGAGACTTTCCGGGACACTGTAGTACTGTCCCACCTCCAGTCTGAGAGCCCCAGTGCTCTTAAGGAGAATGAAAGTTTCAAGGGAACGTGGCTGACCTAGAACAACGTTTCCTCAACTCCCGTACCCTTTTACCCCTTCTCTACTTACGCTACATCGATGACATCTTTATGATCTGGACGCATGGCCAAGAAACACTGGAGACATTCCACAGAGATTTTAACAAGCTACACCCCACCATCAATCTCAGCCTGGACCATTCTACATGAGAGATCCATTTCCTGGACACCACAGTACAAATCAGCAATGGAAAATTAGACACCACTCTCTACAGAAAACCCACTGACTCATACAGTTACCTACATGCTTCCAGCTCCCATCCAGAACACACCATACGATCCATCATCTATAGCCAAGCCTTTCGATACAACCGCATCTGCTCTTATCCCACTGACAGAGACCAGAAACTTCAGGATCTCTACCAAGTATTTATAAACCTCAACTATCCACCCAGAGAAATAAAAAAGCAAATTGAAAGAGCCAGACGAATACCTAGAAACCAACTACTTCAAGACACACCCAAGAAAACCAACAATAGAACACCACTTGTCATCACCTACAGCCCCAACTTAAACCTGTCCAACGATTATCAATAAACTACAGCCTATACTGGAACAGGATACTAAACTCGAGAGGCTCTGGGAGACAGACCCATAATCTCCTATAGACAACCACCTAACCTCAAGATGATTCTTACCAACAACCACAGGACATACCACACTAATACCAACCCTGGTACCTTCCCTTGCAACAAACCCTGTTGCCAGCTTTGTCCACATATTCACTCTGCTGATACCATTATTGGACCTAACCAAGTGAGTTATAAGATCAAGAACACATATTCCTGCTCATCCAGAATATAATTTATGCTATCATGTGCCGAAAGTGTCCGTCTGCTATGTACATTGGGCAAACGTCTCAGACACTTCGCCAAAGGATCAGTGCCCACAAAACAGATATTAGACAGGATCACAAAGAAAAAACAGTTTCTTGCCATTTCAACCAGCAAGGACATTGTCTCAACGACTTGATTACCTGAATCCTGCTTCAAAGGCCTTTTAAGACTACACTTGAAAGGGAATCCTCTGAACTATCATTCATGCTTAAATTCGACACTTTACACTCAAGTTTGAATAAAGACTCTAATTATCTTACCAATTACAAAGATAGCTTCCCCAATTATCACCTCTAATATCATTAGCTCGCAGACATTTACTCCCCCCCCATCCCCCTTCTGTTCTGAAATTTGATTTGTCCTTTTCATATGTGTTAATTTTTTAAAAATTGTATCCTTTGGTATATATGGTTGTGACAATTTTCTTCCACTATTTGATCTGAGGAAGTAGGTCTGGCCCACGAAAGCTCATCACCAAATAAACCATCTTGTTAGTCTTTAAAGTGCTACATAGTCCTGTTTTTTGTTTCAAGGGAACAGAGCATTCAATGGGAGCAGAGGGAAACCATTCCGTAGTTGGGACCCTCCTTCCAGAGGATGTTGCGGTATCCTCTCGCACTGAGGATACCTCTGAGGGGGAAGGAATGCCAGTTGTTAGGAAGAGGCAGGTGTTAATAGTGGGTGATTCGATCGTTAGAAACATAGATAGTTGGGTTTGTGATGACCGGGAGAACCGTATGGTCACTTGCCTGCCTGGTGCGAAGGTTGCGGATCTCTCGAGGCATCTAAATAGACTTATGTGTAGTGCTGGGGAGGAGCCGGTGGTCATGGTACATGTAGATACCAATGACGTAGGGAAGGGTAGGAGAGATATCCTGGAGGCCAAATTTAGGCTGCTAGGAAAGAGACTGAAATCCAGGACCTCTATGGTGGCATTCTCGGAAATGCTTCCAGTTCCACGCGCAGGGCCACGTAGGCAGGCAGAGCTTCAGAGTCTCAATGTGGATGAGATGATGGTGTAGGGAAGAGGGGTTTGGATTTATTAGGAACTGGGGACACTTTTGGGAGAGGGGGAGCCTATACAGGAAGGATGGACTCCACCTAAACCGGGGTGGAACCAGACTGCCGGCACTAAACATTAAAAAGGCCGTAGAGCAGTTTTTAAACTAAGAGATGGGGGAAAGCCAATTGGTGCGGAGATGCACGTAAATCGGAGGGAGACTTCTCTTAGAGGAGAATCCATTGATAGAGATTCTCTAAGCTGTAGTCAGAAAGAGAGGAGGGGAGAGGGCAAACCATGGGCCAGAGCAGACAAACAACTGCATATAAAGGAATCCAATGCATCAGGGAAGGGCAGACAAATAAGCAGTGGCAAATTTTTAAAGTGCTTCTACACAAATGCTAGGAGTCTGACTAATAAGATGGGTGAACTAGAGTACCTCGTATTAAATGAGGAGATTGACATAATAGGCATCACTGAAACCTGGTGGAATGAGGAAAATCTGTGTGACACAATCATACCGGGATATAAAATATATCGAAAGGATAGAGCAGGCCGGGTGGGTGGCGGAGTGGCACTGTATGTGAAAGATAATGTAGAATCAAATGAAATAACAATATTAAATGAATCAACATGTTCAAGAGAATCGCTATGGATAGTAATACCATGCTCCAATAATAAGAAATTAGCAGTAGGGATATATTACCGACCACCTGACCAGGACAGAGATACTGACATTGAAATGCTGAGGGAGATTAGAGAGGCTACCAAAATAAAGAACTCTATAATAATGGGGGATTTTAATTATCCCCATATTGACTGGATACATGCCACCTCAGGAAGAGAAGCGGAGATAAAATTTCTCAATGGCTTAAATGACTGCTTCTTGGAGCAGCTGGTGCAGGAACCCACAAGGGGAGAGGCAATTCTCGATTTAGTCCTGAGTAGAGCGCAGGATCAGGTCCAGGAGATAACCATTACAGGACCGCTTGGGAATAGTGACCATAATATAATAACATTTAACAATCCTGTGGTGGGAAGTACACCTCAGCAGTCCAGCACCCTGGCATTTAATTTCAACAAGGGGAATTACACAAAAATGAGGAGGTTAGTTAAACAGAAATTAAAAGGCACAATGACTAGAGCCAAATCCCTGAAAGCTGCATGGAAACTTTTTAAAGACACCATAATAGAGGCCCAACTTAAATGTATACCCCAAATTAAAAAACATAGCAAGAGACCTAAAAAAGAGTCACCGTGGCTTAACCACCATGTAAAAGAAGCAGTGAGGGACAAAAAGGCATCTTTTAAGAAGTGGAAGTCCAATCCTAGTGAGATAAATAGAAAAGAACATAAACACTGTCAAATCAAGTGTAAAAATGTAATAAGAAAAGCAAAAAAAGATTTTGAGGAACAGCTAGCCAAAAACTCAAAAAGAAATAACAAAATGTTTTTTAAGTACATTAGAAGCAGGAAGCCTGCTAAAAAACCTGTGGGTCCCCTAGACGATCGAACTATAAAAGGAGCAATCAAGGACGATAAAGCCAGTGCGGAGAAACTAAATGATTTCTTTGCTTCAGTCTTCACGGCTGAGAACGTTGGGGAGGTTCCCAAATCTGCACCGGCCTTTGTGCGTGATGAATCTGAGGAACTGTTCCGGATTGAAGTGTCATTAAAGGAGGTTTTGGAACAAATAGAAAAACTTAATGTTAACAAATCTCCAGGACCAGATGGCATTCATCCAAGGGTTCTAAAAGAACTCAAATGGGAATTTGCTGAATTACTATCTGTGGTTTGTAACCTATCCTTTAAATCGGCTTCCGTACCTAATGACTGGAAGGTAGCCAACGTGACACCAATATTTAAAAAGGGCTCTAAGAAGCGATCCTGGCAATTACAGACCGGTAAGTCTAACTTCAGTACCGGGTAAATTAGTCGAAACAATAGTAAAGAATAAAATTGTGAAGCATGTAGAAGAACATAATTTGTTGGACAAAAGTCAGCATGGTTTCTGTGCAGGGAAATCCTGTCTTACTAATCTATTAGAGTTCTTTGAAGGGGTTAACAAACATGCGGACAAGGGGGATCCAGTAGATATAGTATACTTAGATTTTCAGAAAGCCTTTGACAAGGTCCCTCACCAAAGGCTCTTGTGTAAATTACATGGCCATGGGATAAGAGGAAGGTCCTTTCTTGGATTGAGAACTGGTTAAAAGACAGGAAACAAAGGGTAGGAATAAATGGTAAATTTTCAGAATGGAGAGGGTAACTAGTGGTGTCCCAAGGGTCAGTCCTGGGACCAATGCTTTTCAACTTATTCATAAATGATCTGGAGAAAGGGGTAAGCAGTGAGGTGGTAAAGTTTGCGGATGATACCAAACTGTTTAGGATAGTCAAGACAGAAGCAGACTGTGAGGACTCCAAGAAGATCTCACCAAACTGAGTGATTGGGCAACAAAATGGCAAATGAAATTTAATGTGGATAAGTGTAAAGTAATTCACATCGGGAAAAATAACCCCAACTATACGTACAGTATGATGGGGGCTAATTTGGCTATGACAAATCAGGAACGAGATCTTGGAGTTATCGTGGACAGTTCTCTGAAAACTTCCACACAGTGTGCAGCGGCGGTCAAAAAGGCAAATAGGATGCTGGGAATTATTAAGAAAGGGATAGAAAATAAGACAGAGAATATCTTACTGCCCCTGTATAAAACTATGGTACGCCCACATCTTGAATACTGTGTACAGATGTGGTCTTCTCACCTCAAAAAAGATATTTTGGCCTTGGAAAGGGTTCAGAAAAGGGCAACTAAAATGATTAGGGGTTTGGAACGGGTCCCATATGAGGAGAGGTTAAAGCGACTGGGACTTTTCAGTTTAGAAAAGAGGCGACTGAGGGGGGGATATGATGGAGGTATATAAAATCATGAGTGGTGTGGAGAGGGCCGATAAAGAAAAGTTATTTATTAGTTCCCTAAATAGAAGAACTAGAGGACACCAAATGAAGTTAATGGGTAGCAGGTTTAAAACTAATAAAAGAAAGTTCTTCTTCACACAGCGTGTAGTCAACCTGTGGAACTCCTTGCCAGAGGAGGCTGTGAAGGCTAGGACTATAACAGAGTTTAAAGAGAAGCTAGATAATTTCATGGAGGTTAGGTCCATAAAAGGCTATTAGCCAGGGGATAAAATTGGTGTCCCTGGCCTCTGTTTGTCATAGGCTGGAGAGGGATGGCAGGAGACAAATCGCTTGATCATTGTCTTCCGTCCACCCTCTCTGGGGCACCTGGTGCTGGCCACTGTCGGCAGACAGGCTACTGGGCTAGATGGACCTTTGGTCTGACCCAGTACGGCCGTTCTTATGTTCTTATGTTCTTATGTACATTGATCATACGAGAGCCTGGCAAATATCTCATAGACTCTTCCTATCCTTTGCGGAATGATCCAAAGGGCAGGCTGTCTCTTCTCAAAGGATCTCCAAATGGATCTCTTCTGGCATCCTCAACAAAGAACTACCGGGCACCATCATGGCCCATTCCACCAGAGCTGTGTCCTCTACAACTGCTTTTCTCAAAAATGTACCTCTACAGGACATTTGCGGTGCAGCCACTTGGTCATCACATCACACATTTGCACAACATTACGCTCTTGCATCCTCCATAGCATCATCCATGGCTGTTGGACACGCAGTATTATCCTCCGTGACAACAACAGGACTCCAAACCCGCCTCCTCGAGCTGACTACTGCTTTATAGTCACCCAGAGTGGAGCATCCACGGGGACACTATGTGAAGAAGAAGAAAGAGTTACTCACCTTGTGCAGTATTGGTGGTTCTTCAAGATGTGTGTCCCTGTGGTGCTCTACTATCCTCCCTCGTTCCCCTGCTTTGGAGCCCCATGCTCTACTAGTACGGGTAGAGAAGAAACAGAAGAAGCCGCATCGCGCACGTGCCTAACAGACACCAACGGCATGAGGTGGGCGCCATGGTGTGGTGGACACTGCTAGAAAAATCTCCTGTCGCTGGCGCAAGGACATACCAGCACCCAGAGTGGAGCATCCACAGGGACACGCATCTCAAAGAACCCCCGTTACTGCACTCTTTCTTCTTCTTCTTTGAGTGAGTGATGTTAGGTGCTCTACTGTTGGTGTCGGGCTCGTCCTGGTGCCACGGATTGGAAACTTTTACAGCAGTGTCCAGTTGGACTGCGCATGCACAAGAGGCGCACAGCGTTCCCGCATTTGACGTTAGCATGTGCAGCCTGACTCCTCTCAGTTCCTTCTTTGCCAGCCTTAGCTGCTGACGGAGCTCCAACCTGTCTCTTCCTCATGTCACTTCTGTGAAGAAAAAGAAAGAAAATTAGATAGGTAAGTCTACAATATCTGTTCTGTTAGTTTTTCATTTGTTTAATAGTTGATAGTTTAAAAAAAAGTTCTCTTACTTCGGTTTGTATATAGTCAGACAGTTTACCGCTGCGCAGTGCCAAGCCATGGTGAGCAAGAAAGAAACAAAGAAATAAAAAACGAGCTTTTACTCATAAGTAAGAGTCACAGCAGCGAGTAGCATAGTCTACCACTTGATGAAGCGCCGGGCTCTGGCTTCAAAAAATGTGAGAAATGCTGGGACTCTGCCTGCTCTTGATGGCCACAGCGAATGAATATACTGCTGGGGGAGACACATGTTTCACAAAAATGCATTCATTGTTGCAGCCTGACAGAGCTTGCAAGGTTAGATAGCTCAGAATACACGTGCTGTCCTTTGACAAAGCCCTCAACTCCCATCCGCATAACGGGCAATAAGGGCTCAGATGCAACATCCCCTTAGGGGAACCTCTCAAGCCCCTCACTGCAAAAAGCGCATTCAAAAACAAAGTCCTCACCAGCCCACTCCCTCCCATCATGAATTAGTAAGGGAGATGAACCAGGCACCTCTGGCATTCAAAAAGCGCATGCCTGCTCGCTAACAGGCTCAAAAACGCACGCTAAACAGCCTGAAAAACTGGCTCCCCAGCTATTTAAAAGGGCACCTTCTAAGGGCCCTGAATCAAGAAAGCTGCCACTAGCACCAGTGCTATCTCCGGCATGCTGTGAGCACAGCTCTCATGTCTGGCACCGAGAAAAGACAAGGCAAACTCCAATCACCCTCTTATTGTGCAGACTAACCCTAGCTCTCCTGGGGTTCCAACAGCACCGATGCCTCCACCGCTGGCACCGGCAGACTTGGCACCAAGGCATAAAGCATCAGGCCACCGTCATTCCCCAATGTGTGGCAAAACATGCTCTCCATCAATAATTGACAGTAGAGCAAGAACCAGGTCCCCAAACAAGTCCTTGGCACGGCATCACTCAAACTCTCCCCTATCAATGAGAGACTCTCTGCCCTTGCCACACGTACCTATTTTATCACAATTCAGTGCCTACCAGGGGGATACAAGGAATGTGTTCTCTTCGCAACACTCATCCCCAAAGAGAGCACATGCATCATATGGGGCACACAGGCTATGACATTCCTCAGTGCCCCATGTGGCACCCCTACTGGCAGTACTAGCCTCAGCCATGCTGGAGGAGCTGCTCCTTTCACCATTGCGGTTTCGGAGAGCCTTGCAGCTTAGAAGTCTCCAGTGCAGTGGGAGGAGGGAGGAGTCCCCACCCCGTCCCCAGTAACTGTGTCCCCCTTTAGCTGTTGACCCCTTTTGGTCAGTCCCATTAGTCATGACTCCCCATACCAGATTTCACCTGTACAAAAATGTTAAGGGGGAGGGGCCCATGCAGGCTGGTTTGTTCCAGTCCCCGCACTTTTCTAGGGACAGCCCATCTTACATACCACCCTCAATACCATTTTTTGACTTAATAAAATAATCATTTTTAAATTGAGATGTTTCAATGCTTGGTCTTTGCCCAAAACAATATATTTTAAATAAGTATAAGAGAAATTTCTGCAGCAATTTGAATAGTAAGTAAGTGGTATGAAATAGGAATGTGATCATGTACAAGGTTAAATGGTTAACCGATGAGCCTGGGCTCATTGGTTAACCTTCATGGTTACACACAAGGTGGTGGTGGATCGTGTAGGTAGCTCCCCATGCCCACCTGCTCCCACTGAGACACCTCTTCTCCCCCCCCCCCCCCAAGTAAATGTGTAACCGCTGAAAATTTCAGTGGTTACACATTTACCAAAATAATTTAAAAAACTCTTTTTAACATCCCTAGTAGGAAGTAGTTTTATTTGAGGCAGGGCAACAGCAAAATCAACTTATATATGAAACTTGGACGTGACTCTCTGTTCTAATTGGTGAATTTTTTATAAAAAGTGATTGAGAAATTGTGTGAGCATGCTTCTCTAGGATTCAACATTATTGCAGAGCCCAGAACTGATTTGTCAACCCAGAAGTTGATCAGGTCCTCTATCTCAATCTAGCTCACAGTGCTGGATTTAATTAGCACAAAGACAAAGCAAAAATATGAGAGCAACTATAGGTTGGACCTCCCTGGTCTGGTGCTCTCTGGACCTGACCAGTCCCAGACAAGGGAGTTTTCCAGACTGGGGAGGTGTGGGAGGGTGTTCCATCTGGGCTCCTCTCCCCAGCTTCCTGGTTCCACAAGCTGAAGCAGCCTTGCTGGAGTTCCCAGTCCTGTGAGCTGCAGCAGCCTTGCTGGAACTCCCGGCAGCCTGCTGACCTCGCGGCAGCCCTACTGCCCTGCTGGAGCTCCTGGTGGCCCTACCAGCCTCACAACAGCCCTGCCACCCCACTGGAGTTCCCAGTGGTCCCACCAGCTGCAGGTTCTGCCGCCATGCGTGCTCTGCCCCCCGGCCCCGCTCCCACCAACTTCCCTGCTTTGCCAGCAGTGAACTGTGGTGCCCCGCTGGCTCCACTATGAACTGCTGGCAGTCTTTGCTGCTGGAGCTCTCTAGTCCCGCAACATTTGTGGTCCTTCTGGACCATGAATGTTGCCTGACCAGAGAGTTGACCACAGTGGTTCAACCTGTAGCATGAGATTCATAGAAGTGAATGCTGGCAGTAAGCTGTGTGTGCTTTAGCTAGTTGAGATAAGGGCTAGGGATAATAATGGTTAACTGGTAAGCCTCACCTTAACGGGTGAGGCTTACTGGTTCTGGTTAACTGGTGGAGGCTGGAGCAGGTTCTTCCCCTCCTTCCCCCATCCCCCCCCTCCCACTGCAGGCAGGGATCTGCTCCAGCCTGGTGCAGGTGGGGGGCACTCCAAACTGGATGGGGGCGCGATGGCCCAGCCCCCGTTTAATCAGATAACCAGTTAAACTTAACGTTTAACCGATTAACTAAACAAACAGGATTTTACACCCCTAATAAGAATTGGGAATTTTATACTAGTAATGCTTCCTCTTATGGAGCAGGTTTCAGAGATAGCTGTGTTAGTCTGTTTTAGCAAAAACAACAAGGAGCCTGGGGCACCTTAAAGACTGACGATTTTATTATGGCATAAGCTTTCCTGAGTTGCAACTCACCTCATCAGATGCATGAAGGGAAAGAAAAAGAAACAGATAGTAGGGATACAGAGATGGGAGTGTTACATTAGAGCTAATTCAATTAGGGTGGATGTGATAAGAAGGTGAAAATACCTCAAGTGGAAAATTACTTATGATAAAGAGCCATTTCCAGTTTCTATGCATGCTCTCTATGCATATGATGAAGTGGTTTTTACCTACAAAAGCTTATGCCCAAATACGTCTGTTAGTTTATAAAATGCCACAGGACTTCTCATTGTTTTTGCAGACTAACATGGCTACCTCTGAGACTAGGGTAGATATGTGGACAGAGTTGGCAACAGGGTTTGTTGCAGGGATTGATTCCTCGGTTTGTGTTTCTGTTGTGCGGTATGTGGTTGGTCGTGAGTATGTGTTTCTGGTTGGGGGGCTGTCAAGGAGTGGCCTGCCTCCCAAGGTCTGTAAAAGTAAGGGATTCTTATCTAGGATAGGCTGTAGATCCTTGATGATGTCTTGGAAAGATTTTAGCTGGTTGCTGTAGGTAATGCCCAGTGGTGTTCTGTTGCTTTCTTTTTTGGGTCTGTCCTGCAGTAGATGACTTCTGGGAACTTGCCTGGCTCTGTCAATCTGTTTCTTCACTTTCCCAGATGGGTATTGTAGTTTTAAAAATGTTTGATAGAGATCCTATAGGTGTTTGTCTGTCTGAAGGATTGGAGCAAATTCATTTGTATCGAAGGGCTTGCCTGTAGACAATGGATTGTGTGATGTATTCTGGATGAAAGCTGGAGGCATGTAGGTTAAGTATATCAGTCAGTAGGTTTCCAGTAGAGGCGATATTTGTGACCATCACTTATTTGCACCGTAGTGTCTAGGAAGTGGATCTCTTGTGTGTAGTGGTCCAGGCTGAGATCGATAGTGGGGTAGAAACTGTTGAAATCCCAGTTGAATTCTTCAAGGACTTCCTTCCCGTGGGTTCAGATGATGTTGTCACCAATGTAGTGCAGGGATAGGCAATAATTTTTGATGGGTAGCCACTCCCAAGATTTTGGTAAGCGGTCATACTTTTCTATGGAGGAGGTTGTGAGGTCTGGGATGGAGGTTGGGTGCAGAAGGGAGCTTGGGGTAGGCACTGGGGTGCAGGAGAGGGTGTGAGGTCTGAGAGAGAGATTGCGTGAAGGAGGGGGGTTGTGACCTGGGACAGAAGCTTGGAAAACAGGGTCTGGGAGAAGGGAATGGGTGCAGAAGAGGATCTGGCCTGAAGGAAGAGGGTGCAGAGTCTGGGAGGGAGTTGTGACCTGGGAGAGGGGGTGCAGAAGTTTTGGGTGGTGACCTGGTGCGGGGGGGCGGGAATGGCCTGGGGCAAGGAGTTGAGGGGAAAGAGGTGCTGAGGTGCAGAGGCAAGCTCTGGTGAAGAGGGACTTACCTAGATGACTCACAGCCAACAGCCCTGCAGGATCCTGAGACAGGCTCCCCTATCTGCAGCAGTTCCAGGCTGCTCAAAATGGCTGGATGTTTCCTGTGGTGCTCTACTCTGGGTGCTGAGGAAGGCTTCACGCACTGCCCCTACCCCCTAGCAAAATCTCTCAGCTCCTATTGGCCAGTAATGAAGCTGGGCCCTTGTGTGGCAGGGCTGAAGCCTGAGCCTCATTGCCTGGATCTGAAGAATGTAACTTAGTTTCCCAGGGTCTCCTGTGGCATGGGGCCCCAAGCAGTTGCCCTGCTTTCTATTCCTAAGCTGACCCTGCACTCCTCCCCTCCAACCCATTGCATACCCCCCATCCCTAGAGGATCACAATCCCCAGGTTGAGAAACATTGATCTGTGTGAATTGAGCATCCCATGGAAGACCTCTGCCTACCCCAGAGGGTATGTGTGCCCCTGGTTGAGAACCATTGGTCTGGAACATTAACAGGCCCCTCTGCTAATGGATGTGTGCATCTTAGGTAATTGCAATAGTTTTCTTAGAAGCAAGAGGGAAAGCCAATTTTTACTGAAACGTGAATGAAGCCCTCCTTGAAATCCCCAAAGCTACCACTTAAAAAAAAAATTTGAAAATGTGGCTACAGGAGCTTCCTTCTATCTTCATTGGGACCCACCTTTACTTTTTTTTTTTTTTCTGGTCTGCATAGAGTATGGACTCTTCAGGACAATCTTAGTGCTGACTGTTCCTTGGCTTCCACTGGAGCCTCATTATAGGAGGCTACAGGAGGTGAAGCTGAGAGGCAGCTAGCAGTTAGTCGATCTGTTAAAATAAACAGGGCTCGACAAATAATGTAATCTACTCTCCCCGTGGTGAGTAGATTACGACCCAGAAGAGCCGGTGCAGAGCGATCTGCGCATGCGCCAGAACGATCTGCGCATGCGCAGAATGCAGAACAGCGTGAAACCGCTTGGCGAGCCCTGAAAATAAAGGTTATTAAAGCAGCTGGTAGAGATGCTGCTGGGATCTGAATACTGAAGTATAATAGCTCCCTTCAGCTCACATATTCAGGACGTTGCTTAGAATTGCATTTAACCAAAACCAAACAGGACTTTATACAACAAAAGTTACAGCTATTCGGGCATATCTGCAGAATGTACGACAAGCGAAAAGTTAAGACATTCGCTGGTATTCGGCATAATGGATGGTCCAAATAGGAGAGGCAGATCCCACAGAGAATGGGTAGTAGATTGGTGCGGAGCTAGTCTACAGAAACTAAGCCACTCCGCACTGGTCAGGGAAAGATGGAAGGAAATAGTGAGGGAGGCATCGGACACCAACGGGCGTTGAGCCCATAGTTATTGATGATGATGAAACAGGATTTTCAGGTATTGTGGCAAGGTAAGTGTCTTTCTATAATTGAGAATAAAATGAGTCGTTACTTGTAACACACACAGGCTGAAGACAAAGACCCAAGATGTTCTACAGCGGTAGAAGGCTCAGGTCTTAGTAATCAATAGTTGTTCTTCATGATTTTCAGGCCACTGAAGGCAGAACCTAAAAAGATCTGGAAACTTATCTCAAAGTGCCAACATTATCTGAAGGCTTTCTTTTTAGTGAATAAAGTCTCAAGGAGGTTTTCTTCACTATATAATTTCATTGTATTTAAAAACATTGTTTGTATTAATTTAGTTAGCTGGAGTAGTGATAGTTACTTTCAGATTAGTGTAGGCCAGGATAAATTGTGTTCATCTTTGTCAGCTAAACATAGCATGATGTTGAATGTGCTTTATACCTTATCTACCCCCTTTGCTTTTCCTTACCCCTCCCTATCTCCTTCTCTCAGGCTTTAATCATGATTAGCTTACCTGCTGAACACAATTTGTTCTGGATTAACAGAGTGCAAAGCCATGATCCACATTGTATCTGCTAACTTGATTCTCTTCAACAGTATTGAAATACAGAAATGTTTTGTAGTGAGGACAAGCCCAGTCGGGAGATGAAATGTCTAATTGGAGCAATAGGTGGCAGTAAATAAGACGGTTCAGGAAGTAATTTAGAGACTACCATAGTATGTGCTGTGTAAATAAGTCAACTTTTATTTCATGCTTAATTTTCAATTTATAAACTTGTTTTCCTTTTTTCCATCACTCTTTTTCTCCTTTCTCTCCTGTTTAATTTTAATAAACAGAAATAATTGGAATAGGAGAGATGTAACTCAAATGCTCTCTCAAAACCAATACCACTGTAATACTATATATAGTAGCCCAGTGTCTGAGAGTCTGTAACGCCGAAATGCTGGCTGTTCCCCCTGGGGGGCGCTGTTGCCTGAAATGCTGGCTGTTCCATTTGGGCTCCGCGGTCCCCCGAGTGAGAGGCAGGAGGGGGAGGAGAAGAGAAAGAGAGAGAGAGAGAGAGAGAGGCAGGAGGCGGAGAGAGAGAGAGAGAGACGGAGCCAGACGGAGCCAGAGACCGGAGGCTCAGGAGAGAAGACTGACGTGGAGGAGAGACCTGAAAATCCTGTCTTATGACGGGCTAATTGGCTAGTATTAGAAGAAAAGCCCTTGGACTTAAAACCTTACAAAAATAAAATATTTTAATCTGGGAACAATTCAGTTTAAATTTTCCTTCTAACAAAGAAACACTACAAATTATTTTGTTAGTCTGCTTCTGCTTCTGAAGGAGTTGACTCTGACAGTGTTCTTCCAACAACTCCTTACAATTTCTTGTCAGACCTTTAATGAAGCAACTCTCAGTTAATGGTCCTCAGTAAAATCAAACACAAATCTTGATACAGATGAAGTACATTAGTACTTAAGTTGGGAGGAAAAGAGTACCCAGGCAGTGTTCCCTCTAAGATTTCCCACCCAGGAGCGGAGTGAGTTTTCATCTTGTGTACCAACATTGACATCATGTGCACTTGTTCGGATGTGCGCCACTGTGGCAATCACCAGTTCCTAACAAAATTATATATACATTTAAATTGTTATACAGGAAAAAATACTAAACTATGGGATAATTAACAAGGTGCATGACCCTGCAGTACAGGAATCAGGGCAGGGGGTGGTAGGCAGTGCTTTTTTTGTTTAAAAAAAAAAAAAAAAAGGTGCCTGTACTCGGAAAAGTTGTTGAGCTCTGACTGGAGGAGTCGGTACTGAATACCGGGCAGTACCATTACAAAAAAGCACTGGTGGGAAGTATGGGGGAGGGGGCTCAGGTCAGGGGTGCAGGATTCAGGGCAGGGGAGTTTAGGATGGGGGACTGAGAGGTCAGGGAGGTGGCAGCTTATTGCTGGGGGCGTGGCTGGAGCTGGGCTGCCCATTCCTCTGGTGGTTCCTTGCAGGGGGTGGGCCCAGGACTGTGTTGCCCAGCCCCTCAGGAAGCTACTCACTGCGGGGAGGGGGGGACGACGACACGGAGCTGGGCTGCCCAACCCATGGACGGCTTTCAGCTTTTTAAGGGAGGAAGGGCTGGGGCTGGGCTGCCCAGCTCCCTCAACCGGTGGGCGAGGGGGGAGCTGGGGCTGTGCTGCCTAGCATGGCTAGCTCCTGGGGTAAGGGGGCCAGGGCTGCTGGCTGGTGTTGCAGCTGAGAACCAGGGGATAGGTTTGGGGGCCACAGGGTGGCTCCAGACCTGGCCGCCAGAGCTACTGCTGCCACTTGCCACGTGGCTCTGGCCCCTGTTGGGAGAAGGGGCCAGTGACAAGGCCCTTGGTGGGGGGAGGGGGCCCTGTTGCAAAGGCCCAATGCGGGGGGGAGGAGGGCTGGAGTGGGGGCCACCCCAGCCCCTGAACCAGGGCTGGATGTCCCTCTGGCAGCTGCCTGCCCACATGGCAGCTGCCAGAGGGACATCCAGGCCTGACTTGAGGCGGGGTGCCTCCTGCGGGGTAACCCCTAGTCCAGCCCTTCCCCTCCCACATCAGACTTCTGCAGTGGGGCCCTCTGCCTCTGGCCCTGGACCTCGCTGCTGGCCCCTCCCTCCCGCACACCACTGGCCTCTGACCCAGGGCTGGATGTCCCTCCGGCAGCTGCCACATGGGCAGGTGGCTGCCAGAGTTAAAATTGAGCAGCATGGCCCCTCTGCTGTCCAGGGAGGGGAAGTGTGCGGGAGCCATGGGGGCTCGAGTGGGGGGAGGAGGGGCGCCCAGAAGCTATGGGGGCTCAGGTGGGGGTGGCGCACAGGAGTTTGGGTGAGCCACGCGACCTCTCAGGGGCTTGGGTCGGGGGTGGTGCATGGGAGTTTGGGTGAGCTGCGCAACCTCTCGGGGGCTTGGGATGGCGGGTCGAGGGGGGACGCAGGAGCTGCAGAGGCTCGGGTGGGGGAGAGGGGTGTGAGTGAGGGGCAGAGGGGGGTGTGTGGGAGCTGCAGAGCACCACAGGGGCTTGGGTATGGGGAGGGGGCACGCGTGACGTGTGGTGTCCGGCGGGAGAGGAGGGGTGTGGGAGCCGTGCGGCCTTGCTCATCACGGGGGGTGGGGAGGCAGAGCCATGTGTCCTCCCCACTCCCTGTGAGAAGGAGAGAGAGAGAGAGAGAGAGAGACGGGCCAGCCACAATCTCGGTCTGGCCCAACCCTCCCTGGCAGCTGGAGGGAAGGAGCTGGGCCAAGCTTGGTCTGGCCCAACTCCCCAAGCAATCAGAAGGGAGGGAGCCAGCCCAGCCAGAGTCTCTGTCTGGCCACCCCCTCCCCCACCTCCGGTGGCTGGAGGGAGAGAGGTGGTCCAGACTCTGTCCAGCCCAACATCCACTCCCTCCCCCCAGTGGATGGAGGGGGAGAGCTGGGCCAGCTGCAGCGTTGGTCTGGCCCAACCCTAGCAGCCAGAGGGAGGGAACCAGGCCAGACACAGCCTTGGTCCAGCCCAACCTCTTCCCCCCACCCCAGTGGCCCGAGTAGGGAGAACTGGGGCAGGCCAGGATTGCCACGTCTCGGTCTGCCCCTCCCTGGTGGCTGTGGGGAGAGCTGGGGCTGCCTGTCCCTGGAGAGGGGTTGGTGAGTGTCACAAGCAGGGGGCACCGCCCCTAGTATATATTATAAAAATATTCACTTCTGGGCTGAAAATTTTAGCCAGACTTATAGTTTCATGGTATAAACCTTAAAATTTGTTATGAAAACAATGGTTTGTAATGGAAAGTTTGAAAGACTAATTACAGTGTTGCTTTAATTGTCTTATTTCAGTTTTGTTCTTCTAACAGCTGTTCTGTTATAAAGATCGGTTTGTTCGTTTTTTAATCAGTCCCTGTTGATAGTCATCTTAAAATATAACTTGGAGAATAAATTGTAAAACAAAAAATCTTAAATTTCACAAGACTTTTATTTTACTTCAGTGTGTTTTGATAATAGAATCATCTTGGTCTGTTTAGGTTGTAGTCTTTTAGATTTAGGCATTCATACTCGATACTGATACATTGCCCAAGTGATGCTTCCCATTAAACACAAATTCCTGGTTTATAACATACATGGCAATTTTGTGGATTTCTTAGTAAGCAATAGATATAACTTCATACAATCCCTCTGATGTGGGTCATCTATATATTCGTAGTAACTTGGTTATGATTAAAAGATGCACAGTAAATGGTAATATATGTGCAATTGATATAATATTTTGTTTTATAGTCTCATCATTCAGAAACCTGAGAAAGGTAAAAACCAAATTGAGAGCACAAAGATTTGTCTTATCTTCCACATTATAACTATATATAAGTATAGTCATGGTAGTTTCAAATTAAAAACAAACTGAACGTACTTCAGAAAATATATTTATTTAGGCATCCTGAAATTGAGTTTTCAAGAAAGTCCTATAAGCATGGAATTAGTGTAAATAATATTAAGGGAGGAATATGTACCAAGGTCTGAGATTCAGATATTTATCATAATGTGAAAGAATGATGACTTTCTTGAAGATATACAGATATATTAATTTTTAATTTGTCTTTTTGATCTCTAAACTAGTGTAGAAATTTTACTGGTTAATATTAAGAAAGCGTTTGGAAGTTTTTGCAAATACTAACTTGTAACGCGTGTATGGTAATGAAAGAAATTAAGATGAGAGCTGAATTGGAGTGAATGATTGTTCAGTCATGTGGGTCAGGCTAGCTGCATAGCGTGGTTGTTAGACTGATTGCTCAGATTACATTGCCTCAGGTCCTGCATTTGGTTCGCTGTCTTCTTAGATCTTAACAAGGTTCTGGGAATTTGTTTCTGACAAAGTTTGCTTTGTGTTGTTGCAGGATGCTTCATCTGTAGACATTAGGAAAGCATATCGTAAGCTTTCACTAACTCTGCACCCAGATAAGAACAAAGATGAAAATGCAGAAACCCAGTTTAGACAAGTAAGTGACACATACTATAATATACTGTCGGAGTGGGTGGGCAGGAAGAAGTTCAGAATTTGTCTGACATTACTTATTAATATCATGAATAAATACAGTTTTGATAGCAAAGTAATATTTTGAAATTATTAGTAATTTTCAAACAAGGCAAGATTATTCCTATTTTAGTTGGATTTAGTGTTCGGCAAATATGACATAAATGTTCTGAACAATCTACAATAACTCAGATTAATATTTGAATATATCTGGTTTACAAGCATTTTAAAATATTTGTATGTATTTCTGTTAACTGGAAAACAAATATATTATGCTTTTCTATCTGTGTAAAAGCATGCATACCAACTTTTATTAAGGGGGAAAGTGTGTTTGCAAGCATACACTTTGCCTTTTAATGTAAGTTGGGAAAGAACTTCTCATCAGTCTTCATTATTAGTCATTTAATGTAGATATCAGTAAAATATGTATCTTAAGTCTTGATCATTTTCTTTTCTGAATCCTGACATTTAACTGGGCAATAGCATGTACCTGTCATTGTTCAGCCTTTACCAATTCAATGTACTTCACTAAATGAAGATACTTGCAGTGTGGTGGTATAATTCGAGAACCTTTGCACCTATTGAAGAGATGCTATCGACTTAAAAATCACATTATTGATGGAAATTTTGTACCTATATGAGACAAATATCACGTTAGATTAAAATGATATTTAAGAGGGAAAAATCTATTTTAACTATTTGTTTTGTGCATTGTATTTTCACAATTTCTTAGTCACTTTCTTAATAAAAGCAATGTTTTTATTTTAGTTGGTGGCTATATATGAGGTTTTAAAGGATGAAGAGAGAAGGAAGAGGTGAGTATACTTTGCATATTTTTAAAGATCTATCATGGATGAGAGTCCTATGAAGATTTATGCAAATGCTTAACTTTATGCACTGTGAATAACCCTATTGACATCATTGACTCATAATGATTAAAGTTATGTCCCTTTTGTGCAAAGACTTATACACGTGCATATTTTTTATTTAGCAACAATTTAAAATAAATAAGTTATATATAACTGTTTTAGTGAGATAACATGATTACTCTCTTCAGTTCTGAATGTTTTTTAAAAGTAATTTGAATTGGGAGGGAAATGTTCTGTTAGAACAATCTCTAATAGATTAGTTTTTGTAGTCATGTACGTGGGGATAGAGCAGTAACTTGGTTAGTTGAGAATTACAACCCACTTTGTGCAGCTGTTGGTTCCTTCTCACTACATAAGAACTTTCACATGATGCTTAGGTACTCTGTTCGTGAATGTTTCTAGCTTCACAGATGTTTCTATTTTTCTTTTAAAAACATAAAATTATGATGCTAAATATATACATTTATAGTATTCAGATAAGCCTAAAGGTTTTTTTTTTTAAAGTGGTAAATACTTTTCCTGGTATATACTAGTACCACAAAAGCTTAAGTGGTGTTTGTTCTTAGAATACCTGAAAGATAGCTTGAATGGATAGTATCTTATGTTTGGACTGTTTTCCAGAGGACTGTATTGTGCCTGCACATATAATCTGATTTAGGATATCCACTTAACCTGATAATCATTAGTTCAGCTTGGCTAAAGAAAGAGTCATGCTCCTAGCACAGGAGTTTCAGTAAAGTATCTTTAGGTTTACCGATCTCTAAACAGGGATTCTTACAACCTTCTCTTGAAAGCTTTTGGCTTTGTGGAAGTCTTGGCAGGAGTCCATGTCTCATAGTAGAGATTATCTTCTGTTTGGTAATCCTCTATTTTCAACAAGTCATGAAAATGTGTTTAAGGGAGTTTTTTTTAGATTGTGTATGTTTTCTCCTCTGCCTCCCTCTGTGGAATTTCAACTTAGAGTCACAGATCAAGGAGTTACAAAGTTTAACAATGGGTGCATGTGTCAGTATCTATTTTTAAATGGCTCTGAAAGTAAGAATTAGCCTAAAATCTTATGTCTTCTTGCTTTTGTGGGTTACATAATTTTAAATGTATTTCCTGTTTCACCATAGTTTAATGTTGAAAGAGTTTATCATGAAATTTGTCTTTGGAGTTCCTTAGGAATGTCCTCATATCTTAATACCATGATCTTGCTTTGCTTGCAATTGTGATTCTGTAGCTTGACAACATTGTATTTATTTATCTAAACTGCTTTAGAAATTGATACTGGTAAATGTTGTAGCTGTTTCATATGGAATTTTTATTTCATCTTAAGGGTGCTTTGTATCAGTTAAGCTTAAGTTGATTCATTGCTAACAGTTTTTTCATATAGATATTTTTGTCTCCTAGAGTGTATCTGTGAATGACTAGCCATTCTAGAGGCAAAAAGGTGGTGTTCACTTGAAAAGAGATTTCTAGCAATGGTGTGCACTTTTCAGCATAAATTCTAGTTGTTTAGTCTCTTCTTTAGGAATCCTTTACTGAGTTGAAAAAATGAACTGACAGATACATACATAAGTAGAGGAGTATTCATCCCCCCTTAAGGCACAACCAACACATAGGTAACTAGCTTTATCTTGCTGCAAGTATCAACTAATCATGCTGTGAGTCATTCCTAGGGACATGCCTGAGGCCAGATGTCCCCCTTGCAGCCTTAAAGATCTGGAGGTGTGGGAGGAAAAGGATAATGGGCCCTCTTAGGGTCTTCTTACTCCATTGATGGGTTGGGGGATGCATTTCATAGGCTGGTGGACTGACCAGTGGTGCTTAGGTAAGCCATTGTCCCTTGCAGTGTTCCCTCTATTTTTTTTATCCATGTGTGGAATACATTTTATGTGCACTGAGGCACGTGTGGATGTGCACCACCAGTAGAAACAAATATATTGCTTGCTGTAGGTACTCTGCTAATCAGCTGGGCCACATTCAAATTTCTCCTTGCCTCCCAGGCGCTCAGCTTACTGTAAGCACTGACCTTGTATGCTTGGGAGAGTATAGGTAAGACCTGTCCCTCCAAGTGATCCCTCTCCCTTTTCAGCTCCCCCATCCAAGCCCTACAATTAGCATTGGAAGTTTATGTGTTTGTGGGTTTTTGATTGATTATTTTTTTTGTCTGCTGTGGGCATTATGCTGGTTATATTTTGGGGAATTTTCCCTTCAATATTGGCAAATTGTCTGGTAGGCACCATGGATTATTTTGCTTCCCCACATCCAATCACACTTGGTCCGATAGGTGTCAGAATTTAGCAGACGGCAGGTGACCTTGGTGGTGGTACTTGTTCCATAGGAAATCTGGTTCACTGATAAACCAAAAGCGGTAGTGCATGTTATGGGAAGCTAGCCCCTAAAGTAGCTGGGCAAAGCTGGTACAGCAAGACCAACCCCCTTTCCTCAGCCCTTTAAACTTGAAGCCGCATAGAAGGGGTAGGTGGTCAGGTCCCAGCAATGGACTAGGACCAGGTATAGGTGACGGTTGTTGGCAGCCCTAAAACAGATGGAAACAAAGAAGCAAAGGTGACCTCTATTGTATGAGTCACTGCAAGGTAGTTCTAAGATGAGTTAAGTTAATGAAGTTGCTACCTAATTAAACCACACTCTTTTCATCTTTTCTTTTTTCCTGCATATCTAGGACTATGATTGAGTGTACAGAAAAAATAGTTACGCTTTTATGGAACAAATCAGTGGAGCAACACTTTTTAGCAGGATTTTTTTTTAAAAGGAATCTTTTACTTTAAACACATGAAGCTAGGCATAATTTATATTTTTATTCTCTGTCATTTTGGAGTATAAACATGCCTTGCAGAATTACAATTTACTAGTGGTAATTTTTTATAAGAACAGTAAATAAAAACCTGTTTGTCTTATCCAGAAAGGCCCACTCTGCCAGTAGAATATACTTCTTCAGCTATTAATACTTCATATTTTCCTTTTTTGATTTTAATAGTAGTTTAAATGTGAATGTAATATGCATTAAAATATTTACTGTACGTACAAGCTGTATACCCAGTGGTACAGTGCACAGAGCCCTTGATGTAAATTAATCCCTGTGTAAGTGTTATGTCCTAGATTGGATCTTGCATAGGCTTTCTGTGCTGGTGTGAATTTCACCCAATAAGATTTTTGGTGGGTAAAATTACAAGCTAAACTCATTGATAGTCATTACTTCAATTTTAATTTGTGAAGCAAATGTATGCAATTTTGAACAGATTTTTTTCCCATTACCTACATTTAAGTAAATGTCTTCATAAATTTAAATATTTGTGTTTTTAACTAACTTTTGGTTTATAAAGCCCACTTTCTGTAACATCGTGATTTCCATTATCGCAAGCATTCATGTCTGAATCAAAATAAAAAAGCATCCTTCTAACATTTAATGAATATACCTTAGCACTTCTTTTTGTAATTTTATGGCTTTACATGTAGCATGTGGAAAGTATAAAGTGTTCTTGACCATATGTGTATTATATGTTGCCATTATGGAAAACGGCTGCTTTTTCTAAGATTTAGATTTTAAATTTATAAGATCTCATTACTTCAGACTTGTTTATTGTCCCTTTTAGAAACTACATTAGGTCTCTGAAGTAATGTGTGAAATGTGAAGTTTTGTGGGCTTTATAATAATGTAAACATTTTATTATATGATTGTAAAATAGTTTAATTATATTGTAATTTTGAACATAGCTACGTAGATTAATTGATTTTCTTGCACTATAGTAAAATCTAAAGTTCTAAAACGTATAACTTGAATAGTTATAGGTGGGAGAAATTATGAATTTTCATAACTGGTTCTTAATGGTGGTACTAAATTTTAAATTCATGTTTTTTATAAAAGTGTTACTGTCATTATGAAGTTTACTTTCTTGTGCTGTGATTCAATTACTTCCTAATATTTATTTTCCGCTATTAGTTGATGTTTATTTCAAAGCACACACAACTGCTGGGCACTCTCATATGCCTTATGCCAGTTGCTTTATGCGTGCTTGCATACATTTGAGGGCAGTGGAAAATAGTGTGGCTAGATTAGATGAAATTGTGCAGGAAGTAGAGGTAAGAAGTAGTAATTTAAAATAGGTTGATGCTTTGTAAATTAATTTTGAATATGATTTTCCTTGCTGCTCATGATTTGACTATCATTCATAGCTAATCATTTTTGTAAATAAGTACTTTGCTGAATAATCTACATGCTTGTTAATTAAACAGTGTCTTAAATGTGGAAAACAAAATGCAAGTTATGGTAGACTTCTGAGGAATTCTGGCATTGTTCATTTGTAACTCTAAAAATTATCATGAAAGCATTTTTCAAATACACTGCTTAGTTTCTTTCAATGGTATATATTCTAAAAAGTGTTTATAACAGAAGCTATCTTCCTTTAAAATGGCCAGTCGTGTGAGCCATAATGTTCATTGATAGTAAAATCAATAGAGCATTGATTCTAAGACCTAATCCTCGGAGACTGTTGTTCAGAACACTAGACATAGCCTAGTAAGTAGGTGTACTGTTTAGATTGTTTAATGCATAAAATTCTGCTGTCTTAAATTTGATTATGTGTTAAAAAGGATTTATATATCATGAAGATAAGATTGCATTGTTGATACTCATAACAATATTGGAAAACAAATATTTTATCATAACTTACTTGTTTTCCCCTTACTAGCAGATAATGTAAGTCTATTAGCTAATATAAAATATTTAGTAAATTAATAGTAATGTAAGAAAAGATTTTTATCCTTTTTCCTCCCACCTCCATATGTCTTTGAAAGCTTTAAATTGATGGTACACACGAACATAATATTTTGTTAGCAGACTTTTTTTCTGAAGTAAAATTATCCACAGTATTAGTTGAAAGTAATCATTTTGCTCCCAAAATATTTTTCTTGTATATCAGTTCTAAACTATTTAGTAAGACTAGAATGCATTGTGATTTTTAAATTTAAACGTGGGTTAAAGTGGTGGAGTTTGCTTGGTTTGCTCTTGAAATATGCAGTGTTCTATCCTCTAGTAGTTTAGATTTAAAATGTAATTTCCTAAACTAAGTGCTGAATAGGGTTTTTTTCCTTAAACACATTATATTGCCTCATATCTTACACTAATTTATTATGAAGGAAGAAAAGAGTTATCCTAAACTCAGAATTTACATTTCTGGATATTAATCTTATAAAATTATGAAAATTTATATGAAGACAGTTTCATTGTATATATCTTATTTAATATGTAAGCATAGAAGTCATCTGAATCTTGTGCTTTAAACCTTTTTCCTAGTAAATTACTAATATCTCCTGCCTTGAATAAATGGTCATTTATCAGAAGTCAAATTTTCTAGATTTGTTGAATTAAATATATTTTGCACTTAAACCCGTGTTTTTCCACTAAAAAAAAAAGTTGCCAACAATAAATCTTCATTTTTTTTAAATTTTGTAGTACATCTCCAAGGTATCAATTTAATAACTATCAAAGTAGCTACTGCAGTTGTTGCATTTAAATTGATTTACATGTCAAGACTGGCAGTTTAGCAGCTGCGCTATTATTCCTGGATCGGTCAATTTACTTGAGAAAAACCTACTACTGAGTTCTACTGACCTGCATGACAATATAGGCCCTATTTCTATTCCTGTAATTAGGCCTGCGACTAACTCAGAATATTTTTAATTAAAATATTTTGGTCAATGTGTTGCACCAAATTAGGCCTTTCAGTGCAGATTTAATTCTAGAAATGGTGTGATTAGAATATGTAATGAGTTGTGTTCAATTTAAGATTAACAGGTTGTGTATCTTGAACATACAGTATTTGAATGTGACTATTTTAAGTTTTATATTATAGCTTTTTCCAAAGTATATTAAATAAATTAATAGGCAAAAACTGTTTATGCTAAAATACTTTGAGTAAATGTGGAAAAATAAGCTGACTGTTTTATTCAGATGGCTTTTGTATTACCGTAATAAAAGAGCATAACCTTAAAATAAATTGGATAGTTAAATGTGAGCAGGTTAACTTTTCAATAGCAGTCTTTAGAAATAAAGTTGCTTGGATCCCGTGAACCTTGATTTTTAGCATCATAAGCAAGAGTTTAATTAGAAGGGTTATTACATTGCACATGCATTTTACTCTGTAATGGAAGTTGACATAACACAATAAAGAAAAACATGAGCAAAGACATTTTACCTCATTATTCATATTTTTAATTAGTAAAACACTTAAATAATTGAAACTTTGTTCCTTGCAGTCTCACATTTGTTGTTTTTCTTGTCCACTTATATCCTGAGCACTTGACCATTGATTGATATGATGTAGAACATACATTCTACAGCAAGCCCGGTTCACAAGTGAATCAGATGGGGATGCTATAGGAACAGTATTTTACCACCTTTTCTGCAAGAGATGAAAAACATTTCCACATCATGCTGCTCTGAATTCTGTCTATGCCTACATCATTGCTGGTATTTCAAAAATGTTACATGATGATGATGATTTTATTTAAACTTGTAGATAGTTGTGGTAATTCCTGTCTTTAACATGAATTGGGTAGGTTTATTTCATTTTAAACTCTCCATGAAAGCCTGTTATATTTGCTACTGTAGGTATGATGATATTCTGATCAATGGACTACCAGATTGGCGACAGCCTGTATTCTACTACAGGCGGGTGAGAAAAATGAGCAATGCTGAGCTGGCATTACTGTTGTTCATTATTCTCACAGTGGGTCATTATGCTGTGGTTTGGTCAATCTACCTGGAAAAACAGCTGGTAAGTATTGGTAATAAATCAAATGCAGTATAATTATTAGTTTATTTGAAATACTTTGCAAAAGTTTCCAAATAGGGATTTTTACTATTTGTCATTTTTCCATTGAAATTTGTTTTCTGGTATATAAAATGTGATTAATTCAGTGACACCTTACAGACTAACAGATTTATTTGGCCATAAGCTTTCGTGGGCAAAGACTTCAAGTAAGTCTTTGCCCATGATAGCTTATCTCCAAATTCTTGTTTTTGCAGATACAGACTAACATGACTACCCCTCTGTAAGCTGTATCAGTAGCAAAGATTTTATTAATTAGTTATATGTTCTAGATTCAAAAGTCAAAATGGAATTATTTTATATGAATGTAATATAAAATTGAATTTCTTGTATAGCTGCCGATGACAATTAGTGAATAAGAGGGGTTTCTCTAGTTTCCAGAGGAACGAAAGACAACAGACACTTTCTCTATCGTATGTCGAAGCATAAACATGTCCTTCCATGGTCATGCTTTTGGTCTTCGCAAGTACTGGGTGTCTCTGGTCTTGATTTTTCAGAATTCGTACTCACTTTGGCTTTTCCTGTTCTTACTGGAAGTTTTTCTAAATTAAAACCCTATAAATATTCTCATGTCAATTAGATTAGCAGTCAAAGCTAAAACATTTCTTTAGTATTTATTTATTTCCCTCCCACCCCTACTTATCTTTGAAAGTTTTTGCTGCTACAAGTGAACATAAGATAGAAAGCAATCAGTTTTTGTTTATAATCTTAAAAAACATAATTGAACAGTATTCACATATTGGCATTTATTTACTCTTTTTATTTTCCAAGCTACATTATTAAAGTTGCTGAATGAGAAAGGAGGCAAGTTGAATGCTTTCTCCTCTTAGAAAACTTTGATTGCTATGGAGATACACATGACTGACAGAGCTGGACTTCATGTGTGTTTAAGGACTGGATGCCATGGCAACAGTTATTGTTAAAGATAGATGATTTTACTTAATCGTGTACGACCCTAGATTTATTTGCATAAATGCTACTCTAATGTTTATCCTTCACACAAGAGTTCCAGTAACATTCATAGAGTACATGTTAATGATAATTATAACCGTAATTCTTTCTGCATTAAGGATGAACTGCTTAGCAAAAAAAAGAGAGACAAGAAGAAAAAAACAGGAAGCAGGAGTGCAGATGAAGTAAAACTTGGTCCTGCTGACAAAAATGAAAGGTGGGAACCCTTACTCTAGTGTATTTTCACATTTAAATCATTTTGTCAGAGCTCTACTTCAGCTGCTAGCTAAGTTGATCAAATGTTTTACATTGTCTATATTATTGTATGTGGTGCATCCACAGTGAAAGACAATCTTGTAAATTTATGAGAACATAGCAAAACTGGCAATGTGTACAATGATTGTGATTTATAAATATTCAGTGAGGCATTGGTATGAGTTTGTAATATGAAATGTGGTTATGTGGAAGATCCACAGTAGTTGTAAAGCAAAGAATGTATTAAGTGTAGTTTATTTGTAGTAGGATGCATTTGGCTTAAAACATTTTTATAAGAAGTTTATTATAAGCTTTTCCACTGATGATTGAAATTAGATTAAAAATGTAAACTAATAAATTCACTGTTACTAAGTCTTTAATGGATTGGTCTGTAAGTGCTGAAATTTTGAAGGTTCTTTAATGTGTGTCATTGTTTGATTCACATAGAAACATTAGTAAAGGATTCTGACACTGCTTAGTTAAGAAACAACATAGGAAGGTAGTGACATCAAGTGTACTCCAAAAGATACCACCATTTCTTCTATTGATTCATAGAAAGAAATAAAGGGTTTAAATAGTTCACACAGCAGGGGCATGAACTGGATCAATGCAGGATGGAGATCAGAGACTATTGTGCCTGTCTTCTATTCTGATGACATCAGTGAGTAATGCTTCAGTGAACTGCAAACGACATTAATTTTTATGTATTGGTTTATTTATGCTACCATCTTCATATTTAGTTGTCAGGACATGTGAACACTTTGGTGATGGTAGTCTTTTTTAGCTGATGTGATCATGTAAGCCTTAGGAATTTATGTTGTGTAACTGAAGAAAAGCCCTTGTTAAAAGAAGATTAAAAATATAACAATAGAAGAACATTGGCTAAATCTAGTTTTGATTCTTTGATTATATGTTTAATGGCTTCAATATTCATGATGAATATTTTGCATTAATGTTTATGCACTTTCACAATGGATTGATAAGCATTTTGAATTTTACTTCTAATTTGAGGCTGTAGGACAGTTTTCTGACTTTTGTAAACAGGTATATTGTGTATGAGTAATGTATATTGTGCAAGAATGAAAATGTATTTTTAATATTTAAAATAATTTTACTTTATTGTAGATCATTGGAAAAACCACAGTGGCGTGATTTACTTCCATGCAAGCTGGGAATTTGGTTCTGTCTTACTGTAAAAGCATTACCTCAGCTGTTGCAGGTAAAAATACAATTTGCATACCACTTTTTATAGGATTGTTTTGATGGTTTCATTATGCTGTGAACCAACACACTGTTGCTTGTTCATATGATTTTTCTGTCTTCAGAAGCACAGATAAGTTATTATTTTAAGGATATTTAAATGTTCATCTAAATGTGAATATATATTTCTAAAGTGAATATTTTGTTTAATATACTGTATTGTTCGGATGGTAGTTCTCTCATTAATTTGCACTCATATTTATAAACAGGCAAGACATTAAGTACTAACTGTTCAAGAATAAGTAGAAAAGGAAGGTGAAAATTACATGTATTTTAGGAAAAAGAAGCAGTGTGTTGAAATAAGCTGTAAGTGATAATAGTTAATTATAGCTTAAGTGTGTATATAAAATATACAGTATTTTTTATATTATGTATTAATATCCTGTTCAAATTTATTAGGAAACAGAAATACATTGATGATGGCTTTTTTTCTACATGGAGTAATTTTAGTTTTACCCTTTTCATTGGCAACTGATATCCATCTTTCCCTCAAATTAATCCGTAATTTTGTTCTAATGACTGAGGGTTTGTTAACCTTCTATTATCAGCTTTTGCATATAAATCACATTTTAAGGTAGTACAGTTAGTACTTTGGAGCAGGGGAGAAATCAGGAAAAGCAAAAATTAACATTAGCATGGGAACTTAAATTTGGCCAGCCTGTCTGTAAACAGTATTTTCTTACACTTTTTAAAAAAGTGTTCAACAATAGTCGTGTTTGTTTAAGGCATAGTGTAAGATACGCAGATATATAACATCATCTATATAGAGACTATAGAGATAAAATACCTTCTTACATAATATATTTTTACACTCTGTGAGGTTTTCTTTTGGTTATATATGCTTTAGTAAATACAAAAAAAGGTGGTTGCACTTTTTATTATTATTGTTAGCCTTATTAATTCTGTAGGGTTGGTATAAATGAAGGAAAGAAAGCAGAATAGATTTTGGCTTACACCTCATCAATATAATTATTAACTTAGGCATCATTGCTGGAACTGTTTCCATGCCTAGGAAATTGAGGTTTCATTTGCATGCAGTTACCTTTACAAGAGCAGCACATAAAACAAACAAGAAAGCAAAACAATGAATTGGTTTACCTGTTATTAGATATAAACTTACTAAGGAAGTTGCTGAGACAATAAAAATGGATCTCCAGGACTGCCATTTTTAGTGTCTTTTTTAAGGACAACTTCTCTTGAATGTTAGTCGTAGACATCTTAACTTCTGTAATTTCTTATTTTATAAAAAATTAATGGTATAGTTTTGATTTTGAATTAAAATAGATTTTTGTTAATTTTCTTGTTTTAAAGAAAATAATGGCCATGCTTCGTTAAGGTGACTTCTTGTTCACAATTGGACTTTGAAGTTAATAACTCATTTTGGTGAACAAGTTGAGTGAAGAATGAATTCACAGATTGCTGATGCTATTTGTTGACAATTTGCTGTATTAGTTTACAGGACAGTAGCACCACTTATCGTTTTTTATTATTTTCTTCACAAATATATAGATGATTTTTTTCTGGTGGAAGCATTGAATTTGTAAAACATTACAGAATGTAGTAAAAATTATGGAGGCCTGAAAATAGGGGATTTACAACATTTTTGTGCTATAGTTTTCTCTTGGTCTTGACATTAACACAGTTTGGTTTTGTTTGGATTTTTTGTTGGATAAATCATTTACAATTTCTCCAATCCTTTTTCAAGTGCAATTCCAGCACCTGTCAGACTGGACAGAGATAGGAATGTTTGTTTGAAAGGATGATGTATTGTCATTAAATAATGTTAAAAAATCTTATATATCTACTGAACATGCCCTAGTTACTTTTTTAGTCATGTAACTTTACTGTCCAACAGACTGTTCTTAAACTTGGCTAGTGATACTCCATAATTAATAAAAGCTCCATTCCTATTTGAATTAACTGTGTGTAGGTGAGAAAGCATTGCAAATGTTGCCCATTCCACTCACTATCTTCACTCTTAAGCCTTATTTACTACAGATAGCTAACTAAACAGATTGTCCTCAAATTTAAAAAATGAATAATTTTTTGCTGATACCAGACAGCTTCATGCCCAAAAGAGGCTTTAAAGAAAGTGAAAGCAAGATAATAATTAAGCTTGCAAAATAGTTTCAAGCTAGTGTTTGCTTTAAAAAATATTTATTTTTGAGATGGGGCATATCAATGTTCTACTTGCCACAGTTCTAGCCACTTAAATTATTCAGATTGCAAGGATGCTATGAATGTTTAATTTTAATGTATCCAACTGAGTGTCTTCCTCCCCTTTCCCCCTTAAAAAAATATCAAATTTGAGAAGGAGGCACTTAAAATAATTAAGGTGGGCCTTTGCTTGAGAGAGATGCTTTGTTTGCATGTCCTCGGAATGGTCTATGTCATTTTATTATACTCTGCTTTTTTGCATCATGGAGTTAAAAGAAAAATTAAAGCAAGATGTTTGAGAGAAATGTAGAACTTTCAAAACTGAATTATATAAGAAATCTTTTATTTTTAATTATTTGGGGAACATGATTTAAGAGGAGGAAGAGGAACAAGATGGATTTTCATAGTTTTGCCTATGAGGTTAGTAAATTTAGGGGAGGTGAAAGTGAAGAAAACTAAGTTTAAAAAAATAATAATTGTAGGATGGGAGCTTGTTGAAAGACATGATGGTAACCAAGTTGATAGTCTAAGCCAAATCAGGGTGTTGCTTTTTTGTGAATATAGTTTGAAACACTTAAACATCAATTTGAATTATTCAATGTAATTTGTACTATAATAAAATGTATGATTTGTATTGAACGATGAGAATACAATAAATGGTTTAGGTATGAGACATGTAAATAGGGTACATATTTTTTATTTGGGCCATTTTTGTTGATTATTTCAAATGAATGAAGGAAGATTGTAGGTGGCTTATTTTTTTTTCTTAAAAATAAACAGACAAAACAATCCCCCTGCGCAATACAGCCTAGAGATTCAAAAGTCAAGCTTGTAAACAAAAGAATGAAACTGCTTACTAGTGTGTGAGTATCGTCGTAGTCTAAATCAGAAGTGTAATTCAGAGAGACACTTGTGTTAATTACAAATTTTAATTATCTTTGTGTGGTACTAAAGCAGACTTATCTGTGAATAGACTGATTTTTAACAAAAAGGTGACTGACAGTTTCTGTCTATCGATGAAGACATACAACTTAAGGAAACACTTTTGCTGTTTCTTAAAGCTGCTTGCTATCCACTCTTTATTCTCATTGTTGCTTTTAGATACCTGAAAAATAAAGGTGTTCTCTATTAAGCCAATTTTTTTAGAGCAAGTATTCTTGTCCTTTCTTCTACATTCCTTGAAGTGGAAGCTTAAAAATTAGTGTGTAAGTCTTCATTCTGTACTAACTTTGTCAGCATAGCACTAGGAAACATTTTTGTTAGTTAATTTGTCATATTGCTGCTTGTCTTCCTATAATGAAGCAGGAAGCATTTTTGTCTGGTTTCTCCAGAAATGGACACTTGTAAAGAAAGTGGAATTCTCCTATTATCTGCAGAATAATGATACAAGCTTCACTGAATATTTCCATTAATAGGTTGTTGGAAAGTCTAGTGATTCTCCAGTGGTGAGGAGTTCTTCAGTCTCCTTATATATTTGCACTGAATGTAACCTATTGAAATTGTCAACAAGGTTTCTAATTATGATGGTGACTTTTGGAACTAATTTCAATTTAGATGATTTCTTTGCAGACAAAATAAAAATTACCGCTAAATTAATCTATGTAGACAATGTATAATAGCGAGTTACTATCCTAGATTCAGTGTAACTAAGCAGTGAGCAAGAGGTATTTAATTTCTTGGCAATGCAGTGTTGAATTAAAAGAAAAATCCAGGAGAAAATTTTCACTGCATTTAAACAGATTTTTTTAAAGATAGCCCTGTTCTTTCCCCAACAGGTCAGAAGTATTTTGTTGATCACAAAAACCTATACTAAAAAGCATTTTGCCTTTGGCAAAAATTTTCATATTTCCTTTGTTTTGTGGTCTAATCAAATGTTTTGTTGTGTATTTCTTACATTTTGCTTTAATATTTTACTTTAATATCAAATGTATTGCATCTATAATATTTAAATAACATAAGAACACATGGGCTTTAACAGAGGGAACTTTCAAGCATAAGATTTTAACCTTTAGAAAACTATTTAATTCCTAGGAGGATGACAACTGGGACCTACCTAGTTTTCTAGAGTTTTAGGATCTCTAGTACTGGAGCACTGCACTTATTAAGAAAAGTTCCTAGCTTCTGCAGGATAGGGAAGGGCGAGATATGTCACAGAATGGGTGAGCATTTATCCTTCCTGGAACCAGACTAAAGAATTTTGTGGCCCTGTGCACTATGGAAATTAGGGACCTCCTCTTACTTAAAGTGCATCTGTCCATAGATACCCCACATCACATACACATCCAAATACCCCTTCTGTCCCAGCAACCCTCCATCAGCCCCTAGTATGCCCCATACATATCCCAGGAGCCAGGGCATGCATTTGGCTAACTGCAGTCTGCAACTTGTTACCTTTACCAGTAGTCCCCAGTATCCCAGCTCTCAACCTTGCTGACCCCTCAATATCACCAACTGTCCCTCAGTCCCTCACTCTGTAGCCCTCCAACAATTCTCATTCAGATCACAACCTACCAACAGCTTGCCCCAGCTTCTCACGTCCTGACCTTGCTGGCCATTCATTGGTGCCCTGCAGCTCTTCGCTCGGGTCTTGTACCAGCATCCCATAGCTCCTATCAATCCCAGCTCCACAGATCTGCTTACTTCCTTTGCTTCCTGTGCCTTTCATGCACTTCATGGCCTCATGCATCTGAGCTGCCCACTGTCAGGACAAATTTGAATGAGTGATGGTGTGAACAGTGACAGAGGTTCTCAGTGCTGCCCTGGTTTTGTGTTTTTTTGGGCCCCCCCTGCAAGTGTGCTGAGTGCATACCAGTTAACCTGCGCCTGACTGGAACTAATTTCATCATTTTAGGGGAAATGGCAGTGGAAGGTTGCGTTGGAGCCCATAGGTCGAGGCAGAGATTAAGTGGCTCAGAAGGTGTCAGGCAAAGGAAGGTTAGGGGTAAAGCAGGGACTGTGGAAGGGAAGCAAGAATTATTTAGCTTGTTTAAGTGGGTTACATCATCTGGTATGCACTAGAGGAAATAAGTGGCTTCTAGTTTGGGGAGGGAGCAGAAGGTAATCAGGGGTGGAATAAAAGTTACAGGAGGAAAGAGAATCACTAAAAAGAATATACTTGTCTGCAGCTTACTGTAGTCTGAGGGTTAACACATCTATTTTTTCTTATCATTTTTATGCAGTGTTTGTTGAAAGACAAAATGGTACATAGAGATATTTTTCTTAAGGCTTGTTTACACATAAAGTGCTGAAGCATTGCAGCTGCACAGCTGTAGCATTTTAGTGAAGTTGATACTTCACTGATGGGAGAGCTTCCCCCAGAGGTGTGGTAAATCCACCTCAGGTTAGAGGCAGTAGCATTGTTGAGGGGTGAAGCACCTCCCCTTCCCCATCGATACAGCTCTGTCTCCTGGGGATTAGGTCAGTATAACTGCATTACTCATGAGTTGTGGATTTAAGTTTGTAGCATAAACCTAGCCTGAGCACGCTTTCTTGTTTTTGATCATGGATAGTATATCATGTTCATTTAAATTTTTGACATTCCATTCATTACCTTGACAATGCACTGATGTCAGGGTTATTTATGCAATGAAGAGCATTTTTGTCACATGGTAGTTGGCATTGTTAATTGTACAAGATTTGGCAAATCCTAGATTGTTTTTTCAAATAGCTCCAACTTGACCCTTTCTTCATATTCTCATATACAAAAAATTACTACAGGCTGCCCCCGACTTGCAACGCAATTGGTTCCTGGGATAGGACGTAAGTCGGGCGTTTTCGGCCCGTTCTGCACTTAAAAAAATGGCTGTAAGTGCAGGGGGGGGTGGGGGAGTTGCAACTTGGGCCATCGTAAGGCGATGGTTTCCTGTACACACTTAGGATTGTTTCTATGATTGCTATAACTCTCATACAGACTACATATATTAACATTAAAAAACAACTACTAATGATCCAAAAATATGGAGATGACCATATGGTACTATGTGTAAATATTATTCAGAGAGAGAGAGAGAGAAGAGAGAGAGAGAGAGTTTTTCCTACGGGACAACAGAGTGATGTCATCACATCACTCTCCATCCCACAGCCCTTCCCTCCCTGATGCTTTGTGGCTGGGGGGAAGAGCATGGGACCTCTGCAGACTTTCCCATTTGCACGGGGAAGGAAGGGCTGCCAGCCACGTGGCCTTTTCCCCATGTGTCGGAAGAGGGGTGGAGCCACCAGCTGTGAGGCCTTCCCCACTTGCAGGGTGGGGGTGGCTGGCCGGCTGGAGAGAGACAGCTGGGCCAGCTGCCTTGGACTGGCAGCTGGAGGGAAAGAGCCAGGCCAGCTGCGACCTCAGCCTGGCCCTGCCCCTGGTGGCCAGAGGGAGAGAGCTGGGCCAGCCTTGGCCCGTCCCAGCCCCCTGCGGCCAGATGGAGAGAGTTGGGCCAGCCACAGACTCGGCCAGGCCCAACCCCCAGCCGCTGGAGGGAGAGAGCTACGCCAGCCTCGGTCCAGCTCAACCCCTTGCGGCTAGAGGGAGAGAGCTGGGTAGCTTCAGCCTCGGCCTGGCCCAAGCCCCCGGTGACTGGAGGGAGAGCCAGGCCAACCGTGGCCTCAGTCCAGCCCAACCCCCTCGGTGGCTGGAGGGAGAGATCTGGGCCAGCTTCCGCCTCAGCCCAGCCCCACCCCCACCCCGTCCTGTGGCCAGAGGGAGAGAGCTAGGGCAGCTTCAGCCTCGGCCCGGCCCAATCCCCCTGCAGCTGGAAGGAGAGAGCCAGGCTAGCTGTGGCCTCAGAGCAGCCTGGCCCCTCCAGCGGTTGGAGGGAGAGAGCCGGCCCAGCTGCAGCCTTGGCCTGGTCCAACCTCCTGGTGGCCGGAGGGAGAAAGCCGTGCCAGCCTTGGCCTAACCCAACCCCCTGGCGACTGGACGGAGAGAGCCGGGCCAGCTTCGGCCTTGGCCTCCGCCTTGCCCTACCCCCTGGCTGTTTGCCAGAGGGAGAAAGCCAGGCCAGCTTCGGCCTTGGCCCAGCCCAGCCCCCCTGCAGCTGGAGGGAAAGAGCTGGGCCAGCCTTGGTATGGCTCAGTCCCCTGGTGGCCAGAAAGAGAGATCTGGGCCAGCTGCAGCGTCGGCGCAGCCCAACCTGCTGGCTGCTTGCCAGAGGGAGAGAGCTCGGTTTGGTGCAACCCAACCCCCCAGCAGCTGGAGGGAGAGAGCCAGGCCGCCTCGTCCTGGCCCAGCCTGGCCCAACCCCCTGCAGCTGGAGAGGGGGGAGAGCCAGTGCAGACCAGGGCTGCCACCCCTTGGTCTGGCCCTCCCTGACTACCGGGTGGAGATCCGAGGCTGCGTACCCCCAGAGAGAGGGAGACTGGTGAGCGTAGCGAGCAGGGGGCACCGCCCTTTAGTAATTACATATTTCCAGGTGGGTTGTTGGTCTGTGTGAGTACGAGAGTGCTGGAGTTCCAGTATTTTCAGACCAGCTATCCTTAAACTTAAAGAAAGGACTGTGTCGACTAATACAGGGCCAGAATAAGTGAGAGTCTGATTCTGGTTTTAAAAAAAAAAAAAAAAAAAAAGTGCCAGAAATGGAATGTGCCAGAAATCACACCTGGTTCAATGAGGCAACCTTCTCCCTTTTTAGCCCTTGTTTTGTTTGCTTGGCTCTTTCCTTCTTGTGAGGGGAAAGAGGAGAATGAGGGCCATGTGAAGAGAAGCAGAACAGCAAAGTCTGGTCAAAGCAATTGATTGTAATCCTCAATTCTGTATATTAATTCCAGCATCAGAAAAACACCATTGTAAAGATGGTAGCTTTTCTTTATTTAAAAAAAAAAAATCAAGTGAGGATTTTTTTTGTTGCCCTTCACTTTCAAGAACTTTTATTCTACCTGGCACCATAACACTAATCTCATTTTGTAAAGCATATTTTGTTGATGTAATCTGTAAATTTACTGACTGCTCATGTAACGCTGACATGCGGAACGAAACCTGGGACCTCTGGAGCTTAGTGCATGAGCCTCAACAACTTGAGTTAAAAGCCAGCTGGCTCTCAGCTAAGGCTGTAGAGTACTTTCATTCTTTTTTTCTGTAAGTGATCTAAGTCAGTGGTTCCCAACCTTTTTTATGCCAGGAACCAGCAAACTCATTCACAAACCTTTGGAGGACTGGCAACACTGTATTTGCATATTCATTATTTACATGTAAATAATAATGTACATTATGTAATGTTACATAATTTTTACAAATTACATTATGTAAATAATGAATATGCAAATACAGTGTTACCTGACTGACTAGATCCAACCCAGCCCTTGGTTCCCAGTGCCTAATACCCTTTGACCCCCATCCCTACGCCCCATGCCCTTTGACTCTTTAACCTCTGACCCTTTTAGCCCATGCCAAAACCCTCTTGCCCCGTGATCCCACCATGCCCTCACCCAACATTCCTTTGCCCTCCCCACACCAACACTGCCCAGAATAAGGCTGCCCCCCTAGGGAGTGTGGCTGTTACTGCCATGTGGAAAGGGGGAGCGGCTGTTGGCGACGCGTGCGCACTCCCTCCCCAAGTGCATCTTGCGCCCCCATGGGTGGGGGTTGGGAGTGCTGGGCCCTGACCGGGTCACCATTACTGCGTGGGGAGGAGCGAAGTGCCTCCTCTTGCTGCTGCCTCAGCTCCGCAGCTGGCAAAAGTGGCTGCACGGGAAGAATGCGGAGCCCCGGCTGACTGCCATTACTGAGAAGGGAGGGAGGTGTTTCCTCGTGCCGCTGCCACCTCAGCCGTAGTGCTGCTGTCTGCAAAAGTGGCTGAGCAGAAAGGGCAAGCAGCCATTGGCAGGGCATGCACCCCTTTCTCCTTCACGCCCTCTACTTCCCCAAGAGTGGGGGAAGGAGGTGGGAGGAAGGTGCCTCTTGCTCCGCTTCCCCCTGCTGTTCCTCAGCCACCATGGCAGCTGGAGCTGAGTCTTCGTGAACAGCTGGCTT
The DNA here is from genome assembly GCA_019425775.1 of Rafetus swinhoei. Lineage (NCBI taxonomy): Eukaryota > Metazoa > Chordata > Testudines > Trionychidae > Rafetus > Rafetus swinhoei. Next base: position 223,831,549 of record CM033424.1, on the reverse strand, counting down.
GAGCTTCAGCAATCACCATGGCCCGGCAGCCAGTGGGTCACGGCCAGGCAGTGGTCCGCAGCTCGGTGGTTGGGAACTGCTGGTCTAAGTGCCACCCCATTGGACAATACAGTATATGTGTGGGTTACACTGGCAACACTGTATATCATGTGGCAGAGCTATGAAAACCTTAACTTCATGTGTCCATGCTTGTGTGTGATAGCATGTGGACTATTATATTACATTTAACTGTCTTTGTCTTTAATATACTTGTTTGAAAGATCAACCAAATCAAATCAAGTATATAAGCTAAGTGTATACCTGTACAATTGTACATGTGTTTATACATGAGTACAAATACACACAGCATAGCTGGGAGCCTACAGTTCATGACTTTGATACACAGTAATACATTTCACTTTCCTTAACTGTCTTGATATTCTTTTCAAATGCTTCTACTCAGTGGTACAAATAAATAAAAGTTCCTGCCAGTATGCGAGCGGTGAGGGCATCAGCTAAGGGTCTGTGTGTGTCTGCCATGTAGGGTTGCCAGGTGTCTGGTTTTGAACCGGATAGTCCAGTATTTGAGTTTTTTGTTTGGGAAACAAATTGAGAAAATATAAATGAGGAAAATATAAATGTCCGGTATTTTCTAAATAAGATGTAATGTAGATTGTGATGTAATGTCAAGTCTGTCCGGTATTTTTGTTGAAACCATTTGGCAACCCTACTGCCATGTCTCAAGCCTGGGGACCCACATTACCTCAGGGGAGAGGCGGCTTGGGGGGCAGTACAGTAGCTAGAGGAGGTGCTGGCAGTTCTGCTCTCCTTCCCTTGCTGGGTGGGGCAGTGCGGAAGGAGCAGAATTGCCGGCTCTACTCCCCGCAACCCTGTACACAGAGATAGAGCTCCGTGGAGAGGCTGGGGGCAGGGCTGGGAGTTCTGCTTCTTTTCCTGCTGCCCCTTCCATTGGGGAAAGGAGCAGAACTTCCAGCTCCACCTCCACCCCTCCACAGAGCTGCTGCTTCTCTGTGTACAGGGAGGGGTTCTGGCAATTCTGCTCCTTTCCCTGTTGGGAGGGGCAGCAGGGAAAAGAGTAGAATGTTGGCGAGGCTGCTGTAGTGCTCCCAGGGATTTACACAGAGACACAGCAGCCAGTGAAGGGGATGAGATGGCTGGCAGCGAGTCTTTCCAATACTCCATACTGGCTAAAAATAACTTGCTGGGTTGTACCAGCCTACCCACCAACACTACTTCTACTTCACAAGCCAATTCCTTCGAACAGGAGGAAAACGCTTGTTTTTATTAATAAATGTGCCCAAACTGTTCCCTTTAGGCAGAACATTTCCCAGTTGCTTGTTTCTTTGGAAATGTGGGCTTTGATACAGATTCAAATTTTGTTGCTTGAGCTGCTCTTTAATTCTTTGAGGACTGAACACGTACCAAATATGAAATGTAGATGTAGATATATTTTGAATTATTGGAATGTAAAATAAATTGGTTGGTCAAAGATGTGCTTAGAAGTATGACTTACCCAAATTGGGGGAGTGTGCAAATTATATTTTTATATTTATATTTTCAAAATTTCATAGAAAAATCCTCAGCAGTTTGGCCTGAAAATGATCATAATACAATAAAATCGAACCCCAAAACATCTTGGAAAACTAGGAGACTAAACGTGAGGATTTATAATGGAAATGACATTTCAACCATAACTAAAGGAATATGGCAATTAATTGGGCAGTAGCAAAAATATGTTGGTGAGTGGGAGAGCTTATATTCAAATGTAAGGATTTGGTATGATACCAGGGTTATAGAAAAAGTTACCAGTTTAAGTAAGTTACTTGGTATAACTAGTTTTCTTTTTTATTTTTTTTCCTAACAAGTTTCCCTGGTTCTCAATCTTTCTGTAAATCTACGCTTTTTCAGTTTTCATTTTGAATTTCACTGAGAGTTTTTTGGGCCAACTATCTATATATTAGGGATTTTAAAATGCGTTTAATTAATCCTGTAACTGCTGAAAAATTCAGCCTTTGGGGGCGGGGGCAGGGGGCAGCCGGCTCCCTGGGAGCCGGTATGCACGAGGAGCTTGCTTATAACCATGAAGGTTAACCAATGAGTCCAGGCTCATCATTTAACTGTGTACCCAGTTACACTTTCAAATTCCTACTATGTGTATATGCAAATATAGACGTATATACCCAAATTCTGCCCTGAATGGCATCTTTTTAGCTCCCATTGAACCTGTAGAGCCAAATGTTTACATTTTGAAAGTAGAATTAAACCTATAAATATTTTAAATGAGTTATTTTTCTTATTGCTGTCTTTTTGCACAGATCTACGCATGTTGTTTTTATAAGATGTGCTGCCATTGTGTTCTTTATTCATGTTAAGGCTGGTATTCTGATCATACAGTAATTAATTGTATTTAATGAAAAATAATTATACAGTACACTGTTTGATATGTATTAACCTGAGCAGTGCTTTAACTGCACTGAGTACCCTCTTTATAGAGCTGCATCAAATTTAGTATTGCTGTTGCTCTATCCGCTTCTGACTAGTTTTCTTTGTTTTTCTGCTCTTGTGTCTCATTTTCATCTGAGCCGCTGTTCCAATTGTTCCATGATTGACACACCAGAGAGATTGACAGTTACCCCCTAGTGCCTGCTGTCTAGGGGTCCCATAAGCAATAATGGATTTTGCACCAGAATTTAGCATCAAATATTGGTTTTCAATGTTAAATCAGAAATGCTGGATGAGAGTATCCTCTTAAAAATCATAGCTTTACACAAAAGGGTACTTGGGATATTTGTAATCTAAACTTTTATGTATTCAGTAGTTTCATGTTGGTGATTATTCTGGTTAAATCTATAAATAACCACATAAATACATGGAAAACTTCTTGTGTGTTAGTGGGGATTTCAAATTTCAGTTTTAACTGAAGAGAAAACAGTATAGGTCATAATTTTTCAGTGATTTGGTTTAGAAAATAGGAAGTACCTTTAACAGAGCTTGCACTAGAATTGTGAAATTGTTATGATGTTCAGGATACCTGCTGTAAATGATAACCATCCTGTATCCCACGCATACACACATGTACGGGCCCTTATCCTATCATGATTTAATCATGTGCTTAAATTGTTCACTTCAGACCACGTTCTCTGGTATATTGTGTCCAAATAATGCAAAATAGATAGAAACTGTTCAGAAATGCCCAGTGGATGTCTTCTGCACATGGTGATATCTCTTGTGGCATAAAACTGGTAGAGATGACATAGCCATATCTTGTTCCTGATTCCCCTCATTCCACAGCAACTCACATGCAGCAGGGCTGGATGGTCCCAAAACATAAGTCTCTAAACTGAATGCAGGTGAGAATCCAACTCTCTCTGAATAGTTCCATTGTCTTTGGTGGGGATTCTTCACAGTGCATACAGCACAAGTATAAGGGGGTTTTATTATTATTTGGGGGGGGGGGGGGGGGTTAATCATGACCCAAGATTGTACATTTGTCAGTGCAAGGACCACATTTTCGTTAAGTGTATGTACAGTGTGTAAGCTTGATTGATGGGTTGGGACCTTTAGGTGCTAACACAATGCATATATAATAATTGACTGCATAACATCTGTGTGGTGGACTTTTTTTTTTGTATAGCTGCCAACAGTGGTAATGTAGGATGCAAACAGAAAATGACTACTTAACACAGTTTATAAATAATATTTCATTAAAATTGCTTCTATTTTTTTATTAAGAAAAAACCCTGATTTATAAATTTAAAAATATTTTAAAGGTGTTCCCTGGTACAGGAATAGTCAAAATGAAATAGAATGTTTATAAAAAGAAACTGAACAACTAATTGCTAATGCATTAAAGGAAGAAATAATTACTTTATTTTGGCATTAATAGATTAAATAAGGTATAATTGTTATTTTAGGGAATAACTCAATTAAAATTAAGTTTAGTGTTACTAATTTTGATGTGATAGAATGTTGTGCATATCTAAAGTTAATAAACGTAGATGCAAACACTTCTATTTCAACACTTTATCTTAGTTCTTGTTACTGGTTGAATGCAGATTTACTTAGTGCATAAATAGGAATGCAACTTTAATTCGATTAACTGGCCATGATTGCAGGAAAACTTTCTCTCACTTATCTCAACCCAGAAATTGTAAAAGCTAAATTAGAGAGCTTTTTTCATTATGAATTAATTTAAGTCTGTTTGAAGATTATTATTCCTCACTTATATTTCTGTCCATAGCTGTCTTGATACAAATCTTAATCTTACAAGTGCTGTAAATTTCTAATGTAAATCTGATAAACTAGTTTTTCAATCAATAAGGCTAGCAAAAACCATAAAAAATGTTTGATGTTTATGCTTAACTGCTGATGTCTTTTTCACAATTTTAAAAGTATTATTAAAGAAGTGGATTTTTTTGGTCTTTTTGTAGAATTTTGTTATAAATGATTTTGCAGCAAGGCGTTTACTGCCCTGCAATAAAAAAAAAGTCAGCTTTTATTATAAATTTTATTTTTAAATATCTGTTTGTGTGGTGATGAACTTCTTGCTACTTGAACTTCTAGATTGTTGGGGTGAGCAAAATGGGTGCATGTTTTCTTAAACATCTAATTAGGGATGCATTACCTTCTAATGTACAGGCCATTAAAATCTCTTCTGAAGGTGTTTTTCCTTTGTTTCTTTTAAGTTTTATGTATATATTAAATTTTAATCTAGACATTATTAAATATGGACTTAACACATACATTCTAAGTTCAAAGCAAGTCATTCCTATAACTTGAAAATTGCTGTCTTTTTAGTGGATTGAGTGAATTTTCATTTGCTTTTTAAAGAATTAACTTAAAGTAGAATAATTTAAAACAGTGCCATTGAGGCAAGCTTATTTCTATAAAGGTTGCTAATGTCATTGCAACATTTTCTTAAAGGATGCCAGACAATTATATATAGAATATAAAGAAAAAAAAATGAAGGCGAGAGAAGATGCCCTGGCTAGAGCTGAACTTGAAACACTTCAGAGTGAGTTTTTATTACTGTCTTAATACACAATGAATGTAATTTATGATAACATACGTAACTGCAGAAGGTAAATAGGAAAATATGCTTTGATTGTTCTGAAATTTGTTTTGCAAGGTTTTTATGCTGTCTAGTGAAAGTGACTTCTGTGATATGATTTCACTTAACCTGAGACAGGTTGTGTCCAGTAACGACTTTGGTGAAGTTGTTTTCAGAAACAGTCTCAGGTTGTATCTACATATAATTGCAGGTATGTCTTATAGTGCTTATGTGCATATGGGGTAGATGTCTGTGTGCTATAAAATGCACCCACAGTTACGTGCACCTATAAAAACTTAGAGGCAGACTTCGGGTGCAGAGTTGTGACACTATTGACATTGGAACTTTAGAGTAGTAGATCCCTCTGTTCTTCATACACAAAAGTGAAAGCAATAAGTAACTAGCATACATATTTTAATAGTGAGGCTTGGATGAGTTTCCCTTTTCTAATTCCTTTTTTTCATCATAACTAAACTTTTAAAACTTGTTTGTAAAAGAAGCCAAAATGTATTTGTTTGAATTGAGTATAATGTTCCTCTATGCATTTTTTTTATTTTGGTGTGGGTACTTAAAGCTACTAAATATTGTGAGGCATAGAATATACATAAGGAAAACCCTTTAGAAATTAATAGTAAAGTCCCATTTTCCTGTGGTCCCAGGGTTTTGTAAAATCAGCAGAGATGGCTTAGCATAATTTGGTACCATCTCCCCTAAGCCTCAAGTGCAAAGATCATTCTGCTTTTCAGTTGATACAGAGTGCCAGCCACAAAATTGGGTGGCTTTATATTTCATCTTGCAAATTGTGGGATAGCAGTGTGAAAACTGCAACAGTGTTTATCAGTCACTTCATGATATTAGAATGCATTGTAATTTTGTTTCATTTGAATGATGACCTACAACTGAGTTTTCCAAAGTGTGCTCCAGGGGTTACTGGGGCTCCATGTGATGTGTCCAGGGGCTCCATGAGAAAATATTAATGACAGTTATATGACCCTGTAATTTTGTTACTAATTTTCTGGTAGTTTTCTTGAAAAAAATGATAAGAAATAAAATAGAATTCCAGAACTTTGTATATTTATTTGAGTACCTATTGAATTTTTTAAAAATCATAATATTTTAAGGGCTCTGCCAAATTTTCAGGACTCCCTAGGCCTATAGGGTCTCTGTGGCTGAAAAAGTTAGGGAAACCCTGACCTAGAACATATCAATTACATTCTTTTAATATTTTGTTTAAAAAGACTAGTTATGATGCTAGAAGTGCAAATCAAACATGAAAACATTAAAATTGTAGTGGTTTGTGATCCTATGATCATATTATTTTAAAAATGGCAGATTTTTTTCAGCGTTTTTCTCCTCAGTACAGAGAGTGCAGGGAGAGGCAAAGATATTAATTATGACACTAATTAGTAGAGTTTGTGGTGGAATTTGACAAAGCCTTAATTGGGCTACTGACACTGAGCAGTGCTGTTATTGGCTAACGATGTGTTGTCCATCATATATTTTAAAAATGGTGTTCAAAAGTGTTAAACATTTTACAGTGTTCAAGACTGTGTGTACTGAAGTCAAAATATGTAATAAGAAATCTCCAGCGATTGCATACAAAACAAAAATTCTTTTAAAGTTAAGTTCATTGTTTACTTCAGAATTAGCATATCAAGGTTGAAAATCCCCAAATGTGCATTTCAATTGCCCCTTTCCTTCTTAATTTTAAAGACCATCAGTGGACTACTGAGTTCATAATAACATTTCCATCTATCTAATTGAGTAAATGCATCTCATGCAGATTAGTAATAGCTGTTTTATGCTGTCTGTTTTTCATGATCTAATTGCTAATTTGCCCTCATGTCTATCTGCTTTACTGTTGAAATTGTGTAATATTCTCTGGGGGATCGAACTAGAACCAGTGCAAGGGGGAATTCCCTATAACTTGCAAATAGAGAATGCAGCGTGGAGGTCTCATTAACATGATGCATTGCTAGAGAAGATACAAAGTGTGAAAAGGTAATTTCTTCATAAGTAAATATTATCCTACCAGGGAAATCTCTGTGCAGAATTTTAGCTTATTCTATTGACACCTGTGCATGATTCCTGTTAGCATTTCTCACTATACTGTAAACCTTTTATCACCTCACCTCATGTTTGTGTAAAATATAATTATTAAATCCTCCATAAAGTAGATATTTATAAAAATGTGGTTTATAGAAAGTTTTTCTATTTATTGTAATTATATGTAGCTATGTTTTTAGTGACAGAACTGAAAATATTTATTATTTAACATGTGAATTTTCTCATTTCTCTATTTAAATTCTTATGGTTATCCCAGAAACCATAACTTGTTACAAGGATACCAGAAAAGAGAGACAATCCAATTCTAAAGTGCAACTTTATTTGTAGAATTAAAAGTGATTTTTCATTGAACCAATAGTATACATGTTGGTAATCCCTGTGGTAAGGGATGTTCCTGTGACTGTAGTTAGTTCCTTCTAAATTTTGGTGTTAAACAGGTGATTTATAATTTATGTTCAGTGATCACCAGACTGAGTAGCCTTAGGCTTCCTAAGACTAGCCAGCTATCCATTTTCTCAGTTGGGAACTCAACTTACTTTAAGAGTTTAAGCATCTGCCAAGTCAAACTTTGGCAGTATATACTGGTTTCTCTCATGTTTTGGGGGAGTTTACATCACAGAGTTTCTGAAATTCAGAATTGTAAAGGTCTGCTTTTGAGATGTTTTATGGGTCTTTTTTTAAAGAGAGTTCAAGCACATAATACCAGTTGAAGGCCAACTGGATTTGAAGGTGCTAAGCACCTCTGAAAATCAGGTTTGGGAGCTACATCTGCTGAAAGTGCCAAATGTTAAAACAAACGTATTTGTAAATAAGAAGAATTGGGGGGTGGGAAACCAGACACCAGGTTAAAAAGATACATTTTGTTCAACATATTTGAGGAAGGGGGAAGACAAAAGTGACCTTTGAGCTATCTTTTTGCCTCATCCATTCATGATGCCATCTGGCTACACAAGGCAAGGGTATTGGATGGTATAATACTGACTTTACATCACTGGGAGAGACTCCCATCTATCCATTCTTCTTTGAGTAGTATCCCAGTGCTCCACTGTTGGTGACCAATCATCCCCACAGCTGCAGATCAGAGCTTTTCAGAGCAGTTATCAGCTGGGCCACGCATACGCGAGAGGCGCCTTGCACAGTTCGTGCTTCAGTGGCTCACGCACACGTGGCATGTTCCCCTTCCCTCCCCAGTTCCTCGCTTACCGCCCTTGGTCACAGACAGAGCTCTTCTCTCACCTAAAGTGTTTCTTCTCCTCTGATTATTTTCTTTGAATTTAGTAGTTTTATTAGTTCTAGTGTTGTTTTCTAACTACATACGTTTATTGCTCTGTCAAAAAAAAAAGAGGGGGGGGGGTTCTTTGTTTGAAGGGTTGCAGGCAAACTGTCCCCTTCCTGACCCCCTGTTCCATTGTATGTTTAAAAAAAAAAAAAGCAGAAACGAACAAACCAAAGCAATAAGCAAAGAAGGCATTAAGGTGATGATAATACAAAACAAAAGACTAACTGCCATATAAACAAACCGTGGTCACACTAACAACACAATGCTGGGCTCTCCAGGGTTTAAGTAATGCAAGGCATGTGGGGATCTGTCGAGGGGCGACCTACTCTGGGAGGCCCCTCGACCTTAGTCCCCCTTGTGGCCTACCTGCCGGGGTCCCTACACGTGCCCTTCCCTGAGGGACATAATACAGCCTGGCGGCCAGAGTCCATTCCTCAGTCCCCTCTTATTAGGTATAATATGGCCCAGAGGCCAAAGTCCATCCACAGGCCCTTACAGCTGGGTTAATATGGCCTGGTAGCCATAGTCTATTCCTCCCTCCTCTCTTGCTAGGGGTAATACGGCCCAGAGGCCAAAGTCCATCCATAGGCCCTTATAGCAGGGTTAATATGGCCTTGAGGTCTAGTTCACAAGCTTGCAGGCACCTCAAGCCACCTAGGAGGAGGTAGAGGGACCTGCGTCCTCCCACTCCACGGCCCTGTAGGCCGTGGCTGAGGCTGCTGCTTCACTCAGCGGGGAATCTTGCCCCAACACACTGAGCACTCCAGGGTGACTCCCCACACTAGGCTACTTCCTACCGGGGTCTGGCGGATGTCTGCCCCGTGATTTCCCTGCAATCCTCTGGCCTTCCAGGTAGTACTTCCTGGCCTGACTGCCTCTGGAAGCTCTGGTCACTCTTCTGCTCTGGGGTTATCCCAGCAACTCCTTCCCCATCAGCCCCAACTGAGCTGTCCCAGGGCTTTTTATAGTCTGGTTCCTCCAGGAGCATGCCCAGCAGAGCTGTGGGGAAGGGGCTCTTTCAACCAGTTGGGCAGAGCTCACTCCCTGCTCTTCAGTGCAGGGTTGATATATCCCGTCACAGGATCCCATGCCTGTTTCTGAAAGACACTCATCATGTATACGCTGCTTGGATGAAGCCCATTTACCACAAAAGTGAGCGCAGTCTTACCGTGAGAGCCGGAAAGGACAGGGAGCTTCAGCTCCACATGATTCTATGCAGCCCACAGAGGACCCAGAACCCTCCCAACCTCCCAGGGAGGCTAATAAGAAAAGGGCTGCTTCTCCACTGCAAAAGTGCCCAAGGAAGTGAACCTCCCCTGCGAGATCCCTCCCGCCTAGCCCGTCTCCAAGGGTTAACAAGGGAGATGAACCCGGCACCTCTGATACGGTGGTATCGAGACCACCCACCGGCACCACCTCCATTGCTGCACATAACACCTCAGTGCCATCTGACTCATCATCAGCACTGGAGAGACCTCAAAGGCAATCCCTGGCACCGGCGCTAGCACGTGACCCAGTGCTGATTAAGAGTTTGGCACAGACGCCTAAGCTCACGCATTGCAAACCATCAGTGCCGGCTCTCAGAGCCAATGCCTGACACAATGCTCTCCCCATTTGAAGTCTTGGCATGGGGGAGGGACAGAGAACGACAAGCCTCCCTCCCCCTGTTGAAGGAGCCACCTCAAGCACTTTTCTCTTCATATATGCCTCACGAAAACTAGTGAGCTCTCTCAGGCTGTCAGAGTGCATGGGATTTGGAGAAGATGACAGGAGGAGTGTTTTCTCCTCACAATACTCCTCTCCAACTGCATCTAAGCATTACTGCTATCACCGTGACAAACATCACTCCACATGTTACTCGGACTGGCCATACCCTCCTCCATACTACCCACCCTTTGGGCCCCCATGGGAACATTGGAGTTATTGGAGGTGCTGCTTCATGGCTCCTTATACCCCAGCGAGGAAACCTCCACCATCCTCGCCCCACCACACATTCCCAACCACGGTTGATTCAGAGGAGGAAGAGGGTCAGATCCTTGATGAGCAGACTGATGCACAAGCCCCTGTGTGCTCACCTAATGACAACTCATCATCACTACCCAATGAAGCAGTTATTCCAGAGGATACATACCCCTCAGACGACTCAGACAATTGCATGAACTTTTAAAAAGGGTGGCTGACACCCAGGAGGTTAAGGAAAAACAACACTGCCTCCTTAAACATATCCAGCCCATCTCTCAAGGGAAAGTTGCACTACCTATTGATGAGGCTATTATGAAAGTATCTGAAGAAATATGGCATACTCCGGCTTCCATCCAACCTACCTGTAAAAGAGCAGATATGAAGTACTTCGTACTTCCTAAAGATCTTGATTTCCTTTTCTCTCATCTGCAGCCCAACTTGCTAATAATGGACGCTGCCAATAATCGATCCAGCATTCCTCAATTTAAATCCACATCTGTTGACAAAGAACATAAAAAGTTGAACCTGTTTGGCAGGAAAGTATATTCCTCTGCCACACTACAGCTTAGAATCACAAACTATTTGGTACTTCTAGCGAATCACGACTTCGATAACTACTCTAAGCTAGTTGAGTTAATGGAACACCTCCTGGACTCCAAGAGACCTATACTGAATGCAATCATACATGAAGGCCACACCATTGCCTGCACAGCTCTTCAGTCCTCACTCAATGTGGCAGACACGGCTGGTAGAGTGACAGCTACGGCAGTCATTGTGCGACGGGCTTTGTGGCTCCAGGCAGCAGGGGTGCCCAAGTAACTGCAGTCCGAGGTGGAGGACCTCCCCTTTGACAAGCAGAAGCTCTTTGCAGCTAAGATGGACGACGTCCTACATAGCAGCAAAGAGTCCAGAACTACTTTAAGGACACTAGGCATGTATACCCCACCATATCACAGGAAGCACTATACACTTTATAATAGAAACAAGAACAGCTATTTCAGCCATCCACAGCAGAAACCTTATGAGTTCAACCAAAACAGACAACACCTTCAGAGTTTCACTCCTTGGGCTCCCAGGCTGCCAAGCAGCAGATTTGAGAATTTGGTCGAGGGTCTGTCTGACCTCCCCACTCATTCAGTGCCAGCAAGTCAGTGCCATCTTTTCACCCACAGTCTACGTCCCTTCCTCCGTCACTGGGACTCTATAACATCAGACCAGTGGGTGTTGCAGATCATTCGTACAGGATACACCATCCCCTTCATTTCACTATCTGTTAACCTTCCCCCGTACCCTGTCCCTATTCAGGGACCCCTCTCACGAGACTCCTCTCAGGCAAGAAAATGATTGTCTCCTCCATCTCAGAGCAATAGAGAGGGTCCCAGATGTGTTCAGAGGAAGGGGTTTCTACTCCAAATAATTCCTCACCGAGAAACACATAGGGGGGTTGGAGACCAATTCTGGATCTCTGCAACCTAAACAAGTTCCTGAGAAAACAACAGTTCAGAATGGTCACATTGGGTTCTATTATCCCAGCACTGGACAAGGAGGACTGGTTCACAGCCTTCGACCTACAGGACGCATATTTTCACGTGGCAATACATTCCTCCCATGGATGCTTCCTTAGATTCACTGTGGGCAAGGACCACTTCCAATACAAGGTCCTCCCCTTTGGATTTTCTTTGGCCCCTTGGGTCTTTTCAAAGGTCCTGGCGGTGGTAGCTGCTTACCCCAGACAGCAAGGTGTGATCATCTACCCGTACCTAGACAACTGCCTGATAAAATGGTGATCCAATGCGGACACCACCAATATGATCTTCAGGACCAGACACCTTTTTCAGCGTCTAGGCCTACTCATAAATGAACACAAGTCCACTCCAGAGCCCGTTCAAGACAGAATTTATTGGGGCCCACCTCAATTCCTTGTCAGCCCAAGCTTACCTTCCATGTCACTGTTTTGATATGCTGCAGGACCTGCTATCCATTCTTTTTCCATGAGCCCCTGTACTACCATACTTACCTGCCTCAGACTTATGGCCTCCACTACTTACATTGTATAGCAAGCACGACTCCACTTTCATGCCTTACAACATTGGCTAGCAACAGTATATAAGCTGTCCAGCCATCCACTTTGCAAAGTAGTCTCTGTCCCCAAAAGCGTGTTGCATTCTCTCAAATGGTGGACGTCATCCGACAGTCTCCCTAGCTGGGGTTCCCTTCCGTCAGCTCAAGCCAGTGATGCAGATCACCACGGAAACCTTCTGCTAGGCTGGGGTGCTCGCCTATATCATCACACCATCCAGGGCAGATGGCTCCCCCACGAAACAGTACTACAAATCGACCTCCTTGACCTCAGGACTGTCAGGAATGCCTGCAAGCACTTTGCTATAATCATTACCAACTCATTGGTGCGTGTACTCACAGACAACATGACCACCATGTTTTATATAAACAGAAAGGGGGGTGCTTGGTCCCAATCACTTTGTGCAGAGGCAGTGCGTCTGTGGAACTGGTGCATTCGCCACAAAGTCACCTTGAGGGCATCACACCTACCTGGCATGAACACCACCATACTGGATGATCTGAGTCACAATTTCTTTACAGACCATGAATGGGAGATATACCCAGTGGTCCTTGCCTCTGTCTTTCACAGGTGGGGCTACCCACCTATAGACCTTTTTGCAACTCACCACAAAACCAAATGCCCCCCGCTTCTGCTGTCAAGCAGGGCTAGGTGAGGGATCAGCAGGCGATGTCTTCCTAATTTCCTGGAGGGAACCTCTGCATTATGCCTTCTCACCAATTCCATTGTTCCTGAGAGTCCTTTGCAAAGTTCGGTCCGGCTCGGTCCGGCTCGGCTCGGCTCGGCTCATCCTGATAGCACCTTCTTGGTTGAGGCAGATTTGGTTTCCTTGTCTCCAGCCTGTCCATCAAACCACCAGTTCCTCTTCCTCACCACTATGACCTCTTTTTTCAAAATCGAGGCATGCTACTGAACCCCCAGCCCTACATCCTGCACGTTCATGCCTGGCTCCTCTCTGGTTCCATGACAATTAAACCCTCTGTTCAGAGCAGGTGAGGACAGTGCTTTTACACAGAAGACATCCGTCAACCAGAGCCACTTACCTGCCAAAGTGGAGGCAATTCTGCTTGTGGCGCCAACAAAAACACGTTGATCCCCAGACTTCACTGTTACAAACAGTCCTTGATTACATACTACACCTAAACCACGGGGGTCTGTCCATTTCCTTACTGAAGGTACATTTTGCTGCAATATCAGCCTTTCACGGATGGGTTGATATTGGTCATTGGTCTTTGCTCATCCTATTACCAGGAGATTCCTAAAAGGGTTCACAAATTTGTACTCCCCACAGAGAGTACCTGCCCCCTCATGGAGCATGGTATTGAACTGCCCTATGAGACCTCCTTTCGAATCTATGGCTACCTGTACTCTTCCATTCCTATCAATGAAGGTGTTGTTCCTAATTGCCATCACCTCTGCAAGAAGAGTTAGCAAGATAACGGCACTGATGGTGGGACCACTTTACACCATCTTCACAAAGGACAAAGTAATCCTGCGCCCACAACCCTCCTTCCTGCCCAAAGTCTGCACCTCCTTCCACATCAATGAACCGATAGTGTTACGCACATTTTTTCCTAAACCCCATATATCTGGAGATGCTGTGCTACATACTCTTGACATTAGGTGCTCATTGGCCTTCTACATTGACAGAACCCGAGCCTTCTGTAAAACTACACACCTCTTTGTGTCTATTGCAGAACACTCGCGAGGCACACCAATCTCAACTCAGTGTATTTCTAGCTGGATATCATCTTGCATAGTCCAGTGTCACTCTATCCACAACAGGCCTTTACCAGCCCCACCAAGAGCACACTCTACTCATGCTACGGTGACATCAATGGCTTTTCTAAAGAACGTGTGTAAGGTAAACTGAGGCAGTCCATGGTATCTTGCTGAGAACTGACAACTCAAATCCGAAATTATTAGGCCAGGCCTGGAAAGCATACGGGCAGGCAGTTACCGTGACCCTGGTTCCCCTGGCAACTACATTCCAAAGGGGCCTCACTCTGATAAGGCCTGGCTGGTATCAGCCAGGCTGCACGGTTTTTTCTTACTGTCTCCTGTGATTTCAGATTAACGAGCTTGGATCCCAAGGACTGTGCCAACACAAGGATGGAGTCATCTCGCAGTAGACATCACAATTTCAGCTAACAAGCTAACAGCAATATATCCATTCTGGGGGCTGCCATCCTGTTTATGTTGGCTCATTTAGCTTGTTAGGAATAACTACCTGTATTAGTGATAACATGTTTAATTGGCAATGGGCGGAGATACTGTGTAACTTTCGTAGTCCATTGGCTTATGTGCATATCACTTCCGCTGCTAGACCTATCAAATCACTTCTCCGTCCATCTGCTACCTATATAATCTAATGTATGTTTTGGTTAAGTTAGTGCTCTCCGGGCTAATACCTGGTTGGCACTCCACCAGCGCTGTGTGTTCAATAAATCCTCTGCTTGTTTTCACCTGCACCCAGTGTGTCCGGAATTATTCCCTTCAACGTGCCCCTTAAAGACGTCTACCAGACAGCGACCTGGTCATCCGACCATACTTGCGCCAGATACTGCAATTATGCCACAGGTTACTGAAGATACACTGGTGGCTATGAGAGTGTTATCTACATCTGTCAAACAGTGACTCCGAGCCCCACCATCCTGGTGGAGTACTGCTTTATAGTCCCCAACAGTGGAGCACCCACGGGGATACTACTTGAAGAAGAAAAGGAAGTTACTCACCTGTGCAGTAATGACTATTCTTCGAGATGCGTGTCCCCATGGGTGCTCCACTACCCTCCCTTCCTCCCCGCTGCTTGGAGTTTAATTTATTTGGGCATATGTGAGAAACTCAGGTGGGGCGGGCTACGCTGTGCGTGAGGTGCTGAAGCGCGAACAGCATGAGGCGCCTCTCGCGCATGCATGGCCCAGCTGATAACTGCCCTGAAAAGCTCCGATGTGTGGCACTGGGGATGACCCATTACCAATAGTGGAGCACCCATGGGGACACACATCTCGAAGAACAGTCGTTACTGCACAGGTGAGTAACTTCCTTTTTAGGGCAACTTTTCAGCTGCTGCTCAGAGACTGAAGATCTAGCCTGACTGTGTATTTAATTTTAACTTTGCAGAAAAATAAAACATTATACTGTTCAGTTTTGGCTATGATAAACATTTGTCTTCCTTCTTCCTGATTAAAAGAATGAATCCCCTTTTTAACTGAAAATTTCATCTTAACATTGACCATGGAGATGTGAAGAACACCTCTAAATCAACAACAATAGTAATAGATCATTTCTCTCTATTGTTGTAGAGGAGAAGAAACCTAAAGTCAAGAAACCAAAGTCTGAATTCCCTATATATATTGCTTCAGAATCCAATGCATATATACCGTCATATGATCACGGAGCATCTATTGAAGAGATTGAGGAACAGGTGGATGATTGGTTGGAGAATAAGAACAGAACATACAAAAAAAAGGCAAGTTAAAATGTCCCTTTACATTTGTCAAGTATATTTAAAAATTCTTTTTTCAGTGATTGCACCTGTGCATTCTGCTCTTGGGGTGGGTGTGTTTGTGTGTGCGCGTGCCCTGCTCGCAGTAAGCAGAAATTTTCCCCTCAGTGGTATCTGTTGGGCTGCTCGAGCACCCTCTGCTTACCGTGTGGCACTGGTACCAATATAAAGGGCCCAGCCAACCTCAAGTCTCCTCAGTTCCTTCTTACTACCAGTGACGGTCCCTGGAAGGCAACTCTTGTTTTTTTAAGTACTCTGTGTCTGTGTTCTCTTGTATTTTATTCTAAATAGTTTGCCATTATTAAGTACACCAGACTCTGTTTTTCCTTTGTTTTCAAACACCTTTTCCATTTCCTACGTGCTTGGTCCCATATCACTGTAGGCCATTGGGTGTTGAGCACTGAGAAGTAGGAGCCACACTAATTTATTTCTGTCCCTCTCACGAAGAACTTCTGGTGCAGGAAGTTGTCTCTCTGTCAGGTGAGAACCATAGAGGAGGTTCCATAGAATTTACGAGAGAAGGATTTCTACTCCCATTATTTCCTAATCCCAAAAGCAAAGAGGAGTCTCAGACCTGTATCAGCTCTCAAAAAGATAAAAGTTTGCATGGTCACCCTGGCTTCTATTTTTTTCTCTCTTCAGATCCTGAAGACTGTTAGATAACCTTTGATTTAAGACACTCTACTTTCATGTGTTGATCTACAGAGCGCATAGAAAGTCCTCCTCCAAGTATTGTCCCTGTGGGTGCTCCAATCAGATGTCAGTACGTCCTCACACTGGTGATCAGAGATCTTTAGCCTTCCCACAACACGCATGCGCAGTCACTGTCTCATGCTGTTTTCGTCTGTTAGCTGCGTGCGTGGCATGGGTCCCCTCAGCTCCTTTTCAACTGTCATTGGCAGAAGACAGAGTTTTGGAACAGTGCTCTCCCAACTGAAAAAAGATTTAAAAAATTAGTAGTTTTAGTCATTTTAATAGTTATTGGTCAATTGTTGGTTAGCCTTAGTTGTTTTTTCTTAAAAGAAAAACAAACATACAAACAAACAAACAAAAAAACCACACACCAACGCTGTTGCTCCCCAGGTTTGTTTTGGGTTTTTTTTCCCACTTTTTCTCCAAATTCTAAGTGCCTCAGTTTATCTCATTATGCCAGGTTCCTCTGGCTTTAAAAAAATGTGTTTCTTGCAGAAACTCAGTGCCCACTTAGGATGGACATGCCTCCTGCATAAAGTGCCTCAGCAAAGGCCATGTAGCAGAGAAATGCCTACACTGTCAGAGCATGGCTGCTAGGGCGAGAGAAGACCAGGAGATGAAGCTCAAGAACTTGCTGTGGGAGAAATTCCTTCAGCCTCTGGAGTCGAAGACAGTGGTGCCTGTGGAGCCATTAACTTTGAGGAAAAGAGCAAATTCATCCCCTACGCGGGACCTCCCCATAAGTCCTGGGCCTCTCCGGCACGGTCCCTGCCAGCTGTGCCGTCAGCATCCCTTGCTACGCGTTCACCAGTGCCATCCACCTTTGGCACTGTGGGAAAATGCAAAGCGACACCGACGAAAAGGGCAGAATTAGAGCTGAAGAGAAAAACCAGCTCCTCTGCACAGTCTGGCATAGCATCTCTCTTGGCACCAACCTAAGCTGACATGCTGCCTCCACCAGTGCTAATGGATATGGCGGCACCAGAACGATCTTCTGACCCCTGATGCATGCTGGAACCTAAGCACACACCCGCACTGGAGATTCCAAAGCCACGAGCCCAGAAAACAACAGAGTCCTGGCACTGAACACAACTGCTGGCACCATTACCACTGGTGCTGACAGACAACTCACCTCCTCATTCTCCCATAATTGAGGAGTCTAGGTCACATTGACATTCCTCTGAGAACATTTCATTTCCCCCACTCCATCCTCTACTGGCACCATACCCGGCACTGGCCATGGGAGCAGGTTCTCTTCCAAGTACTTATCATCAACAGTGTCATTGGAGCATTCAGTTCGGCACTGACCACCATACCATCGTCCATAGAACCTTTGGTTTAACAACTTGTGGCCTTATCCTCTGCAGCAATATAAATCTCAGTGGCCACCCTGGGAACTGTGGTGCCAATACCACACCCACTCTTCACATTGGCGCCAATCATGGGAGTCAACTTTAGCAACCCCAGCACGCACAACAGTGTGGTCTCTTCCTCCTACTGCTCAGTCCTCGCCAACCCTCCCTCCCCCACCATCACCCTCGATGACCACTCAACCAGATCCTGCAGAGGAGGATGACAATTTACTTCGATTGAATTCCAACAGCTACTCTCCACTTCCTCACTCTTCTTTGTCCCCTGACAAGGCTGTGTTTTCTTCTTCTTCCTCTCCCCCTGCAGATGACCTGAAGCAATTTCAGGATCTATTTAAGAGGGTGGCATAGTCCCAACACATAGCTCTGCAGGAGGTAAAAGAAAACCAGCATAAGTTGCTGAAAATTGTACAGCCTACCACATCTAAAATAACACTACTGATTGACGAGGCCATTATGGAACCATCTGAAACTATATGGCAGACATTGGCCTCTACTCCCCTCCACTAATCGCAGGGCAGATAGAAAATACTTTGTCCCAGTGGAGGGGATGGATTTTCTTTTCTCCCACCCCAGCCAAATTTGTTGGTGGTAGAAGCTGTCCATCATCATTCTAGACAGCCACAATTTAAATTGATGCACCAGGATGAAGAACATAGAGACTGAACATTTTCGGGGGGAAAGTTTACTCCTCTGCCACTCTGTAGTTCAGAATCTCCAACTACACAACCCTCCTTGCCAACTACGATCATGCCAATTACACTAGGCTGCAGGAGCTTTTAAAGGACCTCCCTGAACAAAAGAGGCCACAGTTACAGTCAGTCATGTAAGAGGGCCAATTAATTGCCTAGACGGCACTGCAGGTGTCCATGGATGTAGCGGATACGGTGGCCAGGGTGACAGCAACAGCAGTTGTGCTGTATGTCATGGCTGTAATCATTGGGCATCCCCCGCGAGCTGCAGACAAAAGTAGAGGTGGTTCTTCGAGTGATTGCTCATGTCCATTCGAATGAGGTGTGCGCGCACCGCGTGCACGATATCCCGGAGCATTTTTTCCTTAGCAGGTTGCTGCCTGGAGTGGCACTGCTATAGCGGAGCATAAATACCCCTGCCGGCGCTCCCCCTCCTCAGTTCCTTCTTACCACCTGTGACGGTCATTGGAGCTTCGCTGCTTTTGTGCAGTTCCTAGCGCGTGTTGTTTGTTTGCCCATTGGCAGTTCTTCTTTTATTGTTTTTCAAGTAGTTGTAGTTGTTAGGTACTTAGTTAAGTGTTTGTAGTTCTTATCTCTCCCCTTCGGGGGAGGGGAATGCCAGGCCTGCACGGATTTAAACCTTGTGCGTCCTGTGCAAAATCAATGCCTAAGGGAGACCCCCACGATGCTTGCCTAAAGTGTCTGGGAGAGTCCCACCTCACAGAATCTTGTAAAATTTGTAGAAGTTTTAAGCCGCGTACTAAGCGGGAAAGAGATTCCTACTTAAAACTGCTGCTCGTGGAGTTGGCTCTCCAACTGGCACCATCTTGAGAGGTCGCGGTGCGCAGTGCACCGGCGTCGGTGCGGGAAGCAGAACCGGGCCCCTCCCATACCGGGGAACCAAAGATGGCAGCACCAAGGCACCGATTACAGTCCCTGGCTCCGAAGAGGAAGAAGGACTCTAGGGGAAGGTCACCAGGTCGTAAGACCCATGTGGGCTGGCACCGTCTACATTCCCCGTGCCCAGACTCCCCCAGATCAAGTCGTAACGGTGCGCAGAGAAGGAGTGATGACCCACCTCGTGTTCAGAGCCCGGGTCCGATCCCCAGACACCGGCCGTCCACTCCGGAGACGTTCGAGGCAGCCCACGAGCTCATTGAGCTGATGGCCTCGCCTCCGTCGCCCCTGCACTTGGAGGGGTCTTCACCTTTGGCACCGGGGGCCATGGCGGCACTGCTTGCGGCACCAAAGCCAGTAGCCTGGTCGGCACCGGCGGCTTAGACGGCACCAGCATCAATGCCAACGTCAACGTTGGTGACAGCATCGACACCTGCACCGAGGACATCGGCACCGGCAGATCCCCAGCACGTGCGAGGGGACCGCACGGCACTGGTAGTTAATGCCTGTTCTCAGGGCGCGCGTCTGGCGCCAGCATCGCATGCTTCGTCGGCACCGGCACCGACAGCACCGGCGCCATTTGCAGCCCCCACTCCCAGTTCGGTGCAACAGCTGCCCAGCACCAGAGTTCCGGCACTGCCATTAATGCATCCACCCAGACAGACCCATGCAGGGAAGCCAGAGTCCATGTCTAGGTATAGGCCTAGTCTCCCTTCCAGGCACTCCTCCACGGCACCGCCCTTGTCCGCTTTGGACTACTCCTCTGAGTCTGAGGCAGAGTTGCTGCACTCGGAGGGCTCGTCTAGGGTTTCGTTCTGTTACCGCTCACATTCTCGGCACCTGCCAGTTTCGAAAGATTTTCAGCAGACGTGGCCCCCGCAGGCTCAACCACCCTGGCCGTTTTGGATGCCCTGGGCATATCATCAGTGGCAGAGCCCAGTGTCACCCTCTTGAGCGTCCAGTGCCTCCCATCGGAGGAGCACCCCGTCCGCCTCGATGTAGAGACCTCCTCCGTCCTCTAGGATAGACAGTCCACAGAGGTGGGAGGCGTTAGGGGAAGTGCCTCCAGTGGCTACCCACAACCCGCTTGTGCAGAGCCCCCGCAGGCGACCTGCTCTCCAGAGGTGGTGGAAGACCCTGGGCCTGTTAGGGAGTCCTCATCGTCATCGTCCCCCGATGAGGCCCTGGCGGACCCAGCCCCGTCCATGCCAGCAATAGACGCTAGAGTGCATCGAGTTGCTCTGTAGGCTGGCAGCTAATCTGGGAGTACCAGCGGAGCCAGTGGCCAAGGATTCCTACCCAATGGTTGACATCCTCACTGCGGATGCCCCCGCCAAGTTGGCCCTACCTCTAAATAAGACAGTGGCTAAGATCACAAACGCCTTGTAGGAAACTCCAGCACCTATAATCCCCACCCTTAAGGGGGTTGAGAAGAGGTACTTCGATCCACAGTTGGGGCATGAGCACCTCTACTCGCATCCGGTTCTAGGTTCGCTGGTGGTCCAGGCGGCCACTCAGAAGGAGAGGCAGGGGCAGCCTGGACCTACACGGAAGGCCAGGGAGCCCAAGCGCCTTGACTTGCTGGGGCGCAAAGTCTATGCGACAGGCGGTGTCCAGTTGTGCATTGCCAACCAGCAGGTGATGCTCAGTCGCTATGCCTATAACATGTGGCAGGCGATGGATAAGTTCCGGGACAGGCTACTCCTGGATGCTAGGCAGGAGTTCATGGCTATGGCCATGGAGGGGAGGACCATAGCACGCACGGCCCTACAAGCCTCCCTGGATGCGGTGGACTCGGTGGCCAGGACCATGGCCTCTGGTATGGTCATGCATTGGAGCGCCTGGCTGCAGGTGTCAGGGATCCTGCTGGATGTGCAGTCCACTATCCAAGACCTGCCCTTTGATGGGAAAGCCCTTTTTTCTGAACACACGGACTCCAGGCTACATAGTCTGAAGGACACAAGGACTATGCTTAGGTTGCTAAGCATTCACACTCCAGCGCCTCAGAGGAGGCAGCTACCTATTAGGCAGCCGGGGAGGTTGCAGTTCCAGCCTTCTCAGCTGGACCAGTGGAGGTGTCATCCTTGCGGTTCGAGTGGGGGTATAGGTAGTGTGGCAGGTGCCACTTCCACCCGTAATAGGTGACGTCGCCCGCAGGCTGATGCAGATAGGGGGATCAGTCAGCCCTCCACCCAGCAGTCTAAGCAGCCATTTTGATAGTGCGCCTGAGGACCGTGTACCAGCCCCCGATATCACCCTGCCGTTTGGGGACAGGTTGCCCCATTTTTCCCGAGCCTGGGCCCTCATCACGTCCGACAAGTGGGTGCTGGGCTTGGTAAGGATGGGTTACTCCATCCCCTTTCTGAGTTCCCCGCCTTCCCTTCCCCTCTTCCAGTCCCTTTTCAGGGCCCCATCTCACGAGGCCCTCCTCCGTCAGGAGGTCCTCTCACTCATGGAAAAGGGAGCGGTGGAAAGGGTCCCGCCCCATCGGGAGGACAAGGGGTTCTATTCCCGTTATTTTATTATCCCCAAGCCCAAGGGAGGACTTCGTCCTATCCTGGATCTCAGAAACATCAACAAAGCTATAAAAAAGGCAAGGTTCAGGATGGTGACCCTGGCCTCCATTATTCCAGCTCTAGAAATAGGGGATTGGTATGCGGCCCTCGACTTGAAGGACCACTTATTTTCACGTGGCCATACGGCCAAGTCACAGGAGATTTCTCCGTTTTGTAGTGGCCCACAGCCACTGTCAGTTTGCTGTGCTCCCCTTTGGGCTCTCCTCTGCCCCCAGGGTCTTTACAAAATGTATGGCGGTGGTGGCGGCCTTTCTCAGGAGGCATGGAGTCTAAGGGTGTGTCTAGACTACAGGGTTTTGTCGACAAAAGTGGACTTTTGTTGACAAAACTATACCTGCGTCTACACTGCCTGTGAGTTCTGTAGACATAACGTCGACAGAACTCAGCAGTTTTGTCGACGGCTGTAAACCTCATTCTACGAGGAATAACGCCTTTTGTCAGCAGAGTTCTGTCGAGAGAAGGCATTATTGCATCTACACTGTCCTTTGCGTCTACACTGTCATCGACAAAGCGGCTTGCTTTGTCGACAGAACTGGCTGTAGTCTAGACGCTCTTTGTCGACAGACACTTTGTCGACAGTATCTGTTGACAAAACTTCTGTCGACAAAAGCCTGTAGTCTAGACGTACCCCAAGTGTTTCCATACCTAGATGACTGGCTCATTCATGGGCGGTCCAGGGAACAAGTTATAGTGCATATAGACTTTACAAGGACTGTCTTCAGAAAGCTCAGGCTCATGTTAAATAAGGAGAAGTCGCTGCTAACTCCCTCGCAAGACATAGAGTTCATGGGGGCCTACATAGATGCCAGAAAGAGGCAGGCATATCTCTCCAGGGCCAGATTCCAAACTATGGCTGCCATGGTGCGCAGCCTAACGCTGTCCCCACTCACAACGGCTCAGAATTGCATGAAACTGCTCGGACATATGGCAGCCTACACGTATGTGGTCCTTCACACCAGGTTGAGACTCAGACCGGTGCAGGTTTGGCTGGCAAGGTCTTTCAACCAGGCCGGAGTACATTGGGACACCATCCTGACGGTGCCTCTGGAGGTGATTGCCTCCCTACAATGGTGGGCTTGGGAGGACAAAGTGTGCAAAGGGGTGCCTTTTCAGGTGGAGGTTCCCTTGGTCACACTAATAACCGATGCCTCTGACTAGGGTTGGGGCGCACATTTGGAGCGCCACAGGACACTGGGGTTATGGGCTCCCCTTGAAAAGGCCCTGCATATAAATGTCAGGGAGTTGAGGGCTGTCAGGAGGGCATGCAAAGGTCTTCCTGACCACTCTCTCAGGGAAATCTGTATCGGTGCTGCTAGACAACAAGGCAGCAGTGTTTTATAGAAACAAGCAAGGGGGTGCTCGGTCTTCTCCCCTGTGCCGCGAAGCAGTTCTCCTGTGGGAGTTTTGCATAGCCCATGATATTCAGCTCCAGGCGGTGTACTTGCCAGGTTGCAAGAACACGCTGGCAGACTCACTGAGTAGGTCCTTCAGAGTCCACGAGTGGTGCTTGAAGGATGCCACTCTTTTACCTCTCTTCCAGAAGTGGGGTCATCCCCAGGAGGACCTGTTTGCCACAGAGGCGAACAGGAAGTGTCCCCAATACGTCTCATTCCTGAGCATAGAGGTGGAGTCGAAAGGGGATGCCTTGGTCGCTCCTTGGCCGCGGGGCCTACTGTATGCTTTCCACCCGTTCCCCGTTGTTCCCAGGGTTCTAACCAAGATCAGGTAGTCCAAGTCTCGAGTCATCCTGATAGCCCTGGACTGGCCCAGACAGTTTTGGTACCCCATGCTATTGGAACTGGTGTGGGACAAGCTGCAACCCCTCCCGCTAGTTCCGGATTTGATCACGCAATCCTGGGAGAGGGGTCTCCTCTACCACCCAAACATCAAGTCCCTCTACCTGATGGCGTGGCTTATCCATGGCTAATGCAGCCTGAGCTTGCCTGCTCTGAGGGTGTGCAGGCGGTTCTTCTGGGGAGCAGAAAGCCGGCTACCAGGTTGTCCTATGCTGCTAAGTGGAAGAGGTTCTCCCTGTGGGTGTCCAGGAGGGGCATAGACCTGTCCTCGGCCCCTATCCCAGTGGTCCTTGACTATCTTTTTGAGCTGTGTCAGGCAGGCCTGTCCACCTCGTCTATGAGGGTCCACTTAACATCCCTGTTGGCCTTCCACATGGGGGTTGGCGGCAGATCCCTTTTCACTAACCCTGTGGTTAAGAGGTTCTTCAAGGGGCTAGATAGATTGTTCCCGCATGTGGGGGGGCACCCGTGCCTCAGTGGGATCTGAACCTGGTGCTTACTAGACTTATGTCTCCCCCGTTTGAGCCCTTAGCCACATGTCCACTTAAGTACCTGTCGTTTACGGTGGCGTTCATAGTAGCCATTACCTCAGCGCGCAGGGTGTCGGAGCTTCGGGCTCTGACCGTGGAACCGCGCTATTTAGTGTTTTCAGCGGATAGGGTCAGACTACACCCCCACCCAGCATTCCTCCCCAAGGTGGTGTCGTCATTCCACATGTCCCAGGACATTTATTTATCCATTTTCTTCTCGAAGCCCCACCGCTCCCCTAAGGAGCAGGCCCTGCATTCTCTCGACGCAAAAAGAGCTGTAGCTTTTTTATTTAAACAGAACAAAGCACTTCCGCAAATCTTCTCAGCTGTTTATTTCTTTTGTGGAAAGGATGAAGGGGTTGCCGGTGTCGGCCCAAAGGCTGTCTACTTGGATCTCCTCATGTATCAGGGAGTGTTACGTTATGGCGCACAAAGAGCTGCCCCAGGTCAGCACTCACACTACCAGAGCGCAGGTGTCCTCTGCGGCTTTTGTGGCGCAGGTGCCGATCATTGATACTTGTAGAGCGGCCACGTGGTCCTCCGTCCACATATTTGCTGCACATTATGCCATTAACCAGCAAGCCAGAAGTGACACTACCCTGGGTTCTGCAGTACTCAGTTCAGTTCTGTGAAAAGGACAATAAGGGGAGAAAGTTTATACATGTGTGGGCAATGTTGCTATCTCAGTTGAGTACTTTGCGTTCAATAAAGTTTGATAGTTATGTTGCTTATCTACTGGTGACTTGTTTCTCTCAGGAATGTCTCCGACCCCGCCTCCTTTGGGTTCAGCTGGGGAGTCATCTCATTCAAATGGACATGAGCAATCACTCGAAGAAGAAAAAACGGTTACTTACCTGTAACTGCGGCGAGGAGTCCTGTGCCACCTTATAGACTAACTGAAGTGTTGGAGCATAAGCTTTCGTGGGCAAAGACCCACTTCGTCAGATGCATGCGGCTACCCCTCTGATACTTACCTGTAACTGTTGTTCTTTGAGATGTGTTGCTCATGTCCATTCGATTCCCCCCCCCTCCCGTTTGTCAGAGTCTCCGGCAAGAAGGAACTGAGGAGGGGGAGTGCCGGCATGGGTATTTATGCTCCGCTATAGCGGCACCACTCCAGGGGGCGACCTGCCAGCCCGACGGGTACCGCTAGGGAAAAAACGCTCCGGGATACCGTGCACGCGGCGCTCGCACACCTCATTCGAATGGACATGAGCAACACATCTCAAAGAACAACAGTTACAGGTAAGAAACCGTTTTATCTGCGTTTTGACAGGAATCAACTTTTTGCGGCTAAAACGGACAAGGTCCTTCACTCAATGAAGGATTTGTAAACAACTCTTCAAACATTAGGCATATACATGTCGCCTAATAAGAGAAGGAGGTACATCCCGTATCAGAGGCCAAGAGATGGCTCTTATCAGAGACACAGCAATAGAGGTCATTTGATCATAGGTCCAAACAATGGCCCGATATATGAAGAGCTCAGCACATCCAGTCATCCACTCTTCAGTCAACAGCACCGAAGCAGCAAATTTGAAGGTGTGGTCAAGGGCCTGAGTGACCTCCCTACAGAACCAGTGCACACCCCTTACATTTTCCATCACTGCCTGAGACCCTTTTACCATCAGTGGGACCTCATTACTACGGGCCAATGGGTACTCAAGATCATCAAAACAGGCTATACAATCCCCTTTACTTCTATTTCCCCTACCCAACCACCCTTCCCAACCCTCTTTAGGGACCCCTCTCATGAGTTCCTTCTGTAAGCAGAGGTACAAAAACTACTCAGCTTGGGGGCCTTAGAGCACGTTCCACCCAAATTTCATGAAGAGGGTTTTATTCCTACTATTTCTTTCCAAAAAGACAGAAGGTTAGAGGCCGATCTTAGATCTCAGGAAACTCAACAAGTTTGTCCACAACCGTAAATTCAGGATGGTGACTTTGGGAACTATCACACCTGCACTGGATGAGGGGGATTGGTTCTCAGCCCTTGACCTTTAAGATGCACATAACTATCCACCCTGCTCACAGGAGGTTTGTCTGGTTTACAGTAGGCAATGACCATTATCAGTATCGAGTCCTTCCCTTTAGACTTTCTACATCACCACGTGAAATTTCCAAGATGTTGGCCATTGTGCCTGCATTCCTTAGAAAGCAAGGCATTATCATATTCCCATTCTTAGAAGATTGTCTCATCAAAGGGACTTCACAACAACAAACGCTAATCATGGCAGACGTTACCAGGGATGTTTTTTCCTGACAGGATCTGCTTGTAAATGTACAGAAATTCACTCTGGAACCTACCCAGAGAATAGAATTCATCAGAGCATTGCTAGATGCTGTGACAGCCAGAGCCTCTTTTCCTCTACGCCACTTTCAAGCCCTATGCGATATAATAGACAGTGTACTTCATGTTCCTATTACAACTGTCTGCACCTGTCTTCAGGTCGTAGGCCACATAGCGGCTGCCAGTTTTGTGGTATGTCTCGCGAGACTCCACATACGTCTACAGGCATTGTTGGCCTCAGTTTACACCCCCAGCTGGCACAGCTTTGCCAAATGAGTCGCACATCTGCCATTAGTGTTGACATCACTGCAATGGTGGACCTGTTCACATAATCTGCCCTTTCACCATTCAGACCCCTCACACGTAATAACTACAGATGCATCCTTCACAGGATGGGATGCCCACTGTGGACATCAGATGGTCCAGGGCAGATGGTCGCACCAAGAAATGGTTGCATATCAACATTCTGGAATTCAGGGCTGTTCACAATGCCTGCCTACATGTCCTTCCGCTCAGCCGCGGCAACACCATATGTGTCCTTACAGACAACACACCTTGTATATTTTATATCAACTGATGGGTACCCAGTCATGCTCGCTGTGTGCTGAGGCAATCAAGTTTTGGAACTAGTGCATGAAGAATGACATCACACCGATGGTAATGTACATACCAAGTCAACAGAATACCATGGTGGACAAACTGAGCCGGCACTTTTCCGACCACCACAAGTGGGAGCTCAGCCTCAAAATTACCCTACCTTTATTCAGACAGTGGGGATTTCTGTTGATGGACCTTTTTGCAACAACACAATCGCAAATGCCACCGGTTTTGTTCCAGAGTGGGACAGGGCAAGCACTCGGTGGGAGACACCTTTAGCATACCATGGACAGCTCCACTTCTGTATGCATTCCCTCCAATTCCCCTGGTTCCCAGCATAATCCACAAGATTCGAGCAGACTGAGCAAGGGTCATACTGATAGCTCCGTATTGGCCAAGCCAGCTGTGGTTTCCATACCTGTATCACCTGTCAGTTGCCAACCCCATTCCCCTTCCTATTACCCCCCAGCTCCGAACTCAACATCACGGACGAACTTGTCACCCGAATCCTCGAGTCCTCAGACTCACCACTTGGCTTTTCCATGGTTCCAGAATGAGGAACTCAACTGTTCTCAGAGAGTAAAACAGGTCCTCCACAGCAGCTGTCATCTTTCCATAAGATATACCTACCAAAACAAATGGAGGCGGTTTCAGGAATGGTGCAGTCAGTGCCACCTACAAGCCAACAACTCCGCCTCCAGTAGTCACTGCACGTCCCACGCAAGCGATGGTCACATCGGCTGCCTTTCTGCATAATGTGCTCCTTGTTGACATCTGCATGGGGCCCACGTGGTCCTCGTGCCATATCTTTGCACAACATTTTGCATTGCAACAAGTACCATTACCTACCATCTCCATGGGTGACGCCGTCCTTGCCTCCTCTCATATGACTCCAAAGCCCACCTCTGCAGATGGCAGGTACTGCTGTTTGGTCACCTGAGTGGCGAACCTATAGGGACACACATCTTGAAGAACCATCATTACTGCACAAGGAAAGTAACTTCCTCTTCCTCAGGTTCTTTTGAAACATTCACATTACGGGTTCATGGTGCTTCTGTTCGGCATGTCTACAGCTCCTCAGATGTTGACAAAATATATGGCCATGGTGACAGTATTCCTGAGGAGAGTGGGAGTGCAAGTCTACCCTGACCTGGGCAACTTTGGCAGGAACCAGTTCACTGAATGCATAGCCCATTCAGTCAGCCTTGAGGCCTCTTCCCAGGTTCAGAATGAGTTAGCAGATTGCCCAACCAGATGATTTTCGAGTCACTTCGGATGTTCTCTTAACTTGAATATCATCAGTTGCATTTTCAGGAGTGGGGGACTCCTCAGACAGGTCTATTTGCAAACAAATCCTATAGAAAACGCCAGTTCTGTTGCCTGCAGGACTGTAGTACACAGGCTGCTCACAGATGCTTTCCTGCTACCTTAGATAGTAAAGCTTTGCTATTCTTTCCCCCCAATTCTACTCCTGGACTCTAACAATCAAGCAGGACCACATCCAGGTTACATTAATAACTTCAGTGTGGTCCTACAATTACACTGGTTTCCCACTCTATTAAATCTCTCAATGGCAATGCCAGTCTGACTCAAGTTGCATTAGAATTTGATCTCCCAAGAATACAGTCAGCTGCTGCACCCAAACTTGCAGTTCCTTCATTTAATGGCCTGGAAGCTCCTTAGCTAAATCCCGAAGAGCAAACTTGTTTGGCACAATTTTTCCAGATCTTATTAAGTAGCAGAAAGCACTCCACCAGAGCTGCCTACCTGTCAAAATGGAAACAATTCTATGGGCTTGTCAGAGAGGCATCTCGCTGATGCAGTCACCCATCCAACATGTATTTAACTGTCCAGGTTCCCCTGGCAGCAATATCGGCTTTCCAACCTTGTGTGGATAGCTATTGTTGTTTTTTAAATGAAATGGCATTTGGATTCTGTAAAGGCCTGAAGAGGTTGTACCTTCAATTAAAGCAGGATTTTTCCTGTCCAATTTGAACTTCGGTCTTATTTAATCTTATGAGCCCACCATTTGAGCCTTTAACAGTGTGTTCTTTATTGCACCATTTGTGGAAGATGGTTATCCTAATTACTGTTGATAGTGCCAGAAGATATCTGAACTGCATGTCCTCATCTGAGTTCTCTCTCTAACAGTAGTTTCAAATTTTCATGTCAATCAATTTACTTACCTTACATTTAAGCAGCAACCTAGTTATTGGTGCACACTTTTTTCCTCTCATTATGCCATCACCCAATACAATAGAGATCATGCCAAATTTAGTCAAGCAGTATTACAGTCTATGTGTATGTGAACTCCAATCCCTCTGCTTATATTATTGCTTAGCAGACACCGAGTGGCTTGTACATGTGCAAGCACTTGAAGAAGAAAAACAGTTACTAAGCTTTTGTGACTGCTGTTCTTTGAGATGATCTGCATGTATCCATTTAATGATTGGCCCTCCTACTCTTCTAAATCAGAGTTTCTGGAAAGAAGGACTAAGTGGGCTAAGGGTCTGCTGGTTGCTTTATAATGGTGTAAGTAGCGCACAACCACATAAGGCACTTTAGTCACCCTAAGGGTACCACTGAAGGAAAAATGTCTGCGGCCTGTGTGTAGTGCATGCATACCAAGAAAGGAATGGACATGTGCAACACATCTCAGTTTTTTACTTTACATTTAAACTTTAGGGGGTTTTTTTGGATAAGGTCATTGTGACCTATGAATCCCTTTATGCCGACTGGCAAAGGGCACATTCGATACGCCATTTTCAGAATATCTGATGAGACAGTATCTTGTATGGTGTATAAACCTGTTGTCATACTGATCAATGTCATCATGTGGTGTATGTATGTATAAAGAGTTTTGTGTGTGTGCTGGAAATATGTTTGTAGAGCATATTTTGGATCTAGTGGGCACAAAAGTTTGCCCTGGACAAAGGAATGCTGTATTATTCTTTGCCTGTCTCTCCAATGCAAATTGAGCAAGGGGAGGCAAGAGACTATGAAAGCACATTTTCATCTAAGGTAAAGTAATTAAACCAACTGGAAAAGCAAATGAACCACAGCCAGGTTTTATGTTTCTATTGGTGGTGCACATGCCTTGGGGCACATAAAATTTTATTCTGCACACGGAGAGAAAAAATTTGCATATGGATAGAAAAGATTAGAGGGATCACTGGTCGTGAGTGGGAATTCAAAGACCTAGGATTAGATCATGTATTTCTAAAATGGGGAGTTCCTTTGGTAGATCTGTTTGCTTCCAGTGTGAAAGTGGTTTTCCCATTTATGCAGCTGATCTTGCAGGCTCTGTCTGATGCTCCCATCCCACAAGCTGGTGGGACCTTCTCCCACAAACACCACAAAATTGAATACAGGGTCCAGCAATCATGCTTGGCAGCAATCTATTCTAAATCGGTTGCCTGAGTAACCACCGGGATTCCTTTATCTTTCCTATACAATGACAACATTCCAAAGTTGAACCCATTCAACCTTTGCTCTTGACAAAAATCTGTTTGAAGACTCAAATTATAGACTCTTTTTTTTTCTTAAACTATTATGAGGCTCTCTTCACTGATCCAGGGATGCTTCAAGGGCTGAGGACCTAGCACTGAGTTGGCAACAGTCAGCACTGATAACATGAAACAAAGCCTTTCCTCATCAGATGATGGAAGGAGGGAGCCTTCAATCTCTAACGCTTTTGCGGCCTCAGCTAGTTCTGAACAGAAGGCTGTCTGGTTGGTTGTAATAAAAGGTTTTGGTTGAATCAGACTAATTTCAGCCCAGTAACTGGCTTTCTTTGAAGTTGGGAGGCACACTTTTTGTCAGCAGAAGCTGGTGGTTAATGTCCTGTTCATCATTTCTGCAAACTTATATATCCATTACTGTAAACTACCAGTGACTATTAACAAGGACATAAGCAGTAACCATTCCTCGTGATATACTCTGGGCTATGTAAGGTTTGCTTATAAATCTTTAGATGATAGAAGAGAGAGTCAGCGGTCATCATCACATTAACAACCAAAAATTCCAGAAGTTACTGTCTTTCTGTTCTTCTGCCTGATACCAAACTTTCCAAGAGCACTTACTGTGGTGTCATTATTCTTTCCTGTCTGCGCATTAGTCACCTTGAGGTTGTGCTGACATCTCTTCTTGGTGTTTCATTAACAGTTGACTTCAGTTGCTAGTAAAAACTGTCTGCAGCTGCATCATTGGTCTTGATGTTGGTGGACTATTTACTGTAATGACAAGAAGATATCCACAGACAGTGTGAAATCAGATACTGATAAGTCACCCAGTCTCTTGTAAACCCTGCAATTTCCATTAGGCATTGGGTGAAACTACAGTGAACACCCATGTGCCACCAATCCATTGGGATAACGTCAGAATAAAATATATGGTCTTCAACTTTCTTTTCAGTGCTTCCTGACCAGTGAATGAACGTGCAGCTAAGTCTGGGAAGGCAAATGTGATAATGATGTAGGGTCTTCCAGACTGCCTGGTGTACTAATGTCATCCCTAGTGATTGGAAAAACATATTGTTCTGCTTCTGTTCAAAATGGGTGCTAAGGCAGAACATAGTAACTACAGAGATATTATGCTGTTGTTAGTTTATGGGAAAGTCTTTTATCTCATGCTAGCATGTTGAATCAATGATGCACTTTGTGACAAGGACCAGAATACTCAGTACAGCTTTAGAATGGATTGTTCTACTGTTGACCAGATCTTTACCTTGAGACAGCTTTTTAAGAAGATAGACAAATTTAATAAGCCACGTTTGGCACTTTTTATAGACTTCCATCAGGCCTGTGATCAGTAGATCAGACAAGTTTGTGAGATTTGAGGAGGTGACTTAGTGTCCCTGCGAAGATAGTGTCATTGATAGGAGAGCACTACAGTGGACCAGAAAGCTGTATTTGAGTTAATGATGTATATGCATCATAGTTCTCAGTGTATATAAGAATTCAGCAAGGCTGCGTTCTATCATCATCATTCAATATCAACATTGATTAATTGAACCCAATTCTGTTTAGAGATCTCAAATATTCCAATAACATTGTTTTGTTGGATCAGTTGGTGAATTGCTGCAGCTGCTGGCTGATGGTCTTGTTGTTAATCTGTATAAAAGTAAATTACTGGCTGTTGCTATCAAGCAGCTTCCAGGTCTTGATTATGATTCCAATCAGCTTACTATTAAATCTGTCTGGACTGGTCATCAGGCAAGTGAGAACTATCAAATGTCTGGGCAGCATCATGGTGTTGGAAGATGCTTAAGAGGATAACATTCATAGAACAGTATCTTCAGCCATTTTGGGAGCTTCTCAGTAGCTTGTGAAGGAGTCATGATATCAGACTTTCTATGAAGCTGAAGGTCTTCAGACTCAGGATCATACCAACTCTGTTGTACTTAAGTGAAATATGTGCATTGAGGAAAGCTATAGAACACAAGATGAGTATTTTTTATTCTCATTGCCTTCATCATTTGCTGCCTTCATCGTTTGCTCCATATTAAACGGCACAACAAGATCAGAAATATAATTAATACCAATTAACATGGGTTTATGGAAAATAGCTCTTGTCAAACTAATTTGATTTTTTTTATGTGATTGCAAGTTTTGTTTATAAGATGGTAGTATTAGTTCCATTTATTTAGACTTCTGTAGGGCATTTGACTTGGTACCACATAACATTTTCATTTAAAAAAACCTAAAACTATGTAAAATTACTATGACGTGAAATGGATTAAAAGCTGACAATGAGATTAGTCTGCAAATGTAATTGTAAAGAGGGAATCATCATTGGATGGGTTTGGTTAGGGGTAGAGCAGGGATCAGTTCTTCCCTTAATGCTATTTAACATCATTATCCAATGACCTGGAATAAAACATAAAATCATCACTGGTAGTTTGCAGATGGCCCCAAAATTGGGGGAGTGGTAAATAATGAAGATGACAGGTCACTAATAGTGATGTGAAGCTATTGGTAACCTGGGGGTGAGCAAATAATACACATTTTAATATGGCTAAATGTATACACGTATAAACAAGAAATGTAAACCACATTTACAGGGTGAGGGACTGAATCTTGGAAACAATGACTCTGAAAAAGATTTGAGTCTTGGTAAATAATCAGCTGAAAATGATGCACCAGTACAGTGTAGTGACCAAAAGGGCTAATGTAATTCTTGGATCCATACAGAGAACATAAGAATAGCTATACTGGGTCAGACCAACAGTCCATCTAGCCACCAGTATTCTATCTTCCAGCAGTGGCAATGCCGGGTGCCAGAACAGGGAATCCTTAAGTGATTTATCCCCTGTTGCCCAATCCCAGCTTCTGACAGAGGCTGGGGACACCATTCCTGCCTATCCTAGCTAATAACCATTGATGGACCTGTCCTCCATGAACTTATCTAGTTTTTTTTAAACCCTGTTATAGTCTTGGTCTTCACAACATCCTCTGGGAATGAGTTCTACAAGTTGAGTGTGTGTTATGTGAAGAAATACTTCCTTGTGTTTGTTTTAAACCTGCCTATTAATTTCATTTGGTGACTTCTAGTTCTTGTGTTATGAGAAGGAGTAAATAACTCTTCTTTTTTCACTTTCTCTATACCAGTCAATTTTATAAACCTGTATCATATCCTCCCCTAATCATCTATTTTCCAAGACGAAAAGTCCCCAATCTTGTTAACCTCTCCTCATATCGAAGCTGTTCCATATCCTTAATCATTTTTGTTGCCATTTTTGTAACCTTTCCATTTCCAATATATCTTTTTTGAGATGGCGTGATCACATCTGTATGCAGTATTCAAAATGTGGACATACAGTATTTTCTATTTTATTACCTATCTCTTTCTTAATGATTCCCAACATTCAGTTCTCTTTTTTTGACTGCTGCTGTATATTGAGTAAATGTTTTCAGAGAACAATTCACAAAGACTCCAAGATTCCATTGAGTGGGTAATTAAGATCCCATTATTTTATATGCAGAGTTGGGAGTATGTTTTCCAATGTGCATTACTTTGCATTCATTAGCATTGAATTTCATTTGCTATTTTGTTGTCCAGTCACCCAGTTTTGTGAGATCCTTTTGTATAGTTTGAACCTCTCTAGTCTGGCACTCTCTAGTCTGCTAATAGCCATGGTATGGCATGATTTTAGTTCGCTAGATGTCCACTTACTATGGGCATGGCCAAGTTTCGCACAGTCCCATAAAGTTTGTTTACAGCCACCAGTCCTGGCTCTGTGTTCTGTGCTGTTATTTACTTCTAATTTACCCCTAAATGTCTTCTAAGAGTTCAGTGAGCAGTAGAAGTATTGATAATGCTGCTAGACAATATAGACCTCCTGGGGTTCAGCAAATTCTGTGGTTCAGCACTGGTCAGGTTCTGAGAGTGCCAGACTAGAGAAGTTCAACCTGTAGGTTTTTACCATCTGCTGTAACTATCTTAAGTGGTTTTGTATCATTTTCAAATTTTGAGGACTTAAAACAGTAATATATTATTTCAAACAATCTAGCAGTAGTCTTTAATTCCACAATAGTTAAGTTCTTACTAAGAATTTTTGATGACAGAGGAAATCTGAGGATCAGTCTCCAGCAGTGGACCTCAGTTATTTAGCTGGTAAATCATTGATGCCTTGTATCGCACCAGGAACTCTGGTGCTTAAACAAGACACATATAGAGAATATGAAAAATTTTATTAAGGAAGATATTAAGCACAGATGATCTATTTATCTTCCCGGGCCATTAGGGAAGTATATTTAATTAGGTTTTGAAAAGCTGCTGACCTAGAAGGAAAGCCCTGGATATAGTCTCGAGTAGATTTCTTACAGAATTACTAGGTAACCATGCATCCTACAACCCAGATGTCTACACTGTAAAACTGTGCTATGGGAAGAATTCACAGAAGCAAGCTATTTTTTTATGTCTAAAATCCGAAGTCTGAAGAACATATGTTATAAGTCGATACAGGAGAATATACAACTTGATAAAAGCAAAATAGAAGCACGGGTTGGACCTCCCTGTTCCGGAATCCTCAGGACCTGAAAGGTCCTGGATAAAGGGGTTTGCCATAACCCAGGGGAAGTTTGGGAAGGGGGAATGGTGCCAGCCTTCCCACTGGGCTCCTCTACCCAGCCAGCTGGCACCACTACCCCTGGTCCTGTGGCTGCAGCAGCCCTGCAGGCTCTGTGGCCACGACAGCATTGCTGCCCCACGGGCTCTGGCAGCTCTGCTGGCCAGTTCTGCTCCGAGCCACTGATAGCCTTTGCTGTTGGAGTTCTCTAGTCCAGCAATACCTGTGGACCTGCTGGACCACAGATATTGCCAGATCAGGGAGGTCCTGGACCACAGAGGTTCAACCTGTACACAGTTGCAGATGCATGTTATAATGCAAAGTACTCAGAAATGCAAATTTTGAAAAATTTCAGGAAGAATTCATAAACCTAGATTACTGTTTTGGTTGTTTGAAGAGGAAATGTTGTTGCTCCTGAAAATGTTTGTGTTGTAGTACAATCTAAAGGCTTCTGTTAGGATCAGGATCCCATTATGTTAGACCCTGTTCAAACACATATGAAGACATGATCCCTGCACTGAATAACTTAGATTCTTCTTTGAGTGTTTGCTCATGTCCATTCAATATAGGTGTTTGTGCCTGCCACATGCACCAGTGCTGGCAGTTTTTCCCTAAGCAGTACCCGTAGGGGCCAGGGTCCCCATTGCCTCCTGGAGTGGTGCACACATGCCACACTATATAGCAGTGGTCACCAACCGGTCGATCAAGATCGACTGGTTGATTGTGGTGCCCTTAGGGCTCGATCAGCGCGGCCAGCTGGCTGGGCAGCTGTCTCTCTTTGATCCAGCCCAGCTGGAGCGTGGTGCAGCCTTGGTGGGCTGAATGCCCCAGCCAGCTGGGCTGGAACAAACGGGCAGCCCCCCGGCCAGCTGGCCATGGTTTTCAGCCCTAGTGGCTGCCCCTGTATGCACCAGCCCATCTGGCCAAAGAGTTCAGCCTGCCGAGGCTGCGCCGCGCTCCACCTGGGCTGGAGCAGAGGGGCGGCTGCCATTCTTTCATCCAGCCATCTGGAGCATGGCACAGCTTCAGCAGGCTGAAAGCTATGGCCTGCAAGTCTGCGCCACACTCCTTCAAAGAGCTGCCTGCCTCTCTTTGTTAACTTGTCGGCTGGGAGGGGGGAAGAGGCACGCATGCAAACACACACATGCGTCCCTGCTCTTGCCTCCTGCTCCGGGAGGGGACTGGGTGGCTGGCATACGTGGGGCGCTGGGGAGAGGGCTACACCACATTGTTCCCTGCGGGCTGTGTGCGGGATTGGAGAGCCCCTTCTCCAATGCCCCCCTGCACCCGGCAAGGCTGAAGCCAGCCCTGGGCTCCCGGACTCTGCCTGCCCCAGCCGAAGCCCCGGGGCTACTGTCTGCAGGCAAAGGGCTGGGCTGGGCAGCGAAGAGACTGCCTCTTCCCCATCCTCCCCCAGCTCTGCTCCCTGGAGGCTGCAAGTCCCAGCGCTGCTATCCTGCCGGTGAGTGCGCTGGGGGCACAGGGATGTGGGGGCTGGAGGGGGGGAGGAGGATGCAGGGGCAGGATGGGAGGGGGCAGAGGTTTCACTGAGGGGTATGGGGTTATTCAGGGGATCAGGCTGCGGGGCTAGGGGTTGCACTGAGGGGCATGGGGTGATGCAGAGGATCAGTCTGAAGGGAATCATGGGGCTGAGGGGAGCGAGGTTGGAGCAGAGGGAAAATGTGAGGGGGGATACAGCTTTTTGGCAGCATTCTCACCCTTTCACCTTTTCTGTGTTACTGCCCCAACCCCCTCCTGCCCCCAAACTCCCTCTCATACTCCCATCCAACACCCTCTCTTGCTGTTAAACTCCCTTCCAGTCTCTGCACCTTGCTTCCCACCCAGATCCTGCATCCCTATCCTCCTTGCTGGCAGCCCTGTCCCGCACATTCAACCCCTCATTTTTGTTCCCATCCTAGAGCCTAAGGGCGTCCACAAAATTCACTGACTCTGAAACCCCAGAAAAGTAAACCTGTCCTATGGGAAGCCATGAACCTCAGTCCTCCCTACCCCTGCCCCTCACCCTGTGGGGGCTGGAGTACCAGAGGAGTGAGGTGTGTCATTTGGGGGCCACATCAGTGAGGGTTGGGGGTTTGGGGAGGAGTTTTTTTGCATCACACTTGTGTGGTCCCCAATTGATTTTTCTGTGGGTCAGTGACCCAAAAAAAGTTCCCCACACCTGCCATAAATAAAGAAAAAATTGAAACCTTTTGTGTTGGACATAAATGAAAAATGAAGTTTGATCAACTAACACGAGTAAGTTAAAACGCTTTATCTGTTTAATTTAAATTAATTAATTCCCCCCATCTGTAGCACTAGCAAAATGCCTCGGGTGTAATTAACAGTGAGTTTCCATTAGCAACGGGTAGTCCACCAAAAGATTTGGAAAGGGCGGGGCCTCAGGAAGGGGTGGGGTCTCGGGAAGGGATGGGGTAGATCCTGGCTTGCCCTGACATTTTATAAGTGATCTTGGGTGTAAAAAGGTTGGAGAGCACTGCTATATAGGATGCCCCATCCCCTCCCTCCTCAATTCCTACTTACTGCCAGTGATGGTGTTTGGAACAGTATGCTCCCGCCTTAGCAGTAGCAAGCACTCCCTTTGCATTGTTGATAATTCTAAATAAACTGCTAAGTACCTTCAGGTGCTTACTGATTGCCAGTTCTGCCGTCCTGTTCTTCCCTTTGATATTTTCATATCCTCTGCTCCTTGTTTCCCACCCCCTTTCTTTTTTCCTTTCCCCCCTCTCCCTTCTCCCCTATTTAATTTGGGTCTGCACATCCTAAACTCAAAACTCCGGTCATCTGAAGAAGTGGCTGTGCCCATGAAAGCTCATGATACCATCTATATGTTTTGTTAGTCTATAAAGTGCTACCAGACCATTTGTTGTTTTTTAAGTTTGTCCTGTACAGACTAACTCAGCTACCCCCTGAAGTACCTGTAAATTGTTGGACTTCTAATTCCCTTTGAAGAGACTCTTCCTGGGTGATGGGGCATGTCCTGCTCCCCTGGCTTGAAAGCCTGTGCAGGGAGCCACAGGTCCATGCCAGTCAGCGATCCACATGCTGACTGCCTGCGTTTCCTGGGGGAAGGACATACCTTGCACGAGTGTTGCATTTGCAGGTCCTTCTGTCCCAAAACTATTAAAGTGTGAAGCATTTGTCTTAGAGCACTCTTAATGGAGTCCGCACTTGCCCCGCAGGATCAGCGGTCAGACTTGGCACCAAGTATCAGTGCCTTGGTGCTCAGCACACCGCCAACGACTATGGCTCAATGCTGGATATCGCCCAGAACCCCAACTAGGCCTGCTAGAAAGCTGGGAAGAGACAAGTCCCCTTGTAAGGATAAAGGGAAGAAGAGTGACCAGCCTGTGGACAAGCTGGAAGAGCCACAGAAGGCACCAAGCCCAGCATCCGGGTCACCTTCATCGGTACTGGATGCCTGTCTCCCCTCCACACCAGGGACCTTCCAGGGTGCACAGGACATAAGTGTCATGCATGTATTGCTCCCAGTGCCGACAGGACCCTGGCACAGGAGTAAACTGCCATTTGGCCCCTTATCTCCTGGCATGGTCTGATCACGCTCTCCTATGGTGTCCGAGAGGAGAACTCTCCAAAGTCCCCAGAGGTTTGCATGTGAGAGACTAGGGCATGGCGCACGATCTCCTTTGTAACCGGAGTCGGTGTGCAGATTTGTGCAAGCATGTGCTTCCTGACACCAGAGGTGGTGAAGGGACAGCGATTCTTCCTACTCACCATGCTGACTTTGGGACTGTTCGGCATGCCGTAGTAGATACTTGCAGGCACCGAGACTCCTCGGCTGCAGAGGCACATCCGGCTTCTCCTGGTCCCCATCCCGGCACCATGGATCTTCTCTTTGGCACCATTTTCTGGACTCAAGTGGCTCTTTGGGGCATCATAGCTCTTGCAGACACTCCAGACATTCCTGGACTCCAAGGTCTCTGTTGGTAGTGGAGTCCCAGCACCGGAAAAACCACTGCTTCCACTCTTGGTTGTGGGTGTCGGGGAGCGTCCGCTCCTATAGCCTGGCTTCACAAGTGGCCTCCATCCCTCTGGTGCAGCAGCAGGCACAAACCTTGGTGATGTTGATGCTAGCACTGCCAGTGCCGTCCCATGGCATGCCGTGGCCATCATCTCAGTGGCAGGAGCAGTAGTGCCCATGCACCGCCTGGGGCTTTCTGGTACACCCCCAGCTTACCTACTCAGTCACCAGAGCATCCCAGTTCCCCTTGGTGACACCACAGTCTTGTGGGCATCAAGGTGATGCAGGGACACCAGCCCCACCTCGACAGACAGAAGGGTCAAGTGGCCAAACTCCACCTCGTAAGGAAGGTCAACTGGCCCTGGCCTCCTCTTGGTTGCTGGAGGAAGCAATTGTGGCTTCTCCCCCAGCATTACCTCAGGAGAACTTGAGAGCCCACCAGGACCTCTTTAGGAGGGTGGCTAATGGTTTGGGTGTCCAGGCCAAAGAAGTACAAGAAACCACGGACTCATTGTTCAGGGTTCTGGGTCAAGCAGGTCTTGGCAGTATGGCCTTGACTCTGCACGAGGCGATTGCCAGGATTGCCAAGGCCCTCCTCCAATCAGCCCTCTTGGCTATAGGAGAGATGGAAGTACTTTGTCCTGGTGGGAGGCACGACTGCCTTTACACCCACCCACCACCCAACTCCCTTGTGGTGGAATTGGTCAACCACAGGAAGTGCCAGGGCCGGCCAGCTCCCACCTTTAAGAATGAAGACTCCAAACGCTTGGACTTTTTTTGTAGAAAGATTTATTCTTCAGTGATTGCTCATGTCCATTTCATGTAGATGTGTGCGCGCTGGAGTGGCGCCGGTATCATCATCATCAACAACCATGGGCTCAACACCCGGTGGTGTCCGATGCCTCCCTCACTATTTCCTTCCATCTTTCCCTGTACAGCAGAGTGGCTTAGTTTCTGTAGACTAGCTCCGCACCAATCTACTATATCATCTACCCATTCTCTGTGGGGTCTGCCTCTCCTATTCGGACCATCCATTATGCTGAATACCAGTGTCTTAACTTTTTGCTCGTTGTTCATTCTGCAGATATGCCCAAATAGCTGTAACTTCCATTGTATAACCTTCTGCAGTAGGTTCTCTTTCGGCTGTATCTTCCTATATAATTCCTTGTTGGTGACCTTCTGCATCCATCCTATTCTCAGGATCTTTCTATAACAACTCCTCTCGAACGCCAATATCCTTCTCTTCAAATCTTTCGTTATCACCCATATTTCACATCCGTACAGCATGCTGCTAAATACACACGTTTTCAAGACGCTCAGCTTCGTTCCTAAGCTAATCGCTTTACTTTTCCAGATCTTATCCATTGCCTTCAAAGTCACTCTTGATTTTGCTATTCTAGTTGCTATTTCCTTCTTACAGTCTAGATCATACGTCATGTTGCTCCCAAAATATGTGAACTTCTCTACGTTCTCTAGTTCAATCCCATCTACACTGATCTTCCTTCCTATTTCCTTATCTCCAAATACCATTGTCTTCGTTTTATCAATATTCATAATCAGTCCATACCACTTCCCTTCCTCATTTAGCACCTGCACTGTTCTCGCTAGCTTCTCTTCATCTTCCTCGATGATAAATATATCATCCGCGAACCTCAAGTTGTTAATTCTCAACCCGTGCACCGATACCCCTTTTACCTCTTCCTTGATCTTGTCCATCACTCTCTCTAGGTGCGTGATGAAGATACTCGGCAATATCGGATCTCCTTGTCTCGTACCTCTACTCATTCTAAACCAACTTCCCAACTCTCCGCACAGTCTCACCGCTGCCTCCGCATGATCTTTGATATCCTTCAACAACTGTATCAGTCTGCTATCCATTCCATACGACTCCAACACCACCCAAGTCACTTTCTGTTCTATACTGTCAAATGCCTTCTGAAAATCGACGAAGCAATTGTAGATGTTCTTGTTCTTTCGCCGAACTTTCTCTGCTGTCAATCTTATTTCCAATATCTGCTGTATGGTACTTCTTTCTTTCCTGAATCCTGCTTGTTCATCTGCTAGATATTCTTCTAACTGCGATCTCAATCTCTCAGTCTGTATCATCATCAGCACCTTGCCTAGATGACTCGTTAAGGCAATCGTTCTGTAGTTCTTGCACTCCAGTGCGCTTCCTTTCTTGTGTATTGTCTCTAGCGCAGATCTTGTCCATTCCTTAGGTGCCTTTCCTTCTTTCTACGCTATATTACATAGTCGGTGTATTTCCTGAATCATAGTTTCTCCACCATATTTGATCATCTCTCCCATGATCTTATCATTTCCAGGGCTCTTATTGTTCTTTAGTTGTTTCACTGCTCTTTCTACTTCCTCCTTCAAAATATCAGTCTCGCTTTCGATGCTCAGCGGTGATATCTCTTTCAGTTCTTCTGTCAGTCTCTCTGAGACACTCGGGTCCAACTGTGCTTTGTACAGATCGGTACAATATCTCGTCTATCGCTGCACAACCTTCGCGTTTGTGAGCACCTTATCATTCTCGTCTTTGATCGCCATCTGCTATGGCTACCACTTCCTATTAATATTCCTATTCATTTTATACACCTCCCTGATCTTACACTCTCCGTAATACCTCTCTATATCTTCACATTGCTCCTCTAACCATTTCGCCTTATCCATTCTGGCCGCTTTCCTTACCTCATTGCATTTCACTCTATATTGCTGTTCCGCCCTCTCGGAGACATCCCTTCTGATCTTCAGTACTCTCTTCTCTTGGACCAACTTCAGTGTCTCCTGTGTCACTGTCTCACTTCTTATTGATCTTCTCTTCTTCTGGAACCGTCTGCTCAATTGCCTCTTCTATCACCATAGCTATCTCTTCAACTCTCTTATCTAGGTCTTTCTCTGTGCCCGCATTCCTGATCTTCTCTTCGAGCACTGCTCTGTACTTGTTCCCTATTTCTTCCTTGCCTAGCCTCGTCACATCTCTTCGTTTCTTAAACTGTGTCTTATAGTTTCTCTTAAGTTTCATCTGGATGTTTGCAATCACTAGACTGTCATCTGAGTCC
This sequence comes from Rafetus swinhoei, assembly GCA_019425775.1. NCBI lineage: Eukaryota > Metazoa > Chordata > Testudines > Trionychidae > Rafetus > Rafetus swinhoei. The sequence continues at coordinate 223,789,032 of CM033424.1, read as the reverse complement.
ATATCCCCTCCTTGAAAAGTTTGGCATTGCTGTACTGAGGTTAAGAAAGGGATAGAAAATAAGACCCAGAATATCTTATTGCCCCTGTATAAAACTATGATACGCCTACATCTTGAATACTGTGTACAGATGTGGTCTCCTCACCTCAAAAAAGATATTTTGGCCTTGGAAAGGGTTCAGAAAAGGGCAACTAAAATGATTAGGGGTTTGGAACGGGTCCCATATGAGGAGAGGTTAAGCGACTGGGACTTTTCAGTTTAGAAAAGAGGAGACTGAGGGGATCTGATAGAGGTATATAAAATCATGAGTGGTGTGGAGAGGCGGATAAAGAAAAGTTATTTATTAGTTCCATAATAGAAGAACTAGAGGACACCAAATGAAATTAATGGGTAGCAGGTTTAAAACTAATAAAAGAAAGTTCTTCTTCACACAGTGTGTAGTCAGCCTGTGGAACTGCTTGCCAGAGGAGGCTGTGAAGGCTAGGACTATAATAGAGTTTAAAGAGAAGCTAGATAATTTCATGGAGGTTAGGTCCATAAAAGGCTATTAGCCAGGGGATAAAATGGTGTCCTTGGCCTCTGTTTGTCAGAGGCTGGAGAGGGATGGCAGGAGACAAATCGCTTGATCATTGTCTTCGGTCCACCCTCTCTGGAGCACCTGGTGCTGGCCACTGTTGGCAGACAGGCTACTGGGCTAGATGGACCTTTGGTCTGACCCAGTACGGCTGTTCTTATGTTCTTATGTACTCCTCTTCTTCTTATCAAGATCATATCTATCATATTCTTGGACTTCCTGTTGTTCGATCGCCATATCCACTTCCTACAGTCCTTTTGTTGGAATCTCATCTTGCAGATCACCATCTCATGCTCCATAGCAAACTCTAGTAGTTTCTTGCCTCATTCATTTTTCTCCATATCCAAACCTTCCCATGACTCTCTCCCAACCTTTGTTATCTGTTCCAGCCTTCGCGTTCTAGTCTTCTCTGATGATCAACACATCTCTCTTTAGTTTCTCCTCCAGCGTCTTTGTCAAATCTTTATAGAATAGATTGATCTCTTCCTCCATGCTGTCCGACATGGGTGCATACACCTGAACAACCTAGATGTTGAACAGTTTTGCTTTGAATCTCGCTACCATCATTCTTGCACTCACCGGTTTGTGTCCTAACAATGCTCCTCTAGCTCTTTTGCTAAGAAGGAATCCGACTCCTGCCTCATGTTTAGCTTCATTCCCTGATCAAATGACTTTCCAACTGCACATCTCTCCCGATGCCGTCCAACGCATCTCCGCCAGTCCAAGTATGTCACATCGGTATCTCTCCATCTCCTTTCGAAGCATCTCTAACTTTCCCGTCTCCCACAGTGTTTGGAAGGTCCACGTTCTGATTGATAGTATATGTGTTAGTTGTAGTTTCCTTTTGGTAGCCAACTTATCGACCCAACCCCGGTCACTCAATTGGTATCACGGACCTTGTTTATCCGGGTGACGTCTGAGCTGGCATCTTTTATAAGTTAGTCGTACTGGCATCAGATTTCAATCGTATTGTTGTTTTACAATCAGCACACTGACACTCGTCTGACCAACCCTCCTCCTTTATCTAGGCTTGGGACTGGCATGAAAGCTGGCCCTCCACCCCCTCAGTTCCTTCTTACCACCCGGGATGGTCATTGGAACATACTTCTGCTCTTGCTCAGCAAGTGCCCTTTAGCAGTTACTCAGTGTTATTTATAGTTCTTTGTTCTAGTTCTCAGTTACGTTCTTATCAGCTTTAAGTAGTTGTTAAGTGGTGTTATCCTGCGCTAAGTACCCACCATTGTTCTTGCTCCATGCACCTGGCGCATGTGGCGGGGCATGCCTGGGCCTCAAGGCTTCAAACCCTGTAAGACGTGCCAGAGGCCTGTGCCTTGCGGTGACCTGCACTCTGCCTGTTTTAAGTGCTTGGGCAAGGCCCACTTGTCGGAGGCCTGCAAAATCTGCAAGGTGTTCAAGCCGTGAACGAAGTGGAAAAGAGAGTCACGCCTGAAGATTATCCTGATGGAGGTGGCTTTACAGCTAGTAATGGCATCTGACCCAGCACTGATGACTCAGAGTGCACCGGCCATTCGCGGGTCTCCCCGGCACCACATAGACCTCGGCACTGGTCTCAATCCCTGGTGCCTCAGAAGAAGAGGAGGTCTAGCAGGGGCAGGTCCCCCCACGGCGCGTGCTCTCCGTGCACCCTCAAGTGGGGCAAGTGGCACCATTGGGTGCCAAGCATGGACCATCTCAGTCAGGCAAGCAACCTAATCTGCACCGGGATCCCAGTTCAATGGAGGACTTCCCGGAGCCTTCTACTCCGCAGGCTTTTGAGGTGGCCAGGGACAGTTCATCTTCCTCTCCTGCTTTGGCACTGGCCTCAGACAAAGATCAGGACCACGGTTGGCCCCGATCGGCGGTCAGGGCACCCAGTGCACCAGAACCAAAGAAACACCACTCCGTTCTGCACGCAGGCCCTGCGCTGAGTATGGCACCACCTGAAGGACCGGCATTGGTGGCAGCCTCATCCCTGGCCCATGACTCGGCACTGGAGCCAGCACTGGGGCAGGGCCCTCAAGCGACACCGAGCTCTGTGCCTGCTGGTCTCACTCCAAGCCTATCAGACCTGGGCCCGGCCATGCCTCCTCCTCCTCCCTCTCCTTGGCACCGGGGCAAGCAAGAGTCGCCCGGCACGCCCCAGCAGCAAGGTCACCGGTTGCATCTGTCTCAGCTCCTCACTGGTTGACCTTGGAGTATTCTACCGACTTGGAAGTGGAATCCACATGGTCATTTAGGGACTCCAGATCCCAGTTCAGGCACCGGTCCTATTCTTGCCACTGGTGAAGGCACCGTAGTACCTCCACTCATCAGCATCAGTGGGCACAGCTGGTACCAGTGATGCAGCAGTCCTGGCCCCTGTAGGCACCCACTCAGTGGCCGTTTCAGACCCCAGAGCCAGGGTGCTAGCCCCTCTAGATTGGAGTCAGTCTTCTCTGGGTCTAGGGCACCTCCTTCAGTGACTCCACTCACTCGGTCCCCCATGTCCGGGCACTCTCTTCCGCTGGGCCATGTGTCTCTGCGACCATCGCGGAGTGAGGCCCCGGTGGCCCAGCCACTCACAGTGCCCTCATCTGTGGCCTCTCAGGCCTCCTTGCAAGCTGCGGCTCCTGTGGAGATGGGCCTGAAGGGGTCCTTGTCTTCCTTTCCGGATGAGGCCCTGGGCGACACTCTTCCCTCCATGCCTTTCATGGACCTGAGGCACACCAGGACCTTCTTTGTTGCCTGGCCCAGGGCCTTGGGATCCAGGCTGAGAGGGTGTTAGAAGACTCCGACCCTACTGTCGACATCTTACAGTCTGACACTCCTACCAGAGTGACGCTTCCTATCAACAAAACAGTGGCCAAAATCTTGAAGTCCCTCTGGCAAACCGCAGCCTCTATCCCACCGATGGACAAGAAGGCCGAGTGGTAGTACTTCGTGTCCCAGGAGGGGAACAAATATCTGTTCTCCTATCTGCCTCCTAGTCCTCTTAGTCCTTAGTCCTCCAGGCAGTACACCAAAAGGAGCAGCAGGGCCAGCCAGGTGCCACCTCCAAGAACAGGGATGCCAAAAAGATGGACCTGTTGGGCAGGAAAGCTTACGATTCCAGAGGCCTCCAATTTTGCATAGTGAACCAGCAGGTTCTACTGTCTCGCTATGCCTTTAACACCTGGGTCTCCATGGACAAGTTTACTGAGCTGCTCCGCAGGGACTCTCAGCCCAAATTTAGAGCCCTCTCTAGGGCAGCGCTCCAGGCGGCCCTTGATGCGGCTGATGCAGTTGCACGAACTATAGCTACGGGGCTGGTACTGCGCCGCAGCTCCTGGCCGCAAGTGTCTGGTGTACCCCCAGATCTCCAGAGTACCAACCAGGGCCTCCCCTGTGAGGGCCCGTCTCTATTCTCCGAGCAGACAGACCAGCATCTGCATGGTCTCAAGGACGCCCGGGCCATGTTAAAATCCCTGGGTATTCACACCCCAGCTACTCAACAGAGCTCCTTCTCGGGCAGGAATGCCCCTAGACCTTCCCAGCAGGGCACATGTCTTGACTTCTTCCTTTGCCGTAGTAGGAACGGCAGTGGGAGAAACAGCAGGTGCCGTCCCTGGCTGGCCCAAGATCAAGGTCAGGGCCCACCTGGCAAGTCCTCGGGGCCCTGTGAAGGGTTTTGAGGGTGCACCCGAGGACAGCTAACCATCCTCATCCCTCCCTTTCTGGGACCACCTACTTCCTTTCCGACGGGCCTGGCAGTCCATTACCTCTGACCGTTGGGTCCTGGAAACAGTGGGAAGGGGGTATGTCATCCCTTTCCATTCTGTTCCTCCTTCCCATCCCCCTGCCCCATCCCTCTTCAGGGACCCCTCTCATGAGTTTCTCCTTTGGGAGGCCGTTCTTCAGCTCCTCACCCTGGGGGCCGTAGAGCCGGTTCCCCGCCAAGGTTTTGGGCTTCTATTCCTGGTATTTCCTGGTCTCCAAAGTCAAGGGTGGGTTTCGTCCCATACTGGTTCTCAGGGATCTGGATGCCTTCATTGTCAAGACCAAATTCAAGATTGTGACTCTGGCATACATCATTCCCTCTCTAGCTTCTGGAGACTGGTATGTTGCCCTTGAGCTAAAAGATGCCTACTTTCACATTTCCATTGTGCCCCACCATCGTTGGTTCCTCCACTTTACAGTGAGTGGAGACCCTACCAGTTCATGGCCCTTCCCTTTCATATTTCCTTGACCTCCCGGGTCTTCACAAAGTGTATGGCCTTCGTCGCTGCCACTCTGAGAAAAAGAGGTGTCCAGGTGTTCCCCTATCTGGATGACAGGCTTTTGCAAGTGCGAACAGCGAACCAAGTACAGGCCCACATCACCTTGGTCCACCACCTTTTCGGGAGTTGGGCCTGCTCCTGAATGTGGCCAAATCGACTTTGGTGCCTACTCCGGGGATAGATTTTGTGGGCGCCAGTCTAGACTCCACATCGGCCAGGGCCTCCCTCCCCAGGTCCCACTTCCTGGGACTGCAGTTCGGGACATGCAGGCGTTTCCGATAACCACGGCCAGGGCCTGCATGCACCTTCTGGGTCTAATGGCCACATGTACCTACGTCACACAGCACGCCAGGCTCTGTATGCACCTACTGCAGATGTGGTTGGCACGGATCCACAACCCGGCCTTTCACCTCGGGGCAGGGTGGTGACGGTTCCCTCCGATGTCCTTCACTCCCTGGACTGGTGGACCCAGGAGGAGGAGGTCTGCGCCGGAGTCTCATTCTCCAGGCCCATACCGGCCTTCCGGCTTGTGACACATGCGTCAGACACCAGTTGTGGGGTCCACCTGGGAGACATGCAGACTCAAGGTATGTGGTCCTGGGATGACCTCTCTCTGCACATCAATGTCAGGGAGCTGCGGGCAGTCCGCCTTTCCTGTGCAGCCTTCCTTCCTTGGCTCAGGGGCAAGTCAGTCCTCATCCTGTCCAACAATACGTCGGCAGTTTCATACATCAACAGACAGGGAGGAGCCTGCTCTCTTCACCTGTGTCAGGAAGCCCTTCACCTGTGGGACCTCTGCATCGGGGTGGATATTCACCCAATGGCCTCCTATCTCCTGGGTTCCCAGAACACTCTGGTGAACCGGCTGAGCAGGTCCATCTCCAGCCACAAATGGTCCCTCAGAGGGGATGTGGCCCTCTGGATCTTCCAAGTGGGAGTTTCCCCTTCTGGACCTGTTCGCCACCTGACAGATCAGGAAGTGCCCAAGGTTCTGCTCCCTCATGGCGCTGGGGTGGAACTTCCTGGGAGGTGCGTTACTCATACTCTGGCCTGGGGATCTGCTCTACGCGTTCCCACTACTTCACTGGTTCTTGACTCTCCTGAGCCTGTTGTACAAAACACCGGTAGCGCTCCCGCTGGTCTCAGACCTGATTACACAGGACTTAGGCAGGCTTCGCCACCCGAACCTGCATTCCCTGCACCTTACGACGTGGAAGCTTCTTGGCTGACAGCAGCGGAGCTTCAGTGCTTAGTTCATGTGCAGAAGGTACTGTTGGGCAGTAGGAAACCTTCCACTATGGCTACATATCTGGCCAAGTGGAATCGATTCCATTTCTAGACTACCCAGAGGGGGGTATCTCCTATGGACACACCAGTCTCCCTGGTCCTGGATTATCTTCTGGATCTTAGGCTTCAGGGGTTCTCCTCCTCCTCGATTAAGGTTCACCTAGCAGCTATCTCTGCTTTCCACCTTAGTGCCAGGGGTAAGACTCTCTTTACAGACCCAATGGTGAAGAGGTTTTTGAAGGGCCTGGAGAGGCTTTACTCACACATTTGGCAGCCTGTCCCCCAGTGGGACCTCAGCCTGGTCCTATCTAAACTTATGGGACCTCCCTTTGAACCCCTGGCAACGTGCTCGTTGCTACACCTGTCCTACAAGGTATCCCTGTTGGTGGCCATCATGTCGGCCAGGTCTGTGTCCGAGCTGAAGGCTCTCACTTTGGACTCCCCACATACGGATTTCTTTAAGGATAGATTCAGATTGCGCCTCCACCTCGCCTTCCTGCCAAAGGTGATGTCTAACTTCCATGTGTCACAGGACATTTTCCTTCCAGTATTTTACCCCAAGCCCCACGCATCGGGTAAGGAACAGGTGTTGCACACTTGGATGTTAGGAGGGCATTAGCCTTTTATTTAGAGAGAGCGAAGCCTTTCCGCAAGTTGCCTTAGCTCTTTGTTGCCATTGCAGAGCGGCTGAAAGGCCAGCCGGTCTCTGCACAAAGGATCTCCTCCTGGATCATGGCATGTATTAGGGAATGCTATGGGCTAGCCGGGGTGCCAGCTTCTCCCCTCATGGCCCACACCTTCTCCGCAGCTTTTGTGGCTCAGGTCCCGATCCTGGACATCTGCAAGGTTGCCACATCATCCTCTGTCCACGCTTTGCTAATCCCTACGCTCCGACACATCAAGCAAGGGAGGACGCTGCCCTGGGTAGGGCTGTCCTCCACTCGGTGGCAGGTTAGAACTCCAACCCCGCCTTCCGGGGTTCTGCTTTGGAGTCACCTACATGGAATGGACATGAGCAATCACTTGAAGAAGAAAGGACGGTTACTTATCTCATAACTGTTCTTTGAGATGTGTTGCTCATGTCCATTCCAAATCCCACCCACCTCCCCTTCCTCGGAGTGGTCCGGTAAGAAGGAACCAAGAGGGTGGAGGGCCAGCAGGGGTGTATATTGTCCGGTATACTGGTGCCACTCCAGGGGGCTCCCCTGCTGGCCTGATGGGTAGTGCTAAGGGAAAAATTTCTGATGACACATGCATGCTGCGCTCGCACACCTACATGGAATGGACATGAGCAACACATCCTTGAAGAACAACAGTTACGAGGTAAGTAACCGTTCTTTCTTCGGCCAGTTTTCAGTTAAGGGTGGCAAACCACCAGGCTTTGTTCACCAGGTAGGAGGTGAACCTGCAGGTAGGAGGAGTACCTGGCAGGCACTGGCTAGATTTGAGACCTTCTTGCCTGAAGCCTCCTGCAAGGAGTATAAGGTCCTGATTGAGGATGGGTCCTCCGTGGCACTGGTGGCCTTGCAGGCAGCATCTGATGCCGTGGACTCGGTGGCTCGCTTTATGGCTTCCGCCATCTCCATGAGGCATGCAGCCTGGCTTCTGTTGGGCCTGTCTCCGGAGGCGGCGTGGGACTCCATTTAGGACCTCCCTTTTGACACGGAGGCCCTATTCGCAGAACAGATTAACACTAAATTGCGTGGGTTAAAGGACTCCCGCACGACCTTGAAAACCCTATGCCTCTACATCCCCGGGTCTGAGAGGAAGAGGTTTAAGCCCTAGTACTCACAACAAAGGGGCCAGTATCCCCACCAGGGGGAGAGCTCGTTCATACCCAAAGCCCTCCGAGCGCAGACAGGGCTGCCATCCTCTGTCTGGCCAACAATCGAACAGCCAGGAGAAACCCCAGGACAAGCGTTCCTTTTGAGGGTGCACCCAGGGACTACATTACTATACTCCCAAGATCCTGCCCATCTGTTCTCCTTCAGGCTCCATCCCTTTCTCCTGGAATTGATGGACATTATATCAGACCATTGGGTCCTAGCCACTGTCCAGTGTGGCTACCTCCTCCAGCTTTCCTCCACAACACCCTCCACCCCCGTCCCTCTTCAGGGACCCTTCTCATGAGCAGATTTTTGAATAGGAGCTATCCCATTTGCTGCAGATGGGAGCAGTGGAGAGGGTATTGCCAGAGTTCAAGAACAAAGGTTTCTACTTCTGCTACTTTTTGATCTCGATGGTGAAAAGGGGCATATAGCCTACATTGGACTTGGGGGACCTCAACAAATATTTGGTCTGCCTTAAGTTCCGTATTGTCTTCCTTACCTGTGCCAAATAAAGAGGAATAATAGCTTCTCTAGATCTGCTGGAAATGCTCCTCCTAATGCACCTTCATATGTCATTAGCCTTCTTGACTACCAGGGCACACCAATGACTCATTTCCAGCTTCTCATTCACTGTAATCCCCAGGTCCTTTTCTGCTGAACTGGTACTTAGCCAGTCAGTCCCCAGCCTGTAACAGTGCTTGTGATTCTTCCATCCCAAGTGCAGGACTCTGCCCTTGTCCTTGTTGAACCTCATCAGATTTTTTTTTCCAATCCTCCAGTTTGTCTAGGTCACTCTGGACCCTATCCCTACCCTCCAACGTATCTACCTCTCCCCGTAGCTTAGTGTCATCCGCAGATTTGCTGAGGGTGCAATCCATCCCCTCATCCAGGTCATTAATAAAGATGTTGAACAAATCGGCCCTAGAACCCATCCTTGGGACACTCCACTTGAAACCGACCGCCAACCAGACATCAAGCCGTTGATCGCTACCCATTGGGCCCAACAATCTAGCCAGATTTCTGTCCACCTTGCAGTCCATTTATCCCATCCATACTTCCTTAACTTGCTGGCAAGGATATTGTGGGAGACTGTATCAAAAGCTTCCCCATGTCCATAGAGCCAGTTACCTCATCATAGAAACATATCAGATTGGTGAGGCATGACTTGACCTTGGTGAATCCATGTTGACTATTCCTGATCACTTTCCCCTCTTCCAAGTGCTTCAAAATTGATTCCTTGAGGATCTTCTCCATGATTGAGTTGACCATAGCCAGAGCATCGCTCCCTCAGGAGAGATTCGAAGCCCTGTCGAGCCTTATCTGGCAGTTTGCCTTCGCTCCCATGACCACGGCAAGATTGTGTCTGCAGATCCTGGGGCATATGGCCACATGCACATATGTAGTGCCCCTGGCCAGGCTCAGAATAAGGCCTCTCTAGCTGTGGCTGGCCTTGGTGTACGTGGCAGTAAGGACTATGGTTGGAGGGCCCATGTGAGGACCCTTCTCACGCAGGGCATGTAGTCTGCTCAAGAGAGATTGCTCCACATAAACATAAAAGAGCAATCAGGAATGAATGCAAGGTGTTCCTCCTTCGCCTCGCAGGCAGGATGGTGCTCATCCTTTCAGACAACACCATCACCGTGTACTATATAAATAGACAAGGAGGGGCCCTCTCCCCATAACTCTGCAAGGAAGCTGTGAGACTCTGGGAGCTTTGCATCCTGTACGGCATCATTCTAGAAGCCCGTCACCTCCCAGGGGTTCAGAACATGATTGCAGATTGTGTCAGCAGAGAGTTCTCCTCTCACCACGAGTGGGCTCTCCACCCCAAAGTGACTGCTTCCCTCTTCCGCGACTGGGACTCTCCCCACTGGACCTCTTTGCAACAAGACACAAAGTGAAGTGCAGCCAGTTCTGCTCTCAGTTTGGCCTTGAGCAGGGCTCTCTTCAAGATGCGTTCCTGTACTGGTGGTTGGAAGGTCTCCTCTACTCCTTCCCTCCATTTCCACTCATCGACAAAGTCCTGCAAAAGGTCAAGAGGGACAAGGTGATGGTGATTCTCATTGTGTTGACTTGGCCTTGCCAGTATGGGTTCGGTGCACTGATGAGCCTGGTGTCCCATGCACCCAGGTGACTATCACTGAGACCGGACTTGCTCTCTCAGGACCAAGGGAGCTTATTTCACCCGAACCTCAGTTCGTGCCACCTCACAGCATGGTTCATCCATGGTAGTAGCATGAACTCCCAGGTACTAGCATGTTTGGGCAACATTCACGAGTCGAAAGCCTTCAGTGCGGTCCACCTATGCTGCCAAATGGACTTGTTTCTCCGTATGAGCACAGCAATGGTGGGTTGTCCCGACCTAAGCTTCCCTTCAGGAAACCTTGGATTACTTGCTACAACTGAAGCAGCAAGGCCTTGCCTTGCCTACCATTAGAGTCCACCTGGCAGCATTTCCATGTGCAAGGCCATTCAGTGTTCTCCCATGAAGTCACCTCCTTGTTCTTGAGAGGCCTAGAATGCCTCTACCCTCAGGTCAGAGATATTCTGCTGCAGTGGGACCTGAACCTGGTCTTGGCATGGCTCATGGGCCCTCTGTTTGAGCCCTTGGCCACATGTGCCTTATCACTGCTCTCCTTCAAGGTAACCTTCCTGATCGCTATCACTTCAGCTAGACGGGTGTCAGAGCTCCGAGAACTGATGTTGGAACTGTCATATGCCCGGTTATTCAAGGATAAGGTCCAGTTGTGGCTTCAGCTGGCCTTTCTCTCCATGGTGGTCTCCACCTTCCACATGGATCAGGACATTTTTCTGCCGGTGTTCAAGTCCACACTTTATGCGAACAATAAGAAGAGGTGCCTTCACACACTGGATGTGCGTCAGGCGTTGGCCTTTTTTTTAACCTGGAGAGGACACATGCCTTTTGCAGCTTCCCGCAGCTGTTTGTGGTCTGTGCGGACTGCAGGAGGGGTTCCCTGATTTCCTCCCAGTGATTGTCCAAATAGATCAGTTCCTGCATCCGCCTGTACTATGAGTTGGCAGCATCCCAGCCACTGGAGATGATTAGGGCCCTCTCCACCAGGGCTTAGGCTTCCTCATGCATTTATCTTGTGCATGTCCTGATTCAGGACATTTGTTGAGTGGCGACATGGTCCTTGGTACCTGCGTTCGCGTATCATTATGCCATCATGCAGCAGGCCTGGGACGATGCTGCCTTTGACCGGACTGTTTTGCAGTCTGCATTCCCATAACTTCTAGACACTGTTTACAGTCACCTATGTTGAATGGACCTGAGCAAGCACCTGAAGAAGAAAAGAGTTACCTGTTCTGTAACTGGTGTTCTTTGAGATATGTTGCTCATGTCCATTCAACATCCCTTTCTCCTCCCCTCTGTTGGAGTTCTGGCAAGAAGGAACTGAGGAGGGAGGGGTTGGAGGCCACCCTATATAGTGTGGCAAGCGTGTTCCACTCCAGGGGACGCTGGGGACCCTGACCCCTACGGGTACTGTTTAGGGAAAAACTTCACAGCAGTAGTGCAAGTGGCAGGCACACACACCTATGTTGAATGGACATGAGCAACACATCTCAAATGCCAGTTACCGAATAGGTAATTGCCTTATCCAAAAAGACAAGTAACAAGCAAAAGGTGGGGAAAGGAGGATACAAGCAAATGTATATAAATCTTTCATAAATTTGGATTGTCAATGTTTAAAATATTCTTTTAAAAATGTCAATTATTGCCATCTTCTCAACGTATCCCTCATCTGGCTGATTTCTTATAGCTGATAGAGTAGTGAGCATTGATTGAAAAAGGATTTGAAGGAGGACAATGCAGTTGCCTTATAGATTAGTTCTGGGATGGTGTTTATTTCTTCAAGAGCAGAAAAATATTTGAAGACTTTTGTGAGAGAAGCTGACAAGTAGGCAAATCAGACTGGAGTTGAGGGGGAGGGGTACCTTTTTCAGTGTATTGGTTTAGAGGTGGAATAGTCCAGGAGTTTTTTCCTTACTTTCATCGTAACACAAGAACATAAGAACGGCCGTACCGGGTAAGACCAAAGGTCCATCTAGCCCAGTATCCTGTCTGCCGACAGTGGCCAGCACCAGGTGCCCCAGAGGGGGTGGACTGAAGACTATGATCAAGTGATTTGTCTCCTGCCATCCCTCTCCAGCCTCTGACAAACAGAGGCCAAGGACACCATTTTATCCCCTGGCTAATAGCCTTTTATGGACCTAACCTCCATGAAATTATCTAGCTTCTCTTTAAACTCTGTTATAGTCCTAGCCTTCACAGCCTCCTCTGGCAAGCAGTTTCACAGGCTGACTACACGCTGTGTGAAGAAGAACTTTCTTTTATTAGTTTTAAACCTGCTACCCATTAATTTCATTTGGTGTCCTCTAGTTCTTCTATTTAGGGAACTAATAAATAACTTTTCTTTATCGGCCCTCTCCACACCACTCATGATTTTATACACCTCTATCATATCCCCCCTCAGTCTCCTCTTTTCTAAACTGAAAAGTCCCAGTCGCTTTAACCTCTCCTCATATGGGACCCGTTCCAAACCCCTAATCATCTAGGACTTGTTGCATCTTTGAGTCTCTATCAAAATACCTAGTGGATTTTTTTTTTCTGTCTTGTGATTATGATAAAGTTCAGAAATTATTGTTTGGTACCCATCTCACCTATTGTTTTGGTACCCATTGTTTCACCTGTCTCACTGTCTTACACTCTGCTTTTTCCACACAGGTAGAGGTTGAACCTCTCTCAACTGGGACTCTCTGGTCTGGCAATATCCGTGGACCAGAGAGTCCTGGTGGAGGTCCAGAGGCAGGAGCCAGTGGCTAGAATTCCTGCTGCAGGGGTCTGGCTGAGCCAGCGGCAGGGTGGCTGGAACGTCAGTGGGCTCAGGCTGGGCAGCGATCTGCTGCAGTGGGGCCAGGAGCCTCCACAGCAGGAGTGTGGGCCACTGCAGCAGTGTGGGCAGGACCAGGAACTCCGGCTGTGGGGCCAGTGCTGCCACAGTAGGGCTGGAAGTCCCGTTGGCTAAGCAGTGGTCTTCCATGGTGTGGCCAGGAGCCCCGGCAGTGGGACCCCGGGTTGGCGGGTCTGGTGTGGGTGCTGCTGTGGCAGGACTGTTGGGTCTGGGACCCCCAGCAGCGGGGCTGGAAGCACTAGTGGCAGGATTGTGGGCTGTTGTGGCAGGGCAGTGGGGCTGGTGGTAGGTGGGGAGCCGGCCGGGAGGCCAGGAGCAAAGCTGGGTTGGGGAGCCGGTGACAGGGCCAGAAATGACCTCCCCCAGGTGCAGCAAAATCCCTCATTCAGTACCATTCAGGTCCTGAGGGTGCTGGACCAGGGAGGTCCAACCAGAATTACCAAATAAATGTGCTTTTTATTGTACTATACATTTCCATATAATTCTTACGCAGTTTATCATTCTGGATGGTATGAACTGAAGTTGGTGGTGTGAACTGAAGGATGGTGTAAACTGAAAGAGGAACTCATCTACTGTGCAGTGACATGGAATGCTCTTTATTCTGATTCAAGCCTGAGAATAGGGTATGATGAGGGAAAGTTATAACATCTGGAACTGTAACTGAGAATTCTCTATATTCTTTAAGGGCATGTCTAGACTACATCCCTCTTTCGAAAGAGGGATGTAAATTAGACAGATCGAAATTGCAAATGAAGCCGGGATTTGAATTTCCCATGCTTCATTTGCATAATGACATCTAGATGCGGTTCTTTCGGAAAAAAAAAAAACCCTCTGTACTCCTCTTTTGAAAGAGAGAAGTAGTCTAGACATGCCCTAGATGTTTACATTCTCTGCTTACTTCGTTACTGAATACACAAATTTTGTAGGTATTCTTATGGTTAGTGATGCAGAGAAACATTTAAGATATTATTTTAAAGCTATTGTTTAGTGCTACCAAGCATCAACCATATTCTATTAGCTAAATTATTTGAAGGTGCCCAGTGCATTATTTTTGTAGAAATTGGAACCTGGAAATTGTGTATAGATAGGTATCTAACTCAGGATTGTAGATTCATGCACTATCAGTGTCATCATCTGTTTTTTAAATCTAGTTCCCTAAATTATATGAGTAAATTCCCAAGGGAACAGTGTAAATAATATTGAAATCACTGATTTAACATAAGTAGGCATCTTACCATGTCTGAACTTAGGAGAGTATCATTGTAAAGGATTTTTTTTGTGATGATGACTTTTATTTTCCAAACAATAACATGTCAGAAGAACTGTTGAATTTGTTAGTTCTATAAATCTGTTACCTGCTAAATAATTAATGTCTTCAGATGATGCACCAAAACACTTGTTTCTAAAATTTTGTTTCATTGATTTTCATGTTGCTGTACAAGTAAGTGTCTGGATTTTCTTCAAATCAGCTCATCAGAAGGAGAGTTCAAGCAGCTTCCCTTGTTTGGATTGAGCTTTTACTTTGGTCTTTCTATGAATTCTGGTGACAGATATGCAGTGCTGTGTATATACTTTTGATGGGATTTAGAGGATATTTAAAGAATATAAACGTCACAGTTTGTATTCTGCTACATCACATCACTTTGTTGCTCTGTGTATGCTGTTAAGCCACCTATCATATTACTTTGTAGCCATTTAATCCTTTGCCTTCCTGTTACTTGTCTAACATGTCTCTAGATCTCTTATAACTAGAGGTGGCGGAGAATGAAGGGAAAATTATTAGTGGACATGTTTTGTTACAACTGAATTATTGTTTGATCTGATTTTTTTGTTCTGTTATCTTTTCTGGGAACATTCATGCAGATGAATTTTTTTTATATGAATACCATGAAAGGAACTTTTATTCATGTAAAAAATGTGCATACAAATCCTCCAACATAGCTTTATGTATTTGGGAATGAACATAGTATTAGAAGGGAGGAAGAGACAAGGAATATGGGAGAGTCAGTAATTTTCAAAAAATAAATGAAATTAAGTGATCCTTGAGATCTTTCTTAATTGGTCCAGTAAAGCAGAAATCCCACACGCACATTCCTCCCCTGCATCAGCAGATAAGGGAACTTTATGGGGCAGTGGTGAAAGGGCAAGTGTCCTAGCAGCGGGGAGAGAGACACTCACCAAGGGGACAGTTGATAGCTCCTTCCTCCTTCTGGTGCCCAGTGGCCATCTGGGAGGCCATCAGGATTTAGTCCAGTGGAGGGGCCACGTGGAGCCACTTTTGGCTCCTGTTCAGCAAAGAAAAGGTTATTAACTAGCTTCCAGCAGAAGCAATAGCAGTTCTCCAGATGCAGAAAGAGGGTCTATTCTAGGGGAGATAGAAGCTGCCCCCCTGCAGAGGTGATACATCTGCTCCCCATCTAAACATGTGGGCTATGTCTTCTGTGGAATCATAGGACTGGAAAGAATCTTGAGAGGTCATCAAGTCCAGTCCCCTGAACTCAAGGCAGGAACAAGCACCATCTAGACCTGTGGTGTCCAACCAGTTTTGAAGCAGTAACCACATTCAGCTGGCCAAATAGACACATTGTTCAAGCCAACTAACAGCACTCAACCAGCCAAATAGCTACATGTGGCTAGTGGCTAGCGTGTTGGACACCACAAATCTAGACCATCCCAGACAGGTGTTTGTCTAACCTTGTCAAGGCTGTTCCCCAGTCTGGCACTCCAAGTGCTGAAGGTGGGGGCCCGCAAGAGATCTTAAAAATAATACCTTGCCTCTATAAGGCTTCTGCTTTAAAAAAAAAACAAAACTCCCCAAGGTTACTGATCCTGGGAGATAAGCTGCCACCAGCAAGTGATACAACTCTTTTCTTCTTGAATCCAAGAAGAAAGCACTTGGAACTTCTTCCAGAGGGGTACTCCAAGCTCCTTTTTCAAGCTCTCTTGTGGTAAAGAGAAAACAAACTGCAATCTCTGATAGCTGACCTCTGAGACTTAGGCATGCATACACAGACCTCCTGTTACCTTCCAGGACACAAGAATCAAATCATCACCTTAACAAAGGTGATTTTATTAACAGAACAAAAAGATATACTTGATAAAGCATACTTGATTGCTAGGTTTTACAGAGCAACGGAGAAAATAACAGATGAAAACACAGAAAAAATTATATCTCTGGGCGACAGCTTAGATACAGTATATGGGGGGGGGGGGGAAAGGGCACATGGCTTTAGGACAGAGAAGTTTAACCAAACAACAAAACAAAGAAAATAACCTGATCATGTCTAAATAGACATTCTGTTCCCTATCTACTCACATGTTTCAAGATCTAATCCATTTCCATGCCCAGTGTTCTTTGTAGGCATGGTAGTTTTGCCTGGTTCAGTTCATCTTGTTCCCCCAGATCCTGTCTTAAAACTCTCACAAAGAAGAGAAAGCAAGCAGGGTTTCTTTTATTACAAAACTCAACACCTTCCCCCATTGGCTCTCCTGGCTCCCTGCCAACACCTCCTACCTATGTGAGTTTAACCTTTTGGTTACTTTATGCTGGGATGTTCAGAGGCCAGTACTCCTCCTATCCATCACAAACCTGCTCTTAAAAATCTCCAGTGATGGGAATTCTACAACCTCCCTAGGCATTTTTTTCCAGTGCTTAACCACCCTGGCAGGAAGCTTTTTCCTAATGTCTAATCTAAATGTCTCCTTTGCTGTATTTTAAGCCCATTGCTTTTTGTCCTATCATCAGAGGTTAAGAAGAATAATTTTTCTTCCTCCTCTTTGTAACAACCTTTTTGGTACTTGAAACCTGCTATCATGTCCCCTCTCAGTCTTCTCTTCTTCAGATTAAAGAAACTCAGTTCTTTAAATCTTCCCTCATAGGTCATTCTTTCTAGACCTTTAATAATTTTTATTGCTCTTCTCTGGGCTTTTTCCAATTCATCCACATCTTTATTAAAATGTGACACAGAACTTCACACAATACTCTAGTTGAGGCCTAATCAGTGCTTATAGCACTCCTGTTAATACGTCCCAGAATGATGTTTACTTTCTTTGCAACAGTATTACACTGTTGTTTCATATTTTTCTAGTGGTCCACTGTGACCCTTAGATCCCTTTCTGTAGTACTCCTTCCTAGATAGTCATTTCCCATTTGTATGTGTGAAACTGATTGCTAATTCTTAAATGGAATACTTTGCATTTATCCTTATTGAATTTCATCTTATTTCCTCTGACCATTTCTTGTTGTCTAAATCATTTTGAATATTAATCCTATCCTCCAAAGCACTTGCAGCCCCTCCTATCTTGGTATCATCCACAAACTTTAAGTGCATCCCTATGCCATTATATAAATCATTGACGTTATTGAACAGAACTGGACTCAGAACTGATCCCTGCAGAACCCCTTGTTATGCCTTTCCAGAATGACTGTGAACAATTGATAACTACTCTCTGGGAACAGTTATCTAATCAGTTATGCTCCCACCTTATAGTAATTCCATCTAGGTGGTATTTGCTTAGTTTGTTGCTGAGAAGGTCATGCATATCTGTATCAAAAGCCTTAGTTAAGTCCAGATATACCACATCTACCTCTTCTCCCCCTCTCCATCCACAAGATTTGTCTAAGTAATTTTAACTTGTTCTTCCCCTACTTTAGCTACTGAACTTACACCATTTTCACTGGCATTCTCTTATGTCATATCGCCACCAACCTTCTTGGTGAAAACTAAAACAAGGAAGTAATTAAGCACTTTTGGCATTTCCACATTTTCTATTATTGTTTTTCCTTCTTCATTGAGTTACAAGTCTATGCTGTCCTGGGTCTTTCTCTTGCTTCTAATATATTTGTAGAATGTTTCCTTGTTGCCTTTTACATTTCTAGCTAGTTTATCTTACTTTGTGCTTTGGCCTTTTTAATTTTGCCCTACACACTTTTGTCATTTATTTATAATTTGACCTAGTTTTCACTTTTTGTAGGACTCCTTTTTGGTTTTTAGATCTCTTGGTTAAGCCAAGTCTCTTGCCATACTTCCTGTCTTTCCTGTGTAGTGGAATAGACTGCTCTTTGTGTCCTTAATAATGTCTTTTTGAAAAACAGCCAAATGTCTTCAATTGTTTTTGTTCTTAGATTTGCTTCCCAAGGGATTTTTACTTACCAACTTCCTGAATTTGGTAAAGTTTGTCTTCTTAAATTCTATTGTCTTCATTTTACTCTTCTCCTCTCGTACCATTCCTTAGAATTATGAACTCTGTCCTTTCATGATCACGTTCACCCAAGCTGATGTCCACTCTCAAATTCTCAACCAGTTCCTCCCTATTCATGAAAATCAATTCTAAAACAGCCTCTTCCTTAGTAGCTTTCTTTACCATCTGGAATAAAAAATTGTCCCCAATACATTCAAAGAACTTGTTGGATAATCTGTGTGCTACTGTATTATTTTCCCAATGGATGTCCATGTAGTCGAAGTCTCCCAACACCAAGTTCTGTGCTTTGGATGATTTTGTTTGTTTGAAAAAAGCCTCATCTACCTCCTCTTCCTGGATAGGGGATCTGTAGTAGACCTGTACCATGACATCACCCTTATTTTTTTACCCCTTTTGTTCTTATCCAGAGACTTTCAATAACTCTGCCCCCTATTTGCATCTCAACCTCATTCAAATGTACATATTCCTAATATATTAGGCAACACCTCCTCCCTTTTCCCTGCTTGCCCATCCTGGGCTTGCTGTACTCTTTTATAGCAATATTCCAGTCATGCATATTATCCCACCAAATCACTGTGATGACAACTGTCACAGCTGTGCTTTTCAAATTCTTCCCCATACTTCTTGCATTAGTATACAGACATCTAAGATACTGATTTGATTTCTCCTGCCAGGTCTGACTTCTCTCCTTTATCCCCGCTATTACAGCCTGTACTCCCCACTATTTCTTATTCTTCTCCCAGGTCTCCATGTTTTTGACTTACTTATGGGCTTTGGTCACCTGCCCCTGTCAAGGCTAATTTAAATCCCTCCTCACTAGTTTAGCCAGTATGTATGTTCTTCCTCTTCCTCAGTAGAAGGAACCATCTCTACTTAGGGTTCCTCCTTGCTCAAACAGCATCCCTTGGTCAAGGAAGCCAAAGTCTTCCTGGCGACACCATCTTCACAGCATTCATGTCCAGGATGCATCTGTCTCTGACTGGGCCCCTACTTTTGACCAGCGGATCGAAGAGAATACCACCTTTGCTCTAAATTCCTTCACCCGTACTACCACATCCCTGTAGTCACTTCATACCTCACAGTATAATTAGTGTCCACATGGATGAGTAGCATGGAGAAGTAGTTGGAGGGCCAGATGATCATCAAGATTTGCTCTGTAATGTTTCAGATACAGGCAGGAAGTCTGCTTCCCCCCAAAGCCTCACATGCCTCTGCAGAATATATTCCACACCGCTCCTGGGTGGCCAACCCCATACTTTGAGAACCTCTTCTGTAGGGAAACTACTCTCCCCACACTCTCTGCCTGTGGAGCAGAAAGGCTAGGGACCATGCAGTGACTCTGTGGTGGCTAGGAAGGGCCCTGTATCCCTGGGTGGCTCTACCAGCATCAGGTTTATTGTCTTGGCCTCTGCTCATGTGCAGAAAGAGATCATTTGTGCACACACCTCCTCAGAATTTGGCTTCTAGTGGGCAGAGGGCAAAGGCTTTTGGGGCCTTTGCCAAGGGTACAACCAGGAAGCCAGCAGATTCTGTTCTATCCCTCCTTCCTCTACTCCCTGATGTGTGGTGGCAGGAGTCAAAGTATTGATAGCATGGGTTCCCTCCTGCAGGCAGGGGAAGGAACACTGTATCTTAATGGAGAGACGGAGAGTTGTGGTCTCAGTGGTAGGTAAGGATTCATTTGGGCAGCTTTTACATTTAATTGTGGACTTGGAGATGCAGTCTCCATACAAGAGAACATGCTCAGTCTTCACAGGAAGGGATCAGACAAGGCGCAGTGGCCTAACACAGGTGCAGAAGCAGAGTCACAAGAGGAGAGTAGCTTGGCAGGAGCCAAGTCAACAACAGGAATCATTCACTTTGAGGATGGTGGTTAGTCAGAGGAGTGCATTCCTCCTCAGTGGGGTCCTAAACCCTCATATGGGAGGTCCACAGGCTAGATTCAGGCTGTGTGTTTAAGGATATTGAGCGTCCAAGCTTCATTTAGGGTGGATGAGGATGACCATGAGTGGATGAGTAGGCCTGGTCTTCATTCCCATAACCTGCCAACAGTTCAGCAGACATCTTCAGGATGTGATAGTGGGTTCTCCAGCAATCTACGGATCCTGACGGGGGGAATTGCAGACCTTGGCCCTCAGGGACAAGGGTGACAGTACAGATTCCTCCTCATTTGGACACTTCACCCCAAGGGATACAAGGGTGACCTTGTAAAATCACTGGCATTGGTAGCCCATAGGTTGGGCAGGCTGGCTTACAAGAGTGGGACACTCTCAGAGGAAGGATGACACACACACGTTTGGTGTGGGACTGATTTCTTGCAAAGGAATATAGAGCAATTAGGAGTCCCTTTCCTTGCCAGTGATAACATTCCTAATGAAACCAGGCAGGAGATACAGCAGGTTACATCTGTAGAGCTTATATGGAGTAATAGTCTATCTGTTTAAGGGGTTAAGGAAAAGGTTGGAAAGGGAGACTTCTGAATGTATGTATCATGCTGTTCAGAGAAGAGCTGAGAGAGGTATGCAGGGTGAGGGTGGGGGGGAGGAAGAGGGAGGTAGACAAACATCCCAGACCAAAGGTGACTCAAACTCTTGAAATGGGCATCAGCCTTTTGCTTTACAGTAGAACCTCAGAGTTCCAAATACTTTGGGAATGGAGATTGCTTGTGACTCTGAACAAAACATTATTTTTGTCCTTTCAAAAATTCATAAATGAACATTGACTTAATACAGCTATGAAACTTTACTATTCAGAAGAAAATGCTGTTTTTAACCATGTTAATTTAATTGAACCCCACACACACACACAGTTTCCTTACCGTGTCAATTTTTTTCAGACTTTCTCTTTATTTTTAATAGCAGTTTGTTACACAAATTTCTCTATCTCTTCCATACTATAGGGATATACATCTTTACCCAATTCCTAGGGCTCAAGGTAAAACCCTGTTAATTTAAACACCCATCCTTACTCAGTTCCTAGGGCTCAGGGCGTAACTTCCTGTGGGTTTGCAGGATCTTTTGCAACTGAAAAAGCCTTACATGTTTATATTCTTATTCTCTGTTTATTGACAATTACCAAGCAAGCAAAGTACACATGCTAGGCATACAGAGTCATGCTTACCAATCCTGATAAAGGCAGGCAGACTTCCCCTGTTGGCAAGTCAAGGTCAGTCTCTCTGGATCTTAGCTGCTGCACGTCACGGTCATGCAGAGGAGTTCTGGCAGCTCTGGTCTTAGGCTGTGTCTTAGAGGTGAGTAGTTCTTCCAGGTCTTCCCTCCTGGAACTTGATAAACGTGACTCATGCTTATCTATACTTTAACCAATTATTTTAGTATAATTTTACTAACCAATCATAACATACTGTAATAGAGTTACCTAACCAATCATACCCCACCACCTTAGTTAATTTACACCTAGCAAAATTAATTATACAGCAGACAGAAACAGTTACAAACCAGACAGAGATCACACAGACAAACAATAGGAAAGTGAGGACAATTAATCATAGAATGGGTATTCCACAATCTCAACTATTGGTAAACATTTTCTTGCCAGACGAAATGCTGTTAACTCCGTTTTCTCTACCTATCTTGATATCTGTTTCTTTATCTGGTGACGGTGGGTGCCATTAGGACAGGATCTCCTTCTCACAGCCTGGTGTGACACTATTTTAATGCAATCCAAGCTTTACAACTTAATGGCTGCTGCTCTTCAGTCTGGCTGCAGAGGAAGGCTTTAGTTTAGGCCTTCCAATATGGCTACAGGACTTCCAATATGGCTATAGAAAAACCATATTGTTACAAGTTTACATTTAATGCAGTACCATATTTAAATTGCTTGTTTGCTATCTGTGGGAAAAATGCCAACACAGAACCAATTTAAATGTCCATTGAAATAGCACTAAAAATATGCTGCTACAATATGTACTGGCACTAGTCTTTATAATGACAAATTTTTTAAAAAGTGCTAAAACTTAACTTTACTGCATAAATATTACAGGATAAACTGTAGGCTTGAAAAAAAATCCTTAATGGTTCCCTGAGGTTTCTAACATTTTTTTGCTGCCAGTGTGCATAGTTCTTCAACCATCATTAGGTTTATCAGTGTGGCTTCAGGCTTTTGTTCAAGCTGGTAGCAAAGCAGTTTTCTGCTTGCATGTGTGGGATCTTCTTAGTGTGCTCACCCTCCTTCTTACAACTTTCTATCTGATGTCTGGTTGTGCTGTTCCTTGTACCAAATCAGTTATCTCATGATCGCTAAAAATAGGATGTCCATTCTCATGTTTATCTGTGTTTAGCCATTCCTGTTGTTTTTCCATAGTCATAGCCAAAAGCTGTTGCTTTTCAGAACCATTTAGTTGATTGATTTTTGTATGATCATTGGTTTCTAAATTATCTGGTTCAGTATAATCAATACATGGCCAGAGTTCATTCCAGGAGCCAATTTAGAGCCAGTCTCATTCCAAGACTCAAATATAGACAGCTCTTTGAAGTCAGCTGTTTATAAAAATTTGTGTAAGATTCAAATTCCATTGATCCTAGTAATAATCTCTGTAAGAGGTTTCACTTGTATCAATGGTTCGTATTTTCTATAATGCCATAGTCTGTTGGCAGAGTGAGGCTTATGATTACTAGCAAAAACAATAACAAATGTTTCCATCTTCTGTCAATAGTTTTTCAATGGCAGGATGAGATGGAGCATTATCCATCAGTAGCACAGCTCAGATAGGTAAAGTGGAACAAAGTGTTACAAAAAAAAGCTTTTATCCATCCAAGCACTGCACTGGCTGTGGTAATGGACAGGAAGAGCTGGCATAGTGACATTTGCAAAGCAGCAAGGCTCCACATTTTCATGAATGAACTAATGGGAGACTGAAATTCCCACTTGTGTTAGTAGTAGCCATCAGTGTGAACCAATCTTCACTGGGTTTGAAATTCTTTACCTATTTTTTTGGCCTGCCTGCCAAAGTGTTTGGAAGCAGGTGCCAGTAAAGGGCCTCTCATTACAGTTAAATTATTGGTCTGCAGTAAATTCATGCTGTTCATTAAATAATTGAACGTGTTGTAATGTAACAGTGGGTCTGGGGGCAGCGCTGAGAGGGTCAAATCAGGGCAAATTGCTTAGAAACTACTTACAGCACAAGACTGGAGTCCTCCTCTATAAGGCACCAATCCAGTCACAAAGAACACTTCAGCTGCCAATCTGACCAGCAAGAAGTCACACAAGCAATCCCCTTAGACACTCCAGCTTTACCTGTGCCACAACTAGCACTACTCCTTATACAGATGAGAAGTTATAAAAACCAAGCTCACCAAACCCAAACAGGTTCTACCGATCCCAAAGGACCAGCCACATTCCCAGGTCAATTGATACCTCAGATCTTACCCAAAAGAGCATGTGTACCAATCCTTTAGAATCTAAATGTTTATTAATAAAAGAAAGAAATGGTTGAGAGTAGAATTGTTAAAGAAAGCACATTAGATATATCAAACACCAAGTTCTTGATGCAGGCTCTTAGTGGAGATGTAATAAACTGCTATTTTAAACATCTCTGGAGAACATCCTATGTTAGGATGGGTCAACAGATCTTTCTGGGCTCTCTGACCTTAGCAAAGATGCATCTGAAGTTAAGAGCAGAATTGAAGACAAAGATGGAGGAACCCCAAGGATCCTTTTATAATTTTGCCCATGTGGAGGGAAATCCATTGTTCTCCGGAGTGATGGTACCTCCCAAAATGGAGCTGATCACATGATCAGCTAACCTGTCCATGTCCTTTTTATGCAAACAGCCATGTGGTACCTGCTGGTCTGGATATTCCCAGCAGAATTCCTCAGGTGTTTATTGGCAACACTTAAGGCCCATTGTTCATGCAGCACAGCTCTTCACTAAGTACACAGTAGGTGATTGATACCTGCTGTTGTCTCCCAGATACAAAACATTTAAAATACAAGTACAGAGCTCATATTCATAACTTTACATACAGAAATCATACATGTATATGAGCAGCACAAACAGAAGCAGCAAAGCATAAGCTCTCACTAAACACCTCACTTGGCTCACTTTGCACAGAATGTGGGCCAAACATACAACAGTGGATGCAATGATGATCTGCATTTTCCTATAAAATCCAATCACGTGACAGGTGTTTTTAAATTAACCAGTGTTATTTGAGTTAGCTGTCAGACTTCTTGCATCTCCAGCAGCTGTATTCCATGCCTATTTTGAACTGGCAGAGCCACCCGGGCTTGCTTTAAAATGGTCCTCACTTTTGTCTGGATATATTTCTTGGGAGAGTAACTTTGGGTGTGTCTAGACTACACTTTTTTTTGAAAAAAGTGGCCTTTTTTTGAAAAAACTTCCCCTGCATCTAGACTGCTGCCGCGTTCTTTCGAAAGTAAATCGAAAGAACGCGGCATTTTTTTCGACTGTGGAAAACCTTGTTTTACGAGGAAGAACGCCTTTTTTTGAAAGTGCTCTTTCGAAAAAAGGCGCTATGTAATGCAAACTGCTTTTTCGAAAGAGAGCATCCAGACGGCCTGGGTGCTCTCTCTCAAAAAGGCGGCTTGCTTTTTCGAAAGTACTGGCTGTAGTCTAGATGCTCGTTTTCTTCGAAAAAGCCTCTTTCAAAAGAGGCTTGCAGTCTAGACCCGTGGTCACCAACCTGTCGATCGCGAGGCGTTTGGGCACCCCCACGCCCCATTTTCCCCCCAACCCCGAGAAACCCCACTACCTATCTCTAGTGTAGTGCTGGCTTCCCGCGGGGTGGACGGAAGTCCTGTCTGAAGCCCGTGTCACTTCCGGGGGTTCCGGAAGTGCGCGGGCTGCTTCCCTCCCACAGCTCTGTTGCGTGCTGGGGGAGGGGGCATCGGCCCTGGAGGAGGAGTGCGGCGGCTTCCCTGCGCCGCCGGAGGGGTGAGTCGAGCGCAGGGGTTTCCCTGTGCCACGGGAGCGGGGATCGGCCCCGGGGTTTGGCTGCGCTCCGGGAGGGGAAGGGGTTGGCCGGGCCGCGCCATGGGAGGGGGGTTTGGCCCCGGAGCAGGCGCCGCGGGTTGGCTGCGCTGTGGGAGGAGGGGTAGGCCGGGCCGGGCCGCCATGGGAGGGGGGTTTGGCCCCAGGGCAGGCGCCCGTGGGGGTTTGGCCCTGCCGCAGGGGGGAAGGGGTTGCCCCCGTGGCAGGCTCCCGTGGGGGTTTCAGCCCCAGGCAGGTAGGCAGGCAGGCAGGCAGGCAGGCACGCACACATGCGCAGGGTTTCCCTGCGCCATGGGGGGGAGGGAGATTCGGGCCCAGAGGAGGCACGTGCTGGCTTCCCTCGGGGGGGGGGGAATCCTGGGAGGAGGCAGATGCAGGGGACTCTCTGCTGCCACTGGCACCCTGTCCCCACTCCCTGCTCCCCTGTCCCCAGCTACAGAACTCTGTCCCCAGCTACAGAACTCTGTCCCTGCTCCCGTCCCCAGCTACAGAACTCTGTCCCCACTCCCCTGTCCCCAGCTACAGAACTCTGTCCCCATTCCCGTCCCCACTCCCCTAACTCTGTCCCCACTCCCCTGTCCCCAGCTACAGAACTCTGTCCCCACTCCCCTGTCCCCAGCTACAGAACTCTGTCCCCATTCCCGTCCCCACTCCCCTAACTCTGTCCCCACTCCCTGTCCCCAGCTACAGAACTCTGTCCCCACTCCCTGTCCCCAGCTACAGAACTCTGTCCCCATTCCCGATCCACCACTCCCTAACTTTGTCCCCACTCCCTGTCCCCTGTGCCTACAGAGACTCTGTTCCATTCTCCGTTCTCCTACTCCCGAACTCTGTCCCCACTCCCCTGTCCCCAGCTACAGAACTCTGTCCCCATTCCTGTCCCCACTGGCACTCTGTCCCCTGCTGCAGAACCCTGTCCTCTGCCCTCCCAGCACCCTGTTCCCTCTCCCCTGCCCCCAGCCGCAGAACTCTGTCCCCACAAAATGTATAATTATAAATGTTTCATTTTAGATTTAAATAGCATGAATAAAAAACAGACCATTTATTTCATAACTATAAACACATGATTTTAATTTTATATATTGCATAATTTAAAAATAAACTGTTTATCAGAGTGTGTAAGTAAGGGCTGGGGATAGCAAGTGATGGACAGGAGGAGAATAGAGAGGGCAGGGCTTCAATGAAGGGGTGGGGCTTCAAGGAAGGGGCGGGGCGGTAGATCTTCGCCTGTTCTGAGATTTAAAAAGTGATCTTGGGTGTAAAAAGGTTGGAGACCGCTGGTCTAGACGTAGCCTTAGTCTTTTCTGTAACCACGCAGCTTATAGCTGAGCCTTTTGATCTTTCCTGTGCAAAACACAGATGTATTGCATTAACAAAAAGTAGCAGGTTTGTGAACAATACACAAGGATTTTACTGATCACACTGTCTTTGACTTCTTTTGCAGATAGCTTTATTTTTTCCTGTTTTTTTTAAATAACTGTGACAGTTGATTTCCCAATACCATATTCTGCTACTATGTTGCTAATGCTAACACTGTTGTGTTAGCCATAAAAGACTATTAGCCAGGGGATAAAATGGTGTCCTTGGCCTCTGTTTGACAGAGGCTGGAGAGGGATGGCAGGAGACAAAGCGCTTGATCATTGTCTTCGGTCCACCCCCTCTGGGGCACCTGGTGCTGGCCACTGTCGGCAGACAGGATACTGGGCTAGATGGACCTTTGGTCTGACCCGGTACGGCCGTTCTTATGTTCTTATGTTCTTATGTCAATTTTTTTAAATAATTCTAGCTGTGTCAACTGAAAGTGAGACACATTTGCACTTCCCATTGCCTGCTGTTTTGCTTAGTCCTAGAGGGTTGGTATTTGGGGTTTTTTTGGGGGGTGTATTTCTTTTTTTTAATCTTTGCTGTTGCCTGATTGCATACTGCTCTTTCGAAATTAGTTGTGCAATTGATGAATCAGTTTGTAACTCTGGTGTTTATATCTCTGAAGTTCTACTTTACGTGAGCATAATTTTGTGAGAGAAGCCCAGAGACGTATATGTCCTTCCTCAAGTATTAGGACTTAATGGTAAGGACTTTTGCTAAATATGGTGGAATAGCATATTTAAGATATGATAGGAAATGTAGAGGTCAGCATCTGAGCCTCATTTACTTTGATGGGTAAAATAGACCAGGAACTTGAGCTTGGAGGTATAACTCCTTATCACCTTGCCCAGCTGGCCTTCACAGGCAGCAGGTTGCTAGTGCCAAAACCATGTTTTCAAAATTTGGCTATAACAGCTAGTGTATATATTTTGCATTGATGATGGGAAATGTTTTCATACCTGAGAGAGGAGAGTGAAGGTAAGCAGATGTTCTTTCCAGAATGTCTTATTCTACCACTCCCCCACACCCACACCCACACCCACCCACCACACACACTTACTTGGAAAGAACTGTATCGTCTATCCCTCCCCATTTCTTATTATATGTGTGCTGTATAATACCAGTCAAAATGTAGTTTGTAGCTTTGCTCAGCATACAGGTCATTTTAGAATTATGCAGTCTCTGACTGTTAATACACAAACCAGACCCATAAATTGTATCTCTGCTAGCACCAGACAGTGTCATCCTTAATTATTCCATGTACGTGATGACACATGTAGTATCACACAAGCATAATGTTTCAATGCTGAAGAGACTTGCAATGATTTATAGTTAAAATAAGGTCCATATAATTTAAACTAAATAAATCTGACAGCACTACCATTTTTCATTGTGCTTTGATCTACAGATTCACTCGAATGGATACTTCAGCCTTACTGAAACCTGGGGGCAAAAACAGATGGCCAGTTACTGGCATCAGGGGACTGTTCCACCCCTTTATGTTTTAATTGGTTGTGTCCTGCTTCTACAATGACAGGGAGATTCAGTCAGGTCCTCCACTGAAGAGCTTTTGTGAGGAAAATTCCACCACTTTAATTCAAATTTCAGATTTACAGTTCAGCTCAGTAACATGGTTGCTGGTCATATCTCAGGGCCATATGTTCATTTTGGGGTGATTTTCTTCTCAATATTGCTTTCCCTTTTGAGGCAGCAAAGTAGACTAGGAGACATTTTTAAAAAATCCTAAAATTCCATAGGCCTACTTATCATATCTCATGTTTTTGTTGGGATATATAAAAATTAATAGGGGTCTGGGATAGCTATCCATTAATGGCTAAAGGGGTCCAGCCAGCACAGGCATTGCCCATTAAGCATGTTTTCCCCCCTTTGTCCTTGCAGCCTAGAAAGATAGTTGCACTGAATAGTGTCTTTGTTTTGTCATCTTTCTTGCTCTGCAAAAACACTTTCAGGGTCAGAGCTCTTTCCCCCCACCCTGTAAGATGTTGATTAAGACAGTATGTAATCCTGATTTAACTAAAAACCAGTAAACAACAGAGGCAGGTATAACTGTGTTCATCACCTGCTTATTAATATTCATGGTATGGGAGTTAACTTTGCTAAATAAGGATTTAGGGAAAGTAGTGATAGATGTGTGAAATAACATACTAAAATGAATAAAGGAGCGTAACTGGTGCCAAATCATTGCCACTCGGAACGTTGTGTTGGGGGTCCGAGGAAAATGTGCATCAGCAATAAAGTAGTTATTTTACCCTATCCACTCCTGGGTCACCTGTTTCTTCTCTAAGGCTTTTTCTTCACTGCGAGTGAAGAGGAAATGTACCAAACTGTTAGGCTTCGTCTACACTGCCAGTTTTTTCCTGCAGAAAATATGCTAATGAGGGAGTCATTAGCATAAGTCACCATCTCATTAGCATATTTTCTGCCATTTCTTTTTGCGCAAGGGTTTTTGGGCGCAAAAAGAAGCAGTGGACTCTTTTTTGCGTAAAAAACCCCCAAACATCCACACTCCTGCTTTTTGTGCAAAAAATATGCTAATGAGATTGAGACTTATGCTAATGAGTCCCTCATTAGCATATTTTCTGCTGAAAAAACTGGCAGTGTAGATGAAGCCTAACGGTTTTGGAACATTTTCTCTTCCTTAAGTGCTCCCAGTCTTCTCCCTTGAGGTCAATGCTCAGATGACATTTTGAAGTGCCATCTCCTGTTTGTGTAGACCAGTGTTTCCCAATTTTATTTGGCCATGGAACCCTTTTGAACTCGAAAGAATTTTGCGGAACCCCTGACTGACTGCGCTAAGTAGTAACATCATCGTCCCCACTCTCTGGCTAAGCTGACATTACACAGGGACACTTATCGTGGCAAACACAAATGAAAATTGTTTTCAATAAAATTAATAAATGAATGAAAATTCCATTCCATTACAATAATTCAGGTACCCCTATTTTCACTTCACGGAACCCCGGCGTTCCGTGGAACACCATTTGGGAAACACTGGTGTAGACTGATTAGGTTAACTAATAAAGAAACAGAATTTGTAATACATAATTGGGTAACTGGTCACACTGCTCACATAGTAAATCCCAGATATCAACTATTCAAAGGAGTATTTGCTACAAGCCATTTAAAATAGGACCAAATGCATTTCTAAATCCTGTTAGACTAATATGAATAATGGACTAGTCTTCAAGTGATGGTCCAGTTGCATTCCACTGATAGTTATTTGCACGTGCCCAGAGCCAGAGCTCTCCAAGAGGTAGTCAAGGGTGCTGTTTTGAGAGAGTGGGGTGGGGGAGGGGGACAGCAGTTGTGCATACTGGGATGTGGCTTGCTTTTCTTCCCATTCACCTGACAGTAAGGGAGCGAGGGGAAAGTACATGGCTTCTGTGCATGCCTCTCACTCCTGGCTGGTGAAGGGAGGGGGCAGAGGAGTAATTCACAGAACCCAAGTACTTTCCCCTCGCTCCCTTATCGCCAGGGGAACAGGAGGAAAAGCAAGCCACATCCTGATATGCACAGTTGCTGCCCCCCCTGCTCTCCCAAAGCAGCTCCCTTGCAGGTAGTGTCCATCAATCTGCATGTGCACCCTCATACTGCCTGATGGTTTCACCTGAGGTGATAAAGGGTAGGGAAGACTAGTTGCGCCTTCTGATCCTTTTCACCACTGCACAATCCAAGTTGGAGCTTTTGCTTTTTTCTTAGTGATGCACTTTTAGCTTTACAGAAAATGAGTTTTTTATTCATGAACATAGGTTTTTGGGGATTTTTTTTGTAGTAGTTTCTTAGGTTTAAGGACTTTTTGGTGCTGCTTTGGTGGTTTCCTGCCAAGATCCCATTCCCTCCCTCCCCCAGCACTCAAGTGTGGGTATTGGATTATGCTGGAGATGCTGGGATTCAAGATCTGCACCTCTTGCCGTTGCTTGTTTTCTATCAGCGGTGAGCGATGCTGTGTGTACTGTTGGGGGAAAGCCCACATGCAATCCAGGTGCAGTATGTGCCTTTCCTTCCCTGCATGTGCCTAGGAAGGGTGAGCTGTCCACCAAAAAAAGCCCCTCATGGAGATTGCCATGGGCCGCGTTTGAATCATGGCCTGGTAATTCCCTTATATATCAGTCTGAGCAGTCCTGGAGTGTGCCTCTTACCACAGAATCCCAGTCCAGTTCCATCTGTACTACTGCTATGGATCCCACACTGGAGCTTAGCTATGAGTCATGGAAAAATTGACATAAGCATGGCAGTAAGTCAGATCCAAGAAAGATGCTGAATCATCCATGAGTTCTAGCCACCAAAGAGCAGCGCATTCCAAGGCCCACAAGAGCAATAAAGTTGCATGGCTTGCTGGATCCATCAGTCTCAATTGTTGAACAGCATACCCTTCCTGCAACGGTTCTGTGATGTTTTGTGAATCATCAGTCCTAAGACAGATTCTCATTCTAGATCCAGTTGGGAGACTTGAATGTATTCCTGGACCTCATTAATTGTTGCCTTGGGGAGATGAGGACTCTTTGTGCTCTGCTCCACTTTCCTGGTAAAAGGGGCTCCTCTCCTACATTGGATCTGACACCCTGTTATGTTTCTGCAATGCACACCTTTTGTCAGCTTCATTGGCACCTCCTTTTGTACAGGGCTCTGGTTTCTCCAAGTCAAAGGGCTTCATGGTGCATCACTTCCCTTCCAAATGCACAACTATCTGAAGGTCCTGATGGCATCATGGCAATACCTTCCAGTGCCTCTGCTCAGGAACCACTGGTACCTAGCTCCATGACCACCGATGCTGGAGCATCAGGATCGACAAGTTTGTACATATTGGAGCTCATGGCCCCAATATCCACTTTCAGAACCATCCTGCTCCATCCAGGAGAAGTCCCCTATTTTACTGCCCTACCCTTCATCAAGTAGACATTTGGAACTGGGGAATATGATCAGAGCTGGGCTAAATTTCTTTTGTTGTCCCCGGACATGGTTGTGGTGTGGATGCCTTTCTCTTTCCCGATGACTGTCATCGATTTCAGGAGCTGCTAAGAATACCTAATGCTTTTCAAATTCCATTGAAAGAAGTGCAGGCCAGACAGTACCAACTGCTGATATTTTGCTTGCATCAGTATCTGCTAGAGTGGTTCTCTCAATCAACAATACTATTCACTGACTGGCACGTACTGTGTTGTGGTGTAGTGCGGGTGCTGTCTGCTCTGTATCCCAGGGTCCCCCTGTGTTGTGATGTGTGATTCCCACTGACTCACCCACATGTTGTGATGTAGTGTCAGTACCTTGCTGGTTGCTATGCTTGGGCAGTGGGCTGTGGAGGACCCCCACGGGCAGTTGTCTATAAGCATGGCCCAGCAAGAGGGGCCTCAGGACAGTGGCCAAACCGGTTCTACTTGTTAAGGGAAGAGACGGGACAAAGGAAGTGTGTGCTTGGGGAAGGGTCAGTCTTGGGCTGGAATCATGGAGGAACCAGTGTAAGGAGAGGGCTGGAATCCAGGGGCCTAGAGACCCCATCTCAAGGGGTCTGAGGTATCCTGGCCCAGAGTCCTGTAAACACATCACATCTATGCTGTGCTGTATCCTGGAGAAGCAATAAACCCCCTCTAGTCTACTGGCTGGCGGAGTCTGTTCTTGCTGCTACGGGGATGCAGGATTGGGGGAACTCCGACTGCGCCGTCACAGTGGCGTACCACAATCATGGGTACCCCAACCATAAAGGGGCTGAAAGTGTGTCATCTCCAAGAGGTCTGAGTTTCTGTTCTTCTTTGAGTGATGTCCCCATGGGTGCTCCATATTGGTGATGGGTGGTCCCTGGAACTGCAGATCGGAGTTTTTTGACGCAGTTGTCAGTTGGACTGTGCATGCGCAAAAGGTGCCTCATGCCGTTCGTGCCTTGATACCTCACTTGTGCAACCCAACCCCACCTTCGGTTCCTTGCTTACTGCCCTGAGTCGCAGGCAGAGCTCATCTCTTGCCTCAGGCATTTTCTCCACATGCAGTTAATTAGCGTAGTTTGTTGTTTCTTAGAATAGTTAGCAGTTCTCGTTATTGGTTAAGTAGAGAATTTCGTCTGAGGGGAGCTGCGGGGCAGCGGCGGCACTCTGACTGAAAAGATAAGCTACTTGATTTATTTTCCTCTCTATACTCTTCCCTCCATTTCCCCTATAAAAAAATTAAATTAAAAATTAAGAGTGAAAAGGAGGAATGAAAAAGGCAACCACAAACAGGGGCCCATCAGCGATACCATGCTGGGCTCACCAAGATTTAAAAAGTACGACTCATGTAATGAACCCATGCCGGTTTTGGATGGTCATGCATCCTGTATTCGCTGCATAGAAGAGGCTCTCTCATGTACCTCAGAAATTTGAACATTGCCGTAGCCTGACAGCCCATGCTAGAAAGGATAGGGTGCTTCAGCTCTGAATGATTTTATTTGAGAAGGCTATCCAACCCACAGATGAGACACAGCCCCCACCTCAGCTGGAGACATCAAAGGAAAGATTGGCCTCACCTCTACCACATGAGGCCTCAAAGAAGAGAGCTTCTCTTGCGAAGTGTCTCCGTCCAATTCTGTCTCCCAGAGTTAGCAGAGGAGATGCACTGGGCACTTCTGGTACTGTGGTGCCAAGACCATCTACTGGCACCACCTCCTCAGGCTCTTGCATATCCTTGGTGCCAACACAAATATCCTCAGCACCAGAGGGGTCTCACAGACAACCTTTGGCACTGGCTCCTCTGAAGTCTCAGGACCCTGTACCAGAGAAGCCATTGGCACCGTCAGCCAAGCAGCCCCCCTCTGCAGGTCATCAGTGCTGCCTCCAGCCTCTGCAGCACTGGCCTGAGTGCCGCTGCCAGCACTGCAGCCTGCACTGGTGCATGACCGCCTGCATGGTGAGGATTCAGTACTGCCAAGACAGGCTCACGAATCACCAGTACTGGCCAGACATGAAACCTGCCGTGCTTCCCTTCCGCCATCCAGGGAACATTCCCCGATGCTGTTCTCTCCATATGCTTCTCTGGGCTCCATCAGATTCTAATCCCAGTGCTTGATTCCATCAGATCCCCATCCCCAGTGCTGTCTGAGTGCTCTGCCTTTGCAGATGATGACCAGTTCTGTCTTCTCCTCACAGAACTCCTCCCCTACTGCATCCAGACACTATTACAGCCATTGACAGACCCCGCCACCTACCATACTTCTCTCACTGGCCATACCCACCCCATTGGCCTCCATGGAAGTCCTGGGGCCCACGTAGACACTGTTCCATGGTGGCATCCACCCCGGCTAAGAGACCTCCACCAACTTCACACTCTCACATACTTCCAATCACAGTGGATTTGGAGGGGGAGGGCCAGATTAAAGATGTGGAGCCTGAGATGCATGCTCCCGGGGATTCACCCACTGATAACTCTTCATCATCACCTGATCAAGTGGTGATCCCAGAGGACACATGTCCTGTTGATGACTTGAAACAATTTCAAGCCCTTTTTAAGAAAGTGGCTGTTAGCCAAGAGGTTCTGGGAGGTTAAAGAAAATCAACACTACCTTCTGAAAAATATCCATCCTACCTCACAAGGAAAGATCACATTGCCTATTGATGAGGCCATGATGGAGGTATCAGATGAGATATGGCAAACTCTTGCTTCCATCCAGCTGATGTGCAAAAGAGCCAACAGGAAGTATTTTGTCTCTCCTAAGGACCTAGACTTCCTTTTTCCCACCCTAACTAAACTCCTTGGTTGTGGATGCAGCAAAACACTGAGCCAAGACTCCACATTTTAGGTCAACACCCAGGTATAAGGAACATGAGAAATTGGATCTTTTTGGAAGAAAATTATACTCCTTCGACATTCTTCAGCTCCAAATTGTGAACTATTCAGCGCTCTTAGCCAATCATGATTTTGATAACTATGGAACATCTACCAGACTCTTAAGAGACCCATCCCTAAGTCTATAATCCATGATGGGCATACAGTTATGCACATGGCCTTGCAGTCTTCACTCGATGTGGCAGACAATACTGCTAGGGCAACAGGACCTTCAGTCTAAGGTGGAGGCTCTCCCACTTGACAAACAAAAGCTGTTCACCGCCAACACTGATGAAAAGCTGTTCACCGCCAAAAGCTGTTCACCGCCAACACTCATGTACTACACTCCATATGGTTGGCATGTATACGCCACCATATCAACAGAAACGCTATACCCCCATACAAGAAGAACAGGGATAGCTACTACAGCCAGCCGCAGCAGAGGTCGTACAACTACACTCTGTCCACCCCAATCACACTCCTCCATTTCTCAGGTGACTAAATAACACATTTGAGAATTTGGTTGAGGATCTGCCTGACCTCCCCATGAATCTAGTGCCGACAAATCAGTATAATCTTTTCGTACACACACTATGTCCCTTTTCCCAACACTGCTACTCCATAACATTGAATCAATGGGTTTGGAAATTATCCGTACAGGATATTCCATTCTCTTAAACTCACTTCCCCTACCCTTCCTCCTACCCCATCTCTCTTGAGGGACCCCTCCCACAAGACTCCTCTCCGACAAGAAATCGACTGCCTTTTTTACCTAAGGGCAATAGAGAGGGTTCCCGACACCTGTTAAGGAAGGGATTTTTATTCCAAATACTTCCTGACCCAGAAATGCAGCTGGAGACCCATATTATATCTCCACAAATTAGAGAAATTCCTACGCAAACAGTGATTCAAGATGGTTACACTGGCATCAGTTATTCTGGATGAAGGGGACTGGTTCGCAGCCCAAGGACCACTTCTAGTACAGAGGCCTCCCCTTCGGCCTATCCTCCACTCCCAGGTTTTTTCAAAGGTCCTGGCAGTGGTGACAGCTTATCTTTGGCGACAGGGGGGTAGTGATGTTTCCTTATTTGGATGATTGCCTCATAGAGGGTCGATCACAGGCAGAGGCAACCGACATGGTCTGGAAAACCAAACACTTATTTCACTTTATTTCACTGTCTGGGACTCCTGATAAATGAACAGAAGTCAACTTTGGGTCCCATTCAGGGCATCAAGTTATTTGAGGCTCGTCTCGATTCTTTATCTACTCAAGCTTACCTACCACAACAATGGTTTGCAGTGCTACACGATCTTGTAGCCATGTTATTTGTGAGCCCTTTCACCACTGTACATACCTGCCTCCAGCTGATGGTGGAGTGCACTTACATTGTGCAGTTTACACATCTCCACTGCTATGCCTTTCAGCATTCGCTGGCATGAGTCTACACGCTGTCCTGCCACCCACTTCACAAACCAGTTACCATTCCAAAGGTATTGGACTCTCTCAAATGGTGGACGTTACCTGACAACCTTCTTGCAGGTGGTTCTTTCCACCAGCCAGAAACAATAGTGCAAATTACTACTGATGCCACCTCACTGGGCTGGGGCGCATACCTGCAACACCTCTCCACTAAGGGCAGGCAGTTGCCACACACAACCATACTACACATCAGTCTCCTCAAACTCAGGGTCATGAGGCATGCATGCACACACTTCATTCCCAACATTACCAACTGCGTTGTCCACATACTTACAGACAATATGATGACCATGTTCTATGTAAATAGGCAGGTCGGTGCCTGTTCCTGTTACCTTTGTGTGGAAGCCATCTGTTTATGGAATTGGTGCATTTGCCACAGTCACCTTAAGAGCCTCATATTTCCCAGGTGTGAACAATGTCATGGCGGATGTATTGAGCTGCAACTTCTCCACCAACTGTGAGTGGGAGTTACACCCATCAGAGCTCACCCCTGTGTTCTATCAATGGGGCTATCCATCTGTTGGAATACCAAGTGTTCTCGCTTCTCTTCCTGTGCCAGGGATCGTTGTGGGACACCTTCCTGATGAATTGGAGTGAACTGCTGCACGCTTTTCCACCAATCCCAGGTCCTGTGCAAGATTCACTCTGATGGGGCCCAAGTCATCTTGGTAGCCCCCTCATGATCCAGGCAGGCCTGGTTTCCATACCACCAAAGCATGTCGCTAAAACCACCGTATCCGTTTCCTCACCATCATGACCACCTATCTCAGAACCAGGGGAAACTACTCCACCCTCAGACTCACATCGTTCACCTACATGCGTGGCTCCTATCTGGTTCCATGGGTCTGAATCCCAATGTTCTGAGCAAATGAAATCTGTTCTCCTTGATAGCAGGACGCCATCTACCAGAATTCCTTACCTATAGAAATGGAAGTGGTTTTCTTCTTGGTATCAACAGGCACACATCGATCCCCGCACAGCTCCTCTTTGCTGTGTCCTGGACTATATATTACATCTAAAGACTGAGGGGGTCTATGTGTTCTTCCAGCAAGATGCATCTGGTGGCAAAAGCGTCCTTTCATGACCAGGTGAATGGATCATCTCTTTTTGCACATCTTACAATGAGGAGATTTATCTGGGGTCTCCTGAATCTTTACTCTCCCCCCCCCACACACACACACGGTTCCAGCGCCATCATGGGCCTTGAATTTGGTGCTTCATTGCCTTATGCGACCCCCTTTTAAACCCATGACTGTGTCCACTGAGCTGAAGGTGCTATTCCTGGTTGCCATTACCTCTGCCAGGAGTGTCAGCGAGATAGGGGCGTTAGTGGTCGACCCACCTTACACAGTCTTCTCAAAGGACAAGGTGACTTTATGGCCACATCCTACATTTTTGCCTAAAACTGGTACTTCATTTCACAACAATGAGCTCATAGTTTTGCCTGCTTTCTTTCTGAAACCTCACACTTCCCCCAAGGACGCGATGCTTCATACTCTAGACATTTGACGAGCATTGGCCTTTTACATAGACAGGACTCATATTTTCTGCAGATCTGTTTGTCTTTTTGTCTCTATCGCAGAGCGTTCGCAGGGTATACCAGTCTCGACCCAGAGAATCTCCAGATGGATATCGTCCTGTATAGTACACTTTTATTCCTTCCGGAATAGGGTGCTCACATCTCCACCAAGAGCACACTCTACTCTTGTGAGTGCCATCTTCTACCTTTTTGAACAGTGTGTCCCTCAGGAACGAGGCAGCAATTTGGTCATCTGGCCACACCTTAGCTAGGCATTATGCCATCATGCCTCAGCTTGCAGCTGATACAAGGGTGACTACATTGGTGTTATCCTCAGCTGCCAAACAGTGACTCCAAGTTCCACCATCCATGCTGATTGCTGCTGTGTAGCCACCAACAGTGAAGCACCCCCGGGGACATCACTCGAAGAAGAAAAGGAAGTTACCCTGTGTGGTAACGACTGATCTTCGAGATGTGTGTCCTCATGGGCGCTCCATGACCCTCCCTTCCTCCCCTCTACTCGGAGCCCGGGCTACTCAGGTGTACACAAAGAACAGAAGTGAAGGGTTTGGGCCTTGTGCGCAAGGTTCCAAGGTGCGGATGGCACGAGGCGCCTTTCATGCATGTGCGGCCCAACTGATAACTGCTTCAAAAAATTCCGACTTGTGGCCCCAGGGACCAACCATCACCAAAGTGGGGTAGCTACGGGGACACACATCTCGAAGAACAGTCGTTACCACACAGGGTGAATAACTTCCTTTTCTCCCACTCTCTGCCTAATAGATGTTTCAGGCTGCCACAGAGTGAGCCAAACAGCAGCATCCACTTTTACCTCCCTCTTAGAAGGAAGGCAAGAGGTTAGATCTTATGGGTAGGATGGTCGTTTCCTCAGCCACCCTTCTGTTCTCTGTTTCAGATTACTTGTACATTTTGAACTATAGACCAATGGCAAACTTTGTGGACAAGCTACCCAAGCAGGATTGTACCTGCTTCCAAGCTATTTTAGAGAAGAGCAAATTGATCATTAGAATCATATTTTATACTGCAGTGAATTCTGCAAACATGTCTTCGCATACAATGGCAATTGGAATTGTCTTTTTAAAAAATCCTGGTTACGCTCCTCAGGGAGTGTAGGAAAGTACAGAGCACAACTGAGAGCTTTCCTTTTTGATGAATTACACTTCTTCAGTCAGAGGACAGATGATTCCTTACATTCACTGAAATACTGGAGAGCCACCCTGTGATTGCTGGGCATTTATATGCTAATGCCCAAATGAAAACGTTATTGCCTGCCATCTGCACAATGCCACAAAGCTCCCCGTTCTACCAGTTGGAAATCTCTGAGCTTCGATAGAAACACCCAAAGGTAGAATCATAGAACACTAGAACTGGAAGGGACCTTGAGAGGTCGAGTCCAGTCCCCTGCCCTCATGGCAGGACTCAGTACCATCAGACCATCCCTGACAGGTGTTTGTCTAACCTGCTCTTAAATATCTCCACAGATGGAGATTCCACAACATCCCTAGGCAACTTATTCCAGTGTTTAACCACCCTGATAGTAAGTTTTTCCTAATGTCCAACCTGACCCTCCCTTGCTGCAGTTTAAGCCCATTGCTTCTTGTCCTATCCTCAGAGCCTAAGGAGAACAATTTTTCTCCCTCCTCCTTATGACCCCCTTTTAGATACCTGAAAACCACTATCATGTCCCCCTCAGTCTTCTCCTTTCCAAACTAAACAAGGACAACTCTTTCAGTCTTCCTTCATAGGTCATGTTCTCTAGGCCATGAATCATTCTTGTTGCTCTTCTCTGGACCTTGTCAAATGTCTCCACATCTTTCTTGAAATGTGGTGCCCAGAACTGGACACAGTACTCCAAATGAGGCCTAATGAGCGGAGAGTAGAGCGGAAAAATGACTTCTCGTGTCTTGCTCACAACACTCCTGTTGATGCATCCCAGAATCATGTTTGCTTTTTTTGCAACAGCGTCACACTGTTGACTCATATTTAGCTTGTGGTGCACTATGACTCCTAGATCCCTTTCTGCAGTATTCCTTCCTAGACAGTTGCTTCCCATTCTCTATGTGTGAGACTGATTGTTCCTTCCTAAGTGGAGTACTTTGCATTTGTCCTTTATAAACTTTGTCCTATTTAGCTGAGACCATTTCTCCAGTTTGTCCAGATCATTTTGAATTATGACCCTGTCCTCCAAAGCAGTTGCAATCCCTCCCAGCTTGGTATAATATGCAAACTTACTGGCATAGAGAGTATGCTTATTATCTAAATTGTTGATGAAGATACAGAACAGAATTGGTCCCAAAACAGACCCCTGCAGAACCCCATTTGTTATGCCTTTGCAGCAGGATTGTGAACCGTTAATAACTACTCTGAGAACAGTTATCCAGCCAGTTATGCACCCACCTTATAGTAGCCCCATCTAAGTTGTATTTGCTTAGTTTATCGATAAGAATATCATGCGAGGCCACGTCAAATGCCTTATTAAAGTCTAGGTATACCATGTCCACCGCTTCTCCCTTATCCACAAGGTTAGTTATCCTATCAAAGAAAGCTATCAGATTGGTTTGACATGATTTGTTCTTTACAAATCCATGCTGGTTGTTACCTATCACCTTATTATCTTCCACGTGTTTGCAGATGA
The DNA here is from genome assembly GCA_019425775.1 of Rafetus swinhoei. Taxonomy (NCBI): domain Eukaryota; kingdom Metazoa; phylum Chordata; order Testudines; family Trionychidae; genus Rafetus; species Rafetus swinhoei. The sequence continues at coordinate 223,749,173 of CM033424.1, read as the reverse complement.
ATTCCTTAATTACTTGCTCCATTATCTTTTTTGGCACAAAAATTAAACTGACTGGTCTGTAGTTTCCTGGGTTTTTCTTATTTCCCTTTTTATAGATGGGCACTATAATTGCCCTTTTCCAGTCTTCTGGAATCTCTCCCGTCTTCCATGATTTTTCCAATGGAAAGATCCCATCTGCCTGGTACATGAAGGCAGTCCTCCATGCAGCATGCTCAGTCTTCATATAAGTGGATATTTCTGAATGCTGCTAGAGAGCCATCAATCAGTTTGTATCCCAACGCTCTAGCCAGCCACCCCTTTAGAGGTCCATCTCAAACTCTTTTTGCCATCATGGAGTGCATTAACCATGGACAAATGGGTCTTGAATGTTATTTGATTCAGCTATATGACTGAGTTTATGATGCTACCTCCTCCACATCCCATTTCAAGGACCATTCTCTCACCAGTATCCTTGCTTTAGCAGTGGATGCCCTCTTGCAGAGAAGAGGAATAGAGCCAGTCTGCCTCAAAGTTTAAGAGCACAGGGTTCTGTTTTATCTATTTCCTGGTGCCCAAGGAAAAGGGTTGAAGACCAATCCTGGATCTCCGGTGCCTCAGGCTTTGTATTTGGAAGCCAAACTTCCACATGTCACACTTGGAACAATCATGTCCTCACAAAAAAGGCATGTGTTTTTTAGCTCTTTGATATGAAGATGCCTACTTTCACATTGCTTCAGAGGGGTAGCCGAATTAGTCTGTAACAGGAAAAACTTAAAAAACAACAAATAGTCTAGTAGCACGTAGATGGTATCATGAGCTTTCGTGGGCAAAACCTACTTCTTCAGATGACTGGAGTATAATGAGTCCAGATCCAAGGATAAATAAGGGAAGGAGGGAGGAGGAGAGGGAATAAAAAGGGGAGGGGAGGAAGAAAAAGAGACAGTGAGTAGATAAAACTTAAAAAAAACAACAATTAGGCTAGTAGAACTTCAAAGACTAGCAAAACATTTAGATGGTGAGTAGATAGTTCAAGTAATTACAGGAGTCAGTTAAGAACCATTAGCACCTCCATTGTTTGTTTGTTTGGTTACGTTATTAAAAGGTGGAAGATAGTGTGTGAGCCATCCAGTATCCCTGTTTAGACCATTAGCATAAGAATTAAACTTGTGAATGAAGTTTAGTTCCAATCCTTCTCTGTGTATTTGGTTTGTAGAATTGGTCTGAAACAAAAGGACGACTTGAAGATCTATTAATTGCGCTTCAAACAGGCAGCGCAATGCGGACCTGGGGATCAGCTGGGTACTCCAGCTGATCTCGGGTTTCTAAAGTGCTGTCCCTATGAGGCGCCGGGGCGGCATTTGCAAGGGGCAGCACAGTGTGGAGCCAGGGATCAGCTGGGCACACCAGCTGATACTGGGCTCTGTTTTGTGCTGCCCCTTGGAAATGCTGCCCTGGCGCTTTAAAGGGGCAGCACTGCATGGAGCCTGGGGTCAGCTGGGGACTCTAGCTGATACCAGGCTCCATGCAGCGTTGCTCTGATGAAATGCTGCGGCAGCATTTCCCAGGGGAGGCGCACGCGATACTGGAGGCTCACGGGATACTGGAGACGCACGCGATTAATTGTGCGATTAATCGCGATTAAATTTTTTAATTGGTTAACAGCCCTAATTTCAATCAAGGTCATTAAGGTTAATGTTCTTCTTTGAGTGATGTCCCCGTTGGTGCTCCACTGTTGGTGTTGGTCTCGTCCCAGCACCGCAGATCACAGATTTTTCCAGCAGTATCTGGTCGGGCCATGAACGTGTATCAGGGGCATGTGCCATTCACGTCTTTGGAGTTTGTGCGCATGGCCCAACTCCCATCAGTTCCTTCGTACTGCCCTTGGTTGCAGACGGAGCTCAATTCCTCTCCTCTACTTTCCTTTCCTGTGAACAAGAATGGAGTTAGTTAGTTAGTTAGCCAGTTATAATTCCTGGTTTTTTATAGTGTTCTTATGCTTAGTAGTTAAACAAAAAAAAGAGACTTTTCCTCATGTAATTAGTTCTCCCTCAACCCATTGAGAAAGACCACACTGAAACTGAGCCCGCAGCGGCCCTTCACAGTAAGAAGAAGAAAAATCTAGGTTTGATTTAAGACTATTAAAACCTCCATTTGACAGCAAGACCTCACAACACTAAGGTAACACTGAGTTAAACGCCGTTTAAAAAAATAGCTCCACATAACACATTGTAGCATGCTACTCTGAATGGTCCTATCACTCTCACCACACATCACAGTGGTCCCATGCTGCCATTGTGATCCATCACGGCATCGTTCCACAGCACCACCCATGCCTGTCCACAGATCATTACCCTCCTCCCGTTCTCATAGTCTTCTTCTATTGATAGAGGACCCAGACACCAAAGATGCACAGATTAGCAATGAGCCAGACCACGAACCAAAGGACGCATCACCAATAGACAGAGCATTGTCCTCCCCTGACGAGGTGGACATTTCAGATAATACATCTCCAACTGGTGACTTGAAACAATTTCATGAGCTTTTTAAAAGGGTCACTACTAGCCAGAAGGTTACTGTGTCTGAGGTTCAGAAAAAACAACACAGGCTTCTAGAGAACCTATGCCCAAAAGCCAAATCAAAGATTGTGTTTCCGGCTGATGAAGCTATTATGGAAGCAATAGATGAGGTATGGCAGACACTGGCATTAGCTCTGCCTAGTAACAAGCGGGCTAATATTTCGTACCTTCGAAGGGCATGCACTTCTTATTCATGCATCCACAACCAAACTCTCTAGTAGTAGATGCAGCAAATCAGAGATCCAAAAATCCCCATTACAAGTTGTCTGTCCATGACAAGGATCATAAGAAACTAGATCTGTTTGGCAGGAAGGCATATTCTTCCTCCACTTTGCAGTTCAGGATAGCTAACTACACTGCATTGCTTGTAAACCATGATTTCAACAATTATGCCAAACTAATTGAGTTAATGCAGCATTCACTGGATGACAAGTGACCCATCTTAAAATCCATTGTTCAGGAAGGTTATGCCACTTTGTGCATAGCACTTCAGATGGCAGTGGATGCGGCAGATACAGCAGCAAGAGCAATGGCTACCTCGGTAGTCATACAATGTTCTTCTTTGTTGCAAACTGCAGGGGTGCCAAAAGAGTTGCAAACTAAGGTTGAAGAATTACCGTTTGATAAAGAGAAACTTTTTGCTCAAAGGCTGACGAAGTTCTACATTCTAGTAAACATTCCAGAGCAACATTATGTACTCTCAGGATATACATACCTCCTTATCGTAGGAGACGTTATACTCCTTACCAGAGGAACCGAGATTTCTCCGACACTAGGTATCAACAAAGACCCTTCAAACAAAACCAATCAAGGGCAAGAAACCAGTGACTACGGGGTACCAATAACCGTGCCCCCAACCAGCAAGTCTCTAGACATCAGGTTTGAAGACCTGGTCGAGGGCCTGAAAGACCTCTCCAGTCCACTAGTGCCTTATGATCACACGACCTTTCATTACCGTCTTCATCCCTTTTACGACCTATGAGCAGCAATTACTGCCACTTGTTGGGTCCTAGAAATACTAAAACACAGATACTGGATTCCCCTTGCCTCCCCTCCCACCCTGTCCCTCTTCAGGGTCCCCTCTCATGAAACACATCTGTGACAAGAGGTGTAACATCTTTTATGCATAGAAGCCATAGAAAGCATGCCCAAACAACATTAGGACAGGGGATTCTACTCAAACTATTTTCTTACAGGGAAAAGAACGGGTGGTTGGAGACCCATTCTTGATATTAGACATCTAAACAAATACCTCCGAAAACAACGTTTTAAAATGATCACACTTGCATTTATCATCCTGGCACTAGATGAAGGAGACTGGTTTGCAGCCCTTGACCTGCAAGATTCCTACTTCCATGTCACCATTCACCAGGTGCACAGATGATTCCTCCATTTTACCATTGCTGCTGATCATTTTCAATATCGAATCCACCTTTCGGACTTTCTTCTGCCCCCAGAGTCTTTTCAAAGACCCTGGAGATTGCGACAGCCTATCTACGCCACAAAGGTATCATAATATTTTCTTTCCTAGGTGACTGCCTTACACGAGGCCCATCTTGACAAGAAACACTACAGATACTCCGCTTCACCAAAAGGCTCTCTGAATCTCTTGGCTTCATCATAAACAAAGTCCATCGTATGCCCAACGCAGTCACTAGCACTCATAGGAGCCTGCCTAGATTCCACCACAGCACGAGCATTCCTTCTTGTCTGGCGTTTCAAGGCCATAAAAAGTCTTATTTCGATTATGGTGTCCAGTCCTACTGTCAGTACTCCCTGTCTTCGTTTTATCGGGCATATGGCGGCCACAACCTATGTGGTTCCTTATGCACGTCTGCACTTTTGTTGTCTCCAGCACTGGCTGTCTTCAGTCTACATCCTGGCTAAACATCACATGCGCAGGCAGGTGTCCATTCCCCCGAAAGTTATTGAGTCATTGCGATGGTGGACCAACCCAAAAAACTTCCTCCACAACCATCTATACAGATTACCAGGGATGCCTCTCTCCTGGGCTGGGGAGTGCATATGCAACACCACTGCGCTCAGGGCAAATGGACACCCCAGAATCTAGTTTGCACATCAGTCTGGAGCTCCACGTGGTAGCCAATGCCTATAAGCATTTCATCCAGTACATTTGAGGAGCCACACTGTGCATTCTCACCGACAATGTTATCACCATGTTCTATATCAATCGTCAGGTTAATGCCCGCTCTCCATCCCTCTGTGTGGAGGCTGTGCACCTATGGAACTGGTGGATAAACAACGATGTCAACCGTGTTGCATTGTACCTCCCGTGGGTCAACAATACAACTGCGGATGCTCTCAGCCAGTACTTCGCAACAGAGCACGAGTGGGAGATCTATGCAGAAGTCATACAGGACATATTTCATCACTGGAGATTTCCAACAATATGACTTACCAGAATGCCAAGTGTCCCCAGTATTGCTTCAGAACAGGAGTAGGACCGGGCTCACTAGGGGGAAGCTTTCCTAATCATATGGGAGGCTCCCTTCTGTTACACATTTCCTCCAATACCCCTCATTCCAAGGGTCATCAAGAAGATCCAGTTGGATAATGCCCGAGTCATCCTCATAGCCAGAGCTCGACAATTAGTGTAATCTACTCGCGAGTATATTACAAGCCGGCACAGCCGCACAGCGCGCCGAACCACGCGGCTGGTGAGCCGTGCTCATAGCCCCAGCGTGGGCCAGACAGACCTGGTTTCTCTATCTCTATCCAATGTCTTGTTGACCTCCTTACCCCTTTCCGATTCATCCAGAACTCCTGTCTCAGAAGGCAGGTGCTCTTCTCTATCCTCAACCAGAAACAGTGCATCTCATGGCATGGCTTCTCTCTGGTTCTCAGAAGAGTTACTTACGACAAGTGAGGGAAGTGTTCCTTTAGAGTTGTCTACAGACCACTCGCAGTACTTACCTGCACAAGTGGAAATGTTTCACAACATGGTGCTGCGAAAGGGGCATCCAACCAACCATTGCTACCCTACAAACCATTCTCACATAATGTACTCAAGATGCATAATGTAATTACCTCAAACAACAAGGATGATCACTCACCTCCCTGAGAGCAAACCTTGCTGTGATGACAGCCTTTCACTCTCCCAATCTTTATTTGCACACACTACCATTAAGAGATTTCTCAAAGGGCTACAAAATTTAATCCCTCCATGTAAACCCTTGGCTCGCATGTGGAACTTAGAGTTGACACTTGACTCACTAACCAGACCACCGTTTGAGTCCTTAGCCACACGCTCACTCTCTATTAACAACAAAGACAGTATTCCTAGTGGCAATCACATCTGCAAGATGAGTGAGTGAGATTGCAGCCCTCACGGCATCCCCGCCTTACACAATATTCCGTAAGAAAAGAGTGGTTCTCTGACCACACTCTACCTTTCTACCCTAAGTTTGCTTAGAATTCCACTTCAGTGAGCCCCTTGACCTCCCTACATTCTACCCAAAGCCTCATGATTCCTGTAGGGAGGAATTGTTACATACCCTGAATGTCTGCAGGGCACTATCCTTTTACATTGACCGCACATGACCTTTCCGCAGATCAGACTCTATTTTTGTGACTTGCAGAATGCTCTCGGGGAACACCATTATCATCTCAATGTATTTCCAAATTGATGACATCCTGCATCACCCAATGTTACTCACTCAGAGGCAGAACACTTCCTGCACCCCCTAAGGCACACTCTACGCGACTGGTAGCCACCTCGACCACCTTCGAAGGGAGTTTCTCTCAAAGACATCTGCATGGCAGCTACGTGGTCATCAAACCACACTTTCATGAGGCATTACACAATTCCTTCACAAGTAGATGTAAGTACTACAGTAGCTCACCCAGTCCTTTAATCAGCCCATAACACTTTATCTGAAGCTCACCTTCCAGATTGTAGGTTCTGCTGCATAGTCACCAACAGAGGAGCACCCACGAGGACATCACTCGAAGAGGAAAGAGAAGTTACTCACCTTGTGCCGTAATGACGGTTCTTTGAGATGTGTCCCCCCATGGGTGCTCCATGACCCACCTTTCCTCCTCCCGTCTTTAGATACATCACATCCAAGAGGGTGTGCATGAAGAAACTGAGGGGAGTCGGGCTGCCTGTAGAAACTCCAAAGGCGCAAACAGCATGTGCCCCTGCTGCACGTGTGCGACCTGACCAGATACTGCTGGAAAAAATTCCGAATTGTGGTGCTTGGACAAGCCCAACACCAACAATGAAGCACCCACGGGGGGACACATCACGAAGAACCATCGTTACTGCACAAGGTGAGTAACTTCCCTTTCCTCCTCCTTCCTTAGTTTAGTGTCAGACTTCTTTCTGTCTAACCCTCTTGGGGCAGAATTCTCATCCCAGGCAAAACATTTTGTCCGTATACTTCTCTCTGTTGCTGACTACAGGATAGTGGTCTCAAAACCCTTTTTAGACTTAACATTTAATGTAAAGTTTCCTTTCTCCTTTGTGTTACTAGACTTAAATCTTACATTAGGATTTTGTAAATTCCTAATGCTAACCTACTCATAGATATCTGTCCTATTATGAAATATCTATCACTATGATACTGTACAAAGTTTGCATTCTCCAGGTGTAAAATATTACAGTATTATCTAGAGGCTTCAGTCAGAATTGGGGTTTCCTTTTACTGAGTGTGGTTTGGGTCCTGTACTGGACTAGATGCTGGAATCATTTTAGTTATGAATCCTCACTGGGTGCTTTCTCTCCCAGTGGGTTTTCCTAAAAATCTTTTGATTTTTTTTTTTTTTTGCTCTGATTTCATTTTTAGTGGTTTATAATGTATTTCCTGTCTTCATGAATGTGCAAAGCATAATCTGTAAACAGTTGGTTCTCCTTGGGTGAAATATTGATCTCACAGATATTAATGTGAAATTTGCCATTGTCTTCAGTGGAGCCAGGCAGGATTTGCACCCTTTGTATTATCTTACAGACCTCAGACTTTCTCCTTCCAGAATCTGGAGTTTATTTCATGTCATTTATAATCTTAACTCCATTAAGATAGTAATATCTCAGAAGATAATAATCCAGATTCCACCTTCATAAAAAATAAATTCTCTAGATCTTATTCATTTTAACATTGCGATGTCAGCAGTTCTTTGATATTTGCTTGCTTTGTAAGGCTGGAATAAAGGTGGGGAAAGATGGTGCCTGATTCCTTGCAGCTGAACTAAATGTGTTTGGGCAGAAGTCATGTGATTTATTATTTTTTATTTTTATTTTATCCTGCAGTATTTGGTGGGGGGTGGGGTGTGAAATTATAGAAAAGTATGGCTCAGTTTTCTAAAGCAGGGATAGTAAAAACTAGGGATGTGATGAATAGTCGACTAGTTGATTAATTGATAAGCCTCGGCTTATTTGTTAATCTAGTGGACTACTTTCATTCCCCCTTTGCTGCCTCTATCAGAGTCAGCAGTGTGGGGTGGCAGGCAGCCAGTCTGCGAGAGGTGCTGTTTTTTAAATGGTCTCCCCTTGCAGACCGGCTCCTGCCTGGCACCCCATACTGCTCCCTCTGATAGAGAGGCAGCAGTGCGACGTGTCAGGGTGCTCCCCGGGACTGGGGCTGGAGTGCACTGACTGCCAGCCCTGACCCCGGCGACTATAGAATAGTTGACTAACCGCTAAAGAATTCATGCCGTTAGTCAACTCTTCAGTTAACTGATAGCTAACATCCCTACTAAAAACCATTTAAATTATGCCACATTGCTGATGAGTTTATATAACATGCATTTTCTTTGGCTATTTCACTTCAGATGCCACCTATACCATAAGAAATATTTAAATGGGTTTTATTTAGTTTATATTTTAATTTCAAATCGTAATTCAGCTTTCACAGTTGGGTTAAGGGATTGAGATGCTGGTCAGTTTTTCAAGTTATTGAATTGTAGGTAGTAGTTTCAACTAAGAAGGTAGTGAAGCCTTCTTAGTTAATGTAGTGGGTTTGTTTTTTCTCAGCCTTGGTTACCAGAGTACAATATTTCATGGATGCGTTATAGATAACTGAGAAATGTAGCTTTTTAGTAATGAAGCCTTTATTTGCTGGCTTGTAGAGGAACATTATGTGGCAGAAAATCTTCCATAGAGTTGAGGTTTAATTAGTTATTCTTTGTACAATATAGTGATATAAACACAGTTTAAATACTAAATTATTATTTTTAGTTTAAAAATGGATACTGACAATTAAATCTTAGTCCTTTTATAATCTTGCACATCTTATAATTGTCAGCTACCTCACCACCTGCTCTCTTCTGCCTTGAATCTTACCACATCTGTGCTACTTTGAAATCTGAGAATTCTTTCTCTTTAGTAGCAAATAATATGCTGCTTGTTCTAGTCAGACATCTTATTATGGATTACCTGAATACAGTTTCCAGACTGTTGTTAAAAAAATGTTAATTCCTTGAATGAGCCATTTCTATTTCAGCGAGATTAAGATGTATGAATCAGATGTTTTAATAAATTAGCCCTTTTCTGGTTTATTCTGTATTAATATGCCATCTAAGGCCAACTCTGTTGCAACATTTTTGAAGGAAAAGGTACTATGTAGAGACACAATAAAGACAGTATTTGAAACAAGTCTACCCTTTTTATTATATATGTTCCATTTATACTGAGTTGACAGATCTAGAATGAAGTCCTGTTTATTTGAGGGACAGGTACATCATGGGTAAATAGGAGTACAGGAGACCCCCTACTTGCAACGTGATTGGTTCTGGGGGAAGCGTCGCAAGTTGGGGGCATTGTAACTCGAACCCTCATTTATGATAGGTGCTGTGTGCCATCATAAATGCTGGCCAAAGACATAAGTCGGGGGTTTTCAGCCCCTTCTGCACTTACAAAAATGATTGTAAGTGCAGGGGGTTGGAACTCGGGCGGTCGCAAGTTGGAGGCCTCATGTACAAGCTTCCCCATGGTACCCTGCTATTGTGCCTCAACCCTGATTCACAGGGATTGCCATGGGTTGGGAAGGTAATTCAGTCTACACATACCCATTCAATCTAAAGCCTCTTTCTTGAGAGTGCCAACAAAGATACCAATTAGTGTCAGTTACGGAGTAGCCCACTAAGAGCCAGTCTATGACCACAAACGCATTTCACCTAAGCTTCACCCATCAAATGGTAATGATTTCAAGTCACTACTGATCTAGGCCATATTGAATCCAGTGACCTAGAGGTGAAAAGCTCAGTATCCTATTACAAATCTCCTAAGCAATCTGGTCCCCTGGAAAAGAGATTTAAAAAAGACTGTTCAGCATTAAAATGGCATTCGTCCCCCATTACACCAGATGTCTCCTTACTGTTTCTATCTTCTTAGTCCTATTTCATAACAATAGCATGATGAGAGAGAGCTCCTAGCCTATAAAGTGTTAATATAATAAAATCCTTGCATAATTCACAAGGCATAAGTGACTCCTTGAGTAAGAAATATCTGACATACAGCCATTTGAAAACAGAACTTTAATACTACATTTGTTTTTGTCCTAAATTTATACCTACTGTAACAGGAATCTTAAACATATTAGCCAAGGAGACTGGATGGCTCACACAAGGGGTTAGTGAACTGGTGCAAGCCAGAATAACTTGTCAGCGCTTCTTACTAGTTCCTCTGATGCTTAGCTCCATGTCCTTTGTGCAGCAGAATGAAATTAATAAAATATCAAGGCCGAGGTAATAGTTTGGAGCAATGTGAGGAAGCTTCTTCTCTGGAACATGCTTCCTATGCTATATTTGTGTGGTAAGTAAACAGGGCTTTTGTTATCCAGGGCTGTGAGTTTGGCATCATTTAACACTACTTAATATACTGAAAATAAATTTACACTAACATTTTCGTTAATCTCATGTGTGTTGTGAATTCTTGTTCTTTCATCGTCCTTTGTCCCAGCATGTGATGAAAATGTAAACTTGAAAAAAATTGAAGGCTTTTTCCCCCCCAAATATTATACCAGTAGTTATAAGTGAATAATTTTTCTTGGTTTTGGGGCTAATATCTTGTTATATAGCCACCATGTCTTAGCAAATTAATAGTTCTTGGATTTGTTGATGTTAAATTGCACAGAATTATGTATTCTTAGATGTCTCCCTTTTAAGGTAGAGCTAATATTGTTTAAATTGTGAGGCATCAAGTAAATGTCTTAAATAAAATTAAATCTTTGGACTGCTTTCCGCTTGTTCTGTGTAGTGGTAAGGAAATGGTATGTTTGCACAATTTAATTTTCAGTTCTCATTTTTTCCTTGTGGAAAACCCACAAATCCAGATGATTTGGAAGCTGTGTATACTCACCATCACCTCTAAAAATCAGGCCACTTAATATCAATCCAGTCTACAATGTTAAGCATACAATACTGTTCATTTGCTGAGCAGTTCTTTACGTTTATACAGCTGTGTCAGCTATATGACAATACTGTTACATTTGCCTTTGATGTTACACCGGCTGTTGTTTTTTTCATTATGACAGATGTGCATCAAAGGATGAACTAAATTTGTTAATATAGAGTTAAGAAAAAATTATAACGCTAATTATGAATTTGGGGGAAATATACTTGTGATAACCAGGAGCTATGTTAATAGTAATAATCACTAATCCAAGAATTATGGGTATGACAAAAATCGGATCAAATATATTAAGACACTGAATAAACATTAATTAAATAATGTCATACAAGAGTTAAAATTCAATATCCAATCCTTGTTTTTCCACCTCTTCTATTTCAGTTTCCTTGACCTGTTTCCAAAGTGATTGGAAAAGTGTTAAATATACTAACTTGTCTAACACACATCAACTTTTGGTATATAGTGCATAGTCATGGTATGCTGGGAATCGAGCATGCTCAGTCCAGTTGGCATGTTGGAGCTGTTTGTGGCTGGACCACATTCAAGTGCAGATGGACTCTTCAAAGTATCATGCTGCCAGCCTCTCAAAAACCTTCATGAATGGCAGATTGGAGAGGAGTCTCAGGTGTATTTGTGGAAGGAAACTAAATGCAGTTGGCAGTCAATGACAGGGATGGAACGGTTTATAACTATTTGTTCATGCTCTCCTTCTGAGCCTATATTTGACTTTAGGATTCCTAAGTCTCAGTACTACTCAGCTGTCTAACACGGAGCAATGAAGCCAGCAGGCAGTGTGAGTGTTTCATCCTTTTCTAGTGATTTATCCACACAGAGAGAATAGTCTGCTATTCTGTGTATAATAATACACAGAATGGGGGCAGATAAAAGTTGTACAGGTAACTTTATTCTGGAATTTCCTAACTTGTGAGTGATTGGTTGTGCAAACTGTATAGATCCTTCTAAGTATTTTTTTTTGAAAGGTAACTGGTGGAGCCCCCCAAGGATCTGTCCTGGTACCCATCCTATTCAACTTATTTATATATGATCTAGAGAAAGGGGTAAACAGTGAGGTGGCAAAATTTGCAGATGATACCAAACTACTCAAGATAGTTAAGACCAAAGCAGACAGTGAAGAGCTTCAAAAAGATCTCACCAAACTAAGTGATTGGGCAACAAAATGAAAATGAAATTTTATGTTGAAAAATGTAAAGTAATGCACACTGGAAAAAATAATCCCAACTATATATACAATATGATGGGGACTAATTTGGCTACAACTACTCAAGAGAGAGATCTTGGAGTCATTGTGGATAGTTCTCTGAAAACATCCACTCAGTGTGCAGCAGCAGTCAAAAAAGCAAATAGAATGTTAGGAGTCATTAAAAAAGGGATAGAGAATAAGACAGAAAATATCTTATTGCCTCTATATAAAACCATGGCATGCCCATATCTTGAAAACTGCATACAGATGTGGTCGCCTCATCTCAAAAAAAGATATTTTGGTGTTGGATGAGGTTCAGAAAATGGCAACAAAAATGATTAGGGGTTTGGAACGGTCCCATATGAAGAGAGATTAAAAAGATTTAGACTTTTCAGCTTAGAAAAGAGGAGACTAAGGGGGAATATTATAGAGGTCTATAAGATCATGAGTGGTGTGGAAAAAGTGAATAAGGAAAAGTTATTTACTTATTCCTACAATATAAGAACTAGGGAGTCACCAAATGAAATTAATAGGGTTAAAGCAGGTTTAAAGCAAATAAAAGGAAGCTTTTCTTTACTCAGTGCAGTCAACCTGTGGAACTCCTTGCCAGAGGATGTGGTGAAGGCTAGAACTTTAACAGGGTTCAAAAAAGAGCTAGATAGATTCATGGAGATTAGGTCCAGCTATGGCTATTAGCCAGGATGGGTAGGAATGGTATTCCTAGCCTCTTTTTCTCTGGAGGTGGGTGATAGGGGAGGAATCACGTGAGGATTGCCTGTTGTGATTCCTCCCTGTGAGTCATCTGGTATTGGACACTGTCGGCAGACAGGATACTGGGCTAGATGGACATTTGGTCTGACCCAGTATGGCCGTTCTCATATATGAGGATATTTTCCTGAAATTATATAGTTTTGTCAGTTCTCGTGTGGTATAGTGAGGAAGAGTTGCACACATTATTATTCATTTTCTGCACCATAGAATACATGTGCTCTATAGTCCAATTTCACCTTTTAATAATAGCGTCTCCGATAAGTCAGTATCCTAGACAATGTAATTGTTTCTTTTACTTGTCTTTGATGTTGAGGGAGCAAGTGCTGTGATTATATTTTCTATTCAAACTTAAATGTTTTGACTTGGTAAGCACTCTCTTCCAGAGTGACCTAGCAGAACTTTGGCCAGGGATAAATAAACTTGGATCTTTGATATATACTTTTTGGTCTGTACAGCCATCATCCTTTTTTGTATTCCAGGTATCAATTAAAGTTGGTCCACTTGCCTGATCTCCTCCTTTTACGGGAATCCTGTGCCTTTATATATAGAGATGAGATCTTGTTACTGTCAGTATTTAACAGAGACCCTATCAAATTTTCTGCATATATGGCAGCAGGTGTTACATCTTTGTCTTCTTTCCTCCTGAGAATTTTCACATTATGTTATGAATTTTAATTTACAAATTGCTGGTTCTCAGAAGGCAGCCCTGTTGATAGTCTGTCAATGGGGCATGTCTTCTCTTGTCAGTTAGCTGGAGCCACCTATCCACCAACATTTTCCAGAAGTTTTTATCTACCCTAAATGGATAGCTGGGTCATTCAGAAATTCCTTCTCTCTCCAATATGCCTTCATTTCCAGTAGGGAAACCCCTTTTTCTCACTTCAATTGTTATCTTGTATAATCCTCACTTCTCCACTGTTTCTTCTGTTCTTCTCACTCATAGGAGAGAATCAACAAACATACCATACCGTTTGTAGGGAAGAAAAATTGATAGCTCAAACAACTTTACTTTCTACTCAGTCTCAACTGGGCTTTTATGTATTACTGTTTTGCAAACACAATAATCTGTCCACATTACCTTCTGAATTTTCCATCTTGTTCAGATCTTGTTTTTCAGGATATAATCTTTGCTAACTTCTGCTCTAAAGATACTAAAGGGAGTTGTATTTTAGAGAGTCGAGGTAGGTGAGGTAATGTCTTCTATTGGACCAACTTCCAATAGTGAAAAGAGACCAGTGAAGAGAGTGGTGAGTGGGCCAAGTTTACACAGAGTTCTTCTTAGGTCTTGTGGCATTTTTTGGCAATTATAGTTTAGCATTTCTCAGGTATTTCTCTTCGGAATTGAATCTTAGCACAAAGGTACCTTGCGATGTGCAAGATGACAAGCACATGTATGCAGAATCGATATGCAAGCCTGGAAGTTTTCTTTTGTGATTTTACATTACCTGTAAGGCACAATTAAGTACAAATATATGTTCTGAGGAAGTCTGTTTGTGAATTCGTTACTATTGAACAAATTGTTCCTGTTGTAAAGTTTAGGGTTGAAATTCTTGAAGAGAAAATATAAGTAAAAACATCTCTTTATCACAATGTTTGCCTTAAGATGGTATTTCTCCCAGAAAATTTAAGATTAATCTTAGTCTTCAGAATTTTTTCCCGGTTAATTAAGTCTTTGATGGTGGTAGTGGCGCAAATTAGCTGTCCATAACAAAAGTCATTTTGTTCAGGACATGCAATGGAATGAAAGACATTGGAGTGGATTTTGTGTGACAGGCTGAATTTTATTAACACTTCTTAACACTGGCTAAGGGCAGTTTATGCTCTCCCATCTCATATGCCAGGCATTAACTGGGTCCAGTGCAGGGTTACAGTACTATAGCTAACTAATAATGTATGATATTCCCCACAGCCTACCCCCAGGAAAGCAGAATAAGGATTACAGTAACTCCTCACTTAGACATCCCCGTTAACATTGTTTCACTATTAAGTTGCTGATCTGTTCATAGGCCGGGGGTGGTGGTGGTGGTACTGGACACCCTTAAGCTCCAGGACCCAATTTTTTCTTCCTTTGTGGTCATATGGCAGTTATGGTGGTTTCCAAAAAAATTTTCCTTCCTTTAGTTTTTCTGTTGCCTGTGAAGGCTCTCTCAGTCATGGGAAAGTGACTATGTTGGGGAGAGTATAAATAATTATACACAAAATGCACTCCCCCTGAATTTTTTTTCTCTAATTTCTTTCAGTTTTAATTTGGTAGGCAAAACTTTCAGAAAGATAGTATTGATATATCTGAGATATATCAACCATCTTCAATACTAAAATGTTGTTGCCCTTTTTGCCATTTTCATTAAACATTGGAGCAATCAATTTGATGTGCTGCTTTTTCAAGAGAGAATGACTGAGCTGTTATTAAAAATTGGCATTTGTATTTTTGTGCATTTATAAAAAATTGTAAAATTACACTTTTATATTATGAGATATTAACATATCTCACAATTGCCATTTATTCTTAGGCATGAAACATAACACGTGATAGAATTTGGGATAGGGCATCTAGGATATTGAATGCAAGTAAGAATTTTAGATCCTAAGATTATAGAATGTCCAGATTGTGTGGGACTTACTTTAGTCAACCTTCTA
Organism: Rafetus swinhoei; assembly: GCA_019425775.1. NCBI lineage: Eukaryota > Metazoa > Chordata > Testudines > Trionychidae > Rafetus > Rafetus swinhoei. Next base: position 223,733,641 of record CM033424.1, on the reverse strand, counting down.
AACTTCTTAAAATAGAAAACTATCAACATAAAAATACACTAGAGTTTTTATGGACAATAAACTGATTTCTAGCTATATAGTCAAATATTGCTTAGTCATGGATCCCAGTTTACTCTTTTCACTTCAGAACTTCCAGAAGTGTAATAGGGAATACTGCAGTTTAACTCTGTAGCAAATAAGGGCCATCACCTCCTACCAAAATCTCTAACTTCTACTATCCATAATGGAGCTAACTCCATGGGATCCAGATCTCTTGCACCTTTAGAGAATGGTGAAGGAGTTACCTTTTAATTCACTGCCAACCTTCCTTGTGACCTTTTATAGCAATAGTATTAACTTGATCGCTCAGCTCTAATGTGGGAAAATTAGTTAAAATCCAGCACATGAAATATTACTCTGTATCCTATGTTAATAGTTCCAAAAGCTCAGTAACATGCAGTATTAAATGGAAGTGAACCTTTATGGTCACTAAGAAATACTATAAAAGTAGCATGGGACATTATAGGAGCATGAAAATGGCTGCTTACTATGCAAACGCAATAGCCTTGCAAGGGAAAAAACATGCCTTAGTTGAAATGATTTAACAGATGTATCTTTTATCACTGTCTTCGTGCTGCTTTTCTCTGTTTGCAAGTCTGAGCAACACTTGTCCAAAAATTTAAAAATACTTATTTCTGATCATTTAGAAAAATGCAAACACCACTATCCGCAGCTTGTTGCTGAAAGATGTATTTCTCTAAACTGATGTATTATGCAAATTGCTTGCAACATTGTTTTTGTGTCCATTTGTATTTTTTTTTTAAAAGATCTTACTGATCTATCATTTGGAGAGATACAATTAGACAATTCAAAAACAGTGTGTGAAAATTCTTTCTTTGGGAATTGTCTCCAGGCTAATGTGTACATCACAGGCCAAACCTAATTATCTGTTCAACCTGTAGTTTATCTGGTCTACATGCCTGAGTGTCTGACAATCAAATTTATTGAAGTGTTTTTCATATTTTTCTGCTTTAAAACAATTGTCTTGAAACACCTAACAATTAGAAAATAAATGAGTTAACACTCTCTAAGTGCTACCAGGTAAGTGTAATACTCAATTAAAAACTAAATTTTAATTTCTGTTCAATTAAATGGACTGAAATAATTTTGCTATATTTATGAACCACTTAATTGTGACATTTTTATTCCAGTTTTCTTGATAGAAACCAAGAATTAGGAGTTCCAGAATAAGGGGAGAAATTAGTGCTTACCTATTTTTTCTTGGCTTGCTTCAGTGCAAATGCACAAAAGAAATGGCTGTATGTACAGTATAGAACTTCTTAAATATGTACTTAATCATGGTTCAAAAGCCAAGAGAATGTAGTAATTTTTGCTACCTTCATATATATTACAAGTAATGATAATAGCTATTTGAGATACACTTTACATGTTCTGGCCTCTTAACTGCTGTTCTCCATAGCAAATTGCACACTGAAACCAGAGTCAGTACTAAATGGAACCTAAAATATGTTGTTTCTTCTATAAAAACAGAGAAGGGTGAGGAAAAGTACTGGAGGGTTGCACTTTTCAGGGCAAATATATCCATTCTGAGGAGTTGTTTACAGTAGTTTTTAACTTTGATTGATTGCCAATTAATTTGTACATACCGGTCTGGAGAGCCCACACATCTTTGTTCCCAAGACATAACCATTTGTGGTTTTCCACTCAGCCAACGTAATAGTTAACCCTGACCTAGCAGTGATTTTTTCCTAGGGCCAAATGTATGTTAACACCTTTACTTCAGTTAATCTGGTTGAAGTCCAGTCTACTTTAGAGAAGAAGATATGGCTGAAGATAAGCCTGGTCGTTTTCAGAGCACATTGCCCCATTTCTTACAAAAGTATTCCAGGGTCATCCATACGCTTGTGTGTCCTAAAACGCTTAATTAAACAGTAAAGATTTTTTTTGTCTCTTGTCTTCTCTTTTATTGCATTTGTTCAGTACCTAGTGCGATGTCATACTGGTCCATGTGTAGGGAGCTTAGGTGCTATTGTAATACAAATAATAAACAATGATTGACAATCAGTTAACATAAGTTAAAAATCTCTGTTGTAGATTTTAGGAGAGAGCCCAGCAGAGCCCCCCATGACGTGGCTGAAGGGGAAAGTTTAGATATGCAGATGGAAGCAGGATCAAGGGCCTCAGAGGGGAGACTGCTGGGCGAAGAAAATGGACAGTGGAAGCATGTGACTAAGAGAACCAGGCAGAGGAAAAGATGGGTCAGTGAAGGAAAAATAGAGCTCAAGAACAGGTATGTGGAGTTGGAGAATGAAGAAGAGTACAGCAGGTAGATAATGAAGATGGAAGGGTAAGGAAGAAGGGAAGAGTGGCTAGTCCCATAGATAAAGGGAAGAGTTAATGGAGACAATACCAATAATGAGCATCAGGAGGATACAGGATGGGTTAAAGAGGATTACAAGGGAAAACGGGAATGGCAAGGACTTGCAGCCAGAGGAAGCAAGAGATAGACCAGAGAATCACACTATCACTAGGAAAAGGCAGGTCTACGTGATTGGGGACTCCTTATTGAGAAGAATAGATAGGCCTGTAACCAGAGCTGATCCAGAGAATAGAAGGGTGTGCTGTCTGCCAGGTGCTAAGATACGGGATGTGGAACTGAGATTGAAGAGGATTATTAAGGGAGCAGGAAGGAATCCATTGATCATCCTTCATGTAGGAACAAATGATACGGCTAGATTCTCGCTGGAGCAATTAAGGGAGACTATGCTAGGCTGGGGAGGACGCTCAAGGAAATTGAGGCTCAGGTGATCTTTAGTGGCATTCTGCCTGTTCCTAGAGAAGGGCAACTAAAATGTGACAGGATTATGATGATCAATAGATGGCTTAGGCAGTGGTGCTATAAGGAGGGCTTTGGGATGTATGGTCACTGGGAGGCATTTATGGACAGAGGACTGTTCTCTCGGGATGGACTTCACCTAAGTAGGGAGAAATAGACTTCTAGGATGGAGGCTGGCTCAACTGATTAAGAGAGCTTTAAACTAGGAATTTGGGGAGACGGTTGGGAGATGTTCAGGTAATCTCTACGCCGGATTTTAACACTGAGAGGGAGGAAAGCAGTAAGAAAGGATATAGCTGGGAGTAGGAGAATGTACATGAGGAAGGGTAGGGTGGATACTAGTCTAATAGGTCATATTGGAGGTACAACGTCCGTGCCAAATTGGGTAAAGAATGTGAGTGAGGCCAAACAGCAAAAATTCAGATGTTTGTACACCAATGCGAGGAGCCTAGGTAACAAACTGGAGGAACTAGAGCTATTGGTCCAGGAAGTGAAACCAGATATTATAGGAATAACAGAAACATGGTGGAATACTAGGCATGATTGGAGTACAGGTATTGAAGGGTATGTGCTGTTTAGGAAAGACAGAAATAAGGATAAAGGTGGTGGAGTCGCATTGTATATCAAAGATGAGGTAGATTGTAAAGAAATAAAAAGTGATGGAATGGAGAAGACAGAGTCTGTTTGGGCAAAAATCACATTGGGGAAGAAAACTATCAGATCCTCCCTGGGATAGTGCTTGGGGTGTGTTATAGACCACCAGGATCCAATTTGGATATGGATAGAGACCTCTTTAATGTTTTTAATGAAGTAAATACTCATGGAAACTGCGTAATCATGGGAGATTTCAACTTTCCAGATATAGACTGGAGAACAAGTGCTAGTAATAATAATAGGGCTCAGATTTTCCTAGATGTGATAGCTGATGAATTCCTTCATCAAGTAGTTGCTGAACCAACAAGGGGATGCTATTTTAGATTTGGTTTTGGTGAGTAGCGAGGACCTCATAGATGAAATGGTTGTAGGGGACAATCTTGGCTCGAGTGATCATGAGCTAATACAGTTCAAATTAAATGGAAGGATAAACAAAAATAAATCTGAGACTAGGGTTTTGATTTCAAAAGGGCTAACTTTAATAAATTAAGGAAATTAGTTAGGGAAGTTGATTGGACTAAAGAAATTATGGATCTTGAGGTGGAGGAGGCCTGGGATTATTTTAAGTTAAAGTTGCAGAAGCTGTCAGAAGCCTGTATCCCAAGAAAAGGGAAAAAATTATAGGCAGGTGTGTTAGACCAAGCTGGATGAGCAAGCATCTCAGAGGGTGATTAAGAAAAAGCAGAAAGCATATAAGGAGTGGAAGATGGGAGGGATCAGTAAAGAAAGCTACCTTATTGAGGTTAGAGCATGTAGGGAACAAAGTGAGAGAGGCTAAAAGTCAGGTAGAGTTGGACCTTGCAAAGGGAATTAAAACCAATAGTAAAAGGTTTTATAGCCATATAAATAGGAAAAAACAAAAAGAAGAAGTAGGACCGCTAATTACTAAGGATGGAGTGGAGGTTAAGGATAATCTAGGAATGGCCCAATATCTAAACAAATACTTTGCTTCAGTCTTTAATGAGGCTAATGAAGAGCTTAGGGATAATGGTAACATAACAAATGGGACTAAGGATATGGAGGTAGATATTACCATATCCGAGGTAAAAGTCAAACTTGAACAGCTTAATGGGAGTAAATCGGGGGGCCCAGATAATCTTCATCCAAGAATATTAAAGGAACTGGCACATGAAATTGCAAGTCCATTAGCAAAAATGTTTAATAAATCTCTAAACTCAGGGGTTGTACCATTTGACTGGAGAATTGCCAATATAGTTCCTATTTTTAAGAAAGGAAAAAAGCGACCCGGGTAACTATAGGCCTGTTAGTTTGCAAGATCTTGGAAAAAAATTTGAAGGAGAAAGTAGTTAGAGACATTGAGGCTAATGGCAATTGGGACAAATTACAACATGGTTTTACAAAAGGTAGATCGTGCCAAACCAACCTGATCTCCTTTTTTGAGAAAGTAACAGATTTTTTAGATAAAGGAAATGCAGTGGATCTAATCTACCTCGACTTTAGTAAGGCATTTGATACAGTACCACATGGGGAATTATTGGTTAAATTGGAAACAATAGGGATTAATATGAAAGTTGAGAGGTGGATAAGCAACTGGTTAAAGGGAGACTACAGCGGGTCATATTGAAAGGTGAACTGTCAGGTTGGAGGAAGGTTACTAGTGGAGTTCCTCAGGATCAGTTTTGGGGCCAATTTTATTTAATCTTTTTATTGCTGACCTTGGCACCAAAAGTGGAAGTGTCCTGATAAAATTTGCAGATGACACAAAGTTGGGAGGTATTGCCAATTCAGAAAGGATCGGGATATCATACAGGAAGATCTGGATGACCTTGTAAATTGGAGTGATAGCAATAGGATGAAATTTAATAGTGAGAAGTGTAAGGTTATGCATTTAGGGATTAATAACAAGAATTTTAGTTATAAGCTGGGGACACATCAGTTGGAAGTAACGGAGGAGGAGAAGGACCTCGGAGTCCTGGTTGATTATAGGATGACTATGAGCCACCATTGTGACATGGCGTGAAAAGGCTAATACGGTCTTGGGATGTATTAGGCGAGGTATTTCCAGTAGGGATAAGGAGGTGTTAGTGCCATTATACAAGGCATTGGTGAGACCCCATTTGGAATACTGTGTGCAGTTCTGGTCTCCCATGTTTAAGAAGGATGAATTGAAACTAGAACAGGTACAAAGAAGGGCCACTAGGATGATCTGAGGAATGGAAAACCTGTCTTATGAAAGGAGACTCAAGGAGCTTGGCTTGTTTACCTTAACCAAAAGAAGGCTGAGGGGGGACATGATTGCACTCTTTAAATATATTAGAGGATAAATACCAGGAGGAGAGGAATTATTTAAGCTTAATACCAATGTGGACACAAGAACAAATGGATATAAGCTGGCTAGTAGGAAGTTTAGATTTGAGATTAGACGAAGGTTTCTAACCATTAGAGGAGTGAGGTTCTGGAAGCGGCCTTCCAAGAAGTAGTGGGGGCAAAAGATCTATCTGGCTTCAAGATTAAACTAGATGGGTTTATGAAGGGGATGGTTTGATGAGATAACATGATCTTGTTGACTAATTGACCATTCATTATCAGTGGTAAATAGGTCAATGGAGGGATGATAGGAGTTACTATAGAGAACTTTCTGGGTGTCTGGCTGGTGAGTCTTGCCCACATGCTCAGGGTTTAGCTGATCGCCATATTTGGGGTCGGGAAGGAATTTTCCTCCAGGATAGATTGGCAGAGGCCCTGGAGGTTTTTCGCCTTCCTCTGTAGCATGGGGTACAGATCACAGCTGGAGGATTCTCTGCATCTTGGGGTCTTCAAACTATTTGAGGGCTTCAATATCTGAGATATAGGTATAGGTGAGAAGATTATTCTGGCAGGGGGTGGGTGAGATTCTGTGGCTTGCATTGTGCAGGGGGTCAGACTAGATGATCATAATGGTCCCTTCTGACCTTAAAGTCTATGAGTCTATGAGCCATCAGACATTGGTCCCTGGTAATAAAATAAAACTAGGACCAAAAAATAGTTGATCTTAAATGAGCCTAGATAATAAAAAAAGGGGTAGAGGGTTTTTCAAAACTTTATATTTAATTTAATAAAAAGCCTGTTTGTTGTTCCAGCTGTAAAGCGTACACTGTGAAAAATGTGAAGTCTAAGCCATTAAAATTGATGTATAACAATAAAAATTGCAATATCAGTGCCTTGAACTAACTTTTCAAACATGACAAATCATTAACATTTTGATAGTCAAGCTACTAGATATTAATAATTAATACCATCTTATCTTTTTTCATAAAACTACACAGTAGCATTAACACACACTTACTTCTAAGTTGGTGTACATAATTATTTTAAAATAAGTGTGGTTTTTTATTGTTGGTTTGAGAGTATTTTACAGAAATAGGAGAAAAAACCTGTAGTCCTGTTTTGAAAAAAAAGACAAATTACTGTTTTAAAAGGAAGAGCCATAAAGTGTACTATATATATAGTCTTTGTGCAATTTCAATGTATATTGCAATTGACGAAGTATTTTTCATTTGTCCTTTATTGCACAGAATTTATTCTGAAAATAAGGAAGAGATTTTTCTTTGAAAAAAATTAGAAGATTTTTTTAATGAGCGTCCCAATTAGATCAATTTGCATCCTGCATTGGTAATATAAGAAAGAAACTGAAATCTTAACTCTTCCTTGGTGTCTTATTTGACAATCATGTCCATGTATGATTGATGCTCTAAGGAGAGTGGGGGGTCAGGGCTTGTAAAATACCCCAAGAAAATAACTGAGGCTTAAGAGAAAACAGCTTTGGCTAACTGTTTAATACGAGTAAAACTACTTTCTGGAATATTTCTGTTTCCCCCCCCCCCCCCCACATTGGTTGCACTCTAGCAAGAAGTTTAAAAACTAGGGAATGGGAATGAGGCAGATTACATATTTAAAAAAAATAATTGTAATTTAATCTAGATTTACCGTAAATTAAACTACCGGTTGGACCTCTAAAAACTGGTACTTTCTTGTCCGGCAACATCCAGGTCCATCAGAACCACAGATGTTCCTGGACCAGGGAGTCCTGGCTGGGAGCTCCCAATGGCAAAATGACTGGGGGCTGGAGACCCAGTTGCACAGTCAGGGCCGTGGCACCCCAGTAGTGGGGCCCTGGACATGGCAGCCCTGGTAACGGGGCTGGGGCCAGAGATGCAGCAGCCATGGCAGCCCTAGTAGCGGAGGCAGAGCCGGGGACACTGCAGCCCTGGTAGCGGAGGCAGGGCCAAGGACATGGCAGCCCTGGTAGCAGAGACAGGGCTGGGGATGCAGCAGTCCGGGCTGCTGGGGATTCAGCAACACGGCAGCCTGACAGAGTGGGGGTGGCTAGGGCTGTCGGTGAGGAGGGGAGACAGGCTGGGGGGCAGGTAGAGGGGACCTCCCCTGATCCGGCAAATACCCTCGTTCGGACTGGTGGGGTCCTGAGCGTGCCGAACCAGAAAGGTCCAATTTGCACTATGATAAACTAATCCATTCAACTACTTATGTTTGAGACATTATTTAAGCATTACAATGATAAAACTACTAAATAAAAAAACGACATGAAGGCAAAAAAAAGTGTCTTCACCAAAAAGTCTTCAGTGGTGCTCACTGGTGAGTTGAGGGAACTTAATTAAAACAGCAAAGGTCAAGGGATGGATCTAAAAGTAATATGAAAATTAGAGCTGTCAAACAATTAAACACAATTGCTCAATTAAAAAAAATAATTGTGATTAATCACACTAAGCAATAATAGAATGTCATTTATTTAAATATTTTGAAAGTTTTCCACATTTTCAAATATATTGAATTCAATTATAACATGTAATACAAAGTATACAGTGCTCACTTTATTTTTAATACAAATGCCTGCACTGTAATAAAGAAATGAATGAAATAGTATTTCAGTGCACCTAATAGAAGTACTGTAGTGCAATTTCTTTATCATGAAAGTTGAACTTAGATGTAAAATTATGTAAAAAAAAAAAAACCCTCAAAAACAAAACAGTGTAAAATTTTAAAGCCTGCAAGTCCACTCAGTTCTATTTCTTGTTCAGCCACTCGCTCAGACAAGTTTGTTTACATTTGCATGAGATAGTGCTGCTTGCTTCTTGTTTACAATTCACTTGAAAGTGAGAACTAGCATTTGTATGGTACTGTTATAGCTGGCATTGCAAGATATTTGTACCAGATACACTAAAGATTCATATGTCCCTTCATGCTTCGATTATCATTCCAGAGTACATGCATCCATGCTAATGTTGGGCTTTGCTCGAGAAAAAGCAAAAGCAGTGTTGGCCGACACATGTTCATTTTAATCATCTGTGTCAGATGCCACCAGCAAAAGGTTGATTTTCTTTTTTGGTGGTTGAGCTTCTGAAGTTTCCGCATTAGTGTTACTCTTTTAAGACTTCTGAAAGCATGTTCCATGCCTCATCCCACTCCGATTTTGGAAGGCACTTCAGATTCTTAAACCTTCTGTCAAGTGCTGTAGCTATCTTTGGAAATCTCACATCCCTACCTTCTTTGCGTTTTATTGTATCTTCTGTGAACATGTTCTTAAAAAACACATGTGCTGGGTCATCATCCGAGTCTGCTATAACATAAAATATATGACAGATGTGCATAAAACACAGCGGAGGAGATATACAATTCTCCCAGAAGTTTAGTCACAATTATAATTCACAATTTTTTTTTTAAATGAGTGATCAGCGTGAAAGCATGTCCTGTGGAATGGTGGCCAAAGCATGAAAGACCATATAAATGTTAAGCATATTTGGCACATTAATGCCTTGTAATGCCAACAACAGAAGTGCCATGTGAATGCCTGTTCTCATTTTAAGGTAACATTGTAAATAATAAGTAGGCAGCATTCTCTTCTGTAAAGGTAAATAAACTTATTTGTCTTGTTGATTGGCTGAACAAGAAGTAGGACTGAGTGGACTTTCAGGCTCTAAAGTTTTGCATTGGTTGTTTTTGAGTGCAGTTTTATAACAAAAATCTACATTTTCGTAAGTTGTATTTTGACAATAAAGAGATTGTACTACAGTACTTGTATGACATGAATGTAAAAATATGATTTATTTTATCCAGTTCACAAGTTCTTCAAAAGTAATTTTGCCAAGACTAAAAAAAGGAAGGTAATGTATTACATACAATAGAAAGTGTATGGGCAGCTAATAGTCCAGGTACAGTGTTTAAGTGTTGTGCAGCAGGAGCACAGATGTCTATTGCAGTTCTCTCTGAGACTGGGAGCTCCATAATCACTAATGATGCTAGGCCCTGATCAAGGTTTAATGGTGCAAGAGGAAGACAGTTGTGCCAGTGTCAACTGGAAATACTTATTTGCAAGTGTAGCTGTTAGAGAGACATGGTGGATGAGGTAATATTTTTTAATTGGACCAACTTCTGTTGGTGAAGCTCAAGCTTCTGTCCTTCACTAGTAGAAGGTGGTCCAATATAAAATATTGCTTCACCCACCTTATCTATTTGATAATACTGATATTCCAAGTGTTTACTCTTTTACACTATGACAGTTTTTTGTACAAGGATGCTTTTGACTTTCCCATGCGGGTGGACATATCTTTTCTGTTGATCACTGCACTTCCATGATTTATTTCAATGGGGGCGTTGTTTCTGCCTGTGATAACTAGTTTGTGCTTGTTGTCTTGAATGAGTTCTGTACAAGTTATGTCAATAAACTATTTTTTATTTTCAGTTATCATTTCTGTGAAGGTAGCTGTGTACTTGTATTAATGTGATGTACTCTGCTTGCTTCTGTAGCTATGCTAGATCTTGTGACACTGTGCCAAAGTCTTCAGACCTGTCAAAGACAAGATCACCTGCTGTTTGCTTGTGTTTAGTATAGACTCTGAAATTGGTCAGAGTCCTTGATGATACCACATGCTGACCAGTGTACTACTCAAAGTGACTCTGAAGGTAATTTCTTGTGAAATATTGTGATGTTCTGTTGAGGACACTCATATCTCTGTTACCTCTCTGTCTCAGAAGGTGAAAGCTTTACTGAGGATTAGATAGTATGTCATCTCCCTGCCACACCAACTTATCTGCTTCACCAGAAAACTCCTTGGCTATGTCTACACTACAGGGTTTTTGTGCAAAAGCAGCCGGTTTTGCACAAAAACCCGCGGAGCATCCACACTTCAAGCGTGTTTTTGCGCAAGTGAATTTACAGTAAATCAAAAGAACAGAGGGGTTTTTGCGGTGTAGGTATTCCTCTTTCTATGAGGAATAACTCCTTTTTGCGCAAGAGTTCTTGAACAAAAAGGTGTGTGTGGATGGGCAACAGGGGTTTTTTTGCGCAAAAAGAGACAATTGAAAAAAAAGCACAGGTGCTCTGGTGGCTATTCTGTGAATAGCAATCAGATCTTTCTTTCGAGAGAGCATCTATGCAGTCTGGACACTCTCTTGCGCAAGAAGTTTTTGCGGAAGATCTCTTCTGCAAAAAGCTTCTTGAGCAAGAAGCCTGCAGTGTAGACGTAACCCTTGAGACTCTGAAAGTCTATACCTAGCCTTGCAGGTAGCATGCAGTGAACCCCAGTTCCTGAGTTCCTCTGCAGTTTCCAGGACCTCTCAATTAAGTATGTTGCTTTCAAAGAGACTGTGTACACCAGCCTGTGAAGCTAACTGAAGACTCACTCTACTTAAGTAGATAGTAGTGAGGTGGTTTTGTAATAAAACAATAATAAATTTAACAACAAATAACAGATACGTAATACTAAGCAAGAAAAAAGAATTTTTTAAACTAAGCAATATTTTTTTTTGTTTTACATGAAGTTATCAGCATCTGTAGCCATCCAGGGTAGGTGATCCAACTGTACCTTATGCCCTCTAAATGATGGATAACTCAATTGTCTTGTTATTCTCCCCTTATATTACCCATAGTCTATTGTCTTTGCTTCAAGAGCCAGGCAGACTTCCTAGTGTACAGCAGCCAATTTATGACAAAATATTCTTAATGTAAGTCTCTCATGAACTTGCTTGTAGGTCTGTCACTCATTAATAAATAAGAATAGTGTCCACTATCTTTGTTGGACCAACCTGTGCATGCTTTTTTGTTACTGCCATTTTCTCTGCTATTGTTGGTATTGTGTCTCAGAATCCTGTGGCCTACCTACAGTCAAATCTTGGATTTGCTGAATTCCAATTGTGAGTGTGTCATTAACATGTACTGGTGCTGATACTCTGTCACTGGCTGTGTTTACTGCTGTCTCTGTGTGCTTGGTGGGATCTGAGGGATTGATACACATCTGTGGCTTCTCACTTGTGGATTCTCTGTTGCATCTGTAGCAACCCTGGGTTAGATTTTTTTAAATATTTGTATATGTGCCTCTTTGGTGTCATTTATGTTTGCAATGTCTTCCACCAGCCAGCTACACATGTAGAAGCTAAAAACCCAACTCTTGAGAGTCTCTGGTTTAAGGATGGTCCCAATGATGCCACTGCAGTCCTGGGTATAACTCATGAAGGTGGTTTCAATATATGTATCACTGCATATACCATTCTATGTTCCTAGAACATGGTGAACAAAGAGAACAATTGACACTATTTTTGGTTGATCATGTGTTAATGTTTATAATTGTCCAGTATTTAAAAATTTAATGATCAAGAGTGAATATGTAAAAATGTAAATGAGCATGTTCTGGGAGTACAAGAAGAATGTGCCTTTGTGTGTTAGTTCAGGGGAAAGATACATAAGCTTGACACAGCTGAGGATTGAATCCCAAAACTCAGGAGCCTCTATCTACAGTGCTAAAATCAGTGAAATTTCTGCAAGGGGGCACTGCATTCTGTTCTGTTTGCTGTATTTCAAATCCTCTCATGGCAAATCCTTGTCTATACCAAACTGTTATAGACAGTCTCAGGGTCAAAAATTACAGCACTGGACTGGTGGCAAATGTGCTTTAAATCACTGAATTCTTTCATGATCTGGCCCATTTGATGACCTTGTGGAGATGATGTCTTAGGTGAGTTGTGTGAGCTATATAGTTAGATGTGTATTTGCTGACATAATTCAATTTGCCTAACAACTTTTGAATTCCCTTTTTATCTTCAGGATTTTCATGTTCAGTATTGCTTCAATCTTTGATTCATCTGGCCACATTCCCTTGGAGTTTAGTCTCTCTCCCAGGTGTGTTGTTTCCATTGTTTGGAACATTCAGGCTGTTAGTCTCTCAATTTCCAAAACTCACCTCAGTCAATCCTGATGTTCAATGGTAGTGCCGCTCAAAATTGTGTCATAGTGTACATTGTCATGTCAGCTAGACCTATTGGTATGTAGCTCATTATACAGTACAATGAAATACTTCTGGAGCCAAAAAGCAGTCTTAGGAAGCAGTATTTGTTAAATGATTTGTTGAAAGTGCAGATCTTGGAGCTCTCTGTGTGCAAAATTCAGCCCATGCATCTAATTTGCTGAATAATTTGTCTCCTGCCATCTCAAATAGCATTGCTCTTCTTGTGGTCAAATGGAAGTGTTCTCTTTTGATGTTTCTGTTCAGCTTCTGGAGTCCAAGCTGGAGTCACCCTTCTTTTTTGCCTACAATTAATGAGTGAACCCAGTCTGCTGGTTCTGCTCTTCTCCGGGTGATACCATTTACTTCCATATTTTGCAGTTCTTCTAGCCTCTTTCTTAAGCCTGGTGGAACTTTTTGTGTAGCATGTATCGCAGGTTCTGCATCGTCTCTTTATGTTACTGGGGAATGCCTCTTTCCTGTGACTACATCTTCTTATGATGTATCTTCATCTGCGTATCTGATTTTTGTTGTCTTTCTGTGTCTCAAAGGTATACATTATTTAAATGAAACGAAGCACTTCACACAAGTGTAGGCCTAAGATTGGTTGCTTGCTTCTGCGTGCCACCACAAATTCTTGTTTGTTTTCCCTTTTGTGCTTAAGTGTCAGTTTGCACTCTCCCAACACTGGAATCGTTCCTCTGGTATAACCTTTCATAGAGACTTTTGCGTGAAGGGTTGCAGAAATATAAACCCCCTCCCCTACATAGACATTTTTCTATAAGTTTCTAGTTGGTGTGGTGTGGTGTGTGTGTGTGTGTGTGTGTGTGGAGCTAGAGATCAGACTGTTGATGCAGAACAGCTCAAAATGGTCTCAATCTGTTTTAATGAAGGTAGAGTATGGCACCTGCTAAATCTTTGGAAAATCCAAAATGAGAGCAATATTTCACAACATACACAGTTTTTTAGTGTGACTGCCCCAATACAGAAAAACTTGAATCCGTTTTTGCATTTAATACATCCACTTTCCTGTATTCTCTGCATGTTTTAGCATAATGGTAGAGCTTATTACAGTTTTTACGTATTTGCCTGAATGCCTGACATTTTCTATAGTCATGGTGATTGCCACATCGTTGGCATTGTTTCCTGCTTTTCATTTTTCGGTCCCTGTCCAATTTAATTTCTCTAAACTTCTCCCTTGCTGGTTTAGCTATTGTACTCATAGTTATGAGCTCTATGCTTTCTCTAGGTTCTTTATTTGTGTTTCGGCTTGTTCTACTGGTTGGTATATACAGTTCCCCTTCTACTGTTAGATCCATCTCCCTTAGTAACTGTTCATGTACTTTTTTATTGTTACATCCATGGACAATCTGGTTTTTATTTCAAGTCTTAATCCATAATCATAAAACACTAGATTGAGAGCTCTGCAGGCTGAAGCCCTATGTTTTCAAAATGCACACAGTATGGATAAGCAGTATTACAGTGCACCCCATTCTCCCACCAGTGTGGCTTAACTCTGTTCTGGATGGACCATTCCTTCAGGCTGAGATGGTGAATTGGCTTCCATGCCCAATTACTACTTGGTCTTTCTATTGATAATGCCAATAAGAATGCTAATTGTGGTGGGTTTTGTCATGTAGACTGTTCACTGGGAACTGGTTCAAAATCACTAACTCACTATGCCTAAACCCATAGTGGTCTTCAGAGCAGGGATTTTCATGTTTTTTGTTTTTCTACAGCACCAACCACAAAGGATCCTAATTTTGAATGGACGGTAGTCACCACTTATATAAACATCATTTTTTTAAATAAAGGTCCAGAGCTGGGTGATCCACTGATGTTATAAATGGGAATATCAAAAAGGAGTAGAGAATTCATTTTACCTCTAGGCTTATTGGGCAGTCGAAGCACCAAAGGGGAGGGTGAGCAGGAGCCGGTGTTGGGGAAGCTGGCTTAAAAGCTGGTTGCCCCCAGCACCGTCTCCGGGATGGGGGGCGGCAATCGGGAAATGGCGCTGCCTACAGCTCCTGTACATTTCAAAGGAAGAGGTGCAGCGGGGATAATGGGATAGAGAACACCCCTCTTCATGACTAATCGAGTACTCAATGGACATTCCATTGAGTACTTGATTAGCTGATTAATTGAAATGTAACATCCCTAGTAAATGGCATTGCTGAGATCAATCCTGGAAATATTGTGTCTAGTTCGGGGTGTTTGTGTTCTTAAAAGAATGTCTAAAAATTGGAAAAGATAGAAAGAAGAGCCACAAAAATTATTCAGAGGGTGGAGAGATGCCTTATTGTGAGATTTAGCACCCAGTCTGTTTAATTTATCACAAAGAAGCTCAAGAGGTGACTTGATTACAGTAAATAAGTAACTTCTGGGGGAGAAAATAACATACTGAAGGGCTTCTAACTTAGTTGCATAACAAGAACCAGTAGCTGAGTATTAAAACTAGGGATGTGAACGGGTGACCAATTGATACTTAACGAGTAATGCTTACCGCTGGACAGCTCCCCCGCGGAATCCAGTAAGCATCTGGGATTTTCGCCTCCTGGCCGGGAAAAAATCAGAAAATACCATACATTTTAGGTGTCCGGTTCAATACCGGGCACCTGGCAACCCTACACCCAAGCACCTTTCCTAAAGAGCTGCTGGTGCAACACTAAACCGAGCCCTGCTCTCAGACCTGAAGAAGAGCTCTGCATATAGCTTGGTTCTTACCAGTGCTCCCTGACCATAGAAGGGAGCCTGGGTCACAAAGCGCCTGAGTCCAGCCCAGCTCTACTCCCCACAGCCTGATTACACTGCTCAGAGCGGGCGGGGGTCAGGCCCTGTGTGGCTATTACTGAGAGCCACCAAGCTGGAAATGACAGGGGAGATAGCAGAGCCTGCTCTGCAAAGCAGCCGCCTGCTACCCAAAGCAGAGAGGCAGACCCTGGGGCAATGCAATGGCAGGGCTGTGGGGGCGGTCACGGGGAACTCTGAACTCAGGCAGCAGGCGTGGATAGGAAGGTGACTCCCCCATAGCCAGGTCTTTGGTCATGGGAAGAGGCAGAAATTCTACCCGTCAGTTTTGGCTGAGAGCCCATGGAAGGCACCTAAACGCAACCACAAAGCACCTGCGGGGCTTCTCTCCCGGACAAGGGCTGCACAATGTGCTTGAACAGCACCCAGGAGCATGGGCAGGGCTCCTCCTCCTCCCCAACACATACTCCTACGTCAGACGCAAGGAGACGCAACCAGCTGAGGGCTCCCAGCGCTGATTGCGGCCCCGCCTCCCCAGCCACTCCCCCTGCCTCTGCTAGGCTTCCATTGGGTGCCCAGCCAGAAAAGCAGAAAATACAGGACATTGCACATGTCCAGTATTTTCTGAATTTTTTTACTGGACAGAGGGCACAAAAAAACAGACTGTCCAGATGAATACCGGACACCTGGCAACCCTAGATATTTTTCAAATCAAGTCTTGGATGTCTTTCTGCAAGATATGTTTTAGTTAAACACAAAGTATTAGGCTCAGTGTGTGGGTAACTGAGGGTACATCTATACTTGCCCCCTACTTCGAAGTAGGGAGGCAAATGAAGGCGACCGGAGTTGCAAATCAAGCGCGGGATTTAAATATCCCGCGCTTGATTAGCATAGTCGCGTCCGGTCGCCATGTTGGAAATTGACTAGCCCGAATTAACTCACCGTGTAGGCAGCGGTACTCGAGAAAACCCCATGCCGAATTAACTGTACTCCTCATTGCAATGAGGAGTACAGTTAATTCGAAGTATGGGGTTTTCCCTCGGATGAGGAGTACAGTTAATTCGAAGTATGGGGTTTTCCCTCGGAGTACCGCGTCTACACGCGGCGAGTTAATTCGGGCTAGTCAATTTCCAACATGGCGACGGGCGACGATGCTAATCAAGCGCGGGATATTTAAATCCCGCGCTTGATTTGCAACTTCGGTCGCCTTCATTTGCCTCCCTACTTCGAAGTAAGGGGCAAGTATAGACGTACCCCGACTGAAATTCTGTGATCTGTGTTATTCAGGAGGTCAGACTACATGATTTAATGGTTCCTTCTATCCTTAAAATCTACAGCTGCATATTTCACTACCTTTCTGTGAATCATCCAGCCCATAGTGAGTACTTTATCAGTCTTTTCTCAGTACATCTGTGTGGTGTTTCAGGAATTGTGTAGTCAGTCTACATATCCTTATTTTGGTTTGCATTGCAATTTCCATAGTGGGCTGTGTGTTGTTTCTCAAGGGTACCCAGAGTTGTGAAGCACCTCACAGTGGATCAGCTCCCCAAGTACACTGGCCACAGGCAACACAAGCACCCACTTTAGGCTGCAGAGGCCCTCCAGTCATTCTGCATGTTAGCAATAGACATCCTTGAACCCTCCAAGTGTCTGCAGAGAAAGTGTCCAGTTCCAGATCCACTGGATACTTGCAATCTTCCCCAATTTGCTGCTTTTAAAAAATAGTACACCCTAGCTTAGTAGTTCTACCTCAGATCACTTCTCAGTTTAATGCCTGATACTTAGATAAGTTTACAGTAAAATCAAGCATAAAATTAACAAAGCCTAGATATTCAAATAATAGCTAGTAGAAGTAATGGAAACAAATGGTTATATATGAAATAAAATTGTAGCGTATGTTCTAGATCCTACACTTAATTAACAAAATACTGTGGTCTTGAGCATTGCTTACTCAAAATCTTTGCTGTGCTTTACAGTCCATCTGGTTGTGCTCTTCTCCAACTCCTACTCCCTTCATGAGTCAAGCATGCTGTCAGATTGACTTCTTGGTGAAAGATCTAGTATGTTCCCTTGAGCTCCAAAATATACCAGAGCAATTCTTTGTCTTTATTCCTAAAAATGGTATCCCTGCTATTTGTTACATCTTGGAGATTTCCTTTCTTGTAGATTTTTGTAATCTCTTATTAGCCCGCAGCTAAATATGCAAATAGGCATACATTGTGAGGCATACAATACACAAATAGCCAACCAAGGAGACAGGCGTCTGTTACCTCCTGCCTGAAAAGAATCTTTTTTACTTGGGAACCTGCCTTAACGCCAAAACTTTAAGAACGTAATTTTAAATATAGATGAGTAACTCCTTAAATATTTTTCATACGTGCATTTTGTAGTGATTAGGTCATTCAGTGGGCTACTGGCTCTCTGAGCCTTTCGGTGCACTGTTGTGCATATGTTTGACCTATGGGATCCCTCTATAGCCATATGTATCCACTGGGTCCTCTGCTAGTTGGTAGTCAGTGGTCCCTGGGTCACAGGATGTACCTGCAATACTGAAAGCTTTCAAACCATCGAACAAAAAATTCCTTTGTTATATCTACTATGACACCCACAAACCACTGACTGGCTGATTATTTCTATTTGTGGGTAAATGGGGATTTAAAAAAAATGTTATCAATGTTATATTGCCTTATATGGCTGTTCACTATTTTGATCTCTACTATTTACACATTTTAACCTTTTCTCCCTTCATTGTGTTGGCCTATGAGGATCTAAGAGACAACTAAACTCGTAAAGGCAGGGACTGTGGCTTCTTATGTATGGTAGTCACTTAGCACACTGTGAGTACTACTGGAAACAAATAATAACTTAACTTCTTGTTGATTGGGATTTTCCAGTCTGAAATAGTAAATGTGGGTTACTTTTCAGCCTATATCCTCTCAAGATAGTTGTATACATGTTACTCAACTCAGGAGTGAGAATGTTAAAGTAAGAATCACTCCTTGCCATGCTTAGATTGTAGAAAGTATTTGAAAATAAATATTTTAATTAACATTGGTATTTCTGAACAAAATGATGCAGCCATCTTTGCTTTTCAAAAATAAAGTAACAGCTGTGATACTAACCTTACAGAATACACAGAAAGGTTTGAATGCCATGTTCCAATCTAATTTACTTATCAAAGTGAATGTTAATATTTGTAAATTAGACTCTTCATTTAAACGCTGAAAGATTTAAACAACCTTCTGACGGTTAAAACTGGTATTAAAGCTGGCTTACATATTCACCCAAAGCCTGCCAAAAAGCCAGTGTCAAACATGTCATTTTATCAAGATGGCAGCCACTATAAATCTCAGAAATACCCATTGTAATTAAAATCAACTATTCACATCTCAGTTTATTCATGAGAAGTGCTTCTTAGCATTTGATTTTGCTTTGAACAAAATGAAAGCATTTTTAAGGTCACCTGCTGACTTAAATTTCTTCTACATAGTATCTTAATATATTATGCTAGTGTCCAGAGGCCATACTCCAGGTTCATGTCTGAATTGGAGTATCGTTGTCCTAAGTGCTGTACAGAGATAGATGTGGCTCCTGCCTTGAAGAGCTTACAAGAAGCTCTAAGGTGATGTAGAGAGTTTGTATTACATATACATTTGCTATTTTAAAAAAGCTTCTGTAACTACAACTGTAAATACATATTCTTAGAGCCCTGCAAATTTGTGGAGATCTGCTTTATATCCACAGGTATCCACATCTGTGGACCATTTTTGCAGATATAGATGCAGATACAAATTTTGTATCTAGAACCTAGCAAATTTGAAACCCTGAAAATGTGTGTATCTGCTCAGTATCCATGTCCATGGATGTGGATGCAGATATCCATAGATTGATTATGCAGATATGGATACAAATTTTGTATACATGTTGGGCTCTACGTATTGTCATCAGAGGTGGACTATAGATCTGCAGGGCTCTGAGCTAGAGTAAGTGGAGGCCCTTTCCCTCCCATTCTGACTGCAATCACACAGCTGTTCCAGCTGGGGAGTGGAGTCAGAGTGTGGGGAGCTTCCCCTGCTCCGAAGCAGGAAAACCAGGCAGAGTGGGTTGGGACACCAGGCTGCCCAATTTTCCAGGCCCTCTCTGCATGAGCCCTATTGTGCCAGTAGCTAGTCTGCCACTGATAACTCCAACTTCTTTTCAGACTTGCTAGTTAAACTTCAGCTGATTACTAGTAAGGGCATTGTAGTGGAAGTGAGTTTTAAAAGAAGACACAAGTGCAGGAATAGTATATATCTGAGTGATAATTGTATATCCCAAAAATGTAAGAGCTGAGTGTGAATTCAGTTGAATGTGAGCTCTTGGGACTGGTGTATGTCTTTAATCTGAACCAAGTGTTTGGAGCACAATGTTATAGACTGAGTAGCCTTGCTAAAGCAGAGCAGATTTCAGCAGATGTTTGCATTATAGACGTGCAAAAAATAATTTAAAAATCCTGTACTTTCTGTAATGTATATAGTACAAATAAAATATACCTTGAATTACAAAATGCATTTGGTTGTAGGGGTCTTCGTTAGAGATCTCATCCTGCAAATGTTAAATCACATGATAAAAACATGAAAAGACTTGTTTGCGTGCTTAATTATTCACATGCATGAGTGTTAGCATGATCTGAGCCTAGAAATATATTTCATTCAGTAAACTAACCGAAGTGATTCTTGTGGTGAAATCCTGCTCTTATTAAAATCAATGGCCAAACAGCCATTGACTTCAAATTGGACTAGGCTTTCTCCCTTAGGTTATGTGTACAGTGCCTGATGTACACATGTCCAGGCTCCTGCATCTACAAACTTGTGATTACCAAGCCACATTGCAGAATACCTGTGCACTCAAACTTTGTCACAATGTGCTTATCTCAGCTGTCTATCTACCAGGGATACAGAATATGACAGCCTCACTTGGTACTTTTCTGATGACCATGAATGGAAGCTGAACATTTTGAGGAACCCCAACTACAAATCTCTTCGATAGTATGTCTTTGTTTCTGGCTCCAGGGCCAATCTGGGGAAACATTCATTCAGACACACCCTCAACCTCCTATGGGACAGAGTACTCTTCTATGCCTTCCCACAGTTTCTTTTCTGACCAAGGTTCTGTTGAAAATTTGAAGAGGCAAAGCAAGAGTTATTCTGATTGTCCTCTACTGGCTAAGACAAATCTGGTTCATTTATGTGACACAGATGGCAATATGTCCCCTGGTTACTCTTTGGCTCATTCCGCTCTGGCTTTCTCATAGTGATGGGTTGGTCCTTCACCCAGATTTGTTGGTCTCTACCTCCTGCTTTGACTGGACATGGCAACTTGCTTTCTCTGATACCTATTCACAGGGCTTGACAATTAGGGCAATTTTAGCCCGGCACGGCGCTGCAGCGCAGTCAACGCATGCTCAGTGTGGTCTGCGCATGCGCAGCATGCCAAACTGCGCGGCTGGTGAGTGGGGCTCACCGCCGCTTGTCAAGCCCTGCCTATTCATGAAGACAGAATTTCTAATTGCCATTAACTCAGCTAAGCACATGAAGTAGTGCCTTACAGCCACACCCACCACATACTTTCTTTTAAAAGACAAAGCAACTCTGAGGCTGCATCCCAAGTTTCTCCCTAAAGTTGCCTCCACTTTCCATAGGAATCAACAGACCCATCTTCCATGGGTTTTTTCTACAAAATCACATTTTGACAACAGGCAGGTAATTTTGCATATGCTAGATCTTAGAAGAGTACTGACATTCTAGCCCCTGTCCTGTGGTGCTGTCCTTGTCCACTCTGCTGTTGGTCTGAAAATCGTATTTGTGTGACTCAAGAGATGATCAGACAGGACTGTGGGCTTTGGAGGTGATGGCAGCGTCTGGTCAGATTCGTCATAGTAATTGCTAGACTTTCCAGTCTCTTCTTTCATGTTGAAGTAGGTGGTCTTGAAGTGCTTGGTCTGCTCCCTGAAATAGTGTGTAGTGTGCTAACCTCCACCACTCTCATTGAGATTTTGCTATACATATCCATGTTTCTGTTGCTTCTGCCAAAAAAATAAAAATAAAAAATATGAAGGCAGGGTTGAGGGGAGAGAGGCTTGTAGTCCTCACACTGAAAGTTTGCCAGAATCACTGGTTGAGCATCTTTCTTGTTTGAGCTGGATTTAGTTGTTTTGATGGTAGCATAGTTCACAAGCAATGAAGGATTAATATCTAATGGCTCTATTTAAACCAGCGATAAGCTTCTTGTAGGAGCTCAGCAGATAGAAGGGCTGGAACATACAGGCCATGGGAACTGTGGAATAGCATTGGCAGACCATCCAAGACCATTTTAAGTCAGCTACACATGCTTTAGCTACATCCTTCAGCATGGGTGGGCAGACAAACGCTAGAGTGGGACATAAATTTGTACCTGTACCCTCAGATATGATGGCAAGACTAAGTGTATGTTTAAAAAACAACAAATGGTCTGGTAGCACTTTATAGACTAACAAAACATGCAGATGGTATCATGAGCTTTCGTGGGCACAACCCACTTCTTCAGAAAAGCTCATGATGCATGTTTTGTTAGTCTATAAAGTGCTACCAGACCATTTGTTGTTTTTTAAGTTTATCCCATAGGGTATGTCTACACTGCCACCCTAGTTCGAACTAGGGTGGCTAATGTAGGCATTCGAACTTGCAAATGAAGCCCGGGATTTAAATATCCTGGGCTTCATTTGCATGTTCCCAGGCGGGTGCCATTTTTAAATGCCTGTAGTTTGAACTACCTGCCCGTGGCTACACGCGGCACGGACTAGGTAGTTCGAATTAAAGCTCCTAATTCGAACTACCATTACTCCTCCTGCAAGGAGGTTTAACAGTAGTTCGAATTAGGAGCTTTAATTCGAACTACCTAGTCCGTGCCGCGTGTAGCTGCGGGCAGGTAGTTCGAACTATGGGCATTTAAAAATGGCACCCTGAACAAATGAAGCCCGGGATATTTAAATCCCGGCTTCATTTGCAAGTTCGAATGTTTACATTAGCCACCCTAGTTCGAACTAGGGTGGCAGTGTAGACATACCCATACAGATTAACTCGGCTACCCCCTTAAGCTAAGTGTATGTTGATAGCTAATACACTACAATAGCACAATTGCAGTGCTGTACCTGTACCTGTGTAGCAATTCAGCATAAATACTACAGTGACAGGCACCACCTTCTCAAGAGGCAGTATCTCTGTCAATGGAAAAATTCTTCTGTTGACTTAGCAGTGTCCTGACCCAAAGTTAGGTTGGCTCAATTACATCTCTGTGGATTTTTCACTTCACTACAGAGGTGAAAGTAAGCAGGTGCGGCCTAGTGTTCAGCTCCAGTAAGATTCGGCTGCACTCTGGCAAGTGCTGGCTGGGCGTGCCACTCTGTAGGAGGCAGGCAGGCAAGTTAAAGGGGCCGGCAGGAGGTGCGTGCTGTAGGGGAGGTGAGTACGCTCCCAGTCCCATCTGGCTGCAGTGCTTGGCCCCAGACCCACTCCTGCATGGCTAGGGTAGGAAGGGGAGATAGAATTGGCTGCAGTGACTCAGTCCCGGCCAGGTAAGTTAATCCGGCCCTTCCTCCATTCTCCCCCCGTCTCCCAGTTCCCTGCCCTCTGCACTTCCTCAGACCCCAGCCCCCTGCCCTGAGCCTCACATATACCACAACTCTGACTCCTGCACCCCCACAGATCTCTAGCCCCCTGCCTTGACTCCTACACCCCGACCCCAACCGAGGGGGGAGTGGGGGAGGGAGCTTGTGATAATACAGTACCTGTAAGAAATTTAGGTTACTTTCACCCCTGCTTCCATGAGACACACAGTCATGCTAATATAACTTTTTGGTGTGTTTTGAGAATGTATGTCCAAAGGCTCTATGTATTGGATAGCAGGGAAGGTGAGGCTGGGCTAAAATGTGTGCTAAACAGTGCCTAACTTCTTGTGGGGTAGGCCAATGGCAGAATTTCAGTCTTTGAATTTCTTGATAATCATCAAATTAGAATGGATTCCTTTTAAACTTAGGCACTTTTATGTGAACTCTAAAATGTAAATCATTCTCAAGTCTATCAGTAAAATTGTATGCAGTTGTGTGACTCTTCAAAATGTTCACAATTTTAAATTAGAGATCTAAAAGATTGTTTTGTTTGAAAACAAATGCTACTCTGAGGTGTTAGTTTATTTAAAAAAGGAATTATTTTTATAAAGGAGACCTCATAGCATATACTTGCTTTTGCTACAAGGAGCCGTATGAAATAATTAAAGATATAAAAGCATGTGATAGTGATGGAAAATAACATAAGGCAGTCTTACTTGTTCTTCAAAGATTGCAGAGAAGTTTGGGTATATTGATTCTTACAAGACCTGTACAATAAACCATTTAATGGAATATAATTTGAGCAAATGCTATGATTGTTTTTGTATTTGTAAATGTAATTTATTTAATGTTAAAAGCTGAGGCCTATAGCTCTGCTTCCTTTTAATTTGCATTCAGTGTGGCGAGTTAATCCCAGAGCAGAGCTTTTCTGATGCAAAATGCTTATGCAGTCACATCAGCTGTCCCCTCACTATATGGTATCTTCCATTATTTAACTGCAAAGATTAATTTTGGTCCAGTGTTTCAGTAATATTGGACACACATAGTTAACGTGACAAAGCAGTATGCTTATGCATTCATTTGAGATTCTCGGTTACAGTTGGCTCCAGATCAGAACAAGGAGAATACATTCACACTATGGCCACCCTCCTGGCTGCTTGCAGTAGTTGGATCATAGTGGGCGCTGTTTCATCTAAAGACACAATTATCTATTGCTGAGGAATTGCAAATTCACCAAAGCTCTTTACAGCACTAGTGGTTGTTAATGGATTCCTGAAAAGGTCTATCAAAGAATTTTGGACTTTGTTATAATTATTTAAAATTGTATTAATGTAAGTTATCATGTTATTGAAATAAAATTTTCATTCAGTACATTGGTATCATAGCTGCATGCAGAATTTAGGGTTTTTGTTTGCTTTTTTTAAAAATCAGTAGATAGTAGGTTTTTATTAGAATTTCGGTATGATGATAGCTAAGGAAAATGAGTATTGTGTTTACTTGTGTAACATTTACCCACGGGAATTTAAATATGTAACACATCCAAGAATCAAAACTTATAAAAATTCTTTTAAAGAAATTAAAACCTATCAGATGGTTTGCTGCCTCTAAATTGTTTCGTTAGTGCAGAAATATTACTTTGATTTTTGTGTGAAATTGTTTGGATATGCTTTAAATATTGGGTTAACATCTATTTTTGCAGCTACTTTATGCTATAAGCATTTACATTTGAAATCAATGTAAAACATAATTTTCATTTGTTATTGAAGCAAGTTGCATTCACTAATGCTTACATTCAATGTGTGCGTTATATTACTTATGAAAAACTTAGTGAAAATTAAAATTCCTTACTCAGCCTTTTCATTTTAAAAATAAATGGTTCTGGAATTATATTTTCAAAGCTAGAATATTTAAAGGTACCCAAGAACTTCATTTCTATGGACCCCAAAGTTATGCAAATATATTTATAAAGAAGTTTTAATTCAGAACATGTAAGTTTTTATTTTGTACAACAAATACAATACTGCATCCTTATATTTTATGACTTTTTTTGTATTTAGCATTTTCTCCGTAAACACCTTTACTATATATATAATATATGTGCTATATCTCATACACACGTTAAATATAAACTATGATAATTAATCTGTGCTTGTATTAAAAACTATATAAATATGAATATTTGAGGCTTTTAGTATTTGATGAACAAAGAATTATGTGGCTACAAAATAGAACAATTGATAAAATCCTCTCCACTATTGGCTATTATTTACTGTCTCTTAAGTGGCAGGTTGTATTTATGCCAATTTATCTGCTTCAGGGAACATTCTTGATAGCAGAACAAAGTGAATAAAAGTAGTTTGCTTTGCAAATGAATGCAAATGGTAGAGCCTTTCGGGAAGCCCTTTAACAGGGGCAGTGCACTTTGATTATGAGTGAAGCTGCCATTTGGACATGGTGAAAAGAGCACGCTTGAACCATTGATTGGGGGAGACAGTAAAAAGTCAGGAAGGGCCCGTTAAGCTTGCAGTGCGGCAGGCGGATGTCAGTGTGGTTAGAGCACAGTGGGAGAATGACAGGCAGGATTAGTGTCAGGGAGAAGCTTTGCTGTAGCTGTGGAGATGGTCCCTGGGGTCACTCACCTCTGACTGTTGTTCTGTGCTGATGGCTCTGTAATGCAAACTGCTTGATATATTTCTGTTCATTATCAGAAATGGTGATTAGAAGAAGTATTTGTCATAAAGGATTATTTTAAAAATAAAATGCTTAACTCCTTTTTACAAATGCTTAGTTCAGTAGTCACTGGTTTTACTCATATGGAAGACTGAGTACAAAGCCTTGTGCTCTTAGAGAGGCAATTTAACATAAAAAGATGTAATAGTTAATATTGCAATTATATCTGAGGAACCGGTGTTTTCTTGCTTATTTGGTTGTCATAAAGGAGGAAATTGTTTATCATTTGCAGTGTGCTGATGCAGTAGAACATTGTTTTATATTTTAGTTATTGGGCCTTGTTGCTCTTCGAAAATGTCCAGTTTCTTTCTGTTTTCTTCATGTGCATGGTCACTGAAGCCAAGGGCAATAGAAAAATGTATTTGCTTTAGAAAAATTCTTAGTGGAATACAAAATTGTCAGATTTCACTGCTGTATGATCCCGAAATGTTAAACTATACGTATATTATAGTGGCTTTAACAACTAACTGAATTGGGCATAGTGTTTTTAAGATACAGATTGATAATTAACATTTAGGATTATTTTCAATATTTTTTAATTGAGGACTTTTAAAATATTTCTCCTCTTTTATGAATAATTCAAGTATATGTAAGAGGATTTTATATATTATCTATAATGTTGATATCTTAGATTGTGGTTTATTTTAATTTTTACTGCTTGCTTTTTTCATAGTGTCATAAGTTAAATGTATCTACTGCACTAACGTACATTTTGCGTATTAAATAATTTTAAAGGTTCAAGTTCAATGACTAGAGGTTGTTTATGTCCTGTTTTCTGTAACAGCAGAAGAAACAGAGCATTCAACTAACAAGTTTTTAAAACAATATTAAATTACTTTATTTGTTACAGCATCCATTATTTGATTAATTTAATTGTTCAATATTTTATTCAACTATTTTTTTTTCTAATTTCCCAAACATTTACAAATGTTTTGCAGGCACCTGAATGGACAGAAGAGGACCTTAGCCAGCTGACAAGAAGTATGGTTAAGTTCCCAGGGGGGACCCCAGGTCGATGGGAAAAGATTGCTCACGAATTGGGTCGATCAGCGGCAGATGTGAGTTCACTCAGATTTGCTTTGTATGGAGAGTGACAAACCAGAACAAGACAGGCAGTGTAGAAGGTAGACATAGATGGGGTCCAACATTGTCTTTTGAGAGGGGCTGCAATCCTTTCAGGACCTGGAAGTGAACCATTAACTAACTAAGCAAGAAGCAGATGTCAGCAGTCCCTTGCTCCGCAATTAACAGCTGTAACTGATCAGCTGTATGGGGGATTCTGGTGCTTAGAGACTTGAACTACTTGTAACCTGATAACAGAAAAACAATGCCTGCTTTAGTGTTTGTGGTAACCCCTTTTAACTCAAAAGGAAATTTGTGAGACTTAGTTTACAATTCTGTTTAAGCCGGGGTTTTTTTAAGTATGAATCAGCTAATAGCATTTATACAGGTGGTTTCCATTAATTAAACTGAACTATTTCTACAAAACAGTTGGTATGAGATTGATAGAATTGCATTTCTTATTTTCAGACTATAATATTCTTAACAGTCATATTGTGTAAAATAATTAATATCCTTATTCAAATACATATTTTATAGTGGTGTGACATACACATAGTTAAGGATTTAAGGAATTGTTATCTTGAAAACTCTTGAGTGGCCTATAAAAAGATTTTTTTTTCATTTTCAGCAATAGATCACTTGTATGTGTGCCACAGTGTCTGCAGAGGGCATTCAATAGTCCTTTCAGTTGATCCTATTCCAAAGGATCTGGACTCTGGAGGAGTTCATAGCACAAGGTTTAAATGTTTAATTCAGTTGATGTACATTTTGGGATTTAATATTCTATATTTAATAATAAAAAATCTAGCAAAGGTTTTTTCGGAAAATCAAACCTTCATTTAGTCAAATAGTCACAAATTATCATATAGGTTACAGTGGGTTATCTGCAAGCCCGTTTATAAAGGTTTTTTTAACTTTTTCTTTGGAAACGAATAATGTAAAGGTGATTTTTATTTCTAGCATGAGATTATTAAGAAGTTAAATAAGCCTGTATTATATACAAGCAAGCTGTGGGGTTCTTGAGGTGCACATGACTAAGCAATGTATGATGCAGTATACTACAGATGGTGAAATATGTTGTGTTCTATTTAGATATGAGGTGTGTCTCACTTAACAGTACTGACCAAAGAGGGTTTTATTAGAAGACATTTTATTTTACACAGCAGTTGTGAGTAATATATTTTATTGTAAGCAGCTTGACAGCGTACTATGTGTGAAAAATAAATCTTTAAACAAAGACTTCAACAAAAATGGTAAACAAAATCTGCCTGAGACAGACTATTATTATTATTTATCTATCTCTCTCTATATATATTTATATATATATATAAAAGTTTTTCCTGTGGGATGCCAGAGTGACATCATCATTTCACTCTGGCGTCCAACAGGCTCCGCCCTTGCATGGCCTCCCTGCCCCAGACACTGTTCGGGGATGGCAAAGCTGCCTGGCAGCCCAGCCTGTGCAGATTCTACTTCCCTGCAGGAGGGCGGCGGGGGTGAGGGCAGCAGTGGCTCTTTGCTGTGCTTGGAGCCCCGACTCTCTGGGACCCAGTGGGAACCGCTACCTCCGGCTGCCTTGGGCCAGGGCCGGGAGCGCTTGGGCCGCAGCCTGCCCGGTGCTTCAGCCTCAACTTCCCTCTCCCCCACAAGACTAGTGCATCATCACCGGCTTCCTGTGGGGCAGGGAGTAGAGGTGAAAGCCCCAAGATGCCATGCTGGGTCCGGTTTGCACTCCCCTGGTGCGGAGTCTTGGGGCTTTCTCCTCTTCCTCCCTCCACTGCAGGAAGCTGGTGCTGGCGCACTAATCTTGCAGGCGGGAGGGTCGAGGCTGGAGCACTGGACTGTCTGCGGCCTGAGCACTCCCAGCCCTGGCCCAAAGCAGCTGGAGACGGCAGTTACCCGGTGGGTCCCAGAATGTTGGGGCGCCGAGTGCAGCAAGGAGCCACTGCCGCCCTTGCCCCTGCTGCCCCCTGGCTTGGCCTTGGCCCTCTTTTGGCAGCCAGAGGGGGGCTGAGAGACCAGGGCTGGTTGCAACTAGGGAGGCTGGGGCTGGCTGCGACTGGGGAGAGGGGTGGAGAGGCCGGGACTGGCTACGCCCAGGGAAGGGGCCAAGGGACCAGAGCTGCGATCAGGGTGGTGGGGGGAGGCTGGGGATGGCTGCGACCAGGGAGGGAGGTGGAGGGTGCCGAGAAGCCAGGTCTGGCATGGCCCTGGCCCTCCCTGGTGGCTGGGGGGAGAGCTGACCATCTCCCCTCGCCAGCAGCCGGGTCTGGCGTGGCCCCCGACTCTCCCTTGTGGTTGGGTCTGGAATGGTCCCCGGCCCTCCCCAGTGGCTGGGGGGAGGCAGGGGGTAGGTCTGGCATGACCCCAGTGCTCCCCGGCAGCTGTGGGGAGAGCCGGTCTTACTGACACCCACGGACTGGGGTGGCCCCAGTGGCCAGAGAGGCAGGGGGCCA
Organism: Rafetus swinhoei; assembly: GCA_019425775.1. Taxonomy (NCBI): domain Eukaryota; kingdom Metazoa; phylum Chordata; order Testudines; family Trionychidae; genus Rafetus; species Rafetus swinhoei. Next base: position 223,704,298 of record CM033424.1, on the reverse strand, counting down.
AGAGGCTGGGTCTGGCATGGCTCCAGCCCTGTCTGGCAGCTGAGAGGGAGCAAGAGGCTGGGGCTGCTTACTGCCAGAGACAGTGGGGTTTGCGAGCGTAGTGAGTAGGGGGCACTGCTCCCTAGTATTATTTATATTGCTGTAGTGCCTGGGAGTGTTAGTCATGGACCAGGACCCTATTCTGGTAGGCACTATACAGACAGACAATTAAAAAAAAACAAATTTAGAATCTGTCTTTGAACACCTAGTGTAGTGGTTTTCAAAATGCCAATTGTGATCCAGTAGTGGGTTGTGGAATGTGCTCAGCCTCCCAGGAATTCTAGTGGCTCTGCTCAGCACTGCCAAACAGGCCATTAAAAGTCCCATCAGCAGTGCTGCCTGGCTAAGGTTGGGTCGTGACCCAGTCTTTGAAAACCACTGGGCTAGTCCTAATATGTTTGGACACCGCGCTGCACCCTGGAAGTGACCAGCAGTAGGTCCAGTTCCTAGGCAGGGAAGTCACGGGGCTCTGCATGCTGCCCCCATCCCAATCACCAGATTCACACTTCCATTGGACAGGAAATGGTCAGTGGGAGCTGGGTGGTGATGCCTGTGGGTAGGAGCTGCATGGACCTGCTTGCCTGCCTCCCCCTAGGAGTCAGACATGCTGCTGGCCACTTCAGGGGTACAGCGTGGTCTGTGATGCCAGAAGAGGCAGGAAGGTCTGCATTAGTCCCCCTACTGTGCCACTGACTGGGAGCCGCTGGAGGTAAGCCCATGCCCCAAGCTCCTGCCCCAGCCCTGAGACCCCCAAGCTCAGAGCCCTCCTCCGGCACCCCAAACCCTTCATCCTTGATGCCCCACCCCAGAGCCTGAACCACCAGCTCAGACCTCTGACTCCTCCCTCCCCTCAATGCCATCCCCCAGCCCAGACCCCCCTTCCACACTCTGAGCCCCTCATTCCCAGCCTTCACCCCTATAACTCTAACCCTCTGCCTCCACTCCCTCCCAGTTCCCACACGCCAAACCCTTCATCCCCAGCTCCGTTGGGTCACAGGCATCAACAATTTTCTTCAGTTGGATCACCAGAAAAAAGTTTGAAAACCACTGATCTAGTGGGCCCTCACCAAAGTCCCTGGATGCTAACCCCCTACATCAGGGGTGCGGGGAACCTCAGGCCCATGGGCCGAATGTGGCCCTCAGCTTGCCTGGATCCAGCCCCTGAGGCTCAGGGCTCCCTCCAGCACTGGGGAGTCCATGATGATGCCCCAGTCCCTCTGCCACCCACCACAGAGCTGGAGCATGCAAATCTACTAGCTGGGCTCCTCTAGGCTCTGGTGTATGAGGGGAATGTGGGGAGTACCTCTCCTTCTCAGTCGGGGGCTGGGATTTTATTTTTTTGCTTCTCACTTGTGTGTAGCCCTTGACTGATTTTTCTGTGGGACAGCGGCCCGCGGCCCTTAAAAAGGTTCCCCACCTCGAGTTGCATGATGCAAAAAGGAGTCCTAAAAGAATACATTTGATGCCCTTCTTCCTCTCTTGTCAATTTTGTGCATACTTATGTAAAAATATGTTTCTGTAGAGAGCCTTTCACAGATGAGAGATCCCAAAATGTTACCTGTACATGCCAAGTACTGGAGGAGAGAAAGAAGACTGCCACTCAAACTCCAGAGAGACAGTTTCAACCACTGGATCCTCTGTCCTCTGAGCTATCTAGTGAGCTATGGGATAGATATATCCTGTAAGCAGTCTTGCTGAGCTGGCAAGGAAAAAAAGAATTGCAAGAGAATTTTTTACAAGGGGAAATCAGGGTATGGAAATAACCTGCTATAGCATGGGTTCCCAAACTGGGGGGCATGAAGAAATTTCAGGGGGGGGCGTGAGGTGACTCAGACCCCCCTCCCCCCAATCAAGTTTTGCTGTCCCGGTCAGTTTTTTTTTTTTTTCTAAAGTTTTGCTGCTACTTTGGGGGGGAGAGGGGGCATGAGGGTTTTTCAGAAATAAAAAAGGTGGCGTGATGCCAAAAAGTTTGGGAACCGCCGCTGTGCTATAGCATTGCTATAGCATTTGTGTGGCCTATATATATATGTAACAGGATGGATCCTGCTGGAGCTAGCCACCCCTGATTACAGAATGAGTCACACGTGGAAGAGATCAGGACTCAGGACAATTGCCCTATAAAGAGCCTCAGGAGGCTGCAAAGAAAAGGGGAGTGGGGGAAGCTCAGGAAATTGTAGTCTGTGTGAAGGGCTCCTGCAGGGAAAACCACAAGACCAAGGGAGCTGTAACAGAGCGGAGCCCAGGGAAGAGGAGGCTCCTGTGTGGAAACCCAGACACAGTTTGGGCCTACAATTTAGAGGCCTAAAGGCCTGTGCCAGAAGACTTAAGTTTCAGCTAGGGCAAGCTGAGAGAATGAGGTGTGAAGACAGACTGCGACAGAAGAAGCATTCCAGCTGTGAGAGAAGACACCAGCGCTACATATGAATTATTGTGTGATGATGCACTTTATTTTGGAACTGTGAGGATTAAGTGTTGTTTGTTATTACAGTAGCCCTGGGACAGGAGATTTATCCACATGAAAGCCTGCAGTTCTAAAGGGTCCTGCAAATGGGAGTTAATAGGATCAGTATAGCTGCAAAGTGAATTTGGCCAAAGGAGGGTACTCAGTAAATAGGCACTCCACTATGCAGAGTGTAAACCTGGTCTATGCTAGGCTTTAATCTGAACTCTTCCTGCTAATGCTGGTGCAGTTCCACTTTCGTATGTCAGGCACCAGCAATTGCTATTATATTTACGAGTGTGTTGCATAGGCCTGCACTGAGCAGATGTCAAAGAAATGGTGCTTAAAATGGCTCCCTCACAGTTGCTGCCTTGGTGTTAGAAACTTGAAGTTAGGAGCTACCATAAACATAGCCATTCGGCTGTGGATATTAGGCCATCACTTAATTTTGTCAAAGGGGACATGGGATCTTTATTTGCAGTCTGGTCCAGCATTAGGCAGGCTAAATGGACATCGGGTTTGTCTCGTCTAAGGAATGAACCAGAACTCTTGTGTGACCTACAAAACAAAAAATAATAGTGTGGCCTCTTTCTTCCTTTACAATAATTCTTGCTTAGTTTTTGCCTGGAAATATTGGGATTATCAAGTCTTGTTTTCCCTGTTTTTTGCTGTGAAATTCTTTGTAGGACTACCAAACTACTGTACAGTAATTACTCGTTTAACACGTTCCCGCTTAACACATTTTTGCGATAGCATGATATTTTGGGGAACGTTTTTTGAATAACATGCCCGTCCCTGAAATAACATGGTTTCCCCAGCTGGCCTGTCGCTGGTGGCTGTGTGGGGCTTCCCCCGCTTCCCTGCAAAGCGGCGGAGGGTTCGCCGCTCACCACGCCATTCCCCGGTGACACTCTCCCCCCTCCCCTCGCTGGACACAGTGCAGGACCCGTCAGACCCATCACAGGGTCATACTGTACTCCCAACCCAATCCCCCTCCCCTCTCCTCCCCTTCTCTTCCCTTCCCTTCCCCAGAGCCAAACACCTCCCCTCCCTGCTGTAACCCAGTCCCCTTTGTCCCCCAACCTTATGTCCTGGTCCCGGCTGCTAACAAGTGCAGGCTGGAGCTGCGAGAGCGGCTGACCGCAGCACTTCCGGGTTCCAGCTGATGCCCTATTGGGAGTTTTACTGTACTGTACAGAACATCGTCTAATGTTGACGTTGACGACTCAGCACCAACAGAAAATTGACTTCGACACCACTGCTTGAAACGCAACCCCCAGCTTTTTCATTATTTTCAATGGGAAAATTGACCCCGCATAACACGTTTTCACTTAACACAATCATTTTCTGAAACGTATCTACTGTGTTAAATGAGGAATTACTGTATTTGAATCTTTGAGGCTTGCTCCTAAGTGTTTATCAGGAGCTTGGCTAAATAGGTATTAACAAAAATAGTGTTTGTTGTTTTTTTTAAATAATCCAGTTAGAAATCTTCCCTTTTCTCAACTACTCAAGTTTCAGTGTTTTATGCCTTCATCCCACTGGCTCTGTAGTCAGCTAAAGATCCTTTACTAAAAACAGAGCAAAACTGTGTTTGCAGTGTTAAAGAAAACCCTAAACTTTTCATACATAACAAAGAAGCAAAAAAAGAGCACCAATGGAATTTTTTATTTACAATTTGTAGGTCATACTGTATTCCTTTGTGGTGTTATGATTTGCAGTACTAAACTGTTCTGAGGTCCTCATTTCCACTGGTATTCGTAAGCAGAATGAAGTGATTTAAGGAGAGGTTTCTGGCTTTTGTCAATATGTCAGATCCTTAATGTTAGTTTAACTTAGTCTTTTTGTGATTTCATTTGTTTTTGCGTGTTAGCTTTTCTTTGTGCATTGAGTGTACGGAGTTGTTTTTTTTAATCTCATCCTGACAGTATGGCATATAATATGCTTTTGGCCATTTTTAAGTGACCAATTTTTAAGGGGCTTTTGGTCCTTATCTCTATAAACTTTGCCTGAAAAGTTTGTTTGTTACTTTAAAAACATTGCTTAGAAATATCAGAAATTCAGTATGCTGTTACTGCGTTCTGCTGGATAACATCATTGATACCTAAGCATTCTGAACTTTATATATGTTGAGCATGTTTGCCTTGCAGTGAGATGAAGGCACCTTTGCTTAGTGCCTTGACCAAACAGTGGTTGGAGGGAGTTCAGGGGAAGGGAGCTGATAGCTTGCTGCTGATTAGTGATAAGGGAATATGATGAGTTCCTTCCCGGGGTGCCACCTGAAACTGGTACTGCTGAGTCCTTTGACCCACTGGCCTGGCCTCTCACAATGTGTTCTTGTGACAAGCTATAGACTGCTCCCAGTCCTATTCTTACAGCAGCATTCACACAGGTAGGGACACACCCAGCTGCAGTTCACATCTACGGGCTCTGCATGAACCAACACTAGAAAGGGTGCAGCCAAGGCAACTCCCCAGGCATGCATGCACCCCCTCCAAAGTATAAACCCAAATTTATGCCATCTTGTCCTGCACAGGAAACTGAATAACATAAGCGCAAAGAGTTTGCTTTTCCCTCAGTGTAAAGAGGAATATGCAACAGTTTTTGCCCCTTGAGCAAAGATTTCTAGGCAATTGACTCCAAACTCACTGGTTTAGATTAAAACATAAAATATATTAACTGCAAAAGAGAGATTTTAAATGATTATAAGGGATAATCAAAGCGGATTACCTAACAAAACACAAACTACAGGCTGAACCTCCCTGCTCCTTCACCCTCTGCATCTGGCTTGTCCCGAATGAGAGAATTTACTAGATATGGGGAGGTCCCCTGCCACCGGTCTCCCAGGATACTGCCCCTTCCTCTGGCTGGCTCTGCTCCAGCCCTGCTGCTACAGGGCTTGGGCTTGGCACACTGCCGCCAGCCGGATGAGGCTCTCCAGGGACAGAGCTCCCCAGCCACCGCAGCCCTGCTTCTGCCTCACCTGGCCGAGGCTTCTCAGGGAGAGGGCTCCACCGCAGCCCTGCTTCCTGGGCACAAGACTCACAAGACTCAATGGCTGAGCTGCTGCTACCATGGCCCGTCAGGTCTTTCTGGGGACAGGGCTCACCAGCTGCTGGCAGCCTCACTTGCTCTCCCCTGGTATGGGGCTCCATGGCACTGCTGCCGTGCCGTGGCTCCATGGTGACAGGGCTCGCCAGTCTCACTGCTGAATTGCCTGGATGGGGCTCCCTTGGGACGGGGCTGTGCAGCTGCCCCACTGCTGCCATGCCAGGATGGTGCTGCACAGGGACAGAGCTCACTTGTCCTTCTGCTTCCCTGCCTGGCTGGGGCTCTCTGGGGAGGGGAGTTACCCGTCTGATGATGGGGCTCCCCTCCACTGCATTCCCTGACTGGCTCGCATTCCCAGGTGTCAGGGCTCTCTGCTCCAGCAACATCTGTGATTCTGCCGACCACAGATGTTGATGGACCAGAGAGTCTCGGATTTAAGAGGTTCAGCCTGTAATATGTTAGATTGGTTATTAATTTTTCCATAACTGATGGCACAGGCAAACTTGTAGATACTTAAGCACAAACTGCATTAGCTTTACAGCTTGGGTTTCTCAGGTCTTCATACAGACTTGAAATCCCTTTAACCTAGGTCCAGCACTTTCCCCAATTTAGTATTTGTTTCCAGGAGTCGTCTTGTGTGAGGAATGAAGAACAGCTGATGATGTTACTCTTCGCCTTATAAATCTTTATCATATGGCAGGAACCCTTTGTTTCAAAACTTGGTTCCCCCACTGGTTTGTGGACATCCCAAGATGGAGCCTAGAGATATGTGGCATGGTCGCACGTTTTTGCAGTGTTATAGCAACCATTGCTTACAGGATTCGAAAACATCAACAGGAAGGTGAAGATATTGCCTTTGATGGGCCATCAGCAGCATCCGGCTGCTTAATTGTTGAACCTAAAGGCTGCCTGTGGGTGTTTCCCCTCCTGGTTCTTGATGCTGGTTCCATAAAACATCCAAAAATATCTCCAGTATTCGCAACTGAGACACTCCCATTCTGAGTCTTTCACATGGGCTTGGTTTTCTTTGGTCTTATGGGATCCTCTTATGTTAACTACTGTCTCTAAGATATGGCTGTTTTGCATCTCAAACTGAACCATCCCCTCGATCCCCCAGCAGCAAGGAGCCCGCACTGACACTCCTGCCTCACGACCTCCTGCAAGATTGGAGTGCCAGTGCCTGCTTCCTGCGGGGAGGGGGAAAAGCCCCGAGCCTCCCCCACAGATCTGGCTTTTGGGAAAGAAGTGGAGCCAGAAGCAGCTAGGTGTGCTGCTGCTTCCTTACCCACCCACTCACCCCGGCCGGGGCACAGAAGCACAAGGATGTGCTTCTTGCAGGCGTTCTCCACTGCTCCCATTGGCCAGAATCCAGGAGCAGGGTGTAAAAGAAAGTAAGTGCCCCCAGCTCCCTCATGCCAAGACCCCCAACTCCGTCCACCAAGACCCCATACCTCCAGCCCACTCCTGCACCCTCCCCCCTGATCAAACACCTACTCCCAGCCTGCTCCTGGATCCTCCCCCCTGGCCAGACACCCTACTCCCAGCCCGCTCCTCTACCCCTCCAGCATGCTCCTGCACCCTCCCCTGCTCCTTGCCCCTGGCCAGACATCTGCCCCCAGCCTGCTCCTGAACCTCCCCCTTGGCCACACACCCTACTCCCAGCCTGCTCCTGCACCCTACCCCCCACCTAGACCTCACCCCCACCTGTACCCCACTCCCTATCCCACTCACTGTCAGCCCTGTCCCGCACACTGAACCCCCTCATTTTGGCCCCACTCCAGGGCCTAGGGAGCCCACAAAATGCACTGACCCAGAAGAGTAAATCTGGCCTGAGGCCTTGAACCTCAGTCCTCCCTTCCCCTCTCTCCACCTGGAGCTCCAGCGGAGTGAGGTTGTTTCATTGGGAGGGAGGGGCACGTCAGTGTGAGGGTTGTTTTTTTGGTTTTTGCTTCTTACTTGTGGGGTCCCCAACTGAATTTTTTTTTGTGGGGGTCAGTGGCCCCTGAACCAAAAAAGATTCCCCATCCCTGTAATAAATAAAGACAACCTTGAAATCTTTTGTGTCGGACATAATATTTTACTTTATTTAAAATGAAGCCTGGCTAACAAGCCCCCGCTTGGGGCCCAGCCCCCATCTGGCTACAGTGTCCTGTCTCCAGTCCTGATCCTGGGACTGGCCTCATGGTCCTGATCCTGGGGCTGGCCCCGCAGTCCAGCCCTATCTGGCCACAGGAAGGGCTGGTGGTGGCCCCCTCCTGCTGCATGTGTAGGAGGGGAGGCCACAATCCAGCTGTGGCGATCCTGGCCTGGGCTGTTGTCCAGGTACAGCAGCCCAGCCCTGGCCAGGTAAGGTAATCCAGCCCCAGGACCCCCACATACTCTATTTCCCACCCCCCGCGCCCTGCCGCTTGCACTTCCCTCACACCCTAATTCCCTGCCCTAAGCCCCGCATACATCCCAACCTTTTCTCATGCACCTCCCACATCTACAAACTGCACCCGCAGCAGCAGCAGATGTCCCATTAAATAAAAGTCTGTGAGTACAGTGTTTCATTTATGCTATTATTAATCAACATGTCAGTTATCAATAATATTAAGTTGTACATTGTCAATCATGCAAATGGGCATTCTTATATGGCTCTTTGTTGACCCCTTGTTCAGAATTTTAATGTAGTTTGGTTTTTTGGTTTGAAAAGGTTGCCAACCCCTGCTTTAAATAGTGCAGCCAGCCACTTTCCTCTGATTTGGCTTTACTTACAACTCAGAGAACAATGACAGGCTGAGTTTTATATCCTGTGTGCTGGTCTGTAAGGGTATGTCTATGCTGCAGAGATTTTCCGGAAAAACGGCTGTTTTTCTGGAAAAACTACACTTACATCCACACTGCTATTGCATTCTTTCGACAGAAAATCAAAAGAACAGAGGGTTTTTTCTGACAGCAGTAAACCTCTTTCTACAAGGAAGAAGCCTTTTTCTGAAAAAGCTTTTTCGGAAAAAGGTGTGTGTGGACATGGAATAGTGTGGGTTTTTTTGGAAAGAAGAGGCCTCCAGCAAAAAGCACAGGTCCCCTAGCGGCCATTCCATCCACAGTAATCACAACTGAAATGCAAGATAGCATCCAATCAATGTGGACACTATCTTTCGAAAAAGCAGATCGCTTTTTCGTTGCGCTTTTGCTGTGTAAATGCTGTTTTGAAAAAAGTTTTTCCAGAAGATCTCTTCTGGAAAAGCTTCTTCCGAAAAAAGCTTTCAGTCTAGACATAGTCTTAAAGTTAGATTGGCTTAACTACAATCCCTCAGGGCTGTGAAATATTTTGAACCCTATGTTGTGTAGTGATGTTGACCTAAGCCATGCTGTAGACACCACTCAGTCAACAGAAGAATTCTTCCACTGACCTCACTACCAGCTCTTGGGGTGTGTCTAGACTACGGGGTTTTGTTGACAAAAGTGGACTTTTGTTGACAAAACTATACCTGCGTCTACACTACTGCCGAATTCTGTCGACATAATGTCGACAGAACTTGGCAGTTTTGTCGACGGCAGTAAACCTCATTCTACGAGGAATAACGCCTTTTGTCGACAGAGTTCTGTCGACAGAAGGCGTTATTGCATCTACACTGTCCTTTGCGTCTACACTCTCATGTCGACAAAGCGGCTTGCTTTGTCGACAGAACTGGCTGTAGTCTAGACGACGCTCTTTGTCGACAGAGGCTTTGTCGACAGTATCTGTCGACAAAGCCTCTGTCGACAAAAGCCTGTAGTCTAGGCGTACCCCCTTGGAGAGGTGGATTTACTACAGCAACGTAAGAACCCCTTCCATTACTGTATTAAATGTCTTTACTGCAGCTTTGCTGGTAATTGCATTTCTAGTGTAGACATACCTTAAACTTTCTTACCAAACATGACTTTTCTTAGGGTCTCCTGGTCGGATATCATTTGCTTCAGCCTCTAAGTCCTTCTGTCTCTGAGATGCATATCCTGGTGGGAGTTAAGATGCGACTACCACTATGATGTAGTAGGCTTATATTTTTATGCAAGATTTAAGCACACAACATCATATGACTCATATGAGGAGTCCTATGCAGACTCTACTGTACTGTTACGAGGGGGAATGACAGCCTTCTTGAGAGGGGTAAACACTTCAAACCTTGCAATGCTATACTAGTATCTGAAGCATATATAAGAGTAAGGGACAATGAGGGGCAAACATGGGAGGGGCAGTCCATAAGAGATTGGAGACAACTCTGCCCTCTCTTCACCCCCCCAAACAAAAACAAAAAAGGATGGATGGAGGAAATTTTATAGATACTGACAAATATAGAAACAAATTCTGAGGAAGTGGGTTTTGCTCAGGAAAGCTCATGATACAGATATATTTTTGTTAGTTTCTAAGGTGCTACAAGACTACTCGTCATTTTCTTATTTTGGGGGAGTTGACTTTGGTTCAGTTAACAATCTGATAAATGCAAAAGAAACCCAGAAAAAAAATCTCTTCAAATTGACAGATACAAGTGTGAAATTAGAAACTGCGTAGTCACTGCCGATGCTTAGTAGTTATTTTGTACTAGTAGTTTGGTGGTTGTTCAATTTGGTGGAAGTTCACATACAATAATAGCTTCACAGTTGGTTTTTCTCCTACTGTTAAAAATTACCAGAATCAACTGTGACCAATTTTGATAGATATCTGGTCTAACTTAATTTTATAAGTTAACTACAACTCCTTGCAAATAGGGAATAATAATATAACAGACAGACACATAACTATGTGGCCTTACTGGCTGCTGCTATAACTTTGGTCTTTTGACTTACAGTAAAGTAATTGTAATATCTCTCAAGAAAATCATCATCAATCAGTGTATCAAAAACTCCAAAACAAACCAGGGAAAGCCAGGCTCAGTATATTCATGTGTCTAATTATCTAAAACTAGTAACTAGTAGTTTAATATGGGGTTTGTAAGTCATCTTAATTCCATCCAAAATAGAACTCTCAAAACTGATCAGTATAATGAAGCAAGACTGTATTTGTAACTGCAAAGATAATACAACTTGAAAAATAATTTTCTCTGTAATTGGCTTGTGGTATTAATTAGATTTGTTTTCATCAAGTGTTTTGATTATGAAAGGAAAACTGGGTTCAGTTTACTCTAATCACAGTTCCTGCCTCCTGACCTGCTTACCTGTACTAGGGCTCTTGGTCAGCCTCCACACATCTGGTCCTTGACCCATTTTCCTTGCAGAATTTGTAGCTTCAGGCTTAGGTCTCATTTCTGTCTTGTAGTGCTTAAGGAAACAATTTCCCTTAAAAAAGACAAAATTGTACATTAGAAGTGTTTAAACAATGTGTAAAACCAATAATATATCTTAAATTAGGAAAGCAAGTTTCAAGTCTGATATATGTATCTAATGTTCAGTTTGCCAAATAAAGATTGATTACAAATGATGCAACTAGCATTGTTAAATGTAGAGGCACAGACAAGGGAGCTGCATATGACATTATAAAAATATACAATTAATGACCACCCAAGATCTATGTTGGTTCACATAAAAAGTTTAAAATGTTAATTTATGCCTTTCAGCAAATTATTTTGGTAACCACAAGGGGCATTCAAATAGTTTTTATTTCCTCTGTTATTTTTTACAATCTGGCATGCAAAACACACCTTCATGTGATTATTAACTGCAGGTTTTCTAAATTAAAGGCAAAGGGATCTCAGATTTCATACTTGTGAAGTAATATCATTCTCTTGCCTGAGAGGATGTAAACTGATTCGTGCTTGCCTCTGCGGTCACTAATCTCTCGCATTCAGGTTGCGATAGCGGACAGATAGGGGATTTGCTGCCAGCATGGAAAAAGGCCCTGGTAGGCAGCAAAACAACAGACAGGTGGATAGATTTAAGAAGACTTTTACTAATTAGCATGTTGCCTGACAGTATGAGGTAAGAGTTGTGCAGTTCTGTAAGCTTCCCCATATGTCAAAGAAAAGATGATGAAATAATTAATGAGCTTTGAGCTTTTCAGGCTGAGCTCCTGGTCAGACATTAATTTTATACTTGTATGTTTTATTATAAAAGGAGTTGCTTATTTTTAAAAATATACAAACTAGGTTTATACTAAATGTATTAGCTTATTACTGGGAAGAACATCTAGCTATGAAATGATCCAAAAATGAAAGTTAGATTTATTGGGTTTGTTTGGGGGTTTTGCCACTAGAAAACCTATTTTTGGAAGTGCTGATTTTCTTAGTCTGTTTTACATTTCAGTGTCTATAATGTGGACATTTTAAAAGCACAATCACTGTAATCTCTGGTATTTTAAAACTGTGATTCTCTAAATTATGGGTTCTGACAGCCTCACGTGTGTTAATAGGCTTATCCTTGCAAAAGCCATGCAAGTTGAAGAATTACAATTTTATTGATGGGGAATTGAAGCACAGAAAGATTAAATTCCTTACCCCAAGTCACACAGGTATTCTTTGGCAGAGTTATTAATGGAATACAGGTCTCCAGAATCCCACTCCAGTGCCTAAACCAGAAAACCACTGTTAGAAGAGTTGTTCTGATCTATAATGATTAATACAATTCGATTTAGACACCAATTGCAATATATATGTACTGGCTCTTGCAAGACTGTGGTCCTTAAAACACTAAATTGACCCCATCTAGTAGTAAATTCAATACAGTAACATTTCCATGAATTATATTTGAAAATGTTGTATATTATATACTGTAGAGAAAAGCAAAAGTCAGATGTAACAATGCCCAAAGACTACCATAAAACATACTTTCTCTCTTCCTTTGCCTTGTACTGAACAAGAGGTACCTACTCCTGCCTTGCATTCATGCATGTCCCCTACTCCACAGCAGGAATACCACATGTATCAAATTTTACAAATCTTTCAACTCCTCTTACAAACACCTTTACCCTTATGCTCATGTTACTATCATATACTGTACTATAGTTAACCTTCCATAAAACTCACAGACCACACTCATCTACCACCTAACTGCTGCTGATCCCCTGAAGTATCCTGTGGCCTACTATTAATGCAGCCTACACAGTGCAGTGAGGAAATGAAACTACAACTTAATACAAAGTGGAACCCAGCAGAAAACAGGTTGGTGGCATTAGAGGACGTGACAAACTGGCTTGTGGCAAACAGTTACAAACTGATAAATACCAGGTCTTGGTTGGAAGGAGGAAAGGCCTGGATTTACTTCTTGGACTTCATAGAATTGCCTTAAAAGTTTAAGAAGTTAGTCACAATCCAGAAGATTGGGAAAAGGACTGCATCATGTTTGTTTTAAAAAAATCTTGCTCAGCTTCAGGGAATAACACTGCCGTCAGTTGCAGAGAAGGTGTTTGTGATCATACTACAGAATCTGCTGAAATACTGACTCAACCCAAAAACAGAAGACAATCAGCGTGGTTTCAGTACTGGGCAGCCTATGATCCATGGTCTATATGTTCTGCAGAATGCTACTGAAAAACCAGTGGAGCAAAAAGGAGATGTCAATACCTGAGGACTTAGTGGAAGAACTGTGCCACTGTATATTAATTTCTGTTTTGTTGGAGGCATTCATAGCTTTGGTTTTGTCACCATTGTTGACCTGAAATCCTACAGATTCTGTAGCACGTTTACAGAATTAGCTATTATAGGTCGGTAGTCTCTCCAAATAAGTCAATATCGTCTACATACTTGAGATCATCTAAAAAAGAATCTCTTAAATTTCACACCTCCTATTTTGGCCTCCTTCAGCTTGGTAATCAGATAGTCTATTGGAACATTACATAACATAGGTGAGAAAATACGTGCCTTGCATATTTGTGATTCTATTGAAAATCAGTCAACAACAGTTCCTCTTATGCAGATACCTGACCTGCCAACATTGCATATAGATGACATTGACATTGAATGGTGAATAGTTTTATCTGTCTGGTTAGCTTGTTGATGATAGGAGGGTCAGATATTGGGTCAGTCTTGCATCATTGGCATTTTAGCATCTTCAGAGGCCTTTGGATGGCAGGAGATCTGTGTGACAACAGAGATACAAGTGTATTAGTGATGACACCTCTATTGTGTGGAACAGAAACAAGACTGTTAAAAATAGCTATGGAGAGAAAATGGAACAGTTGTCTATGTCAAAAGATGCAACATATTCTTAACTTCCATTGGTTTGATTTTTGTCATAAATGAGGAGATATTGACAGTGATCCTTATGACAGTTTCCTGCACATTCCCTCTAGGTGTAAAATCTACTATTTCTTTCCCCCTCCTTTTAGAAAGTTTCAGGAGTTCTGGGAACACAGGCACTTAGTGGAACTCTCCCTTAGGCTCCAATCTGATCCAGGGCTTTCCTGATTGTCAGCCCACCCACTGGAGCCTCGGGGTAATGCCCCTCTGGCATGAATGCTCTTCACCTCTAATTCTTGAGCAGCCCAAGGACTTGTCTAAACAGAGGCATAAGGAGAGTAAAGGTAAATACCTCCTTAAGAAAAGGGATAAATTGCCTCAAGACCTTTAAGAAGTGTGGTTGTGTTTGGAAATGAGCAGGAGCATGTATCAGCACTGATGGTACCGAGAGAAAATGGTCTGAAATGTTCTACTCAAGGCGCAGGGACAGCCCCTAGTACCTCCCAAAGAGTGAAGGCCTATTCACCTTCTCTACTGATGACACTTCACTACAAGAAGGTACCTCATGCAATCCTGCACCAGCGGATTTACCTAGAGTTAGAAATTCCTCCCACTCTCTCTACCTGGTAGGCCTGCATATTTCTTTCTTGTGGCTCTGGTGACCTACGCTAATATGGAATCACTTATCCTTCCAGATTCAATAGTCCATGGGACATTTCTACACCAGTGGAATGTCATTCACCAGTTCCAAGTACCAGTCATGGTGTAAAGGCTCCAACACCATCACTGTGCCACTCACCACCAGTTCCTCTCACCAACTGGAGTTTCACAAGATGGTATCATTGTCTCCTCCAATGGAGTCAGACAACTGATCATCTGATGAACAAGAATCTGTACCAGCAGCTACCTTTTTGGCCCTGAGTTGAAAGATGAGTCCTTATGGCTTCCAGAGCCTCCCAGATTCCTTCATGTTCACACAGATCTCATTATTAGGCAAGGGTTCCTATTGCTATATAAGCCCGCCTACTGGTCATTCTGAATCTCCTGTGATCTTTACTTTAGAGCTCTGGATTACAGGGATTCTCAGAGAAGAACCTCAGACCCTTAGGAATGCTTTGAAGAAGAGGTATAGCTAATAACACTGGATCCACTGGCAGCACTTGCTTCCTCCTTTCCAAATGAGATTGTGGCACCAGACTCATCCTCACCACCAGATAACTATTGACAGGCTCAAGATCTCTCGAAGGATTGTGCAAATTCTTCGGCTTTCCTGGAGGAGGATCAAGTTCCAACCCATGGGTTTCTAGATATTCTCTAATATCCTAGCAACATGGTGCTCCCTATTAATGAGGTCATTTTGGAAGCTGCTAGGATGGTTTGGCATACCACAGCTACCTGTGCCCTGGCCTTGAAAGGGGAAGAGAAAAAGGTCCTATTTTTTTCTGTACTAAAGGGTAGAATATTTGTTCTCATCCTAATCTGAACTCTCTCGTGATCCAGGCTATCATGGAACAAAATGGGCTGTGCCAGCCTACATTTGCTGCTTCAGGCAAGATTGTCAAGAGCCTGGATTCCTTCAGCAAAAATAATTGTCAGCTACTTTTTTATATAGTGAATTACCAGGCATTAAAGTCCAAGTATAACTTAATTAATTATAACAAATAGTTGGAATTCTTTAATAATCTGGCACAGCACCTCATGCTTCCATTTCAGGCCATCCTGGGTGAAGGGAAATTGGGTATCAGATCATCCCTTCAGGCATCATTTGATGCAAGGGGTCTGGCTTCCCTCTCTGTGGGAACTTCAGTAATGAAGAGGTAGGCTTCATTGTAGCAATCCACAGGTTTCCCCAATGAGGTTTAGGCAACAGTAGAAAATCTCTCCCATCAGGATTAACAACTTGTTTTACAAGAAAAGAGATGAGTCACATCATTGCTTTAAGAATGGCAGTCGTCTCCTTGGTGATACTTTCTCAGTCTTGACAGGGTAAATATTCCATTCTGCTTCCAAAGGGTGCAGTGCACCAGGCACAATACACCATCATCATCCACTCTTGAGTCCCAGCCTATCAGCAAGATAGAATGCTTAAGACCCATCAGCCAGTCTCTATATGCTCTTTGGTGGCTGGTTGGCTAGTTTCTTTCAAAGGTGGCAACATTTATGTCAGATAAATGGCTCCTAGCCATGACCTCAACCAGCTTCAATATCTACTCCTTTCTACTCTCTCTCAAAAACTTCCTTCCCCATCGCCTTCAAGAACCACTCTCAAGAAGTCTCTCAAACAGGAGGTGGACTCCCTAATTCATTTAGCAATGACAGAGCCTGTGTCCCCTCAAGACAGGGACAAAGCTTTTACTCAAGATATTCCATTCCCTCCATTGTTCTGACTGCCTTGTAGGCAGCTAGTGCCTGTTTTTTCAGGGGTGTGTAATTTTCCTTGCTACTCTTTCAGACCCAACTCCAGAATTCCAACAGAATTCCTTGTGACTTTTCTGGGATTTTTTGCCATAAGCTCCAATATGGGCTTGCCTCTGTGTAACCACTATACACCATGGCATCAGCTTGATTCCTTCAGGGTTCTAAAGCAATTTGTTTGGCAGTGGGTTACTTTAGGCTATTAAAAGCTTTTTATTTTTTATTTTTCTATACACACATTTTTTTTGGTATCACCTGGTACAAGGGTTTAGTTATATGGGCTACATTTGGGATTTTTTCCAAAACCCAGTGGCTCCCAAAAACTTCTGTAATTTCTGCTTCATGGAGGGTGCCTGCTAGTTTAAGATTTTATTAATGACAGTATTTGGGATTAACGTCTGCTGCCGGACCATAGAATACCTAAAAATGTAACCTTCTGTGCAGATCCCTGGATTTTACTGGCCTTAAACATAAATCCTTGCTGCACTAAATGTCAAATTGGCCTGCCCTGCTGCATAAACCTGCTTCAGGGTATCCCCTCCAATCATATCATTTACATAATGCCATATTTTTACCCCATCAGGGAGGATTGCACCTATTAATTTTTCTGCAGTAATGCTGTGACACAGTGTAGGACTGTGCACCCACCCTTGTGGCAAGTGGGTGAATTGTATACTACACTCCTCCCCACTGAATTCCAAAGTGTCCCCGTGACCTTTTATGTAGAGTAATGAAAAAAAATGCATTAACGTTATTTACCACCGCCATCCATTGTACATTGGCACAGTTTACACTGTCAATTATTTTTTTAATATATGGGACTGCAGTGTTCAGTGGCAGAGTTTGTACATTAAGGCTCCTAAAATTTACTGTTAATTTCCAGGTCCCATTCGGTTTTCGCACTGGCTGTTACATTTTGGCGACTGCTTTGTAACAATTCCTTTCCTTTTTAGCTCATTAAGAATAGCTTGGATTTCTCCGCTAGTATCTGGGGCCACTTTATACTACTTTACCTGCACTTTTTGGGAGGTGGGGAGGAACAAAGAGAGGGCTTTTTTTACATGCCCATACACATTTTTTTCCCCTGGGTATATTCCCTTCAGCTGGTTTTGCTGTGGGACTGCTGTGATACTGGCAATGGCTTTTTCAAAAGCCCAAATTTTTTCATTGAGAGTCCACTCTCTTTCTTCCAGTACATCAATTTTCAAGATGTTTCTGATACCAGGAGCTACTACTACATCTAGGTGAACCCTTTCCCCAGTTTCTATTTTCATTGTTACTGGCCGGAGGGTCCCAGTTACCCCTCTTCCGGTGACCCCTTTCAGGTTTAGTTGCCTGGCATCCCAAGGGTATGTATGATCCTCCAGTACTGTAACCTCTGCACCTGTATTTACCAACATATCCCTAAATTCCCAATTATTAGTATCCCAGTTAATTTTTACCCACATCATGGAGTGCCAATCTTTGGTGGCTACTGCATTAGAGTGCCCTGCCATTGATATGGCTGACTGGTGGGCCTGGTCTTAATCTAGTGGTTTAGTTTTTCAGGGTTCCAGGTCAGGGTGTCCTGTTTTTCAGTGTCCCATTTGGAGGGTTTTTGATTAGGGTCCGGAGGAGCAGAAGGCTCAGTAGTCTTGCCCCCTTTATTCCTATTCCTCTGCTGTCATTTTTTTAACATGGCTGCATATGGGGTTCCATCCCACTTGTTCATGTTTTCCCTCTGACTTATTAATCGTTTTCATAGAGCTTTACGAGTGGACACCTTACTTTTGTCGGCTCCCATGACAGCTACGTCTTGATCCTTTCCTCAGCTGTCTTTTCCTGTAGCTCCTAGGCCTTTCTTAGATGCCATTGTACTTACTGCAACTGTGACAGGGTGGCCCACCATAGCTGAACAAAGCCCCATTAAGAAACTGTGCAGCTGGGGGTCTCCCTTTTTAGAGTTTTCGGAACATTGAGGCAGTGACTTCTATCTCATTGGGATCATCAGGACCTCCCTCATCAAATAACACTTTACCTACTGCTAGTTCATGGAGAGCCTCACCCCGTTCGTTACCCATGTGTGTCATTGGGGAATGGGCTCATCCATATCATCTATAGAGTCATATTTACTCTGTACAGCCCCTCTTAACATGTCCCAAATGTTCCCACTACGGCTCTTAAAGACTTGATTAATAACAGGGCCAGTGGATGGTTTACCCAACGCCCTAGCCTCCTTTTTTCTAGTACAATAGCATCTCACCCTTGATTTTAAACCTGGAGTAACCACTTGGAAATGGCTTCCTTTGTTCTTCAACTGATTCACTGTTGGAGATCATTCAGTTCAGGGGCAATGTAATTCCTACTTTTAGTAACTGTTTTACCCCGCTCGCGTCCTTCGCCTCCTGCAGTTGATACACTGACTACAGGGACAAGGAGTCGGGCAGCGTTTTCCCCATCACCATCCATTTTCTCTGTCTTAGAGATGTCATCTGCCCCCTCTACATCATCATCACTCTAGATATCTCCATCCCAATCCTCTGGGTCTCAATCATCCTGCCTATATAAGGCTGCCAACTTTGTTCCTACTATAAGCAGCCACCTGTCTCTCAGTGGTCTGCCTCCCTAGAGATACTAGGAGTTTGTTTAATTTCCTCTCTTGACTGTCTATGAAACTCTGTGCCTCCCTCATTCGCTGCCTTAACAATTGAATGGTATTTTCAGCTTGTTCCAATTGTAGATGAGGTTTGTTTTGCTCACTGGCTACTTGATCCATATGTCTGTCTTCTGCCTTTAAGGCAGTTAGCTAGAGCCAGGAGATCACCTCCTGATGAGCGGTACTGTTTTGCCCTTTATTTATCCCTTTCAGCAGGTCTACGAGTTCCCCAGGCTTTCACCATATCGCCTTAATTTCATCTCTAACCCAGCTGACTGGTGGCTGACTTTGTGCAAGATATCATTTAAGAACAGTCCAGGGATTGTCAGGTGGTCATCCTGGTATCAGTCCCTGGTCCTGGTCTTCCTGGCCTCCTGTACGTTTGAACAGAGGCATTCTTCTAATTTCCTAGTGAACTGGGTCCCCTCATATCCTGTTTGTGACACCAATTGTCGTGTGTTTGAGGTATTGGACCCAAAAGGAGCCAGGAAACACTAGAGATATTCACTCAACTTTTACCTTTATTGCAAACCTTATAATTAATGTTACCAATAGCTATAAGTCACATACAGTTCACCTGTTAAGCAGTCTTACAATGCCAGACAGAAGATTGTGACCCCTCTTTTCCCCATGCGTGGAGGCGCCTACAATGCATCTGCCAGTATGAACAGTTCAGCTTTTGGTTGCCGCGAGCAAAGTATGTGGGTGTACCGTGCTCAGTCCCTCCTAGTGATTGCCTTGCTTAAACCTATATTTATACTAGGCTTGACTTGGTTACCTATGACTGATTAACCACACATTGTCTAGAACTACATTGCTTTTGTCTTCTTTAACCTAAACTACACTACAAAAGTAGTGTATCGTAAGTAAAACTAGTAATGGATAAGTTAATAAGTAAATTGTTTACTTCTTTTTGGCTAATAGTTTTATGACTGCCAGGTCACGTTTTGTACTTCTGCTTATCTTTTTGAATGTTTCTATTTAATTCATTTTGATTATTTACTGTGGTCGTGCTCTGCCCAACTTTCTTAAGCACAGGTAGCCGTATTTTTACATGCTTGCTTCAGGCCTTGCCTGCGTGCTCATATTGCACCCGACTTTATCCAGGTGTAAGCTTTCCTGATCACCTAACCATACTTCGGTCAAGACAGTGCCATGCAGGCTTCCCCACAAAGACTTATATGTCCCATAGACCTGAAGACTTATGCCAGGAGGAGCTGGCCACTGGTTGTCCAGACTGAGGATTGAGAAATAGGCCAATAACATATCTTTATATAAAAAGTTAAGTTACAAAACCACAACAACATATCCATTCAGGCAAACAGCATGCCAAGGTAATGGACTTTCTCTCAGCAGGAAAACAGGACCTGGTGAGAGATGACAGAAAGCCATGACACTTTTTGCAAAAGTAAAAATCTTTATGAAACTAGGTTTCCTGGAACACTAAAACAATGGCTCCAGCAACAAATGCCACACAAGTGATGGAAAAAATGAATACATATTATCTGGAAATCCTTGGAATAAGTGAAAGTCAGTGGCCAGGAGCTGACAAAAAGCAATTAGAAAATGAAGGTAGTTACGTTTGTGGAGGCAAGGTGGTTACCACTCGGAGGGAACAGCATTAACATGGATCCCCAAGCAGAAAAATCACAGATGGAAGCTGATTAATAGCATATTGTTCCACATTAGGTATGAAACACAATACGTGAAAATGACAATTATTCAGTGTTACCCACTTACAGGCAACTACGGGGATAAGATCAAAGATCAGTTCTGTAATTGCTTACGAACTCTGGTTCATAGTATAAAATCTTCTTAGTAGTGGATAGGGCAGAACAAAAAAATGGAGTAAAGAAATGGGAAAGGATGTCCTTGTGTCCCTACATCAAAACAATAAAAGACTGACAGGACTGTGCCTGTTATCATGACATAAGTTGTGGATACCCATAAAGAAACTTGGAATTTCTCAGATGGAATCACAAGGAGCCATTCTGACAGTCTGTGTACTAGAAAGGCGATTAGATCAACTCCCTGGGACGTCACAGAGTACGTACAAAGGAGTTGATGTCAGATTTTGTGGGGCAAGGCTGAAGATTAAACTTAAGAAAATCTAAATTCTCCAGATATTAAGAAAATTGATAGCAAAAGGCTAACATGTGAGAAGAGATTTAACATGTTACAAAAGTTAGAGGCATCATAAAAATGTAGAACTGGAAGGAACTGCAGTTGGTCATCTAGTCCAGTACCCTGCACTGAGGTGGGGCTCAGGATGATCTAGACCATCCCTAGATGACTACCCTTACAGTTAGAAAATGTTTCCTAATATCCATAGTTTAAGTCCACTGAGGACAGGAGAAGTAGTAAAGAGAATAATTTATCATCCCCCTCTTTATAATAACCCTTCCACATGAAGATTGATATATCTCTCCTTTTGTCTAGTCTTGTACAAATTAAAAAGCCCCTTTTTTCTCAGTCTTTCCTCATAGATGTTTTCTAGACCTTTAATCATTTTTATCGCTCTGGACTTTCTCCACATCTTCCTGGAAGTATACTCCATGTTAGATCTTATCCGTGCTCATTATAGTTACATCTCACGTCTTTCTTACAATCCTCCTGTCAAAAGATTGCACAATATTGTTCATTACTTTTGTATTGGTATTAAATTGTTGATTCATATTCAGTTTGAAATGCATTTTAGCCCCCAGGTCCTTTTCTGAAGTACTCCTTCCTAGGCAGTCATTTCCCATTTTTTGTTCATTCAGCTGATTATTGCTTCCTAAGTGTAGTACTTTGCATTTGATCTTACTGAATTTCATTCTACTTATTTCAGAGCATTTTTCCAGTTTGTCAAGATCATTTGGATTGTAATCCTGTCCTCCAAATACTTGCAACCCTCACAGTTGGCTGTCATCTGCATACTTTATAAGTATATTCTGTGCCTTTATTCAAATCATTTATGAAGATACTGCATAGAAGCAGACCCAGTACAGATCCCTGCAGGACCTCACTCAATAGATCCTACTAGCTTGACTGTGAACTAGTGATAATTATGCTTTGAGTATATTTTTCCAACCAGTTGTGCACACACCTTACAGTATATTCATCTACACTATATTTCCCTAGTTATGCTTATCTACAGCCTAAGCATGATCCATAAAGCAGGAGAAGATAGACATTGGTCTGCATATCTTACGTGAGATCCTATCCTGTAGGTGGTCTCAGCAGCCACCTGCCAAATCTGGTACTATTAAGAATCTGGCAGGAGGAGGTGATGGTGCTGGTGCCACTGCCCACCTTAAAACATTTAGTTCAATGGTTAGACAACTTGGGTCTGGGTTCAGTTCCCTTCCTAAGCAGAAGAGAGAGAGGATCTTATCTGGGCTTTCCCATACTGCTTAGGAGAGTGCTTTAACCACTCAGCTGATGTTAGGCCCCCTTAATCCCTCCTGTTGAAGCAGTTCCATTGTTTACAAATAATTAGAGTTACTGGAAAATTAGGTCTGAACCCTAGGGCTACATCTACACTGCAGGCTTCTTGCAAGAACTTTTTGCAGAAGAGGTTTTCCGTAAAAAGTTCTTGCGCAAGAGCACATCCACACTGCCATATGCTTTTGTGCAAGAGAGCGTCCACGCTGCCTTGGATACTCTTGCGCAAGAAAGCTCTGATGGCCATTCATAGGCACCTGTGCTTTTTTCTGATAGGGGTTTTGTTGTCCACCCACACATGCCTTTTTGCACAAGAGGTCTTGCGCAAAAAGGCTTATTCCTCGTAGAAAGAGGAATAACTCTTGCACAAAAAGCCCTGTCTTCTGACGATCTACTGTACTCTTTGTTGCGCAAAAATGCACTTGTAGTGTGGATGCTCTGCAAGTTTTTGCGTAAAAACTCTGCAGTGTAGATGTAACCTAGGTGTCCCTCCTCCCCAGTGGATGCCCAACCATTGGCTATCAGGTAATTCTCTTTCTCAGGACTAGTGACTTGGTTAAATGTTTCAATAGGGGAGGCTGAGGGAGCCACATATCCCAGCTGAGTGATCTCACCACTAAATTAAAAGTGTTAAGTTGATCACCACCATCACTTTCTCTGGTCTGTTTGTGCAGAGTGAGACAGGTGACTACGCTAATTCATTTGACAAGAAATGACTTGGACATCTGAGCTGCCTGCCTTCAGGAGAGGGGTTCGTGACTGAGATTGCAAGCAAAGATAGCGGCTTTCCGCATCCAGGACTAGGTGCCTATGTTCATGAGAGCTTTAGGGCACATATGCCCTCTCTCATCCACATCTCCCATTGGCTAGGGTAAGCAGCTCCCAGAATAGTGTGCTGGCTTTTGTGGATCACATTTTTTGGCACCTGTCTCTCTCCATTCATTGTATAAGGAACCTTATGAGACCTTATGTTGTGTGGGAGCACGTCAGAAGCTTTACTAAAATCAAGATAATGTCCTCTGCTTCCCCCATCCATTAGGCCAATAGCCCATGAAAGAAGGAAATTAGGTTGGTTCAGCATGATTTTTCCAAATAAATCCATGTTGGCTATTATTAATCACTCTGTTTTTCTCGAAAGACAGGTGCTATGTTTTCTCTATCCTCTTGGACCTCACCTATCCTCCATGAGTTCTTGAAGATAATTGCTAACAGTTCCAACATTGCTTCATGTAGTTCTTTAAGAGTTCTAGGATGAACCTTGTCCGGCCCTGCTGACTTAAATAAATCTAATTTTATTCAGTTGTTTCATCCCTACTCTATCTTGCATTCCTTTCCCTTTGTTTTTAATTTTAATTGTGTTAAAACATCTGATCGCCATTAACCACTTTGTTGGAGACTGAAACAAAATAGGCATTAAGTGTGTCAGTCTTCTTGATGTCATCTGTTACAATTCCTTCCTTACTACCTAGTGGATGTGCACTTTCCTTCGGCTTTTTTCCTGCTTCTAATGTACATATAAATCCTTCTTACTGCTTTTTACATCCCATGTAATTCCTTTTGTCTTTCTGATTTTGTCCGTGTATGCTTGTGCTAGTCTTTTGTACTCCACCATAGTAATTTGTCCATGTTTTCAGTTTTTGTGTGATTCTTTTTTATCTTTAGGTCATTAAGGAGTTCTGAGAGAGCCATATTGTCCTCTTACTATTTTTCCTATTTTGCTTCTATCAGAATAGTGTACCCTCTTGCCTTGAATATTTATTGTTTCTTTGAGAAACAGCCAGTTCTTCTGAACTCCTTTATCCCTTAGATTTTCTTCCCAGGGGGGCTTATCTATCACCTCTCTGAGTTGGTTAAAATAATTTTTTTATGTCCACGGTCCTTATTCTGTTGCTCATGTTTCTTTCTTTCCTTGGAGTTATGAAGCCTATCACAATCACTTTCACCCAAATTGTCTTAGGTTTTCAGGTTCCCAATCAATTTCTCCATTAGTCAGAATCAAGTCTAAAATAGCTGTTCCTTTCTTCCTCCACGTTCTGAAACAAAAATTGTCCCCAATATCTTCCAAGAACTTACTGGACATTTTGTGTTTTGCTATATTACTTTTCCAACAGATGTCTGGATCGGTAAAGTCCGCTTGTGTTTTTCATATTTTTGTTGTTTATCCTGGGAAAGTCTCACCCACCTCTGCCTCCTCAGTTGGTAATCTATAATAGACCCCTGTTGTGACATTGCGTCTGTTTTTCCCATGCCTTTCCCCTGCAGGCTAAGCCTGAAAAACCAGCTGTTAACCATTTAAAGCTGCCATGGCCTGCTGAATAAGACCTAGCAGAAGAGCATTAGTATGATACAACAGTAGTGTTTTGTACATGTTAAAATGATAATATTTGGGGGTAAGCTGTTTGTGAATCTTTAAAAGCCTAATTGAATAATCAATTGTCAACAATGCAGTTTTTAATTTGGGCTCTTTTTTTTAAAACAGGTCACTATGAAAGCAAAGCAACTGAAGGAATCTGTTGCACATACCCCAGGTATGTATTCCTAAGTCTGAATCAATGCTATTAAAAACAAATTATTTATATTATGCATTTCCAATATATAGCACATTTTGCAGCTTTCAGAGGGATGTTTGTAGCTTTGTCTGTGAAAGCACCACACTCCTGCTCTCGGCAAGCACAAAGGTTGATGGACATTCTGAGGATGTCCTCTCCTTAGAAGTGGCTCTGTAAAGGCTCTCTTTAGGACATTTGCATTCTGTTTATTTATTCTAATGGTGTCTGTGAGTGTGCTAGTTAACTCAGAGATTAAAATAATAACCAGATAATTCCCCACCCTGAAAAGCTTACAATTGAATTGAGATGACTGATTGACAAAAGGATCTGGGCTTGGAGAATACGGTGCAGGATTTTTAACAATGTATAACCCCATTTCAAGGTGCTACTATTTTGTTTATTATAAAGTTTTTAATTTCTTTTTCTAGAAAATGGAAAATATTTCAACCCTTGCCTGTTTCCCAATTTATTTTATTTTAGCCCTTATTTCAGGGGGGAGTGGATGTTCATGGTTTCAGTGAGTAATCAGTTTTTGAATATTCTGGATTTGCCATTCTTGCCAGAATTAAATAAGATCTAGCTACTAGAACCTACTGAATACCAGAAAAACTTTACATTATTTGCTCAAATTGAAATTGAATTTTATTTTTTCACCTTTTCTCTGTGTGCGTTAGAATGTTGGGAGAAAATAGTCAAATTTTAATCCCATACATGCTCTCAGGAATCTTATTTTAATCTTGCATTTATTATAGTGAATTCATAGTGGCATGCAAATGCTACCAAAACTTCCATATTTAAATAGGATGGATTTCCTAAACCCCTCACAAGAGCCATGAGAGAGTCATTAAATGAGTCGTCCAAGAATCTGACAATATACTTTGCAGCGAGGATGAACATACATGCTCAATTTCTTGTATGACTGTGATGAGACTCTTTTATTGTATTTCCCTTGCATTTATTCCTTAACTCTGTTTGCTCAAAATAGTCACCCAGTCCCTTCTGTTAGTATAACTGTCTACTCTGCATTATTTAATTCATAGCTGGAAACAGGTCAGAATTCACAGAAACATTCCATTGGATGGGGACCTCATGCATCATGTATAGTGGGAATAACCATCTTTGAACTTTTAATGTTTGTGCTGGCCTTTTGTGTTGTATATCTGAAGGGAAACACCAAGAGATAAATCTACAAAGGGACTTAGGTGCTTAGTAGCCTTTTTAGACACAAGTCCAAAATTCAGAGCCTTAAAACCTCTTTTCAGCTGTCACCTAACTACACCTGAGTTTCCCCATTAAACTCCTCTTGGTGCCTACATTTCTTCCATGGCATACACAAAGCCTTCAGAGTCTTGGTACCTCAGAGCTACTTGGTGCCTAAACTCTAGGCTATGGAGAGAATGAGAATACTCGTTAGGCTACAGAGTCAGTGTGTACTCTCTGGAGCGGCAGGTTCCAGTCCATGCTCCATTGTCTATTTGAGTATTTTATAAAAAAGCATGGGACAGCTTCAACAGGAGAGACTTTAAGAGGCCTGCTGCAGAATGCCTATGTGGTTAGAGCATTCTTCTGTGAGGGGGGAGACTTGGATTCAAGTGACTGCTGAGAATCAGGCGTGGTATGTTTGAACCTACGACTTCCACATCTTAGGTGAGCACTGGGCTATAAGGCTGACCTGGCTTACTTAACTCTAGGAGAGAGTTTGCAACCATAAACCCCCACATGGAGACAGGCACCTCCCTTTGAGGAGTGGGGCTTTGACCCTATCCCTCTGCCCAGTATGTCCTGTTGCCTAAATTAGGTAGCTCCCTACTCACCTAACTTGCATTTCACCCCATGCATTGTATAGTAAACCTGGGCACCGGGGGAGGCTTCTACTGGATGGCAGGACACCTAATTTTAGGCACTGTGACACTGAATTTAAGCCCTCTTTGTGGATCTAGCCCGAAATATATATGAACCTTGTGGTTTGTAAGTGATGAATTTGGCAGATTACTACAGATAGAAGGATAAAAGATAAATGTTCTTTAAACTTTTTTTAATTAAAACCTTCTAAAATGCAGAAAATTGCCCGTAGTATTTTGAAATGCTCAGGGAAGGGAGAGCGTTAGAATTCCTGTAGTATTTTGTTTGTTTCCACGCTCACTTTCACTGGCTACCAATCTGCTGAGAGGGAGTTATGCCACAACCTCTGCTCCTGCAGTTCTGTTGGTTTTTGGGGGACTCTGTAACTTGGTTTGTCAACCACAAGGGCTCTCCCTGCTCTGTCTCGCAGCTATAGATCTCTTAGCACTACCCAGTTCCTTTTCATTTGACGTCAGTGGTTTTTACATATAATGCTATTTCCAACAGGAATTGTTAGATTCTCTGATCTTAGAAACTTGGCCCAGAATTCGAGAAATGCCAAAACCAACTTGGATTTGCCAGACAATATAATTACACAGCGAGATATAGATGAGGAGGAGGAGGAGAAAGAGAAGGAGAACTATGATCATGACCCAGAACAGATGGATATTCCAACAAATCACAGAGAGGCCATGCCAAGTGAAACCAGACACCGCAAGCGAAAAATAGCCAATTCATCTGAAGTAACTCTAGCAACAATGAAAGAGGTGGCAGAAGATAAATGCAGGGGAAAGCGTCAGAAAGACTTTGATAACACAGAAAAGGATGAATATAGTGATGATGAGAGTAGAAAAAAAGAGAAAAGCCATGGTTCCGAAGAACTGTGGACTCAAAATCAACAGAATCGTCTTGAATTAGCCTTACAACAGTATCCAAAGGGAACATCAGACCGCTGGGATAAGATAGCAAAATGTGTCCCAGGAAAAAGTAAGGTATGGTCATTGTTTTCTCTAGGATTAAACTACTTATAAACCAATAAGTTATCTGGATAGGACTTTTCCTACCAAGTGGCTACCAGCCTGAGGTCTTTAATCCAGCCTGTTACTATCTGCTAACTCAAAGGTATTATTTCCACATAGATTGATACTTTATTTTTAAATTATTTTCTTTGTGTTGCAAAAATTAAGTCAAACTGACTGCCATTTTTTAAAGTATCAGTCTTTACTCACAGTTAAAAATTGGAAAGGCTGGAGGAAAATAGATTCTAGTTTTCATCAAATTCTAATTGTTGCATTTGGTGACTGAATGTTTGATAATCTGCCATGCTCACATTTTCTATAGCATCTTCTGCACTGAACAGTTGATGAATGAACCATTAATAGAAGTAATTCCAATGATTGTCATAATCCTCAATAACCTATTTAATTTACCAGTACAGTAGACTTCCGATAATCCGGCACCTTTGGGACCCAGGTGGTGCTGGATTATCAGAAATGCCAGACTATCAGGAGGTACTCTGGCGGGGGGGCGGGTCTCGTCGGAAGGGAACAGCGCCGCAAGGGCCGAACCCTCCGCCATTTTAGAAGAAGGCAAAGCCTGCGAGCGGCGGAAGCAGAGAGGGGGCAAGAGGCAGGCAGCCGCTTCAAGAAGTTCTAGTCAGTTACACTTACCCCGGCTGGATCCACAGCCGACAGGCTCTCAATTTACCTTTCCTCTCTACTGCCTGGAGGAGGAGGAGGAGGGTAGGGGTCGGCGGCGGGGGGGGGTGCCGAACCCTCCCTCCTGTTGCAGGGAGGCAAAGCCTGCAAGCGGCAGAGCCAGAGAGGCAGCGAGAGGCAGGCAGCCGCATTCAGGAAGTTCTAGTCAGTTACACTTACTCCGGCTGGATACACAGCCGACAGGCTCTCAATCTACCTTTCCTCTCTACTGCCTGGAGGGGGGGCTTGCAGGCTTTGCCTCCCTGCAACATGACGGAGAGTTCGGCGCCCCCTCCCCTGCCCCCGCCGACCTCGGTCCCCTCCTCCTCCCTCTCTCCTTCCTCTTCCGCCCCCAGAGGCAATAGAGCAAAGATAAATTGCAAGCCTGTCGTCTGCAGATCCAGCCGCAGTTAGTGTAATTGACTAACAACTTGAAGCACCTGCAGGAGCACTTCCGGGTTGCAGTTGGTGCCGGACCATCAGGTGTGCCGGACCACCGGATGCCGGACCACCAGAGTTTTACTGTATATTAGAATATTTTAGATAACATAATTTTTCTTTATGTAAGGATAGTATTTAATTTCTAGAAAATGAAGCAAAAGCATGTGGAGAAGCTGAAATTATAAATCTATTAGATTATATGGAAGACAAGCCCTAGGCAGAGCTAACAAAGGCAATGTGTTCATGACCAAACCTTTAGTTTGTCATTGGGTAGGTTCAGTAAGAGCCCAGTATTTGTGATGCAGTTCAGTTTGCAGTGAGATCCAGTGTTGATGCTTTGAAGCAGCAGGTTATCTTCATGTTACTTACACCAAAAGATCAATGTTAGCAAGGAGGGAAGTGCGGGAGGGGTTCAACCAACAGGCGTTTTTGCTCTCAAAATTATCCAGCAATTCAAATTCTAGGATGGGTTTGCTACATTAGAGTAACAGTAAGGGCTTGTCTATGTTTGGAAATATATGAATTACCTGTTCCAGGCTCTACACTTGGTAGCTGTTTTGGTAAATTTTCATGAGTAGACAAGTCCTAAGAGTGAGGCAATTTCAGAGACACTGTTGACAATATTACAAAACTCTGCTGGTTCCGTATTTTAATAATTAGTCTGCTAGACGTTGTCAAGAAAGAGACTGTTAATATAAAACACATTTTCTTCTATTTTTCTCCGGTCTCTAAAAACATCTGTAAAGGGCCCTACACTGAAAATTCTTTTTTGTAATCCAATTTTCATTATCTGTAGATTGCCTTGGCCTTCTGAAAATTCAGTACATGGGTGAATATTCTTTTACATGTTTTCAGTAGTAAAACTACTTTTAAAACATCCTTAACAGTTTTTATAAGACATAGAATGTGTTCAATAGAAGTAATAGGAAGATACTAAATCACAGTTAATCCTTTTAAAAGATAAAAACTGTGTTTTTTGTTTTTTTGCAGGAAGTGTGTGTGGCAAGATACAAGTTGCTTGTTGAACTGGTACAAAAGAAAAAAATGGCTAAAAGCTGAATCTTCTGAGCAAAAGAGTTTTATTTCTATTTTTCAGAATGAGATTATATTTTAAATCTCATATGCAGAAATTTGAATTTTTGTACTGCAGTATTTCTATATGTCATGTGCCTTAGTAAAAAACAAAATATCAATAAATCTTATGCTGTCTTGCTTAACAATTTTCTGTGTTGAAGAATTTAAATGTATTTTGTTTTGGAGCGCGACCTTTGCAGACATCTTACTGCATATGTCTTGGTAATTGGTAGCTCTTTCAGAAGACCCTTGTAGTTTATTGCATGGTGACTTCAGTATGAATGAATGTGCAGTATACAAAGGGTAAAAGGTCTCACCTTTCAGGAGGCAAAAGAGATGTACTTTTATATAAAAGCAGTTCTAAAAATTTAAACAAAAATGAGATTGTGCTATGCATGTGTATCTGCATAGATGTGTGTACATTAAATGTACGTACACATACTATTTAAAAATGTGTGTTATATATTTTAGAGCTATGAACGTTACACATATTCATATATATTATGCCTGCAATATAATTTCTCTTTCACATAGCTTGTGATAATATGCAGTAATATTAAGTAGTGCTATTATTTAGCTATATTTTAATTAAAGTTTTAAGAGGGTTTACTTCTAACAAATGTTTCATATCATTCAGATTTTGAATTTACAGAATTTGATTTAAATATCAACATTCATATCCCCACTATTATTTTAATCTTTCCTATTTGTAGTTCTACTTGTGTTATTTTTGCTGCTTCATTTTTACAGCTGAGCAACTCTATTTAGTTACAGTTCATCACTTGCTGCAGTGCTGTTTAGAACTTCGGAAAAGCTATAAGAAGATTTAAACAATGGAGCGATAAGGTGATTAAAATGACACCAGCAAATTGGAGACGTGAAATATACTCTTGTGCCAGAATATAAAGGACTACAGCATCTTTCAGAATTACTCTCAAATTTAATATAAATATTAAATGCTGATATGGTTTAAAGGCCTTTTTTTCCCCTAAAGGGATGGTAGACAGCTACAGTTCCAGAGCTGAAATCAGTGGACGCTATTTGTACTTAGGAGCAGAGCTGCTCAGAAATTTTCCACTGGAACATTTTTCATTGAAAAACTGATTCACTGAAAGAAACATATTGCAGAAATGTCTCAATATTAACAAAATTTCATTTGAGGGAAGAATAAAGGGGGGGAAAGTATTTCAATGAGGTGAAAATATTCTGTTTTCAGAATGAAATTTTCAGAATGAAATTTCAATTTTTTTAACATATTTTTAATTTATATTTGTTTTTATTCATACACACATACTCTTAAATAAAAATATCAAAATTGAAACAATGTTTCAGCTGATCCACAACAACTTTGTTGCATGGGAAATTTTGAATTTTTTTGTCCTGTTTAAGAAAAGAAAAAGCTTTCAGATTGTGGAAACTTCCATGAAATAGAAAATCTGGTTCTTGCCCAGCTCTGAAAAATTATGTCCTCTATATGATAAAATTTAGTGTTACTTTTAGCAATTATTTTCCAAATAAAAATTCTAAGATGCAAATTTTACCTTCATAACCCTAAAAGTTAACTTAGAAATAGACATGTATCATATTGACTGTGGAATTATTCAGCAGATTTTCAGAGACAGAATAGTATTACATATCCAGTATGTCCTTTTCATTCACTTGGAATTTCATTTGTGAGTCAACTTCCTTCATTTTGCTGAGAACTAAGGCCCAGATCCTCAGAGGTACCTAAATTATTATTTCCGTTATGATACCTTGTGTCTGGAAAAACTTCACTGATTTTACTAATGTTTTCTATACCAGAGAAAAGTTATTCTGAGTTTAACTATTATATTTATTGATCAAGAGTTCAAGGTAGAATTTTCAGCAATTGAGTACAAATAGGGTTTTAAAGCAATGGATTCTCTCTTTCAACTTCGGGGGTATGGAGGTGTTGGTTTTGTTTTGTTTTGTTTTTTTCTGTCTAGCAGGGGAAACAGGAAGTCTACAGCTCAGATTCCTCAGGAGTGTCTCAAATTTTGTAAAATATAATTTTAACTGCCATATCCTGAGCTATTAGGCAAGGCTGGGGCAGGAATAGGGACAGGATTCAAGAGCAGGCCGGAAGCCTAGGGAGTCTGTAACATCGGGCAGCAGGAGGGTTCCTAGCTGAGTGGTGCTGTTGCACAGAGATATTGAGCAGAACTGGACCCAGAATTGATCCCTGTAGAACCCACTCATACCCTTCCAGCGTGACTGAGAGCTAATCTCTGGGAATTGTTTTGCACCCACCTTATAGTAGCTGCATCTAGGTTGCATTTCCATAATTTATGAGGTGGTCATGTGAGATAGTATCAAACAACTTTCGTTGACAAGGTAACAAGCCTTGTGGATGGGGGGAAGCAGCTGACATGGTATATCTTGACTTCAGTAAAGGTCTTTAATCCCCCAGATTATATTTTTCCCTTTTTACGGATTGGCTCTATATTTGCCATTTTCCAGTCTTCTGAAAAG
Organism: Rafetus swinhoei; assembly: GCA_019425775.1. Classification (NCBI taxonomy): domain Eukaryota; kingdom Metazoa; phylum Chordata; order Testudines; family Trionychidae; genus Rafetus; species Rafetus swinhoei. The sequence goes on along the minus strand of CM033424.1, from coordinate 223,672,064 downwards.
TCATGGAAGATGGAGAGATTAGAGAGATACTACTAATGGCTCAGATATCTCCTCAGTCAGCTCTTTGAATGTTCTAGGATGTATTTAATCAGGCCCTGGAAACTTGAAGACATCTAATTTGTCTAAGTAATTTTAACTTGTTCTTTTTTAATCTATGATCCTACCTCATTTTCACTGGCATTCACTATGTTAGTTGTCCAGTCTCCACCAAACCTCTTGGTGAAATTAAGCACTTATGCCATTTCCACATTCTCTGTTTTTATTCACCCCCTCCCCAACTGAATAATGGTCCTGCCCTGTCTTTGATCTTCCTCTTCTAATGTATGTGTAGACTATTTTCTTGTTACCCTTTCTCTATAGCTAGTTTGATCTCATTCTGTGCCTTGGCCTTTCCAATTTTGTCTCTGCAAACTTGTGGTGTTTGTTTATATTCGTCCTTGATGGAGTTTCTACTTTTTGTTGGACTCTTTTTTGATTTTTAAGATCATTGAAGACCTACTGGTTAAGTCAGAGTAGTCTCCATCATCCACCTATAAAGGGTAAATCTACCTTCCCACACTCAAGTCACATTTTTTTAAAAGGCTGTATAAGAGTTCTTCTGCCTTGTCAGGAGCCAATTCCCTCATTGGTTGTCAACTTGGTTCTTTCAGCACTTACAGGCTGTGGCTACATCTAGACTGGCATGATTTTCCGCAAATGCTTTTAACGGAAAAGTTTTTCTGTTAAAAGCATTTGCGGAAAAGAGCATCTAGATTGGCACGGATGCTTTTGTGCAAAAGCACTTTTTGCGGAAAAGCGTCCGTGCCAATCTAGGCGATTTTGCGCAAGAAAGCCCCGATCGCCGTTTTAGCCATCGGGCTTTTTGCAAAACAGTCCTGAGCTATCTACACTGGCCCTCTTGCGCAAATACATTTGCGCCAAAGGACTTTGCCCGAACGGGAGTGTCAAAGTATTTGCGCAAGAAGCACTGATTTCTTACATTAGAACGTCAGTGCTTTTGCACAAATTCAAGCGGCCAGTGTAGACAGCTGGCAAGTTTTTGCGCAAAAACTTGCCAGTCTAGACACAGCCTCTCTGTTTGAACCAGTGGCTGAGTTCCCTCTTGTACCTGTCCATGAACACTTCATTACTGGTGACGGTTATCGTAATGAGAAAGAAAGTTAGGAAAGATCAAAAATCCTGATGGCTGACCTTTCTTTTGCAGCCATCCATCTTGATAGGACACCCTTGAAGACTATCTCTGAAATTTTTATCAAAGAACAGAATTATGGAGTTCTATCTAAATCAGCAAATTCATTTATCTGTATTTTTCCTAAGCCTCATGCTTGCAAGTTGGAGGCTGCTTTACACTCATTGGATATTAGAAAAGCCCTGGCACTCTATCTACAAAGAATGAAGAAATTCAGATCTTCACCAAGACACTTTGTAGCAATTGTGGAAAAGATGAAAGACCTTCCCACATTTCCTGAATGTATATTTGGCTGTATAAGAGCTTGTTATGAATGAAGAAAGGCCTTCCCATGTAAAGCTTCCTCTAATAGGCTACGGCTACACCAGTGGTCTCCAACCTTTTTAAGCACAAGATCACTTTTTGAATTTAAGTGCAATCCAAGATCTACCTCAAATATAAATGCCCTGACCCCGCCTCCTTCCTGCCCCCTTCTACAAGGCCCTGTCCCCCTGCTCACTCCATCCTCCCTGTCTTGCCCATCCTCACTCACTTTCAGCAGGCTGGGGAAGCGGGTTGGGCTGCAGGCTCTGGTCTTGGATTAAGGGATCTGGAGTGTGAGGGGCTCTGAGCTGCTCTTGGGGCAGGCAGTGGGGTGCCGGAGTGCTCAGGGCTAGGGCAGGGGTTTGGGGTTCACGACTGGGGTAGGATGTGGGCTCCAGCTGGACACTGCTTACCTCAGGTGGCTCCAGGGTGGTAGTGTAGGGGGGCTAAGGCAGGCTCCCCCCTGCTCTGGACCACTCTCTAAAGCAGCCAGCAAACTCCCTCCCAAGTCCTGTTATGCCCCCTCTCTGCTCTGTGGAGATAGGATACAGGATGGGGGGGGGGCACCCTGACATCAGCACCCTCCCCTGCCCTGCACAGAAAGCAGGAGGCTCCCAGGGGGAGGGACAGCTCCAAGGCAAAGAGATGCACAGCAGTGCGGGGGGGGAGGGAGGGGCAGGGGGAGTTAGCTGAAGTGCTGGCACTTCATAATAGCATCTTGGCTAAACCAGTCAGGATCCCCTGTCGGATGTTCCAAGATCTACCGATAGATCCCGATCGACTGGTTGGTGACCACTGGGCTACACTATGAACTTTTTCCGGAAGAGGAAATGCAAATTGAGTGCTCATTTGCATATCTCACACTCATTTGCATATTCTCTTCTGATCCTTTTTCTAGAAGAGTTTGTAGCGCAAAAAAGCACTGTGTAGATGGCACCTTTTTGTGCAAAACCCCCCTTTTGAGGAAGATCCCTTCTTCCTGAGGAAGAAGCGGACTCAGCAAGGCAGCTGTTCACATATTCACTAAGCACTATAGATTTACAAAAGTCTCTGGGTCAGCTTCTGCATTTGGTTAGGTAGTATTCTAATTATTCTTCTATACCTGACCTATGAACTCCAATGCAGTGGTCCACTCATTAGGAGTCAACAGTCATGAAAATCTATATGCACAGTCACACAAAGGAGAATGAGAAGTTAATTTCCTGTACTCTAATGCAGTTCTTCAAGATGTGTTGTCCATATATACATTCTATGAGTTCCCCACCATCCCACCTACATTACTGTCCTCCTCCTGGGTTGAGGGGCAATTTGATAATGGTTGACATCAACCCTTTCATGCCCCAGCTGAGAAGCATGAGCTTTTTTTGCCTCAAGCCTCACTAAAAAGGTTAAATTATGCAGTGAGAACTGATGCAAATAATTCATTTAGCTTTTCTGAAATGGCTTTTTTCTTGAGTGCTCCTTTAGTACCTTCGTCATAATGTAGCCCCACTGATTGATTGTTTAATAAGCTTCTTCTGATTGATATACTTTAAACATTTTGCTGTTAGTTTTTGTGTCTTGTGACATAACTTGCTCTTTTCTATTTTCCTCAGAAGGAGTTGAGTTTTTAAAGGATTCCATTTTGCCTTTAGCTGTCTCTCTTACTCTGCTGTTTAGCCATGGTAGCATTTTTTTTTTTTTGTAATTTGGGGATATACATTTAGTTTGACCTGCTAGAGTGTCTTCAATAGTTTCCATGCAGCTTGCAGGCATTTCACTCTTGTAACTGTTCCTTTTCATTTCCATGTAACTATTATCCTAATTTTTGTGTAGTCCCCCTTTTTGAAATTAAATGTTACTATGGTAGGTTTCTTTGGTATTTTCTCATTACAAGAATGTTAAATTTAATTACATTATTACTATTATCAAGTGGTTCACCTATATTTACCTCTTGGACCAGTTCCTGTGTCTCACTTAGGACTAGATCAGGACTTGTGTGTCTATCCTGGTGGATTCTAGGACTAGCTGCTCCAAGAAGCAGTCATAAGAGGCAAGTGTGGGTCAACATCCCTTCAGTTCCTCTTCTTACTGCAAATCCAAGTAGATCCATAGCAGCGCAGTTGGATGGCAGTTAGTGGAATACAGAAAGGGGCCACATATCTGGACATGTGGAATACTTACTATAATTTCCATGTGGGGATGGACAAACAGTACTCAGACTGGGTGTGAGTAAGATGGCAACAAAGATGCGTGCAAGACTGCAGATCCCACTCCTGCATCCTCAGCAGTAGCCTGGACTAATGCATGATGCCTAGCAAATGTGCGTATGGAGCTTTAGGTGGCTTCTTTGCATGTCTTACATCAGGACTTCCTGCAGCAATGCTACTGTGGTGCCCTATGCTCTCGTGGAGTGGGCCATTATACAACTGGGAGACAGGATGCAGTGTAGTCTGTAGCATTTAATAATGCAGCCAAAAATCCACTTAGAAATCCTCTGAGAGGATGTAGCTTGATCCCAGGGTCTCTCTGCTAATGTGACAAAGGATCTGAGAGATTTTTCTCATGGGCTTGGTTCTTTCCAGGTAAAAAGCTGGTGCATGTCTAACATCGAGGGAGTGAGAGATCTTTTCAGGAGAAGCATGAGATTTCTGAAAAAGAACAGGTAGGAAAATACAATGGCTAAGATGGAATTTGAAGGCAATCTTGGATAGAAATTTAGGGTGATGGTGAAAGGATACTTTGAGAAAGATCATAAAGGGAGTGGTGTCTGTATCACTTTAGATGTCTGGAACAGTGTTCCATTCATAGGCCTGACAACTTCATGGGACCATAATGAAAATAAATACTCTAAATTATGTTTAAATAACAGTTACCAGAGAGCTCTTAGTATGGTTTGCAGTGGTATAAGTCCAGGTAATCTGTGGTAAGAAAATACTCACTCTCCCATCAACCCGATTTTGAATCATGAGACTGAAGGATTCCCATCTAGTGGGCTGAAATTGAACCATGTAATAGGTCATGTTTAAAAAAAAAAAAGTATTGACAACACTATTTTGCAAGAATACCATTTTGAAAATGTAGGCTCTATTTAGGGGCCATATAGCAGACTTGCAGCTCTGCATGGGATTGTTTTTTAAAAATATAACACTAAGGCTACGTCTACACTGCAGGCTACTTGTGCAAGAATGGCTGTTCTTGCACAAAAACTTGCGGAGCGTCTACACCACACGCGCATTCTTGCGCAAGTAAACTTACAGTAAAGCATTGGAACAGAGGGCTTCTTGCGCAAGAGTTATTCCTCTCCCCACGAGAAATAAGCCCTCTTGCACAAGAGCTCTTGCATAAGAAGGCAGTGTGGACGGGTAACGGGTTTCTTGGTCATTTTAGACATAGGGGTTTCTTGCGCATCAGAGCTTTCTTGCGCAAGAAAGCATCCACGCTGCCATGGACACTCTTGCGCAAAAGCACATCGTAGTGTGGACATGCTCTTGTGCAAGAAGCCTGCAGTGTAGACGTAGCCTAAGTCTTGCTCTTCCAGCTGTAAGGCAGATCAACAACTCTTTTCAATGATCTGTTGTCTGTGACAGTGCCCTTTTATATACTTTTTCCCGGCTTGCTCTTTGACACTTTATGAAAGTGCTGCTGTATATCCATGTTTAAAGCAGCAACACTACAAAATGTGCTTTCAGCTTTTATGTAGCAGGTTGCTCAAGATTATTAACAATTTGTTCTGAAGCTGTATTGCCTGCACAGAACTCCATTATAAGGTCATGGAATAACGGACAAGGGGCTTGTGAGCTTTGCTCAAATCCTACTTCATACAACTCAAGCTGGTCCCTGCACTCAACTTACTAGAAGCCCTTTTATAGCTGAGCTCCACCAGGCAGTACAAAAGCTATTGCTAGGTAAGAATGCCTTTTCCCTGTAACCTTGCCTTCACAGCACGGTGTGTAGTCAATATACAACTGGACCTACCCACTGTATGAATATGGAGAATATATCCAAATCATGGCACACACAGTAAGTTGCTGCACCTTAAGACCCTTTTCCAGTGGGACAGCCTTGATTAATTCCATGGTGCAGGAAGCCACAGAGTGTATGGCAAACCTAGACATCAACCTTTACTGCAGTCAGGGGCCACACGAGTGAGAAGCAAAAAAAAAAAAAAAAAAAACTGCTTCATGCATGATAAGCAGAAAAAGAGAGAGACTCACCTCAATCATGCAACCTGGGGGCAGGGTTCCCCTTGCACTCCAGCTTGGGGGGAAAGAGGGACATCAAGGCTCAAGGATTCTAGCCAGGGCCCTATTAACTCTCTTAAGGGCCTGGAGCTAGTAGATAGTGTGGGATCATCCTAGGCTCTAGGATGGTGCTACTGAAGAATGGGCAGGGGGCTATATGATTTGGGTGGGATTGGGGTCCGCAGGTGGCTCTGTGCTGCCCTCCGTAGGCAGGAGCTGCTCCCATTGGAGAGCATTCCTGGCAAATAGAAGTAAGGGGGTGGTGCCAGCGAGCCAGCATGGGACAGAACTTCCCTGTGCTACCATTCCTGGTGCAGAGGCACTTCATTGCCCCGCCAGACCCCTTATTTTAAAGTTACAAGTTATTTATTAGTATCAAAATGTATTTTGCAAGCAAAATTAGAGGAAAGAAAACAAAGAAACTGGTAGTTGTAAATAATTTTAGTATAATCTGATGGCTGATTCTTACAGTATTGCAACAGTATTAAAATCTGGCCCATCATGGAATATTAATAGAATTGGAAGGACAGAATATCCTCCAACCTCTACAAAAATCTTTCACACAGTTGTGAAGTGTACCACTATGAACATTATTAAAATTTATTAACAAAAGCTCTGTACATATCTTTTCATACTCTTGGAATTTTACATCTAGGCAAAATAACAGCACATTTTAATTTTATCATTTGTACAAATTGTTACAGAATATGAACCAGTGGGTTAAGTAAAATAAACCACACTGATTTACTTTTGCAAAATATCCACACAAGTGATGTGACAATTTTTTAAAATGCCAAAGAACATATAAAAATAAATTATTTGATTATATCTACCTATTAGAAATATTACAAATCAAAATATCAATGTTTTCTTATGAATTTATCACAATACAAAACAGATTCACAAAAACCTTATTTACAGAAATGAGGTAAGAACTGTGCAATGTTTAACCAAGAGATATATTGCAGAATTAACATGTTCTTTCAATTAAGTACACAGTGGAGGTCTAATTGCAGCTGGGTCCTTTTCCACTAATAATTTACAATTTAGTGGTCATTACTCCAATTTTTATCTATACCACACTGCATATAGAGTGATTGCCATGAAATCATTATGCTAAGTGAAAACGTTCTAACAGTAAGTTCACACATTTCAACCACTGGTATATTTCACTGGGAAATGTTTAAATATCGACTCACTTTTTGTTGGTAATTTATTAGTGAAGAGACCCAGGTAACAATTTGCCTGAGCTATCTACAGTGGCATCAGCACTTCTAATAAAGGCAGAACAATGGGGAAGGCTGCTGGTGCAATGTTGAATATTTCTTCTGCTTACAAGGATTTGTCTAGTCAGTGCATGCTCAGCTGCCTGCAGCCATTTCAAAACAATGGAGGTAGCAACAGGCACTTGGTGTTAGGCTACACACTACCAGTTCTTTCCAAAGTGGCATACGGGGTAAGATTTTTTTTTCCTCATTTAAACTGATCTGGTTTCTGCAAAAAAACTTAAATTAACATTAATAACTTTTGGACTTTACCTTGAAATTCTTATTCTGATGAAATTTGATGGACTAACAAGTTCAGAATTGGATTCTTTGTATCATGAGTCAGATTTCAAAACTTGTTTAAAAAAGCCAAAAAGACCTAACAGTAAATCCATGCAGCCAATTACAAGCTGGATCTGAAAGCATTTGCAAGTGCAGCAGAGACAAAGTTGGTTGGTTGCTAGGATTCCTAAAACCAAGTAATGTGTGGCTGGAATAAGTGTTTTCAGTTTACTAGCCCTCCAACTTTTTGTAGTTGTACTTAGTATTGTCATACTGACAAAATAATTATGGTTTGTAGAATTTAATATCTTGCAGTGTCTGGGAAATCTGAAAAAGTAGTTCATTTCAGTGCAACCAGAAAATAAATCAAAGCCTTAGAAGAATGTCTTTATAAAGATAAATCCTTTGCTGTGCAGTTAGGTCCTTGTTGCATTTCTTCATGTTTGCAGAAAGGAAGATCTGCAGTTTGCAGCTAGATGAAGTGCTATAACAGCAGGATATTCAGTTCTCAAATGTCAACTTTTTTCAGAAGCAACCGATCCCGTTTTATCATTAAGCCTCTGTGGTAAAAAAAAACCAAAAAAATTATACAACCAGACAATACTTTATGACCTGCTAAACTCTACAACTTCTACATATACGTGAAAAGGCATGGCTGGAATACAGTCTGGACACACAAGTTGGTAAGATTAGATAGCTGTGCTAACAAATGAAATGTAGAAGCTTCATCTCATGATTTTAAAAAAGTATTCACACATCTTGGAAACAAAAGTTTGGAAAGAAGGAGGAAAGTATAGCAAAGTTATTTTAGACCTCCAGAATTACCACCAGGAAAGAAACCCATGCTTTGGTTCTGCTCCAGGCTACTGCTCTCTCCTTGGGGCTATCTAATTCTGTATTTTCTGTTGCTTTTGCCCTGGAAATGTTCATTGGGTCAAAACAATTCCATCTATAGATCCAAAAACCTCTCACCATGGAAGTATCCTGTCTTAAGAATACTGTTCCTGGACCACAACATACACTTTCTGCCCCTTGCCTACCCTTCCCCTTCTGTCCCCTCTTGAATAGTGACCAGCATGACTTAATATGACAGTTGCTATTATTTGGGAAAATCCCAGATTTCTGGGTTTGTCACATCCATAGCATATTTATTTTTCATCAGGACAAATAATTGAAAAGGTAAGTAAAGCCTTCCTTTTAAAGGCTATGGGGAAATGTATAGATCTTAAGTTTCATAAAATTATTTGATTTCCTAAATGCAAAGTTCCATAGCAACGAACAAAATCTATGAAATATATATGTGTTCCACTCAATAACTAGGAAAATGCATGCATGGGCACTTCCAGAGCAGTATAAAAGGAGACTCATATCATCATGCTAATGCAGGAGATCAAAAGTAACAGTGGCTAGACATAAAATTCGTGGAAGGCAAAATGTCAACTGACTTAGGTACTTCATTTTTTAAGGCATTACATAGAATTATAGAATACTAAAACTGGAAAGGACCTCAAGAGATCACATCAAGTCCAGTCCCCTGCCCTCATGGCATAACCAAGCATAGTCTAGATCAGTGGTTCCCAAACTTTTCGGCATCACGCCCCCCTTTTGATTTTTGAGAAACCCTCACGCCCCCCACCTCATCTTTACCATCATCTAACCTCTCTTTTAACAAAAAATTCAATTTGTAATTAAACACAAAAACTTGGTATAAAAAATTATTTAAAATTAAAGATATGCACAAATAGTTTCTCTTGGCACAAAAATTTAATAAAAATGTAATTTAACAGAAATAGCAGAAACACATTGAATTTAATGTGAAGGATGATGCTGCATTTTCTTCACGATTTGGGAAATCCTAGGTTTGAAAGATGAAAGTGCACAACGCAAATAATTTTCGACATTGTCAATTTCTTTGTTTGGTTTTTAATGTGACTAAACCTGAAAAGCTTTTTTCACAGAGGTACGTTGATGAAAATGGAATAATACGTAGTGCTTCTTCTCCAACTTTTGAGTACATTGGGAAATATTTTATCCAAAATTCCTCCAAGCTTGTGTTTTCGAAATTATCTCTCTCACTTGAATCATATTTTATTTTGACTGCTTATTCTTGCAATACTACTGGTAATGAATCACCATCAACGCTGAATGGATTGCGTACTAATTTATGAATGGGTTTGCCAGAAAAGCTGTCTGTAAAATAATGGATGAATTCGTCAGCAAGGCAGTCCAGATGAAACACAATTTTGTTCTTCACATCCTCTTTACAAACTTCTTGGACACCTTCATTTTCGGCGAGTGATGAAAATGTTGGAAAAGGCAAAAAGTTAGGCGTCTGGGCTTGTGTTTGACGTTTCCAAAGCTGGATTTTTTCCGTAAATGCTCTGATGGCATCATAGTGCACTATAATGTTTGCAGCGTTGTTTCCTTGCAGCTTCAAATTGAGTTTGTTCAAAGATTCAAAAAATGTCCACCAGGTATGCCAGTGAAAGTTGAAACGTTTGGTCCGTAAATGCATAATATAACTCTTCTTTCTTCTGTTGCTTGAGGAAAATTTCCACTTCGTCTTTTAGTTCGAATAATCTTGAAAGCATGTTACCTTTGGAAAGCCATCGTACCTCCGTGTGAAACAAGAGTTTTATGATCCGCTTCCAAATCCGTACAAAGTGCATCAAAAAGTCTCGTATTTAAAACACTGTTCTTCACAAAATTGACAACTTTGATAGCCAAATTCAATGAAGGGTCATCTGGAAGGGTTTTAGCGGCCAACGCTTGTCTGTGTATGACGCAGCGAGTTGTGGTTACGGCTGGATTTTTTTCTTTCACCAACATCACAAATCCAGAGCGAGAGCCAAGCATTGTTGGAGCACCATCTGTGCAGACCCCAACCAGTTTTCCCCATGAAAGTCTATTTTCTTCAAAACAGTCGGAAATTGTTTTCATAATATCAAAAGCCTTTGATGTGGTCATCAATTTCTTCGGAAAAAGCAGTTCTTTCACAGTTCCATTGTTAATGAATCAAACATAGACAAGCAACTGACAGTATTGTGCTACATCAGTGGTATCGTCGCACTGAATTGAAAAAAAAAGGAGAAGCCAACACTGCCTCGACAACTTGAAGTTTAAGATCTTTCACCAGCTCATCGATGTGATGTTTCACAGAATTGTCAGAAAGCAAAATTTCCAATAGTTTTTTCTTGCTTTTGACACCAAGCACAATATCAGCTGCTTTCAACAAGCAAGGCTTCATAAGAGTTTCTCTGATTATGTACGCTTTCTTGGCTTTAGCGATGAGCAATGACAGTTCATAAGATGCTTCTACCACTTTGGCCGACACTTGATGAAAAGCTCCAGTAGTGTCCAGCTTCATGCGTTTCAAATTTTGAAGTTTCTCTGTCAAAGCGCACTGGGTCTTCGTCAAGTGTTGCTCAAGACGACTAGGTCTCAAGGCGTCATTGCTAAGAACTGTGTGGCATACTATGCATTGAGGATGATCAATCCCATTTTTTTCCATGATGGTGAAGCCATACTTAATGTAGTCTTCATTATAAAGTAAAACTCCATTAGTCCGGCATCCAGTTGTCCGGCACTTCTGATAGTCCGGCATCAACTGGAACCCGGAACTGCTCAGATCAGCTGCTCTCACAGCTGGGCCGCTGTGACCCGCGCCATTCTGCTCACGGTCCCCAGCGCACACGGCGTCCAGCCTGCACGTGCTAGCAGCCGGCTGCTGAGCACAGGCAGCTGCTTCGGGATCTGGACATAAGGTTGGGGGAGAAGGGGGACTGGGTGACAGCAGGGAGGGGAGGTGTTTGGCTCTGGGGAAGGGAAGGGAGATGGGGTTGCGCATGGCATCCCAGCCAGCTCATTGAGAAGCCGGCCACTCAGTGCACGTGCCCCAACGCCAGGAGGGAGACGCGCGGCTGTACCAGTGGCTCCGGGACCCGAGCATAAGGTTGGGGATTGGGTTGGGAGGATGCCCCCTTATAGTACCTCCTGGTACTCTGGCATATCCGATAATCTGGCACCACCTAGGTCCCAAAGATGCCGGATTATCGGAAGTGTACTATACTTCCTTTTCTTAATGGTAGCCATAATATATTAATTAAAAAAATCTATAAAAATAATTTTCCCGATTAGAATAAATTTAATGGACGCAAGTTACTTTGATAAGTTATTGCAAATGTTTATTTACTACTACTATTACGTACAGACGGGTGTACCTACTCCCATGATAGAACAGTCCCAAACACTCCTGCAAGTGTGCTAGAAAGTTTGAAAAAGTTCTATTGCCTTCTACATCGTTCTTTGGCCTCCCCGAACTGGTACCCCTACACGTTGAAAGGCTATATATATAATTTGCATTTCATGGTATGAAATTTGAAAATTAAAACTTTTTTATGGTGGTAGTGTCTCCAATCTTTTTACACCCAAGATCACTTTTTAAATGTCAGGGCAAGCCCCAACATCCCACCCCTTTCTAGAGGCCCTGGCCTCTCTGCTTCCCTCCTCTCCATCATTTGCTGTCCCCAGCCCTTACTCACTCTCACTGAGTTGAGAGAGGATGTGTGGGCTCTGGGCTGGGAGTATGGGAAGGGGTGACAGGTGCAAGCGCTGGGAGGGAATTTGGGTGCAGAAAGAGGTGGAGAAGAGGCTTCTGGCTCAGGGAGGGGGCTCCAGGCTGGAGAGGGTTGGGGTCGGAGGAGTGTTGGGGTGCTAAGCAAACAACAGGCTTCTGGATGTGAGGGTGCAGAAGTTCAGGCTAGGGTGTATGAAGAGCTCAGGGCAGGGGGGGTGGGAGTATGATGGGCTCAGGACACAAATTTGCAGTGTGTGGATTGTGCAGTAGTGTTGTGGCAGAAGATTGGGGCTGTGAGAGGCTCAGGACAGGGGCTTTCAGTGTATGATAGGCTCAGGATTGAGGGGTGTGTGTGGGGATGCAGGGGTGTTATGATGCTGTGGCCAGATGGGGGCTTGGCCCCAACTGGGGCTTTGTGAGCTAGGCTTCATTTTTAAATAAAATATGTCTAGCACAAATGTTTCAGCATTGTCTTTATTTATGGGAAGAGCAGGGAACCTGTTTTGGGTCAGGGGTCACTGACCCACAAAAAAACAAGTCAGGGAACACACGAGATGCAAAAAACCCCCCAAACCCAACTGATGTGGCCCCAACTGAGACACCTCCTGATCCTGGCACCCCAGCCCCATGAGGGTAGGGTAGGTAGGAGTGAGGTTGAAGGCCTCAGGCCCGATTAATTCTTCTGGGGTTTGAGGGTTAGTGGAATTTGTGGGCCCCTCTACACTCTGAGGTGTGCGGGACAAGGCTGCCAGTCAGTGAGATACGGATGGGGTGCAGAATCTGGGTGGAAAATGGGGTGCAGGAGCAAGCTGGGGGTAGGTGTCTGGCCAGGAGGTAGGGGGCAGGAGCAGGGTCCTGGTGGGGCCCTGAACAGAGGGCAGATGGGACCTTGGGGGGGGGCATGGTACTCGTAAGGGTCTGGGCAGGGAGGCATTATAATTGGGGTCTGGGTGGGGGGGCATGGTATTCATGGAGGCTTGGGCGGTGGGCAGGGTTCGTGGAGTTTGGGGGTCTGGGCAGGGGGGCAGGGTACGTGGAGTTTGGGGTCTGGGCATGGTACTCATGGGGTTTGGGGGCATGGTACTTGTGGCGGTTTGGGCAAGGGGAGAGGACAGCTAAGCTGGTACCTGGGGGTCCACAACCAGGTCCGGGGTCTCAGAAAGCAGGTGTGCCGTGCTGCTTGTTCCCTGAGCTGCTTCCTGACTTTGACCTAGCAGCTGTTTGCAATTCTGCCCCCATTCGAGCCATCAATGATTATTCAAGGAGCCAAGCTCCATGGCCCCTATTGTCCGGGGAAAATTAGCACCTTTTCAAAGTGGCTCTGAGGCTTGCCTGTAGCCTCTGGAGGAGGGAAGGAGACAGACCTGGGGACGCCACCATGCAAAACAAACAGTTAAAGATGAACTTTGGGTGAGGTAATGCCAGCATGGGCTCTTTCTTGGAAGGAGAGGAGGGGAGCTGGGTCACCTCGTGCCCCCCCTTGGAATTTCTTCGCGCCCCCCCAGTTTGGGAACCTATGGTCTAGATCATCCCTGATAGATGTCTGTCTAACCTGCTCTTAAATATCTCCACAGATGGAGATTTCACAACTTCCGAAGGCACTTAATTCCAGTGTTCAACCACCCTGATAATTAGGAAGTTTTTCATAATGTCTAACCTAAACCTCCCTTGCTGCCGTTTAAGCCCATTGCTTCTTGTCCTATCATCAGAGGCCAAGGAGAACAATTTCCACCCACTCCTCCTTGTGACACCCTTTTAGATACTTGAAAACTGCTATCATGTCCCCTCTCAATCTTCTCTTTTCCATATTAAATGAGGCCAATTCCTTCAGCCTTGCCTCACAGCTCATGTTTTCTAGACCTTTAATCATTTTTGTTGCTCTTCTCTGGACCTTCTCCAATTTCTCCACATCTTTCTTGAAATGTGGTACCCAGAATTGGTCACAATACTCCAATTGAGGCCCAATCAGCACAGAGTAAAGCAGAAGAATGATTTCTCACGTCTTGCTCACAACACTCCTGTTAATGCATCTCAGAATCATGTTTGCTTTTTTTGCAACATGTCACACTTTGACTCATATTTAGCTTGTGGTCCACTATGTCCCCTAGATCCCTTTCTACAGTACTCCTTCCTAGACAGTCACGTCCCATTCTGTATGTGTGAAATGGATTGTTCCTGCCTATGTTGAGTACTTTGCATTTGTCCTTATTAAACTTCATCCTATTTACCTCAGACCTTTCTCCAGTTTGTCCAGATCATTTTGAATTATGACCCTATCCTCCAAAGCAGTTGCAACCCCTCCCAGGGTGGTATCATCTGCAAACTTAATAAGTGTACTCTCTATGTCATCATCTAAAATTGTCGATGAAGATATTGAACAGAACCAGTCCCACAACAGACCCCTGCAGAACCCCAATTGTTATGCCCTTCCATCATGACTTAACCATTAATAACTACTCTCTGAGAACAACAACGAATGGTCTGGTAGCTTAACTGGTACAAAACATGTAGATGATATCATGAGCTTTCGTAGGCACAGCCCACTTCTTCGGATGATCGGAGTTATGAGTTTAGGATGTGCAGACCCAAAATAAATAGGAGAGGGTAATGGGAGGGGAAAAAAGAGGGGGGTGGAAGACAGGGAGCTAGAGGGAATCAGTAAGTATCTGAAGATTAGGTAGTTAAAACGAAGCAGATAAGAATCAAAGTTAATTGATAGAATTTTTACCTTCATCAGCTGTTAAGGTGGTAGTGCCTTTTTTCCCCTTCCCCTCTCCTATTTATTTTGGGTCTGCACATCCTAAACTCATAACTCTGGTCATCTGAAGAAGTGGGCTGTGCCCACGAAAGCTCATGATACCATCTACATGTTTTGTTAGACTATAAAGTGCTACCAGACCATTTGTGGGTTTTTTTTAAATGTACAGACTAACTTGGCTACCCCCTGAAGTCTCTGAGAACAGTTATCCAGCCAGTTATGCACCCAGCCAGTTAATAGCCCCATCTAAGTTGTATTTGCCTAGTTTATTGATAAAAAGGACATGCAAGACCGTATCAAATGCCTTACTAAAGTCTAGGTATACCACATCCATCGCATCTCCCTTATTCGCAAGACTCGTTATCCTATCAAAGAAAGCTATCAGATTGGTTTGACATGGTTTGTTCTTGACAAATCCATGCTGGCTGTTACCTATTATCTTATTTTCATCCAGGTGTTTGCAGATGAATTCCTTAATTACCTGCTCCATTATCTGCCCTGGCACAGAAGTTAAACTGACTGGTCTGTAGTTTCCGGGTTGTTCTCATTTCCCTTTTTATAGATGGGCACTATATTTGCCCTTCTCTGGTCTTCTGGAATCTCTCCCAACTTCCATGGTTTTTCAAAGATGATAGCAAAACGCTCGGATACTTCCTCTATCAGCTCTTTGTGTATTTTAGGATGCATTTCATCAGACCCTGGTGACCTGAAGACATCTAACTTTTCTAAGTAATTTTTAACTTGTTCTTTTTTTATTTTAAATTCTAAACCTACCCCATTTCCACTAGCATTCACTATGTTAGGCATCCTGTCACCATCAATCTTCTTGGTGAAGACGGAAACAAAGAAGTCATTAAGCACCTCTGCCACTTCCCAAGTTTCCTGTTAGCGTTTCTCCTTCCTCACTGAGCATTTGGGAAAAAAATAATATGCTTGACAAGTTCCTCTGCCATGATAGCCAATGCCCAAAGACTAGGGGACCCTCTTGCAGTTCAGCCTGACAAAATTGCACTCAGGCACACGCGGACAGGTTTGGATTTCTGCATCTCTCTAGCAGATGGGACAAGTGGTAGAGATATTGGTAGCCTCTGTTGAAGCACTTACAGAGAGGAGCTAGCCATGGAAAATAAAAAGGGTGGGGCTGGGGGCAGACAACCCTCAGCTATGTGCAGTGCACTCCACTCCATCCCCCTTCCTCTCCCAGCTGTTTAAACAGTGATGCGCTTTGGTGGCAAAGAGCTGGGGGCCCCCAGGGCTGCAGTGGCAGCCCTGGGCCCTTTAGAATCACTGGGCCTCAGAGCAGCTGCCCTCTCTGCCCCTCTATTGGTGTGCCTGAATGTCAATTAAACAAAGATAAATGAAACAAGTTCACTAGAGAGTGTCTTGCACATATCTTATAGGCATCTAGTTCAGACCACTCTTAGAGCGAGGATACTGAGCTAGGCGGACTACTGGTCTTATCCAGTATAGCAATTACTACAGCAAGTGGGTTAGAGTCTGAAGAACCCTAAATAAAGTCCTTCTACAGACAAAAGATATAGGTTACACCAAATTAAACTTCCGATTCTCCTCAAGCGATGTCTCTGAATTTGGCATAATGTTCCTTCAGTTATATCACTGAAAATGCCATTATAGGTGAAAAGGCACTTACTGTCACTTTTTGAGTTGCATTATCCCCGTGGATTGTAAGAAATGGGTTGGTTGTAGTTGTATGAAGGGGTGATGCCTGAGTGCCTGAAAGCAGGTTATTTATGGGTATCTGTGCTGCTCCTGGGATCTGCAATTGCTGCATATCAGGCTGGTGCTGTTGGTGTTGATGGCGCTGTTGCTGCACAAGCTGATACAGAAGGGCCTGATGTTGTTCCTTAGGTAACATAAGGGAAAAACATCCTGATCAACAATCATTTCATGAATGGTTACTCCTTTCCAGGTCCTTTCCTACCGTAGACTTTATTGCAGTGTAATCAGTTTATCACATTCCAAGTAACTTGGGTTACAGTGATGAAGCTCCACAGGAATGATGGAAAAGAGAGCTTCTTAAAGATTTCGTGAATTCAGCAGCTCAACAGAAGTTCAGCTGAGCCAGCTGGCTTGGGCAAGCCTCTATCGCTGTACAGATACAAATTTCAAAATCAGTCTGCTGAAGTGCAGTGCTCTATTTCTGGGCATGGCAGTGTCCAAAGGAGAAGAAAATAGTCCTGCTGCTCCCAGAAGGCAACAAACACCCCATGCCAGCAGCTCCTCTGGGCTCTGCAGCTGTACCACCTCTAGCAAGGCTACACAACCCCAGACAGAAGACACTGTCCCATCTCTAGCCACATCTTCTGTCTGGAGTTGTACAGCCACACCAGAGATGGTATAGCCATATGGCCAAGAGCTGCTGTGAGTAGCAGCACCACATTCTTTTCCTTTGGCCATTGTGGTTACTGGGAGTAGATCCCTGCAGATCAGCAGATATCTGTATCTATCTGTGGATATCCTCATCCTAGAATAGAAATGTGAATCCATACTGGGCTCTGTCTATCACGGGACCCTTGATTTGATATTCTTTTCTTACAAAAAAGGGTCTCCAAAATGTTGAGACAGAATTAAAATCACACTACTTCCAATACAATACAAACTACAGTATTTCCAAGCAGTTGCCAAGTGGCATATATATCCTTCAACGCACACCACTATTTACAGTGAACGTATTCTCCATACTATAAAAAGGTGCAGACAATTGAACAATAAACTATTTTTGAAAATTATTTTTAAACAGACATATGACCAATGAATTCATTCACACAAGTCTAATATTTGTATTAGCATAAGGAGTTTGTCTATACCTCAAGAAAGAAGTGATTCTGTCTCAAGTTTACACAAAATATAGTTAATTCTATTCTAAATATAGGACATACTGATGTGAGTTGCTGAGTATTCAGTAACTGCTGAAATTGCTGATGCTGTTGATGGAGCAGAAGTTGTCTCTGTTGGTCAGGAAGTAATCCGAGTCCTGAGGCACTGCAAAGCAAAAACCAAGCTCTTAGTTTCTGCAATGTAACATTGTAAATGTTGTAGGTAACATACTTGACTAATGGAGGCCTGAGACATCCGTTTTACTTCAGCATTCCAAATCCAAACCATGTATACACTTTTCTATAAGTAGCAGTTACTTGCTATAAACCATTTTGTCAAGTGAATACCAATAGCAAATAAGTAGTTATTTCTTGCATAAATTGGACAGCAAAATAAGAAATACAATTATAATGTGCACACAACTTACAAACATTTTGTTCACATATGCCTGAATACTTGAATCTAACTCTCAAACCCAAATTTAACTACCATCTCTATGCTGATGCCTTGCAGATCTGTCTACTACAGACCTGTCCAAACTGAAATCTCAGTCTCTTTCTCTCTCTGACATCTTCTAATGGATGTCTAGCCATATCAGCTCAAGCTCAACATGGCTAAAACAGAAACTCTCAATTCCTCCTCTTTAGATGCCCCCAATATCTCCTCTCGAAAGCACTACAGATAGCACCACCATTCTACCTGTCACCAGGCCAATAACTTGAATTTAATCTTTAGCTTGGACATCTCTCTACACCCTCACATACAGGGCCGGACTAAGAAAGGGACTACAGGGGTTGCAGCCCAGGGCCACAGGCTAAGGAGGACCCTAGGCAGCTGCCAATACAGAATTTACTATTTTTTTTATGTAGGCCTCTGACTAATATATCCTCTACCTGGAGAAAAAGAGGATTGTTCCCCAGCCACATCTCAACATATACTTCTGCTGCAGCTCACAGCTTTCCCGAGAAGCAGCAGTGTGAAGATAGCTGTCCATTTCACTACTGAAAACAGTAATGAGACGTGCGTGTGGATCTATGGAAGCAACATGTACGCACAGGTCTTCAGTTACACTATCTCCCACATGAAGTTGTTTTTTCAGATCCATGACCTTGGCAATTAACTAACAGTGGCCATTCACCCTAAATATTGGTGAATTCTTTAAAACCTTAGGACTGTGTCCATGCTAGCATTTTTTTTCAATATGGGCATGCTTGTATAGACAAGTTGTCAGTGTTTATTCCATCATGTCCTCTCACCTTGTTCAAAGCAAATCTAGTCAACATTGTGGCAAAACTGCAATGCCTCCCTAAGCCCTGTCTAAATAAGCACTCCCACTGTGTCAGCGATAGTACAAAAGCAAGAGACTTTTCCAAAGAAATTTAGTATAGAAAAGACACAGGGTAACGAGTGTAAGTGTAGCTGAACCAGTGCTGAACATGGTTTAACTGTAAGAGTGGACAGGACAGAACAGTGCTCAGCAAATTTTCAGAAACAATGTTTTTTAAGTTTCTGTGTGAAACAATAGCTAGATAGATATCTGTACCTAAAGATGTGCAAGAATCCTTCAAAAACATGGAAAGACACAGTATGACTCCTTACAAACTAAGGCAAGCAAATAAGGGAGAAACAAGACAGCAGGAATAGGGGGAATACCCCAGTGGCATTAATAAGATTATATAGTTAATCAGTGAAAGTTAGTGCTTGCTCTGATGCAATAAGGAAGGTGGATTTGTTTTTTGTAACGTATGACTATATGGATGTACTAGTTGAATTACATGCAGAAATGGGTCCTAGGAAGGTACTTGAAAGAGAAAGAGGAACATTACAAATGAGCAACAAGTGCATGGAAGAAGAGCATGAATGGGACACTGAAGTTGGCATTGCTGGGGGAGCAAAGCAGAAAATGAAATAAGAAAGGAGAAAAGGAAGGTAACTGGGGGCACAGGCACAGTTATGAACCACCTGGAATGGGCAGATGTGATGTTGAAACTTAAAATAGCGGAGAAGAGAAACTCTTCAAAGTGTTTCCAAAATGGGAGGGTATGTATTTAAATTGACAGTTAAGAAATAGAATTTTGAAAGCATCATTTGAATGGATAGAAGCAGATGACGTGTTTATCCAAAAGGCCGTAGCGGAGCAGGTTACCATAACTGAAGTTACGATATGAGGAAGGAATGCACAAGAGTTTTTGCAGGATCTCGACAGACAGAAACATATGGTCAGATTTTACCAACATTGTAGAGGAAAATATGGCAGTATTTGGACCCCATCACTATATATATGAGAAGAAAATTATGGTAGGAAAAACGGTTTAAAAACCCTAAATTTTGGTTGCCTAACACTTCCTATTATAAAATGATACCTTTGTTAGTCAACAGCAATAGTGCCCTTGAGCTATGGACATTCCTTTTTGTTGTATCATGACATTCTATTCAGCTCTTTCTAAGAGATAAACTTATTAGAAATAGTCCCTTCTCTTATTTCATTTCTGAGAACAACACACAAACATTCAAAAGTGCTAGGCTCTCAGGCTACATCTACACTACAGGGTTTTTGTGCAAAAATCCGCGGAGTGTCCACACCTTAAGCACGTTGTTGTGCAAGTAAATTTACAGTAAATCAAAAGGAGAGAGGGGTTTTTGCGGTGAAGGTATTCCTCTTTCTATGAGGAATAACTCCTTTTTGCACAAGAGCAACAGGGTTTTTTTGCGCAAAAAGAGCCAATCGAAAAAAGCACAGGTGCTCTGGTGGCTGTTCTGTGAATAGCAATCAGATCTTTCATTTGAGAGAGCATCCGTGCAGTCTGGACGCTCTCTTGCGCAAAAGCTCATTGTTTTTTCGATGCGCTTTTGCAGTGTGGACGCGCTCTTGCACAACAAGTTTTTGCAGAAGATCTCTTCCACAAAAAGCTTCTTGTGCAAGAAGCCTGCAGTGTAGACGTAGCCTCAATCCCTGCAGCAGCAACCACCGCCACCAGTAACAACACTGCATTGGGAACACTTGGGAGCTATCAGGGTAGTTGGGGAGACATAAGAGATGTGGGAGAAGGAGAGATCTGGAGTTGGTCTCCCCACCTCAAGAAATGGCTGAGGTTACCAATGCCCCCTTCCGGGAGAACCAAATGAAGCTGAGATGCTCCCTTGCCCCTGGAAATTAGACAGCTCCAGGCTGTGTCTAAACTACATCCCTTTTCTCGAAAAAGGGATGTAAATTAGACACTTTGAAATTACAAATGAAGCCAGGATTTAAATTTCCCACGTTTCATTTGCATAATGGCAGTTGCGGGTTTTTTTCAAAACGGGGCTTTTCAATAGAAAAACGGCAGTTTAGATGGGGATCTTTCGAACATAAACCCTTTTTCCAAAGATCCTGTACTCATTTTTTCAGGAGTACAGGATCTTTCGAAAAAGGGTTTTATTTTTTAACAATCCCCATCTAAACAGCCATTTTTCCTTCGAAAAGCCCCTTTTCGAAAAAAACCGCAGCCGCCGTTATGCAAACGAAGCACGGGAAATTTAAATCCCGGCTTCATTTGCAATTTTGAAGTGTCTAATTTACATTCCTTTTTCAAGAAAGCGATGTAGTTTAGACACAACCCCAGTCACACCTAGCAGTCCATTTCCTCTACTTCCACTCTCTGGGGGCAGCCCACATGGAACTGGAGCTTCTCTAACTCCCAAGTGGTCCAGGAAGCAAGAGAGCAGGGCTAGGCTGGCCTCTCACCTCAACTACCTTCCAATACAAATAGACTGATCCTCCCTCTGGGATAACAGTCATCCCCTGTTGCCAGATAACATAGTTAGATAGATCCAGTGATAGCAGTCTATACTACAATCCTGAAGGGTTAGGATTCAAACACTGTTTATGATGCATTTTGTTGGGAGGGAGGGGAGTTGTTACAGATGCTCATAACTGAATTTGTTTTTACCGTTGTTCTTTAAAAAAACAAACCAAAAAAACCCAGGAAATTATTTACAAAAATACTACATTAAAAGAACATTATTTAGCTTGCAAATTAAACATTCAAATTAGCAAATGCCAGATTTATGATAGCTCGTGTAACAATAATGCTGCCCAACTTACGCAAGGGGGAAAAATTAAGATTCACTGGAACTTTTAAATATACCATTTTCTAACTCTGAAGTGCTTGATTTTCTAACATAAATACTCTTTTTATGTAATTTTTTATTGTATAATATACTGCCTGCAGGATAAAATGCAACACCATTCTTTAAGTCGTTTTCAATGCTACTTCACTGCCACTGGAAAAAGTTTACTCTAGTTAAGATTACTTTTCTTTTGAGTGAACTATTTGGGCTCATTGTGACACATTAAAGGGATCAAATAAAGCATATTTAGAAGCAAACATAAATGGCAGAAATAGATGAATCTGAACTAACATGTCAGTGAAGCCCCAAAAATTGTAGGATAGGTATTGTATCTTTTTAAACAGAATACTGTTGATTTCTAAATTTCATTCTCCATAATGCAATTAAATTCCTGTCCTCTTAATCCTGATCTTACACAGAACACAAAAATCTAGCCAGGCATTCATATGCTAAAAGAAATGCTAAATAAAATTAACTCTATGCTGTTTAACCAAATTAAGATAGTGTTGCACATAGTGTATAGTGATAGTAAAAAATATATTACAATAAGAATTTTACCTGTTATTTAGTGTTGTTGGCAGAGGATGCGTTACACTAGGTGGCACAGCTGCATGAGTGAGAGGAGAAGGATTCTGGGATATTGTAGCAGGGGTCTGAATCACCCCATTTAAAGCCCCTACAATTCCATTGATTGCCAGCTGGTTAGCTGGCAAAGCTCCAATTATTCCGCCCACACCAGCCACTGCAGGAATGGTGGATGTGACAGTCTGCATACCACTAGATAGTGCTCCCACTGTCACACCATTGACCTGCTGAACTCCTGAACCTGCCTGAGCAGGACTTTGCCCAGAAGGTGGTGGAGTGGAAAGAACTGATGAACTGCAGGTACTTTGTCCACTGGAGGTTATCTCCTAATGTAAAAAACAAAGAAAAATAGTCTCAGCTATACAGAATTTCAAACCGAACAGAAGAGTGCAGGGATTTTGAGATGATGTTAATTTATAACAAGGTAAGAAAACAATAATAAAAAACAAAATTACCTGGTTTAACACAGGGACAGAATTGTCGGGTAAAAAACTGTTCCCCAGATGAGGGCTTTTACTGCTGTTCAAGGAATCAGTGCTAGATGCTAAAGTGATCATTTAAAAAATAAAGTGCAGTTTAATTTTTGCATTTAATGTGTTTAAAATATTAAAATATTCAGAATAATTTATTTCAGCAGAATGTTGATGTTAATTATAGAATACACAAAACTTAAACATAAATTTCATTTTTTATCATCACAACCCTAAAGTCAAATATTAGCTTAACTGATTAGTGAAAGGTGATAAATGGATTCAAGACTGAATGGTAAAAAAGAGAAGTCTTGGACATAAATACCAATTATTTGTATAAGTCTCATGCTTCTTTAAATACATTTAAAAAAGGGGAAATGTTTCATTTGTGAAAACTTTCCAAGACTTTTACTTTTAATTGTTTTTGTACAAGACAAGTAAATTGTTCAGGGAAAGCTTATATCTAAAAAATTGCCAAATCCAATATAAACGTATCATTTTTTTCCAACAAAAATAGTCAGTGATTAATGATATATACCAGGCAGATCATTTTTAAAAACACAAATTATACTGATCTATTCTCTTTATACACACATGTATCTCCTACTCATGGTAAATAGTGGTAAAATAGGCCTTTACATAAAGAGTCTTCATTTGACTTTGATAAGAGAACTTTGCAAAATGTGGGAAACATTTTTTTCTACTTACCAGCTTGTGCTGGAAATGCATGTACTTGATGAGATGGGCTAGGGTTTGAAGTTATTGTTGGAAAGGGAACTGAAAGCTGTGCATTTAATAGCTGGAGGCGCTCCTTTTTAGCAGTGAGGTTCTTAATCTGCTCTTCTAATCGTCGATTTTCAACTTGAAGTTGGTGTAATGACTTCAACATTCCCAGAACTAGAAAACAATTGACTAATAAATCTGATCTCTTTTAAAGTCGCATTTAAAGTTTTTTCTTATAAAGAATGTCTCAGGATTGCACAATATATGTCATGTGCTAGAGTTTTAAGTTCAGTATAAATCCTTGCATCCCTAGTTATGCACTGAAGATTAACAGTGCCAATTAGGATAGAATTTAAAGTGAAAATCCGTCCCAAAAACTACTGAACAATGTACTAAAATAAAGAAAAAAATCTTAAAATCTTTCCTTTTGAAATCAGATGTATGCTATTTACAATATATAAACTAATATATAACTTAAGATCCAAATCCTGCAACTATGGATCCATGTGGATGGACCCTTATTTCTATGCAGTGACAGTTGAACTATTATGGTCTATGCTGATTTTGGGCAGGTTTCAGTACAATGAACTTTTTCTATTAATATAGCCATTAAAAAAAAAACAGGATTGGGTTATGAAGCTTAAAATACAACAAACTCTAAGATATATGCATTATTTTATGTAGTCAACTAATATTGTATTTTAAAAACCCAAAAGAAAAGGAGTAAAAGAAGCTTCTCTGTTGAGTTCTTTATCACATAAACTGCAAATTTATTTGATCAATGAATATCCTTTATTCAGATTTGGGGAGAGGGAGAGCATTGGTTGTTTTTGTTTTGAATCACCATACACCTTGCTGGATGCCAAATCTTCCAGCTGCTTTCAGTGTTGATCTATAGATCACCCAGCAGGGAGCACTACATGAGCACTGCAGTTACCACCCTTTCTTTACAGATAAAGCACATCATCATCTGAAAAGACACAGCTTTTACTGTGCACATTTCCTCAAATTCTGATTTTGTTCCAGAACATGGATGTCCCAACTAGGGCTACAGAGCGACTGTTATGCCACAGGGATAGCCAGCCACTTTTTAAATACCAAAATGTATTTGTTTAACATGACCTCTGGGCCTACAACAGACACAAGTCTACTGGTATAGGCACATCTGGTCATTTCCCAAGGATTTAGCTTTTATCCCTCCTCTTCAAGAACATACAAAGGAACCCTCAGAGCGCCCAAATGAGATGCAATAAGACTTAGCTAAACCTGTCCTCCAGCTATCATGTTTAAAGGATTATCCCTGCATGAATTTCCTCACAATTAGCATTTTTGTCAGGGTACCATTCATAAAAGTACCAACTAGATGGCACTTTATTCTCTACCAACAACCAGAATAGCATGTTCAATAACATAAGTATACAAAAAAGTGACAAAATAATTATTTTTATCCCTTTTCTAAACCTATTCAATCAATTTTATTGATACTGAGTTTTCATCAATTATGAATAAATCAAAAGCAATATTATTTCCTCAGTTAAGTTTTATTTGTATTCACTTTTCAGTTATTTCATTTTGGTAAACAAAACTCTTGAAAAATAAATCACTCATACAAAAATTGTATGAAACAAAGAACAAACAAATAAAAAAGCCCTGAGAACAGCTGCACAACACTTGTGAAAAACAACAGAGTTTCTCACAACAAGCGAAGCAGGTAGTTTTGACTAAAAATACCAGAAATAAAGCTCTAAAGAAAACATTTCAGAATATCAGCATCACATAAAATAAAGCACAATTCAGGAAATATGCCTTCATACTAATCACTATCAAACAGAAGTTATAAATTATGCAGCATAAAATGGCGATTAGGTTGTGTAAAGTCTTGTATCACATTCACTGGGCAATAATTGTCTATAACACTGCCCCTCTAAAAAAAAATGTGAATACTTACTGTCATTAGGGGTGCCCTGTTCTAGCAAAAATTGCTGTCCTTCATTCCATTGCCTCTCCAAAAGCTGTTCAATGCTGGCAGCTACCGGGGGCAAATTTTCCACACTGCTGTTCACCGACTGGTCATAGCGAATCTGTAAGCTGCTTACAGGAGATCTGTTGAAAACATTGTAATTACACATTTAAAAGAAGGAGGGAAATGTATTTAGCAAAGGGCCCATAAAGTTTCTTACCTTGTGCTAGCCTCTAGCATGTATATAGTCCAGAGTTTACCATACTAAACTTGTCAAAGTCATTAGGAACTCTGAGCTCTCATCATCCAGTTTTTTTATATATGTTGCATATGTCCATTCCAATATAGGTGTGTGCATGCCCCGAGCACAGATTCCAGAAATGTTTCTTCTAGTGATAACGTTCAGGTCAATTCCAGAGTCCTCTGGTGCCGCATGCTCACAATGCCAGTATAAATGGCCCCATCGACCCTATTATCATTCATTTCTTCTTACCAACCACCTCTGATAAGTGAGCCCAGAAGGTGGGTTTTGGAATGGACATGTTCAACACTTCCTGAAGTACAACAGTTATGGAAAGATTAGTAACCCCTTTTTTCTACTTGAGTGTCTGCACATGTCCATTCCAAATCAGGGTTCAGAGTTCAAGGGCAGGCTGACTGTTCGGCCAAATATGGCATTGTCTCCAGTCTGCTGGGTAATGGCATAATGCATTGTGAATGGGTGGACTGACCACCAGGTTGCTGCCCTGCAGATGTTGTGAATTGAAACTTGTTCTAGGAAAGCAGTGGAGAAGGCTTAAGACCTTGTGGAGTGAGCCATCAGATTAACTGGAGTTCATAACATGCTGGAATGCAAGACATAATCCAAAATAAGATTCTCTGTGCAGAGATGAGGAGACCCTTCATTCTTTCTGCTATAGCTATAAATAGCTGAGTAGATCTGCAGAGTGATCTGATTCTTTGTATGTAGAAAGCCAGGGCCTGCCTGACATCTATAGAGCAAAGGCACTGTTCCTCTTTATTCACATGTGGCTTAGGGTAGAATAATGGCAGGAGGATTCTTGACTGCAGTGGAATTGTGAAACCACATTTAAGAGGAATGGTGCATGTGGTTGTAACTTGGGTGGGCAAAATATGGCCCAGAGGCTGGATCCATCCCATCAAACCTTTGGCTCCATCTGGTGGCCCAACAGGCTCCTTGAGCAGGCTCCCCTGTCTTCCGCATCCCTATTACCCCCCTCCCTGATCCTGGACCCCCCTCCTTCCCCCGTCACCCTCCTCCAGTCAGAATTCTCTCCCCATACTCCTCCCGGACCCTACACGCTCTCCTGCACCCCTATTCCCTACCCCAGGTCACAGCCCCCACCTTAACCCAAACTCCCCTCCCAGACCTCACACCACCTCCTACAGCCCAATCCTTTACCCCAAGTTTCCTCCTGCACACAACTTCAGTGGCAGACCCCGCACCACCTCCATTAATATCACAGAAAAGTGCAGCCTTTTACCACTTACTAAATTATTGGAGTGGCTTCCCCCCAAAAAATTATCCCTGCTGTAATTGGACTTTATCGTTAAAAATGACTGTATATAGGGACATTAACATGAAGGCCCAGATCTCAGCATCTTCTGGTTGAAGTGATGACCATGAGGAAGGCCACCTTCCAGGAAACATGCAACATTGAACACGTTGCTAGCAGCTCAAATAGGGATTCGGTAAGCTTTGACAGGAAAAGGCTCATGTCCCAAGGAGGGACGAAATTACTAATTTGTTAGGTGAAACGGAACCTTTTCCAATGGCTTCCACCTGAAGAAGGGAGTGGATTTCCTTTTTCCAACAGTCACTCATGAAAAGGGTCCCTCAAGAGGTACATGAGATTGGAAGCTGGGATTACATGTTGCAATCCAGTTCTATTGTGCTGAGAACCTAGCAATCTGAAAAAGTCCAGACATCCAGGAAGTTGGAGAAGAAGTTACTCACCTTGGTGTACTAACAACAGTTCTTAGAGATGTGTGTCCCTGTGAGTGCTCCACTGTTGGTGTCAGGTGGTCCCAGCATGGCAGATTGGACTTTTCCTGAGCAGTAGTCAGCAGGACCGCACATGCGTGGCTTGCGCCTCGAGCCATTTGTGCCCTTTTGATCATGCACACAGTCCAGCTCCTGCCAGTTCGAGTCCACCTGGATATCTGAAAGACACAACGTGAGACTCCGAGGTGGGGAGGAGGGCAAGTAGTGGAGCACCCATGGGGACACACATCTCGAAGAACTGTCATTACTGCACCAAGGTGAGTAACCTCCTCTTCTTCTTCTTCGAGTGATGTCCCTGTGGGTGCTTCACTGTTGGTGACTGTGTAGCAGTACTCAAGATCAAGTGGAGGGTGGGCCTCGGAGTCATGACTTGATGGTAGTCGACAGCACTGCAGAGGCCATGGTAGTGTCCTTAGCTTGTCACTGGTGGGCCACATAGCCGCTAAACAAATGTCTCTGGGGGGACTCCCTGAAGGAAAGCTGTGGAGGTCACTACAGCTCTCATAGAATGTGCCATAGGCGTCTCAGGAAGTGGTTTATTACTAATGGTATAAGTACTTCGTAATGCAGGAAATTATAAGCTTAGAAATGCGGTGCAATGAGAGAAGGTCACCTTTGGTGCACTCCACTATTGAGATTAGCAAATGCTCAGATTTATGGAAAGATCAAGTTCTGTCTATATAGAACGCGAGTGCTCTGTGGACATCCAGAGAATGAAGCATAGCATCCTGAGAAGTCAAGTGTGGCGTAGGGAAAAAGGAAGGAAGGATGATTGGTTCATTTATGTGGAAGTCCGAACAAACTTTGGGGATGAAAGAAGGATGTGGGCTCAATATAACATTGTCCTTATTAAAAATGGTGTAGGGTGGTACTGCCATTAAAGCTGCCAGTTCTCCTACTCTGCAGGCAGAAGTGATTGAAAATAGAAAAATTACCTTCAGCGTCATTATGAAAAGTGGACAGGTAGGTAAAGGTTCAAAGGGAGCATGGGTAAGAGTGTCCAATACCATCTCCAGGTTCCATACTGGCAGTGGTAGTCTACACGGTGGTTATAGGTTAGATAGGCCTTTTATGAATCTTTTAGTTATAGGGTGTGTGAAAATTGAACAACTATCTACTGTTTGATGAAAAGCAGTAATGGCTACCAAATGTACTTTTAAGGAGGCAAGGGCCAACTCAGCATCCTTCAAGAACAAGATATAGTCCACAATTTTGTGTAGAGGTACTGTACCTAGGTCCAAAGCTTTGTTAGAACACCATGAAAGGAATCTACACCATTTTTGGAGGTAAGTGGAATGGGTAGATTGCTCCCTGCTGTGCAAGAGGACATTTTTCACTTGGTTAGAACTATGACGTTCCCCTTCATAGAACCAACAATAAGCCAAGCTCTCAGGTATAGAACATGTGACTGTGGGTGGAGTAAGGTTCCACTGTTCTGAGTTAGGAGGTCGTGGTGAATGGGAAGGTAATAGGGTGGTTGAGGAGACATCAGATACAGATAAGGGATCCATATCTGTCATGCCCCAAATGGGGCTAAGAGAATAACTGTTGCTTCGTCTCTGTTGATCTTTTCCAGCACTCAGGGAATGAGAGGAGTGGGAGGGAATGCGTACAAAAGTGGGCCTTTCCAGTTGAGGAGAAAGGCATCCCCTAGAGATCCCGGTCCAATACCAGCTCTGGAGCAATAAGGTCAACATATGTGTTCTTATAGGAAGCGAATAGGTCTATTTTCGGGTGTCCCCCATCAGTGGAAGATGGGTTGAAGAACCCAGGGATGAAGCTCCCACTCATGATCTGGGGCAAAATACCTGCTGAGAGTGTCTGCTGTTATGTTCTTGATGCCCAGTAAGTATGAAGCTATCAAAGTGACTCTGTTCCATATGCACCAATTCCATAATTGGACTGCTTCGGTACACAGAGAATGGGATCGAGTCCCCCCCCCCCCCCCCCTTGGCAATTTATATAATACATTGTTGATATGTTGTCGGTCAGTATTCTGATAGTGTTGTCTCGAGTATGTGTAACGAAATGCTTGCATGCACTGAAGACAGCCCTGAGTTCCAATACATTCATATGTAAGGTCACCTCTCGGGTCATCCAGTGTCCTTGTATTGACATGCTGCCCATGTGAGCACCCCATCCAATGAGGGAAGCATCTGTGGTTATGTGGGCAGAGGGCTGATCTCGATCGAATGGACGCCTGCCAAAAGGTTGTGTGGATCGGTCCACCATTTGAGAGACCTTACAACGTGGGAAGGAGGACAGACTCATCTGTGCACTTGCCATCTGTGGTGAGTATAAACAGAGGCAATCCAATGCTGGAGGCATCACAAGTGCAGGCGTGTGAGGTTGACCACATATGTGGTAGCAGCCATGTGGCCCAAGAGCTGAAGGCAGGTAAGTATTGGGACTGTAGGACTGGTTGTGAGAGCAACGACAAGGTCTTGGATTGCTTGAAACCTTTATAACAGTAGGTATTCTCTTGCAGAGGTAGAGTCCAATTGAGCCCCTATAAATTCCAGGGTCTTTGTAGGCTGTAGCATTGATTTTTGGATGTCGAGGATAAGACCAAGAAGCTCGAATGTCTACCTAGTTATTAGTAATAGAGATGTAGCCGTGTTAGTTTTTTTGCCTAGTTATTAGTATCATTTGGTGTGTCTCTGCCTCAGATGGACCTTTTATCAAGCAATTGTCCAGGTAAGGAAAAATAATCACGGCCTGCCTACGAAGGTAGTCCGCAACCACACCAAGTGTTTTGAGAATACTCTGGGTGCAGAAGATAGGCCGAAAGGCAGCACCCGATACTGATAGTGATCTGATCCCACCACAAAATGTAGGAACTGTCTGTGTGCAGGGTGTATAGTAATACGATAATAGGCATCCTACAGGTCGAGGGCTGCCAATCTCCCTTCTCTAACGCTGGGATTATCGATGCTAGGGTCACCATTTTGAATTGTTTTTGAAGGTACTGATTCAATCTGCGGAGGTCTAGAATAGGCCTCCAACTGCCTGTCTTTTTTGGGGTGAGAAAGTAGTGGGAGTAGAACCCCTTGCCTCTGAACCTTTCAGGTACCATTTTTACCGCTCCGATGTTGAATAGTCGATGCACCTCCTGTTTGAACAGATCTTTGTGAGAGAAGTTCCTGAAGAGGGACAGGGAGGGTGGGGAGGCAGGAAGCAACGTGGTGAATGGGATGATGTACCCCGAACCTATAATTTCGAGGACCCAGCAGTCCGATGTGATTGCAGCTCAACGATGGTGAAAGGGCTTCAAGTGACGGTGGAAAGTAGGGGTGGCAGGAATGGGACGGTGCACAATGGGGAGATTTTGCAGACCCTCGACCAGAAAGTCAAAGCTTCTGCTTGTTTGACTGGTTGTTGGGGTTGCAGCCAGTTTGTGGGTGTCTCCTCTGGGGATGTTGCCTAGATGTAGACTGGTCTAATCCACATTGTTGATACCCTGAGTATGAGAACTCACAGTGTTTCTGATATGGTACATACCGTTTGCAGCGGTATGGTGGGGTATACATTCCCAGGGTTCACAAGGTCATTCTTAAGTCTTTACTGGAATGTAAGACCTCATTGGTCTTTTCAGCAAATAGCTTTTGCTTATCAAAAGAGAGATCCTCCATTTTCGTTTGTAACTCACGAGAGACCCCAGCGGATTGTAGCCACAAGGCTTCTCCTCATGACTACCAATGTTGCCACAGCTTGAGCTACTAAGTCAGCTACCAGCAGTACTATTTGAAGGGCAGTCCTTGACGAGGCGTACCCCTCTTGCACAATGAATTTCAATATCGGCCTCTTTGAGTCTGTCAGGTATTCCATTAGTGTGGTGAGTTTGGTATAATTGTTGAAATTGTGATTTGACAGTAGTGCTGCATAGCTAGCTATGTGGAGAAGCAAGGTTGATGAGGAGTAAAGTTTTCTGCCGAATTGATCCATGCGCTTGCTCTCCTTATCCACAGTGGTGTTCTTATATTGCGGAAGCTTAGATCTTTGTTGGGCAGCATCCACCACCAATAAGTTAGGTTGTGGGTGGAAAACCAAAAAGTCAGCTCGCTTTAGAGGGATGAAGTACTTTCTGTCTGCACATTTATTGGTTGGAGGCACTGATGCTGGGGTCTGCCAGATCTCATCAGCGGCCTGCATAATGGCCTCGTCTACTGGAATTGCAATCTTTGCACACTGCGAGGGCTGGATTTTTGAGAAGTCAATGTTGTTTTTCCTGTACTTCAAATAACTGTATGTCCTGACCCACACCGACTGTCTTAAAGAAAACCTGAAACTGCTTCAGGTCGTCTGTGATCACCAGGGATAACTGCCCTATCGGGAGATGATGAAGACTGATCTGTTGGTGAAATATGTGGGGGCTGCTCTTCTGCCTCAGATAATTGACCCTTCTCAGGTTCGGAGTGTTGAGCCATGGAGGGAAAAGTGGGAGGTGTGACTACTATCTCCTGCCTTTGAGGTGGTCAGGGAGAAATTGTGGGTGCATGACTGAATGCCCATGGCAACAGGGTGGGCAATATTCATGCTGTTGATAAAGAGGTCATGTCAAACCATGATGAGGATAGTAATGGTAGTATACTGGGCTGTGATGTTGATATTCTGATCAAGTAGGGGAAGACTATCTAGATGAAAAGACACTCCTATGATGAGAATGATAGTGTACTGGAAGATTTGCAGAACGTGGAGAATTGGGTGACCATCTCAAGGATGGTGGAGGTGAACAAGAGGTATATCTTCTGTATGGAGCCGGTGACCGATGATAAATAGGTCTGTAGTGTCTGCTTTGGCCGTGCTCCGTGTCGCTCCCTCTTAACCGGAGTGAATGTGGTGCTGAGGATGATACGGGAGAGAAAGTTAGCGGTTCCGGACTTATATGTCTTGCTGAGTCAGATTTTTGTCTTGCCTTTTTAGGCACCGGTGGACTGAGCAGCAGGCACAGTGCTGAAACCGGCTCCATTTGATTGTGTGACATTTTCGCTGGTGCGGACATCGGCACCAATGGCGGCGGTGCCAGAGGTGACGGCACTGTATTGGTGGGTGCCGGAGTTGACAGTGCCGCTAATGGCAGTGCCATGACAGCCGGTGCCGGGGTTGGCGGTGCCGTAATGGTCGGTGCAGTAGCCAGCGGTACCGATTGGCAAGCTGATACGACCGTTGAAGGCACCAACATTGATTTGTGCCTAGATTTTGGTTCGGGGGCCATTTTATGCCATGCTCCTGTGGTACCTGATGTTCCCAGCTTATTACGCACACTCACTCGGCCAGTCAAGGCCAGTGTAAGAGAGCGAGCTGGTGAGGCTCTTGTTTGAGTGGGAGCCGAGTCTGGAGAAGTGGCTCTCCGTTTTTCAGCCCTAGGTGAGCATGATCTATGGGCTGAGTGGGCTAATTCCATGGGTTATAAGGCCTTGTCAAAGAGGAACATCTTCAGCCTCATTTCTCTGTCTCAGCGTGCTCTGACAGTAAGTTTGGCACAGTGAACATTCTTCTGAGGCACATGTGCCTCACTGAGACACTTTATGCATTCAGCATGGCCATCAGATGCAATGCGTCACGGCATGTGGTGCACTTCTTGAACCCAGAGGAGCCCAGCATAATGGCAGGTCTCCCCGCGTGTCTTGAGAAAAGCGTTTGTAATCTAACAGCTAACTAAGAGAAAACAAATTTAAATTAATAAAAGTACTACTATCTTTAGAACTAAACTATCAGAACGTGACTAAACTACAATTAAGTACTAAAGGTAAATTTTCTTTCCTGACTGGATCATCTGAGGAGGGCTCGCTCCATCTGTGATTGTAGGCGGCGAAGAAGGAACTGGTGGGACCTGGACCGCGCACGTGATCAAAAAGGTGTGAACAGCTCAAGGAGCAAACCCTGCATGTGCAGTCCAGCTGACTACTGCTCATGAAAACTCTGATATGCGGCGCTGGGATGACCCGACACCAACAGTGGAGCACACTTGAAGACATCACTTGAAGAAGAACAAGGAGGTAACTAAATCCTATGTAGAAGGGATTGTGATGCTGAGCCTGAGTGTCTTGTCAAAACGAGGATCCCAAGTGTCTGAGGCTGGACTGCAACTCTAGCCATGGAGGATGGGAGAGAGGGTCTGCACCTGAATCCTCTGCTGATCCTGTCTGGGTGGCTATG
Source organism: Rafetus swinhoei (assembly GCA_019425775.1). Taxonomy (NCBI): domain Eukaryota; kingdom Metazoa; phylum Chordata; order Testudines; family Trionychidae; genus Rafetus; species Rafetus swinhoei. The sequence goes on along the minus strand of CM033424.1, from coordinate 223,638,597 downwards.
AAAAGCCATGGTCTGTCTGCCAAGACCTGCAGTGTTTCCTCAACCATGCTGGTATGTACAGCCTCAAGGATTTCAAGGTTGTCTTTCAGTCCTTGAAACCATGCAGCCTACCATCTTTTTGCTCAGAAAAGAGACACAACTCTTCAAAGAGAAGGTCTTGTATAGTTTGTTGCGCTTCATGTGGGAGACCCAAGGGTTGCAATCATGAGCCCCTATGCATAGTTACTGCCAGGCCATTGATCTGACCGTGGAATCAGCAGCGTGCAGGACCACCTGAAGGGAGGCATGTGCCACTATCTTCTCTGGTTTGACTAAGAATGAGAACTCCTGTCTAGAATCTTAGGATAGCATGTCTAGACATTTTAACATCCCACATATTAAATTCATAGACACCCAGCAAAGCTTGCTCTCTTTCAATGTGGACCTGTAAGCCCAATGTGGAATATGTTTTTTGGCTAAATTTCTTTAGATCCTTCACCTTGAATATAGGACCCACATTCCTTGGTAATAATCCCTTTTGTTGGTGGCCACTACATACAGGGATCTCTGAGCTGATGAGAAAAAAAGGAATTCCTACCCCTTGGTTGGTAGAAAGTCCTTGTGCTCTGTGAACTTTGCTATAGAAGAAGTGAGGCAAGAGTTTGCGACAGGGCCTTGACCTGGTGTTCCTTGTGGTCATTTTGTGGCAGGGAGCCCCAAATGCCATTACTGCCTCTTCTAGAGAGGAGGATGAATAGGCTATAATGGGTGAAGAAGCCTCTGTCAATGTCCACAGGGGCATGCGGGGCTTCCTATTGAGGTTTGGTGCTGTGCTTGACACTGGAGTCCAGATCTGGAGTATCTTGATGTGGCCTAGTCTCTAAGACAGTGGAGAATGAATGCCTCAAGGGGATGCTCAGTGGTGGAGGAACCCCCCCTTCCCAAGGTTCCAAATTGGCTGCTGCATAGCTGCTGGTTCCCATGGTTCAGAGGAACTGCTGTACTTCAGGTTGTGGTGAAAAAGGAATGGCCTGGCAAGCACCAAAGCTGGCTGCTGCAATGAGGAAAATAAGATCCCACATGCAAGTCTGACAAGGAAGATGAATTGTGGAGAGCAGAGTAATGCAATATCTCCTGGTGAAGATCTTGAGACTGTGAATGGGACTGTTCCCCAAACAGCAGCTGTGGCACCAGGTGAAATCCTGGTGACAATTGCCTGCTGCTTGGGAGCAATAGCAGCATCAAGTCTTGACACGATAGGATGCCCATACTGGGAAGGTGAGACGGTTCCTGAACATTGAAAATGCCTCAGGTGTTGACTGTCCCACAAACTGGCCAGTACAATGTCAGCCCTGAGGAAGGTGACCCTGTGTGTCAGTAGAGTTTGCGTGGGCATTGGAATTGCAAGCATCTCTTGGTACCAGGGGAGAAGAGCAGTTCAACTTAAGTCTCACTCTATCCTGGTCGTCTTTTGCCTTCAGCACCGGGGACAGGCTCTTCTCTTGATGCTTAATGGTGCTTCTTCTTAGGCACTGGGGAAGATAATCAGTGCCACAAATCCTGATCTATGTGAGGAATGAGATGCACCACAGCTGAAGTGCTTGGAGCCAATTCCAAGTGTGGTTCCAAGGCAGATCTTGAGGCAATCTCCATGAGGAGGACCATTAGTTTTGCTGCTTAGTCCATTTTGGTTTGAGACCTGAAGTCCTTGCAGACTTGGCAGCAGTCTTTCTTGAGATTCCCCAAAGCATTTAGAATGGCTTGAGTGTTGGTCATTTAAAAGTATAGACTTATCACCCGAGGCCCATGGCTTGAAACCCAGCCACAAAAGCATGCTCTGGCCCTCGAGGAAGTAGAAGACCCCACTAGCTAAGCACAGAAACATCTAAAACTAAATACTAAAACCTACTAAAATTATTAAACTAATTCCTATCCCACTGCAATAACAATTTACATTAAGAACTAGAGAAAAAAATAGAAGGATTGCCTGAAAAGTGAGGTTCCAGCAACTGTCATGGGGACGTAAGATGGAGTTGAAGGGGAGTGGGATTGGCGGGGCTCTTTAAACTGATGCAATAACCACCCAGCCCCAGAAGATGCTGGAGCTGACTTGATGGATACCACTGACGGGAATATATTCTGGCAACTGTGCTAAAGGTGTGCACACCCCTACACTAGAATGATCATGTGAAAATAGTTGAAATAGTATTATTTCATAACCCCTCCCTGCCAAAAAAACACATTAGAGTTGCACTCAAAAGTCAAAAAATAACAGTTAAAATTGCTTATCCGACCATTAACTCTGCCACCTTTGTGCATATGCATACATATACTGTCTTAATATATAATCATGTCCTAGTCTTTCCATTGGGCCCATCCCATTCAGAATGAATTTCACCACTTTGAAGAAAGCCATTACAAGGTCTATGTACTCCGTTATTGCTTTTCAAGGTTTCACTTGCAATCTACAAGGTGGACAGTACTCAGTGAACAGATCAGCTGCTCAATATTTCTTCTTATCCCCATGGTTTCCTGTAAGGCCCTGTGCCTCATTCCGAGCAAGATCTAAAGCCAGCTGAAGTTATAAGCATCTTTCCATTGCCTCCAGTGGGCTCTGGATCAGACCTTTCCATATTACTTACTTGTGGTGTGACTGCAACTCCCAAACAAGGAGCAGAATCCCACAATTACAGATCTTGTATAAATATATAACAAGTTTGTCATTTAAAAAGACTGTAGACCAAAACAACAGGTAGATATAAACAGACAGGGAGGCAACAAGGAAACAGTGATTACATTATGATTAGGGCTCCAAGTCTGTCATGGAGTTCTCAGAAGTCATGGATTCTGTGACTTTCTGTGACCTTTGTGACTTCTGCAAAGGTTCTGCAGCCAGCTGTACTGGCCACTACTGGAGCAGTCCCAGGTCAGCTGCACCAAACCAGCCCCAAGGGTGGCCACACCAGCTACTAGTTGGTACAGTCCAGCACCTGGTGCCACCGGCTGTGCCCTATAGAGGAGCCCTCCCACAACTAAGATTTGGTTAGGATATTTATAGTGCTAGTCATAGACAGGTCATTGGCTGTGAATTTTTGTTCATTGCCCATGGCCTGTTCACGACTTTTACTAAAAATATCCATGACTAAACTGCAGTCTTAATTATGATTCATATAATAAGCAGTGGTCACAGTACAGCAGATGCCTAACAATTGTCAAATGCTTTGCAGGCATTACAGCATAGGTGATTTTGATTTAGAGAAGGAAAATACAATAACTGCAGATTTTTACAGGTTATTTCTGCTACTAAGAAAGGATAATGTGAAAGAAAGTACAAAGGAGCTTCTGAACAATTTGACAAATCGATAAAGGTTGGGATTACTAGTGAAGCAGAGGCAGAGTAGATGGTTCAACAGCATATAAGTGATATGCAGGACAAAGATAGGCCAAGAATGGACTTAAATGTCACCACAAACTACTTGTCTTCATCTGGCTGAAGTGATGAACAAGGAAGAAGACTCTTGCAGAATCATTAACTGATTTACTACACTACACTGAAATCTGCACTATAAGAAACTTCTTTCTGTATAGGTTTTCTAAGGTATTTGCAACACCCCTGTGAGGTCAGAAAGTATGTTCTTTGTATTTTACAATTGTAGCAAAGAGACTCAACTTGTCTAAGGTCATACATGAAGTCTGTAGAAAGTCAAGAATAGACTAAATAATCCGTATTTTAGTGCACTGCCTTAGCTATGAAGCAATCTATACGTTTCCAGTGCTCCTTTGTTTTATTTACTACAAGGGAACAAGTCCCGGGCATTGATAAAAATAGTATTTGATCCTGTAATAAAAGACTATATTGTAATTCATATGTACAAGAGGGTAGAGCTAAAGTTGGGTAGACAACTCACTCTCATTTCCTGATATCTGAGCACTTCATTTTCAACCTTAACATTCTTCCCTTGCCTCATTTCAGGTATTTCTACCATGCCTCTTTATATACGTGTCTCCTATTTATTGCAGTCAAGGTATAACTGTTTAAATTCTCAGCCTTGCTATTATATTAGCATATTGATTTACATTTACATAGGGATGTACATACATATTTAAAAACAGGTATTATACACTGACAAATGTGTGATGTTGCTCAAATTTGAACATTACAAGTAGCCCTGCAGAAATGAATTAGTGGGCAGAGGTTATGCTAGGAAAGCAAACTTGCAAGGTATGTAATATGGATGATAATTTACAGTATCACTGATACCAATATTAGATAAAGTATCTTACAAGATGTGTCGTAAGGTATCAGTGGAAAAGTTATGATTGGCTAAATATGATAATCAAGTTTGTATGTATGTACAATCTTAGTTTTGTGAGTTATAAATGTGTGGTATATTTGTAAAACCTATGCTGTGTATCTGGATAGTATCTCCAGACAGATAGCCAAACAATCAGGCTGGATAGTGCTGATGCCTATCAAAGGAAATCAACCATACAATCAACCCATTGATAGAGGCCTACACAGATATAAAACAAATATTCACATCCACATTTGCAAAAATAATCCACAGATGTGGATGCCTGTGGGTATAAAGCAGATATCTGCAAAGTTGCAGGGTTCTAGATAGAAAATTTGTATCTACATCCGTATCTGCAAAAATGAGCCACAGATATCCACATTCATATCCGCAGATGCGAACAGCATGGATATAAAGCAGATACCCGCAGATTTGCAGGGCTCTGTCCATTGAAAGAAGCCAGAGACTTCACCTGTGTGTCAAACAGGACATGCAGAAACATGCTGGTGGACAGGGGACTCTCATGTGTGGTAAGTTTGCATTTGGGACAATGGAATTACAAGCCACAGGGTAAAGAATATAAAAAGGCAGCTGCATCTTCTCCATCTTGCATTCAATCCTGCGTCTTACCCTTGAAGAAAATTCTCTACAAACTGAAGCACTGAACAAGATGGACCCATCTAAGCTTTGGGTGTTTTCCAGAGGGATTTCACAAGCCAGCAAACTCCTCAATGTTGCTAAGAACCTGATGTATCGCCTCGGAAGTTTTATATATGTAAATAATTGTTTTGACCATTTAACAATTCTCTTGTTTATATATATAGTTGTAGATTCTAAAGAATTAATTGGCAATGTGATATTTTAGAAAAGACCCAAACTAATATTGGGAACATACGAATATTTTGTATACTAAGCAGAATTTTAAATTAACTTCTCACTTTACTTGACCTATGCATTGGCTGATAGTCAGGGAACTAGAATGAAATAAAGGCAGGCTATGTGATATCCTTTTTTCAGCTTCTTGATAATCAGTGTGGGAGATCAGGAGCATAATTTATGTTTGACTGGTGAATCTAACTTCAGCCTTAACCTCCTATTTTGGGAGAATCTACTCTCCTTTTGGCAGCCTTTTCAGTGTGGGCTATCCTCAGCACCATAGGTCACAGTATGGTCCTTTTTGATATCATAGATGAGCTAGTGGCACTGCCTATCATTAACGTTGCCTGACATTTCCTATAAGACTCAGTTCTCAAGTGCTTATAACTTTGCCAAACTTTGATTATGTGTACTGAATTTTTTTCCACATTGGATGTCTGTCTCAGGCTGAATTTCTTTGCTAAATTTCCAGCCAACACAATTCAGCCATTTACAAGGTTAGAGAAAAGGAGATTGTTTTTCCCATGTTAAAAAATTCTAATGACATTTTCCTTGAACAGCTCTAGTTTCCCCATAGTTGGATCCACCAATATATAACAAACATTAATTTATAGCAATTTTGTTTTTTTAATTACAGACTTCAATAACAATCTCAAACTGTAATAATAAAATACAATGTTACAATACTATAATATGGTAACTGAAATTCTTTGGAGGCCTATTGTCAGAGCTGGCAGATGGCAAGCTGAGGCAAGAGCAGATGCAGGCTGGAGAAGAGGCAGGTTGGTGTGGAAACCACCACAGCTAAGCAGGAGCAAGAGCAAAGGCAGTCTGTTGACATTATTAGCACTGGAAGAGTTCCTGATCAGATCAGACTTGCTGAGCAGATTTCCCTTTGGAACCTATATAAGTGACTATATGGATTCACCTGGATGGGTCCTCACCTGTGAATAGGCTGAAACTGGTGGAGTTGTGTGAGGACTATCACAAGTCCTGCAACTGATTATCTCTGATGACTTACCTGTATCAAAGATGCTATATCAGGCTTAAGCAGACTTGGGCTCCGAGATGCCTGAGGCTCAGGCATGCTCAGAGCTAACACACCTATCAAGCAGTCCTTACATAGGCAAAACTTAGCCACTAGCCAAAGAAGGGGCACAACAGTATCCTTAAAATACCATAGAGTTCAATTAGGCCACATATGCAAAATAAGCATTCTTAATAAATAACCACCATTATTACCAAATAGCATTCCTATTTCACTTAAAGCATTTACCCAATGCCCAGACTATATGAATTTTCCCTTATAAGTATATTTTAAAAATCAATGGCAACAATTATAAGTATGTTATAGTGAAAAAAAATTATAGAAAGAAGATTCTATTGTCAAATTTAAATAATGGAGGTCAAGTGTGCTTTCTCTAGAGCAAGAAAATACAATATTTGGATTTAGTAATGCTGCCTATGTTTTATCCTCAGCATAAAATAAATTGTTTCTATTAGCCCATTTTTTACTTATATTCAATATTCCCAAAAAGTTTTAATGCCATTACTGTCATCTTGTAATCTTAGGTAAAGAGATCATTTATCTTGCAAATCTAATCATGTGTGTTTCAGTTCATATCAGAGTAAATTTGGTACCATTTTTCTTATTTTCTAGACATATACATTATCTGCATAATTCTTTAGAAACTTAAATATATGCATATTCATAAAAAATAAGCAATTTCCAAATCTTAAAATGTTTTCTTTGCCTGTACTCTCCAATGTCAATAATGCTTACCTTGGTGAGAGACTTCCTCTGGGTGAACCTCCCCTGCCAACAAGGCCCAGAGTATTATCTCCAAGATCTTGATCTGCAATTTAAATATTTCAGAACTGATTAGGTTACTCTTATTAGATAGGAGTTTTAAAGCTGCTGTATTTTTAAAATATATTAATCCTTATCCACTACCTATTAATGTGTAGTTAGTTGAAGACTGCTGAACTGTAGCATGTAAGGCGTTGTCCTTACACATTTCTGTGGGTGTACCAGGCCATGGATTATGTTCAGGTCTTTCATTCCTTTCTGTTTTACAGCACAGAAGCGTGGTTTGCATTTGCAGTACCCTCCCCTCAGCCACTTTTAATTTCTACGGTGAAAGTAATGAATCACAGCTGTGGACAGCTAATCTGTATGCTTATCACAGAAAATCCTGATGCTTTGTATTTTTTTAAACACTTTTCATCCAAAGACAACCCATAAAATATAAAATGCATAAAACCTACCAGCAACTAACAATTATATATTGGTTTAAAGATTTACTGAACATTTTACTGAAGTGCTTACTTTATAAATTGTTACTGTTTATAAGCAAAAGCATAGGAAAAACGTTTTCTAAAATGTATTCAAACAAACAAAACCCCTCATTAAATATAAAGAAATGTTTTGCTTGGAAGGACTCAAAAAGGTTATTTTCCCTATGGCCTCTCAGTAAAATAACCCTATCTGCCCCCTTCAAGGATTCCCTCCTCCTTTTCTGAGTCAAATGACCTCTGACCTCTTAGAAGGCAAAGACATGACTGATCCATTCTTGGTAAACTGTTAAACTCATTCCCTTCCCCCAAACAGGCATGACTACTATGACATGTCAACAAATCCTTAAGGATGGAATGAAACAAAGCAAATCCAGTAGCTCATTAAAACTGGTCTCTTCTGCAATGTTGCAAAATTTCAATTGGTAAATATTCACAGGATTATTAAACATTGTAGAAGTTCTATAACAGGATCCTTCTTCTACACAAAGTTGAGTGTAATGCAATTTCATGAATTATGCAAATAAAGGTTTAAACTATTCAAGACAAAACCCAGTACTGTGTTACTTTCTTTGCAAAGAACTAAGAGAACTGAACACATCAATCACAAAAGTCACAAGAGACATTGTTGCATTCCTGCCTGCTGATGGCTCTGCTTAAACATTTACATTTCAGACAGTAAAAAATGCATAGCCATTTTGCACTAACACAAAGAATTTACTTCCAGCATGCAAGAATCATGTGTCATTTAGGAACCAAATCCCCAGCCAAGATTTCACAAACTTAGTGGTCATATTTTTTTAAATAGTTAAAATCAGGAAAGCAGATGCTTTGAACAATTCTATCAAGCTTACCTGCTTGACTGTTTTCAGACTGAGCTATAAGTGCTGCCATTGCTGATTTAGGATTCAGCCTATTGCCATACATGTGGGATGGAGGCAAACTGAGGGAAGATCCAGGTAGAGTATTTGCCTGTAAGAGTACAATTGAAACTACCATCTTTAAATATTCTGGGAGAAAAATACTTAATTTATTTTAAGGACACCTTCCTCATGAATTAAAATTAATTACTAGCATGCAAAATACTGAGACATTAATGAACATTTAAAAAGTAATTAATGATTTTCAATCAAGATTTGGGAATAAAGAAATATAATTGCAATACTTTATAAATGTATTAGAGTGTAAATTGCTATTTACTCTGGCACATACATTAAGCAAGAACAAATGTACTGTATGAATTGTTAGAAATTTTTGAATTTCAACTTTTAAATGACTAGCATACAAGTAGGATGTGCAGACTTGCTTACAATTCCTAAGTATGCAGTCAATGCCAGGACTTAGTGGCATGGTGACCATGTGGTTATCCTACTAATTATTTAATCTTATTAAACCATTTACAAAATAAGGGCAGGTAGACAACAGATGTCTCACAAATGCTTGGGTTCCTTACATCACAAACAGGCTGTGGAGGTCAAAAGGTCTACCTTCCAGCTCTATAGTTTAACTACACAGAGCCATATTTCCTTTGCTCTACTCTGTCATTAGTAAAACCTGCACACTATTTTGTTACTTCCTATTTTGATAGGCTTGGAAGCCTGGTGTTTTTTTGTTTTGTTTTGTTTTTATTTTAAAGAAAGCAAACAGCCATTACAAGTATGTTTTCTATACAATACAGGGCTCAACGAATCACAGTTTTGCCCTGACCCCATATAAGGAACTGTATTTTTGGCAGCTGGCCAGCTCTTCTTACTGAAGAGCTCGTCAAAAGTTTGTATTCATTCATGTTGCTAACCACAATTCTGAAAGTCTTTGCTGGGACTTGTGCCAAACAAGCGAAAATGAACCCTTAAACAGATGAAGCTAAGGAGGCTGGCCAAAAACTTGCATAATCCAATGCAATAAAAATACCTTCCTCCCTTGGCTGTTTATACTTTCTCTCTTTCGAAGAACAGATCTTCCTTAATACTGAATTTTGGAAGTATACTATCACATGCAAAAACAATGCTGCTGGTGCTGAGACAAGTTTATATATTAGCATGATAAAATACGCATTTTCAAAATAAAAAAAGGTTTTATGGTTATGCTTTTGTGTTTACAGAAAAACAGATTCATAACCTGTGAGATTACATAAACAATAATCTTAGTATGATCCTGAATAAGAATATGCAAATGAGCTTTTTATGAGAAATGAATGCTTATTTTAAGATGTAAAAAAGAAGGTGAACAGCAGGGAAGTCAAGTTGCAGGACATTTTGACATATATAACAGCACACAAGAGACAAGAGACACATACTGGTTATTACAAGAAAAATATTACACAGTATAAACTATGTCTCTGGAAAGAATCATACACTGCCATTAAGGTTTGGCTTTTAGCCAACTTATTAAACTTGATGAATGGACTTTTACAAATTCACAGAACTGTTTTCAATGATGTTGTCTTTACTATTTACTATATACTAGTGAGAAATTGTGGCCAGTACTTCTATTCAAGTTTTTCTACTGAGGACAATTTTAGAACAAACAAACATAAAATGTAGGAACAAGAAATTGTGTAAGACAATGTACTGTTTCATTTGTCATTTTAATAGATGTTTAATAAGAACGTAAGTCACAAATGCTCACAGGTTTATGAAGTATGCAGAATCTGGCCCTTATTTCAGGTTTCATAGAATTATATTATATTTCCATTAGAATAACTCTGGAAAAGTTATAAGCCTTTGAAAATACTATTTCTTTTCACTTACCTGTTTGTGCCAATATGTCCCTGAAATGTACTAGATTAATTTCCACTAAATTCAGTGACACACTGTGATGGAGAGTCAGTACATTGTTTTCCTCAATAAAAACCTATAGCACGACTTCAAATAGACTAGCATTATTTGTTAGTAACTTTTCATTTTTCCTTTCATGCAAGTAAGAACGACAAATTTCTGGTAAACACTTTAGCTGAAGAAAACTTTAACAAACAGAAAATATATCCAATAAAGGGATTATTTGCTCCTATATTTAAAAAAAAGGCAAAACCAACAAGGTAAAAAACATTTTATATTCCAAATTTAAGTGTAATTGATGCAGTTATAAATTGTATTAGTATATTTCTATCCAACACATGTAAACTATATTTTATTAATATTTAATTCTGGAGAGTTCGTAGTTCTAGCATTTCAAGAAGTTTTTTTTAAATCAAGTCAAAAGGCTACACTACCCCCTCTATTGCAGAGACTGGGAGTGTGCTGCTGCCTTCCAGTTATTCTAATTCTGCTATTTAATTCACAGCAAGATTAATAAAACTAAAATAAAGTAGTGTGTTTAAAATTTCAATAAATGTATAATTGTGGCAGAATCACTCTAATCAGCAGAAACAAAACATGTTTAGTAGGTTAAAATTAAGAAAAACTGGATGAAATTAGTTACCATGATCTACACTACACATCTTGAAAAGAACAGCAAGTCTCTGTTGAGAAGCTATCAGCGCTCAAAACAACAGACATCAAAGAAATTAAATGTTTGCTATGCGGGCTGATATACTAGATCAAAAGGCTTCACATGAGTTGAACAATATTTAAGAGTCTCAGGTTTTTCACAAACGGTGTTTCACTGAGTACATTTAAATCTTTGTTTACAAAGTAAAAATGGTTTTAAGACTTCCTCTGATGTAAGCTAGAACTACAGAATTCCTAGTGACATCACAAAGCTTATGCAACTTCTGCAAGAAAAACTACTCAAATAGGTGGCAGTAAAACTTTTGAACGATATTCTTTTTATGAGGAAGGAAAATGTCACCAATATAGATCTGAAGTACTACTATGTGTGTAACAACTTCATCTGACAGGAAAGTAAGGAAGGTATTAGAGTAATGCATTATTTAAAGGTGAAAAAGGAGCTTCACATTTCACTCAGTTGAAACAGGCTGTAGCATGCATTTATTAAAAATGCACAATCATCCTGTCAATACACATTAAGGTCATAGGACTGAAAGAAGCACTAAAATGCATCGCTTTTAAAGCTGTAGTACTCTTTATATCAGTTGATTCCATTTAACAGTCAACTCGCAACACATGGCTAAAATGTATAAAATTTTCATATTATTTATATTTAACTAAATCTTTATTTTTAATTTTCAAAAAACAACTCTTATGCAAAATTATTTTAACTAATGGATTTAAGCCTAATTAGAGACATGTTATATTTTGATTTTATTTATGGTAAATTCAATAAAGGAGCAAATGTCCATAAGACGAAGATAGTTGATACACTATTATTCAAGGAATGGCTGATTATAAGATGAAATGATGATTCCAATTGGCCTCTAATGTATTTCTCATATATTGAAAAGGAAAGTCATATATATTTTAATTAAGATTGAAATTTATTTGTACAGATCAACTGAATTCAATAAGTTATATAAATAACCTGTAAAATATTTTTAATATATCAACACCACCGATGTTTCCTGGGAGCAATGTACAAAAATATAACTTTACATATAAATGAATATATTTTAGGAATAATAAAAGTTTCTAAAATTAACAAAAAGAATTGGCTTTCAGTAATGGACATTAGTTTAATTTTTCAGGGGAAAAAAGCAGTTTCTTGCCTAAAAAAAGTTACATAGAAAGCAATCAAAGGGAATACAAGGAATTAGTTAGCTATATACAATTTCTATCAGAAAGGTCTTGATAATCTGAGAACCCATGAGTGCGCACATTCCCCTGTTTCTTTCAAGTTTTATGCCATGAAATATTTTCTGATAACAGGCCTCATTTCTGTCTGAGCTCAACACCAGTAAGGTTTTAATACTCAGCGTGTGATGAGAGATGAAACCAAGTGTGAACAACTTTCAGGTCCCATGAGTAGGCTGACTATTGAAGCTGTCAGGTTCAATTGCATCACTGGACATTATTCAATGCCCCAAACTGCTCCCTAATTGTTAGGGGCTTAACATATTCAAAACCATTGTTTAGGCTAATGCTGAAATGCCTACAGTTGAGTTTCCATAAAGAAGGGGGAAGGATTTAATTGTAGTTAAACCATTACTGAACTCTCCTTCATTCATGATAGGACAACAAGAATGGGCTGAACAACCTATTCCAAGGCTGCTTCTTAATCGTTTTATATCTAATCAATACACTTCTTCCCTTTTGATTAAAAATATAGACATTGCTAATAGTTTAGTACCACAATATTTTGGTCATTCTTTCAAGTAAATGGAAGATAATTTCATTACCTATTTCAGTTCAGAGATATTTGTCATTAAACGATGGATGGAATTTTTCTTTAAACTTTAGAAAAAAAATATTTATTCTTACTTCTGACTTAAGATGCCTGTGCATCAAATACGAACAGCAAAATAGAATATTTAAGAATACAATACTATGGACTAATTCTTGGGATTTTTTTCACATTTTTGATGTCTTGTGACAAAAAAAAAAAAATACTCATAACCATGCCATGCTTACCAGACACTAATTAAGTTTCAGCAATCTTTCTAAAGGAAAACACACTATACAAAACCATGTTGTAGGATTTTTAAAATACATAATAATTACAATAAGGTCCATATTAGCTTTGCCTTGATTTGGAAGACCCAAAATTTCTGGTACAAATTTAACACAAGAAAAGAAAGGTGTCATACACATAACATTTTTATCAAGTGTTACCCAAAACTGGTATCTTGAAATCTGTAGATGTAAGATGATACCAGTTGAAATTGGCTTTTGGGTCTACCTTTTTTTCCTTTTTAAAAAAGGTATGATAAAACAATGTTATCCCTTTTTACAAATTTCAACAACAAATTCTGCTCCAAATTATGGTTGACTCTCTGTTAGGATTTGGGAACCAGCTACAATGGCCCTACTTTCAGTTCTAGCACCTCACATGCTCTACCCTGTACCATTTATAGCATGATTAAATTGCTGCTGAAGTATTGTGCACTCCCGGAAAATCCAGAAAAAAATTTGGCTGAGTCAGACAGAATTATTTTTGGGGTACTTGCTGCAATATCTTCTGGAAACCCTCACTACATGTGAGGGATATGTTTTAAAGGCACAATTTACAGCTAAACTATCTGTAGAAAAAATGCTCAAACTTTCTAGTGTTTTTCTGACATCCAGAAACAGCTGGGATTTGAAAGCCAATTTTTAAAAGGTTCAATGCAGTTAAATGCTTCAACATTTATTTTCATGTCACCATATCAATATTCCAAATCTGTGCAGTAATGTAGGACATATAATAGAAAGTGTCTACTAACCTGCTTCTTGGACTGAAACTTGCGATACTGTTGAAAACCTAAAGCCAACATTTTCATTTGTCTTGTTAATTTCTTTTTCAATTGTCAATACTGTTTTCACAATAAACCTTAAAACAATCCATCTAATTACTTCTTCAGTGCAAAAGCTTACAGCTACTAGTGACTGAAGGTGGGAATACCACAAGCTTCCTACAGCAAATCCCACTTATCCATTCACTTTTATATCAGCAGAAGGAAACAAATCAAACACCTAGGATACGTCTACATTGCATATTCTTGCGCAAGAAGATATGCAAATGAGGCATGACTAAGAATATCGCCGCGCACCTCATTTGCATACCTATTGAGCCGCCATTTTGCGTAAGGGGTTTTTGCACAAGGAGCAGTCTACACTGCTCCTTATTGCGCAAAATCCCCTTCTTGCGCAAGAGCCGTTCTGCCCGAAAATAAGCAGCAGAACAGGTCTTGCGCAAGAGGGGGGATTTTTGTGCAAAAATATTCATCACCATGCCTCATTTGCATATCTTCTTGCACAAGAAAGCGCAATGTAGACGTAGCCCTACTCTATGTAGCTGTTATTTATTTCCTCTCTGAAAGAAATATCCTGGCCCTTACTCAAGTTCTTCACAGATCAGAAAGTTTTTCATCAATGGTAAAACTGGAATGATCTGTCCATAGGAGAAGTTCAACAAGCAAGCTTTTTTTTACTATTTATTTGAAACAAAACAATTTGACTAGGTAATTCTGTTAGAATATGCTGGACAAATAAGAATAAAAGAATCATAGAAGAAATCTCATAGTAACCTTAGAAGTGAAAAATACAACTTCTCAACCAAAAGGACATATCCATTGATGTGTATAATTAAAATAAAGATCAAATTTTAACTATATGCTGTGACTATTCCTCCAATTTATTATCTGAAATAATTAAACTACTATACTGATTTTTACAGCAACACAGAGAAGGCAAGTGATTTAAGTTATTGTAACCACGATGAAGATTCTATTTACAAAAACAGATACCCAATTGCTAGTTTTAAGTGAAATCAATTGTTTTGATTAAATTCGGGCATAAATCCTTCAATTAAATGGAAAAAAACACCTTACCTTTCAAACAAAAGTGTTCAAACACTCTCTAAGAGAGTCAAGAATGAAGACTACTGGGAAACACAGTGGGATTTGAAAGGCAAAATGAAAAATTAATGGCACACCTACTGAAACTAATTTATACCTTTACCCACTGTACAACAAGGGCACATCAAATCATTAAAAACCACAAAGACAGAAGGTCTATCTTCCTGTAATGTGAAACATCTATAATGTCAACTGTATTACTGGTTTACTGATCTCTTCTATGTTAACTAAACTGGATATTCTATAAATTATTCATTAAGTATAAACTCTAATGATTTTATAAATGCGCAAAATAAGAGTAACAATAGATAATGTTGAAATATCACATTGGGGTACAAATTATTTTAAAGTAGATCTTGCACAATTTTTCAAAATGAGGCCTACAGGTATATGATTCTGGGGATTCTCCACCTTCTTCACAACTTAAAGTTGAGCTTTCATTCAGAGTAGTATTCCGGATGCCCTTTTATTTTAGTTTGTTCCCATAGTCCTTTTACCTCTCTACCCCATGGCAGTTAACCAGTATCTACTTTATAGATTTGACTGTTGTAATACCAAACTTAAAAGAAAATCAGTCTCTCTTAAAACCAAGAACCTATATATTGGAATTCCCAAATTATTTTTTTACCCTGGCTGGCACCAGAACAGCAGGATTTGATTTAGTAATAAAATCTCTATCAACATATATTTTGTAATAGTTTTATTTTCTTAATATGGGTATTCCAAAATAAACCAACTTGATCAGAAAGACACTAATACTACTACAAATAATCTGTAATTTAAAAAATTCTTCATAATTATTTCATAATAATTTCAAAATATTAGTAGCAATGAGTGAACTGTTTTTTCAATAATCATTGGTATTTTAAATTCCAAAATAAAGTCCAGTACTCTTTATTTTTATTCAAATGACAAAACAAACATCCAAAATAACCAAGTCCAAAGAATTACTGCTCTCTAAAGGATGTTTTCTAAATATACTACATTTTATATGTGGCCTATAAGCACTTTGTGTCAGAAATGAACTTTGCAGCTTGTAAACAAAGGATTCACTATACAAAGTGATTTAAAATATTTTGAAAGTCATACCAAATTTTACCTAAATATTTTTGTTTCCTTTCACTGCATATAGACTAGAAAATTTCACATTTTTCACATTCAACACCATCACTATTGTCTCAGGAAGCTAAATTGAAGTAGTGCTACATTCAGTTCAACCAAGAGGTCAATGTGCCTCAGTTGCCTGGAGACTGATGGTTGCTACAGCAGCACTAGATAAGCCAAGCTAAATAAGCTTCAGTTTGAAGGCAGAAAACATTTACTACTAGACTGAAACACAGATGCAGTTGTCTCAGCATGCAGCAGTGTACAAAATCACGCAAGTGCCTATCAGTCTAGTTGTATGTTCATATAAATATGTGAAGTCCATCTTATTATTGCAAGAAGAAGAAAATATAAACAGTAAAGATTTTAATTATACCAACAACTGGTTTACTTGGAACTATGATTCCTTTGTTCTTCTAGTTGAGTCGCATGTTACAAGGAATTTTCCCTCTGGCTGTAAATTCTTCCTCCTACCCTTCCCCACACCCACACCCAAAATCCTTAGTCATAATAAATGAAAGTCTTTTACCTAGTTATGTCTGGAAGTAATCAACAATAAATTAAAACAGGTTTGAAATAATGAACAAATAAATGCATATTGAAAATCTTATTAACACAACTGTCTTGTAATATCAATGACTCATGAAAAATCTCCTTAAGTTTAAATATAATTTGATCCGATTAAAAAATGTGGGGTTTTTTGAGTTTAGGAGTAAAGTGACTACCTTGCAGGAATCCCTCCTCTCACATTGTAGAGGGATGATGTGAAATGCCCTCTAAATTAGTCAACATTACTTCCACTATAGAATGATAGAAGACATTCTGCTTTTACCATACATGCTGTCATCCCCTGAAGGCCTAGAAACTAAGGACAGAATTCAAGACTTGACGTCTGATTCCACCATACAAGCAGTGTTTTGACCTGCCACTAGACATTCAGATCAGCCCAAAATATTAACAATTTAATTTATCAGATAAAATTGTGTCAAACTGGAGTTATGGTTGAGTACATATCAATAACTTATGGGTCAAAATATGAGAGTGATTTTATATTTACATCAGAAAAACACTACAATCCAGGAAACAAAGATTTAAAAGTTCAAATTCAGAAGAAATCCAAACAAGTTCAGACATGGAAATGTATATTTAATGCACCCAAACCTTAACTCTGCCCTGCTGTACCACTATACAAGAACTGTACAGTTATGATTACAGCATAATATTGTCTGTAATTTCAGATTAGTTTCAAAAGGTGTTTTTTTTTTAATTATTTTGCTTATGGTACTTGTGTAGAGTTGAGTTAAGATTGTTTGGGTGTCTTATCTGTACTTTGTTCTTCTGTATATTGACCTCACTTATGGCTCTTTATGTAGAGTAATAGAATTCACTGACAACACTGTAATTGGAAATATTGTTAGGAAAATAGAAACATGAGAAGTGCCATACTGGATCGATCAATCAATCTCGTCCAGTATCCTGTTTCTGACAATGGTCAGTACCATATGTTCCAGAGGAAGGTGCAAGAAACCTCATTTTTAAAAGTTTGTGACTTCAACCCTGAAATATAATGTGTAATCTAGCCTCTAAAATTTATCAGCTTTAATTATGACAACACTGCATATTCTTATTATCCATAATCATGTCCAAACCCTCTTTGAATCTTACTACATTAAGTTTAATTATATGTTATGTGAAAGTATGTTTAATCAGTTTTGCTGTTTTAATTGAATTACATTTCCTTTATTTTTGTGTTATGAGACAGGAAGAACAAAGAGATTGATATGGATATAACTGATAAATCAAGTTAACCAGTTAAATGTTAGGTTAACCAACTAAGCAGGATGCAGCCCCAGCATTGGGGCTGCTGTCGCCACCGGCGGCAGGAAGCCCCTGGTGGCAGGAAGCCCCCGCCCCAAGCCCTAGGAATGCTGTCACAGGCAATGGCAGGACAATCCTGGCCCCAGAACTGCTGCTGCCACCACCAGCAGGATGCTCCTGACTCTGGTCCCAGGGCTGCTGCCGCCAGCAGCAACAGGATGCTCCCAGGGCTGCTGCCACTCTCAGAATCAGATTGCTCCTGCTCATGGCTGCTGCTACCACTGGCGACAAAACGCTCCTGTTCCCATGGCTGGGGCTGCTGCTGCTGCTGCTGCCACCATCACCAGCCACAGAACACTTTAGGCCCTGGGGCTTCTGCCACTGCTGGCAACAGAAGGCTTCCAGCCCTGGAGCTGGGACTGCTGCCAGCTCCTGGACCCTTTGGGGCAGCCCTCCGCCTGTGGGCGGAAGGCTGCTCCCAGACACCAGTTAACCGGTACCCAGTAAGGATGATGCTTACTAGGTAGCCAATTACCTGTTCACATCTCTACTAGCAAGTTTTTGATCAATGTCATTACTTTGCTTCTCACCCAATGACTGGGAGGCCTCTTTGTGAGTTATCTGGTAAAAAGGCATTTTGAAAGTTAACATAATTTGTAAGTTAACAAATTATGTTAACTGTTTTTCCTTTATCCCTTACTTTGACATACTCAAACAATTCTAGTAGATTAGTGAAATAGGATTGCCCTTTTCAGGAATTATTCCAATTATACTATCACATCACAATTTCCAAATATATTATTACTCTATTTTTAAATTGTTCTTCATACTAAAAGCAAGACATAGCATCCTGAAAAAGATCTACATAGATGAGGGAAGTAATCTGTTTAGCTTTATTTTGGATCTAAAAATAATAAGGCAACACACACTCTAATTTAATCAGAAACACAAAATATATTGCGTTAAAGAACCTTGTTTTAAACAAAAAGAAACATTTGATATGTACTTTAAATTATGACTTATTTTCATAATTTTCAAAGGGAAAACTATTAAATTGATCAAAAACATGGGAGCCATGAGTTCAGGCTGCAGAGTAGATACAGAAATTCTCTCTAGTCTGATTCTTTCCAGGACTATGGCTCAAACAAAGACACATCAGGATCTTAGTAAAAATAATCAAATCCAGGTTGAGGGACATTTCACCTGCGTTTTTGGGCAATTGTGGATATAGACGTGAGCCAGACTTTTCAACTTCACTAAGGGAGGTCTTCATTGATTAAGATGGCTACTATCCTTATACTGTAGATCTAAAATATCAAACAGGTTTGTAATCATGGAAATGACTAATTAGGAGGATCTTCCACATTTGTTCCACTGGAGTATGATGCTAAGAGGACAAACTTGGAAGGAAATCTCATGCAAGAGCTACAGTGCATTTGAGAATAGCAAATTACAAAGTGTTGGGGAAATAAGATTCCTATTTCTACAAGGTGAACACCTTAACCTCGAAAACCCAGGAATGATTCCTTCCATAACAAGAGAAGAGAACAGGACACCACAAGCTCAAAGGGGGCTTGCATGAGCCACATTAGCACCAGAAGAAAGTCCCCCGAAGGGACAGGATACTGGGCTGAGGGTAAAGACATTCTGGACCCTTAGGAATCAGACCATCATGCCATGTGTGAAAGTCGACTTGCCCTAGAATGGAGTGTGAAAGGCCAATATGATGACCAAGTGGACCTTACTGGATGAAAAGGAAAATCTCTGAAGCTTGAAGTGCACAAGGTAATTCAGGACCAGCTGTAGTGAGGCCTGTGTAGGCCTAACCCCTTGGGCTGAAGATGAGCAAATAAAATGATTCCATTTAGCCTGATAGATGGCTTTCTAGTGGAGGGCTTTCTGCTTCCCAACAGGACCCGCTGGACTCCTGCTCCTCAATACTCAGTCATATAGGAACCAAGCTGTCACGTGCAACACCTTCAGGTTTGGGTGCAAGAGTCAGCTATTGTTATCCAATGAGTACACTGAGCATACGTCCTGATTTTTCCAGGACTGTCCTGAATTTAAATACTCTGTCCTGGTGCCCCATCAAGTAGTGAAATGTTCCGGAAAGCCCTGCCGGATATTTCACTACTTGAGGGGACAACAGCACGGTGCAGCAGCCTCCTTTCCCCTCCCCAGAATGGTGCACAGGGTAGCTGGGCCAGCTTGTGGTGATGTGCAGCCCCTGCCTCTCTCCATCCCCTCACGGGACTTCCTCTGTCACGTGGGGTCCTGGTCTGGCAGCACCACCTCCTCTGCCTCCTCCAGACCACCTTGGAGCCCCGGCAGAAGCCACGCAAAGCCTGGCTAGGGCTCTGCAGGGCAGGGTGCGCTCAGGCTTGGCAGGTGCCGGGATTGGAGCGGGGGCCACCTGTGGTGCTATTTTTAGTACCGCAGTATAGGTCCCCATGGGCGGCCCCAGCTCCAGCTGGAGACAAGTGACAGCCACATGAGGCGTGTTCCAGCAGGGGCAGCCTCACCAGAATGTGCCTTGTGCGGCTGCTGTTTGACTCCAGTTGGAGCCTGGCAGCCTGTGGGGACTGGACCGCAGCACTAAAAATGCCACTAAGGGGGAGGCCTCTGCTCCAGTCTCAGAAAGCAGTCCCGGGAGAAGCTGGAGCCGGGGCTGTGGGGGCTTCTGAGGCTGGACCACAGGTTCCAGCCCCACAAACTGCTTTCTGGAAGGCAGAAGGTGAGGGAAGGGACAGGGAGAGAACTAAGGGGGAGGTGGGGATGAGGAGAGGAAGGGGCTTGTGTGAGGAGAGAAGAGGAGGCCAAGGCAGGAGTAGAAAGGGGAAGGCACCAAGGGCCAGGCTAGAGGAGAGAAAAATGTCAGGGGGCCAAGAAGACGACAATGAGGAAAAGGGCAGGAGGGGGAGGGGAGGGAAGGTGTCAGTGGGGGTGGGAGAAGGGAAGGGACAGGATAATGCTGGAGAGGGAAGGGACAATGGAGGCAAGAGGGAGGAAGAGGAGAGTGGGTACTAGGAGAAGAGGGGTTGAAAGAAGGGGTAGGCAGAGGATGGAGCAAGTCACATGTGATGGCACAGAGGGGCATGAGGAGAACTGAGGCAAAGGGTGGTAAGGGGGTGGACACAAGGGAGAAAGAGGGCAAGGAGGGCAGGGATAGTCAGGGAAAGGGAGGCACCAGGAAAGTGCAGGGGTAAGGGAAGGTGCTTGTGCTAGAGGATTGTGGGGGTGAAGCAGAAGGGCAGACATGTGGAGGGGAGGGATAGGCACCAGAACACAGGAAAGAGGCAGGGCAGGTGGGTAGAGGGAGGTATAAGGAGAAGGAATGGGGAGAGCTAGCTACAGATGATCTGAGTGCGGCTAGAGGAGTGGACACAGGGGGAAGAGAAGGGCTGGTGCAGGGACGGGGGGCAGGTCCCCAAAGGGCTGAGGGGAGTGAGAAGGGCAGAAGCCAGGACAGCAGAGGAGGGTGAGGGGTGGGGGGCAGCAGGCACCAGAGGAGCAGATGGGGCAAGGGGGAAGGTAGGAGATATGGTAGCAGAGGGGAAAGGTCATGATGTCCCTAGCTTCTGTTTGTCTGGAAATGAGTGACAGGGGAAGGATCACGTGAGGATTATCTGTGGTGTTCCCTCCCTCTGGGGCATCTGGTATTGGCCACTGTAGGCAGACAGGATACTGGGCTAGATGGACCGTTGGTCTGACCCAGTATGGCTGTTCTTATGCAAAGGGAGAGGTTTATAAGATATTTATTAATAACTTGGGTGCCACAATGGCACACATCCAAACAAGCACACATGAACTCAATACTGGTGCACAAGACAACATTCACTCCGCTCATGGCAGGAAAATCTTAGAGGGAACACTTCCCTCAGCCTCTCCCCCTGAGTTAATGCAATGCAAATTGGGTTAATGCAATTGCAGGATAGTTGCATGGGGGGGGTGGGTCCTGTGGGACCAAACTCATCCCTCTTGGTAGGAGGTCGGTGGGAAAAGTTCTTAGAGGGATCACACTACACTCTTTACTCATGTGTCCATCTTGACCCTGGGAGTACTACCTCCAGGGGTGGGATTTCTTGTGGGAAGGACGTGGCTAACGTGTCCCTAATTTTGGTTCAGAAAATATGGTCAGCATACCAATGGAAGATCCGACCAGTGGAGCAGTAGCATCGCAGCTGACACAAATAAGAGAATGCTGAACCAGTGCTGACACAGACAAACAAGGGTGATGTGTATGAGCTTGGTCCTGTCCTGCTTGACCTTCACTAAGACCTGGTGGAGCAACAGCACTGGTGGGAAAGTATACATCAAAACCCCCAACCACAAAAGCAGAAAGGTGTCTGAGAGGGAGTCCCTGTCAGTTCCCCAGAATGAGTAGAAACAATCATAGAATCACAGAATACTAGGACTGGAAGGGACCTCGAGAGGTCATCGAGTCCAGTCCCCTGCCCTCATGGCAGGACCAAATACTGTCTAGACCATCCCTGATAGACATTTATCTAACCTACTCTTAAATATCTCCAGAGATGGGGATTCCACAACCTCCCTGGGCACTTTATTCCAGTGTTTGACTACCCTGACAGTTAGGAACTTTTTCCTAATGTCCAACCTAAACCTCCCTTGCTGCAGTTTAAGCCCATTGCTTCTTGTTCTATCCTCAGAGGCCAAGATGAACAAGTTTTCTCCCTCCTCCTTTTGACACCCTTTTAGATACCTGAAAATGGCTATCATGTCCCCCCTCAGTCTTCTCTTTTCTAAAGTAAACAAACCCAATTCTTTCAGCTTTCCTTTATAGGTCATGTTCTCTAGACCTTTAATCATTCTTGTTGCTCTTCTCTGGACCCTCTCCAATTTCTCCACATCTTTCTTGAAATGTGGTGCCCAGAACTGGACACAATACTCCAACTGAGGCCTAACCAGCGCAGAGTAGAGCGGAAGAATGACTTCTCGTGTCTTGCTCACAACACACCTGTTAATGCATCCCAGAATCATGTTTGCTTTTTTTGCAACAGCATCACACTGCTGACTCATATTCAGCTTGTGGTCCACTATAACCCCTAGATCCCTTTCTGCCATACTCCTTCCTAGACAGTCGCTTCCCAGTCTGTATGTGTGAAACTGATTGTTCCTTCCTAAGTGGAGCACTTTAAATTTGTCTTTATTAAACTTCATCCTGTTTACCTCAGACCACTCTCCAATTTGTCCAGATCATTTTGAATAATGACCCTATCCTCCAGAGCAGTCGCAACCCCTCCCAGCTTAGTATCATCTGCAAACTTAATAAGCGTACTTTCTATGCCAATATCTAAATCGTTGATGAAGATATTGAACAGAGCCGGTCCCAAAACAGACCCCTGCTGAACCCCACTTATTATACCTTTCCAGCAGGATTGTGAACCATTAATAACTACTCTCTGAGTATGGTTATCCAGCCAGTTATGCACCCACCTTATAGTAGCCCCATCTAAGTTGTATTTGCCTAGTTTATTGATAAAAATATCATGCGAGACCGTATCAAACGCCTTACTAAAGTCTAGGTATACCACATCCACTGCTTCTCCCTTATCCACAAGACTCGTTATCCTATCAAAGAAAGCTATCAGATTGGTTTGACACGATTTATTCTTTACAAATCCATGCTGGCTGTTCCCTATCACCTTGCCAAAGCGGACAGGGGGCTGCAGACAGGGGAGTTTGAGATGGACCGCAAGAGATCCCGCCGCTGAACAGGCTACCTGGTGAGAGTGAGAGTACTCGCTTTTGGTGTGAGTGAGTTTACTCGACTGTTTGAATTTTGTTTGTTGAATTCTGATTCTGATTTCAGGTGACTGCAGTTTCAGTTTCAACTGCTGTGGCAGTTGGGACTGAGTGCCTGACCCTTTGGAGACAAAGGAGACAATGACACTTTCTGTTCCAGTGAGTCTTAAATAAGTCTCACCTGGGGAAATCCCTTCCTCTGGAAGATTCTGTCCTCCATCTCAGGGTGGAGAAACCACTCAAAGACAAGAAGATTCTGCTGAGCTGATCTGTCAGGACCAACAAGCTTGGCAGTCCAGGTCAACTGCCTTGGGCTCCCTGATGTTTTTGTGGAGGAAGCAGTCAGCCCCTGACCAGTGGCCTTGAGCACTGAGCTTCCCCATGTGGACTCCGTATCTAAGGTCTGAAGCGTCAGATATCAGTCTGCGATGTGGACTGGATTGCAAGGGAACTCCTTGCAGGACTGAGGCTTGCCCCAGCCACTACACGGGACATGCCTGTACATGGTCTAGTACTTTGACTACCAAGTCGTTTGCATCTACTGGAGATGCAGACTGACTCTAACCATGCCTGCAATAGCCAGAGATGGAGTCGGGCATGTTGTACCACATAAGTACAGGCTGCCATTTGATCTAACAACTACAGACAGGTGCGGAAGGTAGTGAGCAGAAGATCTCTCACACAGGATAGTATATGATATGGCTTTTGAAGTGAGACTCCAGGACGAATGCCCTTGCCCAATGAATTCTATCCATTGCATAGGTGTGAGGGTTGACTTCTTTAGGTTTATTAACAGGCCCAGGTTGCAGCATATGACTCACACCAGATGGAGGCTGCTCTAAACCTGCTTCCATTATCTGCTACTGATTAGACAATCACTGAGATAAGGGTAGACCTGGACCCCCCCAGCAGCAGCTGAAGGGGCCATGCATTTCACAAAAATCTGTGGAACTTATGAGAGGCCAAAGGAGAGCGCTTTAAACTGGAAATGGTGCTGACCCAGAATGAAGCATAAAAACTGTGTCCCAGGAAGATGGAGATGTGGAAATAAGTGTCTTTCCAATCAAGAGGCATGTACCAGTCACCTGATATAGGGAGGGAAGAATGAAAGCTAGAGAATCCACATGAAACAACTTCAACTTTCCAAGGTACCTGTTGAATTGCTACAGGTCTAGAATGGGATGTAGAGCCACTTTTGCCTTTGGGATCAGGAAAGTGGAAGTAGAAACCTTTCCCCCTCATTTCCTGAGTGACTAACTCTACTGCCTCCAGTTGCAGTAGGTTGTTTACCTCCTGAACAAGGAGCTGTTCATGGGAAGAGTGCCTGAAGAGTGACAAGAAAGGAGTGGGAGGTAGGAAGGGCATAAACTGGAGAGTATACCCCAATAACACTATATCTAATACCTAACGGTTGGAGGTAAGCCTCAACCAGGCCAAATGGAAGGGGCAGAGGCTGTTTAGGAAAAAAGGAGGGGCAGACCCAGTACTTAGCCTGGTGTGTTGTTCCCAAGCACACCTCAATATGAGTGCTTGTGGCCCCTGTGGTGTTTTGCCAGGCCAGGTTACACTAGAGAATGGGAGAAAGAAGGTGGTGGCATGTCTTTCCTCTTTGCAGGATCTTGCCAAGACTGGCACTGCCTTGACAGTAGAGGATGAAAGAATGGTTGCCTTGTAGCCTGAGGAGTATGCATCCCTAGTGAGTGGAGGGTAGCCTGAGTGTCTACCAGACGATGCTACCTGGGAGGGTTTCAATACTGTCTCATCTAGGGAGGAGGATGACTGGACTACCAGGGAAGGTCTCAGGGCATCATCACCCACTGAGGAGGGAGATCCTGGGTGGGCACTGGTTCTTCAGTCACAGCACCCACTGGCACATCCTGCAATGACCCCAGTGCATCTGTGGGTTTGTCTGATGTGGCAATCAAGGACTGGCGGCACTGGGGCATAACATGCACATTCCAGGTGTTCCAATAAGGACACTGAGTTGGTCATGGGCCTTGCTGCCTAGGGATGTTGTAGCCTGCCAAATTATATCTGCCCTATTCTATCTTGGTTTTTTTTTTTTTAAAGGTAGCTAGTAACATAAGGGGCCTACAGGATTAATTTCCTCTGTAGGATATAGCTTTAGCAAATATATATATATATATATATATATATAGGCACAGATGGGGTGCCTAAGGAGGAGGGCTCAGATGGCATCATGGCAGTTGTGACAGGTAGGGGAAGATATGGAAATAAGATCTGGACTGGCCAGCCAAGGGGAATGAGGTTTAGACAGTTATGTGCTATTCCTTGTTCCGGTCCTGTTCCCAGCCTCAATAATTCTGGGAACTTTAATACTTGGCCATCAGCCCTGAGGGTGCTGCTGCTGAATGCCAGGTCAGTATCCCAGAGGACAGCTGTCATCCATGATTTAATCCTGGATGAAGGGGCTGACCTGGCTTGTATCACTGAGACCTGGCTGGGAGTGCAGGGAGGCGTTGACCTTTCCCAATTGTGCCCAGCTGGGTTCTCAGTACAGCATCAGCCACAGCTTAATGGTCGTGGAGGCGGGGTGGCAATTGTCTATCGAGATGCTATCTCACTGGCTAGGGCCTTGGTCCAACAAAGCGTTAGATCTGAGTGTTTGTACTTGATGTTGGGTGGCTAGGATAGGTTGGGTATGCTGCTTGTGTACCGTCCACCTCGCTGTATGGCAGATGCTCTGCTTGAGCTGGCCAACGTGGTCTCGGACGTGGCATTGAGGACCCCGAGGCTTCTGGTCTTGGGGGACTTTAATATCCACGCTGAGGCTGTCCTGTCTGGTCTGGCCCGAGATTTTATGGATACCATGACCACCCTAGGACTATCCCAAGAAATAACTGACCCAACGCATGTTGCAGGTCATACGCTCGATCGCTCAATCTGGTTTTTTGGACTACGGGTGATAGAGTTCTTGGGATAAGGGATGTGGCTACATTCCCTCTGTCATGGACTCATCACTACCTGGTCAAGTTTAGACTATCTGCTGATCTTCCCCTCCACAGAGGCGGGGGACCAATTAAGATGATGGATCAGGAGGGCTTCCTGAGGTCCTTGAGGGATTGTTCAGCCGTTATGGCAAATGGTCCTGTAGGTGCCCTAGTTGATACATGGAACATCGAGGTAGCCCGGGCAGTTGACATGATTGCTCTTAAGCGCCCTCTTCGGGCTAGTCAAGCCAAGTTTGCTCCAAAATGAGGAGTAACGTTAGTTCGAACCAAGAGGGTTTGGTTTGAAATAACGCGTCCCGGCGCGCACTATCACTTTTGAAATAGCTGTTGATTGGAGTAACGCACCGGCAAGATCATGCTAATGAAGCATGGGATATTTAAATCCCCGCATCACTGACTATTTCGAATGCCTACATTTGCATCCCTAGTTCAAACTAGGATGCAAGTGTAGACATACCCTAAGTGGGGCACAGAATGTATTGAGCGCACCACCCAGTCATTTTTCTCTGGATTAATTTCAGCTATTGTAGACTGAGGATGTGGACAAGGTGCTTGGAGGAGTGGGACCGACCACGTGCTCACTTGACCCCTGCCCTTCATGGCTTATTAAATCTAGCTGGGAAGGGATGACTGGCTGGGTCCAGAGGATTATTAATGCGTCTTTTAGATCTGGTATGGTTCCTGCCACCTTGAAAGAGGCCGTGATAAAACTGTTACTCAAGAAGACTTCCCTGGACCCACATGATTTAAATAACTATCGCCCAATTGCTAATATTCCCTTCTTGGACAAGGGACTTGAGCGGGTGGTGGCATTGCAACTCCAAGCTTTCTTGGAAGAAACAGACTACTTAAATCCATTTCAGTCTGGCTTTAGGCCTGGTTTTGGAACCACCTTGGTCGCCTTGGTAGATGACTTATGCCAGGAGATAGACGGGGGAGTACATCCCTGTTGATTCTCTTAGACCTCTCAGCGGCTTTTGATACCATCCACCATGATATCCTTCTGGGATGCCTGGTGGAGTTGGGTATTGGAGGCACTGTTTTGCAGTGGTTCCGGTCCTACCTGTTGGGACGCTTTCAGAAGGTGGAGCTGGGGGCTGCTATTCGAACCCCTGGCGATTGTGCTATGGGGTCCTGCAAGGTTCCATCTTGTCCCTTATGCTGTTTAATATCTACATGAAGCCGCTGGGAGAGGTCATAAGGCGTTTTGGAGGATGGTGCCATCAATATGCAAATGATGCCCAACTCTACTGCCCTGTGACATCAGAACCAGGTGTGGCGGTGACTGATCTACATCGGAGTCTGGAGGTGGTGATGGTTTGGATGAAGTCAAACAAGCTGAAGTTGAATCCAGATAAGACTGAGGTCCTCTGGATCAGGAGGCCATCTGTTCGGGAATGTGGCGTGGCACCTGTTCTAGATGGGGTTACTCTTCCCCTGAAAGAACAGGTACGCAGCTTGGGAGTCATCCTAGATCCTTTTTTAACATCTGAAAACCAGATTCCTTCGGTGGAAAGGAGTGCTTTTCGGCAGCTTCGTCTGATCCGCCAGCTGCGACCCTTCCTGAACAAGCATGACTTGGCCACAGTGATCCATGCTCTTGTTACATCCAGACTGGATTACTATAATGCACTTTATGGGGGGCTGCCTCTAAAGAGCCTTTGGAAACTTCATCTGGTCCAGAATGCGGCTGCTCGAGTCTTAACTAATCCTAGTTATATAGAGCACATTATGCCAGTGCTTCGGCAGCTACACTGGCTTCCGGTATGTTTCCGGACACAATTTAAGGTTTTAGTTATGACCTATAAACCCTTAAATGGGTTGGGTATGGGGTATCTGAAGGACCATCTTCTCCCATATGAACCTGCCCGGGGATTGAGGTCGGCTGGGGAGGCTTTGCTTCGTGTTCCCCCACTTGTGGAGATGACATTAACATCTACGTGGAACAGGGCCTTCTCAGGTTTTGCTCCCAGGCTGTGGAATTCTCTTCCTTGGAATCTTCGCATGGCACCAAGGCTAGCATTGTTTCGGCATCAGGCTAAAGCCGTCCTTTTTACTCGTGCTTTTATTAATGTTTGAATCTGTATTTGTGTGTTCCTCTTCTTTATATGTTTTTAGCAGGTTTTATGTCCCTCTGGGGTCTCGTGTTTTAAATTTTTATATATATTTGTATTGTGTTTAAAAAAAATTTTGTAAGCCGCCTCGAATATTTTAAATAGAGATGCTGGGTAAAAATATTTAAATAAATAAAAATAAAGTACATGTATGGTGACAGGATTTATTTTTCTGTTATTTTCCAAGAGATGTGTTAGGCAAGAGTTCTATGGTTGGCATAACAGGTTATTTCTTAATTTTGATCAGAATCAACAGCAAAATCTGCCACCCAGAATCAACTGGTTCCATATAAAGTCAGAGGCCAGATTTCCTGGAAGAAACTGCAGGTTCCTGCTTAGGATACCAAGCCCAACTTTGGGCAAGGGGTTGAACATCCAGAACACTTTGGCGCCAAAAAGGGTATTTAGGCCCAGGAAATTGGGAGATCGGGGCTGCTGCTTCAGCCGTTGCTGACAGAGCCCACTTCGGAATGATTTTAAGGTCAGAATCCAAATACCTATCTCTATCCAATCTCTGTATTTCTATCTTGCTTCTTTATTTTGTTTAAGTTTTGCTTTTAGGTATCTCACACACCACCTGCTCCAAGGCCTTTCAGGCAAAGGGAGGTTGGTCCTTCCACATCCAGCCTTGGGGGCATTAAGATCCTCTGGGTATGAGATATTGTTAAATGATTAATCTCTGTATACCTAGATAAGTTTTAGTTTGATTTTGTTAATGCCATCTGAGGAAGGTATTCAGTTAATCTGTGTTCTTGCTGCCATATTTGTTATAATCATAATCCCATTGGTAATAAAACTGTTGTCCATTTCATGTCCTGAGTTAAAGTGTGATTGCTGTCGATCGCATCCTCACAAAGAGGAATCTTATGGTTCCACCCCACTGTAACCAGGGACAGAGAAGACAAATTTAGAATTTCTGATCAGACTGGCGAGCCTGACCCACCTAAATTTCACTAGAGCTCCTTCCTAGGCTACAATGTGAAATATCAATTAATTGAACAGTCGAGTAACCTCACAAATTCTTATCGGTTAGCCAACTATTCTATAGTCCCAAGGGGTGCGGCTGGCAGCCAATGTACTCCGGCCCCATTCCCAGGGAGCCCCCTTTCACCCAGTGCTGCTGCGTCCATCTCAGAGGCACCAGTGTGGGGTGCCAGGTGGGAGCTGGCTCGTGAGGGGAGTCCATTTAAAAACAGCTCCCCATGCGAACCGGCTGCCTGCCACCCCACGCTGCTGCCTCCTATACAGAGGCAGAAGCACGGGGTAGCAGCAGCCCCTGTCGAGGATGGGGGTCTGAGCTCCCAGATGCAGTGCAAGCCAGGCTGCCTGCCTACCCAACTCCTAACACACTTTAAATGCAGAGCTGCAGCAGGGGTAGGTCCAGAACCCAGCGCAAACTGGGACTAAGCCAAGCTGCTGGCCAGCCTGCTAAAATATTTACTGGCGGGGAGAGAGGGAGAGAGAATGTGTGTAGTCTACAGCATTAACCTACTGTGGAGCTACTGTCTTTCTCTAGATGACCTCCAGGTGAAGGTGCAGACTGGGAGCCCAGAGCTGACAATCTGTATCGGTAAGAAAGAGATCTGGACCAACACGAAGACCAAGGATATAACAACCTAGCCTTCAGCCTGGTTTTGGAGATCAGCAGTGCTCATTTGACTTATGCGAAGCCTTTCCAATGGTCTTGCTCTGATGGGGAGCTTTAGCTGGTTCCAACACCACACAAGGTGCTGGGTTGCGTTAGGAACACTCTTTGCTTTTCCAGCACCAGGAGCTAAGAGAACACTGACTGTGCTCTTAGCCTGGGTCCCCTACTGCTCCCTGGAGTTAATAGTGGGCCTCTTCGGGGTGGGGAGGAGAAACTTTGCAGGTCTGGGGTGGGCAGATGGCCTGAGCAGGGTCTTTTGTACAATGGCGCTTGATCAAGCTTGCTCTGCGCTTTCCTCTTAATTCTCTTCTTTGAAGCCGGTGATGGGGACTGATGTTGGAAGGACACCGGAGCAGGGGATGTGCTATGTACCAAAGCTGAAGTGCTAGGTTATGTGGTGGGCCATGCCAGCTCTGAGCATGGGCAAAGGGCAGCCTCAATAAGCAATGTACTCAAACAGATGTCACACACTTTCTGTTTCCTGGGATGGAAATTCTTACAGATGCAATGCTCTTCTTTTATGTGGGATTTCCCTCCAGGAAACTTAAACACTACCATGTGGATTGCTAATAGGCATAGATCTGTTGCAGTCAGAACAGGACTTAACACCCACAAACTGGGGCATGCCTTGCCTGGAGCAAAGTCCCCACTAGGACCTTAACTCACACTTAACTATTGCTAATGAACAAATGAAATATTTGGAGGTTCAGAGAGAGAAAAAAATGCTGACCATTTGGGACCCTCCTTCCAGATGATGTTGGGGTATCCTCTCACACTGAGGTTACCTCTCCAGAGGAGGGAACTCACTCCAGTCATTAGAAAAAGGCAAGTGTTAGTAATGGAGATTCAATCATTAGAAACATAGATAGCAGGGTTTGCGATGACCGGGAGAACCATATGGTGACTTGCCCTACTGGTGCAAAGGTTGCGGATTTCTCAAGGCATCTAGATAGTCTTTAGTGTAGTGCTGGGGAGGAGCCGGTGGTCATGGTACATGTAGGTACCAATAACATATGGAAGGGTAGGAGAAACGTCCTGCAGGCCAAATTTAGGCTGCTAGGAAAGAGACAAATCCAGGACCACAATGGTGGCTCTCTCAGAAATGCTTCCAGTTCCACACGCAGGGCCAGGTAGGCAGGCAGAGCTTCACAGTCTCAATGCGTGGATAAGACGATGGTATAGGGAGATGGGGTTTAGATTTATAAGGAACTGGGGAAACTTTTGGGATGGGGGAGCCTATACAGGAAGGATGGAATCCACCTAAACCAAAGTGGATCCAGACTGCTGGCACTTAACATTAAAAAGGTCGCAGAGCATTTTTTAAACTAAGAGATGGGGGAAAGCCGACTGGTGCAAAGGAGCACATGGATCGGACAGAGACTTCTCTTAGAGGAGAGTGTATTAACAGAGATTCTCTAGGTTTTAGTCAGGAGGAAAGAACGGAAGAGGATAAAGTATGGGCCAGATCAGACGAGAAACATTCACATAAAAAAGAATCTGACACATCAGAAAAGGGCAGACAAATAAACAGTGACAAGTTTTTAAAGTGCTTGTACAAAAATGCTAGCAGTCTAAATAATAAGATGGGTGAACTACAGTGCCTTGTGTTAAAGGAGGATATTGATATAATAGGCATCACAGAAACCTAGTGGAGTGAGGACAATCAATGGGACACAATCATACCAGGGTACAAAATATATTAAAAGGACAAAACAGGTAGTGCCGGGGGGGCCGGGGGGGAGGAGAGTGGAACTATATGTGAAAGAAAATGTAGAATCAAATGAAGTAAAAATCTTAAATGAATCAACATGTTCCACAGAATCTCTATGGATAGTAATTCCATGCACTAATAAAAATATAACAGTAGGGATATATTATTGACCACCTGACCAGGACAGTGATAGTGACTATAAAATGCTAAGGGAGATTAGAGAGGCTATCAAAATTAAAACTCAATAATAGTAGGGGATTTCAATTATCCCTTTATTGACTGGGTACATGTCACCTCAGGACGAAATGCAGAGACAAAATTTCTCGATACCTTAAATGATTGCTTCTTGGAGCAGCTGGTACAGGAAACCACAAAGGGAGAGGCAATTCTCGATTTAGTCCTGAGCGGAGCGCGGGATCAGGTCCAAGAGGTAAATATTACAGGACCACTTGGAAATAGTGACCATAATACAACAACATTTAACATTCCTGTGTGGAAAGAACACCTCAGCACCGCCCAACACTGTGGCATTTAATTTCAGAAAGAGGAACTATGCAAAAATGAGGAGGGTAAACAGAAATTAAAAGGTACAGTTACTAAAGTAAAATCCCAGCAAGCACCATGGACACTTTTCAAAGACACCATAATAGAGGCCCAACTTAAATCTATAC
Source organism: Rafetus swinhoei (assembly GCA_019425775.1). Lineage (NCBI taxonomy): Eukaryota > Metazoa > Chordata > Testudines > Trionychidae > Rafetus > Rafetus swinhoei. Next base: position 223,605,961 of record CM033424.1, on the reverse strand, counting down.
CCCAAATTAAAAAACACAGTAAAAGAACTAAAAAAGAGCCACTGTGGCTTACCAACCATGGAAAAAGAAGCAGTGACAGATAAAAAGGCATCTTTTAAAAAGTAGAAGTTAAATCCTAGTGAGGAAAATAGAAAGGAGCATAAACACTGTCAAATTAAGTGTAAAAATGTAAAAAGAAAAGCCAAAAAGGAGTTTGAAGAACAGCTAGCCAAAAACTCAAAAGGTAATAACAAAATGTTTTTTAAGTACGTCAGAAGCAGGAAGCCTTCTAAACAGCCATTGGGCCCCTGCAAGATCGAGATACAGAAGGAGCACTTAAAAACTATAAAAGTCATTGTGGAGAAACTAAATGAATTCTTTGCTTCAATCTTCACGGCTGAGGATGTTAGGGAGATTCCCAAACCTGAGCCGTCATTTGTAGGTGACAAATCAGAGGAACTGTCACAGATTGAAGTGTCATTAGAGGAGGTTTTGGAATTAATTGATAAACTTAACAGTAACAAGTCACCGGGACCAGATAGAATTCACCCAAGAGTTCTGAAAGAACTCAAATGTGAAATTGCAGAACTATTAACTATGGCTTGTAACCTAATCTTTAAATCAGCTTCTGGACTCAATGACTGGAAGATAGCTAAAGTAACACCAATATTTTAAAAGGGCTCCTAGAGGTGATCCCGGCAATTACAGACCAGTAAGTCTAACGTCAGTACCAGGCAAATTAGTTGAAAAAACAGTAAAGAATAAAATTGTCAGACACATAGAAGAACATAATACGTTGGGAAAAAGTCAACATGATTTCTGTAAAGAGAAATCATGTCTTACTAATCTATTAGTTATTTGAAGGGGTCAACAACCATGTGGACAACGGAGATCCAGTAGATATAGTGTACTTAGATTTCCAGAAAGCCTTTGACAAGATCCCTCACCAAAGGCTCTTACGTAAATTAAGTTGTCATGTGATAAGAGGGAAGATCCTTTCACGTATTGAGAACTGGTTAAAAGACAGGAAAAAAAGGGTAGGAATAAATGGAAGATTTTCAGAATGGAGAGGGGTAACTAGTGGTGTTCCCCAAGGGTCAGTCCTAGGACCAATCCTATTCAACGTACTCATAAATGATCTGGTGAAACGGGTAAACAATGAGGTGGCAAAGTTTGCAGATGATACTAAACTGCTCAAGATAGTTAAGACCAAATCAGACTGTGAAGAACTTCAAAAAGATCTCACCAAACTAAGTGACTGGACAACAAAATGGCAAATGCAATTTAATGTGGATAAATGTAAAGTAATGCACATTGGAAAAAATAACCCCAACTATACATACAATATGATGGGGGCTAATTTAGCTACAACTCATCAGGAAAGAGATCTTGGGAGTCATTGTGGATAGCTCCCTGAAGACATCCACACAGTGTACAGCGGCAGTCAAAAAATCAAACAGGATATTAGGAATCATTAAAAAAGGGATAGAGAATAAGACGGATAATATCTTATTGCCCTTATATAAATCCATGGTACGCCCACATCTTGAATACTGTGTACAGAGGTGGTCTCCTCATCTCAAAAAAGATATATTGGCATTAGAAAAGGTTCAGAGAAGGGCAACTAAAATGATTAGGGGTTTGCAATGGGTCCCACATGAGGAAAGATTAAAGAGACTAGGACTTTTCAGCTTGAAAAAGAGGAGACTAAGGGGAGATATGATAGAGGTCTATAAAATCATGAGTGGTGTGGAGAAAGTAAATAAGGAAAAGTTAGTTACTTGTTCCCATAATATAAGAACTAGGGGCCACCAAATGAAATTAATGGGCAGCAGGTTTAAAACAAATAAAAGGAAGTTCTTCTTCACACAGCGCACACTCAACCAGTGGAACTCCTTGCCTGAGGAGATTGTGAAGGCTAGGACTATAACAGGGTTTAAAAGAAAACTAGATAAATTCATGGAGGTGAAGTCCATTAATGGCTATTAGCCAGGATCGGTAAGGAATGTCCCGAGCCTCTGTTTGTCAGAGGGTGGAGATGGATGGCAGGAGAGAGATGGCTTGATCATTACCAGTTCGATTCACTCCCTCTGGGGCACCTGGCATTGGCCACTGTCAGAAGATAGCATACTGGGCTGGATGGACCTTTGGTCTGACCCAGTATGGCCATTCTTATGTTCTTATGTTACGTGGACAGAGGCTGGTCCACGGCAGTAGCCCCTGACTGTAGAGGTCCAGGCTCACCATAGACAGAGGCTGCTCCGTGGGATGTGGAGCAACTTGTGTCTGCAGGGAGGTCGGACCAGAGACGTAGCAAGGGAGAGGCGGGGGAGAGGAGGCAGTTGTTCCTGGGCACCACGCTAGGGGGGCACCAGGCTGGGGTGGGACTAGACAAGCCACACAGGCCCACGTGACACAGAGCAGCGAGCCGGAAGCTGGGCCACGTGCTGACTCCCTGTACACACTGCGAGCCGAGGCATCCGGGCCTGGTGGCAGGAACGGACACTTTAAAGGCAGGATTACCTTACCCATCCCTTCCCCTCCAGTGCCTGGCTCTGCGGGGGAGGAGAGGAGGAGTTTGGTTGGGGGGCGCTGGGGGTACCTGGCTCTGGGGGAGCAGTGGTTGCATTGGAATGGGGATTGAGAGTGTCTGGCTCTGAGGGAGGGGTGGGCATATTGGAATGGGGTGCGGGGATGAGGGTGCCTGGCTCTGAGGGAGGAGTGGTTGCATTGGAATAAGGACGGTGAGGGTGCCTGGCTCTGAGGGAGGGGTGCGTGTATTGGGATGGGGGGGCTGGGGTGCCTGGCTCTGGGGGAGGGCTGGGTGTATTGGGCTGGGGGGCTGGGGTGCCTAGCTCTGGGATAAGGGTGGTTGCATTGGGATGGGCGGGCTGGGGTGCCTGGCTCTGGGGTAGGTGTGAGTGCATTGGGAGTACTTTTTTTTTTTTTTTTAAAGGTACTTTATAACAAAAGGAAAAACTTAAACAATAGTCTAGTAACACTTTAAAGATTAACAAAACATGTAGATGGTATCATGAGCTTTCATGGGCAAAACCCACTTCCGCCCACGAAAGCTCATGATACCATCTACTTGTTTTGTTAGTCTGTAACAGGAAAAACTTAAAAAATAACAGTCTAGTAGCACTTTAAAGACTAACTCAGCTACCCCTCTGAAGCTTATAAAAAAAAAAGGTTGAGAAACACTGATCTGTACCATTCCTTTTGGCCTCCCTGATTCCTTTCTCCTTTGGCAAGTTGGGCAGGCAGGAGTTTGGGTAAAAATATATCCGACATGTGCACACAGTGCCCACTCTACCTCAGCTGGTGCTGGATAATCAGAGCCTCAATTCTAAAGGAGTTGGCATTACTGAAGTGATAGATCCCCCCACATTTTGTTGTGGATTTTCCAAAGAAAATGCTGGTGTTTTCTATATGTCACCCACATCTCCCAGTCCTAGCAGAGACTTGGGATTAACATGGCTTTCTCAACTAAAAGTCTTATACATGTTCGGATGTTGTGATTGTGAATACCTGGCAAGGCAGTCTGCTCAAGGCAAGGCTGGCCTTGAATCTTGATATCTATGGCTTCAGTTGAATGGCTTGCGTGAAATTTGGAAGAGCAGCTCAGAGAGACCTCTCTTCTTTACTTAAGGATAAAATCTCACGGCAGCCTGAAGGAAAAAGTCCTCATGGCAGACAGAACGTCGCTCTTGCAGTGTATCCTAAGCCTTAGGCTACTTATTGCTTCAAGTGCCTTCAAGAAAGTGAGCGTGATTCTCGTGTTGTGTGTTAGTTTTATTTAAAAGTTTTTCCGAGTGTTAGTTTAACAGGTAAATTAATCTCTTACATTCATAACTCTCATGTAGTTTATTGCTGCGCGATAATATGAAAAACAATTAGGTTAACTAGGTAAGTAACTAGGCAGTTAGGAAGCATTACAGATTGCTAACAAAAAATTTGATATGCTCTTTACCTTTTATTCATTAAAGCAATGAGTTACTCATTTGCTATAACAGTGGTTTTAAATGCTTGATTGAAATATAGTGATGACATTCATATTTAGGTTGTTTAACATTTATTTCTCTTGTGGTTTGTAAAACTTACATATTTTAAGAATTTGACATTTTTTATGTAAAAGACATGAACCTAATGAGAACAGGATATAAACAAATTAAAGAGAAAAAATTATTTAACAGAATGTAAACCACAAAAACATCATAATTTATATTTGTCTGTAGTTAGTAAAATAAGTAATTCATTAAACAATAAATATCCTAAGTGGTGGATTATTTACAGTGGTGTAGTGAGGAGGGCGCCGGGGGGGGAGGGGAGGAGTTGCCCCCGGGTGCCACGCTAATGGGGCGCCAATTTAGTCCCCCTCCACTCCCCTGTCATCCCTCTGCTCGCCTGCTCCTCCTCTACCTGCCACCGCAGACTGGAGCCTCCTCCTCCTCCTCCCAGCATCTCTGTCCCCAACCTGACCCCCCTCCACCTCTGCCAGAGGGTTAGTGCATGCGGAGCCTGGCCCCAAACTGGAGGGGGTGGGGTAAGATACGGTACAAGTTCCCTTCCCCCTCCCCCCCGCCCCAGGGTCGGGTTCAGCCATGTGCCAGGTTCAGGGCCCAGCCACACAGCGGCAGCAGGTGGGGGCACAAATTTTGCCTTCACCCCCAGGTGCATAACACCCTCGCTACACCTCTGGCTTGGACTCCCCCATGGACAGGGGCTGCTGCCACGGACCTGCCTCTGTCCACAGCAGACCCAGACATCTAATACAGTAAGCGGGGGTGGGGGAGAGGAGTGTGTGTAGTTGATAGGATTAACTGATAAGCCCAGGCTTACTGATTCATTGATTACTCGACTATATCCTAACATCCCTGTTCTATACAGTACTGAATCATGGCTTTTGTTTTCCAGTTAAGGCAAAGTTCAGTTTTGCCCTAAAAACAGGAATGCAACTATTGTGTTATACACAAACAATACAGCATAGCTCCCAATTATTACACAATTACTCTCTGTAAAGAATTAATTTTCTGATAGTTTCTTAATTAAAATTAATTTTAAAATGGTTGAGAAATTTAGCATTCTATGGAAGACTCTCTTTTCTGTTACAAGCTAAATTGCTAAAGAAATAGTGTAGACTCCTTAACCTTCCCATAAAGTTAATATTCACTGAAATCTGATGAATGACTATATTTAATTTTTTTAATTTTATGATTAATAAATTTTTCCTTAAATAATTTTACTGTCAATTTTAATAATTAAAATATTCTTCAGCAGGTCCAATGACTAACATTCTGCTGCACAGAAATCTATAAACTGCCCTCGGTCAAAATGGCTCACATCTCCTACAGCTCTTGCTTGGAGTGAGGTAACCGGTTTCCTTAATCAAAGATACCCATTTTCAAAATGTTCATAGATCTCCATTGTTCTCAATGCAAGCAAAGTCAAACTGGCCACAGAGAACATGGCGGACCCTTGACAGCAAAAGTATTAAAAGCATCTTTGATCCCAGTCAAGACAAAATCTATGAGAGAGGTCAGTCCTCCGTACTGGATTGTTACTTCTGAAGCTCAGTGATGAAAAACCCAGCTAATGTTTCACCCATAGTTGCTACAAGCAAAACTAGATATAGGAAACGTAGGGACAACCTTTTTTCCCCATCAATTTTTTTTAAAAATGAACCACTGGAAGGGATGGAGCCCTGCAGTGCCAACGTCTCCCTTTCCAACTCTCTGTGCCCTCACACTAAGCCTGCATCTGGGAATGAGAAAGAGGGAAGTGAAACAATAAAGCTTTCCTTTCCTGCTATGCATGAGAGACTGCAAACAAAGTGCAGAAAGGGGAACTAAGGAATGAGGGTTGTCCCTGAAAGGACTGGATTTGCAGTTAGTAACTGCCTCTCTTCTACTGCTTACCTTCCACAAGTTGCTATGTTCAGGGCAGCACAGTGGGGAGGTGGGAGAAGAGAAGGGAACTGTTCAAAAAGTCAACAGAGCAGCTGGAAAGGAAGAAGCATGGCTGATGAAAAAGCTTTAGGGGAAGGAAGACAATTCACTGCTGCAGCCACCCTGAGCTAAGAAGCGGAGTGAAGACAGCCTGCTGTGTAACATTCTTAAAGATTACTTTCAGCAGCAAGCCACATTTTCAGAGGGATCATTCTGGGCCTTAAACCCAGGCCTGCAGAACCTCAGGCAGTGCTCAGACCACAGCCACCACCCAGAAGGTCACCCAAACAACTAGATAAAAGAGCTCCAGTTTGCTAAGGGCCCCACCTACAAAGCTCCTGATTGAGGGAGATGTACAGTCCCACCAAAAAGAAGCACAGGAAGCTGGCCTAGTGACTAGAGGAATCTTTGACTGGCTCTACTCTGGTTCTACTCCAGATCTACCTACTTGCCTGACTCCTGAGCCCTGCCACCTGTTCCTGGTTCCTGCTTCCCAGCTTGTTCCTGCTTTCTGTCCTTCTCATCTCAAGACGCTAGTCTATTCCTACTTTCTGCTTTCGTGCATTGCTTCAGGTACCTTTTCCTGTGTGCTACCCTGATGCTGACTCTGGTTTCATACTCTAGCTTGATTCCTATTTTTCCTCCTAAACAGTAAGTGCTAGAACCACCAAATTCAGTATACATTTTTCACTTATAACTTAAAGCAACGTAAGGGTTTGGTTGTGCCAGGAAAATGGGACGTGCCAAAAATAGGAAGTTACTCACTGTTAGCAGTAACTGACATTCTTCGAGATGAGCATCCCTGTGGGTGCTCCACAGCAGATGTCAGTGTGTCCCACGTCCATAGACTATTTTTCACAGCAGTGCCTGGGGGGGACAGGGCACCGCATGTGCCGCAACCGTGCATGAGCGGCGTCCCATACCCCACCCGTCCCTTGTTACTTCTCTACCTGGAAACACGGCCTATAGAAGAGTTCCAAAGAAGGGAGGAAGAGAGGATAGGGGAGCACCCACAGGGATGCTGATCTCGAAGAACTTTAGTTACTGCTAAAGGTGAGTAACCTCCTCTTATTCGAGAGACCTCCCCATGGATGCTCCACAGCAGGTGACTACAGAGCAATACGTCCTATGGAGGTAAGGACTTTGGATCTGGTACGCTGTAGATAACACAGTCTTGGCCACTGTAGTTGTTGAAAGCAAGCCTTGAGAAAGTGCATAATGTTTGGCAAATGTCTGATCAGAGGATCATGTGGCTGCAGCATATATGTCCACAATAGGAACCTTGCAAACCGGTGGAGTGAGCATGTATCGAGGTAGGTGGCATTACTTGATTATGTTCATAGCATAGTCTAAAGCAGTAGGAGATCCAATGGGACTGTCTCTGGGACAATATATCCTTTCCCTTATTGTGTTCCACCAGTGAAATAAACAATCTTGGTGAGGAGCTGAAAGGCTTTATTCTGTGTATGTAAAAGGAAACTGCCCTGTGGACACTGAGGGTATGCATTCTTGCTTCAAACTGATTGGTGTGAGGTTGGGGAAAAATACTAGGAGGTGAATGATCTGATTTATATGAAAGGAAAAACATATCTTGGGCAGGGATTTGGGATGAGTGCATAGGGTTACCATGTCCTTAAAAAAGGTGGTATAAAAGGAGTTGGCCATTAGTGCTGCTATTTCTCCCACATGCCTCCTGAGGTAATGGCCAATAAAAAGGCAATCTTCATCAACAAGTAAAGAAGGGAACATGTGGCCATGGGTTTGAATGGTTGTTTAGTAAGTGTGTTAAGAACCAAGTGCAAATCCCATGGTTCAGTTGCAGGAGCTACGTCAGGTTATAGGGCCTGGAGGCCCTTAAGGAAACGTTTTGTCATTGGATTGGCAAATACGGTAGTATGGTCTATTTTTATGTGGAAGGTTGTGATTGCTGCCAGGTGGACCTTAATCAAGCTCATGGAAAGATGAGAGTTTCAAGTGCTAAGATGGAAGGTAACAGAGCCACCTCGGGAATGTTTCGCGATATAGCCCATCTGACAAATCATGACCATTTGTGGGCATGTTTTTCGAGTAGTTTTTGCCTTGTTATGCAGTAGTAAGTTCTGTACTTGTTCTGAGCATTGGAGCTCTAACCCTGAGAGCCATCTAGGTACCAAACTTTGAAGTGAAGCCTGGGTAATTGGGACTGCTGAATTTGGAGCCCTTTTTTGGTATAACAAGTTCAGGCTCTGCAGTAGAGTGATTGGGAGAAATAGAGCCATCCTACTGAGAAAGGGAAACCATGGCTGCCTGAGCCAAGAAGGGGCTGTAAGAATGATCTTCACTCTGACCATTCTTATTTTGTGTATTGTTCTGTTGAGAAGGGGAATGGGGGGGGGAAAGCATAGAGCAATGTCATCCTGAAAGCTCGATTTGAATATCAGGGCATCTCCCAGGGATCCTTTCCCTATACCCGCTCTGGAGCAATATAGGGGGGGCAATTCTTGTTGATGTTTGTGGTGAAAAGGTCAATCTGAGGATAGCCTCAGTGATGGAAGATTGTTGATAGTATTCTATCATTAATCTGCCACTCGTGCTCTTGAAGTAGGGTTCTACTGAGAGCATCAGCCGTGGTACTTAAAATTCCCGGGAGTATGCACTTCCAGTAATCCCATGTTTGAGGCACCAGTTCCACAGGGTAATAGCCTACATACACTGAACATGGAAGCGCGCACCACTCTACCTGTTTATATAAAACATGCATGCAATGTTGTCGGTGTAGACTCTTATATGTCTACCCAATAACACTGGTAGAAAATAATGGCATGCAAGCCTGACTGCTCTGAGCTCCAAAACATTTTATGTGGGGGATCCTCTCTGTTGGGGACCAAAGACCCTGAGTTGCTGCGTTTGCCATGAGCGCTCCGCATCCTATGAGGAAGTATCTGTTGTGATGATCACAAAGGGTTCTGGAGTTAGGAAGGGAATTCCTGTACATAGATTTTCGGTCTTTGTCCACCATAATATTGCACTTTTCACTGTTACAGGGATGGAGTCTTGGTCAGGGTTTATATACTGTCCTGAGCCATCGCTGAAGACAGCACACATTTGGTACTGCTGGACTGCATAATGCGATATGCCCCAGCAGTTGCAGGCAATCGTGGGCTGTGACATGGGGCATTACCCACAGCTTGAAAACTAGGTCCCTGATTCTTTCGAACCTGTCAGTTGGAAGAGAGGCTATGGACATTTTTTAATTTAGTTGGGCTCCGATGAACTGTATTGGTTGCAATGGTGTGAGCACTGATTTTGTCTTGTTTATTAACAGGCCCAAGGAGTGGAAGCATGCTTTAACTAGGGAAATACTGTGATGGGAGTCTATTTTGGATTTTGCCTTGATCAAGCAATCATCCTGGTTAGGAAAGATGATAATGTCTTGCTTCCTTAGGTAATCAGTAACAACAGCCAACATTTTGGAAAAAACTCTTAAGTGCTGTGCGGAGTCCAAATGGCAGGACCATATACTGACAGTACTTAGGATGAAGCACAGAAAGCGTCTATGAGCGGGGTGAACTGTTACATGAAAATAGGCATCCTGTAAGTTGAGAGATGAAAACCAACTGCCTTGCTCCAATGCTGCGATGAGAGTGGCTAGTGTCACCACCTTGAATCTTTGCCTTTTTACGTATTTAAGGGCTCTGAGATCTAAGATTGGGTGCCAACCTACATTCTTTTTCTGAGTAAGGAAGTAATATGAGTAAAAACCTCTTCCCTTGTATTCATGCAACCTGCTTCTATGGCATCCAGCAGGAGGAGGTATTTGACCTCCTGCTTTAGCATTAGATCGTGAAAGTGGTCCCTAAAGAGGGATAGGGTAGAAGGGTGAGGAGGAGGGATGGAGGTGAAGGGGATGGCTTATCCCAATTGAATTGTTTGGAGAATTCATTTGTCAGATGTTATAGACTGCCATTTAGTGTAAAAGGGCAGGAGACAATTATTAAATGTTTTGTAACTGAGTAATGATTCTGGAGTGGGTGATACTGCTTCAACCAAGGTCCCAAATTTGATTATTTTCCTAAGATGGCTGATTCGTAGCGTTGTTTTGTGTGTGTCTACACTGATGTCTATTATGACCATATTGTTGTTGTATGTGGCAGTTTTGTCTTTGGTGTTGATACATATATATTGCGGGTACCTTGGTCTGGGGTACGGCTGGTATCTATATTGCCTTCTTCTGGTTGCAGGTGTATGAATTCCCAGAGAACAGAGCGTCGCTCTGGTATCCTTCATGGAGTGAAGGACCTTTCTGGTCTTAGTTGAGAACAGCTTCTCACCCTTGAATGGAAGGTCCTCCATGGTCAATTGTATCTCGCAGGGACTGCTGCTGAGTTGAACCACAAGGCTTGTCTCATGACCACTGCAGTGGCTGTTGATCTTGTAGCTGTGTTCGCAGTGTCAAGAGCAGCCTATAGGACTGTTTGAGATATTGCATGTCCTTCTGCGATAACTGTTTTAAATTGTTGCTTCTTTGCCGCTGGTATGTCATCAATAAACATATTACGCTTGGAATAATTGTTATTCATATTTGCTAAGTAACACCACGTAGTTCGCTACCCTAAACTATAGGATGCATAAAGGACTTCTTTCTGGATAGATCTAACCTCTTGCTGTCTTTCTCAGCCATGGTTGAACAAGGTTGCTGCTGTTTATTCCTCTGATAAGCCGCTTCCACCACCAGGGAATTAGGGGGTGAAAGGAGGGTAAAGAGGATTTCGGAATGCTTGGGAGGGACACTGTACTTTCTATCAGCTCATTTACACATGGGTGGAATGGTGGCCGGGGTGTGCCAGATCATTTTTGTAGGTTCCATGATTGCCAGATATAAGGTGATGTTTGCTTACAGGGCTGTTTGGAGGATTCTGGTGAGCTCATGTTGAGTTTCTGTGACTTCTTCCATGGCAATCTTGAGGTTGACTACCACTCTTTTAAAAAGTTGCTGAAATGTGGTAAAGTCATCAGCTGCTGTTGATGGTGGTGGCATCACTGCCTCACTGGGAGAAGATGATAAGTTTGTATCTGGAGATGTATCCGGTCCTGATTCACGAGATTGGGGGTCCTGTAGCTCTTCCACCATTCTTTATGGTGATGGAGACATTGGTGAGGGGGAAGGAGAAGATTGTGTGTTTCATTTCTTGGTATGTTTCTTTCTATAATTGTAGGCCCATGGGTTCCAATATTGCCAGTGTATGGAATATGGCATGGGTGGTGGCAACCATGTGTGTGGACTCCATGTGTGTAGGATACCTCTGCACAATGGGGATCTAAGGCTAGGACAGTGGTCTCCAACCTTTTTACACCCAAGATCGCTTTTTAAATGTAAATACAAGCCAAGATCTACCCCATCCCTTCTCCAAGACCCCACCCCTTTCTTGAAGCTCCCCGTTCCCCTCCTCTCCATCACTTGCTATCCCTGGTCCTTATACACTCTCAGGGTATGGCTACACTGCCGCTTTTTTCAATCCTTTGTCGGAAGAGGTTTTTCCGACATTTGGCCCATCTAGACTGGGCCAAATGTCGGAAAAAACCCTTCTTTTGGAAGCCCCCTTATTCCTCGTGGAACAAGGAATACAGGGGTTGCCAAAAAAGCACGTTTGCCAAAAAAACTCTTGGGCTGTGTCTAGACTGGCAAGTTTTTCCGGAAAATCAGCCGCTTTTCCGGAAAAACTTGCCAGCTGTCTACACTGGCCGCTTGAATTTCTGCAAGAACACTGACGATCTCATGTAAGATTGTCAGTGTTCTTGCGGAAATACTATGCTGCTCCCCTTCGGGCAAAAGTCCTTTTGCGCAAAGCTTTTGCGCAAAAGGGCCAGTGTAGACAGCTCAGATTTGTTTTGCAAAAAGCCCTGATCGCAAAAATGGCAATCCAAAATCATAGCAGGCGGCTTTATCGACGCTTCCGCAAAGTGCTTTGAAAAGCGTCCGCTAATCTAGCTCTTTCATAAATGCTTTTAACGGAAAACTTTTCCATTAAAAGCATTTGCGGAAAGTCATGCCAGTGTAGACATAGCCTTGTAGTCTAGCCGTACCCTCACTGTGTTGAGACAGGAGGTGCAGGCTCTGGGGTGGGAATGAGGGTGTGGGAAGGTGTAAGAGGTGAAAGCTCTGGGAGGGAATCTGGATGCAGGAGGATGTGGAGAAGAGGATGCTGGCTTGGGGAAGGGGCTCCAGGCTGGGGAGTGTTGGGGTCAGGTGGGGGGTTGGGGTGCTGCGCAACCCACAGGCTTGTGGATGTGAGGGTTCAGGGGTTTCGGCTGGGCTATGTGAGGGGCTCAGGGCAGGGAGGTTGGGAATATGATGGGCTCAGGACACACATCTGCGGTGTGTGGATGGTGCGGGAGTGTTGTGGCAGAAGACTGAGGATGTGGGGGTGTAGGAGTTTAGGGACAGGAGGCTCCAGTGTATGATAGGCTCAGAGTTGGGGTCGGGGTGCAGGGACAGGAGTGTTATGATCCTGTGGCCAGATGGGGGCTTGGCCCAGCTTCATTTTTAAATAAAATATGTCAAACACAAAAGGTTTCAGCATTGTCTTTATTTATGAGGGGGACGGGGAACCTGTTTTGAGTCAGGGGTCACTGCCCCAAGAAAAGTCAGTCGGGGCCACACAAGTGAGATGCAAAAACACAACCCCTCCAAACCCCCCCAAGCTTCACTAATGTGGCCCCAACTGTGCTGGTGGGGGCAGAGGACAGGGTGCTGGGGCAGGGGACAGAGTGTCGGTGGGTACCGGGGTAAGAGGCTGGGAACAGGGTGCTGGGGTAGGGTGCCAGTGGATACTGGGGTAGGGGAACAGGGTGCTGGGGCAGGGTGCTTGTGGGGAAGGGTCTAGCCAGGGGGAGGGGACAGAGTCAGCTCAGGCCAGTACCTGGGGATCCTGCAGCCGGTCTCAGGATGCACGCGAGCTGCTCCCCCTGTCCCCCAAACAGCCGGTGCATTTCCTGAAACAGCAGGTCTGTGGCACACCGGCAAGTTCCTTCCCCTGCTGCCTTCCTGCGCGGGGGAAGGGGGTAGGAGTCCCAGGAGGAAGTGTGTGCCAGGCAATTCCTTCTCCTGCAGGAGTGGGGGGGAGTCTGCCTGAGCAGTTGGAGCTGGCACGGTCCCGGGACCCCCTCACCCCCGTGCAGGAAGCAGGGGAAGGACGTCGCCAGCGCACCACAGACCTGGCTTCAGGAAATGCACCGGTTATTTGGGGGAAGGGGGAGCAGACGGCGCACTTCCTGAAAGCCTGGAAGTGGCGCACAGATGTGGGACTTCTCCCCACCCCGCAAGAAGCCGGCGCTATCTCCACTGTCGCTGGAGGTTGCGTCAGTGGGGGCTTCTTGGAGTGGAGGATATGGGGGGCCCTGAACACCTCGCGATTGACTGGTCGAACCCTGCTGATCGACTAATCGATTGCGATCGACAGGTTGGTGACCATGAGGCTAGGATGAGTAGATGGTGTAGAGACCTCGGTGCCAAAAGACAATTGGAGCAAAAAACTTATGTCCACATCACCATTGTCAGTGGATAGTTCGATGGGCAACGTGCCATGTTTCGGTACCGCTGGGGCAGGTGATGTATTGGTGCCAAGGAACGGAGAACTGAAAGTGGAAGAGACCAGCAAGTCCATCTGATGTAGGTACTTTGGTGCTAGAATAAATGGTGCCGCTGTAATATGCACCGTAGCTAGTACCAATACTGGTGGTGGTGTTGTCAGTGCAGATGTCTGCTCTGGTGCCACAGCAGTAACAGTACCAATAGGTGTTGCCACAATACCAGCATCTGATGCAGATAATTGTTTCGGTACTTTGCCAGCAGTTCTCTGCACCAACATGGTGGCATCCTGGTTGATCAGTACCTTGCTGGTTCCTGAGCTGTGTGAGGCAAGCACAGTGAGGCCTATTGCCTCAGTATGACTTCTGTGTGCACTGTTCTTGAAAGCACTGCAATCGGTGAGGAGACACCTGGTGCGTCATATCTGCTGAGGTGCGGTGCCTGTCTCGGCCCTCAGTGTCGATTTCATACTTGTGCGCCATTTGGCTGACTGAGCTTTATGAAGCATGGATGAGGCACATTTCCTGGGAGACTTCTTCCCCTTATCAAATCGGGATGGAGGGGGGGGGGTCAACCTGATCAGTGCCTGGATCAGAAGCTGGGTGCTGGGACTTCTCCAGCATGATCATTTTTAAGCAGGGATCCCTATCTCTGCAGGTTCGTGCTTTAAGCTTAATGCAGTGATGACAGTCCTGCTGGACATGGGATTCCCTGAGGCAGCAAATGCATTTTGAATGCCCATCAGACACAGGCACAATACTGTTGCTGCTTGAACAGCGTTTAAAGCCTGTTGACCACTGTTCCCTCCAAGCTGCGCTGCAGCACAGCTTCACAGGTGATTAATCAATCCTGCCCAGTCAAAGGCTCAGAGCTGACTGACTGGACTGTGCTGATTAATCACCTGTGAAACTGTGCTGAGATGCAGTTTAGAGGGAACACTGCCAGTGACCCTGACATCTTTAGCTATAATTTATGTAATCCGAACAGCAGAAATACAGCTTTGGGAAGGAAAGGTTTTTTTTAAGGAGAGCGAACCTGGATCAAATGGGGAGTGAATGAACAAAGAAAACTAGAACTATCTACTTATCTACAAAGTTAACAACAATAAGCAAAGAGTGCTGCTGAGCTCCATCTCAAACTCCCGGAGATGGTAAGAAGGAACTGGTGTGGACTCTGGCTTCACACACTGGCTTGATTCCTAATTTTTCTCCTAAACAGCAAGAGCTAGAACCACCAAATTTAGTATACATTTTCCACTTTTCATAACTTAAAGCAACGTAAGGGTTTGGTTGTACCAGGAAAATGGGATGTGTGTGGAAAATGGGATGGCTTCTTATAAAACCATACAGGAAAGAGACAGAATCAGCAGGCAGGTGAAAGGAGCTGATTGTGGACACCCCTTCTTCTCCCCCTGCTTCCCGTATCTGGGACTGCTTCAGCCCCGAGCCTCCCACTCCTACAAGCCTTTTAGGGAGAAAGGGGAAGGGGGCTAAAGCTCCCAATTCCCAGGTTCACACGGGAATACTGCTGGCTGTTCCCCTTGAACAAGGAGCTAGCAGAAAGTCCATAATTTGCTGCATTCCTCACTCTAGCTGGGGAGCACAGGGAGCAGATGAGCAAACATGGAGAGATGCTTCTCACCTAGCCCCCTCTCACCACAGCAGCATGGGGACAAGGTAGTCCTCTCTCCCCAGGGCAGCCTGCCTACTGAACCCCTTAATCTCCAGCCCCACCCCAGATCAATGATTTAAATGATCCGTGTACATTTTCATTTTATTTTCCAACAAACAAAAATTAATTCAGCTAAGAACCTGAGCAACAATGGGTAAATCTAGTCTTCCATGTTAGTAAGAAAAAGACAGTTACCTGCTTTCTTGTAACTGGTGTTCTTCGAAATGTGTTGTTCTATGTCCATTTCAATGAGGTGTGCACGCGTCATGCGCACAAACATCAGAAACTTTTCCCTAGCAGCTCCTATTAGATTGGCTATGGAGCCTCCTGGACTGACCAACCCAACTCCCCACCCCACTTTGGTTCCTTCTTCCAGCCACTCTGACAAGAGGGGAAGGAGGGTGGGGTACTGGAATGGATGTGAACAACACATCTTGAACACCAGTTATAAGAAAGCAGGTAATTTTTCTTCAAGTGCTTGTTTACTTGGATTCCAAACAGGTGACTCCCAAACTGCTGCACCCTGGAGGTGGGGTCAGAGTTAGGAATCACTCATTACAGTTCTGCCAACTGCTGCATCAGCCCAACTTTGATGATCGATGGCACAATGAGCAATGAATGTATTCACCAAAGACCAGCTTGTCGCCCTACAGATTTCTTGCATGGGAACCTGGGCCAGAAATGCAGTGGAGGAGGCCTGTGCACTGTCTGAGCGGGCTGTGACTGAAGGTGATGGGATTCTCGCTAAATCATAATAGGTGCAAATATAATTGGATACCCAAGAAGATATGCGTTGTGATGAGATAGAGCTGCCCTTCATTCGGTCAGCTATCATACAAAGAGCTGGACTGACTTCCTAAATGGCCTTGTGAGCTCAATATAGAATTCACATCCAGTATGTGCAGCGCCTGCTGCTGAGTATTTGTGTGTAATTTCGGATAGAAAACCAGGAGGAAAATGTCATGCCTCAGGTTAAATTGTAAAACTACCTTAGGTAGAAAGGCTGGGTGTAGTGTAAGCTGCACCTTGTCTTTATGGAAAATAGTATATGGGGGTTCTGAAGAAAGGGCTCTCAGCTCAAATACCTTTCTAGCCGTTACAACTGCTATCAGAAAAGTCTCTTTAAAGGAAAGGTGTAGCATGGAGCTAATGGCTCAAAGGGTGGGGCCACAAGTTAGTGAGAACCAAATTAAGGTCCCATGTGGGTCCCTCAGGAGGGCGGGAGTAGGGAAAGAGTCTATCCAAAACCTTTTGGAAGCAGGTTACCGTGGGGTCAACAAACAAGGAATGTTGGAAATGACATGGATGAAAAGCTGAAATAGCTGCTTAATAGACCTTAACCAAGAAGAGCATCTGGCCCTGTGTTCGTAAATAGGAGGTAATCCAGAATAAGGGGAACAGGTGCACACAGGAAAAACATCACGCTGTGTGCACCAACAAGAGAACCTCTTCCATTTGGCCAAGTATATGGCTCTAGTGGAAGGCTTCCTGCTACCTAATAGCACCTCTTGCTCCAGGGGAAGGCTTTCTGCTATCCAATAACACCTCTCAACCGAACATTGCAATTCTAAAGTGTTAAGCCACGTAGTCTCCATGCCATGAGATGGAGAGACTGGAGGTCTGGATGCCAAAAGCGACCCTGATCCCGCAAAATGAGGTTCAGGTAAGTGAGAGAGCAATCAGAGCCTCCACTAAAAGCTCTAACAGGATAGTGAACCAATGTTGGTGAAGCCATCCTGGAGCCAGCAGTATACATCTGCTCCATCCCTGCATATCTTCAACAGGACCTTGTGAGTAAGTGGTATGGGGGGAAACACATACATTAACTGCACTCCCCTCTCCCCAAACCCCATGAATCATGAATGCATCCACAGTAGAACCAGCGCTATAGTTCTGAAGAAGTAGAATGCACTGAATTGCTTGTTGATTCTGGTGGTGAGTAGATCTAGCCAGGGAAAGCCCTACCTCAGGAAAATTGATTGGATGACATCTGTTTTGATGGACCACTCGTGTGCAAGAAACATTCTGAGATTGTCTGCCAGGTCGTTCTGAAAGCTTGGGAGATAATGGGCCTCAAGGTGAATGGAATGAGCTATGCAGGTCTCAAAGATGCAGGGCTTCTTGGCAGAAAGGAAACAACCTTGCTCCCCCTTGTTTATGTAGAACTGGCAGACTAGCCTGACAGCCCTGAGTTCCTTGACATTGATGTGTAGTCTGGAATCTGTTTGGTCCCATGTGTCCTGTGTCTTGAGGTTCCCCAAGTGCTGAGCACCCCTCCCAGCGTCCGAAGCGTCCATTACTAGTGCCAATGTAGGAAACGGGTTGAAAGGGACTCCCTCACACACTTTGTATGGGTCCATCCACCAGCTGAGAGTGGTAATCACATTGAGAATTGTCGCTACAAGATCCAGGCTGTCCTGCATTGGATGGTAAGTTGAAGCAAGGCAAGCTTGGAGTGGTCTGAGATGTAGCCTTGCATGTCTGTTGACATAAGAGAAAAACACCATGTGTCCCAGCAGGCATAAACATTCCCTTGCAGTTGTGATTGGGTGCTAAATGAGTGATCTAACAATATTTGCCATGGTTTGAAACCATGAGATGGGGAGAATGGCTCTCACCTGAACTGAGTCAAGAATCTCCCCAATGAAATCTATTCTTTATACGGGAGTCATGTGGACATTTAGGAAAAGCCCTAGCAATTGGAACATGTCCACAGTCAATTGAGTAAGTCTGTAGTTGCTCCCTGGAACCACCTTTGAGCAGTCAGTGATCCAAATATGGATGAACTTAGACTCCTCTCCAGTACAAAAAGGCTGCCACCACTGCCATGCATTTGGTGAATACGTGTGGGGCCATGGACAGACCAAAAGGGAGAAGTATAAACTGAAAATGGTTGTGGTTCACCACGAACCTGAGATACCACCTATGTGCTGAGAGAAACATGATATGAAAGCATGCATCTTTCATGTCAATGGTGGCATACTAGTCTCCTAAATCCAACAAGGGGATAACGATAGCTAGAGATACCATGCAGAATTTCAGCCTCATGTATTGATTGAGGCCTCTTAAGACCTCCCTTGGCCTTGGGGTTTAGGAAGTATCAGAGTAAAACTCCTTGCCTCTTAAATTATGAGGGACTACCACACCTAGATTGAGGAGTGATTACACCTCCTGTATCAGAAGTTGCTCATGAGAGGGATCCCTGAAGAGGGATGTGGAAGGGGATTGGGAGGAAGAGGAGAACTGAAGAGAATATCTCATCACAACCGTGAGTAAAACCCATAGGTCTGATGAGATACAGAAGTGGGAAAGTCAATTCAGAAAGCCTGGGTGTATATCATAGGTTAGATCTGGTACACCGTCCTCTAGTGCACGTTAAAAATCTTTTGGCTTCCTTGGCTTTTGGGGCCGGAGCTTGCTGGCCATGCTTCTCCTTTTCATTAACAGTCGATACTACCAATTAAGAAGGATAAGGGTGGGAAAATAGGAATTCGTACCCTCTATAGCAAGGGTCGGCAACCATTCCAAAGTGGCGTGACAAGATTTAACCCTCCTGCTCTGGGTCTCTCTCCCAGGAGGAGGAGGAAGGGCTCTTTTCACCACATGCCATGCTTGGTCTCCTGCCTGGGGCTCCGCTCCAGCTTTTCCTATGGGGAGGGGAGAAGAGGGAAGGACTATTTGCATGTTTCCTCAGAAGCCGGATGCAGCGCACCACCTTCGGTCTCTCCCCCCCCCCACCACCACAGGAAGCCAGCACTGGCTCCAACCTTGCGAGGGACATGATGCTGGATCGCCAACACGGGCTGGGGTCAGGGTAGCTTGGGGAAGGTGTCATATAAATGGGTGAGTGGGGGGCGGGTGGGTGACCCTGGAGTGGCCAGCCTTGCTGGAGTGAGGTCTAGTGGGGGTCTGCTCCATGGCACCCTCGCCTTCCTGCCAGAGACCCAGGTGCTCTGAGGCCCATGTGGCTTTCGGGCAGGGTGACCCCCCACGAGTTTAGATCTCCCCTCAGCCAGCCACCCACCCTCCCCTCCCGCCTCCCCTCAGCCTGGGCAGCACTCACCCTCTAGCACAGTGGTTCTCAAACTTTCTGGTCCACGGACCACCTGGCTCAATGCAAACCTTTCTTTGCTAATGGAAATTCACCATTAATTACATAATGACACCCAAGCCATTTTGCAAGAGCTATAGCTACGGAAAATGGTTTAATTTAAATTATTAGACAGATTAAGCATTTTAACTCTTAAATTTATTTAAAATGAAGTTTGATAAACTATGTAAAATACTAATTTATGTCCAACACCAAAGGTTTCAATGTTTTCTTTACTTATGGCGGGGTGGGAAAACTATCAGTTGGGGACCACACAAGTGACAAGCAAAAAAAACTACTCCAAAACTCTGATCCTGACTACATCACACCCCAGTCCCCAATTCCACCATTACCTCCTCACCCCAACCCCCCGCCCACTCTCCCATCCCTCCCATGGGGTCAGGGAGTGGTACCGGCTCTGTGCGGGGTCCCTGTGCTGCCTAGTGGAAACAGAAGTGCCCTCTAGTCAAAAATTATTGCCCATCCTTGCCTTTTGCTATAAAGAGAACTGAGGCTGGTGTTTGCCATAGGGTATTTTTATTTGCTTGGATAGTCTTTATAATTGGTAAAGAGGGAGGCCAGGGGAGCCTGTGCCAATCAGTCGCAGCAGGGAGTACCCTGGTAGGCACAGCTTTCAACCACTGCAAGTGCTGAACTGTCCTCCCTTCCCATTTTGTCAGGGATATTTTAGTGTAAGTCAAGGACAAATTACAGGCTTCTGTGAATATATGGTTATTGCCCACAACCTATCCATGACTTTTACGGAAAAATATCTGCGACAAAATCCTAGACTTAGTCATGGCACAACCTAACAATAGTGGCACCCTTGTGTAATGCTCCCTCTAATCCTTCTATCCATGTGTGGAATAATTATATGTACACTGAGAGATGTACAAATGTGCACCACTGGGAGAAACACAAGCCTAATTGTGGGCACTCTACTAATCAGCTGGGCAGCATTTGACTCTCTCCTGAGTTGCTGCACAAGCGCACAGATTACAGGGCACGCTGCCCTAGTACCATTATAATGGAATTATGATCCATTTTTGCATAGCTCTGCTCCCCAAGTCTAACAATCATAACTTCCTGATCAATGGAGCACAAATAACCCTACACAATACCAAAAAACTCATAAGATTCTAGAAAATCAGTAGACTAGTCATTGAGCAGAAAAAATTATAAAAAAGCAACCAGCTAAACTTCTACAGGTACCTGTACAAAACATCAAACATTCTCACTCTAGTAAAGTGTGAAAAACTAAGGCAGACTCTGCAAACAGAGAATCAATTATTACAAACTAGAGGTGCAAGCCAATAGTTATGAAGCACAGTCTAAACTCAGAAGAGCATTTGTGTCGCCAGTATGGCAAAGAAGAGATGAAGACAGAGACTCTTTGTACTTCAGTGTACAAAATGCAAAGAAATGCAAAAAAGCATATTTCCTCAAATTAACAGGAAAAAAAAAACTTCACATCAAAAAGTGAGAAGGGAAAATTGTACCTGATTTTGGAATAAAGAAAAGACAGCAGCACAGTACATGCTACGTAGTAACTCACCACTGGATGAAGAATTGACAGCAATGACAGACACCACAGATCAACTCTCAAACCACAATGTATAATTCCTATGTTACGTGGGTTCTACCCACCTTTCACAGCTATCCAGGGATGTGTCTTTTTTTATATTCTGGAAAGGGGCAGAACTCTAAGTAACCTAGCCAAAGAGCTGAGTCATAAGAAGCAGCAGACCAGCATAGGGCCATAAAGGCAATTGGAAATAAAGGAAAAGGAGACTGCTAAACCATGCACAACCATTGGGGGCATGGTGGCAGTGAGTCATATTGCCTGCAGATAAGAGCAGAAACACTATATGATTCATTATTCAAGTTGTGTACTGAATAAAAGCATAAGTTTGGGAAACGGGGAAGAGGAGAGGGGAGAAAGTAGTATGATTATGTAATGAAATACTCATAAGGAGTTGTAGCCAGACATGAACCCCATCTTGTTTCCACCCCCCCCCGCCCCGAGAGCAAGAGAAAGGCAGTCAGCCTTTGATGCCCTGGGAACGCAGGTGTGCTGCCTGTCCCTGACTCTACCATAAACAGAAACCAGACAGTAAATGGGCTAGCTGACAACCCGAGGCCTCCCGTCGCCCTGATGGCTAGTACCAGTAATTGACACGCCTGCACTGTCCCAGGAGAGGAATCTTCGCCCATCACATACCAGAGGTGCCCACTGTCTGCATTTTCCCAGGTGTGAATTATGCTTTGCACCCTTCGTGGGAAACTTGGCATTCAAAGCCATTTTTCCTAATTGGCCACTTGAGACCAGGAAGAAGCCTACGTGACCCAAAGGGTATAAAGAAGGGTTTAGTAGCCCACCCCATTTGAGCTCCAATCATCTATACCTGCTGGTAGGTATTACATAAGAACATAAGAACGGCCGTAGCGGGTCAGACCAAAGGTCCATCTAGCCCAGTATCCTGTCTGCCGACAGTGGCCAGCACCAGGTGCCCCAGAGGAGGTGGACCGAAGACAATGATCAAGCGATTTGTCTCCTGCCATCCCTCTCCAGCCTCTGACAAACAGAGGCCAAGGACACCATTTTATCCCCTGGCTAATAGCCTTTTATGGACCTAACCTCCATGAAATTATCTAGCTTCTCTTTAAACTCTGTTATAGTCCTAGCCTTCACAGCCTCCTCTGGCAAGGAGTTCCACAGGTTGACTACATGCTGTGTGAAGAAGAACTTTCTTTTATTAGTTTTAAACCTGCTACCCATTAATTTCATTTGGTGTCCTCTAGTTCTTCTATTTAGGGAACTAATAAATAACTTTTCTTTATCCGCCCTCTCCACACCACTCATGATTTTATACACCTCTATCATATCCCCCCTCAGTCTCCTCTTTTCTAAACTGAAAAGTCCCAGTCGCTTTAACCTCTCCTCATATGGGACCTGTTCCAAACCCCTAATCATTTTAGTTGCCCTTTTCTGAACCCTTTCCAAGGCCAAAATATCTTTTTGAGGTGAGAGACCACATCTGTACACAGTATTCAAGATGTGGGCGTACCATAGTTTTATACAGGGCAGTAAGATATTCTGTGTCTTATTTTCTATCCCTTTCTTAATAATACCTAGCATCCTATTTGCCTTTTTGACACGCTGCACATGTGTGGAAGTTTTCAGAGAACTGTCACGATAACTCCAAGATCTCTTTCCTGATTGTCGTAGCCAAATTAGCCCCCATCATACTGTCGTATAGTTGGGGTTATTTTTCCCGATGTGCATTACTTTACACTTATCCACATTAAATTTCATTTGCCATTTTGTTGCCCAATCACTCAGTTTGGTGAGATCTTCTTGGAGTCCCTTACAGTCTGCTTCTGTCTTGACTATCCTAAACAGTTTGGTATCATCCATAAACTTTACCACCTCACTGCTTACCCCTTTCTCCAGATCATTTATGAATAAGTTGAACAGGATTGGTCCTAGGACTGACCCTTGGGGACACCACTAGTTACCCCTCTCCATTCTGAAAATTTACCATTTATTCCTACCCTTTGTTTCCTGTCTTTTAACCAGTTCTCAATCCAAGAAAGGACCTTCCCTCTTATCCCATGGCCATGTAATTTACACAAGAGCCTTTGGTGAGGACCTTGTCAAAGCTTTCTGAAATCTAAGTATACTATATCTACTGGATCCCCCTTGTCGCATGTTTGTTAACCTTCAAAGAACTCTAATAGATTAGTAAGACAGGATTTCCCTTTACAGAAACCATGTTGACTTTTGTCCAACAAATTATGTTCTTCTACATGCTTCACAATTTTATTCTTTACTATTGTTTGACTAATTTGCCAGGTACGAAGTTAGACTTACGGTCTGTAATTGCCGGATCGCCTCTAGAGCCCTTTTTAAATATTGGTGTCACGTTGGCTACCTTCCAGTCATTAGGTGGAAGCCGATTTAAAGGGATACGTTACAAACCACAGATAATAGTTCAGCAATTTCCCATTTGAGTTCTTTTAGAACCCTTGGATGAATGCCATCCGGTCCGGAGATTTGTTAACATTAAGTTTTCTATTTGTTCCAAAACCTCCTCTAATGACACTTCAATCCGGGACAGTTCCTCAGATTCATTACCCACAAAGGACGGTGCAGATTTGGGAATCTCCCCAAATCTTTTTTGTCTCCCGAGGTCTGTGGGACGCCCAACCTCGCCCTACTTCTTCCCGAGGGATTGAGAGAAAGATGCTGGCCACGCCAAGTCTGGAGCATGAGGGTGAGAATATATACCTGCTAGGTGTCTATTTTGCATGCATTTAATAAGAGCTCAAAGAACCAAAAGGGTTTCATGGTACCTGTAAGTGACTTTTGTTTTAAGTGTAATTTCTGTCCTGTCCTTTTGTAGTGGCTGTGTTATCTGTAACACAGCAGTAGCATTTAACAGCTAGGTTCACCCTGTAACAATAAAATAGTAACTGTTTAAGCTTTAACCTGACTCCTTCAGTTGCTGTAACAGAACCAAGCACAATTGTAAAGAACTCCAGCCGGTCATAAGGGACAGATCCGTTGGGCGCCCGTCAACCTCTTCCAGGTTGCCCACTGCTAAGGACCCCGGTCCCGGCAGTTGAAGTCTCGGGTGTATAAGTTCTCCCTGTAAACTTATTGGGGCGCCCATCAACCTCTTCCAGGTTGCCCACTGCTAAGGACCCCGGTCCTGGCAGTTGAAGTCTCGAGTGTATAATACACACACACACACCACTCACTGCCCTGACCATCGGCTGACAGGAGTCAAAATAATTAATACTGGCATTTGCTAACTTGTTAGTATTTCACTTTTCAAACTTAATATTCTTCTAATTCAACCTTTTGCACAGAATTTTCACATTTTCTGTGTGTGTGATGCTGTGTTTTTTTTTTTTAATTGAAAAACTAGACATATAAGCATGGGCATCAGTTTATCTGTCTGACAATCCTAAATGAAGCGATTTTGAGACTATGCATTTGGCTTTGTAGGGAGTATAGTTTAGCGCTTAAAAAAGGAACCAAAAGGTACCATTTTGGGGTTCCCTTTAAAAACAAACAAAACCAGTGTTTTGTATTTACACTGTGGTCATTCGCCAATGGACCTCAAAGCACTGGCTTTGAGTAGAGAAGATGGGTATACAAAAATAATATAGTTTGTCTAACACTAATGACCATAATATTTTCCATTAATATGTTTACCATATTAGTTGTTTACACTGTGCAACTTCTAATTTATAGTCATTGCTATGAACTACAATTTTCCCCCATTTGTAAAATATATTGGGTTACTTTATTTTTTTATTGTTGCTTTCACTCCCATCCCTTCTTAACAAGGACAGTTTTAAACCAGCATAGCCTTCTTTCCTCATTGTAGATTTGTGGCATTTTGGGCAGCTAGTAAAATATTTGTTAACTCCTAATCATTATTGACACTAAGTATTTCCTCCCAATCACTTTCGCTCATAATAGTTTTCAGCCCTGGGAGATTGATCTCTTAGTCCTGGTCTACGCTAAGAAGCTATTTTGAAATAACCCCCTCCTCCTAATTTCAAACTAACAAGTGGACCGTCCACACTACCAAGCTCGTTATTTCGAAACAACAGCCTGGTTATTTTGAAATCTATATTCCTGGTTTCCTCAGGGAATAACACTTACTTTGAAATTGTTATTTCGAAATAGCATTAGTGTGGATGATCTAGTGCTGCTAATTTGAAATAATTAGCCTCTCACAGCTGCACATGTGGCCACTCTGGCCACACCTGCCAGCTCCACTATTCTCCTTCTCCTGCAGAGCTAAAACAGCAAGCTGCAGGAGAAGAGAGGGTTACTCACCCTCTGCAGTAACTGATGTTCTTTGAGATGGGGGTCCCTGTGGGTGCTCCATCTTAGGTGTTTTGGCTTCGCAGAGTGCCCAGCTGGAAGATTTCAATAGCAATGCTAGTGACAGGTAGTTTGTGCAAGTGCAACACACTCCACGCGCTGGGCTACTAATGAGCATGCGTGGGCTACGATCCCTTCAGTTCCTTCTCTGCCCCCGGTAGGGATGCATGATGATGCACTGAAGCAGAGGGGAGGAAGGGTAGGTGGTGGAGAACCCACAGGGACACCTATCTCAAAGAACCTCAGTTACTGCAGAAGGTAAGTAACCCTTTCTTCTTCTTCGAGGAGTGTCCCTGTGGGTGCTCCACCTAAGGTGATTATGAAGCAGTGTGTCCACTGGAGGCACGTAGGGTCCTCATGGACAGCCATGAGGATGGAGTGACCGAACAGGATTCCACTAGAGGGATATGAGTCGAGGGCGTAATGGGTCACCAAAGTATGGGCAGACGACTAGGTAGCTGATTTACTGCTATCTGACAGGAATGCCCTAGATATATGCAGCTGATGCAGCCATGGCTCTGGTTGAACATGCACGAAGTTGTGCAGGCGGTTCTTTGCTGAAGGATGATTAGCTACTCTCATGCACTCCACTATCCATTTGGAGAGTCTCTGAGAGGAAATAGGGAGTCCCAGAGATGGTTCAAGCAGTTGAAATAAATAATCTGTTGGTTCTACGGATATGTGTGGTTCTATCTATATAGAATGCGATGGTCCTGCGGAGGTCGAGGCTATGGAGCGTTACTTGAGCCTTGTTGTCATGAGGTTCAGGAAAGAAGACAGGTAAGTTGATGGGTTCATTGCAATGGAATGTGGAGGGGACCTTTGGCATGAACTTGGGGTGAGGCCGAAGTACAACTTTGTCTTTATGGAAGATGGTGAATGGTGGATCTATCATGAGGGCCCCGATTTCTCCAACTCTTCTGGCAGATGTTATAGCCACAAGGAAGGCCACCTTCATGGAAAGGTGGACCAATGTTGGTGGACCAAGAGGTGGACCAAGGTTGCCATTGACTCGAAGGGCTTTCTTGTTAGGGCCCTAAGAATGAGATTGAGGGTCCAGGCGGGAACTGGTGGTTTGATGGGCAGGTAGGTGTATTCCAGGCCTTTAAGAAATCTTTTAGTTATCGGGTTTGTGAACATCGATGTATCGTCTATTGGTTGGTGTAGAGCTGTGATTGCAGCAAGATCGATTTTAAGGGAGCTTAAGGAAAGGCCCAAGTTCTTAAGCTACATGATGCATTGCAAGACCGCAGGTAGTGGAGCTGAGGCCGCATCAAGGTTGTTTCTTTGGGACCAAGCAGAGAAGCATCGCCATTTGTACAGGTAAGATTTCCAAGTGGATGTTCTACAGCTGTTGAGGAGAATTTCTTGGACTTGATTTATGCATTGTGATTCTAGTGGAGTGAGCCACTGAGAAATCATGCCTAGAGCTGGAGAGTGTGGAGGTGTGGGTGATGGACGTGACTGCAGTGTGGGGTGAGGAGATGCCATGGCCGCGTGGATGACATTTGGAGCAGGTAAGTGTACCACGTTTGTCTCGGCCATCCAGGTCTATGAGGATAATGTTGGCCCTGTCCATTCAAATTTTGTTGACCACTTGATGGAGAAGAGGTATTAGTGGAAAAGCACAGAGGAGTTCTATGCCCCAGTGGATTGTGAATGCATCTCCCAGGGAGTGTGAGCCAATGCCTGCACATAAACAGTATTGCGAGCCCTTTTTGTTGGCATGAGTCGCAAAGAGGTCTATCTGGGGAAAACCCCAACATTGGAAGATTTGGTGTAAGATGGTGGGGTCCATTTCTCACTCATGGCTGGAGGAGAAGTTCCTGCTGAGAGTGTCCGCTGTTATGTTGTCTTTGCCTGTGAGGTGTGAGGCAATTAGCGTTATGTTGTATATAATGCACCACATCCAGAGGTGGACTGCTTCCTTGCAGAGGAGGTGAGATCCGGCCCCTCCCTGCCTGTTGATGTAAAACATTGCAGCTTGGTTGTCTGTAAAAATCTGCACAGTGGAGTTGGAGATGTGGTCTTGGAAGTGACGGTAAGCGTAGAACACCGCGCAGAGCTTGAGGGTATTGATATGCAGAGTGGTCTCTGTGGGCAACCATCGGTCTTGTGTGGTAAGGGTGCCTAGGACCCCAGCACACACGTTTTCTGTGTTTGACCACCACTGGAGTGAGTTTCTGATGGTGAGTGGCACGAAGACCAGCTTGAGGAGGCTGTCTCTCCTCGGTCTGTGGACTGTAATGAGCCAGTGTTGTAGCGGCCTCATGTATAGTCTGGCATGAGGGGACTACCATGGTGGCAGCTGCCATGTGGCCTAAGAGCTGGAGACATGCTCTGGCAGGTAGTCGGGGAGCAGTGCAGTAGAGCCGGATGAGTTCCCATATGGCTAGGAATCTGTGATGGGGCAAAGATGCAGTGACAGTGATGCAGTCTAAGCAGGCCCCTATGAACTCTACCACCTGTGTTGGCTGGAGTTGACACTTTGAAAGGTTTATCTGGAGACCCAGGGATCAAAAGAGTTCCTTGGTTGTATTGACTGACTTTTGTGTTTCTTTAAGGGAGTCAGCTCTTATAAGGCAGTCGTCCAGATAAGGGAAGATGGACACTCCCTGTCTACACAGATGAGCCACAACTACTGCCAGTACCTTGGAGAATACCCTCAGCATGGTGGAAAGGCCAAAGAGGAGTACCATGTACTGGAAGGGTTGTCCATTCGCAGTAAATCTGCAGTACTTCCTGCGGTACTTCCTGTGTGCGAGGTGGATAGGCACATGGAAATATGCATCCTGGAGGTTGAGAGTCACCAACCAGTCATCTTTGTTGAGGGAGGGAATGATGGTGGAGGGGATTACCATGCAGAAGCGTTGGGAAAGAACATGCTTGTTGAGGCCTCTGAGATCTAAGATTGGCCTCCATTCCCCGACTTCTTTTCGATGATGAAATACTGGGAATAGAAGCCAGTGTTGTGGTACTGATGGGGAACGTGTTCCACTGCTTTGATGGAGAGGAGGAGGTCGATTTCTTGGCATAGGATAGACTCTTGAGATGGGTCCCTGAAGAGGGATGGGGTGGGTGGCTGGGGTTTTGGGATGGACAGAAAAGATATGTAGTACTCATTCTTTATGATGTCCAGGACCCACTTGTCGGATGTTATGAAGCACCAGTGATGATGGAAAGGTGCTAGGCGTTGTGTGGATACTGGCATACCATGAAGGACAGGAGGGGAGAGATGAATTTGATGACTTCCGACCTGAGCTTCAAAACGTTTGTCTGTTATTAGAGGGCTGGGACGGGGCAGGCTGGTTGGCGGGGTAGACGTATGCCCTGGTGGTGTCGCTTTCTCTAGTTGTACTGCCTCTGTGGGTGAGCAAAGAGAGCAGGTCTGTATCTCAGGTTATAACCTTTGTTTTGTTTTTGTTTTGACACAGAAACCTGAATGCCCAGTGTACAAAGAGTGGCCCTAGAGTCTTTCAAGGAGTGCAATAAAGATGTGGAGCCAGGATGCTCTCCTCATCATGATCACGGCTGTAAGAGTCAAGTGGAGTCAAGCTGCAAGGTGTCAGCAGAGTCAAGGGTGGACTGTAGGGCTGTCCTGGACATTGGGGCACCCTCATTTGTGTTGGCTTTAAACTGCTCCCTTTTCTGTTCTGAAATATATTGAATAAAAGTAGATATCTGCTCAAAAATGTGATGTTATATCTTACTAGCATAGCAGTATAGTTTGAGATGCATAGCTGGAGGGAGATAGGAATAGGCTTTTCTGCCCATAAGGTCAAGTCATTTCCACTCTTTATCGGGGGTGTGGATTTGGCTACGGTATGTTTGGTCCTCTGGTTAGCAGTATCTACTACGAGGGAATTGGGGGTGTAAAGAGAAACTCCATACCCTGAGAGGAGATGTTGTATTTTCTATCTGCCTTCTTGCCCAATGGGGATATGGTGGCGGGTGTTTGCCATAGTTATTTAGCGGGATCCATGAGGGCAGAGTCCATGGGTAGCACTAATTTAACCGCCGGTGTGGCGTGTAGGATGCTGGTGAGCTTATATTGGGTGTCAGGCTGTGTCATTAATGAAATTTCTAATACATCAGCTACCCTTTTAAAGAGGTCCTGGAAAATCCTGGAATCATCGCCTGCTAAAGGAGGCGATAGCATGAGGGCATCCTCCAGAGGGCAAGAGGACAACTGAGTTGGTGGGTGAGATGAATCATTAGAGTCATTGTCCCTGAAAGGGGGATCGAAATCGGTTTGATCCCCAGACACATCTAGGGAGGTCACCGATGAGGGTCTCGAGTGGACCTGTTCAGCATGATGGTATTGCTGCTGCTGCTGGTGGTGGTGTGTTCAGAAAGATGCCCAGGGATCCCAATAGGACCAAGTGGGAGGCATGAGCATAGGCAGCGGTAGCCATTGGGTGAGGTGCCACTGAGGTATAATGGATTGTGGCTGAACCGTCTTCCTCTTAGGGGATAACATGGTGTTTAGGAGAGAGGCAGCTTCTTCCTCACTACGTAAAGGAGGTGCAAAAGCTGCTAGAGTTGCTGGAGAGAACCTGGCTAGTGCTGAGGAGGCATCAGTACTGAAAAGTGGAGTTGTGGGTAGTGAGGTGGCTTTAGCTGGTCTGCAGATATAAAAGAATAGATTGGAGACACAGGAGGCAGAAGGTAATGTGCCTGTGTGCCTTTTGACTTGCTCAGTACCAGGGAAGGCACACACGCTGACAGTGTTGAGTGCGGTGCTTTGGTGAAACCGATATTTTTATCAATAGCGGAGCACAGTGCTGTGTGCGCCAGATTTACCGGGCTAGCCCTGGGTTTTTCTGCTGCAGGGGGCTTAGGCTTGTTAGCCTGTTTTGGCATTGTGGCCAGGTCCTGGGACCCTCACGGTGTAGTGAGTGATCACAGCCCTGGCAAGCTCTTGTCCGGGGCCCCCATAGGGGGCAGAACTGGCTTGGATTTGTGGGATTTCCCTTTCTTAGGTGAAAGGGATTCCCTATTAACGTCTGCATGTGGCCTCTTAGATTGTTTAGAGGTTGCAAAGCTCGCAGCTGAAACCGCTGAAGCCGCCTTATCTGACATCGTCGTTGTGAGGGTTTAAGCAGAGATGCAGGGTGACCCTGGGTCTGCGTTTGGTTTGAGTGACCATTCCAGTGAGAGAAGTTTCAGTTATGGCTCTCTAGCTTTGTGTGCCCCAGCTGTCAGGGCTTCTATGATGGGCACGATGAATCATGCCGAGGTTCTCCCCCAGGCAGCGGAGATAAAATGAATGCCCTTGTGAGCGCGGAATATACAAGTGGCAAAAAACAGACAGCGCTCGAACCCAGCAGACTGTGGTGTGACAGGGAGGGGGAGTGTCCTGAGGAAATTTTTTTCTCAGAACCATGTACATGAAATGAAAATGCGGAGAGAGCGCCACTCTGGGGCGAGCCCCGTGAGGGGAAAGCAAGAGGCAGTGAGCCTCCGCGTATCTGTGGCTCCATGGTTGATCGCAAAGAAAAAAAATTTTTTTTTATTCCTATTAAGTAAAATGGAAGCAGTTTTAAGGCTAAAGCTAACTAAAATCTATGATAACAAAGCTAACTATCTGTCTCAAGAGCTCAATGTAGAGCGCACTGCAGGTTCCAACCAATGCCGGTGATGGCAGAGAAGGAACTGAAGGGATCGTAGCCCGCGCATGCGCCTTAGCTGCCTGGGGCGTGTAGCGTGCTGCACATGCGTGAACTACCTGTCACTAGCACTGCTATTGAAATCTTCCGATCGGGCGTGCTGCAGCACCCAAACACCTAAGGTGGAGCACCCATAGGGACACTCCTCAAAGAAGATGAGGCGCTTGTGGCATATGGGCAGCTTGGGAAACCCCGTGCCATACAGCCAGAGCCAACGGAGCCATGAGGGAGCCCAACACTCCCTCTGAGGGCTGCCACTGGCCAGAGATGCTTGAGAGCTCTGGCCTGGATTGGTGGAGAGATCCTGGACCTCATCGAGATCTGAGGGGAGGAGACCAAACTCCAGCATCTCCACACCAGGAAAAGGAATGCTAAGGTCTATGGTTGGAGGGCCACCACCAGCCTGGCCAACAAAAGCCACACCTGGACCCTCGACCAGGTCTGGATGACGATAAGGCCTACAAGTCCAGGAAGCAGAGCGGACACATTGGGATGGCACCACACACATGTTGCTATTACAAATAGTTCAATGCCATCCTGAGAGGGGAGGCCAGTCATGGCTGGGCCCTCCCTGGCGGCCGGGGGTAGGTGGGAACAGCTGTGTGTATATAGGGAAAGTTATAGAACTCACCTGAAGTGCTTTCTCCGCGTTTGTCCAAAGCCTGGGAGACGTCCTAGGAGGGGGAGGACTGGCTCCAGAGTGAGGAGCAGGTTCTGGTTGGCAGGCATGGCTGCCTCTCTGGCCACTGCTGCTGTCCCCTCCGCAACCCCACTCTCATGGAAACTGACATTGGGAGTGTCCTGGCCAGACTCGATGAAAACGGAGTGGGGGCAGAATCAACGACAGAGATTTAGCCCCCTGTCCTTCCTAAAGGGCACCTGGAGGCTCAGGGCTGGGACAGTCCCGTACCAAGGGGAGAAGGGGTACGTTGCCTGCCAGCCCCTTTCACCTGCCTACTGATTAGATTTTCTGTTTTATGAGAAGCAATCCCATTCCAGGCACATCCCATTTTTCTGACACAACCAAACCCTTATGTTGCTTTAAGTTATAATAAGAGGAAGCTGTATACTAAATTTGGTGGTCCTCGCTCTTACTGTTTAAGAGGAGTTATTAGACAGACTCTCTCAAATATATATTAAGCAGTTATCACAATATTATGAACAGCAAGATAAATTGTGGTTACAATACCCTAACCTTGTGCTGCTATCACAATAATATTGTTGTTACTTTATTCTTCCTTTATTTTTAAATATGCACCTGTTTACTCTCAAACCTAAACTGTAGACTCTCTGAGGGTATGTCTACACTAGCCCCCTAGTTCGAAATAGGGTGGCTAATGTAGGCATTCGAACTTTACAAATGAAGCCGGGATTTAAATATCCGGGCTTCATTGAACATGTTCGAGCGGGCGCCATTTTTAAATCCTTAATTGAACTGACTGCCCGCGGCTGCGCGGCAGTCAGAAGTTAATCGAACTAAGTCCTTGGTTCGGATTAACTATTACTCCTCATGGAATGAGGTGTACCAGTTAATCCGAACTAAGGATTTGAAGTTCGGATTAACTCTGACTGCGTGTAGCCGTGTAACGTCAGTCAAAAGGATTTAAATAGCGCCGCTCAATGCCAATGAAGCCGGGATATTTAAATCGGCTTCATTTGAGTTCGAATACATTAACCACCCTAGTTCAACTAGAAACTAGTGAACATACCCTGAGTGAGATGGCCATTTCATAGGCCCCGTAAGCACGACAATAACTCATCACCACCATTACCAACAAACAACATTTCTTTTTAAAAAATACAGTGGTTATTCCCAATAACCTTTTCCCCCGCAAATTCAGGGGAAATCTTTAATTGTTTAAAACTGAAAATAAACAGCTAAGATGAATATTTTTACCTATCCAAATGCCTGTGATGATTTACCTGAGTTGTAGCAACAACAGTAGTTATAGAAGCTGTAGCTGAAGGTGACAAAGCCCCCACTTGCTGCAGGTGACTAGAAGCCTGATGAGGTAAATGAGAATTGGAAACGGGAGTGCTAGGTCCTGAGCCAGATACCGCATTTGGAAAGGATACTGCTACATCATTGCTGCTATAAATACCTGAAAAATAACACCAAAAGTTTTATACAAAATGTTCTCTCTTGTATTCATTAGTAGCCATGAATATTTACCACAGAAAATGAATATAGCCAGTTAAATAAAAAAGCTGAAATCAAGATTATTTAAAGAACATTACAGAAAATTACACTGGTCAACAATTTTTTAGAAGTTGTCTGCTTCAGAGATAAAATGTGCTATTTATTATGTATTTTGATGTGCTGAATTCAAATATGACAATTAAAACAACTGATTGGCTACTGTTTCCAAGATATTTAAGTTTTTACATTTTACGTCTATGTATATTGTGTAGATAGTAGAGTTTTAATCATAAATTGTAAACCTAGGTCTTTTCATGTGTTTATGGTTGCTTTACATGATAATATTTCACCTGTCCTGTTTATGTAACACTTTAAAAATCAGCAAAAGGGTTATATAAATAAAATTTATTATGAAACAAAAGGCAAAAAACTATTATGTACATAGTTTAGTCCTATTCAGTGTCTACTCGGCGCTTCTTGGCTTGTCTCTTGTATTCATTAAATGGAGCATCTCTTGTCACTGTCCAGCAATAGTCTGCAAGCATTGATGGGCTCCATTTGCCCTGATAGCGTTTCTCCATTGTTGCAATGTCCTGGTGAAATTGCTCGCCGTGCTCGTCGCTCACTGCTCCGCAGTTCGGTGGAAAAACATCTAGATGAGAGTGCAAAATATGTATCTTTAGTGACATGTTGCAACCAAGGCTTTTGTATGCCTTGAGGAGGTTTTCCACCAACAACCTGTAGTTGTCTGCCTTGTTGTTTCGAGAAAATTTATTGCCACTAACTGGAAGGCTTTCCATGCCGTCTTTTCCTTGCCACGCAGTGCATGGTCAAATGCATCATCTCGAAGAAGTTCACGAATCTGAGGACCAACAAAGACACCTTCCTTTATCTTAGCTTCACTTAACCTTGGAAATTTTCCACGGAAGTACTTGAAAGCTGCTTGTGTTTTATCCATGGCCTTGACAAAGTTCTTCATCAGACCCAGCTTGATGTGCAAGGGTGGTAACAAAATCTTCCTTGATTCAACAAGTGGTGGATGCTGAACACTTTTCCTCCCAGGCTCCAATGACTGTCAGAATGACCAATCTATCTTGATTTAGTGGGAATCTCTTGCACGACTATCCCATTCACAGAGAAAAACAGCAGTACTTTGTGTATCCAGTCTGCAGACCAAGCAAGAGACTTCCTGTTCAACCACTGGTGAAGATTTGTTGCACAAGTGTTGCAGCATATGTGTGGGGCCCACCTCTTGTCCTGATCTCCAATTTTGCAGCCAAAATAAAGGTGATAGGCTTTCTTAACCATAGTGGTTATACTGCGCTTTTGTGATGCAAAAGTCACTTCACCACAAACATAGCAGAAGTTATCTGCACTGTTCACACAAGTACGAGGCATCTCTGCTCACTTTGGCTAAACAGAAATGTGTCCCTTTGCAAAATCAAACACTGACAAATAAGAGAGCACGACACTGTATGATTTCTAGAGCTGATATAGGGCAATTTGTTCAGCAGAGTGATGTAAGCTTCGTTATGATTGCATCATCCGTGACTTCTAGGAATAACATGATGCAATTCATATCATGTATGACGCAATACCAGCTTCGATTGCTCATTCATTGTTTTGCCTAAAAAAGCAAGTACTGTCCAAACCCAGTCACCGATTCATTCATAGATCCAGCCAAAGATGTATTTTAGTCATTTCTGGTTTAAATTGAGATCCCTTCCCTTTATAACTCACTTATCCTCCGCCATTCCCAAGTCAAGGGTCGTATATACTGACCCAATAGCATATCTTGAAAACTAGAGCCAATCAACAATTTTAAGCATCATTTTCATTCTCAGTGACCCAGAATTAGTAAAGTTTGACTACATTTATTTCAGAAGCATTTTGGCTGTAGAGCAGTGTTATTGGATACAAATTTCAACCACAATGATAGAAATATTCTCAACTCCAGAATATTTCAAAACTCTAAAACACTTGTTTTGATTTAGCAGTAATTTTTTCTAAAATGTGACAATATAATTTTTATATGCCATATCAAATACATCTAAATATTAGCAATACTACAATTCGCTTCTAAAAGACTTGCTTTCAACAGAGCATGTAATCAGCTTACTAACTTCAATGAACTACCAAGTTGAAATTAGCAAAGAATTGTGCATTTTATTGTGCAACTGAAAAAGGAATAATTTATGTGAAAAATGTTTTTTCTGAAAATAAACAAACACCATTACTGTCCTGCAGACATTTTTAAAAACACATATGTTATAAGAGTATTCTTGAACTTTAAGAAAGGTACCTGTGTATTTTTAAAATAAAACTGACAGACAAGTCTGAGAACAGAGTGGCCAGATTTCATGGAAGAAGTGGTGGTATTCCATTTACTCAAAAACCTAAATTCCACACAAACATCAAGACAGACACCAAATGCTGCAAGACTCATGATTAAATCATCAGAGTTGGCATCTCTGTAACGTTAATGTTCCCATAAGTGGTAACTGGGAGGAGAGCACTTGGGTCTAGAAGTCTCTGCTACAGCCAGGTAGTTCAGACACATTTCTATCTGAGGCTAAGGCTACATCTACACTTAGCATTAAAGCCCTGCTGTGGCAGTACTTTAAAGTTAAAGTATGGCCACAGCACCAGTACCATGAGAGAGTTCTTGCAGCACTCTATGTAAACCACCTAAACAAGGAGCATGGCTCCCAGCACGGAGAGTACATCTACACTGCATGCTTATTTCGTAATATGCTATTCCAGAATAGTTATTCCAAAATAGCTTATTTTGAAATAGCTTGTCTACACTGCAGGGAAGCCTCAAAATTAGTCCAAGGCAGGCTTCCCTAATGTAGATGTCCTATCTTGATTTGGAGCCCCTGAGGCACTGGGAAGGAATAACTTAGAACAGCCCTGGTGAGGGGCTATTTTGAAATAGCAGCAGTGGAGCATCTACACATTCCTTATATGGAAATGGATATCTCGGAATAGGCGTTATTCCTCATAGAATGAGGTTTACAGATTTCGGAATAAGCCATCTGTTATTTCGAAATTCTTTTGAAATAATGGAATGTCTGTGTAGATGTTCACATTGTTATTTCAAAATAACACTAGTTATCTCGAAATAACGGTGCAGTGTAGACACACCCTGAGAGCCCATTTACACTACCACTATGTCTACACTGCAGGCTTTTTGCGCTAAAATGCCCATCAGAGCTTTCTTGCGCAAGAGAACGTCCACAATGCCACGGATGTTCTTGCGCAAAAAGCCTGCAGTGTAGACGTAGCCCAGCACTTTACAGCACTGTAACTTGCTGTGCTTCGCACGGTTGTTTTTTCAAACCCCGGAGACAGAAAGTTGCAGCACAGATAAGAGGCAGTGTAGACATGACCTTAGCAAGAAGACAAGAAACAGATTAGATTTTCAGCCATTCCATAGTAGGCTTTTTAACAACTATTAAGAATCTTACAACATTAGCAATAGGTGCTGCAACTCCTAGTTTAGTTTGACTTTAGGACAGAGAATAAATTTTGCAAGATAAAAGCTTCCATCATGAAGTTTAATGTCCATGGAATGAAAAACTTTATGGCTATTTTTTTCAGAAAGACCAGCAATCATTTAATTTTTCCAATTCATCCAAAACAGGCTTGGTAATAAAATATACTATGAGCCTGACTATTTGCTACTTCTGTAAAATTTAATTTTAGGAGGAATTTCTCTCGTTACCTTAAAACAGGGGTCTGCAATGTATGGCTCAGTATGGAACCAAATATGCTTCTTTTGTCATTTCCTAAATACAAGCAACTTTTTAAATTAAAATGAAAAATTAATTCAAAATTTTTAAAAACCCGTAATTACTCATTTCAATTTTTTTTTGTCTATTTCACCTTTAACTGTTCATTTTAACAACCATCCATACTCTCTACTCATTGGGGGTCATGTGTATTCTCTTTTTATTTGATTGGTCGAGAAATCTTTCCATCATCATAGGTGATGGTGAACTTTGTGATTCCCCAAAGGTAAAAATGGTGAAGAGAAAGAGAGATGAGTAAAAATTTTCAAAAGGAGAAGACAACTTCTGTGCATTCGTGGAGAGGTCTGGATCTCCACACTGTCTCATTTGTAGTGAGACACTGTCCTCAAACAAAAAAACTGAATTTAGAATGGCATTTCATGACAAAATATGCAGCATTCGTTACAAAATACTCTGTGGGTGACACGCGGGGGAAAAAAAACCTGTGAGGAGCTGCAGTGAAAAATGAACACTGGACAAAATAGCATGCTGACATGATCACAAAAAGGTGGGAGCTTAAACTCTGCAAGTTTTGCAGGCTCATACAGCATTATTCAATAAGGGAACCCCTTTCACGGATAGGGATTACATAAAGAGATGCATGCTAAAAATTGTCATGAACTATTTGATGAGTTTCACAACAACGACAAAATCTTACAGAAAATTCAAGACATTATTGGGAAAAACAGTTCATGACAGAACTGTGAAAATGTCCCATCAAATCGACAAGGAACAAATTAAAAAAGAACAAATGCACGAAGAAAATACATGAAGAAATACATGACTGCAATGAAAAACCAAACAAGGGGCAAAGACATCCTTAAAACTGTGATGAATTTTGTGAACAAGAAAGAAATACAGTTGGATAATCATATGTCTGTGTATATGAACGATGCATCTAGCATTGTTGGCAAATTCAGGGAATTCCTTACTCTTTTGTCAGAACAGCTGAACTGCCTGTTTCTAAATTTTCATTGCATTGTGCATCAGGAGGCACTTTGTGCACAATCTTGTGGAACCAAACTCAGAAATGTAATGAGACTGGTCATTTGCACTGTCAGTTTGATTCTTGCAAGAGCCCTTAATCATCGTCAATGTCAGCTACTACTCAAGGAAGTAGATTCTGAATACCCAGAGGTACTAATGCACAGCAATGTTCACTGGTTATCTTGTGGCAAAGTTTTGTCTTGTTTTGCAGCCTGCATGAACGAGATTAAGCCTTTTTTTTATATGAAGGCTGTCAAACATGCCAGGCTTTCTGAATGTGATTCATTACTCAAGTTTTACTAACTCGTCAACATTACTGATCATTTGAATGAGTTAAACCTTAAGCTACAAGGGCAAGGAAATACAGTCTTGACTCTGCAGCAGTGTTTAGATTTGAGTCAAAATTAAATGTCTTCATCAAAGATATTAAGACGAGCAGACTGGCACATTTTGAAAGATTACGAATGTTTTCTGATTCGTATCAGAGGCTGTGTCTTGACTATATCCCTCTTTCGACAGAGGAATGTAAATTAGACACATTGAAATTGCAAATGAAGCAAGGATTTAAATATCCTGCGCTTCATTTGCATAATCATGTCATGACGCTCTTTCAAAAAAGCACCATTTCAAAAGTAAAACCACGGTCTAGACGCAGTTCTTTTGAAAATGGCAGGCTTTTCCGAAAGATCCTGTACACCTCAAAAAATGAGGTTTACAGGCTCTTTAGAAAAAGTCTGACGTTTCTGAAAGAACCGCGTCTAGACTGCCGTTTTACTTTCGAAATGGCGCTTTTTCAAAAGAGCGCCATGACATGATTATGCAAATGAAGCGTGAGATATTTAAATCCCCGCTTCATTTGCAATTTCGACATGTCTAATTTACATCCCTCTGTCGAAAGAGGGATGTAGTCTAGACACAGCCAGAGAGAGAATCCAAACAACAGACTTGATTTGCAGCAGCATGCATTCAAGTCTCATTTTGCTGACTTTTGCAAACACAGTACTCTGTTTAATTTCATGATTCATCCACATAAAGCATCCACTGAAGAACTGGATTTGACAGTCATTCCAGGCATCTCAGCAATTTGGAAATGGAAATAGCAGATTTCAAGGACTCTGATATCTGGGTGGAAAAATGAATCAAGCTGAATTCTGATTTAGAATGTCTTGCTCGACAACGTTGAGAATTGGCAAAAATGAACAAATGGGCTGACATGAAGAAATTGGAGCACAATGATAATCTGAATCTGCAAACTTGGAAAGAACTTCCTATCACATACAACACCATGTAGAATCTCAGCTTCGCCTTACTTACAATGTTTGGCTCCACCTATATGTGTCAGCAGACTTTCTCTCATTTGAATCACATCAAAGGTATTTTGTGCTCCACATTGACAAAAGACAACCTGAATGTGTGCATGAGGCTGGATTTGACCAGTTATGATGTAAAATTCAAATAAATGTGTGAAAAGATGCAGCAGCACAAGTCCCATTAAATCAGTGGTCACCAACCAGTAGATTGGGATCTACCGATAGATCTTGGAGCCTCTGACAGGTGATCTTGACTTGTTTGGCCAGGAAGCTTTCAAGCACTGGCACTTCAGTTGCCCCTCCACCCACAGTCTTGCTGCTCCTGCCCATTGCCTTGGAGCTACGACTATGGGAGCCTCCTGCTTGCTGTGCAGAGTGTGGGAGGAAGAAGAGGGGGGCGCTGTTGTTAGGGTGTAGCTCCTCCCCCTACTTCTATACCCTATCTCCACACAGAGAGAAGGTGATGGAAGGAGCTTGGCAATGCAAATCTCTGTCACTCTCACCCACTGTGTGTGTATGTCTGTCATTCTCACAAACACACACTGTCTTTCACTCTTATCTCCTGCCCCAAAACACATGTGGAGGATTGTTGTTACTTCTTTCACTGCTTGCAGTGTATTATTTTTAGTTTTTCACTAGTCTGTGCATTTCATCATTTTCATTTCTCTCTTACGCTTAAATTTAATTCTTTGAGTAGTGAGTTCTAAAATGCCTAACCTGTCGGGGATGGAGCAATTATCCCTGTTGTAACTGCTACTACTCCTGGAAGTGGCTGGCATGTCCCTGCAGGCCCTGAGAAAGGCAGAGCAGGGGTCTCCACATGCTGTCCTTGCCTGCAGACACCACTGCTGCAGCTCCCATTGATCAGTAACGGGGAATCGTGGCCAGTAGAAGCTGTGGGCTCAGTGCCTGTAGATGAGGAGCAGCACATGGTGCCATGGAGCCATTGCTGTACATGCCAGCTTTCAGGAGTGGTGCAGAACCAGGGCAGGGGTAAGCCTGCCTTAATCCCACTGCTCCACCACCTGGAAGCCCTCTCAGTTAAATGGTACCCAGCCAGAATCTGCTTCCTGAACCAATCCCAGCCCTGAACCCCCTCCTGCACCCAACCTCCTGCCCAGATGTGAGTCCCCCTGCACCCAAACTCCTTCCCAGAGCTTGAAACCCCTCCTGGACCACACTCCCCCACTCTGAGCTAAGCCCCGAGCCCCTCCCACCCTCCAAACCTCTTGGCCCAAGACCAGAGTCTGCACTCAAACCCCCTACCCCAGCCTGGTGAAAGTGAGTGAGGATGGGGGAGGAAGGGGGATGGAGTGAGCAGGATGAGGCCTCAGAGAAGGGCTGGAGCAGGGGCAGAGCCTCAAAGAAACGGCAGGAAGGAAGTGGGGTAAGGGTATTTGGGTTTGAGGTAGATCTTACATTGCACTTAAATTGAAAAAGTAATCGTGTGGTTAAAAAGATTGGAGCCCACTGCATTAAATAAAGTCTGTGAATATAATGTTTCAATTATGCTATTACTAATCATCACATCAATTAACATGATGACATAACTTCTTTATATTGACATAAAATGCAAGAAAGCAGAACATTGGAAACTTTGCCTACAAGAAGTTATTACTTGTTGCTCTTTAAAACAGAAAATCAGGAGGCACAAATGTCTGACACCTTGTTTAACATTGCTTACACAGTAACTAACCATAGTTTCAGATTTTGAAATTAGTCCAAAACTAATGTGTTCAAAATTTAGAGCAAGACTAAAAATGATCTTATTTATGAATCTACAATATCACTGGAGTACAAGTCATTACAGAGACTACTGCAAGAGACACACCTCAGGAATGCGTATACAAAACAAAATTTATTGCTGTGCACACTGAATAGATCTACTGACAAGTCTGTAGCAGAGCAAGAGTAAGGTATACTGCAAATCTGTGCTTGACAATAAGGCTATGTCTAGACTATATCCCTCTGTCGAAAGAGAGATGTAAATGAGCCCGATCGAAAGTGCAAATGAAGCGAGGATTTAAATATCCCACACTTCATTTGCATATTCGCATCCGATCGTTGTTTCGAAAAAGGGTATTTCGAAAGTGAAACTGCAGTCTAGACGAGGTTTTTTTCAGGGAAAAAAACCCTTTTTCCAAAGAACCCGTACTCATCATTTTTTC
This sequence comes from Rafetus swinhoei, assembly GCA_019425775.1. Classification (NCBI taxonomy): domain Eukaryota; kingdom Metazoa; phylum Chordata; order Testudines; family Trionychidae; genus Rafetus; species Rafetus swinhoei. Next base: position 223,564,733 of record CM033424.1, on the reverse strand, counting down.
AGGAATATGGGTTCTTTCGAAATAGGTGGGGGTTTTTGAAAGAACCGTGTCTAGGCTGTAGTTTCATTTTTGAAATACCCTTTTTCGAAACAGCGATCGGACGCGAATATGCAAATGAAGCGTGGGATATTTAAATCCGTGCTTCATTTGCACTTTCAATCGGGCTCATTTACATCCCTCTTTCGACAGAGGGATGTAGTCTAGACAAGCCCTAAATGTTATAGTCCCTTTGCTGATATACAGTAGCAGACTTCAAATCTGGACTAGTTAGTGGTAACATACAAAATGTGATGTGGTTTAAGACAGATGAGTTCAAATTAGATCTGACTAGCCTAAATTTAGAAAGTGCTGCAGCAAATAAAGGCTGTTTAAGTGGTGTGCAGGCCAAAGTTAGACAGCATACACCTTTTTCTGCTGCTGCTGTGCATTGCAGTAAACTTAAGCTTGCAATTCTTGATCTCAAAAAAACCCCACCCTATCTTTGGAAGCCTGAGTATACATTTTGAAAATAATTTCAATTTCTTCTATTTCAGTTCCTAAAGATGAAAAACCTCAAATTCTTACTGGTGACTGAGGCAACATTATACAGTAAAACTCCAGTGGTCCAGCATCCAATGGTCCGGCACTCCTGATGGTCCGGCACCATCTGGAACCCGGAAGTGCTGGACAATTGGAGCTGCTCTGTCCCTGGCTTTCCCGATTCAGCCGCTGCTGAAACTGACCAGCGGCTGACTCCGGGAACCCCAGGGCAGAGCAGCTGGGGTGCTCTGCCCGGGCTTCCCAGAGTCAGCCGCTGGTCAGTTTCAGCAGCGGCTGAATCGGGGAAGCCTGGGGCAGAGCAGCTGGGGTGCTGCCGGGTTGGTCCTGCAGCGCCGAGGGGCGCATCCCCCCCACTCCACCCCAGACCCCTCATAGCCCCCCCCTTCCAATAGTCCGGCATATCTGATAATCCGGCACCCCCTGGGTCCTAAAGGTACCAGATTATCGGACGTTTACTGTATGCTGAATTGCTAATACGGACCTAACAGGTTAACTGGTGGCCTGGCCAGACCCATGACGCTGAGTCACCGGCTGGGGCACTCCAGCCTGGCTGAACTGGAGCAGCTTCTCAACCACAGCATGGTGCCGTAGGCCCAGCCTGGCTGAAGCAGCCCACAACCAGTGGTGCGGAGGGCCCTGCACAGTCCAAGCACACCCTGTCCTAAGGGGGCTTTGGCCCAATCTGGCTAGAGCAGCCTGCAGTGCTGCGGGCCTGGCCGAGCTGGAGCAGCCCCTTGCCCACAGAATCCCAGTTAAGCAGTAAACAGTTAAATGTAACATTTAACTGGTTAACTGATTAAATAGGATTTTACATTCTTAATTGCTAGTTAGTATGAAGCTCTCTGAAGAAACTTTTTCAGGGTCTGAGGCAGTTCAAGTTGCGAGTATTTGAGGAGATCAAGACAGGCAATTCTGCAGACAGAAACTGTAGACGGATGGATGTACTCATATTGTACCTGATGTCTTTCTTTCTACCTTGAGAAATATCTCTACTTTGCAAGAGGGCTTTAGTGAAACTAACAACAATGAAAGACAACTCTGCCTCTTAAGGATGGCAAAACTGAATAGGGGAAATATTTCTGTTTTTCTGAGAACTGGCAGCAACTACTACATATCTGGTTTCAATGCTTTAACTTCACACAGTGTTTGACTGTTTCAAAAGACTTGGTCTACTACAATGCACTTGGAGTCAGGAGGAAATGAGAGAGCCTTTACAATGGTTTCCTCTAAAATTATAATTAAGGACCATGAAATATACAAAAACTGACAGGTTTCATATATGATTAACAAAACTTTTTACCGCTAGGTCTCCATATGCCCATCTGGATCTTAGGGATGTTAGCTATTAGGTAACTGAATAATCGTGTTACCACATGTGATCTTTATGGTTACATGAGTATTCGATAGTCTCCAGGGGCAGGCTGGCAGCCAGTGTACTCCTGGCCCCACTCCGGGGGAGCCCCCGGCCACTCCACACTGCAACCTCTTTAGCAGAAGCAGAAGCGCAGGGTGGCAGGGAGAGCCGGTCCGCAAGGGGAGCCAGTTTACAACAGCTCCCCTCACGGACTGGCTGCCTGGGGTGGTAGCAGCCCCTGACCATGGGGGGGGGAGGGGGGAGGGGGTCGAAGCTCCCCACAGATAGAGGCTGCTTCATGGGATGCGAAGCAGCCACTGTCCATGGGGAGCTCAGACCCTACACGGACAGGGGCTGCTACCATGAAGCATCCTCTGCCTGCGGCAGGCTCAGGCTTGCCGCAAACGGAGGCGGTTCTGGTAAATGTAAAGCAGCCGCTGTCCGTGGAGAGCTCGGACCTACCATGGACAAGGGCTGCTACCGTGAAGCAGCCTCTGCCCGCGGGGAGCTCAGACTTCCCACAGACAGGTGCTGCTTTGAGGCAGCCTCCTCTGCCCTCCCTTCCCCCTCCGCTTCTGCCTCTAATAGAGGCAGCAGCATATGGGGGGGACGGAGGCAGCACCCTGGAGCGGGTGCTGGGGGGAGCCAGCTTTTAAGATGGCTCCCCCAAGCACCAGCTCCTTCCTGCTCTCCCAGGCAGCAACAGGGGGAAATCTGAGTAGGCGACAAGATGAACCAATAAGTCTAGGCTTATCAGTTACTCGTCTAATCAGTTAACATCCCTGCTGGATATAAGCTCTTATCCTTTAGCATTATAGGTTGAACCTCTTTAGTCTAGCACCCTTGGGACCTGACTGGTGCCAAACCAGACAATTTGCCAAACCACAGGAAGTCAATATTGTAGTGAGTAGGGTGCTATCCAACTGCTAACTCCCTGGATCTCACTCATCCTGAATAAACAGAGTTAAGAGGTGAAGAACTATTGTTCCTCCCAACTATCCAGAAAAACCTTTTGGTAGGTGATGATCAACAGAATCTAGTTCCATGCATAATGATTTTTAAACCAATTTGGAACAAATAGAAAAACTTAATGTTAACAAATCACCGGGACCGGATGGCATTCATCCAAGGGTTCTAAAAGAACTCAAATGGGAAATTGCTGAACTATTATCTGTGGTTTGTAACCTATCCTTTAAATCGGCTTCCGTACCTAATGACTGGAAGGTAGCTAATGTGACACCAATATTTAAAAAGGGCTCCAGAGGCGATCCTGGCAATTACAGACTGGTAAGTCTAACTTCAGTACCGGGCAAATTAGTCGAAACAATAGTAAAGAATAAAATTGTGAGGCACGTAGAAGAACATAATTTGTTGGACAAAAGTCAACATGGTTTCTGTAAAGGGAAATCATGTCTTACTAATCTATTAGAGTTCTTTGAAGGGTTAACAAACATGCGGACAAGGGGATCCAGTAGATATAGTATACTTAGATTTCCAGAAAGCCTTTGACAAGGTCCCTCACAAAGGCTCTTGTGTAAATTACATTGTCATGGGATAAGAGGAAGGTCCTTTCATGGATTGAGAACTGGTTAAAGACAGGAAACAAAGGGTAGGAATAAATGGTAAATTTTCAGAATAGAGAGGGGTAACTAGTGGTGTCCCCCAAGGGTCAGTCCTGGGACCAATCCTTTTCAACTTATTCATAAATGATCTGGAGAAAGGGGTAAGCAGTAAGGTTGTAAAGTTTGCGGATGATACTAAACTGTTTAAGATAGTCAAGACAGAAGGAGACTGTGAAGAACTTCAAAAAGATCTCACCAAACTGAGTGATTGGGCAACAAAATGGCAAATGAAATTTAATGTGGATAAGTGTAAAGTAATGCACATCGGGAAAAATAACCCCAATTATACGTACAGTATGATGGGGGCTAATTTGGCTATGACGAATCAGGAAAGAGATCTTGGAGTTATCGTGGATAGTTCTCTGAAAACGTCCACGCAGTGTGCAGCGGCGGTCAAAAAGGCAAATAGGATGTTAGGAATTATTAAGAAAGGGATAGAAAATAAGACACAGAATATCTTACTGCCCCTGTATAAAACTATGGTACGCCCACATCTTGACTATTGTGTACAGATGTGGTCTCCTCACCTCAAAAAAGATATTTTGGCCTTAGAAAGGGTTCAGAAAAGGGCAACTAAAATGATTAGGGGTTTGGAACGGGTCCCATAGGAAGAGAGGTTAAAGTGACTGGGACTTTTCAGTTTAGAAAAGAGGAGACTGAGGGGGGATATGACAGAGGTATATAAAATCGTGAGTGGTGTCGAGAGGATGAATAAAGAAAAGCTATTTATTAGTTCCCATAATAGAAGAACTAGAGGACACCAAATGAAGTTAATGGGTAACAGGTTTAAAACTAATAAAAGAAAGTTCTTCTTCACACAGCGCGTAGTCAACCTGTGGAACTCCTTGCCAGAGGAGGCTGTGAAGGCTAGGACTATAACAGAGTTTAAAGAGAAACTAGATAATTTCATGGAGGTTAGGTCCATAAAAGGCTATTAGTCAGGGGATAGAAATGGTGTCCCTGGCCTCTGTTTGTCAGAGGCTGGAGAAGGATGGCAGGAGACAAATGGCTTGATCATTGTCTTCAGTCCACCCCCTCTGGGGTACCTGGTGCTGGCCACTGTCAGCAGACAGGCTACTGGGCTAGATGGACCTTTGGTCTGACCCAGTATGGACATTCTTATGTTCTTATGTTCAATGGCAGTGTATATATACAGTGACTAGTAAATACAACTAGTCTTTCTCCTGGTACTATTTGGAGTTTTTGCATTCTGTAAGGCTCATGGTACAAGAACTGCAGAATTAATAGCTTATATCTTTGTTGATCCTAAGTGGACAGAAAGTCCCAAGGAGGTGTTGAGGAAGTGAGAAATCTACAAGTGACCTAACAATTTTATAGAGGGGATCTGTTACAGTGCATTCAGTGATAAATTCAGTGCATTTGTCTTCTACTTTCAAGAATAGCATTTTGGATTTGCTCCTACATCCACTGAAGTTAATGATGAAATGCTCAAGATCTGATCTATTCTAGGGGACAAAATCCACCTAAGACATGCAACTCCAGCTACGTGAATAGCGTAGCTGGAGTCAATGTCGCTTAGGTCGAATTTCCACAGCGACCGCACTGCAGGTGATCAACAGGAGAAACTCTCCTGTACACTTCCCTTTACTCCTCGCAACCCACTGGAATACCAGAGTTGACGGGGGCCAATCAGCGGTTGATTTAGTCAGTCCTTAATAGATCCACTAAATAGAAACCTGGGAGATCAATCTCCACGCCATTGCTCTCCCAGTAAGGGGAAACAAGCCCCCAGGGTCTTCCATTGTACATAATCAGGTCATTAACGAGCCACCACAGATATACACATACCAATGTAGTAACTGGAAAAGACAATTACTTATTCTGTACTAGTAGTCTTCAAGATGTGTTCCTCATGTTCATTCAACATAGGCATGTGTGCCTGCCACATGCACTGCTGCTGGAAGCTTTTCCATTAGCAGTACCCGTATGGGCCGGGGCTCCCAGCATCTCCTGGAGTGGTGCATTCATGCGGCACTATATAGGGTACCCCTGGCCTCTCCCACCTCTGTTCCTTCTTGTCAGAACCCCGACACATGGGAGGAGAGTGAGAGGTTGAATGACATGAGCAACACATCTCCAACTCCAGTTACAGAACAGGTAACTGCCTTTTCTTCTTCGAGGACTTGCTCATGTCCATTCAACATAGGTGACTGTAAGCAGTGTCTGCGGAGGTCGGTAGGAGATATGGAAATGCAGACTGCCAAATGCAGCAGCATCCCTGGCCTTCTGCATAATGACATAATGAAACATGAACATATGTACAGATGACCACATCACCGCTCGGCAAAAGTCCTGGATCAGGACATGCAAAAGGTAAGTGTGTGAGGAAGCCTGAGTTCTGGTAGAGTGGGCCCTGATCAGCTTTGGCAGTTGGGCCCCCGCCAACTCATAGCATATGTGTATGCAGGAAGTGATCCATTTAGACAGTTAGTAGGAGGAAATCAGGGAATCCCTCCCACGCTCCACATAGGCCACAAGACCTGCTAAAGGCCTGTGTCCTCTCCAGGTAAAAGGTCAGCTCCTGGCACACATCCAGTGTATAGAGGCACCTCTCGTCATTGGTAGCACAAGGTTTGGGGTAGAAGACCAACAGAAAAATGTCTTCATCTGCATGGAAGGCAGAGACCACCTTAGGAAGGAAGGTCGGATGAGACTGCAGTTAGACCTTATTCTTGAAGAACCGGGTATAGAGAGTATCAGAGGGGTAGCCGTGTTAGTCTGAATCTGCAAAAGCAGCGAAGAGTCCTGTGGCATCTTATAGACTAACCGAAGTGTTGGAGCATAAGCTTTCGTGGGCAAAGTCGCAGAGTTCAGCCACCAGTTGTGCTGTGGCATCATCAGGGATACTGTTCCTGACAGCTTGTATTCCATCTGCACGTGGGATGTTTGTGTAGAGAGCCTCTACATCCATGGTGGCTAGGATGGTGTTTTCTGGAAGATCACCAATGCATTGTAGTTTTCTCAGGAAATCAGTAGTGTCACGGAGGTAACTGGGAGTGCTGGTGGCGTAGGGTCTGAGTAGAGAGTCCACATAGCCAGACAGTCCTTCAGTGAGAGTGCAAATGCCCGAGATGATGGGGCATCCGGGATTTCCAGGTTTGTGGATCTTGGGTAATAGATAGAACAACTCTGGTCGGGGCTCTAAGGGTGTGTCGATTTGTTCCTGTGCTTGTGTAGGGAGTGTCCTGAGCAGATGGTGCAGTTTCTTAGTGTATTCCTTAGTGGGATCCGAGGAAAGAGGCCTGTAGAATTTGGTATTGGAGAGTTGTCTGGCAGCCTCCTTTAGGTAGTCAGGCCTGTTCATGATGACAACAGCACCTCCTTTGTCAGCCTCTTTGATTATAATGTCAGAGTTGTTCCGGAGGCTTTGCCCACGAACGCTTATGCTCCAACACTTCGGTTAGTCTATAAGGTGCCACAGGACTCCTCGCCGGGTATAGAGAGGTCCCGATGTCAGGGTTCAGAGCTCCCACACACGTCTAAGCCAATGTGATGGCAATCAGGAAGGCTAACTTGAAGGAGAGCAGCAACAAGGGACACGTGGCCAGGGGCTCGAACAGAGGTCCCATTAGTCGTGCCAAGACCAGGTTCAGATCCCACTGTGGGAGCAGGTATCTGGTCTCAGGGTATAGTCATTCCAGGCCTCTCAGGAACCAGGACGTGACATCATGGGAGAATACAAAATGGCCTTGCATGGGCAGATGAAATATGGAAATGGCTGCCAGGTAGACTCTAATGGTGGACAAAGCAAGGCCCTTCTGCTTTAGATGGAGCACATAGTCCAGCATTTCCTGAAGGGAGGCTTCAGATAGGATGACCTGCCACTGCTGTGCCTATACCAACAAACGGGTCCACTTGGCAGCATAGGTAGACTGCGTCGAGAGCTTTCAACTCTCAAGGAGAACCCTCTGAACGTCATCCAAACAAGCCAGCTCCTGAGGGTTCAACCATGGATGAACCATGCTGTGAGGTAGAGCGAGCTGAGGTTCGGGTGGAACAGATGCCCTTGATCCTGGGACAGCAAGTCCAGTCTCAGTAGTAACCACTTGGGTGCACAGGACACTAGGTTAATTAGTGCCCTGAAACAGTGCTGGCGAGGCCAGGTTGGAACTATGAGGATCATCGTTGCCTTGTCCCTTTTGACTTTCTGCAGAACCTTGTTGATGAGGGGAAATGGAGAGAAGGCACAGAGAAGACGCCCCGACCAGAAGTATAGGATCCAGAAGGGAGCCCTGTTCAAGGCTGAACTGGGAGCAGAACTGCCTGCATTTTGCATTTTCTTTCATTGCAAAGAGGTCCACTAGGGGACAGTCCCAGTTGTGGAAGAGGGAGGTGATCACCTTTGGGTGTAGAGCCCACTCATGGTGAGAGGAGAACTCTCTGCTGAGATGATCTGTGATTGCATTCGATACCCCTGGGAGATGACGGGCCTCTAGCACAATGCTGTGCAAGAGCCTCATAGTTTCAACCCAGAGCCTCATAGTTTCCCTGCAGAGCTCCAGGGAGCAGGCCGCCTTGCCTGTTTATGTAGTACTTGGTGATGGTGGTGTCTGTGAGGATGTACACCACCCTGCCCACAAGCTGGGCATTTCTGATCACCCTGAGCTCTTTCATATTTGTGTGGAGAGAACTCTCTTTTACGGATGACACACCCTGAGTGTGAAGGGTCCTCATGTCGGCCCCCCCCAACTGCAGTCCGGATCTTTAATCGTAACAGTCCTTTGATGAGCCAGTCATTCAGGTAAGGGCACACCTGTACCCCGATGCCTCAGGTATGCTACAAACACCGACATACACTTGATGAAAATCCTGGGGGGCCGTAGACAGGCCAAAGGGCTATGCTTATGTGCATGCTTCCTTATCTCCCAACTACGCTCCAGCACGAGGTCCATAGTGGTGATACCATGGCTATAACCCTTGGACTCCATAGTTAGAGGTGCACTCCTGGAAGCCTCACGCCAATGTACGGGGGGGGGGAGGGTGCCCGGTCAAGATGTGAATGAGGTCTCATGGCAACTTCCATGAGGTGCTTCCTGAGGCAGAGAGCTTAGCCTTCTCAGGTATGGCTTGTCAAGGATTGGCAGATAAAACCTAACGTAATATTATGGGCTTCTCCCAAGCAGTACAAACAGTGTTGATATTCCTCACTTCCTTTGATGTCCAGCCATCAATTTGATCTCAATATGACCAAAAGTGAACTTGTTAACATTAACACTTCCAGTTTTTCCTCTCACTCCACTCCAGTTATCCAGGCCCATAACCTGGATAACCACTTTGAGTCTCAAATAGCCACAGTTATGTCTAAATATTGCCCTCAACCTAGATCCAGACTTTCTATCCTGTTCACATTACCAAAAAACTCTTTTCTAGACCATCATCAATTTAATGTTTCAATACTTTAAAAGCTCCTGAAGAATGCAACAAAACCAGACTCCAAAAAGTGAGGGTCTGAGAGGTAATTCCAAATTGGAAAGTCTTAGCAAGACTGTAAAGGGGAATTATACCACATCAAGTTAAGATCTGAAGTAACATACCAGTCTAACAGAACTCCGCAGGCTGTCCAAAACTAAAGCATTAATATCGAAGTAATATTAAGCTGCCCACAATAAATTCAAAATGTATTAACATTGTCAGAGTGTCGTGGTTGTTTGCTTAACAAGGAAGCAAAATTATGTATCTCCACATGTTAGAATAGTAGTACAAACTGTTGAGAATGTAAGTAGCCATCACCATTATATCACTATGAATGAAGCATAGAAGGCTTGAAAAATTAGTATAAAACAAAAGTCTCAGAACTGGAATAATGCTATTATCTCTCTCACACATACACACACATGGCCTGAAGAACTATTGACCTATCAGGCTCCTGCAGGCAATCTACAAAGTTTTCATTAAGGTATTAAACAACTGACTTACCGCAGCCCTAGATTTCATAAAATCAATAAAATATGCAGAACTTCAATCAGAATTTTCCACAAAAGACTATCTTTTGTGATAAAACAAACCTCTGGAGAAGATACTACTACAACTTACCATCACATATGGTATTCATCAACAATGAGATTACTTGTGAGTTACAACAGAAAGTTAAGACAATAAGATGTTAACATGTTAAAGATCACGTTTAACAGACATACAAAAGAATACACCTGGAGACCAGCATTTCACTGAACAATAAGAATATATTTTAATAAATCTATCTTGTGCTGTTTCTCGGATTACTTACAGTAGCCTAAATTGTAAAACAGATTTGGTTTTTTACATTTCTTTTGCTAGCATTTACTAACTACTAAACATTCTATCATAATAGATGGAATGCCAAGTATATTTTTACTTATAAGACTGGGTTTAAAATACAACTAAGTGAAATATTTTCTAATAAGAATTTGTTTTGTCATCAAAACATACCTGATTCTGATTTCACGAGCCTGTAGTAAATGTTCTTAATGTTGACAAAAGTTAATTCAAAACTTCAATTGTGATTGGCTTAACTAACTTTAGTCAAATCTGTCCCATGATATCAGTTCTGTTCCTCTAATTGGCTGAGACTACTAACTCATGTAAATCAAGGTAGATATGCAATGGATTTCTCTTATTTATCAACTGTAGAGAGACAAGGCAAGGAGGAATGTGATGACAGGGGGAAGGAAAAGCCAATTGTTGATAATGCAGAAGAGGAGGTACTCACATTAATTTTCTTTGTCATCAGTGACAGGGTGGCCACCTAAAGAATACAGACCTCTGGCTACACTTTGGCAGAACGTACCTGTGTCTTCTGCTGAGCAGCCAGAGACCCCAGTAATCCAAAATGTGATAAACAGTAATTCAGTGTTGCATCATGCAGAGTGATAGCAGCCACAGAGAGACAGAAGACCATTTTCATATAGGCCACTACCTGTTCATACTCAGCATAATGATCTGGCTGATGCAAAACACGTTTTTTTTCTTCAGTGCATCAGATCCACTAAGAGTATAATGACTCCTCCCCTCAGCTTGGACTTCTGTTTTGTCTACATCATGGACTGGGTGATCTTGGAGGCCCAGGATCTGTAAAGATCTCTGTGCTACTTCTAGAGTTGAATTCCCTAGCTGTTTTAAGCCATGTCTCCACTAAACAGAGGATCGACACTACAGAAGTCAATAAAACGTTCGATTTAGTGGGTCTAATAAGGATCCCTTAAATCAAAATGCTAAGAGCATCCCCATCAACTTCGGAACTCCTTGCAGTCGTGGGGAGTAAGGGAAGTTGATGGGGCCACCCAAGAAATTCGGCTTAAAGTAAGTCGATTCCAGATACATTATTTACATAAATGGAGTTGCGTATCTTAAGCCAACCTTCCGATTTAGATTAGACCTGCCCTTACTCTCCATCTCATGTTTTTTCTGAATGTATGTTATAATTGTAGACTGTTTATATGTTGCTTTATCCTTCCAGTGTTCATTCCACAATATACAACTGCCAACGACAGCTGCCACGGTTAATTTTTTCTCAATGGGTGCTGTTTGAATGCTGAATTCTTGGGAAAAATCAGACTGACATTACTTCTGAATTACATATTTTAAGCTATTATGGCAGAAAAGCATAGACAAGATAAAATTTAAATCTCTTGTTACTTACTTTACCAACAACAAGATAAGAGAAGGTTACTCGCCTTGTGCAGTAACTGATGTTTTTCGAGATGGATGGCCCTGTGGGGGCTCCACCTTAAGTGTCTGAGTGCCGCCACACTTCTAGTTGGAGAATTATAATACGAGTGCCCTCGGTAGGCTGTGCACACACGGAGCAGCCGGCACATGCCATTTGGAGCAGCTACTCCGCGTGTGCAGCCAACCATCCCTTCAGTTCCTTCTCTGCCCCAGAATGATACACTCTGAAGCAGAGGAAGGGTGGGTAGTAGAACACCAACAGGGACAACTATCTCGAAGAACATCAGTTACTGCATACAGTGAGTAACCTTCCCTTCTTCTTTGAGGAGTGTCGCCATGGGTGTTCTATCTTAGGTGATTATGAAGCAGTAGTCATACTCAGTGGAGGGAGCTTAGGTAAGCTTGGATTAACCATAGATAGTACAGTGTGTATTAACTGTTTATCGGAAGCTGAGTAGGTCTCTATGCCGTAATGCTTAGTAAAAGTGTGTTTTGACACCCAGGTTGTAGCCTCACAGATACAATTTATAGGTACAGTTTCAAGGACAGCGGTGGATGCTATCATTGCCCTGGTTGAATGAGAACTTATCACTGCCGGGGGCTCCTGACAGAAAATGCTATATGCTATACATATGCATCCGGAAATCCATTTGAACAGTCTTTGTTTCAAAATGGACATACCCTGAGACTTTTCTGTGGATGAAACAATGTCTCTGCCTTCTGGAAGGGTCTTGTCTTTTGTAAGTAAAAGGCAATTGCCCTGCAGACATCCAAAGTATGTAAGGCGGGCATCCCTGTTGCTTTTATGAGGTTTGGGAAAGAAAATGGGTAAGTATATAGGTTCGTGGCAATGGAGAGAGGTAGGTACTTTTGGGGAAAATTTGGGATGTGGGCAGAAGACAACCTTATCTTTGTGGAAGATGGTATATGGAGGGTCCTGAGGGCCCCAAAGTTTACCTGTGTGGTAGGGTGTTGCAAACACATGGTAATCTTCAGCAGGAGGATAGGATGCTGTAATGACAGAAAGGTGCGCCCTTACGGAGCTAAGGTAATGAAGTATTTGTGGGAGATCATCTGATGTGGGTGAAATATGCTGGTTGTCACACCATAGGGTAAACCTGCCATTTATGTAAGTACGCTTTTCTTGTCAATGGCCTCCAACAGTTGAGTATGATGTCGTGCACTCGTGCGGAGCATACTGCTTCAAGTGGAGTTAACCAGCAAGGAACCAAACCGGAGCTGTAAGGTCTCGACAGTGGGGTGATGCAGTCCTCCGTCGTTGTAAGTGACAAGGCAAGGAACAGATGGAAAGCAGTAAGGAGGCACCATCGTCACGTGAAGGAGGTGAGGAAACCAGGTCTATCTGGGCCAACTGGGTGCAATTAGAATGAACCTTGCTTTGTCCTGTTTTATTTTTAGGATTACTTGTTGTAGGAATGGAAAGGGTGGGAATGCATCCCACTTTATTGTGAATGCAACCCCCAGAGATTGAGGCCCAAGTCCTGACCTGGAGCAATAGTGTGGGCATTTGGTGTTCGAACAGTTTGCAAACAGATCTATAGTGGGGTACTCCCAGCATTTTAATACTGGAACTAGTATGCTGGGGTTGAGTTTCCACTCGTATTTCTGGGCAAAATGTCTGCTGAGGTTGTCTGCAACAACATTGTCTTTGCCTTGGAGAAAAGTTGCTATTAGGTGAATGTTGTGCAGAATGCACCATTCCCATAGCTAAACCACTTCCGGGCACAGCGGCTAAGACCAGGCTCCACCCTGAGAGTTTATGTAAAACTCTGTTGTAAGGTTGTCCGTCAATATCTGCACTGTTTTGTTTTGGATCAATGGGAAAAAGTGTATACATGCATTGTGGACTGCTCTGAGTTCCAAGAGGTCAATGTGTAGTCTGGTCTCCTTTTGTGACCATCATGTTTGGACAGAGTGATGGTTGACATGGGCTCCCCAACCTATTAAAGATGCCTCTGTAGTGATCTTCAAAGATGGGAGTACTAGATGAAAGAGCACTCTTCTGCCAGAGTTATCCTGGATCATCCACCAAGAGAGGAACCTCTTTCATCTTGGAGGGCATGGAGAACTGTTTGTTCATATGGTGGGCATGTGGTCTGTATACTATGCGTACCCAAGCCTGTAATGGTCTCATGCAGAGATGTGCCTGTGGGACCTCAAAAGTGGCTGCCACCATATGCCCTACAAGCTGAAGGCAATGTTTTGTTGTAACTTATGGGCTGGTCTGTACTAGGGAAATCAAATCTACGATGGTTGTAAATCTCTGCAGCGGAAGTGATGCTGTCGCTGTTATGCAATCCAAGTAAGTGCCTATGCACTCTAAGCGCTGAGTAGGAATCAGAGTGAATTTTTGGAGATTTAACTGAAGACCTAGTTTGATGAATAAGGCTCTGGTGATGGTGACTGCCTGAACTGTCTTGCAGTAGGTAGGTCCTTTTAGTAGGCAATCATCCCGGTATGGAAAGATGGCAATTCCCATTCTGCGTAGAAATGCTGCCACTACTTCTAGGACTTTGGAGAAGACTTGTGGGGTTTTAGAGAGACCGAATGGGTGTACTCTGTATTGGAAGTAATCATCATGGATAGCAAATAGAAAGTAATATCTGTGTGCAGGGTGCATAGAAGTATAAATCCTGTAGGTCAAGGGTAGACAGCCAGTCACCTCTCTCAAGGACTGGGATTATGGTGGTTAGTCACTGTTTTGAAACGCTACATGAATGAACTAGCTAAGGTTGTGAATGAACTAGCTGAAGTCGAGTATGAGCCTCCATTCACCTGTTTTCTTGGTTGTAAAAAAAATGTGGGAGTAGAACCCTATGCTGCTGGGGTACATATTCTATTGCTCCCAATTGCAGAAGGTGGTTCAGTTCCTGCATGAGAGCAACTTTGTGAGAGGGGTTCCTGAAGAGGAATGGGTGGGGCGTTTGGTGGCGATGGGGTAAACGAAATCAGTATACAGTAACTAGCACCCATCTGCCGGTGGTGATGTTGTTCCACACTTGAGAAAAGGAGGCTAGTCTGCTCCCAAATGGTATGGGCAAGCTTAGATGTTGCCTTGGAGAAACCAGAGCTGTCTGACCCTTGACCAAACCTTCAAAAGGTTTGACATGAAGTTGAGGGTTGAGAGGTTGATGACAGGTCAGCTGTTGTCTGCGTCTATTCTGATGCTGTCAGTGCTTGTTATCATAATGCCTCTGCAGCTATGTGAATGGAGTTGATTTGTATCTCTGGCTGAAAAATTTGCCTTGCTTCATAGAATCATAGAACCATAGAGCTGGAAGAGACCTCAGAAGGTCATCAAGTCCAACCCCCTGCTCTAGGCAGGACCAATCCCAACTAAATCAACCCAGCCAGGGCTTGGTCAAGCCGAGACTTAAACACCTCCAGGGATGGAGATTCCACTACTTCCCTAGGTAACCCATTCCAGTGCTTCACTACCCTCCTAGTGAAATAGTTTTTCCTAATATCCAACCTGGACCTCTCCCACCACAACTTGAGACCATTGCTCCTTGTTCTGCCATCTGTCACTACTGAGAACAGCCTCTCTCCATCCTCTTTGGAACCTCCCTTCAGGAAGTTGAAGGCTGCTATCAAATCCCCCCTCACTCTTCGCTTCTGCAGACTAAACAGACCCAACTCCCTCAGCCTCTCCTCATAAGTCATATGCTCCAGCCCCCTAATCATTTTGGTTGCCCTCCGCTGGACCCTCTCCAATGCGTCCACATCCTTTTTGTAGTGGGGGGCCCAGAACTGGACACAATACTCCAGATGTGGCCTCACCAGAGCCGAATAAAGGGGAATAATGACATCTCTGGATCTGCTGGCAATGCTCCTCCTAATGCACCCTAATATGCCATTAGCCTTCTTGGCTACAAGGGCACACTGTTGACTCATATCCAGCTTCTCATCCACTGTAACCCGCAGGTCCTTTTCTACAGAACTACTACTTAATTGGTTGGTCCCCAGCTTGTAACTGTGCTTGGGATTCTTCCGTCCCAAGTGCAGGACTCTGCACTTGTCCTTGTTGAACCTCATCAGATTTCTTGTGGCCCAATCCTCCAATTTGTCTAAGTCACTCTGGACCCTATCTCTGCCCTCAAGCGTATCTACCTCTCCCCCTAGCTTAGTGTCATCCGCAAACTTGCTGAGGGTGCAATCCATCCCCTCATCCAGGTCATTAATAAAGATATTGAACAAAACCGGTCCTAGAACCGAACCTTGGGGTACTCCGCTAGAAACCGACCGCCAACCTGAAATCGAGCCGTTGATCACTACAAGCGGGGCCCAGCCTTCTAGCCATTTTTCTATCCATCTTACTGTCCATTTATCCAATCTGCATTCCCTTAACTTGTTGGCAAGAATACTGTGGGAGACCGTATCAAAGCCTTGCTAAAGTCAAGGTATATCACATCCACTGACTTTCCCATGTCCACAGAGCCAGTTACCTCATCATAGAAGCTGATCAGATTGGTCAGGCACGACTTGCCCTTTGTGAATCCATGCTGACTATTCCTAATCACTTTCCTCTCTTCCAAGTGCCTCAAAATGGATTCCTTAAGGATCCCTTCCATGATTTTTCCAGGAACCGAGGTAAGACTGACCGGCCTATAGTTCCCTGGATCGTCCTTCTTCCCTTTTTTGAAGATGGGCTTCCTTCTTGTCACAGGTATGTAGATGCCTAGAGTTTTAAGAGTGGACCAGGAAGTCCTTCAGAACATGGAGGGAAGCATCAGTGGATTCGGCAAAAACCTTTGACCTTTCAAGGGCAAATCTTCCACCATAGCGTGGATATCACTGGGAAACCTGGACAGTTGTAGCCAAGATGCCTGATGCATGACAACTGCAACAGAAATGGAAAGAGCTGCTGTGTTGGCTGAATTGAGCATGGCTTGTAGAGCGGTGCAAGAGATGGGTGTATTTTGCCAGAAGCTCAGTATAATTAGCAATGCATACTTGTAGAGTAGCTGAGGAGTATGTCTTTTTCTACTGAAGAGATCTACCCTCTTCAATCTCTGGTGTAAGGTGTTGTTCATGTGCCTTGTTGTCTGCCCCTCTGGTTCACAGAGTCTACAACTAATGAATTCAGAGTAGGTGGGAAAATAAAAAGTCCACCCCTTGTGGAGCCACGTAGTACTTTTTGTCCAATCTCTTATAGCAGTGTTTCTCAATCAGTGGTACAAGTGCCCTTTGGGGGGTACTTATAATTTTTTTTAAAGGGGTACTTTATAAAAAAAGGTTGAGAAACAGTGTCTTACAGGACAGAGGTATAGTGTCTGGGGTTTGCCATATAGTTTTTTGCTGGGTCCATGAGTGCAGAGTTCATGGTTTGAGCTACCTTGGCATGGGGAGAGACATGAAGAATATCTGTTAACCTACACTGGTTCCCCAGTAGGTTTACCAGTAGTATTTCTAGGGAGTCTGCCACTCTTTTGCACAACTCCTGCAAGGACTTAAAATCGTCCCCTGTAGCAGGAAGTGGAGGCATGATAGTATTGTTGGGTGAGGAGCAGGATATGTGTGTCGGTGGAGGACATTCAGCTCTCTGTTCCTCCTCTACTATATCAGGGTCCTCCTCTTCTTCAGCCATAAATTGATTAGGCAACTGTATGGTAGCTGTTCAGTACCTAGGTGTCGGAAATGTTTATGGGCATGTTTTGGGCTGTATATAGTACAACTGTCCCAATAGGGTCACTTGGGTAGCAATGGTGAGGGTAGCCACTGCAAAAGCTTTTGAGTTAGCCTTTGGGTATGCATGCCAAGGGGTTCCTCCTTCCTCATCACTAGAGAGCAGAGGAGCTGATCCCACTGATGCAGTTGACAGGCTGAAGCGGGATGTATTCCGTGTATCGTTGGTGCCAAACATAGGTGTTCCTGGAACCGAGGTGACTAGCAGATCTGCATTGGTCATGAAAGCTTGCAGTACCAGGATGCTCAGTGCAGATGTCAGTACTGAGGGGAGTTGTGTCATTGAGCTCTGTGCTGGTGATGAAGGGACTTTGGCTGGTGCTAATGTAGCTGTCTTGGACTTAGGTTAGGCTGGTGCCTCAGAGCTGGTCCACAACCTGTCCTTTGTACCTTGGGCCATCTTGGTGCTGGACTTGCCCGGTGCCTTGCGTGGAGCACCCACAGGGACACTCCTCGAAGAACAATCAAAGTATTGTATAAAAACAAAAAAGCTTGATGCATTTTGCACATCACCAAAGTTTGAATACCTGAACAAAATTACATCTATATGTAAAACTGATTTAAACTACAGTTAATATCTTGAACTTGCAGAAAAAATTAGTGAACCAGCAAAAGGATGTTAAAAAATTATCACTAGTGAAATCATACAAAAAACCCAACACATCAAAATTTTGCATGACACAGAAAATAAAGAAAGCATGAAACACATTAGGATTCTTGAAGTTCCCAAGGACAATGAAATGGAGAACTTTAACTTCTAACTATGCCTAACAACTACTCAACACTAACTACTACAGGTGAGACCTGAGCAGATCCAAACCATGGAGTTTGCTGACCAGGGGAAGTCCAGACTCCACTCCCAGCTGTCTGCCCTACTCCTGGGTGCCAGCCCCAGCCGATGGGCTCTGCTGTTGGTGATGCTGCGCTCCCCACCACTGGTCCCACTGTTTCCGGCTTCATTTGGATAGTCTGTTGACTAGTTGATTCCCCACCTCCACACAGACACCCCCTCCCACCCCCCGCTTCTATGAGATAGAGGCAACAAAGAGGGGGGAAGGGTACTTCAAAGCTGAAGTGCTGCACAGCTGAGCCAGGGATCAGCTGTGCGGCACTGCCGCTTTGAAACCCTAAGGCAGCGTTTTAAAGGGGCAGCCGCTGCACAGCTGAGCGGCACTGCCCCTTTAAAACGCCAAAACACCATGGAGCCCGGGGTCAGCTGGGGACTCCCCAGCTTACCCTGGGTTCTGGGGAAATGCCGTGTGGAACCAGGGCCAGCTGGGGACTCCCCAGCAGACTCCGGGTTCCACACAGCATTTCCCCACAACCCGGAGTCCCCAGCTGACCCCGGGTTCTGGGGAAATGCCGTGCGGAACCCGGGATCAGTTGAGGAGTCCCTAGCTGACCCTGGACTACGCGGCTGCCGCTTTGAAATGAGGAGGTGGCGTTTCAAAGGGGTAGCCATGGAACCTGGAGTCATCAGGGGACTTTGAGTCCCCCATTGACCCCAGGCTCCATGGCTTTGAAATGCACAAGAACCCCCACTGGGAACTCTTGTACATTTCAAAGCAGGCACCCGCATGCAGCCCAGAGTCAGCGAGACTTCCCGCTGGCCCCGGGCTGTACGTGGAGTTCTGCATTCCTCCTTTGAAATGTACAAGAGCCCCAGCGGAAGTGCCTATCGACTAGTCAATTAAACACATTTTAACATCCCTACTCCAGACACCTGCGGCCACTGCCTCCAACCACTTGCTGGGGCTGTGCTCCCTGCTATGCCAGCCTGGACTACACTCTCAGCTGCCAGCCTCGGCTCTATTCCCTGCCACCCCACCAGCCTTTGAACCTGGCCAGCCGGGGTTTTTTGGTCCAGCAATATCTGTGGCCCTGCCAGACCATGGATGTTACCAAACCAGAGAGTCCTGAATTTTTGAGGTTCAACCTATATAAGCAAACTATTTACAAGACCCTAAGGCACGAACTCAGAAGAGACAAAAACTGTTAGCCCTTGCTAGGCAAGGAAAAGGCAGCTCCAACTAACCACCAATGGTGGTAAGAAGATCCTAAGAGGACACAGGGTCAGTGGTGCCTAATACAGGGATGCACAAGCATGGCACTCAAAAGGACACCACAGCTTATGCTATGGACACTGCTAAAGCAAAAATCACTGACCACTATGCATGTGGGCACACGCACATCTAGAATGGAATCATCATTAGCAAGAACTCAAAAAAACCTAAAACTTTTAACTGTACCTCCCACACCCCAGCCAGCGTAAGCTTGTTACCTGAAATATATTTTATGTTACTTGGTCCAGAACAGTCTATTTGTTTCTAAGCAATACTGCTTTTTCCATATGCTTTTACTCAACAAGAGAAACAAAAAAACAGTGTGTACTTTTTCTAGTATATGACCCACATTTAAAACAAGGCTGTTAATTAGCCCTGGCCTTTGGACTGTAGTTTAACCAAAAAGTGATAGAGGAAAATCTCTGTCTTAAGATATTTATGAGGGTAGATACAAGTTAAATGTAACCTGAAAGCAAAGGGTTTGCAGAAATTCATCAACCTTCTTTGAAAACCCACTCCCCCAAAAGTTGAAAGGTTAATAGCTGTACTTATATAATTAGTACTGCTTTTTTAAAATAGTTGAGACTCTAACTTTCTCAGAATCTGAGCCCCATGCTTAATTTTCCTATGTCAGTGACATCACAACCACAACATACAAAAATGCTGGTTATGCTACTCAATTTTTATATAGTTCTACAAAATGTCCATTATACTTCAAGGACTACAATCTAGGGCCATGATCCTGCAATGAACACTGTATGCTCAAGGCATTCAAGATGGCATGGAGTTCACTGTGGTACTGAGGTCTAATTAAGAAAACAGCAACAGGAAAAGATGGCAAGAATTAGGGGAAAGAAAATATGAGAATAAAATTATTTAGGAAAGTAATGTAAACGTCTTGCACACATCTTTTCATCTTAACGTTAAAGATAAGTAAGTAGCATTGGTAGATCTAGTCCACTACACCAACAGTCTTCTTCATAAATCCCTAAAATTTGTCAAAATATTTCTATTCTGTGTTAGAATTTCTTATGCTTAGACTCAGAACAAAGGATGTTTTTTAAAAAGTTTCAACAATATCAGTTTTGTCATCTGTAAGTCAAAGCATTAAAAAGATGTCCTTAAAAATAAAAAATTGTATTTTATGTTTGGATAATTACTAAGTGGCAGATCTGATTTTTCTTTTAAATTCACTTTTGGGCAGAAACTTTGAGAAACATATGACTAAAGATAGAAGTTGCAATAGTTTGCCTTAAAAACATTTTCAGAAAAAGTGACAAAACAAAGAAATAGAATTGAATAGATCTTTAAAAGCACAAAATAAGGTGAAACCATAGGGGAAGCAGATGTAGTTTTAAAGGAAGACAACACATTCAGAAAAGACAGTGACTATTATGCCACACCACAATATTGCTGACAGAAGTTATCATCTTAGGCTAAATACTATCTGAAGGTGTTTGTCTATAACAGGTTATATGCATAGCCCAAAACTAACTACTTTCATCAACTACTTTCAAATTTTAAATGTGCCAACAAGTTTTCACTTTCAGAGGCCAACTTGCCATTATATCTGGAATTGTTTTTGTGACGACTGGTTCTTGAAGACCATTTTCAGACCCAGCCCACATTTTTAACAGTGATAGGGCTGAAAATGCTCTTTTAACATAACCTTTCTTCCGATGGCCATGATAAAAACTCACTTCAGTAAAGTAAACAAAAAAAAGTGTATGTTTTCCTCTCACAAATTCTCTGGTTTAGGGGGATGCTGATTATGGAGAGCAGCCACAATCTGCTATAATTTGCTTTTGCTTTAAATGCCTGCACAATCAAGAAAAAAACATCACACTTAGAGTTCCCTTTCTCTTTGGCCATATAACCACCTGTTGCCTAATAAAATTCAAGCAAATTTTCTCTTTTTAATAAGATTAGAATTTTTCCAATTTTACCACAGTGATCAGAATTTATTTAAAAAGTTTTGGAATGTTAAATGTGTTAAAGTGATTTTGGGAAAATAGTGAATATGGGGAGAATTATTCACAGATTAATCTCCCAAATAGAATACAATATCCTAGATTGTAATGGCAATGTGTATATATAAACTGCATAATTCTAAATAGTACATGCGGAGCTCACAACAGGTGTAGTTAAAACTGTCTGAGACTTCCAATTATAAGACTCCTGTTTTCCAGTTATAAATAACTTTGTAAAAATCTATTAGGGCTGACATTTTCTATGCCTTAGGCTGAATTCAGCAAGAATAGTTCAGCCATTTCCAGATAATAATTCTCCCCTACCCCTCCCTGTCCTCCACTTTAGTTGAGAAGCTCTAAACTTTTTTTTTTTCTTTAAGCAGGAACTTGAAATTTGGCAAAGAAATCACCGTGGTCATGAACCTTTTACTATTCCCATGAAAAAACACCCTAATTTGACCAATTTGGCCTGCACAGCTATGGCCAGGTTTTCTTGGCAGGGCAGCAGGGTGGCCTAGTGGTTAGGCCCTAGATTTAAGTGGTGGGAAATGGTTGCAGACTGGTGTCCCCGGCTGGGCCCAGGGAACTCTGCCCCACTATGTTAATACAGTCCTTCAGTTTGGGGTGTGGCCCAAAGAGTAGAGGTTTCCCTCTTAGTGAGGGTTTCTAGCAGGTCCCCCCACTTTTTGTTCCAGGGGGTGGGATGGGGTGGAGGCTTACTGTCTCCGGTGACTGTCAAAGTAGACAGGCTTGGGTTCAGGCCCTGCAGATTGCAGAACCACACTCGTATCTCCTTGCTGGTCAGACACTAACTGAGTCAGGATCCTTCCTTTTATCCTCCCTCCAGACCTGGCATTGGTTGCAGATAAAGTGGGGTGGGGCTAGCTGGGCAAAATGGCTTTGTTTAACCCCTGCAATGTCAGGCCCTCCTCTTTTCACTCCCTCACAACAACCTTAACTCAGACCACCTGTGCATATGTTGTATGACAGTGGTTCCCAACCTTTTTTATGCTGCAGAACGGCAAACCCATTCACAAACATTTGATGGACTATCAACATTTACATATTTGCATATTCATTATGCAAATAAATATGCAAATATATTGTCATCTGCCTAGCCCCAACTCCGCCCCTTGCTCCTCAGTGCCTAACACCCTTTGACTCCCACTATTGACCCTTTAACCTCTGACCCCTGCAGCCCTCACCTGTATATTGGGTTGTTGTAGATATAGATCTTGTTGTTACAGAAACGAAGTTAGGTCACGAGGTGTCAGACCAGCCGGTTTGGGCTGGTTCTAGTTAGTTCTGTGTTTTGGAATAAATGGACACCTGCAACTGCTCAAGCTCTCTGTGTTTCCAGTGATTTCTTTCTAAACTGTGGAACTCCAAACAATATAACATCACTCATCCTCCCATTTCCCTCCACCCCACCATACCCCCGCATATCCCAGAGCTAGGCTGCTCCCTCTAGGAAGTGTGGTTGTTACTGCTGTGTGGGCAGGGAGAGCAGTTCTCCTCCTTCATGCCCCTTCCTTCCCCAAACACATCTTATGCCCCCATTGGTGGGGAGGGGGAGAGTGCAGAGCTCTGGTGAGCCACCATTACGGGAGAGAAGCCAGAGCCTCAGCCCCAGCACAGCTGCTAGCAAAAGCGGCTGTGCGGGCAGGGGACAGCCCAGAGCAAGGCTGCCCCCTCTAGGGAGCATGGCTGTTACTGCTGTGTGGGTGGGGAGAGCAGCCCTCCTCCTTCGCGCCCCTTCCCTCCCCAAGCACATCTTACATCCCCATGGGTAGAGGGCAGGAGAGCAGAGCCCCGGCCAGCTGCCTTTACAGGGAGGAAGAAAGAGGGAGAAGCCTCAGCCCCAGCATTGCTACTGGCAAAAGCGGCTGCATGGGCAGGAGAGAGCCCTAGAGAGGCTCCTCCTGCTCTGCCTCAGCCCCAGTGAGTGCTGCCGCCAGCAAAAGCAGCTGCGTAGGAGGGGGAAGCGCCTAGACCTTGGGAAGGAGCCTCCTGCTCCACCTCCTCCTGCCGCTGCTGGCAAAAGCGGCCGCATGGGCAGAGGGAGCGGTTGTTGGCAATGCGTGTTCCTTCCTCTTTCTTCACACCCCTTCCTGCTGCGGCCTCCTGCTGCAGCCGCCTGAACCACCACAGAGCTTTGTGTGGACTTCAGGATCACACTCTGTAAGCAGTATCCTCTGTCTCTTATTCTGGAATTGGTAGATTGCATTCAAATGGCCACTATCTTCATATAGCAAAACTATCAAGGAATTTTAAACTCAGTTTATATAAGAGCTGGGGATCAATGGAATACCAACTTTTCATACCTGATATAGGGCTTTCATAGAAGTGTAGGATTGGTCTTTAATTAGGAGAAGTTACTCACCCTGTGCAGTAACAATGGTTCTTCAAGAAGCGTGTCCCTGTGGGTGCTGCACTCTCATCTCGGTGCGGCCTCGTGCCACTGATCAGAGATTTTTGCCTGGCAATGCCTCCCATGCTCTGCATGTGCAGTCTCTGTCTGGCACTCTTTTTATTTGTTAGGTATGCACGTGGCACAAGCCTCCTTCTGTTCCTTTTCTACTGGAAATCCAATAAAGGACTCCAAGTAGACGGGAGGGTAGTGGAGCACCCACAGGGACACACATCTGAAAGAACCATCATTACTGGACAGGGTGAGTAACTTCTCCCTCGAGTTGTGTCCCTGTAGGTGTTCCACTCAGGTGACTTAGTAACAGTACCCGCCATATGGTGATGGGTGTTGGAATAATTTGTGTGAAGAGGCAAAGACCAAATTTGCTAGAGTGGTGGTAGGTATGGGTCCTTTCTGTAGAGCATAATGTTGTGCAAAAGTATGATAGGAAGACCATGTCACTGCTCTACAAATGTCCACTAGTGGCACATTATGTAGGAAAGCAGTTGATGTGGCTATTGCATATGGGGTGTGCTCTAACAGTCTGTGGTGGTTCTTTTCCACAAAGATGGTAGGACATGTATATGCAACTCGCAATCCACTTGGAAATCCATTGCGCAGAGATGGCTGTTCCCTTGTGGGGACTGGACAAAGAGATAAAGAGTCTGTCCAATTTCCTGGACTCCTTGGTCCTCTCTAAATAAGCATGCCAGAGCGCACTTTAACTCCACCTGCTGGGAACCGGCTTGTTCAATCAGTGCTGGGTTGTCTTTGGGTACCGGCAGTGGTGGCATGCCAGGCTTTGTCAGTGCTAGTCATTTGATCACATCAGCGGGTGTCGAGAGGGCAGTTCACCGTTTCGGTTCCAACTCAGCTCTCTTTGCTGAGGTCGGATTACGTTTCTCTGCCGTGCCGGAAATTGAAAGAACCAGGGAACAAGCGGCCCAGGACGTGGCGGGCAGTAATCATGCCGGGGAAGGACACAGCACTGCAGTGCCTCTGTGGAGAGAGGAGCACGGGGCCTTGAGTGCACCCGTGTCTTTTGGGACTTATCTCCAGATGGCTAGAGGGATTTCTCCAAGAGAAGATTCTTCAACCACATTTTGCAGTCTTTCCTCGCTCTGGCTTCATGTTCATTGGAGACAAAATCACAGAATCCTTGACCTAGAAGGGACCTCAAGAGGTCATCGAGTCCAGACCTCTGCCTCATTGCAGAACCAAACACTGCCTAGATCAGCCCTGACAGATGTCTATCCAAACGTGCTCTTAAATATTTCTAGTGATGGAGATGCCACAACCTCCCTAGGCAATTTATTAGTGTATGACTAATGTCCAACCTAAATCTCCCTAGCTGCAATTTAAACCCATTGCTTCTTGTCCTATCCTCAGAGGCCAAGGAGAAGAATTTTTCTTCTTCCTCCTTGTAATACCCTTTTAGATACTTGAAAACTGCTATCATGTCCCCTCTGAGTCTTCTCTTTTCTAAACTAAACAAGCCTAGTTCTTTCAGTCTTCCCTCTTGGGCCATGTTTTCTAGTCCTTTAATAATTTTTGTTGCTCTTCTCTGGACATTATCCAATTTCTCCACATCTTTCTTGAAAGATGGTGCCCATAACTGGACACAATACTCCAACTGGGGCCTAATCAGCGCAGAGTAGAGTGGAAGAATGACTTCTCGTGTCTTGCTCACAACACTCCTGTTAATGCATCTCAGAATCATGTTTGCTTTTTTTTTTTTTACTCATGTTTAACTTGTCATCCACTATGACCCCTACACCCCTTTCTGCAGTACTCCTTCCTAAACAATCACTTCCCGTTCTGTGTGAAATTGATTGTTCCTTCCTAAGTGGAGAACTTTGCATTTGTCCTTATTAAACTTCATCCTATTTACTTCAGATCATTTCTCCAGTTTGTCCAGATCATTTTGAATTTTGACTCTATCCTCCAAAGCACTTGAAATCCCTCCCAGCTTGGTATCATCTGCAAACTTAATAAGCATACTCTCTATGCCAATATCTAAATTGATTATGAAGATATCGAACAGAACCAGTCCCAAAACAGATCCCTGCAGAACCCCACTTGTTATGCCCTTTCAGCATGATTGTGAACCATTAATAACTACTCTCTGAGAATGGTTATCCAGCCAATTATGCACCCACCTTATAGTAGCCCCATCTAGGTTGTATTTCCCTAGTTTATTGATAAGGTGGTCATAGGAGAATGTGTCAAATGCCTAACTAAGATCTTACTTAATTAAGAGCAGATTAGATAAACATCTATCAGAGAAGATCTGAATGATGCTTGGTCTTGCCATGAGGTCAGGGGACTGGACTTGATGACACATCTGCAAAGGAAAGCTCTTAGCTTTTCAACTGATAGACTTAGGAGGCCTAAGAATGGATTTTCAAACAGTAACATGTGTAGATATGTACAGTTATTTGGGGTTATTTTTAGTGGATACTTTACAGTTCCTACATGGAGTGAGGTTATCTGCAAGGCCTCAGACATCCAGCACCAAGCTTGCAAGGCAAGAGAAGGTGTGTTTTAGTGTGTGGCTCAATCAAAGATAGTGCACGTGTCTACCAGAGGCAAAAAATACATCCACAACTGCAGTCTAGATTTACCCTAAGAGTACTATGCCAAAAACCAAAAGGATAGAGACAAAGAAACAATAAGAGGAATGGATCTCGCATCTCAATCTGCTACCTGCTACTATGCCACTGTAAAATCTGATTGACTTTAATGGGATTCCATACAGATGCAGAAGTATGCACAAGCAGATCTTGATGCAGGATTAGGACATAATTCTGAAGTTCTTGGGTATCACCAAGAAATAACAAAGTAATACATAGTAAAATACATTTTGAAAATCAATATTTGTCTGGAAAACAAAACCCTAATTAAATATTTATCTCTACACCCTAAGATTTTCCCATTAATTTCAAAGCAGAAGTTTACCTTCTGATTCTAAGTTCTAGGACTTCATCTTATTAGAAGGAAAATGGCATCCTACATAAAGCATATTTTTATTTTTTTGTGAATTACAATTTGTTTTAAATTTTACTTTTGGGGTATGTGTCATTTTGAACAAAAAAAGTGGAGTTTTCCTTTAGTTATATTCTGAAGTATCTATAGCTAGGCTCTGAAGTCTGTGCACATGTATAATTAAAAATATGTGAAACTGTACTGTGTCCAACACCACAGCTATGAAGCCACAAAAATGAAACCAAAAGAAAATAATACAAAACAGCAAAATTAATAGTGCAATAGAGATGTCAAGTGATTAAATTTAGTGATCCAAATATAAAGGTATTGTAAAGAGCCTTGAAGACAACAGAACTCTGGTGAGCATAATGGCTCAAAGTTGCTCCATAGACTGGAGAAGAAAAGCCTATCCCTTGGCCCAGTTCACATTTAGCCTTAGAAACAGAGAAAGAACAACCCTGCCAAACTGAGCTGCCATACAGAGAGAGAGAGGGTCACTCAGGCACATTGGCCTGGATGATGATGGACTCATTAAACACACTTTTAAACTAGCACCATATTTAAGCTAGTACTTTTCCATAAAGAAATTTCAAAACATTTTGTCCAGATGGACTGAAATTAACCAAATGAAGTCTGTCAGCTGCAGACGATGCTGTATATATTTTAATATTGATTTTGTTATGTATATGTAACAGAACATAAAACTCTGCAACTTGCACAAGATATCATTTACTGCAGCTAGATCTTATACTATATCATCTTATACTACGTCATATCATACTTTATACATGTAATTGTTTCTTTCTATAGCTTTGGTGGTCAGGCTAATACTAGATACAGACAGATCTGTATCTGTTTAAGGATTATATGCATCTACACATAAGACAATAAGTCTTACCACCATCATTATCTGCGTATCCATTCTTTTTTTTTCAAAAGAAACATTAAAGACATTTAAACTAAAATGCTCTATTTCTAAAAGTACACTCAGAATTCTGACTTTCTAAAATGAAGCCATGCATCTGAGATATGAAGTAACAAATCTGAAACATTTACCTGAACCAACTGGAGATGATCCTACACTAAGACTCTGTAAGCTTCCATTCCTGAGCAATGTTGGGGATTTCTGAAGACTGGAGCTTGTTGCACTCCCTGCAGCAGATGCCACAGATGATGTTGGAGAAGCCGAAGAAACTGATAGGTGGGAAATACCCTCCTGACTTTTATTTCCTTTGGGCCTACCAGGCCCATGTTTATTTTGTTTATTTCCTTTCCGTTTCTTTTCTGTTATCGTCTCTTCTTCTAGCACAGAGGTTTGGACTCGCTTGTATCCTGTTGAAGTAAGGCTTGTATTACCTAAGTCTCCAGGTAAGCTGTCAAAGTTTTTAGCCTGGGAAACAACTGCTGAGGCTGAAGGGAGACCAATTAAGGAATTAAAACAATTCACACTCACTTCCTGATTTCCCATTTCTCCTTTATGTACATCTTTGGTTGATAAAGTCTGTTGGGAATGAGTGTAACTGTCATTACGCAGATCTGATTCTGTAAAACTCAAAAAATCCTGGGGAGATTGAACTGAACTTCCAGAAGATGATTTTACACTGCCAGGTGTCCCCAAAAAACTACCTATAGAAAGAAGAAAAGCCAAGAATTAAATATTTTATTATGATTAATTTTGTTTATTTTAAAAATAAAATGTTTCTATCACTGTTAAAACTGCTTAAGAAGCTGAATAGTCTAGAAAATAAAACTTGGAGGTAGAGGTCCCTTTTGAAACAGATCTTTACCACCTTAGGGCTTGTCTATGTGAACAGTTGGAATGTGGCAAGAGAGGGTGTATATCTACCTTGCATTTGACAGCTGTGTACTGTTTGTGTGGACCCTGCTGCTTCACACGTACACCCTGATGCACTTTAACCTACTTCACTTTGAAATAGGAATAGACAGCAATGTTCTACAGAAACTCTATTGTGCAGAAGTAGGATCCACGTGGGTGGAAATCTAGTGCAAGATACATTTACACCTTAGCCTGCTACAAATGTAGGGCTTGTAATGTAATTTTTAAAACATCTATTTTGGTTTCATTATTATTACCATGTTTGCTTCTTAGTTTTTTCACCCAAATGGGTCTGATTCTTAGTCACCTCACTCCTGAGCTTGGGACAGGGATGGATGGAAAGGAGAAAGTAAGTAGAAAAGACAGACAAAAGTGGTTTGTAATCTTCTCATGCCCCCTACATTCTGGCATCATGGTGGGCCACAGTGTAAGTAAAAGCACACTGCTCTAACTTACACTCTGATAAGCCTCCCAAGATATAAAGAATAACTAGCACAGCGTACAATAGCCACATCCCCAATCTGCTTACACTCTGCTTTTGACATGCCCCCTAAACCAGGGTTCTGAAGTAGGGCTATGCATAGAGCACTTGCACCAGTTCTACACTGGCTATGGAGGTACTCTTCAGAAGGGGTATTTCTCAGGTGGTTGTATTAGCGTGTACTTGTTTACACAATAAACCTGGGCTCATTGGTTAATCCTAACGGTTACAGAGGCAGCAAAGTCGGGGGGGAAGTGAATGCTCGTGTTCCACAGAGACAGCAGCGCAGACGGGAGCCAGTGCTTGGGAGGAACTATCTTAAAAGCCGGCTCCTGCCTGCCCCCCTGCATGTAAATGTGCAACCGCTAAAAATGTCAATGGTAACATGTTTACAAAAATAAATGCTTTTTTTTAATCCCTAGTATAAAGGGGGACTTTAAGCCTTTCATACTGTAGGAAAAGCATAAAAAAGCCTTTACGTAACTGAGAGTCAGTGTTCCCTGTAAGCTGAGCGCCTGCCCAACAAAGATGCAGGTGCCACCCAGCTGATTGACAGAGCGCCCTAAGCTACCCACAGCCAGCAGAATGTGTTTCTATTGGTGAAGCACATCTGCACATGCCTCAGTGCACAAAACAAAATTTATTCCACACATGGATGGAAACAAATTAGAGGGAACATTGCTGAGACTCATGCTACCTCACTTCCTACTTCTCATATATTAGCACAATGTTGAAATGACTTAGTTGCAAATATACAGAGAAATGCTTAAAAAATCCAAATACAAATGTGTTTTCACTGAAATTCAGTAAGCATTTCTGGACCTTTTTAAAGTTAGGTTTTGAAAAATACTGAATATGGGACATAATTACCTGCATGTTGGTCTCCTTTGAAGAATACATTTAGAATTCCTTTGACCCTAATTTTTTTTATATTATATTCACACACCAAGTAGGTATAGAGAAAGAGTCATACAATACATTTTCGGAAACTGGTAAAAGCGCTTTATCAACAAAAGCCATATTTTAACATTAGTACTCCATTAAAGTAAACTCAGATTAAAAATCTGTTAAAAAATATATCATTTACATTATATCAGTGATTCTAAGATAACTGCAATTTTGCCACTTAATTCACATTCATATAAAGATGTTTTCCATCATCAATTCTGACCTGTCGCATCTTTCTTTTATACGTTGGTTTTTACAGCTGCTATAAAGATCACACTAATGTATTAAATATTTTTAAACTACAGAGTATTTTAGGAGCAACTGGTATTCCTAACCAATAAGGTACTTTACACACTAAATCTTTACTAACTTGGTAGGAAGAGTGGGGAATAATGCTTTAAATTCTCTCTGTTCAACAGCACTCTGTTGCCATTCTTGGCACCTATTTTTCTTTCACTTTTCTTTCACTCTGGGCTCTGATTTTTAAGAGCTAATACCGTAAAAATCTAAACAAAACATTACCTATATTTTCTGAGGCTTCAATACAACACACTGATCGCATTTGGATTATTTTAGCATGCAGAATGCAAACTGAAGGCATTGTTTCAAAAAGTCTAAGTATAGAGGATGAATTGCTACCCAAAAGTTTTGTAATTTAAACCTGCAACGGGTACACATGCAAACAGTTCTATTGGCTTCAACATGGGCAACAAGGACAAGCCTGAAAAGAGTAGTGAATCCATTCATAATTTTGCCATAATGAAAAGAGTTTGACTTATAAAAGAACATTTGCATTAGCCTATTTTGAAACAGTATACACTTCCAAAAGAATGCAAAGAGAAATTGTAGGTTTAAAAGAGCTAGTAGAAGTTGCAATTATTTCCCAACATATTTTTCAAGACACAGCCTGCATTTTAATAATACTGTTACAATACCTTTATTTGAAAGAATGCTTTTCCTTATTAATTTGTTTAATACTATGTTATATACATGTAAAAATTACCACATATTGGGATTATGCAGAACAAACTCTCACTAACACAAGATACAAGGGCATCCATGGCAGAACACGCCAACATCTTTAAAAGTGTCTTAGTCAAAACAGTCTTTTGATTCACCTTCACTATTTGCTCTTGAGAAAAAAATTGTTGTGGCCAGCTTTGATTTGAAAAGCAGAAGAAGTCATGTAAATCCAAGTGACTCCTTCAAAAGGTATGATTTTATGAATTAAACATATCCTATGTATTAAATTACCTGCATAAAATCAGCAAATTTAAAAAATAATAATTGTCATGTGCATAATAAAGTACTACACTATATTCATATTTAAGAAATGATCTCTTTCAATATAAGATTTCAATAAGACTTGTTCAAGAATGTAAGTAAAACACCCTCTCAAAACAAATCTGCAAATGGTACACTACACATGCTCTCACACAATAAAAACCTTAACCAATATATGAAATAAGATATAAAATCCACATTCTGCTGTTATCATCCTGACATTCACCAACTGGAAATTTTAGAATTAATATAAATCATCTTCAAAATACATGAGTTGTGGGTTTATGTTCCACAGATTATTAATAAAAATTATTGATAAAATCTGTTAATTGTAAAAACTATTACAAATTCTGACTACTCTTCCTGACTACCACAATTTATCCTCCAGACAGACCAGAAATAGCGTGTGTTTTTGGTTGGGGTTTTTTTTGGGGGGGGGAGGGGACTATTTTCTTAAAGATGCCAGTAATGGCTCCAGCATGCTATTTTAGAATGTCAGAAAGACCTATGGTATATGTAAGTGATACAATTGTATATAAAAATCACTAAAATGTGTATAACATATATACATCCTCAAAAATATTTCATACCCAATAGACAGACCAGAATGGTATAAACATTAAAATGTGCATTTATATTTTTGAAGGCACATTGTAGACTCATAAAAAGCTTTGTAAGACAAGTTTCAGTCTATCTTAAAAAAATAATCATTTGGGACACAAATGATACATGTTTTAATGTACATAAAATACAAACAGAAGCTTCTTCAGCGTCAGTTTTACACTCAGCAATTTAAAATTACTATTATTAAAATGTCTTCTATATTTGGACTATATATGCCAAATTTCAGCACTAAGCAGATTTACCAAGAGCCAAAAACAGAAATGTCAAGCGAAAACTAAATCTAAATGGTCATAAATTGACTTTTCCTGTAAAAACAGAACATATACATAGCATACATGAAGAAATACACATTACTTCATTTTCAGAAAAAGAGAGCAGCAAAAAGACAACAAGCATTTATTAATTTCAAATAACCAAACTTTTCTATCATTCTGGATAACGGGTAAACTATTTTTTAAATTTAAATATGAAAGATTTCTATTTACTTGTAGGTCAGCACGGAAGCAGTATTATTATTATTATTATTATTATTAATACCTGGCTGAAAAGGACTAGGAGCTGATACTGTTGTTCCTGGATTCCTTCCACCAGCAGGCTTTCTTCCCCTCTGACCTGAGTTGTGACCTGCAGATTTCTTCCCTTTGCTCTCTGACCCTCTAGTCTCTGAAGCATCTCTTCCACTTGAAGTATGTGCAGACACTTCCTGGAAATTTGCATTTGTAAATCGAGCTGCGGTATCTTCCAACCGCTTCAAGGAGCCTGGCATCGAATTGTTTATAGTGCTTGTGTAAGTCTAACATTTTGATTAAGAGAAAAGAAGTTAAGAAGAGACTGTTAAGACCACAAAAAAACTGTACATCAAGCAATAAAAAAAACTAGTGGAAGAGATAAACATTCAAATACCCTAACATTAAAGAAAACATTAATATTCTTTTACTTTAATAAATGAGTGTACATTTTAAAGAATAATTTGAAATGTTTAATCTTATTATGTTACAACAGCACCATAAAACAAAGAACAGAAAGCCAGTGACTAATACGTAATATTTCAGATCAGATATAGTACCAGCTGTCAGTTCAGTTAGCAAGCATCAGATTGCAGCAATTAGTGGAAATGTATGTGCTGACATAGCCACTATATTTATCAAAAGGCAAACAGTAACAGTACCAGCTCTACTTATCAAAATAATGCTAAAATTTCAGCAATAATTGCCAAGCTTGTGAAACATGGTGTACAATCAGAAAGCCTACAGTTTTACAATTATGTCACCAATCTTGCAGACTTAATTTCACACAATTAGTAGATTGCTTAAAGTTCATGAAGTTAAACATAACTGTAAGCCTTCGAAAGATTCTAAAAACAGCTTCATGATACAGAAAATGTTTTCATTTTGAGGTTGGATGGGAGTCTCTGAATTACTTTACAGAATGCCAAGACTATTTTCAGCTGCAAATGTGTAGCGAAAATTCCATCACATTAAAAGGGAGATCTGAAATACTATGAAAGATCAGTTTTTTACATTTTATATTATATATACATATACTATATTATGATGAAATTGCACACACATGCACATAGTCTTAAGATATGACTTTAAACTGAGAGAAATGCTTATTTCTTATAAAACTAAACTAGACCAGAAAATGTGTGATTATGACAATGTCTTGTTTATTAGGCAAAACGAGGAGTGTTTAAATGATGATTATTCAGATGTAGAAGTTACTTTGAAGAAATTATTGGGCTGTTAATATAACACGATTAAACTCTAAAAGCTTGGCTGTGCAATTGTTGGCAAAAATCTTAGAATACTAGTAAGTGATAACTATTTTGATAACAGAGAAATTCTGACTCCATTGAAATCAATGGCAAAAATTCCTATTCCATATCTATATTTATGTTGAGTTTATCTCGTATTTCTATGAATGAGTTAATACTGTATGGATTATAAGGTATTCTGAGGCCTTTCGCTGGTAGTGATATTTTAAAGCAGGTTTTCTGTGATAATTTATGTAGGCTAAAATGAAAAAATATGGAGTTATTAAATATTGTATTGTAAAGTTTTTAGAAACTAATAAAGATGAAGGACTTTAATATGATGTGTGAAAAAAATATGAGGAAAAGGAGAGAGATTCAGCAGTTATATTTTTTACTAAACTGAGCAGACATATAATTAAACAAAACACTAATTTGCATTCTGATTGGAAGAAAACCTATGTAGTAAATAAAGGTTAAACAAACAGGTCTTTGTTTAAATATTACATATCAATATTAAACAGTATATTTTCCTTTCTGATTATTAATGCTCTGAGATTCAGGACAGCACTTAAATATCTTTATACCCATCTCCACTAAGAAAAACATTTATACATGTGTTGTTTAAGACCCATTAAAACTATTCTCTAAAATGATGCTTTCCTGAATTGGGTCTATAGCACTATAAACACTACTTTATCATCTTGCTCACTGAGCTTTTATATAGCTGGCAAGAAAAAATTCTCTTCCTTTTCACTAATACAGATTGGACCTCCCTCATCCGACACCCTCAGGACCTGACTGGTCCCGAACAAGGGTATTTGCCAAACGAAGGGAAGTCCTTCCCAACATGGCCTGTGCTGCCCCCAGCTAGCACTCCAGCTGAACCCCGCTGCTGCCTGCCCAGACATGGCTCCCCAGGCTGGAGCTCCATGGCTACTGGGGCTGATTCTCCACAGCTGTCGGGGCCAGGGCTCTGTGGCTATCAGGGCTGATTAGGTACCATGGTTGCTGGGACCTGGCAGCTGCCATGGTGGCCAGGGCTCCATGGCTGCTGCAGCCAGTCCCCACTACCGCTCGGCAGCAGGGACCTGCTGCGCCACCCACCCCTCCCTCAACACTGGACACCTGACTGAGTCGCCTCCTCCACCCTTCTGCCCTGTGGTGTGACCTCCTTATACCTGGGTTCTGTGGTCCAGGAACATCTGTGGCCCGGCATGTTTGCAAACCAGAGAATCCCAGTTAAAGAAGGTACAATTTGTACAACCACACCAGCCAGAAACTCAAAAAAAGTTCATATTAATAAAATTATCTCCTGTGCCAATACAATTCAGGTTTCACATGTTGGGATATACTACTAAAAATGTGAGAATTCAGGAAGCTATACTGAGCAAAATGGCCTCACCTTTCAATAAGTAAGTTATTAATATTCAGAAATATGTATTTTTTATTTGAGAAAAGCTATTTGTTTACTCAACAGCATCTTCAGAAGCAATATATTCTCATGCTATTTTGTTTCATTCTAACTGTATTTTTTTAAGTTTTCACAGTTCAATGCAAACAATGCAAATTATGGTACAGAACAGGGAAGTACTTTTCTAAATTATTACTTGTAAGTATACCAACTAACTCTCAAAGTGATTTTAGTAAGATATGAAATCCAATTTGCACAGACCAATAGGATTTAAGCTCCTTAAACTCCATGGCTTACTTTAGAAATATGAACCTTTTGCATGCTGTGCAGGTCAATTGGGAAACCACCCCAGCTCATTTTTCAATCATTTTTCCATTAGCTTGGGCTGGTCCTGAAGCTCTCCATCCCACTCTCATGTGACCTGTATAACCTAGTACAGGTCAAAAGCCATGTAAAGAAAACACATTGGTACTCTTCACTTGTGTCAAGTGGAGAAGAGGGAAGAAACTCAGCAAGGGTGCTGTAAATGGAAACATAATATGAACTCCTACTTAGAGGATCAAATTAGGTTTGGTCAGTTCCCCAATGTCACTTAATGGAAAAGATACTAGAGTCACCCAGAAGTTTAAAGTTGCTACTTTGCTGTACTCCAACTCTAAGTATATGTATTATAATATTCTGATCCTCCTAAAGTCTGCAATTCTAGAAATCATACTGTATTCATATTAGCTAGCTAAATTCAGAAAAAGCAACAAAATATGAAAAGCTATGCACTCATAATTCTAACTATTGCTCTTTTGTCACTATAGCAAATAAACAAAGTTATAATATTTAGTATAATGAGCTAAATCCCCAGACATACCATGCAACACCATTAAGTGAAACGTAATCCTAAAATGCAAATTGCAAAAAGTCACAGAGCTACAAAATCACCAATTGTAAAAAACCCTTGATACATCCCTAACAAAAGATCTAACATGTTATTTTATTGTATCTGGGAGAGAAGAATGGAAGTTGTCAGTCAGGTTAATTACTTTAAATGAAAGTAAGCGAAGTGAGGTTCTCTAAAACTGCTAATGTGGCTCAGTTCAGAGAAGAAAAAATATCACTTGGAATTTTCTGAAGAGTAGTGAGAGAAGGAAATCTGTATAACTAACAAATTAATGAGTCACCATAAGTAATGTCAGAACTACAATGGATGGCAGCACAGGACTAGCACAATGCTAGCAAAAGAACGTACCATATATAATAGGTGTGACAAATTTATGACAGAAAGCAT
The DNA here is from genome assembly GCA_019425775.1 of Rafetus swinhoei. Classification (NCBI taxonomy): domain Eukaryota; kingdom Metazoa; phylum Chordata; order Testudines; family Trionychidae; genus Rafetus; species Rafetus swinhoei. Next base: position 223,528,795 of record CM033424.1, on the reverse strand, counting down.
TTGTCTGTAATGGCTCTCCCCCACTTGACAAATACTTTAGCTACAGCTGCTCCAAACTGTTATACTTACTATTTCTATTAAGCAGCACCTAAATGCCATAAAGAGAATGGGATTCTCATTGTGCAGGACAAACACGTAGATCTTGTCTCCAGTGTCACACCTAGCTTGAAATAGCACACTTGCATTACTGCACCCTGAATTAGCCTAGCCTGAGTGAGAGACCCAACCACGCTTCAAAACAACACTGAGTGATTTGATTACCTGTGGATGAGATATTTTAGCCTGAAGCTACTGTACTCCCACCCCCAGCCCTGACATGACAAGCTCAAGCATCAGCCTCATTGGAGCTTCTGTTCATCCTACCCCACCAGGCCAACTAGCTGGATCTTAAAGCATCACGTAACACAAGCTAGAGAGTTTTGTGTGTGGATGGGAATCAAGTTATGGGTAACATTCAAGTTATAACTTGATCTAACTATGCAGTCAAGAAACACCCAAAGACAGACAGACCCAGACCCAATATGCTTACTGCAAAAAGAGACAGACAGACAGACAGAGCGATCCAATGAAACAGGCAAAGACATCAGGATAATGGCAGGAACATATTTTCATTCCAGTAATTTACCATACATGTTTGGTCAGTTTTTATTTTCTTTTGTTGGTTTGAGGTGTGGGGCAATGGTCATTGGGATGAAGGCCAGTTAGGTGCACTGTTAAGAACATAAAAACATAAGAACAACCATACTGGGTCAGACCAAAGGTCCATCTAGCCCAGTATTCTGTCTGCCAACAGTGATCAATGTCAGATGCTCCAGAGGGAGTGAACAGAAGAGGGAATCATCATGTGATGCCTCTCCTGTCACCCATTTCCAAGCAAACAGAGGCTAGGGTCCCAATTCCTACCCATCCTGGCTAATAGCCATTGAGGGACCTAACCTCCATGAATCTATCTAGCTCTTTTTTGAACCCTGTTAAAGTTCCTGGTCTTCACAACATCCTCTGGCAAGGAGTTACACAGGTTATCTGTGAGCTATATGAAGAAAAACTTCCTTTTGTTTGTTTTAAACCTGCTAACCATTAATTTCATTTGGCGACACCAAGTTCTTATGTTATAGGAACAAGTAAATACTTTTTCCTTATTCACTTTTTCCACATCAGTCATCATTTTATAGACCTCTATCATATCCCCTTTTAGTCTCCTCTTTTCTAAGATGAAAAGTCCCAGTCCTTTTAATCGCTCTTATTGCACCCGTTCCAAACCCCTAATAATTTTTTTCACCCTTTTCTGAACCTTTTCCACTTCCAATATGTCTTTTTTGAGATGAGACGACCACAAGTGTACGCAGTATTCAAGATGTGGGCGTACCATGGTTTTATACAGAGGCTCAAAAAGGCTAGAGACCCCTGGTTTATATCAATTCCCTGAGTGAAATAAGCTATATTAGAAAAAACACTTTTATTCCAGTATAACTGTGTCCACACTCAGGCTTTGGCTGGTGTAAATTTTCTGCAAAAAACAAAAATAATAAAACCAATGTAACCAACCTAGTTATATTGGCAGGAGTTTCTAGTGATGACCTTGTGTAAGGATGAGATAAACTTACTGTTTGACAGTTGATTTTTCTTGGTGCTCTAAAATCCACAAGCACACTCAAAATTGTTTTTAAAAGTACAATGCTCATTAGGGGGTCTAAGAGTAGGATTATTGGGCAAAATTAGAGTCCTTTTGATCAAGGGCCTCCCAAGAGTCAACAATGCTGGAATAAACAACCTTACAGTAACATTTTCTGAAGTTCCTATAATTTTTTACACAAAGCAAAGGCTCAAAATATGGCTCTGATCCACCCCAAACTGGTATCACCTAATTACGTCTGAACTCAGATTGGGTCCCGCACCTACTAGCACTTTCCTAGAGTAATTTTTAAAAAGTTAAGTATTTAATTTAACTCTATAAACTGACTTGAAACTGTGTGCTAGAGACATCAATCTGTGCATGCAGTGCAAGACTGCTGCTCTGGATTGTCTTAGTGTTTTTATAGGCACACCTGCTGCCTGTTACTGGGCAGCTCATGGCAACATGTCAGAGCCACTGAACATGAACAATTCCCAAAAACTGTGATTATGAGTTCTGTTCTCAACAGATTTCTGAGAATGTCTGCTATGCACTCTACCATTCTCTGCCCACATTCTGCTTTGGATGAAGGGCTGCACCAGGGAGAAGAGCTTTTTATTTAAGAGCATATATTTCGAAGTGCTTTAAAATCCACACAGATACTTAGATTGTGTTGAAAACGATTATGTCGGGGCACAGAGCAAATAGTGTGCATTTGGGGTCATTTGACAAGGAGTTCCTCAGTTACAGCTGTCCCAGTACAAAGTTAATTGTTATAATCAAACTACTCTAAATTCCACTTGCCCCAGGAAATTGTCTTGAAAACTGATGTGTCACAGCAAAGCTTCCCCTTGACTCAAAATCTGTCTGAAAGAGCACAGCCTTTGGGACAAATGGGCTACTTCATCTCTCTGCAATCCTCCTATGGTACAGGAGTCCTTCACCCTACGTTAGTCCCCAAAATGGAAAAAGGAGCTTGGCATTTACCTCTGCCTCTGCTTGGTAGGCCAGTTGCCTCTTTCTTTCCATCCTCTAATCCCTCCAACTCTACTTGGGCAACAGGGGGAGAAGAGACCTGATGGCTGAGTGGTTGTGTGGAAGACCCACTGATCCTCTATCAGTGTCCCTCAAGCATGCTCTCCCACTACCATCACTTTCTCAAAATACAAGGGGAACTGACTATCAAAAACTTTGATAGAGATGAAGCCGTGTTAGTCTGGTCTACCTGAAACAAAAGACAGAACTATGTAGCACTTTAAAGACTAACAAGATGGTTTATTAGGTGATGAGCTTTCGTGGGCTAGACCCACTTCCTCAGATCAATTTGTGGAAGAAAATTGGCACAACCATATATACCAAAGTGATACAATCAAAAAAATGAACGCATGTGAAATTGACAAATCAAATTTTAGAACAGAGTAGGGGTGAGGGGGGAGGTTACGTTTTCTTCCATTACCAATTGCCAACTGCAGAGGGGGACAGAGTTCAGGTTCTGCTGTGGGGAAGGGTGTGGACACCATTACCTTAACTTTATTTTCCATCTTAACTTTATATCATCTTTGTTTAGAGGCGTAAGTATAAGTGAATTTGACATTCTGGATAGGTATGAGGAACTGCTGGTTAATCTTAACTTTGCATTAATAAGTGGCGAAATTGTATTTTAATTCAGTTTCCTCCCTGTTCCATCTTCGCCCAATACCTCCTATCCTTCCCTTCAGTCAAATCCTGTTAACACAGATTATGAGAAAAGCCTAAAGAGTAAGGGAGGGTTGCACATGTAACCTCCAAGTTTTAGGATGAAAAAGAAGTATTCACTTCAGAGCCCAGGCTGAGGCCCTATTCCACACATACTGCTACAGTCTCAACTGGAAGTCTTGGTACCTCGGATGGCTATAACCTTATCCTGGAAGATAGATTCTGCTGTGACTCCCACCTCACGTAACAGTGAGAAAGTCAGGTGGGTCCCTAGTGCCTCTACTTTGCCTTGGTAAGGCAGGACTTGCTCAGGGATCTCAGTGCAAGAAGAATATCCAACATTTATAAGTATTCGTGTTTTCATTTCAAAAGAATCTTAGAACATTAGGTATCACCATAACATCCTTGTGAAGTAGGTCACACTTCACACACACCTTATTGGAAGAAAATCATGCAAAGTTTAAATGAATTACCCAGGAACACAGAAAGAATACCAATCCTGACTCAGACCAATACATCAAAAGCTGTTCAGAGCTCTCAATATTTTACTATTACAAACTAATTCTATGTCCTATATCAAGTACAATAGTGTCACAAGCAATTTCTCTTCTACTACTTCCATTTCCAACATGCTGAGCTGCAGCACAATCCAAATATCACCCATAAAAGCAGCTTTGGATTTTTATTTTTAATAATGATGCCAACAGCACTTCTCTATTCTTCAGGGTAACTTTTAAATGCAATAGTCAATTTGAAATTAACTTTTAATTTCAAATACAGATTGAAAAAAGAGCTATATTTTCCTATGTATCCCCATACTATTGATACCAGGGACTGCAAAGAAAGTTAATATAAAAAACTTGTGTTATGCTATGAAGGTATACTCAAGGACATGTTAAAAAAATTGACAGTCTCTTAACACTGTTGTAACTGGACGGGATGGAAGAAGGAAAACTGATGTAGTTCATCCATCTGACTGCATTTAACTGAAGTTGGAACATTTTCCTTGGCAACTCTGATTATAGGGTTTCAATGGCTTTCACAGTCGTCTTACATTTAGCAAGTACAAGTATACTATGCTGGTACAGGCCAGGACAAGACAGAAGTCAACAGCTGTAAAAATGATGAATCCAAGACCAAAAAAGGCCATATATTCCACATTCACAGATGAACTTCTTTAGAAAATTTCCCTTCACAAGACATTTAAGGAACACATCAAAGGCAGGTTTACTGTATTATCCGAGTTCCAATTAGATTATGAAACCATAAAAGCGTACACAGTTCAAATAAGCATTCCTAATCTTAATAAGAATAAATGAAAGTGTCCAATCATGCCGAGAACATCTGCTCTCCTAGTGATGGATCTCCAAAACTTATACAATTCTTGAAATAGTGATTATATCCTCTAGAGTTTCAGACAGCGAAAAGCAGAAGTTTCAGGTTTTTACATGTTCTAACAAGTGTCTTGGTGTTTTTCAAGCACAAAGGTTAAATGTTTTTGAGTAAGGAGTCAAATTCCAGCAACCAAACTACCACATGATAAGGCCTGGGTGCAGGGGTTTGTCAGCTTTCCATAGAAAGATCAAACAATTATACGGGTAAATACCAAGAAATAATTAACTCAAATCAACGCTTTTCAAAATCAGGTGTCAAACAATACTGAGAATCTGAGATCCCAAAAGAATGGGAGAAATGCATTCAAACTCCAAGGAAGGAAAACATATTTATAAGATACTTTGTGGAAGAAGTGGGCTGTGCCCACGAAAGCTCATGATACCATCTACATGTTTTGTTAGTCTATAAAGTGCTACCAGACCATTTGTTGTTTTTTCCTGTAACAGACAAACTCAGCTACCCCCTGAAGCATCATTCATGCAGGTCACTTTTTGTAGTCCCTCTTAAAAATATTCTTTACAACTTGGCATTTCACACAGGTCACTTTAGTTAGAGTCAAGTAAGTACTAAGGACGTTAAGAGGCAGGTAATTGGCTAATCATGTAGTCGATACAATTTCTATAGACTATACAATTAGTTAATAAGGGAAGGCGATCAGTCCCGGCTTGTACCAGGTCAGGAGCTACCCCCCACTGCAGGTCTGCAGTTTAAATGAAGTAAAAGCAGCTACATTTAAAATGCAGTGCCACAGCAGGGATAGGTCCCAGAACCTTGGACAAGCAGGGATTGAGCTGGACTTGCACAGTCCCTGCTCATGCTGGGTCCAGCAGCCTCTGTCCCTGGGCTGGCTGCGAACAGAGGCTGCTCTGGCAGCAGCCTGTGTCTACAGTAGGTCCTAGAGGGGCTGTGGAGGGACTTCGTGGCAGCCTCTCCTGCCTCCCCCCCAACCCCCACATTGCTGCCTCTGATAAAAGCAGCAGCACAGATGTGGGGGAGTTGGGGGGCAGGCAATACCACAGAGATGGTGCTGGGGGGAACCAACTTTTAAACCAGCTCCCCGGAGCATTAGCTCCTGCTTTCCACCCTTGCTGCCGCTGATACAGAGGCAGCAAGGGGGGGGGGAGGGGGGAGAGAGTGCAAGTAGACAACTTGACTACCTGATAAGCCTAGTCGAGTACTTCTTTACATCCCTAGTCAGCATCAGACCAAGAAGGAAAATTCTTTGAGTCCAATGCAGCAAGCAGCTAATGGGCCAAAATTGCTTATGCTCAGAAAATGTGGTGGTGTGCATGTGTACCATACTCATGAGCTCTAGTTTGCAATTACTGATTAAATGCTTCTTGAGTCAATGATGGTCTTGCAGATGCTCCAAGAACATATGAAAGAGTATGAATAAATTTTAATTTAATCTTCTATATATTTGAGTTTGTCTTTCTCTTCAAGAACTCCTCCTAAATGGTAAGAGCTAGGACCACCAAGTTCAACATACAGCTTTCTCTTATCATAACTTAAAGCTTTTTCGGATCAGGGCCACTGATGCACAGAAAAATCAGTTGGGGACCACACACAAGTGAGGAGCAAAGACATTCCTCCACATCCCCCTCACACACCAGAGCCCAGTTTTTGTGTTCCAGCTACGGATGTGAGAGAGTAGGCTTATCAGTTCATCTAGTTGACTACTTGTATTCCCCACTTCCTGCCTCTGTATCAGCCAGCACTGTCCCCATTGCTATTTCTGTATCGGAGGCAGCAAGGTGGGGGGAGCAGCAGCTGGTGCAGGGGGGAACTGTCTTAAAAGCCAGTTTCCTCCAGCACCAGCTCCGGAGTGCTGCCTGCTCCCTGCCCGGCGCTGCTGCCTCTGTCCGCCATGGACAGAGGCTTCTTTCTGGCAGCCTCCTCCACTCCCCTCCCCGCCAGCAGCCTCTGTCCATGGTTAGCTCGGGCCTCTGTGGACATGGGCTGCTGCCAACCAGAGAGGCAGCAGCATGGAGTGGCACACATCTGTGAGGGGAGCTGGTTTTTAAACTGGCTCCACTCACAGACCGGCTCCTGCCTGGCACCCTGCACTGCTGCCTGCACGGGGCTCCCCAGAAGTGGGGCCGGATTGCACTGGCTGCCGGCCCCTCACTGGGGACTATAGAATGGTCAACGAACAATTAAAAATTCATGAGGTTAGTCGACTATTCAATTAACCAATAGCTAATATCCCTAGTTCCAGCCCAACTGAGGGCTGTGGGGGGCAGGGTGGGGGCTGGAATGCCAGCGCAGGCTCCCCCATGCTGGGAGGGGCCCTAAGCTTGGGAGGCCAGAACCAGGCAAACCAGGGGCTGCACCTGGTCCACGGGCCTTAGGTTCCCTACCTCTGACTTAAAGCAATCCAAGGGTTTGGTTGTGTCAGGAAAATGGGATAGGACTGCTTGTCCTAAAACCATAGAGAAAACAGACAAAATCTCCAGGCAAGTGCAAGGGGCTGGCTATGGTCAAGCCTTCCTTCCCCAGCCCGAAGCCTCCCACCCACCTAGAATCATACACTGAATGAAGACAGTGATGGCTGTTCCTCTTCATCAGGAAGTGCAGCAAAAGTGCACAGTTTGCTGTATTCCTCACTCTGGCTGGGGAGCGCAGAGGGCAGACAAACTGTACACTTTGCATTTGCTCCCTGACAGGGACAGGAAGGTGAAGAAAAAGCAGCCCTGGTACGAATGGGGGAGGGGGCTTTTGGCTCGTTCACCCTCGCGCATGCACACACGCACCTCTGCCAAGGGCCCCTCCTGATCCTCCAAACCTGACTCCAGCACCCCATATGCTAAGAACCTAACAGTGTAACCGGTAAACGGTTAACTAAGAAACATGAGCTTATCGGTTACCATAACGGTTATACGTTGGCTCCCGGTCCCACTCTCAGGGCGAGCCCCCTTCCATCCGACACTGCTGGCTCTACATCAGAGCCTGCAGCACAGGGCAGCAACCAGCTCCATTGGAGTGGAGTTGGGAGCAAATACACGCTTGCTCCCAGGAAGCCGGCTTCTGTCCCATGCTGCCACCTCTGTACCAGAGGCAGCCGTCTCCCCAAAAGCAGAGTGACAGGCAGGAGCCAACTGCCCATCCCCTCACATTGCTGCTTCTGTATCAGAGGCAGCAGCACAGGACAGCTGCCAGCTCCCCAAGAATGGGGCGGCAGGCACACACCTGCTCCCAGGGAGCCAGCTGCCACTCCGCACTACTGCCACTGCTTCTGTCACCACCAGCTCCAGGGGAGCCAACTGCTGCCCCGTGAGGCAAGCTCTGCAGTAGAAAGCTTATACTTCAGAGCATGCAGTGCTGCTAGCTCCCCGGAAGTGGGGCTGGTAGCCAGGAGCTGGCCCCACTCCTGGGGAACCGGCTGCGCTGCAGGATCTGCAGCATAAGCTTTATATTGCAGAGCCCACAGCATGTAACTGCTAAGATTTTTAATGGTTATACAGTTACCTAATTAACCCCTTTTTAGCATCCCTACCACAACCCCCTGCCCTCTGCCCTGAGTCCCTATTAAGGACCTGAGCAACAGAGGGTAAATTTACTTGTTTTTAATATTTCTGAATTCACCAAATATTATCACACACAAGTACAACTTCTTTATAGTCTCTATAGCCCCATGGCGTCAAGCTAATTCTGAAGCAATAGGCGCTATAGCGAACTAGCCACCATCAACCTGACAAATAGCCACATGTGGTTAATGGCTAGCATGTAGGACACCACAGCTATAACCATTACATAAAAACCATTATGCAATTATAAAATGCTCAGATATTCTTCATACTGTAGTCCTCGGAGTTTACAACACTGTGTTACTAAAAACATGTTTCACAATGTAAATTTAATAATAAAATTTACCTTAAATCTTAGAGAGGAGGAAAAATGAATCCTTAACTTACTTTCTCTGTAGTTACAGTAAGAGATGGAACCAAAGATGGTGAGGATTCAGATTGCTTCTTGTATTTCTGTTTGTGTTTGTCTTTTTCTTTATATTTCTAAAAAATATGAAAGCAAAATATAACCAAAGTTCATGTTAATCTTCAACATAACCCATGTATTACACACATAATGTAATTTCTATTATATAAACATTAAAACAAATGTTGACTATAGAAGTTATATTCATGTGAAATATTAAACAAGCACTTTGTTCAGCAGAACCATAAGAATGTTTGTATTGAGAAGCAGCATATTCTTTATTAGTTACAGTAATTATTACAGAATTACTATTACTGTTACTAAAATAAAACTATCTTGCCAAAAATTAAAGATCTACTACTGTAATATTACAGAAGAAATAAATTAAAAAGCTTTACTGATATCCATTATGTTTTGAAGTTTTTGTATTTCCACCAGAATTACTGTATTCATAATGAACATTTTATTTATCATTTGGTTATTACTATAAATCAGTAGTTTAAAAAGTACTATAAATCAGGCAGAATATTAACTAATTTACATATCTCAGGCTTGCTTTACTACTGGTATCACAAATGATAATTTTATCAAGATGGCCATTTCCAGAAAACTACACTAATATTATTTATTACAAACTTCAGGCTCAGGGTAAAGTGATTAGTTCATGTACTGAGAGGAAATCAATTCTGAACTTTCAGTGCATTACACTGAATAAACAGTAGATTTCTCTTTTAAATGGGCTGAAAAACTAGAAAGTATTTCTGTTTTCCTTTATTTTCTGAACAACACAAGTATAGCTAGCTAATACTGTGCAAATACCAAAGAAAATTGTCTCTTTTCCTGTTTTCAATCTAAGGGCATGATGCCGCCTACAAGCCCTCCATCTGTTTGCAAAATCAGGACCTAAATTTTGTGTTTGGAGAAATCAATAGAAGGGTAGTAACACACAATCTTTGATTTTTATAGCAATAATATGCTCTAGGGGAAATGACCAATTAACAAATCAGTTTAATGCTGCAGAAGTTCTTCTATTTTTTCCTGTAACTGAACAGCAAATGGATTTAGAGTTTTAATTAGGGCTGTCAATTAATCGCAGTTAACGCGTGATTAACTCAAAAAAGATTAGTCGCAATTAATCACAGTTTTAATTGCACTGTTAAATAGAATACTTTTTCAAATATATTTATTTCAATCACAACAGAGTGTACAAACCTCACTTTACATTATTTTTTCTTTAAAATATTTACACTGTAAAAATGATATAGTAATACATAATCAAGTACTGTAGTGAAATTTCTTTACTGTGAACATGCAAATATACAGTAAAACCTACGCTATCCGGAACTTAAGCATCTGGAAAACTGTAGAAACTGGCAAATTTCTTACGCCGGGAAAGGCAAAACAAAACAAAACAAAAATGGAAACTGGCCCTTTAAGTGCCAGGCCGCTCCTCAGACAAGCGTGTAGCACATACCTGGGGGAGGGGCGAACAGCAGCAGGAAGCAAGCAGCAAGCATCTTGGCTCCCCCTGCAGCTCCTGGCACCCCTGGCAGGCCAGCCCCCACCACAGCTCCACCTCCCACCCCCTTCACTAGGCCGCATCCCACCCCCATGCCCCTGCCCATGGCTCGAGCCCCCTCCACCCCCAGCAGGCCACATCCTGGCCCCGCACGGCTCCCATGACCCCCTCAGATAACCAGAATTTTTAGGTTACCGGCACACCCTAATCCCCGGGAGTGCCGGATAACACAGGTTTTACTGTAAATTGTTTGTTACATAACTGCACTCAAAAAAAAAATCACAAAACTTCAAAGATCCAAATCCGCTCAGTACTACTTCTTGTTAATCCAATCACCAAGACAAACAAGGTTGTTTACATTTATGCGAGATGCTGCTGCCGATTTTTTATTGACAATGTCACCAGAAAGTGAGAATGTACCTGAAGTTGCAAGGTATTTACATGCCAGATATGCTCTTTCTTGCTTTGGCCACCATTCCAGAGGACATACTTCCATGCAGATGATGCTAGCTAAAAAAATAACCTGTTAATTAAATTTGTTACTGAACTCCTCAGGGGAGAACTGTATGTCTCCTGTTCTGTTTTACCCACACTCTGCCATAGATTTCATGTTACAGAACTCTTGAATGATGACTCAGTATATTGTTCGTTTTAAGAACACTTTCACTGCAAATCTAACAAATTCAAAGAAGGTACCAACGTGAGATTTTTACAGATCATTACAGCACTCAACCTAAGGTTTAAGAATCTGAAGTGCCTTCCAAATTCTTAGAGGGACAAGGTATGGAGCACGCTTTCTGAAGTTGTAAAAAAGCAATAATCTGATGCCAAAACTAGAAAACCCCAACCACCGGGAAAAAAAATCTACCTTCTGCTGGTGGCATCTGATTCAGATGATGAAAATAAACATGTATCAGTTCACATTGTTTTGGACTGTTATCTAGTAGAACCCTTCATAAGCATGGACATATGTCCTCTGGAATGGTGGCTGAAACATGAAGGAACCTGAATCTTTAGAGAATATGCATGTAAATATCCTGTGATGCTAGCTACAGCAGTGCCATGTGAATGCCTATTCTCACTTTCAGATAACATTGTAAATAACAATCAGGTAGCATTATCACCTGCAAATGTAAACAAACTTGTTGTCTGAGTGATTTGCTAAACAAGAAATAGGACTGAGTGGATTTACAGGCTCTAAAGTTTTACATGGTTTTGTTTTCGAATGCAGGGTTTTTCGTACATAATTCTACATTTGTAAGCTCAACTTTCATGATAAAGAAACTTCAGTACTTATGGTAGGTGATTTGAAAATACTATTTATTTTGTTTTTTACAGTGAAAATATTTGTAACCAAAACAAGTGTGCAGTGTGCACTTTATATTTGGGGTTGCAATTAAAAATCAATGTACTTGAAAAGGTAGAAAACATCCAAAAATATTTAAATAAATTGTATTCTGTTATTGTTTTAACAGTGTGATTAATAATACAATTAATTGCAATTAAATTTTTAATCCTGCAATTAATCATGATATTTTAAATCACTCAACACCCCTAGTTTTAATTTCTCCCTAAAAATATTACTGAACTTATATTTAAACAGCTCATGCTTAACTTCTTAGAGAGCAGGGGAAAAGATTATTTATAAGCAACTGTTGCTTGACTATGTTGCTTCTGCAGATTCACATCTGTGAAAATTCTGTGTACCTGCACCATACCCAGAAGAACAGTACTGTATGTATGACCACTTCTTCACAGAAACAAATGTTTGGCGATAAAACTACAAAAAGTATGCATGGTCCCAACTCCTTTTGGCTAACTGAAAGACTCAGAACAACTGCTCCAAAAAGTGGAGAAGGAAGGTGGGCTCTGTGGATCTGCAAAAGCATTATATTCAAACCATTATTGGTAAGTAATCTCTCTTTTTCTTTCGAGAACTATTACTGTAGATCCAAATAAAGATTAAGTGGCTATGCAATCCCCAAGCAGGAGAGCAAAATATTTATTTAATAATGATTGCAAAACCTCTCTTATTGTAACACTGTACCAAATCAGATGTCATATCACGGGAGTAGTGCATGTAAATCCATACAACTCCAAACATCAGTTTTCTACATATTTGCAACAGAAGAGCCATCAGCATGCCACAAAAGCTACTTTAGAGATCGCTGACTGAGCTTTTAAATGTCCCTAGTAAAGGGTCACTAACTAACTGAAAAAGTCTACACACAAAGTCTAATACATTCTGAAAATACGAATACACTCCACTCTACATCCATAACCTCTGAATAACTGATTTTCAAAAAAGTTCTATCTTCTCTAAATAACTCTTAACATCAAGTTTATATGACCCAGTCTCACCAGGGAGTTAATATTGTTTTAAAATACAATTTCAGCATAAATATAGGGCAAGAACATGAAACCATTTTGCCCTTGTGAAACAGAGTGTAGAGAGTAGAGATGTTAGATAGCAATTAATTCAATAGTCATGTAACCACATAAAATATTATCGGTTACATGACTATTTGATAGACCTTGGGGGCAGGGCTGGCAGCCCCCTGCCGGAGGAGCCCGCTAGCCCCCCTCCGGAGGAGCTCCCCACGCCACCCTATGCTGTTGCCTCTACATGAGAGGCAGCAGCGGGGTAGTAGGTGGAGCCAGTCCACAAAGCCTGCACACGAGGAGAGCCAGCTTAAAAGATAGAGAGGCAGCAGCACGGAGGGAGGGAGGGAGCAGCTTGTGTGAGCAGATACATACAGAGAGCTGGCTTGAAAGCCAGATTCCTGCATGTACTGGCTTCCGCCTGCATCCTCCTCACCCTCCACGCTGCTGCCTCTCTACCAGAGGCAGCAGCGCTGAGGATGTTGGGGGAGGTGGCTCCACGGATCCATTGCTTGTAGGGAACCGGCTTAAAAGCCAGCTCCCCATGGGACAGGTTCCTGCTCCCTCCCTCTTGCTGGCTTGAAACAGAGGCAGCGGGGAAGGGAGGGCGGCCTGCATCTAGTCAATAAGATTAACCGATAAGCCTAGGCTAATTGGTTAATCATGTACTTGACTACACATTGACATTCCTAATAAAGAGTACCAACAACCACAAACGCCTGTTAGCGCCCATGAAGTTAATATGGCAATAAAAGATAATATTTAGAAATGGGTAGTACAGAGAACTCTCATAAACAGTTCAAAAGTTGTTTCCATTGGTCTTAAATTTTAATTTCAAGCCACTAAAATGGAAAATGCTGAAGAACAAAGGAATCTGCAATGCTGGAGTAGAAAATATACATAACTAGAGCTGGGCAGTATTTTAACAAAAATGCAGTTGTGATGGACTCAAATCTATTTGTGAATCTGACACAAATTCACTCAATATTTTTTACCTGAAAAAATATTTTTAGGGATTAGCAGTGGTAGTGGAGGTGACGGCCTCCCTCAAACTTCAGACTAGTGGTTAAAGCACTCAGCTGAGATATTGGAAACCAGATTTCCATTCCCCTCACTAGTTGTTGTAACACGGGGATTTGAAATTGGGTTTCCCATGCCCTGAGTGTCCTAACTACCAGGCTATGGAGTTACTTATTCATACAATCCCTATCTATGGCCCAATGACTATTTATTGTTATTCATAGTAATAACTCACTTACCTAGGATGTGGGAGATTCAAGTTTAAGTCTCTGTTACAATTACTATTTAATTATATAGAAAAAGTACAAAAGCTTCGACAGCAGATTATGAGAGACCCATCGCAGAATAACCCATAGCCAAGTAGCTAGGGCACAATAGTGCAATGCAATTAAGAACTATATTCAAATTCCTTCTCCACACTAGGCAGAGCGGGAGATTGATTCCAAGTCTCCCACATCATAAGTCAGTGCTTTAAATCACTAGGTTGAAGTTATAAAGGAGGTCATCACCATAACCACCATGCAAAAAAAAAATGTATTTCAGGTCAAACATAACATGTTTCATTTAACCTAAAACACATTTTTTTATTTGCCAATTTTTTTTGCAATTTCTGGATTCCAGTAAATTTAACTTTTTTATGAACTGCAAGTAAACCGAAAAATAATTTCTCCCCCAGATCTAGAAACCACTCAGTGTATTCTAAAACAGAAAATTTTGATATGTTTAATAAAACAAACACTCAAAATACCAGAAATCAATGTTAGTAAAATAGGCAACCTATTGGCCACTGGCAGACAATCTGGGCACTCAGGATGAAATGCTGTAAATTTCAAAAAAGGTTGTTTGAGATCCACAAACCAGAAGTGAAAAGCCCAGATAAGAACTATGAGAAGCAAGTGAATTTGTCTCCTCTTATCTCCTCCTTATAACATAAAAAAACCATCTAAGAAATGCAAAAAAGAAATGATTACTCCAATCATAAAAAAGCCATCTGTCAACATGCCAGTATCCTTTTCTGCCTTTTAACAAAAAGGGGACATATACACATTATTTTTTAAAGTAAAATGTATTATGAACAGATGATTCCCTTTTCCAGAATACAGTCTGTGCCACTGCTGTCTTCAAGGACAATTTTTCTTGTTCCTCTTTCCATAGGAGAGTCTCAAGTGAAACCTTTTCCCTAACAGATGAAAATCAGTCTTGTAGATTTGATAACATAAGCAGCAGTTACCAAGATGCATCACCTCCTGAGGTGAGAATGATACATGGCTGTAGTACTCAGCTAACTTGACATAACTCTTGATTTTGTATAAGGCCAGTTTCTCAAACTGTGGGTCCCAACCCCCCGGGGGGGCACCCCGGGGGGGCACGAGCAACTTAGAGGGGGGTCACGGTATCACAAAGTTTGAGAACCCCTGGTATAAGGAAACATGTCAGAACTCAAGGTATAGCTAGAAGTTCTAGTATATTTATTGGAAGTATAATCGCCCCAAAAAGTCCTCAAGGTCATCTTTAGGCCAAGGACTTGAAACAGGACTACTTTCAGAAACTAACAAACTCCTTGATAGCAGTGGGTTTGAATTGACCAATCATCCAACTACAGGTACCAATGAGATTCCTAAATTTCTAAAATGAATTGCCTTGACTGCCCCACATTTTGTTAAAACCTTAGGACACAGTGAGAGTCCAAAAGACAGCACTTAATAATTATGAATGTTTCTTACACAGTACTAAAGATACTGTCCACTTGCAACTCTGATAGAACTATGACAATTTGTGCTTGAACACTGAATGGCCTAATCAAGTCCCATCACAACATAATACTTGAATCTCCAGATACATTTGTTCAACTGTTTCCAATCTAACAAAGTAACGTATATCTCTTAAGACCACAAAAATAGATCCCTTAAAAATATAGAGAAGATGGATTAGGAGGCAGCACCTAGCAGAATTGCACTGCATAACACAGCCCTTCTGGATGACTTTTAGAACCCAACAATTCATAATGATACCATCCCAGGCTGCAAGAAAATGATACCACCAAAATGATACCATCCCAGGGCTGAAAAAGGAAACAGAAGGGTTTGATACAAATGCTCTTGTGTTCCATGGATTTAGAACAGAAGTTCACGCAGAAGCTGTTGAGGTGCAGTCTTTGATAAACTGATGGTTAAGACCTCCAAAAATATCCACTAAATAAATCTGGCCACTCAAAAAGAAGATATTAAATGTTCACTAGGGCCAATCACTTCAGCATGACTCAAGATAAAATTACACAGCATTATCAAGGCACAGGCAGCCATCAAAATGAGGTTCTAAGACAACTTTCCTGTCAAGCAATCTCCTTAGCTGGCCTTCAGATGTTGCTTTGGCCTTAGAAAAGTAAAAGAAGTGGGCAAAGTCCATTTGAGATAAAGGGTTAAGTCTGATTCTAGAGTTGGCCAGATTTACCTCAAGATATATCCCACGTGATGCTAAGGCTAGACACTAGTCTTGGTACCAAAAACACAGCCCCACTTCTGGGAAGAAAAAAAAAAAGAAGAGACGACAGACAAGAAACCATTCTGTTAGGCTCTAAAGAGGATCTAGCACAAAGTCTGAAAGGCTGAAGATCTGGCTAGCACATTGGTCTGGCATTCCCTCCAGACCCAAAGGTCATCACTTAGATTTACTACCACAGGTTCCTCAGGACATGCCACAGAAGATGATTCCAGGTTACACACTCTCTGAAGAGCCTTCAGATCTTAAGATCTTATCCCTAAAGACCTGTCGTTAGATTCATATTCCATCTTCTATGGTGGATCATAACTCCTCTGAAGAGAACCATATTTTTAACTTCTTTTCAAAGTAGCTGGCAGGGCCTAGATGCCTCAATATAAACTGATCCCAGCTGGACCAATGATGACAGAATCAAGGTAACCCTTGACTAGGCAATTTTCTTAAAAGACTATTGCAGAGTCTCTGCTTCTACCAACAGACTCAGAACTGAAGCAAGTTTCAAACACAAAAAAAATCTGCTGAAGATACAAAGACCTGGCTTCCACAAGGTGACAGAGTATTCAGCTGCAGTCTCTCTTCTCACCAGATAAAAAAGCAAGAGATCCAGTGACCCTTCATAGAAATTTTATTGCCATACAATGCAATTATGGAAACTTACTTTGCATGATCAGCCAGTTAAAAAAGAAAAGCAATGCAATAAAGGAGGACTAAACTGGATCAGCAGCTATAGTAAACTCACATAATCAAAGCAAAGCTCCAAGGCAAGTAGTGAATTTAATAACAGTATGATCTTCTAGTCTAAAACAAAGTTTAAAAAACCCAGGAAAATGGGACAGAAGTTGCCCAAAATAATGGATGCACAGTTGCTAAATGAAGGCATCAGAACTATAATGGAACTGAAGGCAGGTGGAAACTATATATCCCATTTACTGCCTCAGGTCTGAACATGTAAGATTCATAAGATGGATCTCAACTGCTCCTAACCAGCACTGCATTTTAGATAGCTGTGTTCTTGGTACAAGCAATTACACATCCCATAAACAGGGATCTGTAGCTGTAATTTTCAAACAGAGAATTCATTAATAATCATATTTAAATAGACATGCAAGGAAGCTCGTGATAATGACAAAATATTTATATTGTGAAGACAATATGGTAAGAAAATATTTATGATATTGATATTAAATATATATTTACATACATACACATATGCATAAGAACAAGCAAGCCTTAATCTAGGATATGGCTAAACTACAACTAGTGTAAAGTGAGACTCATATTTCACAGCTGTGATTAACCAGAAAGCTTTATTTCACATTTGGGAGCTCAAAAGCACCTTTTTAAAAGTTATATAAACACAAACTACTTTAATTACAATAATTGCAGGCTGCAGGATAAGAAAAAGACAGCAGCATATCATTTTTTTAATACAGAAGCAACTGCAATTATAGACACTGTCCTCTATCAAGAAAAAAATGAGAAGACAAGACATATTTCTATTGTCTCACAAAGGCAAAAGATTTAATGTTACCAATGATAAACTATTATGAGTTATTGACTGTTAAAAATTCTTAGCTTTAGCAGAACTGCATCCTGTGTGTTCTAGATTATTTTGGGGGGATTAAAGATGTTCACCTGTTTTCTTTTCTACCCTTACAGACATAGCAAAACTTCCATCATTAACTACCAGAAGGAAAATGTCACCTCCTATGTAAAATAATTCCAGAAGTCTATTTCATAGCTGTATTTTTATGTCTAAGAAAACGCTTACAGGATGGTCACCTGAATTTTCATTTTAAAAGATCTAAATGTGAGACATCTTTCTTCACTCTGATCACAGAAATCCTGGGAACAAAAAAAAGCTATCTTGGGAGTTAGGGGATGAAGTAGAAAGAAATAAGATGATTGCCCTAACATGTGGGAGAATTTTGTAGGAGTGTCCAACTGGGAACTCATGTCAGAAGTGCATGGGCAGCCAGCTTTTAAGCCAGCTCCCCACGTGTACCAGTTCCGGCGGAACCACCCCGCGCGCGCCCCCTCCTCCCCCCGACTGCCTCCCACAGAGGCAGCAATGAGAAGGGGTGGGGACGACAGATGGGGAGCCATCTTAAAAGCTGGCTCCCCAGGAATACCACCTCCTGCTTGTTTCTCTCCCCCTCCCCCCCACACACACACTGTAAAGGTATAAGCAATGTAAATTTCTGTGGTTACACGTTTACATAATTAACACATTTTAACATCCCTTTTATATATATATATATATATATATATATATATATATATATATATAAAATACACACACACACACACAAAATGTTTGTTCTACAAGATTCCAGTGAATGAAAATGCTCAACTTTCAATCAATTCATCTATTTCCCCAACAAGCAACATTGACATGTAAAGCAAAGTGACATTTAAGTAAGCTTACTAATAGATGGGGCCATGATATAACCAAAAAGCCATTTCACCACCTATATCAGTTGCAACCTATTAGATTGGTTAGACAAATCATGTCAAATCATCTGAACAGCTTTCTTTGACAGTGTAACAAGCCTGATGGATTGGGAGAAGTAACAGATAGATCTTGACTTTAGAAAGGCTTTTGATACATCTCATTTGACCTTCTCACTAACAAACTAGAGAAATACAACCTAGTAAGAGGGAGAAGAGTACATGTTGGAGTATTTAAACCTGGAAGTACTATCCTAGGGATTGTGGCCAGTGTAGCAGCACTTGTCACTGGATAAAATGCAATGTACCTAAAACATAATAGAGCAGTGGAGAGAAAATAAGAGAGATAAAGATGGGTGCATAGCTGGCTGGAAATCCATTCCCAGAAAATAGTTATCAGTAGTTCACAGTCACATTCACGATCACATACTGAATAGGGTCCCACCAGGCTCAGTTCTGTGTCCTGTTCTTTTTCAATATCTTCATCCATGCTTTAGACAGTGGCACAGAGTACATTTATAAAGTTTGTGGATGATACCAAATTGGGAGGGATTTCAAGTGCTTTGGAGGATAGGATTATAATTCAAAATCACCTTGACAAAGTGGAGTAACTATCTGAAGTAAAGAGGATAAAATTCAGTAAGGAGAAATGCAAAATACTCCACTTAGGAAGGAACAATCAGTTGCAAATATACAGAATGGGAAAGGAGTACCAAAGAAGGAGTTCTGCAAAAAGGGATCTGAAGATCATAGCGCATCACAAAATAAATATGAGTTGCAAAAAAGGCAAATATTGTTGGTGATATTAGCAGGAGTGTTCTAAGCATGACACAGGAAGTAATTCTCTCACTCCACAATGAATAGGCTTCAACTGGAGTATTGTGTCCAGTTCTGGGTGCCGCATTTCAGATGTGGATGAATTGGAAAAAGTCTAGAGAAGAGCAACAAAAATGATTTAAGATCTAGAAAGCATGACTAATGAGGGAAGTTTGAAAATATTGGGTTTGTTTAGTCTGTAAAAAAGAAGACTGAGAGGGGACATGATAACCGCTTTCAAGTACCTAAAACGGTGTTACAAGGGGGAAGGAGAAAAATTATTCTCCTTAATCTCTGGTGACAGGACAAGAAGCAATGCTCTTAAATTGCAGCACGGGAGGTATGGTTGCACATTAGGAAAAACTTCCTGTCAGGATAGTTAAACACTGAAATAAATTGCCTAGGGAGGTTGTGGAATTTGTTATTGGAAATTTTTAAGAGCAGGTTAAACTAACACCAGTCAGGGATGTCTAAATCAGTGGTTCTCAATCTGCTGCCCACAGACCACTTACAGCTCAATCAGCACAGAGCTGTGGCCCATGTGACATCCTCAGGGACATACAGGTAGCACTGGATGCAGCCCACCTTACACACTGTGGCCCACAATGGCAAATAAGTTAAGAACCACTGGTCTAGGTCATACTTAGTTTTGCCTTAAGTGCAGGGTACTGTACTGGAAGACCACTATTTTACTGAGTCTTCCTAAAAATTCAAATAGGTAGAGATGAACATTTTACCATTGCAGTAGCCTAGGAGCGTGTCAGGATTCCTATCTTATTAAGCAATACTCCTTTTGGTGTTTTGTCATTTACAGATTTTTTCAACTATTATTTCTTCTACTGAAAAGACACAGACATGTAATCCCCAGAATCATTGTTAGCACTTTTAATAAAGATGGGTATCCTCGAGCACAGAAGTTTGATGATATATTACTTATTTGTATTAGTATCTTTGTTAGTATAAATCCTTCAGAATTGCAAATTGAAGGATGTCAATGGTCCTGGAGATATACTGCAGTTCAAATTTGATTAAACAACTTACAAAACTTTATTTCTCTGACAAAAGGAAACCTACTTAAGGCACTCCCATATCCATTATCTTATGTGATGAATATCACTGTAGAGAAATTAAATGCTTATTTTTGGAATGATGATCCACTGAAACACTAGGGGTCCCAACCTCTGCGTTGAATAAAAAAAAATTCTTTGTATTTTTTACTTTTTTTAATGTCCACTTAAAAAAAAAAAAAGTTTCACGGGTGTCAGGGACTGTCTTCTTTTTCATTATTATCTGCTGCCACCACTCCAGCAAGGCCCCCCTGCTGCCAGACTCCCCGCCACTGGGTCTCTCTGGTCCAGGAACATCTGAGGTCTTGCCAAACAACCTATGTTGCTAGACCAAAGAGTCCCAGTTTAGAGAGGTTCAATCTGTACTTTTGAAGTACCCATCACTAATTAGTAACAACATTTAGCACTTTTACAGCATTTCACATCTTCAGATTGCTGTACAACATTAATCACCATGACAATTCCAGAATCAACACTCCCCATGTCATATGTGTCTAAGGCTTTTTCTACACTACACAACTTTTGGCAATACCGCTGTGTCACCAAAAGTCAGGCAGTATAAATACTGCAGATACATTTTCCAACAAAAAACTTTCACCCCCCATGAGTGGGTATGCTCTCCTGCAGACAAAGTACTGTTTACACTAGCACTTGCTGCAGCAAAGCTTTTTTGGTTCCAGGGAATATGGGACAATTAAGCACCTGTGAACGACAAAAGCCTTTTCACTCAATTGTCAGTGTAGACAACTGGCTTACCCTACAGCCTTTCGTCAATGTAACAAAATCACTCAGGGGCGTGGCAGATCTATCAACATAGCTATGGTCTCTCCAGGAGATGGAGCATGAAGAAGTTACCTACCTTGATGGTAAAGATGATTCTTCTAGATCAGTGGTTTCCAACCTTTTTACACCCAAGATCACTTTTTAAATGACAGACCAAGCCAAGATCTACCGCCCCGCCCCTTCCTTCAAGCCCCGCCCCTTCCTTCAAGCCCCACCCTCTCTATTCTCCTCCTCTCCATCACTTGCTATCTCCAGCCCTTATACTGCTGCTTTTTTCCCCCCAATTCTTCTGTAGGAATAGGTTTTTCCAACATTTGGCCTGTCTAGACTGGATCAAATGTCAGAAAAACACCTTCTTTTAGAAGCCCCCTTATTCCTCGTGGAAAGAGGAATATAGGGGTTACCAAAAGAGCATGTTTGCTCTTCCGCTAAAAAAAAGTGGAAAAACAAACGCATCCCTGGATGCAGAAGAGTTTTTCTGGGATACCTCTGGAATCCCAGAAAAACTCCTGCAGTCTAGCTGTACCCTCACTGGGCTGAGACAGGATGTGCGGGTTCTGGGGTGGGAATGAGGGGTTTGGGTGTGGGAAGGGGTGAGAGGTGCAAGCTCTGGGAGGGAATTTGGATACAGGAGGAGGTGGAGGAGGGGATGCTGGCTCAGGGAGGGGACTCCAGGCTGGGGAGTGTTGGGGTCAGGTGGAGGGTTGGGGTACTGAGCAAGCCACAGGCTTGTGGATTTGAGGGCAGGAGTTTGGGTTGGGGATGGGAGGGGCTCTGGGCAGGGAGGTTAGGAGTATAATGGGCTCAGGACGCAGATTTGTGATGTGTGGATGGTGTAGGAGTGTTGTGGCAAAAGACTGAGGCTGTGAGGGTGCAGGAGTTTGGCAATGTGAGAGGCTCAGGACAGGGGGTTCCAGTGTATGATAGGCTCAAATCTAGGGTCTGGGGGAAGGGGGTCAGGAGTGTTATGATACTGCGGACAGATGGGGGTTTGTTGGCCAGGCTTCATTTTTAAATAAAATATGTCAAACACAAAAAGTTTCAGCATTGTTTTTATTTATGAGAACCTGTTTTGATTCAGGGGTCACTGAAAAGTCAGTTGGGGCCACACAAGTAAGATGCAAAAAAAAAAAAAAAAAACTCCTCCAAAGCCTCACTAATGTGGCCCCAACTGTGCTGGTGGGAGCAGGGGACATGGTACTGGGGAAGGGTGCTAGGGCAGAGGACAGGGTGGCAGTGGAGGCAAGGGACATGGTGCCGGGGTGGGGACAGGGTGCCGGCGGGGGCGGGGATGCCAGTGGGAGCAGAGTGCCAGTGGGAACAGGGGGCAGGGTGTTGGCTGGGACAGGGAATCCTCGGCACGCACCTTCCTCCCCCCCCGGGGGGGGGGAAGCTCCAGCAAGAGACTCCTCCCAGGACTCCTCCCCCCTTCCCCGCAAAGGAGGAAAGCTCCGGCGCACGTTTCCCCCCGGGACTCCCCTCCTCCTCTCCGGCGCACGCTCCCCCCCGGGACTCCTACCTCCTCCCCCGCAGAGGAGGGGAGCCCCTGTGCGCGCCTCCCCCCGGAAGCCCCAGCACACACCTTCCTCCAGGACTCCTACCTCCACAGACCTGGAGGAGGGGAGCAGGCAGCGCACTTCCAGAAACCCCGGAAGTGGCGTGCAGCTGCTGGACTTCCCTCTACCCCGCAGGAAGTCGGCACTACCTCCATTTTCAGAGGTAGGTAGTGGGGCTTCTTGGGGGTGGGGGCAATTGGGGGACCCCGAATGCCTCACGATTGACGGGTTGGTGACCACAGTTCTAGATGTATGTCACTGTGGGTGCTCCACATTAGGTGTCAGTGCATCCCAGTGTCAGCCTATTGGAGAATTTTCCTAGCAGGATCTGGATGCACCATATGCGCGCAGTAGCCACCTTGAATATTGTCTGTTAGCTATGCGCACAGTACAATCCCCCCACCATTCCTTCTCTACAGTGGTAATCCTGATTACTGACTCCAAAGTAGAAGGGAGGAGGATAGGTAATGGAGCACCCACAGAGACACACATCTCAAAGAACCATTGTTACCATCAAGGTAAGTAACTTCTTTGCGTGATGGCCCCATGGGTGTTCCACATTAGGTGACTGTAAAACAGTGCCCTGATGGAGGGGGGCTTTGGAGAGGTGGTTGCACCAGAAGAGAAAGAACTGTTCGACCTAGGGTAGTGGTAGGGATCAGACCTGGTGTGATAGCACAGTGGTTAGCAAAGGTGTAGTCTGATGACCACAGGACAGCCCTACAAATGTCCAACATGGGACATTAGCTAGAAAAGCCATAGACATCACTATGGCCCTTGTGGAATGTGCTGTGACGTGGAGTGCAGGTTGTTTATTCTATATGGGGTAACATTGTATGCATGATGATATCCACCTGGCGATGAGCTGAGAGGTGACTGGCTGGCCTTTGGAGTGCTCTGCAGTAGACAAGAAGAGCCTGGGAGATTTACAGAATGACCAGATTCTGTCCAGGTAAAAGGCAAGGTCCATTCTAATGTCCAACGTGTGTAAGGATGCCTCTAAGGGGTCTTCATGCAATTTAGGAAAAAACGTAGGTAGATATATTGGTTCGTTAACATTAAAGGCAGAAGCTACTTTCAGCAGATATTTAGGTTAAGGTCATAAAATGACTTTATCCCTCATAAATACCATGAAGGAAGGCTCTGCCATGAGCACTGCTATTTCTCCCACTCTCCTCACTGAGGTTATCACAATGAGGAAGGAAGATTTCATTGACAAATGAAGAAGGAACAGGAAAGCAAGAGATTCAGAAGGAGGTCTCATAAGAGCCTTCATGACCACGTTTAGATCCCAGGGTGGTGCTGGCTCCTGTACAACTGGGTATACTTTGAGTAGGCCAATTAAAAATCATTTGGTTGTAGGGTGTGAAATTATGGAAAACCCCTGGGTTTATGAAATATGGTGATGGCGGAGAGATGGACTTTTATAGAACTGACTGATAAGCCAGGTTCCTTGAGATCTAAGAGGTACTCGAGAATGGATGAAATGCCAGAAGTAGATGGGGAGGTAATCTGTCTGGTCTTGCACCAGGTGGAGAATCGTGTCCATTTGTGGAGGTAAGTACATCTGATGGAAGGTTGGCAGCTATTCAGAAGGATGTGTTTCATTCATTCAGAGCAAGAGTGTTCAGCATGGTGGCACCATGGAGTAACCAGGCTTTTTTGGTGAAAACTGGTGGGAGTGGGATGTACCAGACAACTCCGTTGCTACACTAATAGGTGTAGCTGGTTCGGAAAGAGTTGAGGGTTGCATAGTACAAGTTGAAGGAGATAGGGGAACTGTGAATGCTTGGGCCACATTGGTAAGATCAAGATGATGAGAGCTCGATCTTGTGGATCACCCAACTGATGAGTGGTAGAGGTGGAAAAGCGTAGAGCAGGGGAAAGGGAATCTTTTTTGGGGGCCACTGACCCACAGGAAAATTAACTGGGGGCCCACACACAAGTGAGAATCAAAAAAACCACAACCCTCACCGACGTGGCCCCCAACTGAGAAGACGAAAGACACTCCCCACATTACCCTCACACATCAGAGCCTAGGAGGGGCCCAGCCTAGTAGATTGTGTATCCTCCAGCCACATAGTGGGGCAGCAAGGGGGCTGGAGTACAGGCTGGGCTCTATAATGCTGTGGGGGCCCCTGAGCCTTGGGGGCCAGATCCAGGCAAGCCGACGGGGGAGAGAGGGCACATCCAGCCCCTGGGCCTGAGGTTCTCCACCCTGGCATAGAGGAAGTGTCTTGACCATGTCACAAGGAAGGCATCTCCAAGTGATCCCTTCCCCATGCTTGCCTGCTCTGGAGCAGAAACAGTGACATTTGCGATTCTTTCACATGGTGATCAGGTCAATGTCTGCAATTCCCCAGTTGAGGAACATTGTTTGAATGACTGTTGGGTGAATTCTCATTCGTGTTGCTGGACGAAGCTGCAGCTGAGGCCATCTGCCCTCATATTCTAGTTGCCTGGTAGGTATGACGCTAAGGGCATTATGTTATGGCGAATACACCAGTTCCAGAATTTTACCGCCTCCAAGCATAGGGAGTGTCATCATGCTCCTCCCTGGCAATTTATCTAAGACATGCAACTGGTGCTGTCAGTAAAGATGCGGACCGTTTGGTTCTGGATTATAGGGAGAAAGTGTTTGCAGGCATTGCGGACAGATCAGAGTTCTAATAAATTGATGTGGAGCTTTGTTTCCGATGGATTCCATCTGCCTTGTTTTGTTAGATGTCCCAGTTGAGCCCCCAACCTAATAAGGGAGGCATCCATGGTGAATATGTGAGATGGTGGATCTTGGTGAAAGGGTACGCCCTGCATGATATTGCATGGTTCCAACAACCAATCGAGGGATAGAAGAACACATGATGGTGGTGAGATTCTCTTGTATAGCAGGCTCTGTATACTGTGGTGAGCCATGCTTTAAGGTAGTGCATGTGGAGTCTGGCATATTTGACCACATATGTGGTAGAGGCCATATGACCCAGGATTTGTAAACAAGTCTTGATATTGGTAAAGGGACTGAATTTGACTGTGGAAATAAACATCCCCAGAGCCATGAATCTGTGTTGTAGTGTTGTGGTTCTTGCATTGCATTCAAATGAGCTCCTATGAACTCAAGCGTCTGGGTGGGAACGAGAGTGGATTTTTGGTAGTTTTTCTAGTAACCCCAGAGTGTGGAAGAGTGATACCGTCGCCTGCAACATGATTTGTCTTTCTTTGCAGGTTGATCCTTTGATTAGGCAATCATCGAGGTACTGAAAAATTATTACCTGATGACATTGAAGATGTGCTGCAACTAATGCTAGGGTTTTTGAGAAAACCCTGGGAGCTGTGGAAATGCCAAAGGGGAGGACGCGATACTGATAATGATCACTGCCAATCGTGCATCGCAGAAACCGTCTCTGGGCCAGGTGGAGGGTGATGTGGAAATAGGATTCTTGGAGGTTGAGGGCCAAGAACCAGCCACCAGTGCGGGGATGATCATGGAGAGGGTAACCATCTTGAACCTGCTGTTTTGGACAAATTTGTTGAGGGTTCTGAGATCTAATATAGGTCTCCAAACTCTCATCTTCTTTTCAGTGAGGAAACAGTAGGAATAGAATCCTCTGCCGTGGTATTGGGGTGGTACTTTTCTACTCCTCCAAGTTGGAGAAGGTGCTGAACCTCCAAGTGTAGAAAACTCATGAGAAGGGTCCCTGAAGAGGAATAGGGAGGGTAGGTGGTACTTGTTTAAAGGGAATTAGCTATCCTGATTGGATAATTTTCAAAACCCACCAGTCCAATGTGATGTTCGCCCAAGAATGGAAGAAAGAGAGGAGCCGGTAGAATGGATTTGAAGTTTGCACTAAAATTGGGATGTTCAGACCCCTGACCAAAACTTCAAAAGCCTTGTTTCAAGGTAGATGGCTGGTTAGTTGACACCGGAGTTTGTTGTGGGCGGTGACATTGGTAACGTTGTCTGGATCGGTATTCAAAAGGCTTATGTTGGGGGTCTAGTGTATGGATTGCTACCCTAAATTATAGTGTAGCTGAGCAATAGACCTTATGCCCTAGAAAGTCTAGGCGCTTATGGTCCTTGTCTTGTGGTAATTTCACTCTATAGCGGACCACATCAACTACCAGCAAATTCAGGGAAGGATGGGGGAAAAAAATCAATATCTGTCGCTGGGACAAAATATTTTCTGTCAACCCTTTTGCTAGTGGAGGTGCAGCCTGATGCCAGAGTCTGCCAAATAACGTCTGCTGGTTCTAGGATAGCCTCATCTATAGGAAGGGCTATCTTTGTGGTGGCAGAGGGTTGTAGTATCTTCAATAGTTCATGTTTTTCCTGCACCTCTTGCAGGAACTGTTTGATGTCTTCTGTCAGTGGGATCACTGCCTCATCCGGGGAGGAAGAGGAGCTGTGAAGAGGGGATTGGACCTCTCAACCTCTTCCACCTTCATGGTCTCATCTTCTTGCACCTTAGAAGTTATACAAAGTGATGATGGTCTGGGTGCTGACCACGCTGGTGTGGTTAGGGCAGTGTGATTTCAGCTGTAGGAAGACCAAGTTTGCCATGGTGCCCAGTGTGGCAGATAGGATGGTGGAGGGTATAGCCATGCATGTTGGTACCAATGAGGTGGCGGTGGTCTGCATAAGGATCTGGACGATGGTCAGTTCCATATAGGTCTATGGCTCATCAGTGACAAATGTTGTGAGAAGCAGCAGCTACACTAGTCATCCACTCTGGCATCGCTATCATGTGTGGAGAGCACCAGAGACTTAGGCAAGGGAGGGACGGTGCTGATAGAGGAATGGTTGGTACTGTGCAAAGAGATCTGTGGTGCAGGAGACTGTGGATCAGTCTGATGGAGGAAGTGTGTCGGTGCAGAGCACCTCTTCGGTGTAGAGTATTCTGGTGCCGAGGAGGAAGCAATTGTCGGTGCAGGAGAGTGGGTCAGCGCTGACAGCGGTGCCGGAGGAGGCAGCATGTCAGCACAGGTAGCTTTAGGCACCTGGTGCCATGCAGTGGTATGGCACGGTGCCATGGTCTTCAATGCTGATGTGGTTGTCTTCTCCAACAGAGCCTTCCTCGGCACCGAGGGCTTCCATGAAGAGGACGTGCCAGGCTTATCACCTATGCTTGATTTTAGCTGAAGTCGGAACCAGAGGTAGAGAGTTAGCAGGCAAAGTAATCTACTTACAAGAGTCCTTGCTGGAGAGGAGGAAGATGCTCGTCATTTTGTTGCTGTATGAGGCTGAGCCCTTTCTTTAGCTCCGGTGGAAGGAGCATCCTCCATACTAGGCCTGAGAGACGTCTCCCATGGATAGGACTGGAACAAAGCTCTCTATCATGTCTGGTCGATGCTGTCATGCTACTGCAGTGTGAGCATTTGGCAGGAATATGCTGCTCGCTGAGACAGCGGATGCATGAGGAGTGGCCATCCGATTTCGGCATGGCCTCCCTGCATGTGTCTCACCTCTTCAAACCTGGAGTTCTGGGCACTGTGCTGACAGACTGAAATCACTCTCCTCGCTCCACGAGTTTGATGTTCATTTTTTTTTAAATAAAAAGGGAACCGAGGGACGTTCTGAGGGGTAAGGGAAACATGACCTCAAGGTTGTTCATTTATTTCAAAAGAAAAAAAATTAATAGAGGGCAATGAGAAGTAAAAAAACAAGGAAAGCTGAGGAAAAAAGCTTAATAAACACAATATTTATCTTTTTAGGAGAAGGCACTTGTACTGCTAAGTGCTCCATCTGCTGCTGGGGATGGTAGAGAAGGAACTGAGCCAGAATCGCACTGTGCACACACCTAACAAACAAAACAACACGCAACGCAGCTTCCAGAGCAAAGCAACACGGCGCATCCAGATCCAACTAAGAAAATTCTCCAATCAATCAGCACGGGGATTCACCAACATCTAATTTGGAGCACATGGAGACATCACTCAAAGAAGAATGATAACATCTTCACTCAGGCTATGTCCATGCTACATGGTTAAGTCGACTTAAGGTACGTCAGTATTGAGCCACTGCTATAATTAAACTGCTGTCGCATGTCCACATTATATTCCTCATGTTGGTAGAGCACATACATCCAAAATATCAGCTCCTGCACTGACACAGAAAGCAATGCACTATGAATAGCTATATCGTGATGCAACTGGCTGCACTATGCTTTGGAAAGGGTTTACAATGCCAACGTGGGGACAGATAAATATGGGGACAGGTACACTATCATATGAAAGGCTTCTCAATCCCATCATTCCAGGACATCCTACTACACTGCCAACTGCTTTTCAATTGCCCTGCTAACGTGCAATCTAACCACCTTAAACATGGATCCTTCACTGCATTCAATTTTGTGCTGTCTTTTATGAACTCAAGTCTCTATGAGGAGATCAGCGGGATACTATTTGGCTGAAGGATGTTTTGAAGGAACATATTAACACTAAGACACAGTAATATGTGATGGTATATTGTGCTAAGCCTGGCACTGTTTGTTTGCACCATACTATAAAGCTTTGTAATGATTGCTATGTGTGCCAAAATGTAACACATGTTAAATAACTTTTTAAAGCAGCACTTGGTAATATGACCAAACTGAAACGGCTGAACATATTAGAAGCCCACAGAAGGGGTGAGAGTTTTTGAGGGGGTGTATGCGTGTAAAAGAGAGATGGTATGTGTGCTTGGGGACACTGAATGTTTTGATACACTGTCTCCTTAAATACAGCATTCACCAGTCTGAAAACTTGTTCAGAGAGCAGCCAGAAGCAACCAATCCTGAGGCAGAAGCTGGTGCACAGACAGCAGCAGCTTCCTCCTCAACTTTCAACCCAGCTCAGTTGAGACCAGCACATCAGCAGGGGGGAGCAGGACATCCCAACATCAGCCTTTGCCTCCTCCCCAGCTCTTCACAGCCCAATAGTCTCTTCCCTAGCCCCAACCAGCAGCAGTCCATTCTACCTCCCTGATGCTGCAGTCCCGGTGCCAAGGACAGCAGGTTTTCCACTAATGTTTTGATTATATGATTTTCTCCAACTTCTCAAACAGCCTTTTTTCTCCCCACAGACCAAGGAGATTCACCTTCACACGCCAGGCAAGAGTGTTTGTTGCCAAGAGGAAGCATGCTCAGATGGGCAACAGCTATGTGAGCTCTCCATGCTGAGCAATTTCAAAATTTCCTGTGAAAGGAGAGTGGCTCATGCCTTTGTACCTGTATGGAAGGCAGCAAATTTCAAATCAGTGAGCAGAGTGGTCACAGTGGGTACTGTGGAATACCTACCTGGAGGCCAGTTAAATGATGTAAGGGACACAGTGTCTACCTGATGCTGTGTCACTCTATCGCAAAAAGTTCTATGATTCTCATTGAGATGGTTTTATTTTGTCAACATAGCATAAAAGATTTTTGGCAGAAGGAACATTGCAGTGTGTACACCTCCACTGTTTTGCCAACAAAACTATAGTGTAAATAAGGCCTCAGTGCTACAGAAGCACAGCTGCAGCACTGTAAGTGTATAAATGCACTCAAATAAGAAATGTGATACATTTTATACAAAGCGAGAATGTTCTGCTATCTGTCATAAAATCCTATGCTGTCCACAGGCTAGTTTTCAGGAAACCAACTGATGTGCTACAGGAAGTCTGGAATTGCAAGCTACTCTACATATATTTGATTACCCTAAATCAATCATCTTCTGCTGTATACAATACATTGAATCTTCTTAATAACTGAAAGTATCTGGAGTTGAGTGTGCCTGGCCTTTCAGGGTCAACACAAGAATGAACACAAAATCAGGGAATGGCTCTCCCCAAAACAAATCAGCTAAGAAGAGCAGACCCAATTCATAAATGACAAAGCATGAAACACACAACATAGGAACCATTCTAGCCAGGGCAAAAACAGAGCAATCCCTAACTGACCCAAGATCAGGGGAAGCACAAAAGTTGGATTTCAGATACCCTTGGCTATCTTTTTATTAAAATTTAAACAAATAATCAGAGAAATATTACAATATATTTTCCTTTGGAGGATACAAATAGTTGATTTGTCTTTTAAATTAAGAAGGCTTAGATTTACAACCACTAAAACTTTAGTTTAATTTACAATTTTATCCGAACTTTTTTTTAATGATCTGGGTTTGTTACTCAGTTAAAATACTATATGAATTGTGGTTTGAGGCCATTTTTAATCTTATTTCTTGAAGGTTGAGTTCCTTTACAATTATTGTTCTGAGAAATGCAAGCAATGTAATATTTTCTATCAACATTTTAGGTCTAATGCTGGATTGGAAAAATCTTTAGAGGAAATATTACTATCCCAAAGTTATTTTTGATGTCATCAGAAAATAAAAACTCATTATAAGCATCTAGCAAATATGGATTAATATCACTGGTAGCTTCAGTAAATATGACAACACAGGGAAATAAAAAAATGTGAGAAAATAGCCTGTAGAAAATAAAATTTGTCTGAATTCCCGTTTTACATTTAAAGGGACATGAGTAAAAAAAGAGGATTATGTGGAAATGAGACCTTCATTCTCAGACTTCAGCAAGAGTTGCATGTGCTTACCTAAAGACAGAATCTGGCCCTTGTTTATGTACATGTTAAACTACTTTTTAACCCTGTTACCGCAGCAAAAACAATACTGAATTATATGCGGGTTTACATATCACGAGAATGATTAACTTACAGATGAAGAGTGTTTACTTATCGGTAATACTAGAGTCAGCACTGGAAACTCAATCTTGTCTGACAATGAGGAGTAAAATAAATATAAACATAGCATCTTTTTACTTGAAAACCAAGCAGGTTCACCATGGAAGCCAGTAAAAAAGAAACACCATCACCCATTATGCTATTTTTAAAGAGTCAGTTTTCAGGGTATAAGCACACACTTCAAGGCCATTTGAATTTAACTAGTTAACCACTCCTTTACCCACTGTGCACAATTCATATTAATTTTTTTTCTGACTACATTGCATACAGGATAAACAAGACCACATTTTTAGATCCAACACATTACAATCAAACAGTCCTATTCAAGGATTATTGCCATTAAACTCTCAGAGGTAGATTTTACAATCCAGAAGAAGGAGAAGGGAGGAGGAGAAGGAGGATAGCCAGAGGGCTTTTCATTACAACTTCAACAGTTTTCAACTATCCAAAGCTACATTCATTTTTGTTTTGGGACCACATCCCATAAATAGCACTAGTTTATATTTTCCCAAGGCTCCATAAAAACTAAGTCACATAAAGACAAGTAGCAATGGATTGCCATCTGCTGTTGCATGCAAAAGATAAATCAAGTTTAACAAAATAACTAATCTTCATACTACACTTTGCTTGCTGATCTGTAGTAATAAAATAATAACAATAATAATAATACCTAGATCTCATATAGCAATCTTCATCAGCCAAAACACTTTACAAAAGAGGTTAGTGAAATTATTCCAAGTAAAGAAAAGCATTCTGCAATACAATTTTAAGAGGTCTGTCCTCTAATAATGCAAATTATTAAAAGGTAAAAAAATACACCTATAAAAAAGTTAACAACTGTAGTAAACCACCTTTTTTGTGATCTGTGGTCTTAACCGTGAAAGTGCTTTACAAATATGTGATATGTAAAGTGAACAAAGATTGATATATGAAATAACTATTCCATTTACAATATGAAGGACCTTTCAATACCAAAATAGTAAATAACTATCAAATTAACAGAACTGCTTGGCTTTGTTTTACAGATATTGTGGATTTAATTCTACCTCTGGGGTAGTGCTCAAGGCAAGGTTCACAGAACCTTTATCTCCTTTTCTCAGTACATCTAGAAAGGGAGCAAATACAATTCAGCTCCCAGAACTGGGAAGTACAAAGACAAATAATAGTGGAGCTGGTGGAATTAGCCGCCACAAAGAGGAGAGATGTTAGGTGTGGCAAGTATTGAGCAGCTGTGCTAGGAAGTGCTAGCTATACTTGTTGAACAGGTGTAGCAAGAGATGCCCTTCCTAGTGTTCCCCCCAGGACTAGAGGTATGAGTTTAATACGCATAATACCCTCCAGGCAATGTCTCTCTCACTTCTCTTCAATGCTGCTCAAGTTTTAACAGCTATAAATCAGACCCATGTTCACACCTATTACAGGAGAGTAATTTGATTTACATTTTAAAAATTAAGTAGCATGTTTGAGTTGTCAGCTTTGTTCTATTGTAAATGGACTAAATTGATCAGCCCCTATTCTGAAAAATTGTAAAATGCAACATGATGGACAGACAAATAGTGATATGATATTACTACTGACTTCAGCTAATAGCAAGACAAATATTAATTGCTTTCACCTTATAAAAAGTTTGTCATCCATATTTATTCTAAGACTTTGTTTTTGAGTTTCCGTCCAATAAATAATTAGGATGTGCTAATATTTCTAGTCCTAATGTTACCCTATCCATAATACCTCCACTGCAAAAGCCTACAAAGCAATTGTTGCAAGTAGACATCAAAGTGTTTTCTAACAGATTTCAGACTTATTTCCCAAAATCAAATCCTTTTCTGGCATAATGTATTTTTTAATTTTTAAAGTTAGTTTAGAGAGAAAAATACATCTGAATCAAGTTACCTGCAGAGTTACCAGGTGAGGTAAAAGGGTAAGTAGTTAATGCAATTATTCAGACAAAGCACAGCCAAGATTAAATGTTTAAAAAGTCACCTTGAGGAAAACTAGGCAGCACATTCAGACTAGGGTTGTATTAGCGTAGTCGATTAACTGATAAGCAAAAGCTTATAGGTTAATGCTATAGACTACACGCATTTCCCCTACCCTTGCCAGTAAATTTTTTAGCAGGCTGGCCACAGTCTGGCTCAGTCCTGGCTTGAAATGGGTCCGTGCTGGAGCTCTGTATTTAAAGTGTATTAGGAGCTGGGCAGGCAGGCAGCCTGGCTCAGTTCCAGCTCGCACCAGGTCCAGAAGCTCAGACCCGCTTAGACAGGAGCTGCTACCACCCCGCGTTGCTGCCTCTTTATGAAAGGTAGCAGCATAGGGCGACAGGCAGTTGGTCCGCAAGGGAAGCTGGTTTTTAAACTGGCTCCCCTTGTGGTCCAGCACCCTCCTGGCACCCTGCACTGCTGCCTCTGATACAAAGGCAGCAGCACAGAGTGGCAAGGGGCTCCTCAGGAGTGAGGCTGGAGCACACTGGCTGCCAGCCCTGCCCCCAGAGACTACAGATCAGTCAAATAACTGACAAGAATTCTTAGTTACTCGACTATTCAATTAACCGATATTTAACATCCCTAATTCAGACATGGTGAAAATGTGCTTGCAGATCTAAAATCCACAAAATTTCTCTCTGAGGAAAGACCCTATATACTATTCATTCAAATTTCTTCTCTCTGCTATTAAACTGTAGTTTCTAAATACCATAAACAAACATATTTAATAAAGAAACATGTTTATGTATCTCAATTTTATTCTTATTTCATCCTTTGAATAAATATGAAATTTCAAGTCTGTTCATTCAAAATTTTAAAAGATTAAATTTAAAAAAAGAAAAAATAGGAATACAGGGTTTGTACCTGTAAACTGTCACTTTTATGATCCCTAGGGATGCAAGTAGGTTTGCATTATTATGTAATTATCTGCTATTTTGTTCTACAATGTTCAGACAGCAAAATGACCTTATATAATTGTGAATTTGGTAGCGTGAGCCAAAAATTTGCAAGCATTCACTTACCAATATAGAATCAACCTTCTTCCCTAAACTATCTAAAATCAAAGTATAAGAAGAGTAAGTCAACAAGGATTCAAATTAGATGTTAATCATGCTCTTTATATTTAAAAAAAATATTCAAATTCCCATGTGACATGTCATTCTGCCATCACAGTGGGCTTAACT
Source organism: Rafetus swinhoei (assembly GCA_019425775.1). Classification (NCBI taxonomy): domain Eukaryota; kingdom Metazoa; phylum Chordata; order Testudines; family Trionychidae; genus Rafetus; species Rafetus swinhoei. The sequence continues at coordinate 223,494,199 of CM033424.1, read as the reverse complement.
GTACCTCTCAAAATAATCTGCCAACAAGCAATCTTGCTAACCTCAAACCTAATTTATCCAATGATGAAGGGAAAAAAAAAAAAAAGAGAGAGAGATTTAATTACTGCACCTAATGCGACTGGTTACCAATATGTGTTTTAAAATTGTCTTTTTATAGTAAAAAAAACCCAAAGATATCACAAAAAAAATCTTTTAGTTTTCATTAAAGATGAAGGCAACCACATGCAACCACTTCCCCCAACAATTTCTCTACTCTCACCTCCAGGGTGCCAATGTTAGAGGAGGGGGAAAAGGGAAAGTGTATATACACAAGTGTACCCAAATAGAAAGCTTCCCCTTAGGTTCTATATAACCTATAGTTTACCATCTTCATTATTTACTCTCAATATTCTACATCTCAGAAACAAATCTTCTCCATATCTTTTAGCAATAACTAAATGAAATATTTACAAGGTGCTATTATTAAGCAGATGTGCCACATAATTAGCAACAACAAATCCACTTACTTTTTTCTCCTTCTCATGATGTTTATCCTGAGAGTGAGAGGAAGAATCACTTAAACTTTGATCATATGACCTATTAGATCCCCGTTTGCTCTTTTTCTAAAAAGAGAAGATATGTATGTAAAAAAGGAACCATTTTAATAAATTATGGTACAATCCATTTCAACTGGGCTTGATAAAAAATGCCTTACTGCTCAAAAAAAAAAAAAGCTTTTAATTGAGAGCTTGACAAAAACTGACAATGACAATGTTGTTTGAAGTGTTAAAAAAGTCAACTATCCCAAACATATCAGAAGTCAACTACTCTCAGACTGACATCTGGAACCTGTCAATTTGCAAATATGGTTTCCACAAAAGGAAAAAAAAAATCTTTTAACAATATTAAATTATGCTTAGATTCTCACCTTCTGGTAACTTATAATAAAAAAACCAAAAAGATTTTTCCTTTTGTGAGAATATGATATAGGCAAGTTACTCACCTTGTGTAGTAACAACAGTTTTTAGATATGTGTGTCCCCGTGGGTGCTCTACTGTTGGTGTTGGGCTCGTCCCGGCACTGCAGATTGGAGATTTTTCAAGCAGTATCTGGTCGAGCCGCGCATGCTCGTACGTTGCGTGTGCAGGTTCACGCCTTTGAAGTTCATGCACATGGCCCGATTCTCCTCAGTTTTCATCGTAACCACCTGTCAGTGTAAGATATATCCGAAGAGCAGAGATGGAATGGTGGGTCATGGAGCACCCACAGGGACACACATCTCGAAGAACTGTTGTTACTGCACAAGGTGAATAACTTCCCTTTCTTTTCTGAGTGATGTCCCTGTGAGTGCTCCACTGTGGTGCCTCTATAGCAGTACCCACAGTGAGGACAGTGGGCTTTGGATTATGAGGTATGCACAGATTCAAGGACCGCCTGAGCTATGGCAGAACTCCTCTCTTATTGAGGGATGATAGCATAGTGTCTCACAAAAGTGTGGTTGGACGCCCACGTACCTGCTGCACAGATATCTTTAAGGGGGCCTCCCTTGAGGAAGGCAGTTGACGCAGCCATGGCCTGTGCAGAGTGAGCTCTTGGGATTGTAGGAAGAGGTCTGCTGTGCAAAGAGTAACATTGGGTAATACAAGATGTAATTATTTTGGAAATACGCTGTGAGGATAGTGGTGTACCACGCCATCGCACTGTAAGGAAGAGGAATAATTACTGTGATTTACGGACGGGTTGTATGCAATCGATATAGAATGCTAATGCTCTATGGACATCTAGAGTGTGTAGTACTGTGTCCTTGAGAAAAGCATGTGGCTTTGAGTGAAATGCAGGTAGAACAATCAGTTTGTTTGCATGAAACTCCAAGCATACTTTCAGTAGAAAGGAAGGATGAGGTCAGAAGACCACTCTGTCCTTGTAAAACATTGTATAGGGTGGTTCTGCCATGCGAGAGGCAATTTTGCTCACTCGCCTCGCTGATATGATCGCAGTTAGAAAGACTGTATCTGATGTTAATAATGGGAGGGAACAAGTAGCTAGAGGCTCGAATGGAGTTCCCGTCAGTGTGTTCAGAACAAGATCCAGATTCCACGAGGGATTTAAGGGCCTGGGCAGTGGAAAACGATTATGCAGCCCTCTAACAAATCTCTTTGAGACTAGGTGGGCAAATATCAAATATCCGTCCATGGGCAGGTGGAAAGCCGTCAGTGCAGCAAGATACACTTGAGGGAGGAGAGTGACAGATGTTGGCCCTTGGGCTGCATAATGTAGTCCAGCACCATATGTAGCGGGGCGGCCTTCGGAGGAGTATTGTTATTGTTGCACCACACTACAAAGCAATTCCACTTGTGGAGGTAAGTGTTATGTGTAGACTGTCTTCTACTGTTTATCAGGACTGTTTTCACCTGTTAAAAACAGCGCTTTCCCATCTCCAAGAGCCAGACAGAAGCCATGCATCCAGATGTAGTGATTCTGGTTGGGGATGGAGAAGGTTGTATGCATTCTGGAACAGGAGATCTCGTCAATTCGGAAGGGGGTATGGAGGTCGACAAGACATTCGATAAAGATGAGGAAACCAAGTCTGTCAGGCAGGGGCTATAAAAATGACCTGAGCATTGTCCTGTTCGATGTTTCTGCATACTCTGGGTATGAGAGGAATCAAAGGAAAAGCGTAGAGAAGGCGAGCCTGTCACTGTATGAGAAAGGAATCTCTGAGAGATCACGGACCTATCCCCATTCTGGAGCAGTATTGGGGAAACTTGGAATTTTGGTATGTTGCAAAAAGACTTACCGTTGGGTAACTCCACATGCGGAACAGCATGTGTAGGATATTTGTGTGAAGTTCCCATTCGTGGTCTGTAATGAAGTGAGGACTTAGAGCATCCGTAGTAGTGTTGCTGATCCCTGGGAGATGCAACACAACAAGGGTAATGTTGTTGGGATGCACCAATTCCGTAAAACATGGAGGTGGTATTGTCTGTTAAAATGCGCACCGTACAGCTTCAGATATCTTGGACGAAGTGCTTGCAAGCGTTGCCCACAGCACACAGTTCCAAGAGATTGATATGCCATCAGAACTGCTGATCCGACCATCTGCCCTGAGCAAAACGGCCCTGCATGTGTGCACCCCACCAGAGGAGGGAAGCATCTGTAGTGATCTGGGTAGAGGATTGCAACTGGAAGGGAACCCTCCTGTAGGAGGTTTCCTGGATTGGTCCACTATTGTAGGGAGGTGAGTACGTTGACAAGGATGGATACTCGTTTCTGCAGGTGGTATTTGGCTGGGGTATAGACCGAGGAGAGCCAATGTTGAAGGAAGCGAAAGTGGTGGCATGCGTATCATACTATGTAAGTCACGGCGGCCATGTGGCCCATAAGTTGAAGGCAGATTAGTACTGTGACAGTAGGGCTGGTTGTTATAATTGTTATAAGGCTTATTATGGATTCAAATTGATGACTGGGAAGGTATGCCCTAACAGTGGTGGAATTGAGATGAGCTCCTATGAACTCCAATGACTATGTGGAGCATAGAGTGGATTTCTGATCATTTATAATAAGGCCAAGAGATTCAAACAGCCTCTTGGTAGACTGTATCGCCTGTGCAGTCGCTTGTTGACATGGATCCCGTATGAGGCAATCGTCGAACTAAGGAAATAACATGATATGCTCGCGTTGTAGGTGCGCTGCTACCATGTCTAGGGTCTTCGAAAAGACTCTGGAGGGCAGACTCGGTACTGAAAATGGTCCAAGCTGATCGCAAAGCGAAGAAAGCGCCTGTGAGCTGTGTGTATAGTTATATCAACGTAAGCATCTTGCAGGTCGAGGGCTGCAAACCAGTCCCCCTCCTCTACTACGGGAATGATGGATGCGAGCGTAAACATCTTGAATCATTGCCTGCAGAGGTACTTCTTTAGGTGGCGTAGGTCTCGAACCCCCAGATCTCTTTTCCGTAAGTAAACAGTTTGAGTAGGAACCCCTACCCCAGTATTGCTCAGGCACCCTCTCTATGGCATCTGTGTGTAGAAGGTGGTCCACTTCTTGACAAAGCAGGGACTCATGAGAGGGGTCCCTGAAGAAGGACGGGGTGGGTGGGGAGGGTGGGGGCTTTGACAGAAGAGGGATGGAGTAGCCGCATTCTACTATTTCTAGTACCCAACGTCTGTGGTGACTGCTGCCCATTGGTGGAAAAAAGGGTGCAGGCAATGATGGAAAGTAGCTTGGTTGTGAGGCACTGGAGGAGTGGGGAGGTTGTGCTGGCCCTCAACCAAAACCTTAAACTTGCTGCCTGGAGGGATGCTGAGTGGACACTCAGTTGTTTGGAGCGCGGTGATGCTGATTTCTCATCCTGAGCCAATTCTGATCCAAGAGTCGTTGCTGTTGTCTATAAAAGGATTGTCTCTGATAGGCAGGGTATCGTCTCCAGTGGTATAGTGGTGTGTACATACCCAGAGCGTGCAGTGTTGTGAGTGAGTCCTTACTGGAATGAAGGGCTTCATCCGTGCGCTCCGCGAACAGTTTTTGTTTGTCAAACGGTAAGTCCTCTATCTTTGTTTGTAGGTATCTGGGAACACCTGCAGCCTGCAACCATGAAGTACGTGTCATAACTACTGGCGTAGCTGTTGCACGTGCTCTTGTGTCAGCGGCATCCAATGCTATCTGCAGGGCAGTATGTGATGTCATATCCTTCCTGAACTATGGACTTCAAGATCGGTCTTTTGTCATCAGATAGGTGTTGCATTAGTTCAGTCAAGTTGGCATAATTATCAAAGTCGTTGTTGGTGAGCAGAGCAGTATAATTTGCTATGCGTAGTTGTACTGTGGATGATGAGTACATTTTTCTGCCGAATAGGTCTAGCCATTTGTTGTGGCTAGATAACTTATACTGTGGGATTTTGGATCTCTGGTTAGCTGCATTGACAACGAGAGAGTTAGGTTGTGGATGAAGGAATAGGAAGTCCATGCCTTTTGAAGGAACAAAATATTTCCTGTCTGCGCGTTTATTAGTAGGAAGAGCCGAGACCGGTGTCTGCCACACCTCATCCACCGCCTCCACGATGGCCCTGTCGATTGGGAGTGCGATCTTTGTTTTTGCGGAGGCTGTAGATTTTTCAAGAGTCTATATCCGATAGATTCACCTCTTGGCTAGTAGCAACCCATCTGAAAAGCTCATGGAATTGCTTTAAATCATCAGTGGGTGATGTGTCATCCTGGATGATCGCCTCGTCAGGAGAGGAGGATGACTTGTCTGCTGGAGAGGTTCCCAGGTGGCTCTGATCCATGTCATTACTAATCTGCCCTTCTTCCATTTCCAGATCCTCCATAGAAGGAGGGTTACACACATAAGAGGCAGGTGCTGATATGCGGGCAGAAGTTGACTGTGGTGTAGAACAATGTTTGGATGAGGCCCAGCGGCTATGTGGGGACCATCAGGCTGAGTAATGTGAGTAATAGGAGCACTCCGGGTACCACAGGAACAGTGAGAATAAAGTGGTCGGAGCAACTCATAGGGCATGGGTGATCTAGCCAGAGAGGAGTGCTGAGAGGAAAAGACACTCCTACAGGTGTCCTCATATTCAGTATATTGTCAGAGGACTGGTGATCTCGGTGAATGAGGTGCAAGTCTTGGCGGTGACTGAGAGTAACTCTTGTGGAAACTCCGCCGTGGTGATCTCGAACAGTCTCTGTCTCTTGGCACTGAGCCATCATGGCCGTGGTAATAATGAGAATTATATGAGGAGTGGTGGTAGTCGGGGACTCCCTCCTAAGAGTCAAGACACCACTCAAGAGGTGTGCTATTTACCGTGAGCTTGAATTCAGGATGTGACTGAGAGGCTTACAAAACCGATCAAACCTTCGGATCCCTACCCCTTCCTGCTTCTCCATGTGGGAACTAACGATACAGCCAAGAATGACCTTGAGCTGGTTACTGCGGATTATGTAGCGCTGGGAAGGAGGATCAAAGAATTCGGCGTGCAAGTGGTGTTCTCGTCCATCCTCCCTGTTGAAGGGAAACGACTGGGCAGGGATCGTCGAATTGAGGAAGTAAATGTGTGGTTGCGCAGGTGGTGTCGCAGAGAGGGCTTTAGTTTCTTCGACCATGGGACTCTGTTCCGGGCACAAGGATTGTTAGGAAGAGATGGGATCCACCTAACGAAGCGAGGAAGGAGCATCTTCGCAGGCAGGCTTGCAAACCTAGTGAGGAGGGCTTTAAACTAGGTTCGTTGGGGCACGGTGACCAAAACCCTGAGGTGAGTGGGAAAGTCGGATACCGGGAAGAAATGCAAAGAGGAACGAGTAAGAAAGGAGGACCCCTGATTCGAATGGAGAAGATAGGGCGATCAACTGGTTATCTGAGGTGTTTGTACACTAATGCGAGAAGCCTGGGCAACAAACAGGAAGAACTGGAGGTCCTGGCCCAGTCCAAGAAATATGATTTAATTGGGATAACAGAGACTTGGTGCGATGACTCGCATGACTGGAGCGCTGACATGGAAGGGTATAGACTGTTCAGGAAGAACAGGCAGGGGAGAAAAGGAGGAGGAGTTGCACATGTAAGAGAGCACTATGACTGCTCAGAACTCCAGTACAGAGAGGGAAAAAAACCTGTTGAGAGTCTATGGGTTAAGTTTAGAGGTGCAAACAACAGCAGTGATGTTCTGGTTGGTGTCTACTACAGGCCACCGAATCAGGTGGATGAGGTAGATGAGGCTTTCTTCGGACAACTGAGAGAAGCTTCCAGATTGCAGGCCCTGGTTCTCGTGGGGGACTTTAATCACCCTGACATCTGTTGGGAGACCAATACGGCAGTACACAGGCAATCCAGGAAGTTTTTGGAGAATGTTGGGTATAACTTCTTGATACAAGTGCTGAAGGATCCGACATGGGGCCGTGCGCAGCTTGACCTTCTGCTCACAAACAGGGAGGAACTAATAGGGGAAGTAGAGGTGGGTGACAACCTCGGAAGCAGTGATCCTGACCAAAGGAAGAAAAGAGAGTAGTAAAATACACACCTTGGACTTCAGAAAAGCAGATTTTGACTCCCTCAGAGACCTGATGGGCAGAATCCCCTGGGATACTAACATGAAGGGGAAAGGAGTCCAGGACAGCTGGCAGTATTTTAAAGAAGCCTTATTGAAGGCACAGAAAGAAACCATCCCGATGCGTAGCAAGAGAGGCAAACATGGTAGGAGACCGGATTGGCTTACGGGGGAAATCGTTGGTGAACTTAAGCACAAAAAGGAAGCTTACAAAAAGTGGGAACTTGGACAAATGACCAGGGAGGGATATAAACGTATAGCTCGAGAATGACGGGGGGTTATGAGGAAGGCAAAAGCGCAATTAGAACTGCGACTGGCAAAGGATGTGAAGGATGCATCCGAGGGTACTGAGGAAGTTGGCAAATGTCATTGAAGAGCCTTTGGCCATTATCTCGAAAAGTCGTGAAGATCGGGAGAGATCCCAGATGACTGGAAAAAGGCAAATGTAGTGCCCATCTTCAAAAAAGGGAAGAAGGACGATCCAGGGAACTATAGGCCGGTCAGTCTTACCTCAGTCCCTGGAAAAATCATGGAAGGGATCCTTAAGGAATCCATTTTGAGGCACTTGGAAAAGAGGAAAGTGATCAGGAATAGTCAGCATGGATTCACACAGGGCAAGTAGTGCCTGACCAATCTGATTAGCTTCTATGATGAGGTAACTGGCTCTGTGGACATGGGAAAGTCAGTGGATCTGATATACCTTGACTTTAGCAAAGCTTTTAATACGGTCTCCCACAATATTCTTGCCAGCAAGTTAAGGGAATGTGGATTGAATAAATGGACAGTAAGATGGATAGAAAGATGGCTAGAAGGCCAGGCCCAGCGGGTAGTGATCAATGGCTCAATGTCAGGATGGTGGTCGGTTTCTAGCGGAGTGCCCCAAAGTTTGGTTCTAGGACCGTTTTTGTTCAATATCTTTATTAATGACCTGGATGAGGGGATGGATTGCACCCTCAGCAAGTTTGCGGATGACACTAAGCTAGGGGGAGAGGTAGATATGCTTGAGGGCAGAAATAGGGTCCAGAGTGACTTAGACAAATTGGAGGATTGGGCCACAAGAAATCTGATGAGGTTCAACAAGGACAAGTGCAGAGTCCTGCACTTGGGACGGAAAAATCCCAAGCATTGTTACAGGCTGGGAACCAACCAGCTAAGTAGTAGTTCTACAGAAAAGGACCTGGGGGTTACAGTGGATGAGAAGCTGGATATGAGTCAACAGTGTGCCTTTGTAGCCAAGAAGGCTAATGGCATATTAGGTTGCATTAAGAGGAGCATTGCCAGCAGATCCAGAGATGTCATTATTCCCCTTTATTTGGCTGTGGTGAGGCCACATCTGGAGTATTGTGTCCAGTTCTGGGCCCCCCACTATGAAAAGGATGTGGACACATTGGAGAGGGTCCAGCAGAGGCAACCAAAATGATTAGGGGGCTGGAGCATATGACCTATGAGGAGAGGCTGAGGGAGTTGGGTCTGTTTAGTCTGCAGAAGCGAAGAGTGAGGGGAGATTTGATAGTAGCCTTCAACTTCCTGAAGGGAGGTTCCAAAGAGGATAGAGAAAGGCTGTTCTCGGTAGTGACAGATGGCAGAACAAGGAGCAATGGTCTCAAGTTGTGGTGGGAGAGGTCCAGGTTGGATATTAGGAAAAACTATTTCACTAGGAGAGTGGTGAAGCACTGGAATGGGTTACCTAGGGAAGTAGTGGAATCTCCATCCCTAGAGGTGTTTAAGTCTCGGCTTGACAAAGCCCTGGCTGGGTTGATTTATTTGGGATTGGTCCTGCCTAGAGCAGGGGGCTGGACTTGATGACCTTCTGAGGTCTCTTCCAGCTCTATGGTTCCATGATTCAATGATTCTAGGAGTGGTGGCAGGAAGAAGAGGATTCCTGTTGCATTGTGGTAGCTGATGCCGCTGGAGGGCGCATTGGTGCCAGTGGGGAAGAGCTGAGTTCCGAGCTAGGAGAGTGAGTCAGTGGTCTGGATGATTTTGACTTCACCTTCATCGGTGCCAATGTTTCAGTCAGCACCTGTGGTATGGCCAGTGCCGGTGTCTTGTCCTTTTCCCTGTTGCCGGGTATCACCAGTGCCAGTATGGTCAGTGCTGAGGGTTGCGGAGTTTTCTGTTTTGGTTCTGCAACAAACACGGCTCGTGGTCGCCCGGTGCCGGAGGTGCCCGGCTTGTCTCCCTTACTGATTCTGGTAGGCAGTAATCGGGCTGAAGATGTTGTCCTTTTTGCAGGCAGCAGAGATGCTGGTGAGCCTGTCTGCTTCTTTTGCTTAGCTGGGGCCTCTTGCTGAGAACCCCCATCCTTGGCAGGGTATGGTTCCAATGCCTTGTCGAAAAGGAGCATGCAAAGTCTAAGCTCTGTCCTTCTGAGCCCTAGTCAAGCCTCTTTTGAAAGAGGCTTTTTCCAAAGATACTTTCAAAAAAGCCTCTTTCAAAAAAGAGCATCTAGACTACTACCAGTACTTACGAAAAAGCAAGCCACTTTTTTGAGAGAGAGCACCCAGGCAGCCTGGATGCTCTCTTTCCAAAAAGCACAGTTTGCATTTGTGGCGTAGTGGGGGTGCTGTCTGACTGTATCCCAGTGTTGTTTGTTACCAGGCAAGCCGGGCATTTTGGTTCACTCCTTTCTGTAGATAGATTTTTTTTTTAAATCTTCCTGTGTTCTTCTCTCCCCCTTTCCTTTTTTTTTTTTTTTTAAGAGGGGGAAGGGAGGAACAAATTGAGTGCTTGTTCTGATGCAGTGATTATTTACATAAGACAACAGGATATCTAATCTAATTCTTTTTTTTTTCTTTTTGCAATTGAATGGCTAAACACAATAACTAACAACTAAACAACCGTAACTTATTATCTACAGGATCCTGAGAGGAGGAGAGAACTGGACTCTGTCTGAAACTGAGGACAGTTTGAGGAAAACTGAGGAGAATTGGGCCACGCGTGCGAACTTCAAAGGCATGAACCACACGCGCCATGTATAAGCATGTGCGGCCCCACCAGATACTATTTGAAAAATCTCCCATCTGCAGCACTGGGACGAGCTCGACACCAACAGTGGAGCACCCACGGGGACATCACTCAAAGAAAAACATGGTGCTGACACTGCCATTAACTTAAATAAGACACAGGAAAAAATGCATATTTGAGGCATGGCTCAGGTGTAGCACAGTTTCACAGGTGATTATTCAGCCCTCTCCCCTCCCTCCTTCCCATGCAGGAGCCCTGAGGCTCTGACAGGGCGGGGCTGATTAATCACCTGTGACCCTGTGGGAACACTGGTCACTTTATAATTCCACCACAAAATAAGCAAGGCATTTCTCAGTGACTGCACAATTAAGTCATTTTAAAAGCACTAAGCCCAAAACTCCTTCTCTAACCATCCCAAGTTCTCAAGATTACAACAGAAATGCACTACCTCAGTATCTTACTACTACTGTAAAGGGAAAAAACTGTTCATTTACTAGACATTATTGGTAGTTAGGACATCACTAACAATCCATCAGGAAGCTTTATATGACCAACATTCTCTACCACATTTGTTATACTTGTTCGTATTTCAATCTACTGGTAAAAAGCTACATGAAACAAAACATTTAAAATGCAGAGATTTTTTTTTTATAAAAGAATACTAATCTGATAATTGTGTAAGTGCCCATAAATCATGTCTGCACTGAAGCACTGAGGCAATATTCAGTATTGGTGTAAACATCAGTTGAATCATTGAAGTTATGCCTGCTTACATTAACAGCTGAATTTAACTCTGGGATTTGAATATTATTTTAATAAATAAAACCTGTAAATCCTCCAAGTCTGAACACATACATTAATATGAAGAGATACTCAAAATTATCAAATCAATCATCAGAAGAGGCACATGCCACTCAACTCACAAGGCCTGGTTCAAAGCCCATTGAAGTCAATGGGAGTTTTTCCAATGACTTCAAAGAGCACTGGACCAAGCCCTAAAGCATTCACTTTCCAGTGTGCTTCAAAAGAAGATAGCCAAGTATCTCAACTGGATGTAGAGTAAGAAATCAACAGGTAGAATGCTAGGAGAAGGATCTCAGAAGAAGGAATAAGAATTTAAGGGCTGACATATCCTCCAATATGTGGCTTTCCAAGAGGAAAAAGATTTGTTAATATGCTTCCAAAAGAGGTAAATGTAGCCAACTAAACAGATAAGAAAAGGAAACATTACAAGACCATAATGCAAACAAACATAGGTATTGACTCCATGGGTGGAGAATCCAGAGGAAAAAAAAATGGGTACTCTCTGTACCCATTGGCAACCCTTCCCACCAGCTCCTTTCCCTTCTGCCAGCAGGCCCCACCAATCAGCTCTTCCCTCCCCACCAATGCCTCCTGCCCACCACAATCAGCTGTTCAGCAGCATGCAGAAAGTGCTGGGGAGGAGCAGGGGCAGGGCATGCTCAAGGGAAAGGATGGATCAGAGGTGGGGCAGGGACAGATAGGGGGTGGGAAGCATTGGGATGGGACTTTGTGGGGAAGGGGTAAGGCAGGGTCTGGGGCAGAGAAGGGATCAAACAACTCCAGAGAAAGTGGAAAGTTGGCACCTCCGCAATTAGAAGCTCATTTTGAACAGTGCCAGTCTATCACATCTTTTTTTAAGTCACTGTCTAATCATGCTCCCTCTTTTTTTCTGACAGATCATACATACTAAAGCAAAAGTTCATAATATTGTAATACATTTTCAGGTAGCATTTTTAACCTCAAAATTAAATCATTGCCATAAGGAAAAAATAAGAACATTTTCAACACAATTTTGTATAATTTTATTCCATTTCTTCTATAGGCAACACTCTTACCCAAATATAATATTTTTTTAATGGCTACTAGTAACTCAAGTCATTGAGTAAAAAAAACAAGTTAATGTGATATTTTATATATTGAACTGAATAAATTCTTACCAGCTTACTAAAATGGTATTTACAGTATCCACAGTATTGGACATTATCTGCACCATTACCCTCTTCTTCACAAAGAAGTCCTGCAAACTGTGCACTGGAAAAAAACAAAACCAACAACATTCAAGATCAAAAGTAATTTTATCAAGTCACCTCAGTATCTGCAGAAGACACTTTCAAATATAGATGCCTAAAGTTATTGGGGAGATTTCAAAAAGGTAGGACATGCAGCTACCACTTCTCAATGTGAAGTGCTGCCTCACTGACCTTTGTAAGTCTACCCCGAGTCTACTCAATCCATATTTAGACATCTAAATAAGGCACTAGTCCTACAACGGATGCACTTGGGTACAAAACACATTTTAAAATCAGGTCACTAACTGAGTTTCCTAACTCTAAACTTGTCCACATTTGTGGTAGCGTGCAGGGTACACGTAGCTACAAAGGGCAGCGAAAAGTAGCCTGCATCCACACACACTGCTGTATGTAGTTCCACAAAGCATTGAAAGGATCCAGAGGCGGGAGGCTGAAGGGATCCTTCAGCAGCAGCAACCCCAGCAGCAGCTACCAGAGTTTTTCCTTGCTGCCATTCCACGTGTTAGAGCCTTTTCCCACCACAATTAAAGGCTTCAGCACTGAGGAGCTACTGGAGCCTGTCCATGCTACCAGTGTTTTTCACTGTGGCAGTGGGGAGGGTAGCAGTGGGGAGCAGAGGGACACGACATTATTACATTTAGCAACGTGTATGTGGAGGCACTGTTTAGGTGTATAGAGAGCCATATAAGATATATGCCCTAGTGTTCAAGCAGGTAGGATATTCTACTCTCCTAAGCAGTGCCTCCCCATCTACACTGCCACTTGCACCTATGCTAGTTGGGCAAAAAATGTCTGTACTTTACAGACTGCCACACTGTAGATTTACCTTCAAACTCTTAGCCTTAAAAACTTCATTTATCTAAGCAAAAAAATAGTTTTCAATGGACTGATGGACAACAGCAGAAACTATTCAAGTTCTGAACATGTCAACAGCTCCTCTTCTGATTTACCAGTAGCATTCCATTAACAGAAAATATAAATATTTACGAATTTTTAAATAAAACTGAAAGCACCATAACAAATGAAGCCGTATTTTATTGCTTTAAAATGGTCAGTATCAGATGAATTATTTTTAAAAGACCGCAAGTTGCCTTGCCTGCATTAGTAACTTCTTCTATTGAATTTTCAAAAGCAATAATTCAGTAAAATAAGAAGTACCTTGCACAGTAATGATGGTTCTTCAAAACGTGTGTCCCTAAGAATGCTCTCCTGTTGGTGTGCTTGCATAATTCTGCTGCAGATCAGAAAACTTTGGCAGCAGCACACATTATTCTGCACGAGGGATGTTAAATGGCATTTAAGCAGCTAATGAACTAGTCGGTAGAATTTCCATTGAGTAGTCGATTAGTTGATAAGGGGGGAAACTGCAGAGCGACAGTGGGGTTAGCTCCCAGCCTCAGCCCTGGGAGCTAACTCCACTGTGGCTCTGCCTTTTAAATGTATTAAAAAGCACAAGCACAGCAGGAGGTATGGGGCATGAGCTGGGAATCAGCTGATTCCCGGGCTTACGTCCAGTCCCCGCTACGCCTCTGCCTCCCTTGCCCCTGGCAGAGATGGTGCTGGGAGGAGGGGGAACCGGCTCCTGCTCCCCCACTTGGTGCTGGGGGGAGGGGGAGGAAGCAACTAGTCAAATCACTAGTCAACTATCCGATAAGCATATGCTTATCGGATAGTTGACTTGTTGACTAGTCGCTTACATCCCTACCCTGCATATCTGCTTTCACTCCTCACTCCCCAGAAGTTACTTCTCTACCACAGAAATAATCAAAAGGCCCAAAAAGTATTTGAAGAAACAACTAGCCAAAGGTTCAGAAAGTAACAGGAAAAAAAAAGTATATCAGAAACAACCAGTGCGGTCACTGAACAATCAAAATTGTAAAGGAGCACTTCAGAGGGATAAAGTAATTGTGGAGAAATTAAATGAATTCTTTATATTGGTCTTCACCGCTAAGAATTTGAGGGAGATTCCAAAACAAGTCATTCTTTATAGGTGAAAAATCTGAGGAACAGTTCAAGTTTGAGCTGTCATTAGAGGAGATTTTGAAACAAATTGACAAATTAAATAATAATAAGTTACCAGGACCAGACTGTATTCACCCATAGGTTCGGAAGAAACTCCAATGTAAAACTGCAAAACTACTAACTATGGTATGTAAATAATATATACCAGTAGAAAAATGCTGTTGGTTGTGGGTGTTCCGCTAATCAGCTGGGAAGCAGAATGGGAAGACAAATAGTGATGTCCTCCACAGAGTGCTGTTCAAGATATTCATAAATGATCTGGGAAAAGGGGTCAACAATGAGGTGGCAAAACCGATGGATGATATAAACCTATTTAAGATAGTTAAGTCCAAAGCAGACTGTGAAGAATTACAAGGAGAAGTTCACAAAACTAAGTGACTGAGGAAAGTATTTTTTCACAGAATGTACAGACAAACTGTGGAACTCTTTGCCAGAGAGGGTTGTGAAGCTGGACTACAGTTCAAAAAAAAAAAAAAAACTGTATAGGTTCATGGAGGACAGACCCATTAATGGCAATAAGCTAAGATGGGCCAGGACAGTATGCCTAGCCTCTATTGCAAGAAGCTGGAAATGGATGAGTGACCAAAAAAATAGCAGATGAAATTCTATGTTGATAAATGCAAAGTAATGCACATTGCAAAACATGATCCCAACTATACATATACCTTGATTTTAATTAGCTGTTACCACTCAAGAAACAGATCTTGGAGTTATCTGTGGATAGTTCTCTGGAAACATCCACTCAATATGCAGTAGCAGTCAAAAAGCTAACAAACTACTGGGAATCATTAGGAAAGGGACAGTTAATAAGACATAAAATATCTTATTGCCTCTATATAAATACATGGTATGCCCACATCTTGAATACTGCGTAAGATGTGGTTGCCCCATCTCTAAAAACATATGCTGCAATTGAAAAGGTACAGAAAAGGACAACAAAAATGATTGATTAGCTTCTGTATGAGGAGAAGTTCATTAAGACTGGGACATTTCATCTTGTAAAAGAACAACTAAAGGGGAATATGAGAGAGGTCTATAAAATAATGATTGGTGTGGAGAAAGTAAAGAAGGAAGCGTAATTTACTCACTCGCATAACAGAAGGACTAGAAATCACTACATAAAATAAATAGGCAGCCATTTTAAAACCAACAAAAGGAAATATTCCTTCACATGATGCACAGTCCATGTGTAAAACTCTTTGCCAAAGGATACTGTGAACACCAAGACTATAACAAAGTTCAAAAAAATAACTTGATAGGTCCATCAAAGGCTATTACCCAGGAGGGATAGGATTTGTGTTCCTGCCGCTGTTAGAAGCTGGGAGTGGGTGACAGGATATGGATCACTTGTTCTGTTTATGCCTTCTGAAGCACCTAGCATTAGTTATTGTCAGAAGACAGGATACTAGGTTAGATGGACCTATGCTGTGAGCCAGTATGACTGTTCTCAAGCTCTTGTATTCATTGAGAAGGCTCTCTGAAGAGGGAAGGGAGTTGTGGAGGGGATAAGGATGTAAAATGGATAGAATACCCATTGCGAACAATCTCCAAGGCCTATCAGTCATATCTTATGCATTCCCACATGCCATGGAATGTTGACGAACAGTAATCAAATTGGTAAATAGTAGTGGTCAGCTATAGTGACTGGGTGGCGGAGAGGTCTATCAATGCCTCAACCAACACACCAAAATTAGTATTTCGAAGTGGATGGCTAGGACAGTTTCTCAACCTTTTTTTTTATATAAAGTACCCCTTTAAAAAAAATTATAAGTACCCCCAGGACCTACAGTTTTCAGACACACAATTTTTTTTCTATCATTGCAACACATTTGTTTAAACAACTTAATCGTAGCCAGGCAGATGATAAAATTTTGGGGTGTAAAAAGTAAAAAAAATAATAAAGCACTGTAAAACTTAACACAAAAATTCGGTTTTCTCCAAATTTCAGTTGTGTTGACGTACCCCCCAGATTTCTCTCAAGTACCTCTAAGGGCACTAGTACCACTGGCTGAGAAACAATGGACTAGGACATGGAAGATTATGGACCAGATGGTTTACATCTCAGGAATTTAGTTTTCTATCTCCCTGATTTGTAGTAGTGCTGAGTCAGGTTTTGGGAGGTACATGGCTTATGATGTGGCTATAGACTATATTTCCTCTCTCATCCTGGCATGTAGATGCTTAGTGAGGAAAGGGTGGTCCTAGAATCCTTTTGTGTGTGAAAGAAACACATCTGTCTTCTCCATTAGGCATTTAATGCCTTCAAAGAGAAGGTCTTCAATGGCTGATTGCTTCTCTTTTGGGAAACCTGACAGAGGTAGCCATTATGCACGTCTTAACCATTGCAATGGAGATGGATCTGGCCATTCTGTCAACTGTATTGAGGGCAATGGAGTCTTGGCCATTAACTGTCCCTCTTGAATAATGGCTTTAAATTGGTTGCCATGTGACTCAGGCAGCTCTTCAATAAAACTATTCAGTTTCATACAGTTTAGGGCAGGCATGGCCAACCCGCGGCTCTTCCCCCCCCCCATCAGTGTGGCTTGCAAAGCCGCCCCCGAGGCTCGCAAAGCCACCCCCACGACCCCTGAACATGGCCCATGCCTCCTGGCTCCCCCTGTGCTTACTGGGGTAGGGGAGCTGTCCGGATCAAAATGGCAGATCCAATATGGCGGCCGCTAACAGAAGCCTGCTGATGCCAAAAAGCCTCAAAAAGCCTTCTTAAAGGGCAAGTCCTTTGGGGGTGTGGTGTTTTTTTGTTTGTTTGTTTGTTTGTTTTTCTCCCCTCTACAACTTTTTGTCCCGGCTCTTCGCACTGGATCCAGCTGGATCTTGGCTCTTCGTCCGGAATGGGTTGGCCACCCCTGGTTTAGGGCATTATATTTCATCATTAGGATTTGGTAATAGGCTATTTGCAACTGCAGCATGGCTGAAGAGTATGGTTTCTCTCAAAAAGATCCAAATGCTTATAGTCCCCATCATAAGGAGTAGACCTCATCTGGTGTTGATGGCCATGAAAATTAACAGAGTACACCACAATGGATTTGGGCGGAAAATGAGAGAAGAGGAATTCTGTCTCCCTTGCTGAGACATAACATTTTTTTATCTGCCCACTGGCAAGCGGGTGCTACTGATGCTTTACGGTTTGTCATTTGGGTTACAGGGTTCAATTTAATAGGGAGGGCAATTTCTGAAGGCAAGAATGAATGGAGCATGTCAAGAGTTTTTTGGTGGGTATGCTTGACTTCTGCTATGGTATCCAAAGAGTGTCTGCCACTCTCTTCAATAGGTCTGGAACAGGCATCAGTCAGACTTTGGAGGGGAGGCATAACAGACTCATCTGGGCAGGAAGAGGATATGGCGCTTTGGACACCTTTTCCTCAATGCCACCCTGCTAATTTTTTTTTGAGGGGGGAGGAGATTCCAAAGTTCCAGATGCTGCAGCCAAAGGTGAGCATCACAAGGATTCTTGGGTGGGGTTAGAAGCTTGAGAGGCATGGGGGCAATATGTAGCCCAAGAGTCCCAGTATAGCCACTGAGGCGGTGATGGCATACAGCCCAATGGTGGTGCCCTATGGTTGACTGTACCCAGATGATGGTGGCGGGGCCCTCTCAGGATATGCTCACAGGCCCTATTGGTATCAGGTACCATAGGGATCCAGGGAGGAGTATTGTAGTACTTCCTATTCTGGTTGCTGTCTAAGTATACACTTTAGAATGAGGGAGCATGGTAGAACAGCAGGGAAGATTCCCATACCATACAGATTCTCAGGGCAGAGGTCCCTGTACAGAGAAGACACTGGTACCTCAGATATGTGACAATCCCTTGAGTGCTGAAATTTCAGCAGTACCAACCAACTTGGTGACTCTGGCAATACCAGAAAGGAGGGAGATCATGCCCATACCAACCCTTCTGGTGCTCATAGAGCAGGGGCGGCCAACTCGCAGTCATCTGAAGAAGTGGGTTGTGCCCACGAAAGCTCATACCATCTACATGTTTTGTTAGTCTATAAAGTGCTACCAGACCATTTGTTGTTTTTTAAGTTTATCAAAAGAAAGACTGTAGTGCTACTCTCCCAAATTAAGCAACATCTCCAGAGGCATGGAAGATTGCAAAATGGGTGGTGAACATGAACAGAAGACCTGATGGTACCTCTAAAAATGTAAGTAGTGGGAACATGACTCATGAAAGATATTGAGGCAACTTGAGCCCTTGATAAAACTCTATGGGTTAGAAGAACTTTAGAAATATCATAGCACAACTGAATATAGGAGAAAATTTAGTAAAATATCCTCATAAATAACAGGCTTTTCCGTCATTCTATCTGCAACAGACATATATTTAAGGGCATGATAGCAACTCCTTAGTCCAAGGGAGCCTCATTCAACAAACGGTATTGAGCAGGTGGTAATGGAGCCTCTTCCATCGGAAGATCTGAAGAAAGTTGGATAATATACACAGATTGCTAGGTACCAATATCAGTACTAGGAACTGCATCTCCACAGGGATCTCATAGCTTGATGACATGGAGAAGAAGCCCTGGGGTCAATAAGCTGTATCCAGAAATTCCAAGAGAGCCACTGCTACATTTGATAAGATATTGGAGCCAGGCCCAATGGTAATCTGTCTCATGATCAGCTTCCGTAAGGATCATGGTATTGAGATCTCGATCTATGCACCAAAGAACAGGGTGAACCTTGTGACCTTCTAAAATAGAAATCCAACTGGCAGGAAACCACCTCCAAGTCAGAAGATGAACTGGCATCAGAATGCCAAGGAAGTGCAATACCAGTGGAAAAGGCAGTGACCACGACCAAGGAGACACGAACAGTACCAGTTATAGCATATAGGGCTTTCCCATGGAAGGTATCATGTCTTTAGTTCAATGTCCCAATGCACCAGAACCAGACAGTGCTGCTGCAAGGTTTGATAGCTATATGTAAGCACTGTTGATATCAAGGTAGATCCTGGGAGTTATAGTCTAGGTGCCTGGAAAAGTAAGAGTTGCAGTCTCATCCTCCATCAGCAGTAAATCCAGTATTGACAAAGTCTCTGTGGTCACATAAATCTCTGCCATCATCAGTACCAATAAAGTGACACACACAATTGAGGAGGTCAACCCTGTTGAAAGTCTAGGGAATGGAATCCATTTCAGGGGTACAACTGCACTATGACTGCTCTACCATCAGTACCCAAGTTCCTTCTGTCAGAGTCCCAAGGAAACTCAGCTGACAAAAAGGAAGACTCATTCTGGCCAAAGGAAATACAAGTACTGGTCTTCTCCTGGTGCTTATAAGGTACCAAGGACAGAGAATGGTGTCTTCTCTCTTGCTCCCTTCAATGCAGGGAAGCCACTGAATCAATCAGCACATTCTGAAGAAGAGTCAAACACCCTATGTATTGAATCAGTAGGTAGCAAGTGAGAACACAATGCTTCCTCCATTACGATGTGTTGAAGTCAGACCTCCCTAAGCATCATTTGTGTCTTAAACACTCTGCAACTAGGACACTTATGCCTAATATGATGCTCCTCTGAGCATTTTCAATAGCTGGAATGGGGCCTGATGACTGGCATGGACTTACAACCAGAACAGCATTTGAAAGGCAAGGATTTCAGCATGCCCCCATACTAAGCCAAACCTCAAGAAAAACGAACAAAGATGAGTTTTAGGAAAACTTTAAAAAATGGTGCCATTAATTAATTTATTTAAACGAAAGAACTACATACAGACAAAATTATCTTTAAACAAGATCTAAAGGAGAAAAGTAAGGAGAGAGAAGCACTCACTCTGCTCCAACTACCAACACTGGGAAATGAGAAGGAACTGAGGAGACTAGAGGCAACTATGTCCTTTAGACTCATAGCTGGTAGCACAAGAAGGTGGACAGTAGATATGCTGCCCTAGTAGGTACCACTATCAAAAGATCAACTCTGGTTCCAGTGCAAGGTGGCGCAAAACACCTGAAGTGGAATGCAAGCACTCAAGAAACAAAGCTACACAAACCCCAATTTTTTGTTTCAAACCTCCTGAGCTCCCATAGCCCAAAATTCACAAAACTAGCTTTATATCTCTTTATTTTCTCCATATTATTACACATTCCCTCCTTTTTACAAAAGTTACATGGGTCCCTCAAAACCTTGATCAACTCCAGGCTCTACTGAACATAATTCTAAACCCTTTAAGTATCATTCTATTTCACATATCCACTTACACATCTAATACCAAAAAGCACTAGGCTCAGGAAAGGCATGAACAGGGGTGAAAGTAACTTAAATTTCTTACATCTCTCCCCCCAGAGGGGCAGTGAGACCAGGGGATTGAGGAGGGGCAATATGACAGTACCTGTAAGTCTGGGGTGGAGTACAGGGAGCTCAGAGCAAGGGGTTGGGAAGGAATTGCGAGGGCTCAGGGTAGGAGGTGGTTAAGGGAGAAGTTCCTGCTGAGATCGTCCGCTAACATACTGTCTTTGCCTGGGATATATGTGGCTATGAGATGAATGTGGTGAGGAATGCACCATTCCCATAACTGTACTGCTTCCTGACAGAGTTAGTGAGAGCGGACACCACCCTGCTTGTTGATGTAGTGCACTGCTGTCGTATTGTTCGTCAGTATGTGGACGGTATTGTTGCATATTATGTGGGAGACGTGCATGCATGCATACCAGACTGCTCTGAGCTCTGTCTAGCAAGTTGATGCGTCTGCATTGTTCGTCCGGTGTCCACCTGGCTTGGACTACTTGAGCCAGGATGCACATCTCAAGACCACTGCGGATGCCAGAGATCTGGAGGCTGTATCTGCAGAATCGAGGGCAGACTGAAGCACGGTTCTAGAGATTAAGAAGCCCTCCTTCATCAGAGTTTTGTATTATTCTCTTTTGTTGTCTGGTAGAATTTCAATAAAAGTTGACAATTGATCAAAGATATGATGTGTATATTTGGAAATAAGCGCTACGTAGTTGGCGATGTCTAGCTGGAGGCTGGCAGAAGAGTATGCTCTCTTCCCCATGGCATCAAGCCTTTTCCATTATTTATCATAAGGGGTTGACCACACGGCCTGCTGCTTACCCCTTTTTGCAGCTTCTACTAAGAGTGAGTTTGGAGGGTGGTGGGTGAAAAGAAATTCCACACACTGTGGGGTGACATAATATTTTTGATCAAGTCTCTTCGATGTCGGTGGGATTGTTGCCAGCATTTTCCACAGGAGCTTAGCTGGGTCCATCAACAGCTAATTCATGAGTATTGAGAGTCTGGTTTGTGCTGAGGGGTAAAGGATGTTAATTAGCTTATGCTGTGTATCCGGAGGATTGGAGAGGGATATTTCCAGTTTGTCAATTACCCTCTTAAAAAGGTCCTGGAAAGGACTTAAAATCATCTCCCGCACCTGTTATTAATGGGGGCATAAATGTCTCTGCCAACGAGAATGGAGAAGAGTGTATAGGTAAGGAGGAGTGTGAGGGCTGTTCCACCCCTGCGGTCTCTGTGTCATCTTTGCATTCAGAGAATTCAGACTTTTCCAGCGAGTGTACGCTAGGAGGTTTAGGTTTGGCAGATGTATGGTAATGATGCCCCGTTTGGGGAATGGGCTGTTCTCTGAATGTAGTCCATGGGTCTCAATACGGCCAACTTAGTGGCATGAATGGTGGTACCCAGTGCTGCTGCCACCGTTGGGGGTGTACCAGTTTCAGTAAGGAGGTCTTAGGCAGAGTAGGTTAAGGTAAGTCTTCCTCCTCAGAGTCACTGAAGCGTGGTGATAAAGCCCCAGGAGAACCAGAAAATGAGGACTTAGAACTGGCAGGGGTGTCATCAGTGCCAAAAAGCGAGGTTCCTGGCACCGAAGCTATAGAAAGCTCCGCCACTGTGGTGAACTGAGGAAACATAGGAGGCAGGGACATTGGCAGTATAGCGCCGGGAGCGTGCCTGGTGCTTTGGAGAGCTTGGCTGGTGCCAGCTGCTCAGTGGGCAGCGCACATGCTGCTGACAGTGCCAGCACAGAGTGAGGGGTTGTCGGTGCCCGCTTTTTTTCTAATGGCGTTTTAGCGGGTGCCGGAGCGGCAGCTTTATGCACCTGCCCCGCTGTGCAGTTATGTGAGGAGGGACGAGATCTCTGTTTATAGTCACAGCTTTTATGGGAGCTGGAACCTAAACTCTTAACTGTCCCCCTTGATGGTGTAGGGGTGGCAGCATCAAGACCTGAATTTGTCAATTTCCTCACTGGGGATGTAGACCATGAGGAAGTATAAGACCGCTTTCTCATTGAGGGAGATTTAAGTTTGATGCTCGGGCTTTTAGTTGGAATAGCCCTCTCCCCCGCCTCTGTCCCTGGTGGGCTATGACTGGGGGAGAGTTTAGGGAAGCATCTGAAAGAGGTTTCAGTACTGTCTCCATCTCCAACACACGGAGTTGTAGTTGCCTGGCTCTCCTTGTGCGCTTAGTCAGTTTCTTGCAATCCTGACAGCGCTCTGTATTGTGGTCTTGTCCCAGACAGCGGACACACAGAGCATGCACATCTGCTACAGCTATAGAAAGACCACAGCCCAGACACTTTTTAAAGCCAGAGGAGCCGGGCATGACCTGAGTAATATCTTGAACGATGGTAGCTGCTATCAAAGTGGAGCCGGGGGAAGCAGCGAGAATGCCGCCTGACGGAGATCCTTGTTTTTGTTTTTCTTATCAAATAAATAGCGTCAGTTCAGTTACTTATTAGCTGGAGTTAAGGCTGAGTAGCTAAAAGGACAGAGAAGGTTGAATGTGAGGGCAACTGCTGAGCTGCGACTGAAGCCGCAGTGGTCAGAGAAGAACTGAGGAGCTGGCTGGCCGCACACGTGCATTACACACATTAGGCTTTTCATGCCAAAGCCTGGTGCACGCGGACAGCTGGGGGGAGGGGGGGGACAGGGGCACTGCTACTAACAATTTCCGACTGGTGGGCACACGGTGCTGGTGCACCTAAAGGTGGAGCACTCACAGGGACACTCCTTGAAGAAGAAGTATAAAATATAACTAAGGCCTTTGGCCTGAAAACATTTACTCGCTTGAGAAACTGAAGGCATGCAAATAATCACACTGAATTAATAGGACTATATGCATGGCTGAAGTTACTCATGTATGAATGTTTTCAGGAGCAAACCTTAAGTATTATTTTCATGCCTCGAAGAAAACCTGAAGTTCAGTCTTCACCAAGAAAAATAAGCTTGACTGGACTGAAAAAAGTGTAATTCTGTTTGTCTCATTAAATAACATTTCCCAGATTTGGCAAAATATTGCAAATGCACTATGAACTGGCACACACAGGTAATTGAGGCATGCTGAAATATAATTCTGCACTGCTTCAAGCAAGAAGAAAAACCAGATAATTTGCATCTAGACAATACGCTACAGCAAATGGTCACAGCCTAAATGTTTCTCTCTCTCTCTCTCTCTCACACACACACACAGAGAGTATAAACTTTCAAACATTTTCATAATTTGTTGTGGTTTTGAATAAACGCTACACAAGTTATCCTTTGATACTTGAGACTTCTCAAAGTAAAGTTTCAGCAAGCTAAAGTGGGAAATATTACTTAACATACAGTAACTGGTTCTTCAAGATGTATGGTCCCTATCTTAGTATCAGCGGGGATGTACATGTGCTCCATGCATTTCAAACCAGAAGAAACTTGCAGACCTGTTGATTCATGCCTGTGACTCTTTCCTCTCCTCCCACTCCAAAGCGAGAAAATAAGGAACACTGCTGACCAACTCTTTTCTCCAGTACCTCTCTAACGCAAATAAAAAGACAGTTACCTATTTCTGTAACTGGTGTTCTTCAAAATATGTTGCTCATGTCCATTCAATGTAAGTGTTTGTGCTGGCTTGCTGACTGATGGCATAATGGGATGTAAACATGTGCACTGAGAACCATGTTGCCGCCTTGCAGATGTCTTGAATAGAGAACTGGACCAGGAAAGCTGCTGAAGAGGCTTATGAGCTGAGAGAATGAGCCCTCACTAGTAGGGGTGGCTGAATCCCTGCCGGTTCGTAGCACATCTGATACAGAAGATGTTCCACTTGGAAATCATCTGGGATGATACCAAAAGACCTTTCATACGGTCAGCATAGGCCAAAAACAGCTGTGAGGATTTATGAAAGGGCTTCATTCTCAAGGCAAGTGCCCTCCCTAATTGTCAAGGTGTACAGGCGTCTTTATTCACAGGTTTGCTGTTGCTTGGGGTAGATGACCCTATCCTTTATTGTCCGTGGAAGAAAGGATCTGCAGCTCCGACACTTGTCCAAAATGTGGGCTTCACTGAGGCAGCAAAGGCAATCAGCATGCAGTCACCGACTGGTAAAGGCCTGGGACAAGTAGCACAGGCCTTAAAGCCAGAGGGTGCACAGCTTTGATTGGAGTAATGGAGACTTGGTGGGACATGATTTGAGCACTGTCATGGAAGGAAAACAATATGTCTGGGCCCCCTGGAAGCAATCAGGATCAGCAACACTTCTTGCTTGATCTTTCTTAGAGACCAAGGTAAGAATGAAATGGGTGGGGAGGCAAGTTATTTGTCCTAACCATGGAACTAGATACTTGTCTCCTCTGGAGTCCTGACCTTGAGCACCCAGAACAGTAGACTGGGTATTTTTTGTTCTCCGGAGATGCAAAGATATTACAACTCAGGGATTCCCAATGCAAAAATGTTCTGAACCACAAAATGAGGAGGTTACTTACCTCAATAGTAACTGATGTTCTTTGAGATGGTGTCTCCGTGGGTGCTCCACATTAGGTCGGTGCACTGCCCCTGAGCCTCAGAGCGGAGATTTCATAGCAGTGTCCCTGGAACCACGCAGGCACGCACCAGCAGTCGCGCGCTGTAAGGCTGCAAGCATCGCACATGTGCGAATCCCCCCTCCCACTCCTGAGTTCCTTTTCTATCCCGAAACCATGGCTTGGGAAGGCCAGGATCCCGGAGTAGAGGGGAGGAAGGGAGGGTTGTGGAGCACCCATGGGGACACTCATCCCTAAGAACATCAGTTATTATTGAGGTGAGTAATCTCCTCTTCGAGAGAGTTCTCCCCATGGGTGCTCCACATTAGGTGACTACAAAGCAATTTCTCTTTAGGGAGGTAGGGACTTCGGATCTGGCAAAAGCAGTGGAAAAAACTGCCTTAGCTAATTTCAGGTTGGAAATATGTCCCTGCGTAAGTGCATAGTGCTTTGCAAATATGTGGTCAAAGGACCATGTGGGAGCTGCACAGATGTCTCTTCTGAGTACTTTACATAGGAATGCTACCGAGGTAGCCATGGCTCTGGTTGAGTGTGCCCTTATGCTCTCTGGAGGGAGCACGTCTGACTGTGCATAGCAAAGCTTCATGCAATCCGAGATCCAGTGGGAGAGGTCTCTGTGATGAGATGGCCTGGCCCTTATTGTGGTTTGCTATTGAAACAAATAGTCTGCAAGATGCTAGGAATGGTCTTGTTCACTGTAGGTAAAAAGAAAGCACTCTGCACAGGTCAAGAGTATACATTTTCATCTCGAAAGAGTTGGCGTGTGGTTTGGGGAAGAAGGTGGGAAGATATATTGTCTGGTTGATATGTAAGGATGAGTATACTTTGGGGAGGAATTTGGGGTGGGTACGTAAAGTGACCTAGTCTTTAAAAAAGGTGGTATATTGGGGATCTGCCATTAGGGCCACGATCTCTCCTACCCTTCTGGCCAAGGTAATAGCTACAAGGAATACAGTTTTCATGGCCAAGTGTAATAATGAGGTGGTTGCCATTGGTTCGAAGGGCAGCCTAGTTAGAGCATTCAATACTAAATGCAGGTCCTATGATTGCATTGGTGGATTGATATCTGGATAAAGTGCCTGCAGACCCTTTAAGAACCTCTTGGTGAGTAGATGAGCAAATATGGACGAGTTGTCTATCTTGGAGTGGAATGCAGTAATGGCCGCAAGGTGAACTTTAATGGAGCTTATTGCGAGGCCCGCTTGTGTAAGGTGCAAAACATAGTCAAAGATGGAAGGTAAGGGGGATGGTGAAAGAACCAGCTGGTGACAAGCACACCATGTCAAGAATCTTCTCCATTTTTGAAGGTAAGTCTTGCGGGTGCTCTGCACCCTACTGTGTAGAACAGGGGTCCCCAACGCGGTGCCCACGGGCACCATGGTGTTTTGAAACAGTGTGCCCACGCCGGTGTTTTGAAACAGTGGTCTCTCAAGTGGGGTGCACGAGACTATCGGAGGGAGCGCATGCCGCTGCGCAACATCTGAGAGGGGAGACGCTGGTTCGCAAGACATCCGAGGGAGTGCATGCGCAGCCAACATGCCACGCATGAGCTCCCTCGGATGTCCTGTGAACCGGGCATCCCCCCCTCAGCTGTTGCGCAGCGGCATGCGCTCCCTCCGATCGTCTCGTGCACCTCCTCTGTGCAACAGCTGAGAGGGGAGACGCCAGGTTCACAAGACATCCGAGGGAGCGCATGCACGGCGTGTTCAAATGCCCGCACAACAGCTGAGAGGGGAGACAAATGCCAGGAGGCCAAGTGGAGACAATGAGGAAAAGGGCAGGAGGGGAGGTGTCAGTGGGAGGGGGTAGAGGGTGATGCTAGGAGAGGAGAGGGTAAGGGCATTGGGGGCTAGAGGGGAGGGGAGGTGCTGGGAGAAGGCTTGAAAGAAGGGGTGGGCATGAGGAAGGCGGGGATGGAGCAAATCATGTGTGAGGGCACAGGGGCATGAGGGAATGGGGGCAGAAGGTGGTGAGGGGTGGGCATCAGGGAAAAAGAGGGCAAAGGGGAAGGGAGGCACCAGGAGGGTGCAGGGGTAAGGAAGGTGCAGGTGGCCAGGGATTCTGGGGTGAAGCAGAAGGGCAAACACCTGCAGGGAGGACCAGCACCAGGGGAGAGAGGCAGGGCAGGCGTGTAGAGGAGGTGTTAGGAGGGGTAGCTCACATGATCAGAGTGGGGCTACTGGAGGAGTGGGCACAGGGGGGAGAGAAGGGCTGGTGAAGGGGGGCAGGTCTCAGGAGGGCTGAGGGCAGTGAGAAACGCAGGAGTCAGGACAGCAGAGGAGGGTGAGAGGTTGGGTGGCAGCAGGCACCAGGGGAGCTGATGGAGCAAGGGGAGGAGACATGGCAGCAGATGGTGGGGACATGGTGGGGATGGGGAGAGTGAGATTTAAAGGTGCCATAATTTTTTTGGGGGGAGGGTGCTTTTTGTGCTCAACATTTGGACATCCCCCCCCCTTTTTTTATTAATGCAGAATTTTGTTTAAAAATGAATTGCAATATAATTAAAATAAAAATTATCCAACTAAATTAAGTTTCTTTAAAGAGTTTCTTCAAATTTACCCAATTCACATTTAATATGAAAATAGCCTTCAATTTGCGCATTTAACGGCTTTTTTCTATTTTTTCTCCGAAGGGGGGCCGAATAATTGAATTAATACCTTTTATATGTAAAATTACCTTTTTTATCTTATGGATTCATATATTATGTAATATTAAATATGATGTTTTTCGTATTATTTAATGTACAAATACAAAATAAGCCTTGAAAAATTGTTGGTGCCCACCACACTCTTCTGAAAACGTGAATGTGCTAGTGGCCACAAAAAGATTGGGGACCACTGGTGTAGAAGAACCGTTTGTACTTGCTGTGAATAGGTCAACTCTAGGTCAGAGAATCATCCAGGAGCCATGCCTTCAGGTGTAGTAAGTGGAGGTTTGGATGGGCATCTTGGGAGCCCGGGTGAAAAAGGAGATCTGTGATGCAAGCTAAGTGGATTGGTGGGGCGCAGGACATCACCACTAGGAAGGGAAACCATGGCTCTCGTGGCCATGTTGGTGCTATGAGATGAGCCCTGTCCCTCCTTATCTTGTGAACTACCCTGTTCAATAGGGGTACTGGAGGAAATGCGTAGAATACGTGATCCTTGCCTATTCCTGCCCTGAAACAGAATAAGGGGCATTGATTGTTCAACTGCGTTGCAAACAGCTCTGTGGTAGGGTGACCCCATCGGTGGAAGATGTCCACCAATATGTGCGGGTTCATTTACCACTCGTGTTCGACCAGGAGGGCTCTGCTGAGTGCATCTGCCATTGTATTTAGGGCATCTGGAAGAGACACTGCAGTGATAATTGTGTTGTATTTCAGGCACCAGTTCCAAAGTGCTTTGATGTCTGTGCAGAGTGCTCAAGATCAGGCTACGCCCTGACGATTTATGTAAAACATTGCTGTGATATTGTCTATGTACAGTCTGACAAGTCTGTAGGCGATGAAAGGGAGGAATTTGACGTAGGCATTCCTGACTGCCCGCAGTTCTAGAACGTTTAGGTGCAAGTTGGACCACAGGCCCTGACGGGTATGACAACATAGATGGGCATCCCATCCTCTATGAGATACATCTGTCATCATGGAGACAGATGGTTCTGATAGATGGAAAGTGACTCCGGAACACAGGTTCTGAGGGCTCAGCCACCAGAGTAAGGATTCCTTTACTATCCCTGGAAAAGCAAGGGATTTGAATAGCAGATGGACATTGGGTTTGTACACCTGTCCCAGCCAGCTCTGTAAGCATCTCATGTGCAGACGAGCATTGCCGACTATGGAGCTGCATGCTGCCACGTGCTCCAACAGCCGAAGACATTCAAGTGCTGTTGTGCGGGGTCTGAATCGTAAGGTATTTACCAAGGCTACAATTCTTTGAAAACGGTCTGTAGATAGGGATGCGGTGGCCGTTGTCGAATCGAGGCATGCTCCTATAAACTGTATCTTTTGTGTAGGAAAGAGTGTCGATTTGGCTTCGTTCACCTGAAGGCCCAGGTGTCAGAATAGGTGTCTTGTGATCGACAGAAAATGGCAGGAATCATTGTGAGAGCGCGACTTGCGGAGGCAGTCACCTAGCTAAGGAAATATAACACTTTGTTTCCTCAGGTACACTGTGACAACTGCCAGCACCTTTGAGAAGGCCCTCGGGGCCGCAGAGAGTCCAAAAGGAAGCACTTTGTATTGGTACTGTTGAGAATCTACAACAAAACAAAGAAAACGCCTGTAAGCAGGGTGGATGGCAATGTGAAAGTATGCATCTTGCAAGTCGAGGGACGAGAATCAGTCATCCTTTTCCAACGCCGGTAATATGGTAGTAAGAATTATCATCTTGAATTTTTGTTTCTGTACAAATTTATCGAGTACTCGAAGGTCCAGGATAGGTCTCCAACCCCCAGATCTTTTTTCTGTCAAGAAATAATGGGAGTAGAATCCCTTGCCTCTAAAATGTGTGGGGACTGATTAAATTGCCCCAATGTGTAAGAGGTGCTCTACTTCTTGTTGAAAGAGGATCTCGTGAGAGTGGTCCCTTAAAAGGGATGGGTAAGGAGGGTGGAGAGGGGGTGTAGACACAAAGGGAATAAGGTAGCCTTTTTCGATTATCTGCAGGACTCATCTATCAGAGGTTATAAATTGCCAGTTGCTGAAGAAAGGCCACAAACAGTAATGGAAGAGATTTGCTTGCGTTGATGGCATTGGAACAGGTGAGAGGTTCTCCAGACCCTCGACCTGATGATCAAATTCTCCTGTGATTATTGAAAATTGGTAGAGGAAGGGAAACGTCATTGGTTTCTGCCTCTGCTCTGCTCCTGGTGGTCTTGTCTATTGTAGTATTGTAGTGGAGGGCATCGAAGTCTTAGATAGGGCTGATACCTATATTGCCTTCTTCTAGGTGCTTGGTTGTGGATCCTCAGAGATCGCAGCATTACTCTAGAGTCCCTCCTGGAGCGGATAATTTTGTTGGTGTTAGCTGCAAACAGCTTCTGGCCGTCAAAGGGCAGATCTTCTACTGTAGATTGAATCTCCCTGGGGAACAGAGTGGAGCTAAACCACGATGCCCTTTTCATTACTACGGATGTTGCTGTAGAATGTGCAGCCATGTCAGCAGTATCTAAGGTGGCCTGTAATGCTGTTCTTGAAATCATGTGTCCTTCGTATATCAATGCTATGCATTGTTGCCTCTTAGCCTCAGGAATGAACAAAGTCATTCAGTTTGGTGTAATTTCTGTAATCATATTGCTCAATAAAGCTGGGTAATTCAAAATCCGAAATTGTAAAGTAGAAGACGTATATATTTTGTGTCCGAATGCATCAAACCTTTTGCTATCGCGGTCTGATGGACTCAGTAGACCGGTATTTTTGCTGTGCAGCCTTCATCATGAGAGAATTAGGTGCTGGGTGAGAAAAAAGGATTTCTGAACCCTCGGGTGGGACATATTTCTTATCAGTTCTCTTAGCCACAGAAGAGACTGACACTGGAGTCTGCCACAGCATCCTTCCCAGTTCCATTATTGCTGGATTATTTGGCAATGCTATCTTTGATGGTGTTACAGAGTGCAGTTATCTGTTAGGTCGTGTTGATTCTCCACAACCTCCTGGAAAGGAATGTTTAATTCATCAGCTAGACGTTTAAAAAGGTCCTGGAAATGTGTAGTGTCATCTGAAGTCGTTGACGCTGGGGCCACAGATCCTCTCTCCCTGTTTGGGTCAGGAGGAGTCACAGCCTCCTGTGAGAGTGGGTCCCCTTCCTATATTTGTTTGGAGGGGGAGTATTGAACTCTGTACCACTTCTGGCCCTCCTGGTGTTACTGGTAAGATTGCCATTTGTCCCAGTATTGCCAATAGGGGTATGGCTTAGGTGGAGGTACCCAGTGACTGCCATAATACAGAGGCATATTCCCAAATCTGGAAGAGTAAATACTCTGAGCTGTGTAAGGGGAATTCTCTGGTGAAAAACCCCTAGAAAAGTCATCAGATTCAGATGAAAATCTTTCCTGAGAGAGTGTCTCTGTGATGTTAACATATGGGGAGAGCACTCAGGTTGTAAAACTTATGAGTTAAAAGTGGATGAGACTAATAAGTCTCTGTGTTGAGTGTAATGCCCAACAGGAGTTCCCGTTGCCACGGGGGGGAAGGAGGGGAGCGGCGGCGGCACAGAGGCTGTCTGAGCCACTGAATCATGCCTCAGTGCCGAGGGCAGTTGTGGCACATCGGGCGCCTCTGTGGCAGAAGGTGAGGCACCGCGCTCTCATGCTGTATCGGCAAGATCATATAATTGCCCGATGGTGCTACAGCCAATGAGGCAGGCAACTTGAAGCCTGTCACCTCGGAGAGCGATTTGGCGCATGCGCACTCTTTGTCTCCACTGGGGGATTCAGAGACACCAGCGGCATCATATGTGCTAAGGCATGGTGCCACCGCTGCTCTCTGCACTGGCCGTGAGGGGGACGGCCATTTCGGTGCCGTACCCCCTTGAGGTGCTGAGGAGGCTCGCTTTTTGGCAGGCTTTTTGGATCCCCGCTGCTTGACTTCCTCGGGCTGTTGGCCCGGATCGGAGGCTGGTCTAAGTGAATTTTCTAATAAAAAATAATTTGAGTCGGAGGTCTCTGTCCTTCCACGCCCACCATTTTAGCTTTGCACACTGAGGGCATTTCTGCGAGATATGCTACTCTCCAAGGCAGCGAACACACTGTGAGTGACCATCCGAAAGCGGAATATGCTCTTTACATGAGGTGCAGCATTTAAAGCCAGGTCATCCAGGCATGCCTGCATAAGCAGTCAGAGACTGAAGGGGAGGATTAACTGGGAGAAAAAAGAAGGAAGCCCCTTATGCCAATTAAGATGTCTGTCTTTTCTTTTTTAAACTAACGAAGTAATTAACTAACTATTTAAAAACTCACTAATTAAACTATTATAATGAATTTAACTGGTTTTAAAAGGTATAATCATGTAGACGCAAAGAAGTTAGGGAGCAATGCTGAGTTCATCTATAGCCGGAGGCAGCAGAAGAGGAACTGAGGAGTGGGGGGGGAGGGACACTCGCGCATGTGCGATGCCTGCAGCCTAACAGCACACAACTGCTGGGGCGCGCCTGCGTGGCCCCAGGGACACTGCTATGAAATCTCCGCTCTGAGGTTAGGCAGAGGCACACTGACCTAATGTGGAGCACCCGTGGGGACATCTCTCAAAGAAGAAGAAGAACATGTAGTTCTCATTTGTGCTCCCTGTACAAGTGCCTACTGAGAATGTCTGTCAACTTGTATGTCCTGGAAAATGCACTGCTAAGAGGATGACCTGGTGGCAAATACATTAATTTTGAAGATTGATAGATTACAAAGAAGGTAGGACCTTGTTCCCCCTTGTTTGTCAATCCAGAACACTGTTCTAAGGTTGTCCAGCATGATTTGGACTTCCAGAGTTCGAATAAATGGTAGCTCCATAAGATTTGTGTTCAATTGGAATTCTTGGGGAGTCCATGTACTTTTTGTTAAATATTCATTCAGAGGGGCTTCTCACCCTATTAAGGAATATCATCTGGGATCAGTGTCTTTGTACGTGGAGGAGGATCAAAGAGTCTCCTCTCCTCTCCACACACAATCAACGTCGTTTTCCTCCCACAAGAGACGCTCATCCTCGGAACAGGAGATGGGGAGTCAAAACTAATTTGACAAGACAGTATTTGCCCAGCATATACCCTATCCATATCCAACTCTACAGACACAATGGAAAAATTTCGTGAAGGGTATCATGTAAGTATATGAAGCCATGTGACCTAGAAGGATTAATCAGGTGTGAACTTACATCTATGGACTTAGCTGAAAATAACAGACAAGGTACATCTGTGCTGAGACCTGTAAGCTATGACACTGAAAGTCCAGTGTTGCCACAATAATATAGTGCCCATTTATAAAAAGGGAAATAAGAACAACCCAGGAAACTACAGACCAGTTAGTTTAACTTCTGTGCCAGGGAAGATGATGCAGCTAGTAATTAAGGAAATCATCTGTAAACACTTGGAAGGTGGCAAGATGATAGGGAACAGCCAGCATGGATTTGTAAAAAACAAATCATGTCAAACCAATCTGATAGCTTTCTTTGATTGGATAACGAGTCTTGTGGATAAGGGAGAAGCGGTGGATGTGGTATACCTAGACTTTAGTAAGGCGTTTGATACGGTCTCGCGTGATATTTTTATCAATAAACTAGGCAAATACAATTTAGATGGGGCTACTATAAGGTGGGTGCATAACTGGCTGAATAACCGTACTCAGAGAGTAGTTATTAATGGTTCACAATCCTGCTGGAAAGGTATAACAAGTGGGGTTCCACAGGGGTCTGTTTTGGGACCGGCTCTGTTCAATATCTTCATCAACGATTTAGATATTGGCATAGAAAGTACGCTTATTAAGTTTGCAGATGATGCCAAGCTGGGAGGGGTTGCGACTAATCTGGAGGATAGGGTCATAATTCAAAATGATCTGGACAAATTGGAGAAATGGTCTGAAGTAAACAGGATGAAGTTTAATAAAGACAAATGTAAAGTGCTCCACTTAGGAAGGAACAATCAGTTTTCATACATACAGAATGGGAAGCGACTGTCTAGAAAGGAGTACAGCAGAAAGGGATCTAGGGGTTATAGTGGACCACAAGCTGAATATGAGTCAGCAGCGTGATGCTGTTGCAAAAAAAGCAAACATGATTCTGGGATGCATTAATAGGTGTGTTGTGAGCAAGACACAAGAAGTCATTCCGCTCTACTCTGCTGGTTAGGCCTCAGTTGGAGTATTGTGTCCAGTTCTGGGCACCACATTTCAAGAAAGATATGGAGAAATTGAGAGGGTCCAGAGAAGAGCAACAAGAATGATTAAAGGTCTAGAGAACATGACCTATAAAGGAAGGCTGAAAGAATTGGGTTTGTTTAGTTTAGAAAAGAGAAGACTGAGAGGGGACATGATAGCCGTTTTCAGGTATCTAAAAGGGTGTCATAAGGAAGAGGGAGAAAACTTGTTCATCTTGGCCTCTGAGGATAGAACAAGAAGCAATGGGCTTAAACTGCAGCAAGGGAGGTTTAGGTTGGACATTAGGAAAAAGTTCCTAACTGTCAGGGTAGTCAAACACTGGAATAAATTGCCCACAGAGGTTGTGGAATCTCCATCTCTGGAGATATTTAAGGGTAGGTTAGATAAATGTCTATCAGGGATGGTCTAGACAGTATTTGGTCCTGCCATGAGGGCAGGGGACTGGACTCGACCTCTCGAGGTCCCTTCCAGTCCTAGTATTCTGTGAATAAAATGTAAAGTCTGTGGAAACTAAAATAGACTTGTGTTTAGCTGAAATCCCTATAAATGAAGAAGGTTGTATATAGAGAAGGTTGCTATCTGTACCTCCTGAACTAAGTATTGCATCATTTCTAGCATTTTATAAAACACACGTTGATCCTGACCGCTAAAATGTGTTTATGGCATGTAATGTTTACCTATTAAATTTTTCATATTTAGCAATTAAAAAATGGCATTTATTTCAATGAGAAACAATCCAGCATTAAGCCTGGCCTCTCAGATGCCACAGTATTCAGTGCCTCAGAAATTCCAGGAATAAACTGTTCATTTTGGTACTGCGTTCTCCAGTTTTCTTTAAAAAAAAGAATTCTTGCACATTACACAATAATATACACTTACCATGTTACATGGAAAGCTTGTCGACATCCATGTTTGTTACATGTCATGCAAGCACCAGTTGCTGCTTTGCTTTCTCTGCCTTGTTCATCACAAATATAGCATGTCTATTAAAGAAAAGAAAAGTATTAACATATCATATAAAGTACCCAAAGTATTTTTGTGTCACTCAAAGGAAGCATTTTATATGGTGTCCTAGAAAGACCAACTGATTTTCTCAGTCTTGTACTCAAGCTTACTTGAGGACTCCTTTACACAGCCTAATCACAATTTTTCAAAGCAGATTACTATATACACTGTTTAGGATTTGCACGGCACTTTACCTGTCCTAAGTACTGTACAAACATTAAATTAACCAAGTCTATACACTACCTCTATATTATCCTAATTCAGTATTATCCTAACTTTAACTATGGGGACTACTGAGACAGAGAAATTAAGCAACTTGTCTAACAGATAATAGGCAAAGACTAACACATGATTAGAACTCAAGATTTTCTGAATATCCTAAGCTTGTGTTCATTCAGGATGTTAACTCTCGGGTATTTGTGTAAACATGTAAACCACTTGAAATTTTAGTGGTTACAAGGTTTACACACGGGAGGGCAGGTAGGAGCCAGTGTTCGCAGGAGAAGCTGTCTTATAAGCCGGCTCCCCGCATGTGCCAGCTCCTGCATGTGCCCACCGCTGCCTTTGTGGAAGGCAGCAAGGAAGGCAGGTGGCTCCATGCAGCCGACACACATGGAGAACTAGTTTAAAAGCCGACTCCCTGTCCGTGCCGGCTCCTGCCTGACCCATGCGCGCTGCTGCCACTGTGGGAGGCAGTGTGAAGCAGTGGGGACAAGCGGCTCCACGGGAGCCTGCACACGCCTGATACAGAGACAGTAAGGGGAGGAGAGTGAATGTAGGATTAACTAAGTTGAAGTTTATCAGTAAATTGTGTGGTTGACTACCTTTTGACATCCCTAGTGTTCATTCATTCAAATCATTCTCATATGTTTGCGTATGGCTACGTCTAGACTGGCATGATTTTGCGCAAATACTTTTAATGGAAAAGTTTTTCCGTTAAAAGTATTTGCATACATCTAGATAACGCGGATGCTTTTGCACAAAAGCATCCGTGGCCAATCTTGACGCGCTTTTGAGCAAAAAAGCCCCGATCGCCATTTTAGCCATCGGGGCTTTTTTGCGCAAAACAATTCTGGGTTGTCTACACTGGCCGTCTTGCGCAAAAGCATTTGCGCAAGAAGGCTTTTGCACGAGTGGGAGCATCATTGTATTTGCGCAAGCAGCACTGATTTTGTACATTACAAAGTCAGTGCTCTTGCGGAAATTCAAGTGGCCAGTGTAGACAGCTGGCAAGTTTTCGCGCAAAAGCAGCCGCTTTTGCGCAAAAACTTGCCAGTCCAGACGCAGCCTACATGTATAATTATTAGTAGCAGAATTGTGGTAGCACTTAGAAATTACAACCAGGATCAGTATCTAGGTACTGTCTATACATGTAGATAGCCTAATTCATGTCCAAAAGAGCTTCCTGTTTAAAGATAAAATTTAAAACAGTTGTAATGCATACTGACGTACAAGCAGTGCTTTTTTTGTGATGGTACTGCCCGGTACTCAGTACTGGCACCTCCTGACGCAGTACCAGCACCTCTAGTCAGAGCTCAACGACTTTTCCCCTAGAATACTGGCACTTTTTTTTTTTTAAACAAAAAAAGCGCTGCATACAAGTGGAAATAATTTTTGGGAAGTCTCACAATAAGTCTCCAAGCCTACCTGGGATTCAGAGACCTTTGACCAAGTTTAGTAAAGGTATTAAACACTTTTTATTTAAATATGAATCTAAAACAGCACAGCTTTACAACCACCTGGTTAGAAACTAGTCTAGCTGGAACTTTATTTAAACTGAGTTTAATTCAGCATCCTAAACACATATCAAAAACCAATGAAAAATTCAGATTTATAGCAGATTTCTAAAAATGTCATTACAAAATCTCACCAAATGCACTGTAATTAGAGAGATCTATAACAATGTATTGAATTTTGCAAATCAAGTGAATAATCAAAAAGAACAAAAATAATCCATCAAAATGTATTTCATTATTTGACAAGCGTATTTGCAATTGTAATTATAAATACTCACCTCGCACTGGGGTGTTACAGCATTGAGGCACAACTTCAGGGTGGTGGATTGAGGAAGCCCTCTGTGGAGTGATCCCGAGGGGTTGCACCAAATAATACGGAATAAGGTTCTGGGGACCAACAGTACCTAAGAGAAGGGAAACTCTGACTCCAAACCGGGGCAGACTGAGCTCGCTAAGCCTTTTTAGGCGCATCAGACTAGGAGAAGGTAACTCTGATCTCAAACCTGCGCTCTCTCCCTCCAGTGTACATGTCATAGTTTCTGTGCCTGTGCACTACTGCCGGAGTGAGAAGAGAGAGTGGGGTTGGAACTCACAAGCCTGCCTCACTTAAATCCACTCATATGTGAAGGTATCTCCTCTTGACGCCAAAGATTTACCTCTTGATGAAAGTCCTACAGTGATGGGCAAATGTCATTGGATGCAGGTGGAGGATACCACTGGAAGCATTTAGTCACAAACCTGCACGTAGGCGGCCCAGGTGTGATGGTCGTCTGTCTGCTGAACTGGAACAACAGCAGCTCCCATATCCTGCCTGAATGTCAAAGCAGCCCTATTTAGGGACAGCGCTGCATTCTTCAAAAGAGGGAGAGAGAAAATAATCCCTAAACACAGCTTGTTCCAACTGCACACTGTCGGCTAACTGCGACCGACTAGATATCCAATTTTTGTGGTCACAAGGGAAAATCAATGACTAAACAGAAACTATGCTTTGCATCATGGAACGTACACACACTTCTTGATCGTGACGATCGCCATGAACGCAGGACAGCAATCATTGGCAGAGAACTTCCACGTTATAAAACTGACGTTGCAGCTTTATGCGAAACACGTATTTCCGGTACCAGTTCACAGAGGTTGGAGCAGGCTATTCATATTATTGTGTGGGCCACCCTGAGGGTCATCCAAGGCAAGCAGCAGTTGACTTCGCCATCAGGACATCGCTAGTCCCCCCAACTTGACTCCAAGCCACATGCCATCAGTCCTCGCCTTATGACTGCAAAGTTTAGACTGAGGCAGGGACAATGCCTCGTACGTGTTAGTGCATATGCACCCACTTTGACTGCTGCAGATGATGAAAAGGAGGCAGTCTTTGAAAAGGGCGTGTCCTCTCTAGATAAAAGGTCAGCGCTCTCCTCACATCCAGTGTATGTAGGCGCATCTCCCCAGCGGTGGAATGCGGTTTTGGGAAAAAGGTAGGTAAACTTATAGGTTCGTTTATATGGAAGGGTGAATTAACTTTTGGCAAAAAGGCTGAGTGAACGCGAAGTGTCACTCCCTGCTCAGCAAATAAGGTATAGGGGGGATCAGCGGAGAGTGCTGCCAGCTCACTCTCACATCGTGCGGAAGTGATGGCAAGCAGGAATGTTACTTTCATGGTGAGCGTGTGCAGGTCGCATGTCACTAGGGGCTCAAAAGGGGAACAAGTCAGCGTGTCCAGGATTAGGGCTAGGTCCCAAGGCTCCGGAGGTGGTCTGTGAGGAGGATATAGGTTTGCGACACCTTTCAGAAACCTTTTGGTCAGCGGATGTGCAAAAACTGAGCTGCCTTCGATGGGAAGATGGAAGGCGGAGATTGCTGCCAAGTGGACTTTAAGTGAGGACATCGCCAGAGCCTCTGACTTCAGGTGAAGGATATAATCGAGAATCTGTTGGATAGGTATAGAAAGAGGGTCGATGCTTCTTGTCTCACACCACGACTGGAACTGACGCCATTTACGAAGGTAGGTCTTTTGGGTGGTCTGACGCCTACTATGGATAAGAATGTCTTTCACTGCCTGAGAGCAAGTCATTTCAGCACCTTGGAGCCAGCTAGGAGCCATGCCGTCAGGTGCAATCAGTCGATGTGAGGGTGAAGGAGCGACCCATGGTGCTGCAACAGTAAATTGCGTAACTGCGGCAGCTGTCATGGCTGTGATTCAGACATCTGCATTAATTGGGTTAGCCATGTCTCTTGGGACCAAAACGGTGCTATCATTATCACTGTCACCCCATCTGTATCTATTTTCTCTAGTACGCGTGGAATAAGTGGGATCGGAGGAAAAGTGTACAGTAAGCGGTGCGTTCCCCAATCGATAAGGAAGGCATCCCCCTGAAAAATTGTGCCCATGCCTGCTCTCGAGCAGTAAAACCGGCACTTTCTGTTGTCCCAAGTGGCAAAAAGGTCTATGGCAGGGTATCCCCAATGCTCGAAAAGGCTGCGGACTACTTCGTCTAGCAATTCCCACTCGTGCTGTAGAGGGAAGGACCTGCTGAGAGCATCGGCCATAGTATTGCTCTTGCCGGGGAGGTACGCAGCAGTTAGCGTGATTCCATGCCAGATAGCCCAGTTCCATAGACGGATGGATTCAGCACAGAGAGATCGGAATCTGACACGGCCCTGCCGATTGATGTAGTAGACAGTGCAAATATTGTCAGTGAGGATCTGCACTGTGATTCCTCGTATTGCGCACAGGAAATGTTTGCAGGA
Source organism: Rafetus swinhoei (assembly GCA_019425775.1). Classification (NCBI taxonomy): domain Eukaryota; kingdom Metazoa; phylum Chordata; order Testudines; family Trionychidae; genus Rafetus; species Rafetus swinhoei. Next base: position 223,455,049 of record CM033424.1, on the reverse strand, counting down.
GTTGAACATTGCCCATAGCTCTAAAAAGTTTATGTGCAGGAGGGACTCCTGATGTGTCCATAATCCCTGAGCACAGTAATGGTGCATATGGGCTCCCCAACCGATTAAAGACGCATCCGTGGTGATTTGTACTGCTGGTTTTTGGCCATGGAAGGGGACACCCGCTAGGGTATTCCTCGGGTTGAGCCACCACAGTATCAAGTCTCTCACACGTTTGGGGACAACCGCAGACTTGTGTGTACTCTGGGTGCCTGGTGTATATATCGTGAGCACCCAATGCTGAAGGCACCTCAAATGGAGTCTCGCATGGGGAACCACGTAAGTGGCGCCTGCCACGTGCCCCAGCAGTTTCAGTCAGGTGATTATGGGTGTTTTGGGGGTGGTGAGTAGAGGAATCCCTAGGTCTTGGATGGTAAGCGACCTGTCAAGAGGTAAGTACACAGCCGCAGTTGTGGAATCCAATCTCACCCCGATGAACTCGAGAGACTGAGAAGGAGCTAGGGAAGACTTTGGGAGGTTGATAATAAGCCCTAGGGTTTTGAATGTTGCTGTGCTTGCGCTGATCACCGCCATAGCTTCTTTTAGAGTAGGGGCCTTCAGTAGGCAGTCATCCAAATAGAGGAAGATGGTGATGCCGCAAAGTCGAAGATAGGCGGCTATGATGGCTAGGGTTTTGGAGAACACTCTCGGTGCTGCCGAGAGGCCGAACAGTAGCTCCCTGTACTGATAATGATTGTTGCCCAGTATGAAACGAGGAATCTCCTGTGGGCAGGGGTGAACCGTTACGTGGAAATATGCGTCCTGGAGATCGAGGGACGCGAACCAATCCCCTTTGTTTAAGACTGGAATGATAGAGGCTAATGTGACCATCTTGAATTTTTGTTTTCGAAGGTGGCAGTTGAGCCTGCAGAGGTCCAGGATAGGCCTCCATCTTCCAGACTTTTTGAGTGAGGAAGTACTGGGAATAGAAGCCTTTTCCTCTGAACTGATACGGTACCCTCTCCACAGCCCCGATGGTAAGTAGGTATGAGACCTCTTACTGTAGAAGAGGTTCGTGAGAGGGGTCCCTGAAGAGGGATGGGGAAAGACGGGTGGGAGGGGGCCGGGCAGAAAATGGAATGGTGAGGCCGGATGTGACGATCTCCCTGACCCAACGGTCTGTGGTTACAGCAACCCAGCGAAGGTGGTATGGTCTCAACCGATGATGAAATAATTTGGTCGCATTGCGTGGAGCCTCTGTAAGGGGGATAGTATGCAGTCCCTCGATGGACACGTCAAACCTGCTGCCGAGTGTGTTGTTGGTTGGACATCTTACTGAGTTGTTGACGGCGGCGGCGCTGAGGTCGTTGTCTCTGTCTCAGCTGATCATATGGCCTGAAGCAGGGCGCAGCATACGAGAATGGTCTTTGTTTATTATAGGAGCTAAATCTCTTGCGTCTGAATGGTGGAGTATACATTCCGAGCGTCCTCAGAGTGGTGCGAGAATCTTTGCCGGAATGAAATACCTGATCAGTGTTCTGAGCAAACAGCAACTGACGATCAAAGGGTAAGTCCTCGACCTTTGATTGGAGGTCTTTTGGAATGGACGCCAGGTGGAGCCAGGAAGCATGGTGCATGACTACTGATGTAGCCGTAGTCTGAGAGGCCGTGTCAGCAATGTCAAGGGTGATTTGCAGTGCTGTACGGGCAGCTGTGTAGCCTTCCTGCACCATGGCTTTCAAGATTTGTCTCTTAGCGTCAGGCTAGTACTCCATGAGGGCGACAAGCTTGGAGTAATTGTTGAAATCATGATTGGCAAGTTGAGACACATAATTAGCCATCCTAAGCGTTGCCGTGAGAGAAGAACAGAATTTTCTGCCCAACAAGTCCAGGAGTCTGGCATCCTTATCAGGAGCCGCCCGCACTCCTGCCCTGCGCCATCTTTGACCTTTGTTGTACAGCATCCATAACTATGAAATTTGGCTGAGGATGCGTAAATAAGAATTCTGTGTCTTTAGCGGCAACAAAATACTTCTTGTCTGCATGCTTACTGGTAGGTGGCGCAGAAGCTGGAGTTTGCCAGATATTGGCAATTTCCAGGATGGCTTCGTCGAAGGGTAGAGCCAATTTAGATTTCTAGGACTGCTGTAAATTTTTCAGGAGACGGTGTTGCTTCTGTGGCATATCCATTGTGTGTAGTTCCTGAGATTGGGCTACCCTTTTAAACAGCTCCTGGAACTGTTTCTAATCGTCTGTAGGGGAAGAGTCACCCTGAAAAACTGCATCGTCCGGTGAGGAGGACAACAGATCTGTGGGGGAGTCCATGTGCTGTTGCTCTCGAGTGGGGGGTAGACTGTCATGCCTCTCACGGTGGCTAGAAGTAGAGGGTGCAGCACCCGTGGGTGTCGGAGGAGCTTGTTGAGGAGGTGGAATGCTCCAAGCCAAACGGTATGGTGATCGGGATTGAGCCGGTCTGGGTGATCTGGATGGTGAGTGCACTGTACTATGCGAGCCTAGACGTTCACGGTAGTAATAAGTGTAACACCGGGTACGATGGTGATAATCATCAGGGGAGTGCCTTGGAGAATAGGAGCCTGCTCTCCTGTAGTAGCGAGAATACCGTGAGGGAGTTGGAGATACCAGTGACCTGGATCGCACTGTGTAGTGCGAGGGTGAACGAGAGCGATAGGACCTGTAATGACGAGGAGGGGTGTGGGACCGACGTGGGGATGAGAAATGTCATCGTGGAGATAAGATGTAGTGCGTATGGCAGTGATTTCCTGAGCGATGGGGAGGTGGAGGAGAAGGCTGTGGAGAAAAACAGCCATCTCAGAGCTGGACATTGGTGTGCGCACGTGCCTTGTTTTCCGTTGTGCCTTAGTTGGTACTGTGGAGGCATGAGAAGGAGGCGGAGCTGTGACTACGGGGCTAATAGGTGCAGAGTCGAAGGATCTCGGTACCGACCCCTGTCGGCACCAAGGTGGCGTTAGTGGTGCCGGTGTGGGTAATGCCAGTGCTGGTAGTAAAGCTGGACCCGGTGCAGATGAGGCCGGTGCCGATGGAGACAGAGGCGGTTCCATCCGCTTCGGTGCCGGGGCCACCGGTGCCAGGGCCTCCAATTTTGGAGTGACACGTGGTTGAGTCGGTGCTGTCACCACTGCAGATTCAGGTCGCAGTGCCGTGCGTGCCGCCGGCACCGGCACAGATGTAATAGCGAGACTCGGCGCGGAGGTACTATGGCTTTTGAATACCTTGACTGCCGCATGCTTGGGCAGCAACCCAAACATGCTCAGTGCGTCTCCCGCACTAACACTCCTGTCGGGAGCGGAGCTCTTCTTGTCATGGGACTTACGCGCCACAGCAGTTTCATCCGTTGAACGGTCTGCCGACGACGGCTGTAATGCCTTGTTAAACAACAGCATTTTTAGCCGCATTTCCCTGTCCCGCCTTGCACTGGCCATTAGTTTTAAACAATGTGCGCACTTTTGGAGGATATGGCCTTCCCCCAAGCACTTTATACAACAGGAATGGCCATCCGACGCCAGCATGGCGTCCCAGCATGAAGCACACTTTTTAAATAGGGGGGATCCGGGCATGATGCCAGCAAAGTCCAGTACAGTCTCTATGAAGTCAGTCAAGAGACTGAAGAACTATGTATATAAGAACTGTTCTTTTTTTCCTTTTTTTTTTTTTTAAACTGGAACGAAGTGAACTAACTAAACTATAAGTAGGGGGGCAAACTGGGACGAAAGACAAACTTTCTACTTTCTAACAGCTTTTCTATTTTTTCCTCAGGACGGAGGAAGGAGCTCGTCCCAACTCTGTCTGCGGGTGTGGACGGTTAGGAGGAACTGGCAGGCCGGACAGTGGGTCACAGAAAGGGCGAGAACGGCACGAGACGGTGTTTGTGCATACGCGCTCCAGCGGGGGGTACTACTAATGAAAACTCTCCAGACTGAGGCACTGGGATGAGCTCGACACCTTTAGTGGAGCACCCACGGGGACACTACTCGACAAAGAACGGATAGTGCTAAAATCCTTGACCGCTGGGCTGAACATTTCCACAAAGTATTGAATAAGACCTTGACTTTTGACAGCAGCCTTCTTGAAGAGATTCCTCAGTGGGCTAATGATTTACAGCTGGATATACCACCAACTCTTGATGAGGTACAAAAAGCTGTTAAACAGATGAAATCTGGAAAGGCACCTGGCGGTGATGCAATTCCATCAGAAATTTATAAAGCTGCTGGTGGCCAGCTGATGTACCATCTCACCCATTTATTTAGTACCATTTGGCAGAAGGAGCTAGTCCCCCAGGACTTCAAAGATGCCTTGATTGTACATATATATATATATATAAGACGAAAGGTGATCATGCGTCTTGTGATGACCATCAGGGCATCTCTCTGCTCTCTATAGCTGGTAAGAGCCTGGCCCACGTTCTTTACAATCGATTCTCACTACATGTGTTTAAAAATGGTATTATTCCTGAAAGCGGATTTCGTCCTGGTCAAGGCACTGCTGATATGATATTTACAGCAGAAGGATATAAGAGAAATGTAGAAAGCAACATCAGGACCTCTACGTGATTTTCATCGATTTAACCAAGGCGTTCGACACGGTCAACAGAAATGGGCTCTGGAAAATACTTGGATGAATTGGTTATCCTGAAGAATTTATCAACATTGTTCGGTCTCTCCATGATGGCATGCTTGGTTGCGTCCTTGACAATGGAGACACATCAGCACCTTTTGAAATATCAAATGGTACAAAGCAAGGATACGTCCTTGCTCCTCTCCTGTTCAACATCTACTTTTCAATGATGCTGTTAGTTGCTTTTAAGGACTGCACGTTGGGCATACTTATTCAGTTTCAAACAGATGGCAGTATTTCAGTCTCCGGAGACTCCAGGCTCGCACTAAAGTGGCTACTACAACTATTTGTGACCTTCTGTCTGCCGATGACTGTGCATTGCTGGCTCATTCAGTGAAGGATGCACAGGAGCTTTTTGATCACTTTGTCACTTCTGCTCACCGTTTTGGACTTTCAGTGAGCCTCAAGAAGACAGAAGTTATGCCTCAGCCTGTCCAGAAAGAGCCCAGCACACCAGTGATTACTGCTGTGATTACTGTACAGTCCTTAAGGCTGTTGACAAGTTCTGCTACCTGGGAAGTCTACTGTTCTCTAGCATAAATGTGGATCATGACGTATCTGCTCAACTAGCCAAAGCCAGCGCTGCCTTTGGAAAACTGACCAAATGCCTATGGAATGACCATGGTATTAAACTCCATACCAAGATAGTGGTTTATCAGGCAGTTGTCCTGAATGTCCTGCTGTATGACTCGGAGTCATGGACAATGTATTGTCGCCATGTTTTGAAGCTCGATCAGTTCCATATGCATTGTCTGAGGAAGATTGCCCATGTGAACAGATAGGACAACATTCCTAATACGGAGGTTCTTAAGCTGTGTGGTGTCATGGGCATGGAAGCAATGCTTATGAACAAACAGTTTCGCTAGATTGGTCATGTTATGAGGATGGATGATACACGGATACCAAAGATGGTCTTCTATGGCCAGCTTGCTCATGGAAAGTGCTCTATCGGTGGTCAATATAAGCGCTATAAAGACATCTTAAAGGCCAATATGAAGTCATGCGGCATATCTCCCAATGATCTGGAAACTCTAGTTCAGGTCAGATTGTCCTGGCGAGAAACCATTGTACAGGCTCTTAACTGCTTTGAGAGTCAGCGTACCCAGGCATTGCAGGAAAAGCGGAGGATCTCAAAAGAGCATATAGAGCCTGCAGTTGGCGGCTTTTTATGTGACATCTGTAATCGGCTCTGCCAATCAAGGATTGGTTTAGTTACTCATCAAAGGCGTCACAGAAGATGACATCCGTCGATCGACGGCTCAGTCCAAGAAGATAAATACTCAATATATTAGTACACATACTACTATGTATTTTCTAAAATAATGAAGGCTTTATTACAGTAGACTTCACTATCGTTTTTCCTATTTAAAGCTTTGGTGGGAAGTGTGTGAAACAACTGTTTTTTTTATAATACAAATTTTAGGCTGTTCTGATTACTGAAGTGCAAATTAAGAGAGATTCTGCTAGCCCTTATTTATAATATAGTTGCAACCTATTGCTAGGACCCTACAGTCACAGCCATGCAAATGTACTATAGACTGTGAAATCTGGTCTGCCTGCTGTGAAATCTAGTCATTTACATGCTTTACCCTATACTATAGATTTCACAGTGTTCCTCTAATCAAGGGTACTGACCCAAAAGGGAGTTACAGGAGGGTTGCAAGGTTATTTTAAGAGCATCACGGTATTGCTACCCTTACTTCTGCACTGCCTTCAGAGCTAAGTGTCATAAGAATATAAGAATGGCCATACTGGGTCAGACCAAAGGTCCATCCTGCCCAGTATCCTGTCTGCTGACAGTGGACAATGCCAGGTGCCCCAGGGGGAGTGAACCGAACAGGTAATGATCAAGCCATCTCTCTCATGCCATCCATCTCCACCCTCTGACAAACAGAGGCTAGGGACACCATTCCTACCCATCCTGACTAATAGCCATTAATGGACTTCACCTCTATGAATTTATCTAGTTCTCTTTTAAACCCTGTTACAGTCCTAGCCTTCATAACCTCCTCAGGCAAGTAGTTCCACAGGTTGACTGTGCACTGTGTGAAGAAGAACTTCCTTTTATTTCTTTTAAACCTGCTGCCCATTAATTTCATTTGATGGTCCCTAGTTCTTATATTATGGGAACAAGTAACTAACTTTTCCTTATTCACTTTCTCCACACCACTCATGATTTTATAGACCTCTATCATATCTCCCCTTAGTCTCCTCTTTTCCAAGCTGAAAAGTCCTCGTCTCTTTAATCTCTCCTCATATGAGACCTGTTCCAAACCCCTAATCATCTTAGTTGTCCTTCTCTGAACCTTTTCTAATGCCAGTATATCTTTTTTGAGATGAGGAGACCACCTCTGTACTCAGTATTCAAGATGTGGGCGTACCATGGATTTACATAAAGGCAATGAGATATTCTCCGTTTTATTCTCTATCCCTTTTTTAATGATTCCTAACATCCTGTCTGATTTTTTTTGACTGTCGCTGCACACTCTGTGGATGTCTTCAGACAACTATCCACGATGACTCCAAGATTTCTTTCCTGATCAGTTGTAGCTAAATTAGCCCCCATCATATGGTATGTATAGTTGGGGTTATTTTTTCCAATGTGCATTACTTTACATTTATCCACATTTTTTTGCCCAGTCACTTAGATTGGTGAGATCTTTTTGAAGTTCTTCACAGTCTGATTTGGTCTTAACTATCTTGAGCAGTTTAGTATCATCTGCAAACTTTGCCACCTCACTGTTTACCCCTTTCTCCAGATCATTTATGAATAAGTTGAATAGGATTGATCCTACGACTGACCCTTGGGGAACACCACTAGTTACCCCTCTCCATTCTGAAAATTTACCCATTTATTCCTACTCTTTGTTTCCTATCTTTTAACCAGTTCTCAATCCATGAAAGGATCTTCCCTCTTATCCCATGACAACTTAATTTACATAAGAGCCTTTGGTGAGGGACCTTGTCAAAGGCTTTCTGGAAATCTAAGTACACTATATCTACTGGATCCTCCTTGTCCACATGTTTATTGATCCCTTCAAAGAACTCTAATAGATTAGTAAGACATGATTTCCCTTTGTAGAAACCATGTTGACTTTTGCCCAACAAATTATGTTCTTCTATGTGTCTGACAATTTTATTCTTTACTATTGTTTCAACTAATTTGCCCAGTACTGACGTTAGACTTACTGGTCTGTAATTATCGGGATCACCTCTATAGAGCCCTTTTTAAATAATGGCGTTGCATTAGCTATCTTCCAGTCATTGGGTACGGAAGCGGATTTAAAGGCTAGGTTACAAACCATAATTAATAGTTCCACAATTTCACATTTGAGTTCTTTCAGGACTCTCAATGTCCAGAGAGGAGCAGCTGTTGGCCAGGCACCCAGGTCTGAAGGCAGCACCCTAAGAGCATCAGCACAGAAGTAAGGGTGGCATTACCATACCATGCCACCTTTACTTCTGTGCTGAAGCTGGGTGGCCAGAGAGTAACACCTGTTGACTGAAGGCCCAGCTCTGCAAGCAACAACTGAGACAAAAAAGTGTAAATACTATACCATGCCATCTTTACTTTTGCGCTGCTGCTGATAGCAGTTTTGCCTTCAGGTCTGGGCTCTTGGCCAGCAGCTGCTGTTCTCCAGCTGCCCAGCTCTGAAAGCAGTGCTCCTCCCTCCCCTACCGGGGACACAAAAGTAAGGGGAGCAGTACTATAACCTTCCCTATGATAACCCTGTAGCACACCACAAAACTCCTTTTTGGGTCAGGACCCCCGATTTGAGAAACACTGTGAAATCTGTATAGTATAGGGTAAAGCACATAAAAGACCAGATTTCACAGTCTATAGTATATTTGCATGGCTGTGAATTTGGTAGAGTCCTAGCAATAGGTTGCAACTATATTATAAATAAGGGCCAGCAGAATCTCTCTTAATTTGCACCCCTACAATTATAACACTGTGGGCATTTCAGGTTTAAACAGCTGATACTACTATCACCCTGAAATTTACCAAAATGGCCCATACATTTGGTGGGGCCCTACCTATTACATAAACAAATGAAAATGATTTTTAATTAGAAATCCTTCATAGAGGCATCCTCTGATGTGGACAAGTCAAAATTAAAATGTATTACGTAAAAACAAAAATGTCAAATGCACACAGGGCTACACAAGGCCATTTTGACAAAGGTGCAGGCAAGCCCAACATCAGTAAATGGCATTGTGACTTGGTGCACAGAGCTAGAGTACCACTCAGGTTTGGCCTAGTTGCCACTCATCTGTGACGCAAGGAAGGCCAGACCAAACCCAAATGGCACTGCAAACCTGCATGCTGAATCGCAACATCACTTGGTTCTGGGGCACACTGAAATGTGGGCCCAATGCAAAATGCCTCTTTTGGATGGTCTCCACTAGATTTTTAAAAAGCATAATTTGCTAACATACTAATATCACACCTTAAATTCTAGTCTAGACAAGAACTGTTTGAGAGGCCTCAGATCTGGAAACGATTTTACTAATTCCTCATCTCATTCATCTTCTTCCCCCCAGCAGGAGGAGGATAAGAAGAAGCTTTTGTTTGATATAGAGAAGTTACTCACCTTGGTGCAGTAACTGTCGTTCTTCGAGATGTGTGTCCCCATGGGTGCTCCACATTAGGTGCTGGGCTTGCCCCGGCGCCGCAGTATGGAGATGTTTAAAGCCGTAGTCAGCCGGACCGCGCATGCACGGGGAAGGAGGGGTAGGTCCCGTGGCGTTCGCGCTCTCCCGCGCTGCGCGATCCAGTCTCAACCAGTTCCTTGGACCCGCCTCAGGATCTGCAAAAGAGAAACAGACTCCGAAGCGGGGAGGTGGGTGGGTAGTGGAGCACCCACGGGCACACACATCTCGAAGAACGACAGTTACTGCACCAAGGTGAGTAACTTTGCTTTCTTCTTCGAGTGATGTCCCCGTGGGTGCTCCACATTAGGTGACTGAGTAGCAGTACCCACCCGAGAAAAGGAGGTGGGATTCAGAAATTAAAGCGAGTGTAAGGAGGAGAGCACTGCAGATGCTACAGCAGTGTCTGACTGCCAACGTGTCTGAATCGCGTAGTGTTTGGCGAATGTTTGAAAGGAGGACCAGGTGGCCGCTCTACATGTCAGGGAGAGGGACACCTTTTAAGAAGGCAGTAGAGGTAGCCACTGCCCTAGTAGAGTGGGCCCTAGGGCACTGAGGGAGGGGTATATTTCGTATCACATAACACTGGGTTATACAGGACACTATCAAGTTGGAGATTCTCTGAGAAGATAAGGATTGTCCTCTGGAACGTTTCTCAAGGGACACTATCAATGTGTCAGTCTTTCTAAAGGGCTTGGTACGTTCCAAATAAAAGGCTAAAGCCCTACGTATGTCTAGTGTATGAAGGGTTGCCTCATGAGGTGAAGCGTGAGGTTTTGGATAAAAAGCGGGTAGAACTATCGGCTCGTTAAGGTGAAATTCCGAGCACACCTTAGGAATAAAAGATGGATGGTGTCTTAAAACAACACTATCCTTGTTAAAGACGGTGTAAGGAGGGGATGCGGATAATGCCGCGATCTCACTGGTTCTACGTGCCAACATGATGGCAATAAGGAAAACCAACTTCGTGGTAAGGGTCCAAAGAGGTATGGTGGCTAAAGGCTCAAAAGGTGGAGTAGTTAGGGTTGAAAGTACCAAGTCCAGACTCCAGAGGGGGGCAGGAACATGCAAGGGAGGGTTCAGATTCAGCAGTCCTTTGAGAAACCTTTTAGTAATGGGGTGAGCAAATAACGAAAAACCCTCTATGGGTTGTCGAAACGCAGTCAGCGCCGAGAGATGGACTCTTAAAGAAGATAAGGCTAGACCCTTCTGTTGCAGGTGCATTACATAGTCCAGGATCATGGAGATCGGAACTAGCTGGGGATCCATATTGCGTTCTGAACACCATAACGTAAAACGTCGCCATTTGGAGAGGTAAGTGGTGCGCGTATTCTGTTTTCTGCTATGTATAAGTACGTTTTTGACGCTGTCAGAGCATAGGGCCTCAGAAGGGTTCAGCCAACTCGGTACCAGGCTGAGAGGTGAAGAGTGGATAATTGTGGATGTCAGAGAGAGCCGTGTTTCTGGGTTAGAAGATTCTGGAGTAACAGTAGACGATATGGTGGACGCCGTGCAAGTCGCAAGAGGAGTGGATACCAATGTTGGCGAGGCCAGCCTGGTGCTATCAGAATTACAGAGGCTCCGTCGCGCTTGATCTTCTGTAGGACTCTGAAAATAAGAGGGATAGGCGGAAAAGCGTACATGAGGGGACCTCTCCAATTGAGGAGAAGAGCGTCCCCTAGAGAGTGGCAACCTAGGCCTGCTCTGGAGCAGAAACGGTGACATTTTCTGTTTGCGGTAGCAAATAGGTCTATCCGAGGACTGCCCCAACGATGAAAGATATAATGGAGGATCTTGCAATCGATCTCCCATTCGTGGTCTATCGCAAAATTGCGGCTGAGAGAATCTGCCATCGTGTTGTTGGTGCCAGGAAAATAGGACACCACAAGAGTAGTGCCATTGGCAATGCACGAGTTCCATAGCCGGGTTGCTTCCATACACAGCGAATGGGATAGGGCTCCACCTTGGCGGTTTATATAATACATGGTTGCTATATTGTCTGTAAAGATGCCCACTGTGGAGTTGCTGAGATGTGTACGGAAGTGTCTGCAGGCATTCACAACTGCTCTCAGCTCGAGAAGATTTATACGTAGGAGAGACTCTTGCGGCGACCATCGACTTTGGACGGAAAGGTTGCCCATATGAGCACGCCAGCCGATTAGAGAGGCATCTGTGGTCATGTGACGACAAGGAGGCGGATGCTGAAATGGAGTGCTGGAAAGCAAATTGTCATCTACTGTCCACCAGTGGAGTGAGGACTTGACCCTGAAGGGGAACGGTGACGGTCTTGTATACGTTGGGTCTGCTGGGGTCGTAAATTGTGGTTACCCAGTGCTGTAACGGTCGAAAGTGCAACCTGGCATGGGGAACGACGTATGTCGTGGAGGCCACATGACCCATTAGCTTGAGTACTGTAATAATTTGTACCGAATTCTTGTAAAGAAGTGCGTCGAGCAGGTCTTGTACTGTCCGGAATCTGCATATACGTAGATATGCCCGTGCTGTAACTGAATCGAGACGAGCGCCTGTAAATTCTAGGCTCTGAGTAGGGATCAAGGTGGATTTGTCTTCGTTGAGAAGACGACCTAATGGCCGAAAAGTCTCGATAGTGGTACGCACCATCTCTGCTGTCTGTATGGATGAAGTTCCCTTTATTAGACAATCGTCCAGATAAGGATATATGACAATGCCAATGTGCCGCAGGTGAGCGGCAACGACTGCAAAGGTCTTTGTAAAAACTCTTGGTGCAGTTGCAAGACCAAAGGGCAGCACTCGATACTGGAAATGGTCTGTGCCTATCTTGAAACGTAGAAATTTTCTGTGCGCAGGATGAATTGTCAAGTAGAAATAGGCATCTTTCAAGTCGAGAGCAGCGAACCAGTCGCCCTGCTCTAGAGCCGGTAGAATGGAAGCTAAAGTCACCATCTTGAAGCGTTGTCTTCGCAAATATTTGTTTAGCTGTCGAAGGTCCAGTATGGGTCTCCATCCGCCGGTTTTCTTCTCTACCAGAAAACAACGGGAATAGAACCCTCTCCCTTGAAATTTGGATGGAACTTCTTCTATTGCTCCTATGTGAAGAAGATGGGAAATTTCGGCCCGTAGAAGGGCTTCATGAGAGGGGTCCCTGAAAAGGGACAGGGATGGTGAGGTTGTAGGTGGGGGAGAACGGAATGGAATGACATAACCTGAGCGAATTATCTCTAAGACCCATTTGTCAGTAGTGATGGTGGCCCATTGGTTGTAGAAGGGCCTTAAGCGATGGTGAAAGATGTGACCGAGATTCCGCAGGGCGGGATGCTTGCTCCCGACCAACGTATCAAATGTGCTGCTTGTTAACAGGGTGCATTTGCGTGCAGTTATTTTGGTTTCAGCATCTCATCGGTCTTTGATGTTGATTTTGACGCGATTGGTCAAATTGCTGATGTTGAGGCTGCCAGTGTTGTCTAGGATGGGAGTAATCGTAACGCCTTTGAAATGGCGTATATCGTTTCCGTCTGTACGGTGGAGTATACATGCCGAGTGATCGCAAAGTCGTTCTAGTGTCCTTGCTAGAATGCAAAACTGAATCAGTCTTTTCTCCAAATAGTGATTCCTTTTCAAATGGCAAATCCTCCACTTTGGATTGCAAATCCTTTGGCACTCCTGCTGCTTGAAGGAATGAGGCTCTGCGCATGACTACGACCGTGGCCGTGGTGCGGGCCGCAGTGTCCGCTACATCCATAGCAATCTGGAGACTGGTACGGGTGGCAGCATAACCCTCTTGGACCACAGATTTAAGGAGAGGCCTTTTAGATTCAGGAAGAGCCTCTAACAGGGTTGTCAGCTTCGCATAATTATCAAAATTATGGTTCGATAAATGTGCGAGGTAGTTAGCTATTCTCAATAGAAGAGTCGACGATGTATACACTTTTCTCCCAAATAAGTCGAGCCTCTTTGTCTCCTTATCCGATGTGTTTGATTTATATTGAGGAGCCCTGGCTCGTTGCTGAGCTGCATCAAGTACCAAAGAATTAGGGTGAGGATGAGAAAACAAACATTCAGATCCTTTAGGGGATACAAAATATTTTTTATCAGCTCGTTTGTTGGTAGGGAGAACAGAAGCAGGAGTGTGCCAAAGTTCATTGGCAACCTCTAAGATACCCTAGGACGAGGCTATTGCCAATTTAGTAGTATGAGTAGTCTGCAGATTCTTTAGGAGGCGATGTTGTTTGTCTTTCATTTCAGTGAGGTGTATTTCTTGTGATACTGCCACTCTCTTAAAAAGGTCTTGGAATTGCCTCAAGTCGTCCGGTGGGGAAATGTCTCCAGGAATGACGGCTTCTTCGTCTGGAGAAGACTGGTCCGTAGGAGAGACTTCAGGAGAATGTGGTTCTGCCACAGTTTGGGGATGTTGCTCTTGTACAGCCGGTGGTGAATGGTGTGGTGATAAATCTCACTCAACAGGTGGAGGAGCAGAGAGTGGAGAATGCCTAGAAGAGGAGCAGGCTGTTATGGAACGTGGAGGAGATCTAGGTGAATACCGGCTATGTTGATAGCGTGGTGAATACCTCCTATGATGGCTGGTGTCATATCGGTCCCGATAATAATAAGATGAACGTGAAGGGGAGCAGCCATAACGATGTCCTGTAGTATACTCGTATCGGGAGGATGATCATCTAGACTGGAAGGATGGAGAAGGAGAAAAAGACCTTCTCCTCGGTGGTGATGGAGACGCAGAGAAGTGATGTGAATATACTCTGACATCTCTGGGAGGTGTCAAAAATGGAGATGGCAGTCTATCTGGAGGTGAGTATGTCCTGGATAGCCATGGTGATCTCCTGCTTGAGGCAGGAGGCGGAGATGGTGAAGGAGCCGGCGAGAAGACAAGAGGTGGTGAAACTGGTGAAGGGCTTTGAATATGGTGGGTCTTTGTGCATGCCTTAGTTAATATGCGCTCTGGTGCCGATGTCGGTGCCACGTGATCCAGTGCCGATGTTGGTGCCGCGTGATGTTGATGTGCCTGCGTCAATGTCGGTGCTGAGCAGGCTCGTGGCGAGACCGGTGCCGATGGTGACCAAGTCGGTGCCGGCATATCCCAGGAGCGGGATTCGATCGGAGTCGGACGCTCGCGCACCGAGCCCGGTGCCGTGCGCTCCCGTGCTGAAGCTGACAAGTCTTCTGGGGAAGATGAAGACGGAGAGACGGCACGCAACGGCGCCGAGTGTGCCCACAGTGCCATCGGCATGATCGGTGCCGCGGACTTCAGTGCCGAGACCGGCGGTTCCCCCGACAAAGAGGACGGAGCCGCATCACGGGGTGCACCAGTAACGGTCTTGGGCATCTTCAAGGCTGAACGAGCACTTGAAGGAGAAGTGGCCAACTTCGAGCCAGAAGTAGTTCTGCCACGAGTGGTCAAAGGCAGAGATCTACTTGGTGATGGCCTGAGCTTCTTAGGGAGCGTCCTGGATGGAGAAGCGCTCCGTTTCTGGGGGTGTTGCGCCGGCTGAGGCGGAGAGGCTGATCCAGGCGGTTGGAGCGCCTTGTCAAAAAGGATCATGCGGAGCCTCATTTCTCGGTCACGGCGAGCCTTGGCTCTAAGTTTAGAGCAATGCACACACGTTTGTGGCACGTGGCTCTCGCCGAGACAGCGAATGCACGCGGCATGGCTGTCAGAAGCAGGCATGGCGTCGCGGCACAGGGAACATTTTTTAAAGCCGGGAGAACCCGGCATTGTCAGGATTAGCCCGCTTCCTTCCTTACTCTTCCCCTGTCTTTAAAAACTATATACAAGTATTAACAGGGGGAGGGAAGGAGAAACGAAAACTTAACAGAATAATGTTATGAGGGAAGAAAAAAAAATTTTTTTTTTAAACGTGAACTGGTATAACAATTATTTAAAGAACTATGTATAGAAGTAACAGGGAAATAACAAGTATTTTCTTTTCTCACAAAGTTGAAAAAGGAGGAGAGACGTTAAGCTCCGTCTGCAGCCTGAGGCGGTTGAAGAGGAACTGGTGGAGACCGGATTGCGCAGCGCGGGAGAGCGCGAACGCCGTGAGACACACACACACACACACACACATGCCCGCGCATGCGCGGTCCAGCTGACTACGGCATTAAACATCTTCGTACTGCGGCGCCGGGACAAGCCCAGCACCTAATGTGGAGCACCCATGGGGCCATCACTCGAAGAAGAACTATTTTTTAATATCTCCTTTGTTTACACTATATCATAGCTTTACACTGAAGGAAAGAAGAAAAATCACGCTAATGCTTACATACGACTTACACTTGAGTGGAGCAAAAGGAAATGAATGGGAAATATGGGAGAAGATATAACGGATATAGAGAGTACAATTTTAAGAAAAAAGTGGGTATAGAAGAGGTGAACATAAAAAAAGACAGAAAATATACCAACTAAAACAAAATACAATAGATAAAAACACTTAAAGAAATGAAATTATGACTTAAGGATAGAATGGTTTTTATGGTCTTTGGACTAGAATTTCAGATGTGCTATTAGCATACATTAGGTAACCTATGTAAACTAAAATGTTTTACAGAATCAAGCACCAATAAAGCCATACACATGGTCCCCACTAGTCTTTCCAAAGGCATAATTAGCTAACATATTAACACTACACTTTAAATCCTAGTCTAGATAAGAACTATTGGGGAGGCCTCATATCTAGAAATGATTTTATTCATTCATCTCATTCACCTGGTGCCATAGTTCCCTCTAAGCTGCACATATGTGCACACACACAGAGAGAAAATTTCTACCCCACCCATCTCCTAAGCAGAGCCGCGCAGCAGCGGGACAGGAGACGGGAAGCAGGCAGCTGCTTAAGCAACAGGCAGACAGGTGCTTCACCCAGCCAGAGCCAGAGGACCCGCGTGGCGGGCTGGATGCCACTCCGACCGGCTGGGGCCAGAGGAACCACGTGGCAGGTGAGCGGCCGCCGGGGATTGCGGCCATGGACGGGCAGGTTGCTGCCGCTGGGGGTTGGGATTGAAGAGATTCTTCATTATTATTTTTAAAACAGAGAAGGTAAAGATTCCAAAAATGAAATGATCAGAGTTGAGAACAAATGCTGGATGTTAAGCCCTCTTGCTGTATATGCTAGATCAATGGATCACTGCCCAAGAATTCACACCATAAGCAAGGCTGGAGCTAAGTGCTGTACTGTGTCCTTTATTGTAGCCTTCAAGTGTACGAAGTAGTATGTATAGTGAGCAGGAGGAGAGAAGGTAGAACTATTGCAGTTTGCTTTTATCTGTGCCCAGCTCTCCTGATGACTTCCTGTGTGACTTCAGGCAATTTATTGACTACTCCATGCATCAGTTTGTCTGTCTATAGCATAGGGACATTGCGCCTCAAAAGCATCACAGAAGGTTTGGGATGCCTTGTTCATTTAATGTGGGTAAAGTGGCATGAGACTGCCAGCGCAAAGGGGAAACAGTTATCTGCTACACTGAGTGCCTAATATCACCTTAGTAGGTCAAGCTATGGGCTTCCTCCCCATCTCCAAAGCACCAAATGTATATCCATGCCACCCCTGCCCTCAGCTTCACACCCTTATGCCCCCTTGCCCGGAGCTGCAAGAAAGGGGAAGCACAGAGCTCCTCGTTTGGCAGGGGAATTCTCCCATGTGTGGGTGTCACAGTTGCCCACATCCAAACAGCGCACATGACCTCACTGTTGGCACACAAGACAAAACTCACTCCACTTAGCGGGAACACTGCCTGGTGCATCAAGATCATTCACACAGTACCTGAGATCACTTGCTGTTCCAACTCCCAATGAGTATCACATGACTTTCAATATTTATATATTAAGAAAAAGCAAGGTCACCAGCTAACAATTTTTTTTGCATTTGAAATGGACTTTGGTTATCAATCCTTTGTTTTGTTTACAACTTCCATGAACAGAAAGCTTAAGTTCTAGCAAAATCCATAACACTTAAGATCCAGCAACTACTGTATTACTTTACTGCCAAGAATTTCTCTTTGCAGTATTTTAGTTGTTTTTCCATAGTAAAAGAAATGATAAAACATCTATTCAATATGGATGTAGGTCCTCTCTATTCCAGACTTTGAATTGCATTTAATTATTGCGCATAAACATCATTTAAACTAATGGCCAAATTAAATGGTCACCCTATTTATAACATGATAAATGACTAATGAACTGTATTATAAACAAGTTTACAAAACAATGTCATAGATTAGCTACAAATTCTTAACAAGTTCAGCATAATTCAATTCTTCCTACACTATCCATAAAAACTCTGAGTACTCAATGCTTAACTATAAGCATAAAGAGGGCCAAACACATTACACTTACCCTTTGTTGCCAGGGCTAAAAGTCTACTCTCAAGTCAAACATCCCCAGCACTCTGTTCTGTTCTCTTGGTACTCCAGACGAGACACAGAAGATTAAAGTTCCCTTCATGTGGTACTAGCCCAGTACTTTGCAAAGTCAGTTCAAGAGGCCACATATTAATATGAACTCTCCCTAACCCCAATTAAGACTTTAGATGCCTGAATTGTAGCAACCTATGTATTCACCATGAGCATCCAAAAGAGCATCAGTCATTTCTTAGTACTGATGAAGGAAGATGGAGCTTAAAACTCTCCTCCATCTCTGGGCCTCCAGTGAGCTAGGTGATGACAATAAACAAACTGATAAAGTGAGACAAAGTTCCCAGTTAAACAGGATGCTATGCTTGGAGCAAAACATACATTTCAGAGGCCTTTTCTGCTATAGGATTTTTCCAATAAACACTGTGCATTACTGTGTCTGCTTATCTTCTGAAAGAGATTTTTAATATCTCTGGAAAAGTTTCCAAGTTTGAGGGAAGAAATAAAAACTGTAAATAAAAATCAGCTTTAAAATGTTTTCTTTTGAACATTGCACAGATCATAGTTATGATGTATACCACCAGCAGCACCCATGCATCCACAAAAATTATTCTTTTCAAGCTCTGCTAATTTCTCAGTTTTTACAGAATGTAATCATTCATTTTAACTAAAGTTTTTAATTCCTACAGTTGTACAGTCTTTTAAAACTAGACTGTTAGCATGAAACAATAGCTAAAGCCACATTTCTCAAACTGTGGGTCCCAACCCCCCGAGGGGTCGCGAGCAACTTAGAGGAGGGTCGCAGTATCACAAAGTTTGAGAACCCCTGAGATAAAGAACTATGACTTACCACTATTAACCAATAGGTCTTAACTCTAAAGTGTAATACTGACCATTGGAGAAATATTCAGCCAATACACTTATTCATTCTGACTGAACACCACACTGTTTAGAACTGGATGGTTCCCAAACTGCAGTCCATGACCCCAAACAGAATCACAGTATCAGCAGACGGGATCACAATCCCCTAGTGTGCAGAGGACATCATTTTGCTCAGCGTGACCTTGCATGTATGAAGTCATGATGCATGGATGACATTCCACAAAATGGCATCCTCCACACTGCGTGAAGTTGCATGCAAAACACATCATCATAGTAATCATGTAATGCAGAGGACACTATTTTGTAAAGCAAAATAGTTCCTCTGTATGGCATGACCTTAGCTGGTGCCTGTGAGGTCATGAAAGGCAGAGGGCACCATTTTACTCTACAAAATGCTGTCCTTCATGCAGCATGACTTCATTGGCATGGTGTATGAAGTCATTTTGTACAGTGGATGCCATTTTACTCTTCAAAATGACATCCTCTATCCTGTCAGGAGTCTTTTGAGGAAACAATTAAAATGAAGTCATTCTGGCAAAAAGTTTGGAAATCCCTTAGAGTTAATGAGCATTTTTCCATCTCTGAGCTGTTCAAATTATGGACCTAATTCTGTGCTCATTTAATATTGTTCTAGAAAAAAAAATAGATGTGACGGACTGTAGCCAGACATGAACCCCATCTTGTTCCCCCCCAGAGAGCAAGAGAAAGGCAGTCAGCCTTTGATGCCCTGGGAACGCAGGTGTGCTGCCTGTCCCTGACTCTACCATAAACAGAAACCAGACAGTAAATGGGCTAGCTGACAACCCGGGGCCTCCCGCCACCCTGATGGCTAGTACCAGTAATTGACACGCCTGCACTGTCCCAGGAGAGGAATCTTCCCATCACATACTAGAAGTGCCCATTGTCTGCATTTTCCCAGGTGTGAATTATGCTTTGCACCCTTCGTGGGAAACTTGGCATTCAAAGCCATTTTTTCCTAATTGGCCACTTGAAGACCAGGAAGAAGCCTACGTGACCCAAGGGGTATAAAGAAGGGTTTAGCAGCCCACCCCATTTGAGTCTAATCATCATCTATACCTGCTGGCAGGTATTGATTGTCTCCGAGGTCTGTGGACGCCCAACCTCGCCCTACTTCTTCCCGAGGGATTGAGAGAAAGACGCTGGCCACGCCAAGTCTGGAACGCAGGGGTGAGAATATATACCTGCTAGGTGTCTATTTTGCATGCATTTAATAAGAGCTCAGAGAACCAAAAGGGTTTCATGGTACCTGTAAGTGACTTTTGTTTTAAGTGTAATTTCTGTCCTGTCCTTTTGTAGTGGCTGTGTTATCTGTAACACAGCAGCAGCATTTAACAGCTAAGTTTACCCTGTAACAATAAAATAGTAACTGTTTAAGCTTTAACCTGACTCCTTCAGTTGCTGTAACAGAACCAAGCACAATTTAAAAGAACTCCAGCCGGTCATAAGAGACAGATACAGGGAAAGCTTGAGCCTTGGATCGTGTCGCCCAGAGGACAGATCCGTTGGGGCATCTCTCAGCCTACCCAGGCTGCCCGCTGAAGGGATCGTGTATCCTAGCAGCAAAAATCTGAGGTGTATAAGCTTTCCCTGTAAACTTATTGGGGCGCCCGTCAACCTCCTCCAGGTTGCCCGCTGCTAAGGGACCCCGGTCCTGGCAGTTGAAGTCTCGGGTGTATAACACACACACACGCCACTCACTGCCCTGACCATCGGCTGACACGGACGTATCAGTTGCTTTTAATATTTTATTAATGTCAGATGTTCCATCTGCCTATTATGATGTTGTGCCTACATGATTACCAGGGATTGAGTCCAATATGAGCTGACTGCATGTAAGCAGGAAAGGAGACAACACACTTTCGTGATTACCATTTACTTGAAGGACAATGCCAAGAACCAAATGCTTTGAAGACAAATCCCAACCCCTCTGGGGGGCTACATAAACTTGTTCACCAGACCACAGCAAGACAAAGTACTTATGGACTGATAGAAGGTTTACTCCTGAAGAACAGTGGGAGAGAGAGTGGGACTATGGACAAGCAAAGCGAAGTGCCTAGAATAAGGGCTATATCCTGATAGATTAGGTCTGTCTACTTTACATAAAATAAATATACCTATAGACTATTTGCTGTGATAAACTCCCCTTTAGCTTCTGTTATAATTTGTTCCTACTGCTGAGTCAACAAAATTTTGTTTTCACTCTCTCACTCACACACACACACACACACACACACACACACACGTGACAACTCCTCAACAGAAGACTTGAAGTGTTCAGATCCAATTGAAACTGCTCCAGAAACATGGTCGTTCACTCACACACTACTATTTATCCCAAAAAGCTGGTCCATACTGTAGGAGAATCATAAGATTCCACCCACGGACAGGTTAAGGCAAGTGGCCTAACAACTGAAGAAGTTCCACTTAGATTTAGAGTGGTCAAAGGTGCATCTAATCTTCCTGTGGTAGTAGATCCCACCTACGTGTGCTAGATCAGGGATGAGCAATAATTTTTGATGGGGGGGGCACTCCAAGAATTTGGTAAGCAGTCAAGGGCTGCATTCTTCCATGGTATTAATGGAGGAGTTGTGGGGTCTGTGTTGGAAGTGGGTGCCAGTTTCCAGCTATGGGAGCTGCAAGATTTTGCTGGGGGCAGGGACAGCATGCAAAGCCTCTTTTCCCCTCTCCACGAGCTCACAGCGTTCAGAGAGCTGCTCTGAGTGCAGAGGAAGGGCAGGCAGGGAGCACAGTAGAGGCTTCTGCAGGCCAGATCTGATGGCTTGGCGGGCCGCATCTGGCCCACGGGACGTATTTTGCCCATTCAGTGCTAGATAATGAGAATAAATCCAAAGCATTTGTGAGCACCAAACTAGAGAAAGGAACTTTCTACAACTAATTGCTTGCAGATACCAAGGGAGTAAGAATCCTATGCTGATGGCTCCAAGCTTTTTATGTTTACAGCTTCAGCAGAAGCTCAAAATCTCGTTTCCCAGAAAACACTCAAATAAATGCAAGACTGACAGCTTGCCCTACTACTGAGTGGATCCAGAACCTCCAAATTTATCTCATCAACTCAGCAGACGTTTCCAAAAGGAATTTTAAAAAGTTAAAAGTTGATACATTTTTAGCTAAATCTGAGATTATCAATTTTCAGGTAAAATTAACTGATTTGAAATGATCCAGTCTGTACAAAATCCTGGGCGCAGGGGTGAAAGTAACTTAAAATTCTAATAGGTACTGTTGTATCTCAACCCACACTTGGGAAGGACAGGGCAGAGGGTTGGGGGTGAGGGGCTGTGATAGGACAGTACCTGTGAGAAATTTAAGTGTGGGATGGAGGGGGGGCACTCAAGCTGTGGGGATGCATGAGTCAAAGCAGGGGTGGAGAACGGGAAGGCTCAGGGCAGGGGTGTGGAAGGTGTGTAGAGTATAGGGGTGCAGGAGTCAGGGCAGGTGGCTGTAAGTTGTGGGGGTGCTCAGGGCAGGAGATTGGAGGGGAGCTCAAAGCTGGGAGTGTGGCCATATGGTTGTCTGGCCTCTGGATCCCCAAAGCAATGAGGAGCATGCTTGCCCAGCTGCCTAAACACCACGGCTAGCCACAGTGGCTGGGACCACCCTGCCCAGCTGCTTGGAGCACCAGAGCTATAGTCTGGGTGTGAGGTAGCCACACCACACAGGGTACTTGAAGCATCCAGAGCTCTGCCCCCAGCTGGCTGGTCTCCTACCCGTGTGCTGCATCAGGACATATTGGTTTACCTTTATCAGGGAGTAACTAATACCCACTTGCATGAGAGGGCTACTACTTGTGCAAGCCTTCTTGGAGATATTTATGTGGGCTGACCTTTCCTTTTAAGGATCTGAGTAAATCAAGCCATAAGAGTAATCCAAGATATTTAAAGCTGTATTATACAATGGATGTGGCCACCTCAAAGACAGTCAAACCAACAGTTTCAAATAGGCAGTGCCAAGCTTCCTTTTGATACAACAAATAGACTTTTACTTCTGTTCAAGATTACTTTATTATGTCAAGCACTGTTCTATCAACAAATACATACATTCATCTTCAACAAAATCCTATGTAAATGTATATGTGTGTATGCATCCTTCTTTATTTTTATATATATACACACACACACACACACACACACACACACACACAATTCCCATGTATTATTTTTCTATTTACACTTAATTGAATATACCCAGCCTACTTAGGATTCTATAGGAAAGTTAAATCTCTAGAGGCTCTTCCTAAATTATCTGCTTCAGTTTGTGTATCTGCCAATTTGGCCAACACACAGTTTGAAGATGGCAGCCTTTTAAAAAGGGATGGCAATCAAGAACTCTTTTCCTTGGTTATAAATTTACTTTTCAAAACACTACTACTTTCTTTTTAAGGGCTTTTCATAATACCTACATTTCAGAAAAAGCAGCTTTTCCTATTCTTCAAAGAACATGCTCTTCAAACTGGCACAGTGTGGATTAAAAACTTCTATATAGTTTAGGGATGTTAAATATCGGTTAATTGAATAGTTGATTAACCTAATGAATTCTTATCAGTTACTCAACTATTTTATAGTCCCCAGGGGTGGAACCGGGAGCCGGTGCACTCGGCCCCACTCCCGAGGAGCCCACTACCACTCCACGCTGCTGCCTCTGTATCAAAGGCAGTAGCGTGGGGTGTCAGGCGGGAGCTGGTCCACGAGGAGAGCCAGTTTAAAGAACAGCTCCCCTCTCAGACTGGCTGCCTATTGCCCCAAACCGCTGCCTCTGATATAGAGGCAGCAGCCCCTGTACAGGGCGGGATCTGAGCTCCAACCCGGGAACGACCCAGGACTGAGCCGGGCTGTCTGCCCATCTTGCACCTAATATACTTTAAATGCAGAGCTGCAGCAGGGGTATGTCCCAGACCCAGCGCAAGCCAGGACTAAGATGGGCTGCTGGTCAGCCTACTAAAAAATTTACTGCCAGGAAGAAATGCATGTAATCTATAGCATTTACCTGTAAGCTTTTGCTTATTGGTTAAGCGGTTAATCAACTAGACCAGGGCTATTCAACATGCGGCCCGCGGCCCGTTTGTTTGCAGCCCGCAATGCAGTTTGGGTTTACATGGGGCTCAACACGTGGCCCGCCGGTGGGAGCCAAAACTAAAAAGTAGTCAATATAATGGTCTTCTGTTGATATGCGTTTTAGTAGTTCAATTCCTGCACTGTCATTGCTCATTGAAAGTGCTGTCGTGTGTGGAAATCAGGTAAATATTACATTTTATTAATATCAGCAGAACGGACTTAAATGGGGCCTGTGTGTTGTGTAGTCTTGCCTTAATCTTTGTATTCATGGCCATCAGTGTCAAAGAAACTGTCTGCATATACATGCAACCACACTTAAGTTGCAGCCCTCGGCATGTGCTGTGAGTATCAATGTAGCCCCCAGGGCTTCCAAAGTTGAGCAGCCCTGAACTAGACTATTACATCACTAATATAGTTCAGTATAAAAAACAAACAAGTGCATTTGTATGACGTTAAGATGAATTAATTTTTAAATAGAAATATACATGGAGGAAATTTAGAGGTTACTTAGAAGTAAGATTTAGCTGCTATACTGTCAAGGATGATAAAAATACTTTTTAAATGAAAGGGTCACTCAATCTGACAGAGCAATCTTTAAATAATTTATTCTAAATTGTTTTAATTACTTATTTTTAAAGTTGACATACTTTTTTTTAAAGTTGCTCCCTTTTGATGTTTCACAGATTATTTTTGAGCAAGTGAAAGAACAGCAAAGAATACTCAGGGCATATTCCACCCTCACACACTTTCTCTGGGCACATTCCCATCTACTGCCTCTTCAGTATTAGTTTTGATATAGCTGTTAAACACTTTCTTACAGAGCCTGAAAAAGATGTACACCATTAACAAACTGCAAAAGTGACTGCCAAATAAATAAAGACAAACTAATTAAATATATTTTTGTGCTCTCTCTCTCTCTCTCTCTCTCTCTCACAGTTATAGTAATCATATGGGCTACTCAGAATGATAGATAGTAAATACAATTTTCACGTGGAAGTAAGATTTTTGTTTGTCAATTTTCCTTTAAAAACGAAGTTTTGCACTGTATTTAGTCACACAAAACAGAAGTCTTTCACAAAACTTATAAATGGTATTTATGAAAAAAGCATATTTTTCTTGCAAAGGACACATCACAAAGGCATTATATAGCAATATTCATCTATTTTATATATCATAGTTCAGTTTAAGTAATTCAGAGCAGCTAGTTCATAAAAAATACTGAAAGATTAATTTTAATAGTTTGGATGCTGGCTGGCATCTAGGTATGGTAGTGCTTCTGCCATTCATAAGACCTCTATTCTCAGCTGCACTCACACAAAATTTTGCAGTAAAGTGAAACCTTTGTTATCAGGCACTCTGTTAACCAGAAAACTTTGTTAACCAGCATTGCCCCCAACCACAATACTGTCACATCTTCAGGCGCACAGGCCTGGCTTGGTTTACCATGATTGGCTTAACAATTTTTTATTTAAGAAGTACTAATCATCTTTAACTAAAAGTAGAAACGTGAGACCAACTGCCTCACACTACAAAACTACCAATATGAAAAACTTGAGTTTTACTATTATTGTCCATTGTTTTTTTCCTAGGTTGATGGGACCCTTAGATAACCAGAATTTTTAGATAATCCCCTAATCCCTGAACATGCCGGATAACACAGGTTTTACTGTATTTAATAGTAGCAACCTGAATCAAATAAAGCATCACTAAAAAGGGTAATTAAGTACATTTCGCAGGCTGAGGGTTGGCTAAAGTAAGAAATCTCAACCCTAATAAAAGAAAATTAACATAAAATCCCCAAAGACCTTGGCTGAAATCCTATCCTGACAAGGATGAGAAACAAGGCAGGTGAGGAAATATCTTTCATTAGACTGACTCCTGTTAGTGAAATAAAAGCTTTGAAGTTTAAACAGAGCTTCTTCTTCAGGTCTGTGAAAGGTACTTAGATTGTTCAGCATAAATAATTAACTTATTATAATAGACCATTTAAGGTGAAGTGACCAATTAACACCTCTGTAAAACAAAAAAGGGGGGTTAATGGGTACAGACTGTTGTATTAAAACATAAACCCAGTGTTTTAATTAAGTTAATGATTTTAGTGTCTAGCATAGACATAAATTTAAGCACCCTGGTTGGGCTTCTGAATGTGCTGTGCAGGTTTCCTTTGAGAATGAAAACAGAGGTCAGATATAGAGTGATTGCTTTGTGAAAAGTGTTCACCCAATGCATGATGTGGTGTTTCTGTCTTATTTTTCTGTGCAAATAAATTTGAGAATAGAGCGGTTTGTCTCATTTTTTCCAAATAGTTGTTATAGACAGGGCTCAAAAAATACACTCACCCGCATGCCTGTGGCGAGTAGATTTTACCAGCTGTCGAGTGCAGGGGTGGACTGACCTGGTGGGCCGTTGTGACGGGCTGGGCGATGGAGGAGCAGAGCGCCGCTGGGGAGGGGGAAGTGCGGTGATTCTCAGCGCCGGGCTGCCTGCGTGCAGCTCCGGCACGAGGAGGTGGGGAGCCAGCCAGAGGACGGGACGCTGGCAGACGCCAGGACACTGGCGTGACATGGCATCCTGACGTCACGGCCGGTGACCGCCAGATTAAAAAAGGCTCCAGCAACCCTGCAAAGAGTAAGGCAGAAGCCAGGTAGGGGAGGGGGAGGAGCAGGGGCAGGGGCAGGGGCTTGTGCTGTGCTGTGCTGTGCGGAGCGGAGCGGAGCGGAAGGGAAAAAATATGGGAAGGGGCTTGTGCTGAGGGGAGGGGAGGAGGTCAGGAGAAGAAGAAGAAGAAGAAAGGGGAAGGCACCAAGGGACAGGGGTGCAGGAGAGACAAATGCCAGGGGGCCAAGTGCAGACAGTGAGGAAAAGGGCAGGAGGAGGGGTCAGTGGGAGGGGGACAGGGTGATGCTGGGAGAGGAGAGGGTAAGGGCATTGGGGAGCTAGAGGGGAGGGGAGGTGCTGGGAGAAGGCTTGAAAGAAGGGGTGGGCATGAGGAAGGCGGGGATGGAGCAAGGCATGTGTGAGGGCACAGGGGCATATGGGGAACGGGGGCAGAGGGTGGTGAGGGGTGGGTATCAGGAAAAAGAGGCAAAGGGGAAGGGGCAGTAAGGGAAGGGGGAGGCACCAGGAGGGTGCAGGTGCCAGGGGATTCTGGGGGTGAAGCAGAAGGGCAGACACCTGCAGGGGAGGGACCAGCACCAGAGGAGAGAGGCAGAGCAGGTGTGTAGAGGGAGATGTTAGGAGAGGGGATGAGGAGGGGTAGCTCACATGATCAGAGTGGGGTTACTGGAGGAGTGGGCACAGGGGGGAAAGAAGGGCTGGTGGAGGAGGGCAGGTCTCAGGAAGGCTGAGAGCAGTGAGAAGGGCAGGAGTCAGGACAGCAGAGGAGGGTGAGGGGATGGGGGGCAGCAGGCACCAGGGGAGCTGATGGAGCAAGGGGAGGAGACATGGCAGCAGAGGGAAAAGGTAAAGGTTTATAAGATATTTATTAATAACTTGGGTGACATTTATTAATAACTTATTAGTAATTACTGTTCTTATTCTTATTAGGAATTTATGCCATTAAAAAAACACTTTTGGGGGGTTGGGGTGGCGAGTCCCTTTTTTGTCTGGCGAGTAGGGTTTTCCATAATTTGTCGAGCCCTGGTTATAGACATTTAAGTACACTGGATGAACTGCACCACATGTTCTGATAGGCATGCACAGGACCCAAAAATCTTGAAAGGTGTATTGTAAGGAATGTTTATCGTAGCATGAAAAATATGTCTGCAGGCTTTGCATCTCACTCTATATCTGACCGGCAGGGTCCCATATCGCTTTGAGTTGATGTGCCCTCTCTGTGAGGAGCTTGCGCAGACCAGGACACACCAACCCAAAGCAGCACCAGTCCATGACAATAACAAAGCAATCACTCCATATCTGATCTCTCAGTCCTCATCCTCTAACGGAACACTTTACAACACCTTCAAAAGGCAATCCTAGGAGCAGAAATTCATAACTTTGCTAGACACTAAAAATCACTGACTTTGACTATGTTTTACACTAGAGACCTTACAGTGGAACAGCTGTACGACTCCATGATGATAAGAAAGCCCAACAAGCAGCAGTTGCCAAGTTGGCAGGAGTGCATCTCCAGCTGGCATAGCGCTATCCACACATGCACTTTTGTTGTGAAATTTATGTCCGGGGGGGGGGGGGGGGGGGTGTTCCACAGCCTCAACGTCAAAAGTGCTAGTATAGACATAGTCTTAATAAATTCACCGAATTTAGGCTTTTTTACAACTATCTATAACCCACTAATTCCCTTTTTGGTCCTATCACTCCAGAGATATTAACTGGCCATTTCAGCTTGAAAGATCTTTTACAACATACATAAAATACTTGTGTTAAACAATCTGTTCCACCACATACTTAGCTATCCAGACTTTAAGAAGAGTTCTGTGTAAGCCTGAAAATGTGTGTCTTACTTTAAAAGAAGTTGGTCCAATAAAATAGAATACTTCACCCACTTCGTGTCTCTAATATCCTGGGACCAGCACAGATTCAACAATGAAAACTAAGTAAGAAAGAGTAATTTGAGATACCAAGAAAGGTTAGGTCAGAAGTTCTAAAAATGGTGGGTTTTTTTGTTTGTTTGTTTTGTTTGTTTTTTTGGGGGGAGAGGGCCTGCAATATAAGTCTAAACCAAATTTCCAAGAAAACAAGTCCCATACGAACTTAAAAATTACATAACAAGCAGAGTAGGTCTTAGGTTCCTAAACATGAAAATAGGCCTGTGTTTGAACTAGGGATGGGAAAGGTTAACCAGTAAGTGTTACCTTTAATGGATGTCCAGACCAGCTCCTGTTCATTATGGCCTAGGCACATTTCAGGCAGGGACTGCTCTGGGCATCCGGACCTGGCCCTGTCTGTAGCAGGCCCAGAGGGGCACAGGCAGGGGGGCTCTCCAGCTGCAGGCAGAGGGGAACCCTGCAGCCTAGCTAAGCTAGAGCACTCCCTCTTTAATTGGTTGATTGGTTATAAGTTAACCAATTAAATGGGATTTTACATCCCTAGTTTGAATGTCGCCCTCAAAAGCACCAAACTAAAAACTAGAAGAGAGAAAGATCATCACAGGTATTTTGTCTTGGATTTCCAGATAATTGATGCTTGACAAATGTGTGAAGGACTTTCAGTTAGATACAGTTGGGGAGCCGACAGATTTGCTGGGTCCCTGAGCAAGGTGAGTGAAAAGCAGCTCTGCGCTGCCAGAAGGGGCATGACCTCTGGTGGAAGGGGTGGGGCTACAACAGCTAGCCCTCAGTGCCACCCACAGTACACTGTACCAGGTCCCTCCAGAGCCCTCAGAGCTGTCTAGACAGTGCAGTGCAGCACTCTGGAGGCTATTTAAAGGACCAGAGGCTCTGGCCATTGCCAGTCCTTCAGTAGAAGCAGCCAGGAACTCCAGGCCCTTTTGAATTGCCAAGCTCCAGGGCAACTGCTCCCTTTGCTCCCCTTCCCCATGAGCGGACTAAACAAAAATAAACAGAGGTATTAGCAGGAGGAACAAGATCATTTAGCTGAAAGTACAACAGTTTGAGCAAGCAGTTAAAGATTTTAGTGATAAAAGCAAGGAGATGACAAACAAAAATAGTGGCAGACAAAATTAACGAGAGAGATTAAAGGGTAAATTTTCAAAGTAGGATACAGAGATTTACCCACACTATTTCAATCAATGTCAATGGAAATGGTGCCAGACACACACACATACATGACTATGAAACAAACTCAAAAAGGAGGGGAAAAAACTTTCTACAAGCAAAGAGACTATCAGAAGAAGAAAGAAAATAGTCATGGCCATTTCAAGGGGACAATGTACTGCAGATGTGTCACAGGTCCAGAATGTGTGGAGAGATAGGACTGAACAGGCTTGACAGCACATCTAACACAGCTAATGTGTTAAAAACCCACACCCTGAGCAACATAGTTAAGCTGACTTAAGACCCTGTGAACACAGATCTAGGTCAGTGAAACAATTTGTCTGTCAACCTACGTACCACTTCTCAGGAAGAGGGATTATCTACACCAGGGTTTCCTAACCTATAGGTCAGGACCCAAATATAGGTCACCATTACAATTCAAAAGGATCGCCAAGTGTCTCCCCAGATAGCTCTGCCTCCCCTCCTCCCCCCATTTTTGAACTGCCTTGGGTCACCAAGTCTTCCTGAATTGTCAAAATGGGTCCCCATCTGGAAAAGGTTGGGAACCACTGATCTACACCAATGGAAGAATCCCTCTCAACAGCATATGCAATGTCTAAACTGAAGTGCTATAGCTGTAAGACAAGCCCTAAGTGTCTCTTGGCCATTCTGAAACCCAGTAAGTGAAAGCAGCAAAAATATCAGGCAGTAAAAATTAGGGGAATGTGAAAAAAGCAGAAAAAAGCCAAGAGAGAGTGGGATCACAAAATATAGAGCAGTAAAAGAAAAAATAAAGTCCAATATATGAAACAGGAAATGAGAAGCACAATGGAGAGGTGGGGAAACTCAAGGTAAGTAAGTGTCAATTCTTTAAAGCAGTGGTCCCCAACCTTTTGGGGCTGCCGCGTGTCCGGGGGCGGGGCCACGCTTGTGCCACGCGCCCGGGGCTAGCACCGCGCATGCGCCACACACAGGGTCGGATTGGGGGGGGCTAGCCGGGCAGCTGCCCGGGCTCCAACCTATGGGGGGCGCCTGATGGCAGCTGTAAGGGGCCCCTTAGAGCTAACATCAGGCGCCACGTGCCTGACTGCAGCTGTAAGATGCGCAGCACGCCAGGAGGCGGGGCTACGCATGTGCCATGCGCCCGGGGGCAGAGCCATGCATGCATCGCACACCCGCTGCCCAGGGCGCAGGAATGGTTTGGGCTGGCCCTGGTCACTCAGCGGGCGCACATAAATGCCCCAGCGTTGGGGACCGCTGCTTTAAAGTAAGGGCCACCATAAATAGTGAAAGAATATCATTACTAGAGAATCCTATTCTTCTTGTTTCAGGCCCTGAAAATTCTGTCTGACCATTAGAACCGCAATAACAGAAAGTAAAAAACTAAAATGAATATAAAAAATTAGAGTTGTCAATTAATTGCAGATAACTCAAAACAAATTAACTCAATTAAATTAATCACAGTTTTAATCACATTAAACAATAATAGAATAACACGTATTTAAATATTTTGCATGTTTTCTATATTTTCAAACATATTGATTTCAACTGCAACACAGAATAAATATAAAGTGTACAATGCTCACTTTATACTATTTTTATTACAAATATTTGGACAATGAAAAACCAAAGAAACAGTATCTTTCAGTTCACCTCATACAAATTCTGAAGTGCAGTGGTTCTCAACCAGCAGGACATGTACCCCTGGGAGTACATGAACTCATCTAAATATTTGCCTAGATTTGCAACAGGCTACATAAAAGCACTAGTGAAGTCAGTACAAACTACAATTTCATATAGACAAAATGAAAATGTAAACAATACTTCAGTAATATTGTTCTGTGACACTTGTATTTTTATGTCTGATTTTGTAACTAACTACTTTTTAAGAGAGGTGAAACTTGGGGTGTGCAAGACAAATCAGGCTCCTGAAAAAGGTACTGTAATCTGGAAAGTGTGAGAACCACCGCTGTAGTGTAATCTCTATCATAAAAGTGCAATTTATAATTGTAGGGGGTTTTTTTTTACATAACTACACTCAAAAACAAAACAATGTAAAACTTTAGCACCTACAAGTCCACTCAGTTCTACTTCTTGTTCAGCCTACATTAACAGTGCACCTACACTGCACCCTTAGCTCAAAATAAAACACTATTTTGAGACATCCCTTATCCCTCATGAAACAAGGTTTACAGGGATGCCGAAATAGTGTGTCAGCTGTATTTTGCAATAGCGGACATGTTCAAAAGATGCAGGGCATATGTGCCCTGCAATAATAAGACAAACAAGTTTGGCATTTGCGGGACCAACTTATTTACAGTGTCAACTGAAAGTGTGATCTGGCATTCACCTGAAATTGTTTGTGTGTCAGATATAATAAAATTTGCATGCCCCTTCATCCTTCAGCCACCATTCCAGCAAACACCATTCCATTCTATTATTGTTTAACAGTGAAACTAAAATTGCGATTAATTGCAATTATTTTAATCCCATTATTTTAATTGTTTGACAACCCTATAAAAATACAAAAGAGATACATGCAATAATATGAATTAGAAATTAACAAAAAGGCTTGAGTTACAAAAAGAGGAAAACTAGAAAAAATACAAAGAGGTAGGAAGTTGTTAGACAAATACATGTTGAAAATGAGAGAAATTCACAAATGAACACATTGAGTAAAAAAAATTAAGTGTTGTGAGACTAGAAAAGAAAAACAGCTCAATCCTATTAACACTTACTCACATGAGCAGTCTTTACACATATAAATGATTACACTGAAATAAATGGTACAGCTGGGGCAGTAGAGGTTTGCTGGATCTACTGAATAGATTAATATAACCTTTATGTTCTTAAAACACACAAAAGAAATACTCTTGTGTATGAATAATCATAGCTATATCTAAAGAAGTGTTAACTGCAATAATTATTAAAAAGTGATCTATTTTAAAACAGTAATTTTAAAATATTGTAATTTTTTAACAATAGACTATTTTGTAAAAAAAGGAAATACCCAAGGAGATAATTCACATCCTATAATTTATAAGTATTTCAATAAGACTTTATGATATACTGCAATGAAGAACATTTTAATAATCACGCTTTATTAACTCTTGGAATTTAGTATAAAAATGTAAATAGCAGAAATGCTTAGAAATAACTCTAATGCTTTGTTTTCTATATGAAAAATAAAGATATTCTAAAAAATGTAATGCAATACATTTAAATTAAATTATACCTTTTTAAAAAATTTAAAGTACCAGTTATATGCTTGACTTTAAAATTATATTTTAACAAGCTTAAAACTAAATATCACAGTTTTTTAAAATAATGAAGTCACATACAGAGACATAAGCCATAAACACACACATAATTATACCTTATTATAACGATCATGAGGAACAGACTGCAACACGATAGGTTCCATTGTAGAAACATTTGCAAACTGCACCTCGGG
This sequence comes from Rafetus swinhoei, assembly GCA_019425775.1. NCBI lineage: Eukaryota > Metazoa > Chordata > Testudines > Trionychidae > Rafetus > Rafetus swinhoei. The sequence goes on along the minus strand of CM033424.1, from coordinate 223,422,320 downwards.
AATGTACAGGGCACAAACCACATGAGCCCAACCTACAAAAAGTTATAATTGCATTTTATTTTAATGCCTTTTAAAAACTCAAAGGACATTTCAATTACAGAAAAGATAACCTTTCATATTATGTTTTGCCATAGACTGTTTTAATTATTTAGAACATTACAGATTTAACTTACTTTTTTAAAGATTCCTTCCATCATAGCATACAAAGGTAGGAATGGCCACAATACATTTTCAAAGTCTATTGTCTCGAAGTATAGAAAATTTAGATATAATACTCATGGAATGGTAAAGGTAATAATTTAGCCAAACAAATCCTAACACACTGATGGGAGAAGAGATTATTTAACATTCAAAATCAACTGCATGAATTCCTCAATTTTGAAACAATATATACAGAGAATTATTTCATGAATAGTATTTATGTGAGCTTTGTCATCCATGTAATCTTCCTTTTGCATATTGGGTTATTTTCTCTATTTTCTCTTAAGATCACTAAATTAATTTTGTTTTGACTAGTAGGTTCATGGAGCATGTTTATTAATAACCATTCTACTCTAAAACGTTCTCTTCCCATAACTCTCAGCACAGGAAGAATGAATGGCTATTTCACATTCTCCTCTCTTATTAGCTCCAATAAGTAAACCCAACATTTTCTTTTCATCTTCATATTGATAGCTTTGATACAAAACATCAGCATGGGCTCACTAATAAGTATTTTGTCACCACCTTTTGGTAAATCCTGAACAGTATTTTTAGGGGGAGGGGAGAGCTCATTTTCCTAGCAATTTGCAGAGATTTTTGACCTAGAAAAGAGCCTACCTAATTTTAGGCTTTCTTTTGTTCCCAAAAGGAGTCATCAATTTGTGCCAGCTGAAGAACACAGTTTAACACATTTGTTTCTGTTTGATCAAATACAGCTCAGCTTCAAGTTACTTTGCTATTTAAGAATGTACCATATTCTACCATGAACTGTTTTACACACACACTACTAGGCAGTTAATCTGAAAGAGCCACTTATTAATATAAAAGAGTTCCATGCATTATAACAATAAAAGTATTCAGTGCAGAGGTGCTGCAACTCAAAAGGAATTTGGTGCCTCTAATCCTACTCCTCCATAACAAAAATTATCTGGATGGTGCACAGCGCAGTATTTAGTTACAAGAGTAGTATGGTTAGACCTCCCTTAACTGGGACTCCCTGGTCTGGCAACAACTGTGGTCCAGCACATACCACAGATGTTCCTGGACCACAGAGCCCAGGAACTGGGAGGTCTGGTGGCAGAGCAGGAGCACCACAGCTGGCACTGGCAAGTCAGATGGGAGCCCAGTGTGGGGCGGGGAGCTCCGGTCCCAGCAGCAGCCATGGAGCTCCACTCTGGTCAAGTTCTGGCTCCAGCAGCCAGGGAGCTCCACCCCCAGCCTCAGCAGCAGCCAGGGAGCTCTGGCCCCGGCCACGGCACTCCAGCCCTCTTCCACAGCCCTTTGCTGCGCAGCTCTGGCCCAAGCTGCAAAGCCAGCTGGCATGTGGAGCTCTGACCCTGATGTGCAGCTCTGGCCCCAGCTGTGGAGCCAGATGGCTGTGGAGTTCTGCCCAGGCTGCAGAGCTCCAGCTGTGGCACTCCAGCACCAGTGGCATCTGGCAAGGCTGGAGCCCTAATCCAGTAGCAGAATGCCAGAAGGGTAGGGACATCCTCTGGTCCGGCAATTCCCCTCATTCGGGACCAGTCAGGTCCCGAGGGTGACAGACCAGCGAGGTCCAACCTGTAGTAATATTTGTAGGATTCGCCTTTAAATTGAACTGCCTCATCCCTCTATTCACACCACGCATTATGTGCCCTTAAACATTCATTTAAAATATCTCATTTTCACTATTTGGATTAAAATAAACTGTTGATTTTTCCCCACACATCATAAAAATTACCTCTATATTGATACATGCAATAACAGAAAAACACCTACTGCTCCAATACAGATTAAGATAATCTTCCAAAACGTTTAAAATTTACAATAGTGTCTTAAGTTTCCCAACTTCATAATATCAAAACTGCAGAATCTTGACTCCCAAACATAATTCTTCTAACAAGTTAGCTTCAACTTATAATAATCAGTATTAATAACTCTCTAGACTGGTATTAAAATGAGTGGAACATAACACAGAATTCATGTTTTGCTTTCCAAACAGTTTTCTTCTTGGCTAGAAAAACAAACTATTCAGAACTATTGGTTCTCTATTGATCTCAGACTGATACTTAACTTTTTTTTTAAACTAAACTGATGATTTCTCTCGGTATATTTGTGCATAATACTTTAATCTGTGTAGAAAACTTAAAACTCAATCAGATAGTGATTACAATCAGCTATATTCATTGACTAAAAGTTCTGGCATAGTATATTAATACATTGTTCTACAATGACTTGTTATATTTTACGGTTTTCTCCACATGGCTTTTTTTATAGAACTCCTCACATGCACTACTCTCCTTTCTTATACTCATTTTGTAAAGTGCTAACTTCATAAAGCACTGTAAACAACTTTAGAGGACCCACGCAGCCTCTCTCTTTCCTTTTCACCCCATTCTTCAAGTTGAAAACATAGCAGCTAATGGAAAAAAAGTATTCAAGGGCTTTGCTAAGGCTTAGGCTCCCTGCGACTAAAGTATTACAAACACACTTGCAGCAACAGTATTAAAAGGTTGTTCCACATGAAGTATTGTACTAATGATTTTCCTATCTGGAAAATGTTCAATATAGTAAATATATCACTAACCTGAAAAATCCACTAACACTGTAAAATACGACAAAGATAATATCAATGGCTGCTCAGCACCATTTTTACATCAGTTATTAACAGGCAAGATAGACTTTTTATTGGCTATAGACTGTAGAATATTCCAATTTCTATTTACAATACTTAAACTACCAAATGTGCTTTGTCTTTTCATAAAAAGTCTGACAAACTGAAGTATCTTAATTCTTCCACTGCAAATCCATACTGTGAGTTTCAAGGTCTTCTAATTACAGCCAGGCTGAGCTTTTAATTAAATGCTAATCTATTCTGGATCTTCACTACAAACAGTGAGGCTCAGGACCAATAATTGCCTACAGTTAAAATCTATTTATTTTGATTCATATAAGTATGACATATAATTATGTTATTTTAAACCACACTTTAGAGACTTCTGGGAGACCCATTCACCAAAGCAGGTACAAGGCACATCTTCTTTGATACACTCAAGATGAAGCATCTCTAAGGCTTCATCCTGAAATATTAGGGAAAAGTGAATTCTTATTGCTCAGTGCCTCCCAGAGCGGTATTGGTGGTGAAAGGGTTCCTCCATACATCTCCCTTTGGGAATACTGCTATGTTAGCATGTTCTTTGCTAGTAACTCAGTAGTGAGAGAGTCAATGGCTCCTGTTGCATATATATATATATATATATATATAAATTAAGGGAAGGGGAAGCCTTATACTGCTTCCAGCTGCAAAGAACCCTACAACAGATTCCTGTGCCATATGGATTTGCAGCAATGAGAGAGCCCTAGAGGGATCTTTGACAGTTGACATAACATGAGCGGAGGTTTATTTCTGCTTTGGAACAGCAGCCTCTAGGAGCTTCTAACAGACAACCCCCAAATAAATAAACTTTTAATTTCTTTCTAAAACAATACTTCTCTTTGACAATTACTAGCCCACACTTTCATTATTATATAAGGTACTGATAAAAAAAAAAAGAAAGAAATCCCCTTTTTCTCAAGTGCTAGCCTTTTGGGAAAGTCTTTTAACAGCCATCATCACAGGAGGGCTGCCAGAACCACAGTAGACTTATTCAGGTTTTTCTAAGCTACAGGGATAATTATCCAGTATTGTATTCTGATTGGTATTTCAAAAAAATTGAAAAACTCTAATTTTCTACTTTTATTTCCAAAGAAAAGTCTGGGAGGTTTCAAAATATTATTTTTAGGTTACTTTAAAGTTTTCCTTACAAGAAGCCCAGTATTGCTAATCCCAAGCATTTCAGAAAGCATAAATCAGGCCAAAAAAATCATTATTAGTTTAAAAACAATGCGAGTCAGAAGCGATGGGTTAATTGTATTTGCCTTATGATTTTTAGTATCTAACATTCAATATTTTCAATCTTTTCTTTACAACCATGAGGGCCAGAAACTTATTTTTTATTCAACTAAAGCCAAGATTCTCACAATCATCCAACTGGAGAAGCAGCAATTTTTAGAAAAAAAACCCCACCAAATATCATGATACGCTCAAAAAATCTGGAGTTGGCAAGACTAAGGGACATAAAATAAAAAAACCATATGTTTATCCTCCGACAATGAATCTGAAAGGTAAAAGGTTTCCCGCAATGAATAAAACTATGTTTTCAAGTGTACTTTACTTTTTTTTAAATAGGCATTTCTGAGCTCCCTGTTGATACCTTCCATTTTATTAGCAATTGATAGTTTGTGATATTTGCAGAAGGGAGTGTACCAGGGAACTGAGGGGCAGTGCCTGGAAGAAAGAGCTGAGCAGAGATGCTTCTGCATCTTTGCATAGGAGCCAGACCTGCTGCTGGCCGCTTCAGGGGCATTAGATCCACTGTGCCAGGGACAGAAAGGAAGCCTGCTTCTGCACCAACAATGCACTGCCGACCTCTATCCAAACCCAATGCCCACTCCTGCACTGCAAACCCCTCACCCCCCAGCCACACCCCAGAGCTCAAGTCTAACCCACTCTTACAATCCAAGCCCCTGCCCCAGTTCAGAGTCCCCTCCCATACCCAAACCCCCTCATTCCCATCTCCACTGGATTGCAGGCATCAACAATTTCCTTCTACTGGGTCACCAGAAAAAAAAAGCTTGAAAACCATTAATCTGCCATGTTTCTCCAGTCCTTTTTAGTCATTGTTTTCCAACATATATTCTCAACTCAGAGATGCAGGATATTGTATTTGGCTGCAGTGAAAAACAAGTGTCCCAAATGAGCCCATCTTAACAAGAGATCCAAATTGTTTTGTAGAACTGACCTATTTTACTCATCTACCATTTCACCAATTTTTGGTGTCATCTTCAAACTTTATCACTGAGTATTTTTTCCTCCATATCCTCGAGGCACACATCAAACTGCCTCAGGCTAAACACAGATCCTTTCAGGACCCTAATAAAAGTAACTTCTCTGAATTATGATCATCTAAACAAAGCTGCTTTGAGAGCTCCCTGTTATCCAGTTAAAATTCATTTAATAGATGCTACACTAATTTTGTCTAATGCTAATTTTTTATTCAGAATGTCATGTAGAAATAAGTCAAATGCCTTCTAGAAGTCTATTATGTGAAAAAGCTATTTTTATCAAGCAATCTTGTAATGTCATCAAAAACAAATCTCAATTTAAGAATTTATTTTCCATAAGATCATGTTAATTGGCATTAATTTTAAAACTGCCATTTTGATTATTAACATGCGTGCATCCCATGCTAGGCTTGCCATGATTTTGTCTGGATTCAGCATCAAGCTAACTGCCCTATATTTACTCAGGTCATCTAATTTATCATCCTATTTCTCTTTTTAAAATATTGGCACATTAGCTTCCCGCGGCGCCCCTTGGCTGCAAACGGTGAACCAGAGTCAATGGGAGCCATGAGGCTCTGTGGATGCAGCATTGGTAAGTAAACACACTGGTGCGGCCAGTTAGCAGGTTTCTCAGAGGTTTCACAGACCACTTTGAGAAACACCACCCTAAGTCCAAGTGAGCAGTTAATAGTGGTGCATGAGGCATCAGGTAGTGAAGTTCCCAGATATGGTTTAATCCCAATAACGTGGCTGGGGCTTTTCAGGGAAAAAAAGCCCCAATTATCAGGAGTCTTGTGATCAAATCAGTATACAGTAAACTTCCGATAATCCGGCACCTTTAGGACCCAGGGGGTGCCGGATTATCAGATTTGCCGGACTATCAGAAGGGGGGGCTATGAGGGGTCTAGGATGGTGTGGGGGGATGCCACCCCAGACCCCTCATAGCCCCCCATTTCAATAGTCCGGCTCTGCCCTAGGCGTCCCCGATTCAGCCGCTGCTGGTCAGTTTCAGCAGCAGCTGAATCAGGACGCCTGCGGCAGAGCAGCTGGGGTGCTGCTGGGTTGGTCCAGTAGCGCCGCCCCTTGGCACTGCGAGACCAACCCGGCAGCACCGCAGTTGCTCTTGGGGACGCCTGGGGGAGAGCAGCTGGGGTGCTGCCGGGTTGGTCCCGCAGCGCCAAGGGGTGGCGCTACCAGACCAACCCAGCAGCACCCCAGCTGCTCTGCCCCAGGCGTCCCCAAGTCAGCCGCTGCTGAAACTGACCAGCGGCTGACTCCGGGAAGCCCGGGGCAGAGCAGCTCTGCCTCAGGCTTCCCGGAGTCAGCCGCTGATCAGTTTCAGCGGCAGCTGAATCGGGGACAGCTGGGGTGCTGCTGGGTTGGTCCCGCAGCGCCGAGGGGCAACGCTACGGAACCTACCGGCAGCACCCCAGCTGTTCTGCCCCGGCTTCCCGATTCAGCCGCTGGTCAGTTTCAGCAGCGGCTGAATCGGGAAGCCGGGCAGAGCAGCTCCAATGGTCCGGCTGCCCGGAGCACTTCTGGGTTCCTGATGGTGCCAGACCATCAGGAGTGCCGGACCATCCGATGCCGGACCAATGGAGTTTTACTGTAGTTGGCATCACTAACATCTAGTCAGTTTCACAAAATGAGTTGATAGTTTCACAGTTTACACTTATGGGTCAAGACAGCTCTGCCAACACAGTGATTTCCTGGCAGTGGTGTGGAACTAGCAGCCAGAAGCCGCTCCAGCCTTGCTGTGCTGCCAGTGGTGGCGACAGAAGCACCCAGCAGGTTTTTAATCTCAGAGGGGCGGCAAGTGGGGCCAAGGAACACATTGGGGGGAGCACACAGGCTAGCAGTCTTAGTCAACAGATATGTGGGGGAGAATGCAAAGACACACATACACACCCTCAACCTTTGCCAGCAGAGGATGCCTGCTAAGAAGATCTTAGGACTGGCACTCACCCTGAGGTAAACTGAATCTGAGATACCTGATATACGGCAATGGGGCAAAGCCTGTACCACTGGCCACTGATATTCATTGATAACTTTTAGCTATCTTTGTAAATTGCCTGCTTTTTAATAACTATTCATTTACAGTCACTGCTACCAACTTTCCCTTCTCCATTTAGTTACATACATATATAAAATTTATTGCTGCTTTAATTTCCCTTTTTAAATAGACTTCTCTCACTGAACTTAAAGAATCAATGTACCCAAGAATCTTGTGTAAGAGCCAAGCTTCCAATCTGAAAGACTGTGTAATGCCAGGTTTTTTTTCAGTTCTGGTCACTATCACGAGACACTCAAATACCAAATGTAATTGAAAATTTATTTTCAGATTCACTTTCTGGTTGATTCACAGCAGAGAATGTTTCTTAACTTTCAAAAATATTCAGCTTTTGGGCTTAAATGAAAAAAAATTACTAATGCAGCTAGATAATATTTCTTCTCTTCCAATAGTTTCTATCAGAAAACTTACACCCAAAATGTAAATGTAAAAAGCTATGTTATTGTGTTTCACTAATTATGTTACTGTTAACTAGTTTATTACAATTAGCTTTGAAGTTTGGACTTGTAACAAGGTTTCATTTCCTACTGAGTTTGAAAAAAAAAGCAAGTACACTCTTTGTAACTTTCAGTTCTGTTTAAGAACTAAATGTGGGGCTTTTATTGGAATTTAAACATGTATAAATAGTAAATAAATAGGCACTATTATTCTGTAGTGGGATTTTTTTGTTAATTTTGCTTTTCTTTTTGGCCTTTAATCTTTGTAAAAGTGTGTATCAGAATATGATCTCTCAAATTTTACTAGTTCTTTCTTAGAACGTGGATTTTAGCTATCCAAAGTGTTAATTCACTCAAAGGAAGTAACTACGATGTGGTATTGCTGCTTCCAAGTTTAACTGTTCTAAAATTTTGTACATAATTAATGTTCAACAATGATGTAATAGATGTCAGGTTCTAGAATCCAGAATAGAAATACATAACAGGTCTGCTGACTTGCACTGGCAGAGAGATCTGGTGGATCCCATTAGTTAAAATCAAGATTATTTTTAAAAAAAGTTTGTTGACCCATAGGAACTAAAAGCGGAAAACAGAGGGGTCCTTTCAGGGAACTAGAATAAATCTCTATAAAAGTAAGGAGCATCATTTGCTGCTGCTTCTCCCTTCCCCAATTTTTTATGATCCATTATGTTTTTCACTCCCTGTCCTACACAGGCTTTGAAAGATAGTTACATATAATATTCTGTATGCTGGCAACTTTCCCCTTGCCCCAAAAGAAGTTTTTTGAAATGCTCATTTTGGTAAGAAATTCATCATTCTTTAGGTTAACAATAATGAAAACCCCAAAAGGTGAACTTAAACCTTTATCCAGTGTATGTATCATGTTAGAAACAAGAAACACTACATGCCTATATGGCATTATTACTAATAATACGAACTGTGTTTTAAAGATACAGCCAAACTGCTTTTCAAGTCAGAGCAAAGTTAACCAAATATATCTTCCTTGTAATATTATAAGAATTCAGTATATAACATATTTAAACACAAAATTAGACAGTTAAAGCCTTGTTTTACACTTTTTATTCACAAGTACCTTCACGTACTACAGAGTTAATACAGGAATTTCTAATACAATTTCTTCTTTCAACAATCTACATTTAAAAAACTTAAACACTAGTAACCTTTTACTTAATAATACAATAGCAGCAAAAGACTTATATGGAAAAAGCCATATATACTACACCTACAATGATCTCAAAGCAGGTTATATATAGGAGCATGCAAATACAAGTTCCATCACTGAAATAGTTATCACTTAGGCACAATACAACAGCTATTTAACACCACATAATAACACTACACAAAATGGTTTGACACAAATTCCACTTAAAACCAACATGCAATGGAGAATTCACAAAGACAGCGTATAATTACTGGATTTTTTTTTTTTTTAAATTCAAAGTAGCCAGCTACTCCATCTCTATGTATTTTGAATGCAAAGTTACCGACAAATCCTAAAATTCAATATTAATATTCTTTGCAATTTACTAGTGCTAGTTTCATTCAAAGATAAGCGCAAATAGTATAGGAAACTCCACTTTTTTTACACAATCTTAGGCTATGTCTACATAGCAGTGTTATTTTAGAACTGATGTTATTCCGAAATAACATAGTCTGCATCTACACACAAGCAGTTATTTTGACAATGTTGAAATAATGTTGAGCTGGACGACTACTTACTCTGACCCCTTACTCCTCATTGTACAACTTGTACAATGAGGGTTATAGGAAAATCAGGAGAAGAGTGCTCTCTCTCGAAATAACTGCTTTGTAGACAGCACTAAAAGTCAAAATAAGCTATTTTGATTTAAGCTACAAAATTAGCGTAACTCAAGTTGTGTAGCTTATTTCGAGTTTAGCCCGACTGTGTAGACATGCCCATAAGACGTTCTTAGAAGAGACTTAGAAGAACACAAAAAAGAACCCTCCAGTGATTAGTTATAGTACTTAAAATACTTTTAATACTTATTACAGAAAAGTATGCTGTGGCTTTTTTTCTAAATACTTTTTAGAAAGCGAAGTTACTCACCTCCGGTGCAGTAACTGTCGTTCTTCGAGGTGGTGTCCCTGAGGGTGCTCCACTATGGGTGCTGGGCTTGCCCCGGCACCGCAGACGGAAGCTTGTGATGAGTAGTGTTCGGCCGGACCGCGCATGTGCCGCGGGTTCGCGGCTTTCACACTCTTTTCTGTCTCACGCGGTCCGGCCCCCCGCCAGTTCCTCGAGACCGCCTCGGAGTCTGTAAGAGACAAGAGCAGAGAGAGAGAGGACTCCGAAGCGGGGAGGAGGGCGGGTAGTGGAGCACCCGCGGGGACACCACCTCGAAGAACGACAGTTACTGCACCAGAGGTGAGTAACTTCGCTTTCTTCTTCGGGGATGTCCCTGCGGGTGCTCCACTATAGGTGACTACGTAGCAGTAGTCGCCAGAATGGAAGGAGGGCAAGGAGTCCCTATTTATCCGCTGTGGAGAGCACCGCTGTCACCACTGCCCCATCTGAACGAGTGCCTAGAGAAATAGAATAGTGTTTGGCGAAGGTCTCGTGAGGACCAGGTTGCCGTCCTGCAGATGTCCTTCAGAGATACCCCTCTATGAAACGCTGTAGATGTGGCCATGGCTCTAGTGGAGTGGGCGCGTGGTTGAGTTGGAAGGGGTAAGCTTTTCGCTGCGTACGATTGCATTATGCATGAGGTTACGAGATTGGAAATCCTCTGGGAAGATAGACGTTGACCCTTTGACCTCTGTGCCAAGGAGATGAATAAGTGGTCCGTACACCTGAAAGGTCTAGTGCGAACTATGTAGAATGCTAAGGCCCTGCGGGTGTCCAAGGAGCGTAGGGCCGCTTCTCGTGGTGAGGCATGGGGCTTCGGGAAAAAGGTTGGCAGGATCACTGGTTCGTTGACATGGAAATGGGAGATGATTTTGGGTATGAATCTTGGGTGTAGTCTCAAGACTACTCCATCCTTATGGAAAATAGTATATGGTGGCGTGGCCATCATGGCGGAAAGCTCACTCACTCTGCATGCCGATGTTATGGCAAGCAGGAAAATGGTTTTCAAAGTGAGGAAATGCAAGGATACAGTCGCCAGAGGCTCGAACGGTGGCCTTATTAGGGCGTCAAGGACTACATCCAGGCTCCACACCGGTGGGACTGGGTCGTTCGGTGGGGCCATGTTGGTAAGGCCCTTGAGAAATCTCTTAGTAGTAGGATGGGCGAAGACAGAAACACCATCTATCGGTGATGTAAATGCTGATATTGCTGCGAGGTGCACCCTGATGGAGGCGAACGAGAGGCCTTTGTTCTTTAGGTGCAAGGCGTAGTCCAGTACGGAGGGGATCGACGGACGTGTCGGATCGTGGTGGTTCGAGGTACACCAGGAGAAGAATCTGCGCCACTTGTGAAGGTAAGTTTTTCTCGTGGTTTGTCGTCTACTGTGTACTAGGACGTGTTGGACTGGAACGGAGCAGAGGGATTCGAATGGAGTCGGCCAGTTAGGAACCATGCTGTTAGGTTCAGCATTTGTATCTGGGGGTGTTTCAGGCGTCCTTGGTCTTGTGTGAGGAGATTGTGGAGAGGCGGAAGGCGGATCGGTATCCGCGCGGAGAGACGGTGGAGGAAGGGAAACCAGTGCTGGCTAGGCCAGTCCGGGGCTATGAGGATTAGCGTTGCCCTGTCCGCCTTCAGCTTCTGAAGGACTTTGGGGATCAGAGGTATGGGGGGGAATGCATAGAGGAGGTGTCCGTGCCAAGTCGTAAGGAAGGCGTCCCCCAGGGATGCGCGGCCTAGGCCCGCCCTGGTGCAGTACTTGCGGCATTTTGTATTGGCGGGAGTTGCAAAGAGGTCCACCTGGGGAGTGCCCCAACGTTGGAAGATCTTGCGTAGGACGCCATCGTGCATTTCCCATTCGTGCTTCACATGGAAGTGTCTGCTCAGGAAATCTGCCATCACGTTTGTGGTGCCAGGTAAGTAGGATGCCATAGGTGTTACTCTGTGGCGAATGCACCAGTTCCAAAAGCAGATGGCTTCCGTGCATAGGGAACGGGAGCAAGCACCGCCTTGGCGATTCACGTAATACATAGCTGTGATGTTGTCCGTGAGTATCCTCACCGTGGTGTTTCGAATGTAGGTGAGGAAGGATTTGCATGCGTTGAAAATGGCGCGTAGCTCTAGAAGGTTTATGTGTAGCCGTGCTTCTTGTGAGGACCATTGGCCTTGGACTGAGAGGGAGCCCATGTGAGCCCCTCAACCTAGTAGGGTGGCATCCATTGTGATTTGGTGGAGTGGCTCCTGCCGATGGAAAGGTATACCTGACAGCAGGTTTGTGTGGCTGGTCCACCATAGGAGTGATTGGAGAATGCCAGGTGGCGGCGTTACCGGCCTGTGGAAATCGTATCTGGTGTGGTCGTATACGAGAGTCAGCCAGTACTGAAGGGCGCGCAGATGTAGTCTGGCGTATTTCACCACGTATGTTGTGGCGGCCATATGGCCCATCAGTCTGAGGCATGTGATGAGTGGAATGGTAGGGCTGACGGTGATGGTGTGAATGAGGTCTTGGATGGCTTGAAACCTCTGTAAGGGTAGGAACGCTCTGCCAGCAAGTGAGTCCAGGCGGGCCCCAATGAACTCGATGTTCTGAGTGGGGCGCAAAACGGACTTTTGCTCGTTGAGGAGGAGTCCGAGCTATTGAAAGACTTGCCTCGTGAGGTGAACCATCTGGGAGACCTCGTGTGCAGAAGGGCCCTTGAGTAGGCAATCGTCCAGGTAAGGGAAGATGAGTACCCCTTGGCGTCGGAGGAAGGCCGTGACCACGGATAGAACCTTTGAAAACACCCTGGGGGCTGACGATAGCCCGAAGGGGAGGACCTTGTATTGGAAGTGGTCCTGTGCCACGACGAAGCGCAAGAACCTCCTGTGAGCTGGATGGATAGGGACGTGGAAATAGGCGTCCTGGAGGTCGAGGGCGGCAAACCAGTCCTGTGGATCTAACGCAGGGATTATGGCAGCTAAAGTCGTCATTTTGAATCGTTGTTTCTTGAGATATTTGTTCAAATGGCAGAGATCTAGGATGGAGCGCCAACCTCCGGACCTCTTCTGGGTGAGGAAATAATGTGAGTAAAAGCCCCTGTTCCTGAAATCCTTTGGGACTGGCTCTATGGCACCCAGAGAGAGAAGGCGGTCGACTTCTAGTCAGAGGAGGATCTCGTGAGAGGGGTCCCTGAAGAGGGACGGGGTGGGAGGGGTGGTTGGTGGGATGGCTATGAAAGGGACAGGGTAGCCAGATTGAACAATCTCGAGGACCCATCTGTCCGTAGTGATTTTTGCCCATTGATGTAGAAAGGGCCTCAGCCAGTGGTGAAAGAGCTGGGTTGTACGATTCGTGATGCTGCCTGTGACTGTCTGCTCGCCCCCGACCAACGCATCAAACCTGTTGCTTGTTGTTGGGAGGCATGTTAGATCCTGCCGTTTGGGTTTCGGCGTCGCTGAGGCCTCTGGCGAAAGCATTGGTTGTCGAAGGGCCTCTGTTGCTGGTGTTGTTGCTGCCACTGATATCTGATGTAGGAGTAGTCATATCTGCGCTGGTATGGTGAGTACCGGCGTCTCTTAAAGGGGGGAGTGTACATCCCCAGAGTTCGCAAGGTTGTTCGGGAGTCTTTAGAGGAGTGTAAGATTCAGTCCGTGGTCTCTGCAAAGAGCTTATCCGTGTCAAAGGGTAAGTCCTCGACTTTGGCCTGTAGTTCCTTTGGAACTCCCGCCGCTTGAAGGAAAGAAGCTCTGCGCATAACGATGGCAGTAGCAGTGGAGCGAGCAGCGGTGTCAGCGATGTCCATGGCTATTTGGAGGGACGTTCTCGCTGATGTGTAGCCCTCTTGGATTACTGACCTCAGGATCGATTTCTTAGAATCAGGGAGATGATCCATGAGGGAGGTGAGGCGTGAAAGCGTATCAAAGGTATGACTGGAGAGATGCGCCGAGTAATTGGTGATTCTGAGGAGTAGCGTTGCTGAAGTGTAGACCTTCCTGCCCAGAAGGTCAAGTCTCTTTACGTCCTTATCCGAGCCCTGTTGTTTGAGGTGAGGGGCTCTAGCCCTCTGTTGAGCTGCGTCGACTACTAGGGAGTTAGGTTGTGGATGGGCAAGAGGAATTCCATGTCCTTCAGTGGTAAATATTTCTTGTCGGCCCGTTTGTTGGTCGGAAGAGCCAACGCTGGAGCATGCCTCACTTCATCAGCCAGTTCCAGGATGCCCTCGTCAAGAGGAATGGCCAGGCGTGACCTATGCCGCGGTTGGAGATTCCTGAAAAGCTTGTGCTGCTTGTCCTTGAGTTCCTTCAGCGGAATCTCTTGTGTGATGGCTACTCGCTTAAACAACTCTTGGAACTGACGGAGGTCATCTGATGGAGAGCTGTCGCCCGGTGTGACTGCCTCCTCTGGCGGGGACGAGTCTGGGATGGAAGTCCCCGGTAGGTGGTCCCCGAAGGCAGTGTGATCCGTCTCTGATGGAGGATGAGGTGGTGATGCTGAATGGTGTGGAGGGGTAAGGGGAGCCGGAGTTGGAGAGCGCCTGCGTGATAGATAGTCATAGGCAGAACGTGATCGATAAGAGTAGCCGCTGCAGGAGTCTCGAGAGTGGCGGTTGCCGCAATGATATTTGTCATGTCGCGGTGAGCAGTCGTCGTGATAGTTGGAATGGGCGTAATATAGGTAACGGTACGGAGAGCAGGGCGAACAGGAGCAGATGTCTATGCCCTGGAAGAAGCAGGAGATGCAGAGAGCTGCCTGTAGTGATGTCTGCAATGGGAAGGTGCAGCAGCCAGAAATGGTGAAGGCAGCCTGGAGGAGGCATGGGGGGGATCCATGCCAGTGGGTATAGCGGCGTGGAGAACGAGGCACCGGGAGAGGTAAGGACGGTGCCGGCAAGAGAAGGTGGGAGCGAGAGCAGCTCCGGCGCGGGGAGATCAAAGGAGCAGGACTCAGCGCTCCTGATCTGGCGGCGTGCGCTGAAGAGCTAGCAGGCGCTCTGTTGATCGGCGCCGGCGGCTCAAGGGCAGCAGCAACCGGTGCCATGCCGGTAGCGAGGCGGATCGGCGCCGGCGGCTCAAGGGCAGCAGCAACCGGTGCCATGCCGGTAGCGAGGCGGATCGGCGCCGTGTAGTCCGGCACCGCACATTGGCTTGGAAGCGGTGCGGGTGCCGGTGCCATGACGGTCGGTTCCGGGTCAGTTCTCGGAGCCGGCTCAGCGCTCTGCAATGGAGGCAGAGGAAGGGGCTGAGGCAATGCTGCCTGGGGAGCTGGAGTATGAGAAGGCTCCCGTGGGCGCTTCGGCTTTGGAGCCGCTGAGGCAGGGGGACGTGGCTTCACAGTGCCAGAGGTCCCAGGTCTGTCAGGCTGACTTTCCCTGCCATTTAAGGCAGCTGGTAAGGATCTCGTCGGGGAGAGCCTAGGCTTTTTCTGAAGCCCCGTAGTCGGGGAGGAAGCCCGGCGCTTGTGGGGCTGCTGGTCAGAATCAGTTTGTTGCGGCTGCAGGGCTTTGTCGAAGAGAAGCATTCGCAGACGCCTCTCTGTCTTTCCTAGCCCTGGAGATGAGTCTGATGCAGTGGGTACACTTCTGGGGGACATGAGATTCCCCCAGACAACGGATGCATTCTGAGTGGCCATCGGAGGCTGGCATTGCCTCCCAGCAAGAGCCGCATTTTTTGAAGCCGGCAGTTGACATTTTGCCGGTTGCCCTGAGGCAGTTGTTGTTTGCAGCCGAGTTTTATCTCCGAGTAAATGGTAATGTGGTGATAATGTCTCTGTTCTGTTGTCTTTATCTGTTGTTGTTGTCTTTCTTTTTTTTTTTTTTTTTTTTCCCAGGGAACGCAACTATGTACAAGGGGTGAAAGGGAGAACAGCTGAGGGGCGGGAGGTAAGAACAGTAAGCGGTTTCTATTCTTACTCCCGTACAATTCTTGTAATTTTTTTTTTTTGTTTTTAAAGAAATAAGGAGAAAAAACAAGGGAAAAGGAAGTAAGGGTGTATGTACAAGGAGGGAACTAGAAATAATCTAATTCAGTGAGCTAAATGAAGAGTGCGGTTCCAAGCGTCTGCAGCCTGAGGCGGTAAAGAGGAACTGGCGGGGGGCCGGACCGCGCGAGACAGAAAAGAGCGCGAAAGCCACGAGCCCGCGGCACATGCGCAGTCCGGCCGAACACTACTCATCACAAGCTTCCGTCTGCGGCGCCGGGGCAAGCCAAGCACCCATAGTGGAGCACCCACGGGGACATCCCCGAAGAAGAAATATGTGTTTCAGCATCTACATTCAGTTAAATGAGCTGCTGGCTCTCTAAATGGAGGTATGCATCTTCCTATTTCACAACATTTTGTTCAAAAGCACCAAAAATTAGATAAAACTTCTGAACTAATTCATTTTTTTAGCAGCTGATTTAAAAAGTTGCTTGTCCAGTCCTCTAAAAATGCAGTTATATGTACATGATAAACATTAGGGTTTAACAACTGCTAAATCAAACATGTTTAAATATATTAAAAATATTTAAACTGATTTCTAGTACTTCTACAATGGTAATACATATTTTTGTATTACTACTTTGCATCATGTTGTCAAGACAGAAGCTTCCTGGTTGATTACAGGTTTTTTCCTGTTAACTTTTTATAATTAGATAAGAGAATCATCTAATTAATAACTGAATTTATTGTACTGGATTTTACTTTCATTACTTACATATTTTACTTTCATTAAAACTATTACCAAACAGAAAGTATGTATTATACTATCTAGCAAAACCTGTAAAGATGAACTTAGCAACCAGAAAAAAATCAGCTAAAAGCACTCCCTCTCACATTGGGACTGAGACTGGAGACAAGGAAAGGGCATAGAAGACAAATTTGTATTCTCCTCGTGAACAGTCTGCATTTTGAGACTGAGGCACAACATTCACATCTAAGGGAAGGACCTATTTTAATGGTCCATCCTTTGAATTATAATTTCAGAGAGCTCTGGGAAGAATAGGAAATAGGGACCTATCAAAACAACAGGGGAAGGACTTCATAACATTTTGTAATGTACAGCTATTGACAAAGTGTTTCCTAACTAACATACCTGGATTCATCCTCATATGAAACCATGGTATCCAGACAGCTTGCAAGAAAAGCAACAAGAGAGAAGGTGGCTAGAGTACCAATAGCAGAAGTCTCAATCCAAACATTGCAACTAATAATTTATGAAATCTCATGTGATGGAGGAGGCAAATTATGTTTACTTCTGGCATCAATAATCAACTTGGCATCTAGCTTTGACTGCTGACACAAGGGCAATGTAACATTCATGTATGAGCTAACAGACACTGCTTCAAATTGTTCTGGCTTCAGCACATGAGGCACCTGTGCACCATTTGGAATCCATACAGGGACCATCATTCAATTTAAAAACAAAATCTGAATGAACAGAACTGTTTCCAGAACGTGTTAAATGAGGGTTGTTTGCATCCGGTAACAAAATATAGCATTTGTCACTAAGGATTTTCACCTTATTTTGCAGATAAACTGACTAGGATTTGGATTGAGTGGTATGTCACAGTGATAAAGCTAGGTCTGAAAAAGAACTTTTAGGTTGGAGTTTTAATCCATGTCACACACTAAACTTCTGGGAGGACTAAGAGATTTTCAGACTGTCACCTGTGAATTAGAATCGTGAAGGTCAAGAGGGAGGGAGACTGAGGCATGTTACCTTAACTGTCTGTCCACCTCTTTTAACCATTTTTTTAAAATACTAGGGGGCTATGCCCCCTGCTTGCTACACTCACCAACTCCCTCTCTCTGGGGGTAGGCAGCCCCGGCTCTGCCCCCCTGCAGGACCAAGGCCACGGCAGCCCCACCTCTCTCCCCCCAGCCACCGGGGGGTTGGGCCAGAGTCGGGCCAAGACCTGGCCGGAGCAGGCCTGGCTCTCTCCCCCCGAACTCCAGGAGTTGGGCTGGGATGAGGCCTGGCTGCGGCAAGCCTGGCTCTCTCCCTGCTCACCCCCGAAGCACGGGGGAGGGGAGAGGCCGCATGTCTCGTGGCTCCCCCAGAGCATGGGAGAAAAGGAGAAGGCTGTGTGGCTCAGCTCCCCAGAGCATGGGGTGGCCACGCCACTGAAGGTGGAGGGAGGGGCTGCGGGACGCAAAGTGACGCATGACTTCACTCTGTCATCCTGCAGGAAAGTTTTTTATAGAGAGAAAGATTTAGTCAAGAAACATCATTTAATGCAGACAGACATTCACTGTCAGTATCTCAAACCCTTCTTTCCTGCCAAGAAAAATAAGGCTGTACAGATGACATTTTGACAATTCATGTAGTATTCACTTTCTTTGACCCCAGTCAATTTGTCTAGTGTTAAGCTTAGGTATAACAAGGAGACTCCATCCATTGTGTTTGTTGATTTCCTTCTGGGGTGGATGAAGATAGCTTGCATGTGACGACTCTTTAGATCGGTCATCTTCAGTGCTTTTGAAAATAAGGTGTTGTTGGCATACCAACAGACCCTATCAGAAGTAGACAGAATAATTCAAGTGGCTCCAGTTCTTTCCGAAAGATGCCAGAATGTAATATTGAACAATAGCTCATCTGCCAAGATGACACACTCATTCAGGGTTTTAGAGAATCCCATTGTCACCCATCCCATTCAATGTTTATGAGGCCCCATATACTTCAGTGATGGCAAACAGTGGCTAAACAGCAAACAGGATCCTGCACAATAGTAAGGATATACATTTTGTACTTTTACGATTATGCACAATGTCATTCCTACAAAATCTATCATAGAATGCTGGACATGCACACATATCTACGATCTAAGGTTTTTCAAGAGGCCACAAAGTAAACTGTGTGAAATTTAATTTATCTTCCTTGAGGATGAAAGCTAAGCCAGCCCTCCTTCAATTTGATTTTTTTGAACAATTTGCTGTTGGGAATTTGCACAGCTTGGATTGAAGTAACTAAATCACACTAAAACAGCTTTAGATTTAATGCAGTTTGACCCTGTAGAGTAGGGTCAAAAACAGTTTTATCTGACTTTGCTATTATTTGGGGGAGGATCCTAAAACTTATCAAAATTATTAATTATCAGGAAGAAGATATTTCAAATACATTTATATTTGAAACTTCCATCACATCTATTTTCCCCAGTAAAAAGAAAGGTCTCTTAAATTAAGTGGTTAGTGGTTCATTTTTCATTTCCATCTGTTAAAGTTTTATACCAATTGTAAAAAAGGATTAACATGTTCCTGAATTTACAGTAACAGTGAGATGCAGACACTTCTGGCACAACATGTCAGCAGACTGCATTCTACCACTCGCCTTCTCATATCTTAGTGCTTACTGAAAATGCAACATAGCAGTAAAGAAACAGGGAAAGCTGCTGACTCAAAAGAACTGCATGTGATATTCCTTACAGACTTTGGAGATCCCTGTTCTAACCCTTGAAAAACGATGACATAAAACATTGCATTATTAGCTGGCTTTCTACCAAGCAGCTGCATGTGACTTATCTTGGTGAAAAGCTTACATAAGGAATGCTGTTA
This sequence comes from Rafetus swinhoei, assembly GCA_019425775.1. Classification (NCBI taxonomy): domain Eukaryota; kingdom Metazoa; phylum Chordata; order Testudines; family Trionychidae; genus Rafetus; species Rafetus swinhoei. Next base: position 223,403,136 of record CM033424.1, on the reverse strand, counting down.
CACAGCATTCCTGATCATCATCCAACTGGATCAGATTTCAAACAATTTCTACCAGTGCCAACCTTTTAGTTCAGATAAAAACGATGCAGAAAATCATTGTAAAACACTCATTCCAACAATATCAAAACATTTCTCAACAGTTTTTTTTGAAAGTAGTAAATAACACACTTAAAGAGATTTTCATAAGTACCTGCTACCATGAGAGAATATAAATATAAAAGTTAGAGGTAAACCTAAAGTTTAGTCATTTTTACTTCTAGTACTTGTGTGGTCCTCCCCTTTAAACTGATTTTTAAAATCATAGCCTTTCAGTCAATCCAATTAAAAACATTTCACTGGATTCAAAATTATCATTCCCCATAACACAGGGAGACTTATTTTCTATTCATGGCTAATTTTCTATTTTTAATATTAAATATCACTAAAGTTAAATGTCATTTAGTAGTGTTTATTAAACTGCATTCTTTTGGATTTTGAAAAAGGTTTAATAGCAAAATAATATTAACTTGCAATATCCCACAAAGTCCTACAAACCACACAACAGGAATAATTACTTTTTGTTTACAAGACCATAAACAATTTTAATCCAATATTTATAGAACAGTACTAACATATTAGGTAGTCAAATTGAAAGAATGTTCCACTCTTTGGATACTCATAACTTAATTCCTATACTTTATTCCTATGGTTTCTAAATGCATGAAAGTGGTCAAGACTGGTACATCCAACTACCCTTCACAAGCAGGTTATCTGCAGGTTTCTAATAAAACTAGCTGTCAAAACAGTGAGTAATAGTCAACTATGGTCTCTACTATACAGGGAAATTGCATCGCTGTTTTTAAAAGTCAATATTGATTAAAATGGGCCAAACGTTGTAGTTTTTACTCTGCCCTGACTCAGACAAAAGATAAAAGAAAACTTACTAAAAATCAAAAAAGTTTGTTTGAGGAAAGATTTCAAGAGCCGGCCATTTCAAGTAGCTGGTGCAAACACTGTTTGAGCCAAGACGAGTTTTCACAACATGACAAATTGTCACGTGACCTGTTAGCTAAAGCTACTTTCCTCATCAGTTCTTGAAAGCTACTTCAAAATACACTAGGAAAGCTAATAAATGTTTTTCCTGCACTGAAGAAGCCCCACCCATGGCAACAGCCACAGAACCCATAATGAGTGGAATGAGAGAAATGAATAAACCTAAACCAGAATATCTACCATTGCTAATGATGCAGAAACGCCTTACAAAAATTTCTAGTGTGAACACAACTTTCCTGTACAGGCAAGTGACAATTAACATTTAATATTAATACTTCTTTAAAATCAATCTATACTTATGCTGACCATATGTAGTGATTTTTCTGGGACTGTACCGATTTTTAGGAGTCTGACCCGGTGCCCCATCAAGTAGTAAAATGTCCCAGAAATCTCTGCTAGACATTTCACTACTGATGGGGACTTGGACTTGCAGGAAGAAGAAACTGTAAGTTCATTGCTCCTGGCATAGCTTAGCACAGCAGCAGCAGCGTGCTCTCCCCCACCCCCTCGCAGAGCACATATTGGAGCTTTGCCGGCTGGGGCAGGCTTCTGGTGGCACGCAACTCTGGCTGCTCCACCATCCACTACCCTACCACCACACAGCCCCCTCCTTACCCCGCAGGACTACCCCTGTCCCACGGGGCCTCCGGTGCCGCCACACAGCCTCCTCCTCCTCCACGTTTGCAGGCGGTGGCTTGTTACAGCGGCTGCTGCTGCCGGAAGCGGGAGGGATAGCTGCGTCTGAGGTTCCGAGTAGCCACTCCTGGACCTCAGCATTTTTTAATTGCTGCCTGCACCCCAGCAGGGGCTGCGCGGAACACGGCTGGGGCGCTACCACCCCCTCAGGGCATGCTCCCGCTTGCTGCTCCCCATGCACTGCTGCTCTCTCTCCCCTGTGCACCCCTTCCCACCCTGCTGGGGAAGCAGCAGTGAGCCTGGTCTGGCGGGGAAGGTCAGGGTTTCTTAAACCCCCTCCCCCCCCCGCGCGCACACGCACACACCTCCTGCCAGTGGGAAGCTTGACCTGGTGCTGCTGCCTTGCAGCTGCGCTGGTATCCCTGCTGCATGGGGAGGGGACTGAGCTCCCTCTCCCTCCTCCCTGCTGGGGGAATGAGAGCATGCTGCTTGGAGGCTTTCCTTGCTGCAACTGGGTGCCAAGCCAGGTAAGCGTCGCCCCTCATGCCCAGATCCCACACCCAAATCCCCCTCACTCATCTCTTACCCCACCAAGACCCCTCCTCTACCCTCCCTCCTGGCCAGACACCCTGCCCCACGCTCTCTCCTCTACCCTCCCTCCTGGCCAGACACCCTGCCCTAAGTCCCCTCCTGTACCCTCCCTCCTGGTCAGGCACCCTGCTCCAAGTCTCTCCTGTACTCTCCCTCCTGGCCAGAAACCCTACCCCCAGACTGCTCCTGCACCCTCCCTTCTGGCCAGAGACCCTATCCCCAGCCTATCTGTGCACCCTACCTCCCACCCCAACCTCACAACCTCTCCCCCTTCTGCACCCCACCTCCCACCCAGATCCTGCACCTCATCCCTATCCCACATAGTGGCAGCTCTGTCCTGCACACTAAACCCTTTTTCTCCCCATGCCAGAGCCAAAGGGGGTCCATAAAATTCACTAATTCCAGAACCCGAGAAAAGTAAATCTAGCCTACGGAAAGCCCTGAACTAGGGACATTAGGGAGCAGTCGACTACTCAGTAAGAAAAAGCTTAATGGGTAATTGAGTAGAGTATCGACTACTTGCTTCCCCCTCCCACCCTCCTACTGCCTCCATAGAGGCAGCAAGGAGGGGAAAAATAGCTGGTGCTGGCGAGGGGGAGCCAACTTAAAAGCTGGTTTCCCCAGTACCATCTCCACAGTGCTGCCTGCCTCTGCTCCCATAGCCTCTTTCAGAAGAGCTGGGAGTTGGGCCCCTTGTGAACAGGGGCTGCTGGACTCAGTGCAAGCCGGGACTGTGCAGTCCCGGCTCATGCTGGTCACTGTGCCTCTGCATTTTAAATGTAGTAAGAGTCTGGCAGCTCTTACTACATTTAAAATGCAGAGCCACAGCACGGGTGGCTCCCAGAGTCTGCAGGAGCCAGGACTGCTGAATCCCAGCTAGAGCCAGCTCCTGAAGCCACCCCACTGTGGCTCTTGCAGAGCAGTGCTTATCAACTAATCATGTAGTTGATACAAATTGTATCAACTATACGATTAGCCTGATAACCGCAATTTAACGTCCTTACCTTGAACCTCATTCCTCTCTGTCTCATCCCCTTGCCCTGTAGAGCTGGGACACCAGAGGAGTCAGGTGTCTCAGTTGGGGGCCAGATCAGAGGAGGTTGGGGGGTTTTGGAGTTTTTTTGCTTCTCACTTGTGTGCTGATTTTTCTGTGGGTCAGTGGCCCCCAACCCAAAAAAGGTTCCCCGGCCCGCCATAAAGTAAAGAAAACATTGAAACCAGACATGCATCTGACGAAGTGGGTCTTTGCCCACGAAAGCTTATGCTCCAACACTTCAGTTAGTCTATAAGGTGCCACAGGACTCCTCGCCGCTTTTATTGAAACCTTTTGTGTTCATCATAAATTAATGTTTTACTTTATTTAAAATGAAGTTTGATAAATTAACACAAGAAAGTTAAAACAATCTGTTTAATAATTTAAATTAAACCATTCTCCCTAGCTGCAGCACTAGCAAAATGGCTCGAGCGTAATTATGTAATTAACAGTGAGTTTCCATTAGCAACTGGTGGTCCGCAGAAAGGTTTGCAGTATACTTGCATGGGAGGGTCCTTTGGGGGCCAAACCCATCCCTATTGGCAGAGAACAGTGGGAGGAATTCTTAGAGGGGTCACACAACACCCTTTACTTCCACTCATGTGTCCATCTTAATCCTGGAAGTACTACCTCCAGGTGTGGGACTTTATGTGACAGGTGGGCATGGCCTAAGGGATCAGGGGGTGGGGGCTAATGAAGCTGGGGATGTGGCTAATGTGTCCCTATTTTTGGTTCAGAAAATATGGTCACCATATCTATACTGCCAAAACTTCCCTGAGGTAGGTGGCAAGGAAATCATGTTATAACAATGATGTCACCAGTGTAGATGAGGAAAAATCATGTTCCAACCATGTTCCGAAACCATGTCACATACTATGGGCTCTAAATTCTTGTTTAAAACAAGCTTATTCTTCTAAAATTTCCCAGTCAATTGAAATTATACTGAAGACAGCCCTGATATTGACAAAGCATCATATGCTGCTGGAATTTCAAACATTACATACAGGCCCATATGCAGGAATTTCTGTGGAAGGGTGCTTTTTTTGTAAATGTGGACTGCAAGGGTGTAAACGCACCCCTCCATGATCCCCCAAGTAAGCGTGCTCCAGCCAGCTGGGGAGGGGGGGAGGCAGGAAGCAGCACACTGCCCAAGCCTCCATCCCCCATGCTCCAGCTGGTCTGGGGAAGGCTGAGGCAGATTTTCCTCCCCTCCCACTGGAGAGGGGCCGGGGGCCGGGCTGGGCCTCATTCCTGGGTGGGTGGGAGGGAATCAGCCCCAGCCTTCCCCTGGCTGGCAGGAGCATGGGGGAAGGAGGCTTGGGCAGCACGTTGCTCCTGCCTTCCCTGGCCAGCTGGAGCACGTTTACTTGGGGAACCATGGGGGGGGGTGCATTCACACCCTTCCCCCTGCCCCCATGTATGGGCCTGATATAGAACACAACTGCTCTGAGCAGGTTTAAACAACAGTACTTATAATTCCAGTACCCACAAGAAGCCAAGGCTATCACTGATGGTGCTGAAACAATGAGGGGGGGAAGGGATAGAAAACAGAAAAGACCTAGAATACTAGAACAGATACATGAAGTTTCTACATCTTTTGCTATTTTTTATGCCTTTATGGATGCACAAATAAAATCAAAACTTTATTAAAAAGTAAAAGAGGAAAGTGAACTCTGGAGCTTTTAGTGCTGGGTAGCAGGGTCTGTGCAGTAAGCCACAGGTTGAACCTCTGTGATCCTGGGCTCTCTGGCAGGACCATGGATGCTGCAGAACCAGAGAACCATGGCCAAGAAAGGAGCCAGGAGCCCAGTGCTGGGGCTGGCAGTGGAGCTAGCCTGGGGGTAGGGAGCCAGCAGCGTGGAACCCATGGCCAGGGCCAACAGCAGAGCCTGGATAGGGATGCGGAGCCTGCCCGGCAGCCAGGGCCAGAGCCAGGGCTGGACCCAATAGCCCAGCCCAGCTGGGCATGCAGAGCCTGGCCAGGGCTGGACCCAGTAGTGCAGGCCGGCCAGGGCCAGGGCCAGGGCCAGGGCCAGACCTGGCAATGCAGCTTGGCCTGGAGTGCAGAGCCCACCCAACAGCCAGAAGCAGACCTAAAGCAAGCAGTGCAGCCCAGCCGGGAGCATGGAGACCACCCAGCGGCTCGGACCAGAGCAGGCTGTGCAGACTGGCCAGAGCTGCTGTCATGATCATGAGAGATGGCCAGTAGCCTAGGGACTACGGGGTTAACTATAACTAAGCCAGGTAGAGTCGGCCAATAGGAATGTAGGTAGGAATTTCAAACTGGGACAAAGGAATTTTTGGTTTTTCCCTCCTTTGTCCCTGAGTTTTTTCTCTCCAGTTACTGAGGGGGACAGACAGGTCTCCCTCCAAGAAAAGACTCTTCACTATCTGTAAGTAGGGTAAAGTTTAGATAAATCTGCTAGGTTTTATTGTTTTAGGGTTTGGGAATGGGAATCTGATGTCTGTGCTTTTAAAAATGTGTTTTCCTCTACTTTGTAACTAAGTTTTGGCCCATGGTGGAATCCCCCCATGAGTATATTAATTTGTGACTTTTCCATCTAGTCATCATGCTTGCAACAGGAATATTGTGGTGATAATAAAGTTCTCTCTCTTTTCTTTTTATTAACCTGGTATTGGTTAATTTTTGTGTCCTGGTTTTACTTTTGGGACTGAGATTTCCCAAGTAGTCTCTCCCTGGTTTCTTTATTATTACTTGGGTGGTGGCAGCGGATATTTTTATCCCCAAAATCTAGGTTTTTAAGATTTTGGGGGGGAAGTTTTATACCGAAGCCTGGAAAGATCAGGTTTTAGGGTACTTTTGAGGGCCCCCACTTCTGCATTCATCATTCCAGAGTGGGAAAAAAGCCATGACAGGTGCAGAGCCCACCCAGTAGCCAGAGCCCACAGCTGGCAGTCCAGACCAGCTGGGAGCACAGAACTTGCCCAACAACCCAGACTAGGAATGGCAACACAGCTTGGCCAGGAGCACAACCCCCACCCGGTGGCTGAAGACAGACTCAGCAACACAACCTGCCAGGGACATGGAGCCCAGCTGCCAGGGCCAGTGGCCAGGCCAGTAGCTGTGACAGGAGCCAGACCAGCTAGCAAAGGAGCCAAGCAGAGGCATTAAGCCCAGAGTGAAGCTGAGACAGGTCTGCTGATGGACTCCAGAAGAGCTGGGAGTCCCTCAGCAAAGGGGCTGGAAATGACCTTCCCTGATCCTACAAAATCCCTTGTCCCGTCAAGGGTGCTGGGCCAAAGAGATCCAATCTTTTGTACACTGTAGAGTTTAAACTCCAGTTCAGCAGTGGACAAGTTGTGGCTCATTGGGGTTCTATGTGTGGCCCACAAGACGTTTTGTTTATCGTTGTCCATGCAAAAGTGTTGCCAGATTCTACTGGTTTTCATCAGTGAAGATTTTTTCCTACTGGTATTAGAAAAGTGACATGCACATAAAGCAAGGGCACGTGAAGCGAGGTGCATGCTGATTGCACATAACATTGACTGTGAGAGCTGTGCACTCACTTTGCATCCCAATCTAAGCGCTGCTACCATTCAATCGGCACACCCTACAAATTCTAGGTATACAAGTGCAGTTAGCAAAACTACCCTTTCCAGGAGGCCATCTTGGTTCTGTCAATCCTTAGGGCCACTAATGTGGTCCATTCACTAGCCTGGAGCTGCCCCTCACTGCTTCAGCTTGTCACACACTAACTCTCTGTACAGACAAGTCCCCCAGTTTTCCAAAGGAATCAGAAACTTATTATGTCCAAATACTATTTGAATGCAAATATTTTGGCAGAATTATAATTATTCTAGCCAACGTGAAAAGAGATTTTTCTTCTGAGAATGGTGCTAATCCAAACCATGCTAACAAAGCTATGCCTTCTTATAGCAGGTTATTGGTGGGAACTAGAGATGTTAAAATTAGATTAATCAACTAATCAAATAGTTGATGGAATTTCCATCGACTATTCAACCAGTCGATAAGGGGCACTTCCACTTTGAAATGCAGCAAGAGCCTAAGCAGGGGCTTTTGTGCATTTCAAAGACTGAAACACCGCATGGAGCCTAGAGCCAGCGGGGTACTCTACTGGCCCTAGGCTCCATGTGACACTTCCACTTTGAAATGTACAAGAACCCCAGCAGGGACTGTTGTACATTTCACATGTGGAACACCGCTATGCCCCTGCCCCCTCCAACGGAGCTGGGGGAAACCAGCTTTTAAGCTGGCTTCCCCCAGCACCCTCTCCTCCTGCCCCCATTACTGCCTCTGATAGAGGCCGCGGGGGGGAAGCGGGAGGAGAGGGAGCGACTAGTCGACTATCCAATTAGCTTTTGCTTATCAGATAGTCAACTAGTCACTTACATCCCTAGTGGGAAGTGGGAAACAGTATTATATTGAAGGAATCAAGTAAGAGGAGGACATTTAGGATCGGTCAGGTCAGTGTTTCCAGGCCAACAAAAAAATTAAGCAACCTAACTCCCACATCAGGGAGTAAGACACTGGGGTTTTTTTTTGTTTTGTTTTTTTAAGTGAAATCCAATATATCACCAAGTCAGTCCCTAGTGATGTGCCTGATAACCCAGTTTTGATTCCCAGTCTGTGTTCTCCACTTATATGATGGAGCCTCAGAATACTGTATAGGAAAAATGATGGCCACGAGATAAAGCCTAAAAGAGAAAGCTCATTAAAATGAAAGTCACAATAAGGAAAGATCAATCAGGACTCCAATAGGTAGATAGATCACTTCCCTCCCTACCCAGAAGAAACAACTAAACAAATCAGACCCCTGAAAGCATTTCTTTCTGCTAGCAAAAAACAAGCATCCAGAAGATTTTCAAGATATTAAGGAAAAAATTATGAAACCACTATGTGAGTTCAGAAGAAAAAAAAAGTTTACATTCAGAAGGAATGGAGAATAGGAAATTATGCAAGTTATGCAACCATAAAACAAGATAGCAGCTCCAAGTAACTAGAGTCAAGCCTATTTTATTCAATAGCCTGGAGAAGATCTAGTGCTTCTCTTGTTCAATAAAGCTCACACATTGATTCAGAAACAAAGTTGTGCATGTCACTGAATATGCATATTCTTTTTACCACACCTGTAAGCTTAGCAAATAGACACTTCCACACAAACTTCATTCTAATCAGCCGCAGCTGTACTCAGATATTAATTTAATTTAAGAGATACATTGTAACAGTTATGCTCAGAGGACCTCATTAGAATCAGGATCCAACTGTGCTAAGTTCTAAAGGTGAAGGTTACACATCTATTTCAGCCTCAAATCCATCTCCTCGCTCATAGTCCATCCATTCTTTGATGCAGTTACATAAGTTCACAAACAGAAAACATGTTTATCAGCATATATTTTGGAAAACAATGTACCGGACTCTGATTCATAGCTATTCCAATATAATGAGACAATATTGCTTCTGAAGTGTCTAGAAGAGAAATGAGACAAGATATATCACACTGTCAAATTGCTGAAAGAAAAGGTCTTATTTTGGACTCAGACCATTATGAGATGAGGGCAGTGGTTACAGATGTGTAACCACATTTTGGTAGTTGTTGCCAGTAGAAGCTAGAGCCAAAACCGTGTAAATCAATATTCAGATATTCTTAACAGCTCTGACCCTTCATATATCTAGGGTATCTGCAGTAGATTAAAAGGATTTGTGGTTCATATTGAGATTGCTACAGAGGTAAAGGACTGGTCATTAAAATGCTAGCAAAGTCAAGATTATTTGTGGAAACTTACATGTTTATGTATTTAATCCTATTTACAACATTATAACTATTTTAGTTTCATAGATGCAAATCATTACTTATAATTCCAAAGAGTACATCACTAACAGGAAAGAGGTGTTGACAGTTTGCATTAAAGTAGATCTGAAAGTATGGGATTTTCCCATCAAAACTCATTGGAAATCAAGTTGCAAAGCTCATATAAAGGACTGTAGATACCTGGTGGGGTTTTTTTTTATTTACTTAATACTTTGTTGACTCTTCATTCAACAACAGATATTTACCATACCTTGTAAGATCTCTGAAACATTTATTTTCCATATTTTCTAATGGGAAAGAGATTATTTTCAATGTTATTTTTCCCTTCAAAAGAAGGACTTTTCTTAGAAGCAAGTGGCAAGGCTACAATCTGAATACTGCCAAGGTGTTCACTACCACAAGCAGTGTAACTGGAAGGAAAGAATGGATAAAAAATCCACCAGTACTCCCATTCCCTCAACATCCCAAAGAAAAAGATTAAGCCTATAATTCAAGCATCTGACTAGGACTCAGCAATTTTGCCTTGGTTTCCCATATTTTAAATTTAGTACTTCCATAAAATTTAAGACCAGAAGGGACCATTAGATTGTCTAGCCTGAACTTGGGGATATCACAGACCACTAAATTTTACCAAGTTTTGCCTACATTGAGCCAAAAATAGGTTAGGCTATAGCACTTCAGTCCTCAGAAGACAAAACTGTGCCACGAGGAGTGAAGAGGAGGAACCACGGTGCCACCAATGCCTCAAGAAGCTACAATGTCATGCACCTGATTAAGTGACAAATGCCCAGATGATCCTAGTAAGCAAGCCACATAGCATGCTACAGAGGAGCCAAAAACCTCCAAGGTCCTTGTCAACCTGGAGAAAATTCTTTTCCAACTCTAAACCTAGCAATCAATTTGGCCCTCAGCATGTGAGCAAGACACTCCAATCAACTTTGTGAGAAAGAAGATTCATTGTATCACCTTGGAACACTAGTCTATCCTGTCCTTTGTTCTGCCATCAGCTGTAGTCAAATTCTGATCAGGGATATTAATGGTAGGTATGTTAAAATTTGTGTATTAGGGTAACCTGTAACCGCTGAAAATCTCAGCAGTTTACACTGTTTCCCACACTGCAGGCTTAGCTTTATACTGCAAAGCCCGCTGCAAAGTCTCCCTGGGAGCAGGGCCACCAGCCCCTGCAGGCCCAGCTCCTGGGGAGGAAGCTTCGCTGCCACAACAAAGCCTCCTCCCTGGAAGCCTGCCTGAGTCAGCAAAGCCTCCTCCCCTGGAATGGGAAGATCTTGTTCACCTGGCTCTGCTTCTGGGGAAGAGGCTTCACTGAGTGTAACCGACACCATTAACCAATAAGCATCTGCTTATCAGTTAAACAGTTAGTCGTTTACACTCAAACATCGCTAATTAATGAATAACTGGTTAGCCAACTAGCCAGTACCTGGGGATGGGCTGGGAGCCGGCAGCCCCACATGGGACCAGAAACATCTGAGCTAAAGAAGCCCCTGCCCATGGCAGGCGGGCGGGGGAAGGGGAGAGAGCACTCCAGCCTGGTCACAACAAGCAGGGGAGCCACTCCAGCACAGCCAGAATGGGGCAGCCCCTATCCCACCCCCAATTAATAAGTTAACCAGTTAAACCTAACATTTTACTAGTTAACTAATTAAATACGATTTTGCATCCCTAATTCTGATGCTTTTTTCAGAGGAAGGACGGATCAAATTAATCAAGCCAATATTGTCATTAGAAGAAAATTCATTTCTGACCCCTGCAGATGACCAATTGATGCTTAAGACTTAATTACAGCTATTGTCATAACACAGAACTGTTAATGCTATTATAGGGAGGGCAAAGTAGAATCGGATGTTCTCCCCATGACCCATGAAAGAAGGTAATGAATGCATTCACAGATTCATATTCAAAGATCAGAAAGGACCACCACAACCACCTAACCCAGGGATCAGCAACCTTTTCAAACCAAAGAGCCAAACTACATCAAAATTCAGAACAAATGGTCAACAAAGAGCACTTGCATGACATAACAATGCCCATTTGCATGACTGAAAATATACAACTTAATATTATTGATAACTGACATGATGATAGCATAAATGAAACATTGTACTCAAACTTTATTTAATGGGACTTCTGCTGCTGCTGGGGATGCAGTTTGTGGATGTGTAGGAGCTCGGGTTGAGGTGTAAGAGGGGCTCAGGGTAGGGGGTTGGTGTGTGTGGGAGGAGCAGGAGGCCGGGCAGGATGCTGGCGGTGGGAAATAAGGGTATGTGGGGAGGCTCTGGGGCTGGATTACCTTACGTGGCCAGGGCTGGGCTGCTGCACAATGGCAGGACTACAGGCTGGGCCAGCATCACTGCAGCTGGATCGTGGCCTCCGTTCCTACCCATGTCGCAGATAGGGGCCAGATAGGGGCTGGGCTGAGGGGCCTGCTCCAGCGTCGAGGACAGGATGCAGCAGCCAGATTGGGACTGTGCCCCTACTGGGGCCTTGTTGGCCAGGCATAATATTTTAGTTTATTTAAAAATGATGTCCAACACAAAAGGTTTCAATATTGTCTTTATTTATGGCAGGGTCGGGGGCCATTGACCCACAGAAAAAATCAGTTGGGGACCACACAAAAATAAGCAGCAAAAAAACCCTCCAAAAACCCCCAACACTCACTGATGTAGCCCCGAACTGAAACACCTCACTCCTCTGGTGCTCTAGTCCCATGGTGGGGGGGAAAGGCAGGGAGGAGTAATGTTCAAGGCCTCAGGCCAGATTACCTCATCTGGGTTCCAGGGTTAGTGGATTCTGTAGATGGGGCCAAAATGAGGGGGTAAGCATGTGGGACAGAGCTGCCAAAGAGTGGGATAGGGATGGGGGTGCAGGATCTGGAGTGCCAGAGGGGGTGAGGCTGCAAGGTCTGAGTAGGAGGTAGGGTGCAGGAGCAGGCTGGGAGTAGGGTGTCTGGCCAGGAGGAAGGGAGAGTGGAGTCTGGCCAAGAGGGAAGGTGCAGAAGCAGGCTGGAAGTAGCATATTTGGCCAAGGGGGAGGGTGCAGGAGCAAGTGAGGGTGAAGGAGCAGGCTGGTGGTAAATGTCTGGACAAGGGGAGGGTGCAGGGGCGGATGCAGAAGCGGGCAGGGGGTAGGGTGTCTGGCTGGAAGACTGGGTGCACAAGTGGGCTGGGGACAGAGTGTTTGGTCAGAGGGGAGGGTGAAGGAGCAGGCTGGGGCTGTAAGATCTTGGTGGAGAGGGTGAGTGAGGGGGGTGCATGGAAGGGTGTGGGGGATCTGGGCATGAGTAGGGTTGCCAGGTGTCTGGTTTTGAGCCGGACAGTCCAGTATTTGAGCTTTCTGTTCGGGGGAAACAAATTGAGAAAATATAAATGAGAAAATACAAATGACCTGTATTTTCTAAATAAGATGTAAAGTAGATTGCGATGTAATGTCAAGCGTGTCCAGTATTTCTGTTGAAACCATCTGGCAACCCTAGGCATGAGGAGGTTGGGGGGGGAGGGGAGGAACTTACTTGTTTTCACACCGCTCCCAGCACCATAGCCCAGGCACTGCCTCCCACTGCTTCCAGTGGCTGGGGGGAAAGCCTCCAGGAAGTGCATCCACACACTGATATTCCCCCAGCCAGAGGTGGGGGAAGGAAAGCAGTAGCATGAGCAGCCGCTTCTAGATTTGCTTGTTCCTCACCAGCCGGATTTGGCGGGGAAGCTCGGGGCTTTCACTTCCCCCGACAGGAGGCCAGTGCTAGTGCACCAGTCTTGCAGGGGGTGACGAGGCTGAAGCGTCAGCATGGGCTGTGTGTGGTAACAGCCATTTTATTACCCTGTTGTGGGGGGAGTGAGGAGCAGCTTAGCTGGAGCTACTAAAGAGCCATATTTCGCTTGGGAGCCTTGGGTTGCCAACCCCTGATCTAACTTAACCCTCCCACAGATACAGGCCATAGAATTTCTCTCAGAAATTGGCTGAAAGCACATGGGTTTAAAAGATATCAAGAGAGATTTCCAAACAGTGGTGAGTCCACAACTTCCCATTTAAGCTACTCCAATGTTTAAATTATACTCACTGCTAGGAAATTGCATCTTATTTCAAGGCTGAATTTGTCCAACTTCATGTTTTACATAAGAATATAAGAAACATTAGAATATAAGAAAGGCCATACTAGGGCAGACCAAACTCTCTTATTAGTTTTAAACTTGCTACCTATTAATTTCATTTGGTGACACCCAATTCTTATGTTATTGAAACAAGTAAATAAACTTTCCTTATTTACTTTCGCCACGCAAGTCATGATTTCATAGGCCTCTATCATATCCATCCTTAGTTGTCTCTTTTCTAAGCTGAAAAGACACAGAGTTATTAATCTCTCATCATATGGAAGTCCTTTAGCTTGCCCTTTACTGATCTTTCTCCATTGCCAATATATCTTTTTTGAGATGAGGCGACTACATCTCCATTCAGTATTCAAGATGTGGGCATACCAGGGGTTTTTATATAGGCAATAAGATATTTAGTATCTCTTTCTTAATTATTCCTAATATTCTGTTTGCTTTTTTGACTGCTCCTACATACTGTGTGGATAATTTCCAAGAACTATCCACAATGACTCTAACGTCTCTCGTGTGTGGTAACAGCTAATTAAGTCCTTATTATATATGAATAGTTGGCATTATGTTTTCCAATATGCATTACTTTGCATTTATCAAGATCAAAATTCATCTGCCATTTTATTGCCCAGTTACCTAGTTTTGTGAAATCCTTTTGAAGCTCTTCACAGTCTGCTTTGGACTTAAATATCTTGAGCAGTTTAGTATCATTTGCAAATTGTGCCACCTGGCTGTTTACCCCTTTTCTTCAGATCGTTTTTTAATATGTTGAAAAGGATATGTCCCTAGGGAACCCCACTAGCTACCTCTTCCCATTCTGAAAACTAACCATTTAGTCCTACCCTTTGTTTCCCATCTTTTAACCAGCTAGCAATCCATGAGAGGACATTCCTGCTTATCCCATGACAGCTTACTTTGCTTAAGAACCTATGTTGAGGGACCTTGTCAAAGGCTTTCTGGAAATCTAAGTATACTATATTCACTGGATTCCCCCTTGTCCACATGCTTGCTGACCCCCTTTATCAGCAGGTTGAAAAGCTATCTTTTTTTCCATCTATAAGTACCTATGCACAGCAATTAAGTCATCCCAATCTTCCCTTCAATAAACAGAATAGGTTCTTGCTTCTGCAACTCTCAAAAGCTTGTTTTCTATACTCTGAATCACTTGTGCAGCCCTCCTTTGAACTCTCAACACTATTTCTACATCCTTCTTGAAACATGGACTCCAGAACTGGACATAGTATCCTGGCAGTAGTCTTACTAATGTATTGTTCAGAGACAAGTTAACTTCCCTACTTCTATTGAATATTCCTTTCATCATCCGAGGACCACATTACCCATTTTTTCCAACAGCCCTGCATTGAAAGCGCATGTTCATGTATCTATAAATGCTTCTCTAAGTCTCTGCTTTCCAAGGCTGTCTCCCTTCCTAAAGGTACAGCTCACATTCTTTGTTCCCAGGTGTATTATGTGGCATTTAATTATATTAAAATGTATTTTTTTGGAGCGTGACCATTTAATCAAGTGATAGAGATCACTATGAGTAACCTGTCTTCATTAACTATCCCACCAATCCTTATCAGCAAATATTTTATATTATGTTTAGATCATTGATAAATATATGGAATAGTGTTGAACCATAAACTGATCCTTGATGGACACTGCTAGAAACAGCCCCACTTACTGATGTCTCACTAGTAGCAACTCTATTTTGAGATCTATAAGTGAGCTAGTATTTAATCCAGCTAATGTGTGCCCTATTTCCATGTAATGCGAGTTTTTTAGTCAAAATGTCATTTGGAACTTAGTCAAATGCCTTGGGGACATCCAAATAAACTATATCAACTATATATCCATAATCTTGACAAAACGTGTGCTTGACTGGCATTATATTTTTAGCCTATCATTCTTTGTAGATACAATTCCACTGTTTTGTCAGGGATGTATAGCTCCCTCAGGGGTCATTCCTTTTAAAATGATACTACTACTTCCCTACCTCTGAGGGGTGTTTAAGGCGGAGTTCATTAGTGTATGTGAAGTGTTCATATAGTATGGTGATGAATGCCTCAGTAAATCCTATTAAAAACACACATACACAAACTGGGGTATAGGAGCCACCCCATAAGAGATCCTCAGCAGGCAACAGGAACAGTCTATGAATGGATTTGCAAAATCTTGCTCATTTATCCCTTTTCCACACCAGAATTTGACTAGCTCCACTAAATCTGCCCTTTACAGCCACTAATATGGGGGAAGGACAGAATTTAGCTCTTGATTAAAGTTTTGGAAACAGACATGTATTTCTAAGAATTCTTAAAATGTTCTTTTATATCCCCCAGACATAAAAACCTCACGATTACCTTTAATGATATTACTCAGTTATTCAGAACTCAGAATTGATAATGCACTGAACATCATGAACAGACGTGAAGGTAGTAAATCACTACTGCATCTTTTCCATCTCTAATTTCTGTGTTGCAGAACCTATTTGTAATGATGCATGAAACATGCATCAATGTAGTTAGCTTGACCTATAATTTTGGATGTCCCAGACTTCTCACACCTGAAAATGGGTTAGACAGGACATTCTCAACAGCAGCTTCCAATGACTGTTCTTCTTCTAAAATGTGTACATAATTTACCTTTATCTTAATGAATCTCATGATTAGAATCTTCTGTATTACACTTCAGTTTTGTCTTTCAGTCAGAGATTTGTATTTTTAAATATAGAAAATAAAATATACAGTGAATTGTTCATGTTATCAGATTCAAGTTCATCCTAAATTGGACAACTACAGCATATTATATTTTACTGTAAATTAAAGCTTTTGGGGTCAGCTATTGTGTTAAAACAGTAGCTTGTTTTGCTTGCAGGTAATGCAATCTTTATATATTTCACATTACAGTTAAGTTCCCTTTTATTGAGTAAAAAATTAAAAGACAAAAATCAAAATGGAACTTACCCCCATTATCTGTTCTCTTTAAAGCACCATCCTTGTGAGGGCACAATTCACATCTCTAGGGAAAAGCAAAAACAAAAAGAATTATAATGATCAAAGGAACATGATAAGAGAAACCATATACATTAAACAAAAGTATTATGCTAATTGTCTTCTATAACTGACAGATAACAATTTATTAAAAGCAACTGGCTACACATTTCCATTAATCTAAACAATACTAAGGATGTATTCATATTATAGAGCTCTGAGGCACAGACAACTGGTGCCTGCGGAGGGAGGGTGGGAATAAAGGGAGGGCCACTTAGAGAAACGAGGGGCATGAGGAGGCACCCCATTTACCTATTAAGATTTTAGGAGGGATATAGGCAGTGGATCGCCTGAGTGCCTATGCTCTGAGGTAATGAACTGCTAATTTCTGACATGTTTAAATCCATGGCACTGTACTCTTTAAATAGGAAAAAAGTTACTTGCAATTCTACTTCTCTCCAGATCGCTTTTAGAATTCTCATTTCTGGATTTTCACTCCCTAGAAAGACAGCAGACTGCCAAAGATTTGGGAGGGAAAGGCTAATCCCCAAGGAATTAGGATGTAAACCAAGACTATGTGAGATATATTTCCTTCCACCTGGATCATGGGGTCCATTGAAACCATGGATACAACAAATACAGCTGCAGACATAATACTCAACATTCACAGCATGGTCCAAGAAGTCACCTGCTGGCACTTGCTTTTCCCTGCTGACACAACTGATATGCCAGTCTAGACTCAGCCTGATTTTGCGCAAAAGCAATCGCTTTTGCACAAAATCTTGCCGCCTGTCTACACTGGCCGCTTGTATTTGCGAAAGAACACTGACTTTGTAATGTACAAAATCAGTGGTTCTTAAGAATACTTCGACGCCTCCCATTAGGATAAGCCCTCTTGCGCAAGTATTCTTGCGCAAGAGGGCCAGTGTAGACAGCCATATTTATTTCTTGCGCAAGAAAGCCCGATGGCTAAAATGGCCATCGGAGCTTTCTTGCAAGAGAGCCTTCTACACTGGGCACGGATGCTTTGGCGCAAAAACAAACCTTTGCGCAAAGGCACATGCCAGTATAGACGTTTATGCAAGAATACTTTTAACGGAAAAACTTTTCCGTTAAAAGTATTTGCGCAAAATCTTGCCAATCTAGACGCAGCCATAATGTCTGGCATTCTGTTCCAAGACAGCAGGCTTTCAACTGGGCCTTTTATAACAGGGTTCCACTGCCAAAAAGTAGCGACACTAGAGGCACTAGAATTCATGACAAGCTATCCAAATGCCTCAGTGTTGACACTGTCAATTCTTTGACAGTCTTCAGAATCAGCTACAGCTACATCCAGTAAGCTTCTTAGTAGAAAACTGACCTGGTAACATCTTGGAGTAGTATGCACTACTTCTTAACCAGTTTAGAAACTGGAACAATAGGAAAAGCATGGCAGACATTTCACTTTACCAATTGCCCCAAAGCAGCATGCAAAAGCACAACAATTGAACAGGAGGTCCTGGTCCAGACATCTAGTGATTGCGGCAAGTGTACACCCATAAACTGATAGTAACTCATTCCTGACAACCAGTGTTCCCTGTAAGTTGTGCGCTTGTGCAGTTGCTCAGGAAAGAATCCCATGCCACCCAGCTGATTACTGAGCCAACAGCTGAGTTTGTGTTTCTACTGATAGTGCATAAAAACATTTATTCTGCACACTGATGAGAAAAGTCTGCACATGGATGGAAAAGATTAGAGAGAACATTGCTGACAACGTATCCACCTTTTTAAGAATCTGAAGAAAAGTCAGATCCTCACATGAAGAATTACTGCAATACCTGCTCCTTGAGTGGAGATATAATTGGCATCAGTAGAGAATGGCCAGTTCACCTGTGTCCCAGAGACAACAATATTCTTCCTGACCATCAGTTTCTTCTCACTCAGATGGCTGATCATTGTGAGGTGATGGAGAAGCCTCCAATGGAAGTGATGGAGGAGCATCCAGGCGGATGTCAAGCTCTTTTAATGAAGAGTCACAAACCCCATTCTTAATTACTTTTGTTTTTTTTTTCAATCTATAGCAAAACTCTTACTGGAAACAATGAGGCCTGCACAAATATCAAAGAATTTGGCATAAGAACTTAAGAACAGCCATACAGGGTGAGATGAAAGGTCCATTTAGCCCAGTATCCTGTCTTCTGACAGTGGCTAATGTTAGGGCCACAGTGGGAATGAACAGAACAGATAATCACCAAGTGATCCCTCCCCGACAGCCCATTTCGAGCTTCTGACAAACAGAAGCTAAGGACACCATTCCTACCCATCCTGGCTAATAACCATTGATGGACCTTTCCTTCATAAATCTATCTAGTTATTTTTTTAACCCTGTGAAAGTCCTCGTCTTCACAACATCCTCTGGCAAGGAGTTCTACAGGTTGACTGTGAGTTGTGAGAAGAAATACTTCCTTTTATTCGTTTTAAACCTGCTAACTATTAATTTCATTTGGTGCCCCCTTGGTTCTTCTGTTATGGGAAAAAGTAAATACTTTTTAAAAGGCCTTTAGGTAATAACTAAAACTTTTACATTACTTATTATTTCTTCAGTACACAGTTGTCATTCAGCACCACATTAGGGGTAGAATCACTGATATTTTTGCTCTTTGTTTTTCCTCCATCCCCATCCTCTTCTGTCCATATCTTCTCCTCCTTCTCTCAGTGTTTCGTTTCTGTTTCTGTTCTGTTACAGGTGATTTCAGCAACTGTGGAAGTTGGGATTGTGTGATTGAGAGTG
This sequence comes from Rafetus swinhoei, assembly GCA_019425775.1. Lineage (NCBI taxonomy): Eukaryota > Metazoa > Chordata > Testudines > Trionychidae > Rafetus > Rafetus swinhoei. Next base: position 223,384,177 of record CM033424.1, on the reverse strand, counting down.
TTTGATCTTTTGTTCCCTTGATTCCTTTTGATCAGCCTCACTCAGCTTTGGGATCAGCCTCACCCTGTGTGGCTAACCAAGGGGTAGGCAGGCTTTAAAAGCCAGAGGCAGAGCAACCAAGGGAGCGAAACACACAGGGGGCTGCAGAAGGAGTTTGAGAGGGAGATCTAATATGGTTAGGAAGAACCACAACACCTGTGCCAGCACTGTTTCTGTCTCCTCAACCTGCACCTGTAGCCAGACAGACCACCTCGCCATGGATGCCTCTACCCAGATCCTGGTGTGTTTTTGCAGGGGCTGTGGCTTGCAATTCCAACTTACTGAAATCCAGGCTGGGGAGACCATCTAATGTGAAATGTGCCTGCTGATGGAAGCTCTGAGGAGGCAGGTGGGAGAGCTACAGGAAGAGGTGGCTTAAGCTGAGGTACATCCAAATTCATAAGGAATTCCTGGAGAGTATTCATGTGGAGACTTCTGAGGAAGCTACCCCATTACAAAAGACTGCTGACAAAAGACTGGTAGAAGAGGAGATGGCTCAGTCTCAGGGGGGACACTGACAGCTAGTCATTTCTGGCAGCAGGCAGTGCTTCGCCCCTGCTCCCAACTCTCCCACGGTAGTTCTGAAGAACCATTATGCTATTCTGAATATGGGAGATCAGGAATCACACTCTAAAGCAGAAGAAGAGAAGAATTGTACCCCCAAGGCTGGGAGGTCTGCAGCTACCACTACGAGGAAGAAACTTAGAGTAGTGGTGGTTGGAGTCTCCCTTCTGAGGGGGACAAAGGCACCCATCTATCACCCTGACATGTCCTTTTGGGAAGGACGCTGCCTGCCAGGGGCCCGTATCAGAGATGTTACAGAGGCATTGTTGAGGATTATCCAGCCTTCTGACTACTATTCCATGCTACACATCCATGTGGGCACAAATGATACTGCAAAGTGTGGCCTTGAGTGGATCAAGAGCGACTACAGGCCTCTGGGAGTACAGGTGAAGGAATTTGGAGCACAGGTGGTATTCTCTTCAGCCCTTCCTGTCAAAGGTAGATGCCCAGGCAGAGACGGGTGCATCCTGGAGGTGAATGTCTGGCTACAAAGATGGCGTTGCCAGGAGGATTCTGGCTTCCTTGATCACAGGATACTGTTCCAAGAAGGAGGACTGCTAAGCAAGGATGGGGTTCAACTTTCAAGGAAGGGGAAGATAGTATTTGGATTCAGACTGGCTAACCTAGTGAGGAGGGCTTTAAACTAGGTTTGATGGGGGTAGGTGACCAAAGTCTACAAGTAAGTGAAAAACATGGAGACCTGGGAGATGGCTCAGAAATGGAAGGGAGCATGGGCTGTAATAGCAGAGATAAAGGAGGGACAAGGCAGAACTGCGGGGCAAAATCAAATCAGTATTTTAGATGCCTATATACAAATGCAAGAAGTATGGGGAATAAACAGGAAGAACTTGAAGTGCTAATAAATAAACATAGCTATGACATAGTTGGTATCCCAGAGACTTGATGGGATAATACACACGATTGAAATATTGGTGTAGAAGAGTACAGTTTGCTCAGGAAGTATAGGCAGGGAAAAAAAGGAGGAGGTGTTGCCTTATATATTAAAAATGTATGCACTTGGACTGAGGTTGAGATGGACATAGGAGACAGACTTCTTGAGAATCTCTGGGTTAGGTTAAAAGGAGTAAAAAATAAGGATGATGTCATGCTAGATGTCTACTACAGACCACCTACCCAGGCAGAAGAGGTGGATAAGGCTTTTTTTAACCAACTAACAAAATCATCCAAAGCGCAGGATTTGGTGGTGATGGGAGACTTCAACTATCCAGACATCTGTTGGGAAACTAACACAGCAGGACACAGATTATCCAATAAATTCTTGGACTGCATTGGAGACAGTTTTTTATTTCAGAAGGTTGAGAAAGCCTCTAAGGGGGAAGCTGTCCTTGATTTGATTATAACAAATAGAGAAGAACTGGTTCAGAATTTGAAAGCGGAAACCATCTTGGGTGAAAGTGGCCATGAAATCATAGAGTTCATGATTCTAAGGCAGCGGTTCTCAAACTTTTCGGGCTCTGGAGCCCTTTACATGCGTAAAAATGTATGCAGAGCCCCAGCGGTCCACTGATTGCATGTGTTGTACCTATCGATGTTTCCAGTTTGTCAACCTCATGGAGCCCCTGAAGATGTCTCGCGGAGCCCTAGGGTTCCGCGGAGCACAGTTTGAGAAACACTGTTCTAAGGAATGGTAGAAGGGAGAACAGAAAAACAGAGACAATGGATTTCAGGAATGCAGATTTTAGTATAGGTAAGGTCCCATGGGAAGCAAGACTAAGAGGGAAAAACAACTGAAGACAGTTGGCACTTTTTCCAACGGACATTATTAAGGGCCCAAAAGCAAACTATTCCACTATGTAGGAAAGCTAGAAAGTATGGCAGAAGACCACCTTGGATCAACCGGGAGATCTTATATGATTTAAAAATGAGGAGGAGTTGTATAAAAAGTGGAAACCAGGTCAAATAACAAAAGATGAACATAAGAAAACACCACAGGTATGCAGGTAAGATTAGAAAGGCAAAGGTACAAAATGAGCTAAATCAAGCTAGGGGCATAAAGGGCAACAAGAAGTTATATTAGGAGCAAGAGGAAGACCAAGGACAGGGTAGGCCCATTGCTCAGTGAAGAGGGAGAAACAATAACAGGAAACTTGGAAATGGCAGAGGTGCTTAATGACTTCGTTTCAGTTTTCGTCTAGAAGATGGATGGTGATGAGATGCTTAACACAGAGAATGCTAGTGGAAATGGGGTAGGTTTAGACGTTAAAATAAAAGAACAAGTTAAACATTATTTAGAAAAGTTAGATGTGTGCAAGTCACCAGGGCCTTATGAAATGCAGTCTAGAATACTTAAGGAGCTGATAAAAGAGATATCTGAGACTTTAGTTATGATCTTTCAAGAGTCATGGAAGTTGGGAGAGATTCCAGAAGACTGGATAAGGGCAAATATAGTGTCCATCTATAAAAAGGGAAATAAGAACAACCCAGGAAACTACAGGCCAGTCAGTTTAACTTCTGTGCCAGGAAAGATAATGGAGCAAGCAATTAAGGAATTTATCTGCAAATATCTGGAAGATAATAAGGTGATAGGTATCAGCCAGCATGGATTTGTAGTATTAAACCAATCAGATAGCTTTCCTAGACAGGATATCAAGCCTTGTGGATAAGGGAGAAGCAGTGGACATGGTATATATAGCCTTCTTATCAATAAAATAGGGAAATGCAACCTAGATGGGGCTACTATAAAGTGGGTGCATAACAGGCTGGACAACCACTCTCAGAGAGTAGTTATTAACAGCTCACAATCATTCTGAAAGGGCATAACAAATGGGGCTCTGCAGGGGTCTGTTCTGGGACCGGTTCTGTTAAATGTCTTCATCAATTATTAGATGACGGCATAGAGAGTACGATTATTAAATTTGCAAATGATACCAAGCTGCGAGGGGTTGCAAGTGCGTTGGAGAATAGGGTCAAAATTCAAAATGGACAAAACTGGAGAAATGGTCTGAGGTAAACAGGATGAAGTTTAATAAGAACAAATGCAAAGTACTCCACTTAGGAAGGAACAATCAGTTTCACACATACAGAATGGGAAATGATTGTCTAGGAAAGAGTGCTGCTGAAAAGGATTTAGGGGTCATAGTGGACGACAAGTTAAACATAAGTCAACAGTGTGACACTATTGCTAAAAAAGCAAACATGATTCTGGGATGCATTAACAGGAGTGTTGTGAGAAAGACACGAGAAGTCATTCTTCCGCTCTACTCTGCACTGATTAGGCCTCAATTGGAGTATCGTGTCCAGTTGTGGGCACCACATTTCAAGAAAGATGTGGAGAAATTGGAGAAGGTCCAGAGAAGAGCAACAAAAATTATTAATGGTCTAGAAAACATGACCTATGAGGGAAGAATGAAAGAATTAGGCTTGTTTAGTTTAGAAAAGAGAAGTCTGAGAAGGGACATGATAGCGTATTTCAAGGATCTACAAGGGTGTTACAAGGAGGTGGGAGAAAAAATTTTCTCCTTGGCCTCTGAGGATAGGACAAAAAGCAATGGGCTTAAATTGCAGCAAGGAAGGTTAAGGTTGGATATTCACCACCCTTAAAGGAAGCTTTTCCTAAACACTGGAATAAATTGCCTCGGGGAGTTAAATATCTCCAGTAATGGAGATTCAGAAGAGCAGGTTAGACAGGCACCTGTCAGGGATGATCTAGACAGTGCTTAGTCCTGCCATGAGGGCAGGGGACTGGACTCGAGGACCTCTTGAGGTCCCTTCTAGTTATATGATTCTATGATTTACTTCCTGCAGCACCTTTCAAATTCCACATGCCACAGGATTCACTCTCACTGTTTCCTCCTAGTATTTGCTAAAACAATTGGCAGTTAATAATGAATGCTTATTTTAAGGTGTCATCATGTGACTTTAGAATTGGTTAGTAACGAGATGGTTTCAACGCTCAGTCATTTTTTCAGGCTGCCTGCAGACTCAGACAGTCACCACTACATCAGCTAAACCCTTCAAAAATATGAACTGAGCATATTTGCAATCAAAACGGTAATTTTTTAAATTAAAACAAATTCTGAAGAATCCACGTAGGTCATGTAGATCACAAAAATACAATGTATATGTGGTACGTTTGACAGACACCTGCTCTCCAGGCATCAAATTACCTGAAATGAGGCCCTTTAAAGGGGGAGTACACCATAGTTAAAGTCAGCATACTAAAGGAGCTAATTCCACAGCATGTATGCATTCTTGGCACAATGAGGATTCTGACTGTGCAAACACCTCTGATAACAGTTTTGACAAACGCAAGGTATCACTGAAGGTAATTACTACAGCTTCAAACATTAACAACAGGCTTGGCCTGCCTAGGTCCTCAAATGTGCATTACTACTGAAGCCTCTCAGAGCAGTTTCCCAATCCTAAATATATATACACAAGAGAGATAAAAGAAGCTTCAAATGCTAACACACATAAAGTTATTAAAAGCTTCAGCGCTTTGTTTTATCCCAGTATTGCTTAATACTACTAGAACTGACTTCAAACATCAGTATCTGTACATGGGAAAAACACTGGCAGAAAATGACACAAGATGCTGATGTCCGCACTACATGCTTTGAGTGCACACCCAAATCCCTCGACATATAATACCAATTCAGGCTTTCTTATTTCAAAACACTGGTCTGATCTGAAGCTGAGATCATGGGAACGTCTGCAGTAAAGTTGCCTCAAGGAACACTTCCCTATGATACTTGCATAGTTGAGACAATATCTGTCCCAAGTATTCCTTTCACAGGACACATGGAAGAGAATGCACACATGCCTTTTTCATAACAGACATGCCCCTAGAGTTAAGGGAACATATTATGCTACCCTGAAAAGACACAAAAACACTAATATACTTACAAAGCAGGTAAATGACATTCACAGAATTCTGAAGTGTCAACTGAAAGAGCTAAAACCTTCAGTGTCTAAAACAGACCTACACCACAAAAATACAGGTTACTTATTTGTAACTGGTGGTCCCTCAGGAGGTGTGATTCAGATCTGTTTTACACACGTGGCTATGCTCCAGGCACCTGAGACTGGAAAATCTTGCAACTAGTGTCCATTGGTCCATGCCTGCCTCCTGGCTTTCCCCACATGCAGCACTGAGTATATAAAGGGAGTTGCAGGCTCACCATCTCTCCAGTTCTTCCTCTACCAGAAATCTAGTCATAATCCAAAGAAGGGGAAAGAAAGACAGGAAGTGGAATACAAATTGAAACCACACATCTCAAAGAACTCCCAATTACAGGCAAGTAACCTCCATTGCTTTTTCAAGTGCTGGTCCCTATGCATATTCCATTATGTAGGTGACTGGCTAGTAATAGCCAGATCAGAGAAAAGCAGTATGAGGATGCAGGCAGTATAGAAATCTAACACTGCAATCCCAAGAGCTGCAGCAGCAGAAGAGGCTTGGATTAAAAATAACACTTTGTGAACTTCTGAATGGAACTCTAGATTGCTCCCTTACAAGTGGCCAGCATAAGGCACTTCTCAAAGAGATGCTATTGAGTTCACCTGTGCGCTAGTGAAATGGACCCTCGCCCAATCTGGGGGAGGAAGAAGTGGCAACTGACAGCAAAGGAGGATATAGCCAGAAATCCAGTTTGAGCATCTGTGCAGATACTGCTAATCTCCATGCTCACTCTGCAATAGCAACTAAAAGTATAGGTGATTTTCTAAATGGTGATTTTCTATGCAGGTATAACACCTATTGTCATCTGGCATCAAGAGGATGAAGTCTCCTTTCTTTGCTAGAAAAACGAGGCTTTGGGAAGAATACCAGTAAATTAATCAATTGGTTTATGTGGAACTCAGAAATTATCTTTGGGATGAATTTGGGTGGCAGAAAGGGATACCTTCTTATGAAACAGAGTGCAGCAAGTTGGCCACGTAGGCCATCCAGTTCACCTATGCTTCTGGCCAATATGATGATGACCAAGAAGGTGACCTTCATAGACAGGCAGAACACTGAGCACATGGCCATCAGTTTGAAAGGTGCCCCAGTAAGTGCTGCAGTATAAGTACAATGGCTTCATTAGTAGTGGGAAGATACTACTCAGACCCTTTAGGAATCTGGCTGCTACCAGGGAGGCTTATGCATACCCTAAAACCTTGGGACAGGCACATCTTCCAAGCTGAGAGAGTGTTGAGTCAGAGAGGAATTCCTTCTCCTGAAAACAAGTTTAGAGGTGGATCACATTTTATATCTGTGGGAGCACACCTTACTCTCATAAGAAGCCTGAGACAATGGGCCATTAGGCCGGTTCAGATAAATCTATGCTTCTAAATATGTGCTCAGAATGCTTGAGAACTGAGGCCAATGTACAGGGGAGTCTCCCAGGTCTGGATCTGACTGGGATCTCATAGCCTTCTCCATGAGGTGCTTCCTCAGTTCAAGCTCTTACCCCTCTCAGATCCAGGGTGGGAAGAAACATCAGATGCGACACCTGACAGGGGTAGGCATCTCTTCAGGGCAACACTCGTGATCACTGCTGACCAAGCAGAAGCAAGGACAGGAAACAGTTTTTAAATCCGATAATTCTGGCAAAAGTCCTACTCCCAACGGGAAGGAAAAAGAGGATCTTCTCAGTATGGAGGAAATTAAGCTACCCTAAGTAATATACTATAAAAACAATCATACAAAATATACAATTATATTTACTGAGATTAAGATGATGTGAGGATAGCTCCAGAAACAAGCATTCTGACTCAGGTCACATGGCAGTAAAAAGGAAATGGAGAGGCAGTCAGTGTGCACCAGGGAAGTAAAATCCTGTTCAGTTGGTTAAATGTAATGTTAACTGATTAAAAGGGGGCAGGCTGGAGCGGCTCCCCCCACTGCAAACAGGGGCTCTGAGCACCCCTGCCTGTGGTGTGCCCAGACCAGATCCACCACAAATAGGGGCTGCTCCAGCTAGGCTGAAGCACCCCTGCCCTTGGCAGGTGGGGAGCTGCTCCAGCCTCCACTGGTTAACCATTCACACTTTTAGTGTGCACTTCCCCTTATAACAAGGGTGCTGAACCTGAGAAAATGCAGGGCACAGGTGCAGACCAGTAACACTACCGACAAGATTTTCCAGTATCAGGTCCATAGTGAGAATAAGTATCCATGTGTGAAATACCAACAGGGACAAGCATTCAAAAACCCACTAATGTTCCTCGGAGAAATCTGAAAAACAGAGATGGGTCAGAGGTGCCCAAATGGCCACACAATCATCAGAATAAACAGGACTAGATTGAGCGGAACAGAGGCGAAAATATTTTAAAAAAAAGTTTCCCAAAAAGGAACAGGTACAAGAGATGGCTCTTTGAGGGATGTTCTTTCATTGGCAGAGCGCTGGCTTGTTTCACCTATCAAAATGAAAGCTGAGAGAGAATATATTTATAATTTTCTATAAATATTTCCTGACATATTTCTATAAATGTCAGGGGTAAACAGCAGGGGAACAAAAAACTATTTAAAAGGTGTAGGGAGGAGGGGTTTAGATTGATTAGGAACTGAGGGCACTTTTGGGAGAGGAGGAGCCTATACAGGAAAATGGGCTCCACCTGAACCAGGGTGGAACCAAACTGCTGGCACTAAACATTAAAAAGGCCGTAAAGCAGTTTTTAAACTAAGAGATGGGGGAAAGCCGATTGGTGCGGAGAAGCACATAAATTGGATGGAGACTTCTCTTAGAGGAGAATCCATTGATAGAGATTCTCTAGGTTGTAGTCAGAAAGAGAGGAGGGGAGAGGACAAACCATGGGCCAGAGCAGACAAACAACCGCATTTAAAGGAATCCAATGCATCAGGGAAGGGCAGACAAATAAACAGTGGACATTTTTTTAAGTGCTTCTACACAAATGCTAGGAGTCTGACTAATAAGATGGGTGAACTAGAGTACCTTGTATTAAAGGAGGAGATTGACATAATAGGCATCACTGAAACCTGGTGGAATGAGGAAAATCTGTGGGACACAATCATACCGGGATATAAAATATATCGGAAGGATAGAGCAGGCCATGTGGGTGGCAGAGTGGCACTGTATGTGAAAGATAATGTAGAATCAAATGAAATAAAAATCTTAAATGAATCAACATGTTCAATAGAATCGCTATGGATAGTAATTCCATGCTCCTATGATAAGAATTTAGCAGTAGGGATATATTATCGACCACCTGACCAGGACAGTGATACTGACACTGAAATGCTAAGGGAGATTAGAGAGGCTACCAAAATAAAAAACTCTATAATAATGGGGGATTTTAATTATCCCCATATTGATTGGGTACATGTCACCTCAGGAAGAGAAGCAGAGGTAAAATTTCTCAATGGCTAAAATGACTGCTTCTTGGAGCAGCTGGTACAGGAACCCACAAGGGGAGAGGCAATTCTCGATTTAGTCCTGATTAGAGCGCAGGATCAGGTCCAGGAGATAACTATTACAGGACCGCTTGGGAATAGTGACCATAATATAATAACATTTAACATTCCTGTGGTGGGAAGAACACCTCAGCATTTAATTTCAAAAAGGGGAATTACACAAAAATGAGGTTAGTTAAACAGAAATTAAAAGGCACAGTGACTAGAGCCAAATCCCTGCAAGCTGCATGGAAACTTTTTAAAGACACCATAATAGAGGCCCAACTTAAATGTATACCCCAAATTAAAAAACATAGTAAGAGACCTAAAAAAGAGTCATCGTGGCTTAACCACCATGTAAAAGAAGCAGTGAGGGACAAAAAGGCATCTTTCAAGAAGTGGAAGTCCAATCCTAGTGAGATAAATAGAAAGGAACATAAACACTGTCAAATCAAGTGTAAAAATGTAATAAGAAAAGCAAAAAAAGATTTTGAGGAACAGCTAGCCAAAAACTCAAAAACCAATAGCAAAATGTTTTTTAAGTACATTAAAAGCAGGAAGCCTGCTAAAAAAACAGTGGGTCCCCTAGACGATCGAGATACAAAAGGAGCAATCAAGGACAATAAAGCCACTGCAGAGAAACTAAATGATTTCTTTGCTCCAGTCTTCACGGCTGAGGACATTGGGGAGATTCCCAAAACTGCACCGTCCTTTGTGGGTGATGAATCTGAGGAACTGTCCCGGATTGAAGTGTCATTAGAGGAGGTTTTGGAACAAATAGAAAAACTTAACATTAACAAATCACCAGGACCGGATGGCATTCATCCAAGGGTTCTAAAAGAACTCAAATCGGAAACTGCAGAACTATTATCTGTGATTTGTAACCTATCCTTTAAATCGGCTTCCGTACCTAGTGACTGGAATATAGTTAATGTGACACCAATATTTAAAAAGGGCTCTAGAGGCAATCCTGGCAATTACAGACCGGTAAGTCTAACTTCAGTACCGGGTAAATTAGTCGAAACAATAGTAAAGAATAAAATTGTCAGGCACGTAGAAGAACATAATTTGTTGGACAAAAGTCAACATGGTTTCTGTAAAGGGAAATCATGTCTTACTAATCTATTAGAGTTCTTTGAAGGGGTTAACAAACATGCGGACAAGGGGGATCCAGTAGATATAGTATACTTAGATTTTCAGAAAGCCTTTGACAAGGTCCCTCACCAAAGGCTCTTGTGTAAATTATATTGTCATGGGATAAGAGGGAAGGTCCTTTCATGGATTGAGAACTGGTTAAAAGACAGGAAACAAAGGGTAGGAATAAATGGTAAATTTTCAGAATGGACAGAGGTAACTAGTGGTGTCCCCCAAGGGTCAGTCCTGGGACCAATCCTGTTCAACTTATTCATAAATGATCTGGAGAAAGGGGTAAGCAGTGAGGTTGTAAAGTTTATGGATGATACTAAACTGTTTAAGATAGTCAAGACAGAAGCAGACTGTGAAGAACTTCAAAAGATCTCACCAAACTGAGTGATTGGGCAACAAAATGGCAAATAAAATTTAATGTGGATAAGTGTAAAGTAATGCACGTTGGAAAAAATAACCCCCAACTATACATACAGTATGATGGGGGCTAATTTGGCTATGACAAATCAGGAAAGATCTTGGAGTTATCGTGGATAGTTCTCTGAAAACGTCCACGCAGTGTGCAGCAGCGGTCAAAAAGGCAAATAGAACGTTAGGAATTATTAAGAAAGGGATAGAAAATAAGACAGAATATCTTACTGCCCCTGTATAAAACTATGGTACGCCTACATCTTGAATAATGTGTACAGATGTCGTCTCCTCACCTCAAAAAAGATATTTTGGCCTTGGAAAGGGTTCAGAAAAGGGCAACTAAAGTGATTAGGGATTTCGAAAGGGTCCCATATGAAGAGAGGCTAAAGCGACTGGGACTTTTCAGTTTAGAAAAGAGGCGACTGAGGGGGGATATGATAGAGATATATAAATTCATGAGTGGTGTGGAGAGGGTGAATAAAGAAAAGTTATTCATTAGTTCCCAGAACAGAAGAACTAGAGGACACCAAATGAAATTAATGGGTAGCAGGTTTAAAACTAATAAGCGAAAGTTCTTCTTCACACAGCGCATAGTCAACCTGTGGAACTCCTTGCCAGAGGAGGCTGTGAAGGCTAGAACTATAACAGAGTTTAAAGAGAAGCTAGATAGTTTCATGGAGGTTAGGTCCATAAAAGGCTATTAGCCAGGGGATAGAAATGGTGTCCCTGGCCTCTGTTCGTCAGAGGCTGGAGATGGATGGCACGAGACAAATCACTTGATTTACTGTCTTCAGTCCACTCTCTCTGGGGCACCTGGTGCTGGCCACTGTCGGCAGACAGGCTACTGGGCTAGATGGACCTTTGGTCTGACCCAGTACAGCCATTCTTATGAAGGCACAGAAAAAGACAGTTACTGAGGGAGGGGAAGGGTCAACAGTGGTATATAAGCACTGATGTAGCGGCGTCACTCGAAGGGTCTCTACAGTCGACCCTACAAGAGCTGCTACTAGGGAAAAACGTTTCTGATGCTCGTGCACACAATGCGCGTAGGAATGGACGTGAACAACAGATCTTGAAGAACAAATGGATATAACTTGCCATGAACGCATTTCAGGATGCAAGTCACAAAAATGTTTAACCATCAGAGGAGTGAATAGTGAGGGTCTGGAACAGCCTCCCAATAGGAGTTGTAGGGACAAACAACTTAGTTTTAAAATATCACTTATAAAATTATGAGCAGAACTGTAGAAAGGAGTTGCTTGCAGTGATGGGGCAGGGCATGGCAGGTCTGGTGGTCCTCCTCAGTTCATGTCTTATGTTCTTAAAAATCACATTTCAGGGCATCAGCAGCTCATCTGCAGGACTGAGGATGGGAATTTACCCAACAAACATTTTATTTGGAGGGGGGAAGGGGTCATATGTCTATTTTCACTGAACTATCAGAGATGGCCACAACTAGAGCTGAGACACTGGATGGGTAGACCAATTCTCTGAGGCCATACTGAGAATTTTCTCAGGCAATTAATGGTTGTTTTTTTGCTCACACCCTCATGGTCTAATTGTTCATTATACACAGAATCAGGAATTTACCTATGTTTATACAAAGAATTTTACCCCAGATCAGATTGACATGCAGTTTGAGGGTTTCTGCCTACCTCTGCAGCATGGGATGTGGCTCACTTGCTGAATTATCTGGGATGTGGGTACATTTTACTTAATTCCCTGCTAATTTAACAAATTGGTGTCTCACTCCTTCCTGTATTTTGCCTATAGCACATGACATTTAAGTCTCCTGAGGGCTTTAACACTTCTGTTTAATTCTGATTTCGGTTTTTTTGTGAAGGTAACTGGATGCTTAAGTGGCCTGTAATATAAAGGATGCCAGATGAAATATCTGGTGATCTTTTCTGGCCTTAAACTGTATGCCTACCAAAGAATTGTCCAGGAGGTTCCCACAGCAGCAGCTGGGATAGTTTCAGAGAATTAAGAGGAGCCTCATGCTCCTACATATTGTGATTGCCTTTATCTTAGGCTGCTGAATCCCAGGAGTTCAGAATCCAGCACAGATATGAGGCTACATCTTCAGTTTATATTAACTGGCGGAGCCCCACTGAAGTTCATGAATTTATTCCAATTTACAACAGCTACAAATCTGGCCAAATATCTTTAAAGTGGAAAATCTCTTCTGGAGAAAAAAAAAAATCTGACCTCTTCTTAATCCAGCACCAGTAGGCTGTCTCTCATCTATCACAGAACTTGAACAGTCCAGACTAAGTATTTGGGCACTGGGGCTTAGCTAGACTACTTCTGTGGCCCACCATTCGAATGCTTCCTAATTTTCAGAGCTACTTAAAAATTCCCAATAGCATTTATAAGCCACTTTGAATTTGACCTGGCCAGAAATTAGCTAAGCATACATAGTGAGTGCTCTCTTAAGAGAACAGAATTCAAATTAATTCTGCCAGGGTGAGTCAGTTTGAGGGTAGAGGGCAATCCCAGAAAGGAAAGCAGCTGACTGATTTTATATACTAGATCCTGACCCCTCTCTGAATCTGAGAATCACTGAAGTCACAGCAAGCAGTAAGAATAGAGAGTAAAACAGATAAAGATTAATGATACACACATAATCTATCATACTCTTTTCCTAGAACATCCTGTTGGTTCATTTAGGAATCACTATATTGATTCTTTAGAGACAGAAGAACAATCTGCAAAGTGACTTAGACATTTAGGAGCTTAAAATGTTACTTACTTTCAAAGTCACTTTAGATTTCTTAAGTTATTTTGGAACTTTTTCCCCTTTCTATGTGGTGCAAATGGATTTTAGCTTGAATATTTCCTTACTAGTAATAGGTGACCTCTACCTTAAGAAGCTGCTGTGGAATGGTTTCAGTGAGCCTGAATTCCTTCTGACAGAGGATTTCTGAATATGACATATGTTTCCCTTAGACATTGTTTCATACATCTGGCAACGTCATTTTACTAAGCCTCTGTGATGAGAAGAAATGAGAGATCTGTTGACTTCCTGAAGATGGCCATATGTTTCAGGTATATTGTCACCATTCAGACATCCAGATTGTGCCTTGAGTTCCAACAAAACGGACAGAAATCTTTGGGAAATGTTAAAAAAAAAAAAAAAGAAAAAAGAAAAAAGGAAAAAACAGTACTAACTTTAACCAATTATTCTTTAGTGCAAAGTACTATAATGCAACTGTGGAAAATGCACTATGACTGAAGACTGCTTAGGATTACTCCAGAGCCTGTTCTTATCTATGTGACAGCAACTAAAAGCAAGCCTTGATAGATAATGGATAGAGCCAAGGTTTCCCGAAGTGTCCTCCACAGACCTCTGAGGCTCTGCACGATGGGTTCAGGGGCTCTGCAAGAAAATATTAATGACAATTGTATGGAGTGATGCTTTTTGATAAAAAATTGAGAAGACTATTTTTATAAATAACCTATTCTATTTAGAATTATTGTGACAACATTCAATCAATAAACTTGATATTGCAACATGAAATGGAGGTAGGGAGTATATAAAGCTATGCGTAACTCAGTGAATACTGAGCCTACAGCTGACATAGATAAAGGTGCACTGTAATAGCAGATGGCAAGCTGCACAAGAGCTGAAGGCCTCATGACATATATTAGATCCAAGTGTATCTCGTGGACCACTCCTATCTTTCAGGTGAGCCACGGGCTTGGGGCTCACCCCCACACACACACTGCAGTGGGAAGCCTGCACTGGTGTGCCAGTACCATTCCCCCCCACCCAAGGTTGGAATGCCAGCTTCTCACTGAGCGGGGAAGGAGAGCTGCAAGCCTTGCAGGCCAGATCGGACTTGTGGGAGAGGTAAATGGATCCTCATGCTGCCACTCTCCATCCCTGCAACTGGGGGAATGGCAGTTCAGGAAATGGCAGTTCACCTGGTGGCTTTCCCCGCTGTCCCCAGTGGCCAGAATCACAGGGACCAGCAGGGGACGGTGCCTGGAAGTCGCGAGAGGCACACAGCCAGGTAAGCACTTCCCATCCCCCTCATGCCCAGACCCTGTACCCCAATCTCCCTCAGGCACTCCCTCCCCTGAAACCCCACACTCCCAGCCCACTCCTGCACCCAATTTTCCTGGCCAGACCCCCCTACCTCTAGCCCACTCTTGCACCTGATGACCTGACCTACTGCCAAGGGGGCTATTTTGGATACGACAAATCAGGAAAGAGATCTTGGAGTTATCGTGGATAGTTCTCTGAAAACATCCACACAGTGTGCAGCAGCGGTCAAAAAGGCAAATAGAATGTTAGGAATTATTAAGAAAGGGATAGAAAATAAGACACAGAATATCTTACTGCCCCTGTATAAAACTATGGTACACCCACATCTTGAATACTGTGTACAGATGTGGTCTCCTCACCTCAAAAAAGATATTTTGGCCTTGGAAAGGGTTCAGAAAAGGGCAACTAAAATGATTAAGGCTTTGGAAGGGGTCCCATATGAAGAGAGACTAAAGCGACTGGGACTTTTCAGTTTAGAAAAGAGGAGACTGAGGGGGGATATGATAGAGGTATATAAAATCATGAGTGGTGTGGAGAGGGTGAATAAAGAAAAGTTATTCATTAGTTCCCATAATATAAGGACTAGAGGACACCAAATGAAGTTAATGGGTAGCAGGTTTAAAACTAATAGCGAAAGTTCTTTTTCACACAGCGCATAGTCAACCTGTGGAACTCCTTGCCAGAGGAGGCTGTGAAGGCTAGAACTATAACAGAGTTTAAAGAGAAGCTAGATAAATTCATGGAGGTTAGGTCCATAAAAGGCTATTAGCCAGGGGGTAGGAATGGTGTCCCTGGCCTCTGTTTGTCAGAGGCTGGAGATGGATGGCACGAGACGAATCGCTTGATCACTGTCTTCGGTCAACCCCCTCCGGGGCACTTGGCGCTGGCCACTGTCAGCAGACAGGCTACTGGGCTAGATGGACCTTTGGTCTGACCCAGTATGGCCATTTTTATGTTCTTCTTATGTAAGAATCCCCATCCTGCTCCTGCAACTAACCTCCAAGCCAGACCCCACATTCCCACCCTTCTCCTGCACCCATTTTGTCATCATAGGCAGTTAGCTGGTAGTCCGCAGAAAGGTCTGCGTTTAGCGGAGTGGGATGCAGGATGAAAAGTTTGAGAACCACTGTATTGGATGCTTCAAAATGCCTGATTCAGCCATCTGGCCTAGCTCTTCATAAGTCAAAGATTTTAAAAGATATGTATTTATTGGGGTTTTTTAGCTGAAGCCCACCGCAATACAGAACTCTTTGTGCTGTGCATCGCCATGTACCTTTATTACCAAATGTATTCTCCATGGATAAGTGGCAAAAAAAGAAAATTTGGCTTCTAACAATTGGACTTTGGCTGTAACAAATGAGCAAAATGTTGGGACAGGGAAAAAAAGGACAATTACAGCCTTTTGTGACTGAAAAATTGGAAACGCAAGTATGATGAGAGTTATTTGTCTTTTGGATTCACTTGCATTGGAAATAAAGATGCTCCCGACATGCAGTGCATGGTGTGCAGCAAAGTACTTTCCAATAATTCTCTGATACCTGCTAAACAAATCATTCTGAACACAGAGACAAAGGCAAAGTTTTTTCAAGTGAAAGCTTGACAAACTTTCAAATAGTAAACTCTCACTGATGAAAATTGCTATATCAGACAAAAACACAACAGAAGCATCCTATAAAGTGAGCTACCATATTACACATGCTTGAGAAACACATACAATGGCGGAAAAACTCGTGCAAAAGATAGAGTCATATGTATCCTTGATGAACAATCTAGTAAAAAAGTGGAAGCAGTGCTGCTGTTAAACCATACTGTTGCATGTTGCATTCAAGACCTTGCTGCTGATATTGAGAAAGAGCTAGTAAGGGCTCTGCCAAGTTTTCAGGACCTCAAAGGGGCTCCACAGCCGAAAAAGTTTGGGAAACCCTGGATAGAGCAATATGAAACTCATAAATGTAAACTGAGCAGAAGCTAGAGCTTGCAATATTAGCCTAAACTGTCATGAAAGCCACACCAGTTCCATTGCCAGTTTTCAGTGATAAGGGAAGGTTATTCACCTGTGCAGTAACTTGAGGTCTTCAAGATGGTTGTTCCCCTGGGTGCTCCACCTTAGGTGCTTCAGTGCCGCTGAGCCCGCAATCGGAGATTTGTTACTGCAGTATCCCATGGTCGGCCGTGTGTGCAAGGAGTCGGTGTGTGTTCTGAGGAGGCTATTGCACATAGGCAGCCAACCCTGAAGGAGGAGGGTGGGTGGTGGAGCACCCACAGAGACAACCATCTCGAAGAACTACAGTTACTGCACAGGTGAGTAACACCTTCCCTTCTTCTTCCAAGAGTGTCCCCGGAGGTGCTCCACCTTAGGTGATTACGAAGCAGTATTTGTAGTAGGAGGTGGGAGCTTCGGCTGTTGAGCCCGTGAGGCCGAGAGTATGTGTGGCCAAATCTTGTTTTTGACTCAGCAAAATGTCTGGATCACATAGCGCTGCATGAAGTTATGTGTTGACACCCATGTGGCAGCCCTGCAGATGTGTTCTGTGGGGACACTCTGTAGGAATGCCATTGTGGCTGCCACTGCCCTTGTCGAGTGAGACCACACCATGGGTGGGGGCTCTCTCTGGGCTAGGGTATACGCTAGTTTAATGCAACTAGATAGTCCTTGTTTTGATATAGGCAATCCCAGTGACCTCTCCGTGGATGAAACAAACAGCTGAGGGGTTTTCATTGTAGGTAGAATGCAATTGCTCTGCACACATCCAGTGTATGGAGAGCTGCTTCTTTAATATCCTCGTGTGGTTTAGGGAAGAAAACAGGTAAGTATATGGGTTCACTGCAGTGGAACGAAGTACTTTTGATACGAATTTGGGATGAGTCCTATCACCTTGTCCTTATGAAATACTGTGTATGGGGGATCCGCCATTAGAGCAGCTATTTCACCAACTCATCTGGCCAAGGTGATAGCTACAAGGAAAGCCACTTTCATTGATAGGCGTAGTAGAGAACAGGTGGCGAGAGGCTCAAGGGGTTTAACCCATGCTGGGATCAGTTCCTTGTATGGGGGACACGTTGTGGAGGCCCCATATAAAACGTCTGACCAAAGGGTGCGTGAATATCGAGTGTACTTGTCCAGGGGCATGAAGAGCAGAGATAGAAGCAAGGTGTACCCTGATGGAACTCAGGGACAGACCTGCATCGTGTAGTTCTAGTAGGTATTGCAGAATCTTTGACACTCCTGTGTGGAGAGGTTCATAGGTGAGGGTTGTACACCAGGCCATGAATCTTTTCCATTTTTGGATGTATGTCTTTCCTGTTGTAGATCTTCTGGAATTTGTAAGGATGAGCTGCACTGATTCCGGGAAGGTCTTTCCGTGGCGTTTAACCAACTAGCATCCAAGCCTGGAGGTGTAACTTGTGGACGGCTGAGTCGGGAATCTGACCATTTTGCTGCATAAGCAGAGATGTGACTGGTGGGAATCGATGTGATGGCCGAATGCTCATCTGTAGCAGGTACGGGTATCACATTTGTCTGGGCCAGCTGGGTACTATTAGTATTACTCTGGCTCTGTCACATCTGATCTTGAGGATCACCCATTGTATAAAGGGAAATGGTGGAAATGCATATGCCAGGTGTACGTTCCATTCTATACTGAAGGCATCCCCCAGGGAGCGGGGGCCTATGCCCGCTCTAGAGCAATACTGGGGGCAGAAAGCATTCCTGTGTGTAGCAAATAGATCCACCATTAGAAACACCACTTCTTGAAGAGGTGAGTGAGCAATGATTGGTTTATTTCCCACTCGTGGTTTTGTGGGAATTGTCTGCTTAGATTGTCCGCTGGTGTATTGTCCTTGCCTGGTACGTAGGTTGCAACCAGGTGTATGTTTCATGGAATACACCATTCCCAGAGGCATATGGTAACCTGGCATAGATGGTGTCAATGTGGTCCTCCCTGTCTGCTGATGTAGTACATTGTGGAGATGTTGTCTGTCAGCATGTGTATGTGTTTTGTTTCGAATCAGGGGAAGAAAGTGCTTGCAAGCATTTCTTACGGTTCTTAGTTCTAGCAGGTTTATGTGGTACTTGGTCTCATTGTGGGTCCACTGATCCTGTACAAGCTCGTGATGTAAATGGGCCACCTGACCTAGAAGCGAGGCATCTGTTGTGATTGTTACTGATGGCGGATTCTGTTGGAAGGGGACTCCTACACATACACTGTCATGTACTGTCCATCATGTAAGGGAGGATTTTATCTCGTTGAGCATGGTGAGACATTTGTTCAAATGATGAATGTGAGGCCCGTAGATTGTGCATAGCCAAGTTTGCAATGCTCGCAAACGTGGTCACAGCTATGTGCCCTAGCATTTGTAAGCATAATATTGTTGTCTGGGAGAGAATCAATAAAAGACGTTAGTTGATCAAAAATGTGGTGTGTATATTTTGCTAATAATGCAACGTAGTTAGCTATTCTTATCTGAAGACTTGCTAATGAATAAGCCTTTTCCCCATTGCATCCAGCCTCTTCCAATCCCTATGGTTGGGAACTGTACGTGTATTTTGTTGTTTCCCTCTTTGATTCACTGCTTCTACAACGAGAGAGTTTGGTGTTGGGTGAGAGAACAGGAATTCTGCTCCCTTGGGAACTACATAGTATTTTCTGTCTGCTCATTTGGACGTTGGTACAATTGTGGCTGGAGTGTCATACATTCTTGGTGGGATCCATGAGCGCCTCATTCATAGGGATGGCCAATTTGGAGGGAGAGACGTATGTAGAATGTTTGTGAGCTTATGCTGCGTCTGCAGAGTATCTGAGATAGGTATCTACCACTCACTTGAAAATATCTTTGAACAACTTATCACCCCCCTGTAGTTGGATGATGGAGGCATGATAGTATCATCAGGCAATGTGGCTGAAGTATGTGTGGGTGGGTAGGAGGGTGAACTGTGATCTTCCCCGGCGATATCCACATCCTGCTCCTCTGCATCCGAGCTGTATTACTCTATGGACTGCATCGTTGGTGCATGGGACCACGGAGTCAGAAATGGGTGTTGTGGCTGTGTGAATTGTTGCTGTCTATAAACAGCCCAAGGGCCCCAGTATGGCCAGTTAGACATGATAGGTGGTGGAAACAACTGTGGAGATTGCCATTGCTGAGTTTGTTGTTGAGACTTATGACAGTAATGTCTCAGTACATGTGGCAGTTTGGACACCTCTTCATCACTAAACTTCGCTGCCGCTGAACTAGCTTAGAGGGTACACCGTGATGTGTTTGGGGTGCTGTCAGTACCAAACAGAAGAGTCCTCATTATCAATTGAATTGATAATTCTGCTAATATTGTGAACTGTGGTATCAGGGGAGGAGCGGATAGTAGCGGAGGGCGGGAAGGGTTTGCAGCAGCGTTCATTGAAATGCCGGCTGCTTTGTGTGCGAGGTCAGTGCCGAGTGCTTTTGCAGTGCTGGCGGTGCTGCCTCAGATAAAGCTCAGTACCATGTGTGAGCGCAATTTGTTTCGATCCACAGATAGTAGTGTGACTTTTGGGTTGGTGCCGACAAGGAGGCTTTGTACTTTGCCTCTGTCTGTGACTTATCTGTTGCACATTGTATGTGCTTGGGGTCTCAGCTCTTCTCCTTGCCAGTCCCCTTAGTGCCCTGCTTCTCTGCCCCTTTTGGTGGTGGGGGTTGGGGTGCAGCATTAGTATGGAGTGAGTTTCCACAGTGGAGAGTCAGTCCCTGAGGAGGAGTAAGACCTTTTATTAAGGTTACTCTTTTCCCGGTCATTTGGGCTCAACCCGATGGGAGCTGCTCTTTCCGACCCCGTCCCAGGTGATTGCTGTCTGGGAGGGGTGGATTGCTCAGGGTCAGTAAGTGACCGAGACTTTTTCTCCAATTGGAGCGTTTTTAATTGAAGCTCCCTCGCTCTGCTGAATCAGTGCATCAGTTTCTGGCAGTGCGGAAAGTTCTCTGTGGCGTGCTGCTCTCCGAGATAGCAGAGGCACTGCTTGTGCCCCTCCGAGATCGATAATGGATAGTCCACAGCCTGTACACCTCTTGAATCTGGGCGAACCCAGCATATCATGGAGAGCCAGTAATTAGCGTGAGTCTGGTATGCACTTCAAGTGAGAGTCGCTTCTCTCTCTCTTTTTTTTTTTTTCCCTTAAAAAACTATTACTAAAAACCTAATAAAAGTTCAATGATACCAGCTAGAAATGTTTTCTGAGAAACTATTTACAGCTAGGTAAGTACTGAGTGAGGTAAAGAGAGACTGCTGATCTGCAACTGAAGCTGGGGGCAGTTGAGAAGGAACTGAGGGGGCAGCTGCACGTGCGCAGTAGCCTCCTCAGAACTCACACCGGCTCCTCACGCGCACGGCCCGCCACTGCTGTCACAAATATCCGATCACGGGCTCAGTGGCGCTGAAGCACCTAAGGTAGAGCACCCATGGGTACACTCTTCAAAGAAGAACCTGCTCTTAAAAAACTGGACACAAGTGGAGAGTCCACTAAGTATTGAGACAAACATGCACTAATTATGCTATTTAGCAGTAAGATGTGCTGAAAGACAGTGCAGAGCTATCCTGAAGGAAGTGCAACAGTTGGGAATACAAAAATCCCCATTACCTTCAACCACAAAACACCACTTTGTTCCTCAGAGATGGAGAACCGTTTTCACTACTTTCAGTTTACGTGAATTAATGGAAAGCCTGTGTGAGGCCACAGGCAGTACCCTATGTATTCCACAATTCCAGAGCAGTGAAATTTACCCTTTTGCTGCTCAACTGTGCTCTAGAATTTGTCTGCATTTGTTTTTTGTTTTTGAGCTTTAATGTTGCTTGCTAGCCTGCATGGCTGCAAAAATACATCTTTAAAATTTAAGCTGATGCGGTGACACTTCACTGAATCTGCAGAGAGTTTAAAACATAAAACCTGAAGCCTAAGTTATCCCATTCATCTCAGTAAGTATAGTATGATTTTTACAGAGAGAGAATTTGGCATCCCTTCTCTTCCCCAAGATGTCAATGAATTTGGTTATTCTCCCCTGTACAGTTTGTCATTTTGTTTGGACACGTGCCAAGCGTCTTATTTTACTTCTCTTTGGCCTACCAAAATCGGCCTGCTACTGCCTCTTACTCTCCAACTTTCCTCACAAAAAGGAGTTAATTAAACTGTAGTGTGCAGAGCCAGAGCTGAGGACAGACTTGCAGCCAGAGACCTAGAGAAACAAAAGTATAGGCTAGTGACCTGAGCAGCCTGGAAAACATCACATCAGCTGAGGTTTGGAAGATAGGCTCCTTAAGCCAGCTACAAGTTTCACCTGTCCCTTGTGCTCATGTACAGTATAACCTCAGAGTTATGAACATCAGATTTACAAACTGATCAGTCAGCCACACTCCTCATCTAGAATTACAATCAGGCAGCAGCAAACCCCCATAAATCAAGCAAATACAGTACAGTACCTGTGTTCCCTGAAAGTTGAGCCCTTGGGTAGTGCCCACCAGAGATTTAGGTGCCATCCAATTGATTAGCAGAGTGCCCACGAACTGCTCACAGAGGACAGCATGGGTTTCTATCGGTAGTGCACATCTGCACATTCTTTAGTGAACACAGCATTTATTCCACCGAAGGATGGAAAAAACTTAAGAGGGAACCTTGTACAGTACTGTGTTAAATTACAAAAAAAAAGGGGAAAGCCTAAAAAAAAGATATGACAAGTGAAGAAAACTATTTCTCTAATTCTTTCATTTAAATTAAGATGGTTAAAAGAAGCATTTTTCTTCTGCATATTAAAGTTTCAAAGCTGCACTGCATCAACGTTCCAGTGTAAACTTTTGAAAGAACAACTATAACTTTTTCTTGAGTTACAAACATTTCAAAGTTATGAACAATCTCCATTTCTGAGATGTTTGAAATAACTAGGGGCACGTCTAGACTACATGGCTCTATCGACAGAGCCATGTAGATTTGTTTACTCGGCAAAGGGAAATGAAGCGGCGATTTAAATAATCGCCGCTTCATTTAAATTAAAATAGTTGCCGCGCTGTGCCGATCAGCTGTTTGGCGGCACAGCGCTGTAGTCTGGACACTCCCGCGGTCGACATCAAAGGCATTTGTCGACCTCCCCAGTAAACCTCATCCCACGAGGCATAACAGGGAGGTCAACAAATGCCTTTGATTATTTAAATCGCCGCTTCATTTCCCTTTACCTACAACCCTAATCTACATGGCTCTGTCGACGGAGTCATGTAGTCTAGACGTGCCCTAAGATTCTACTATATGTGGTTCTAAGACAAACTACCTGGAAAACATGTTGAAAACTCCCATTCTCAGATAAAATCTACTGAAATAAATTGATGAGTATGAGTCAGTATTTTTCAGCAATGAGTCACAGTTGTGCAAATTTGTAAATAAAATATTTCATAGTAATAAAATAAGAGTGTAATAGTGGAATATGACCCCATTGTGCCACATAGTATATGAGGCCCTATACATAATGAACATCCCATTCAAAGATGATTATTCATCTTAACTTAGGGTATGTCTATGTTACTGCCACTACAGTGGAACAGTTACAATGTTGAAATTGTGTCACAGTAGTGCAGATGCCTCCTTCACTGACAGAAGTGTTTCTTTTCCCATCAACAGAGTTAATCCACCTGGTTGACCAATGGTGCCTTCGACAACCTAGCTACAGCACTCAAGACATGACATTTTTTACAGCCTTAAACAACATAGTTAAGTCAGTCTAATTTTTAAATTTAGACCAGTCCTCAGTTGTCAGGTTCAACAGACATGTTGTTAAACACAGATGAGCTAATCAGCAAGAAGTAAATGGCCCTGGCAAAGATGGTCAGGCCTGTTAGGGATAATTAGTGGAGCACTCAGGTTTCTACCAGGTCTGACTATCAGTGTGGCTTTGGGTTAGTCTGCAATTAGTAAAGAGTAACTGATTACTAGATATTTGACCTTAGTCTTTGAAGCAGCAGAAAGGGAGAAAAATGCATAGAGAAATTGATTTGGTTAGGGATAAGCTAGAGCAGTGGTTCCCAAACTTTTTTAAACCACAGACCAGCAAACCCATTCACAAACTTTCGGCGGATCAGTAACATTTTATTTGACTATTCATTATGCAAAATAGTAGCCCAATGTCTGTGACTCTGTAACGCTGAAACGCTGGCTGTTCCCTCTGGGCGGTGCTGTTGCCTCCCGCCGTGGGGCTCGGCTGACTTCTGTGCCGCTCAGCCGGGCTGCCGCGCAGGAGCAAGCAGCGCAAGCGGCTGTTGGGGGTCTGCGCTCCCCATGCAGCATCCTTGTGGCCGCTTGCGCCACTTGCTCCCGCTGCGGCAGCCCGGCTGAGCGGCGCAGAAGTCAGCTGAGCGCCATGGCAGGAGGCAACAGCGCCACCCAGAGGGAACAGCCAAGGGGCGGGGCCTGGACGAGTGTGCGTCCCTGACGTCAAGAAAGGGTGCCGGATTCAAAAGGAGGAAAGCGGAGCAGACACAGAGGATGCGAAGGAGACAGAGAGGAGAACGGAGGAGGCGGAGGACAGCGAGAGAGAGAGACACGGCACGAGGAGGAGAAGAGAAACACAGAGCGAGAGGCAGGAGGGGGAGAAGAGAAAGAGAGAGAGAGATGGAGAGAGAGGCAGGAGGCGGACGAGAGCTGAGAGAGAGAGAGGGAGAGGCAGTAGGAGGAGGAGAGAGAGAGAGAGAGAGGCCGTTTGAGGCGCTTGCTCCCGCGCAGCAGCCCGGCTGAGCGGCGCAGAAGTCAGCCGAGCGCCACGGCGGGAGGCAAAGGGGGGAGGGGCAGTGACGTACACGCCCATGAGGCAGGGCCTGGACGAGCGTGCATCCCCGACGGAGACAGAGGAGAGCAGAGAGAAAGTGAGAGGCAGGAGGGGGAGGAGAGAGAGAGAGAGACGGAGAGAGAGGCAGAAGGCAGAGGAGAGCTGAGAGAGGGGGGGGGAGGCAGTAGGAGGAGGAGAGAGAGAGAGAAAAAGAGACTCGGAGCGAGAGACCGGAGGCTCAGGAGAGAAGACCGACGTGGAGGAGTGACCTGAAAATCCAGTCTTATGATGGGCTAATTGGCTAGTTATGCAAATAATAAATATTCAAACACACAAATAAAATGTTACCGGTCCGCCAAAAGTTTGTGAATGGATTTGCTGGTCTATGGTATAAAAAGCCCCGGCCCTCAGAATCCCCCTAGTGCCAGCTCTAACCCCCAGAGCCCCACACCCCTCCACGACCACCCCAGCAGCAGCTACTGATCCCAGAATTGCCTGCACCCAATCACCCCCTGTGCCAGCCTCTCGCCCTGAGAGGCTCCCACCACCAGACCTCCTCCAAGTGCCAGCTTCCTGTTTGCAGAACCCCGCTGCACGCAATTCCCCCAAAACCTCCTTCAGTGCAAACCCCCTGTCCCTAATATTAGCCCAGTCCCTAGTATCCCCCCAGTGCCAGCCCTGCCCTCATAACCCCCAGGAATCTTGGGTCAACTTCTCTTTAAGTAGAATCATTGGTTCATTTTTGGTGAATTCTAATAGATCAATATGACGATGATAAAGGGCAAAATAAATGCATCACATCAGACAGCTTCCTTGCTTAGTGACCATTCTAATTCTCAGCTTGCCAGAGTAATTTATTCATTTTGAAGTGGGAAAGTGAGGGATGAGGTCAAGGCTCATGAAAGGACAATAACACTATTCTGATTTCAAGAAAGAAATATTTTAGGTTTTATCAAATATACCACAAGCACATGGAACAAAGCCAAACCTGAACATCACTCCTAAGAGATCTCACTGAACCAAGATGCAGAGGAAAGGCCCATGCAATACACAGAGGGAGATCTATGTAGATGGGTGATGAAAGAGAAGAAAGAACAAAACAACCTGAGGAGAGAGAAAAATATCAACAGTGGCAAACCATGTGAAGTCTTTATTAACAAATAGCATGCTGCCCCTTCAGCATCCTGTGAACTTAGAAAGCATGTGATAAAGCTCCACTTGTTCTGACCCTCTGAGCGTACATTAGTTATCTTCTACTAACAATGCACAGATCTACAAATCTTTACTGTACAGGTTATACCTCTCTAAACCAGAAAGCCCATAGGCAAGGCGGCCAGTGGTGGCCAGGGGGCCTAGGCAATGTGGGGAGTACAATGCCAGAGGGCTCAGATGATGCAGGAAATCCTGCAATGCAGCCAGGAGCCCTACAGCAGGGGTCTGCCAGCGCAGGGAGCTCCAGTGGCACAGCCAGGAGTCCCGCAAGAGGGGCTCAGGCGGTGCAGTGAGTCCTGGGGCACAGGGGGCACAGGCAGCATGGGACGCTTGGGCAATGCAGCAAAGAGCCCTGCGGCAGGGGCTCAGGTGGCATGGGGCGCTCCGGTTGCACAGCCAGGAGTGCAGCACTAGCTGAGGCATCATAGGGAGTTCCGCAGCACAGCTAGGACCCCTGTGGCAGGGGGCTCAAGCAGCACATCTGGGAGTCCCAGGGCTCAGCAGTCCAGCCAGGGCCAGCTGCACAGCTGGCTGAAGGCAGTGGGGGCCAGCTAGAGCCAGAAGCAGAGTCAGTGGGTGCCTGGGAGACCGGTAACAGGGGACCTCCCTGGTCAGGCAAATTCCCTTATTCAGGACCGGACAGGTCCCACGGGTGCTGTGTAACAATATGGTTTTTCTATAGCCACATTGGTAGGCCTAAAGCCTTCCTCTGCAGCCAGATTGACGAGCAGCAGCCATTAGCTGTAAAGTTTCAAGTCACATACTCGCATTTTATCTAAGATGCATTAAAATAGTGTGACACCAGGCTATTAGAAGGAGGTTCTGTCCTAAGGGCATCCACAGTCACCAGATAAAGAAATAGATTGCAAGACGGGTAAAGAAAACTAAGTTAACAACATTTCGTTTGGCAAGAAACTGTTTATCAATAGTTGAGGTTGTAGAATACTCATTCTATGATTATGGTTCTAACTTTCCTATTATTTATCTGTATGATCTCTGGTTTTTAATTGTTTCTGTCTAGTGTATAATTAATTTTGCTATGTCTAAATCAACTAAGGTGGTAAGGTATGATTGGCTAGGTAATTCTATTAGAGTATGTTATGATTGGTTAGTAAAATTATACTAAAATAACTGATTACATTAAACAGCACTTAGGTTTCATTATATAAACTGGAATCCAAATGGAAGAATCCAAACCAACTCCAGGACACAGCTCCAAGATCAGAGTTGCCAGACCTCAACCCTGTGCCAATGACACCGGGCTGAAACCGGAATCCCTCAGACGGACCCAATCCTCACTGGCCATCAAGACAAGTTCCATCTATCTTATTGGGAGTGGTGAGCACTGTATGCCCCACAAACCCACGAAGTGTAAGGTTACACCTAAGCCTTCAGAAGGGTATGGGTGGGTGACTATATTGGAAAGATTATGCCTGAGCCCTAGAAACAGCTAAGGGTGGATGTCTATATTGAGAGGATTACACCTGAGCCCTAGGAATGGGTAAGGGTGGGTGCCCCTAGAGAGTATGATTATTTTGTGTGGGTAACAGCCGGGCCATGGAGATCCAACCTGTATAACTAAATCGCATGACCAGCCCTAAGGAATCCAATGGAAATACTTAGCCGAACAAGGATGTTCATCAAAGTAAAGGTTTTCACGATTAAGGCTCAAGTTTCTCATGAAGCAGTAAACAATGTCATTGCATATGAAGGATTAACTTGCAAAATTTCCACAGAAAACACTTGGATTTTTTTTAATGGAAACTCCTAAATAGAGATGTTAAATTTTGATTAATTAGCTAATCGAGTAGTTGATGGACTTGATTAGTCAATAAAGAGGGTGCTCACTATCCCACTGTCCCTCTCCCTTTGAAATGTACAGGAGTCATCATGGCTCTTGTATATTTCAAATGGAGACACACCGGAGTTCCCTCTGCCTCTCTCCCTCTGAAATAATAGGAGTCACCCCGGCTCTTGTATATTTCAAAGGGAGAGAGGCAGGGGGTTCCCTCTGCCCCTCTCTTTTGAAATGTACAAGAGCCCTGGCAGCTTCTGTACATTCCAAAGGGAGAGGAGCAGCAGTGGGACCAGCAAGAGCAAGATTGTTTCAATCCCTGCTGGTGCCATTTCCCCGCTGCCCTCCCGCCCCCACAGAGACAGTGCGGGAAGGGGCAGAAATCAGCTTTTAAGCCAGCTCCCCCCAGCACCAGCTCATGCTCCCCCCCTTGCTGCTTCTCTCTGATGGGGGGGGAAAGGAGGGGAGCAACTAGTAGAGTTCTTACTCAGCTATCCAATAAGCATTTGCTTATCAGATAGTCGACTAGTCACTTACATCCCTACTCTTAAATTGGTTTCCCTAGCAGAAACTGACTTATTTAGAGATAGTTAAAATAAAGAAAAAAGTTTCACAAAAAATGTTAAAGTTGTTTCTCTTTTGTAAGGTTAAGGCTGCCATCCATTTTTCCCTCTAAGTTTTTGCTGTTCCTGCTGCTTTTAGTGGAATCAGTTATTTGTGAAATCATTGAAATTTCTCATTTACTAAAACCCAGGTTTTTAAGAGAAGAAGATTCCATGGAGATTTGGCAATTTTGAGGTCCATTTTAATTAAAAAAAATCATTTTTAAAAGTCTTTTCCCGAGAAAAACTTGAAATTTTATCCAGCTCCACTAGTTTCATGTGATTGCTATCAACCTTTACCAAAAAGAGATTATGTAGACAAAAATGGTAAATGCTTTATGGAAAGTAAATAATTAAGGAAATATTGTAATGTGGTATTTTTTTACATAAGTACAGTAGAAGACAGAGTTAGTCATTAATGCCACTAATCCAAAAACCCATGCAAAAATTTCCATAATTAACATGAATTGAGGGGATGAATGGAGAAGAAATACATGCTGCACTTCTAGGGAATTCATCTCTGAACCCTTTACTGAGATTAGAATTGTGATCTTCCTCCCTTTACTACCCCCCACCCAAAAGAATCTGAAGTATAATTTATTTTCACATTTTTCATTTCTTTGAAGTCTTTTTAATAGAAATAAGCAGTATATGCAAATTGTTTGGCTTACATGTATACTTTCCATCCCAAATTATGTTATACCCTGTTTGATGGGGTACACATATTCTACACTAAGGAAGAAAAAGTAAATCCCACATTATGGATGGCTGAAGTTCCGCCCATCATACTGTGCTGGGCATGCTCCAACTGCTGCTTCAATATAAGAGAGCAGCCCAGCTTATTCCGGGCTGACCAACAGGGAGAAAGAACAGTCAGCAGAAGCTCCAGCCCAAGACTGCAGGAAGCAGAGACGCTGAAGCCTAGACAGGAAACCAGTTGCCTACAGACAACTGACAGAAACCAGAGTCCCAACAAGCTACTGGTGCCAGAAAGTTTGGAGAACTGAAAACAAATGAATCCCAGCTTCAGGACTCACAGTAGGAAGCAGCCAGGGAGGAGGGGTGAGTGGTATCTTCTATTCAAGGAAAGCCCATGTGTTGCAGTAGGATCCTGATGACTGGGTGGTGACCATACTAGTCACTGCCAACAAACACTGGGCAGGGACCTGGTAGAGAGGGAGGGCCTGGTCCGTGATCCCAGCTGCTACCCACACCAAGGTGGTGGCCCACTTCACTGACTTTGGCCATTAGGCTGCGCAGATCTAAACTCAAGGGCAGCTGCACTGATTCCAGATATTAGGAAGCTCAGCACTTTGCCGGAGGGCAAACATCTTGGCGCTGACCACTGAGTCACACTGATTTCAGCCTAAGGATCATGTGATAGCAGTCACAGTGATCACACAACCCCACCTCCTCCTGAAATAGGACAGGGTGTGCACACTCTGTGAGACAGAGCAAAACCACATTTATATGTTCTAGAAACAGTCCCTACATTCTAAGCACTTTTTTCCTGTAGGAAACTGATTCATATTGCCAAATACTGGCACGCAGACAAGATCTTTTAAAAACACATTTGCTTTTGGTTAAAAAAAATCAGACTCACAATTCTTAACTACTTTACTAGTTTTAACCTTAATAAACACGATACAAATGTTATATCAGAACACTGTAATTCTGAGAAATGGACATGCAGCACCATTCTGGCCTCTCCTTACCATACACTGGGGAGGAACTACAATATAAAAAACACAACATTCTTCTGTAATTCCTAATATTTAGGCAAAAATACTCATGTTGGTTTTACTATTTTTAAAAAAAGGAACTACTTTTTTAAACTTTACAAACAAGGAAAGAAAGCAGAAATTATGTTTTCACAGGATCAATCATTTCATTGCTTTTCTTCTCAATTTGCTTCTAAACATCTCTGCTCTAATGCACACTATGGAATTTCAAGGGCATTTCCAGATGTATTAGAATGCCAACTCAACATATTCTCAAAGCACAATGGTTGGATTACAGAAAAAAGACAAAAACAGGTGATATAAGTATCACTCCAATTTTTTGAAGAACTCTACATCACACTCTTAACATATTACAGTAAATTGGGAGGACTTCTTATATTTATAGGGATAGGTTTTGTTTCTGAGTTACTGAAATACAGTTTCATCTCCCAAATCTGTGACTCCCTAGGCCGGCAACATCCACGGTCCAGCAGGGCCATGGATGTTGCTGGACCAAAGAGCCCTGGACGCAGGAGCGGGAGCCAGCCAGGAGAACACGGAGGCTGGGAAGCCCCAGCTGAACCAGGAAGTGGCTAGGGAGCCCCGACCTGAGAACCCCCAGTGTCAGCGGGGCCTGGCAGCAGACGGGGAGTCCCAGCCCCAGTTGGGGAATCCCCAGTGGCAGTGGTGCCAGGCGGCAGCTGGGGGAGCCTCCAGTGGCAGCAAGGCTGGCAGGGAACAGGGGACCCTGGTGGCAGCGAGTGGGCAGCACGGCGGGGAGCCCCAACCGAACCAGCGATAGTAGGGCCAGCAGCAAGGCAAGAAGCCTCAGGGAGAGGAGCCAGCCAGCAGGGAAGCAATAACCTCTCCTAGTCTAGCAAACTCCCAGGTTCAGGACTGCTGGTTCGGGACCACTCAGGTCCCAAGGGTTCCAGACCAGGGAGGTCCAACCTCTACCATCTAATTAATGACAGCATTTATTCTTTGCCCTCTCCTGAACCTCTTTTCTCTAAGCTTATATTTTCTCTCACATCTTCATTCAATTTTTTAAACTTCTCACTCATCTCAGCTTCATCCCTAGTACACCCCACCATATTACTGCAGATGGATTGTAATCCCAGTTTAGCAAGTCTTTAGTAAAAATGAACAAAAGATTAGGAGTACTGCCCTATCTACATGGATGCCCTTTGAAACAGCCAAATATGGAGAGACTGCTTTTTTGCAAATAAACAAAAAATACCACAATTAAAAAGACAAAACTAAAAACTCACCCAGCTTTGTTGGTGCCTGCCTTTTGGGACTGAGCCTGGCTCCTGACTCCGGAATTTGCAGCCTGCTGCATGGTGCCACAGTCCACTCAGAGATGGGCTGGCTTGCCCTCTCTCATGGTGCAGGGAAAGGAGAGAAGGGAGGGAGTGCAGTGGCATCCAGGAAAAATTTTAATAAGTATTGTTGCTGCCCACAGTGCCACTCATGCAAATTTGGCCCAATCTCCCTCCAATATGACAGAGGGATGTTTGGACCAAATTTGAGCAGTGGTGCGATCCCAACTTCCAGGACCCAGCCTCCCTTCCCCCATCACGATAGAACCCAACCTCTAGAGCAAGGGTGGGCAATCATTTTTGATGGGGGGCCACTCCAAGAATTTGGAAAGTGGTCAAAGGCCGCACTCTTCCATGATATTAATGGAGGAGGTGCAGAGACTGGGATGGAGGTTGGGTGTAGAAGGGAGCTTGGGGTAAGGGAGGGAGTTTGGATGAAGGAGGCAGTTGTGACCTAGGACACTGGACTGTGGTGAAGGGGGTTGGATTGTGACCTAGGGCAGGGAACTGGGGTACAGGAAGGGATGCAGGGATTTGGATTGTGAGCTAGTGCAGGAGGGGACTATGATCTGGGGCAGGTGATTGGGGTGCCGGATCTGGAAGGGGATATAGGTACAGGAGGGGGGAAGAAGATTTGGATATGTTGAGCAGGGGGCAGGAGTGGGGGGCAGAAGTGTTGGGGAAGGGAGGGACTGCAGTGCCAGAGGTAGGCTCTGCCAGGAGACTTACCAGCCAGCAGCGATTCCTGAATCAGCCTCCCTGCTTTCCCTGCCCCAGCACAGGCTGCAGCCATGTGCTCTGGAGCCCCTTGTGCTTCATGGCTGTCTGTTATTGAAACAGGCAGCTCCCATTGGCCAGTTTCTGAGCAGAAACCAGCCAGTGGGATTGTGCTGGGGGCGGGAGCAGCTCCTAATGCTTCCCCTTCTCTTCCGGACTCTCAGTCTTTAAAGAAAAACTGCCCCAACAGCTGCGTTTCTGAGCGGCATGCGAGTGGGGCGAGACAAGCAGGGAGCCTGACAACTCGCTGAGTGCTCGGGGACCAATTCCCCACCTTGGGCTACTTCCTACCAGTTCCTGACAGATCTCTTCTCCATAGTCTCACTCTGTCTCTGCAGCTTCTCGTGTAGCACCTCTCAGCCCGGCTGCCACTGCTTGCACTTCCTCCCCTGGAGCTCTCTCAGCTCCTCCTTCCCCTTCAGCAGTCAGACCTGAGTTTTCCACTTCTTCAGGAGATTCACGTGGTAGGTCTGGATCCCTCTCTTCCTTCCTGTCAGCCGCACCTTGTAGTCCACTGGCCCTACATGTCGTACCACCTCAAAACGACTCTGCCACTCTGCCAGTAGTTTGGACTCCTTTGAAAGCAGCATAAGGAGGACATAATATCCCAGCTTGAAGGTGCGAAGCCTTGTCCCATGATTATAATGCCAGGCTTGGGTCTGTTATGCCTGTAAAAGCTTTGTTCGGACGAATTCTCCCAGCTTCTGGAGCCACTCAGGGAGTTGTAGAATATAGGGGACTGATCCCATGACTCATGACTCCTGGGCTTCCCAGGTTTCCTTCAACAAATCGAGTATCCCCCATGGTTGCCTCCCATAAAGGAGCTCAAATGGTGAGAAGCCTGTGGAAGCCTGGGGAACTTTGCGTAATGTGAACAATGGGGCTGGGAGCAGCTTGTCCCAGTTTCAGGGGTCCTCACCCACAAACCTCCGCAGCATTCTTTTTAAAGTTTGATTAAAATATCCTACTAACCCACTGATCTGGGGGTAGTAAAATGTGGTCCTTAGAGCCCTAATATTTAGTAACTGGCACAACTGAGCCATCGGTTTCAACGACACATTAATCCCTTGATCCGTTATGATCTCCCTGGGTATCCCCACTGATACGATTCATACAGATTTTACTGATTTATGTATTGATTATAATGAATTAATGGGGTAAGAATAAGTGTGGATGTGGTATGATTGTTGAGTGGAAAAAAGAGTCTGAAGATAAAGAGACAAAACATCAGGAGACTCAACTGAACCCCGTCTGTATTTTGTTGGGACCAGCAGCAGCCACAACTCCTTGTGCGTCTGGGGATCCTTGGCCATGCAGTAGAGGCGATTATCACACACCTCAAACCAGGGTCTCCACGGTGTCCACTATTCTGCATCCCCCTCTGTCTCTGGCCCCACTACTTGTTCCTAGGCACAGCTCAGGGTCCGATCTTCTTGCTGATCTTGAATGAAGTCACCGCTAGTATCAAGACAACTGACCTCAGTCTCCCTCATTGGCTCAGTCTCTGGAGCCTGCTGGGAGGAAGTTCCAGGTTCTGACAGGGAGCCTCCCTCCAGGGTACCATTGCTCTCCTGGGTCATCAACCCCCACCTTCTTGGGCATGCCCTAACCTCCTCTGGCTCTTGCCGACTTCAGTCCCTGACTATCCGTCGGAACCCCTGCTGATCCCAGCCCAAAATCACCAGATCTGGGAGCTAACCCAACTTGACAGACTCCTTCCTCACATGTATCTGACAGCCGCACCCAGGTGGTCAGATACAATTGCACATCCCCATCTACACAATTAATTAGGATAGGTGCTCCAGCAGACTCAGGGGACTCCACCAGGTCAGCCTACACCAATGTCTGGCTGCACCCAGAGTCGACCAGGGCAGTTACCAGGATCCCCTCTACCCTCAGGCTCACTAACAACTTAGCAGGGCCTCTCCCCCTGGCCCTATGGCCTGCCATTAGTACCTGTCCATAACTTCAACCCATGTAGGGGCAATCTCACTGAAAGTGCCCCTCCTGTCCACAAGTATAACATTCACCCTGACTGGCCCCTTTCAGCTTTCCTGACTTCTCTTCCTCTGCCTCATTTGTCCGAGTGTTCTTCCCCCTATCCAGTGGAAGTCCTGCTGGTTGCCTCCTCGCTGGCCCCACATCAGGCCACTGCATCTGGGCATGGTACTTTGAGCCTCTGGGTTCTCGCTGGTGGGCGGTTCCCCCGGACTTGAGCGCAGGGGCCTGATGCTCATCTGCTCCTTTGCCCCTCACATCTGGGCCCTCTGCTGCTAAGCAGTCTTTCATCAGTGCTACAGCCTCATTAAGGGAGTTCAGGCAGTGCCGCCTCACCCACCTCGGCCCCCTGGCGGGCAGGATTTTTAAAAATTGCTCCAGGACCACTGCCTCGGCTACCTGTACCCATCCATCTCTCAGATTCCATCCACCGCCAGCAATAATCTCAGAATTTTTGTGTCATAGTCCGCAGCTTGGCCCCCAAGGGGTATCGTTCTTAGCAGAATCACTGCCGGTAAGTTTCTCAGTTAATGTCCATCTGGCCTAAAACTGCCCCCTTAACCTTGTGATACTCCAAAGCATCTCAGGGGTCTAAATAATGGTAGGCCACCTAAACAGGCCCCATCAAATATGCAGCTAATATAGAAGCCCAATATTCCTCTGGCCATCTAGCCACCGTTGCGATCCTCTTAAAGGTCACCAGGAAGCCTCAAGGTCATCGCCCTGTCCCATCTTGGTGAGGTAGATGGGCAGCCTCTGCATGTCCCTCATGACCCCATCTCCTGATGGGCTAGTAACCGATGCCGGCGCTGACCTCCACAGCCTTGCTAGTTGCTGAAGACACTGGGTCTTGTTGGGTCCACTGCTGGGTGGCGAGTTCTCGTAGCAGTTGTTGTTGCTGCACCTGGTGCTGAGTTGCTTGCAGCTGTGGTTAGGCGACTAACTGTTGCAGCAGTTGGTTTTGTTGTTGCTGCAACTGGATTGCCTGCTACTGCTGGTTCTCCAGAAGCCTCTCAAACAGCTTCCCCCGATCCATGGCTTTAGTCTCACTAGCCCTCTTCCCTGGGTTCTCTATAGCGTGTTCTATCTGGCCTGACCACTCATCCCCTTACTTCAAGGGAAGGATCGAGCTCATGCCCACATTCTACACCATGCTGTCAAGGGGTGACCTACCTGCAGCGGACCCTCAAGCCTAATCTACTTCGATTGGGTGACTTGCGCCTCGCCACATCAATTTACAGGCTCAACAGCCTCAGTTTGTACCCCTAACCGTTGATTCAGGATAATATGGCCCAGAAGCCCAAGTCCATATGCAAGTCCCTGCAACTCAGGGTAATACTGCCCAGCTGATCCTGGGCTCCACGCAACGCTGCCACCATGAAATGCCGCAAGAAGCCTGACACCGGGCTCCCTGCAGCATTCAAAACAGCAGCACCGCATGGAGCAGCTGACCCTGGGCTCTATGTGGCACTGCCACTTTGAAGTACCCCCCTCTTTTACCATCACCCCTTGCTACCTCTATCTGACAAAGACAGCAAGGGGGGGGAAGCGACTAGTCCTTCACATCCCTAATCAGTGGGGGACCACACAAGTGAGAAGCAAAAAAAACTCCTACAAAAAACCCTAACCCTCACTGATGTGGCCCGCAACTGAGACACCTCACTCCTCTGGTGCTCCAGCCTCATGGGGTAAGGGGAAGGAACAGGGAGGACTGATGCTCAGGGTTTCCCGGAGGCCAGATTTACTTTTCTGGGGTTCCGGAGTTAGATTTTAGGAACCCTTAGGCTCTGGGTAGGGACAAAAATGAGAGGTTCAGTGTGCAAGACAGGGCTGCCAGCAAGTAGGATAGGGATGGTGGTGCAGGATCACAGAGGGAGGTGGGGTGCAGAAGGGGGAGAGGTTGCGAGGTCTGGCTGCGAGGTAGGGTGCAGAAGCAGGCTGGGTGCAGAAGCAGGCTGGCAGTAGGATGTCTGGCCAGCTAGAGGGAGCAGGAGCACAGGCAGGTGCAGTGTCTTGCCAGGAGGGAGGGTGCAAGAACAAGGGAGGGTATCAGAGCAAGCTGGGGGTGCAGGGTCTTGGTGGGAGGGGAGAAGGTGAGTGAGGGGGATTCGGGTGTGGGGTCTGGGCATGAGGGGGCTTACCTGGCTTTGCGTGCCCTTGCAGCAACTGCCGCAGCCCACGCTGTCCTGGGCTACCCCAGAGGTAGGAGGCCCCACTGCCATGCAGTCCTAAGCTGACCTTGGACCATGGGGCCACGGCATTAGTGCCTCTGGGGCTGGCCCTGGACCATGTGGCCGCAGCAGCAGCACCTCCACCCTGGCCGAAGTGCCACTGAGGAGCCTTAGCCCCAGCATTGCCTCCTCCCAGCGCAGCCTAACCTGCTGCAGGGAGGAGGGAGTGCTCTCCAGCAACTGCACAGGGGAAGAGAGATGGGGCTGATCTCCCTCCCAAGTGCCGCTGAAAGTCAGCTCGCATGTCATAAGCGGCACACGTGCCGTAGGTTCCTGACCCCTGTTCAAGGCAGATTAGTCTCCAAGACCCATCTTCCTTCATGTTTAACTGAATCTTTCACCAGTTATCCAAGCTTCTACCATGACTACAATGAAAGTATAGTAGTAATCCAATCTGGGACTACATTTGAAGCCTAGATTAACACTTTTTCTGAAACAGTATATTCTCTGTGTCTACTTGCAAGTACTTCACTCAGGCAACATATTGCACTTGTGCTTCAGAACTAAACTATTTTCTGAATAGTTCCCAGGTGCCATTCAAGATATTTGTTTATATTTACGAAATCCCTGATGGTTTGAATACTGTGTACTCTAGACTACCCCTCTCTCCTTGTGTTGCAACCATTTAACATATGCTATTAGCTAAAATACTGAAGTCAACAATCCCTAGACATTTTGTTCAAAGACAGGAAAGTTTCCATAGTGGAAAAACCATTCACTATATAATGTATTCCCTGTTCTGGTCCTACAAGTCAGATAGTTTGCAGACCATTAGAGCACAAAGTAAGGCCTACTGGCTTACCTATTTACTCAATTTTTCTAAGAAGGAAGAGCTGATTGGGGAAGTCTCCATTTTTGTTTGTTACATGTTAGTGACAACACTAGATTAATCTAAATTTTTATTCCATATTTTAAAAAGTCTGAACTGTTCCTGTGCCCAGATTTTAGCGCAGATGCATTCCTTAGAAGTCTAGATAAAGTCTCAGGCTAGCCAACCAAGTTTCACCACTCCCATAGGGGAGCCTGCACTGCCCTGCCTTGACTAAAAAGTCCACCTTGCCCAAAGTACAGATCTCTAACTAAGCAAAACCCAGGCCTGCCTTAAGTCTGGTGCACATAAGCACGCAGGCAAGGCTGGAGATTGGGGGAGGGGGGGCAGAACTTTCAATGGCAGGAATGTTTTTTGCACAATCATGCAGATTCAGCATGGTACAGCGAGACCATGCCAAGAACACTGAGAGGAACCTTGTACTGGTACATTCTATTTCTGATAAGTGAAAATTCAAGATACAGCCATAAAACTATTAACCAAGCACATTTTTTTCAACATTCTGAGTAGCAGAATATACCCCAAACAAGGGCATTGGGAATGTTAGGTATCTTAAGCAATGCATAATCAATTGGTAGATATTATTATAACAACCTAGTCTTGCTTTACTATAAAATGGGCTTAGAAAGAAGAATCGATGGGAGGTAGTGAGCAGGATTGACCCACAGATCCTGCTTGTTGTAACTAGAAGTAAAAGGACACTTCAGACCAGCTGTGGCAATGCATGGCGTCGTGAAGTCTGGGAGTCAAAAGGACCACAAACCTCCTGCCTGGTACTGTAGGTGGCATGTGGGTGAAGTGTAAGTGAACTAGGCTTAAATACTGTATTATAGTAAATCTTCTATTAGTTGCTTTTGTATCATTTTGTGTTGTACTAACTGTTTTCAAAATTCATAGTATTTAAGGTTTAAATTCTATAGTAAAAGTTTATAAGGCTTGTAAAACTCATCAACTATATTAACTGCTTTAAATTTGCACTAAATAAGAAAATGGTTAAGTCTCTCTGGAGTGTCCTGGTTTCCCTCGGATCTAAAATAAATCGAACCACATGACACCCTCTCTACCCCAACTCTGAGCTCAGGTGGCTAGCGCAAAACTTTATCAGTGCCACAACATTCACGCAACTATTTTAGAGAGGTAGTGTAACGCCCACAGAACAAGTCAGTCTTCACAGGCTGGAAAACTAATGCCCAGCAGCAGCGTAGACATATACAGTGACGCCCCAGTGAAGCCATCAAGGCTTTATGTAGTTCCAGCCATCCATTCAATGTTCTAAATTGCAAGATATGCATGGAAGTCTTCATTATTATTTCCCATTCCAACCAAAATACCATGCAGATGTTTTCTTTTGGGTTTGTTTCTATTTTATCATAACAGCTTTACTGTTGTTATTCTTTTATTACCTAAGGCAGGGGTCTGCAACCTATGGCTCTTTTGTCATTCCCAAACGACACACCACTTTTTAAATTAAAATGAAAAATTCAAAACTTTAAAAATTCATAAATACTCATGTCAAAATGATGGTTTTGTCCATTTCACCTTTAACTGTTCATTTTAACAATCGTCCATCCTCTTCACTCATTGGGGGTCATGCATATTCTCTTTTTATTTGATTGGTCAAGAAATCTTTCCATCACCATACATGACAGTGAACTCTATAACCCCCAAGAGTAAAAATGGCAAAGAAAAAGACAGATGACAAATACCAAAATTTTCAAAAGGAGTGGACAGATTTGTATGCATTTATGGATAGATCTGGATCTCCACACTGTCTCACTTGTAGTGAGACAGAGTTCTCAAACAAAAAAAAAATGAATTTCATGACAAAACTTGCAGCATTTTCTACAAAATACCCCAAGAGTGATGCATGAAAAAAAGTCTGTGAGGAGTTGCAGCAAAAAATGAACGCTGAACAAAATAGCCTGCTGACATGGTCAAAAAAAAAAGTGGGATCTTAAACTGCGCAAGTTTTGTGAGTTCATACAGAATTATTCGAGAGAGAAAGCCTTTCACTGACGGGGATTACATGAAGAGATGCATGCTAAAAATTGGTCATGAACTATTTGATGAGTTTCACAATAAGGACAAAAATCTTACAGAAAATTCAAGGCATGCCATTAATCAGCAAATCAGTCCATGTCAAAGCTATGAAAATGGCACACCAGATCAACAAGGAAAAAATGCAAAATCTGTGTACAGCTACTTATTTTTTGTTTGCTTTGGACAGGACAACCAACATGTGACATTAATCAGTTGCGTATTCTGCAATGATATATTTTTGGAAATGATGTGCACAAAGAAATGATTGAGATATTACCAATGAGAAATCAAACACAAGGGTAAACACATCCTTAAAACTATGATGAACTTTGTAAACAAGAAAAAAATGCAGTTGTATAATCCTGTGTCTGTGTGTATGGATGGCGCCCCAAGCACAGGCAGCAAACACAGGGGATCCCCTTACTCTTTTGTCAGAATAGCTGCATCGCCCCCTTTTGAACTTTCACTGCGCTGTACATCAGGAGGCACTTTGTGCACAATCCTATGGAACTAAACTCGGAAATGTAATGGGACTGGTCGTTCACACTGTCAACTGGATTCTTGTCCAAGCTCTTAATCACGATCAATTTCAATCACTGCTCGAGAAAGTAGATTCTGAATACCTCCATCTACTAATGCACAGTGTTTGCTTGTTATCTCATGGCAAACATTTTCTCTCATTTTGTTGCCTACATTAACGAGATTAAGCCATTTTTGGATATGAAGGGTGTCAAACACACCAAGCTTTCAGACTGACTGGTTGCTCAAGTTCTACTATATCGTCGTCATTACTGGTCATTTGAATAAGTTGAGCCTTAAGCTACAAGGGCAAGGAAATACAGTCTTGACTCTGCAGCAGGCAGTGTTTGGATCTGAGTCAAAATTGACTGTCTTCATCAAAGAGACAGGGAGACTGGCACATTTAAAAGATTATGAATGCGTTGTGATTCATATCAGAGAGAATCGAAATAACAGACATGATTTGCAGCAGCCTACCGCGTTTGTTTCTGAGCTCCTGATTGCATTCACGTCTCATTTCGTTGACTTTTGCAAATACAATGCTCTAAGTTTGAGATTCGTCCACATAAATCGTCCATTGAAGAACTGGATTTGAGAGTCATTCCAGGCATCTCAGTCAGCAATTCAGAAAAAGAAATAGCAGATTTCAAGGAGTCTGATGTCTGGGTGGAAAAATCCATCATGCTGAATTCTGATTTAGAATGTCATGCTTGACAACTTGCAGAATTGGCAAAAATGCACAAATGGGCTGATATGGAGAAACTGGAGCACAATGATAATCTGATTCCAAGTTTGCAGAAAGAACTTCCTGTCACATGCAACACCACGCATAATTTCAGCTTGGCCTTACTTTCAATGTTTGGCTCCTCCTATATGTGAGAGCAGGCTTTCTCTCATTTGAATCACATCAAAGGTAATTTGCGCTAAAGAGTGACAGAAGAAAGCCTGAATGCATGCATGAAGCTGGATTTGACCAGTTATGATGGAAACTTCAAAGAAACTTAAGAAAAGATGAAGCAGCAGAAGTCCCATTAAATAAAGTTACTGAGTACAATGTCTCATTTATGCTATTATTAATCATTATGTCAATTATTAGTAATATTAAGTTGTATATTTTCAATCATGCAAATGGCCATTCTTAACCTGGCTCTTTGTTGACCACTTGTTCTGAATTTTGATGTCGTTTGACTCTTTGGTTTAAAAAAGTTGCCGACCCCTGACCTAAGGAAACACTCTAACTAGCTTACGTGTAGCCCTACAACAAACTCTAGAGGTATGTATGATGAGAGCGTGGCACATGTTTCTCCTTACTGCAGTTATTACCTCCAAAGTTTTACTATAAATAAAGGCTAGAGCCCTGGCCATGGTATGGAAACATTTGAAATAGGAAAACTACCAGCATGGTTTTTCTTTAATTCCCACTAACTATTATGAATACTATATAATCATGCTGGCAATTGGATCCATTCAATAAAATATTTGGCTTTAATACAATAATGGGAGAACAGGCCTTTTTAGAATGAAAAAAAACA
This sequence comes from Rafetus swinhoei, assembly GCA_019425775.1. Classification (NCBI taxonomy): domain Eukaryota; kingdom Metazoa; phylum Chordata; order Testudines; family Trionychidae; genus Rafetus; species Rafetus swinhoei. The sequence continues at coordinate 223,343,264 of CM033424.1, read as the reverse complement.
GTAGTACAGACAGTTAAATTCATTACCGTATAGTAACCCTAGGGAACTCCTTGCCAGAGAATGCTGCTCAGACCAGGACTTTTATGTGTTTTGTTAATTCCCTCCAGGGCACCTAGCATTGGCCACTGTCAGAAGACAGGATACTGGGTTAGATGGATCTTTGGTCCCAGTATGACCATTCTTAAGTCACTAAGGTCATGTCTACACTATGAAATAATGTCACATTTATTAAGATTGACTTTTTAGCACCAGATTTTGCAAAGTCAAAGGTGTATATCCCCACAGTACACAAGAATTTGACTCATTTCAAACTAGCACATCCCCAGTAGGATGGCAACAATTGTCTTTCAAAGTGATGCACTGTGGGTAGCTATACCACAATTCCTATGCCCGTTTGCATTCTGGGTGATGCTCCCAGTGCACACTGGGAACAATACTGTACAGCAGGTGGTTCTGGGTACATGTCTTCAGCATCCCATAATGCACTTGTCTTCTCCCTCCTCCCCCTGCCCCTGCCCTTGCTTGAACACAACAGTAAACATCTCTTTGCACTGTTTTATCCCCCTGGCTATCCACAAAGATGCCATAGCAGCATAACCATGGAACCCACTGTGGATCCCGTTGAGCATCAAAGCATTATGACAATCATATTAACCATAGTGAGCCTTATGATAGAGTATATCCAAAGAATACCCAGTGTTCGCTGGAATGAGGACGACTCTCAGGAGGCCACAAACATACTCTTCTGCAAAGCACTTGAACTGAGCAACTGGCAAATGCTGCCCACATTTGATTCTCTTGACATAGTGGAATGCTGCTTATGGTTCTGTCAGACAAGCACAGACTGATGGGACTGCATAGTTATGCGAGTATGGGATGATTAGCAGTGGGCTGCAAAACTTTCATATGCATAAGGCCACTATCATGGAAATTTGTGAATTGCTTTTCCGCCTTCTCTGAATCGCAAGAATACCAGAATGATACCCATGCCAACAGTGGAGAAGTGAGTGATAATTGCCCTGCGGAAGCTTGCAACATCAGACAGCTATCGGTCACTTAGGAATCAATTTAAAGTGGGGAAAATATACAGTGGGGGCTTTTGTGAGGCAAGTAGCCAAGGCAATCAACATTCTTCTGCTATGGAGGATTGTGACTGGGAAACGCGAAGGACACGGTGGAGGGCTTTGCCACAATGGGTTTCCCTAACTGTGGTGGGACAATAGATGGAATGCACATCCCCATCCTGGCACCCGACCACTTTGCTAAGGAGTACATGAACTGCAAGGAGTACTTCTTGATGGTGCTGATGGATCACAGGCATCACGTGGAATGACTGGGAAAGGTGTGTGACACATGCATATTTAGGAACTGCTGCCTCTTCAGAAAGCAGCAAACTGTAACTTTCTTCCCAAACTGGAAAATGACCACGAGAGATGCTGAAATGGCAGAATTAGACACCACTCTCTACAGAAAACCCACTGACTCATAGTTACCTACATGCTTCCAGCTCCCATCCAGCACACACCATACGATCCATCATCTATAGCCAAGCCCTTCGGTACAACCCCATCTGCTCTAATCCCACTGACAGAGACCAGAAACTTCAGGATCTCTACCAAGCATTTATAAACCTCAACTACCCACCCGGAGAAATAAAAAAGCAAATTGAAAGAGCCAGGCATACCTAGAAACCATCTTCTTCAAGACAGACCCAAGAAAACCAACAATAGAACACCACTTGTCATCACCTACAGCACCCAACTTAAACCTGTCCAACACATTATCAATAAACTACAGCCTATACTGGAACAGGATACTAAACTCCGAGAGGCTCTGGGAGACAGACCCATAGTCTCCTATAGACAACCACCTAACCTCAGGATGATTCTTACCAACAACCACAGGACATACCACACTAATACCAACCCTGGTACCTTCCCTTGCAACAAACCCCATTGCCAGCTTTGTCCACATATCCACTCTGCTGATACCATTATTGGACCTAACCAAGTGAGTTATAAGATCAAGAATACATATTCCTGCGCATCCAGAAATATAATTTATGCTATCATGTGCGAAAGTGTCCGTGTGCTTTGTACATTGGACAAACGTCTCAGACACTTCGCCAAAGGATCAATGCCCACAAAACAGATATTAGACAGGATCACAAAGAAAAAACAGTTTCTTGCCATTTCAACCAGAAAGGACACTGTCTCAACGACTTAATTACCTGCATCCTGCTTCAGAAGACTTTTAAATCTGCACTTGAAAGGGAATCCTCTGAACTGTCATTCATGCTAAAATTCGACACTCTACGCGTCCGTCTCAACAAAGACGCTATCTTACCCATTACAAAGATAGCTTCCCCAATTATCACCTCTAATACCATTAGCTCACAGACATTTACCTTTTCCCACCTCTAATACCATTAGCTCACAGACATTTACCTTCCCCCCTCCGCCCCCCCGCATCCCCCTTCTGTTCTGAAATGTGATTTGTCCTTTTCATATATGTTCATTTTTTTAAACTGTATCCTTTGGTATATACGGTTGTGACTATTTTCTTCCACTATTTGATCTGAGGAAGTGGGTCTGGCCCACGAAAGTTCATCATCTAATAAACCATCTTGTTAGTCTTTAAAGTGCTACATAGTCCTGTATTTTGTTCTCTCTCAACAGCACAGCTTCACAGATGATTAATCAGCCCCACCCAGTCAGAGGCTCAGGGCTCTTTCATGGAGCTGACTGACTGTGCAGGGCTGATTAACCACCTGGGAAGCTCAGCTGCCACGCAGCTTAGAGGGAACACTGATAGTGATCCTTAGAGACCCAACCTACCCCTTGCATCCACAACTCATGAAGCCATACCCAAGCAGCCTGGACCGCAATGAGGAGCAGTTCAACTACAGGCTAAGCAAATGCAGAATGGTGGTAGAACGTGTTTTGGGATGTTTAACGGGAAGGTTCCACAGTCTACTGACTAGGTTAGACCCCCAACAAATGCAACTTTCCCATGTAGTAGCAGCCTGCTGTGTGCTAGGAATATAAAGAATTAATAAAACTATTAATTGTGTAACTGATACAAATTCTCAGTTACACCATTAACCATTCCCAGCAGCCCCATACACAGTTTATCCATTAATGGTAAATGATAAGTTAACCAGTTAAACTCTTACATCCGTACTGTGTGCTCCATAATATTTGTGAGAGTAAGGAGGAAAGTTATAAAGTGGCAGGAGGTGGGGGTTGATGCACAGTACCTAGCCAGCAATTATGAGCACCCACACAACAGAGCAATAAGGAGAGCAAAACGAGGGGCACTGCAAATCAGAGACTTGGAAAGTCAGTTTTATGAATGGCCAGATTTATGAGCCATGCATGTTGCTCTCAACAAGGTGCCCCTGCATTCAGCGTGCTTGCCTGTAACTCCCACACACACACCCTCTTCAACATAAGCAATAAAGAGACTGCTGTTCAGAAAGCATGCGGTTTTATTTAGGGCACAGAAGGGACAGAAAAGGAGTTCATGGTGGGAGCTTGGGGGAGGAGGGGTTGATGACAACTGTAAGGAGGACAGCCTTTTGCTTCAGGAAGCATCCCAGAGGGTTGAATGAGAACCTGCCCTTGACTCCCCATCCTGCATTCTAAAGACCCTGGCAGATGGAGCAATGAAACTCGATGAGGAGGGAATGTGGTTCTGCAAGGGCTGGAGGGGGTGTCTATGCACGAAGCTGTCCTGGAAGGCCGCCATGCGGTCCATCACATCTGCCATGGTCTTCAAGACCCTTTCTTGGTTCTTCGCTTCCAGCTCCCTACACGCTCTCAACTCCAGCAGCAGCATATTCCTCCACTCACTTAAGCACTCCCTGTCCAAGTGGATGGATTGCATTTGCTCCTTGAATATGTCATTCCAACTCAATTTTCACCTGCAGATTTGTGCCAACCAGACAGCTGGTGGAGCCAGGGAAGTGTGCAGCATGCTTGCTGATGTTTCTGCTGTAACAAAAAGTGAAGAGCAGACTTTACAGGGATATATTACAGAGCATAAAACCTTATCTGTTAGCAGTTCTTAGGGGAGCAGCTGGACTCGGTTTGGTGGCACATATAATAAGGGACAGGCCGGGGCTTGAGAACGTAGGGGAAGCGGGTCTGGGTGGGGCAGCAGGGTAGATCAGGAGCTCACACGGCACCTGTGTGTTCAGCAACCTCCCACCACACATTTGGCAGGAGTGCACAACTTTCGCTTCCCAGAGGACCATGAAGGTGGGACGGGGAGGAGGTCTGGGCATGGCAGCAGAGCAGGGACTCAAGCCATGTTTCCTGAGCAAACAGAGATTTAGTGCAGACATGCCAGCAATTAGCTTCCCCTGCCTCACCCAGATTAACATACGAGATATCAGTTTTCTCTGAATCATACCGAGCAACAGGGAGTAGATGATGATTGACTGGCCAGAAACCTGGACCTTATGCTGCAATGCTCTGTACTGAAATGATGCCAGACCACTTACTGCTGGCTTGACATGGAAAGGTGTCCTACAGTGGCAAACATAATAAAGGTAGAAACCCCAGAAACCGTTAAGAAGGATTACAGAGTTCCTCTATGAGAGCTTTACGGAGTTGTGCAGGGAGGACTCACACTTCATCTCCAGACAAGTTAACAAGCTGGTCTGAGACACCCCCCGCACACTGTGCAGACACAGTAGCCATCATAGATCACACCCGATTGCCTTAATCCACTTGTAGCATGATGAAAAATGTAAACTCACCAAAAGTGTCCTCTCCGGGATCAGTGCCTGGCTGCGAATCATGCTGGGAGGAGCGGATTGTTTCCCAAATTATGAAAAGGTGCCTTGCTCTCGGTGACATTGGTTATACCTCTCGCTTGCTGAACACTTTCCTCCTCCTCCTTCTCATAGACTCTGCCCTTCACACTGCTGCCCAAGGATGCAAGAGGAGTATCTTGGGAAGTATCCATAGACTGGCTAGGCAAGCTGATTGGGGTCCGCCTAGGATCCCATGCAGCTTCTCATAGAAGTGGGGCATGTTTGCAGCAATGATTCAGACCATCCACTTGCCTCCTTTGCCTTCTGGTACAAATGCCTCAGTTCCTTATTTATATGTGCCACTGCTGGGTGTCCCTGGCATATCCTCGCTTTTCCATGCCCTCTGCAATCAAGGCATATAGAGCAGTGTTCCTTTTCCAGCTTTTAGTTCTACAAGAACAGATTCCACGCCCCACAGAGCTCTGAGGTCCAGGATCTCTTGCATGCTCCATGCTGGTGTTCATCTGTGACCCTGGAAACTCATGGGGTCAGTTGTGCTGCTCAGATATGCTGCCTGCTCCAAGATCTGCTCACCATGCTGGAAATGAAATTCAAATTTTCCCAGAGGTTCTCCTGTTCACCTGCAGAGCAAGAGTTGACAGTCCAGGCCAGAGCAGTCACCACAGCACACTGTGGAACACTTCCTGGAGGCTAAAAACTTCAACTTTCATATCGCTGCTTCTGCACTACCATAAGGATGACTATGCATGGTTGAATTTCACATCACTCCTCATGAAAAACAGGAGTACCGAAACTGACTTTAATGGACGTTAAAGTCGCCGGAACAGCCTTGGTGGTGTGGACTCATTGTTTAGAAATACGACCTAAACTCCCAGGGTAGACCAGGTCTAAGGATTGTAAGATCATTTTCACCTGCTTTCTTGTTTAACTTATTCTCAAATATCTGAGAAGTCTTAATGAATTACATAAAACATGGATAACTTACTTAATACTCTAATCGCTTCTTCACATTGTTTTGAACAATGTTTTTGAACTTTTCCTATCGGGGCCCATTCTTCTTGGTACCATGCAAAGCACAAAGACATGGTCCCTGCTTCAAAGAGCTTGTTAAGATGTTACATGACAGACAAGGAGATACGGTATTTGCTTGTAATATAAAAATATACAATTTGTGAATTATTAGTACAGGTTGGACCTCTCTGATTCAACACCCTCGGGACGTGACCAGTCCTAAACCAGGAAATTTGCCAGACTTGAGAAGGTTCACTGCCACAGCTCCCAGCCACCAATTCTGAAAGCTCCAGGGGGGCTCCCCGCTATCTCCGTCCCTGGCCAGGCTGCCTGCTGGGTTGCTGACCCTGTTACTGCTCCCCTGGCTGGATTACCTGCTAGGCTTCAGCAACCCACAATGTCACAGGATTCCACAGGCTCCAGCCCCGCGCTTCCATGGGCTTCCAGAGCTACCAAGGGCTCAGACTCTGGTCCCAGCCCCAAAGCAGCCTGCAGGTTCTGACCACACTTCCACAGGCTACCAGGAGCTCCGGCCCCACACTGACGGGGGCTGCTACCAGCCCTGGCCCTGGTCCCACTGCCACGGACTGCCAAAGGCTTGGGCTGCTGCCCCACAGCAGCCCACAGACTCTGGCCCCACTTCCGCAGGCTGCCCAGGGCTCTGACTCCGCACTACACTCCCATGGTCTGTCGCCGGCCCAGTTCTGCACTGTTGGAAGCTGCCCCGACCCAGTCCAAGTGCCGCAAGCTGCCAGGGGCTGCTGCCAGCTCCAGTCCCACTGTTGCAAGCTGCTGGGGGCTGCCACCACACCGACTCCCTGCTTCGTCCTGCTGCTTCAGCCTGGTCCCTCCTGAATTACCCTCCTGCCATTAGGCTACTGGGAATCTCTGATCCAGGAACAACCATGGTCTTGCAGGACCACAGATATTGCCAGATCAGAGAATTCTGGTTTTGGGAGGTGCAACCTGTAGACAAAGTAAGTGCCAGCTATCTCCATCTGCCCATTTCTTAAACGTGTCATGGCAGAAAGAAAAGCTTTAGTGCACAGAAATATTGAAATCTAGTCTCCAACCAAATCAGATTTAATTAGCTTACTAATATTGATGGCAATTAACCATTTAAAGCAACTGTGCATCAGCGACAGAACATATGCCTAGAGTTAGTGCTATTAATTATAGCCCATTTCACAATCAAGAGGTTTCAGCACACAAATTGAAAATTGGTCAATAAAATACAGCCTGTTTAATTCTAATTTTCTTTCTAGACAAATATTAAGCAGAACTACTACATTTGACCATCATACTTGCAGATTCAAGAGTTTGCTTGAATAACACATCTTCTTACACTACAGCTATGTCTGCATAACTAGTTATGACAAAATTCCCATTTACAGAACGGACCTTAACTGAATTCCATAACATGGTCAGAGCTTTAGCCTACTTATGAAACCGTGTTAAGATCTAGTCTACACTACAGTACTATAAAATGGAACAATACTGTAACCAGGTCACAGATCAGCTGCGTTAGGACTGTAGCATAGACAGACCCTTTTTTAGTTGGACACTGTTGGGGGAGAAAGGTGACAGACTGAGAAGTTTGGTGTCAGAGGCTGTCAGTAAAAGGGTCTGGACCAGTACCAACTTCCCAAAACTGCCATAGCATATATATTTTCCTCTTGACCTAGAAGGCTCACTTCTAGTGGCTGAAAGGGTAGTTCACTTCCTGGTAATTCAGTACTTTGCCTCTGCTGAGGATATCAATAAAGGTACCAATCAGAGCCAAGTATGAGCCTTCTGACTTTAAAAGCATCCAAAAAGGCACCATAATGTCATCTGACCACATTCTAATTTCCTCCAAAAAACGGTTTTCAAAGAATTAGTTGTGTGCTTAAAAAAATAAAACATAAAACCCACACTTTCGTTTTGGTAGAAGGATTTTCTGAATCCTTCAATTTTGTCTTGTAAAATCTGGAAGTTAAGGAGGAGAGAAAAATCTCTGATTAAATTATTTTATGCCACATTTTAGTCCCAAAACTGTTTTTAATCCCAGGCTTATAGGGACACTAGCAGTTTTCACAGACACACTAACTCTTATGGACAATACTTTTTAAAACTATTACTTTTTCAACACCCAACACTGCTGTAATATATTAGAGAAAAAAGTCTGTTTTCGTTTGTGTACTTGACAAGACTTTTAGTATACAGTTAAGCAGTTTCCCCTACCTGCTAGGGATGTAAAAGGTTAACTGTTTAACTGGTTACCTGGTAAGCTTATTGGAATGCTTACCGGGTAACTGGTTAGACAACCAATCGCGTCAGACTGAAGCTGCCCTCGCTGAGTCTCGCTGGCTGCAAGGGGGCAACAGGCGGGACCATGCTTGTGTCTACTCCCCCACCCCAGGCCCTGCCCGCGCTGGAGCATCGTGAATGGCCATGCCAGTGCAGGACAGGCGGGATCCCGATCTCAGCCGTGCTGGAGCAGCCTGGGCGTGCAGATGGGACTATGATGTGACCTTGGCTGCACAGGCACAGCACAGTGGGATCCCGACCCCAACCATGCCAGGGATTGGTGGCCCAAGCAGCGCTGGGTCATCAGGCAGGACCTGGCCCTTGCAACAAAGCCCAGGAGGGCAGCAGGAACCTAACCCCGGCTGCCATCCACCTGCCTGCCAATGGTTAACAAATCTAATTTTATCCGTTTAACCAGTTAACTATTCTAACAGTTTTTTACATCCCTTCTCTTTGTATGGGTCTTTTACACAATACAATAAGGAATAACAGGAGAGAACTTTGGAAAGTGTGACTAAAAATCGAAAAAATTGCCAGGGATACATCTGCACCTGAGTAAAAACAAACTATTTTAAACTTAAAAAAGACAGCAACAAAGTAACAGAACAAAAATGTATTTCAGAATGATGGTGTTACTGGAATTAATTAAACAGAAAGTTCAATAAATGTTTAATAACATTGCTACAAAGCAATTTTATAGTATTATAACAACAAACAAAACACCTACCACTCTGGCTGCTCTTTCTTGAGATTCACACTTCCTGCAAAACCAAGGTCCAGTAGGTACTTGAACAATTCCATAGCAAGCTGTTTCAGACAAGATAAAATATTTTAGCAATCATAATGCAATTCTACAATATGGTTCTACTTTGCTCTGTTATAATTAATTCATTAACGGAGCTTGAAGCATTTACTCCCTCTAAAATCTACTTCTATAGGTAAAACATGTTATTCCCAATACACTGTCAAAATTACCACTCAAGCTAGTGGTCAAGTACAAACTACTTAATCTGTGAGTTTATGCAAAATACTTGTTTTGATTAAGTAAAACAAATTGCAATTTACCTTACTCTGAAAAGAAAACAAAAATCGTTCATATATATAATAGATGTTTTACATGCAGTATGTTTTGCTATTTAATTTAGGATAGAAGACAGCTTCACAAAACCACATCTGTCTTTTGTAGTGCTAAAAATTTTTTAAATAAAAGTTTATCGCGCTACACTAGAACAAACTGGAAAAAACGGTCACAAAAATAACGTTTAACTTCAATAACATGACTTTTCGTTCACTTGCGCACTGCAGCAAGCACAAGATATTTCTAAATGTAGAAATAATATTTTGTCTGACGAGGCAAGTGCAGTTACGGATATGACAAAACTGAACAATATCAAAACTAGATTTGAAGTCACAATACATTTTAATGCCTCAATCTCTGAAACATCGCACTTATAAATAACTTGCACTAATAAGTAGTCCAAGTTCAAAGTAAACTCTTGTAGGTTCTGATTTTACTATAGTCCTGATTTTGAAAGCATACTTTCACATGTGAATCCCCTTATTCCCATATGCAGGGTTTATTGACTTCAGAGGGGCTAAATGTAAATATAAAAGTCTCTCTATTCTGATCACCTTGCTGAATTAGGGTCTAAGTTTGTCTGGTGTATAACAAAAGAGGGTCCTAGCAGGATCTGTTTAATAGTTTAAATATTAAATATCCATAACAGGAAACTCAAAGTAATAGTTCTCATAGCACCAGTAATGGTGTCCCCTGGGAACCTCAAGTACAAATATTTGAATATATAGACAGGTTTATTTGTAATGCATCTGTACATACAACAAAGTCAAATTGTTTCCCACAGAACTAATAATTTTGAATTTGACTTTCTACACTTCAGACATCAAATGCTGTATGAACCCAGTTTATGAACTACATTTTGCTTGCAGTGCCAGATTATTTAAAATTCTAAATATACAGTCAGGTAAAAAGTAGCAATTAAAAAGTCACCTGACAAATTAGCTGCAAACAACAAAGAGGAGTGGAGGGGGAAATACAACTACAGTAGACTTCCGATAATCCGGAACCTATGGGACCTAGGTAGTGCCGGATTATCAGATATGCCGGACTATCAGGAGGTACTATAAGATGGTTATATATATACTGTATACATTATATACTGTATATAAAGTGTTCTTAACCCTTTTTATTATACATACTGTATACAGTATACTGTAATGTTTTAGTTTTTTTAAGCCTTTTTTACCCTTTTTGCTCAGTTCAGCTGCTGCCGCTGTTACCTTGAGACTCATTTTTTGCCGAAGCTCACTCACTAGGCTCTTGCCATTTTGATGCCGGACTACCAGGAGTGCCGGACTATTGGAGTTTTACTGTAACTAGTAAAATACTCTAATACAGTGTTTCTCAAACAGTGGTATGAGCACCCTTAGGGGTACTCAAGAGAAGTCTGGGGGGTATGTCAACACAACTGAAATTTGGAGAAAACTGAATTTTTGTTTTAAGTTTTACAGCGACTTATTATTTTTGTACTTTTTGCACCCAAAAATTTCATCACCCGCCTGGCTACGATTAAGTTGTTTAAACAAATATGTTGCAATGGTAGAAAAAAATTGTGTGTCTGAAAACTGTAGGTGCTAGGGGTACTTATAATTTTTTTAGGGAGTACTTTATAAAAAAAGGTTGAGAAACACTGCTCTAACATACACTGAGCATTATATTTCAACTTAAAGGAAAAACACAATAAATGCAATATAAAACAAATATCTTCTGATTTACAAAACATGAATTTAACCACATTCCTATGCAAGTCTATCCATAATCAAGTATTAATAACATTCAAATATTAAAAACTAAAACATATTGATCATCCCTTTTATTATTTGTGTAGGTTAAAGTTCTGTAATATAGATGTAATGAAGAGAAAACATTTTTCTTCATTGACCTACCACAAACTAAAATTGGCAAAGACAAGCAGAGAGGGAGATACTCCCCCACCTCCCAAAAAACAAGAAATTTGGCATAATAACTTGTTTGCATAGTCAAGTAAATATGCACTACATTTGAAGATTTAAAATATCATCAGAAAGGATACAACAATTCTGACCTTATTGTTGAAGACCTGTCTCAGCACATATAATTGGAAATTGGCAATAGTGCAGAGTAGGGATGTTAAAATGTGTTCATTTTAGTAAACTTGTACCCACTGAAATTTTCAGCAGGTACATGTTTACGCACAAGGGGAAAGCTACTCCACAGGAGCTGCCCCTCCTCCCGCACTGCTGATTCGCAGCAGCAGGTGTCAGGGGCAGGAAAGAACCAGTGCTCACGGGGAGCCAGCTTTTAAGCAGAACCTGGGAAAGGGGGAGAGGCAGGCACCTCTGCAAGAGCTGGTACGCATGGAGAGCCAGCTTAAATGCCAGCTCCCACCTGTCCCCACAAGCTGCTTCCTCTGTATCAGAGGCAGCAGTGCAGGGGCGCATGTGGCTCCACAGGAGCTGGTGCTTGCGGGGAGCCTGACACAGAGGCAGAAATGTGGGAGGGAAGGGGGGCTGCACGTAACTGTGAAGGTTAACCAATGAGCCTGCGCTCATCAATTAACCATTTACACGATTACACTATCACATCCCTAGTGCAGAGACACATAGCATATAATATAAGGAAGTAAATGATAAGGGAAATTCAGGGAGTGAGGTTGGCAGTCAGTTCCAGGTCCATCACAGGTAGTGACATACCTTACATTTCAAATGAGCAAAGTTCCAAATATATTTGCATCTGTGTCTTGAACATCACTTCTGTGCATTAACAAATGTAAAGATTGTTTGTTGTTCAATACATGATTTCCTTATGATTACATCTTTGTTATTTCTACATAAAGTTTCTTCAATGTGTTAGGAGGATTTATCTTCTCAGAGGATTAAATAATTAACAAATTTTAAAGAAGCTTCTTCAGAACTGACAAGAGTGACAGCCTCATATCTGAGAAGTCTGATATGCAAATAATTATAACTTCCCAAAAAAGGAGATGGTTAATTTTTAGACTATAAAGTAGCATGAAAATATTCAGTCCCAAAAGGGTATCAGAACTGTTGTAAGCATTTTTTAAAAGTCAGTTAGAATGCAAGTGCCTCCTCTATCAGTTCCACAATGTCAACTGTGAAGATCTGCACCATTTTTAATAACATACACTCAAAATAAACTCTAGCTGTAAATACGGTAGACGTATGTCAGTAATTCTTCCTTTTTTGAAACCACCACAATAGTGTTTGACTTCAAAAAATGTAAGAGTATCATCATCAGGTTATATTACTGAAATTGCATCTTCCCTTCCATGTTTGGATTTGAATAAACATAGTTGCAATGCAGTTATGTCCAATTTAAGATTCCCTGTCTACATTAGGGGCATTTTCCAAAACTTTCCCCACGTTGCTAACCCTAGTTTAGCTCCACAGGCAACAGAAATATTGAAGATCATAAGACAGAAGGGCTGTTACCACTTTTTTCAGCACTTTCATATGATCCCGCTCAGAGCACCATATGTATAACCCTAGACCTCTCAAGGTTACCAACATTTACGAAGCTAAACTGGTGTTAGCAAAAGTAAATATATGTATTTTTACATGAACTAAGTTTGATGAAAGTGACTGCCTCCTTCTCCTTCTGAATACAAATAGTCTTTATGTTCTGGTCATTCTTCTCTTATTCTAAACCACATCAAAACAAAAACCCAAAATCTTGATGCAAGCATAACTATAGGCAAAGTAGGACACCTTTCAGCATCAGCTCCACTCTGGAAACAGGGCAACACTAAATCAAAAACAGACTCACTACATTAGCTACTCTTCAGCCTGCCTTCAGTTCAGGACACCAAGTTCTTTACAAGGGATAATTTGGTTCCTTCTGCAGGTCTATTTGAATTGCCCCCACTTTTATTTTATCAACTGGGGAGTAAGCTTCACAAATACAATGTATGTATGTTATGAACCGTTTTGCATGTAATACAAATGCAGGAGTGGAAAATATTTAATGAGTAAAGTACAAATGCCTCAATCTCTCACAAATTTCAGGTATTCAGATGAATGAGCTGAATAAGACACCAGCTTCTCCACTGCTCTTAATTATACAATATATTTTTAAAAATTCCGTATTTTCTGATTTATTTTAGATGCAGTCACCTTGGAGTTGGAGGAAAGAGAAACTACTAACAGCCCTTACAGTTCCTTATTTCTGCTCATTTAGAAGTTATGATTATTTTGTTCCTTTTCTAGTCAGGTGAAAACACCACAAACCAGTCTGTCCCCCTCCCAAAGTAAAGGCAACCCAATGACAGCAGCACAGTAATCATACACATACATTTTGCACCACAGTCAGAGCTGGATACCCACCAATCTCCTCCACTAATCCAGGCAGATCCAAGACCAGTTAGTAATACCAGCCCCTCTCCACCACCAAAACCACTATAACTGGAAGTCTCCACAGCTACCAGGCACTATCAGCCAAATGACATTCAGGGAAAGAGCAACAAGAAGGGTGAGGCAATATATTTTATTGGACCAACTTTGTTGGTAAGAAATAAGCCTCTAAGCTTACTGAGAGCTCTTCTTCAAGAAAAAGAGTTCGATGTAGGCTTCTGAGCTTGTTTCTTTCTCCAAGAGAAGGTGGTCCAGTAAAAAATATTATCTCACCCCTCTTGTCTCTCAAATTCCCTTGAATCAACAGAGCTAAAACACTGCAAACTTTCAGGGAAAACAGCAAACAGTAGGGACAATCGTAACAGCCGAGTCTGCTTTTGCCCACTTTTCCCAGCCTCTCCCATCCTGGCTTCCCCTCAGACAGGTATGGGATTTGGAGGAGAGAAAATGGGCAACGTCTAGAGGAGGGGACGGCCAGGGTGGGCAGCTGACGTGACAGGGGCACGTTGTGGGGTGGGGAGGAATGTAAGCGAGAAAGCAGTTTTGGAAGAAAGCGGGGCAGGTTGGGTCGGGTGGGACTAGAAGCGAGCGCGCAGGTGAACGTACAGCGGGGGGGAGGGGCGGGAAGGTGCTCGTATCAGGAAGAAACGGTAAAGAGGCTGTGGGAAACCGTGGCTGAGGGAGGCAGGAAGAAGGGAGGTTGGGGGCTGTGATGAGAGCAGGTCAGGGGAGGGTCTCAGGTGGAAGACACGGGGCCTGAAGCAGGAGACTGTCTGTAGGCCGGACAATCACTCACCTTGATGCACTGCGACATTGCAGCCGTGCCCGTCGCAGTAAACCAGCGGGTTCTCGGCCCAGCCCCTCTCGTCGGAGCACACGCAGCAGCCACCGATCATCTCCTTCATGCTATTGGAGAACTCGCCCTCCAGTGACACAGGCAGTAGTAGCGGCTCGCTGGAGACCATCTAAGGGTTAAAAATACCGTCAACACCGCACACAGCAGCGACCCTGCCTCGCTCCCTTCCCCGGCCGGGGCTGCCCCTCAGGCACTCAGCCGCCGCCGCCGCCACGGCAGTGATTTAGGACCCATGTCCGCGGGCGGAGTGTCTCCTCGCCCCCACCCGGGCTGTATCAGTCAGTCCCGCACGCACACACGGGTAGCACACTGAGGACGACAGCAGTCGGCAGGCAGGCAGGCAGCCCAGCAAGGCCCGCGCGCAGGCGCGCTGTACCTCCCTGTGGCGAAGGCCTGGGTCTGGGCTATCTCGCAGTGCCTCATGGGCCGCCAGAGGAACGCGAGCGACGGCGGAGTTCTGACCCTCCAACGGTTCTAACCAATATCCAAATAGAGCGCGTGCGCGAGGCCGGCTCAGGATAGGGAGAGAAGGAGGCCTCCCTCGTGGCCTGCGCGCGTGCGAGCCCAGGAGCTTGCTAGAGCGCGCGCCAGCCGGAAGACTCTCATATCTCTGCCACCTGATGTGCGAGTTGCCCCGGCCAGGCTGCACACGGAGTGGCAGCTCAGGCCTGCTAGCTAGCTTGTGCCCCCGAGCGACACCCTTCCTCCGCCCGGGCGGCCGCCCCTCACCACTGGAGCAAGGGCCAAACACACCACCGCCTTGCAGGCCCAAGTCTGGGGTTACCCCTGTTCCTGTGCAATGATCTGTGTGCAGCCGCAGGCCCTTTCACATCCCCCTCGGTGGGGCTGCTGAACTAATACATTCCCCAGCTTCTCCCAAAAAAATCTTTCTACTATCTTATTGCTGTCCTCAGTGTGACTGCAGGACTCATTCCTTCTTATTTCTGCTGCCCTTGCATCCCACCCCCATCCACACAGTCTGTGCTCTCTTGTTTATTTTCCTCTCAGTGTGACTAATGAACTAATACAATACAACGAATAAATTGTAATTAATTCTGGGCTTTTGCCCCCCCAGAAAAAAAACTTTTGTAATGTGGGTGCCCCTCCATCTTGGCAGTTAGTGCCACTATTATGAACATGGTGTTAAATAGAAAATATGACAATCTGATGGAAGACAGGCCCTACTCAAAAACTATTTTGAGTACAACTGTTCTCTAAATTTACTTAAACATAGTTTATTTGTTGCTGGTTTTGTTTTGTTTTTAATGTAAATTCACCTGCTGTCTATTTAAAAAAGCGGAGAGAAACTGGGGGGGAGGGGCGGGAGAGGTGGTCAGCAGCAAGGAAAATCTTAGGCTTTTCAATTCTCCTTTGTAAGCAGGTATGGCTTCAGCAGAAGGAACTAATTGTGGTGGTTGTTGAGAGTGTAGAGAGATTAAACACAGCCTTGCAAAATTCTGCTCCATCAAGTGCCCTAAGGCCAGTAATAATTTTCCTTTTTTTCCAGAAACCTATCACTGATTTATTTTCATTATCATTCAAAAGGGCAGGCAAGCAGAATTTCCACATGGGCTGGTAAATTTTCATGATTTTGTAAGACTAGCTTAGTAACATTTTAGAATTTGTTTACATCAGTATTATTATATGTATTGTTCTGAGTGTTGTTACCTATACACAAAGTGTAGGGTTGGATGCATTTTATAAATTGCTAAATAAATAATAAAACCTGTGCACATATGCATGTCTTGTGACAAGAAGGAGGGCTGTGCACTACTCTTGCCCCTTGGGATATCCGAGAATGCAACGCAGTTTGTGCGCAAGATATTTTAGGTCAGGCTCTTTCTCTCCTTCAAAGTTTTAAATAAAATTATTTAGATAGAAAAGGAAGAACTGGGGGAAAGGGGAGTGAAGACTATTTCTTACATAGATAGGCCCTAGCTGAACATTTTATTAACATAGAGCTCTTTAAGTCTGTAATCTTCCGAAAATTGCTTCAAAAGTATATATAACATTAGAGTTTTGTTATTAAAAAGAGGATGCCTTAAAAGATTTGGAATAGTTCCATTTCAGTTAAATCACCCTTCAAAACAAAAGTTCTATAATGACAGAATACAAGTTAGAATGTAGAACTGTTTACATTACATGACATATTGGCAAGACAATTTTGATTGCTTTTTGGACTTGTAAAATAATCTGAAAATTGCAGGTGCACACCAACTACTTTGTTTGGGAATAAAGGATTTAATGGCCTGAAGTTCTAAAAACCGACAAATTATTTGAAACTGAGAGATACAGTATCCGAGGCCCTCTTCATTCCTGTCAGGAAAATGACATCTAATTTAAACGCATCCTCAATTATTTTGTTAAGCCTGACCAAAAAAAATCATGGTATAAAAGCAATTTTTTTCATAATGTCCCTGATAGATATTTATTTGCTAATATTACCTATCTCTTTTTGTAATAGTATAGCAAACATAATATGGTTTTGGGAATTAACATGCCCATGCTTGAAAAACTTACATTGCAACAAAAAATTAGAAACAATGTTTTCTCCTAGTTTGTTAGCAGTTTGGAAAGATTTTCTTAAGAAAGTAACTGCACTTTAGGATACTCATTTTGTAATTTATTATGTTTTTAAAAATAGATTTTCCTCCATGTAATATTAGTTATCTTAAAATTCAGCCCCTCAGAAAAACTGCAAGTTGTCATAAAATAAAGTCTTATTGCAACAACTATCAAAAGATTTCACCAAGAATATATTTTGCA
Source organism: Rafetus swinhoei (assembly GCA_019425775.1). NCBI lineage: Eukaryota > Metazoa > Chordata > Testudines > Trionychidae > Rafetus > Rafetus swinhoei. Next base: position 223,326,132 of record CM033424.1, on the reverse strand, counting down.
ACAATTTAACACATTTCAAATAAAGTATAATTTGGATCTATCTATATAATACATTAACACAGTGTAAGTAATGCCACTTCAATACTGATCAACCTGAAATTAACTTCTGTAAAAATGCAGTCAAACTTCGATGCTCTAAATTATTTAATAAAATCTGCTTATTTTATTTGATTGTAGTTTAGTTCCTATGATGGAATGAACATTAGATAGGCTGAAAGAAACTCCATGATCACTACCTTATGAAAGTGTGTAGTATTTGATGGCAGAATTTAGATAACCTCTTGATAGTTTTGTAAAACAATCATTTGGAGGAGACCTTTGAAATGCAAAGGAGAAGAAATGCATTACCACAAAATAAGTATTGCAAGTAATCTGCCTGTAACAGCTATGAGATCAGAAATAAAATCTTGTAGCATGTATTTTTATGAGTCTAGTGATTAATAAGCACTGACATACGGGGAGGGGGGTAATTTTCTTTTGGAAAAAACAAGTCAGCCCTTCTTGAAGTGATTTATACACATATATGGGGGTTATAATAATTAAAAAGGAAATAATTCAAAGAATATGAATGAATCATTTAAGTTTTAACTTGTATGTAAGGGGGTAGATATAATTGTTATATTAAGAAGTGTCTACAAAACATTAAATTTAACACAGTAAAATTATGAGGAAAAGGGTATAATGCAAAATTATACATTTTTCTGTATTTTTTTATATTTTAAATTTCCCAAATTATTTATTTGTATCCCCAGAGGCAAATGGGAATTATATTTACAAACTGGCAATTGTTTAAAAAAAGGTTTCTGATATTGTTCAAGAAAATGTTAAAACACCTTATTCAGTGATTACATGAATTATAGTGCAGCACTCCAGACTCAGACAAAATAAGAAAAGTACTTATATTTTTGATTACCAATTAGCAATTTCCTATAACAGTTCTCACATATTTTAGAATATTTTCTTTAAATCTTGCTAAACATTTTTAAGACATACAAAAACACATCCCTGTGCTTGCTTAGTGAAAGAAGGGTCTCTGTTGTTTAATCATTTAATTGACAGAAATACAGCATATTAAAAATTAAAGCAGGTGCAGTATTCCTAATATTCCTTAGATATAAACATTTGAGGAATAGCAGACAAAGCAAAGAAATGCATTCATCCTATATAGTATTTTCAAAGCAAGAGGTATATTTAGGAGTTGTGTTTCTGGGATTCTAGGTAGGAGAACTGGCTTCTTCATGGGAAGGAAGTCTTTCCTAGAAAATTTAGACTGTATTTTTAATTGAGCCTATATTCAAAGGGCTTTCATCTTTACCTGTGTGTAAAGGGATGTTATGTAAAACAAAACATGTAATTAAAAATAATAGTTACAATCACTTGACATTAAATAGGTAAGTTACTAATTTTTATATTTTTATATTTAAAATACATTGGGAATTTTGTTTGGCTGTTGTATATATGTTGTTAACATCACTAATAGCTTTAATCAAAATCAATGTTAATCATGGCTATTTGCTTATTCCTAGGAAGAAAGTGGCAAAACAGTCACTCTATACAATGTAGACAGAATGTGACTCTTGCATTCTGACCTTTGCACATAGTGTGTTTTAAATGGCAGATTGGCTTGGATCCAACAAATTTAGCCATGTTCAATTATGAGGGACATAACATATCTATGAAATCCATAGTAAAAATATGCATCTAGTCTTTGCTGTATGTTTTCTCATAAGTTACACCATCAAAAAGTAGAGTTTTCTATTTTCTTCAGTACATGAATACCAATTATCAAACCAGTATATATTATTCTACCAGTATGTAATTTTTAATAGATAAAAAGTTTTCTTATTCATTTATCTTTCATCTAGTGGTTTGTGTCTTGTACACTTATAGATTATACAAGTATAAGTAGTATCTAAGACTATCTGATGTATACTCTGAATACCCTACTTCTTTATTGTCCCATTGCCATTTGTGTGAATGTAAATATAGTTTTAAAATGTTTTAAAATGGCACTATTGTTTCACCATTCCTTTAAAACTACTGTTTAAAAACATTAATTTTATTGTTTTAATTGCACTATCACCTTTGGAAGGTTCTGGCAAATTCTATTTAACCAGGAGCAATAAATGAAATAGGTGGTTTTCAAGTACTGCTTCTGTTACTAATGTTGACATTTAAATGTTAATTCTAGTCTGAGGTTTACTGTAAACATGAAGCAAGGTTTTCTCCTTGAATAAACAATCTTACACCAATATTCTAAGTAAAGGACTTGTAACAATGTTTTTAAGATTGGTGCTTAGTTCTTTTTAAAAGGTTTAACATTCTCTAAGTGATATAGGTTAAAGATTTAAATTTAGCAATGAATTTATAATTCTCTACATTAAAAGTGCATTGAAATGTTATCCACATTTTATGAGTCGTCAAAATAATAATTACTGTATATTACAAAAGAACCTGAAATAAACTTCTAACAAACCATACTGAATATTAATGCTGTGCTAATCCTTGAAAAGCTGGGTGAGTAAACTCTGGAATTTAGATTTGTAATTTAAATGCAATGCACAGCTTTTCTTTATATAAGACATATCTACTGCAGAGTTTGGGATTTTTTGTGATGTATTTATTAATGTATTGGGATTTTAAGAAGTACATTTACATAGTCATCCCAAAAACAAACCATACATTATCATTGTGTGTGCATATCTCTGTGTAGAATTTTTTTAAATTAGCATTTTTATACTAAAGCAGTACCTTATATTTTTACTTGTGGTGTTATGATTAGTAGTGTAATTTTAATATCAAGGGTCACATCTCCTTTATTTCCACTTAAAAGTTACATTCATATTATAATTAATACAAGAAATGACATGCTGAGTTTCTAATCAAGTGTCTTGATATAAAGTTATTTTAAGATTGATCTGTATAAATTAAATCCATATATGCAATTTCAGGATAATGGGGTGGGACAGAGAAAAGTCGGTTTTGTTTTATACTACAGCAACTTGGAGTAAATGAACCACATTTGTGGGCTCTATAAACGATATTAGCCTAGTTTACCAAGTACCATTTGGACAAAACAATGTTACTTTTTTATTTAAAGTGTTTTCTTCTCAATAAGGGGCCATCACCTCCCAATCTCAAAATCACGCCCAAGAATATGTTAATTAATTGTATTGTGTTCCTGAAATAAAGAAGTGGCCAAATGCAGTAAAAAAGACCTTAGATCAATGGGTTATGTTCCCACTGCTAGTTGCTAAAAGTAATTTCGATTTTGTATTTGTAAATGCACACACTTTTCTTCTGTGTGATGTTTTATATTAAAAACTTTCGGATATGTCTACATACGGTGTATCTTGGGACACTTAACATTTCTGGAGAATTAAGGATGCAAGCCTAGATCACTTTTTGTCAATCTTACCATGGTACTTCAAAGTTGGAATGTGGATAATTTTTATATCATGGTACTTCCCCAATTAAAAACAACAATGATCCTTTGTGAAAGGAGGACTATATTAAATACATCAACATATTCCATACAAGACAAGTACAATATAAAGAACACCAAAGAGTGGCCAGAAATGGTGTTCCCCTGACTATTTTAAAATCTTTTTCTTTCAGCAGGAAAATTTTGAATCCACAATTTGCAATATATATTTACTAAAACAATATGATCTCATGTAATTTAATTTTAAATTAAATTTTCCTCAAGTTGTGTTCACATTTTGAAAATCACCTAACAGCATTTGAGAGTAAAACACATTTCAACTGGGAAAACAAACAGATGTCTTAAATATTTTTCTTATTTTAAGCCAATTTATTTGGCAGCTTTTCTCACGTGAAAAATAAACATTTTAAATCTTAAAATGATTTTAAGACTTCTACCATCTACATTTAATTGAATTTTATTCAATGATGGAATCCCACAAAAGACTGCAAGTTTACAGTGAAGGAAAGGAACAGCAAAAACACATTCTTTATATACTTTTTAAACAACTTAAACGTGACTGCAAGCCCTAAGTTTCCACGCTAGGGAGAAAAGTCAGTCATTAGCATCTAACTGACAGTAATTCCTATCTATAAACATCTGTTAACTTCTTGTAGTTTAAAACTTTTGTCAAATGTTAGTTTGTGGTGATGTGTAAATGTAGTATTGAATAAGACGTCAATTCTAATTTGTTAAAATAAAATTCCAAGCCCTGTGAAACAATTTACTGAAACTAATCGTTATTTTAGAGGGAATTTGTGCAAAACTATTTAAAAATTTCTCCAGAAATTATCCTTCTTCCTAATAAATATCAGACACCCCCCACACGCTGCTTAATTCTTACTAAACTGAAATGCGCAAAGATTATTTTGTTTTAAAGAATACGGCATTTGATATGAAAGAATATTTCCAACAAGTTAGCTAACTGTTCTAATGTAATGTACAGTGTGAATTTCAACTCTGGATGGAGTGCTAAAATCATTTATTTGTAAATAAGTTTTTTTAAACATTCAAACAAATAATACGTTTTCTGAAAAGCACTTTAAAAAATTAAACCGAACAAACACGCAATTGGCATTTGACAAAATTTGTGGCTTCCTTGTTTATATTAAATGCGAAATAAGATTAATCCTCGTTTTTATCCTTAAGAAACAGTCAAACGTGTTCTCTTCAAAATTATATTTGACTGTATTTGTTATTCCTAATCCTCTGATTCTGAAAGTTGCTTTTCTCCGTTTCTTTACGAAGAGCCGTTCTAAAAATCCACTCACAAACATTCTATGTATAAATCCAGCCCTGTGGTGGGGTTTTTACCTTTTGTGTACCATGTAAATTACAGCCTCACTGGAGCATCCCTCAGTGAATAGTACTTTTAAATAGTCCTCTCTACTTATTTACCAGTTGTCTTGGAGGAAACCCCTGAGCTGCTGAGTAGGATAGAATACAAACTTGCGCCATAACCCAACTGTGTTTGGAGCTAACATAAAATGCGATGCAGCGGGAGCTCGTCTCCTTCCCTCGCTCTGGGAGGACAAACCCAGCCATCTGAAAACAGCGCGAAGAAGGCGGCCTGTGAACAATGGGAGCGGCAGGAGAAAAAGAAGCCCAAAGTACACTTCCTCTCTTTCACTGCAGCCCTCTCGAGCCAGTCTATCCGAGCCACTCATTCACTGCACCGTCCCCAGGCCGCCTACCCCGCACGCCCACTGCAGCAACCTTCACCAAGCCCGCCTGCTTGCATTTCCTGTCTCAACGGCTGTAGCCTGCCCCACTCGCTCATTGCAGCCCCTTTTCTTCTTCATAACTGCTCTCTTCAGGAGCCCGCCCCACTCCCAGCCTGTAGTTTCTTGCTAGTCAATCTCTCCATGATGGCCCTTAATGTTGCCTCCATGAGCCCACCCGTTCTCTGTTAGCCTGCCTAGTATTTTCCCTTTGCTCTCCCCGCTAGCTACAGTCTTCTGCTAACCCTTTTGACCAACGCACAAGCCGAAGAGTCCTGCCCTCATTTTGTTGAGGACACCCACAGAGTTACTCTGTCAGCTGCTCACCCTCAATGTAAAGTGTTTTAAAAGAAGAGTAGGAGATTATTTAGCTGGCCAGCAGCCAACTGTTCTCCAGATCCTAGCCTGGGTCAGGGTTCCAATTATGCTGACCTACAAGGATCGTGCCAACTCCACTTGTTACCACTGGCCTTCCCCCAGCTGGCCTCAATTCTGCTTATTTCCTCACATAGCATGAGCACTGCCAGCAGGAGAGGAGGAAGCACTGCAGCATGTGGGTTAATGCAGTGCTTCCTTCTTCCCTTCAGGGGACAGTGCTGTACACCAAGGTGGTCAGCGGCCGTGCTCCTCCTTGACCCCGAAACATTCTCTTCCACCCTGCAGTAACTGGCAAGAGGAAGAGGAAAATGGGATGAAATCAAGAGAAAACAAAACGAAGTAGACGGGAAATAGAGGAGACAGGTCGTCTCCAATACCATCCATTTGAATGTTCTTTATAATCTTAACTTCCTTTCTCAAAAGTTGACAGAGATTTACTGTAGCCTTCCCAAACCTGATTAGTCACTTTTTCGCTCCAGCCTGCCTGCTCCACTAAAACACTCACTACAGCTCACCTCAACTCTCCCAGTCCCTCAAAAGCAGCCTTCCTGAAGAGCTATATTTGAGTGAATGGGAGTCAGTCGCGGGAGCATTTTCCTTCCTCGCTCGCTCTGTCTAGCTTGCCGAAACCTATCCACTCTCTCACCCAAACAGCCTAATAGCACCAGCCCTTTCCTCTCTGCAGTCTCTTGCCGAACCTTGAGTGCCTTCGTTTTTCTAACTCCTTCCTCACAGTTGTATAACTCTTCTCTCAAGTAAACGATGTTCCTTTTAAACTATTATGGTCCATTCTTCAAATTTTAATAGTCTAAATCTAAGGGTTTATTTTGGGGGGAAGGGAAATTAAGTCCATGTAATTATGTTTTAACCAGCTTCTTTCTCACTTTAACTTTTTATATAGATCAAACATTTCACACATTAACTGGAAAATGTACCAAACCAACACTAATTATTTTAGGGGTTTATTACCGAAATGTAATAAAATGTGGTTGCTTTTTAATCTGATTTGTATTAGGGGAACAGGGTTATAATTAAATATGTTTTAATCCCCTTTATCTCATATATTTTGTTAGTTAAAATCTGCTTATATAAATCAGATGTTTCTCTCTGGCATGTTAAACATTAAATAATGGAAAAAGATCATCACTTGGGGCAAAATTTAGCACAAAAATGAGGGATGAGGGGGCTTTATTGATGTTGGGGGGAAATCCTGACTTGATTTAAATAATTGAATTAGGGTTTAACTGAATAATGTTTATATTTGGGTGATTTATTTAATGTCACATTTAATTCTTCACCTCTTTCCTTAAGGCTCAAGATGAGATAGTTTAAAATTTGAGACATTAATGTTTGCCAATACGATAATATTCAACAGGCAACACTCAGTCCCATTATTCCTCCCTGCCTGTATTTCTCCTCCAACAAATGTAAGTAAGTATCCAATTCCTCTGAATCTTAGTGAACAATTCCCCTCTCTCTGAAGGCCTAAATTCCTTTTCTACTATATTCGGTAAAGGTACAAAAATCTTTCTTCCCCTTCAGTTTGTGTTCATTATTTGGCCACAGGGGCAGTCTAAATTCTGCTACAATCTTCTTCCCCCAAATAATCCCCTTTTTAATTATTTTTCTCTGTGGTGCCTTCTTTCCCTCCTATTGTCTTCCATAAAAGGTTATTTTTGGGAACTCTCTCTGATCTTGGCCCCCTCCCCATGTGTATAATGACTTTAAACTCGTTGGAATAATCTTCCCTCTCTCTCTCTAGCTTGCCCTCCATCTCCCATTATGTTGGAGCCTAGAGAGGCTGTATTCGGCGCGGGAAGATACTTCAATTCCTGTTCCAAGCACATGTATAACCCCTTTAAACTCATTGGAGCTATTTCAGCCTGCAGGGGGTTAAACTGCTATTTAAGCACCACGGGCTATCCCAAATATTGCAATCTCTACATGCCATTCCAGGCATTGAAACACGTGTTTGGGGTTTTTTTTTGGGGGGGGGGTTATTTTCTCAACATACTATTCGGGGCCATAGTGGGTCTGCTTTAAACTGTGCCGATTCCACGTGTTCACTTTAAACTCATGTGAGCACCCCCCACCACTGCATCTACAGACCTGGCTCATCGGATCCCACCCCCACAGGTTTTATAGGCTACTAATATACTGCTTGCGGCTATGACAGGAGCACCCCCAAATCCTGCTGCCTCCACAGGGACCCTCTTTCAACTGATCTACGCAGCCCCGCCACGTAAGGCTGTGCCCCCCGGCTCTGTCTGTGCAGGCTGCCGCTGCCCGGGCGCTGGGCTGCGCTCTGGGTGTGTGACTTCCGGAGAGCCCAATGGCGGGGGAAGGGGGGCGATTACGACAGGCTCGAGCTCGGCACGAGCGCGGCCGGCCTGAGGAATTGTGGGTAAGCCAGTGCCCGAGCGGCAAAAGGAAAGGAAACGCAGAGAAGGGGGAAGGGGAGGGGAGAAGGTGAAAGGTCAGTGGCCGGGAGCCCCCGCGCTCTGCGCCCAAATGAATGGAAGGAGCTGCAGCGCTCGCAGCGTCGCGCATTGTTATATGGACGCACATTCTAAGGGGCTCCGTGCATTCCACACCCCTAACTTTTTTTTTCCAGGGGAAGAGGTTGCCAACAATGCACTAAATTTGCTTAACAACAAGTCGGGGTTGTTTTCCTCTCTCTCCTCCCATGCCGCTGTCCCTGACAATACAGTAAAGCAAGAATATAAACACCAAGCGTGTCTCCACTGCAAGAGGGGCAGGGAGCACACCGAAGGCTGCTGCTTAGGAAATCTCTTTGCTACTTTGGAGCTGTGTCTCCTCTGATCCGCGTGCTTTGCTTTCGGGGGGGGGGGGGGGAAGGTGTTAGTCTCCTCCACAACCAAAATCCAGTGTGGCAGCTCAATATGTCCTGTGTAAGGGGTTTGCTACGAACATCGACTGGCAAAAATGCAAGATTTTGCTGTTCAGCCAAAAGCGAATTATATTTGTTCGCATACATCCCAACCCCCCTCTACTTTTATCCTTGCTGCAATACATTTGTGTTGTTTCTATGCAAGTTTTGCTTTCTCTCGTTTCCCTTCTTACTTCGCCAAGCATCACGGCGATCGTTACTGGAAACACATTTTTTAAAGGTTTTTTATCTTTTATTTCTAAAGTCCCACAAACTACAGTCTGTCTTTGAGGATCAATGAAATCCTAAGAAAGGTTCCTATCCACGCTCGTACAAACTAAACTTTGATCGCTGTTGGTTTGGGGGGACTGTCCGGTGAGTTTTTTAGATCCATGAAATTAACAACTTCTGCTTAACCGTGGCTGCTGTTACTGCTATTGTAAGGATCTTTACCAATAAACATGTTTTATTTACATTGCTGTGCAAGCTTTCTAAAAATTTCTGAAACTCAGACCTTTCTAACACAGTTTCTAAAGGCAAAATTAAGCGAGTCAACCCTCAGCCCCACACAATAAGCTTGGAATGGAGGAAGAAAATGTAAAGAGTTCGAATGGAGAAGTGGTTCCCTTTGTTCTTTCATTGTTTCTCCACGAACTGGCGTATACAAGGACAAACGCTTACCTTCTTTCCTTTTTGCTCCAAAAGCCAGACGTTCCCATCAGCCTTCAAATACACAATCCACCTTAGGAGTGACTACAAATATCGGGAGAGTTTGTATTCCATTATTTTTCGCTGTCTGCCTTTTTAGTGTAAGATTAAGTTGCCGAGCACGTTGTTGCAAGCTGTAGCCCCCCCGCCTTAGTGAATGGTCACGTTCAGGACCCTCCAAGTCCATCCTAATTCTGCCAGTAGAATCGAGGGCACTGGAGGTCTAAACTTTCAAAAAGGAAAGGGCCTACGATATTTAGCAAACCTGTAAATACAGTCGGCTTTTCCAATACAGTCTGCTCCAAGTAAATAGGATAAAGTATTTCACACATGAACATTTAATTTAAAAACTTTAAATTCAGCAGTGTTGATCTTTTAGACTAAATTAACTAAAAGGCAAATTGAGGTAAACTACAATCAACAGCACTGTATTCCGCAGCATTTGAAAGGCATGGACTTACAAAAATAAACAAAAACCTAATGTAGAAATATGGAATATAAAGTTTAAATTACAATGGTATCTGAGAGAAGTGTGTTCTCTAAAACATAATGGAGAATCATGGCTTTAAAAAGTGTCTCCCATGGCAAAATGATTGGTTTCCATTGTACTATTTTACTATAACATACAAAAAGAACCAGTTTGCTGATTTCTTTGTAATCCAATCAGTGTTTCGTACTCAACCTCAGAGGCAACACTCCCCCAAACCTTGTTTTAATCTGATTATGATGAGATTTCCTGATACAATGAATGTTTTAAATGATCCTTGTATCTTAGTAAATGGGATGAATTTTCAGCCTCCTGTTTCCAGGGTCCCAGATGCAAAGGAAACCGGCGCTGCGTGGAAGACTAAGCTCCTTTGGGTTCTGGTCGGGGGTCGGAACCAGGAGACTATAGGCGGCCCCCTTCTCTCTCCCTTCCCCTTCCGCTATCGCCCATGGGCGCTGCATTAATTACTCCCAATTCCTTCGCCTATGGTTGGAGCTAGACACTTAAGCGCCTTTTAGCACTGCATCTCCAAGCAGTTGGCCATTGCAAAATAAACAAATAAAAACTTAGGCGATCCAAATAAATTGTGGGACCGGGAGTGTGTGCTATCTGTGCTTTCACCACCAACTTGTCCTAAATGGCATTCTGGAAGGCTTGTATTTCATAGGAAAATATTACAACAAACAAGGTAAATAGAGGCTGGTTGAGGGGAAATGACTTTTCTTTGATAGCGTTTAATTGGAATTGAAACATTCTAGAGCTGTAAACATTATTTATTCAGCACACATAAGCAGGCATTGTTTTATCACCATCATAATTATGGTGTCCTTTAAACTGGCTGATAGCAAGAGAGATAAGGGAATGTGCTTGTAGCTTCAGATTAAATCTCTCTCTCTCTCTCCAGTCTCCTTTCCCCGGGTCACCAGAATCCCCACAGTCCTTGGAGATGAGGAGCGTCGGAAGATTGTGGCCTGGCCATCCCTTACGTCATAGAAGTGATTTGTGCCACATTGCTAATTTGGTGCAATCCATAACCTTCTGATCTCTTACGTTTGTAATTGCTTTTCAGCTTGTGGAATATGTTTTCTCGAGCCTAGTTCTTGAATATAGACATTACTATTGCTCACCTGTATGTAAGAAATGATCTTCCACAGTGTTTGTTGCATTACCTTTGTCTAATTAAAAATGCACATTTTAGGATCCTTTCAGAACAAAGCTTTGCCAAATCCTCTTTACATCCAAGGATTTGAAAATTTATAAAGGCTGCATTGAATTCAGGATGGGTCAAGGGGCAAAAAAAGGGTAGAAGGTCACTGCATATTGATTGTGGGTCAGTAGGCAACATGGCTTGTAGTATGTGTCCAAAAATCCCCTTAAAAACTGTGTTTAAAAAACAAGATTATCAGCATCTGCTGTGTTATTTTGTGATTTTACTGAATTGCAAAAATTTCTGGTGTGTTAATGATAACATCTTCACAAAAAATAAAACTTTAAGGATGCTGAATAGAACTATACATTGCTGATTTGTTTACATGGAAATAACTTAGTTCTGATATGTTTGATAACTTGTCATGATTTTTTTACTACCCATTGGCAATTAATTGGCCCACATATTTGGATAATTTGATTGTGCATTCTTATTTGTGATCTGTAAGAATTTGTGGCACATTTGGTTTACTTTAAAATAGCAGAAGAATTCTAGTATACTGTTCTTTAACCCTGTTAGTGGACTCTTTGTGATATCCTCTGTCTTCTGGTTGTATAGTCTTTGAGCACCATATACAGTGTATTTAAAATGCTTTAACAAGGTTATTGATCATTTAAATAATCTATTTCTTTATTAAAAGAAGTGAAAATAAATTATGTATTTAATACTTCCAGTACGTGAGGATTGGTCTAGGGCTTAAAAATAACACTAAATAGTAATAATAAAACTCTAATAATGTGGCAATCCTAGGATGAAAATGCACATGACCCCTTAGGAAAAAGAATTATCTTCATTAGTAAAACTAGTGCTGTAAATTGCTGTTGCGTTTCACAACTAAGCATTTAAAGAAATTGTGTGTGCATTACTTTGCTCAAGAAGGAAGAGGTCAGGCTGAATTGTAGTGGTATTTAAACACAATCAGACAATGACAATAAATCAAAACATAAAATAAAAAAGCATCTTAAATGTTATACACATTCTTTCCAAAGCAATATAATTAAACGTCTTTGCAAATCCATATATTTTTATAAAATTTTTCAAACATGAAAGTAATCAGATAAATGGGAAAATGTCTTCAGTACTATATTATGAAAATTATTTTCTTTGTTTTCTACTAGATTTATCCTTTGATCAGAAAGCTTCAGAACTGAAATATAATCTCACTCTAGGATGTAGATTACACCTTACTCAAAGTGAAAAAGAGCACATTTGATTAATAAGATGTGTATTCAGACCTATATATTGTTGCATGTGCACATAGTTGGTAAAACAGGCTTACTTACAGCTTCTATTCTGAAGAAGTGTGAGGCAAACATCCATCTTTTGAATTGTGTTCATCTTTGATTTTAAGGGAGGCTGATATGGTCAACAAAATTACTAAGGAAATGTACAGCAGGATCACAAACACACACACAGAGGGAGCAAGTAAATTATTGCATAAGTTTTAATATAATTGATAACAGACACCTTTAATTTTTCCTGTGCATTCTTTTGGCTAGCATTCACATTAATAATCTAAACCATAAATGTTGGTAGCTATTGATTAGAATCCCCTATGCGTGCAAATCCAGTTTAAAGACCCCTGCCTTTACAGTGTATGTGGGTGTGCACCGGCAAGGGCCTCTACCAGCTCTCTTTATAGTTATCTACCCCCAGTGTGCCTGAAGAAGATCCTGATATACAGCGTGTGCTGATGGCCATAAGAAAGCTGCCTGACAAAAAATGATGGAGAAGTGAAAGAAACAAAAGACTCTGTGTGTTATATGGAGAAAGATATGCAATTGAAAGTCCATGTAGTTCTGTGTGTGTGTGTGTGTGAGAGAGAGAGAGAGAGAGAGAGAGAGAAGAGAGAGAGAGAATTAGTGTGTATGAGAGAGAGAGCAAGAGAGAGCTAAAGAGAGAGAGAGTGTGTGTGTGTGTGAGAGAGAGAGAGAGAGAGAGAGAGAGATTTTGTCTAAGACTTCTGGCTCTCCCATTCAACATTAGCTCTGGCTACATTCAGAAGCTCATGGCTATACCTTTTGGGGGGGGGGGACAGATTCGGGAACAACTACTTGTTTCTAACATTTGATAGAGCAAGTATTAAACAAACAAAAAAGCATACATTTTAAAAATATTTACTGAATCCCATTACCACACTGTTATCTGCAGTAAAAGTGTGTGTGTGTGAGTGTGTGTGTACTTAACAGGAACCGAGAACAACTAAGCTACCTGGCAAAGAAATGACTTTTCAGCCCACCTTTTTGTAATGTCTTCTTTAAAAGCTTTATCTGAGTTTACAGTTTCTTTACTGTTTGACTCCACAGCCTTAACCTTAAAACAGGGGGAGGGGAATAGTGTGGTGGGGGTGGGAGTGCGAGCAGCATAAAAGTGCATCAGGAGGAATTTTTAAACGATCTCATTGTCTGTAGTTCTAGAAAGACTACGATGATTTCCTTTTAATGCTAGCAGCTGTTTTCCCTCGCAACTTTACTTTCAGCTAGAGAATATAAAATGACGTCTCTTACGCAAGTGAGAAAGGAAAATGTACGCTGATAAATCCAGATGCAATGCAAAAGAAGGCTTAACTCTGTGGATGGTATTAGCTGTGACGAGGCATTGTTCACTGCTGCCTCTTGGTTACGTTTAAAGGCTGAAATATCACGAGATCCATTCAATGATCCTTTTCTCATTCAAGGGACAAAATGTAATTTGCTGTAGCTCTGGTTTCTTGGATGGGAATACTATCCTTAGTATTTCAAAAGGAAGAGCTAGACGTGGTTTGTACACACATTGATTAAGTTGAAGAGCAGCGATTACATCTGTGCAGAGAGCAACAGTAGTCTAGGGGTGCCTTTTCAAATCTCAACCTTCTGAGTTGCAGACTCTCCTAAATAGACTTCCTTAATTTCCGGATGCACTTCTATACATTCCCGGTTCTCTCCAGAATTCCTGCGCAATTGAGAGGTTGTGTGTATTTTACCTTGTAACGCAAAACTACCGAACATTATTTTTAAAGCGATCCTTTTATTTATTACAGCTATACCTGATGGTGTAATACGAGATCCACTCACCATATTGCCAATCTATAGAATGGATAATGGAACTTTTGAATTAGAGGGGAAAAATTAGTCCCAGAAATACGAGCTGTTTTCTTAATCACACGGATATGTCTAATTTTGGATATGCAGTGAACTATTGCTGTATATAAGTGCTTGGGTTATATCCAGTTTTCAGTTGCAAACTGATTATAGGCGGATAGTTATTTTTGCAGCTTTTGACATGCAAACCGCAAACATCATTTTAACGCACGAAGGAAGAGGTTTGCTAACATTGCAACATTTTCGAAATCATTTGTGCCTGACTGAAGTATTTTAACGTCACTGCGAAGAGGTTAAGCCTCCTTGATGCTTCTTCAAAATGATTTTTAAAAGGGTTGGTACAAATGGAACAGCTAAATTCTGCAGAAGGCCTACCCCAAACTGAACGTACAGACTGCAAACCAAAAGTCTCCTGGACCACTGAAGTATTCTACATCGTGTGCCAGCACTTTTTTGTTATTACGTAAAGCCTCTGGAAGCACCTTGGATATTTTACATTCTTTTTTCTCTACTTGAAGCAGTCAGTACACAAGAATCCTGATGTGGAGTTTGGGGCTCTAGGACATTGCAGCTTGTGATCCAGCACGGTTAATTGTGAAAAGTGTATACATTTCTGGCTTATCTATGCTTTGTTATGGGTCTGACGTGAGCCCACGTCCTCCTTCCCCTCCCCCAATATTACAGACAGAATTTCAGCTAAAGAGTTACAGTATTACGGTGCTGGAAACCTTGATATGCAGACAGCAAAAGACAAACTTAAGTCTCTGACTGTAGAAAGGCAATTAAATAGAAGAGGAAAATCAAGAGAAACTCGAAAATGTAAGTATTCGATCTCGGTTTTTAACAACATAGCACTTAACTGTGGAGCTTCAAAAAGGGAAATACCAGGCTATTCTGCACATTTTCAATAAGCTTCATTTTCCACACAATGCAGAATAAACTATCAGTTTAAAATTATTACATTACCAAATTCTTTTCTCTCGATAGGCTAATACTCCTTTACATTCACATAATGGGCAAAACAGCAGCATTTGTCCAAAATAATCTAACCATATGTATAAAATGACAATAAAACCAATCAAATTCTACATCTGTAGCTAGCGATGAAGTCTGAGAGATCTGAGTGTAGCTGGGCTCAGATTGTTTAATAGAAAGATTTATATACTAACTGTATTATTTACTTTGGGAGGGGGCTTGGCAGTGTAAGGGTATGCTAATTAGCGGGAGATTTTTTTGGGGGGAAGGGGTGGAATATCAATTTTTATTGCATCACCTGTCAGGAGTGTCCAATCAGCGTTGGCTTTAGGGGAATTAATTGATGAAGGTGTCTCCGGACGAGCTCACTTCACTCTGTCATTTTATTTGTAGCTAAAGCAGCGGCGGGAATAGCAGCTGCATTTCTTTTCTCTTCCTCCCTTCACATTCCATTATCATAGTTCGCCAATGGAAAAGCAGGGAATGAAAGGGAGCAGGTACTGATCTGCAACAGCAACTTAGAGAAACACTTTGGCAAACCTGATTTTCAAACAAAAATATATCGCGATTGTAGTTTTACATGTTTTTTTTTCTAATTTTGTCTGAAGTTTGGCACTCCATTGACCAGGAATAACAGTCTTTGTTATTTTATTAGCAGGATGCCTTGAGACAAATACAGCATCTGGCTGAGGATTGTGTGTGGCTTTTTTTTTTCTTTCTTTCGGCAAATGCTGGGAATAATTTAACTCACGAAATGGGAGACTTGAAGTCGGGTTTTGAAGAGGTGGATGGCGTGAGGCTCGGCTACCTCATCATTAAAGGAAAGCAAATGTTTGCACTCTCTCAGGTTTTTTACAGACCTGCTTAAAAACATCCCGAGAACTACAGTGCACAAACGAATGGATCATTTAAAAGTAAAAAAGCATCACTGCGACCTGGAGGAGTTGAGGAAACTCAAAGCCATCAACTCCATCGCTTTCCATGCAGCCAAATGCACACTGATATCCAGAGAGGACGTCGAAGCTCTTTACACTTCCTGCAAAACGGAACGGGTCCTTAAGACAAAAAAGGAGGAAAATAAGCCGGGCATTGTCAACTCCCGATCTCCAACAGCAGCACACAGCCACCGACCCTTACTCCAGCTTTTGGAAAGAGAACAAACTTTGGCTGGGTTTGAATGAATCCGCTCAGCCCCTGCCAATTAGAAGAAAAGCTTCGCGTCCCGGAGACACAGGCTTGCTACCGGCCTCTGATCTACCTCACATTTTTAGTAAATACACTGGCCACAGCTACCCAGAGATCGCGCGCTCGCCTTGCAAACCCCCTTTAAACTATGAAACTGCCCCGGTCGTGGGCAATTATGTCACCTTTCACCCGGATCCCCCTTATTTTCGGAGCGTCCTGTGCAGCAAGCACCCGGCTGCCGCGGCTGCCGCGGCTGCGTATTATTACCAGTCCGCCGCCGCCGCCATTGCTCAGACCAAGCTAGCGGCGGCGGCGGCGGCAGGGAGCCCGGTGGGTCTGACTTACAGATACAAAAGGAAAAGAGCCTGCGAGGCCGCCCCGAAGGACTGCTTATTAACCGCCCCCGGCAGCGCCAGGCGGCTCCTGATCGTGCCCCGGCCCTGCAAGCCCAGAGGAGCGGCGGCGGGCACGGCCGCTTGCTTGGAGCGATTTCACCTCGGCAATGGCTTTTGCACTTCTCCGCAGCCGCACGCGGGCAGCTTCCCCGAGAGCTACAGCAGCGACTCGGAGTCCAGCTCTTACTCCGACCACGCGGCCAACGACTCGGACTTCGGCTCCAGCCTCTCCAGCACCAGCAACTCCGTGTCCTCGGAGGAGGAGGAGGACGAAGAAGAGGAGGAGGGCAGCGGCCTCTCGGACTCCAGCGAGGTCAGCTCCGAGGAGGAGGATACGACCTCCGAGTCCGACTCCAGCTCAGTGTCCAGCCAGGTCTCGGTGCAAAGCATCCGCTTCAGGCGAACCAGTTTCTGCAGCCCCCCCAGCATGGCCCAGGCCAACTTCTTGTATCACTTGGCCGCGGCCGCCCCCAGCAAACCGCCAGCTTCCGAGGAGGCCGGCAGGCTCTCCGACCTCCAAAGTGCTCAGTGTGGTGTCAAATCGGAGTTGCCAGAGGAATGGAGTCATCAAAGCTGGGCACCCAAAGCACCTCCAGTGTGCTGCTCCGGCAGCCCTGGCAGTTGTTTTGCTGAGATAAGGGATGATAGGGTATCTGAGATCACATTCCCACACCCTGCATTTTCCAATAACGCAAAGAGTACTGACCTAACAATTAACTGTGCTGCAAAGGGGGCCTCTTCACCTAGCCCAAAGACAAACAATGCATTTCCACAACAAAGAATATTCCGAGAGGCAAGGAAATGCCTTCAAGCAACAACTACACACTGTGCACATAACAATACAATAGCTGCTAGGTTCTTAAATAATGATTCTTCATCAACAGCAGCAAATTCAGAAGAAGATTCCAAAATCCCTCATTGTATTGAATTTGCCACGGATTTGCCCTCTTTGCAAACTGATTGGGAGGGGGATGCTGCTCCTGCCACAGCAGCTGCTGAGCTTGAGTGCACTGATCCAGGCAATAAGGCATTGCCATTCCTGCACAATATTAAAATCAAAATAGAGGATAGCAGTGCGAATGAAGAATATGAACCCGACCTTTCCAAACATAAGCTAAAGTGTGAGTGCAATGAGACTAAGGATGAGTTTAACAGTGTGACTGAGAGTAATAACCCGGACATTTTATTAACAGCCAAGGAAGATTCTGCATGCACTGAGAAAGAAACCACTTCCTTAAATGCGCTGACTCAGAGTCAGGTCCTTTCATGCACTTTAGGTACTCCAAAACCTGAGGATGGGGAGTATAAATTTGGAGCGAGGGTGAGAAAAAATTACAGGACATTGGTTTTGGGAAAGCGACCTGTACTGCAGACTCCTCCAGTCAAACCAAATTTGAAATCAGCTAGAAGCCCACGTCCTACAGGTAAAATTGAGACACATGAAGGAACACTGGATGATTTTACAGTTACCAATAAACGCAAAAGGGTAGCCAGCAATGTAGCATCAGCAGTGAAAAGGCCGTTTAATTTCATGGCAAATTTTCCCTGTCCACCGTCACTAATTATTGGCAATGATGGGGATTTGTTGCCAGCTTATTCCTTAAACACCACTAAGGATTCCCAACCACCTCACAAGGCCCATCCTGTATGGAAATGGCAGTTGGGCGGTTCTGCAATACCTCTTCCACCTAGCCACAAATTCAGGAAATTTAATTAATAAAATAGTTTGGAAAATATTTTCTTGGACCACCTTTACCGTTCTTTTGTTTTAAACTCGACAGGATGGTTTGTACAAACTCCTTAATGCTTTACACACATTTGGAGTCCTGTTTGATCACATGAAGATAGAAATTGGATTACTATTTTCTTTTCCATTACCGGTTTTTGTTTGTTTGTCTGTCTGGGTAATTTTTACATTCCACAGAGTATTTCAGGCTAAAGACTCAACTTAAACTCAGTTATTATGGTAGAGCTGGAACACTTTACTTTTTAAATGCTAATAATGCACCGGTACCTCAATTCAACTGCTACAAATAAATGTCAAAAGGTTGAATAATAAATATTAGAATGAGCCATTAAATTTATGCACTAGATTTGGAAAATGGAAGTCTAACTGTTAATTCAGTTAAAGTTTGTTAAGTTACTTGGTTGCACAGTAAGGGTTCACTATAATTCAATGTGGCAGCAGTCTCTACTTTTCGGGAGCTTTGTTTTCCAGAGTAGGGGTCTCTTTTTCCAAGAGCAGTTGTACTTACTGATATTTTCTATGGTTTGGAAAGGTTGGGGTTTGAGTACAGCTGGAGCACTGGAAAAGCTGCCTCATCTCAAAACTAGTCAATAAATATGGAATTATATTTTTGGAAAAGGGTGTCTTTTTACTTGCACAGTCACTCTTTGCAATTGGAAAGACTTTTTGTTTCACCAACAGTCTTAAGGTTACTGTTACCCACTAATGTCAAACTTCAATTGTGGTCTGAACATGTCCCTCACAAACTTGCAAAGCAACTAAAATATTTGCCTATATAGCGGTACAATTTATGATCTAGCCTCCTGCACTCGGTGGAGGAAATAGCAAAGCGGTAAATGCAACACAGAAAGTGAAATGTGAGGCCATAAGGGGAAAGAATACACAAAATGAGTATATCATGTTATTCATAGCTTTTTGGCACCAAAACTCAGGCATGTAAACCGTAGTACACTTCACTGTTTTATCCACATCTCTTGAAACTTGAGTTTTGCAATACCATCCTATCTATGTAGCAGAAGCATTTCTACTGCACGTGACAATCAGAGGCAATTATCTATATTTGCACTTAATATCGAAATAGTTTAACAGGCAGACTTCTAGAGTCTAGCCCTTGGTAAAACATACTGGTGTAATATGTTGTGATGATGGAAGCAGTAAATCAAAATTATGAAAATGTGCACTGTTGAAAAGCATGCTTTAGCTTTATTTTCAATTAAAAACACTGTTTAAAACTTCCTGATTTCATACACTTCGACTTATTGCAGAGTTGTCCATAATTTCCTCTTCATTTGAAAGTTTAAGGGTTATATTTGGAGGAAATATGCTTCCAGAGGTTAGTTTTGTTTTGTTTTTAAATAAAACTGTTATAAGCTCAATTTAAGGCAGTCTGGAACAATATAGAGTTTATTTTCGGGGAGGGAAATACGTTACAAAATGATAATAAAACAATTTGAAAAGTTTGGGATTTGAAAAGGCAGTTACAATTTGGCTGCTGAATCAGCAGAATTTGAGATTAAACATTGCTAGGTTACTCTTTTTTTGTTTTACATTTTATGTACACAAGAGCCTTTCCAAATTACATTTTAGAGATTTCACCTCTTCATTAATTCCGGGAGAATAATTTATCATAAATCAAAAAAGAAAACAAAACAACAATGAAATGTTTATTGTGTGACTCAGAGTCAACATTTCTTATGGAAATTCACTGCCTATTTTTTATCCTCTATCCTCTTTGTCTCTAAATATTCCAAGAGGACACTAGCTGCTTTCAGCTCTAGTCTATTTACTATATGCACATCGTGGTTTTCCTCTCATTGTAAAAAGACCTCTTCTAAGAATACCTGCAGCCAAATATATTTAGAAAGGGTAAACAATTGCCTTTCAATTGACTCGCCCTCCTTCCCCCACTTACACACATTTTAAATTGCCAATTGCAAAAGGTGCATTGCATACTTAACCTGATCTGCTGAAATTATGGTGGTCGTTAAAAATGTGTTTAATGGATGAAGTTGTTCTGAAATTAATGTTTACATTTGAGTGTTTGGAGCTGCATAAATTACAGGCTTATTTCCAGAAAAGTGTAAATACGTACAAAATTTATTGCTCAGGAGAATCCCCTGGCTCTTTGGGAAAGCAGTTTTTGTTTGAAAAAAGGTCTCCCCTTGACAAAAAACTACAAAGCTACAATATGCAAGCTTGAAACCTAAAATTTCGCCTTATCTATTAAACAGTATATCATTTTAAAAGTAGCTTCCTCCATTGACCCTGTGTACTTACAGTTACAAACATGTTGACTTGACCCTAACTTATAAATAGCAGAGACGATTTGTTTTGCCCTCTAACTAATATTTGGGGGAAGAAACAAAGTACAGATTTAGACCAAATAAATTCAATGGAGTTTAAAACATGAAATATGGCGCGCAGCTCTGACATTAGCTCAGTCCCCCTAAGTGAAGTAATAGTTTCAGTTTATGGAAGCTGGAGAATGAACACCACCCAAGCCAAATACATTCCTAAGTGTATCATTCCTGCAGACTTTTCTGCCGAAGTATGATGAATAAAGGCACCCTCAAAAGGCAAGAAGTTAAATTGTCACACGTGTACACCTCAGTTAAAGTGCAAGCCACCAGCAAGAACAATTGAATTTTTACTACTGTCAGAGTAATTTGCAGGTACAAGAATTTACTGAAAAGGGTATTCTTTCAAATCCCTGGTAGTTTAGTAGGTGTTTCTCATTGTGTTGTAATAATTCTTGCAAACACAGTTTATTATAATTTTAGACTTGATGATAATAATAAAATAAAATTACTGTTATAAATAGCACATTTGCCCCAATAACGGTAAGTCTTAATACTGAGCAAAACAAGGGGTTTCTAGCCAGCAAGATTATGATATTACTGTAATGTTTGTAGGAAAGAGAAACTAAAAGGTAACAGCTATGAAACTTGACAGTTTTCCAGTTCTTGATGTACACTGCATAAATCAATAAAATGAAATAAAATAATAAAATAATAATACCTAAATCACACCTAGGAGAGTACTTGAACTTGTCTGGAACACAATTCCAGAGGTTTTGCTACAAGTAGAGGCTACTGATACATTTATTGGGAAGATTTCTGTGACCACATTGAAGACAAAGGAAGTTTTGGACTATGTCTGAGTCTCTAGAGCATTAAAAAAGGGAATGTGTAATGCCTTCAGCAACCAGATATATTGCCTTAAAAGATGTAACTTTCAGTTTACAACAATTTACTTTTAAAAGTGATTGTTCTATAATACTTACTTGACCATAGTGGAATAATCTCTTTGCTGGTTTATTTAAAACGCCACTATGTAGCAATAATGCAAAAATGGTGGTGTCTGTTGTATGAAGTTTGCTGTTCAATCATTCACTTGGTGATTTTCTACATGATCTCTGACCTTTTTTCCTATATCAGATTTAGTCGCCAATAAATTAAAGTTTCTGCAGAAATAAGAACAATGCTATCATGTTTTTGTTTGTTACACTTCATGTGCGTGAGTGGTTAAAACAGAGAGGGTGATGTAAAAATGGCATTTTTTTCTACACACACCTCTAATCAGTGGTAACCTGTAAAAAAATATTGTAATAAATGTAATATACTAGAAAATATAAAATATCGAGAACGTGGTAAGTTGTGGTTTCTGCAGTTAAAATGGTTACTGAAAAAAATATTTTTTCAGTTTAAAATCTGTTTGGACATAACTTTAAAGTAAAAAAATACAATGTGTACAAATTAAAATAAATCCCTCAAAATAAGGACAAGGGGACTGGAATCTACCTTGCTAAATCAGATTTACAGAAAGGCGCCATTCACAAGGTTTTCGTACCCCTGGTATTTACCTCTACAATCATGTTTAAGAATGTACTGTTTAGCAGTTCCATGGTTGAATGTGGAGTTTCTTATGCCAGTGTAGCCAAATTGCATTCTGTTAAATAGAGGACACTTCCCAAACATTTTGGGAAAAGACACCTGGACATGCAGTTAACTGATTCTAGGCCTTCTATGTTGCATTTTTAACTGTTCTGATATAATTATTTGCTATGCCCTCACCCCCCACCTCCTCCTTTTCAATCTCAGGCGGCCTCACAAGTCCCAGCTTTAAAAGGCCCTAGATGTTTTGCATGAAGCTCTCACAATAGGGGTTGAGAGAATTGACAGTTTCAAAAACAAGGCGTTCTGTCCTTTCCAGATGCCGAGAAACCCTTTCCTGCATCATCTCTCGTTTGCTCTGCGCTGCTGGTGGCTTGATCCTTAGCATTGCAAATATACTGCAACAGCTGTGTTTGTAAACAGGGGTGGGGGGCAGTTTGGAGGGAGCCAGCAACGCCTCGTTTTATACTTTGTAAATGAGCGTGATGAGCCAGAGTGACCAATATCTCTGCTTCCTGGCGAGAGAGAAGAAGGAAGTTAGCCCTGAAGTCTGTGGTGTCGTGTGTGACATTAGGTTACTATAGTAGTTTGCCTTCAAAATAATCTGATTCATTGGCAGGAGCATGAGAGCCAAAGTTCTCCCCAGAAATGTAGCGGTGATGGTCTAGAGCCTCCCCGTCATGCCCTGCAGACACTTGGGGGAAACACTCGAAATGCCGCCATCTTGCTTTATGAAAAACAAATTCTTTGTGATTTTTCGCCCAGATCTCTCTCTCTCTCGCTCCTCTGTCTGTCTCTCATTTGTTACCAACTCATTAGCCGAGGCGGAACAGGAGCTCTTGCACTGCTAGCGGATGCTTGCAGGCTGCTGTTTGAGGGGGCCAGTGAACATTTCCCCCCATTTTGGTAGTTTTTCTGCTGATCGTCCATTTCACTTTGCTCTTCTTTTGTGTAATCTCTCTCTCTCTCTCTCTCTCTCTCTCACTCACTCACTCTTTCTCACACACACAGGCGCCGCACTAGTTTAATGTCTCTAACGTGTAATAGTTAACTACCCCTAATGAAAACAGTTAAATGAGTGATGCGGCCAGCCAACACCGTCGCGAAAAGATAACAGATTACACTTCTTGCAGCCCCAATTGTTATTAGAAGTTTTAAAGAAATAAGGGAGAATGCGATTTCCCGTCCGCTAGTCCATCCTTAAATCAGATTGCAATGTGGAAAGCCATTCCGGACTTTGCGGTGATACAGATGGGAGCTCCGCAACACAAATAAAACAGCACACCCGAAAGAGAAAATCATAGTGGTGAGCTGCACAGGCAGGTCAAGGAGAAAAGTGCAACAAGATTGTTTACTCTGGTGTTTAAAATGCAGTTGCAGTTGTAAAGTGTGTGAAATTACGCGCTGGTCTCTTAAAGAGTGCCTAATTTATAGTAAATAGCCAGCCTTTGTAAATGGGTTTATTATGTTGTTTCTTGTTAATTGTTGAGAAAATCCCCATTGTTGAGTGTGAATGGCTTTATGAGCTAACCTGGTCATTGGTGCAATCAAGGGGCAGTAAATGGCCGCTCTGCTAATGTGGCCTGTAGCAAAAGCTGGGATCAGCCATGGCTGAGCTGGTGACCTTTGAGAGATGCTGCAGGAGTAGGTCTCTGCTGGTAGAAAAAGATGATCTTTCAGATTTTAATTCACTCGAAGGTGCGCTTTGAAGGATGAGGGTTTGCGGAGCTAAAGGTGTGGAGGATCACGCAGGGCACTCCGGAAGGCACCCGGCTTGGTGGGAAGCACTGCTCCTGTCAGTGGGAACTGCAGGGCCGCGTTCTCACGAGCAAAAATCGAACCCCTGGGTTACACCAGCTCGTGTTAGAGGCCAATAGTGCCTCACACTTCACAAACTGGGGCCTTTAAAATCTCCTCGCAGTTTTCAGCCAAGCTTCAGAGAACACCGAGATCCTATATTCCTCCAAAAACGCGCCGCCAATGCAGAACATGCTAAGCAAATAATCAGGAAATGAAGAGACTACACGTGCACGTTCATCTCTCTCCTTTGTTAGCACAAACCACTAAAGGCTCACACACAACATCCATTGGAAACTTCACTACCGATGGACTTAGGAGGCAGTAGAAGAAAGGCACAACTCAAAGTGCTAATTGAAAAGTGGAGGGAAGATTGCAAAGTTTTGTTTTTAAAAGATTCCCCCTAGCCCTCTGCTTTCCTTCCATTGCTGTGGCTTGGGGCTTGCTAGGAAAAATAAAGAAGGCGAGCGCGAGGCGGAGAAAACCCCGCAGATTCCAGTTTCTGATTGGAAAAAATCAGAATGTCCCCGATCTCTGTTTCAGGCACAGGGGAACTCCCGAGGCAAACCCAGCGCGGTGGCTGTGGGTTGAAACGCTGGGCTGCTGCTGAGTGTTGTGGGGCAAGAGATTTTACTCTTCATTGCTTCCAAAGGCAACTGAAACCCGCCCTGCTCCCTGTAACCGAAACACACACGCTGCTGGTACATTTAAACTCACCACGAGTGCACGTGTCTGTATCTGGCCTAATATAAATCGTGATGAAACATAAATTCCTCTCTAGAACTTACACAGGGCTTTCCTAAAACCTCGCTCGCTCGCGCTTTCTGATTTCGCTATTCGGAGAACTCCCCCTGGGTTTAAAGCACTTGTTTCACGGATTTGTGTTCAGCCCACATCTAACTTGCTGCGGCTCCTGCTCTGCTCTTTTGTAAATTATGTTGCGTTTCTCTATACAGAAACTATGACGAGGGTTGTTTATATCCATCGATTTACCTAAGGAACAAAACTCAGGCCATTCCGGGCAGAAGCTATTCTCACATTTGAATTTCGTGATCCGTACTGAATTGTAATGTTTACAATGAAAGATTATTCCCCAAATTCAGGTCTTTAGCTTCCAGTTTCATTAACACACTCGAAATAGATCTGTGGGGTTGTACAGTCCATTTCCCTCAAAACAGGATGTTTCCATCAAGCTGTATTTGGTTTTCCCCACAGATCACTACAAAGTTTAGTTGGGAAACACGTCCCAGAAACACGTGGAGATAAACCCTAGTCTTTAGCTGCCATTCGGGTCACTTCACATCTTTGTATTATATTTCAAACTGTCATTCCTCTTTCTTTATCTTTCTGGGACAACAAAAATGTACCTGTTTATAATTAAATACATCCATTCTAATAGCAGTGACACAATCCATTCCGGGAAGCATTCGCTGTAAACTCTTTGTTTTACATCGAAGAGTTTGCTGTATTAGAGCCATTAATGTAGTGCTATTTTTATTACTAGTTACCGTGTTTGGTAAACAGAAATCTATTAGTTAGTTTTTTTAAATGTCATTTAATTACTGGGATGAGCATAAGTTGGCGAGCGGAATTTTTTATTCCCCAAGCAAACCTGCCGCCTGGTTTGAATAAACCTAAGAACCAGAGAGAGCTGCAGGAAAGCGATTATACATACTCTAAAGAGCATATTTGCTGGGCTTTGCAGGCTCTTCGTACGTAAGTGTGTGTTGTTGGTGTTGAAGCTGCCACATAACCTGTGCCCGCACATGTTTCGTATTTACCGGCTTTGATATTGTATTCCGAAGATTTAGCAGTAAAAGGGCCGAGACAATTGCACAACAGCAAAATCAGAAATTTGATCTAGCAAACTGCACGACAAAGAAGTTGCTCACTTTTGGAAATGCCCGTTTGCGTTTCCAGGTACATGACACTATTGGGAAAGAGTCAGAGGTGGTAACGTGCTACGGAATAACGTACAGCGTTCCAAACCATTTGAAAAACTTCGCTGTGGATGTTTGAAGCAGCATAGCATACAAATACCAAGGGTTTTCTGATGATTTCCAATTGTCATTTATTTGTACCCAGAAAAATCTGTCAGGTTCACTTGAGGACATACAATATTCTTAGTCAATGATATGTTGAACAGAACTGAACACACACTGTAAAATGATGCCTGGTCTTCCCATCTATGATCCCATCGTCACGTTTATATTTAAGGGAAGTTTATGCTATAAATGATGGTCTCGGGTTTGCAATTTATAGCAACACAATTGTATTAATTAGTTTATTATTTCAGTATATTTATTAATAAAGAAACGCAAAATTCCTTCACTTTTCAACAAGCCCATACAACATCGAACAAGTTTGTGCAAACTGACATTTATCTGTATATCGGTGTCAATGGAGATATACATAAATGTTATCACAATAATGTGAGGGATGCCAGATTCTGAAATCTGTATGGAGGGCATTTTAAAGTAAATTTTACGTGTTGGAAATGTTACTCTCTTCCTCAGGGATGGGGGTGGGTTTTTTGTTTCTAACTCTTGGGAAGCATGATGGCTCCTTTTATATAGTTTCTGTAACGTTTGTCTGATATGAAGAGGATACAGAACAAGAACCCTTCTCCAACATGGTGAAAAGAGGTTCCAAAGGTCAGTCCCTCTCTCTCTCTCTCTCTCTCTCTGGATTTTATGTGAGCATTCCAGCAGTGAGCAGTATTTCCCCAGAGCCCGAAGTACTGTAATTCTCAAGTTTTATTTAAGAAGCTTTATGGACGTTTAGCTTAAGGAAGCTCGTCAGAGTATCTGAGAATAGTTTTGAAACTTCCATGTGAACCCGAGAACAAATTACAAGGTGTTTTTTTTTAATCGGGACTGTGCTCGTTGCAGGGGCTTCACACGACATGCAAATCCAGCATGCCTTTTAGCTTGAGACCACTGCTTGCGTTTGGTTATGACATGCGGGTTGCATCTAATTATATAAAAACGGGGAACTACGCATAACCAGATGATACTTTGTCTTAGAATCAAGCACACTGCTAATTGCAACGAGGGGTTTTTAATCGTAATTCAAGTGTTTCCACATCAATATTTAGCAGATTTGCCTCCACGAAGGAAGTTTTGATTTTCCCATTGACAATCAACAATGTTAATAGTATTGCGCCGATATTATAAAGATTAAAAATCTGCATCTCTAGCAATCCAAGACCATTGAAAATAAATGTATGCGTCGCGAAAGAAAGATTTTCTTTTAGGTTGAAGAAGATGCATTAGCTCGTCTTCATAGGTGCTGTAGAAGTCCCGTTAGACGTTACTGAACGTATCGGGGTGAATTTTTCTTCCCAGTAGGGATGTAAGGATATAGGCGCTTGAGCTCTGCTTTCATTTTGTTTTCAAATATTTTGCCCACCGAAACATTCAAAGATCAAATCTGAAAACAAAACACCAATCTGCTTTCATTCGGAGAGTCATTCCAAAAAAACCTTCGGCATGGTTACAAAAAAAATCACAGATGTGTCTTTACTCTTCCTGAAACTACTCTCCAATGTGATTTTCACAGTACAAAATACAATTCTCTCCTAGAGACTCTACCTCAGCCACCAAAAACATGAACACCGGAGCTACCGAGGTCACTCTCGCTTTGTACCTAGACGTGGCAGGATTCTCACAATATATAGGCACAACAGGGTGGTTTATTGAAGTCAGTGAAGCCATGACAATTTACACCAGCCGTGGATCCGCCCCAATATGTATCAAAAGCTTATTAACAAGAGGCACATTTGAAATACTCGCTTAAACAGAAATCAGCTAAAGCCGCTAATGCAGCAATTCCCTGAAATGCTTTCCTTTAAAAAATCCGGTGTAGTTGCTTAAGGAAGACTGGAAGACTAATACAATTATCCGAAACCTCTAACCTTAACTCAGTATGTATGAATATCTTTAAGTCAAATAGATCAAATATTTAAAAAACACAGTTTAAAAAAAAAAAAGGCATCTAGATTGGAAACCTGGGGAGGGGGAGGGGGTAACAAAAGAAAGAGGCCAGAAAGAAAATATCCCACAGTGGATTACAAGGTTATGGGACAGGTCATTGTAGGAAAGTTAAACCAAAAAAAAAAAAAAAAAAAAAACTTGGGTGGTGGTATATTAGTTATGTAATTATGGGCGGTTTATATAGTTATCACTAATGTTGTGTTTATACCCACAACTATTTAATTCATTAGTTAGTAACCTGGGTATTTACAAGATTATTTTAATGAAACTAGCTCCTGTGTTTTACGTCATTTACTTAGCGTTTTATTTTTCACAATGTTGGAAAGCTAGCCACAGTTTTTAATGATTTCCCCGGAAGACTGGAATAAATACTATCTGTGTTTATACACAAACACACACATTTAGAGCTAGCACGGATAGCTGGAGACATACCGACAGCAAATAAAACAGACCGTTCAAAGAGACGACTCTAAAACTGTAACATATTAAATATTGCAGCGATCGATTTCAATACCCTGAGTGGACACAGGAATAAAAATTCACCCCCAAGATGAAGTGATTAGGAATGCTTTGTTGCAAGGAAAGAAATGCGATTTTCTGCAGATCCTTTTTGTTCGGGTTAAAAGAGGGCTGGGCAATCATTTTTAAACCCTACACTCCTAGTTTGGGATATAAGCCTAAAGGTTAGTCATATCTCAATGGCATTTCTACGTGGTAAAAAGATGGGTCTTTGTACTAAGAAAGGGGGATTAAATATCAACCACAAATATAGGTTGACCAAGCTAGGAGTTTTCCTCCAAAATCAAGAATGTTACATTTTTGGAGAGGCTACTCCACTGCAGTGGTGTTGTCTTTGTTCTGACTCGGACTGAACAGATGCTTTTGCACAATTCTCCTTTTCATTTCCACACAGGACAAGGTTTGGCCTAGGTAGGGCATGTCGAAATGGTCTCACTTTTTGTCTTCGGAGTTGGAAATGCCTGTTCGGAGGGGGCAGTCGCGTTCCTAGGCCACAGGCCAACAGACCCGCTCACACGCAGATCCCCCCCAAACCTCCTCAGCGCTCTCTGCTCTGTTCCCACCAAGTCTCGGAATTACTCTAATTTATTTGTTCCTCGGGGGGATGGGCGATTGCCTCTCCTGGCAGCAGCCGAGGGAGCTGCTTGCAGGCAGCGTTACATATGCTCTCTCCTCTTTCCTTTAGTAGCATCAGCCCCAGACTGAAGATGTCTGCGCAGCAGCGGGAGGATGCTGCAGAGCTGGGGGAGAGCTACGCCCTTACAAAAGGGCTCCTTACAGAGGGAGGTTTCTGGGCAGGACTCCCTAATAACTGGGGTTTGTTTCGCAGCAGCCGGATCAGCGCAGGAGCAGGAGAGGGGCCTTTCCCAGGAGCGAAGAGCACAGATTTAGCCATCACCTCTCCCACCCCGGCGCCTTGCTCATGTCTCTGCACTAGCGCTTTGAGGCTCCAGATGGATTTGCCGGTTTCAGGGCGCTCCGAGTTGTCCCCAGTGTGAAAGGAGCGAAGCAAACCCTCCCCCTCCCGCAGTGTAAACACTGAGAGCAGCAGGCCGCGGGCTGCAGGGGGCCAGCGGGGCTGGCTGAGGGGCGGCTCACAGGGGTTCCACTCTCCCCTGGGGCCCGCTGGCTGCCGGGGGAAGCTGCGGGGTCCAGGGCTAAAGGCAAAGTGTGCAACAGGCCGGCTCAGGCCTGCGGGGGAAGGGAGGAAAAACCGAGCCGAGCCACCTGGCTGCGGGTGGGGACACCACGGCTCGGCCCGGATCCAGCAGGCGCCCAGTGGGCCGCGCAGCGATCTGGGCAGAAGGGAAGGTGCCTTCTTCCTTCCCTGCCTGCCAGTTCCCTGGGGCGGAGCCCGCCCCGCACCGCCCGGCTTTTATCACCGGCGCTGGGGGCCAGGGAGCCGCCCGTTGCCGTGGCTAGGGAGGAATCGCCATAGCGATAGGAACACCCGTCGGCTGGCGGAAACCAGAGCTGAGCAAGCGGGTTTGGAGCCAAGCGCTGCCGGAGAAAAGGAAGCGGGGTGACCTTTCCCTGCGCAGCCCTTTGTAGCCAGGGCCAATACAAGCGGCGAGCAGAGCTGCGCCGCGCTCCGACTCCGCTCCCAGTGCGCTGCCCCGGCCCGCCGTGTCTGCGAGGCACAATGGGCAGGAGCAGAGCCAGGGGCTCGCAGAGGGACAAGAGGGCGCGCGCAGTTTTCACCATAACAGCTAGTGCACCTGGGGCAGGTCCCCGTTCCTCTCCAAGCTCACGTGCTCTGTGCTGGGAAGGGAGTCTGGGCGCCGCTCCGCAATACCTGTCCCGTGCGCCTCCCCTCCTCCCCCCCGCGTATTTCTGTCCTACCACCGCTTGTCCCAGCCCCATAACGTGTCTCTTTATCATCGGAAGACGAAGGGGGCTCACTGTACACAGACTATTCAGAAAAGCCGAAGCGGATGCTCTGTAGGGCACGGATGTGGCTCAGGGGAGGCGAACCGACAGCCCCTGCGCACTGGACCCTGTTGCCTGCCGGGCTCCGGGTGGACAGGCTGATATTCTTGTACATTTCCAAACCTGTGATGTCAGGATGGCATCAGCGGGCCCCTGGATTCACCTGTCACTACAATCACCGCCTCTGACCACTGACAAACGTTCACAATGCGCGAGTGAAAAGGGCGCTTCAGGTTCACTGGGTTGGGTTGTAGAACTTTGGAAAACTGCAAATAAGCGAGAAAATGTGACCATTCTTGTGAAGGGAAATACAAGTTTGCACTTACCGTTCAGTGACAAAACCCCAGGACTGGCCACAGAAGCAGTAACATACACTGTAATCTCCACAGCAATTTCATTTCCTCTCTTCCTTCCCTCATTCTTTACCGGTTTAGCAAAGGGGGAGACCTAAGGTTTTAATCCTAAAGAAGGTTTTCCATTTATTCCCACTACAGGGAGAAGAGGATACCGAGAAAAAACGAATCTATTCTGAACAAAGTGGAAAGAGAATCTCCCCAAATCTGCTTTACAAAAAGCATTTGAAAAGACAGGTTAGAAAGCATCAAGCCAGGAGATACATATGACTCAGAGTGAAATAGAAACTCACAATATTACATTTCCTTTTAACTGTGCCTCAGGATTAGTAGTACATGGAATCTAGCAATTAAGGCCTTTCTCTCTTTAGAGAAAACCTTTGTGGTTTCATATTCCAGAGTCGGGGGTTATGGATGTGTGTTAACTCCCTCTGAAAAAATAAACCAAATTTTCCCTTTCAAAGCAAAAAAGTTGCTTGAATGTAAATGGTTTTCACCAAAGGAACCATTAAATTGTATGGCATTAGTAATGACTGAGGAGGGTTCTATTTTATTCTACCCTAGGCCTCAGTGGCTGGTTTTCACCATTGGCTTGGAAAAGGGAAAAGCATTTTCCGATTAAATTCTTCATTAATAGAACTTGGCAACTGGCAACAAAAACCTTCCTTAAGTGAAATGAAGAGACAAAAGGCACTTTAAAAGCAGGGGGTAGAGGTGGGGAAGCCTGGGCCAGGAATTATAAATTAAGAAGATGTTAACATCTTGCAATTTGTGTAAAGTCTGGGCTGGTGCTCTTATGAAAGGTTAACATTTATTCTAATTTGCTCAGTCTTCAGAACCCTGTGAAATTAAAATAAATACTTTTAAATATTTCAGGCCTATATGCTATTGGGCTTAGACTGCCCTGAGGTATTGTCTCTTACCTCTTGGAGGGTTGCAAATATTGAATTATTTATGTTTTAAGTATACTAGGTTGACAAAAAATAATCAAGTAAAAATGAAACAAATACCAATTAGAAAAGTTAACTTGGTGACACCTAATCTGATTTACCTATTTACAAAGTAACACCCAAACTCTGCTTTTACTGCCAAAGATACTTAATCTTCTGATGCTCTTCTAACGCTGTTGTGAGAACAACTGTCTAAAACTCTAATTGTCTATAGACATTTATTTTTATTATGTAGCTTTGAATATCATGTGTATTCATCCTTTAGCTTTTTACTGGGTTGTCAGTGCTGTGAAGGCTTAAAGCTCCCATGCTTATGATTGGTTACTAGCGTTCTGCCGCTTTAGGACTACCCAGTACAGTTTGGTTTGGTAATTCTTACGTGGTTTGTATAAGGCTGAAGAGGTTACATAAGGACAGTGAATAAAGAATTTGAGCTGCAGCAGCTCCCACTGAAATTGTTCCGACTGTTTTGTACCCACCTTTTAACAATTATTTATTAAACACCATCATTTGTTGATGTTATTAATAGCAATTTGGGTGCAATTTCCATGGTATAATCCACTGCTGAGACTGTTGGCACGTCAGTGAAATGCAGACATAGTTCTGCTAGTCCTCTGGTAACAAATCAGGGAGCTAGTCCTCTGGTAACAAATCAGAGAAGGCTTACAGGAAACTCCTTTCATCACGGAAATAGAAATGTAACATCTATCTAGACAAATTATTTTTTGACGGATTTATGGCATGGTTTGCTTTCAAGATATTCATTGGTTCTTCCGAGCTGTAATAAAGTCCAGAGACAGAAGTATAAACATGCACACAGTCTGCTTTGCAGAAATCCCTTAACAGTATCTGCTAGTGAAAGATCAAGACACTTTGTGCATTTTCCACAGATAATACCCATATTCCGAATGAGTGATCAGAGAACTCCGGTATTGTTAAGTAAAATGAGAAGAAGGCGAGTGACGTGGGAGTCGAACAATGGCATTTCTGAATCAGTTTGTTTGATTGACATTCGGGGGCTTCATGACCCCAGGGAATAGGACTCATTACCGTGAATACACCAAAACATCAACCAAGATTAGAACTCTGGATCCTTTTAAAATCTTATTTTACCCTAAATTGTAGTAGGAAAGTACCAACTCGAAGAGAAAAGAGAAAAAAATTACTCCTTCATATACTAAAAGGCTTTATTGATTGTATAACTTAGGATACGAAACACGGTTAACTGTTTTGTAGGCTAAAAATAACCTCACAGACGAAAAATCACCAACATTAACTATTGGATAACAGCAAATATTTAATGTTATATGCT
Organism: Rafetus swinhoei; assembly: GCA_019425775.1. NCBI lineage: Eukaryota > Metazoa > Chordata > Testudines > Trionychidae > Rafetus > Rafetus swinhoei. The sequence continues at coordinate 223,293,127 of CM033424.1, read as the reverse complement.
AATATCGTCTAGCTGAGATCTGTAGATTTTGTGTGGAATTTATATATTAGAAGAATTTTAATAAATTGATGTGAAGACATCATTAGTTGTTTATATATTTGGAAAGTGTACTTCTTCAATATATAGGAAAAAAGGAGATAGTTTAATTACTTCTGTGTGGAAAAGGAAATCCCGAATGATGATATTGAATTCTTGTTGCAAGACAGGATGTCTCTGAGCAAAGTCTATTTTAAACAAAATTGGGAGTAGGAGATAATGTAGGGTGTGTGGAAGATAAGAGCAAAATCTATGGCAACTACTTACCATGCTTTCTATTAAAAGAAAGCAGGCTACAGTCTTTAAACCGATGTCAAAATCCTGACACTTTAAACACAATTAATAGCGACAGAACTAGAGTAATGTAGTTAAAATGTGTTTTTATATGCACCTTATTATCCTTAGGTGGATAACTGCAAATAGGGGTTCATATTACAGGAAGATATTCTTACCCATAAATGTGACCACAAGAAAAGGTTGTATTACTGCCGTGGATTTGCCTATCACTTGTCAAACCTGGATATTGCTTAGAAGCCATTGTTTTTGCGCACAGAGACAGATCAATTGAAATTATTTATTAAACAACGAGGAATAAGAACTAAATATGAGCTCACTAATCAGACCCGATAAATTAGGTGCTTACAGGTTAAAAACAGATCACTATCTACATGTTCGGTTATACAATAATAATTATTAATACCCGCCGATGCTTCAGATCCTTTGCAGATTCATGTATCTTCACCTAGAGACATCCTGGTTTTAATTAATTACTTCTTTATTCTCATTATTCACAAGAAAAAACGGGGTCATGCCACTTTAAAATTAAGATTATTTTAAAGTATCTAGGCTTTTAAACAAAAATATTCAGCCTAATTATATGTTGAATTATCAGGAAAAGGCAATTTAACTCGACAGGAATTTGAACAAAAAAGCCAGGTCGGTAATATACAATAATAATTTTTGCTTAGGGAAAACACAACATATCTTTTCAATGGTTTCTTTTATAGATGCCATCTGGAGGAAGGAGAGGGATACTCTGGTAAAAGCAAATAAAATTTAAAAAATCTAAAATTCAGCTGCTTTGCTCTTTATGTCTAGCACTCCAGTGTGATTCACTGTCCCCAATAGCCCCGACGCCTCGGTTTTAGCAGATATACATTTAGAAATAAAATTACACCGAGCAAGAATTCAATCAGGAGTGGGGGCATTGGAAGCTACTTGTGTTTTGCCCTAAAAAAATTTGTTCTAAAGGTCCGGGATTAGGATAAACTGACACATTATTAAATGCTTTACTACCTCATATTTGGAACCAGAAAGTGTCTCATATTCACCTTAGAGTTCTTTCATTTCTACATTTCAGTTGTACTGCCTTCTCCAATTTGCTGTTGTTAGGGTTTGTGAATAAATGACTCCAGATTAACATGCTAGATTTGTACCTACATCTTCCATAATCACAAAATGATCATCAGAAGACTTTTGAAAAGTTCAGAACACCACTTCTGGTTACTTGCTTTATAGAGATCGAATATAATTCGGATTCTACCTCCTGTGTTCTGGATCCGTTTGTTTTCTGTGTATTTTATAATATTGTCATTTTACCCTGAACTACTCCGTTTCACAAGGAAATATTTATGCTCCCCTCTCTTTAATGAAAATAATGGTTAAATAAACTATTCCTGAATAATAAATTCATATGGCACCGTGTATGGAACAGGCACGTCTCTTATTTCAGAATACCCGAGCTTTGCCTCATCCAATAAATGAGTCTAACAGAAATTGCAAGTTCAATACTTAAAAAAGGAGAGTTTGAATATGTCTTGGGTGTCCAGTAATCGGGAAAGGGTAATGTTCACAAGTAACAAATAGGCATTTGTATCTATGAACACCAGCTTCTATATTTTCCAGGAAAAGCATCTCATTTATTTGTGAGATACAGATGTATCTGCTTCCACATTGATTGCATCAGGGTATTACCTAATTATTTGTCATTATCAGAAATATCTAGTAGGGGAAAGAGAAGATAGATTCCTCTGTTTTTAATTTGTGACAATATATGGGTTTAAATTAATCTTCACGATCCCATCCATTTTAGCGGTCTAAATGCACCCGAACGCCCCACCACTTCCTCCACTCCCCTGGATGGACTGTCTCGGAGAGAATTCCTGCTCTTCAGAATTTGGCCCGGTAAGCTCTCTTCCCTCTCGAATTCACAACTGATACAATCAGTCGGAGTACTCGGAGACACTCAGGCAGCCTTTCTGGGTCACACGGAAGCAGCAGAAGACACGGGTCCGTCAAGCACCACACACAGAGCAAGTAAATAAGTACCAAATACACTACCCCCGCGTGGGGGGTTCCCTCGAGGGGAAAAGATCAAGTGTAGGAGGACAAAGGTGCTGGGAGCATTCGGAGGGAGGGAATCCCAGAAAAACGCTGACCAGTGAATGCGGTACATTGAGATGCCTCTTTGGTCTGCGGTTGGAGAACACAAACGCCTCCAGCCCAAATCCCCTAATTGCAACCAACCCAACAAGCCCCACACTCCAGCAGCTTGTGTCAGAGGGAACAAAGAGAGGGGAGGCGATCCTGGCTGCGGGTGTCTCTTGCGGTTGGGGGAACGTTTTCTGCAAAACTCTCTGCTGCAGCGCACTACAAGCTGCTTTCCAGAGCTAATAAACGGCCAGGGCCGAGTCGGGCCCTGCACCCTGCAGGAATAACAAGGAGGCCGCCCGCTCCTCATTTCCATGCTACAAGCCCCCACTTGAGAAGGCTCGGCCGGCACCGCTCCGCTCTGCCTGTGTGGTTGGCAATTAACGTGTTTAGCTCCCGCAGGCACCAGCAGAAATGCGAACCTGCAGCGCCCCCTGCAGGTAGCCTGACTTTCAGCCGCGCTCGGGAAGCAAAGCTTCCTCTTAAAGGGGCAGGCGCTCTTAAGGTGGAATGCTCAGAATTGCAGCGGGGACCTTTAATTTATTTTCAGCAGATCGTTTTCATTAAGCTTCGTCCACAGCATTCATTCCCTGTGGGAATCTATCCTTATCATTCTCACAGGAGGGTTTTCTCCCTCAAATCTCGAAATACCGGCAATGTTTGCTTTCTCTTATTGCCTGGAATTTGCATGTGTGTCCCATGTCGATTTTATTAACCAGACTCAATCAATTGCCCTCCAGTTAATGCAAATCAATAACGGTTAGAAATAATAACCCGGGATTTCTTTAGAACAAACAGGGGGAGGCTGAGGGAAAGGCTGATCCCAGTAGGGGATATTTATTATTTCAATCAAATTCCTCCTACATTTGCTCCTTAAAAACGCGAGTTCTGGACGGTCATGGAATTTTGCGCTAACAGTCGAAGAATTTTGAGGGGATCATGTTCCATGACTGGAGAAGCAAACATTTTTCCTTGCTCTGAAAGAGTTTGTGGGTTTTTTAGAAGCGAGACATTGCAGATGCCAGAAATAAAATATAATAAATAACAATACATGGCCCAATTGGATGCGCGGCATTACTGTAGAAAGGCTCTGTTCCGGTTGAAAAATCAAAAGGAAATACAACTGCTAGTAAAGGCAAAATCTAATGCAGAAACAGCTCCATTGTCGTTAATGCGGGTCTCCTTCCTTTCCTACGACTTTGTTTACAAAACAACCACAATCTCCGGAGATCTTAACACTCCGAAATTCACTTCTCAGCAGTTCCACTTTAACATTTCATAATCACACTTCAAGTAGCCCAGGGTTACATTAGATCTCCCTAGGGAAGCCAAGACCTTTCCAATTATTTCCCTGATCTGCAGGAATCGTTTGCAAAACCATACAGATCACTGCTTTAATCCCCCCTTCACTACACCCCTTTCCGTGAACGCTGTCATCTCACATCCTCCATCTCACCTGCTCTAACCTGCCCCAGCCCTGCGGACCCTGGCACACGCGCCGCGGCTGACCACGCGCAGCCCGGCATGTCCCTGCAGAGAAGGAGGGTAAGGGGGGGAGGAGCTGCAGGGAAAGGTTCCGTGATAGTTACATTAGCCAGGAGGGGCTGGCACCGCGCCAGAGGCTGATTGCCATTTGTGAAAAGCAATTCCAACTCCTCCAGCTCCCCCCAGCCGGGTTTAGATAACCCTCGCCTGGGGATTTTCTCCCCCTTAGCCCTAGCTTCAGTTCCAGCATCCGCTACGAACGCCGGAGCCACAAAAACCAGCTGTCCTCACTGAGCGCAGCGCTGCTCCAATACATCCCCGAAGGATAGGAGAAAGATTTGCCCTTGGTGCTCCCAAGCCGGCACACCTGACACTGAGCCGGCTGGACTCGTGCCAGTCCTGGCCAGATTTAATAAGGATCACAGCTGACTGCGGCAAGCAGATTCCTTTGCCTGCATTTTTAAGCCCCCTTCTCCCTTTCGCAAGCGGATTGCAGTTGGGTCCTGTCCTGCGGCTCAGCCGCGCAGAGTAGCGTTTCCTGCGCGGGGCGGCCCGGGACAGGTTGGATTTAAGAAAGGTTTGGCTGGGGAGCGGGCTCAGGATGGACCCGGGAGAGGCCGGTGTCGCCACTGCTTTCCCAAAGCCAACTTGGAATGGGAACCCCGCGGAGCGCCCCGGGCGCAAGCCCAGCTCTTTAACTCCCGGGGACAACAAACGCGAAGTCGGACTTTGTTGCTGTACTTGGTCTAAAGCTGTTTTCAAGCAGACCGCAAATCGGGCCAACTGAAGAAGTCGGGAGCTGGATTTTGGGTTTGTTGGGGGAGCTGGCCCAGACTCCGGAGCTTGTGTTCGGTGTTTACACGCGCACGGGCTTCGCCCCACTGGACGCGGCGGGCGCTCTAGCGCAGGTTCCAGCGGATTGGTGTTAGTGGATCTGCCTCTTTGATAGCTCAGCTTCCATGAGGGGACAGAAGCAGGATCGCGCAGGAATGGCAAAGCAGGGCGTCCTCTAGCACGGCCCCGGTGCCCAGCTGCACTGCCGGGAGCTTTCCTAGCGCATCTGCCCCGCGACAGGCAGCGATCCAACCAAATCCGCCTGCTGCCAGACTTTCGGGAGGGGAAGGGACATTCCCGATGGAAGGCGTTGGCCACGCCTTGCTGGACTGGGCGTGTACAGAATCGCACCCTCGTGGCCCCCGGCCCTCTTCCAGCCGAGCTGTCAGAAGAGGCTGAACAGACCGCTTGGCTACAAGCACGTGTTAGAAGCGACTGGATTGTGGCGACGCTAGTTTGAGGTTTAAATGATCCGAGGTGTGGGTGGGGACTAGATAATGTAAAACCGCCTTCTCCCTCTGGGTTCCCGAGACGCTTTCTGACTGACGTACGAATGCAAGCGGTGGATGGCAGAGAAATAGAAGAAGAGCAGGAAAACGCGTGGTCAGACAGGCTTGTTCATCTTCTGGGGCCCGGAGAGGGAACATCACCTGGGGAGGGGTAGTAGTTATACGTCAGATTCCATGCCCCTAGGCGACTTGTTCAACTGTTAGCTGTATGTTTTCAGGTTCCTATCATCTGACAGCTCATTCACAGTAGTGATACAATTGCTGTAGATTTCACAGTAGTGATACAATTGCTGTAGGTTTCAGGTGCGCGACACCCGACCAGTCACCCCAGGACAACCTTATTTGCCTCTTCAACATTAATTCCCTTTATGCCGTCTCCATGGAGTTATTTGTCTAGCCCCACACACTCCCGTTGTTAGGGCAGGTACAGAATTACAAATTACTCAGTCTAAGGACTTTCTAGTCCCGCACAGCCCAAGCAATTCCCGTTCGCTCCAACGCCATGAAATAGTCCCAGGAAAGAGAAACAAACGTCATTTGCTCTATCTGTATAAAGCCACATCGCGGTTAACACTGAGGAAACACCGCAACAAATACACCGGGGCTGATCTAGGCACCGAGGGCTGTAGCTATAACTATACCGCGCCTCCATTATCCCCTCTCCCATTCATGGAGGTCATTCTTACGACAGAGAAGAGCTCTAATCACAGTTACAGACACGTGTATCACAATAATCCCACCATCAGAGACCAATATGTAGTCCGTCAATCTGTGCCAATGTTTTTGTTTTTAATTAATGATTTGGGAATCAATGGCGGCAATTTAAAGCTTTCTATAAATTCTGATTTACAAGAGTATTTTTGAAAAACAAACAAACCCCTGGCTTGTTTATTTTAGAGAAGAACTCCATTAGCTTGCTGGTTATACAGATTCTTCATCAAGACTATATTGTTAGCAATTAACATACTGCAGATTCACAGCCACCAGCTTTATTATCTTTGAAGATAAATGGAGAAAACCCCAGTACCTGTAAAGACACACGTATAGTATTTACTTACACATACAGTATAACACAAAACATCAACAAAAACACAACAGAAGAAGCACAAATTCAGAGAACTGTAGCTGGCTGCCAAAAGACCGCCAGACCTGGTTCTAAAAGAGTTACACTTCTCAAGAGTAGTAGCCACTTTTTGGGGAGCGGGGGATTGGAAATGGATTAAAAGGAAATGTGTATCAGAGTCCATAGGAGAAATTAACAAACGGAACCCATTCTGACTCTAAAACGACCTTTTTACGATTTATAGCTGCACAGTTTCATCAGCGGTGAACAGTCTCGTTCACTGTCGGTTCTCCTTAACTCCACCACCGGCACATCCCGCACAGATTGAGGATGCCGTCCCCGTGCCATCACCCATAGGTGCCGCCCGGATACTCTGAGAAACACTTCCATAGAGGCTCATGGAATCGAAGCCGATAACTAAAGGCAAACATTAAAAGCGAACTGGTTTCTAAGCCAGGTATTTCTCCCTCCCCGAAAATCAGAAGTTAGCAATAAAATGTATCTAGGAAACCAACCCCCAGGGTCCATTCAGGTCTCTATTTGTCACCTCTCCGTGCAGAAACAGTACAATTGTGTCCTATACACATAATAGGAATGTTTGCTACAGGAACCGAACTGTAACTAATGATTGCACCGAGTCCGTCTCTCCAAATACCAGAATTACCCGAAGGGTATTTACCCAAACAGTGAAGTAAGCGCCCCGTTTCCTTTCGTTCCTGTTGAATACACAGAGTCGATACAATTTTTTTTGCAAAGTACCTAAGGTAGCTTATGGCTACCTAGAACTGGATAGTTTGGGGGTACCGAAAAGAGATTCCTAGAGGCATTGTTTGTAAGAGCTGTACAAGGATCTCTCTAAAATGACTTTCAATAATGTAAGAATGAAAGCTGGGATTTCACTTGCATGACAGATGGAATGATGAATCGAAACGCGGAACAATGCAGCTATTGACAAACCAAAGCACCTTTTCAAAACCTATCTACACTCTTTTTTCCCCTCTTCATAGCACAGAGGCAGGTTCTCGAGCGTTCCTTAACAGGTGGTAAAGCAAAGGAAGCTTTCGTCCTCATCAGTGGCAGGGTAATACAAGTGTAAGTGATGTTCAGTGGATTGTAACTAATGCGATTGTTAGTTTTATGTGACTTTTGGCTGAGGGAGCTAAGTGAGTTCTGCAGGACTCGGAGACTTGTGCGCAGTATGTCTAGAATGGAAACCATCAAAGAAGAGAGTGTTGGAGGGGAAAGTTAGTTCAAGATGTTTAATTTCACAAGTATGTTTTTCTGGACTTTAAGTTCATTAATTCCGTCCTTATTTAAATGGAATCGAGGGAACTATGCTTAAAAAGGAGATGCTCTGACACCATTTCCCCCCAGAGCAGCTAATTTCTGTCATCCAATCAAAGCGCAAAGAAATCAAGGCGGTGTTGGAAGCTGGACTTGCTCTGCCTGGATGAAAATTGGTCTCATTAGTCAACAGTCACAGAACTCTTTTGCTGATCGGGCTGAAACCGCAGATACGATATTTCCAGCTAGCAGGAATAAAGAACACTGGGCTAAAGCTTTGGAGATCTAGTCTGGTGAATTTAGAGAGCTTAATTAAAATAATAATTAATTTTACCATTCTTTTAAGATTGTAGAAAATCTAATTAAAGCCCGTGGAGAGAAAGAGAAACTAGCCCAATTTAAATAAGCAAAAATAAATATTTAATTATCAAAGAGGAGGGTGTTGTGTGTGAGCATTTTATATCACCATACATTTTCTATTTGTTTTAAACATTCTGGGGAGCAGACAAAGGAAAACAGTGACCATCAAACCAGTTACAATTTGCTCAAAGATGAACTGCCAGTATTTCTAACTATATAGGAGCCACACTTTAACCACACTATTTACATAGATGTATACTCATCAATAAATTATGTTCAGTACAGTAGGAAGTTCTGAGAACTAGATCCAGATACATGCATCACAAAAAGAAAGTGAACTTTCACAAAATTCACAATTCTGATGAATGATTTTCAATGTATGCCCATCATGTGCAACAGGCATAAGAAGATTTAAAATAAACAAAAAGAAAGCATAGCAACTGCTTACCAGGGTCATGTATGTGGATCAAACATATTTTATATTGACCAGACAAGCTTTATCGTAGAAAAGCAATCCAATAGACTAGACTAAATAATACAAGTCACAATAATCAGAAAAGTTATTAAAAAGTAGGAACAAATTAGGCAGCCCTCTCCACAATATTTATTAAATCATCAGGTAATTTGTTTTCTCTTGGCAAAAGATCTGGCATTCAACTAGTTTTTGTGTGTGTTTGCATTTTTAACATGAAACAGATATTGTACTTCCTAAAGTATATGTAGTTTAGGTGGATAAAGCACATTGGCAGTGCCAACAGGAGGGAATTTACTTAAAAGAAACTGTTCTCTGTGATTGATGTTGTGTTGCTCTGGCAACTTATAGTGTTCAACTAATAGCTATATAAAATAAAAAGATTTCTGCCTTCCTTTTTACTAACAACATTCTTTGTCCTGGGCCCAAACAAATGTCACAATAAATGAGTAAGTTTTTATGTTGTAATAAAGGCTAGTAGTTTCCTAGCCGTGAGACTTGAAAAAGAATCCAGGATTTGGAAAACCAGCAAGTAGCCTTTTTTACCTGAAAAGAAGGTTCAATGTTTTGGTTTGGTTTGTAGCAAATAGCTATTCCATGGAACCTCCTTTATGGCAAGGACCCCTAGGGCATTCTTGATCTGGGGAGGCCCTTGCTATATAGCGCCACTGTAAAGGGCTGGGGCCAAACCTACTGGGCACAGAGAACAGGTGTGAAGATTTGGGATCTCTTCATGTATGACCCCCGGCATCCCTTGGATCATAAGGGATTCAGGAAACTTGTCTGCAGGGGGAATGATGTGGAAGAGACTGTAAGGAACCTCCCATATGTTTTACTGAAGGAAGGGATGTGCTGGATGCAATTTTTTTCCCAAGGTGGGTAGGGGGAGGGAGGAGGAAAAGAAAGGGAGCATGAAGGAAGAAATTTTTCTCTGAATTGTTTTAAATTTAATTTGACCTTAATATTGAATTTTAACATTCTGTATCACTATGAGACACAATCTTTCAGCAACATTTATTAATTTATTAAACTGAACAGTAACCAACAGCAAGTTACATATGAATTTGTAATGCAACAACACAGAAAAAAAACCAGTGCAAGTTTAAACAATACATCATGGGACATGCAAGCCATAAACCGTGAGCAGGTGCCTTTCTAAGTCCACACACTTAGAAAGAAAACTCATCTCCTTCATGGGGTTTGGGTTAACTAATAAATAAACTAATGAGAAGTTGACAAAATACAGACCCAGGCTCCATCCTGATTTGGTTAGTTCTAGGGTTCCTATCTCAAGATTATTTAGATTGGACACTAAATCCTGGTTCTCTCTCTTATTTGCATTCAAGCTGTATAAGGAGCCACCTGTATCAGTAAGCCAAAAGAACTTATTAAAGTTCTTTACCATCAGGGTCAGACACTTGCTAACAGGATGGCATGTTTCAGGCAAACACTGCCAACCAAGTGTTTCTGGATGGTTTTTTAAGCACTAAAAAGGCATGATCTTTAGCTGAAGAAGCGGAGACTATAATTTTATGTTTATGGTAGTTTGTGCGTTGTTTGATTTTTCTATAGTCATCTGTGGTGGAAAAAACATCTTTTGAGATTTGTTATGGCTGTTCTTAAAAGGGTCACAGGATTACAATTTTTCTACTGTCTGCTATTTTCTACAGACCTCTTCTTCCAAGTAATGATAGCATTTTGTGAGATGCAAAGATAGAGTGTTTGTGTAGACTGGATGAATTATTGAAAAAAATTAAAATTTGTTTTCTGTGATTACTTTCCATGATAAGCATAAGTTACTGCTTTGACTGACATCCTGGCATAATATTAGTCAATGACAACCTTACTCCTTTTCTTTGGTTAGGGGTATCTATCATAGGTATTCTTCCTGAAGCTTAACAACCTCTTTGAACTTTCCAGTCCATTAGATAGCCAAGGAGGGGTTAAACATTTTAAAATCAGCAGCTGCAGAGACTCTGGACCCAAGAGTCTTAAAGGAGTTGGCTCAGAAATTCTCTGGCCCATGTATATTAATTTCTAACAAATCTTAGAATACTGGGGACATTACAGAAGACTTGCAGATTTTCAGTGTTGTGCCAGTATTCATAGAGGGCAAGTGGAATGACCAAGGTAACTATAGGCCAGTTAGCCTGACATCAGTCCTGGGAAAAATGATGGAAAAACTGATATGGGCTTCATCTGTTACAAAATAAAAAGAGTAGGAATATATTTAATGCCAGTCAACATGGTTTTATGGTAAATAATTCTTGTAAAATAAGCCTGATTTTATTCTTTGATGAAATTACAAATGTGGCTGATAAAGGTACCTGCATAAGTGTAATATGCATAGACTTTGTAACACAATTAACTTAGTACTGCATGATATGCTGATTAGTAAATTAGTACTAGCCACATTACATAGATTAAAAACCAGCTTAATGGGTAGATTAAAAAAAAGAGATATCGGGGGGGGGGGGAGGGATCATCACCCAATGCGGGGAGAAGGGTGACTCTAATGGGGTTATCCAGGGATCAGTACCAGGCTTGATGCTGTACAACAGTTTTATAATGATCTGGAAGTAATAAGCCACTGCTCATCAAATATGTTGATGACACAAAGATCAGCAAAGCAGTAAATAATGATGAGGACAAGGTAGTCACACTGAGGGTGTGTCTAGGCTACAGGGATTTTTCGAAAAAAGTAGCCTTTTTTTGAAAAATCTTTACCTGCATCTAGACTGCCGCCGCATTCTGTCAACAGTAAATCGAAAGAACGCGGCGGTTTTGTCGACAGCGGTAAACCTCGTTTTACAAGGAATAACTCTATTTTCGACAGAGAACTGTCGAAAAAAGGTATGTGTGGATGCGGGGAAGTTTTTTTTTTTTTTTTGAAAATAAAGGCCTCCAGGAAGAAGCCCTGGTGGACACTCCTGCCAGACCTTTCACCTCTATTGTTCCTGCCTGTAGCTATCTTTCAAAGGCACAGGCACCCAGGAGTAGCATTGTGGCAGCAAGCCATCTCCAACCAGGACCCTGACTGCTTGGCTCTTGCTGGAAGGCCCACTCAGAGCCATGTCCCAGGGACAAGCCCCCCGAGACTCCCCTGGCCCTTCCAGGGACACATCCCCACAGCAAGCCAGGGGCACCAAACGCCGGGCACCCTCCTGGTCTGAGCCTGAGATCAAAGCCCTCTTGGAGCTCTGGTCTGAGGAAGAGTCTCTTCAGGCCCCACAGTCCAGGAGGAGGAACGTGGACATTTATGGCAGAATGGCTGATGGCCTTGTCAAAAAAGGCCACCACCCCCGCACATTAGACCAGGTCAGAGCCAAGGTGAAGGAGCTGCAGCAGGGGTATGTTAAGGCCCGTGAGTGCAGCTCCCGCTCTGGGGAAACAGCACACTATTGTGCATACTATGAGGACCTGGACCGGATCCTGGGGGCAGGGGAACCCCTGTCTCCTGAGAGGGTTGTGGAGTCTGGGGTGGAGACCCCTGTGCAGTAGCGGCCGCAGCTCCAGGATGACACCCCAGAGGACCAGCAGCTCCAAGATGAGGAGGACACCAGGCGCACAGTGACCCTCACCCTGGAGCCAGACACCCAGTTGCAGGAGGCCTCCCAGACAACGTTGGACACCGGGGAGGGACCATCAGGCGAGTGCTGTGAGGGTCCAACATGCACAGGGCAGGGGAGGTGGGAGCAAAGTGCATGGTGCAGTACTGTGACATGTCATGCTGATCACAGCCTGGGGGGGGCCCACACATGGCCAACCACAGGGAGGGCTGTTCTACCCCTGCACCCACATGGGTGCGAGGCACCACCTGCTCCTGCAGACAGTGATGCCAGATGCAGGCATGGGTTGGGGACCCTGGGATTGCCACACAGCTTCAGGCCTCTCAGCAACCTGTGGGAACCCCAACTGTGGCCTGACACTTGTCTGTGCTGCTTGGCCAGGGTGTGTGTGTATGTGTGTGTGTGTGGGGGGGGGAGCAGGATGGTGGCTTGCACACCTTCTGGGCTCCAGGGAGGCCATGGCTGCTGGCCAGGCTACACCACACCTTGCTGAGACCACATGAGCATCCCCTGACCCTAGGACAGGCACTGACTGCTGAGAAGAAGGGCATGGCCTCTCAGGGGAAGTGTGAGCACGCATGACTGACGACTTTTCCCTCTTGTCCTCCACAGCCGGACCAGCTGTCCAGGAGGGGATTGCCACACCTGTCCCACCACCCAGACGGCTGCATGGAACCCGTTGGCACCGGCGCACATACTTGGACCTGACGCGTCAGCACATCTCGGTCCTGCAAGGGATGCAGGAGAGAATCACACAGAGGATGCAGGCAGAGGCAGAGTGGCGCAGTCACTTGCTGGATGAGTTTGTCCAGCAGCACGCTGCAATTTGTGCTGCTATCCGGAAGGCGATGGCCTTCCCTGGTCCTGTGCCTGTTCCTGCTCCTCCTGTTCAGCCTGTACCGCCCCGCTCCTCCTTCACCCCCTGCCATCCCAGACCCAGGTGCGGCCCCCACCTCCTGCCCAGCCCCCTACTGTCCCAGTCCGCATGCACGGCCGTCTCTGAGCAGGCTCCTGCACCTGAGGTGGCAGGAGCTCTTCATCCAGGAGGCACCCTCAGCCCTGAGCCTCCCTTCTCCCTTCCAGGTTTACATCCCCCTTCCCCTTCCAGGTTTACATCCCCCTTCCCACCTGTGAGAGTCAGTAAGGGAAGCACTTTACCTTGTTAACAAAAAGTTTATTTTTCTTTACAAAACAGTTTATAGGTTTTGTAATATACAACAGTGCAATAAACTGTAAGCATTTTGTCAAGCACACCTGCCTCTGTTCTCTGTGTGAATGTGTACAACATGGGGCAGAGATGGGTTTTGGGGAGGGAAGGCACTGGGGGCATGGGGCACACCCACATTTAGAAGGCCCTGGGGAAACTCATCGGGCTCTTTGGGAGAATCTCTCCATCAGGGCTTCCCGAATGCGCAATCCCAACTGGTGGGCTTGGCGGATGGCAGCTGTCCGGGACTGCTCAAACTGCCTCCCCTCCACATCAGCCCATGTCCCCAACCCGGGGATGAAGGCTTCCCCTTTCCTCTCCACCAGGTTGTGCAGCACACAACAGGCAGCAACCACTTCGGGGATGTTGCGTTCCCCCATGTCCAGCCGAGTGAGCAGGCATCTAAACCTGCCCTTCAGACGGCCACAGGAGCACTCTACCTGGAAGCGAGCCCAAGTCAGGTGGGAGTTAAACAGTTCCCTGCTCGCATCCAGGTGTCCAGTGAATGGCTTCATGAGCCAGGGCATAAGGGGATACACCACGTCGGTCACGATGCACATAGGCATCTGCACATCCCCGACTGCAAAGTTTCGCTCCAGAAAGAATGTCCCAGCCTGCAGCCTGCGGTACAGGTATGAGTTCCGGAAAATGTGGGTATTGTGTGCTCGGCCTGACCACCCAACACAAATGTCTGTGAATTGTCCCTGGAGGTCGACCAGGGCCTGCAGCACCATGGAAAAGTAGCCCTTTCTATTAATATACTGGGCTGCTCGATGGGGCAGTGCGCAGATTGGGATGTCAGTCCCGTCGAGTGCTCCACTGCAGTTCAGAAATCCTAGTCCCACAAATCTGGCCACGGTGGTATCCAGGTCTCCAAGGAGGACAGTCCTGTGAAGCAGCGTCAAATTGATGGCCGTCACCACATGCAGAAAGGGACAAATAGAAACACACATAACAGGAAATCAGAGGAGTTGCCTGAGCTGTTGAGAAGTGCTTTCCCACTCATCCCCTCCCAGACCCCAAGAGCCTCCGCCTCAGGCAACCCTGCCTCCCCGCCCCGCACCACGGCTGGGTGAGGCCAGGAGGGCTTCTACCACTCCCACCCCATCCCCCATTCCCTCTGCCTGGTCCTGATCATCCTCCTTATCCACCCCCCCACATGGACTGTCCCCAGAGAGTGACTTACCTCCATCAAGACGGCCCCAACAGTAGACCTCCCCCACGGCAAACTGGTGTCCCACCGAGCAGTAGCTGTTGGGGGTGGCCAGCTTCCACAGGGCAATAGCGACACGCTTCTCCAGGGGGATGTCGGGCCACAAGTGGGTGTCCTGGCATTGTAGGGCAGGGGCGAGCCAGGCACACAGCTCCTGGAAGGTGGACTTCCGCATATGGAAGTTTTGGAGCCAAGCCTCGTCATCCCACTGGCTCCCTAACAAGACAGTCCCACCAGTCTGAACTGGTGTCTAGCCTCCAAACTCGCCTCTCCAGGAATAAGTTAGGTGGCAAGGGCAGTGGGGCTGCAGCTTGAGTGAGGGGCTCAAAGCTGGGCTCTGAATCCAGCTCTGCCATGAACATGATGATGATCTCATGAAGATGCAGCAGAGCTTCGAGCATCACAGTGTGGGGCCATCGCCTGCCCAGGGGCAGCTCAAGCTCCATGGCAAAAGAACAATTGAAAGCAGAAAAACCAACCAGGAAACAAAATGCTGTGGTGTCCCACAAAGCAGAAAACTCAAAGCAAGCACTGCAGAAGCTTTGCTGTCCCTCTAGGAGGTAGGCAAGCCAGCTGCAGGAGCAGAGCAACGGCTGTTCAGGAGGATCCTTTAAAGCATGCGTCTCTGCAAAGAGCATGCTGCAGGACCCGGAAGTAAAGGCTGCCCCCATGCCCTGGCAGAAGTGCTTCCAGGTGCCCTTTTTTCGACAGAGTGTCCAGGCAGTCTGGACACTCTTTTTCAAAAAAGCGGATCGCTTTTTTGATCCGTTTAGTGCAATCTAGACGCTCTTTTTCAAAAGAGGCTTTTTCAAAAGATACTTTCGAAAAAGCCTCTGTCCAAAAATGTGTGTACAGTAATTACTCGTTTAACATGTGCCCGCTTAACACGTTTTCGTGATAGCACGATTTTTTGGGGGGGGAACATTTTTTGAATAACACGACCATCCCTGAAATAACACGGTTTCCCCAGCCAGCCTGTCACTGGAGGCTGCACAGGGCTTCCCCCGCCTCCCTGCAAAGCGGTGGAGGGTTCGCCGCTTGCCGCGCTGTTCCCCGGCGACCCCCCCTCACCGGTCACAGTGCGGGTCCCGGCAGACCCATCACAGGGGCATACTGTACTCCTAACCCAATTCCCCTCCCCTCTCCTCCCTTTCCCTTCTCCAGAGCCAAACACCTCCCCTTCCTGCTGTAACCCAGTCCCCTTTCTCCCCCAATCTTATGTCCCGGTCCCGGCTGCTAATAAGTGCAGGCTGGAGCCGCGAGCGCACATGAGGCTCTCAGCAGCCCCGCTGAGAGAGCGGCTGACTGGAGCACTTCCGGGTTCCAGCTGATGCCCTATTGGGAGTTTTACTGTACTGTACAGTACATCGTCTAATGTTGACGTTGACGACTCAGCACCAACAGAAAATTGACTTCGACACCACCGCTTGAAATGTAACCCTCACCTTTTCCATTATTTTCAATGGGAAAATTGACCCCGCATAACACGTTTTCACTTAACACGATCATTTTCTGAAACGTATCTACTGTGTTAAATGAGGAATTACTGTAGTCTAGATGTACCCAGAGTGAACTGGATCACTTGGTAAGCTGGGCCCATTCAAGCATGGACAGCAGGTGAAGCTTCTCATCTCAGGCCCTGCCCCTTGTGCCCACGGCCCTGCCCATAGTCCCACCTCATTCTGCTCTTTCCCCCTGCTCTGCTCCCATTCTCCCCTTTACCCTGCCCTTATTCAGCCTTGTTTTTCAATGATGAAACATTGGAAAGGGAGCAGAAGGGACAACGAAAAATGATTCAAGGTCTAGAAAAAATGCCTTAGTTAGTGAGAGACTTAATGAGCTCAGTCTGTTTAGTTTATCAAAAAGAGGACAGAGGCAATTTGATTATGGTGTCAGAGGAGAGATCTATACTTGCAGGAAGGTCAAGGCTCTGGAGGTTGATCTTCCAGCATTCAATTTAGCAGATCTGGTAAAGATCCCTAAACTGAACATTGAAGGTGCCCCCGTCAACCTCAGAACTCCTCATAGTTGTGAAGAGTAAGAGAGGTTGACTGGAGAGTTTCTCCTACTATTGGGCTGCCCCAGCAAATTGATGCAAGGTACGTCAACTTCAGCTAAGCATTTCACATAGCTGGAATTGCTTATTTTGCATCGATTTTCTCCATCAGTGTAGACCTGGCCTAAATACCTTCATGGGGAGAAAACCCAAGTTACTAGAGGGCTCCTCAATCTACCAAAGAAAGGCATAACAGAAATCAATGGCTGGATGCTGAAGCCAGACAAATTCAAATTAGAAATGAGACATAGATTTTTAACAAATTAGAGCAAACTATGAAGGCTATTGATGGGTTCTCCATTTTTTATGTCTTCAGATCAAGATTAGATGTTTTTCTGGAAGATATATCTTAGACAAATACAAATTATTGGACTCAGAACAGGGATAAGTTGGTGAAATTTAATGGCCTGTAATATACCGGAAGTCACAATAGATGATCTAATGGTTCCTCTGGCCTTAAACTCAAATATATGAACATCTTGATAATGATGCAAGATGCAGTTATTTGCTTTTTTTTTAATCACAGTCCTATAGTTCGACCAATGGGTGAAGAACATGATGAATAATTATACCCTAATGATGCTGTTAACTAGAGTCTTTCATTTCCCCTCAATTTAATGTTATTTCCCTTGACAATATCTTTAAAATCAATATCTTAGCCATGTTTATCTGTGCTAGAAGCACTTTGGAGCAGGTTTCTGTGTCTTTTCCTACACTGTTGTATTTTCCCCTATGGCCTAATAAGCTAATATTTCCCATCCAACCTGTCTAACAGCTAGGCATAACTGCACTGTCTATGTTATTAATTGCTATGCTCAGTCCTGGGTTTTGACTAATGGAGAGACTTCCTGCATAGCATGAAACAGCAGGATTTGGTCATAGCCAAAGTTCTATTAGAATTGAATAGAAGTCTTATCACCTGGAATATGTAAAAAACAAACAAACCCAGGCTTGTTAAAATACCAGCAGCAAATGTATAAGAAACACTTCATTCACAGGAAGAAAGACTAGATGAGCCTTTCCATCTCCAAATTTTAGGGTTCTGATTGTATAGAATGAGCACAAACACACACACAATGTGGCAAGAGAAACCAGCCAATATTGAACCTCAAACTGCAGTGTTTTGCAGCGTATTAGATTAACACCTCAATATACTGAAAAATTGCTGATCTAGGCAATTTTGCTCTCCTTGAAGTCAATGACAACACTCTTATTGCTTCTGGGGGAGGACTTTTATCTTAAAAGCATCTTTGAAAGGAATAAATGCCATGAAACACATTATGTGAGACTATCTTGAACTTCCTTTTTGCTTGATTTGATCACATACTTTCATCTTAAGTCATTAAACTTGATACTTACTTCAGCAGAAGTTGTTTTCATATTAGCATCTCCATTCCTATGGTGCAGTATAATACAATATTTCAATGGATTTTTGTTTACTGTGAGACTTCTTAGTCTTTTTTCAGTCAAGTCACAGCAGAAATTAAAAGGAATTATTTTCTTAACACCAGCCAGACTTTCTGAAAACATTGACAGTGTCTCACCAGGTTTTACAAGGCTGACATAACAAAGGAGGGAAACAACTGAAAAATTTTGTACTGGAAACAGAACAGTGAAATCACATTCACCAGATGAATCTGTGAACGTGGAGCATCTTGATCAGGTGGAAGGATCTAGAGGAGTCACATCACCTTTTTCCATCCTAAAATGCTATGATAGGAGAGCATGCAGCTCTTATGAAGAACCACTGCAGCTGTTATACTGTCCATTTTTAATACAATGTGACAATGTGACATACTGATCTGTCTTTGTGCAGTGATGGCAAAATTGCAAGGTCTTAACCACTTACTTCAGATAGCTTTTACACTGCTCTCTGGTAGCCACTTTTGCCCTATAAAAACAGCTCCACAGTAGGATGCACAACCTTTTTAGATGAGCATCTAACTCTATTAAATCCTAAAAAGCACAGCTATAAAATTACCCTATTATTTTATGCTTTTAGCTAAAGCAGCCATCACTGGAGTTTTTGCTTTGTCTTCTGAGATAGAAACAGGTTAGTAGTTTGAAATTTTGATTTTCCAAATGCTCAATTTTTTTTTCCTTTTAGGGCTTTGTAAATAACACAGCTCAGGACTAAATAAGATAAAAGTCCCATTATACTATGTAACTTCTAAGACATTTGCATTAATCATATCTACTTTTTTCTTTTATTGCTTGCTCACTCAGAGAGCTTACATGATGTCCTGAACAAAATAAACAGAAAAAAAAAGCATAGCAACCAGAATTTGCTGCCTTTATGTGATGACATGAGAAAAGTTCTCATGAGTGGAAGAGTGAACTAAATGATTTGTTTTCTTTCCTCTTTCTGGAACAAAAGTTAGCCTGATTCGTAAGGGCCTTAGTTTTACAATAATCTGATATGAAAGTATGAACGAAGTAAATCCCCGAAAATAGAGTAAATTGAAAAGAGCAATTGATATGTACAGAATGATTTGGATATTTTGAACAACAGTATAATAACTAGTCGTGTTTCTGGTCATGTTTACAAACTATGCAGGCACCCTATTTGGAAAGGAGATATGCTGGAATACATATCTTTATCCATGCAGATATGGCCAGGTTGAAGACTTACCACACTATTTATTGTCTTGTAATGTGAACTGCCACCTAAGAAACAAATGGCTAGAACTATTCCTGGCCAAGATGCCTTTTATTACATTACCTCGGAGATCAGAGACATCTCTTAGGGAAGGGTCTATTAATAGAGATTCTCTATGTTCTAGTAAGGAGGAGAGGCTGGAAGATGATAAAGTACGTGTAAGATCAGATGAGAAAAAATCAAATGAAAAAGAGTCGAACACATCAGGAAATGGCAGAGAGATAAATAGTGACACATTTTTAAAGTGCTTATACACAAATGCTAGAAGTCTAAATAATGAGATGAGTGAACTAGAGTGCCTCATATTAAAGGAGGATATTGATATAATAGGCATCACAGAAACTTGGTGGAATGAGGACAATCAATAGGACACAACCAGGGTACAAAATATACTGGAAGGACAGAACAGGTTGTGATGGCGGGAAAGTGGCATATACATGAAAGAAAATGTGGAATCAAATGAAGTAAAAATCTTAAATGAACCAAAATATTCTACAGAATCTCTCTGGGTAGTAATTCCACACTCCAATAATAAGAATATAGCAGTAGGGATATATTATCGACCACCTGACCAGGATAGTAATAGCGACTATGAAATGCAAAGGGAGATTAGAGAGGCTATCAAATAAAAAACTCAATAATAGTGGGGGATTTCAACTATCCCCATATTGACTGGGTACATGTCACTTCAGGACGGGATGCAGAGATAAAATTTCTTGATACCTTAAATTACTGCTTTTTGGAGCAGCTGGTTCTGGCACCCACAAGGTGAGAGCACAGGATCTGTTCCAAGAGGTAAATATAACTGGACTGCTTGGACCATAATATAATAAACTTTATCATCCCTATGGGAGGAAAAACACTTCAGCAGCCCAACACTGTGACATTTAATTTCAGAAAGGGAAACTACACAAAATGAGGAGGTTAGTTAAACAGAAATTAAAAGGTACAGTGACAATAGTAAAATCCCTGCAAGCTGCCTGGAAACTTTTCAGAGATACCATAATAGAGGCCCAACTTAAATGTATACCCCAAATTAAAAAACACAGTAAGAGAACAAAAAAGTGCCACTCTGGTTTAGCAACCAAGTAAAAGAAGCAGTGAGAGATAAAAAGTCATTGTTTAAAAAGTGGAAGTTAAATCCTAGTGAGGAAAATAGAAAGGAACATAAACTCTGTCAAATTAAGTGTAAAAATATAATAAGAAAAGCCAAAAAGGAGTTTGAAGAACAGCTAGCCAAAAACTCAAAAAGTAATAGCAAAACATTATTTAAGTACATCAGAAGCAGGAAGCCTGCTAACCAACCAGTGGGGCCTCTGGATGATTGAGATGCCAAAGGAACACTCAAAGACAATAAGGTCATTCTTTGCTTTGGTCTTCACTGTTGAGGATGTTAGAGAGATTCCCAAGCCCAAGCCATTCTTTTAAGGTGACAAATCTGAGGAATTGTCCCAGATTGAGGTGTCACTAGAGTAGGTTTTGGGACAAATAGATAAACTTAACAGTAACAAGTCATCGGGACCAGATGGCATTCACCCAAGAGTTCTGAAAGAATTCCAGTGTGAAACTGCAGAACTATTAACTGTGGTTTGTAACCTATCCTTTAAATCAGCTTCTGTGCCTAATGACTGGAAGATAGCTAATGTGACTCCAATATTTAAAAAAGGGCTCTACAGGTGATCCTGGCAATTGCACCCAGTAAGTCTAATGCCAGTGCCGGGCAAATTAGTTGAAACTATAATAAAGAATAAAATTGTCAGACACATAGATGAACATAATTTGTTGGGGAAAAGTCAACATGGTTTCTGTAAAGGGAAATCATGCCTTACTAATCTACTAGAGATTTTTTGAGGGAGTCAACAAACATGTGGACAAGGGGGATCCAGTGGACATAGTGTACTTAAATTTCCAGAAAGCCTTTGACAAGGCCCCTTACCAAAGGCTCTTAAGTAAAGTCCGTTGTCATGGGATAAGAGGGAAGGTCCTTTCATGGATTGATAACTGGTTAAAAGACAGGAAACAAAGGGTAGGAATAAATGGTAAGTTTTCAAAATGGAGAGAAGTAACTAGTAGTGTCCCCCAAGGGTCTGTACTGGGACCAATCCTATTCAACCTATTTACAAATGATCTGGACAAAGGGGTAAACAGTGAGGCGGCAAAATTTGCAGATGATACCAAACTGCTCAAGATAGTTAAGACCAAAGCAGACTGTGAAGAGCTTCAAAAAGATCTCACAAAACTAAGTAATTGGTCAACAAAATGGCAAATGAATTTAATGTTGATAAATGTAAAGTAATGCACATTGGAAAAAATAATCCCAGATATACATACCATATGATGGGGACTAATTTAGCTATAACTACTCAAGAGACAGATCTTGGAGTCACTGTGATTGTGCTCTGAAAACATCTACTCAATGTGCAGCAGCAGTCAAAAAAGCAAACAGAATCTTAGGAATCATTAAAAAAGGGATAGAGAATAAGACAGAATATCTTATTGCCTCTATATAAAACAACGGTATGCCCACATCTCAAATATTGTGTACAGATGTGGTTGCCTCATCTCAAAAAAGACATATTGACAGTGAAAAAGGTTCAGAAAAGGGCAACAAAAATTATTAGGGATTTGGAATGGGTGCCATATGAAGAGAGATTAAAAGGACTGGGACTTTTCATCTTAAAAAAGAGGAGATTAAGGAGAGATATGATAGAAGTCTATAAAGTCATGACTGGTGTGGAAAAAGTGAATAAGGAACATTGTTTACTTGTTCCCATAACATAAGAACTAGGGGTCACCAAATGAAATTAATAGGTAGCAGGTTTAAAAAAAAACAAAAGGAAGTTTTTCTTTATTCAGCATACAGTCAACCTGTGTAACTCCTTGCCAGAGAATATTGTGAAGACCAGGACTTCAGAGGGTTCAAAAAAGAGCTAGATAAATTCATGGAGGTTAGATCCCTCAATGTCTATTAGCCAGGATGGGTAGGAATGGTGTCCCTAGCCTCTGTTTGTCATAGGCTGGAAATAGATGACAGGAGAGGGGATCATTTGATGATTCCCTGTTCTGTTCACTCCCTCTGGGGCATGACATTGGCCACCAGTCGGAATACAGGATACTGGACTAGATGGACCTTTGGTCTGACCCAGTATGGCCATTCTTATATTCTTATGCCTAATTAGTCATAAAAACAAGAAAAAAGTATGTCAAAGAAAGGCTACTTTTGACCTACATAAAACAATGCACTATTTTTTAAATATTATTTTTGTATATCATTTGAGACCTGGGGATTTTAAGAGGTAATTGATTTTATGGAAAGGTCTGAAATCTGGCATTTTTAATTTGTGTTTTTAAAAATATTGTATCTGTTTTGAAGTTGAATGAATTTACATTTTGTATTGTATTTACTGTATTATATGCAATGGCCTAAGGCTAATATGCTATGTTAATAAATTTCAGTATGAACACAATGATGTAGATATCATTCAAATAAATCCACCCCCACAATCTTATTCAAATATTTGAGAACAGCCCATGGCATGAATATTCTTCTGTCTACAGATATTGGTATGTAGTCAATATGACTTGGTAGCTCAAATATGTAAAATGGTAATTTCCCACCTTCCTTTTCTGGACAGAAAATGAAATGCTCTAAATGGCTACTTTTCCAACTGCCTTCTCTCTGTCTCATCACTTGGATCTTTTCAAGTTAAGTGAAGATTGCTTTAAAGCTTTATCTTTGAAGAGAACTAATTAATCAACAATACTGTATTCAAAGGAAAGTTTTACATTCTCATCCATAATCCAAAACTACCTTCAGGGAATCCAGGCACATACAAAATTAGAAGCTATTTATTTAAGAAAAAAGTCTCATATCTGAAGTTAAAGGTTATATAGATATCTAGCAACGAAACATACTTAACACAACTGATCAGAGAAAGAAATAGTTCTGTACAAACAGCCTCATTCATCACATAACCCTGATTAATTCCTTAAGTCCTTAGCCTGTTTACTGTGTATGGCATGAAGAAAGGTTCTGTGGGAAAAATGGTGATTATGTATCTTAAAATGTGTATCATAATGCATTCATGAGAGGGGGCATATTAAAATTGCACAGACATCCTAAATTCTGGCGTTTCCTAACTTTTAAGTGCTTGGTTTTGCAGCCTGCATAATGCTCTTTTAGAGCAAGTTTTTAGGTATGCAATATTCTAGTTTATTAATAGGACAAAACCAAATTCTATTATGTGCAACTCCCACGACATCTATCTTTTATGGAGTTTGAAATCTGACCATTGGGCACTGGAAACTACATGACCAAATAAATGTCTTGGCAGCAGAAGGTTGTTATATAGGTAGAATGGGGTGCTGGGGACAGGAGAGTAGTTGGAGAGCCTGACCTGGATCTCTCTTCCCCCTCACTTTGGGAGAGCCTGTCTGCTCCTAGGGTTCCCATTGCAGTGTGCGCTGCAGCTGCTCCTGCAGCAATAGCATGGGCCTGGTCTAATATTAAAATGTTCAATTTTAGCTATTCTTTTGACACGCTACTGAAATTTTGCAGAAAAGGAAGGTGACTAGAGGAAAATTATTTTCAAAACTTTATGTCCTAGCCAAATCTTAACAGACTTCCCTGGGACCGCCCCCATAACCCAAATAGGCACATTTTGGCTCCAAGGCTTTCTCCCTGCTGATTTCAAAACAATACTGCAAACAATGCTGGTATTAGAGCGTCTCTAAAAAGGTTGCAAAAATCTTTTGTAATGGAAAATGTTATGCAACCTAAATAAAGGGATTTCTTTCAGCTCCATCCAAACAGTCTATATATACTTGAAGTGTGTTAATTCCAAAGATGAAGAGGAATTAATTAGGGCCCGTTCCTAAGTCCACTGAAGATAATGGGAGTCTTTTAATTAATTCCAGTGAGCCCTGGAACCAGCCCTTAGTGTGGTATAACTAAAAGAATGAAATTAAAAAAGGAAACATTTAGGCGAACTAAAGATAAAATTCCTAGTAGTCAGAAGATGTATTCAGCAGTCACAGTAGTATCTGCATGAAAATCCATCTTGTCTACATGCGTAAGATTTTCAGTATGGCTTAAGATCTGAATTGAAACCAACGTAGTTATATCAGTATAACCTATCATGCAGACACTCTTACTCTGGAATAAGAGCACTCTTTTCCATGAGGCTATGTCTACACTGCCACTTTTTATTGGAAAAAAGGTACTCAAATTGCGCTCCGCAATTTGCATACCTTTTTCCGATAGTTTTGTCAGAAGAGGCTTTTCTGAAATTTGGCCTGTCTACACTGGGCCAAATTTTGGAAAAACCTTCTCTTTTGGAAGAGCCCTTCTTCCTTGTGGCACGAGGAAGACGGGGCTTCCAAAAGAACGTGCCTGCTCTTCCGCAAAAAATGTCGGAAGAGCTGCGCATTCCCTGGACGCAGCGGAGTTTTTTTGGGATACCTCTGGTATCCCAGAAAACTCCGTAGTTTAGACACAGCTTTAGTTTATGTCACTTTAGGGGGTTGAAAGAAAAAGAAATCCCCCCACTTTTTACTATAATAAGAGTGACCACAGAGGGTATTATACTGACATAATTATATTTGTATAACTGATAAAACCTTGCCATGATGACAAGTTCTTACAATTTGCAAGGGATGTAACTGAAGTCCAATTGTTTGGTACCTATACAACTAGACTGGATAAACCATTAGAAGCTCTATAGCAGAGAATAAGTCCACCTTTACAAGTGGGTGAACTGGATGATCTGGCCTTCACTACCAATAATGATCCAAAGTCCCAACTATTTACAAGTTTCATTTTATGAGAGAATGCTTTTGGTCTGTACCTTGGTTTTGAAATTGTTAACACTTCTGTCATGTCCACCTGCTGATTTTATTACTGTTGTTTGAGCCTGAAATTGAAAATTTGCTACAATATCATACAATTTTATTAAATAGAAGTATATGTGAGAGAATTTCTCTGCATTCTTATTGTAAGAGGCTCTTGCCCACTTATCCCTGTCAGACTTCTGGAGACTACTGCTGGTTTTGTAAACTGAAATATTTACTCTTAGTCAGCATTATGCATTATTTTAACAGCAAAAGATGGCATATGAAAACCCTTTATCTACTCTCCCACCCACAGGGCTGCTACTTCAAAGATCAACCTATTCCTCTTTGTTTCAAGATGAGCTGTAAGTTTTGTTCTGACAGGGATGTTGAGAATAAAACCATGACTGTACTTGATCACAGTAGGCTCTGCATGAAAATCCATCTGCAAGTTGAGTTATAAGGCTTACCTGTCTAGATCAATTTATGAACTACAAGAATGATAAGAAAAAAAAGTGTAGTGTGAAGTAGAAGTAGTGTTGTTTCTTTGTGGGGTATGCCACTGTAAGTGTAATAGATGGAGTTGGTGTAAGTAAATGTAGGGCCCTCTGTGAAGTCACATGATTAGAATCCTCAGGCTAAGAGACTTGATTCAATGTGCTATGTCTGCCAAAAAGATATTACCTCATTCCACCCGCCACAAATTCCTATGCATTGATGCTCAGAGGTGGCAGTGAATGCAGAGTGGGTCAGTCCATCTCCAAAGCAGTGGGAAAAAAGGTGATGTGTCTAGAGCTGCTGCAGCTGTGGAGGGAGTGAATGGAAGTATGAATGGAAGCTTCCTGTAAAACAGATGGAGGAGGAAAAACCTTCAATATGTCACAACCAGGGTCATGAAAAAGAAGGAAAAATCATGATTCCCCAGAGGGCTAAAATTGTTATCACTCAGACCTTTCAACCAGCACGTACCATGACCAGAAGCAATGAAACTAGAACTTCAATGTGTTCCTATTGGGTGAAGTCCCCAAGGATACTTGTGGCAGCAGGCATGGGTGAAACCATAATTTCATTAAGAATAGGGCCCAGGGAAAGGACCCCTCTCCAGTTGGGCAGAGATGATGATGGGATATAGGGTTCCCTGTGGGTATGGCTTGTAGACAGCAGAAACAGCTTCAGGCAGGCTTGCAGGGATATCGCCAGGGGAAGGAAGCACTAGGACATTCTGAGCCCAGGCCTTTGGTGCCAGGCTGTGCACACATGCATACCTCCCCCCCCCCAACCATGTACAGTAATTACTCATTTAACACGTGGCCGCTTAACACGTTTTCGCAATAGCACAATGTTTTTTTAGGGAACGTTTTCGAATAACACGACTGTCCCCGAAATAACACGAAGATAATCAAGTGGCGGACTACTTCATGCGGTGGTATAAGTTGTTGAAAACAGTGGTAAATACGCATGAGCGGATGAACACACTTGGTCACAGCGCTCCTCTGCTCACTTACGTGTTTATCTTCGTGTTTTAACAAACCGCGGCAACTTGTGTTGCTAGATATCTTGTGTTGCTAGATATCTAATGTTGACGTTGATGACCGAGCACCAACAAAAAATTGACTTTGCCACCACCACCTGAAACACAACCCCCACATTTTCCATTATTTTTAATGGGAAAATTGACCCCGCATAGCACGTTTTTGCTTAGCACGAACATTTTCAGAAACGCATCTATAGTGTTAAATGAGGAATTACTGTAATGGCAAAGTCCTATAACACTTCACCACTTTGAGGTACCAAATAAGTAAACTGAACTTGTCAAGTCAATGAATAAAACACTTTTAATCATGCATTTGCCTTACTTATTATATCTGATGACTTAGGGTCTGGCTCTGCAGACACACGAATAGCCCTGGCAGGGGAAGTTATTCACATGAGTGTTTGCAGGATCTGGATTGCCCTGGAAATTCAGTCATTTGTAGTGTCTCTCTCAGTCAGTGTGAAGTAGCAGGATTCTGTTTCTGAGTTTTATGTGCTGTTAACACCACCAAGGCTACCTGATGCTTTTCATTATATCATCCTGTTTTCAGTTATTTACAAATTGTTTAATCTTTACCCATTCAGGCTGAAATTTTCTATGCCAAGTATCTGCCTCAAGTTGAATTTTTTGGGAAAGTTTAGGCTAAAACGCTGAACCATTTCCGAGAACAAGATTAGGGAAAAATGCTTTGTTTTGGCTATGTTACAAAAAGTCTTACAATGGTTTCTTGAGAACCTCTCTTTAGCACCTCTGTGCTTTGGACCAAGGATTTGAAAGTTGGCAGAGGAGTTACCCTGGTGTCAAAGCTATGCCTTCTGCTGTTCCTGTGAATGTCTGCACAAACTATGAGCCTCTGGAAATTTGCAGTTCACACATGTTCACACAAGTAGGGACTTGTCAGAGCTAAGTTCTCTGAATATTTCAGGGTTTGACAGATATTCCAACCTATGCAATATCTTCGGGGACCATATTGTGCTATGTATCAATATGGGCCAGGGATTGTATGCAGCTCTAGACTGGGAGGGTTACCACAATTCCTCCAGGAATTAAAAACAGTAGGAGGTGATTAATGAAAGTGGGGCATTGGTCCCTCTGTAGAAGGGGAATTTCTGTATGTACACAAGTCCTCAAGTTGAACTGAGTGATGAAAAGATCTCAGAACCTACTTACCTTCTTTGACTTTCCCTCAGAGTCTTCCATGAATAGGACTCACACCGTACTGGGAGGACTGATCCTAAGGTTTTCCTGGGTGCTTACCTCAGTTCTCCATGTGCAACTATGGGCAGGGAGGAAGATACCCCAACCCTAGGATACTCCTAACTCCCTCATTACCCTTTTAACCTATAATCACTGCAATTCCCTTAAACACTTATACAATTTATTTACTGTTTCTTTGGGGATTAAAGAACATTGCACAGCATAAGTGCTGAAAATAAATGACTTTAGGATGGTTCAAAGTAGCAGTTTCTAAAATGCAACCAACTTTACAGTTACCATAAATGTATGAGTTTAGCGTCCTCGAGCTCACCCTGTGGGTGTGACACTGTCCCAGGATGGACCTGGGCTCTGTCTGATAGAATCTGTTTTGCACCCTTCTGTCAGACCATGCTCCCTCTGGGTATGGCACTTAAAGTCCTCTCAACAGCCTTTGAGAAAGGGGCCCATCTTTTCCTCTCTCCCTAGATTGGTGCACACAATCCTGCTACAGAGCAGGAGACACCCCACCACTATAACTCCAATGCTTCTGTTGCCTGATTTAAAATTGCTTATAAATTTCCAATTACCACCTTTAGGGCTGACAGTTCTTTGTCCTAGGATGAGGGCCAGTACTCAATTATTTTGTGGTTGGGAACCCTGATGTGCACAGATGCAACACTCACACTATAGGAACGGTTGTATGATTGCAAATATAGTTTATTCATACATTTATCACAGTCACAAACACCCCAATTTAATAAGATAAATAGGGAATGTTAATCTATATTTTCATACCATATACTCACCATTCCTTCTAGAACAACCCGAGGTGTTAGCCATCTTCTTCCTCATCTCCTGCACCTTCTCCACCATCATCAGTGGCCGACATACTGGCACCTCCGAAGGATGACATCTCCTTCTCCTACCACCCCTAGACTGGGATGCCACTTTTATCATATGTTACACCGACATTGTTATGTTTGATGCGTATTCAGTAGAGGATGTTTCCTTTTCTCTTTATTTGTATTTCCTCACCTTACTAATGGTGAAATGTTTTTTTCCAATAGGTTGGGATATTCTTGATCTCAATGATTATCATATGTGCCAATTTGTTACCGTGGGCCTTTTGTAGTTGTGTATCACATTTATTATTTCTGTTTTACCCGGTTATTCAGTCTGGTCTCAGCTGGTTGTGTTGGGTTTTTCTAAGTCATGATGTACCTGCTAAGTTTGAGGGTATTCCTGGAAGCCCCTATATCATGGAAAGTCACTCTATCTTACCATCATCTATCTAGGTGAAAGGTCCTGAACATATGTGAGGTCCTGAACATATGTGAGCTAACTGTGCTATCTGGGTGAAAGGTCCCAGACAAAAATACTAACTTTGCCTTAGCTCAACATACAGGACGTGGTCTGTAAGTCTTTTGTGTTACAGCTAAACTGTCAATATAAACCTACCATAACTTATTATAATAAACATATAATCAAAACCATAAGGAAATAATACATTTATAGATCTATAGGCAAGCAAGCCAGTTATCCCTATAGGCTATATTTCTCTGACTCTGGCTGCTGCTTTGACTCTGGAAGACTGGTCCAGCTGCTTGGGCTGTTGCATCATTCCTGTTCTGCTCTGGGCTGCTCCTGCTTTAATTCGCTGCACTCTCCTTAGCTCAGCTTTCTCCCCAGCTCTGCCCTTAGAGCCCCACATCACATGGAAAAAAGCCCTGGGCTCTTGACTCCCTCACTGGCTTTCCCATCCTGTCAACCCGGCTGACTTGGAGTGCTGGCCTCTCCGCATTGGCCCAGTCTCAGATCCTGACTCCTCTTTGGCTGTTCCCTTTTCTCCTGGCACTGGGAAAAGACCAACCAAAAAAATCCCAACAAGTTTCAGTATATACCTCATGCTGAACCAGAAATGCAAGGGTTAATGCAGATACTGCTGGCCAGTTCTGATTGGGAGCCTCCCAGCAGCTGTGAAGATAAAAGGGTTAGGAAGCAGTGGAGCCTGGTGGCTGCTGGAGGAGCAAGTGGGCTTGAGAAGGGAACTTCTGACAAACAAGCTGCTTAGAGACAATCCTTTGAGAAGACATGACCAGATCATTAGGCTGAAATACCTACAGAAGCAAGGAGAGCTAGGAGAGGGTTCAGGGCACAGCTAGAGTCACTGAGTCCTGATTCTGCCTGTGTGGTTTAACAGCTCAAGGACCCAGTGGAATAGGTGGACCTGGGCTTCCCTACCAACAACCTAAGATACTTGAGAATTGAGGGGACTTCCAGACTTTCTGAGCGGTAGAACCAGCTGATACTGCCAAGAGGATAAGAAGAAAACCCTCACAACCCAGGGCCAGGGGAACAGACTTGCTGCCTTGCCAAATTGAGTGAACTCTGGTACATTGCCTCACCTGGCCAAAGGTGATGTTGTTGTACCAACACCAGCCAACAGCTGCTTTAAATTATGGTCAATCACTTACATTATAAAGAGGTACCACCCTCTGGGGAATCTTTTATATAGTGTTTTAAATTGGGTGTTCCACAGGCCAACATATGGCTTTTGATATAAAAAGGCTGAATTTAAGCTGACCCAGTGAGAGCAATGCATCTCTAACTGGCCATTAGACAGACTGGCTTGCTGGAGATACTACAGTATGAGGCAGGGAGCTATTCAGCCTTTAAACTCCTGGTCAGAAAGTAGTGGGACAAGGCCCAGAGACAAGTGGCTACAGAAGAATTGAGGTCTGGAGTAGACTTAAGAGTTAAGAGTATGGGCAGCAAAAATGCAGCATGGGGTCCAATTGTCAGATCACTGTAGGCTTCTTTAAATATTAAAAGTTAAAATAAAATAAAAACCACAGGCTTTAGCAAAAGAGAGGTCTCATCTCACCCAAGTTGTGTTGCTTTGTGTATCTCCAATGACTGGATTCTCCTGTCACAGTAACACTTTTCCTTCGTAAATTGTTCTATGATGTCCATGTCAAAACTTGCTGTCTTTTCTTTCTCAATAACAAGGAGAGCCAGGTCACTAAGCCATGTCTTGACACATCTTAATGTGGTCATTGTGCATTCAGCACTAGCCACTTCAACTGTCATGATGAGAGAGAGTGAATGCAACATTTCCATTTTTGGTTAAACATCATCAACAGAACTGACACTGTGAAATCCAAGTAGCTCTGGGCTCTGAGTGACAAACTGAACACTTTTGTGTCCTTTGTAAAATAAAATATCTTGAAAGACAATCTCATGAAATAAGTCTAAAGAAAAATGAACACTTTCTCAAGAGTCAGAGAACTTTCTCTTTGACTCTCATATTTTGAAGTCATCTGGGATGAAGGAAACCAAATAGAATAGCTACCACTTGAAATCCCTCACAATAAGACTTTAGTTCCCATATATTGTCTAAGATCTCAAAATATTTCTGGCAATACTTATCCTTTGGTTCTAACATGGAGGACTAGAAACAGGTCATTTTTATTTGACTGAAGGATTCCAGATGGTACAGCCATAATAACTAAAATCCAGATTAAGGTAGAACATCCAGTCCATCAAAGACAGGTTGCTTTTTCCATATTGAGCCTATATTTGCTGACAGTTTAATTCTCTATGTATTCAATTCTGTTCTGAAAAGGTACTGTTATTGCCTTGGTCACTTTCCTCTGAGTTGCCCATCTAGTCTTGCAGAACACCTTATGATGAAAAGGTCTCCTTTGTTCTTCACAAGTGCGTCCATTTGCTGCAACAATCCTATCAACTTCTCCAGGGACAGGAAGATTATCACAAGTTGCTCTTCACTTTGAAAAACTATTCTCTTATGCAAGAGCTTGAGAATAAAGGTTATTTTTAGATTTTATCATTAGCATTTTCCATTGACTGCAAAATACTTACATTTCCTACAAAGTTTCAAAGAAAACCTTGACATCTGAACTGGCCTTATATTCAGCAGCCTGTACCAAAACTAGGTTAATTTGATGTGCTGGCTAGTGGACGTATGCTTGAATTAACTATCTCCCTTACCTAAAAGATATTCTTTCATTTTTGCTTGCAATCTTTTATGAGCACTAGCTATAATCCTGACCCCATCATGTCCCTGTTAAGGCATGTATTTGGGATCTAATCCATACTTTCAGAAAAATATTAGGTAAGTGGTCACACAAGGATGCAGCATATGCTTCATTTACTCCCACAAAGCTTACAAAATGCTTTTATACATCTTTTCTTTCGATAAGATCAATATTAACAAAGTGAAGAAAAATGGCCATTTGATCAGCATAACTATTATCTATGGTTGTATCAGCAATGACAGTAAAAAAAATTAGCTTCCTTGTAGCTATTAAGCATGAACCTTCTGGTTTCTGCCAAAAAGACTTTCAAGGTCATTGGTAAATGCCTGTAGTTGAGCTGGTTTCAACCAAAGTTTCTCTGGAAATATCATCATTTTCTACTACAAGTACAAACACAAATCATCTTCCCAGCTTAATCCTTGACACATTGACAGATTCATGCTTTCAGAACTGAGATGTGGTTCCTGACTTTCTACTTCAGAGTGAAGGGATAAAGAAATTTGCAAAATGAAATTTTCTTCTGCTTAGAATCTTTGAAGGCTGTTTATAATACCCTTGACTTTTTGTTTTTTAAAATTAAACTCCATATTTATGATTTTCATTTTCAGACATCTCCTGGTAGGAGAATAACTAAGATGGAAGTATAGCCATAAAGAGGGTATTTTTGTGCTACTTATTTATCCTTAAATTGTGGAGATAATCTTAAAAAGGGGTTTTTTTTTGTGCAGAATCTAATAGATAGGTAGAGCTAGAGTAAGGCTGGCTGCAGAGAGCTGAAGCAGTCAAACACACACCTCTCAGTGTCTCACAGAAAGAGCAAATGGAAACAAATGTATATTTCCCCTCAACAGTAGCCTCTTCAGCACAGGAGCATGCTCAGTACTTTTGCCTCTTGCAGGAGAGGGTAAGAAGCTCTTACTACCATCAGCCACTGCTGGGCATGCTCTAATGTGGTGGGATATTGCAAAGGCATTGCAGGACAGGTGAGTGTTAATGGACAGGCAGCTGGGTTAACCACATGAAACCCTGTGTGATTGCATCAGCCCTGAGGCAGCGAGGGAAGCCCTCGCCATAGTGACTGACTTGTGAGTGTAGGGCCCCAGAACTGAGTGGGAGTTGAGGGGGTGGACAGAAGGCTGCGGAGTAGCTGGTGCAGCTGAGCAGGGGCCCATGCACTTGGAGGGCCCTTGCAGACTCAGAACTGTTTAGCTGCACAGAATATGCCCAATGCAGCCTGCTGCCATCATCTGTGGCCTGCTGGAATTTCTAGGAAGAGCAACCCCCTCTCCATTTGAATTTGGCTAGGGAGGAGGCTTTCAAAATGGTGACTCTGCCATGAATTCTGATTAGAGGGACTGCAAGTGGGAGACCCTCCAGTTTTGTTGGAGGCCCCTCCTCCTCTCCCACTGTCCAGGGAAATTAAAATGGGGCAGCAGGAATTGGGACATTGCTCCTTGGCAGCAGGGGTGGTTCATGGCTCTGGTTTTCCCAACAGCAGTTCTGGCTTTGGCAGGAGCAATGATGATGGCTCTAATAGCAGCAGGGCCTGCACCATGTTATACCATATGCTTTCTATGGAGCTGGGTGAATGGCAGGGGAGGAGGGGTGTTATGGGGAGCAGAACTGGATTGGACCCAGAATGTACGTGTGTGTTAGTTATAGTTATCCTTAGACTGTAACACTGGGCATGCACCAGGATTTTTTTTAGAGTTTTGGTGTAGAAGACATCACAGAAAGAATCATAGGGAATTTCCTTCTTTCCATTATATTAAAATCTGACACGTTGCGGTGGTATTCAAAAACGTAAAATATGCAGTTACCTCTTCTGAGGATTGTGTCTTGTAAAGTGGTGCAGCCAAGGATTTTGTTTCAGATATTTATCATTCTTTGTTGTCTGTGTACCACCAAAAATACTTCTATTCTGGGAATACCTGGGAGGCAGACTTGGGTGTAATGTTAATTGAAATTGATAATAATAAGTTTAAAACATAAAGCTGTTGGATCAACAACTTTGTAAAAGAAAAAAAAGAAAATCTTCCGTAGGGTTTATATTACTGTTTTGCATTTCCCTGCATTCAGCTCTAACCTTTTGAAAGGCTGTGGCCAGTACAGTTCCCTGGCATATATTTAACAGTGATGGCCCTGAGTACAATTATTTTTCCAAACACTTACAAGATATCTGTATAGTTCCAGGTTTTTCTGTTCAGGCTGCTTCCCCTCCTCCCTCTAATTGTTAGAGGGCATGGTGGTCACTTTGGGCATATCTACACAGCAGCTTTATTTCCAAATAACTGTGCAAGAGTCTACACAGCAAGTCCATTATTTCAAAATAATTTCGAAATAACAGGCAACTTATTTCAGAGTCTCCCTTATTTCAGAGTAACACTCATTCTATGAGGAATAATGCCTATTCTAAAATAGCTATTTTGGAATAGGGCATGTGTAGACAGGGCAGCTGGAGTTATTTGATATAAGGGGCCTCCAGCTCTTCCCACAGGTACCCTGCTGGCCCTTCCGTCCACACTCAACAAAACTCCATAGTACTCCTTCCCCTGCAGATTTTAAAGGTGCAGCCTCAGGGGAATGGGCTTGTGGCACATGGCAGGCCCTGACAACCCTGAGCCACATTGCAGCAGCCTGCACAGCTGTCCTTGTGGCCATGAGCCACCCACGTGCTCCGTCTAAACCTTCCACGGGGAGGAGGACCCTGCTAGGGGATGGAAGAGGTGTGCACCTTCCTGGTCTGGTGTGGAGATCCTGGACCTCATTGAGGTCTGGGGCGAGGAGGCAAACATCAAGAATCTCTGCACCAGATGCAGGAATGCAGATGTCTATGGAGAGCCTAAGCACCAAGGGCCACATGCGCACCCAGGAGCAGATGCGGATGAAGATGAAGGAGCTCAGGCAGGCCTATGCCAAGTCCAGGGAGTGCAGCTCCCACTCCAGGGTGGCACCCCAGACTTGCCCTTACTGTAATGAGCTCCACAACATCCTGGGGGGCAGAGACGAGCAGGAGGAGGAGGAGGAGCCAGATGAAGTCAGCAGTGTAACAATGTCCACCAGCCAAGACGCTTTTCTGTCCCTGGAGCC
Source organism: Rafetus swinhoei (assembly GCA_019425775.1). Classification (NCBI taxonomy): domain Eukaryota; kingdom Metazoa; phylum Chordata; order Testudines; family Trionychidae; genus Rafetus; species Rafetus swinhoei. The sequence continues at coordinate 223,258,242 of CM033424.1, read as the reverse complement.
AGTCACTCCCACCCTAGATATCTCCCAGGCATCATCTGCTGTTGTGTGGATGTAGCAGGTTGTGAAGGGTTGCTGCGTGCTTCTCGCTCGGCCTTCTTGGCCTGGGGCTCGTGCTGCAGCCTGTGCACGTTGGTGCATGTAGAGCACCAGTCCGGGGCACAGAGTTCCAGGAGGCAGCAACAGAGGACCCTTGTGTTCTGGATCACAGGGTGTCTGAAGAGGCCTGCCTTACTCCCTACATCGGGATGGGATGGGAGGCAAACCCTGGGACACCCTCCCATCACAAGCCACCACTAGAATGAAGCTGGGGACATGGAGACACCTGCACAAAAACACATGCACACTCAAGAGTGCCACACACATGCACACTCAAGAGTGCTGCACTCTCAGGGCTGTATCTGCTCCTGGGGACAGCATGGCGAGGCAGAGGAGCATCTGCCATTCACACACATCCCCCCCCCCCCAACACCCTGCCCCCTCTCCTCCTGCGGCCAGGGATACAAGTTCTTGCCCTGTGGGACACCACCACTTCCAGACCCGGCGTGTGCTTGCCACACAGGGAAGCCCAGCCATCCCATGGCTCCCCTCCTGCCTGCAGGCTCCTGGCACCTTCCCATGCCTGCTTGTCCCTGGGACAAGGGGGGTAGTGAGGCTCCTCCCTTGGACATCTGTGCCCCTGCAGGAAAGGCCCCACTGTTTAGGCCTCAGGTGGCCTTGCTCAAAGCACATAGCCTCCATCTGACCCGAGGCCTTTTGGTCTCGGCTCAGAGATGAGGACTAGGCTTCATGCATGGTGTCTCAGGGATGACTGCCCTTCTCTTTGTTCTCCACAGTTGGACCAGCTGCAAGAGGGGAGCAGTTGACACCTCCCATGCCATCATCCTCACCCTGCATGATCTGTTGGCGCTGGAGAGTCCACGAGAACCTCCAGAGGGAGCATATCGCTGCCCCGGGAGCCTTGCAACACTCCATGGACTGGCAGGACCAGAAACTGGAGGACATCTGCAGTTGCGCTGTGACACACGGCAGAAACTGCTGCAGCAGGGCTGATCCATCTGCATGGCCTTCCATATGGTCATTGACTGCCTGGTGGCCACTCCCATGCCAGCTCCCACCCCTCCAATGTCTCCCCCAACCCACTCCATGGCTGCTGAGGGCCCTGCACATGAGGCGGTAGCACCACCTGACACAGGTGCCACTCCCAGACCTAGCCCCGAGCTTCTCCTTCCCCGGTTCTTTCCCCAGTCCCTCCCCAGTTAAATTCACCCCAATAAAAATAAAAGAGTTGATTGTTTCCAAACAAAAAGTGTAGTTTATTGTCTTTGCAGTGAAAGGGGAGGGCAGGGGAAGGGAGCAGTGTGGGAGGAAAGGAAAAGAGGGGCATTGCATGGGCTCCTTGTGGGGAGGCCCATGGGAGAGTGTCATTGGGGTCCTTGTGAGAAACTCTCCCTCAGGGCCTCATGGATTTGCACAGCCCCCTGATGGACCTGCCGGACAGCAGCCATGTGCAGCTGCTCAAAGGCCCTGCCAATCCCTTCAGCCTCTGCTCCTAACCCTGGCAGGAAATCTCCCCCTCGCTTTCACAAAGGTTGTGGAGGACACAGCATGCTGCCACCACCAGGGGGATGGATTGGTAGCTTATGGTCACTGAGGTCCAGCTGGGTGAGGAGGCAATGGAACTTCCCCTTGAGATGCCCGAAGGTGCCCTCCACCACAATGTGGGCCCTACTGAGCCTGGCATTAAAACGTTCCTTGGTGGGGTGAAGGTGTCTGCTATAAGCCAGGGGAGCAGAGGGTAGGCTGAATCCCCTACAACACAGATCAACATGTCCATGTCCCCAAGCCTGATGGTGCAGTTGGGGAAAAAAGTGCCAGCGTGCAGCTTTTGGAACAGACTGGAGTTTCGGAAGATACGTGCGTCGTGCACCTTCCCCAACCACCCGACTGGCCGTGGTGGTTGATGAAGTCCTGCAGGACAATCGAAAAGTACCGCTTCCAGTTGATGTATTCAGAAGCCTGGGGATCGGGGGCCTGGATGGGGATGTGGGTGCTGTCAATAGCCCCCACCCCAGTTGAGGAAGCCCATGTCAGCAAAGCTGGTGATAGTGGGGTCCACGTTGCCCAGGTGATGACCCTGCTCAGCAGGTTGGTGTCAATGGCCCTCACCACCTGTAGAAGAAAACATACAAACAGAGAATCACGGGGGGTGCCAGGACCCTTGGAAGGTCCCTGAGCTCAACCCCCGTCTTCTCCCCCACACACCAGGAGCAACCCCAACTTGCCCCATCCACCTTCAGGGCTTTGTGAAGGCAGGACTGAAAATCCACCTGGAGAGGGGGCTTCCACCCCCCCCCCCTTGCCTAGGGAACTCCACTCCAGCAGTTCAGTTCATCACCCTCCTGGGACAAGAGCACGAGAAGCGCCATACTTGCATGACCATGGTCCCGACGTTTGATCTTCCCATGCTGAACTGATTCCTGATGGATTGGTAGCTGTCCAGCATGGAAAGCTTCCAGAATGTGATGGTGACCCACTTCTGGAGGGTAATGGTGGGTCTCATCTGGATGTCCCATCGCCTGAGGGCAGGGGTGAACCACTCACAGAGTTCCAGAAAGGTGTCCTTCAGCATGTAGAAATTCTGGAGCCACTGCTGGTTGTTTCACCTCTCCAGGACGATCTGGTCCCACCAGTCAGAACTGGTGTCCGGTAGCCAGAAGTGGCGGTGAAAGATGTGCAGGGGAGGGTGGTAGAGTCGAGCTACATGAGCAGCACCTGGGGAGTGGAGAGGAATTTCTCCACAATGAGCTGGGGGTCCTGTTCCTGTAAGGCCTGGAAGGCAGCCCTCAGAAACAGCAGCAGGAGATGCACTAAGACATGTAAGAGCCATTGACTGCTGGGGGGCAGGTCTTGTTCCATGGCAGGAGTGCTGAGGTGTCCGCAAGGGCAACCACAGCAGGCAAAGAAAAGACTTTGCTGTCCCTCCATGAGGTAGGCAAAGGAGAAGAACCTGAGACATGGCTGTACAAGAGGGTCCCTTTAAGCTCAAGCCTCAGAGAGCCTTAAGCAGCAGCTCCAGGAAGTAAGCTCTGTCCTGATGCCCTGCCTGAAGTACTTCCAGGTGGCCTTAAATGCAATTCAGTATTCAGTGAGTGTGGACACTCTACTTTGAAATAGCTCAGAGCTATTTTGATGGGCATTTGCTGTGTAGACATGCTATTTTGAAATAAGCTGTTTCAAAATAGCTTATTTCAGAATAAGTGTGCAGTGTAGACACGCCCTTTCAGATGGCAGCTAAAAATCAATCTGCAAATAAGTGGAAGTCTTTAGCAATTCCCCCCACAGCTGAACTTTATCAGTATATTTGGAATATCCTGGTTCTGGAGAAACTGCATGCATGTAGATCAGACAGATATGCTGAATACATAGCTATCTGGTCTTCATTTCACAAGATGCTGAAAAAGTGGGCTTTTCTACCCAAAAGTCACAACCTCTTTATATTTTTTTCACATTTAAAAGGCTCCGTAATTACTCTTCTTTTCACTTACATTTTCAAAAATGGTTGCAAATAAATTATTACATCAGACCCAGTTAACATTAAAATATTGTTGGAATTCTATTTTTCATTTTACTTTTTTTGTTTCTAGAAGTGTAATTTTACTATGCTATGTGTTTATCAGTGGCTGAACTCTATAGTAACAGGACAAACACTGTGTCCCAATTGCATATAATGCATTTTTTGGGGGAGGGAGTGAGAGGTGGAAATAATGCAAAGCTTTCTATTTTTACAAGCTTTGAATCTGAACTTATAAAAATGTAAATGAATCACAATCTGGCATTTGTGTATGAAAGGAAATGGCAAAAAATATTGCAAACTTCCCCACTATAAGATCTGTGATTGGTGCACGGCTGTACTCAACACTAATTAAATCCTGTGGCCAAACTCTAAAGTCCTTAGGCCCTTGTTTTTTTCCCATGGATTCAGTTCTCTCCTCCAACACAGAGCCTCAGTGAAGAAATTGAAATTTGGATCCACACATGGGCAAGCCATAATTTCTAAAACTAAAACCAAAATTCCACAGAGGACACTGCAAAAAGTTTATAAAAAGAGCAACCCCAAACTGTCCATGAAACATTGCTTAACAAATGACCTATGAAGGAAGGCTGAAAGAATTGGGTTTGTTTAGTTTAGAAAAGAGAAGACTGAGGGGGGACATGATAGCCGTTTTCAGGTATCTAAAAGGGTGTCATAAGGAGGAGGGAGAAAACTTGTTCATCTTGGCCTCTGAGGATAGAACAAGAAGCAATGGGCTTAAACTGCAGCAAGGGAGGTTTAGGTTGGACGTTAGGAAAAAGTTCCTAACTGTCAGGGTAGTCAAACACTGGAATAAATTGCCCAGGAAGGTTGTGGAATCCCCATCTCTGGAGATATTTAAGAGTAGGTTAGATAAATGTCTATCAGAGATGGTCTAGACAGTATTTGGTCCTGCCATGAGGGCAGGGGACTGGACTCGATGACCTCTCGAGGTCCCTTCCAGTCCTAGTATTCTATGATTCTATGATTCTATGAAAAGCTGCAAGGACTGTAGCGGTGGCATTTAGCATGGCTGTATGTTTGGCAGGATGGTGAATAAGGACCTCATTAACTTTTAACAGTTTTTAAACTATTTGTGATTTTAATGATTACTTTTAGACTAGCCACTTCCAGCACTTATTTTTAGAATGTGGGAAGGGTGATGAATATACCACTTGTTTCCTCTCATCTTCTATTACATTAATCTTTCATGAGCAGGTTATCAAGACAAAAACTCAAATAGCTGCCTACTATAGTACTCATCCAGGTAGGCTCCTATCTTGAAAATTGTTACTCAGGTGAGTAGTCCCATTGACCTCAATAGTCAAGCATGTGTGTGTTTTACAGAATCAGGATCTTAAGTGGTTAGATCTTTCATGTTCCAATGTCTCCTTCCTCAGCAATGTAATCAAAAGACAGATCCAACTTTCATTCAAGTCAGTTGAAAAGACTGGAGACTGGCTTAACCTGCAGCTGACAGCAAGCATGTGACTGTTTGTTGAGAAGGCCATGTTTCTTTCTGCCCAGATGGCTGATAGAGAAGGTTCAGATAAAGACACATAATTCCCCAGCTTCTCTGCTGCCGTGTACCTTATATATTCATTTCACACTTGTGCAAAGTAGATGTCAAACTCTTCCATTCCAATTTGGTAATACACATAGACCCAGATCCTCAGAATTAGGCATCAAAGCATCTTTGATCTGGGCCATACTCAGTGCCAGCACTAGCCTATTGGGAGCCCTAAACATGAATATATTTTTATCTTTCTCCTGTACTAAAAAAGGCAAGTTCTTATACTCAAAAGGGAATGGTGGGCCCCTTGAGCTACTTGGGGCCCTAAGCAATTGCTGCTTAGGTCTTTTGCTAGCTCTGGCCCTACTCATTTTGCATGGGGAGCAGAGGAGAATCAGGCCCATTGATTCTGGTAGCGTTGCCAGAGTCACAGGTTTTGCCCCTGATTTAGATAGTTTTTCCTACTTGTGGGTAGGCATATTTTGGGATGTTTTTACAGCTGTTGGCTGTCGAAGCAGAGAGAATTAGCTGATCATAAATAGTAAGTTACTAGCTAAGGCTTCTTTTCTCTGTAAAACATCTGTTGTTCGTAACTGCTCTTTTTCCACTACCTTTTTCATCATGCCTCTGGTCCATGACATTTGTAAAAATAAAATGTTTGATTTATTTTTTGAAAGGTTGTATGAAAAAGCCTGCCATCTTTTACTTGCTCCAAGTACAAGCAAAACAAACTCTGGGAATAAATTAGCCCATAAAATTATGTTTTGTGTAGCAATATCTTTGATAGTTTACCAATAATATCTTCTATCACCATATCCTACAATACTGGGTGGACTGAATGACTGGAAGGGAGTAAGGAAGTATACATAATTAGAAGGTCAAATTTCCCTAGACCATATATTGGTTGTTATCTTTGCTTCTTTATTGTCCTCCCGTCTAGAAGGGCTAGTCATAAGCCAGTCAATGGAGTGCTATGCTTCTCTCCTCCCACCTTTTAAATACAGCTCCATATATGAAATTAAAGTTCTGCCATGCTCTGTGAAATAGCTTTGGGCACTGGTTAGATACACATATCAAATAACATTAAATGCCAAGTTCTAGGCCTTTGAAAGTGTTTCTGCTATTTATAATTTGTGGGTAAAATAGACATCCTGTACCTACAAAATATAATTGCCTTTCCATTGTGCATAAAATGCCAGTTGTAGGTGAATGTCTGAAGTGGGGAGTCTCACAGCTTTTCATTTAAATATTTGATGGTAACATCTCCTCTAACACCAGCATAGATTGTTGAGAATAAACAATTTATAGGATTGTGGGCAGAAGTAGCATTTGTAACCATACTACTTTGAATCAGTGCCGGACCGAGCCATACTTGCGCCCTGGGCAGTGGGCGCGCGGCGCATGCGTGGCCCCTCCCTGGGCGCGCGGTGCCTGATTGACATGGTAAGGGGCACTGCGCCCCCGGGCGAGCGGCACATACGCGGCCGCGCCCCCGAGTGCCAACCTATGGGGTGTGCCTAATTGAAGTGGTAAGGGACATTGCACGCCCGGGCGCGCGGCGTATACACGGCCCCGGCCCTGGGTGCGCGGCGCCTCTTACCACTTCAATCAGGCGCCCCCCATAGGTTGGCGCCCCGGGCAGCTGCCCGGCTAGCCCCCTCCTTAATTCAGCCCTGCTTTGAATGTACACACACAAATTCTACACTTGGCATTGTTTCTCAATGCATTTCTAATTGTATTCAGTATAAATATATATTTTTAAAAAGCTACTGACATGCTGCCTCTCCCTCTTTGCCCCCAAAGCATTGGTGATTTTTATTCAGGGGAGCTTTTGCATTCTGCCAGTCAGAGATAATTGGAACTTAGCAGTATATTAATTTTTATAGAGGTACAGAAAAATTCTTCATATTATGCAATATGCTTTCTATTCAATGTGCATGCATAGCTTCTATTAAACTTAAATTGTAATTATGCTTGTTCATAGAGGAGAATAACTCTTATGTTTTGCCTCTTACAAGGCATGTGCTGTCACGATATATATTTTTAATTGATTAAGAGGTAGGAGCAGTAACCGTATCTGATCCAAGTTTAAGCAAAAAGCCTCTTTATCGGACTACATACTGTAAAACATTATTCTAGGCAGAATCCCAAAGGCATTTTTCATCATCAGGTGAAATTAAAAAAAATAATTTTAAAGTATCCTAGAAATACTTATAATTTAAATTAGAAGTTTATCTTGTTAGCTTTTTGCTTCTGTGGGCAGAGGACCATAGTTTTGAAAAGCTGAATGAAATCGTGTAAGTTTTTAATTTAAATAAAATCACTTTCAGTGCTTTGTAACTTTTTCTTTTCCATACTCTGCTACTATGATGGTAGAATGTATCTACCCTAGTGTAAGCACTTTACTTCTTTTAGGTGTGAAATGTTCTGTCTAACCAATGTTGTGAATGTCTGCTATATGTCCTGGAAAATGTACTTGTCTTGATTTCTAACTACCATGACTACTGTATTTTGCTTAGTAAATAATCCTCAAAGATTTCTGCTATATGAAATTCAGCTTGATTTAATTTAATTGGAGTTAGTCTTGCTTTGAGCAGGGGATTGGACTAGATGACCTCTGCAGGTTTCTTTCAACCCTAATCTTCTATGATTCAGTGAGGACTAAAGTATACTTTGTACTCACTACTTTAGAAACTTACCAAGATAAATTTGCAGTATTTGTAAACTTTTTCTAAAACCACTGTCACCCCTTAATTTTACAATATATTTATAGGATGTGATTGTAAATTTATTTTTGTAAGTTTTTTTTCCTACATATAAAGTATCCCAAAGTTATGGAAACATGATGAAAAATGTAAAGTTCAGAAAAAGTTAGTTACAAGATTAACATTTGTACATTCACTTGAAACTATAATGTTATATAGAAATATGAAGTATTAGTGGAGATGGTAGCATTGCCTATAATTAATATTGCTCAAAACTTACCCATAATAAAACCTTGTCTTCATTTGCTTATAACTAGTTTACATTTTAAATCTTTGGTCTGATATTTTCCATGATGGGTGTCTGAGTCAAGGTGAGTCAATTCTGGAGAATTTCAGTCAAAGGAGTTCAGCAGTTTTAAAAAATAACGCTAGGGAAAAACACTTTTTTGTCCATGTTAAAAAATTCTGGCTAGTTCATTTGGAAAACTGTAGCAGGCTCTATGCTTTGGAACAGGGACTTGAAATTTGGCAGAGAGGTGAGGTGGCCTTTGTGTTAGGAATGTGCTTTTTGATGTTCCTGCAAAAATTTCCCAATTTATCTAAATTATAAGCATAGTCCCACCAAATTCACAGTCCATTTTCATAAATTTCACAACCATGTCATTTAGAAAAAATCTTAAATATCTGACGCGATGAAATTCAAATCTTAAATTTCATGGTGTAACAAACCATGAATATGTAAGGGTGTGTCTAAACTACAGCCCTCTGTCGGCAGAGGGATGTAAATTAGACACATCAAAAGTGCAAATGAAGCGGGGATTTAAATATCCCTCGCTTCATTTGCATAATCGCGTCCTGGTGCTGTTTCGAACAAGCGCCATTTCAAAACTGAAACCGCAGTTTAGAAGCGGTTTTTCTGACAACAGGGTGATTTTTCAAAAAATGAGGAGTACAGGATCTTTCAAAAAATCGCCCCGTTGTTGGAAAAACCACATCTAAACCGTGGTTTCAGTTTCAAAATGGCGCTTGTTCAAAACAGCGCCAGGATGCGATTATGCAAATGAAGTGCAGGATATTTAAATCCCCGCTTCATTTGCACTTTCTATGTGTCTAATTTACATCCCTCTGCCAACAGAGGGGTTTAGTTTAATTAAAAACAGCAAAATATGAGCATGGAAAACCCTTAAATCAGAAGTAAGGGTGAAATTGCCCCTTCTGGTCTTATCACCCTGGCCACCTGAGGATTGCCACCCTTACTTTTGCATTGTTGCTGGTGGTGACACAGCCTTCTGAGCTGGGCGCCTGACCAGCAGTCACTACTGTCCAGCCACATAACTCTGAAAACAGTGCAGAAATAAGGGGAGCAGGGAGTGCAACACTTCAATCCCCTACAGCAGCCTTGTGACTCCATTTTGGGTTGGCCCCCCAGGTGAAGAAAATCCTGCTAAAAGTATACAAAAGCTCAGATTTCATGGTGTGTGATGTATTTTTCATGGCCATGAATTTGGTAGGGGCCTAGCTATAAGCTTTTGAAAAGTCAGTTTGTGCATGCTCAGTAGAGAGTTCAATTTTAGCAGCTAAACTCTCCAAAGATTGTCTTCACCAAGCATGCGCCAGCATCTCATTGCTCCTAGCACTGACCAGACTACAAATGTGCCACTGTCATAGAGAGACTAAATGTGCTCCAGCCTCTCACTGCACCTGTGCATGACTTGAGTGTCCATATGGCATCCTCACCCAGCAGGCTTCAGTCAAGAGTTACACAAGGTAAGTCAGACTTTCCCTGTAAGGACTACGCTCAGCTGCTCTGGGATGGGCACTGAGCACATTTCTCTCTGGTGCTCTCTCTAATGCCCCTTCTGGCAGCCAAGCAGCATGGAGGAGGAATGTAACTGATTTCAATGCAGGAGGTGTTAAAAGGTAGACCAAGGAGAAGGAAAGGATGGACTGGAACATGCAGCCTAGTAGGACCGCGTCCAGAAGAAGAACTGCTGTGAATGGGAGTTGAGGCATGGAGGGAGTGGAACTGGCTGGGCCAAGAGACTGGGCACAGATAGGGAAGGAAGGCTGGGATTGGTGAGATGAGGCAATTTGGACTGTAGGAAGTTTGGGAGACAGAGAGAAATGGGACAGAGGATGGGAGCCAGTTGGCTGAGGAGAAGGTGAGGAAAACAGAGTCCTAAAGACATGAGCCTTCCTTTATCCATTCCCAGAGCAGGCCCATCCTGAGCATTGAATTACACAGGTATCCTGTGGGAAAAAATAGCATAATAGAATGTAATTAAAGATTGTCTCAAAATGCCTATGCAGCAGGGGGCTGAATTGGGTTTGCACAGGTGACCTTAATTCGGGCATTTCCTAACTTTAAAGTGCTTGACTTTGCAACCTTGACAGCAGGGCCGGCCCGAGCCATTTGTGTGCTCCAGGCTCTGGGAGCGCAGCGCTGCCCCCGGGAGTGTGACGCATGTGTGGCCCCACCCCCGGGCGCACGGCGCCCCCGCCCCAAGTGTGGCCCCGCCCTTGGGCGCGCGGCGCATGCGTGGCGCTGCCCCGGGTGCGCGGAACATGCGTGGTGCCGCCCCCGCCCGGCCCAGCAGCCCCGCGCGGCGCCCCCTACAATGGTACAATGGGCGCCCTGGGCAGTAGCCCGATCAGCCCGTACCTTGGGCCAGCTCTGCTTGACAGTGGGCTTTTAATGTAGTTTGTGTATTACAATAAATGGTGCACTGAGTGCCACCCGTGGTTAAAATCTTAATTGTCCAAAGTGGTTAATAGGTCAAAGTGACCTTCCTGTTGCCTGTGAATGTGTTTTATAGTTATTTGATTCCCCTCTGTACTTTTTTTTTTACCCAAATGAAAGGTGTAAATCAATCTGTGTGAACTGAAACCTTCAGAGCTTTTCAAGGCTTCTGTAGCAGCATCAGAATTATCATAGCAACAGACTAAAACCTTAAGATGAAAGGACACATGTATACATAACCATCAGGCACTTATTTTGCTTGGAGAGCTTTGATGGGACAAGGCTGCAACCCTTTCTTTTTCTGAGGATCACTGGGAATATCACATCACACTGATTAGCATCAGTGTTACCATCCTGACTACAGCCACCACTGGCCTAATAAACTCACATCCAATCACGGGTGGTGGGGATGCTGGGGTGTTGTTGTGCTCATGTCTTACAATAGTAACAAACATTAAATATATGACCTCATCAGAACTCCCAACAATATTAAAATTGTTCCAGCAGCCTTTGACTCAAAGATTTACTATTACACTATTGGGCCTCTTTTCCTGATCCTCATTCAGCGCAGAGGAGGAGCAGGAACCACATAGTATCTGACATTTTTTGGTTGAGGTGTCTAGAACTGAGTCACCATGTAACCCTCGTGTCCCCACTGTGAGGGAGCCTTCCTTGTGGCAGCAGGATGTCTGTTCCCTCACTCAACCCCTCAAACACTGACCTCAGAGCCTTGCCTGTCCCTACTTTGCCTTGCAGGCTAACACTTGGTGTGCTGAAGTCCCTGCGCTTCTCAGAACCATCCCCCCGATAGTATTTAGTCTTGTCACTGGCAGCAGGGTCGACAGCCTCACTGGGCACCAGGGCAAAGTGGAGAAGGTCCTGCTCCTCACCATGGAAGGGGCAGGGCTGGGGTTACGCAGCCCTCCGTGCCACCCAGAGAGCACTGCGCCTCCCCAAGTCATCCCTCACTGCTGCCTGGAGCACAGTGCTCTGGCAGTGATTTAAAAGGCCCAGAGCTCCAGCCAATGTGGTACCCCATGTCCCAGGGCAGTTGCCATCTTCACCCCCATTTGTCAGGGGGCCTGGTCACTGGACACTTATTTTAATCACTAGGTAAGTTGTCCCCAGAGAGAGTGTACACACAGGTGACAGATACAAATCAGAATCAGGTCCTTGATAATACAGTACTGGACTCTACCTATAGAGAAAACAAATACATTTATTTACAGAGATTAAGATTTAGGAGCTAGTGGGATGGATAATAAATAGGTTACATGTAAAAGAAGATACTACATGCTTAGAGTTTAAAGTTAATTTTTAATAGCATTTAATTTAAATTTAATAATTTTTAATAATAAAGCAATTTCTCTCCCAATGTTACTAGCCCATATGGCCAGAATTCAACTTATGTGAATGCAAAATATGTGGTCCTTTTGCTTCCTTAGTGATGGATGATACAAGAAGCAAAAAAGGCATTTTATTTCCCCAAACGCATAGTTTTCTCCCCCAATGGCAGGATGACCTTGTGGTTCCCTTTCTGGGGTGCTGGCTCCAATGTGGCTTCCCATACTCCTGTGGTTTCACATCCTCCCTGCCCTTGAACTGTTTTTCCTTTTGACTTTCACATGTAAATGGTGCTTCCATTGTGTTGGTTTTACAATGCTTAATCTACATATGAACCTAGGCAGACATCTGAAAATACATCCCTTTCTGTCAAAGCCAGTTTTTCACCTCTGCTGGGGGAAAAACACCTTTAATTCAGATTAGAAGGAAGTTTTCAGTATATAGACATAATTTGAAATATAATCAGTACATACATTTCATAAGCATATTAATGACCAGCATAATCTTTGCTTTCATTTAAGATCCCACACAGCACACTTTATAGATAAATACTATGACAGCAAAGTGTTAGGTGTATTGAGTATGTCAAGCCTAATGAGTTGGCTATACAGAACAGTCAATCCTTTGCCAGCTGGTCTCAAAGGATTCTTAGGATAACAGCATCTCTGTTTGTGTAACTGATTATTGAGTAATTCCTGAGATGTGACTCAAAGATTTTTGTTGGCCCTTTTCTCCCCAGTGTGTTAAATTCCACCTTCACATTATTTTATTTATTGTGTTCTGTTTAACAGGAGACTGGCTTAGGCAGCTAGGACACATCTGCCTTTGCAATGCTAGGTAAGCTAAGAGTTATGGAGCAGTCTAATTCTGGTAAAAAAAAATGTCCAGATTCTGGAGTGACTAACAAGTCTGTATATTATGCCTGTAATTTTCTAACTTCTAAACTGTGAGCACAGGAAAATGCAGCGTCTGTCTCCAGTCTCCTACAAGTTTTCTCTCTCCTCCTGTGAGCATTTATCTTGTTTTGCTTTAAGAAGAAACAGAACTAGACTTTAACAGCGTAACTTGAGAGCTAAGATCTACCACCTACATTTTTTTCTCTACTAAGGACATTTGATACCATCTGAGAGATTGCCAAGAAAGAGTTTTCCATTTAAGAAAATGATACAAGTGGAGAGGAAGAGAGAAAAAGAGATTGTTAAAAGAACGTTTGTTATTTTACATTTTAGCTTTTTCCTCTTTTCATGTTGTGCCTTTACTTTTTTGGGAGTGTGAGATTGGGGAAGGTAGAGGGTGTACTATAAATTACATCAAGTCTCCTGCAATAAGATCTAAGAGCCAAACTGAAGTCATGTGGACCCAAGGATCTGGCCATACAGTTCTCTTTGCAGCATTCGGGACTTGGTATCCTGTTTCTCTTTTGGGGCTTGTTCCACAGGTCTCATCTAGTTCTCCAAGTCTGAAAGGAAATATCGATATGACATATTAAGTTCACTGCTGGTTTTCTACACTGAATGAATGACTTGCAAGGCTTTAGCGTGAAGATTCTGGTCAAAGTCTTTTTTATCAGACATGAAAATTCTCTAGTTTAGTTAAAGGTTTTCCTCAAAATTAATTTAAATATTTTGATTTCTTGACCAACTGCAGTCATTCTTCCACACTTGTCTTCAATTAGTCTTGTAATTGGAGAATGGCACATTCTTTGAAACCAGGAGTTGTCAGATCCCATCTCTTTTCAGTAGGAATTGCCTATTTTCTATCATTCAGTCTTGACTTTTTTATTATAAAAATATTCAGTGTGGTGGTTCTGGAAACAGTCATTTAAATAAAAAATCTTGTTAGCAAATCACTTAAAATAAGCGACAGTACAATTTCCTTATTACTCTTTTCCACTGTGAAATTTCTGGAACTAATTCTGTTGCACTGCTCTAATCCCAGTGAAACCAGTGGAGAATATAATACTCTAATTTTTAATCTAGTCTTTGGAGTGTATACTTTTCTATGATTTGATGCCAACTCCCTTAATAACTGGTTTCATGAATGACTTTCCCAAGCACATGTGCATTCTTTTATATTCCTTCTTAACTTTGAACCAGACTGAGTAGAGAAGAAATGTTAAAGATGGCCCTACTATAGATGCGAGGCAAGGGTGTGCTCTCTCTCTCTCTCTAATGATTCAGCTTCAGATTGGTATCTGAAAAATTATTCAGCTGGAGAGAAATATCAAAATTCTGGCCAGCATTCAATCAAATAAAATACAGTATAGCTCTTTCTGCAGTCCTACCTTCAGCCTATTCAACTCATTTTTTGAACTTAGCTGAAAATCACTTCCTTCTTTGTTGATATCTCTGAATTTCTCTTCCACCGCTATTGATCTCTGTAGAAAGCTTTGGAAAGGCTCCATAAAAATTATAGTTCATTTATATAAGCGGAACAGGCTAGCCTGTTCAGTACAAAATTATAGCAAGACAGAGTCACAATCCTGAAGCACTGGGTGGACACCAATAGATAACTTGCGAAAGAGTGGGTGTTTCTCTAAAAGATATGCTCTAGTTCAAACAGGAATTGATTTGGAAAGTCCAGAGTAGATCAGACAAGATGATCAGAATGTCCCCTTTTGGCTTCATATAGGAGTCCCTTGCAAAGGACTTATAATCAGAAGGAGTTGCTATTGTGGTGTGGGTGAGTCAGTAGTTTCACAAAAAAAGGGAAAAAGAAATTACAGATAAGGCTATATGGTACGATCAATGGTGAAAGTAAATTAACTTTTCTTACAGGTACCTTCCTATTGCAAGCTGGGTCCTTGCCAGCTCTTTGAATAGCTCCCTGCTGGCTTTTGCCCCAACTCAGCCACGTCTTGCCAGGGCGCATGTGCTTTTTCCTCTGGGTACCATCAGAAATTTGAATAGTAGTGGGAAGAGAGCTGAGGGGTACTAGTCCTAGCATTGCTGGTCCATGTAGTCTACGAGAAGGTAGTGAGCATTTAGTAAGTATGAGCTTGTATAGTACTGACATGTCAAAATCCATGAAAAAATGAGCACTCAGAGATACGAAACAACCAATAACGGAAAACTATCCAGCCTCAATTCAAAGTATGTAACAATGATACAGTTATATGGTAGAACAGAAAGAGCCATGCTAAATTATACAGCAAAGCCTGTTTGTAGTTAAATTTCATCTTGGAAAGAGCCTTATCAGACAAACATATCATCTTCACAACACTTTTAAAAAATATTGGAGTTACATGTATGCCAAACAAAATCTTTACTTTTTTTGCACATTTATAAGTCAAAAAAGGTTTATTTACAGAAGAGATGTACTGAAGATAAAAAAATTGTTGAAATATTCACTTTAAAAGAGCTGTTTGGCATGTATAAACTATTCTTTTATGAAGATTTCTAACACACAATATGTTGCACAGATACAATTACGTTAATTAGATGTGCATTTCAAAAACTCCCACTGTCATAAGATTGCAATGACTCAGTTTACTATATAATATGTTAGACTTCACCAGCTTCACATTATTTCTTTATTTATTGTTTATTTGCTATACATTTCCATTAAGATTGTCTTCAAGCTTATGTTATAAAATTAGCAAGTTATTTTTAAGTCGTATTCAAGGTCTGACAATTCCTACAGGAAGTGTGAAGTGCTTCTGTTCTGTCTTTAACTCAGATTTGTTTCTTTTTCTGTATTTGAGTTCAGAACAGTGGGGTCAAATTTTGCTTTTTATTACAGTGTACAACTTCTTTGAAGATGGTAGGGGCTGCACAAATGTTAATGAAGACAGAATCTGGTCCATTATTACATCATTAATTTAAAAATTAAAGTAAATATTTGTGTTCAAGAAAAGTAATGGAAACTGTATTTTTCTATTTATTTACAGGGGGAATAGCACAGCTGAAGAGTGAAAATATAGGTTTTCTTCACCCCACCACTGTGTTTCAACCCTGACCTGGAATAAACAACATGTGGCACTGCCAATAAGAGAACCAGTTAATGCAGTTGTGACCATCTCTGTGATGTGGACAGTTACCCATAGGGAAACTGACCATTTACACAGTTACTATTTTGAGTTGTACCTACCCTGGTGTCCTTAACATATGTTAATATTTACTTGGGCCAAACCACATCAGCCATATTACAGAACAGTATTAAAGCCTTGATCTTTATATAAGCATGGTATAGCTTTGCCCTGCTCCATAGGCTGGGCCAAATAGGGGTCTATTATGTTATGTCATGATTCCTATGTATAACATAATTTTCTTTGTAGATATATGTATAAACAATTAATCCCTTTCACCAAGGCCACCAAATAGTCCTGAAGATAATTAATTTGTATTCCTACTTATTGGGCTGGGTTCAGTTTCCTGACCTAGAGATGAAGCTTCTGTATTCCATTCCAATCCCCTGAGTTGGTCTGTTACAGTTCCAAAACATTAATTTGCTATGTCCTAGTAAAAAGACAAATTGTGCAAATGCAGAATAAGACATTTTTGACAAGAAAACCCCCATGAGATTTGTTAAGAATTGTCAGAATGATGCTGTGTTACCAAAACTAAAACCAAAAAACCACCTTGTGAAATTCACACACATTGCTAAAAACAGTGTCTGCAGTCACATACAGTTCACACCAATGGACTCTATAGAAGAAGTGGACATTTTCACTTCATCTATTTTAAATTTTCTTTAAATCAGTAGCTTTTTAATGTTTTTTTATTTACTTTTAGTTCTCTTATTCTTTAGGGTTTATTCTTTACATGTCTGGTGCACATGGAGAATAAACCACATATTTTGTTGTGCACAGTCCAATAATATGTTTTGCCTTAAACTAAACCCCTTGAAATTGTGTTAAAACCTGCATTTTGTAATTTGCTGGTAAATTATATGTAGTTTCCACTTTTTCTTCTCCATGATAAAGGAGTATTTCAAAGACTAAGGATGCTTTACTCTTATTCTCCAAGTTTCACAGTGGGAGGAGTCAAATCTACTTCAGGCTAAGGAAGCCGGATATAGTTAGTTATTATACTTGATATATGTGGTATGCACAGGGATGTATTTTTTTGAAAGGCTCTGTCTTCTGCTGCTCCTAAAGCTAATCACACTTTCTTTCACTTATTCCAAACAAGTTTGAGATTAGAACTCACACTTGCTGGAACATGAACATTAGATTCCTTCTCACTGGCTGGATGCAGTTGATGTGATGTATTTATGCAACAAAAGGTCTCATATATGGAGGAAAATACACTGTGTCGAAGCTTGTATAATAGCATCATACTCCCCTAATATTGTTACAACAAGGTTGGCTGACATGATAAACTTGCTTAAATGAATGGATTCTTACAGCAAATTTAACACTTAAAAAAAAAAGCGTTTAGTTCTTGTGATAGCTAAGACAACTTTCGAAATGTGAACCAGTACCATGCTCTTTTGGATTCTGGAGGAATGGTAGGAAAACATTCTGGCTGTTTATATAATACAATGGGTTTTAACCTTTATTTCATTGGAAGATTCCCAAAATTTCAAATGCAGACCCCTTTGGAAATCTTAAACTTAAGTTTGCAAACCTCTGGCGTGTGATGTGTGTATAGTGAAAACCCACTGATCTACTAGGGTATGTCTACAAAGTGGTGTTATTTCAGAATAACTGACATTATTCCAAATTAATAAAGAACACATCTACATAGCAAGCCATTATTTTGCAATAATGTTGAGCTGGAGGACTCCTTACTCCGACTCATGGTAACCCTCATTTCATAAGGAATAAGGGAAGTCGCAGGAAGCCAAAAGCCGAATTAAACTATGCAATCGACATAGCTGAAGTTGCGTAGCTTAATTTGACTTTTGCCCTGCTGTGTAGACGTGCCCCTAGACAACAAAACAGTCTCCCAAAGAAAGTAATGAAAGCTCATTACCTGAGGCATTTATAACTAGAATGGACAGAGCAAGAGGATATATACTGCAACAATCAAGCCTGGGCTGGCAGCAGGATGGACTCCCATCAATAATAGATTTTCCCCCCCCATCTCTAACTTCTATGACTTCATGACATTTTGGATGTGAATTAAATTTAGAATGAAATCTTAGAAGTGCAGGACCAAATCCTTATTTTACTGAAGTCAAAGGCAAAACTCCAACTGTCTTCCGTGGGATAAGACCTGTCTCTAACTTTTCCCCTTAGTTTTGAATACAAGTTTCCATTTCCACTAAGGTTAATGGAAGTCACATGCATGCTTCAAGAGGAGAGAAGACTTCTTTCATCTTTTGGAGTGCCATGCTCCTCTCTGGCACTCCCATGGCTGCATCAGTTATCACAGGTCCGTTTATTTTAATGATGCAGCAGGAGGGTCTTAACCCCCTATGAACGTACTTTGTTGTAATTATCTTGTATGTCTAGGGGCACCACAAGGGGTTACATTTATTTTACTGCCAAAGAACTGTTATTTCAGCTGCAGTTCTATGAAGAAACAATCACATCTCCAGCAGTTTGTTAGATTAATCACAGGTGTGTAATCCCCATGTATACCCAAGAGGGTATATCCTTTGACCTGTTTCCTTTTTAAGAGGGGAAACTGAATTAATATCAGATTGGAACAAAATTGCATCTCTAACCACGATTAGTCCTTTTGTAGGACTAAGCAATAATGGACAAAAAACACGCATAACCTTAATTTTACTTCTGTAGAAACAAATATTGTAATTTAGAAAAACAAATTATTCATTGGCAAAATTACCTAGAAGGTAGCAGATTAATAATGATTATGATTTGGATGCAAAGTTGACCCAGGAACAAACTAAAGCTGGCAGAAGAGTGGGATTATTTTGCTTTCAATAGTTAATGCAGTTTTGATGTTTTATTATCTTCACAGCATACCAAAACAAAAAACAAAAATCTACTCACATTGTTAATCATTTTATAATATGGATAAAGATTATTGGTCTTCAGGAATCTTGTTGGAGACCTGATAGATTAAAAGAGATTACCTTTGTTTTTAAGAACAAGTAATTTTTCAAGGAGGCAGGCAAACAGGGAATAGTGGTACTATTTTTCAACTGTTTAACAACCTTGCCTTTATGAAATGATACCAAGGGATGGTTAAGAGTCTCTTGTGGCAAATGTTCCTGTTCTCCTGAAGTACATATAGGTTTTATGTTTTTTGTCATGGAATATTTAGATGCAGATGTGTAGAAAAACAAAGCTAATGCACCTGTGAACAACAGTAGTAAGATTCTTAACTAGGGGGAAAAAATCCACTAACATTAAAAAAGGAATAAATTGAAGTTTAAAAATAAAATTAGAAAAAGGATCTTGTTAAGGAAAGGAATTTCTCTTCCACACCACCCACCCACAAATAATATTGCATGAGTTACAGAAACAGCAGAATTGTAGGTAAGGTATTAACTAAAAATAATGTTTTGTGAAGTACCTCAAATGACTTGGTTCTCCAAGCGTGTGACTTTTGAAAATGAGCCTTTGGTGCTTTAGCTGTTTTTATCCTGAATCAAAATTGAGACTCAGGTAAAAAGCCTGGAGGGTCTCCTTATATGCTGTGGCTCAGTATCACTCTAGGTGGAGCATTGTGCCACTCACATATTACGCCTAAGTGGGCACTTGCTCAAGGTGATGAATATAGATTAAAGAAAAAATTATGGATTCTAAGGCTAGAAGGGACAATTAAAATAATCTAATCTGACCTCCTGTATATCACAAGCCATGGGACATCCCCAAAACAATTCCCAAAACATATCTTTTAGAACAGTGTTTCTGAAAGTGTTCCGTGAAATCACTTTCAGAAACACATTAACTGGCTGCCCTGGTTTGTTTATTTACTGGCACCGCGGTCACAGAGCCTCGTGGATCCCATTGGCTCCCTTTTCATCCTTTGCAGCCAAGGGGAGCTGCGAGGCTCCATGGCCGTGGCTCCAGTAAATAAACAAACCAGGGCGGCCAGTTAATGTGTTTCTGAAAGTGATTTTGCGGAACACTTTCAGACCACGGTTTTGGAATATCTATCACCTCATGTGTTTTAGGAAAAACATCCAATCTTAGTTTAAAAATTGTCAGGATTGGAGAATCCATCCCCTACCCTTGGTAAATTGTTCCAATGCTTAATTACTCTCACCATTAATAAGGTACGCTTTATTTCCAGTGTGAATTTATCTAGCTTCAACTTCCAGTGACTGGATTATGCTATACATTTCTCTGATAGATGGATGAGCCCATTATTAAATATTTGCTCTTTATGTAGCTACTTATAGATTGTATTCAAGTCACCCCTCAGTCTTTGTTAAGCTAAATAGGTGGAGCTCCATGAGTTTCTCACTGACCTAAGGCCCTAATCATATAACTGTTTCTGCATGAATGGATCCTTGTACTCACACAGAGCCCTAACATCATCAAGTTGTGTGTATGTGGGGAGGTGCTATGCAGGTGCAGGAACCAAGCTGTGTGGAGACATTTGCAGGATCAGGGCCTATATGATAAAGGAATCTCTCAAGAATATGTTTGAAAGTGTTCAAAACCCAGAGACATTTCTAAAAGCATTCCAACAAAGCCCCATATTTAAAATTAAAATGTATACTCCCTCCTTCTCTCAGAATTTATTTTCATTGAGGAGCTATAACTTGCACTGAAACAAAAACAAATTAGAAATAAATGAATGTTATTGAGGATTAATACCTTCCTAGAGTTTCAAGTTTTTCTCAGTTTAATAAAACTAGATGTTTACACATTCTCAGCTTCAGATGACCTCCCATCTAATATAACTGATGTCAACAAAGAGAAGTCAGAGAATATTCATACATGTATGAATAATGGTTTTAATCATTTGATCAACTTTAATATTGACTATTATAACTGGTTCCTTTTAAAAATGAACCATGGTATATGATCAATATAGCTGATATCTCCTTTTGAGGCCCTCTAGTAGTGTCCTGTCAATGAATTAAGTATAAGATGTAGATTCTTTTATCAAAGTCAGTGTTCTCAAATCAGCTTCCAGCATGGGACAAGCATATGTGTGTATGAGGGACGTCCATGGTGACCTGCACGACACATCACATTTCACTGCTTGAGATATTGGATGATGCTTGCTCTGACCTTTTCCATTGCTTTTTGGTGAAATAGGAGAATGTCCATTTGTCAAAGGCAAGCTTGCCTGGAACATAAGCTGATAAGAGTCTTGTGTCTCCTGCCCTCACTGCAACTAGCAGGACATTTATACTGAATGAAGAGGTCTCTAAAAATTATTATTTTAAATAATTCCCATGCATGTCTGGCAAAAGATTAATCACTGGGACTAATAATAATGATTACAAAATCTAGTGAAAAGTTTTAAAATCAAGAAATAGAATTTTATTTAAATCAAAGTCCCCCCTCCTTCTCAGAAAAATTTCATTCATTGTATTTTGTTTTCTGAAGTTCCCCCTTTTTCCTGAAAAAATGTGAGATACCATCCTCTGGAAAATTTTGGACATCTCAAAGTTTTTATTTTGAAGTTATGTTCCTCTCCCTCCACTTTGTTTTCAAACTTGAAAAGGTTAGAAAACAGTATCAGAGTGTTAAGTGTTGTATCCAGAAACAAAATACTTTGTTACCGTTTTCCAACTTGCAAAAGTTGGCAAATATCAAAGAAGTTTGGGGAAAATGCCACAATCCATTTTTAAGATTTCACACTGGCAAAAAATTACAAAAGGTAACAAATCCCTGTTTCTTGGCCATTGGTACTCTTCACATATGCTTGAAAGGTATTCTGTAGTGGGCTCTGGGAGATTCAGTCTAGACTTATGCAAGGGTATACTTGTCCTGCACTGGACAAGGAGGAGCTAATCCCATATTTTGTGCAGAGGAAGCCATGTGCATGCTCCAACTGGAGCACCTGTGTGAAAAAGGAGCTGCCCTGTTTAGTTATGGTGGACTAAAGAGAGAGGATGCATGTTGCAGGCTCTTGCTTGGGAGTTGCTAGAAACTAACACTGCACAGATCATGCCTGCTGAGATTGTCCACAGAGAGCTTGGTGGCAGTCCCACTTAGGAGACATCGGAACTACCAGGAGCTTCACGGGCCAGGAACCACACCCCTGGAAGATATAGTAGGAAGTAGCTCAGGGGAGCTAGACCTTGAGCTGGGTGTAGGATGAGGCAGTAAGTCAGCATGTTTTGGTTAGATCCCTGCTGTTCCAGTAGTGAATACATTAGCAGGAGCCTGAGCTAGGACCCCATGCAGTGGAGAGGGATTCAGTCCTTCTAACCCTGGGGCCCCACCTCCAAGGATGGTGGCCTGAACCCCTTTAGATGTCAAACCTCATGGCCCTGCAAGGGAAGGTAGCCATATGGACTCTGGCCCATAGGCTACACAAGGCCTAGATAGACAAAACTGTAGGTTCATATTGTTCTTTCCCTGCCCCAAAGGGAGACAGGCTGTACTTGCCGCATGACATCTAATATGCTAATCTGTTTCCCACGTATGTCCTTAGGATCTACCCAATATATAAAGTACATTTCTTGCTCATATAACCAAACAGACGAGAAATATGTGCTTGCCATAATTCTAGGAGCAATCTCTCCAGGAACACTACATGTTGAATGTTGCTGCAGGACAATGAGTGTTTGCGTGAGGGGGGAGGGACATACATATCTAAGAAATAGATTAATGCATTGTATAGGAATTGATGTTCCTTCTGGTGTTATCTCCTTGTTCTCATCACAAAGCATCTTCACAGGTACTGGAGCTGTACAGCATCACCATTCATTCCTACCCATAGCTTCTTTTCCCCTTAAAACCAGCCTGGCCAAGTCCCTGTTTATGGTGTCCTGCCATCTATTTGGTGGTTGGCTTCTGGGTTTGACTGACTTTGGTTGTATCTGCATTATTTTCTTTGCATTTTGTAATCTCTCTTCTGCAGTATTCACTTCTCCTTCTCCCATATTTTCAGCTGTAGCCAATCCTGTTCCAATTTCATATCCTACTCAATTTCTTCATTTGTGTTAACAGTGTTAAGATACTTCCACTTTATACCGGTCATTTTCCAAATAACTCTCACCCTTACTGCTTCCAGCCTTCTTTCTGTAGGTTATGGTACTGCAAATAACGTTAACTACAATGAATAACTTACTTAGACCCAGCAAGGGAATAATGACACAGCTGTGTAGCAGAAAAATCTTGTTTTGGAGAATGGATGGCCAGAATCCATCCTGAAACATGATGTGGGAGGAAAGAGGGAGATTTAAACCACAAAAAGCCCCAGAGCCAAACTTAAGTGCCTTACCTCTAGCTGAGTGTTTGTTTCTCATTGTTGTGCTTAATAAGGTTAACGTTTTAAATTGCCCCAGCTAGACTTTGAAGTTAACACTTGGTTGAATGGAGGACAGCAGATGGAATAGTTCACATGTTTTCCGCTGTACTGAAGGATGTTTTCTGCAAGGCTGGATTAATACAAAGACTATCTCACAATGGAAAGAACTTGAAATTTAATTAAAAATATCACAAGCTATAATTCTGCAGAAAAACTACAGAGGGAACATAACACTTTGCATTTGAGATTTTTTCCCCCACTGTCCCTGCTGTTGAATTGCTACTAAATGCTCTCCTCCCTTTGTGCATTCTATTGTAATTATAATGTATATTAATCAAAGGGGAAATTCCCCTAATATTATTTAATAGAACTAAAGAGTCCAAGAAAATTCACTGTTACTGCTACTAACTTCATTTTAGTTACCCCCGTTTCTGTTTTAAGAGTTTAAAGTTTTAACGGTTAAGCTGGAAGAGTATTAGCTTTACAAAAGAAAGCCCAAGTCTCTAAACACATACAAATCAAATGGAAATTAATATAATTTTTGCGAGAATAGGAGCCAGGTAAAAACTAAATAAGGACTTGAAGATTTGGCCTAACACGGCCACTTAGGATCGATATGGCACTTTTCACATACAACTCTATGCCCTCGCCCACCCACAGTGTGCATAGTAAAGTCCATATGTAAAGCTTTGAAAGATACAGAATTAATTCTGAGATAAGTATCATTAACATGTATAGACAGAGGATACTGGTTGGCTCTGAATGTCTGTTTCAGTGAAAGACATCTCATTCTTATTGTTCATTAATACTTTACTACTATTATTATACAATTATGCACAAGAGGAAAAGACAGTGGATGAAATCTGGCACTATTGAATCCAATAGGGGAGGATTTCACCCACTGTCCTGGACCTAGAAAACAAGTGAGATAATTGTTTACACTCATGGATTTAACTTGATTTAGTGGTTTCATAACAATGGAACCAGACTAGTTTAGTTTAAATACATATCCACAGCGGCTGGCCAAAAACATATTTTAAAACTGGTTTACCTGTAAATGACCTCCACATTTGCAACGATTCAGAAAAGAGCTGAGCACCACACTTCAGTTCCTCAGTTGCTAGGTCAAAGTAGACAGAACTGAAGATATTACACATACAGCAACACTGACATTTCTTATGTTGCTAGTCTTTGCACAACTTTTCCTCTGATATCAGTTATAGTGTTTTTTCTTTGTGCTTTGGCAATGCATTTTAGAACAAACATAACTACAAAGCTTCCCTCACATTCCTTTAACAAGTAAAGAAAATGGAAGAATATGTATTTTGGCAAGCACTGGTATTGTACCTTAGAGTAATGCAAAGTGCTCCATTTTTCGCTAGCAGCTGCTCTTATGGCTCAGTGTCAATGATAAAAATTAATAGAAGTGTTCAGTCTGGAATTATATTGGCCAAGACACAGGGTATTATTTTGGGGGAGCAGCAGTGGCCCGGTAGAGGGAAGTATGTTTTTACAAGGAAGAATCTTTATTAGTGAAAAGGAAGATAATTTGAGAGTCTACATCATATATCCAGAAACAAAAGGTTTTCTCCAAGTCACATTGATGCCTACTTCACACTCTAAAGCCACATTTCCAAGTGTGAGCACTTGAAAAACATGCATGTATAGTCATGGCATGTGTAGAATAGCCAATGCAATGATAACCTGTAATTATCTTTTTTTCCCCACATGTAAAGCTAAAGATACGTAGGGATCAGAAGCTCAGATCTGCAGCCCCCTGCTCTGTGGCAAGTTCTGAGTGAACTTTGCAACACTGACTCCTGTTTTTTTTAACTTGCTGAATGAAAATCCTCTCTCATCACACTTCCAAACTTTACAAAGAGTTGAGATACATTTCTGGACTCTGTTTAGGTTCATTCCTGTGTAATGGAGTCTGGCACTTGAGGATGGATGCATGCACAAAATTCTTCCAGGTGAAACCTGGGTGCATGTGAAAGCATTGCGCATGTGCTTGACTAAGCTTTCAGAACATAAGGGCCTGATTTGTCTTGCAGGTATCTAGTACCTTTTGTACAACGGTTCCAACTGAGCATTTGAAATCTGCTCTGCTTTCTATTAAAGGATGTTGGGGCCCAGCCATAAGAATGGTGGCTTAGGGTCAATGGGAGTAGAAGATGTATAGCACTTCTGCAGAGACAGTACAAGATCATGCTCCCAAAGCTCTTTATAAACACTCATTAAGACCCTTAGTTCTGCTGGGAGGTAGGAAGTAATATTCCTGTTTTACAGGTAAGCCACAGAGAGACTTGCTCAAAGTTGCATAGATTTTGGAAGAGATCTATTATTCTTACTCATATTGAATTGCACCTTAGTCATAGAGTAGCTTCAATGAGGTCAGTGGAATTAATGAAGGATTGACACTGCTGAATAATAGTAAAGGTGGTAGAATATGGTATTTTGTGACAAAGCCAGGAATAGAAATTCTCAGTGCCATGTTTTACACACTGAGCACCCTTTTCCTGATTACACAGTGATGGGCATATCAGTTTTAGACCAAGTTTATGCTCCATCTCACATGTACTTTGGTATCGCATCTAAAAAAGCTGCATTGAAAGAATGTTTAAGCTGCACAGTGAAGCATTCAGAATTCAGGCAGCACAATCAGCTTCCTACAGTTTGCAAATCACTCTGGGTCTTAGGCCAAGGACAGGAGTCTGGATGCCTAGGTGAGACAGCAGTGGGCATGTCCAGAGGTTGAAACACCATGGGTGATCTGGGAACTTTTTGCTCTGAAAACATAGGTGCAAAGTGAGCTTAGGCACCTCCAAAGCTCAATGCTATTTTTGTGGATCACAGTTAAGCCTGATCTCCAGACGTAGGCACCTAATTACTTTTATGGTTTAGGACTTCTGCATTTAATTAAAGCACAACCTGTAACACCATTTATACTAGTGCCATCTAGTGATTTCCAATGATATTGCTTCATCTAGCTAGATTTTATGCCCTTTGTTTATGTATTAGGGCAGTGGTTCCCAAACTTTTTGGCCTGTGGCCCACCTAGCTCAATACAAACTTTTCTGCAGACCACCAGTTGCTAATGGAAACTCACCGTTTATTACATCATTACACCCGAACCATTTTGCTAGTGCTGCAGCTGGGGAGAATAGTTTAATTTGAATTACTAAACTGATTAAGCATTTTAACTCTCATGTTAGTTGATCAAACTTCATTTTAAAATAAAGCAAAATATACATTTATGTTGGACATAAATTAATATTATCATTTCTTTATGGCAGGGGTGGGGAATCTCTTTTGGATTGGGAGCCACTGACCAACAGTTGGGGACCACACAAGTGAGAAGCAAAAAAACTCCGAAAATTCCCAACCCTCACTGACATGGCCCCCAACTGAGACACGTCACTTCTCTGGTGCTCCAGCCCCATGGGGTGAGGGGAAGGGACAGGAGGACTGAAGTTCAGGGCTTCTCATAGGCCAGATTTGCTTTTCGGGGGTTCTGGAATTAATGGATCTTGTGGACCCCCCTAAGGCTCTGGGGTGGAGACAAAAATGAGGGGTTCAGTGTGCATAATAGGGCTGCCAGTAAGTGGGATAGGCATGGGGTGCAGGATCTGGGGTGCAGAGATGTTAAGGTGTGGGTGGGAGGAAGGGTGCAGAAGCAGGCTGGGTGTAGGGTGTCTGGCCGGGGAGGATGGAGCGTGTGTTTGGGAGGGTGCAGGAGCAATGGTGGATGCAGAAGCAGGGTGGGGGAAGGGTGTCTGCCCAGAAGGAAAGGTGCAGGAGCAGGTGTCTGGCTAGGACAGAGGGCATCTGGCCAAGGGTAGGGTACAGGGTCTTGGTGGGGAGGATGAGTGAGAGGGATTGCCGTGTGGGGGTCTGGGCATGTGAGGGGGGACACTTATCTGACTCTGCATCCCTGTTGCTCCCGAGCATGGCCTCCCACTGCTCCCATTGCCTAGCCTATGGGAGCAGCAGGGAAAGCCTCCAGATAGCATATCAGTGTGCTGCTGTTCCCCCAGCGGGGTGGGGAGGGGGGTGGCAGCTCAGAGCTGCTTGCTTGGTCTCTCACCACGAACCAGGTCGGGGTGGAAGAAGGTTGAGGCTTTACTTAACCCCCCAACCCCACATGCCCTCTGAGCAGGAAGCTGGAGGGGCAGTGCAGGTTCCCTGCTGCAGGGAGAGGAGGAAGGGACTGAGCTCGAGCTGAAGACTATCTGTAATGTGGACACGGACACAGACTGCTGTATTAGGGCCAAGTGTGTTCTCTGTAGCCACTTTGGTTAAATTACAAAATTCACTTAAAGATCTAAACTTCTCCTAGATGGGAAATCAATCACTACAGATTGAGACACAAGGACACCATATGTAAAAAATCATGGACAGATTCATGGCTTTTTTTAAAAAACATGCAGAGTAGGCCAGGTAAGTGTTTAAATATAGTTTTTAGTAGGTATGTGGTTATATATCTCAGACTGTGACTTAATTACATCCAGAAAACAAAACCTTTACTCCCATTGGGAAGCAGTGCTTAATGGGATTATTTGTTTGAATAACTGCTTATTATTGTGAGTAAGTGGTTCACAATTTGGCCTTTAGCAATTCTTTTAATATATAGCACTTGCCTGTGAGCAGACAATGTGAAAAGATACAGGTGAAAAGAACCTCTCTAGTCCGGCACTGTGGCAGCAACATCCCTGGTCCAGCATGATTTTAGTTAAATGGATGTCCATTTATTATTGGTGTGGCCAAGTTTCTTATGATCCTATAAAATGTGTTTACAGCCACCAGTCCTGACTCTCACTGTTCTGTGCTGCTATTTAGTTCTAATTTACTCCCAACTATCTGAGAGCCCAGTAAGCAGTGGAAGTGTAGATAATGCTGCTAGACAATCTTGTCCTCCCTTGGTTCCACAAATTCTCTGGTTCAGCACTGGTCAGGTCCTGAGAGTGTTGGACTAGGGAGGTCAACCTGTACAAGATTGTGTGCGCACTGCAGGAGGAACTTGCTTGTAAGGGAAAGAACTTCCTGTAACAACTGTTAAGAGGAAAAAAAGTTCAGTAACTTCTTAGGGCTTGTCTACACATGAAATGCTACAGCAGCACCACTATAGAGCTTTAGCATGGATAGTACCTATGCTTACAGGAGTGGTTCATCAATCGATGTAGGAAACCTACCTCCCCAGGAGGCAGTAGGTGTGTTGATGAAAGAATTATTCATTGAGTTTGAACTGTCTATACCAGGAAGTTAGGCTGGCTCAACTATGCCTTTCAGGGGGTGTGGATTTTTCACACACATAGTTAAGCCAAGTTAAATTTTCTAGACCAGGCCTTAGTTTTTTCATGTTTGTTTCACTGGAAAAAGTCCCCTTTTCCTTTAGATTATACCTATATGTAAGTTTCCACCTTTGTCACCAACCCCAGAGTTTTAAGGAGGCTAACGAGAGAATTTGGAGCAGTGCTTCTCCCCTCCCCCTCCAAAGGCTGAAGTCAACATTTTTGTGATATAGTTGGTCTTTTCTGTGGTATAGTTGGTTTTCCCAGGCCGCTGCATTTTAAAAGACTTCTAAAGAATTAGGGTGTGTCACTGCAGCTGTGGCATCAAACAGATTAGATTAATATAAACTTCAAATTCAGTCCCATCCTCTAGTTCACAAAATACTTCAAACACAGCAAGAAATGTCATCTCCCAGTTGATTGAGGCTAATCCACTTAATCGCTTCTTCCCCGTGCATCTGAATGCAAACTACGGGGATATACCCAATTATATCTCACCAGTCAAAATACATTCCTCATTCTAAATACTTCAATCAGTTTTTAATAAGAGCCTTCCAGCTCTGTCACAATATCAACCTGGCTTCTAAACCCACAAAACAGCTTAAGGAACAATGAACAGAACAAGATCTGCATACTAATTACTGTCCAAGCATCAGCACTAGTCAATTAAAAGTTATTGGACCAAATTCCTCCCTGACTTACAACCTGTTATTTCAGTGTATTTGGATGGGGTGCAAGTCAGGGCAGACTGAGCCACAGTCCATCGTAATATTATGAAACAGTCACTTCTACATTTCTCCCTCTAGAAACTTGTATTTACACACGCAAAAAAGACCCTTTTTTGCAGTCTTTATTAAGGGAAAATGATAATCATTAATTGGAGAAAACTCCCATTAATGATTAAGACTGAGTCAAACGTACATGTCCCTGTCGCATTTACGTGACTGTTTGCCATATTCTCAGATTGCTCTTAAACAGTAAGCTTTTTATGAACAACAAACAGTGATATGCTGGGGTGGAAATTTCTCTTATGTCAACTCTTGGTGTTTTGGGGCTCTAGAAAACCTCCTGCGATTGAGTAATGCTAGGAAGTGGCTTGGTGCTGCACTTACAAAAATAGAAATTTGCTATGCCCCTGATAGCCAACCATAGCGTAAGTAGACCAATACTGCTCTGAGAAGAACTGTCAAGTTATGAAGACACTTTGTTATTCATGAGAGCATTACAGGTTGAATCCTGGTAGATTGGACTTCTGATGCCTTTTTTTAAAAAGGATGCTGGGTGGTTGTAAGGGAATTTTTAAATGATCAGGAATATTTATCTATAAATATTTAGTGTTTGATTATTGTTAAATCCATATACCTGTTTTATCATTGTATTTCTCCATGTCTCTGGATATGTTAACGTAATACTGCTCTATTTTTCAGACAATGCTAAAGTGATTCAGCTTAATAGACAAATCTCTTTGGTAACCCAATGCCATGTTTCACTTTTGACGGAAACTGTGGAGTGGCAGTTGTCATACTAGGTGGTATGAGCTGCATTAAGCATCATTCAGTCGTCCCTCTCATTTCCATTAGGTACATTAACATATGCCTGATATTTAAAAAGCCTGAGTGGAAAAATGAAATCCTGTACTTTTCTTTACAATTAAAGAACACATGACACAAATCCTAAAACTAAATTAGATTTTTAGAGCAGTTATTTAAAGGTATAACTGTTGCAGAAATATGGGGGTTGTATATAAGATGGTTACAGAAACAACTACATCCATTATGTAAGTAGATGTGAAAACAATTTCAGTGAATACAAAAGTTCTGGGCAAACTTTTTTTAATGCTTATTTGTCAAGATTAATAGCAATACACACTCAGGGGTGACACAATTTGAAGTATTTCCCATAAAAATATTTAACTTGAAATTAAGTAATCTCGGTGCATTTAACATGACTGTGAAGATGTAATGAGTCTTTAAAGGTAGCGACCAGGAGCCTTGTCATTTGCAAAATTTGTTAACTTTACATACAGACTATTCTATAGAAGTCAATACCTTGAATCATGAACTTTTCCTTCAGTGTTTTTTTCTGGTATTCCTGAACAAAGGAGTAAAGATTTAAAGTGATTCAAACATTTTATTCTCATTTTCTGATCATGTATTATGATAGTCATAAGTGATTGCCATAACCAAATAAAAGCCAATCTGTAATTTTCTTTACTACTCACATGTGCTTAAATAGCCATTAATTGGTGCTCTGATATTTGGAATTAGCTGTGGTGAAGGATGTTGACAATACTCCTAATCACTAAAGAGTTTTTGCCATGCGATATCTTGAAACTTCTGTCAACAAATTTTGTGTATGATTTTTGGCATTACCTTAGTCAACCATGATGTCCAAATTAAAATGTAGTTAAAAATGTTTGTTCAGCAGTAAACTACCTGCCGCCTCAGGCATAGCACACTGGACTATGCTCTGATGAGTCACATGGGAAAACTAAGGGATTAAAAAAAACCCAAACAAACTCACATGCTAAACTGAGCTAAGATTTAACTCCTGCCTTCCATTTTAGAGCTAGAAGGAAGAGCTCATTTTGGCTGTAAATTCTAGGGTGAGGGAAGAAGCAAGTTCAGTGAGTCTTCACTTCTTTGTTGCCTTTCCACAAGTGAGCAAGGAGGAGGCATAGGACCTGGGAATGGGATAGAGTCTTGATCCAACCACTATGTTCCAAGCAGCAGAGCTGAGCTGGGGTAAGAAATTGCAGACAGTAATGGGCAGTTCTGCATCAGGTAAGGGCTGGAGTGGATTACTTCCTCCCTGGAGAACTGAGACACAAGTTGTCCCTTTCTTTCAGTACACTTGTAATGCTTATTTACTTCACTGGGATTGCAGAAGTATAAGGGGAAGAATGTGGCCCAGTGAGTCCAGCAGAGATTGCCTCTTTATAACACTGCTCTACAGCCAAAATGCTTCTGAAATAAATGTAGTCAAACTTTACTAATTCTGGGTCACTGAGAACGAAAATGATGCTTAAAATTGTTGATTGGCTCTAGTTTTCAAGATATGCTATTGGGTCAGTATATACGACCCTTGACTTGGGAATGGCGGAGGATAAGTGAGTTATAAAGGGAAGGGATCTCAATTTAAACCAGAAATGACTAAAATACATCTTTGACTGGATCTATGAATAAATCTGTGACTGGGTTTGGACAGTACTTGCTTTTTAGGCAAAACAATGAATGATGCAATCTGAAGCTGGTATTGCGTCATACATGATATGAATTGCATCATGTTATTCCTAGAAGTCACGGATGATGCAATCATAACGAAGCTTACATCACTCTGCTGAACAAATTGCCCTATATCGGCTCTAGAAATCATACAGAGTCGTGCTCTCTTATTTGTCAGTGTTTGATTTTGCAAAGGGACACATTTCTGTTTAGCCAAAGTGAGCAGAGATGACTCGTACTTGTGTGAACAGTGCAGATAACTTCTGCTATGTTTGTGGTGAAGTGACTTTTGCATCACAAAAGCGCAGTATAACCACTATGGTTAAGAAAGCCTATCACCTTTATTTTGGCTGCAAAATTGGAGATCAGGACAAGAGGTGGGCCCCACACATATGCTGCAACACTTGTGCAACAAATCTTCGCCAGTGGTTGAACAGGAAAAGGAAATCTATGCCTTTTGCAGTGCCAATGATTTGGAGAGAGCCAACAGATCATACCAGCAATTGTTACTTCTGCATGGTGCCTCCAGTTGGGAAAGGTGTGTCAAAGATGAAAAAATGGACTGTGCATTATCCAAACATTCCATCAGCTATACTCCCAGCACACCACGGAGAAGGACTGCCGGTTCCTGACGCACCAGAATCATTCTCACTTGAGTCAGACGAGGAAGAGGAAGAGGATGAAACTTCTGGTCCTGAACCATCAATGTCACAGGACCCACATTTTCTCCCCTCCTCCTCCTCTGAACCACACCTCATAACACAAGGTGAACTGAATGACCTTGTCAGGGATTTGGAACTACCCAAGAGTAAGGCAGAGCTGTTGGCTCCAGACTACAGCAGTGGAATCTCCTGGCAGGTGATGTTAGGGTTTCCATGTTCCGTGACCGTCAAAAGGATCTTGTCCCATTCTTCTTCATGGAAGGTGATCTTGTAGCCTGCAACAACATCGATGGTGTGACGGCAGCCCTCAACATCGTTCATGATCCAGATGAGTGGAGACTGTTCATTGATTCATCAAAGACGAGTCTTAAAGCTGTTTTGCTGCATAATGGCAATGTTTTGCCATCAATTCCAGTTGGTCATGCAGTCCATATGAAGGAAACCTATGACAACATGAAACAACTTTTGAGGTGCATAAACTATGACCAACATCAGTGGCAGCTTTGTGGCAATTTGAAGGTTGTTGCTCTCTTGCTTGGTCTGCAGACTGGATACACAAAGTACTGCTGTTTTCTCTGCGAATGGGATAGTTGTGCAAGAGATTCCCACTATATCAAGAGAGATTGGCCACTCCGACAGTCATTGGAGCCTGGGAGGAAAAGTGTTCAGCATCCACCACTTGTTGAATCAAGGAAGATTTTATTACCACCCTTACACATCAAGCTGGGTCTGATGAAGAACTTTGTCAAGGCCATGGACAAAACACAAGCAGCTTTCAAGTACCTCCGTGGAAAATTTCCAAGGTTAAGTGAAGCTAAGATAAAGGAAGGTGTCTTTGTTGGTCCTCAGATTCGTGAACTTCTTCGAGATGATGCATTTGACCATGCACTGCGTGGCAAGGAAAAGACGGCATGGAAAGCCTTCCAGTTAGTGGCAATAAATTTTCTCGGAAACAACAAGGCAGACAACTACAGGTTGTTGGTGGAAAACCTCCTCAAGGCATACAAAAGCCTTGGTTGCAACATGTCACTAAAGATACATATTTTGCACTCTCATCTAGATTTTTTTCCACCGAACTGTGGAGCAGTGAGCGACGAGCACGGCGAGCAATTTCACCAGGACATTGCAACAATGGAGAAACGCTATCAGGGCAAATGGAGCCCATCAGTGCTTGCAGACTATTGCTGGACA
The DNA here is from genome assembly GCA_019425775.1 of Rafetus swinhoei. NCBI lineage: Eukaryota > Metazoa > Chordata > Testudines > Trionychidae > Rafetus > Rafetus swinhoei. Next base: position 223,224,704 of record CM033424.1, on the reverse strand, counting down.
GTGACAAGAGATGCTCCATTTAATGAATACAAGAGACAAGCCAAGAAGCGCCGAGTAGACACTGAATAGGACTAAACTATGTACATAATAGTTTTTTGCCTTTTGTTTCATAATAAATTTTATTTATATAACCCTTTTGCTGATTTTTAAAGTGTTACATAAACAGGACAGGTGAAATATTATTATGTAAAGCAACCATAAACACATGAAAAGACCTAGGTTTACAATTTATGATTAAAACTCTACTATCTACACAATATACATAGACGTAAAATGTAAAAACTTAAATATCTTGGAAACAGTAGCCAATCAGTTGTTTTAATTGTCATATTTGAATTCAGCACATCAAAATACATAATAAATAGCACATTTTATCTCTGAAGCAGACGACTTCTAAAAAATTGTAGACCAGTGTAATCAATGCTAGGTTGATTGGATTTGGTTTAGTGAACTCCCTCAAGTCTAAGCCTCTAGTATTTTGTACTACATGCAATTTTTAATATTGGATAGGGATCTGAAAACATGTAGTAGGATTAAATGGCTAACTTTCATCATGGCAAAAGCTTAACAGCAGGGTGTCTCAAAGTACCACATTAAGTCCTGTGTTGTTTAATGTATTTATTAAGGATCTGGAAGGGATGAGTAATGAGGTAACAAAATTTGTAAATGGCAAAGTTATTTAGGCTACTCAGGACTGCAGAGGACTCTGATGAATTTCAGTGAGATCTAAATAAACTGGGTGAATGAACGAACAAGCAACAAGATAGCAAATGAAATTCAAAGTCAATAAATGCAAATTAATGCACACTTGCATGAAAAGTTTAAGCAACTCATACACTTTACAGGGTTCTATATTAACTGTACCAACTCAAGAAGAGGACCTAGATTTCACTATCGACAGCTCAGTGAAGATTTCTTCTCAATGCACAGCTCTAACAAAGAAAGCTAAAAAATGCTCCATTGCACTAAGAATGGGACAGCAAACTGTATGGAGAATATTATAATGCCTTTATACAAATCAATGGTGAGACCTCATCTGTAACACTTTGTGCAAAAATGGTCATTGCATATAAAAGGATATTGCAGAATTGAGAAGAGATTCAGTAAAGGGTTACTGGAATGAATAAAGGCATAAAAAAAGGCTCAGGTTGTTTGCATTAGCAAGGGGATGAATAAAAAGGAGTCTGAAAGTATATAAATGAATGGTATACAGAAGGTAGAAGAGAAATTCCTAAGCTATTTGTCTCAAAGCACAAGGCTACATTAAAATAAAAGATGAGAAATTAAAAGAAAAAAGAAAAGGAAAAGAAAAAGAAAATGGTTCCCCCCACACTATATAATTACACTGAAGAACCCACTACCACAAGAAGTGGAGAACTTAAGAAAAGGATTTAAAATTTAAGGCTATGAAGAATACCCAATTGTAATTGATTAATTGTGTAGAAGGGACATTAAAATATATGCTTCAGGGAACATGTTTAACAATTAAAGATCAGAATGATACTTAATGTGGAGGCAGATACATCTGGCAGCTGTGAGGTTTTTACACCTTCTACTGAGACATCTGATGATGGCCTCTGTGCAATAGGCGTTGGACTAAATTGATCTCAGGTGTGTCTAATTCAATATGGCATTTCTTACATTTCAACATTAAGATGATTTCCTTGCTGTGTCCTAGTTCTGTGCTAAGTTGCCCTTAGAGTTACCTGAAATATGGAAACATTTCCCCGCTAACCTCTTCCCATATTCCCTCACTTCTTTTTCACCGTTAATAAGAAGAAAAGGAAAACTGTAAATTGAAAAATAAGACAAGTTGTTTTCCAATTTCATTAAAACCAGAAAAAAAAAAAGCCATCAAACATACACTGACATTTGGTAATTTCTGATTTAGGAATAAATGCCACATTTCAATTAAACCATTTTTATTTGAAAAGTTTTGAACACCTTTAGTTATTGGTAGGTCTCATTCCTGCTGATGTTGCTCCAACATTCTGAATTTTTTCCTGTGATCAATTAGCGCTCCCCATTTCCCTCCCCCCACCCATGTGTTACAAGCAGAGTGAGCAGACTTAATGATGTGGGTTAACTATGAGCAGTACTCCAAGCTGCTGGTGAAAGTGTGTATGCACATGCACACGCACACATGCAAGAGGATAGGAGACTAGAGGTAAATCCAGGATAAATGTTAACATTTCTTTGGAAAAAGTGATGGCTAGGCTACAATAAATACGGGTCAACATTAAAAAAAAAAAAAAGGTGTCTACAATTAATCCTAATAAATTGCCTGATTTGTTAGAAACACTTTTAATATAGCAGCTCCTGCTGGTGTTAAAGATACTTACTACTCAATGTTTAAAAAAAAAAAAAGAATCAGCTCACTTAGTTAGGTGCCTAAATAGGACTTTAGAAGCTTGATTTCAGGCAATTAAAAAAAGTCTGGGTGATAATATATAAATGAAAACGTAAAAATCAGTTTTCCACTTTTGTATTGTTAATACTAATATAGGCTATACATTGACTTATTGTGTGTCAAACTACTTTTTTTAAACAGTGATTTTTAAATCTATACAAATACCATTTGAATTGTAGTGTACTGGACAATACAAGCTGATGCTGACAAATTTAAAGTGATGCACTTTGGAAAGAATAACGTCAAAACTACTTATGCATGCTGCTGGATTACAATCTGACTATAACTAGGTAAAGAAAAAGAGCTGGGTGTTACAGGATACAGTTTATTAAAGCCATGCCTTAGTTAGTCGTGGAAGACAAACAATATGTATAAAGAAAGAATCAGAAAGTACTGAAACTATGATTTGCCAAATGTAAACTGTATTCCATCACCTGGAATGTTGTGTTCTGTTTTGCCATCTAAACTCATTCTAGATTTGCAAATGAGTAGAAGCTTGGGAAATTTTCCATATACAGATTAAAACAGCTTAGTTGAGAGAGCAGGTGGATTAATGGGGGTGTGTGAGAGAGATACAAAATAGACAAGAAAAACCCATTCTTCCACTTAAAATAAATAAATAAATAAATAAAACAAACACCACACCAAAGGGACACCCAATAATGTTAAAAGGGAAAAAAAAACCTTTAAGTGATGAAAGGGAGCTCTGAATTTCTTTCCTCCACCCAGCCCACTAGCCTGTGGAACTCATTCAAGAAAGACTGAGGCAAAGAGCTTCATAAGATTGAAAGGGTAGTTAGATACTTACACAGACAATAAGATCATCCAATTCTAAAATAAGAGATATTAGCCCTCATTCTTCAGACCATGAATCAGGCACTAATTAACAGAGGTTAAGGTGAAAGTGCCCCAATGAACAAGTTATTATTTAACTGTCCATTATGCCAGGCTTAATTTTTTCCTGAAAATTGAGAGAGTGTTATGGACTAGATGGACCACTCGTCTGAACTAGCATAGCAACAGTTAATTTCTTTGAATCAGTTAAAAAGAACAGGGAAGAGAAAAGTAAGAGAGGCTGCCAGAGATGAACAACAAGGTGGAAAGAACTAGAAGTAATGAAGAAAACGATGTCAGATATTATGCCATCTATTTCTGGGATCGCTGCAACACTGGAATAGTCAGAAGTGTGACAGAAAAGATAGCATATGGCAAAATACTGAAAAATTTTCAATCTCAATCTCATTTGGTTTTCTGAAATACTAGAAGATAGTCAGTTATTGTTGAAGGATACTAATGCATACACAAACCTGTTTAAGTCTGTATTTTGATAACATCTACAAGCAGAACTACCACCTCACCACACCCTTTCCACAAGGAAACAGGAAAAATTCTGAGAGTGAACTACTGCAGAATTAGAACTACTGACCTTTGAAAACAAAGGGAATTTTGCTATGGGGGACAACTGCAGAATCAAGCAGAGACACTAGTGTAAACCCTCCCTTGATGTTTCAAATATGACATAGAGGAATTGGATTCTGAACAGTCATGAACAGGAGAGGGACTGGGGGATAGTATATTACCATAAATACAAATGAAAGAACCTAATACCAGGATTTAATAAACAAGATGGAGAAATGCAGATGTCTTGCTTCTTATGAAAGAATTTAAAGTTATGTACCATGCAAGATATGCATTTAGTGATAATAGAAATGGTTTGGTCTAGTAGCCATAAATTGCACCAGCAGTAGACAGAACTGTTGCACCAGCAAGAACTAGTCCATTTGTGACCACCCACTCCTCCCCCATCCCTGACCTAGATAAGGAGAGGCAGAAGGGAGCTCTTCCTACTCAAAGCACTAGGCTCCCAGTAGTTCCCTTCCCCCCAGCAATAAGGGTAGAGGAAGCTTCACTGAGAAGTTGTGGGCAGGCTCTGTGTAAGTGGTAATATCAGCTGTCTTTGTGAAGGCTTTTTAGCTGGACACCGCAGTGGGAAAAGTAGTGTTGGGAGGTTCTCACAGCAGGAGTTGTGAAGAGGAGGACTTGTATGGAAGGAAGAGACTGACTGTTAGCAAGAATATTTGTACAGAGATTGCCACGTATAGTAAAGGAGAGAAGGTAGTTGGATGGTAAGAGGTGCTTTGGACAGTGAAAGATGGTGAGGGAAGCTAGAATGGGAGGGGAGGGGACAAGCTAGATTTCTGGGAAATACAGATCTAACAAGCTGTTAGGGTAGCCCCTTCTTTGATTGCCCTCCAGTAACAAGCTGCTGCATAACAGGGGTGCCTGCCTCAGTTTCCTTTTTTTATCTGCCTGTCAAGGGGCAACCAACCCTTGGAGATCCCTCAAACCTAGTTTCCTTTGATGGGACGCCTTGACCATTGCCAAGTCATTTTACCGGGTGGCTAGGCAGCCTCAGCCCATACCCTCAGCCCTTTTCCCAGGGTATTGGGGCCCAGCAGCCCAAGTCCAAGTGCATGTTCCTTATGACCAGGGTCAGACAGCCCAATGGCTCAAGTCCATATGCAGGGAAAACTCCCCCACATGGGGGTATGTATGGAGGGGGACCCAGGCCTTCCCACTTCACCGGGTCCCAGCCATGGCCCTGTTGGCTGTGGCTCAGCCCACTGCTCGGTCAGCAGATAATCTTGCCACAACACACTGAGTGCTCCGGAGATCAATTCCCTGCCCTGGGCTACTTCCTGCTAGTACCTGGCAGATGTCTTCCCTGTAGCCTCACTCTAGTGTTGCAGCTCCTCGTGTAGCATCTCTTGACCTGGCTGCCAGTTTGGTCTGGTTGCGCTTCTTCAGCGCCTCCTTCTTCTGCAGTCATCCCTGACTGAGCTGCTTCAGAAGCTTTTATAGCTTTTATGGAACATGCCCAGCAGGGCTGTGAGGCTCTCTCAGCCAGCTGGGCCAAGGTCGCTGGGTCAGCTACAGTGTGGGGTTGATACACCCCGTCACACTGCCTAGGAAAGTAACATAGTCTGACACGGTGTGTCTAGACTACAGGGTTTTTTTTTTTAAAAAAGTAGCCTTTTTTTGAAAAAACTTCCCCTGAGTCTAGACTGCTGCTGCGTTCTTTCGAAAGTAAATCGAAAGAACGTGGCAGTTTTTTCGACCGCAGAAAACCTCGTTTTACAAGGAATAACGTTTTTTTTTGAAAGTGCTCTTTCAAAAAAAAAAAAAAAAAAGGCGCTATGTAATGCAAACTGCTTTTTCAAAAGAGAGCATCCAGACTGCCTGGGTGTTCTCTTTAGAAAAAGCGGCTTGGTTTTTTCAAAAGTACTGGTTGTAGTCTAGACGCTCTTTTTTGAAAGAGGCTTTTTTGAAAGTATCTTTCGAAAAAGCCTCTTTCAAAAGAGGCTTGCAGTCTAGACATAGCCTAAGAGTCCAATACAAAGCCTACCTCTGGGCATAGATTTTCAGATACACCAATGCAATAGTTCCCAAAAAACCTTGCAGTGAAGCCATACTCCAATTCCTACTATGGAATATATAAAGATATAGTAAATTTTCCATTTCCTTCTCTAGGGACATTACCTCCAAGTCATCTGCCTGAGCAGCACTTTGTTCCTATTTCATTTTGCCCCTGATCCAGAGCCATACTACCCAGGCCTCCCTGCCCAAGATTAACAGTCTTCCACCAGCCCTTCAATCAGGTCTTTAGTCAGAAACTTCCTCCTCCTGCAACATCCTCTTCCCTAAACTTCCCTGCCTCTGAGTCATGCTCCTGCTCAAAGGTCTCCCCCTCAAAAAGAACCTCAACCTTCTCATTGCCAGGCTCAGTTTCACTGGCCAAACTGGCCTCACTCAGTTTTCTAGGGGCAGCTGCCCAAACTTTCCACACATCAGGAGTCCCCAGCTTTGATCAGTTCTCAACAACAGTCCTGTTACAACTCCCATGCAACTTCAGCTCTCTCTTCTAGGTCTCCTGAACCTGCCTTCTTGCTTAAGCAACTCCTACTAGCACCTCAAAATTTTTTTTTCAGACTATGATTCACATGATCTGACTCTCCCAGTGGGCTTTCTTCTAGAACTCAGGTGCCTTCTCTTAGACCTAATTGTGGGGTCAATGACCCAGTCAGAGATACAGAGGTGCTCTCTTCCCTCAAACAATCAGCATCAACCTGTAACAATTTGTGTAATTAAATAACCATGTGAAATGTTTATAACCCTCATACACTCTTCACTCCTGTTTCCACACTTATCCTGTGGCTCTTGTTTGTGGTTACTAGAAGGCTCTTGAAGGTAGAGGACATGTCCATCTGTGACAGAGTGCTGTGCTGTGATCTGATTGGTTGGTCAGCATTATGATCATTGTAGCTTCAATTAGTTCTTCCAGTGATGGCTGACTGAATAATTAGCTAGTCAGAAGGTGAGGTTAAGAAGGTAAGGAACTGATTAGCTCTCAGCTGACCTACCTGATAAAAGTGAGAAAGGCAATATGAGGAGGACAGAATTAGGGGTTCCTAGAATAAGTGTCCTAGAGAGAGAGAGAGAGAGACTGACTGACTGACTGACTTCTTTTCCTAAGGCTCTAATAGAGAAGGGCTGAAAGAAGTAGGGTTTTAAAAATTGTGATGTTGCACTATACTGGTATGGGTGGAAAGGTTTAGAATAAAATATAGCCTAAGCACTAAATGAAAGTGATGCTACTCAGTTCTGGGGTATCAGAAGGTGGAGATAGTATATGGCTTTATCACATCATCTATGTGTTTGGAAAATGCCAAATGTAGTTTTGATGCAATATAAATAATATATATGTGTTGCATAAAAAAGCCTCCGCCTGAGCTCACTAGATTTATATACATGGATTTTCTGAAGCTACACCAAACTGTAAGGTCTAAGGTTTTAAACTGCAACTTATTGTGATCCTTGTCAATCTTTGTAATCTGTGTAACTCTCAAATTTACTGTAAACTGCAATTTTGTAATCTTTGTAACATGCAGCCACCTTGCTTGTAACTTTCCCTAAGCTGCATTCTCCCCTGAGTGAATGGAGAGAGTGTGAGTGTGTTTGAAGAAGGCTTGGAACAATGGACCACATGGCAATGAGTCATCACAGTCTGGGCATGCTCTTTGCTGGATAAAAGGAAGTCTGGGCATGCTTGCTGATGACAAGGTGAATGAGTCACAGGAGCCATTCATACACTATATAAAGAGAAGGAGCACATGTGAGACCCTTTTTTTTCTTTCTTTCTCTTTCTTTCCTTCCTTCCTTCCTTCCTTCCTTCCCCTGAGAAGCTCCTCTCCAGTGTCTCTCTCTCCTGACCAGCTTCCCCAGCCATGATGAGCAGACAGACCCTCCAGGATCCACATGCCTTGGCTCCTTCTGCAACCTATATGTCTGTGTAAGTGTGTGATTGTCTGAGGGCGTGAATGAATGGAGGGGTGTGTGCTTGCTTGCTTGTCTGTATGTGTGCATGTGAGAGAGAGAGTTCTATCTTCTTTAGCTTAAACCTTTGTTGGCTGCTTTCTCCTCTTTAGTTTTACCTAGTGGAAATAAACCCATACTAGTGTAACCCTGGGTGGTCTCCAGTGAGAATATTTTTGGGGTAACAATATGAGTTACAGAAAAATACAGAATAGATTAAAATACAATTAAGATGCTACAGAGTGGGATCTCAGTTGTAGCATATAACTTTCACTGTAATTCCATTTTAAGTAGCCATCTAAAGTAAGAAAAACTCATTGGTACAGTTGTTCTTTGCCAAAATATGGAGCACAGGGATTAGAGAAAGCTGATACTTAGTAGGGATGTAATAGTGTAGTTGAGTAACCGATAAGCAAAAGCTTATCGGTTAATGCTAGAGACTACATGCGTTTTCCTCCCTCCCCCGCCCCCCCATTTGTCAGTACATTCTTTAGCAGGCTGTCCAGCGGTCTGGCTCAGTCCTGGCTTGAAATGGGTCCAGGACCTAACCATGCTGTGGCTCTGTAATTAAAATGTATTAGGAGCTGGGCGGGCAGGCAGCTTGGCTCAGTTCAGGCTCACAGTAGGTCTGGGAGCTCAGGTCGCATCCCCCAGACAGGGGCTGCCATCCCGCACTGCTGTCTCTTTATCAGAGGTAGCAGCACAGGGCGACAGGCAGCTGGTCCGTGAGGACAGCTGGGTCAGGGAGAGGCTTCAGTGGTTGAGTGGTGGTGGGATGAGACAACTGGTAAATATAGCAATGTAGGTGGGGGAGGTACTGCTTGGGAAATAGAAAGCCGGGTAGTGTACCTACCCATAGGGTTTGTGTTTGTAGTTGGCTAAGCAGTGCCTCACCATCTGTACTGCTGTTTATACTCATGCTTGGGCGTCATATAGGCTGTGTCTACATTGGCATCCTTTTTCGGAAAAGGGATGCTAATGAGACCAGTCGCAATGGCTGGGATTTAAATATCCTCGCGGTATTTGATTACATAACTGCGCTGCTCGGGGCTTTGCCGAAAGCGCCAGACGGGATCTTGCGAAAATAAACCCTTTCTCAAGAAGATCTCTTATTCCTACTTGCAAGTAGGAATAAGAGATCTTGCGGAAAAGGGTTTATTTTCCGCAAGATCCTCGCTAGACTGGCGCTTTTTCCGCAAAGCCCCGAGCCGGAAAAAGCGGCAGCCATGTAATGAAATACCGCTGGGGATATTTAAATCCCCCGCGGATTTGCAGTTGCGACTGGTCTCATTAGCATCCCTTTTTCGAAAAAGGATGCCAATGTAGACACAGCCATAGTGTATATTCTCTACACACCTCCTAAAGGAGTGTGCAGTGTACACATACCTATGTGCTACTCTGTAGCATGGAATGTATGTACAGTCAGTGTGAAGCACTGGAAATAGCTACAAACATGATTGAGAGATCTTTTAGTTCAAAATTGCATCCAAGTCACAACAATTTCTTGGTCTGTTATTGTCCAGTTTTTAATTTATCAGCCATTTTAAATTCATGCATTTTCCCTTACTAAAAATGGCCACTGTTTTGTATTGATTTCAATCAAGATGGTTGCTGTGATCTCCCGACAATCTGTCTACCACCTCCCATTATTTTCAATTAGATGGCTGACATTCTATGGTTCAGGAGGCTCAGTGACTGTGAGAACATAAGAATGGCCATACTGGGTCAGACCACAGGTCCATCTAGCCCAGTATCCTGTCTGCCGACAGTGGCCAAATACCAGATGTCCCAGAGGGGAGGGATCACAACAGGTAACCATCAAGTGATCCCTCTCCTGTCATCCATTTCCAGTTCCTGACAAACAGAGGCTAGGGACACCATTCCTACCATTCTGAGGAGCATCAGGGATGCTTTGAAAAGTGAAGGGGGGGGGAGTATAAGGTCCTTGGAAGGGGGAGATAAGGAGGCAGGAGAGTGGTGTGCAGGAGAATGTGAGAGGCTGAGGGGGTGGGACAGTAATGGGGATTGACCTTCAACTTCCCCATCGTGGGGACAGTGGTGGGTATGGGGAGTCCGCACTGAGCAGCCAGGTGAAGGCAGTGTTGCCAACTCTCTCAAACTGATCATGAATCACAGGATTCTGGGACCTGCAGGAGGAGCTCTAGAGATGATGCCAAAAGTGTGTCTCATCCTGCAGTTTTCAGAGCAGGCATGTAGGCAGGACTCTGTGTGAGAGTCTTGAGTCTAAGGCTGCAGATCTGCCCTGCCATTGAGCCCTGACTTCATGTATGGTCCTTTATAAGAGACAAGGTCTAGGTTAGCAAAAGGCAGTGGAGGCAGAAACTGGGGAAATGGTGCTTCTGTGTCCCAGATAGAGATGCCCCAAGGCAACAGGAGGCAGAGAAGCTTAGATGTGGGACAAGACAATACTAGGAAATGGATGGCAGTTTGTCTGCATTAGGGAAAAGAAAAGCTAAGTGAAGTCTCCATCTAAGCAGCCAGGAGACAGGTTGAAAAGTCAACCATTAATATCATGCACATATTCACAGAAGAATAAAGGGAGTTTTAAAAAGTCTAAAGACTGACTATGGTGAAAACATACTTTAGCAATAAGTACACGAGGTACAGTGGGATACCAAAATTGGCGAATCATACCTTGGTAGTAAGTTTCACATTCAAATCAAACAAGTCTCAGGGACTGAAGTTATTGAGAATGTATCTGCCACAAAATGAAAATGGTTACATGCTTTCAACATTAATTAAATGTGATGTCCAGAATTTTGTAAAATCATGGACAAATGTTCTAAAGTCCTTTAACAAACAACTGGGACATGGCTATTTTTGAGTTAGGTGATCTAAGGCAAAGCTATCATATGTGGGAAATTTGACAATGTGCATCTTTTACCTTAATATTCATTTATGTTTGTTGCCTATTATTTTCTTCCAGCAGTCATTATTGCTTCACATACCTTTTCGAATTATGCATAGGCTTTCAGCTAGTGTTAAGAGTCATGTAAAAATACATCTGTGGGACATTTTACTACTACAGGTGACAGCAACAGGACAATATAGCAACATAGTAATTAGGATAGTAACAAAATGAAGTACAGTGCTAGCTTATTTAAATGACCACTGAAAAAAGTCAAATACAGAAATGTTCCTTCCCCTACATATTTCCTCAGTATAACAAATGAAAAGGCTGCAAGCAATATAACTATTTAGAAAGGGACTGTGCCTTTCCCTTACCAAGAAGTACTTGTACTATCCACCAGATGGTGCCACTATTCAGAAGAACTCTTTGTTTTTAGGATGAACAGTTCCTTAACAGCTGGGTCTGCAGCAGGGATACATTTCTCAAACTCAGAGAAGCAGGGGAGTTTTTATAAATTTTAGGGTATCAAATGTTCCTTTTAATCTGTAACATGCCTGCTGTATATAACATAATAGCAAAGGCGTCTGTTTGATGTGTTCTTTGCTTAAATGACCTTCGGTATTTGTTGTACTTTCCTTTTGTAGGGTAGAAACTAAGTGAGCACGGAGTTTAAAAAAAGAGGAAAAAAATCACAAAGGAAGCTCTGTTATGCAAGCCAGACTCTGAAGTGCTACCTCCGTCATGCAGCAGATAAATTATTCTACTTCCCACCTACGTTAATCACCATTACAAAGTCTCACTTTTAAAATAATATGCACATTGCTTCATATGCAAATAAATCCCCCCTCATGTTTTTCAGAACATCTTTATAAAGGACAAATTCAGCTGAATGGAAAGCTTGTGTGGACATCCTGATTCATTTATAATCAGCATCAATGAGTCCATCACAGTGTTCCCTCTAATTTTTTATGTCCACGTGCAGAATGCATTTTGTTATGTGCATCAATATAGATATAATGTGTGAAACATCACCTCGATATTGGTGCACATAACAAAATTCATTCTGTACATGGATGGTCTGTGGTGGGGATGGCACTGAGGGGTTCAGAGTGTGGGAAGGGGGCTCAGGGCTGGGGGAATGAGGGCTCTGGCTGGGAGTGTAGGATCTAGGAAAGGGCTGGGAATGAGGCATGTGGGCTGCAGGAGGAGATTCCAGGCTGTAATCAAGGGGTTTGGAGTGTAGGAGCAGGCTCAGGACAGGAGGTTACAGTAGGGGTGGAGAGTCTGAGCAGAAGTTAGGGAGTAGGAGAGTGCTCAGGATTGGGGTCTGAGGACTAGGAGGGAGCTCGGGTTGTGGGGTGGACTCAGGGCTGGGATGTGGTATCTGAGTAGTAGTTAGGGTAGAAGTAGAAAGGAGGCTCAGGGCTGGGGCAAGGGATTGGGTGTGGGGTCTAGGAGGGAGTTAGGGACTTAGGGTATGGGAGGGAGATCAGGGCTGGGGCAGGAGATTGGCATGTGGGACGCTTACCCGGGGCAGCTCCTATTTGGTGGAGGGGGGAATAGGTGGCTCTGCATGGCCTGTGCTACCCCACACTCACCTGCAGGCCCTGCCCTCCACAGCTCTCATTGGCCACGATTCCTGGCCAATAGGAGTTGTGGGAGCGGCATCTCCAGGCGAAGGCAGTGCAGGGACAGAGTTTCCTGGTGCGCGCAGAGACACGGCTCTAGCCAGGAGAGGTGGAGAGAGGAACAGAAGCACACGGAGCCATCTTCCCCCACCAGATTATAAAACCGAGAAGAAATTAATGGTAGAGGTTGCGGAAAACATTTTTATCTAATCTTGCTGCTTTATTCACCTACATTTGATTTGAAAAAATCAGACAGCTTTTGGCTCTCTTGCTTGTTCTTTTCAAAACTTTGCTGGAAATATACTGAAATGGTCAACTATGGTAGACTTTTACACTGTCCTACTGGAGTATTAAGTTATGGCTGACTGCAGGTGCCAGTTGATCAATCCGGAAATATTGCAAAACTACCCTGTTGTTCAGAGTCATTGGTGTAACATCAATACTTACTGGTTTCCAAACAAATGTCACCTTTGCTTTCATTCTTTTTTTAAAAAAACTATCTATTTATGATGCATCACAGGCCGTAACAAGGCATGATGTCGCATATGACTTGTTTATAAAGAATTGTGCTTTGCCTCAGTAATAGTCTTGAACTTTGATGGAAAGGAATCCGGTGGCACCTTACAGACTAACAATTTTATTATGCTATATGAGCTTATGCTGTAATACAATTGTTAGTCTTTAAGGTATCACTGGAGTCCTTGTTGTTTTTGTTGAAACAGGCTAACATGGCTTCCTCTGAAATCTTGAACTTTGTTATCTTTCTTCTTGTTAATAACTAAGGGTATGTCTACACTGCAAAGTTAATTTGAAATAACAGCCGTTATTATGAATTAACTTTAATAGTGTCTACACATGCAAACCGCTATTTCGAATTTAATTTGAAATAGTGGAGCGCTTAATTCGAATTTGGTAAACCTTATTCTACGAGGAGTAACGCCAAATTCGAAATACCTATTTCGAATTAAGTGCTGTGTAGACACTTAATTTGAAATAGGGGGCCTCCAGCCCCTCCCAGGGAACCCTGGTGGCCACTCTAGGCACAACCAGGAAAACTTACTCTCCTCTTCCCCAGCCCTGGAGCCATTAAAAGGGTAGACCCTGGCCACAGTGCCTGTGCCAGCTCCAAGCCTGCCAGCCCAGAGCCAGCAGTGGCCACCGGGGCCCCTGACCCAGTGGCCCCAAAACATAAGCCAGCAAGCCACTGGCAGCCAGCCCTCCACTGCTCCCCCGGAGTAGTCTGCCGACTCCCAGGAGCCTGACAGGGGCTGGAGAAGGCGGGCACCTTCCTGGTCCAGGGTGGAGATCATGGACCTTATTCAGGTTTGGGGAGGATGCCCCCAACGTCCATGATCTCCGCACTAGACGGAGGAACGCGGCCGTCTATGGTAGGATAGCTGCCAGCCTGGCCACCAAAGGCCACATGCGAACCCAGGAGCAGGTTTGCAGTAAAATCAAGTTGGTCCTGCAAGACCCCCAACCCTGAGCCCTGAGCTTCCCCTCCCCCTTCTTCCTCTTGCTTCCCCCTTCCAGCTCCCTCCTCCCAGGTTTCCCCCTCCCCTCTCCCACCCTATCTCACCTCCTTTTCCCAGTCTCCCCAGAGGTTCATCCCCCCCCCCAGTTTTGTTCAATAAACCCAATTTCCATTTTTGAACATACGTGTCTTTTATTTGACATCAGGAAGGGGGGCTAGGGAGGGGTAAGTGGAAGGACGTGAGGGAGGAATGGGGCACGAGACCCTGGTGGGGAGGACCGGGGAGGCTCTGAGGGCTCCTCGGGGTGGACGCTCTCCCTCAGGGCCTCCTGGATCCTGACACCCCCCGATGTACCCCCCGGATGGCAGCCTGCAGCAAGTGCAGCCAGGCTGATGGCAACAACCCCATAAGACGCACTGGATGCCCAGGGGCAGCTCTGGCTCCATGTGGCCGAGTGCTGTGATGTCCCAAGTGCGGGCACTTAGGGCATTCCAAGACAGGACTGCTTTGCTGTCCCTCATCAAGGTAGACAAGCAAGCGGGGAACCCTGAGAACTGTCTGTCCGGGGTGGGGGTAGGGTCCCTTTAAGCACGGAGCTCAGTTAGCCTCAGGCAGCAGCCCCACACACTAAGTCCTAACCTGATGCCCTGCCGGCACTGGTTCCGGCCAGCCTTAACTTCGGTTCAGGGTCCACTCAGTGTGGACGCGCCATTTCGAAATAGCAAAACTCTATTTCGAAATAGTTTTTGTGTATAGATGCGTTATTTCGAATTAGCTTAATTCGAAATAGCACTATAGTGTAGACATAGCCTACTTCGTTAACTAGAAAGTGTTTTGCAAATCAATTAAGTAGCAAGGTATTAATTCAAAATATAGAAGCGGCACAGAAGAGAAGCTGAAACAAATATTCAGGGAATTGTTGAGAAGACTTTTTACAAGAAAAATCTCTCTATAAAAAAAAATTTCCTATGGGATGACAGAGTGATCTCATCATGTCATCTGCATCCTCATGCCACCGCTGCTGCCTACCTCCATCTCCTCTCTCATCCGCTTGCTGTGGCTAGCCTTTGTGCTGTCCCCTCTGGGCATGGGCTGCTCCAGCTCCTGTTTCAAGCCCTGGGGTGGGAGGGGGCTGCGCCACTGTGGAGGAGCTGCTGGGGATGAGCCCCCTCCACCATCGAGCCTATCCTCCCACCCCTCCTAGGCCACACAGGGTCCCCTCCACCATCCGAGGCCAACACCCCCCCAGGCTGTGCTGGGGTCCCTCTTCCATCCAAGTCTGACCCCCCCCACACACTTCCTGGGCCACCCCACATCCTCTCTGTCAGCCAAGCCCACCCTTCTGGGCTGCACTGGGTCCTCTCTGTCATCTGAGCCCAGCTCCCCACCACTCTCCCCTGGGCCACACTGGGTCCCCTCCTCCCTGGCCAGACACCTACCCCCAGTCTGCTCTTGCCCCCTTCCCTCTGGAAAGACAACTATTCCCAGAGAGAGGGGGGTTGGCAAGCATAGCAAGTAGGGGGCACAGCCCCCTAATATATTTTATTATTTATATTTAGTCAGAATAAAACAGGTGTCTAGCTTGTTAAAGCTTTTAATTCTAATTTGTATTTGAGTTGCCATTTCCCCCTGCTATATATCTTGTGTCTCTTGAACTGCAAGGGACATTGCACTCTGCCAAGGAACCATCCCCCTGGGATATTTAAGCAACATTGCTCTCTGAGCCAAGTGCTCTGGGGTGCATAAGAATGAGGCAGTCCCTGTTCTCCCCTAGAAAGATATTCAATACCCACAGAGTCTAATGACCCAGTAAGAAACAGACATGAACTCACACCAAACCCCAAGATACCTAGCCAGCTTGTTTAACCTTTTCAATCAGGCACTTTAAACTAAAGAATTTGTTTACAGTAATATTCATTCCTCTCAGACATTTTCCTTAGGCCTTTTCTGTCATACTTTTGTTCATCTGATTAGTTTCCATAGTGACACTCGTTTGTAGAGTTAAGAGTTCTTCATAGCAGGTTCCTGCAAATGCCAGCCGCTGATCACTAGGCATGGGTGCCAGGTTAATAAGACAAAGTCAGTCTTATTTCACCCCTTTTTGTTATTTGTTTTTACCTTCAATTGGGAGCTGCCTCACAAAAAAGTTCTATTGCTTTCAGAGTCCAGAAATTCGTAATTTATTATTCTAGATGATATTTTTGCCTGAATTAATTTAGAGTGAATTTTAGTTGCAGTTTCTGAGGTAGCTGTGTAAACTATTACATAAGCTAGGGAAGTTTTCCTTTAAAGCAGGGACTGTAGAACACTTTACAGATATCTAGGGCTCATGTTGCAGAATGATTCCATAAAAAGCAATTCAACCAAATGGTGCACTCTAGTTTCTCTTCTCATAGGGCATGTCTACACTAGGGAGTTATTTTGAAATAACTCCCCTTATTTCAAAATAACAAGGTGAGCATCCACACTACCAAGCCCGTTATGTTGAAATAATGGGCTTTCTATTTCAAAATAATAACTCCTGCTTGTGAAGAGGAATAGAGCTATTTCAAAATTTTTATTTTGGAGTCATTTCAAAATAACTTATTTTGAAATAATTTCCCAGTGTAGACATGCCCATACAGATTATATGTGGGAATTAATTTTTCTTCTAAGAAGAGTGCTATTACTTTGAGAATCAAAGAACCAATATATATATATGTGGCTGTAAGAGATAAGCAATGATCTTGTTTTAAGAGATAAACAATGATCTGCAATAAGTGCATATATACTATTAAGGACAAATTTCTACAATGACAATCACTATTCCAAGAATATATTTACTTAATAAATAATAAATAGCAGTATTTTATTTATTTATTTAATAATACCCGGAATTGTGAACTACAACTAATTTACATAAGCCTACTGAAAAGGATTTACGAAAAAATGAATTAATACAGAGAAACCTCATATTATAAATGCTGAACCTATGAAGGAGTGCTAATGGAGTTTTGGAAAATGGTGTATTGTGTGCATAGGCATGGGAACTGCGCAGCACCCTCATGTTTTACATGGAGCACCATGGCTGCCTCATGTCGGGGGTCTGCTGCTACCACTTACCTGTGGTTCCAGCTGCCAGCCCCGTGCCCAGGGTTCCCATGTCACCCCTTGCCCTGGGTTCCATACCCAACCCCGTTCCTACCCCCAGCTGTGGCCCCAGCCTTGGCCCTCTTATCCTCTGTGGGTCCCTCACTCCTGGAGACACAGCCCTTCTCCTAGCCCCAGCTCTGGTGGGGGAGGGTGTGTGGACAGGGATAAGGGGCTGGCTTTCATCACTCCCACTCTTAAAAATGTTCCAGAGCACCTGGTTGTGTGGGAGTTGTTTTATTTTTGGGGTTTTGGGTGGGGGGTGAGTGTGGAAGAGGAGATGAGAGACAAGCTTTCTGTCACACTGAGGACTGATGCTGTTAAACTTCATGCAGAACCTGTGAAGCAATTTCCTGGAATCTGTGAGAGCTTGGCATATTTTTCAATAGATGCTAAAATGTGGCTTAATAACACAAACCAATTCTGTGTCAGTAGAATATATAGAATTATAAGGGTACTAATCAGCAGCTGGCCAGAGGGAAGATAAAGATCAGCATTCGCAAGAGACCAGGGGCCTGATTCTGATTTCACTTACTATGTTGGTATAAATAAGGACTTAAGTCACTGAAGTCATATAGACTTACACTGATATAAATTTGGTATAAGTAGAAGTATCAGGTCCACAAGTTCACAAACAATTTTAAGACTACTGCAGTGGAGGAGCTAATGGAAATTGAGTTTGTAGTATGTATGGCCCTCTTGATACTCACAAGGGTAAATGAAAACCCTTGCCTCTTCCGGACTAGCCTCTAACTGAAAGGAATGGCAAGGGAACAGGAAGTCAAGAGCCTGCAGCCTCTGTGCTGCCAAAATACAAAAGTTATGAAGACCATCAAGTGAACAGTAAAATCAAACGCTGTTTTAAAAACCTTTGACTGTTTTAAGAAGGGAAAATCCCAAATGTTCAGATAAAACCAGTTTTCATTAAATAACATTGGAATGAAAAAAATAAAATGGTAAACATAGAATGAGTGTTAAAGCTTTTGAAAAACTTTCTGTCCAATAAGGGGAATCTCTAAACATTTTAATCAAATGGATTCAGTAGAGAGGGGAAATAAGAAATTGTACCAATTAAATAATAATCTTAAGTTCTTTCAAGAAAGTGTATTTTGTAATAACTGAGCTCTGTTTTTATGCATAGACCTAATTATCAGAAAGGCGATATCAAAGAATTCCCTGCAGTGACCTTAGACTTTGGGGATGCTGGAAAGAAGCAATTCCCTCTGGTTAACTGAGCATTTGCATTAAAATGGGATAGATAAGCAATCTCTCCTGTTCTCCCTCAGCTGGCTTAATAATGGATGCAGTGGAGGACCTTCCTTGAAAACTACACTTATACTCCAGTTATTGTTATAGAATGGGGGGTGGGGATGTAACGCCTGGTGGCTGGATGCAGCCCCTGGCTTGCCTTTATCTGCCCCCAAGACTCAGGCCCCCCGCCCCTCCCACTGCCACCACTCCACCATGGGGCTGGAGCACACAAAATTTCACTTGTGTGTGGCTTCCAACTGATTTTTCTGTGGGTCACCAGGCCTCGACCCAAAAAAGGTTCCCCACACCATTATAGAAAAAAGATTATAGTATTTAGGTTGCCTAACAAGTTCCATTATGAAATATTCTTGTGATCTTTTCTTGAGAAACTGTAACATCTTCAGTGTTTGCAACAGGCCTTTGAAATTTGGTAGATAGAGTCTTGCAGCCAGAGAAATTTCTTTTCTTTCTACCAAAAAATGCTGCTCAGATTTGGTTGAGAGATTAACTTTTGACAAGAGGGAAATTGTGACTTTTCATTTGCCTTGAAAATTGTCAACACATTTTTGGCAGCATGTCAAAAGAATAATGGAATATGAATATTCTAATCTAATGCCCATGCCCCTACCACAGCAACATCACTACCACACATTGCATTAGGAGCCCAATGGGTACACAAACTTTCTGGATGCGGGGACAGAGCCAGGCCAGGCTCCCAAGACAACTCCCTCCTCCAGAGACAGCAAATGGCACTAAGAGCCCATATATGTGTATGTACTGAGTACTCCTAGCTGCAGTTAAAGTTAGTAAGAGTTATCGATGTGCAGTACCTCTGAGAGGAAGGCTGTGTGGTTAGGAGAAAAAAACCCACAGGGTTGGGAGTCAGAAGGTCCTTACATTCTTATCCTGGTTCTAACACTCATACATGATGGCCTCAGGCAAGTCTTTTTCTGTTTCCCCATCTGTAAAATGAAAATCGTAATGCTCTCATCTTAATGTGCAGATAAATGTATTAATGTTTGTGAAGCACTCACATACAACAGTAATGAGTGTCACAGAAAAGGAAATAAATAATTATGTATTCCGAGTGGGCTTTAGATGATGTACAGTAAATAAAGCAGAGCTCACTAATTGAAAGATGAGGATAAAAACACTGAACAGCTGCTTCATTCCCTGAGCACTATTTATCCTGTTCACTGAATGAGCCAGGAAACCATGGAAAAAATAATATATAGTCATATAATTAAAGACAGCGTCACAATGCATATGCATAAGAATCTAGAATTAAGACTTAAGGGCAATCCAAATTTTAACACTTTCCAACTTTTGAGCATCTGGAATTTAAATAAGAGTCTTTTAATGCAATTATTGTATGGGATTTTATATTACTGCAGTGCCTAAACACCGAAGTGGGGTGTCAGGCACTACAGAAACATAACATGACAGAGTAACCATGAAGAATTAAGTCTAATTTAAGACCAGACAAAATGAGTATATGACAAATAATAGGAAGGAAACGGTGAGAGGGAAGATGAGGATAACAATAATAAGAATATACATTTATGTGGGCTAACAACTTCAAAGTTTCTGAATCTGCTAATTTTTAAAATTCTCTCTCAGTATGAATTACACATGGATGAAATACAGGGATAAGAAGATTATTTTATTCACATTTTAAACTTTTGAAGTTTATAGCTTTAATCTCTATTCTCTCTGTTTTCACATAGTGTATCTACATTGACTCCCCCTGGGATTCTTGATTCTCACTAGTGTGAGAGGAGATTCAAGCTCTTTGACTTTAACATGGATAAGAATATCTGTGTTTCCATGCCCTCAACTTGTAAATCTTCTATTTCCCCACATTCCCTTCCATACCATGCTAGCTTCGTGTGTCCATTCATCCCTCCTCATAAAGCACCATTTTTGAGACCAGACTGCATGGTTCCTTGACAACCTAATCCCATATATCCAATCTATGGCTCTTCAAATCCAATGCATTCGATCTCCTCCCTTCTCCCACTCAGATTCATCCTTGGAGTCAGTAGTAATTCAGTTTATATAGACATCTAAAATAATAGTAAGCCTTGTTCTGTAAAGGTGTGAAAATAGTTTTGTAGTCTGATTCAATGCCACAGAAGTCAAAGGAAAGACTCCTAGGAACTTCAGTGCACTTTGGATAGGGATCTATATTGTTTTAAAAGAAAAGGTATTGAAAGGGGATTTCAAAAGCCAGACACAACATGGTTGCTGAAGAAACACAGCCTGACTATGCCAGGCAACAGAATCCTTCCCATCATCAGGCACCCCATAGCTATGAGCCAGATAGATACTCGCCATTTTATATCAGTTTCTTCATGTTACTTTATATAAATGGTTAATGTATCAGACAGCCAATGTACCAACAGCAGATTATGTGGGATTTTTAATAGTGTTCATTTAGTACTGACTACACAAACATTCCCTTAAAACCAACTCACTACCAGACAAGGTCCCAAGCGCAAAGTGTTCAATTTCCATGCTGTCTGTCTGAGAGCACAGAGATTGGTGCAAGGTTCTTAGGAATATGTCAAGACTTATACACTCTCACCCATAAGCAATAATTAATAATCAGTCTTGGGAATAGTTGGCTATTGAGTCACTATTCCATATTGTAAGTTAGATAATTATTTAATACTCATTATAATATATTCAAATGTAGCTAAGAAGTTATTGTTTCAAATGTCACATCTTTCACTTGATACCTGAGATCTATTGCAAAGGTGGACAGCTATTTCAGTTTTGTCTGTAGGGCAAAACGACCATCAGATTGGTCACTGCAACTGGTATCTGAAAAATATAGTTTAGATTTCCAGATAGATTTAATCAAACATTATGATACTGCCACGAATATCTTGGAGGCTTTGGAAGGACAAGTTATATCTTTCCAATAATTTTTTGTCCCATACCTTTCCTGTTGTGGAACCTGTGATGCTCTCTATCATACTCGGTCATGTTACTAGCACTTATACAAAGATATCTTGTGACTTATTTTTCATGGCCTTTATTACTAATCTCACAGTAATTTATTTTCATTAGTCTGACCAAATCTCTCTCCCTTGTATAATATATACATCAGTCACCTTTACAGGGGGATGGACAGGGCACTTTGTTAAACCAAATTTTGTACTTGACAGCATGTCATACATACATCTTTTTCAGATGCAAGTGTTTAGGGACTGGTCTACACTTGGACCTTACACCAAATTTACCTGCCCATGGTCGATTATCTATTTTTGAGTCAATTATGAATTTTTTTAGACCCTAAACTTTTCGTAGGTCCTAAACTTTGTTGTAAGCCCTAGGCACTGTGCCTATTGTGCCTCATGGATAATATAGCACTGGTGGCAAGGCCTGGACTACCTACAACAGTCATGAGAGAAGGCTAAACACTTTTCATACCTGCTGTCTTCATTGTATTCTAAATATTAAGTGGAAAACCAAAGTTTCTGGCTCCAAAGTACTTCAGCAAACAAAATTGCCACTGTTCTCATACACAGAGCTCTCCATTGACTTGGTCATGTACACTTCATTCAAAAGGATCTCCTGTACAGATAACTTGAGGATGCTCCAAGGCCAGTGGGAGGACTTAGACTCAGGTTCAAGAAAATTTGCAAAAGGGATTTGAAAACTTCCAACATCGACACTGCAAACTGGGAAGATATAGCTACAGTGGAGGGCTGTGCTGCACCAGGGAGTCAAAGAGGTTGAAGAAAGGTGATTTAGAGAGAGGAGAGTAAAGAGCAGCAGGCCTCAAGTGTCAGAGATGTGCCAGCTTCATCCTCTGGCTCTGCGCCAAGGGCTATTGCTAAAGAACTGGACTTTTTAGCTACTTGCAATGCTTCAGCTTGACACATAGCAACTGAACTGCCTTGATGCTCTCACCATTGTCTTCTGAGATGGATGGCTGTCATTCACATTAGTTCCCATATGTGACTATATTTGAACTGTATATATTACTCAGTATTGCCAGTTCCAAGTGTACAGAAACCATGAGTCAGGCTGTAAGTTTTATTTGAAGTCTCATGATTTTTAACTCAGAATAGGGGTTTACATCTATTTTCTGGTTTTTGTGCCTTTAGAGTTGACTTGTTTCACAGTTTCAATCTTTTTCTCTGCAACAATTAGGGCTAGAAATTTACTTTGCCAAATGAAAGGTGAGATGCTAATGCAATCTCTCAATGCCAGTGGCAGGGAATTTAAGAAACACATAAGTGTTGTGATTAAGTCATGAGAGTTGGCAACGCTGCCCAGGATGAGCTAACAAATAATAGTTTCAGAGGGGTAGCCGAGTTAGTCTGTAACAGGAAAAACTTACAAAACAACAAATAGTCTACTAGCACCTTAAAGACTAAATAGTCAAAAGAGGCTGATAAGAACCATTAGTTTGCACAAGGAAAGGAAGAGTACTAACAACAGATTCTACACAGACATCAAGAACCATTGGCACCTTCATTGTTTGGTTGGTCGATAATGTGCGAGCCATCCGATATCGCAATTTAGACCATTTGCTTGAGAGTTAAACTTGAGAATGAATGGAATTCCAATCCTTCTCAGTGTATTTGGCTTGTGGAATTGGTCTGAAACAAAACAGCAACTTGGATTTCCCTTAATGAGTGTCCAGGGAGGTTAAAGTATTCTCCAACAGGTTTTTGTGTGTTGCCTTTTGGGATATCTGATTTGTGTCCATTAATTCTTTCCCATAGGGACTGTCCAGTTTGTTCAGTGGGGCATTGCTGACATTTGATGGCATAGATCACATTACTGGATGTGCAGTTAAATGAGCCTCTGATTTGGTGGCTGATGTGGTTGCGTCCAGTGATGAAATTGCTTCTATAGATGTGTGGGAAGACTTAGCACCAGGGTTGATTGCAGGGGTTGGTTCCTGGATGCTTATGATGTAGCTGTATAGTGTGGTTACCGGAAAGGATTTGTTTCAGGTTAGGGGATTGTCTGTAAGTGAGAATAGGTTTTTTTCCCCAAGGCCTCTGAGAGTGAGGGGTCATTTTCCAAGATAGATTGTGAATAATGCATTGGAGGGGACTGTAGGTAATGACAAGTGGAATTCTGTTGTTTTCTCTTTTGGGTCTGTCTTGAAGCAGTTCATGTCTGGATACTTTTTTGGCTCTGTCAATCTGTTTTTTCACTTCTCCAGTTGGGTATTTCAGTTTTAGGAATGCTCTATATAGATCCTGTTTCAATTTTCTTTGGAGGGAATCATCTCAAGAATGAGAGACAGAGTACAGTGAAAGTACTGGGAAGGAGGTGGTCCTGCAGAAATGGAAATGAGCTGGATAGCAATTCTCTCTGCAGGAAAGGATTGGTGATTTGGGGGAGTGGCAAGGGTTCAATCAGCAGACTGTGGGATACACTGGACTGACTGCAGTAGTGGCCACAACCCAGTTACACAGGTGAACTGTTTCTGGGTTTAGATGTGAGGGAAGATCTGGTCTGAGTTGGTTCACTCAGAAAATGAATTTGAGACTAGACTGTCACTGTTTCTGTTTATCATATTCTGTGTCTCTATACCAACACCTGTTTAAATTCCAAAGGAGCTCTTAGCATTTTTAAAGTATACCACAACAGTGATTTGCATGCTTCAAAGAGCCTGTACTCTAATTACAGATATTTTGCACAGTCAGAATAAACTAGAGTGAACATAGATGAAAGAAAAAAATTCCCTAGGTATTTGCTTCCTCCCCTCCCCCAGATGCATTATTTATGCTGACAGAAGCTCATTCAAATTTGGAATAAATCTAAAATATTCTTCATCTCCTACTCCTTTTCTATTGATCCTTTAAACTAATTGTTTTTATAAGTGCACTTCCCTTGAAATATATTCTTTTTTGCTGGATTTACCTACCCTTCCTGTCTTGTTGATAATGAGATAGTGGTGGGGATATCATCAATAGTTGTAGAGGAAAAATTGAATCTTGAATATCTTGTCTTAGAGCGTAAGGAGAGGAGAACTGGCTTTTAAAAACACAATTTAAGGTGCTCTTATTTGTAATTTATTATTAAAGGTTGTAGACATACTCTATTAGGGACAAATCTTAAACTCAGTATTAGATATGAAAATTCAAATGTGTTTAATGTTATGTGATTAAGAACCTGTTAAAGATGGTAAGGGTAAAAACTGAATTTTATGGATCCAATATGGAGAATGTAACCTTTGACTCCTTGACTCCATTTCTGTTATTGTGCCTGCCATCATCTAGGCACTGGACCTATACAGTCTAATACCAGATGAAACCAGGTTTTCCCGCTAGAAGTAATCCCAACATTCCAATACCTCAGGATTTTTCCTTCCAAAACTTCTATGTAAGGTCTTACACGGTGCTTGTGCAGGGTTGTCCATCTGAAGCTATGTCTACACTACAGGCTTCTTGTGCAAGAAGCTTTTTGTGGAAGAGATCTTCCGCAAAAACTTCTTGAGCAAGAGAATGTCCACACTGCAAAAGCGCATCATAAAAGTGATGCGCTTTTGTGAAAGAGAACGTCCAGACTGCATGATGCTCTCTCGAAAGGAAACTCTGATTGCTATGTACAGAATAGCCACCAGGGCACCTGGGCTTTTTTTTATTGCCTCTTTTTGCGCAAACCCTCCCTGTTCCCCATCCACACACACCTTTTTGCGCAAAAAGGAGTTATTCCTTGTAGAAAGAGGAATACGTACACCAGAAAAACCCCTCTGTTCTTTTGTTTTACTTGCGCAAAAACATGCTTGAGGTATGGACACTACGAGTTTTTGAGCAAAAAAAATCCCAGTTGTTTTTGCACAAAAACTCAGTAGTGTAGATTTAGCCTGCGTGTGTGGTATGGGCCTCAGAGCTGTTCTAATAGATAATCAAAGGATACCAGCATCAGAACAGTCCTGACCATAGGACTGTTTGGGGCACCTGCCCCAGGCCCCGCCCTTAGGGACCACCCCACAGCAGCCACCTCAACCATTCTATGGACAGGGCCCAGGGCAGCCCAGGGGAATTACTGGGGGGGCCTGGAAGAGGGTGGCAGCAGAGGTCGCTCTCCCCACTCACCACGACAGTGGGAACCAGAGTGACCCATAAGCCTGCTCTGCTGCGCCTCACCCTCATCTCCCAGTCTGCTGCCTCGGCTTCTTCTTGTCAGCAAAAAGCAGAGCACTCCCAGGCGCTCTACTTCCCGCCGCCATGGTGAAGCCGAGCACAGTGGGCTGGGAGAGAGTGATGTGGAGCAGAGCAGGCTGATGGGTTGCACCAGCTCCTGCCACCATGGTGAGTAGGGGGGTGACCCCTGCTGCTGCCCCATGCCAGGCTCTCTGGTAATCTTCTGGCTTGTGTTGCTCAGGGGGACAAGGGGCAAGGGATGGGGCTTGAGGGACAGTGTTCCCTGTAACCTGAGTGCTTGGGTGGCCACTGAGGAGAGATTCATATGACACCCAGCTGATTAGCAGAGTGCCCACAACTGACAACATGGTTTTTATTGGTGGTGCACACCAAAGCACGTGTACCACCAATTGAATTTATTCTGCACATGAATGGAAAAAATTAGAGGAAACGCTGGTGGGGGAAGGAGTGGAGCAGGGATGCGGCCTGCAGTGGGAGGGTTGCCCTAGGACCCATACCTGGGACACTGGGGGGATTGCCCCAGCTTCGGCATCCTCCTAGGGATGGCCCTGAGTGGCATTCCTGAGACCAGAGGTTGAGGAAGGAAAAGTCTGTTTAGAACATCGTTAGTAACATCATCCTACAGAGACTCCAACTTACCTGCAGCAAATCCTGTGACTGAATTTCCATCCTCCTTGAGGGCTTCTCTGCTGGTAAAGATTAGCATCATTCACTAGACTCCCCAATCTACATACATTCACATATCCCTCCTGCTCTCCTATTTCTCCTCTTTCTACTCCTCCTTCCCCTTATGTCCCTCAACCTTGAAACCTTCTGATGTATGAGACAAGCCATTGATGTGTGTGACAAATATCCAAAATGTGGAGCACTATTTTTTTTGCAGGTTTCATAATAAATAATTATAATATTTTAAACTATAAAATGTGGTGTGTATTTTTTCACTTTTTGAATACATTAACCACTTTTTCAATCTGTTGGAGATGGGCTGGAGGGAGGGAAGTCTCTGCTTGAACTGTTCAAGATTTGAGAAGGGTTGATGAGAGGACTGTCCGTGCATCAATTTCTTATTGTCCATTATGGAAAGGGAAATTTAGGAAGAGGAGGTAGACTCTGCTCAAGTGGCCCCTAATTCACATAATGCAATTCCCCAAGTTCCTAATTCAAGTAGTGCTCCTCCCTGTTCATCAGTTCAAATAATGCACACCTCACACATACAGTTCAAATAATAGAACCCCAATTCACTTAATAGAACCTCCTCACTAATGTAATAAAAAGGGGACCTCTCTGCTTGCAGATTGTGTTACTTTTTTCTTCCTGCGTACTTCTCTAGTCCCAAAAATCCCTCAGCAGCTCATTTCCCTGCAGGCAGCTCCTGGCCTCTCTGACTAATAAACTTGTAAAGGACTGAGTACTGCTGGGGGGTTTAGGAATAGTTCAGACAGGGGATGTGGGAATTAGTTACCTGAGTGACACCATTATCACAAATAGGGAGAAGGAAGCAGGAAATAGGCAGCAGAAAGAGTCCAGCACCTCCAAGTTGTCCCTGTTTCTTCTTCATTCCCTCTTGTGTAAATGGTGTAAGCCTACACTGTCCCTTTCTTTCTCTCCTGCTCTCCCATCTAGAGCCTATTGTCTGTTGCTGGATATCTACTTCTCTTTCCATCATTGGCATTTTTGCTCCTTGAAGCAGATGGGGAATGCTTAGGAGTAAGAGGCCCAGAATGCCTCCCAGTACAGCAGGTACCTCAGAATAGAGTATACTGAACAGTTCTGTGAACTTTTGCTGAGCTTTCTATGTTGGCTTGCATCCCCGATCAATCTCTAATGTCCAATGTTGTCTCTTTCCCCTGGGTTCTCTCTCCACAATTGCTTTCACAGTGAGGTGAAAAGAGAGATGAGGCAAAGGCAGAGGGTATGATTGTGGTGAGGTCTTAGAAGGAGGGCTGTGTATGAAAACAGTTTTGGAGAGCCTGGCATGTAGGAACAGACATCTGAGTTGCAGCTCCCTGGCTATTATGTTCTGGAGCATGCTGGTGCTTAGCCAGCAGAGTCACAATGAGCCTTTTGAGCCCGGATGTTTCAATGTAGAGGTTGTCCATCCCAGACACCTACTCAGTGTACAATATTGATCCGCTGCATGTAACTTCAAGGTCTCTTCCAGCTCTATACTTCCATGATTTTGTGATAACTCTATTCCTCTCCAGGCCTGTTACATATCCATGGCCTCTGCTCACTACTCTGAACATTGCTGCTAAATATCCCTGTTCGCTCTACATTCCTGCTTACTTATTCTGAACCCCACCTGTAACCCCAGTTCTTCCTACGTTTCCCCACTGTCATCTCCTGTTGTTTCCCAAATGTTCCTGCTTGTCTTCCATCTTCCTGCCTTCTCACAACTTCACTGTCAACCTTTCTGCTAAACTTCAATGTCATATGCCCTATACTCCCCTTCTGCTGAATCTGGGTTGGGGCTTTGATAAATAATCAGACTTTAAAAAAGCAGAATAATACCTAATTATTTATGACTACAGCAGTAAAATTCCACAATTCATATACTAGAAGTATACTTGGTAAGTTATATTACGTGTATAATATGTGTATTTAAAAACAATAATTAAAATGGTAGAAGGAAAAAAAACCAATATGTGCACTGCAAATAAAGGGTCAGATTCACCAGTATGTTTTAATTGCATTGTTCTGATCTGGGGAAGCAAAACAAACACAAATCTGACTTAAATGACCAGCATCATCCTTTATATTGGTTTGGGGTTGTGGAATCAAGTTGAAGTTGAATATGATCTAGTTCACAAGTTTTATTCTTTTATGGGTCCTCAGGTGAGGGAGAAGTCCAATTCTTGAGTGATTTTCTTCAAAAGTGGATGTTTCTTTTCTGACCAGTTATCCCTGTTTTGGACTACTGTTTTCTACTGTGTGGAGTCAATGCCACATCTCTTGATTTAAAAAAAACTTAAAAAATAACAAATGGTTCTGTAGCACCTGAGAGACTACCTAAAGAATATAGATAGCATCATGAGCTTTTGTGGGCACAACCCACTTCTTCAGATGAGTAGAGCAAGAGGCACAGAGAGGCAGCAAGGAAACCCCCAATATAAAGAAGAAAAAGAGGGATGTAGGAGAAAGAGAAAATAACCCGACAATTGTAGAGTCCGTGCTAAATGAGGCCAATAGAGTGTGCTGTAAGTGTCCGATACTGGGATGTTAATGTCATTTGGGTGTTGAATATAACGGCCCATCCAGTTATGTCTTTGTTCACTCCCTGGGTAAATGTAAAATTTGCATTTGGAAGGTCACTTCCTCAGTTTCTCTCTCTAGTTGGTTCCTGAAATTACTTTGAAATAGAATGGTTACTTTTAAATCCATTAATGAGTGCCCCGGCAGGTGCAAATGTTCCCCAGCAGGTTTCTGTGTGTTACCATTTTGAATATCTGATTTGCGTCCATTAATCCTTTCTTGTAGAGACTGTCCAGTTTGGCCTATATACATGGCAGAGGGGCATTGCTGGCACTTGATGACATATATCACATTAGAAGATGTAAAGTTGTATGAGCCCCTGATGTTGTGGCTTATGTGGTTAGGTGCTGTGATGGTGTTGCTTGTATAGATGTGTGGACATATTTGGCAACACAGTTTATTGCAGAGGTAGGTTCCTGGGTGAGTATGTTTTAGGTGTGATGAGTGGTTGCTGGAAAGAATTTGTTTCTGGTTAGGGGGTTGTCTGTAGGTGAGGATTGGCCTGTCTCCCAAGGTCTGTGAGAGTGAGGGGTCATTTTCCAGGATCGGTTGTAGATTGTTAATGATGCGCTGGAGGGGTTTAAACCATTTCTTTTGGTCTCCCTGTTTCCTTTCTCCTTTGGTATTTGGCCGTATAGCCATCGTTTGATAAGTGTACATCTGGCTTGTGCAAACAGGTGCCCACTCCAACTCTGCTGGTGCTGGATAATCAGGGCCTCGTCAATAAAGATGTTGGCCTCTGTGAGGACACTGATGTTAGGTGATGTGATCATTCCATTTTATGCTGAGGACCTTTCAAAGAAGGTGCTGGCATTCCAGGTTTTCTATGTCACCCATGTCTCACAGCCATAGGGGAGAGCTGGGATTTATAAACCGCTTTATAAACTAAAAGTCTAGTGTGTGTTCTGATCTTGTGATTGTTGAACACCCAGTGAGATAGTCTGCCAATGCTGGCACAGCAGATTTTGTGCTGAATCTTGATGTCTGTCAGCCCTCTGTGAGAGATGGATGCAAAGATAGGGAAAGTATTCTACATTTTATAGTTCTGCTCTGTCAATGTAGATCACCCTTGCTGGGTCTGATGATTGACCGGGAGCTGGCTGGTGAAGAAGTTTTGTTTTGTCGATGTTCAGAGTTAGTCCTAGACTTTCAGAGAATCAACTAAGGGCTGTTTGTAGATCCTCCTTTTTGTGTGCAACTATAGCACAATCATCAGGATATTGAAGTTTGGTTATTATTACCAATATACTTTACTTCTGGCATGGAGATAAAAAAGGTTGAAGAGGTTGCCATCAGTCCAATATTGGATGCTAATGCCCTGTGCTAGATAGTCTTCAGCTAGCTTTTTCATAGCTGCCAAGGAAATGGAGGAAAGATGGGTGCCAGTACACCACTTAATTTTACACCAGTTCAGATGACAAACGGCTCACACAGGATGCAGGTAGTTGTCTGGTCATGGAAGAGTCTTACAATGGTGGTAGATTTGCTTGAACTTTTGACATGTTTTTTCAAAGAACCTCATGGCTGACAGAATCAAAGGCGTCTGTCATATCAATAAAGGCCATATACAACTCCTGGTATTGTTCTTGATGTTTTTCCTGGATCTGTTTGGTTGTGAAAATCATGTTGGTGGTGTCTCGTGGTAGTTTGGAACCACAGTGGGACTCTGGAAATACTTCCTCTGCAAGACGGAGCAGGCAGTTCAGTAAGATTATAGCAAGAAACTTCCCAGTAAAGGAGAGGAAACTAATGCCTTGAGAGTTGTCACAGTCAGCTCTGTCTCTCTCTTTGAAAATGGCGAAGATGTTAGCATTCTGAAAGTCAGCAGGGATTTCTTCAGTGGGCCAGATTTTGAGGAACAGCAAATGAGGCTTCTCACATATGTAACCCAGAGGCACTGAGACGACTGTCAAGGGAGAGTGAAATCTGCTCTACAACCTTAGTTAAGAGGCAGTTGGCATTTTAGCAGGTGTTAGAGGCATATGGCTTTAGCCCCTAAGGTCACAAGTTCAATCATAGGTTCAATCCCTCCTGATGAGGACTTTAAACAGATTATATCAGTAATTTAACAGAAAACAAGTGTATGGAAATGCACAGTTGAGGCACCCAAACAATAGTAATTCTGCTTAGTAGTGACACCAAAAGAATCCCCAACCTAATATTTAACCCTCTGTTTCCTTTAGCACCACAAAAACTATAATACCCTAATTATAATACTGCATGACATCACTACAGGGATGAGTTAAAAGACTGATATAGTTCTAAAGATTAACACATATGGGTTTCTTTTTAAGTTTAACCTTAACTCAATTGCTGGATGTATAATGCTTGCGTTGGGGACAGGCCTGCCAACAGGGGAGATAAAGGGATCAGTTGCCCCAGGGCCCAGAAATGCAAAGGGGCCCAGAGCTCCCAGCTGCTGCTGTTACTGTGGCAGCAGTGGCGGCCAGAGAAAACAGACCCCTTTGAATTGTCGCAGGAGTGCCAAAGTGCCACTCTGCGTAGCTCTGAGGGCTGTGGGGGTCATGCTGTAGTCTGGGCGGCTCTAAGGGCTGACTGCCCTCGGCCCCACCCATTCTGCCATTGGCCCCACCCCTTCTGGGTGCACGCAGCCAGCCTCACTCCCTACGCACCTTGCCCAATGGCCCATGATAGCTGTCAGCTCCACTGGTAAGAAAACATGCTTGCAATCTTTTTACTCTTGAATTACTGATATGTACTTTCAACGTAAACTCCATCATAACATTGTGTCTGGGAATCACCATGAGAATTATTCATTAAAACTGACAAGTTGTTAAACAGCAAAAGTAACATTCAGTCATTGGGATTTCATCCTAGGGTAATTAAAAAACTAGGAATATTAGAACAAATAGCAATTGTTTCTAACTTTCTAACTATACGGGTGGTTAAGCTCTGAAACAGGCTTCCAATGAAGGTTGTGATATGACTGGAGATTTTTAAGAACAGTTTGGACAAACACCTGACAGGGATGGTCTAGATTTACTGGGTCCTGCCTCAGCACAGGAGGCTGGACATGATGACTCCTCAAGGTCCCTTTCATCTCTACATTTTTATCATTTGAAATCCAAAATATATCTACTGATCCTGTTCTTTTACTGGACGACTGTGCCTTTAGAATGCATTCTATTAATTAATATTTGATTCAGTGAGATGACCAGCTAAGAAAGTAAATGAGAAGAAAAGTTGAAAGTCTGATAAATTGTGTTTAATTGAGAATAAGCGATGAAATAGTCTGTTCTTTTTAGAATTCAGGTTGTTAAAATAAAGGGGAAAGATAATAAGATTCTAGACATTGGTCTGGGAATATGTTCTCTTTTACTGAGTTAGCTTGCAGACAGCAATAGAAAACATTTTTACATTGTCACCACTATCAGAAGGAGACTAATCTTGTATAGCCAAAGCAGTCACAGGACATTTCAGTTAAGACATTTTTGAATTTACTATAGTTGTGATGATTTGGACTCTGCTGAATAACACTAAATTCTAACAGAGACTTTAATTAATATTTCACTTGGAATTTTCTATTGGAACATTTCTTAATGATGGAAGAAATGGTGATGAATATTTTCCTTATAAGATATTTTAAATGTTCATAAACGTACATACTAAAAGTATCATGTAGCTCCCTCTCTCCACTTGGTTACCTTCTTTAATGCCAATCTGCTTACAGGTTTTGATGGATAGGTCTGGGTTCTTCTGGATCCTGCCACCCACTCAACTTTTTTTTTTCCTAATGATTTATTTGGCGGTGCCTCCACCCCTCTCATTCCTTCCTGGCAGGGTCACCAAGGCAGCTTGGGAGGAAAATTCTAACCCAGGGTAATCCCCATGTACTTGCCAGATAGTTGGAGACTCCCAGAAAATAACACAAACACATACACTATATTAAACACAATTATATTAAACAGGAGACAAATATAACATAACAGGGTAAAACACTATTTTTAGGTTCACCGGTGCCCAGCAACTGTAAGGTTAGTGT
This sequence comes from Rafetus swinhoei, assembly GCA_019425775.1. Taxonomy (NCBI): domain Eukaryota; kingdom Metazoa; phylum Chordata; order Testudines; family Trionychidae; genus Rafetus; species Rafetus swinhoei. Next base: position 223,192,169 of record CM033424.1, on the reverse strand, counting down.
CCCATTGGTACGCGTACTTTGTTGGGGCCCTTGATGACTTATGACCACAAAATTCTTCTCTGCAGTGGTTTAGCAGTGGGGCTGACTGGGTCCAGTACAGCCCAAAGGACTCACAAGTGGGAGAAGGTGGTAAATCCCTCCACAGGTTTAATATGCAGCAGGTTATAAAATGCCCAAACAAATTCCCTGACTGACTAACTCTGTGGTCACCAACCCATCGATTGAGATCGACTGGTCGATTGCGAGGCGTTCAGGCACCCCCACCCTCCATTTTCCCCCCAACCCCGAGAAGCCTCACTACCTACCTCTAGTGTAGTGCTGGCTTCCTGCGGGGTGGACGGAAGTCCTGTCTGAAGCCTGCGTCACTTCCGGGGGCTGGGAGCCACTCCCCCCGCCCGGCTTCTGGCAACCAGAGGCTCCCAGCTGGGAGGTGGGCTGTGATTGGCGCTGGGAGCCTCTGGTCGCGTGCAAAAGCCGGGTGGGGGGGGTGGCTGGGAGTCCCAGCCCCACCCCGCCCCCCCGCCCCACCCGGCTTTTGCGCGCGACCACAGGGCTCCCAAAGACAATCGCGCTCCACCTCCCAGTCGCTCCCCCGCCCCCACCAGGCTTCCCTCTGGCGCCCAGCTGGAAATTCACAAAATACTGGACATTGCACATGTCCGGTATTTTCTGAATTTTTCTACCGGACAGACAGTGCAAATACCAGACTGTCCGGTAGAAAACCGGACACCTGGCAACCCTACCACAGCATCATGACACTCCTGCACTCCCCTTTCCCCCAGACCCTACATCTCAGCCTATCATACACTGGAACCCCCTGCCCTGAGCCCCTCACATACCCCAACCCAAATTCCTGAACCCTCACATCCAGAAGTCTGTGGCTTACTTAGTACCCTAACCCTACATCTGACCCCAACACTGCCCGGCCTGGAACTCCCTCCCCAAGCCAGCGTTCCTTTATCTACTTCCTCCTGCATCCAGATTTCCTCCCAGAGCTTGCACCTCTCACCCCTTCCTGCACCCAAATCCCTCATTCCCACCCCAGAGCCCACACATCCTGTCTCAACCCAGCGAGGTTACGGCTAGACTGCAGGAGTTTTTCAGGATTCCGGAGATACCCCAGATAAACTCTTCTGCATCCAGGGATGCGTTTGTTCTTCCACTTCTTTTAGTGGAAGAGCAAACATGCTCTTTCCGTCACCCCTATATTCCTCTTTCCACGAGGAATAAGGGGGCTTCCAAAAGAAGGGGTTTTTCTGACATTTGGTCAAGTCTAGACAGGCCAAATGTTGGAAAAACTTCTTCCTACAGAAGAATTGGGGGAAAAAAAGCAGCAGTGTAAGTGTTGGGGATAGCAAGTGATGGAGAGGAGGCGAACAGAGAGGGCGGAGCTTCAAGGAAGGGGCCGGGCGGTAGATCTTGGCTTGTTCTGTCATTTAAAAAGTGATCTTGGGTGTAAAAAGGTTGGAGACCACTGGACCAACTAAAAGATTGTGCAATCACACACTCATGAATGAGCCTCAGGTTCAGAGATGACTCAGTCACTGCAGAGGGGCTGGTCTCTTCTGGCAGGGATCCTCTTCAGGCAGGAATCAGGCTGCTTTGGTCCCAGAATTTTCCCTCACCACAAAGGGGTGCAAGGCTCAGGCTGCAGGTTACACAACTGCACCAAAATTCAAACTGTAATCTCCTACCCCAGCATTCACACATTCACACACACACACACACACACACACAGCAGGCAGCGCAGAGCTGACCATGTGGTGACTGGTCTCACCTAGGGAGCTGGAGAGCTAACTTAGCCTGGCTGGGGAAGTTTCCCAGCAAACTCTACAAACTGGGAATCAACAGTGGAGAAATAAAACCCAGCTGAGGGATCTTGCTTTCAAGTCCCTAAAGGGTAGTTCTCAGGGGGAAACCCTGCATGCAGGCCTGAGGCTTACTAGCTCCCACACAGCCAGCCCTCCCCTTGCCCTGGCTGGCTCCAGACTCCTCAAACAATGGCTTCTCCTCCCCCTCCTGAACTCCTTGGGAGGGGCATCTCACTCCTATGGGTTGCCCTGCAGACTCTGTCCCTGGTAGGGAGGGGGAGCTAAAGCAAACTCAGTGGCTGTGTCTACATTGGCAAGATTTTGTGCAAAAGCGGCTGCTTTTGCGCAAAATCTTGCCGCCTGTCTACGCTGGCCGCGAGTATTTGCACAAGAACACTGACGTAATGTACAAAATCAGTGCTTCTTGCGCAAATACTCTGATGCTCCCGCTCAGGGATAAGCCCTCTTGCGCAAGTATTCTTGCGCAAGAGGCCAGTGTAGACAGGCAACGTTAATTTCTTGCACAAGAAAGCCCGATAGCTAAAATGGCCATCTTTTGCGCAAAATCATGCCAGTGTAGACGCAGCCAGTGTGGCTCTCTCTGAGCTGCCAGCAGACAGAGATCCAGGAATCTAGGTAATCTCCTTGGGGGGTTACAATCACATGAAAAATTAAGTTTTTATTTTTGTCTAAGAATATAGTAGTTAAAAGAAATGTCACACTCCATTTAACCAATTGTTGAAACCTCTTATCTTGTATGTTGTATCTGAGGTGGTTTGGCAAGTTCCTGTCTTTCATTTGGAAAGGTTTGGCTGATTAGCTGATGGTCATGCTAAAATGGCATAAAGAGCCCTTTCAGATGACAGTTATTAGATTTAATTAATAGAATATGATGTATTTGGATATACTGTGGTATAAAGTTGAAAGCTTGACAATTTGAAGGGTGGGTTTTTTTGGTTCCTCCTTATTAGAGGTAATTTTATGGCTGTCATTCATGGGTAATAGATGTAAAAGGTTTTTTCTTATGCTATTATCTAACCATATGTTCTCTTGTTCTGGGGCCTGAAGATCTTTCCCTCAAGGGTTTAAAGGATTAGGAGAAGAAATTATAACAAAAGAAACTTGTCTGACCAGAACTGATGAAAGCAAAACTTTCAGGATAGTTTTCCTGCTGCATTGCTTTCTTGTCATTATGATTAGTACTGGATTCTAATTTATCTTTTCTTGCAACAGTTGTTTTGAGATCCCTCACTGCACAAAACCAACATTTTTCAGAACCATTGACTCATAAAAAGCAATGCAAATATAGTGGACTTCTAATAGGCAAACTTTGGTGAGCCAAATATGTTGCTAATGTCTGATGGATTGAAAAGGAAAGATGTTCTGAAAACTAGTTTTATTTTTTCTCTTTTGTGATGCACAAGATTTCAGTTGTAAACAATGCAGGAGAAACTTGCTAAACTGCAAACCAGCACTAAAATTGTAAAGGTATATATGCTACCTTCTACACTTTGATTAATACTTTGAAACAAGGCTAGGACACTCAGGCTGTGTCTACATTGGCACCCTTTTCCGGAAAAGGGATGCTAATGAGACAAGTCAGAATTGCAAATGCAGCGGGGATTTAAATTTTCCCCACGGCATTTGCATGACCATAACTGCCGCTTTTTCCGGCTCGGCTTTGATGGAAAAGCGCCAGTCTAAACGCGGCTCTTGTGGAAAATAAGGCCTTTTCGGAAGATCCTTATTCCTGATTTTAAGAGGAATAAGGGATCTTCCGGAAAGGCTTTATTTTCGCAGAGCCAAGTCTAGACTGGCGCTTTCCGTCAAAGCCCCGAGCTGGAAAAAGCGGCAGTATGTTCATGCAAATGCCGCGGGAAAATTTAAATCCCCGCTGCATTTCGACTTGTCTCACTAGCATCCCTTTTCCGGAAAAGGGTGACAATGTAGGCACAGCCTCAGAGTTTGCAAGTAGTTCTGGTGCCCCTTCCAATCACAGTATTCACTAAGTCCACAAATCTTACCACTTCATATTGGGGATCCTCTTAATTTGTGCACATTATATGATTTGACCTAATATATTGTATTTATGGTCTGATCTGCTACCCTTTGATGTCCGTAGGAGTCTTTTCATTGACTTTAATGGGTGTTGGATCATCCACTTACAAAATGTTAGTCATGGTAGTATCTAGGCATTGATTAGGAAGGTGCTATTTTATTATTGCTCAATGCAATATCCACAGTATTTTCTTAATTACTGCTTTTGCACATGCTGTACACTTTTCAAAAATTGTGTTTTGGGGTGGGTTTCCCTGTCATTAATATAAAATAGGGGTTCTGCTGTAACAATTATTGGGATTTCTATCATTAGAATTAAAAAAATTCTGTTGAATTTAGGACTTTAAAAGATCATGTCATAATGGCTCTCTTTGCTTCCTACAAAAAGAGTTGAAGTCTAGGCAAGGTCCCAGAGCTGGATTTTCCACCAAATATGTTGCTAGCTCCTGTGCTAGACTGCAGGCTAGCTATTGTTTAAAAACATTTGATGAGTGCACTGTTTCTTACACATGGCTCCATGGTCAAAGGAGAAATTAATGATGAGCTTTTCAGAGTAAAATAACTATGCAACACTCAAGCTTCACTGACTAATTTTTCTTTTCTAAGATACAATTTAAGACAATGTAAAATGCAATGCAAAAAAACCAACCAACAAACCAACCCCTAACACTGCACACTTTAAAAATTTTTAATAACATATTAGAATAATGTATTTAAGTGATAAATTATTAGCCATTCATTTTTGGAAACCAAAGTTGCTAGTTGTGACACTTCCCAAGGTCAGAAGGGAAAATGTTCAGTGGTGTAACAGTAAGCTCTACTTGTTATGTCTATAGATATACATTTTATTTAGAAAATCACCACACGATCCAGCATTATTGAGAATCTGGGCTGAGTCCAGCCTAAAATAATTAATTTTTGCTCAGTTGAATTTTTGGCTAAATACAATTTTATTTCTGTTCTTTTTTATATCTGCATGATTGTATTTAGCTTGCTACAGAGTTTTTATGAAGGGCAGAGCTGCTCTTGAGTTTTGAACTCTGTGGCTATGTCTATACTCGAGGCTTCTTGCGCGAGTAATATGCAAATGAGGCTAAGCGTGGAATATCGCCGAGCCTCATTTGCATACCTAATGAGCCACCATTTTTGTGGAAGAGGCTTTTGCGCAAGAAGGAGCTGTCTACACTGCCCCTTCTTGCACAAGAAAAACCCTCTTGCGCAATGCCGTTACACCTATTACTTTTCAGGAAGAATGGTATTGCGCAAGAGGGTTTTTCTTTCGCAAGAAGGGGCAGTGTAGACGCTCCTTCTTGCGCAAGAGCCTCTTCTGTAGACATAGCCTGTTTGTTTTTAATAATTAATGCATAGTACCTAGACATTAATAGGTGCTATCTAAGGCAAAAATAAATAAAAATAGGAGGCCAAGATTAAGCAGATGTTGGCAGAGCCATTGCCAGTTATTATTACTGTAGTGGCACATAGAGGACTCAGTCAAGGATTAGGGCCATACTGTATCAGGCAATGTATATACACTCTCAGTATATGATGAAACAAACATACAGGGAGGAGCAGGGGAGGCAGTTGTTGCAGTGAAACAACTGTGTTTGTTATAGCAAACCCTGGCTTCTATTATATCTCGCTTAAGTCAGTGCTTCACTTTCATGAATATTACATTCAATCACAGACTTCATACAATAATACAAAATATTTTGCAAGCTAAAAGTAATACTCTATCTGTAAAATGCATTATTTCTAAATACAACTGCTTTAGAAAATGATTAGTCATTTAAAATAAATGGAAAAGGCAATCATGTATTTCCTTTCCTAGGTTCATAAAATCTCATGAGAGAGATCTGTGTTAAGATGGAGTATACAAATTAGCCCTAATTATAGGCCCAATAATTTATTTCATGAAAGTGCCCATCAGAGAATGCTGGAGATGAAGAGAATAGAACTTTGCAATATTCTCATTGTACACTTCTGTTCCAGCTCTTCTCTATGTGTGAATCAGTGCAGGGAGTAAGTGTCTGGGGGGTGCTACAGCACCCCCAGATATTGGCCATCCCAACTTCACACCCCTGCTGCCCAGGGTCCTGGCTGCTAGTCCCATTCCTCTGGGGGCTCTGCTACTGGCCCCCTGCTTGGCCCTACCTAGCCCCACCACCAGCTGCATCCCCTCGCACCCTGCTAGGCTGCCAGGCCCTACCCCACCCTGCTCCGCCCTGATGTCCCAGCCAGCTGCAAGTCCTGTTCCTGGGGGTGCCACATCCAGGCCGTATATGTGGGGTCCTGGCTGCTGACCTCAGCTCTGGGTGTGTGTGTGTGTGTGAAGGGCACAGACAGGGGTCGACAACTCAGCACCCCCACTCCAAAAATGGTTCCAGTATCAGAGAGAGTGTGTGTGTGTGTGTGTGTGTGTGTGTGTGTGAAAGAAAGAGAATATCCTTACTTCTCATCTCGCCCATGGAAGAAGCAGCAAGTCTGATCTCAAATACAAGAGATTCCCTTAGATCTGTGAGGGGCTAAGATGGAGCTTTAGGAACATATTGGCATTGGCTTTTGGCTCCTAACTGCTCTCCTTTTCGGCATCTAGTTCCACTGGCGTTGTAATTCTTTGAGTGATGTCCTTGTGGGTGATGTAGGTGTCAGGTTGTCCCAGCGCTGCAGATTGGAGATTTTTTAGCAGTACTTGGTCAAAGTTTCTTAATTCTGACTGTGAAGGGATAAGGAGAGAAAAACTTATAACTGAAGTAGGCCAAAAGCTTCCCAGTGAAGATATTTTGGATGGAGAATACAGAAACAAAAAATATGTATTCAATTTATGAGGCTGTAGAATCATAACTCTGGCATTAGTACATATCACAGGATTGGGCCTACTGAGAAGGAGAAAATGGAAGATGATAAACTATAGGTAGAATCTGATCAGAAACAGTCAAATGAAAATGAGTCCCATTCAGTTACACTAAATAATGGCAAACCAGCTAAAAGTGATATATTTTTTAAAGTGCTTATATGCAAATATTAGAAATCTAAATACTAAGGGGCTGAACTTGAATGATTTGTATTAAATGTTGATATTGATATAATAAGGCATCAAAGAAACTTGATGGAAAGATGATAATCTATGGGACATGGTAATACAGGTTGGACTTCCCTGGTCCAGCACCCTTAGGAACTGACCGGTCCCGAATGAGGGAATTTGCCAGATCGGGGAGGTCCCCTGCCACCTGCCTCCCAGGACACTGGCCCTTCCTCTGGCTGGCTCCACTCCAGCCCTGCTGCTACAGGGCTTGGGCTTGCCTCTGGCCTGCTTCTGCCAGCTGGCTGGGGCTCTCCGGGGAAGAAGCTCCCCAGCTGCTGTGGCACTGCTTCTGTCCCGACTGGCTGGGGCTTCCCGGAGTGGGGCTCCGCAGCTGCCCCACTTCTGTCCTGGCTGGCCTGGGCTTCCTGGGGATGGGGCTCTGCAGCTGCCCTGCTGGGTCGGGGCTTCATGGTTGCCCTGCTACTGTTGTGCCCAGCCGAGGCTTCCCATGGATGGGGCTCCGCGGCTGCCCTGCTGTTGTCATGCCGGGTTGGGGCTCTGTGGCTGCCCTGCTGTGCCATGCCCAGCTGGGGCTCCCCAGGACAGGGCTCGTCAGTCCCAATAGTGGGGCTCCCTGCTGTTGGACTCACAACTGGCTTGCACTCCCGGGCGCCGGGGCTTTCTGGTCCAGAAACATTTGTAATCCTGCTGGACCACAGATGTTGCCGGATAAGAGAGTCTCGGATTTAGGAGGTTCAACCTGTACCAAGATACAAAATATATCAGAAGGACAAAATAGGTTGTATTGGTGGGGGAATTGCACTGTATGGGTACGTCTAGACTACATGCCTCCATCGACGGAGGCATGTAGATTAGACAGATCAGCATAGGAAATGAAGCCGAGATTTAAATAATTGCGGCTTCATTTAAATTTAAATGGCTGCCCCGCTCTGCCAATCAGCTGTTTGTCGGCAGATCGGGACAGTCTGGACGCGCCGCTGTCGACAAGGAAGCCTTTGTCGACCGGCGCAGGTATGCCTCGTGAAATCAGGTTTACCTGCGCCGATCGACAAAGGCTTCCTTGTCGACTGATGCGTCAGACTGCCCGATCTGCCAACAAACAGCTGATCAGCAGAGCGGGGCAGCCATTTAAATTTAAATGAAGCTGCGATTATTTAAATCGCGGCTTCATTTCCCTATGCCAATCTGTCTAATCTACATGCCTCCGTCGACGGAGGCATGTAGTCTAGACGTACCCTATGTGAAAAAAGCATAGAATCAAATGAAGTAAAAATCTTAAATTAACCAAATAGTACCATAGACTCTCTATGGATAGTAATTCCACGTTTGAAGAATAGTGCAATAGGGATATACTACCAACCACCTTACCAGGATAAGGATAGTGATTGTGAAATGCTCAGAGAGTTTAGAAAAGTTATAAAATTAAAAAAAACCCTCAGTAATAGTGGGGGGTTTCAGCTATGCCCATATTGAGTGTGTACATGTCACTTCAGGATCGGATGCAAAAATAAAGTTTGACACCTTAAATGAATGCTTCTTGGAGCAGATAGCCCTGGAATCTATAACAGGATTTATTCCTAAATGGAGAGTACAGATCCAAGAGTTGAATATAACTGAATGCCTGGTAATAGGGATTATAACATAATAAAATTTAACATTTAAAATGTAACATTCCTGGGGAGTGGGGAACACCAAGGCAGCCCACCTTGGTAGCCTTTAATTTTAGAAAGGGGAACTACACAAAAATAAAGCAGTTAAACAGAACAGTGCCAGAAGTGAAATCTGCAATCTTCATGGAAACTTTTTAAAGGCACCATAATAGAGGCTCAATTTAAACATATATATCCCACATTAAAAAACAAAGTAAGAGAACAAAAGAAGTGCCACTGTGACTAACCAATAAAGTAAAAGAAGCAGTTAGAGGTGAAAAGGCCTTTAAAATGTGGAAGTTAAATCCCACTTAGGAATATAAAAAGGAGCATAAACTCTGCCAATTATGATTAGGAAAGCCAAAAAAGAATCTGAAGAACAGTTCACCAAAGAGTCAAAAAGTAACAGCAATTTTTTAAAAAGTTGGAAGGAACAACAGAAGGAAGCCGAGGGCCACTGGATGATAGAGATGTTGAAGGAGCACTCAAGGAAAATAAGGTCATTGTGGAGAAACTAAATTAATTCTTGGCTTTGGTCTACGCAGCTGAAGATGTGAGGGAGATTCCCCAAACCTGAACCATTCTTTTTAGGAGAAAATTATTGAGTAATTGTCCCAAACTGAGGAGTAATTAATGGAGATTTTGGAACAAATTGATGAACTAAACAGTAACAAGTCACCAGGATCAGATGGTATTCATGCAAGCGTTCTGAAGGAACCCAAATGTCAAATTGAACTATTAAATATGAATGTAAACTACTAACTGTGGTATGTAACCTACCATTTAAATCAGCTCCTGTACCAGATTACTGGTCAGACTGGTAAGCCTAGCTTCAGTATCAGCATGGGTGGTTGGTAATGTAGGAAAGGGAAGGCACAGCCTTCCCAAAACTGCCTACACACTTTACCATCAAAGGCTGGGGCCACCTCTGGGTAAGGCTGGTACTGTGGTTCAGAAGCCCGGCTCCCCCTGGCCACCGGGGAGGAAGGGGGCTGTAGTGCGACAGCCTGGCTCGGCAGCCCAGCTGGCAGAGAGGAAGGGGGGGCTTCAGCTTGGTAGCCCGCTTCCCCAGCTGCCAGGGAGGGCCTGGCCCAGAAAGGAGTGGGCTGGGAGTGGGCAAGGCTTGGCTCCTAGGGTGGGGCCTTCCCCTGCTGGGCTTTCACCCAATGCCCCTGGGTACTAGGCAAATTGGTTAAACTATAATAAAGAACAGAAGTCCCCAGCATTCTGGATAAAATGGCTTTTATTGTAAATAAGTTCATTGAGGATAGGTCCATCAGTGGGCATTAGCCAGGATGGGAAGGGATACATAACCATGCTCTGAAATATCCCTAGCCTCTCTTTGCCTGAAGCCGGGAAAGGTGATGGGGATGGCTCATCTGATTACTTATTTTGTTCATTTTCTCCAAAGCACCTGGCATTGGCCACTGTTGGAAGACAGGATAAGGGGCTAGATGGGTCATTGATCTGAACCAGTATGGTTGTTCTTATGTGGGGGTAGCAGATCCACCTGTTTATACTGAGTGAACCTACTCATACTGCTCATTCCCTGAGAGTTCTAAAACTACATGCTATTTTGGTCTGATATAAAGGTTGTATAGGCACCCCCAACTCTCACGTTATGCTAGGGAATCTTATGCCAACTGCTGTTGCATAGTTTGGGCTGTGTAAAACATAAAATGCCAGGCAAAAGGCATATGGATGTAGCTTCCTGGCTGAAAGCCCACACTACCTATGTTTTTGAGCTATGCCTGTCAAAACCAAATCCAGTTTGCACGTACTTAAATCAACCTAATTATATTTTACAGTTTTCAAAACAATCTCAGTATGGCTATCCTTGAACCTATCTCACTTGTTTGTGTGCGCACCCATGCATTGTACTCTATGCATGCCCAGCCACTCCCTTTGAAAAGCAAATCTGTGCCCATCTGTTGCTTGACACACACACACACACACACACACACACACACACACACACACACACACACACTTTCTCTCTCAGAATTTGACCTATGCAACCTTTGGAATATGCTTTATTCTCACAAATTTGAAAATGGGCCATTTCAGTTTGAGCCAACAGTGCACAAGACTAGTGAGCTGAGTATTAACAATCCTCTGTTTTAACAAGGTGTTGTTCCTGGTGACAAGGCCGTTCCCTACTAGGCCATATTTCAGTTTACTTTATCCCTGCTGTCATAGGTATAGATCAAACCTCTCTCTGTTTTGTGTTGGAATCTGAGGAGAACATTTTAGTCAAATATTCCTGAAAGGGCAAAAAGAGAGATGCATGAGCAATAGGAAATTCTTACCCCTTTATACCTAAAATAATGGAATTGTCCCTGAAATATGTTGGTTTCTCACTCCAGTCAACTCTGTACTAAAGGCATATGCAAAGTTCAGCTAGGATGTGATTTTTTTTATTTTTATTTTTTATACTTGCTGAGTATGACCCTACATGATTGGCTGCCCATTAGTAATTCTGTATATGCTATGCTAACAATATTCTTGTTGCTAATTGTACTGTCCACTTTGCATAACACTCAAGTGGCAGAGTCAGCCCATGTGATAAACTTGGGTGATTGATCACTTTTAGAATTTCCTAGCTGTATCTGATTTATTTCAAGAGCTAAATCGAAAACACTGTTAGCGATCTATAAAAACATGTCAAGATTTCACCATAGATTCATATTGTTGGAATCATGTTACAGAAAATAATGGCCTCTAAACCATGATATTTTTGTTCCAGGTTACCCATGAAGACATAGACCCTCTGGGCTTACCTTGTCCTCTGACTCTCGTATATGAAGGATATATTTCTTCTGACTTGTATATATGAAGGATATAAAATGGTGGATATTTTCCCAATGGGCAACTTAAATGCACATTTCAGTAATAGCACCCCAGACAGCATTAAGCAGAATCATGTCAAAGTTGTGCTGTTTCTATTGGCAATGTAACTCTGTGGAGTTTCTTCTTTTATGTGGTTAAAAGTAAACTCAGACAGAGGGGGTGGAAAAACGAATGTCTCTTCTTGTGCCCACTAATTTGAGTTTTATTTTTTTTCTCTGCCCCACATAGTTAAGTATAGACACAGCTTTCAGCAAAGTCTTTTCCAACAATATTATTTATTATCAGTATTATAGTAATACCAAAAGGCTTCATCTCAGATTCCCTGTCCAGAGCTTTAATTTGGCTGCAAGACTATCCTTCCTGTCAACACATTATAAAATATTTGTTAGGTACTTTAGACAATATCCAAACCTAACAGGCCAATTCTGCCTTCCTTATGTTGAGTATAGTTCAGGGGTGGGCAATAATTTTGATGGAGGGCCACTCTAAGAATTTGGTAAGAGGTCAAGGACTGCACTCTTCATGGTATTAATGGAGGAAGTGTGGGGTCCTGGGAAGGAGGTTGGGTGCAGAAGGGAGCTTGGGGTAAGGGATTGTGGTTCAGGAGGGGCTGTGGGGTCTGAGAGAGAGTTTGGGTAAAGGAAGGGGTTTTGACCTGGACAGGGAACAGAGGTGAAGGAGGGGGTGCAGGAACCGGGAAGTGGTATGTGTGCAGAGGATTCTGACCTAGAGAAGGGGTATAGGCAGGGGTGGCCTGTGGATGTAGGCAACCTCGGCAGTTGCCTAGGGTGCCGCATTTAACGCGGTGCCCAATGATGACGTCATGCCATTGAGGGCTATGGAGGTGGGGCGCCGATCGCACCTTCCGCCTAGGGCACCAGTTGCCAGCAGCTCTTCTCGAGCCGCTCCCAGGGTATAGGAGGAGGTGCAGGATCTGGGAGGGGATTGTGACCTGGGATAGGAGCGCAGGAGTGGGTGCAGGGATTTGGGTTGTGACCTGGGGCAAAGGCTTGGGGTGCAAAGTCTGGGTGCAGGAGCAGGGGTACAGAGGGTTTGGGTTATGTGAGGTAGGAGGCCAAAAGGGTGAAACAGAGGGTGGGGGAGAGGAATCGACTGAGGTGCTAACCTGGGTGGCTCCTGGCCAGCAGCTCAGCAGATTCCTCAGCCAGGCTCCCTGCCTGCCCTATCCCAGAACACCTGGCTATAGGGGGCATGGGTGTTGCTCTGAAACTTGTGAACCTGGGGCGAGGACTAGGACGGGTACGTCACAGACTGCCTGTCCTGAAAACAGGCAGCTCCCATTGGCTGGAAATGGGCCAATGGGATCTGCAAGATTGTGCTGAGTAGGGGTAGCATGAGAAGCCTCTTCCTCCTTCTCATAGGCTTGCAACATTCAGAGCAGCACACATGGCCCCAGAGCCAGCTTTTCTGAGAACCCTGCAGGGAAGGGACAGGCAGAGAAACTGGCTGAGGCTCCCACTGAGCTTTGGACCAGATCCAGTGGCTTGGTGGGCTGGATCCAGCCCATGGGCCTATTTTGCCCACTCCTAGTGTAGTACCTTACTTTGAAAGTAGTCCCAACCTTTTACTTGTAAAAGGAGCATACTTGATGTTGAAAGATGTGAAGAAAGATCAGTGAAAGATGAGATAGGAACTCAGTATCATTACCAATAAATCCAAAGCCATTTTAACTGTAATCTTTTAGAGTGGAACATTTGAGTAATTTAATCTACTGATGTTTTATTGCCCACCACCTCTATAACCTGTTAACACTAGGAAAATTATCCAGAGATGACAATGAGTGCAGCTGAAGCAGTGCTGAACAGTTTAATTGCACATGTAAGACAGGACAAAGTGGCTGTGTCTACATTGGCACCCTTTTCTGGAAAAGGGATGCTAATGAGACAAGTCGGAATTGCAAATACCGCGGGGATTTAAATTTTCCCCATGGCATTTGCATGAACATGGCTGCCGCTTTTTTCCGGCTTGGGGCTTTGACAGAAAAAAGCGCCAGTCTAGACGCAGCTCTTGCGGAAAATAAAGCCTTTTCTGGAAGATCCCTTATTCCTCTTAAAATCAGGAATAAGAGATCTTGCGGAAAAGGGTTTATTTTCCGCAAGATCGCTGTTTAGACTGGCGCTTTTCTCGCAAAACCCCGAGCCGAAAAAGCGGCAGCCATGTTCATGCAAATGCCGCGGGGGATATTTAAATCCCCCGCGGATTTGCAATTGTGCTGTGTCTCATTAGCATCCCTTTTCCGAAAAAGGGTGCCAGTGTAGACACAGCCAGCATGTTTAGCTCTCTTTCAGAAAACATGATTAAAACTGCACAAACTAATGGGAAAAATCATTTTTCTAAGCCCTGAAAAAAGTAAGCAATAGTCTTAGTTTGATAGAACTGTTGCCCCAGCAGAAAAGCAGCTAGGTTCTTGCTAGCAAACATAAGCCCCCATCCTTAAGTCTGATCTCTGCAAAGATGGGTTCTTACGCCGAAACACAGCCCCATTGTGTTCAATGGATCTCAGTGCACGCAGAAAGATTTATACTATGCTGATTTTTGCACACTTACTGCAAGAGATACTTAAGCTTTAGGAGCTTTTCATAACTCCTGCCTTTATGATTTTCACAGGGGATCTTTGTGCAATTTTGTGATGCCTAAGGGAACATGCATTGAATTGCAAGCCAGGAAACTGTGACTTCTAGCCCTAGCTGTTCCACAGAATTCTGTTAATATGTACATGCAAGCCCTATGTCTCTATGTTAGGAGAGGCAATTTAGAATTTACCCATTTTATAGACAGGAATTCGTAAAACATTTCAATTAAAAGAAATTTTGATTCTTGAACTTTTGGGATTGGCAGTGCTGTTACTTACACAGATTAGATTACAGGACTGGTGCACTCATTGGGCTATAGTTTACCATGTTGTATTACACCAATAAAGTTAGAATAGATGGTATTTATCTTCCTACTTTTCTACAAATCTGTTTTCTCTGCAAAAACACAATCTGCACATTCTTACTTTACTGGGTTTAAATTATTTCTATCTAAAGGAGATAGAAACTCAAACTCATTACCACTTGTAGCTTATGTTATGTGACCTCATCATTGAGTAGTTATTTATTTTTATACTATTCTAAATGCAATTGTAATTAATTCATTTGGCAGTACTTACCATGCTTGAAAACAATTGATGGGGTAAATGTAAAAATTTTAATTAAAGATCCCACGTCTACTGTTATAGGAGTTGGGGTGTTAAACTATGGGGTATAGCCAAGTTCTAGTTTAGTTGATTTCATTTTAACTACTTAATAAAATTTCACTGTAAATAGACTTTATCTTCATTTCTTGTCACAAAATGGTTCAGTGTTGCTATGCACTGTTAAAGAGTTCTAGTGCTTCACCCCAGAAATGGTTGCACTTCAGTGGATAAATTGCTTCAGTTGGGATGGTTTGCATACCAATTTGTTAAAGAGGATTGTTTTCAAGTCACAGATGCAAGAATTTTGCCACACGATTTCCCAAGCATTAGTAATGATTAGATTAAAATAAATTTCTAAACTGTTAACGTATTTGATTCTGCCAGCATCACTCAGACTGAGTAGTACTTACATATGTGAGTACTTGATGGGACTAATGGTATGTGTAAGTACTACTCAATCTGTGTAGGGCCTAACAAAGTTAGGCCAGGAAGTAGAGGGTATAATGATAAGAAAGTGAAAAGAAATTCTTGGCTCGAGGGATGAGGAAACCAAAGTCTTATGTATTGATCCTGACATGGCTTGACATACTTTTGTCAGACGTAAAGTTAGTTGGAAGAACTGTGATTAGAACCATTTTTCAGTCAGAAAAAGCTGTCCAATCAAACTGCTTCACAAAATTGTGCTGATTTTGCCAAAAATTTATTTTGCAGAAAAAGCTGAAGTTCAGACAGTGCCAACATGCCCTATATTCACATTTTGGGAAGGAAATCTTTCAATTTTTTTCATTTTGAAATGATTTTTTGCTTCCCTTATTTAATATTGCATCATTATAAAATAAAACAGTTGCAATCAAACCAAAATGAGTGAATGGTTCCAAAATGATTCCATTCTCACTGAAATTTTTCCTTTGTGGAGAGTTTTCAAATATTTGAGTTTTGTTCCAATTCAAAAGAAAGTCATATTTCCAAATTTCAAATTCCTTTGCAAAAGGGAATTTCTTTTCTCCACCCAACCCCAGAGAGATGGTTATATACACTGGAGATGATCACAGTATAATCCTGGAGAATTAGGGCACATCTACATAGCAGGGCTAAACCTGAAATAAGCTACACAATTGGAGGTATGTCAATTGCGTAGCTTAAGTCAAAATAGCTTATTCCAGCTTTTGGTGGTCTACACAGCAGGAAGTTGGAGAAATAGCATTCTTCCTTGGACTCCCTTACTCCTCCTATAGTGAGGATTACAGGAGTTGGAGTATGAAGTCAAAATAACTGCTTGTAGTATTTCAGAATAACTGTTATTGAAATAAGTTGCTGTGTAGACATACCCTTAGTGTTCCTGTCCTGCAGCTCACCCCAGAGAGACTCATTGGTGGGGCTCTAACTTCAGGCTCTTGGCCTAGGTCTGTAAAATGTGATAAATTGCCCCAATGAATGGGGTTATGGAAATACAAAGGGCTGCCAAGTTTGGTTGGACAATTCCTGGAGGTTTTATTACATAGAATACTAGAACTGGAAGGGACATCCAGAGATCTTCAAGTCCAGTTCCCTGTCCTCATAGTAGGACCATGAGGTGCTTTAAGTCCTGAAGGCTCCAGGACAATCCTGCAGGGTTGGCAACCCTCAGTATGGCTACAAAATGCCAATAAGCAGCTGTGAGTTTAGCTTCCCCCCTGGGCTCAGGCAGGGCTGTTCGAGGCGTGTCCTAGGGCCACAGACCACCCCAACCATCCCTTTCCAGCCCGAGTTGACGCTCTTTGACCATCGTGTCACCCGCTCTCCCACCGGCCTCCCGGCGGGTGGCACGGCCTCTCAGCCAGCACCTCTGGCGGCCCCTGCAGCAGAGATGCTGCGGCCGCTGCCCACGCCGCAGGGGGCGGCGCGTTAGCGGGTTTGGCTGGTTGCTGCGCGGCGAAGGGCGCCGGGAGCGCTGAGCAGCGTGAGTCACCAGCCCGTCGGGGCGGGGAGCCCAGAGCGCAGGCACCGAGCTGAGGAGGAGAAGGAGGGTGGAGGCAGGCGGGGGACACGGGCTCCCCTCCCGCCCACTCGCACATGCTGCCGCGCTGCAGTCAGCTGGAGCAGCGCCTCCGCCGATGACCTTCTCGCCCGCCCGCCGCCGCCCCTGAGGACGCCCAGCTCCGCTGCCCTCTCGTCCGCGCGGGGCGGGGATGCCACAGCGGCTCTCGGGAGCTGCTTGCAACACCGGGGCCAGCTGCAGAGCCGCCGCCGCCGCCGCTCGCCAGGAGCCTGAACATGAACCCCCAGTGCGCCCGCTGTGGCAAAGTCGTCTATCCCACGGAAAAAGTCAACTGCCTGGACAAGGTGCGGGGCGCCCCGCCGAGGGGCTGGGGCCCGGGGAGAGGGAGGACGTGGCGGGGGCGACAAGGGAGGAGGTGATAGATGGGGGAGCTGAGGCTAGTGACCATGCGGGTGTCACTGGGATGTGCTCCTCCTCCCCCAAGTATCACCATTTTGCCTGCTGGAATAAGTACACCGTGTGAAATGAGCGAAATACAGCAAACCGCCTCCTAAAGCAGGCGCCCCTACTGGGGCTGGGGTGGGGGCGGCGAGACAGGTGTTTGGAAGGGTTAATGTTTAGTCACTAGGGAAGGGGGGCAGTCGCCTTGGAGAAGCGGCGCAATAGTATCTTTCTTGCTGGGTGCTCCGCTCCTGCTGCAGGGATCTCACTGATGTGGCTTTAAAAAAAACCCAGGGAGTGTAAAATACCTGCAGATTGCAAATAAAGTACCGCACCTCTGCCTGTCACTGCGCTGCAATCTGCTCCTCTTCTAATCAGAAGGAAATAGGAAGATAGTAATTAACATGTCATAGCACTGCCGCTGCTGACGCATTGCTATGAATACAAGCTAGGGAGCACAGAAGTGAGATCAAGATTCAAATGCCCATTCACCAGCCAAGATACAAGAGGGTTTTATGATTTGTTTCAAACGATAGCTCTTAAATCTAATGCCTATAATAGGACAGCGTTGTAAAGAGTAGATCATAGGATCATTTTCTTATATCTTTCCATAGAGGAAGTTATATTTAAAAGTGAAACCCCTACCAGCTATAGCAGATTCCTTTCCAGGTTGACGCAGCTGAGATGCTTAAACAGTGTATCTCTCAACTATTCTATTGTGACCACACCAGGGCAAAATAGATGACCTTACTCTTGATATTATTCCTTTTTTACTATTACTTATCATGAAACCCCATCATTTCATAAGTGTACATGCATTAAAACTGTGTGGGATGCTCCAGCTTGACACCCCCATACACCCTGTAAAGGGAGTAATGGCTATTAGATGAAATACTATATTTAGTGTTCCCACAACTGTATTGATTAGTTGTTTTACCCATATAATATTGACATTTTTATAAAACATTTTTATTGATATTGTACTAATCAACATGTCAAAATTCTGCTTTAGGTGCCCTTAAAATAATTCTTGTGAGGTTAAGCTGCGGAGATCTTGGCATTCACTTAATTCTAAATCCCATACATTGTTCAGTAGTTTCAGAAGTGCTTACAGTTGCATATGAAAGTAAAACTCTTTAATTTACAAAAATACTTACATGTCTTAGTGGTAAAATCCTCTCCTAGTTTGCAAAAAAATTGACTTAAAATTGTATTTAAATACTTAATGTAACTTCAAAAATCAGCCCAGGAAATGTCAATATTTTAATTAACTATAATTTAACATTTCTTGACAGTACTGGCATAAAGGATGTTTCCATTGTGAGGTATGCAAAATGGCTTTAAACATGAACAACTACAAAGGATATGAAAAGAAACCATATTGCAATGCGTAAGTATTATAAATGTCAAGTCTTGCACAAATGTATTAGAGAAAATAGCTGGTTGGGGATAATTGGAGCACAATCATAGGTTGTATTGCTTTAAAAAAAAAAGTTAGTTAACTGGTGATAACTAGGTGTGGCAGAGCAGTCCTAAACAGCAGTGTATATTTTGGTTTTGATAAAGATTACAATGTCTATTGACTGTTCTAATGTATGTGCTATTATATCAAATTACTGCATAAAACCCCATTCTTCAATGAGGATGATTAGCCCACAATGCTGAGCCCCATTAATATCAATGAAATCTGCAAGGATAGAAAGAGTCACCCACACAGAGCTCAATGCATGTTTAGGCCTATCATCAGTATTTTAAATTAAAAAATGTTCATTTCTGGTAAGAATGTTATTGTAAAATTGTAAAATTTAACAAAAATTATATATTTGTATAAAACCCTTTTGTAAATTTCTGTTGTTCAAGCAACATATTGTATTACTAAAGTTGAATATTTTAAAAATTCATTTTACTTTTTGCTGTTCTTGCCATCTGCTTACCTTCTGCATTTATCTCAGAATTGAGATCCAAAACAGCTTAATCAGTTTCACTTTTGTCTATAGTCTGATTCTGGTCAATTTCATCTTCTAGTTCTATCAAACTAGTGCAGTGCTTCAGTGTTTGGATTGCAAATACTATAGGGGAATATTTTGGTATATAAAACATGTTGTTTGTATCAAACCTTAACATTTGGAAGGTGCATTTGAATGTATATTTATTAAGCTTTACAAATATTCTTTGCTTTTGTACAAAGGTGTGTGTTTTTTTTTATAAAACATGGACCAGATTTGACATCAATGTCCCTTTAAAGTATATGCTCATATTGTGATAATTTCCATGCTAAGCCATGCCAAAAATATTAATAAATGAAATATTTGTAAAAGTATCATCTTTTATTTCAGCACTGTAACACTTCACTATGGGCCTATCCAGAACATTCCAATAATTTGTAACTAGCTTATGTTTATCCTCTTCCATGATAAAATCATTTAAAAATAAACATAAAATCCCTGTTTACTGTAAAAATATGAACATTTTCTATAAATGTTGTTGCTCTGCTGTCAACATTTGAAGATTCTCCTTTGAGCGTGTGTAACATTTAAGAATTTATTTTCTTATCCGTAAGTTCCTAGTTCTTCCTGTAGGGTTCTGTGAACCTAGGTCTCTAAGACTACGTCTAGACTACATCCCTCTGTCGGCAGAGGGATGTAAGTGAAGCACTTCGAAAGTGCAAATTTAAATATCCCACGCTTCATTTGGAAAATCACATAATGATGCTCTTTCGAAAAAGCGCTATTTTGAAATTGAAACCGCAGTCTAGATGCGGTTCTTTTGAAAATGGGGAGCTTTTCGAAAGATCCTGTAAACCTCATTTTTAGAGGGATGTAGTCTAGACGTAGCCTTACATGGCACACAGAGAGGTTTTGTCAATAGTTACAAGATAAAAACAGGGTTACAAAGTTAGTGGTGTTGGTGTTTCAGTAGGTAGCACACTTCCCTTTAGCTATGTCTATGCTACAGGGTTTTTGCACAAAACCCGCCGTTTTTGCACAAAAACCTGCAGCGCATCGACACCTCAATCACATTTTTGCACAAGAAAATCTACAGTCAATTGACAGAAGAGAGGGCTTTTTGCTGTGTAGGTATATCTCCTTCTACGAGGCATAACTCTCTTTTGTGCAAGAGTTCTTATACAAAAAGGTGAATGTGGATGCTCAACAGGGATTTCTTGCGCAAAAAGAGACTATCACAAAAAGCACAGGTGCTCTGATGTCCATTCTATGGCCTATGAATGGCCATCAGAACTTTCTTGCGCAAGAGTGCCCGTGCAGTGTGGATGCTCTCTTGTGCAAAAGCACATTGCTTTTGTGATGTGCTTTTGAGGTGTGGACGCGCTTTTGCACAAGACGTTTTAGCAGAAGAACTCTTCCGCAAAAAAGCTTCTTGTGCAAAAACCCTGCGGTGTAGACAAAGCCTTTGAGTTGGTATTAAATCAGTGGCCCAATTTGGTTCTGAATGGTCCTTTGCTGTTGGAAAGGTTGTCTTTTGAACAAAGTAATTACAAATCCATGATGCTTTGGTACTTTTTTTGAAAGAGCACATTTTTATGTTTTTTGTCATGGGTACATTTCAGCTCTAATATTCCGCTCACTTAAAACTTCCTAAATAGTTTCAAGTTGGTTATCTCTCTCTATATGGGAAGCGACTGACTAGGAAGGAGTACTGCAGAAAAGGATCTAGGGGTCATAGTGGACCACAAGCTAAATATGAGTCAACAGTGTGACACTGTTACAAAAAAAGCAAACATGATTCTGGGATGCATTAACAGGAGTCTTGTGAGCAAGACACAAGAAGTCATTCTTCCACTGTACTCTGCACTTAGTAGGCCTCAATTGGAATATTGTGTCAAGTTGTGGGCACCACATTTCAAGAAAGATGTGGCGATATTGGAGAAGGTCCAGAGAAGAGAAACAAGAATGATTAAAGGTCAGAGAAGATGACCTATGAAGGAAGATGGAAAGAGTTGGGCTTGTTTAGTTTGGAAAGGAGAAGACTGAGAGAGGACATGATAGCAGTTTTCAGGTATCTAAAAGGGTGTCACAAGGAAGAGGGAGAAAAATTGTTCTCTTTGGCCTCTGAGGATAGGACAAGAAGCAATGGGCTTGAACTGCAGCAAGAGAGGTTTAGGTTGGACATTAGGAAAAACTTCCTAACTGTCAAGGTGGTTAAACACTGGAATAAGTTGCCTAGGGAGGTTGTAGAATCTCCATTTCTGCAGATATTTAAGAACAGGTTAGATAGACATCTATCAGGGATGGTCTAGATGGTACTGGGTCCTGCCATGAGGGCAGGGAACTGGACTCAATGATCTCTTGAGATCCCTTACAGTCACAGTTCTAGTGTTCTATAATTCTATATAAAAAGTTTTTCCTGCCGGGTGATATAATGATGTCATCACACTCTCTGGCTGCAAAAGCCTCCAGAGAGAGGGGGGTTGGCGAGTGTAGCGAGCACAGGGTGCAGCCCACTAATTTATATTTAATAAATAGAATGTTCAACAGCAAATTTATCCATGCTGTGGGTGTATGGTAGGTACTGTAGGTTCCTACGTTTCAGTTGGTGAAGTGAGCTCTTCTGTATAGACTTGTAATGCATGCTGAGATCTTTCAGTGGGGAGTGAGCAGAAGAAATGCTATTATTATGTAAGAACTAGTTTTCCTATTGCTGCTTTATTGAATGTTGTGTAATAGTGATCCTTAAAATGAATGTATTGCCCTTTAAAAACTCTCTTCTTAAATAGGAAAAACTTAAAAAACAAGAAATAGTCTTGCAGCACCTTAGAAACTAAAAAAAAATGTAGATAGTATCAAGGTGCTGCAAGACTATTTGTTGTTTAAATTTTTCCAGTTACAGACTAACATGGCTACCCCTCTGAATCTCTTCTTAAATGTTTGTCAAACTGTACTTGGTTTCTGAATATTACTTTAAGCATTAGTGTAAAGTATCAATTTGCATATGCCTTTTTTTGAACCATGTAAAGCAGAGTAATATTTTTAATTGCAAATTTTTTTGGTTTGAACAAATGGTGAATAATTTTGAAGGAAAACTGAGACACCATTTTGCTATTTTGAAAATGTATTTTGTCTATTTGAAATATCTTTTGACACATTCATATTGCATCTGATCACATAGTTAAAGTTACTTATTTAAGTAACACTAATTAAAATATTTTAAATGAGATTCACCTTCTTTAGTTTTCATTAGTAGGAGAGAGCTGAAACCTCTTTTGGGTCAATTTATTGCTTGTTCATAAAATTTGCAAAAAAAAAAAAAAGTAAATTTACTTATAGTCTATTGTGAGGCCCGGGCAAGGTGTGGCCCAGGGGCTGGATCCGGCCTGCCTAACACTTTAATCCGGCCTGTGGACTGCGTCTGGCTGCTGTCTATTTATATCCTGCTGCCTGTAGCATCGAATTACCAGGTGGTGGCTCAGGCAGCAGGATCCTGTTTAAATGGCTCCTGGCTCCTGGTTGCAGTGCTACCCTGGCAGGGGCCAGATCCATGAGCCCTTTAAATAGCCACAGCAATCTCCAGTGGCTGCAAGTCCTTCACTGTGTTTTTAATCTAAAGCCTCTGGTCCCAGACAACTCTGGGGGGCAGGCTTGTTTTCAGCCCCGCTCCTTCTGCTCCAGGCCCTGCCCCTTCCGGGGGTGGAGCCAGCCCCTTTCTACCTACCAAAATTCAATAAGTGGCCCCCGTGTGAAAATTATTGCCCATCCCTGCTCTACTGGAAGTGCTTGACAAAAGCCTTTATTATTAGACAAATAATGGAGGCTATCCATCAGCAAGAGTATAATTTATAGAAAAAATACAGAATTATGCACACATCATTTTATTGGAACACTAAAAGTATTTAATAGATTTGAAAGCCATAGTTAACTTTTCATTTAAATAAGTCAAAATGCATATCACCTTAGTAATTTCAGTGCTTCTTTATTAGCTCCCAAGTTAATGTATTGGGTATGTTGTATTTTGATTTTTATTTTCCACTCAATTGTGTGGATATTTGCTTTTCTTCTTACTCATTTCATTTCAAGAAATGGAACTGTTAAAATCAACTTTATTTTCCCTTAGAAATAAGAGTATCAGATACTGATCTGTGATTGCGCTGACTTGGAACTATGAATTGTTTTAATGGGGCAAGGGGAGCAGGCTATAGAGATTTAATGAACAATGGAGGACTAGATTATAAAAAATAGTTTAATTTAGTACACTTTGGAATAGAGCACAGCTAAGTACACATAGAAAGTTCAAGTTTGTATAGACAAGAAAGAAATCTGTTTTATTCGTCTGTCTAATTTTTAGCTGATAATTTTATGCAGTTCTTGTGATCAGGAAATGTTGATAGGATGATTTCTGCTGTAGTAGAACCAGCAGAGTTGTCAAGACTCTCTTATTATGTACTTGAAATTCCTTGTATATGTTTACTTAAAAGGAGCAACTCTATTGCAAACATTTCTTTACAGCTGTGAGGAGAACTTTGCCTGCACCATGTTTAGATGTGCAGTTGATATAAAAGCAAGAAATGTGTTGTGGTTGAAGCGCTGGACTGGGATTTGAAATCTGGGTTCAGTAGTCTTTTCTGGCACAAATTTTCTGTGTGACCATGGCAAGTCATATAAGCTCTTTCCTCAGTTCACCCATCAGTAAAATGGGGATATTGCCACTTTTTATCTTCTATCCTTTGTCTGTTTTATTTATTAACGGTGTGTCTATACACACAGTCCTTCTATACACACAGTCCTGCAGCGGCACACAGTTGTACTGATACAGTTGCATAGCTGTAGTGCATCTGGTAAAGATTCTGTGTTGATGGAAGAGCTCATTTCCATCAGTGTGAAAACCGTCCTGTGAACAGCGTAACATTGGTTGGAGAAGCTTGATGACATAGCACTATGCACACGAATACTTATCTAGGAGTAACTTGTATCGCTCGGGGGTGGAATATTCACTCTCCTGAGTAACATAAATTTTGCTGAGAGAGGCTGTGGTGTAGACTTAACATTAGTTTCAAAGTTACCTTACTGTAGTTTAGTTTCTAAGCTTACTTCTTGTAGCTATGTTGCTGTGGTGCCAAAGTATAAACACTTTCTACATTAATGGAAGGGGTTTTCCCTCAGTGCAGGTGACCTACCTTCTTGAGTGGTGATAGGTTGATGGAAGTTAGTTTACTATGGCTCTTGGATGTGAATTTTTGAGGCCATGGAGTAATGTAGCTAAGTTCTAAATGGTAAGTGTAGACCAAGGCTATTTGTTTTCACACTTCTTGAAACAGTGGAGTTTTGATTTCTGTTGGGTCTTCTAGGTGCTACTGTAATACATATATAGTATTTAAGTTTTCAGTTCACCTAATTCACATTCCTTTACAAATTCTTGTATATATGTAAGACTTTTTGGAGGTGTAATACCCAGGGCACATGATTGTCAGATCTGGGTTATAATTTTGTTCTGCTTTTGGTGCACTGCGTGACTTCAGGCAAGTCACTTAACATATCTGTGTCTAATCTGTGAAATGTGGCTAATGAGGCTTTCTCTATGGAATGTTTTAAGAACTATAAATGAAAATTGCTAATTGTATATATAGGAGTCATAGAAAAAAAATCATCTTACCTTTTTCTGTACAAACACAGCATTTATTCCACACAACTGTAAATAACCTAATAGCTGGTGCTAGGAAGTAAATAACATTTTGGCAGCAGTGGGTTGTACATAATAGTTCTTAAGCTTGTTAAATCACGGAATCATCTATGATCATAATATGGTGATTTATTCTTATAAATATTCATTTGTGTAGAATTAAACAGTGAATCTCCAAGGTTTATTTTTTCCTTAGTGCAGTTTTAGTTTTGTAACTTAGGTTTGTGTTAACTGTTTGATACAAAAACATTTATCAGCCAGTTTCATCAGAACAAAATAAGACTTTTTTAATTCAAAGCATTTTTGTCTTGTAGAAAATTAAGCATGCATTTTTTTTGGCAGGAGAGTTATACCCTGCTGAAGAAAATAGGTTTTCCTGCTTGAAATTTTCAGCCAACAAAACATGTCTTAGATTTTATAGAAATTAACAAAACAAACATCTGTACGCTATACAGACCAGTTATACCCTTGTGACAAAAGTTAACTGGCCTTACTGACAGGATATATCCTTCCAAGATGATCAGCATCTAAAAACTTCTACTCCTCTCCATATGGTACAACTTCATTAATGTTTTTATTCATGACAGCTACTTATGGAGTGATTATATAACTCCTATGGTATCAGAATCTACTGTCATCAGTCCTAAGACTGGGCAATTTATGGTAGGGAGAAAAAACAATATTCTAATATTCTAAATTAGAATGTTCTAAATTTTTACCCTGTTTTCAAATTTGTTTCTTTGAAAGTATATACATGAACATTTTACATTTGAAAAATTTTGGTATTGGGAACATTAGGAACAATAGTTAAAGGTAAGGGATGTTACTGTCAAGGTTTTTGTGTCTGTTGAGAGGCAATATAAAGTTTATGTAGCTATCTAGATGAGTGATGGCCAACCAAGATGAGTGAGATCTCCTTTGTCTCAGTGGGCCACCGTGGTGGGCAATCTGCAGGCCATCGCCCAGTGGGATTCCACCTGCTGCCTGCCTAAGCACCTTCTTTCTGCTCCCTTCCCCCCACGCTTCTTGCAGACTGGGGCACTGGAGCCCTGCACTTCCTCCTCTTACCTCCACCTGATATGCGGCACTCAAGTTCTGGGAGGGTGGGGGAGAAGCTGGGACGGAGTGTGAATCAGTGGATTCACTGTGCTCAAAAAGTGCTGGGAGGGAAGGGGTGGAGTAGGAAGTGCAGGGCTCCAGTGCCCCAGTGTGCGAGAGGTGCATGGGGGAGGGAGGCAGATAGGTCAGTGTGTGGGCTGCAGATGGAATCCCAGTGGGATGTATGTTGCCCATCACTAATCTAGATGCTTACATGGGGTGGGGAATGGATGGGACTAATTGGTAACCAGAGAGAGAGGTGTGGCTAGTGCATGAATTCTATTGTCACTGAATTTTGTACATGCGGAATTGAGTGTGAAATGACAGAGGGCTTGAGTTCCTGTAGTCAGGAAAATTCTGGAAAGTGTCCAGGGAATCTCCCACCATAGTTTTTGATAAAGCTTATTTTTCAATGTTAAATTCCATTAGGTGATTATTTCTCATTCTAATTGTAATAAAAGTGAAAGCTACTGATCAACTGTATGTGGCTGATTAATTATTAGTGTTGAATGATTACCAAATATTATCCTGTGCATTTCTGATTCAGTATGCCTAAGATTGAAAGAAATAGGAAACAAGAAATGGAAAGGACATTTCGTAATAAAAAAAGATAATTCTTCTCAAATAAAATGTAAATACTGTGTCAAGGGTTGTTGGGTAGTAAGAGAGGATTTGTGCTCCTCTGAAAAAGTGCAGATAATCAGTTTCTTTGGATTCTTCCTTATCAAATTATTTAGTGTAGTAAAAGAACAGAGTATTGAGTTTGATCCTGCAGCTGCGGAGGAGAATTATTTTTTATTATCATAATTGAAAAATAGCTGATATTATGATATAATTTCCTGTAGTAGAGTCCATCAAGCAACTTTTGATCATCAGCTTTATTTTGGAGTAGACTTTGTTAGTCACAACCATCCCCAAATGGCAAAAATCAATTGGTGAGAAAGCAAAAAACAATGAACCACCAACTCCCCGCTCCACACCACATCTGAAAGATAATCATTTACTTTTTCTTACTTAGACTTCTTTTATATTAACAACATGATCTTCAATAGACCCCAAAATAATAATTGAAAGGAATTGGCCGAAGCTCTTCCTGTATTCCTGCAAACAAACTTAAACTTGTAGGTCCAATGCTACCAGTATAACTGAGGAAGAGAAAATTAAGGAACAAGTTAACAGTAGTACAAACTATTTGTTCAAATGTTAGATATAACCTGATATTTACAATCTTCCATGAGGGAAAAATAGATCCCTATTTAATTCTATAAAATCTTAATTTGAAAATGTAGTATATATCCACCTTGCTGCTGATGGCATTCAACAATGAAAAGTATGATGAAAGAGGACTTTGTCACTAGTTCAAACAAGGGAAATAAAATGGAAAAGATGGTAATGCCTTGGGTACAGTTGTCCTAAATTGAGTGCTTAGCTTTCTTCTTGAAGAAGACATGATCCTTCAAGTACATTGTGGAAGTTCAAAACCTTTTTCTGCAGCCACCATCAGCTTCACAATTGTAGAAGAAATAAAACACCGTTCTCGGCCTCCCCCCCCCCCCCCCGAAATAATGCTCCAGCTTCTTAATGGCACTTGGAACTCTTAGGAAGATTGTGGTCCCAATTTCAGTTCATGTTCCATACCTTCTTGGGCAAAGTGGTGCAAAGGGTCTGGAAAACTGCCCAAAATGGGCAGTTGAGAGTTCCCTTCTTCATGGAAGAATCTCCAGTGTGTGTAACCAGGACTACACCATACCTTCCAGTTTCCCCCAGAGTAGGAGCTATGATCGAAGCTGCTGCGTTCTAGCCATTTTCCAGTTGACGTAATTGCCCAGTGTCCCATTAGAAGCTAGCATAATTTAGAACAGCTGAGTGGCAAATAAATAACAATAAGAAAATAAGTAACATTATGTAGATTAATTGTATTTTTATGAAGGTCTGCAAATTGCACAATATTTAATGCTTTAGGCCAGCAATACTCTTTAAGAGCCTGTCTATCTTGTAAATTGGTCAGTTGTGTTTTCTGTGAGCTTTAAAGTTTGGAGTTGAATAAACACACACAGTTTTGAATGCAAATGGTGTTTGGTCATCAGTGTGTGTAAATCAGCAATTTTTCAAACTTGTTGAGTTGAGTCCTCCCTTTGAGTTACTATTTTTCCTTGTGGCCCTCCCCAGCCCAGACAAAAATAGTTCCACGTACAGAAATATTACAAATCACACAGCCAATGCTTCCTCAGCAGCGGGCTACTTCTACCTTGCAACCAAGCTGCACTGGTAGGCAGGGTTAATATCTACTTCCTGTCCCCTCCGACTTGGGTTTTCAAAGTCTAAATCTACAAGTCCAATGAAATTTACTCCTTTAGTTTGTG
The DNA here is from genome assembly GCA_019425775.1 of Rafetus swinhoei. Lineage (NCBI taxonomy): Eukaryota > Metazoa > Chordata > Testudines > Trionychidae > Rafetus > Rafetus swinhoei. The sequence goes on along the minus strand of CM033424.1, from coordinate 223,164,047 downwards.
GCTCAGTCAATCTCATCTCCACTATGCTTGACATTGAGAGAAGTGAACAGACCATTCCTCTCAGTGGGTAGTGATGTGGACGGAATGGCGTGCACTAACTGCTTAAGTAACTTCTGTTGGTACTGGTAGGGGAGCCCTGAGCCCTGAAAGTTGAGAATCCAGTGTGGAAATGTAAAAACAAACACTATTCTTGGTTATAGTGAAGGTGCATGACCTGTGATTTCACCTTATATTATTTAAGTTTGAGGAAGTGATGTATATTTTCATCAGTATTTCATCTCGGTGAGAAATATCATAGCATAGCTTTCAGTTAAAATATTGTTGAGACTTTTGGCCAATACCAACTCACTTAATCAGAGGCTTTCACTTCATGCCTCTGATAAAGTGAGTTGCAACTCACAAAAGCTTATGCTGCAATAAAATTGTTAGTCTTTAAGGTGCCACCAGACTCCTTGTTTTCACTGAAACAGACTAACCTAGCTACCTCTGAAGCCAGAAAAAAATAAGAAATGGATGGTTACAATACCATTCCTGCCAACATTTTAACCTGTAAATGTGGATAATTAGGGATGAAAAATAGGGGTGCTGCTTTTAAATGTAATTGAAATACACTAGATTTATGTGAACTTTGTGGAGGGGCATTTTTTCTTTACATAAATAAAAAGTTGAGAATACCTCTTAAACAGTGAAAGTTGGCATGTTTTAAATACAGTAAATAATATTCACACATTGTGTGGCAATGATTACTTTAATCTATGATTGCCAGGGTTTTGAAATTCTTGGTTGGATTTGTTGGGATATTTGAAAGAAAGGGAGCTATTATTGTGGCTACTAACAAAAAACACTGCTCAGTACAGAAATGGTATTTAACACGAAACAAGGGACATTAGCACTACTTCAAGCAGTAGATTTTCCCCTGGAGATATGTTTGAAACAAATCCTTGCTGCAGTATAAAAGGGATCTGTGAGTTTCATGTGTTTGTATGTATCTTTTCCACTTTTGAGTTTCTGGTATGAATTTTTCAGAATTCCAGAAAAGAGAGGCAAGGATAACTGATGCAGACACAGGCAAAATGAGGACAAACAGATGCATGTAATTAAGCTGCAGGCTTCAATTTTTATGAAACTTTAACGTAGGCAAGGCATGCTACCTGCCTGTTACCCATGCTTTCCTATACTGAACATTTAATTGGTTCTACTGGAGATAGTTACGGTTCCTTACCACATGACCTGTAACACAGGTAGGCACTCCTCAACATAACCCATCAGGACTCCGCTCTTTCTGGAGTCCTAGAATCTTCTCTGCCATAAGGCAGCCACATGGTACAGACAGGTGGAGACTTTGACCCATGAGGTATTATCTTTTTTTGTGAGCCCAAGGATCACCACCAAAATCCCCGGTCTTTTACCTCTGGGAAATGTTAATTTTATCCTTCTAACTTCACTGGAGACTAGCTGCAAGCTGCAAAAAATTAACAACTCAACCCAATATTTCAGAACTGCCAACCTGTTTAACTTACTGTAGCTTGAAGGTGCTGCAAGGAAGGTGAAAAACTCCTGGCTCCTCTGCCAATTGGCCCATGGGAGAAAAAATTCATTCCTGACATGCGCACCAGTGATCAGGGGTGGGGAACCTTTTTTGGGTCAGGGGCCAATGACCCACAGAAAAATCAGTCGGGGCTGCACACCAGTGAGAGCAAAAAAACCCCAAACCCAAATCCCTCACTGATGTGACCCCCAACTGAGGAGAAGAAAGACAGTCTCCACATTTCCCTCACACACCAGAGCCTAGGGGGGACCCCCAGCCTAGTAGATTGTGTGTGCTCCAGCCCCATAGTGGAGCAGCAAGGGGGCTGAAGTGCCAGCGTGGACTCTCCAATGCTGAAGTGGCCCTGAGCCTCAGGGGCTGGATCCAGGCAAGCCGGGGGCTGCATCCAGGCCTGAGGTTTCCAACCCTGGAGCTAGACCCTTAGCATCTGTCAGGACAGATTCCCATTCCTAGTTCAGCATGGGGCTGATGGAATGTATTTGAAAGATGTTCCACAAGGCTCCCATTCCAGGTTAAATCCTGCGAACTGGGGAATGTTGTCCAGTCTGCACGTCTTCCTTCCAACTGGTTGGGGGTACCAGAGAGCCCCAAGAGGAAGAGTTATCTGGTGTCTCCTGCTGTGTGGGACTCTGGGGGCAATTGAAAGGGCCCAGAACTCCAGCATTTCCAACTGCCACAGTAACAGTGGCCCGTTCAGTAGCCCCATGCCCTTTTGAATCACCTGGCCTCAGGGCAGTTGTACCCCCCGCTGTTGGCAGGCCTATGCTTAACATTTTCCCAATTATCTGTGCAATTTAAGCTACATTTTAAACTCTATTTTAATGCAATGAGATGATGAAAAGTACCATTCATAGGTCATAATTAATTGGCTAGTTTGGATTTAAATTTTTGACCTTATTATTAATAACAATTAAGACATAATTTGATAATTGCCTTTGCAAAATGTTGTCAGATGTTGCATATAACTTGGGTTCTATGAGCTGGTAGGCCCTATAGTTGCCAGAAGGTATTGGGTGATCCTGGCAAATTTTAGGATTGTTATTTAATAGTTATATCTTAATTTAGTAGCCAGAAGTTTTGGATATATACAGTCGGACATCTGAATCCTAACAAATGATGTTTTGTAACAACTCACTTGCACTACTCTCTCACTTAGGGTACGTCTAGAATGCGAGGAGCTATCAGAAAAATGAGCAAAATGCGTGCCGCATTTTGCATATCTTTTTCTGATACTTTTGTTGGAAGAAGCTTTTCCAAAATTTGGCCCATCTAGACTGGGCCAAATTTCAGAAAAAAACCCTCTTTTGAAACAAGGAATACAGGGGCTTCCGAAAGAGCTCGTTCGCTCCTCCACAAAAAATGCAGAAGAGCAAATATATTCCCTGGACACGGCGGAGTTTTTTCGAAATACCGCTGGTATCCCAACCCTGCCCCCCGGAGTCTAGCTGTACCCTTAGAAGACTTTCCCTACCTGTAGTTCTTGTCTTTGGGAGGAAGAGAAACTTAGGAGAATAGTATACCTGTGTCCCTAGCAGTGATTAAAGGCTTAATTTTCATGAGTTCCTGCTTTTTCGAGCCTCATTTGGTTCATCAGCAGGGAACTTCTTAATTCTGAGGAAATGGCTATGACAGATTATATTTTTCCCATGGAGCATGATACTGTATATAGAATGCATAAGTAAAAAAAATCCCAGATTAGCATGTCAAATAAGTTTTATAGAGCAATAACAGCATTATTTTCCAGAGTTGCATGAAGAAGATCCTAAAGAGAAGGATTACAAAAGTGCAACTTAATCACAGAGCTCAATCTATTTCTTTAACTACCCAAAGGAGGGAAACTCTTCTTCATTGCATATCCTCACCCTACCTGTCATTCATAAAGTACCCCATCTGCTGTGTGAGCCTTCGTTAGCCATTGTTAATCTTTCAGGCAGGTACCTACATTTTTTCTGCCATGCAGCACCCTGTACATAAGAGGGCCTCCCTGTAAACGTATGCAAGACACTTCCCTGTCTTCCTCCAAATCCATCCTTAAGACTCTTCTCATCTCCTGTTGATGTAAGTAGTATCTATACGAAGTGCTGTAGTATTTTAAGCGTAGACATGCCCTTAGTGCTTAGCAGCTTCTGATTTTATTTTCCATGTATAGGGCATATTTCCTCTTTTGAGGAGATTGTATTTGAAATAATGTAGTTTCTTCTTTATAGATTTAATGAGCATTATTGACTCTGGCGAATTATTATTTAAATATGCCAAGAAATTCCAAGGGACATGGTAAATTCTCCATCACTGACAATTTTTAAATCAAGATTGGATGTGTTTCTAAAAGATCTGTTTTGGGAATTATTTTGGGTAAGTTTTATGGCCTATCTTTACAGAAAAGGTCATACTGGATGATCACAATGGCTCTTTCAGGTCTTGGAATCTATTAACCAATGAATAGTAAGTGAAGGAACACTTCTGACAGATCTACTAAAAATAGTTCTGGACAAGTAGTCATGAACGAATATCTTTTAACTTAAAAAAAACCCCAATGCTGATATAAATGCTTAGGTATTTCAACCATTTTAGTATTTGCTAATTTGTTTACTTCCTCTGCTGTTCCCAATTAGTTAAAAAGATATTAGTTTATTCTGAAAATAATTCTTGTCTAAAGGTTTCTCTGCATGTGACAGCTTTGGAAAATTTTGGCTCAGAATATAAAAATGATAGTATGCCTACTAGATTTTCCGGTCTCAAAGTTAGGACTCAAAATGGAGAACAGAATAACATAGGCTTGTCAAAACACATTTCTGTAGTTACAAATCAGAAGACTTTACTGGAAGCTAAAACCTGTACAGTAATTACAAATAGGTTTAGTGTTCCTCATGGTATGGAGAACATAGAACATTATTTTAAATAAAGTAATTTAAGACTAGTTAACTTACATATTTTTGTATCTTAGGAATTCCCATGATGCTTTTATTGATACATTTAAAACTTGTTTGAGGAAAGTCCTTAAGGGAGGAGTTACTTCCTCCCTTTTTGTTTTTGCTTTGTTTTAGTTCTGAAGTACAGCTGAATGTCAGTTTGGAATACATTGCTAGGTACTGTTTTAGTCCTGGAGTTTTAGTTTCAAAGTAAGATACTGTTTCAATCAGAAATTTAGATAGCTACTTTTGCTGTAAGTCTAAAATCAGGCATAGACTCGATTTCTGTGACTGATTAGCACTTTTCCATAATCATTAATTCCCTGTCTATTTTAACGCTGCATATGTTGTTTTGAAATGTAAATACATTTTTGTTGTTTAAAGAGGGCAAATTCAAGCTGAGACTAGACTTACTCATGTATAGGTACTTATATATGGGCTTAAAAAGTACTTATATAGGGCTTAAACTGCAGCAAGGGAGGTTTAGGTTGGACATTAGGAAAAACTTCCTAACTGTCAGGGTGGTTAAACACTGGAATAAATTGTCTAGGGAAGCTGTGGAATCTCCATCGCTGGAGATATTAAAGAGCAGGTTATATAGACATCTATAGAGCAGGTTATATAGACCGTGCTTGGTCCTGCTATGTGGGCAGGGAACTGGACTTGAAGATCTCGCGAGGTCCCTTCCAGTTCTAGTATTCTATGATTCTGTGATTTATACTCATATACTCTGTCTTTGATTTGGATCATATGAAGGAATTTATAAATGTATATTTGTTGGGGAGGTTTAATCAGTGATATTTCCCTATCCTGCATTTGCTCACAATTGTGGAAGATTCTATTGAAGCTATAAAATGATTGATATTACAGGACTTCATTTGTAGAGCCCTGCAAATCTGAGGTCTGCGTAATATCTGTGGGTATCTGCGTTCACGGATGTGGTTGCAGATATCTGTGGATCATTTTTACAGATATGGATGCAGATACCAATTTTGTATCCACACAGTATTTTTTGAAATACAAATTAACTACTCAACACAAAGTAGGGTTTTGTGTGTGTATATATTATAAAATTATGATTACTGATTCAAATTCATAATATATGACCGTCTCTATTACTTTTTTCTGTTCCAGTTTAATTTTTACTGGATTTTTTTATTTTTATTGTTTTTCAAAAACCATTTTAAAAGGAAAAACAGAAATTATCTGATTTTTTTTTTTTTAATTTTCAGGAAGCAGGTTTATGCACCATGGAAGCATTTGCAGTATTACTTTCATCCATGCAATCAAACATACAATCCATGCAATCAAACATCCTATAGAAATATCTCTTTTAGTAGTAGCAGGTCAAAGAGTAGATGAATTTAGGGAGGAAAATTAGACAGGTATCAGTTTACATAGCACCACAAATAGCCAGGCATCACCCAGTTATTGAGCAGTTTTCCCAGAGCAGTAACTGGTTAAAGATGAAACTGTAGTTGGACAAGGAAATCTGGATCACATCTGCAGTGGATAGAAAGGAACTACAGTAGATGGGACTTGTGGGTGGAGGAAGAAATAAACAACTGAGCTGAAGAGATTTCAGCTATGCCACATTCTTCCAGCTGATTGCAGAGATTTCAGTTTATTAAACAATTTTTTTGATGAGCAGTAGGGTATAGAACCTGGTTAATTCTGTGTTACCCCTGCAATGCAAACAAGTGAAAAGCAGTAAATACTTTCTGCCACTAAAATTAGCGGGTACAGTCTGACTTTAAATACATATAAGGAGCGCAGAACTTAGTGTTATTTTTACATTGTCACTTTTCAGTTATAAACACATTTTACTGCAAAAAGGTTGTCAGGTCAGTTACTTGACATAGCTATAATGCCTCTCGCTGCCATACTTCTTACTTTACATAAGGTACATCCGTCGTATAAAACGGTTAGGCAAAATACTATTTAAGACAATGCTGTATCTTTTGCTTGATGATCTGGAGCTCCTCATATTCTTGGAAGTCAGTTACAACTAGAGAATTGTGGGTATGAGGACTCTTGATTGAGACAGCCTTGTCATTTGTTCAGAGAGTTTAAAGAGCATGCTAGTTTACTATAGACAATAGGATAAGATTAAAATATTTCAAACTGTTTTATGAAGTGTGCTATAGTATTTAGTTTTGTTGAACACTGCTGTGGAAGAACTCTTTGAAGAGAGGATTCTGAAAAGTGCTTTTTGTTCATGGTTTTCAGTGGGCAATTGCATCAGCTTATCTCTGGCATCTCCTTAGAGATTCCTATCATATAAAGGGGTTTGTGCACCTAGAATCTCTGTGAAAGATAAGACAAGTGGGACAATATCTTCTCTATGCTTTATTTTCGTTTTGTGAAAGAAATTAGGAAAAAAGATCAGTATTTGATTTGGGGGCTGAACTGAAAAATGAAAAAAAAAATCCCCTAACAACAATCCCCAACATTTCACATTGACCACAACAAAATGGTTTGTTTTATTTTACAGTTTCTTTGATCTTAAAAAAAAAATGTCAGGAAAATTCTAAATAAAAAGGCACATTGAACTGAAATATCAAAATGTTTCATTTTTGAAAATGTTAGAACAAAGCTTTTAGAAATTTGGGAACTTTTTGCTATTTCTTAAATTGAAATACAGTAATTTGGCAAATTCAATCAAAATTTGCAAATTATTTTGGTCAACCTGAATCTGCCTTTTCTTGGCAAAACAGAATATGGATTAAAAACATTGTCTTGCTCAGTTATGAAATAGATACTTTTTACTAATTCTGCTGTCCCATTTCACTCTTGCTGTAAGCAGGCAAAGCACTAATTGACTTCAGTGGAAGATGCACCCTCTTCAAACACAGATTATTTTGGTCACATATGTGGTGTAAAACATTAAGCCTTAGAATCACTCATCTGAGGTTCGTAATACCTTAAATGTCAGAGGGAGAAATGTGAAGGAAGAAGATATACTATATTCCATAGATTTACTCTTTACCCCCATGATGGTGATAAAATCAGTGAATTAAAATGTATTTTCAGAGGAAACTGTAAAAGGGGAGAGAGAATCTATAGAAATCTTGAATTCAAAGAAAAGTTGAGATATAAATGGTAGCTGTCATTACCTGAGAAATCATTGTGAAGAGTACAGTGGACGTAAGACAGATTCAGTTGCATAGGAGAAAAGATTGAGGCCACTTTATGTTCCCAATAATGGATTTAATAAGTTGTTTGGAAAACGTTCATATCTTGGCACGACTGAAAAAAAATGGCTTGTTTTGGGCTGCTGTTATGGATGTAACACAAAAAAATGACCACAGTATTTTCAATGTCTTTCTTTAGAGTTGGTTGAAACATTTTTGACTAAGTAAAATGTTACCAAAAGAAGCTGAAAATTTTACAGAGATGAAGTGGTTTCAGTTCAGTTTTTGGAGAGAGTAGGGGAGAGACTTTCACTTTGTCCTGTTTGATGGTTATAGCAGAGTGCTGTGGGTTGAAAAATTCTGCTCTGAGTTAGGCGGAGTAGGGTATTCCACTCCCCAGACCAGTGCCCTAACTGGATGGAGGCACACTTAGGCTACATATACACTGCAAGCTTCTTGTGCAAGAAGCCTTTTGCGCAAGAGTTTTTGCGAAAAAACTTCTTGCGCAAGAGTGCGTCCACACCTCAAAGTGCATCGCAAAAGCGATGTGCTTTTGTGCAAGAAAGCGTCCACACTGCATGGATGCTCTTGCGCAAGAAAGCTCTGATGGCCATTCATACCTGTGCTTTTTCCCATAGGGGTTTCTTGCGCAAGAAACCCCTCTGGAGCATCCACACTTACCTTTTTGCGCAATAGCTGTAGCGCAAAAGGGAATTACCTACACCGGCAAAAGCCCTCTGTTCTGCCATTTTACTGCTGATTTACTTGCGCAAAAGCGCATTTGAGGTGTGGACGCTCCACAGGTTTTTGTGCAAAAACGGCCATTTTTGCGCTAAAACCTTGCAGTGTAGACGTAGCCTTACTCTCAGTTTCACTCAATCTCTTCCTAATCTGCAAAAACTCACATTTTAGTCTGAAGAGAAATTTTGAACCCATGAAATTGAATTGCTTTCTCACGTGAGCTCTACTGTTCTTCACCTCAAGTGCAACTTCATCTGTTATACACAGCAGTTTGTTGTATGCAATACTTGTATATTTTAAAAATATATTTTATTATTAAAACTATGCTGTAAAATATAAAAACTAAGACATTCTTACCATTCAGTTGGTCAAAAGGAAGAATGAAAGATATCTGAAATGATGACATTTCCTCAGACAAGTTGGGGGGCGGAGGGAGGCAGCAAGGCAGGAATCCGTTTGGAAGCTGTATGGTAGGGTTAAATTTGGCCAGATTTTCATACTGTAAATTATGCATACTGTGCATCATATGTGTGTGTGAAAGGATATACTTACTATCATGAACACAGCATCCTTGTAGATATCAAGACTGTCAACAACTGTAAAACTACATTCAATTAACAAATCTTTCTCATTTAATATGAACACAACCAGTTCACTTTGTCAGAATTATATTGTGTTTGGGTATTGTTACCTTGGAATTTTAATCATGATTACAGAAGGTCTTGGTAACAGTTGCTTAGTAACACACATTTGAGAAACAGATTTGTTGATATATGATGATATACCATACAAAACCTCTAAAATGAAATGTAGTGTGAGATAAGCAAGCACTTAGTATGAAGAATGCATTTCTACAGACTGATTCTGGTGACCTCCACCTTTATGACATGTGGCTAGATTCCAGAACAGAATGACTTTGTACTGATTTATCTATTAAATAATTTATATAACACAGGATTGGTTTTTCTTGTACATCATTTTTGTTCTAGCTGTAAATCATATTAAATTGGCCTACTGGAGTGGCACAATCTGGAGATTCATGTAGACTTGTATGCAGGAAAGGAATTGTAGTCCCCGTAGAGCAGCCATTTGGTAAGTCTTATGCTTTAGGCAAGGACAAGGTAGAAGATGGTGAGGAATTTAAGGTTCTTTCTGTGTAATACTTCTTTTCTATTCCTAGAAGACCAAAGCATGTTATCAATCAGAGACCATAAGATTTCTAAGGTAACCTATTTTGAGAGCTAGGGGAAGTTTCTTGAAAAATCTCGATGGTTGCAGGTGTCTGAGTGTATACGTAGTTAGGGTATACCTGTATTTTCTACACCTTGTAATGAGTCTTCTGTGTTTAAATATGGGAGTCAAGCTATTTACCAAATTCATACACAAGGATTGAGAAATTGAGCAAATTGTAATGCTGGCATGTTCTCTGTGTAGAAATTCTGTGAACGCAAAAACTTAGTCAGCATCTCTGAGACAGATGGACTGTTATTAAAATCCTAGTGCCTGCTATGAACACAGACCTAATCAAAGAAACAAATTGCAAATAAAATTATCACATTTATAAATACAACAGAGCTAAACATCCTGAATTGTGAGTCTTGAATTCAGTTACTCTTTCTGCATATATTTTGAAGCATAAAAGGAGAATGTGTCACTCAATTTTAGCATTGGAATAGTTCTCAGAGCTGGAACTTTGTCTCCTTGCGCAGTGTCAAGCACACTGTTGGTATTTAATCAGTGATGATTGTCCTGACCTTCTGTCTAAAATATCTTGCTCAATTTCTCAAGAAATAAAAGTTCTCCGTGTCCTCATTTAAACCAAAAGTACATAGAAATCCATTTAAGTTGAGGCTTTTCTGATAACAAAAGGACTCTTATCTTTCACAACTTCAGAATTTTTTTCCCATTTGTAATTAAATTAGGCTACTATAATTTGGATAAAGGAGATAATAAATATTTAAATATGTACCTTCCCCATGGCTCTGTATATGCATATTATATAATTTAATACTTCCAGTATTGGTGTGCTATTACAACTGTTCTATTGCCATCTTACTGCATTAGTTGAGTCATTGTACTCTAGCTCATCAACAGTAATTCCTTATGAATAACACACATCAGACATTTTAATTTACCTGCAGCAAAGAAATGTCAGTCATCCAGTTTTTCTTCCCTTTAAGATGTCACATGTTGCTGATAAAATAATGTGTATTTAATAGTGAAAATTTCAGTAGTACCTTTTTCTTATAACTTGTGAACTTGTCTACACTACACAGTTTTGTAGACAAAACTAATGTAGATATTGAAAAATCACCAAAAGTGTTCATACTTGCTCACTCTGTCAACAGACAATGTCCACATTGGGGGCACCATCATTGATAGCGGGAGCAATACACTGTTGTAGGTGTTGTCAGAAGGTAGAACAGAGCACTGTGCATCCTGGGACATCCTAAAAGTCCTGTCATGCACTACTTTCTGTCTCAGCCTTCCATTGGCTTTGAGCTTCCTTATGCGCCATTTTCTCAACTCAGCTCCAGCTTTTAAAGTGAGAAGGGATGGATCCCAAACTTCTGATGGCACTTAACAGAGCATAGGAGAGGACATCATGAATGGCAGCACAGTTAATTATGAAGTTACTGACAGAGAAAGACTTGCAGGCACCCAGAATTCTGTGTGATATGGACAGCAGCAACTTAGCACTGCTTTTGGCAATCACAGAGCAGCCACATAGAGTATACTGTCACTTTTGGGCTAGGGAAGCCAGCACTGATTGGTGGGATTGCATTGTCATACAAGCATGGGATGAAGAGCAGTGGCTTCTGAACTTTTGGACGTGTAAAGCCTAGAGCTAAAACAGCGAGGAGTCCTGTGGCACCTTAGAGACTTAGGGTATGTCTACACTGCAAAGTTAATTCGAAATAACAGCCGTTATTTTGAATTAACTTTAATAGCGTCTATACATGCACTATAGCGGAGCACTTAATTCGAATTTGGTAAACCTCATTCTACGAGGAGTAACGCCAAATTCGAAATACCTATTTTGAATTAAGTGCTGTGTAGACACTTAATTCGAAATAGGGGGCCTCCAGCCCTTCCCAGGGAGCCCTGGTGGCCACTCTGGGCACAACCAGGAAAACTTACTCTCCTCTCCCCCAGCCCCGGAGCCATTAAAGGGGTAGTCCCTGGCCACAGTGCCTGTGCCAGCTCCAAGCCTGCCAGCCCAGAGCCAGCAGTGGCCACTGGGGCCCCTGACCCTGTGGCCCCAAAACATGAGCCAGCAAGCCACTGGCAGCCAGCCCTCCACTGCTCCCCAGGAGCAGTCTGCCAGCTCCCAGGAGCCTGACAGGGGCTGGAAAGGCGGGCGCCTTCCTGGTCCAGGGTGGAGATCATGGACCTTATTCAGGTTTGGGGGGGATGCCCCCAACGTCCATGATCTCCTCACTAGACGGAGGAATGCGGCCGTCTATGGCAGGATAGCTGCTAGCCTGGCCACCAAAGGCCACATGCGAACCTAGGAGCAGGTTTGCATGAAAATCAAGTTGGTCCGGTGAGACCCCCAACCCTGAGCCCTGAGCTTCCTCCCCTTCTTCCCTTCCTTCCCCTACCAGCTCCCTCCTCCCAGGTTTCCCCCTCCCCTCTTACACCCTCTCTCTTCCCCTCTCCCACCTCCTTTTCCCAGTCTCCACAGAGGTTCGTCTCCCCCCAGTTTTGTTCAATAAACCCAGTTTCTATTTTTGAACATATGTGTCTTTTGTTTGACATCAGGAAGGGGGGCTAGGGAGGGGTAAGTGGAAGGACGTGTGGGAGGACCGGGGCACGAGCCCCCGGTGGGGAGGACCGTGGTGGGTCTGAGGGCTCCTCGGGGTGGATGCTCTCCCGCAGGGCCTCCTGGATCCTGACAACCCCCCCAATGGACCCCCCGGATGGCAGCCTGCAGCAAGTGCAGCTGGGCTGATGGCAGTGACCCCACGAGAAGCACTGGCGTGCCCAGGGGCAGCTCTGGCTCCATGTGGCCGAGTGCTGTGGTGTCCCGAGTGCGGGCACTCAGGGCACTCCAAGACAGGACTGCTTTGCTGTCCCTCATTGAGGTAGACGAGCAAGTGGGGAACCCTGAGAACTATCTGTCCAGGGTGGGGGTAGGGTCCCTTTAAGCACGGAGCTCAGATAGTGCGTGGGGCTGCTGCCTGAGGCTAAGTCCTAACCTGATGCCCTGCCGGCACTGGTTCCGGCCAGCCTTAACTTCAGTTCAGGGTCCACTCAGTGTGGACGCGCTATTTCGAAATAGCAAAATGCTATTTCGAAATAGGTTTTGTGTGTAGATGCGTTAATTCGAATTAGCTTAATTTGAATTAACTATTTCGAATTAAATTAACTCAAATTAACGCTGTAGTGTAGACGTACCCTAACAGATTTATTAGGGCATTAGCTTTTGTGGGTAAAACTTCCAATTCATCTGATGTTTTACCCACAAAAGCTTATGTCCTAATAAATCTGTTAGTCTCTAAGATGACACAGGACTCCTCATCATTTTTGCAGCTAGAGACTAACTTCCTGGAGCTGTGGGCTGAGCTGGCCCCAGACCTGCGGAACAAGTGCACTAGAATAAGAGCTTCTTGCTTGGTAGAAAAGCATGTGGCTATTGCTATCTGGAAGCTAGCAACTCAAGATTGCTAAGAGTTGGTTGTAAATCAATTTGGAGTGGGGAAATTAACTGTTGGGACTGTATTAATGTAAGCGTGCAGGGCAATAGCATCCTGCTACAGAGAACTGTGACTCTGGGTAATAGTGGCCAGTGTTGGAGAGATGCATTTCCAGAACTGTGGTGGGGCAATAGATGGCTCACATATTCCAGTTTTAGTGCCAGACCATCTTTCATATGAGTACATCAATAGGAAGAAGTACTTTTCCATGCTTTTGCAGGTGCTTATGGATCACCATGGTTGTTTCATAGACATTAAGGTGGAGTAGTCTAGAACTGTGTTTCTCAACCCTTTTTTATAAAGTACCCCTCTTTCAAAAAAATCATAAGTACCCCCTTTTAAAAAAAAATAAATAAATTATAAGTTCCCCCAGTGCCTACAGCTTTCAGACACACATTTTTTTCCCTACCATTGCAACACATTTGTATAAACAACTTAATCATAGCATGGTGTGCGATGAAATTTTTGAATGTAAAAAGTAAAAAAATAATAAAGCGCTGTAAAGCGTAAAACAAAAATTCAGTTTTCTTCACATTTCAGTTGTGTTGACGTTACCCCATAAGCTTCTCTCGAGTACCCCTAAGGGTACTCATGCTACTAGTTGAGAAACACTGGTCTAGAAAGCTGCATCTTCAGGAACACTGACCTGTACAGAAACTTGCAAGTGGAGACTTCTTTCCAGACCACAAGATTACAGCAGGGAATGTGGAAATGCCCATAATAATCCTGGGAGACCCATCTTATCCTGAAGAGTCCTGGCTCATGAAACTTTACATGGGACACCTGGCCAGCAGTGAGGAGCATTTTAACATGCTGCGTAGGTGCTGCATGGCAGTTGAACATGCCTTTGGCAGATTGAAGGCACACTGGAGGTGCCTTTATGGTAGGTTATACCTTACTGAGAATAATATTCCCATTGTCATAGCTGCAAGCTGCACTTTGCATAATCTACATGAATTGTAGAGTGAAATGTTTATTGAGGAGTGGAGTGCTGAGCGCTTGGTTGAGTTTGAGCAGCCAGATAGTAGGGTTGCAAATGAAATCAGGGAAGATTTGAGGAAACATTTTGACAATGAGGGACAGTAATATGTACCTGTATTGGAGTTGCTTCCCTGGGTTATATATCCCTGTAAGAAAATGATTAAAATGTCTGTGCTTGGACTCAAAGTGATTGCTATGTAAATTTGTGGAACGTAAAATAAAAATGTTTTACTCTTATAAAACTTTGCCTTCTATTGACCAAGAAAGCATCGCAACACTCACCAAAACACAGATGTTTGCAGGTAAAGGAGGGGAATGGAAAGGGAAACACCTAACAACTGTGTGTAAATCCAGCTGTCATTGTGAAAGTTGTGTGAGAGGGTGGAAACTGAAGAGTTTCAGAAAGTGGAAAGGAATGTTTTTGTGTGGGGGAGGTTGCATGATAAAGATCTGTGCATGTGCTGTAGTGGAGGTCTAAATTGGATTTGCTTGCTCTGCAGCATTATTAAAGACTTCAGTATCTCTGTTTGCTCCTCCATTACTTTTATCATCAGCACAAGTGGACAGTGCACAGAAAAGAGATTGTTAAATACAAGCAGAGCATAGAAACATTTCACTTATATGTACCTATTGCAGCATACCAATCACTTTCTTGCCAGGCACACATCTCTGGAAGCACCCAAAGCATGGTGAGTATAGGGTTGCCAGGTGTCCGGTTTTCTACCGGACAGTCCGGTTTTTGGGGCCTCTGTCCGGTAAAAAAATCCAGAAAATACCGGACATGTGCAATGTCCAGTATTTCCTGGATTTCTGGCTGGGTGCCGGATGGAAGCCTGGCGGGGGCAGGGGGAGTGGCTGGGAGGCAGGGCGCGATCGGCGCTGGGAGCCCTGGCTGCGTCTGATGCCTTGGGGAGGAGGAGAAACCCTGTCCCTGCTCCTGAGCGCGTGGTAGAGCCGCAGCCGGACTCACTCGCGCTTCTCCAGACCGTGCGCAGGACTGACAGCGCCCCGGGATCTGCACGTGCCCAGGTCAGTCCCGCCCCCACTTCCCCCGACCCTTCCCGACCAGCTCTGCTGCCCCTGACCCCCTCCCGGCCACCCCTGCTTCCTGCAGGCCGGTTCTCTTCCTCCCGATCTCCCCTGGCCAGCCGTGCTGCCCCTGACCCCTCCCCCATCTCCCCGGGCCAGCCGTGCTGCCCCCTCCTGGCCAGTCCCCATCAAGTGTGTCCGATATTTTTTCTAAACCTACCTGGTAACCTTATTAGAGGTAGGGGGAGGGTGCACACACAGACAACAGAATACCTTCAGATTTGCAGGGAACTCACTCTAAAATTATCCCACACTTTTCCAGTGTCAAGGACATTCCAACACACATCTGCTGAAGGTAAGCAGGGAAACCAGGATGCAAGTACTTTATGCTTATGGCTTCTGCCCTGCTCTATATGCAGCTTACCTATGTGCCACTTTGGTCCTGCACAAATGATCTGCAGAATGGCATGGGACAGTATCCTGTAATTTGGGAAGGAACAAAGCTGGACTGCCATGGAACCTGAGGCTGAGGATTAACAATACCTCCAGGAAACTCCCATGCGATCTTGGTGGGCATCAACACCCTGTTCTGCTGTAATAATTAGCTACTCAGGGTAATGGCCAGCTTACAAACATAGCCAGCTTCTCACTTTTCTGTAACCTCCACTCACTTCTGTACTACACAAGCCACAACCACTTACCCTGGATCTCATCTTCAGCTTCCTGCAAGCAGGAAATGGAATTTAAAATTCCAGAGGCTTGCAAGTGGGAGGGGAGGTTTGTTGTTTACCTGCTTGTAGGGCAGCAGTGTTCAAACTGCTGACCAGAGCAGGGCATCGTGGGATGCTTCCTGGAGACTAATAAAAGCAATTAAAGCAGGTTTGTTGACAACAAAGGGAGGAGAAAAGAAAAGTTTCTTATGGGTTGGAAGTTTTTTGTTGCCAGAACCAGGCATTTTTCCTGACTAAAGTTGCATTGTAGTTTGTATGCTCTCTCTTTTGTCACTCAGGCTATGTCTACACTACAGGGTAAAACCCGCGGAGTGTCCACACCTCAAGTGCGTTTTTGTGCAAGAAAATTTATAGTAGAATGGCAGAACAGAGGGCTTTTTGCGGTGTAGGTATACTTCTTTCTACGAGGAATAACTCCTTTTTGCGCAAGAAAAAGCACAGGTGCTCTGATGGCTATTCTGTTAATGGCAATCAGAGCTTTCTTGTGCAAGAGCATCCATGCAGTGTGGACACACTCTTGCACAAAAGCACATTGCAAAATGCACTTTTGTAGTGTGGACATGCTTTTGCGCACGAAGTTTTTGCGGAAGATCTCTTCCTCAAAAAGCTTCTTGCACAAAAAGCCTTCTGTGTAGATGTAGCCTCAAAGGCAGTTTTTTGGTGATAAAACGTGGCAGTATAGACAAAGCCTATCATTTGAATACCAGCACTCAAATTGGTCATCTGTTTATCTACCTAACTCTGATAGGCAATGACCACATATGTTTAACTTGGTTTTTCTGGTTTCTCAAACATGGAAAATGTCTGAATAACAAAAACAAAACTGTTGATGATACTTTGGTTTCTATACTAATTATATCCTAGCTTAAGGAACTTACTTTCCTGGTATCAGAGTTCTTTTGTTCCGTTATTACATCAAAGTGATACCTACTCCTAGCCTTGCTTCTGGCAGCCCAGAAAGTTTGGTATGAGTTCAAAAAACCCATGCATTGCCTGTGGGTTCACAATGAAATTAAACTATGGGAAAATTAGGTTCATTCAAATGTGAATCTTTTTTTTTTTTTTCTTCCCACTTCAGAGACTATGAATCCATGCAAGCTGGGTCTTGGATAAAATGTTGTTGAACCCTTTCTGAGCCAAGGATTCATTCAGCTCTAGTCCATGCTACTGCTCAGGTTAATGTTTTTAATATCTGTCATGTTCCCTGAGTCAGTGTACCCCACAAGCCAAAAGAGAGAATTTTTCACAAAATTTGTGTTGTATTTCATTTGATCCTTTAAAAAAGAGGTTACTATAGTTGTTTTGTGCTGAGCATTACTCAAAACATGTCATCACTACCAGTCTACTCAAACTCACTTGACACAGTAAATCTCTCATAAAATATATATTTAATTTGAATGTTATTTTGATTGTTTCCTAAGAACTGCTGAATTCTTTATTGATCTCATACTTATTCAATATTTATGTTTAGCTTTGGAATAATTTTAAAAACAAAAGTAATACATAGACTATTAGTGGAAAGACTTTGAATAGCAATCTCAGGAAAATTCTGTATACGTCAACGTTGTCAAAGTGAAGATGGCATTCCCCAATTCTTATTTACAAAACACATAACAAATAACTTGGTGCTCACATGGGATATGATTGTCCCCAGAAGTCAGATAATAGTACTTTTGTGAAGGGTTAGCTACCGGAATCTTCTGTGTAGCAACATGAAAACTAGCATTATAGCTTTTGTTTCTGAATTTGAATATCCAGTACTGCTACTCAATGTTTGTGTGTATAGCTAGATATAAATATAATTATGGCCCTATCAAATTCATAGCTCATTTAAAAAAATAGTAAACTTCATTATTTCAGTTATTTAAATCTGAAATTCTTGTACGGGGAATTGTAGAACAGCTACCTTGACTTTACTTTTGCACTGCTGCAGGTGACAGCGCTGCTTTCAGAGCTGGGCAGCTATAGAGCTCTGGCTACTGGCTGGGAGACTGACTCTAAAGGTAGAGCTGCTGCCAGTAGTAGTGCAGAATTAAGAATGGCATGGTATGGTATTGTCACCCTTACTTCTGTGCTGTTGTCTGCAAAGCTGTACTCTCCGGCCATCCAGCTCTGACGGCATCAACGCAAAAGTAAGGGTGGCATGGCCACTCTTGTTTCTGTCCTGCTGCTGGCAAGGTACTGCTCCTGTCCAGCAGCCACTGATCTCCTTCCATCCAGCTCTGAATGTAGCACAGAAGTGGCAGTAGTGTGACCCTCCCCCCTAAAATAACCTTGGAACCTTCCTGCAAATTCCCTTTTGTAGCAGGACCCCCAGTTTGAGCAATGCTAGTCACCTCTGTGAAGTCTGTATAGCATAGGGTGAAAGTACACAAAAGATCAGATTTCACGGTCTGTGATGTGTTTTTCATGGCTCTGAATTTGGTAGGGTCCTAGAGATATGTATGTTAAGTGTTCATTCTTTGTTACAAAGGATGTTTGTGTGACAGACACCCTCTTAGGCAATACACTAGATTGAATGGGTATCTTTTTTTAAAAAGTCAGACAAACTCTGATTGGTTTGTGCTCTGAGGCCCCATACTGATGACAACAAGGAAAAGCTTTATTTACATAGAGTCCACTGTGCAGAAAGCTCTTCTTTGGTAACTCTTAAAGGTTTATTTATTAATTCAAAGACATTATTTTCTTATAAAATCAGGTTATTCTTTCCCCAGGCAAATGCCACATTTATTTAGATAATTTCTTTAAAAAAAAATCTACATTAAGCTTTACATATTTTCTCATTTACTTGTCTGTTTATACATTAAAAATTATGTACATAGTATCATGTGTACTCACTAGGTCCTAAACAGTCAAGGGTTGTGAATGAGGAACCTGAGAAAAAATTGTAGTAGTAAAATGAAAATCTACCAATATGGATAAAAAGTTCAGTAAACTGGATGTACTTTGAAGAAAACACTTTGTCTATGGTGGTTATAACAATGTAGGAGTAAGCAAAGAATGTTTGAAGAATTCCAGTAAGTGTTGATTAATTGAGATACTCTACATGATGTGTAAAGAGGAGGGCATAGCACCATGCCACTATATGCAGTCAGAACTAGAGCTCAGGCTATTTGTTTGACCATTATTCTGATTGAGCAAAACTGCACTTCTAGGCTTGGTAAGCTTTGACTTACTTAAAAAAAGCCCCAAAACAAAACAGAAAAAATATAAAAACAAAAACACCAAACGTGTGCGTGCGTGCACACACCTGCCTTTGTGAGAATGGTCAGAAGTCTCATGTCTTTACAAGGGGATTAGGGAAACCTTCCTCTAATAACAAAGTAGCTTACTGTTTTTCACAACACAAAATTATTTAATCAATAATGCAGTTTTCATAAACTCAGTTACCACTTTCAGTCTGCCTTAAGGATATTGGTTTACTTCTGTATTGAAACAGACTGATTGCTGATGTAGCTGATGTAGCTTGAAACATTAGTCTGAATTTACCATGGCAAGTTTGCATTTATACTTTTGGAAATGCAATAAACAAAAAAGTAGTCCTGTGGCACTTTAGAGACTAACTATTTAGTATTGTTAATCACTCAGGGCAACAGGAATGAATGAACACAACAAATTGGACAATTGCGATTCTGAGGTGAGGAACTCCAGATGCATTTATTTCCTATTTTGGAAAATGGAAATCTTGACCCAGCTTCCAGCCATTTTAAGGGAAAATGTGTAATCCTATGAGTGGACTACCTTGTTTAAAAAAAGGACTATTTTTTTAAAAGTTTTAAGGTCAGTGTTCTGTTAATGATCTTCCAAACTCACCAGTGGATCCAAATGTACTTAAAAAAAAATCAGTTGGTGCAGGTTACATCTGTTACAACTAGCTCAACTGGTAATGCACTGTTCCTGCTTTTTTCCTGTAGCTGTTTGGAGGATAAAAGCCAACCCCCAAACTCCTGAAGCTGGGATGGGGGAGGCGGGAGAGCCAAGCAGTATTACAACAAATGAAGGAAAAGCAATGTTGTTATTTAAAGTAGAGAGGAAAGGGCTCTCATGAAAAACTTATTTTCTAAATAAAGTTGAGCCCCAAAACAAAAGTATCAGCAATGTCAGTATGAAGGAGGGAAAATCTTAATTTGTTTATAATTATTTGCTTTTTAAAGGAACCCGTTCTTTTCCTGCTGACTTAGTCATAAGTCAGATAACCCCACAAATAGTTTCAAAGTTGAATTTTAGTTGTTTTTATAAATGTGACTTTAATTTTATAAATATATTACTTTGGCTTTGTTTTCTGTTCTGTGATTAGAATGGGTGTGTATGTGTATGTATGTATGGGAAAGGGAAGTACTGTGTGTGTTATATTTTTTCTAATATCCTAAGCAAGATGTATTGTTTCAAGGAAATGATGACAAAGAAAAATGTGCACTAGAGTAGTGATAAAACTTAAAAAATAACAAATAGTCTTGCAGCACTTTAGAGACTAACAAAATTTGTAGATGGTATCATGAGCTTTCACGGACACAACCCACTTCTTCAGATGAATGGAGTTCAGGAGTCCAGGTTCCAAATAAATAGCACAGAAAGAGAGAGGATGGAGGTGCGGGTGGTGGTGAAGGAAAAAAAGGGGAAAAAATGGCAATTGGAATGTCCATGCTAAATTAGCTGATTGAGTGGGTCCAAAGTGCTCTCTAACCTAGAGAATCTCATCTCAAGACAAACATCCACACCGGCTAACACCTTACAAGACTTTTGTTCCACCAGACAATAAATCTACTATACACACTTCTATTCCCTACAACAAAGAAAAGACAATCAACTTTCTAAACTGCTCCACACCACAGGCTACAACAGCAACTACCTCAACCCACCAGATAATATTGTTAACCTCTCTAGCTACAAACTCAACCCAGCAAAAGAGACTTGTCTTATCCCGGGGTCTTTCTTTCTGCCCCACCTCCCCCACGAACTGGATTCAATTTTGTGGTGACTTAGAGGCTTTCTTTCGCCGCCTCCGCCTACGAGAATATTTCCAAACTACCAATGAACATCAGTCTGACCAACCAGATCCCCCCATCAACACCAAAAGAAAAATAATTATATATGGACTCCCTCTGAAGGTTGGAATTACAATCTGGATATCTATATACAAAGTTTCCGCAACAATGCACATACTGACATTATCCACAAACGACAACAAGCGACATACAATCTCAGCCGCGCTGAACACTATGCTATCCAGAGTCTCAAAAACAACCCGGACATTATAATCAAACCAGCTGACAAAGGGGGTGCTGTGGTCATTATGAATAAGTCCGACTATGAGCAGGAGGCAACCAGACAACTCTCCAACACCACATTTTACAGACCTCTCTCCTCTGATCCCACTTCAGAATACCAAAAGAAACTACACTGTCTCATTAAAGAACACCCTACATCTACTTGGGACCAAATCCACACAGAAACACCTTCTGAACCCCGACCAGGATTGTTCTATCTGCTTCCCAAAATCCATAAACCTGGACACCCCAAATGTCCCATCATCTCAGGTATCGGCATGCTCACTACTGGATTATCCAGCTATGTAGACTCTCTTCTCAAACCCTACGCAACCAACACTCCCAGCTATCTCCGAGATATTACTGACTTCCCGAGAAAACTACAAAACATCAATAACCTTCCTGATAATACCATCCTTGCTACCATGGATGTAGAAGCTCTCTACACCAACATCCCACATGAAGACGGATTACAAGCTATTAGAAACACTATCCCAGAGGATACCACTGCCAATCTGGTAGCAGACCTATGTAACTTTGTTCTCACCCACAATTATTTCCAATTTGAGGAGAACTTATACCTCCAGATCAGCGGCACAGCCATGGGTACCCGCATGGCCCCACAGTATGCTAACATCTTTATGATCTGGACCCATGGCCAAGAAACACTGGATGCGTTCCACAGAGACTTTAACAACCTACACCCCAACATCAATCTCAGCCTGGACCATTCTACACGAGAGATCCATTTCCTGGACACCACAGTACAAATCACCAATGGTAAATTAGATACCACGCTCTACAGAAAACCCACTGACTCATACAGTTTCCTACATGCCTCCAGCTCCCATCCAGAACACACCATACGATCCATCATCTATAGCCAAGCCCTTCGATACAACCGCATCTGCTCTAATCCCACTGACAGAGACCAGAAACTTCAGGATCTCTACCAAGCATTTATAAACCTCAATTACCCACCGGAGAAATAAAAACAAATTGAAAGAGCCAGATGAATACCCAGAAACCATCTACTTCAAGACAGACCCAAGAAAACCAACAATAGAACACCACTTGTCATAACCTATAGCCCCCAACTTAAACCCGTCCAACACATTATCAATAAACTACAACCTATACTGGAACAGGATACTGCACTCTGAGAGGCTCTGGGAGACAGACCTATAGTCTCCTATAGACAACCACCTAACCTCAGGATGATTCTTGCCAACAACCACAGGACATACCACACTAATACCAACCCTGGAACTTTCCCTTGCAACAAACCCCGTTGCCAGCTTTGTCCACATATTTACTCTGCTGACACCATCATTGGACCTAACCATTTCAGTTATAAGATCAAGAACACATATTCCTGCTCATCCAGAAATATAATGTATGCCATCATGTGCCAACGGTGTCCGTCTGCTATGTATATTGGACAAACTTCTCAGACACTTCACCAAAGAATCAATGCACACAAAACAGACATCAGACAGTTTCACAAAGGAAAAAACAGTTTCTTGCCATTTCAACCAGACTGGGCATTGTCTCAACGACCTGACTACGTGCATCCTGCTTCAAAGAGACTTTAACACAAGACTTTAAAGAGAAGCCTCTGAACTGTCATTCATGCTTAAATTTGACACTTTACGAATGGGCCTTAACAAAGATGCTAATTATCTTACCCATTACAAAGATAGCTTCCCCAATTATCACCTCTAATATTATCTCATAGACACTAACCTCCACCCCATCCTCCCTCTGTTCTAAAATCTGATTTGTCTATTTTATGTGTGTTCACTTTTTTTGATTGTATCCCTTTGGTATATATGGTCATGCCAATTTTCTTCCACAATTTGATCTGAAGAAGTGGGTCTGGCCCACGAAAGCTCATCACCTAATAAACCATCTTGTTAGTCTTTAAAATGCTGCATAGTCCTGTCTTTCGTTTCAGCAAGACCAGACTAACACAGCTACATCTCTATTACTTAAGTACCCAGTGCTTGTTTTTTTTAATGTCATTAGGATGTGGAATGTAGTGGGCCATCCACGCAAGGTCTTGCTTTAGACCTCTGTTGAAGGTATCACACTTGTAAATTAAATTAAGTTCTGCAGCCTCCCTTTCAAGCTGTTTTTTGCAATTGGCTTGCAATAATACGGAAACTCTGAGATACATTAATGAGTGCCTAGGCAAGTTAAAATGTTCCCCAACAGGTTTCTGTGTGCTACCTTTTTGAATATCTGATTTGTGTCCATTAATCCTTTCTCGTAGAGACTGTCCAGTTTGGCCAGTATACATGGCAGGAGGGCATTGCTGGCCCTTGATGGCATAGATTACATTGAGGGATGTGCAGTTATATGAGTCTCTGATGTGGTGGTTTTTGTGGTTAGATCCTGTGATGATGTCACTTGTATAGATGTGTGGACAGAGTTTGCACCAGAGTTGATTGCAGGAGTGGGTTCCTGGATGACTATAATGGAGGTGTGCTGTGTGGTTACTGGAAAGAATTTGTTTGAGGTTAGGGGGTTGTCTATAGGTGAGGATTGGCCTTTTTCCCCAAGGCCTGAGAGAGTGAGGGGTCATTTTCCAGGATAGGTTGTAGATTATTGATAATGCGTTGGAGGGGTTTAAGTTGGGGGCTGTAGGTGATGACCAGTGGCGTTCTGTGGTTTTCTTTGTTGGGCCTATCTTGAAGTGTAGTTGGTGTTCTTTGAACATTTCCATTTAGTTTAGAGTATTGGGCTTTTTTTTTAAGTAAATCTTTAACCAGCAGAATTGGCTAATAACAGGATTTCAACCAAAATAGGATTTTTAAAAATATGTATTTCAATCAATGAAATAATGGAATCTGATCAGATAGTTAATATGCCAAGTGAATTTAAGTAGGCAGGAAGTATTAATTTAGCAGTTTTGTTTCTAAAAATAAATGTTTCTAAAAATAAATAGATTATACAACCCCCAAATCTACCAAAACAAACCACAGTTCCTTCCCTAGGGAGAGGCTGAGAGAGAGAACAAACCTCACGTTATAATTATTAATCACATTACTTAATGCGCTATGGAAGGCTACAAAGATGAGTGATGTAAGAACCTATATGGAATAGAATAGCACATTCATTTGGGGAGGACTGGGGTGAAGAGAGTTCTAGGAGTGCTGAGGTATGGAAACATTTTATGTGATATGCAGAAAAGGTGGGTTGTATAGAGATTGCTGCTAGTTGTCTAGTATCTTTCTGCTATTGCCTTTTACTAAAAATACAGCCATAGCAATATTTTGTTACTCCAGGAAATGTCTGATGCCTGTGTTTATTTGAAATTAAAATAAATACAATTCTATTAAGCTACTTAAATGTGACAAACCAAAATAAATGTTATCCATATTTCCATGTGCTAAGTAGCAATAAGGTAGTTTGTGTTTGATATTTGCAGACTATTGGTTTTCTTTTTATTTCCATATGTGCATAAATGATCATCTTAAAACAAAGCAATACAAAGAATAACACACATCCCAAACCACGTATGATACCTTGCCAGTAAATGTAAAGGATTTCTCAATGTTGTAACAATGGTCTCATACCAACTTCACATTAATGAATAATTCTGACATACATGAGATTGGTTTTGTTATGTAATTGCAAGGTACAGTAACTTTCATTTGGGACCTCAGGGTCTGATTCCATTAATGATAGATATTAGAGATGTTAGAGCATTTAGGTCAACTAATTCATTCTTCTGTCAATGCATTATTTTCACGTAATGCATTTGCTAGTGGTGGTTTGGCACTAGTTTCCAATGTTTCCAGCAGTGGGATTTGCATCTCTTTTATTGTCAAATGGATCTTTCTATCAGGAGATTTTTCATCATAGTCAGTTTACATTTTATTTCTTATATGAGCCTAAATAATTTCTGTCCCTCTTTGCTACTCACATCATTTGTATATTTGTAAATGGTTATCATGTTCTCCTTAGTTAACATATAGCTAAGCTAATCACTGATGGAGCTTATCAGGTTTTATAACTCTTTTCCAAATTCTCTTCAATTTAACTATTTTAAGGACTGATATGCCAAGAACTGAACACAGTATCCCAGATGCAATCCAGATCATATATTGCTTGATTCTGCCTGGTGCTGAGGAATCTAGCTTGATCTAGCAAAACACATAAGCATGTTACTCTTGGGGGAATTTTGCGGCAAAAATTAAAAATTTGGTGCCAAAAATATAAACATTTTGCTCACAATATTTTAAAATTCTGCAAAATTCTGCAAATGTTATTAGTCAAAATAACAATACCTAATCACACCAGTTTCAATGTTTTGGTAGTTGGTTTAAGAATACCTTTCAGCAAGTATGTTTGCAACAATATAGACACACAAAATAGTTTCCCCCCAGGAGTAGAGTTAAACCACTATGACAACCTGGTTCCTGTTTCTTTGTCCCCTTTCTCTCCCAGAACTCAGCTGCCCCTCACCAAGCCAAAACATCAGAACCACCTATCCCCCAGAGGTCAGCCACTGGGCCCTTCCAGACCAGATACCCACACCTCCTTCCCTGGCCAATATGCAGCCCCCCCCCTTGCCCAGATACTGGCACACTCTCCCCCTCCAGCGCCCAGCCATGAAAACCCCCCTTGCCCAGTCATCTGCCCCCCTACTTTGAAAGCCCAGGGACCCAGAAAGAGAAAAAGCCTGATGCTTGGTTCCTAGGGTTGCCAGGTGTCCGGTTTTGAACCGGACAGTCCAGTATTTGAGCTTTCTGTTTGGGAAACAAATTGAGAAAATAGAAATGTTCAGTATTTTCTAAATACGATATAATGTAGATTGTGATGTAATGTCAAGTGTGTCCGGTATTTTTGTTGAAACCATCTGGCAACCCTATAAAATGGTTCCATGCTTGACTGCAGTTTCCCCGCACACTGTTGTCTCCTTCCCTTGGGGCATGGTGAGAACTGCTACTGGCAGGAACCCTCTAGTTCTCT
Source organism: Rafetus swinhoei (assembly GCA_019425775.1). Taxonomy (NCBI): domain Eukaryota; kingdom Metazoa; phylum Chordata; order Testudines; family Trionychidae; genus Rafetus; species Rafetus swinhoei. The sequence goes on along the minus strand of CM033424.1, from coordinate 223,138,026 downwards.
CTCTGTCACCCCAGCAGTGTCTTCCATGTGCAAGCTGGGCTTTGCTGGATCCAGCAGGCCCTAGTGGTGGCCAGCAGCACTGCTGCCCATTTCAGTGGGGGAAGGAAATTCTGCGTGCACAAACTAGTTTCTGTAAAATTCTGTATTGCACAGTGGCATAGAATTCCCCCGGGAGTAAGCATATGTAACCACCACCAAGGCAGATTTGAACCTGGGACCTCAGGAGCTGACTATAGGGAGCCTCTACCCTCTGAGCTAAAAGCCAGCTGCCTTCTAGCCCATGCTGTAGAGGTCTCTTGATCTTAACTGTTGCAGTGGTCTAGGTGCCACTTGCAGTACTCAGTAACCACACTAGGTGTGTGGGTTACACATACACTTTCCTTTAAGAAACATGAGTTGTTCAATTAATGTCAGTAGGATTGCTGTTGCCCACTGTTAAGGACTAGAATGCTCAGCATATGGGAGGTTCAAGTCCCTAAAAGGGAGTATGTCTATGATGCTCCAAATGGCATTGTTCTACTGCTCAGCTGCCTTGTCTTTTCCACTGTCAGTCATAACTCTCTTTTGTCCCTCTTTTACACTAGGATATTGTTAAGATTGGGATTGTATTACAAAAAAGTATCAAAAGGACCAAGGGAAGCCATTATGATTATATCTTTATAGTGTTTCTGTGATAACTCTATCCTACAGTGAGAAAAATGACTTTGTGTCAACTACATGATGATGCCACTGCTAACCCCTTTATAAAGTGAAATTATGAAAGCAGAACAATTTCAAATCAATGAAATATTAGATAGGGATTAATAGGGGTTAATTAGGGTTTTCACATATTTTCTTTTTATCCATCTTTATGATGGGACCTTTGACACTACTTTGGTCCCCCTCATCACTTGTGCATTGGCTTTCAAGCTTTCCAGACTATGGTATCCCTTTCCAGGAGTCTGATTTGTCTTGAGTACCACCAAGTTTTACTTCACTTAAAAACTACTTGCTTATACAGTCAGACATAAAAATACAAAAGTGTTACAGCAGGCTGTTAAAAAAAATTGCTTACTTTCTCATTGTTACCATATAATTATAAAATACTTCAATTGGAATATAAATATTAGAATCATAGAATCATAGAGCTGGAAGAGACCTCAGGAGGTCATCAAGTCCAGCCCCCTGCCCAAGGCAGGACCAATCCCAACTAAATCAACCCAGCCAGGGCTTTGTCAAGCCGAGACTTAAAAACCTCTAGGGATGGAGATTCCACCATCTCCCTAGGTAACCCGTTCCAGTGCTTCACCACCCTCCTAGGGAAATAGTTTTTCCTAATATCCAACCTAGACCTCTCCCACTGTAACTTGAGACCATTGTTCCTTGTTCTGCCATCCGTCCCTACTGTGAACAGCCTTTCTCCATCCTCTTTGGAACTTCCCTTCAGGAAGTTGAAGGCTGCTATCAAATCCCCCCTCACTCTTCTCTTCTGGAGACTAAACAAACCCAAATTCCTCAGTCTCTCCTCATAGGTCATGCACTCCAGCCCCCTAATCAGTTTGGTTGCCCTCCGCTGGACCCTCTCCAATGCATCCACATCCTTTCTATAGTGGGGGGCACAGAAGTGGACACAGTACTCCAGATGTGGCCTCACCAGAGCTGAATAAAGGGGAATAATCACTTCTCTGGATCTGCTGGCAATGCTCCTCCTAATGCACCCTAATATGCCATTGGCCTTCTTGGCTACAAAGGCACACTGTTGACTCATATCCAGCTTCTCATCCACTGTAATCCCCAGGTCCTTACTTACATTTTAGAATATAGCATATAGAGCAGTATAAACAAATTCTTGTCTGTACAAAATTATAGTTTGTACTAGGGATGTTAAATTTTGATTAAACAGCTAATCGGGTAGTCGATAATGGGGAAGAAGGGCTCAGCGGGGAACCCGGTGCCAGCAGGGACTGAAGCAATCCCTGCTCGCGCTTGATCCCACCTCTGCAGATCTTGCTACATTTAAAGGCAGAGCGCAGTAGTCGTGACCCGGCACAAGCGGGGACTGTTTCAGTCCCCACTCGTGTGGGTATCCGTGCTGTGCCTCTGCCTCCCCTGTCCTTCCATCCTATCCCCACCTGCACCACAAAGACCGTGCTGGGGGGAATCAGCTTTAAGCCGGCTCCCCCCAGCACCAGCTCCTGCTCCCCCCTTGCTGCCTCTGTTATAGAGGCAGCAAATGGGGGGGAGGGGAAATCTGAGTAGTCGATTTGACTACCCGATAAGCCTAGGTTTATTGGGTAGTTGACTATTCGACTACTCTTTTACATCCCTAGTTTGTACTGACTTCACTAGTGCTTTTCGTGTGGCTGTTGTAAAACTAGGCAAATATCTAGATGAGTTGATGTATCCACTGGAAGACATCTGCATACTCCCAGGGATACATGTATCTCTGGTTGAGAACCATAGCTGCAGTGTATATGTGCTTCTTGAAATGCACATAAGTGGAAAATTTAGTGTGAATGTGAGAGGGGATGTGTCCTTATTGGATGGGAGAGACTCGCTGCTCTGTCCTCAGCAGGGAGCTGCTGCTGTAGCTGAGGAAGAAGTACCCCATCTCCAGCCAAGCAGCTTTGTGTGCAGATCCCTGAGTCCCTGGCTGGGCGGGGCTCATTAAGCAGCTGTGGGGCCGTGCTGCTGCGCAGCTTAGAGGGAACATTCATAAGGCTTTATGGCCTGTGAATCTCAGAATAAGTAAGTTGCCTAATGGTGATCCTGGGAATAGCACTTCAGCATAACCCAAGATAATGCTGGATTGTAGGGTTGCAGCTTGCAGTGGTGAGAGACCAGATATACAGGAAAAAATGGCTCAGAAGAGATCGTACTTGAGGAACAGGATTAAGAGATACTAGAGACCATGCCTGGATCCCAAAGCATTATTAGGTAGTCACAAACAGTAGACATGATGGTAGAAATGGCACCTGAAAAGTTTTGGGTGGAGGAAGAATTAGAAGACAAGGGACCCTTTATATGAGGTGTATGGCTTTATATTATTTGGTTTTTTTAACTGATTGGGCCTGGCTTTGCAGGCTTAGGCTGGCAGAACAAGTTTTTCTGTATTATGAACCTACAGTTTTTGTAGTGAAATAGTTTGCGTGAGCACTGCCATTCTAACTTTCCCACATCCCTTCCCTGCAGTCAGCAAAAGTGGCAGTTCCTTGCCCACTCCACCGCCTATCAGGTTTAGTAGTCCCCTCCTCAGTTATGTACATGCTTGTGCTAAGGTGAAGTGTCTTTCACGATGTGCACCGTGTTTGGCTGGACCACGCCATAAAATCTGACTCCAAATTATGGTCAAGACGGTGGGATGGAAATCGAGGAAGTCAAACGGACACTTTGATATAGATGATGTGAAAGCAGGAGAATTTTATTGCAATAAGCCACATATAACTTTCTATATGGTAGCATTGTATCTGTCACCCCACATATGGGACTATGGGATATATTTAGTTACCTGCTCTTACCTTTTGGGTATCCCTCTTTTTTAATTTACCTTTCTACTTAATGCACAAAACACAGACATACGCATTATTTTTTATCATAGTGCTATACACTCACCATATATAAAGGAGTTGGGTCATTTCTGCCATACATCTTGGTGCAAGCTAATGCATAGAAAGCTTTCTAATAGAGATAATTTTCCCTCTCCCTGTTTTTCTCACAAAAACCTCAGCAAACTTTGGTAAAGTCAGTCCTAGCGTGGCAATCAAATTACAAATGATCTTGCACCATCATAGTTTGGTTTGGAGAATTACTGCAGCTCATTGCTGATCTGGTCACATGAGAAGCCATGCACTTTGGTCCATTAACTAATCCAGGTAAAACAGAGTCCTTGGCCATTACTCTCAAGCAGCCTCCAATACTAGGTTACCACCATCTGAATGTTAGTCTGTCCCAATGGGATATCAAGGAGATGGTAACTGTCAAATAGATAAGAAGCATCAGAGTGTTCTGGAAGATGTTCCAAAGATGTGAACACTCATACCAGCAGCCACTTCCATGTTCTGGGTTCTTCAGTGACATTTGTGGAGATATCATTGAGCTTTCCACAAAACAATGGATCTATGAAGCCGCACTTATATCAACTTTATTGTACAATAGTGACACATGGGCACAGAGGAAGGCTGAAGAGCATGGGTTAGGCATTTTTAGTTCTCATTGTCTGTGTCAACTGCTCCATAATAAGGGGCAGGGCACGATTAACACTGAGGGATATTCATAGCTGAACGCAACAACCACCTTCATCAGCACTGGTTCGGTTTCGGCAGGTTTCATGTTACGACTTGTGACAGGGTTAGGCCATATAATTAAAGGAAAGTCCACATCTAAAAGACCCCAAAGACAAATCCAAAGAAAAACCATGGACAGGTGTCATGGTCAAAGGACTAAAATGAGAGGACCAGATGGGGACACAGAGCAGAGAACCCCGGATGGTGCCCACTCGAAGGTGTTGAGAGAGCCAGCAGATGCTGCCCATGGGAACTATGCCTGGATGTATGAATGGATGCAGAAATGGAAGTAAGCTCTCTAGTCCCAGGCCCTACCCTTAGACATCCTATGCTCTCTGGTCTTATAAATGGCCATCTTGGCCATAGCGAGGAGCAGATTGATGAGGAGGTCCCATGACTTTGTGAGGCCATGGATGGGGTGTGCAAAAATTAATAGGTTAGGGGAGAAGTGCAGCCAGAACCTCACCTGGAAGAGTTGAAAGAGGGGCTGTAACCTGGCGCACTGGAGATAAATGTGTGCTAGTGTCTCCCTCATGCTACAGTAGGGGCAAATGTTGGGAACAGGGGTGAACCATGCCAAGTACACGCCTGTGCTCACAGCGCCGTGGAAGATTCTCCTGCTAATGTTCTCGGTGTGCTGTGGAACCAAGGTGGAGTAGAGACTGGCCCACCAGGGCTCCCCACCCATTGTTGATGGCAAGAGGCCCTGCCAAAAGTGTACTCTTTCCAATTACAGGGCCTTGAAAGAGTCCTGTATTGCTATTTTTTGTCACTACCTCCCCAGGTTGGGAGTGGGTAATTTGCGTGCCTGCTGCCTTCCTTGGATGTGGTAGCCATTTCTCAGGCTTCCTCTCCGGAATCAAACCCTGATTCTCCATCACCTGTGGTCACCATGGTAAGCATAGGATTACCATCGAGAGTTGATGGGGCAGATATTCAAATGCATCGTCTCAACCATGGGAGAGTAATCAAAGGCAGATATGTTAGCCTCAGATTAAATATGTCTGCTTTCCCTGGGTAAGGTAAAAAGGACTAATCCAGAACAATCAGGAACTTGCTAGAATCAATTAAGGCAGGTTGATCAGGACACCTAGTGCCAATTATTTTAAGGTAATGTCATGATCCTCCTTTCTCAGAAACACTTTGAAAAAATTTATCTGCCAAGCATTTGCTCTGAACAAGATCACAATATGTAAAATATGTCAATATCAAGCCCAGATCACCACACTTCCTGTTTTTCTACCCATTTCTCGTCTTATATTTTCATGTGTTTTTCTTCCTCATATGTGTTTTCCTAACAGTTGCTATTTATTCTAAGAGCCTATCATTTGCTTGTTTCTCTATTCTTAATTCTAATTTTTTTCTATTTTTATTCTGCTTATTGCTTTCTCAGTTCATCACTCCACTCCAATATAGATTTAAGTCAAAGATCTCACTTTCAAATTCCGTTCCCCTGTCAATTTCAATGGGTTAGAGCAGTTGTTCAAGCTAGTAGGAATCATGTTGCTAAGCAACACTTTAGTACCCTGTATAAGAAAAGGGAGTATGCTCTTGTCTCTGATGATGCAGTGGCCTGATTTGCTATAATCAAGGGGTATGCATACCTCTGCTGCCACAGCACCAAAATCCTATAGAGGGTCATTCCCAAATAAAACTTCCCAATTTTTCCCCTATATATTATCCACTCATCCAAAAGCTAAAATTATATTTGGAGATTAAACAACAATTTCCATCCAAAATACTTTATAAATATAGAAGCTAGCAAACAGGAGCAGCTAACAGGGGAGTTTTGCAAGGGAGTTCTCCAGGTGAAGGAGGAGGAATTACATGACCTTTGGGGTAAGTGGTTGTGTGTGTGTGTGTTGATGTTTGGGGTGTGCTTGCTGCTTTCCTGAAAGATACTGTGTGCTGAGCTTGTTTGTTTGAAGGACCATGTGCTGAAGCTAGCCACCAGCTAGGTAAGGTTGAGAGCTTCTAAATGAGGCTTTGATACCTAATCCCTTTCACACCCATTAAGTCTTACCCAGGGGGCAAGGCCAATCAAGAAGGCCAGGACTTTAGTAAGCCTACTCCCAAGCAACCAGAGCAGCTAGTGCACAGGAGCAGCTAACTGGGGAGTTTGGCAAGGGAATTTAGAGGGGGAGTTGCAAGAGTGCTAGATACATTTGGCATTCTTTAAGCTTCTTTAAATTAAACTAAAACCAAAACCAAAACTACCCAATATTAAAAAACTATCATGAAATTAATTAGCTCTAGGAGTCAAACGAGAATGCAGGCAGAAGCCACAGGGGTCATTTGTGTGCACTCATCGCAGGGAGCTCCTGACCTTCAAAGACTGGGTATGGACTTTGGAGACCAGGGTGAACATAAGAACGGCATACTGGGTCAGACCAAAAGTCCATCTAGCCCAGTATCCTGTCTGCCGACAGTGGCCATTACCAGATGTCCCAGAGGAAGGGAAGACAACAGGTAATCATCATGTGATCCCTCTCCTGTCATCCATTTCCAGACACATAGGCTGTGTCTACACTGGGCCACTTATTCCGGAAAATCAGCCGCTTTTCCGGAATAAGCTGCGAGCTGTCTACACTGGCCCCTTGAATTTCCGGAAAAGCACCGACGATCTACAGTAAGAAATCAGCTGCTTTTCCGGAAAAACTATGCTGCTCCCGCTCGGGCAAAAGTCCTTTTTCCGGAAAACTGTTCCGGAAAAGGGCCAGTGTAGACAGCCCAGTAGTCTTTTCTGCAAAAAAGGCCCGATCGCGAAAATGGCGATCGGGGCTTTTTTCCGGGAAAGCGCGTCTACATTGGCCACGGACGCTTTTCCGGAAAAAGGGCTTTTCCGGAAAAGCATCCTGCCAATGTAGACGCTCTTTTTCCCGAAATACTTATAACGGAAAACTGTTCCGTTTTAACTATTTCCGGAAAATCATGCCAGTGTAGACGTAGCCATAGAGGCTAGGGCCACCATTCCTACCCATCCTCGCTAAAAGCCATTGATGGACCTAATCTACATTATTCTATCTAGCTCTTTTTTGAACCCTGTTAAACTCTTAGTCTTCACAACATCCTCTGGATAGCAGTTCCACAGGTTGACTGTGTGCTGAGTGAAGGGTGGCTGAACTGGAGGAGCTAAGGGAGGCAGAGAGGTAAATAGATGAGACTTTCTGGGATGCAGTAGAACTTATGTGTAGTGCAGTGGTCATGGTACATGTAGGTATCAATGCCATTGAGAAGTATAGGAGAGACATCCTGGAGGCCAAATTTAGGCTGCTAGGAAAGATATTGAAATCCAGGACTTTACTGGTAACATTTGCTGAAATGCTTCCAGTTCCACACGCAGGGCCAGGTCGACAGGCAAAACTGCAGGGTCTCAATGTGTAGATGAGATGATGGTGTGTAGACTTATTAGGAACTGAGGAAATTTTGGGGAAAAGGGGAGCCTATACAAGAAGGATAACCTCCACCTAAACCAAAATGGAACCAGATTGTTGGCACTTAAAATTAAAAAAGGTTACAGAACAGTTTTTAAACTAACGGCTGGGGAAAGCTGACAAGTGCAGAGGAGCATATGTATTGGACAGACACATTCCCTAGGGGAGGATCTGTTAATAAAGATTTTCTATGTCCTAGTAAAAAGGAGAGGCTGGAAGATGACAAAATATGGGTAAGATTAGATAAGAAACAGTCAAATGAAAAAGGGCCCCTTTCAATCACATCAGGTAACGGCAGGCAGTTAAATAGTGGCAAGTTTTTAAAGTGATAATATACAAACTAGGGATGTTAAATGTCAGTTATTTGAATAGTCGATTAACCTCTTGAATTCTTATCAGTTACTCAATTATTCTATAGTCCCCGGAGGTAGGGCTGGCAGTGACTGCACTTTGGCCCCACTCCTGAGGAGCCTCCTGCCACTACAGAAGCAGCAGCGTGGGGTGCCAGGCGGGAGCTGGTCCTCAAGGGGAGCCAGTTTAAAAAACAGCTCCCCTCGCAGACTGGCTGCCTGTTGCCCCACGTTGCCATCTTCACCCTAGCTCCATCACTGATCACTCTACTTTCTTCCTCCCTTTTGTATTTGTACTTCTCAAATACACTGTTCTTTCATACTTGACTTACTTTATTGCTAAGTCTCCATTGAACTCTCTCCAACACTGTAATCTCGATTCTGTCCCCATCATTCCACAGAAACTGCACTCACCAGTCATCAGCTGTCTCTCCCTGGCTATGCCACAAGGTCTGTTCTTCCTCTTGATTTTGCTCATCCCTTTCACACTGCTATCAAAGTGATTAACACTCCTTTCCAATGGAAATTCATCCTTCCTTAGGCTTCAGGCTGTTTCTCCAGGTGTGTCTCTGACTACTACTTTAGTGGTCGTTCCAGATGTTTTGTTGTTATCACTTGGTGAATGAGAGGGGAACCTTCACTCAGCCCCTCCTTTTCCCCCTCTACAACATATCCCTGGGTGACCTGTTCTGTTTGCAAGACTTTCTCTATCACTTGTATACCACTGACTAAAGGATTTCTGCTGACCACCTCTTTCTTCCTATACTATCCCTTTTCATCACTCCCTTGGTCACCACTGGAACCTTCACCATCTTCTGTGTCTTGCATAGTCATAGCATTGGTGTGTAACTTGCACTCTTCTCCTCCTTTCCTCACTTCAGCACCATTTTCTGGTGCTTTTTCCTTCAAGACAGCTAAAACATTTCCAACTCCCTTTCTGCTTTTGCCTTGAAACTGTTGTTTCAGTTCTGATTATTTCTTGTCTGGACTACTACCGCCTCCTCTTTCTCCTTCTCTGACCTCTCAGACACTTGCCTCCCATCTCTCTTCAGCGTGTTCCAAATGCAATCACACAAATACTACACTTTGTCTTCCATTTTGACCACATCCAGTCCCAAGATCAATGATGAATCTTTTTGTCCCTTTCCCATTCCCAGTCCATGCTCCTGTAAAATCTCCCTTCCACTCTCTCCTGCCATTTTCCACCGTCTTCTCCTTCTACCCCTCATCAAATTCATGTATTCAAAAAGGACTAATTCCTGGCTTTCCTACTACATCTCCCTTGAGACTTAACTGTAAAAAACCAAAATGCCACCTTGAAAACTACAGTGTTCTTTCTTTATTTCACACTCAGAGGGGTTGCCTTCTATTGCTCCCCTCTTCCATATCCTGTGACTGCATGCTGTCTGTTTAAAAGCTCTTCAAGGCAGATGCTTTGTCTTACAGTGCACTAGGCACACTGAGGGCATTCTACAAAGAATAGATGATGATGATGATTTAGTGAAATTGTTGAGTCTGAAAGGGAAGATATTTTGGTGTTTGACACAAGATTTTAGTATTGCATTTGCATTTTTTTATCTATCAGAATAATTGCAGTACTGTGTACCTTGCAAACAAACTGTTGAGGTTTTCATGAACAGCTGTATTTAATAAATACTTTTAAATATTAACTTTTCCATTCATGTTTTTACTAATAACATGTTTATATGCCCTCATCCAGTCTCCTTTGATATTCTCAAGTGGTTAAATTTTGCATGATCAAATCTACTAGACCATATAAACTACAATAAACGTTTTATTTTCATACAAATTATATCCCAAACAACTTTAGATTTCAGTAACTGACCTCTGTATGTCAGATAGTAAGTATAAAGATGATGCACATATTCGGCATCAAGAGAGCTGGGGTTTAGGGATGCTCTAGAAAAATAGATAAAGCGAGAATAAATTTAAGGCATGGATAAAGATTTCAGCAGAGGTGGAGATATCATGTGTGGGAAATGTTGTGTCCAGAGTTTTAATAAATTTAATTAAATGTTGACTGACTTCACCTGGCTAGTTTTTTTTCAAAGAGCATAATAAAGAAATGAAACCCATGAGGCCTTTGTTGATGGACTGAAATTGCCACAAGCTAATAAGGTAAAATCACATGATGGATTCAATTTTTTTTATTTTAGATACAGTCCTAGAATTAGCTGATTTTGAATTTATGGTGAAGTATACAAGACATTCCTCAACATTGCTTGCAGTATTCTTAGGGTATGGGATCTAGGTTCAGATTTAATCTATGAAGGAAAGGGAAATTTCCACTATGATATTTTCCTTGCAGTGAACCATTCTGCCTCTGACATGACATATAATAGTAGTATTTTTACAACCTTGTGCAGGATATGCCTGATCCATTTCTTTACCTTGACCTACTAAGGCAGAGGCTTAGGTGAAGCTTTGAACTCCTTTTTGCAAGTGCATGTGTATCTGTACAATGCCTGTGATTGTTTTTTGATCTCCCTCTGTTTTTTTCTCTGAAGAATAGGTCTTATGGTGGGCCACTGTCTGTACCAAAACACTGTTGCTGGATTTGTTTACAATAAAATGTAGTTAAATGAAATCTTGCAAATTTGCATTCTAGTTGTACTCTGCATTAATATTCATGTCCTGCTGGTTTGTTTCTCAGTCAATCAGACAAGAAGAAAATTCAGATCCAGAGGGGAATTGCCACTGGGTAACTAAAATTGTTCTCTGTACATCAGTGAATTGACATAAGTCAGGCAGACCAATGTCTTTTGCTTTACAGTTTCATATCATGCTCCAGGTTAGCACCAGCTGTTTTAATGATAGTGAGGGCATACATATTTCTATGCCAGCTAGATTAATTTGTAATCAGTAACAATTTCGCTTCACTGGAAGTCTTGGGGTTAGCCATGTCAAATTTTAGTGTTGTCTCCTAAAAATCAAATTGTTTAACTTCCACTTGACATCAACACAGTTGGAATGGTATTTTTTCTCTATTATCACACATACAGTTACAAAAGTTACAAATGGACTAGTGTGTAATAGTAAGAACTGTAAAGCATATTTGTGAATGGTTATCTAGATTTTTAGATGCAGAATAACAAGGTGTTTCATAGAAATGTTTATTTGCAGATACTATATGGAATGGAATGTTTTTGGATAGGTTTGCCAATCTGAATATTCTTCAACAGTGATTTTGATCAACTGGGAATCTGTACAAACTTATGAATTCTGGATGATATTATGAAGGGTTATTATGCAAATCACTGTATCATGAATACCTCTATGTAGGTATATCCACCACTGTGGAGAGGACCTCTGACAGGTACACACTGGATGTCAGACAGTTGGGAATACTTGATGTTAATGATAGAGCTTTGACCACAAAAGTTATGCTGACAAGTGACAGCATTCTAAGGGACAACCAGTTTTACCCGTCCTCTTTGAAGGAAGGCTTTTCTTGAGAGCACTGGAAAATGTAGAGAGGAAAGATATAGAGCAGCCAAAAAGGCAAGCTGAAGTGCACCTTAGCATGTAGACCTATGCATCAGGAAAGGCCCTGTCTATCCATGAACTCAACTGGTCCTCCAAGGATTCCCAAGGGAATGGTGAGTTAGTGAAAGGTGAACTGCAGTCTCTTATGCTGTATCTGTTGAGTGTAAAAAAGCAGTGGTGTTAGAATCTGTACAAAGTATCTCTGTCCGTATGTATTATACGTCTTATAACTGTCATATTCGTCCTTGGAGAGAGAAAGAGAGAAACAATAACCTAGAAGGCTCACATCCCGAAGTGGAGTTCTGAGAGAGGGTGTCTTTAAGTGACAGGGGCATCTGAAGTGTCAGCACTGATTCCAAATGGTAGGCAGCTGGACAGTGGTTTCTTGTTCTTGTTTTCAGGAGGGTGTGTCACACAGAGGTCTGCAGTCTGAGGCTATGTCTATACTGCAGCCTTCGTCCGCAAAAGCTTATGCAAATGAAGCACGGAGTGGAATATTGCCACACTTAATTTGCATAATTAATTAGCAGCTGTTTTTGCGCAAGAGGCTTTTGCGTGTAGACGGCTCCTTTTTGCGCAAGCCCCCCCCTTGCACAAGAGCCGTTCTTCCTCATTTTTTCAGGAAGAACGGCTCTTGCGCAAGAGGGGGGTTTTGTGCAAAAAGGAGCTATCTACACAGCTCCTTTTTGCGCAAAAGCCTCTTGCGCAAAAACGGCTGCTAATTAATTATGCAAATGAAGTGTGGCGATATTCTACTCCGCACTTCATTTGCATAAGCTTTTACAGAAGAAGGCTTCAGTATAGACATAGCCTGAGGGTGTAACTAGGGACTCCACAGTCTGGAGCCAGGGCTAAGAGGTTTAAAACACCTGGGGATCCAGTGGCTTGGATTCCCCTCACAGCTGTCTGGTGGGCATCTGGCAGGGGATTAGCAAAAAGGGGTCAACAGTGGGTGAGGAGGGAAAAGTGTAAAGAGCATTGGTGGTCTGGATATTGGTTGTGTTCTTCATGATTTGTACAGTCTTGTGCTTTATATGATTAAGTGAAAGACTAATGATGTTGCTAGACTTTTGTGCAAAATGCCTGTGTGTTATTACTACAGCTTCCTGAGAGAGTTGAACTGTAAACCAGGAGGCTCATGCTTTGAGTTGAAATATTAGGAAAGAGTTTGGTTAAGTGACTGGGATGTCTTTGGCATCAGCTCTGGTCCTGGGGGCATAAGGGAAATAGGCTGAAGAGCTCTATTTCTGTGAAGGGAAAGCAGACAGAGATTTGGTGCCCAGACAATGTGCCAGAGAGACTAAGGGAGGAATCAGCGCTGCAATCTGCTGAGATCACGGAGAAGCATAAAACACTCAGGGCTTAGATTCTCCTTACACTAGTCCACTGGGTGGCTGGCAGGGCACTCCCAATCATATCAGTGACAGCGATGTTATAGAAAGTTTGTGTGCATACGTGTGTGTTGGGGGCCTGAGTTTAGTGCTGAAAAGTGACTGCTCTTTCTGAATTCAGATTGGCGTATTGGGTGCTCAGTACCTTAGAAAATCAGACCCAGTGTAACAGTATATATATAAATAATAATGTTTTTAATTCCAGCAAGTCTTGCATTTTGTTATTGGCTTTTTGCTTTAAAAAAACAAACAACTGAAGACACATCTTGATTTCATTTATAAAATAATTCTTCCAGTGCTTAGGTCTTCCAAATCTCCCTGCTTGTACTGGTCATAGCCTCAACCTACATTTACATGAATTTAGAACCAGTGTAATTTCAGTCTTGCCTATAATTTTAATCAGTATATATTGTTATGTAGTCTTTGCTAAACAATAATTTTTGCATGTGTATAAATTGTGATGAATGTCATAATTTACTACTTGATACCAGTTGGCTCTATTTTATAAGGCTTGATTCTGCAAGAGCCTGAGTACCTTCATTTTCACTTGATGTTAATGGGAGTACACATTTTCACAGGATTGTGCTATTACTGCAGTATTATTGTGTTTACAAGATAAGCCTGGCCAGACTGGCTGGTGCATGTAGTCTAAGCAACCCCCCCCCACAGAATTCTGTAGTAACAATCCTTGTTTCATAAGAACTATTGGTATAGAGTCGATGGGAATAGTTGCATTATTATTTGTGGTGTGTAATATTACAGTGCAGCAATGAATGAGAACTTGCTGTCAAATGCTGTTTTTTTGTTTAAATAGGTTAAAAAAAGGAAATTAAATACAAATTTGTAAAAATATTCAAGAAACTTAATGTAATTAAATAATACAATATTTGAAAGGATTCAAAAATCAAAAACCGGTTGATGATCACACAGTCTGAAGATTTCTTGAGCAGGTACTGGAAGATATTGGAGAAGGATAAATGTTGTCTTTTAGCTACCTAACAAAGTGATTTTATGATGATTAAAGTACGATATAAAGGCACTTGTTAACATTATTTTTGGTGAATTTGAAAGAAAGAATAACTTAGAAAAGTTATAAAATAATTTATGATATCTAGAAAAATCTTTGCACAAAAGGGCAATGAAATTTTGCACTGGTAAGACTGTAAAGACTACGTAACTTTTTTGAGATGCATTTATGAAGTGATCATCTTTTATATTTGTGTGTAGAATTTGGTTTATTGTCACTAGCAAGTTTTTGTCACTAGAATTCATTTTCCTCCATCTTTTTATTTTAAGAATTGATTTATTGATATGAAAGGTGACAAAAATGACAGATCTGAAGTGTAAAGTCTTTCACTTATGTTCAGAATTATTACAGTACGGGTAGCAATGTACTTTTTCTCATGCTTGTCTGCTTGTGTGCCTCAATCTTGTTACCATGTTCTGAATACATCTTCTGTAGTGGTGAGAAATGCTCTTTCAGACCATATCTTCTCTAATGGGCCAGCAAGGGTATCGATGAGTGATAAGTCTTATGATAGATTCATAACTTGATACTTGCGCAGTAGGAATTGAACCTATCATCTTTTCTCACATAAGCCACAGGATAGCCGTCAGATGGTAGCAAATTGCAGGCAAGGGCTGGATGCCATGCAGCAGCTGAGAGGAAAAAAGGTCCTCTATTTCAGTGTTTCTTAAACTTTTTGAGATCATGGAACACTAAACAATAGTATTTTTTATGCGGAACACCTATGAAAATTTTCTTTAAAAAAATTGTTGTCAGACAAAAAAAAGACAAAAACAAAGAAGCAACAAAAACAAAGAGGAGGTCGCAGCACACCTGCGAGTTGTTCACAGAACAACTCAGAATTTGACCTGATAGACAACGAGAATTGTAGAGGCCCAGGTTAAGAAGAAAAAAATCCCAAACTTGGCAACGGCTAGGCTACTGGTGCACTGAGACTACTGCCTGAGATTGCTGATCAATATTGTCTCATTTCCTTGTCTTCTCCTGTCTCAATCCATATGTTGTCTCTTGACTTGTACGTATATTTCAAGCTTTTTGAGGGCAAAGAGCATTTTTTGTTCCGTTTGTACAGCAACTAGCAAAGTGCAGTTCTGGATTATGGTGAGGCATGGTGGTAATACAAATAATGCATTATAAAGAATGGGGCTGAGAGCCAGAACTAAGATTCGGTGTCTGAGTTGTTTAGGAATGCTCACTGTGTGCCTAGCTCCTGCCAATGAATTCAGTTCCTCCATTTTACTAACATATCAACAATAAACATAATGTACAACAGAATTTGAAAAAGTTATTTTTGCATGTGTGATCAATCTGGTTCTTGTAACGGAGAGGATATGGGTGCAAATTGGACAATATAAGCTGTACGATAAGGGTTTTTAAACACCCAAATAATACAGCTTCACTTGTTAGTGGTAGGCATAATAAGAATAATTGTGTTGGAAGCAATCTTTCTGGAGCAGATTTGTTCTTGTAGTGACAAACTTTGTTTCACAAGCAGTAAAGTGACAGTGGCATGGCTCTTAGGGTATGCATGTACTGAGATAAGAAAGTTAAGCTGAATTAACTAAAGGTGTGATCCTAAAGCACATTAGTTAAAGTACATTAAACTAGGTCACTTTAATTCTGGATGTGAGTATCCACACAAGGATTTAATGTGCTTTAACTAATGGACTTGAAATTAATATCTTTAGTTAATGTGGCTTAATTTACCTGAGTATCCCTGTGTTGATGTGCTCATTGAGTTTTAAGTACCACAATGCACTGATGTAACTCTCCGGAAATATTTGATCAACTGGGAAGCTAATGTTACAAATCAGATAAACCTACTGTTTGTGCAATGTGATCGAGTTTAAGAGATATTGCTAATTTTTCTGTTTGCAACACTGTAAAGGGAGACAGACTGATTTTCATTTTGCTTACACTGGAATAAACTGGGAGTAACTTATTTCATTTCAGCAAGGAAGATCTGGATCAGGCCCCAAAAATTCTTTAATAAGAATACCAGCCAGAATTTCTTCATGAAAATGGCAAGTGATGTAATCCTGTGTTTTCTGGTATAACTAATGTTTATACTGAGAATTAATAGAACAGTATTTTATAAAAGATCGACATGGTTAAAATGTTTGAAGTTGAGCCAGACACAATGGTAAAATGGGACAGACACATAGATGGATTCTAAGCAGCAGACTACAACTTTTATTAAACTTAAACATGGGGAAGGACACTACTTGCCCATTACCCATATCTTCTTGTGTCAGGCATTTAAATAGTTCTGTGCCAGGGATTTCAGGGCTTTGACCATAAAACCCAGGGCTACTCAACATGTGGCCCACGGGCCACATGCGGCCCACAGCCTGTTTGTTTGCGGCCCGCAGTGCGGTTTGGGTTTATGTGGGGCTCAACATGTAATGCAGGTGGCAGGTGGGATCCTTTGAACATGGCCTCCACTGGGAACATGCTCCACAATGGCCAGTCAATATAATGGTCTTCTGTTGATATGCGTTTTAGTAGTTAAATTCCTGGACTGTCATTGCTCATTAAAAGTGCTGTCATATGGGTGGAAATCAGGTAAATATTACATTTTATTAATATCAGCAGAACTGACTTAAATGGGGCCTACGTGTTGTGTAGTCTTGCCTTAATCTTTGTATTCATGCCCGTCAATGTGAAAGAGGCTGTTTGCATATATATTTACATATATATGCAACCACACTTAAGTTGCTGCCCTTGGCATGTGCTGCGAGTATCACTGTGGCTCCCGGGGCTTCTGAAGTTGAGTAGCCCTGATGTAACCCATAACTTGGGGTAGGCTCTCCTCAGCCTCCCTGTGGTACTCAGCTTGCTTTGAGTCTCATCCTTTCCAACTCCTCATGAGAGGGACACAAGATCATAGTGTCTCATCCTATACTCTGAGCCCAAGGCCCATCATATACATTCCAAGTCTGTTTCCTGTAGGAAGCTTTCATTTTATCCTTTTAAGCCACCCTGGAAACCAGCCACAAATTTCACTAGATTAACAACTCAAGCAAGTACCTTAGTTAGGTATTAAGTTATTTAACTTACTGTTGCTTGAAGGTGTTGTGAGAGAGGTGAAAAACTCCATGGTTCAGTTGGCCCATGGGGAAAAATTCTTTCCTGACCAGGCAATTGGCTAGATCTGTAGCAGCTGTCAAGTAAGATTCCCATTCCTATTTAGGATGGGTAGGGTGAGGCTGCTAGAACAGACCAACAAGAGGTGCCAAGTTCCTGCTGCCTTCTTCTCCCAGTTCCATTTGGAGTCTTTGGCATCTCTTTCCCCACAACCAGTCACAGGGTTCCAGAGACTCCAAATGGAGAGAAGGAACAGTTACCTGGGGTCCTTGAGCAACTCTCTCCTTCTGTCACTGGGAGGATTATCCCCTTTCGTCACTTGCTCCATCAAGTTCTTTCACCCTGTGAGGTATGTGGGTGGCTATTCTGTTGAACTTCATTAATAATGTAAATAAATATGCTATTCACAGCTCTCAAATTATAGCTAATCATTTTTTCCTAGTTATAGGTTTTTCTGTTGTGATAGTAATTTTTCTTTTTTTGGATGTACCATTGAACTGTGAAGTGAATAGGAAACTGGGGAGAGCAGCAAGGCAGGACTTGCAAACTATAACAAGACAAGGAACCCTCCCCCCAAACAACCACCATCTTTCTCTGCTCCCCCCCAAAACAAAAAACAAACCCTTGGGGCCTGATTATCTTGTTACTTATACCTACTTTACACCTACTTTAGTAGATTTACTCTTGATTCATATTGGTATTGGATGAAAATCAGACATCTTATTGTTCTGCAGTGTAGTTTGTCTGAGTTAGAGCTGGGTGAATAAAGGATTTTTTTATTTACTGACAGGTCCAAAAACCCAGGAAAAATTGTTTTGGGTTGTGCTGAAACAAAAAAGATTTTTTTTAAATTTTTTCCCAGCAAATTGAAAAGTAAACTAATAAAAAAAAAGGGTTGAACAAAATGTTTTGATTGACTTGAAATGAAACATTTTGTATTGATCATTTTCTAACATGTTTTGATTTTATAAAAAGAAAATTAGAGGAAATTTTGAAATGAAAAGTAATTTGAATTGAAAAATGAAAACTTTTGGTAGGAACGTATCTAAACAAAATGGTGAGATTTTTTTCCAGACTTTTTTTACGTTTTGAAGGTTTTTTGACTGACTCAATTTGTCAAAATTGACATGAAGTTGCAAAATGTTTTGGCATTGCTGAATTTGCATTTACTCCCTAAAAGCTTTGGTTGAAGAATTTTGTGCAGGCCTAATTTGGATTGATTTTTTTCTTGTATAAAAAGAGCAAAGTTTACAGGCATCTGATGCATTTTCAGGTATCACATACCACAGAACAATATCAACTATGCACAGTATCCCTCCCTTAATTGCTTAAAAGTACAAAATTTAATTTTTTATAAGTCCCTATCATAATACCATTATATCAAAATTGCTATGCATGCACATATTTAAAAAATATATATAGAGACAACCAAAATCTCAGCCTCAAATGCACTTGTTTTTGAGAACATTCAGCACATTGTTTATTAATTAATGGAAAACAGCAAGATAAGTTACATGTGTTAAACTGTCAAGTTAGACAATGTTCTGCTGTTTCCTCCTCCAAATGCAATTAATTGCATCTGCAGTTTCTTACAATTCCCTCTGGTACTTAAGAACCAAAATTTTAACTTTCTTAAATCTAATTGTAAATTAATAGCACTCATATGTATTGAACAAAAGGATTAATGCAGGCCTACACACATTTTCCTTTTGGATTAAATTTCTGTTCTGGATAGTTCTCTTAAGACTTTCTATCAAGCTGTAAAATGTATTGTTTCCTAGTCAGTGTGCAGCATTTATATAGTGACTGCAGAATTTTCTTGAGCTTCCATTATATGGTTGGCTTTCTAACATCCCCTTTAAGTTGCATTATCTTCCAGTGAATTCTATTAATCATTTTGATTAATCACCACATAATTTGTGTGGAAATCAAGAAAACTTTTCCTAATATATAGGCAGATTATTTCAAATAAGGTATATGTAGTGGTGTTGGTGGTGTTTTTGTTGTGAGAATAACCCGGTTCTGGTAATCAAGCTCAGACTATTGTGTATCAAGTGTCTTCCAATACCTTACCACAAACATCTATTTCTTTTCAAGAGTTCATAGCTATATGCTAATCCGTTTTAATATGACTTTATCTAGTACAGGTTGACCTCTCTAGTCCGACACATTCTAGTCTGGCCAATATCCATGGTCCAGCATGATTTTAGTTAGCTGGATGTTCACTTATCATGGGTGTAGCCAAGTTTTCTGTGATCTCATAAAGTTTGTTTACAGACACCAGTCCTGGCTCTCAGTGTTCTGTGCTGTTACAGCCTCTCCCCGAGTTACGAACGAGTTACGGACCAAACACTTGGCCGTAACTCGATCCATTCGTAACTCAGACCCCATTGAGTTACATGTGACTGCGCTGTTCGTAAGCGCGGGTCACTTTCATAACTCGGGGATCGCCTTTACGACCGCTCCATGGGAGCAACTTGGGGAGCGGCTGTATTTACCTCTAATTTACCCTTAAGTGTCTTCTAAGAGTCCAGCAAGTAGTGGAAGTGTTGGTAATGCTGCTAGACAATACTGATCTCCTGTGATTCGGCAAATTCTCTGATTTGGCACGGGTCAGGTCCCAAGGGTGATGGACAAGAGAGGTTCAACCTGTACCACCATTCCGGGGTACCTATGGACATTAATTCCAGGGATTCCTGGGAGTTAGTCTAAGATTCTTGGGATTGTAGTTCCCTGGAATGCTGTCACCTGGGGTGAAAATCTACCCCCGCTAAATGGGCAAGGGGAATAACTTGGGAGGAGCTTATGATGTGGGACATTTGTCTTAATCTCTGAGGGCTTATATACACTACTGCGTATGTCAGTATCATACTGCTTAGGGGTGTGAATATGCTAAGCAAAATGTTATATTGACCTAAGTGCTGGTATAGACAGCGCTAATGTCAGTGGGGGAGCTTCTCCTGCTACCATGGCTACGGCCTTTTACAGAGACAATTTATTATGCTGATGACAGTATTCTCTTCTATCAGCATACAACATCTTTACCAGATGTGCTACGGTGGCCCAGCTGCATCGGCACAACCATGCTGCTGTAGTATTTCTAGTGTAGATTATCACTGAGACTGAAGTCAGAGGAAAAGCGAACTCTAAAGAAGTGCATAGACTACCAAAAGTGTTTTCATAGTGGAAAACATGGAGCCTGCCATCTTTCTATTCCTGAATCCTTTTTTCATGCTGGTCTTACTTATATTTTTAATGTTCTAAATTTGTTTTTTGTTTAATCTTATGCTACATATTAGGGGATATAACAACATTGGATTATCAGCGGTGCCTTTTATTGCTTACTAAAGGATGTTTAGAATATAAAAATGTATCTGCTAATGTTGCATGACATTTACTGTCTTCTAGAAAAGGAAATGGTTTGGAAAAGGAAATGGTTTACACCGTGGCTTAACCACCATGTAAAAGAAGCAGTGAGGGACAAAAAGGCATCTTTTAAGAAGTGGAAGTCCAATCCTAGTGAGATAAATAGAAAGGAACATAAACACTGTCAAATCAAGTGTAAAAATGTAATAACAAAAGCAAAAAAAGATTTTGAGGAACAGCTAGCCAAAACTCAAAAAGAAATAACAAAATGTTTTTAAGTACATTAGAAGCAGGAAGCCTGCTAAAAACCTGTGGGTCCCTAGACGATCGAACTATAAAAGGCGCAATCAAGGACAATAAAGCCATTGGAGAAACTAAATGATTTCTTTGCTTCAGTCTTCACGGCTGAGGACGTTGGGGAGATTCCCAAATCTGCACCGTCCTTTGTGGGTAATGAATCTGAGGAACTGTCCCGGATTGAAGTGTCATTAGAGGAGGTTTTGGAACAAATAGAAAACTTAATGTTAACAAATCTCCGGACCGGATGGCATTCATCCAAGGGTTCTAAAAGAACTCAAATGGGAAATTGCTGAACTATTATCTGTGGTTTGTAACCTATCCCTTAAATCGGCTTCCGTACCTAATGACTGGAAGGTAGCCAACGTGACACCAATATTTAAAAAGGGCTCTAGAGGCGATCCGGGTAATTACAGACCGGTAAGTCTAACTTCAGTACCTGGCAAATTAGTCGAAACAATAGTAAAGAATAAAATTGTGAAGCATGTAGAAGAACATAATTTGTTGGACAAAAGTCAACATGGTTTCTGTAAAGGGAAATCCTGTCTTACTAATCTATTAGAGTTCTTTGAAAGGGTTAACAAACATGCGGACAAGGGGGATCCAGTAGATATAGTATACTTAGATTTCCAGAAAGCCTTTGACAAGGTCCCTCACCAAAGGCTCTTGTGTAAATTACATGGCCATGGGATAAGAGGGAAGGTCCTTTCTTGGATTGAGAACTGGTTAAAAGACAGGAAACAAAGGGTAGGAATAAATGGTAAATTTTCAGAATGGAGAGGGGTAACTAGTGGTGTCCCCAAGGGTCAGTCCTAGGACCAATCCTGTTCAACTTATTCATAAATGATCTGGAGAAAGGGGTAAGCAGTGAGGTGGTAAAGTTTGCGGATGATACCAAACTGTTTAGGATAGTCAAGACAGAAGCAGACTGTAAGGGACTCCAAGAAGATCTCACCAAACTGAGTGATTGGGCAACAAAATGGCAAATGAAATTTAATGTGTTTAAGTGTAAAGTAATGCACATTGGGGAAAAAACCCCCCAACTATACGTACAGTATGATGGGGGCTAATTTGGCTACGACAAATCAGGAACGAGATCTTGGAGTTATCGTGGACAGTTCTCTGAAAACTTCCACACAGTGTGCAGCGGCGGTCAAAAAGGCAAATAGGATGCTAGGTATTATTAAGAAAGGGATAGAAAATAAGACCCAGAATATCTTACTGCCCCTGTATAAAACTATGGTACGCCCACATCTTGAATACTGTGTACAGATGTGGTCTCTCACCTCAAAAAGATATTTTGGCCTTGGAAAGGGTTCAGAAAAGGGCAACTAAAATGATTAGGGGTTTGGAACGGGTCCCATATGAGGAGAGGTTAAAGCGACTGGGACTTTTCAGTTTAGAAAAGAGGAGACTGAGGGGGGATATGATAGAGGTGTATAAAATCATGAGTGGTGTGGAGAGGGCGGATAAAGAAAAGTTATTTATTAGTTCCCTAAATAGAAGAACTAGAGGACACCAAATGAAATTAATGGGTAGCAGGTTTAAAACTAATAAAAGAAAGTTCTTCTTCACACAGCGTGTAGTCAGCCTGTGGAACTCCTTGCCAGAGGAGGCTGTGAGGGCTAGGAATATAACAGAGTTTAAAGAGAAGCTAGATAATTTCATGGAGGTTAGGTCCATAAAAGGCTATTAGCCAGGGGATAAAATGGTGTCCTTGGCCTCTGTTTGTCAGAGGCTGGAGAGGGATGGCAGGAGACAAATTGCTTGATCATTGTCTTCTGTCCACCCCGTCTGGGGCACCTGGTGC
This sequence comes from Rafetus swinhoei, assembly GCA_019425775.1. NCBI lineage: Eukaryota > Metazoa > Chordata > Testudines > Trionychidae > Rafetus > Rafetus swinhoei. Next base: position 223,115,495 of record CM033424.1, on the reverse strand, counting down.
TGGCCACTGTCGGCAGACAGGATACTGGGCTAGATGGTCTGACCCGATACGGCCGTTCTTATGTTCTTATGTTATGTTCTTATGATTGAAAGTTACATATTTAGGAATACTGATTATTTAATATTTCTCTACTCATTAATAAAACCATGTCACTTCTCTCTTTCAGTCACTCTCCACCCTCCCTTAGTTAAATCCTCCTTTCCCCACAAGGACTCTCATTCAAAGCCCTGCACAGCTTAGATTTTGTTACTTAATATGCCAACTTGTCCACTTTGCTTCATTAACTATACCAGCCTTAGCACCGTCTTCCATTTTTTCCCCACTTTTAACTTTCTGACATCTTTCATATTGCTCCTATTGACCTGAAACATCCCCCAAATCTTAGGGCACTAGAACCAAGTGTCTGTTCTTTCAAATCTTCTGAAAGACTGACTTCCTGTACAAAGCACACACAACAAAACAAAGAAAAATATTAGTATGGGAGGGCTGTTTACAAAGCCACACCAAAGAGAAGTTATGATAGTTCCTTTGTCTGAATCTCTGTGTTGGCTCATTCAGGCACTTTGCAACATATTAATCTGAGGCAAAGACTGTCCTGAGATCTGTGTCTTGGTAGATAAGATGTTGGTGTCACATAACTATAATATAGTATTGCTTTCACTGCAAGAACTTTTTGTGACATGATTTAGCATAAAGAGAACTGAGTGGTTTATTTAACCAAATTGGTTAGAAGCTGATTAATCTTCTACCTGTTCCCTCATTTTTCTGTTAAGTGAACCATAGAAAAAAGTCATTGACAGGGGACCTGATAAGCTTAATTATAAAAGCTGTTAAAGTTTCTCAGTGTCAAAGCAAAAATAAAAACAAAAACGGTATAAAATCAATGGAGAAGAACCTAAGTATTGTGAGGATAAATGGGAGGACCAGAGTCAATAACTAAAGGGGCTAACTATCTCCAGGCAAGTCTTGATGTTGTTATGACATGGAGACATTCATCGTTTAAGGTAAAAAAGGGACCATTAGATCATTAGACCATTGATCTCCTATATACCTGAGGCCATTAAATTTCACCCAGTTACTCCTGTATTAAGCACAATAACTTGAGTTTGACTAAAGCATATCTTTCAGAAAGGCATCCATTCTTGATCTGAAGACGGGGATAGAGAATCCACTGCTTCCCTTGGTAGTTTGTTCCAGTAGTTAATCCCCTTCACTCTTTAAAAGAAATTGCCTAATTTCCAATAGGGTTGCCGGTATTGACCCGGACAGTCTGGTATTTTCGCCTCCTGGAAGGGAAAAAAATTCAGAAAATACCGGACACCTAAAATGTCCGGTATTTTTTTTTCCCCCTGCCAGGAGGCGAAAATACCAGACACCTGGCAACCCTACGACACACTCAGCAACTGGGCCCGGCCCCCCTCTCCTGGGCCCCCGGAACCCCTGCTTACCTGGTTCCACAGGGAAGCTCTCTTTTGGCTTGACCAAGAAAAAAGATGGCCACCGGCAAAAAACCTAAAGACCTGAGCAAGGGGAAGCAATGCCTTCCCTGGGTCTTAGTGCTCAACCTCTTCTCTTCCTATCCCTATTTTGACTCTGCACGCAATTAAAGGGGCCATGCTGTTTTAATTTTATTAATAACTCTTGGGGTCCTTTTTTTTTTTCCTCAACAACTTTGGTCCTGCCCCCCCCCCACTTTTTTCCCCCTCAACAGAATTTTTTTCCCCGGTGTAGTTTGTTTTGGTTTTTTTTTTTTGCGGGGGCCGGGATTCGGTATTTTTGTTGAAACCATCTGGCAACCCTAATTTCTAATCTGCCTGGCTTCTCCTTCCAGCTATTGGTTCATATAATTATGCATTTCATCCTTTGGCACTTGGTATTTTCTTCCCATGAAGGTAAATTATACATGGTAATTTAGTCACTTCTCAGTCCTCTTTTTGATAAGATAAACAGATTGATTTCTTTAAATCTCTCTGTCTTGAGCCATTGAATAAATTTTTGTGGGTCTTTTTTGCACTCTCACCAATATTTTAATATCCTTTTAAAATATGAACAGCAGATCTGCATACAGTCATGGTCACCAAACTTTTTGCGCTCAAGATAACTTTTTAAATATCAAGGCAACCCAGGATCGATCCCACACTTTCCCTGAGAAAACACCCACTCCATTCCCACGTGTCTCTATCACTTGCTCTCCCTCACCCACTTTCATTTTCACTGGGCTGGGGACTGAGGGATTTGTGAGCGGGAAGGGGTGAGAGGTGCAAGCTCTGGGAGGGAATTTGGGTGTAGGTGGGGACTCAGGGCTACAGTGTTTGGTGTAGGAGGGGTGCAGTGTGCTGTCTCAGGCAGGGGGCTCCAGCCTGCGCAGAGTTTTGAGGTACAGGGTGCTGGTTCTGGAAGGAGGCTCCAGTTTGAGGCAGGGCAATGGGGTGGAGAAGGGGATTCCTCCTAGCATGTGAGACAGCTGCCTCCCAGGCTAGAGACCCAAGGGGAAAGCCTGTGTGGGTGGGCGCGCCACAGGGCTTGGTGGAGTTTACATGACTATAAGCCCTGTAATGGGGTGGTCTGGGCTGCCTAATTCCATCTGTGCTCCCAGCCAAGGAAGCATCTTGTCCTCAGTGCTCACAGGCACCAGCCCCAATTCCCCTTGGCAGCTGGTTAGCTGATTTGTTACACCCCCTACCCCTCCACTCAGGAACTTCCTGCTGAATGCACAGGAACAACCAGTGCAAGCAGCCTCACCTCTCCTACTGAGGCTGTGGGGGCCATACTCAGAGAAATACTTTCTTGCTGGCCAGATCCACCACTTGCCACAGCAGCTGGACCAACTCTCTCTCATCAGATTCCAATTTAGCCCCCCCAGCACCAGTATCTTCCTGAACAAGATCTCAGGGTAGTCAATAAGGGAGGAGGCAGCAGCCGGGGGTGGTAGCAGCAGCAGGAGATGAATTGATGGTGAGAACAGCAAAGAGTGTGAGGAAGCAACAGCAAAAGGATGAAAGGGAAGGGTGTAGAGGCAGCAGCAGCAGGAAGGATGAAAATTAGAGGGGTCCCAAGAGAAGAGGGGAGGAGAGGAATAGCAAAAACTGAGGGATAAGTGGGTGGGAAGCAGCAAGAGACAAGTGGGTTACTGCTGGCCAAGAGCATGGGGAATGGCCAGCAGTAACCCGAAGGTCATGGGGCAGGAGGAGAAGGCACTTCTAGCAAATAACAAAGTTGTCTACAAGATCAGCGTGTCTTCTGGTGCCCAGAGGAGCTCACCTGAGACCTAGCTGTCCAGCCCCTCACTCACTCTGCATGGTCATTGCAATAGCCCTTCTATCTGCCGGAGAAATGTGAATGGCTCTGACCCTGCTTTGTGATCACTAGAGTCCCAGTGCGATTCTCTCCTGGGGCTCCATGAAAGGAGAAGGTTCCTGGTTTGTCATGCTGGGGGAGGTTCAGAGAACATTGTGCCTGCTGCTTATCACCCCACTGTAGGAAAAAAACAAACAAACCCAGCATGCGTACCACGTTGTAAAGAAGCCCAAATCAATTCCACAGGGAAACCGGCTCTGCTGAAGCTTTGAACGGAAGGGGGGAGGGGTTATATGAGAGAGTAGGATCAGCAAAGAGAAGGTAGATTGTGGGGAGTGGGAGATGCGGAAGAGGAAGGAGATGATGAGGAGTGGGTGAGGTGGGTGCTGGACCAGCCCGGCCTTTGGGCAAGGCGAGCGAGGCGGTCGCCTTGGGCCCTGTGCATTCAGAGCCCCGTGGCTCTGCCCACTCAGGGCCCTGCGTTCTCAGCTCCCGGGCCTGCCCACCCGGCTGGGCCTGGTGCTGAGAGTGGGAGAAAAGCAGGGATCATGTGGAACAGAGGGATTGGTATGGAGAGGCATATGTGCAGTTTGCCATTACAGCTTATTTTGCTGACAGATGCTGATAAAAATGCTGGTTGTGATGGTCCCATAGACAGCTCACCACGGTACAAACACATGTGCATTGCTGTCCTTGTAATAACCATCCCAGTCCCACACTCTTCTTGCTGAACATCCCAGGAAGTGACTGGATTTTCTTTTGGGAAGGCTCAGGCACTTTCCCTCCCCTGTCTGAGGTTAGTGGTAGGTCCTTCCCACGCCTGCCTGCTGCTGCAGCTGGAGAGCCTGCAGGAACTGGGGGGCTGTGAGGGACACCCCAATTTAGTATCTTCTGTTTGGCTGAGGAAAGGAAGCACCCTGACTCATTGGGTATTTCTGAAACTTGTTCTATGCTATGCTGCACACAGTGCTCCTGCCCAGGTCAGTTTCAGAGGAGGAAAACTAGCGGCAATTCAAAGCAGTGAGCCCAGCCCACAGCCCTCTCAACACCTCCCTGTCCCTCTAAGTACCTTTCAAAGTAAAGACAATAACCCATGCTGCGAAGGCATTCAGCAAATCAGCCAGGAAAACAAAAGGAGAGGGAGGAGATGTGGGACTGAGAGGGAGATCCGACTCAGCCTCCCTGATAGACTGGTTGGGGACAGGTGGTATATCGAATTATTCTCACCAGATTTTTACCAACAGAGGTAAAATCACTTCGGGTATGTCTACACTAGCCCCCTAGTTCGAACTAGGGAGGCTAATTTAGGCATTCGAAGGTGCAAATGAAGCCCGGATTTAAATATCCTTGGCTTTATTTGCATCTTCGTCGGCGCCATTTTTAAATCTTAGTCGAACTAACTGCGTTACACGCGGCAGTCAAGCGTTAACTCGAACTAAGTCCTTAGTTTGAGTTAACTGTTACACCTCATTCCACGAGGAGTAACATTTAACTTGAACTAAGGGCTTAGTTCGAGTTAATGTTTGACTGCCGCGTAGCCGCGGGCAGTTAGTTCGGACTAAGGATTTAAAATGGCGCTCGACAGGAAGATGCAAAAAAAACCCGGGATATTTAAATCCCGGGCTTCATTTGCAACTTCGAATGCCTACATTAGCCTCCCTAGTTCGAATTAGGGGGCTAGTGTAGACATACCCTTCTGTTCTTGTACTCTCTACTCCCATTTCATACATCGCAGATTGCATTAGCCTTTTTTGCCACAGCATCATACTAAGAGCTACTTGTTTACTACTAGTCTCAGAGGGGCAGCAGTGTTAGTCTGTAACTGAAAAAACCTTAAAACACCGAATAGTCTAGCAGCATCTTAGAGACTAACAAAAAATGTAGATGGTAGCTTTCGTAGGCACAAGAAATGGGTTGTGCCCACAAAGTCTCATGATGCCATCTACATTTTTTGTTAGTCTCTAAGGGTATGTCTAGATTACAGGGTTTTTTTGGAAAAAGTGGCCTTTTTTGGAAAAATGTCACATGCATCTAGACTGCTGCTGTGTTCTTTCGAAATTAAATCGATAGAACGCGGCAGTTTTTTCGACCGCGGAAAACCTCATTTTACAAGGAATAACGCCTTTTTTTGAAAGTGCTCTTTTGAAAAAAGGTGTTATTAAACGCAAACAGTGGTTTTTTGAAAGAGAGCATCCAGACTGCGTGGGTGCTCTCTTTCGAGAAAGTGGCTTTCTTTTTCCAAAAAAGAGGCTGCTGTCTAGACGCTGTCTTTCGAAGGAGGCTTGTAGTCTAGATGTACCCTAAGGTGCTGCAGGACCATTCATTGTTTTTTAAGTTATGTCTACTACTGTCTTTTTTTTCAGAGTCACTGCTTTTCAGGATACAGTCCCCCATTCTGTCTGCATGGCCTTCATTGCTTGTTCTTAGATGTATAGTTTGCATTTGAGTGTATTAACATACATTTTTGTTAGACTGGGCCTAGCTTACCAAATGATCTAGATTGCTCTATATGACTGTCCTGTCCTCATTTATCTCACCATGAATCTTTACCATATGCAATGATTGTATATTTACTTCCAGATCATTGATTAAAATGTTGAATAGCACTGGGCCTCATACTAACCCCTATGGATCCCCACAGGAAACACCTCCATTCAATGATGATTCCCTGTGAACAACTGTGTTTTGAGATTTGTCAGGCAGTTCTGAATCAATTTAGTGTGTGCTTTATTGATATCATGTAGTGCTTATTTTTTAACCAAAATTTTTTGTGGTAATAAATCAAACACCTTACATAAGTTTAAGCATGTTGCATCTGTGCAGTTACCTTTAACAACCAAACTTGTAATCTCTTCAAAAATTGAAATCAGGTTTGACAAGACCTATTTTCCATAAAACCATGTTGATGATGTTAATTATATTCCTGTCCTTTAATTCTTCATCAGTTGAATCCTTTATCAGCTTTGCTATCATTTTTCTTGTGGATTGATCTTAGGCTAACCAGCCTATAGTAGCTAGGACATCTTGCTTGTTCTTCAGTTCATTAAACATTGTAGGTAAGTAGGAAAGTTTGATGTCTGTGGTATGTTTTTTTTTCCAAAGTAAAGAGATGCACTGAGAAGATATGTTAGGACAGCAAGGAGCCAGAGAAGAAATCTTTGAAGCTTCTCAGGCCAAATGGCTTGCAAATGGAGACTAGATCCAACAGTCCGTCTTCATTCTATAAATTCAGTCCATTAACATAGAAGACAGTATGGACATTTTGAAAGACACTTGGCCCAAGACCTGTGAATTTGACATTTGCCCTACCTGATGGTTAAGAGATTCAGGAGCAGCTGATGACTCAAGTAGCCAATGTTTAATTTATGAATGAATCTTCACTCCCTCCTTCAGATGCACCACAGGGCAACCAACACTGAAGACACTAATCTATGATTTCTATGCTTCTCTTCAGAATTTGATACAGGTGATCGAAGTATCTTTCTCCCTCTTTTTCTTTTTGGCTTGTAAAAAAGCCATAGAGTTAAAAACCCAGAGACCTTTACATAATTTTCTTGAGTAATAAGTAATGAGAGGCAGTTCATTACTAGAGGTCACTTCCTTTTTAGTTGCTGAATAAGCAGCTGTCTAACTGACTAACAGCTGCCTGAAGTAATTGGAAAACCTAGTCATTTCAGTTTCTGGAAACAGATTTCTGTTGTGGCTAGCAGAACAAGCAATTAAAACTTACCTTTCCAAAAGGAGCATTGATTGCACGATATTCATGTCTGTTTTTATTGAGGCTGTCCATGGATAAATGGCTTGGTGTTCACTTCATACACAGTCAATTTAATTAGCTAGAGTCAGTGTCACTGCTTAATTATAACAGCTGTAGAACAACACCAATGCATATTATTAAAATAGACACAATGTGAGTTGCCTTGTGTTGTAAATTACTAGAATTTGTGACACAAATATGTGACACAAATCTCAGGCCTGTCCACGTGACATCTCTGTGGTGGCAAGTCAGGGTTTGATGTGTAGTTTACTAGGCAGCCAAGCACTGTGTTTTGTGAATCCTGTACAATTCAGTTCTGTCGTTTAGTGATAGTAAAACATGTCCAAGAGGAAATGGTTGATGAATGTTGAATTCATCAGTGTTGAATTCTGTTTCAGTATGGAAGGTCATTGAACTAAGGATGTTAAGTATCAGGTAATTGACTAATCGAATAGTCAATGCATTTTTGCATCGACTATTCGATTTGTCGATAGGGCACCTCTGCATTTGAAGTGTAGCAACAGCCCTAGGGTGTAGCATCGCCATGGTGGCGTTTCAAAGTGGCAGCCCCCGCATGGAGTTTGGGGTCAGCTGGGGAGTCCCCAGCTGATCCTGGGCTCCCTGCGGTGCTGCCACTTTGAAATGCTGTGAGAGGCCTGACGCCGGGTTCCCCGCAGCATTCAAAGCGGCAGCCTTGCAGGGAGCAGCTGACCCTGGGCTCTGTGCGGCGCTACCGCTTTGAAGTACCCCTTTTCTCCCTCCCCCCCCTTGCTGCCTCTATCTGACAGAGGCAGCAAAGGGGTGGGGAGAAGCGACTAGTCAACTATCCTGTCGACTATCCGATAAGCATTTGCTTATCCAAAAAACAACAAATGGTCTGGTAGCATTTTATAGACTAACAAAACATGTAGATGGTATCATGAGCTCTCATGGGCACAGCCCACTTCTTCAGATGACCGGAGTTATGAGTTGGGGATATGAAAACTTGAAATAAATAGGAGACGGGAAGGGGAAGGGGTGGGAGACAGAGCATCATTTAGTATCTGGAAAATCATAGAATCATAGAATCCCCTGCCCTCATGGCAGGACCAAATACTGTCTAGACCATCCCTGATAGACATTTATCTAACCTACTCTAAAATATCTCCAGAGATGGAGATTCCACAACCTCCCTGGGCAATTTATTCCAGTGTTTGACTACCCTGACAGTTAGGAACTTTTTCCTAATGTCCAACCTAAACCTCCCTTGCTGCAGTTTAAGCCCATTGCTTCTTGTTCTATACCCAGAGGCCAAGATGAACAAGTTTTCTCCCTCCTCCTTATGACACCATGATAAAACTGCTATCATGTCCCCCCTCAATCTTCTCTTTTCTAAACTAAACAAACCCAATTCCTTCAGTCTTCCCTCATAGGTCATGTTCTCTAGACCGTTAATCATTCTCGTTGCTCTTCTCTGGATCCTCTCCAATTTCTCCACATCTTTCTTGAAATGTGGTGCCCAGAACTGGACACAATACTCCAATTGAGGCCTAACCAGCGCAGAGTAGAGCGGAAGAATGACTTCTCGTGTCTTGCTCACAACACACCTGTTAATGCATCCCAGAATCATGTTTGCTTTCTTTGCAACATCATCACACTGCTGACTCATATTCAACTTGTGGTCCACTATAACCCGTAGATCCCTTTTGCCATACTCCTTCCCAGACAGTCGCTTCCCATTCTGTATGTATGAAAACTGATTGTTCCTTCCTAAGTGGAGCACTTTGCATTTGTCTTTATTAAACTTCATCCTATTTACCTCAGACCATTTCTCCAATTTGTCCAGGTCATTTTGAATTATGACCCTATCCTCCAGGTTAGTCGCAACCCCTCCCAGCTTGGTATCATCTGCAAACTTAATAAGCGCATTTTCTATACCAATATCTAAATCGTTGATGAAGATATTGAAGAGAGCCAGTCCCAAAACAGACCTCATGAACCCCACTTGTTATGCCTTTCCAGCAGGATTGTGAACCGTTAATAACTACTTTCTGAGTACGGTTATCCAGCCAGTTATGCACCCACCTTATAGTAGCCCCATCTAAGTTGTATTTACCTAGTCTATTGATAAGAATATCATGCGAGACCGTATCAAATGCCTTACTAAAGTCTAGGTATACCACATCCACCGCTTCTCCCTTATCCACAAGACTCGTTATCCTATTAAAGAAAGCTATCAAATTGGTTTAACATGATTTGTTCTTTACAAATCCATGCTGGCTATTCCCTATCACCTTGCCACTTTCCAAGTGTTTACAGATGATTTCCTTAATTACTTGCTCCATTATCTTCCCTGGCACAGAAGTTAAACTAACTGGTCTGTAGTTTCCTGGGTTGTTCTTATTTCCCTTTTTATAGATGGGCACAATATTTGCCCTTTTCCAGTCCTCTGGAATCTCTCCTGTCTCCCATGATTTTCCAAAGATGATAGCTAGAGGCTCAGATACCTCCTCTATCAGCTCCTTGAGTATTCTAGGATGCATTTCATCAGGCCCTGGTGACTTGCAGGCATCTAACTTTTCTAGGTGATTTTTAACTTGTTCTTTTTTTATTTTACCTTCTAAAACTACCCCCTTCCCACTAGCATTCACTATGTTAGGCATTCCTACAGACTTCTCAGTGAAGACCGAAACAAAGAAGTCATTAAGCATCTCTGCCATTTCCAAGTTTCCTGTTACTGTTTCTCCCTCCTCACTGACCAGTGGGCCTACCCTCTCCTTGGGTACTTAAACCTAAGCAGATAAAAATCAAAGTCAATAGATAGATTCCTAAAGCAGGAAGGATACCACTCAGGGAGCTGTTAGCACCTTCAGTAGTTATTAAGTAGGTAGAGTCCCCTACCAGCCCATATCACGATTGAGTCCATTAGCATGTGAATTGAATTTGCGGATGAACTGGGATTCCAGGGCTTCTCTGTGTATTTGGCTTGTAGAGCTGGTTTGTGACAAGACTGCTACTTGCAGGTCTGTCAAACTGTGGTTAGGCAAGCTGAAATGCTCACCAACAGGCTTCTGTATATTCCCTTTACTTATATCTGATTTGTGTCCATTTATTCTTTCCTGCAGAGACTGTCCAGTTTGTCCAATATATATAGCAGTGGGGCACTGCTGGCATTTGATGGCATAGATCAAATTACTGGATGTGCAGTCAAATGATCCTTTGATTTTGTGGCTTATGTTGTTTGCTCCAGTGATGAATTCGCCAGTGTAGATATGTGAGCAGAGTTGGCATCTTTTTTGGTTGCAGGGCTGGGTTTCTGGAGGTTTATGGTGTGGTTGTGTGGCATGGTTATCAGAAAGAATACCTTTCAGGTTAGGGGGTTGTCTGTACGCAAGAATAGGTTTTTCTCCTAAGGCCTCTGAGAGTGAGGGATCATTTTCCAAGATGGGTTGTAGATTGTGTATAATGCGTTGGAGGAGTCTGAGTTGTGGACTGTAGGTAACAACAAGAGGGTCTGTCTTGAAGTAGTTCATATCTGGGTATTTTTTTTGGCTCTGTCAATTTGTTTTTTCACTTCCCCAGGTTGGTATTTCAGTTTTAGGAATGCTCTGTAAAGATCCTGTAGGTGACTGTTTCTGTCTGTGCGATTGGAGCAAATCTGGTTGTATCGTAGGGCTCGGCTGTATACAATCGACTGAAAAATGTGTCTGGGATGGAAGCTGGAAGCATGAAGGTAAGTTAGCAGTCGGTAGGTTTCCGATATAGGGTGGTGGAAATTTGTCCATTATTTAACTGTACTGTAGTGTCCAGGAAGTGGATTTCCCTTGTGGACTGGTCCAGTCTGAGGTTGATAGTAGGGTGGAAGTTGTTGAAATCCTTGTGGAATTCTTCAAGAGTCTCTTTACCATGGGTCCATATGATGAAGATGTCATCTATGTAGCATAAGTAAAGTAGCGGCCTTAGGGGGCGAGAGCTGAGGAAATGTTGTTCAAGGTCAGCCATAAAGATGTTGGCATATTGTGGTACCATGCGAGTGCCCATGGCTGTGCCGCTGATTTGGAGATAGAAATTGTTTCTGAATTGGAAGTAGTTGTGGGTGAGGACGAAGTCGCAGAGCTCTGTAATCAGGCGTGCAGTGTTGTTATCAGGGATGGTGTTCCTGATGGCCTATAATCCGTCTTTGTGTGGAATGTTGATGTAGAGGGCTGCTACATCCATGGTGGCTAGGATGGTATTTTCAGGAAGATTATTGATGTGTTGATTATTGATGTTTTATCAGATAGTCAACTAGTTCTTCACATCCCTACATTGAGCCGCTTTGTACTGAGAAGGACAGGAACTAGTCTCCCTCTCCTCTAGATCTTCTGTGGTTTGATTCTTGTCATCTTCAACATCTTATAATGGAGTATTGTCAGTGACTCACATGTAGAAGATCTCTGTGATAGCCTGCTGTGGCACACTGATGGAGCTGATCAGACAAATTCTAATTGTTTCAGTGAAAAATAAACAAGCTATGTAGTGAAATTTTTCACTGCAGATTTTCTATTGTTTGACCATCTTTACTGTTAATTTTGCTGTCTCTGTTCAGGCATAGTGTTTTCTGTGTATGCTCAGCAAATCCCCAACAGACTTGTGGCAATTCAGATCTTAGCTTCACCTGTGATGGCTAGCCCAATCTGGAAACAATCCTTTTTGGATCCAAACTAATAACACTTCCCTCTCTTCTACTGTTCTTGTTCTTCAGGACACAGGCTTTTTGGAATTGACTTTATTAGAGTTAGGAGGGTCTCCTTTTTGATTTGGCTATGCACCCTCTTTTCCAGTATTCTGTCACTATCCTTTTGTAATGGAAGTTGGTTGTTACTTTTGTGGTGTATTTGTCTCTTTCCTCATCCTGAGGAGTTGGGAGCCCCAGTCATCATCTTTGTACCTTCTCTTCACCTGGACTCCCTCAGAATTGAGTCTCAGAGCATCTTTGGAAAGGAGGTGTTACTTCTTTTAAGCCAGGGGTGCTGTATCAGAGGCAGCAAGTAGGAGGTGAGTGGGGCAGGTGGGAGGCGATACGTGTGGGGAGCTGGCTTTCAAGCAGAACCCACCTGCCTCCCCCCTTTCTGTCTCCTACAGAGGCTGGGGTGAGGGCAAGCCTGTGCTGGGGGGAGCTGGCTTAAAAGCTGGTGCCCCCTAGAACCAGCTCCCCAGTGCTGCCTGCTCCCTCCATTGCTAGAGGCAGCAGGGTGCTGGGGGAGGCTGCCACAAATCAGTCTTTGTCTACGGCAGCCTGGGCTTCCCATGGACAGAGGCTGCTTCACATCCCACAGAGCAGCCTCTGTCCATGGGGAGCTTGTAGCCCACACGCACAGGGGATTGCTGCCACCATTCACTGCTGTTTCTGAATCAGAGGCAGCACTGTAGGGCGGCAGGCAGCTGGTCTATACGGGAAGCTGGTTCCCCTCACAGACTGGCTCCTGCCTGCCACCCTGTGCTGCTCCCTCTGATACAGAGGCAGTAGTGCGGCGGGATGGCAGGGAGCTCCTTGGGAATGGGGCCAGGAGTGCACTGGCTGCTAGCCCTGCCTCCAGGACCTATCGAATAGTCGTGTAACTGCTAAAATTTCATGTGGTTACATGACTATTCAATTACATATCTAGCATACCTAGTTTCTTTAAGAGCTCTTTATATATGTTCATATTTCAAAAAACTGTAGTACTGCTGTATATTTAAGGCACGAGTGGGAAGGAAATTAAGTAATTTAGAAAAGACATAATTGCAAGTACCAAATTATAGCTGGATGTAGAGGTAGGAAGTCACAGTTCATTATTTCTATGTATTGACTAAAAAGTGTAGAATAAATAAATATATAACACTGCTGATATTTCTTCATTAACCAACTCTAGAATCTCTTGGGCAGATCCTTAGTTGGTGCACATGAAAACTGGCTGAGGATCTGGCCCCATGTGGTTTTTATGCAATTTTAGTTCCCCAGATATGAGATTAAAAAAAATTGAACATTTTCCTACTTACATGTGCTCACTAGTTTAAAATAGTTATTGCTTTATATTGTCAGAAAGAAGATTACCAGCTGAATTAATTCCACAAAGGAACCTGTACAGAGTTCAAATTACAGTGTGCATAGTATTTAGATAGCATTGTTTGCTCGGAAGTAAAAATCTCCTATTTTGATAAACAACTTTTGAAAATTTCTATTTATTTAAATTACTTATAAACACACAAAATCTCCATTAAGACAGCATTTCAGATCCAAGATTATGATGTTAGGCCATGCCTCTAATTATGATTTATTCCTCCTCTCATCTTTTATGAAGATAAATGTAATAAAACAGAGCTAGTATGTCTAAGTTTTGACTATAGTCACTTCTTCCTGAAAGGTATGTTTGTTCAGACATCATCTACTTGTCTTTTTCCGTCAGAGGGCCCTAAGATACTGATACTTGTTTATAGCTGCGTTAATTTCTTCGTACAAAAACAATGAAAACAAAAATAAACTCCGGAAGTGTTTTTGATTCAGTTTTCTGTATTTGACTTGCCTTTCATTCTGTTTTGCTCTTGTCTTGTTGATTTAGTTCAAATGAGAGTGATTTGTTGAATGTCTTCTAACTGCTTTTACTATCTTCAGGGGGTAGCCGAGTTAGTCTGTATAGGTAAACTGAAAAAACAAAGTCGGGTAGCACTTTATAGACTAACAAAACATAGTGGAGAAAAAATGGTTCCAAACCCCATGAATTTGCATTCAGCTGTTTCACCACATTTTGGAGTTGGGGATGATACTATTGAAGAAGGGGTAGAGGGGCCAAACTTAAAGCTATCATGTGGAGCCTAAAGTTTGGTTGAAAAATGCTAACTTACCCTTGTGAAAAGCAATCTCTTCTACACTGTTTACTAGGCTTTTCTCCTGGTAGCAAGAATTACAGTGAGGGGTTGTATGGCTACCTGCCATGTGAATATTTACTGACCTGTCAAGGGAGCAAGCTGTGTAGATCAGCCACCTGATAGACTCCATCTTGACCGGTTCCAATCATTTAGTATTAGTGGGGGTGAGTGGATGGGGGGAGAGGGCCATAAATGCCCAGAGAATATGCTGTCCACCTGCCATTCTGATTCCCTGTTTCCCCTTATTTGAATATAGTTCTGCTTCTCCTAAGGATTTCCTCACCATTACACATCATTTGGAGGGGGGCATAGGTTCAATAGGTAAAATTAAAAAAAAAATCTAGAACTCTTTATTTCTTTGTTCTCATTTCAGAGGGGTAGCCATATTTTTGAATATCTCCACTGGACTATAAATCAAAGATGATATCTTAAAATAGTTTTATAGAATGGAATTGATTGTTCTTTTGACTTTTTTTAATCATAAATGTAAGTACAATAATGGGACAGAGATGGAAGTCTGCATGTAGAAATTCCAGAGCTAACCCAGCCTTCATTGTGTAGCCTTTGATAAAGTTAGAGTGCAAATTGCACCAGTCACTAATAACACTAATAAGGTTTTATATTCATATGGCTATGTAAGACTGTTATTAACTATAGGTATGTCTACACTACAGTGTTATTTTGAAATATCTTATTTCGAAATAGTTAATTTGAAATAAGTTATTTCGAAATAACGCGTCTACACACAAAATGGATTTCGAAATAGCATTTTGCTATTTCGAAATAGCACGTCCACACCAAGTGGATGCTGAATCGCATTAAGGCCGGCCGGAACCAGGTCCGGCAAGGCATCAGATCAGGAGTTAGCTTGTGTGGCTGCTGCCTGAGGCAATCTGAGGCTTGTGCTTAAAGGGACCCCCCCGGACAGCTGGTTCTCAGCTTTCCCTGCTTGCTTGCCTACCTCGCTGAGGGACAGCAAAGCATTTTGTCTCTGCGTGCTCTGGTTGCCCTCACTCGGGACACCACAGCACTCTGCAACATGGAGCCAGAGCTGCCCCTGGGCACTCTGGTGCTTCTCGTGGACGCATTGCTGCGAGCCTGGCTGCACTTTCTGCAGGCTGCCATCTGGGAGGTCCATCGGGGGGCTGTCAGTATCCAGGAGGCCCTGCGGGAGAGCTTCCATCCTGAGGAGCACTAAGAGCCTCCCTGGTGTGCCGTACTGGGGGCTTGTGCCTCATTCCTCCCTCACGTCCTTCCACTTACCCCTCCCTAACCCCCCTTCCTGATGTCAAATAAAAGACACGTATTTTCATGAACACAAACTCTCTTTATTAAACAAAACTGGGAGGGAGGGGGGAAATGAAACTCTGGTGAGACTGGGGAAAGGAGGTGGGAGAGGGGAGAAGAGAGGGTGGGAGAGGGGAGGGGGAAACCTGGGAGGGAGGGAGCTGGAAGGAGGAAGCAAGGGAAAGAAAGGGGAGGGGAAGCTCAGGGCTCATGGTTGGGGGTCTCGCCGGACCAACTTGATTTTCATGCAAACCTGCTCCTGGGTTCGCATGTGGCCTTTGGTGGCCAGGCTGGCAGCTATCCTACCATAGATGGCCGCGTTCCTCTGTCTAGTGCGGAGATCATGGACATTGGGGGCATCCCCCCCAAACCTAAATAAGGTCCATGATCTCCACCCTGGACCAGGAAGGTGCCCGCCTTCTCTGGGCCTTGGCAGGCTCCTGGGAGCTGGCAGACTGCTCCTGGGGAGTGGTGGAGGGCTGGCTGCCAGTGGCTTGCTGGCTCATGTTTGGGGCCACTGGGTCAGGGGCAGTGACTGCTGGCTCTGGGCTGGCAGGCTTGGAGCTGGCACAGGCACTGTGGCCAGAGTCAACCCCTTTAAGGGCTCTGGGGAGAGGGGAGGGAGAGGCGTGTTCTTGGTTGAGGCTGGAGTGGCCACCAGGGCTCCCTGGGAAGGCTGGAGGCCCCCTAATTCGAAATAAGTGTCTACACAGCACTTATTTCGAAATAGCTATTTAAAATTTGGCGTTATTCCTCTTGGAATGAGGTTTACCAAATTCGAAATAAGCACTCCGCTATTTCGATTTAATTTCGAAATAGAGGTTTGGCTGTGTAGACGCTAGTGAAGTTAATTCGAAATAAGGGCTGTTATTTCGAAATAACTTTGCTGTGTAGACCTACCCTATGAGATTGGTGGGAATACATAGAAACATTAAGACTTTATTTAATACTCAAATACAAGCAAGCAAATGTAATTGCAATTTAACACCCTGTAATTGTGCATGACCTTATAGAGAATCTTAGGAGTGAAGATGGGAAGAAAAATAAGCAGAGAGCACCATAAGTGGGCTTGACACAACTAAGGTTTCTGACATTCAGTACTACCTGATGTTTTATCTAACATTAATCAAACAACTTATTTTATACCCCCTTTTCCTAGCATCCTCACATGTTTAGAGAACATATCTGGACTGTTTTTTGGCCTTTAATTCAGGGCTTTTCATACAAAATTTTTGATGGTCTTAGGGTGCAGTCAACAATTATTGCTGGTGGCTGCTTCAACAATTTTTCTTAAAATACTCAGTTAACTTTAGGAAAAAACAAATAAATATACAATGCAATATATCATTGTAATTTATTTATGTAGGTTTTTTTCTGATGACTCAGTAATAAAAATATTGTACAGTTCTCTCTCTTCTTACTAGACTAAATAGAATAGAGACAAATAATGAGTGCTGTGAGCAAGATAGGAGAAGTCATTTTTCTGCTCTACTCTGCACTGATTAGGCCTCAGTTGGAATATTGAGTCCAGTTGTGGGCACCACATTTCTAGAAAGATGTGGAGAAATTGGAGAAGATCCAGAGAAAAGCAACAAAAATAATTAAAGGTCTAGAAAACATTACCTGTGAGGGAAGACTGAAAGAATTGGGCTTTTTTTAGTTTAGAAAAGAGAAGACTTAGAGGGAACATGATAGCAGTTTTCAGGTATCTAAAAGGGTGTCACAAGGAGGAAGAAGAAAAATTGTTCTCCTGGGCCTCTGAGGATAGAACAAGAAGCAATGGGCTTAAATTGCAGCAAGGAAGGTTTAGGTTGGACATTAGGAAAAACTTCCTGTCAAGGTGGTTAAACACTGGAATAAATTGCCTAGGGAGGTTGTGGAATCTCTTTCACTGGAGATATTTAAGAATAAGTTGGATAGGCATCTATCAGGGATGATCCAGATGGTGCTAGGTCCTGCCGTGAGGGCAGGAGACTGGACTTGATGACCTCTCGAGATCCCTTCCAAGTCTGGTATTCTATGATTCTATGTGCTTTGCTTATTCTTGTCCCTTTTTGTTTTTGTTTCTTTTGCTTTCTTGGTTGCTTATTTTTTGAGCCTTGCTAGCTAGTAAATCTGTTTCTGTGAAAAGTGAAATTTTTATTTTGCACAGCTGGTGCCTGGGGCCAGAGGATGCAGATGGTTGAAGGATGAGCCTGGACCCAAGGCTAGAGTTAGGGCTCAAAGCCCATGGCCAGGGGATACAGCTAGCTGCCATATGGCTGGGGCTGCCACCTGCCACCCCACGTCTGAAGC
This sequence comes from Rafetus swinhoei, assembly GCA_019425775.1. NCBI lineage: Eukaryota > Metazoa > Chordata > Testudines > Trionychidae > Rafetus > Rafetus swinhoei. The sequence continues at coordinate 223,097,992 of CM033424.1, read as the reverse complement.
CTGAGCACCACTGCCTGTCTCTTCCTCCAGTGTCTGTAGCTCCAAAGGGGGATAGATTCCAGCACCTACTTGCAGCCCTGGGGGAAGGGATACTGCTTTGCTCCTCCTCATCACCACACAAGAGGCTGTGGATGCACGGAAAGCCCCAGATGGTTGCATGTGGCCATGGCAGATGCATTTGAGAAATGCTGCTTTGGTCCCTATCTGGCTGTCCAGGAAACCATAATTGGATTTTAGATTTGTTTACATGAGCCATGTACATGAATACCTTTCCCAATATTCCTAGTACATGTATGCAATTAACCTCATGATTTGTGCATAGTAAACATCACACCAAAACTCAATTTGTGTTTATGCAATGTACTTGTGTAGCACAAGCTACATGTTGCAAAAGCTCCTTAAAATCTTATAACCCAAAGTCAAATATTTAAGTTAGTTTATGCTTCCTTACTGGCCTTACTAAGACTTAAAACTTAAAAAAAACCTTTTTTATTTACCTATTATAGGTAAAGCATTTCGACATTGCTTCTTGGGTGATGATATTCTGTATGTCTAAATTCATAAAGCGGTTTAGTTGAATACTGTGTCTATCTTTTTCTTCTAAATTGTACAGTTGCAGTGTACATGTAATCTGGTGACTTGTTCTGTCCCATAGATTGATTAAGTAATCTAATGCAAAAAAGTAGTTTGTGAATCAGTGCTTTAAGGAATTTAAAGTGCTTTGGTAGTGAATGGAGCTTTATAAATGTTTGCTCTTTTTTCAAATATATTGATGTTAGTAGCCAAGTTTACCTCAGCACTATATGCGAGTCCATTACTTACAAAGTTTCAACAATGTATTTACTAAGTTTTTTATCATGTACCTATATCACAGCAAAAATTAACTATATTTCAGAAATGGTTTTGCTTTTAAGACCTTCCAGTAGAATCTATGCAGACTTGCATAGATCTGACACTGCTGTGAGTACTTTTGAGTGAGTGACTTTCAGAAAACTATACCCCTAATCTGAACAGTCATCTACTAAGGACAGGGCACAGTCAGTCAGTTATAGGAGTTAGCTTTATTCTTTACTTTGCCTATGTTGAAAAAAAATCTGATAATTTGCCACAGTATGTAGTATTTGATGCTCTAATATGGCATTAAAATGCCAGAGTTTTTAGTGCTGACAAATAAGATTTTGGCCCCTCCTTCAGGAGGTTTCATGACAGTGTAATAAGTTCCCATCTTCATGCAGTTAAGGAGGGAGACCTTTTTTCACACAACACCCTGTAACTTAGGGGAACATGAGGTCCAGTCCTAACTTTTCCTTTGGTTGTAGTTAATGTTTTTGTGCTCTTTCCAGCCCTTAATATTAATCAAGGCCTCATACTTTACCTGAAAGGAGGACATTTTCATTCACTCATTTTATAGGTAAGACGATCCAGAGTTTGCAGGCAACCTCTTGAGGCTGAGCTGGGACTTGAACCCAAATCTCTAACATAAAAGAAGGCCTCATGCTAGTGTTTTCTCTAAGCTGCCTGGCAGTACAGTTTTACAGGTGCACAGAGACCTGAGCTTTTGACTGGTGGGAGAGAGGGAGCTGATTCATCACCTGTGAAGCGGTGCTGCTGCATAACTTAGAGGGAACACCGGCATCTGCGGTTTTCCAGAAGGTATGTGCTTACATAAGCCACAGTAACACACACTTTAATTCTGTGAAGACTTAAAGTGATTAAATTGCAGATTCTGATGGCTCTGTGCAAATAGATGAGGGCTTTTAGCTCCAGTGATTAAGGCTGGGCCCCTGGTTCATTCCCTGCAGGTCACCCAAATGGGGACATTGTTACACTTGTTAAGAAGTCTGTAACTAGCAGACCAATCTGTGATCCCAGAATCAGGAGCAGAAAACAGGAAATGTGATTTCCAACAAATAGTTTTCTCTCTCTCTTGTCTGCCCCCAATATGGTCTATAACAGCATGTTTTTCTTTAGTAGTTTCTGCAATATCTGAAGTGCAAGAAGTCCATGCTATTCATCTGAAGATTATAGGTCCAAACCTGCTAATGTTTGTTTGCGGGAGAAAATGATGCATAGGTTAGTGAAACCATGCTGGAATAATTGTAGTCGCTAAATTGCTCTATTGTGCAGAGCATAATTAGAAGTGAATTTCAATGTTATGTTGATATTTGTTTTACAATTGCATTTTTAGTGTTTGTCTTTTGATTAATCAGAGCTTTCTTTTAAGAACATAGGGTGCTTTATTATAGCATGTGTTTGGGACTGAGCAATGCCTGGGAAGTTTTGTTTGTGTATGTCCAGAGAGTCCATGATTATTGTTCAAGATCCCCAAAAAGGTAAAAATGTAACTTAATAAACTTGTCTTCCCAATAAGCAATTATCCTTCTCAAAGATATAACAGCCCCACTTATTGTGGGATTGGATGCCTCAGAACATTGTGAATGAGCTACGGTACCTGTCACTTACATCTTACACTTATTTCCAGACTGGCTCAGGAGAATTCATAGTTGTTCCTGTCTTGTGGATGTTGGATAGTCTTGATGAGTTTGGTTGATCTTAATTCTGGCTTTCCTATCACAAGCTCACTACTAAGCTCAGAACTAGATTTAAGCTCTTCCGCGGCAAGAACTACCTTACTTTGTGTTTGTAGAGTCCTTAGCAGAATTGGTCCCTGGTATTGGTCCCTATAAACAGTGCTTTTGTGGGAGGGTACAAAATCATACTACTTGTGATAAATTTGCAGAATTAGCAACACTGTAATTATCACACATGCATTGATGGAATTCAAAGAGGAAATACAAAATCAGAAAACAGACCAAAATACATGATTTAATCTTTTTTTGTTTTTAAAATGCATGATTTTTTTGTGGAGACTGACATGATTTTTGAACTGTTGTGGTTGGTTTGCACTTAGGATGTGTCTAGACTACAGGGTTTTTTAGAAAAAAGTGACCTTTTTTTGAAAAAACTTCACCTGCGTCTAGACTGCTGCCGCGTTCTTTTGAAATTAAATCGAAAGAACGCGGCGGTTTTTTCATCCGCGAAAAACCTCATTTTATGAGGAATAATGCCTTTTTTCAAAAGTGTTCTTTCAAAAAAAGGCATTATTGAACGCAAACAGTGCTTTTTTGAAAGGCAGAATCCAGACTGCCTGGGTGCTCTCTTTCGAAAAAGCAGCTCTCTTTTTCAATAATACTGGTGGCTGTGTAGATGATCTCTTTCGAAAGAAGCTTTTTTGAAAGATTCTTTTGAAAAAGCCTCTTTCGAAAGAGGCTTGTAGTTTAGACATAGCCTTAGTGTTGCTGCTTTCATACAAGGATCTTGGATCCCTTGTGAAACAAGTATAATGATTATTCTCATTTTAGGTAAAATGAGTCTTAAAGAGGTGTCAAGGGTGGGAAATAGTTGTTAGGCTCCCAACTCCTATTTTACAGGCCAATAGGAATTGGCTACTCAAATTCCTTTGGGGGATTTTGAAAATACAGTAATTCCTCATTTAACACGGTAGATACATTTCAGAAAATGATTGTGTTAAGTGAAAACGTGTTATGCGAGGTCAATTTTCCCACTGAAAATAATGGAAAAGGTGGGGGTTGTGTTTCAAGTGGTGGTGTCTGTTGGGACCAGGACATGAGGTTGGGGGAGAAAGGGGACTGGGTTACAGCAGGGAGGGGAGGTGTTTGGCTCTGCGGAAGGGAAGGGGAGGAGAGGGGAGGAGGATTGGGTTGGGAGTATGCCCCTGTGACGGGTCTGCCGGGACCCGCACTGCGTCCGGCGAGGGGGTTTCGGTGGGGAATGGTGCAGTGAGCGGCGAAACCTCCGCCGCTTTGCAGGGAGGAAGGGGAAGCCCCACACAGCTGCTGGCGACGGGCCAGCTGGGGAAACCCAGCCGCCGGCCTGGGGGCAGAGGAGAGGGGGGCAAGGCATCCAGCGAGGGGGAGTCAGTGGGGAACGGCGCGGCGAGTGGCGAACCCTCCGCCGCTTTTCAGGGAGGCGGGGGAAGACCGCACAGCTGCCGGCAATAGGCCAGCTGGGGAAATTGTGTTATTCCGGGGACGGTCGTGTAATTCAAAAAACGTTCCCTAATAAAAAAATCGTGCTATCGCGAAAACGTGTTAAGCGGGCACGTGTTAAATGAGGAATTACTGTACCACGCTAAGGGTATGTTTACACTTTGAGTTGATGGGGACTGGAGAGCTAGACCAAGGTGAGGAACGTTGGCACTGTACTTAGTGTGATTGGGATGTGAAAGAGTGACTGTAGGGACTGTGCTGGGGAATTTAGGATTATGGTTGTGGGGCTTTTGCAATATTGGGGACCCTGGAAGCAAGTGGAAACTGAGGCAGGTGTACTGGACATGTTACAGCCTGGCATGGAAGGGCATCCTAGGAAGGGGTGTGGAGAATATGGGCAGGTGATCAGCCCCTGGGAAGAGGGAAAACAGCAAGTGCCTAGAAGGAGGAAATCAAGGCAGGCAACTACTTTCAGAGCCATCTTGAGGCCATAAAGGGTGCACTATGCTTCTACATATGGCTAGGTCTCCTCAAGATGCGAATTTTGGCCCCATCTCAAAGTGTAGACGGACCCTGGTTGACTGTCCGTAAGTCACATACCTGATCTAGTCACAAGGGATGGTGAGTTTTGGTTGCCACTCATGTGTTAACGTCACTACCTGGCTCCACCTAAGCTGTATTGTCAGGTGCACTTCAAATAGTAATTATACATAGTTTGGGCTGGTCTGTGCTAGTAGCTAAATCATGTTCAAACAAGGTTGATAGAGGAGTCTGTGAGTCGTTGACAGTTTTGTTATTTATGCCTCCCTTTCTTATTGCAGACACACCTTCATATACACAGTGACACCTGTGTGTGCAGGGGAAAGAAGGTCAGGTGAAGGTGAAAAGAAAGAAAGAGGCAGCAGGTGAGGGGAAGGTAGATTCAGAGTAGATGAAAGGTCTGGTACTGTTATTAAAGGGTTTTAGCACTCTGGGAGTGCTGAAATTCTCAATCAATCTCCTTATAATGCCCAGCATGCCACTGAACTAGTGCATCTAAACTAAAGGGTTAATGCCAGAACTAGAGGTCTAAAACATTGCATAAGTTGTTGATCAATGAAAAAAACAAAAACACTCTTCACAGAAGTGAGTTCTTAGAATATTTTCAGCGTAAAGCAAACCAAAATATGTAGGTGTTTAAAAATAAATTACGTCTGCATTGAATTTATGCCATTATTGTGGCAGATGACCTGAATTGTTTTGTTAGGAAGGAAACACCCTTCCCTTGAGAAAAAGTCACAGCTGCTTATCATGGCTGTGCGCTAACAGTCTCCTTACAAACTCAAAATAAATGTAGACAAATATGGAGAGTTCAGAGAGGAAACATTATTCCTTTTACTTAAAGTAACACTGAAATAAATCAAACTCTTTTTCTTTTGCTTACAGTGGGTGTTTAACTATATGATGGGTGCTAAAAATAACTTTTATTGGTTTGCAGTGGTTGTTGAAAGGTTTCCTTGGTAGTATAAGAAAGTGTATAAGAGGCAGGTGACAGACGTGCTGCAAAATACCAATATAAAATAGAAATAATAATAAAAACCCAACCGCCGCCTCAGTGATGCTTTTGTAGATTTCTTTTAAATGGGCACAACCAAGAATATAGATCTAGCTGATGGGAAAAGAGTGCACATTTTAAATTTCTATAGCGAATTGTTTTAAATTTGTTTGCTCCTATGCATTAATCTGTTGGGGGAGGGGCAGGGGGATGACTTGGACACTGGTTTTTGCATAAGTATACATCTTCTGTTTACAGTTTAATAATCTTACTACTGTTGACATTGATCATGCCATAAATTAATGTTTTCTCTTTTGTTTCATACATGATCTTGTGTGTTCTGAAAAGGAAGATATACTTAAATTTAACAGTTTCTCCCATCACTGAACAAGTACTTGTGTAAAATTATGTCCACGAACTCTGCAGCATTCATGCGTAGGATAATATGCAAGCATTGTTTCTAACTCTAAAGTGAGACTGCATTTTGGAGGGGATCACACCAATCATTTAGAGCTCTTTCATCTGAAGAATTGTTTTAAAGTTGGAGATTATCAACCATTTTTTGTTGAGGAAATCAGGAAGTTGAGGTCAAGGACTGTGATTGTAACCCACACACCTTCTGGGTGTGGTGCACTGTCCCATGTAGTGACACTGAGACCACTTACAGAGAGAATAATGAGCCTGATCTACAGCCTTAGCTGAGAGCCAGCTTGCAAGAGCTCCAGAGATCCAGGTTCAGTTCTGCCTGCAGAAGATTGGGGTCTGTTGACAAGATAATTTGTCCAAGGTCGGACAGCAAGTATATAATAGAGATGGCAGTAGAATCTAGATTTCCTGACTCTCAGGTTTCTGCCCCTAATCGCCTTAATGCCTCCTCAATATTTCTGTCAGACTTTTTTCTACATATTTTAAAGGAAGAAACAGCAGAATATGAAGACATCACTATGGAAACTAGACATCTATTAATTTATTCAGATTTTGTTACAATTTAGAGATATAAAATGGAGCTTTTTGAGATACAGTTGAAGTTATTAATTTGTTACTAGAAAAAGTAAGTTTTACTTATAGGTTCAGGGGATTCTTATTTTCTGTTACAAAAGCTTGTAAAGATTAGGCTCCTGAAATATAAAACTGCATATGAAATGTCCTTAAATACTGTCTGTTCACTGTAACTTGACTTTGACAAGATTTATCCAAGCACTAACATTATTAATCAAAACACGTTGGATACCTTTTAGCAACTAAAATGAAGTTGAAATGTTGACTGGGACTGCATACGTGACACTATGAGAAATGTAAGTATGATAGGTTTTTTCAGATCACACAAGTTGTTCCACTAACACACCTTTACTTGTGGTATGTATTGCTGAAAGAAACATTTCAAAGGTTGCATTTGGAGTCAACATGCCCACAACAACCAACTATCTAGTTAGAGCTGCAAGTGTCTTTGTATTCGCTTCAGGATCATTTATGGGAATAAGAATTTTAATGTTAATATTTTATTATTTAAAATACAGTTGGTGTGTATAAATGAAAAGGGAGAATACTAAAGTTGATTCATATGAAAAGGGACATCAGAAAGAAACATTTAGCAGGCTAGACTATTCCCTGCAGAATTTGACTGAATTGATTTTTAAATAAATCAAGTGATGTAGAGTCTCTCACTTGACTGTGGAATAGTCTCAAAACGTATTAGAGGTCAACAATAGAAAGTACAGGTTGAATCTCTAAAATCCAGGACCCTCTGGTCTGGCAATATCCGTTGTTCGGCAACATCCAAGGCCGGGATCGAAGGCCAGTGGCTGGCACCCAGGAGCAGGGCTGACAGCTGGGAGGGGAACCTTTACCTTCCCTGGCCTGGCACACTTGATGGTTTGGGACTGCTAAGGTCCCAAGTGTGCTGGACCAGGGAGGTTCCATCTGTATAGGAGAATTTACACTTTGAATGTAAAATATATTGTTGACTCTTTAGCAAACATTTCTGAATTTATTTAATCTATTTACTGACTTATATGGTGCCTAAACTAGGCACTTCACAAAAAAATATACCTATTAAATACCTATGTTCTTAGATCAAGCGTCTTGGGTGATGCCTAGAACACTTGAGACCACCTCTCCCCCAGTGTCCAGTTGTCACCAGTGTGATCAGCAAAAATTCTCAAATGGGAGTACCCTTGAATTAGATCATAGAATCATAGAGCTGGAAGAGACCTCAGAAGGTCATCAGGTCCAGCCCCCTGCTCTAGGCAGGACCAATCCCAACTAAATCAACCCAGGCCAGGGCTTTGTCAAGCTGAGACTTAAACACCTCTAGGGATGGAGACTCCACTACTTCCCTAGGTAACCCATTCCAGTGCTTCACTACCCTCCTAGTGAAATAGTTTTTCCTAATATCCAACCTGGACCTCTCCCACCACAACATGAGACCATTGCTCCTTGTTCTGCCATCTGTCATTACTGAGAACAGCCTCTCTCCATCCTCTTTGGAACCTCCCTTCAGGAAGTTGAAGGCTGCTATCAAATCCCCCCTCACTCTTTGCTTCTGCAGACTAAACAGACCCAACTCCCTCAGCCTCTCCTCATAAGTCATATGCTCCAGCCCCCTAATCATTTTGGTTGCCCTCCGCTGGACCCTCTCCAATGCGTCCACATCCTTTTTGTAGTGGGGGCCCCAGAACTGGACACAATACTCCAGATGTGGCCTCACCAAAGCCGAATAAAGGGGTATATTGACATCTCTGGATCTGCTGCCAATGCTCCTCTTAATGCAACCTAATATGCCATTAGCCTTCTTGGCTACAAAGGCACACTGTTGACTCATATCCAGCTTCTCATCCACTGTAATCCCCAGGTCCTTTTCTGCTGAACTGCTACTTAGCCATTCGGTACCCAGCCTGTAACAGTGCTTGGGATTCTTCCGTCCCAAGTGCAGGACTCTGCACTTGTCCTTGTTGAACCTCATCAGATTTCTTGTGGCCCAATCCTCCAATTTGTCTAAGTCACTCTGGACCCTATTTCTGCCCTCAAGCATATCTACCTCTCCCCCTAGCTTAGTGTCATCCGCAAACTTGCTGAGGGTGCAATCCATCCCCTCATCCAGGTCATTAATAAAGATATTGAAAAAACTGGTCCTAGAACCGAACCTTGGGGCACTCCGCTAGAAACCGACCGCCATCCTGACATCAAGCCGTTGATCACTACCCGCTGGGCCCGGCCTTCTAGCCATCTTTTTATCCATCTTACCGTCCATTTATCCAATCCACATTCCCTTAACTTGCTGGCAAGAATATTGTGGGAGACCGTATTAAAAGCCTTGCTAAAGTCAAGGTATATCACATCCACTGACTTTCCCACGTCCACAGAGCCAGTTACCTCATCATAGAAGCTAATCAGATTGGTCAGGCACGATTTTCCCCTTTGTGAATCCATGCTGACTATTCCTAATCACTTTCCTCTCTTCCAAGTGCCTCAAAATGGATTCCTTAAGGATCCCTTCCATGATTTTTCCAGGAACCGAGGTAAGACTGACTGGTCTATAGTTCCCTGGATCGTCCTTCTTCCCTTTTTTGAAGATGGGCACTACATTTGCCTTTTTTCCAATCATCCGGGATTTCTCCTGGTCTCCACGACTTTTCAAAGATAATGGCCAAAGGCTCCTCAATGACATTTGCCAACTCCCTCAGTACCCTCGGATGCATTAAGTCCAGACCCATGGATTTGTGTACGTTTAGCTTTTCTAAATAGTTCCTAACCTGTTCTTTACCCACCACGGGCTGTCCATCTTCATTCCATCTTGAGTCACTTAGCGCATTAGTGTGGGAGCCCACCTACTCCGTGAATACAGAGGCAAAGAAAGTATTGAGTACTTCAGCTTTCCCCACATCATCTGTCACTAGGTTACCTCCTTCATCCAGTAGGGGCTGCACACCCTCTCTGATCACGTTCTTCTTGTTAACATGCCTGCAGAAACCTTTCTTGTTATCCTTCACATCCTTAGCCAGTCGCAATTCCATTTGCGCTTTCGCCTTCCTGATAATCCTCCGGCATTCTCGAGCTATACATTTAAACCCCTCCCTGGTCATTTGTCCAAGTTTCCACTTTTTGTAAGCTTCCTTTTTGTGCTTAAGTTCACCAAGGATTTCCCCTGTAAGCCAATCTGGTCTCCTACCATGTTTGCCTCTCTTGCTACGCATCAGGATGGTTTCTTTCTGTGCCTTCAATAAGGCTTCTTTAAAATACTGCCAGCTGTCCTGGACTCCTTTCCCCTTCATGTTAGCATCCCAGGGGATTCTGCCCATCAGGTCTCTGAGGGAGTCAAAATCTGCTTTTCTGAAGTCCAAGGTGTGTATTTTACTACTCTCTTTTCTTCCTTTGGTCAGGATCCTGAAATCTACCATCTCATGATCACTGCTTCCCAGGTTGTCACCCACCTCTACTTCCCCTATTAGTTCCTCCCTGTTTGTGAGCAGAAGGTTGAGGGTGGGCAATAGTGGTTTTGATGAGGGTCCCTCAGCTTTGGAATTTGCTTGGAAAACACACCCCAAAATAGCTCAGTTTATTGTTCAGGCGTGCTGCAAACGCTATCTTTTCTCTCACTTGGACTTAGCTTTTTGTGGGGTATGTTGTGGGCTCGCTTTTGATTTTAACTGAATTATTTTTCTAAAATAATATTTTTCTTAATATCTGTCAGGTTCTTATAATATTGGTATCTTTGTGTATTTTATATTGTTATTCTACATACATTAATTTAAATAATTTTTCCTGGAATAATAAATAATGAAAACTATAAATATTCTGTCCCCTCCTGAGAACATGTCTGTCATAAATAACCAATCCAATGGGAAAATGAATGATGTCAAAATGCCTTGGAGAACATTTTGTTGGCAAGAAATGATGTGGCAGAAATCCAGTGTTGCAAGAAAGAGAAGTTTATTGAGCAGGCAAAGAGGCCCATATTAAATGCTGAGAAGCCTGTGATTTTCTCCCCCCATTATCAGTCTTGCCACTTCAGATTTTAATATGGAAGCAATAATGCACTGAGAAAAACAGCATATTTTAAATACATAATATCACATTGTTGTGACAGTAATGAATAATGACATATTAAAGTGGAGGAGTAACAACAAGACTTTAGAAATCCAGTTATAAGTCACGCCAATGTCCAAGATACAAAGAAAGGCACTGTGGCCTTGTATTCTAACTTTGTTTCTCATGTTTCAAGAGGTTTGCTTCATTTATTTCTTTATTTAATTGGGCTGTGCCATTAATGATACTGAACACTGTTTTAAAGTACTTTGAAAATAATGTTAGCGGAAAGTATATATGTGCATGTCCCTGTATGGAATAAGAGAAACATGCTAGCATGATCACTTGCAGCAAAAAAGATTGTGATTCATTTAAACGAGTACTGGCTTTTGACCAAAGTGAAAAATTAATGGACTGTAGCCTTGTTGGCCTTGTTTAATGAAGCTCTAAATGAATGCTGTTCAGTTGGATAATAACTGTTCTTGGTACTAGTGTTAATGAAAAAAACAAAACCTATTGCAGTACACTGTAAACATGTTTATGATAGTATTTTGCTTTTATTTAATCATATCTAGTAAGTAGCTTTTCCTTTTTGTTTTTAAGTTCTGGTGTAAGAAAAGGCTTGTTAGGGCAATTTACAAAAGAATGTTTAAAAATCTGAAGTAATTGAAATTATAATTGACCATTTATTTATTTTATCAGGTGGCAAATAACGTGGTACCCAGATTGTAAAGCGTTAATACAGTGAAATTTGGATTGATTTCTCTTGAATTTATAAATACACCCTGTAGCTATTTACTGCTTTTCTGTCCATGGGAATTCTGTCTGCATTAATGACAGTCTATGTGGTCATTAGGGCCAGTAAATGCTGGATAATGGATGATATGTGCCTATCTAGATATTACAGTGGTAGATGCATTACAGATATCAGAGAAAAGATGGATTCATGGATAAAGTCTTTGTAAAGAAATCTGTAGTTAGCTAGTGTGTATGCAAGCAGTATATTTTACAAGAAGGCCATTTCTCATTATTTACTTCACCATTCTTTTATATTTTCCAGATGTAGCTTTTTTCACTGGATAATGCTATTCCAGAAGAGGCTGTGTGTATATGTGCATTTTCTGTTTTTTTTTTGTTTTTTTTTTTAGATTTTTAAATGTATAGTATGCAAACCTGCTTTAGGTCAATAAATTATTTTGTGCTTAAAAGCTTCTTTGACTAAAAAAAAATCCTGTGGATACTTATACTAAAGGGAGTTGCCTTGAAGGAAGCATGCCAAAAAAGAGAAGTGAAATGAAAATGCCTGGGTGAGTTGGAATTTTTATTTAAACATGGGCTGGATAGCTTGCTGGATAAAATACTATTTAACTCAGTGGTTCCTTTTTAATCTGTAGCTCAGTGAAATTAGATGTGTTAGTGCACAGTGACAGGGAGCATTAATCATGAAATCACCTGTTCAGGTCAGACACAGTTGGTATTTGGATAAGATTTACTGGACCCCTTGTTGTGGTTTTGTGACATTTCATAATTCTTTTTATTTGACTTTGTAAAAGCATTTTGTCATTAAGGAGGTGATGGATTTATATATTGCTGGAGCCTCCACTTCCCTATTTATTTATCCGCTCACCAGGTACAACCGTGACAGCACAAAATTGCCCATACTGCCTTTCAATGTTGTATTGGAATTATCTTTTGTATTAGAACTTCTCATTATAGGCAGTCCCCGGGTTACGTACAAGATAGGGACTGTAGGTTTGTTCTTAAGTTGAATTTGTATGTAAGTCGGAACTGGTACATATTGTAGGGGAAACTCTAGCCAAACATTTCTCCAGAGCTCAGTTTTATTCTCCCACACCTCAGTTCCGTCAGTCCTTATTCTTAAGCTAAGGTGTCTGCTGAGAAAAGCCGCTCCACGTCTCCCTGGTCTGCTGGCGGGGGTGCTAGGCCTCCCTGGTCTGCTGGGAAGCAGCTAGTGCGGGTTGCCTCAGTAGGGATCCGATGTAAGTCGGATCCATGTAACCCGGGGACTGCCTGTATTTATTACTAGCAGATGTCCCTGGTGTTGCTTGGGTCCTTAGCTGTAGTAATGTATGTTTTTTTTACATTAAAAGGAAATTGTACATGGTGTATTTAAATGATTGTATAGGGCAGGGGGTTTTGTGTGTGTGTGTGAGTGTGGGTGCAGAACAGGAGGGGCTCAGGCCAATCAGTTGGGAGGTCGGGGGAGAGTTTTGAGACCAGGGGAGTGTAAAGGAGTTCAAACTACTATATTGAATTGTGCCAGATGAGTACAGAGTTTTTTTGGACAATAAATGTCGGATTTTCTAGGGAATCCCTGGGGAGTGGCTAATGCAAATTCCTTATTTATGAAGAATGAGTAGTCTTGTGGCACCTTAGAGACTAACAAAAATGTATATAGTATCATCAGCTTTCATGGGCAAAACCCACTTCTTCAGATGAGCTCATCTGAAGAAGTGGATTTTGCTCATGAAAGCTGATGATAGATACTATATACATTTTAGTTAGTTTCTAAGATGCCACAGGACTGCTTGTTGTTTTTAAAGTTACAGACTAACAGGGCTACACTTCTGAGATTCCTTATTTATGGTTATACAAAAACCCAACCTTATGAAGATATTCCCTGAGGAAAGAGTCGTTTTATGTAGATCATCTATTACAGAAGGCCAGAATCAAAGCCCCAAGCTATATAAAGAAACAGCTGATCTGCTCATCCTTCCTCTGGTTCTAAGATGGGTGAACTTGCAACCAGTGTTCCCTGTAAGCTGAGTGCTTGGGCGGCCATCTGGGCAAATGCTACCCAGCTGGTTAGCAGAGCACACACAGGGCCCATAGCTGTCAGCATGTGTTTTTTCTGGTGGTGCTGCACAGAGGCGGCCCTAGACTAGCTGCCAGCAACTGGCGCCCTAGGCGAACCATGCAATCGGCGCCCCCACCTCCAAACCCCTCAATGATATTGCGCCACCATTTGGTGCCCCATTTAACTTGGCGCCCTAGGCGACCGCCTAGTTCTCCTACATGGATGGGTCGCCCCTGGTGGAGCACATCTATATGTCTTGGTGGAAAACAAAATTTATTCCACACACTGATGGCAAAAAATTAGCAGAAATGTTGCTTGCAACCCAGGAAACATCCAGTTGAAGATTTTGGAGAGCTGAGTCCTAGGATGGAGGGCGGTGACCACCTATGTTCTTAGCATGCATGTGTAGATTCTTTTATTGTTTTAATATGTTTTTGCTGTAATGCTTTTTTCCTTAAGAATAAACATAGAAGGAGTTGGGCAATCAGCTAGCTATTGACAATTACACTGATCATAGCTCCTGGAGAGAAAACGAAGTGTAGGCAATGGTGACTGTTCTGATGAGGTCATCTGCCCTCTCACAACTGGTTAGGGATCACCAACTACTTTTGCTTATGCCATTCTGTATTGTTAATGAGCTGTCCATATTTTTTCGGACTATTGGGCAATATTCTTTTCTTTCCCTACTTCTGGCTGTCTCTCAAGTCTCCCCCCTTTTTTCTGTCAGATGATTCTTCTTTGGAAGAGAGAATAGCACTGGCACCTCAAAATGTCAAAATAAATATTGTTTGAAAACAGCTAGTATAAAGAACAAGGCATCGGGGAGGAGGTAGAATGGGGAAAAATTATCTTCAAGCTCTTCAGTGAGAAATCCCTTTAGGTCTTGGAATTAATGAAGAGGATATAATACAAAATGTAGGCAGAAATAGAAAAAAATCTCATTTCATAGAATCATAGAACCATAGAGCTGGAAGAGACCTCAGAAGGTCATCAAGTCCAACCCCCTGCTCTAGGCAGGACCAATCCCAACTAGATCAACCCAGCCAGGGCTTGGTCAAGCCGAGACTTAAACACCTCCAAGGATGGAGACTCCACTACCTCCCTAGGCAACCCATTCCAGTGCTTCACTACCCTCCTAGTGAAATAGTTTTTCCTAATATCCAACCTGGACCTCTCCCACCACAACATGAGACCATTGCTCCTTGTTCTGCCATCTGTTACTACTGAGAACAGCCTCTCTCCATCCTCTTTGGAACCTCCCTTCAGGAAGTTGAAGGCTGCTATCAAATCCCCCCTCACTCTTCGCTTCTTCAGACTAAACAGACCCAACTCCCTCAGCCTCTCCTCATAAGTCATATGCTCCAGCCCCTAATCATTTTGGTTGCCCTCCGCTGGACCCTCTCCAATGCGTCCACATCCTTTTTGTAGTGGGGGGCCCAGAACTGGGCACAATACTCCAGATGTGGCCTCACCAGAGCCGAATAAAGGGGAATAATGACATCTCTGGATCTGCTGGCAATGCTCCTCCTAATGCACCCTAATATGCCATTAGCTTTCTTGGCTACAAGGGCACACTGTTGACTCATATCCAACTTCTCATCCACTGTAACCCCCAGGTCCTTTTCTGCAGAACTACTACTTAACTGGTTGGTCCCCAGCTTGTAACTGTGCTTGGGATTCTTCCGTCCCAAGTGCAGGACTCTGCACTTGTCCTTGTTGAACATCATCAGATTTCTTGTGGCCCAATCCTCCAATTTGTCTAAGTCACTCTGGACCCTATCTCTGCCCTCAAGCGTATCTACCTCTCCCCCTAGCTTAGTGTCATCCGCAAACTTGCTGAGGGTGCAATCCATCCCCTCATCCAGGTCATTAATAAAGATATTTAACAAAACCGGTCCTAGAACCGAACCTTGGGGCACTCTGCTAGAAACCGACCGCCAACCTGAAATCGAGCCGTTGATCACTACCCACTGGGCCCGGCCTTCTAGCCATTTTTCTATCCATCTTACTGTCCATTTATCCAATCCACATTCCCTTAACTTGCTGGCAAGAATATTGTGGGAGACTGTATCAAAAGCCTTGCTAAAGTCAAGGTATATCACATCCACTGACTTTCCCATGTCCACAGAGCCAGTTACCTCATCGTAGAAGCTGATCAGATTGGTCAGGCGACTTGCCCTTTGTGAATCCATGCTGACTATTCCTAATCATTTTCCTCTCTTCCAAGTGCCTCAAAATGGATTCTTAAGGATCCCTTCCATGATTTTTCCAGGAACCGAGGTAAGACTGACCGGCCTATAGTTCCCTGGATCATCCTTCTTCCCTTTGTTGAAGATGGGCACTACATTTGCCTTTTTCCAATCATCCGGGATTTCTCCCGATCTCCACGACTTTTCAAAGATAATGGCCAAAGGCTCCTCAATGACATTTGCCAACTCCCTCAGTACCCTCGGATGCATTAAGTCCGGATCCATGGATTTGTGTACGTTTAGCTTTTCTAAATAGTCACCCAGTATAGTTGCTACTCATCCCTTTGAACTTTAGGTATATAGTTAATTATTCTTTAAAACCTCTGGTTTCTCTGGCCATGATGATCTAAAAATCAGTTGCAATTTATTCTGAGTTAAGATGGTTATACTGAGATACATTTTTTGTTCTCAGTAATCATAGAAATATAAAGCTGGAAATGTCCTTTCTCCCACACTAAGGGTATGTCTACCCTGTAGAGTTTTTCTGGAAAAATTACACGTATGTCCACACTGCAATTGCATTCTTTTGACAGAAAGTCGAAAACGCAGGGGTTTTTCCGACAGCGGTAAACCTATTTCTAAGAGCTCTTTTGGAAAAAGGCGTGTGTGGATGGGGAAGACGTTGTTGTTGTGTTTTTTTTAAAGAAGAGGCCTCCAGGAAAAAGCACAGGTGCCCTAGCGGCCACTCCATCCATAGTAATCACAACTTAAATGCGAGATAGCGTCCAATCAATGTGGACGCTATCGTTCGAAAAAGCAGATCACTTTTTCAATGCGCTTTTGGTGTGTGGATGCTTTCTTTCAAAGAAGTTTTTCTGGAAGATCTCTTCCAGAAAAGCTGCTTCCTAAAGAAGCTTGCAGTCTAGATGTAGCCTAAGTCAAGACGTAGACTGTCCCTGACAAGTGTTCATCTAACCTGTTCCTAAACACCTTCAATGATGAGGATTTCACAGATGCCCATGATAACAATTAGAATATTCACGTATCCTTATAGTTAGGAAGTTTTCCCTAATATCTAACCAAAATCTCTCATGCTGAAGATTAAGCCCATTATTTATTGTCTACTTTTCATGGACAGGGAGAATGATTCCTCTCTATTCTTTTTATATCATCCCTTTATATATTTGAAGACCATTGTCAGGTTCACCTCCAGTTGTCTTTTCTCAAGACTAAATGTGCCCAGTCGAACCTTTTTTTTATAGGTCAGCTGTTGACATTGGGCTAACTAGTCAGTAATTTTCTAGGCCCTCTTGTTTAATAATTTGATCTAGTATCTCTCTGATACACTTTCTTGTAAGAGTCCAAATAGTCAGAGATCCAGGATCTTTCCCTGAATCCATACTTGTATCTTCTCTCAGAAAACAAGCTGGCAATGTCTACACACATGGGCTTTTCTTTTGATGATGGAGAGTAGGGAGTGCATTTTTGAGTCTTTGATGTCTGATCCTCACACACAATAGCTGCTTGCTTTGAAATTAGCACTTCTCTGTTAAAGTTATTCACGTCTATTCCACAAGTCCTTTCTCGTTTGATGGCTTATTTAGTTACAGGGATATACACAATATACATGTTTACTACTATCTTATAATAGGATACAGACAAGTGAAAACTATGCAAGTTACATTTCACTAGTTTTCATGAAGTTTAAACACTAAATACATTCTTATACATTTAACAGTCACTCATCTACACTAATGCATAAATGAGTTAGTCTGGGACTCAGGCATGAGCTGGCACCTGCTCTGCCAGCGTCGTAGACTAGTCTATAATTTCCCAAGTCCTCTTGTTTGATAATTTGTTCTAGTGTCTTTCTATCCATGAGACTAGTCAACTAGATCTTAACATCCTTAACAGAGGGGTTGGCTTATGTGGGGTAGGGGGCAGAGGGTTGGAGGGAGGGAGGGGTTGGGGTGCCAGAGGAAGGCTCTGGCCAGGAGACTTACTTGCGTGACTCCTGGCCAGGAGCCCAGCAGGGTTCACAGGTAGCCTGCCTGCCTGCTCTGGCCCCACATAGGCTTCAGGGGCCATGTGTGATGGTGAATAAGAGCCTGAGGGGAGGGGAAAGTGTTGCTTTGCATGCTGTCTGTTTTTCCAACAGGCATGGAAATCAGCCAATAGCCAGAAATCAGCCAATGATAGTGCTGGGGGCCGGGGCAGTGCATGAAGCATCAATCCCCCATGCTGCAGGATCACAGCTGAGAAAGTGGTATGGCAGCTGCTTTTCTAAGTGGTGGGGTGTGTGTGGGGGGCAAGCAGGGAGTCTGCCTGAGGCTCCCCGTTGCGTCCGCAGGCCAGATCCAGTGGCTTGGAGGGCCGGCTCCAACCCTTGGCCTGTATTTTTCCCAGCCCTGCTCTTTCTAATGGGAAGGGGAAGTATTAATTTAGGCACTCTGTGTTTTGGAACATCCCTGTTAAGAATTTTGAGAGTATTGGGAATAGAGTCATTGGTAGTTGACCAGGGTGGGAAACAGTTTTCCTGTCCCATGAAACTTTTTGTTTTGAAGTTGTGTGTGCGCAAAAGAGAAAGAGAGACAGACGCTCCAAAATAGCTAATGTCCTGAAGGTGTTGGCAGTCACCTGACATGAGGAAGGGTCAAGTCCCTGTCCTTCCCCAGTCTTTCATGTCCCCTCTGAGTGCTGTCTCCACTGGGCTCTTGATTATTCTGGAATCTCTGTTTCTCTGGTTTTGACCAGAAATTCCTTGACTTGAGAAACCTTTCCCAACAAAAGCTTAAATGGAACTTCCACGTTCCCACAAAAAGTTTCAGTTTTAACAAATAATTTTCTGATGAAAAACTGGTGAGTTGAAATTTTCATGACAGGGGTTGGGAGCATGGCTTTGGATCTCTGTTTCCATAAGAGTGGGGAAAAGGCCCAGAGGCAAGAGAACTACCGCAGGAGTACAGGGTCTCCTAAACTTCACTGATGAGGACTTGAGCCCTACTCAATTCATGGCCATGAAAAATGTGTCACAGACCATGAAATTGGGTCTGTCACCATGAATCTGGTCTTTTGTGTGCTTTTACTCTATACTATACAACAGGGGTGGCCAACCAGTTAGAGACGAAGAGCCAAAATAGCGGTGGATAGAGTGTGAAGAGCCATGTATTATATATTTATTTTTATATATCTCTGTATATAGAAAGATAGATATAGTACACAAAATGTAGTGATAAAAATAACATTACAGGACATTTTGGACAAAACCCAATAAAAAAGTCTCTAGTCACTTAAATTCACGGCCAGTCCATAGATCTTGACAAGGAACAAACATCAAATTAAAAAAAAAAACTTGAAAAAAACAGTAATATTCTCACACACACACAGAAAAAAGCATCCTCACCATGTATTTTAATTTTAACACTACTGCTGTATCATGTCCTGTAAGTTTTTTAAAATTAAACTGAACTGAGAAGTAAATTAGCACAATTTGAAGTGTCTGTTTCACTCCAGCTTGTTGATCTCTGGTATGGTTTCCTCATTTTTTTTAAAATATGAAGATTATGGCTTTTTTATAGTTCTGAAAATTCAGGTCTGTCCCAGACTGCAAATATGAGAGGTTCAAAAACAATAAGGGAGAGACTCATATCTCAGAATAATTGCTTCAACCTGGCAAACAATAGCCTTTGAATTTTCTTTAAAGAAACAGTGTAAACCAGGTACATACTGATTCTTTTTTTTGCCCTGGAATTTAAATATGACATCTGTGTTGGCTGCCTTATTCTACATCCACGAAAACTTTGAGTTTAAGGTGCTTCAGTCCCCTACCCCAACCCAACCCAATGCCCCACCCCTTCCCCAGAGCCAGGCACCTCCCCCACCCCCATCCCGTTCTAACCCAATCCCCCAATCTCCCCCAGAGCCACTCACCTCTCCCGCTCTAACCTAATGCCTGGGTCCCGGAGCTGCCACCACACGCTTCTCCCTCCAGGTGCTGGGCGTGTGCGCAGAGCAGCTGGCTGTGAGCAGGCGTTGGGGCGCATGCGCAGAGCAGCGGTCCGTGAGCAGGTGCCAGGGCGCGTGCGCAGAGTGGCTGGCTGTGAGCAGGTGCTGGGCGCGTGTGCAGAGCGGCCGGCCGTGAGCAGGTGCCGGGGCCAGTGTGCAGAGTGGCTGGCTGTGAGCAGGTTCTGGGCGCGTGTGCAGAGCAGCTGGCCGTGAGCAGGTGTTGGGGCCTGCGTGCGCAGAGCTGCTGGTTGTGAGCAGTCTGGGCATGCATCTCAGAAGCAGCAGGATCTGCATTTCCTTAATCAAAGAGCCGCCATATGCAGGAATTTCTGTGTATGGGTGTGAACTGTGGGAGGTGCTGGTGGCTGCCCCACCTCCAGCCCCACCCCGGCCTCTCTCCTGGGAGAGGAAAGGGAGAATCGGCCCCAGGCTTCTCTAGGCTGATCAGAGCACGGGGGAAGGAAGATGGCAGTGAGCTGCCTCTGCTTTCTCCTGATTGGCCGGAGCACAGGGGAGGGAGGCTGGGGCAGTGTGCTGCCTCTGATTCCCCCCAGTGTGCTGTCTCTGCTTTCTCTGGGTAGAGCATGGGGGAGGGAGGTTGGAAGTGCACCACCTCTGCCTTTCCCAGAGTGGCCAGTCCCCCATGAAGGACCATAGAGGGGTGTGTTTGCACCCTTTGCAACCTCCTCTTTCCCCCCGTGTACGGGCCTGATTACAGTAACCTTGCAACCTTTCCACAATTGCTTTTTGGGTCAGGTCCCCTACAATTACAACACTGTGAAATTTCAGATTTAAATAGCTGAAATCATGAAATTTACGATTTTAAAAATCCTGCAACTGTGAAGTTGACCAAAATGGGCTGTGTCCTAAAGATGACAAACCCTGGGTTCTACATTCAAGCTTTCGAGGAATATGAAGGGAGCAGGAGCGGCCCGAGGCCGGCGGCAGCAACTGGCGCCCTAGGTGGGGCGGCGCAATCGGCGCCCCTGCCTGAACGGCCGTCAATAGCCGTGACATCATCACAGGTGCCCCGGCGCCCCGTGACATCATCATCATCTGGCGCCCGGGCCAGCGGTGCCCCAGGCAGCTGCCTAGCTCGCCTAGGCTCATGGGCCGCCCCTGGAAGGGAGCACTGTGAAGAAGATACTATACAGTTTCCAGAGACCTTCACCCCCAGCTTCATACACAGAAGCAACTTCGTTTTAGGAAACAGTTTGGTCCACAAACATGTATATAATGTTTGTCCAGCACTTTGAAGATATAACATGGTATATAAGTGTTTGGCATTATTATGAATTAGTTGGAGACTCATAGTATAGGACAATTTTTGTCATATATTTGATGTTTTCTGTTTGGGGGCATTGGTTAGTCATCCGTGTCATGGGAACTGATGCCAAAAACATTTTTGGCTTTAGATTCCTGTTCTGTTTAAAAACCAACAGCAGTGATTTTATATACATTTCAGTATAAACTAGAATCTGACCAGATAAAATGTATATTTCATGGAAAATGTATATTTTGAGATGTGACTATTTTATAAAACAAGATTTAGAATTCAGTGTAATTGTGGTAGCTATAGAAACATGAAAAAACTTAGATTATAATATAAAAGTACAAAGTACATTGGTGAGAACTGCCAATTTGCAATGAAATCCTCTTGGTAGGAAATATGTTGTTCACAATGTATTTTTTTATTCCATGTATAATCTCTCAAGTATGCTGATTGATCAGAACTAGTACCTGATAAACACTTCTGAACATTTCGCATAGATTTGTATATATTTTTTTATTTTGCACTGTAGTTTTAAAATCATGGGGACATTTTTATTTTTTTAAATAAATAGTTTCAGTACTGTTTTTCACATTTAGTGGGTAGGAAATTAAAAATGTGTCCCGCATACTGGTCTAATTATTAGGCTGAAATGAAGTTTCTTAAGGATTGAAATTATATTTGAATAATAGGAATTCTTCAGCATTGACTATGCAATAGATTCTGCTTATTAGCAACCCCTTGGTTGACCAAAATTATCATGACCTGGTAGTAGGGTTGCCAGGTGTCCGGTTTTGAACCGGACAGTCCGGTATTTGAGATTTCTGTCCAGGAAATAAATTGAGAAAATACCGGATATACAAATGTCCGGTATTTTCTGATTAAGTAAGTTTTATTATTATGAGTATCAGTACGTAGTTGCGTACTGTCTGGCTGTTACACGCTTGCACTGTGTGAGCGTGTCTACCAGAGAGGCAGTACACAACTACGCAGTAGAGAGGACGGGGGTGAGGGCGGGGCCGGGGCCGGGGCCGGGACGGGATGGAATCCCCAGGGCTGGACTCGTCCATGCTTTGTCGGGACCGTGCGCGGGATGGGCAGCACCTCAGGATCTGCGTGTGCCTGGGCCAGCCCCACTTCCCGCCAGCTGATTCTCTCCCCCTGCTCCGCCCCCTGGCCAGCCCCGCTCCCCCTGGCTCCCTCCCAGCCAGCCCTGCTTCCCACTGGCCGGTTCCCCCCTCATCTCCCCCAGCCAGCCCCGCTCCCTCCTCCCCCCTCCCGACCAGCCCTGCTTCCTACCATCCGGTTCTCTCCCCTCCTCCTGGCCAGCCCCGCTCCCCTCCCGGCCAGCCCTGCTTCCCGCCGGCTGGTCTCCTCCCGATCTCCCCAGCCAGCCCTGCTCCCCTGATCCCCTCTCGACCAGCCCTGCTTCCTGCCAGCAGGTTCTCCCCCTCCTCCTCCCCGACCTCCTCCCGGCCAGCCCCACTCTCCTCCCAGCTGGTCCCCCGGCCCCATCTGAGATCAAGTGTGTCTGGTATTTTTTTTGAAGTAATCTGGTAACCCTATCTGGTAGTTTCCAATAAGGAAAAGCACCTTTTTCCAGGGAATGAATGCATGACCTAGAGTTCAGTAACGGTACATTGTATATGAATGATAGCTAGCAGTACAATGTAGAATAATTACATACATTTGGGAATCGTGTATTAAAGTTTCCATTTGTTATAATCTTGGGAAAAACCTAAACAATGGAACAAGTGCCATATTTGTTATAGTTCAGTAGTTGGATAGTGCAAAGCTGTAGTCTAGTGGTCTCCAACCATTTTAACCACAAGATCAGTTTTTTAATTTAAATGCAATGGAAGATCTACCTCAAACCCAAATACCCTGGCCCCACTTCCTTCCTGCCCCTTTTTTGAGGCCCTGCCCCTGCTCCACCCCCTTTTCTCAGCCCTCACCCTGCTCACTCCACCCCTTTCCCACTCCTATTCTCACTCACTTTCACCGAGCTGGGATAGGGGCTTGTGATACAGGCTCTGATCTTGGGCTTAGATCTTGGGCTTGGGTTTAGAGTATGGGAGAGGCTCTGGGCTTAGCCCAGGATGAGAGATTGGGGTCCAGGAGGGGTTTCAGGGTGCAAGCTCTGGGAAGGATTGTGGGTGCTGAGGGTCTCACGTCTGGGGCAGGAGATTGGGTGCAGGAGGAGGTTCAGGGCTGGGACAGGAGTTCAGGAAGCAGGCTCTGGCTGGGCACCATTTAGCTGAAATGTCTTCCGGGTGGTGGAACAGTGGGGTTAAGGCAGGCTTACTCCTGCCCTGGCCCTGCACTGCTCCTGAAAGCAGCTGGCATGTACAGCAGTGGCTCCATGGCACCATGTGCTGCTCCTCATCTACAGGCACTGAACCCACAGCTTCTACTGGCCACAGTTCCCCATTACTGATCAATGGGAGCTGCAGGAGCGATGTCTACAGGCAAGGACAGCATGTAGAGACCCCCTGCTCTACCTTTCTTAAAGGCTGCAGACACATACCAGCGACTTCCAGAAGCAGCAATTACCACAGGGATAATGACTCGAGCTATGATGGGTTACGCATTTTAGAACTCACTACTCAAAGAATTACATTTAAGCATTAGAGAAAAATGAAAATTAGGAAATGCACAGACCAGTCAAAAACCAAAAATAACACCACACTCTGCAAGCAGTAAAAGTAGTAACAACAACAACCCACATATGTGTTGGGTTGGGAGATGAGAGAAGGACAGTGTGTGTTTGTGAGTGACAGAGACACACACAGCGTGTGAGAGTGACAGAGATTTACATTGCTAAGCTCCCTCCATCCCCTTCTCTCTGTGTGTGGAGACAGAGTACAGAAGTGGGGGGATGAGAGACACCCTGAGATCAGTGCCCCCCTTTTTTTTCTCCCACACCCTGCACAGAAAGCAGGAGGCTCCCAGGGGGCAGCTCTAAGGCAGAGGGCGGGAGCAGCATGACAGTAGGTGGAGAGGCAACTGAAGTGCCAGTGCTTGATAGCTTCCTGGCCAAACCAGTCAGGATCACCTGACAGAGGCTCCAAAATCTACCAATAGTTCCTGATCTACTGGTTGGTGACCATTGCTGTAATCTTAGAAGAATTAGTCTACTGTACTAAGTCAGTGCTCCATGCATGTCACACCACATGAAACAGTAGGCAATTTTATATAAAAGTGTGTAAAATAAAATAAAATTAAGAACTAAATTTGTCCAGTATTGTCTGTTTTTTACAATTTGACACTTCCACCTGTAAATCTCTCTTAATTTTGCAAGCAGTCTCATATCTACTGTCAAATCAACAATTCTGGATATCTGGCAGAAAGTGTTTGCTACATAAAATTGCTCTGGAAGCAAAAGCTGTTTGGCTTTGTCCTCTGATGCACTATTCTTTTCATCTTGTGGGCATTTAACAGCCATCTCTGGCAGGAGAAATTCAGCAGAATGGAGAGTAGGTTGTCTGTGCTTCATTCAGTACCTACTGGAAGGTCCGTATAACTAGAAAGTAGTTACCACAGAGCATCTTGCTGGCCATCTTGGGAATTAACTTGGACTTGCCAGTGCGCCCTCATTAAGTATTGTCTTGCCCGTCGTCACTTCTGTCTCTTACTTTGGGAGCTGCGTCAGTCCTCAGACTGCATCGTCCTCTTCTGGACACAGCCCTCAGCTTTGCCCTGCCCCTATCTCTCCCACCTTGTAAGGGACTGACAGTCCTCAGTCCAACCACTTGCCTCAGTGGCAAACTGCAGCCCAGGTTCTAGCCACTCATCTCCATGACAAACTGCAGTCCATGCCCTTGCAACTTCACTGAAGGGCAAGTGAAGGGAAAGGGGTGACACTCAATCCAGGGATCCTGTAGCTGGTAGTCATGTAGCTGGTAGTCATGTACTGTCTCTTCACCATCTCCACCATCTCCTTCCCTGGGCCACTTCCCTGCAGCTCCATCATCTTCTCTGTCCGTGTATCAGAACCTCAGCTTAGCAGCCATCAGCCATATTCTTCTGACCCTGCCTATCACTGCTTTGCCCAAGATATTCCAGCCCTCTAGGCAGCCATTCCTCCTTCCTTGAATTCTAGGGAGTGACTGACCCTGCTGTTCTCAGCATTTCCTTCTCATATAGCCCAACTAGGCCCTGATTGGTTGCCTCTAGTAAACCTTTCCTGAATTGGCTTGCTCTGAATTGGCAAACCTTTTTCTTATTGGCTGCCTCACACACAGGCTCAACAGGGTTGCTTTAACCCATTACATGAGAGTGAGGGGTAGCTGCTTCATCACAGCATCTTTTCTCACTATGTTCCTTATGCTAAACTACATAGTGTTGAGTCTTTCCCTTTACTAAGTCAGCTGTCTGAAGGACTGAACTTGTTTCCCTACCCTGCTGCTAGCTATTTAAGAATCAATCTAGAGAGCTGAACATCTTGCACTGAGGCTCATGCCCATGGTTTTGTGCAGTTCTGATGCTCCTTTAAAATGTTATCACCTTTATTTAGATTGCAGGTCCAGACTTTGTGACATTAGAATTCTCTGATAATTGTATTTACTTGTGGGTGGCTAACATGGTGCATCTGGACTCATAGTTTTCTCATCAGGACACAGCTCTTCATGTTTGCAAGCCATAAATAATATGCAGGACAAGTGCTCAGCTGTATGGGTTCAGAGCCAACAAAATGAGTGCAGGTAAAACTTTTTTGCTAATAATGTTGTCAATAATTGGAAGCCTCTTGCCATTATAGAATAACAGAATCATATAAAAGTTACAGTGGAAAGGACTTGTGCAGTTATCAAGTCCAGCCCCTTCACTGAGGAAGGATCAAGTAAATCTAGACCATTCATGGTAGGTAATTCTCCAACCTGTTCTTACAAATTTCCAGTGGTGGGGATTCCACAACCTTCCTAGGAAGCCTATTTTTCATAGTTAGAATTTCCCCCCAATATCTAACCTAAATCTTCCTTGCTGCAGCCGAAGCCCATTATATCTCCTCTTAGCTTCAGTGGAGACCTCCTCCGGGCCTGGAAGCTGCTAGAGGCGACCAGGCCCTTGGGAGCCACCGTGGGGCAGACCTCCTCGCGGAGCCCCTGCTACACAATCCCTATCTACGTCTGCAGGAGGCGGAGTCCCCCTCGGTGCGCCAGAGGCTGGTCCTGGCAGAAGTCACAAGGATCGGAGACCTCCTGGACTACGACCGGGGAGACTGGGTGGATCCTCCGGCGCTCGCCCAGCGCATGGGGCTCTCCACCCTACGTACTCCCGGCGCGTGCTTCAGGAGGTGAAGGACGCTTTTACCGCCCACCGCTCGGGTTTACCTCGACAAGGTCCTGCGAGAGGTGAACCCCGCCCGCCTCACCCCGGCTCGCCCGATCTATCCGTCGGCCCTAAGCCCGCGTACCTCCCGACCGCCTCCCCTCATCACCCAAGCCGGCTGCACGAGTTGCAGCCGGTCCCCTTCCGAACTGCGCCAAAGAGTCACCTGTACACGCTCGTGCTTCACACGCTCCACTTCCCCACCCTTGTGTCCCGCCCAGACACCAAGTGGTGGGACCTCCTACCACCAATAGAGGGTGGGGAGCCCCGGTGGGACAGTCTCTATTCCACCTTGGTTCCGCGGCCCACCGGGGACATCAGCTGGAGAATCCTGCACGGAGCTGTGAGCACGGGCGTGTATTTGGTGCGGTTCACTCCCATTCCCGACACTTGCCCCTTCTGTGGCGAGAGGGAGAACTTGGCACACATGTACCTTGAGTGCGCCCGGTTACAGCCCCTCTTTCGGCTCCTCCAGAACCTTTTGTTGAGGTTCTGGCTGCACTTCTCCCCTCACCTATTAATTTATGCACACCCCATCCGAGGCCCCACAAAGTCGCGGGACCTCCTGGTCAACCTCCTCCTGGCTATCGCCAAGATGGTAATTTATAAGACCAGAGAGCAGAAGTTGGCCGAGGGAGGGGCCTGCGACTGTGGGGCCTATTTCCGTTCCTGCATCCGCTCACGTATCCGGGCAGAGTTCCACTGGGCGACGTCCGCTGGCTCTCTTGAGACCTTCGAGGGGCAGTGGGCGCTGTCCGGGGTTCTCTGCTCGGTGTCCCCATCCGGTTCCCTTGTTTTAGCCCTTTGACCCTCACACCTGTCCTTGTTTTCTCTTTATTTGTCCCAAGTAATTACTTGGTTTCCTGGGCTCAGTGGACCCTCCCCGTAGGCTGGGGGGAGGTCCTTTAGATGTGGATGGGCTAACGCCCGCCCACCTCCCGGACTCCAATAGGCTTCAGTGGACATGGAAAACAATTGGTCACTGTGCTCTTTATACCAGTCTTCAAATTATATTAGACATATCTGGCTCTCCCCCCAGTTGTCTTTTCTCAAGACTAAACATGCCCCATTTTTTAACCTTTTATCATAGGTCAGGTTTACTATTCTTTTGCAATTGTGATCAACCACACATTTCATTTGGAACTAGAAGTATGCAGTCAGGCAGCAGCAAAGAGAAACAAAACAAAGCAAAAGAACCATGTTAAACAAAAACTAACTGTACTAAAAATAAGGGGAAAGCTTTTTTAAAAATAATTTGACAAGGTAAGGCAACTGTTTTTGTGCTTGTTTCATTTAAATTAAGATGGTAAAGAGCAGCATTTTCTACTGCATAGTAATGTTTCAAAGCTGTATTAAGTCAATATTTGGTTGTTTTTGTTCAGAGTTGTGAACATTTCAGAGTTACGAATAACTTCCATTTCTAAGATACTTGTACCTCTGAGGTTCTACTGTAAGTCCCTGGGATTTCTTTGTTCCTCTTTACAAAGATATATAATATGTTTGCCCTTCTCCACTCCTCTGAGACATCACTTATCCTCCATAAATTCCTAACGGTAATTACTAATGGGTTCTGAGATGGTTCAGCTAGTTTAAGTATCTTAGGATGAGTTTGCAGACTTGAAAAGATCTACCTTATCTAATATTTTTATCTTGCTTTTCCCCTATTTTGGCTAGTCTTTCTTTCCCCATATTGTTAATATTAATTTTGTTGACTGTCTAGTGATCATTAACCATTTTAGTGATGACTGAAGCAAAAGATTAAACTTCTCAACCTTTTTGCTGTCAGCAATCATTTTCTTTCTTCTTTCTCTTGCTCCTAATATATGTAAAGAACTTACTGCCTTTTATCTGCCTTGCTGGGTGTAACTCATTTTGTGCTTTAGCTTTTCTGGTTTTGGCCCTAAATGCTTGTCTTTTATACCCCTCCTCAGCAATTTGTCCATACCATCACTTTCTGTAGAATTCCCTTTTGATTTTAGGATTATTGAAGAATACTTGTGGGAGCACTATTGACCTCTAACCAGTCTTTCTATCTTTTTTTTGGCATCAGTATAGTTTGCAGTTTTGCTTTTAATACGGTCTCTTTACAAAACTGCCAGCTCTCCTGAACTCCCTTTTCTCTTGTCCCTTGGGACCATACCTACCTGTTATCTGAGTTTTGTTAAAATCTGCTCTTATGAAGTCCATTGTCCTTATTCTGCTGCTCTTCTGCTTTCCTTTTCCCTACAATAATGAAATCTACCAGTTCATGATCACTTTAACTGCCAATTGCTTTCCACCTTCAGATTTGCTACTAATTCCTCCCTGTTGGTCAGAATCAAATCTTAAAATGCCTTCCCCTCCACCTACTATCTCCACTCTCTGAAACAAAAAGTTGTCCCCAATACATTCCAAGAAGTTATTGGAATTTTTATTTTTTCCCTTTATTGCTTTTCCAGATGTCTGCATACTTAAAGTTCCCCTTTACTATCAAGTCTTGTGGTCTGAATATTTCTGTTCTTGAAATAAGAACATAAGAATGGCCATAAGAATGGTCATACCAAAGGTCCATCTAGCCCAGTATTCTGTCCGCTGACAGTGGCCAATACCAGATGCCCCAGAGGGAGGGATCACAACAGGTAATCCTCACATGATCTCTCTCCTGTCACCTACTTCCAGAGAAACAGAGGCTCGGGACACCATTCCTACCCATCCTGGCTATTACCCATTGATGGACCTAACCTCTATGAATCTATCTAGCTCTTTTTTGAACCCTGTTAAAGTTCTAGTCTTCACCGCATCCTCTGGCAAGGAGTTCCACAGGTTGACTGTGCACTGAGTGAAGAAAAACTTCCTTTTGTTTGTTTTAAACCTGCTTTAAACCTATTAATTTCATTTGGCGACCCCTAGTTCTTATATTGTGAGACTAAGTAAATAGCTTTTCCTTATTCACTTTTTCCACACCAGTCATGACTTTATAGACCTCTATCATACACCCCCTTAGTTTCCTCTTTTTTAAGCTGAAAAGTCTATGTCTTTTAAATCTCTCTTCATATAGGACCCATTCTAACCCCTAATAATTTTTGTTGCCCTTTTCTGAACCTTTTCGAATGCCAATATATCTTTTTTGAGATGAGGTGACCACATCTGTATGCAGTATTCAAGATGTGGGCGTACCATGTTTTTATATAGAGGCAATAAGACATTTTCTGTCTTAGTCTCTATCCCTTTTTTAATGACTCCTAACATTCTGTTTTCTTTTTTGACTGCCGCTGCACACTGAGTGGATGTTTTCAGAGAACTATCCACAATGACTCCCAGATCTCTCTCTTGAGTAGCTGTAGCCAGATTAGACCTCATCATATTGGCTGCGTCTAGACTGGCATGATTTTGCGCAAATACTTTTAACGGAAAAGTTTTTCCATTAAAAGTATTTGTGCAAGAGAGCGTCTATACTGGCATGTGCCTTTGCGCAAAAGATTTGCTTTTGCGCAAAAGCATCCATGCCAGTGTAGATGTTTCTCTTACTGAGAAAGCTCCGATGGCCATTTTAGCCATCGGGCTTTCTTCAAGAAATTAACGTGGCTGTCTACACTGGCCCTCTTGCGCAAGAATACTTGCACAAGAGGGCTTATCTGAGCGAGAGCGTCAGAGTATTTTGCAAGAACCACTGATTTTGTACATTACAAAGTCAGTGTTCTTCTTATAATACTCAGCGACCAGTAGAAGGCGGCAAGATTTTGCACAAAAGCAGCTGCTTTTGCGCAAAATCTTGCCAGTCTAGACGCATCCATTGTGTATATATAGTTGGGATTATTTTTTCCAATGTGCATTACTTTACATTTATCAGCATTAAATTTCATTTGGCATTTTGTTGCCCAATCAGGTAGTTTGATGCGATCTTTTTGAAGCTCTTCACAGTCTGCTTTGGTCTTAACTATCTTGAGCAGTTTGGTATCATCTGCAAATTTTGCCACCTCACTGTTTACCCCTTTCTCTAGATCATTTATAAATAAGTTGAATAGGATGGGTCCCAGTCACCTTGGGAGACCCCACTAGTTACCTCTCTCCACTCGGAAAACATGCCTCATTCATCTCCTCTTCCTGATTTGATTGTCTATAGTGACCCCTGCTGAGACATTACCCAAATTATCTCTAAACTGTGCAGCCAGGCAGCTACCTAACAAGTACCATGCAGGGGCTTAGGGCAGCTGCACAAACTTCCACCTCTCTCTGCCAGAAGTGGTATATGTTTTCTTTATATATAAGGCAACACTTCCTCCTTTTGTATCTTGCTTGGCCTTCCTGAACAAGTTAAACCCTCTGTACCAGTATTTCAGTCATAAGATTCACCAAGTTTCTCTGATGCCAATTAAGTTTTGCATTTTTGTGTATATACTAATACTTTGTTTTTCCTGTTTATTTGCCATACTATTTGTATTTGTGTATAAACATCCAAGATGTTTGAGCAGATTCTCTCTGTTTCCCTGTTGTATACGTGACTCGCTCATGACGGTTTGCTCAGTACAACCAGAACTGTAAGCCACTGTGTTTCTCCACTGTCTCAGGAAGACTGGGCTTTGCTTGAGGTTAGATTGTGTCAGTGCCTTGCAACACTGATCTGTCTATCAGTTTTACCAGCAAACTCCTTGAGACTCTGGCTGTCTAAGTCTTGACTTAATCAGTGAACTGCAGTTCCTGAGTTCCCCCAGAAACATCTCTCGGGAGTGTCTAGTCCCTCTCACTAGGTGTTCTCAGAAATTATTAAATTCACTGTCTTCAAAGAGAGAGAGCATATACTGTTAGCTTAGCTGAAGAACTAATACTTTACTTTAACATGCAGCACTGAGATGGTTTTGTAATGGAGCAAGCACATCTTTTTATTAATAAAAACGGATATTTCCATGAATGTTACTATTTTATTTCCTAGGTCAAATTATTAAATGAGATTATGATTAGTTTGTTTTATTTTGGATGTGGAATTTTTAGGCATTCAGATCTACTATATATTTTAGAGAGTTTGTTTGTCTCTCTATGAGTCCGTCTGTCCATCTGCGAGCCCATTTGTTCAAAATGTTAAAAGCTAGCATCACTGAATTTGCTATGCACCTACCCTATATCCTAACTTAAAGCAAGGTAAGAGTTTGGTTGTGCTAGGACAATGGGATGTGCCTTGAATTTGATTGTTTCTCAAAAAATGAAAGGGAGGAGTCTGGTAGGAGGGACATTTATACTGTAGAACGACCACAGGGAGCAGCAAGGGGCCAGAGATGTGGACTGGGACAGCTATAACCCCATTGGGGAACAGGGGAGCAGGGATGGAGAAAGGGATGGCTATTTACTATATATTTCAAAGAATTTGTCTGTTTGTGTGCCTATCTGTTCTGCAGCCAGGGGACATGCATCCTTCCCCCAGCTGTGCCCACTGCAGTTGCCATGGACAGGCACTTCTCACCTGGCCCCAAGCAGCTATGAGGAGAGAGTGTTGGAGTTGTCCTCTGTCCCTGGGTCAGCTTACATACTGAACCCTTCATCTCCAGCCCCACCCCAAAAATGATTTAAATGAAATAAACCCCAAAACTTATCTGAGTTAAGGACCTGAGCAACCCCAGGTCAATCTTATAGTGTTTAAATAAAGAAGTTACTGTTGTTTGCTTTTATTGCACAAAAATGCACGTGTGCTTTTGTGCACATATTTTGAAAGTTTGGGCCTACGTATTGGTAACTGAAGATTGTATTGTTCAGAGGTAGGCATGTAGAATTGCATGTGCACATATGCCTAACTTCCTACTACCTTCAAATTGGATATTTGCACATGCATGTAAAAAGTTAGGCATCTGGCTTGCTAAGAATATGCGTAAATAGATGGTTTGAATAGGCATATTGGGTACTTGTGAGTGCAACTTTGATGCTTGCAAACATATGCACCCAATAACATACATACAAGTTTTTGAAAATCTTGTCCTTTAGTACTAAGTTGTGATATGTTAAGTTGTGATTATATCAAAATGTTACATTGAAACAAAGTATCACAGATAATTTGTATTGTATGTATTACAGTAGCATCTAGGGGCCACTATCAGAGATCAGAACCTCATTGGGCTAGGCACTGTACACACACACAACAAACAAGATGAGTTGTCCCACAAGGGATTAACAGTCTAAGTCAGGGGTGGGGAACCTCAGGTCCATAGGCTGGATGTGGCCCCTGGCTTGCCTGGATGCGGCCCCTGAGGCTCAGGATTTCCTCCAGCATTGGGGAGTCTGCACTGGTGCTCCAGTCTCCCTGCCCCCCCACCATGGAGCTGGAGCATGCAAATCTACTAGCCTTGGCCCCTCTAGGCTCTGGTGTGTGAGGGGAATGTGCGCAGTTCCTTTCCTTCTCAGCCAGGGGCCATGTCAGTGAGGATTTGGGGTTTTAGTTTTTTGCTTCTCACTTGTGTGCAGCCCCCGACTGATTTTTTTCTTTGGGTCAGCATCCCGCGACCCAAAAGAGATTCCCTACCCCTGGTCTAAGTAAAAGATGAGATATGATGGATAATCAAGACCAGCGGTGTGCAAAAGGGCCTCCAGGGGCCGGATCCAGCCCCGTGGTGGATCCGGCCCGCAGAGGCCCTGCTGCTCTCCCATCCCCAGGCCAATTAGGGTCTGGGGGTGGGGGAGCGCCTAGAGCCTTCTCCGCTCTGCTCCTGCCCCCAGTCCTTAATTGGCCTGCGAGTGGGGGAAGGCGCGAAGCCTCCTCCTGCCCTGCCAGGAGCACATGGCGGTTTGAAATGCCACGTGCTGCTCGTAGAATGGGGGGGAGAGAGCAGGGGAGGCTTTGTGTGCTCCCCTGCTCCCAGGCCAATCAGATTCCTTCACCTTGCCCCGGCCCTGCGAGGAGCCCGTGGCACTTTGAAGTGCCACATGCTCCACTCCCCTGCCCCCAGGCCCTGATTGGCCTAGGGGTCGGGGAGCGTGCCAAGCCTCTTCCAGGGCATGGGTGCCTAGTGGGAAGGGGGGGCAAAGGGGGTTCCCCACCCCTTCCTGTTTAGGCCCCGCCTCTTATGGGGTGGCCCAGGACTACTTCAAAAATTTTTGAAGTGGCCCCTGGCAAAAATTATTGCCCATCCCTGGTCAAGACACAAAAGTAACAAGACTGCAGGGGATTGACATGGTTTTAGAGCAACTGTGTCTGTATTTCCCTTCCATCACCTGTAGTCCACCAAGGGGACACACTTATGATTGGGGGGTGAGCGTATGTCTAATATATCGTATGGTATAGTATACCACTTTTAAAATTTTCCATTTGAAAGTTTTATACTATCTTCAGGCAGATTCCTTAGCTGGAGTTTGCCTTTTACTCCCTCTGTGCAAAGCTGAATGCAGTTTGTTATATGCTAGTGTACAAATATATTATTATTGTTCATTAAACACTGAGATGCTTGATACCCTTGAATATAACAGTAAAAAGCTGCCTTTGTCCCAAGGAGCTCATAGTGGGACCCTGGAATATGCACACCAGCTAGTGCCTTTTTGTCCTATAAGGAATTAAACATTTAAACATCTAGAAAATACTACTTCACTTCATTAAGAAAAAAATGAACTTATTGCACAGTTTTGTGGTATGATTTAACATTGTAAATACCTGTAATTGCTGCAATTGAAGCAGACCTGACTGGATTACTGTTTGTGATGACTCAAGATATATAGAGGATAATAATGTAATTCATTCTGTGACTTCTACTGGTTTCATAAACTGTGAGATCAAAAATCAACATGTGTATCCAATCTGCAATAGTGAATTCACCAAATATTCTCTTAGATGTTTAACTTTACTTATAATCTATGCACTTCAATTTTTCTATTTGTAAAAGTAAATTAAAACATTAGAATTTAATATACAATTATTTATCATACACTGAGTTAACAGTAATCATTCAACTTACCGTGCGAATGATGGCTCGCAAAAGGTATAATTCTGCGACTTTGCTCTGTCGTTAAAATATTTGTACTTATTTGTATTTTATTATTTTGTATCTGCTGGCACCACCTGGCAATTGAAATAAAATATAAATGTACATTCATTAGATCCTAAAAATAGTGTCAGACATAAAAACTTCCCACACCAATCATCAGACCCAAGCACTGGTCAAGAGCACTTACTCTCTTTCAAAACTGTAATCTGAATATGATTAACTTTCTGAGACAACAGATCCTAAACTTGGCTGATGGAAGTAATTGTCCTTCTCCTAAGACTGAGTTTGGTTGCCCTACATAGTGATGTGGAAGACCTGGAAACTTTAAGTGCAGCCAGGGCTACTATTTCTCGAAGACATCCTTGTTTTTCCAAGCTGGTGATGAACACCACCTGGAATCACCAGTGAAGGAAATTACCAATGCCTTTTTCAGAGAGTACAATGACTGCATCACAAATAAAGTGGG
This sequence comes from Rafetus swinhoei, assembly GCA_019425775.1. Taxonomy (NCBI): domain Eukaryota; kingdom Metazoa; phylum Chordata; order Testudines; family Trionychidae; genus Rafetus; species Rafetus swinhoei. The sequence continues at coordinate 223,063,410 of CM033424.1, read as the reverse complement.
GGCAGGGGTTGTCTGAGCTTGCCGAAGGTGGACAGTTCTGCTTTATGGCCACAGGGGGTGGAATGAGGTTAGAGACTGCTGCAAAGAGGTGGACAGTGGGCAGCTTTGCAGCACTGACTCAATTCCCAGCAATGTGAGGTATAAAAGGCCTAGTCTTTTCTTGAACAATGTATGAACAGTGAGACGGGGGATGCCTCTTTGTTCCATGCTGTATGTTTGGGGACCCATTCAGCCTATTCTTGACAGAGCAGGAGAGGAAGATCACAGGGAGAAAATAGGAATGCGGGTTTAACTCTATTAGAACGGGGTTGGGGACACAGAGGACAGGTTGGGGGAGGTGCAATGGGTATGGGTCCCAGCACCAGCTAGGCTGGATGTGTTAAGGGTTTTCCTATGGGATTATCGTAAGGCAGATGGGCCATATTTGTGGGAAGCTTACTGTGGGATTTATAGGAATAAGACCCATGTGATGTTAAACAATTTAAATTCAGTGACTGGGATGGGGCACATTGTTCAAGAAAAGATTACACAGGAACTAAAGGAGGGCAAGATAGCTGGGCCATTTGAGCAATTACCTATAGCAAATTTGAAAGTCCCCCCCCCCATGGTTTGGTCCCCAAGAAGATTCCAGAGATATACCAATTAATTCATCACCTGTCATACCCACAAGGTGGCTCTTTAATGATGGAATAGACCATGCACTACGTTCTGTGCCCTATTCCTCCATTGACAAAGGAGTTTGTATGGCCCAGGGGTGCTAATAGATAAGTGCAACATCAAGTTGGCGTCTCCACTGCTGCCACTGCACTCATTGGACTTTGACCTTTTGGGTTTCTTTTTAGAGGAGCAATTTTATTTTGACAAGACTATACCCATGGGCTCTTCAGTATCCTATACAGCATTTGAAAAGTTTAGTGCAATGTTGTACTGGGCTGTGGGTGGTGAGATTATGCCTAACAATGCATTACTTAGATGATTTTTTGTTTGTTTGCAGGGTGAGCCAGGTTAGTCAAGTGAGTTCACCTGTTCGGACACATTTCGGGTCCTGGATAAGCATTTGGGGGTACCCTGAGTGGAAGAAAAGACAGAGAGCTCTTCTACTACCTTTACCTATGTTGGGGTTTAGCTGGACACCAGGGAGGCCATATTAAAGCTCCCTCTGGATAAGCTTCAGGTGCTATGGGGATTGGTCAGGAAAGCATTAGGGCTACAAAAACTCATGCTGCAGAACCTGCAATCTATCCTGGGGAAGCAGCAACAGTTGGCATAGCTGGGCCACACTATTCCATACGAGTCACTAGCGAGGTGAGGGAAGACTTGTAGGTGTGGGAATATTTTCTGAGTCAATTTAATAGGGCATCATTGTGGAGGGAGGAATGGTTGTTATAAAAAGGGTTAAAATCCATTCAGATGCTGTAGAATGGATTTTGTTTTAGAGTGTTTTATTAAGGCAAATGGTGTGCGTAGAAATGGCCTGCCTCCTGGACACACAGCGAGGTTGTATGTGACATGACTTTCTTAATTTTTTCCCCATTTTAGTTGCAGTGGTTATTTGGAGATCAGAGCTAATGATTAAAAGAGTATGCTTCTGGTGCGACAATGTGGCATTGGCACAGGTTATGTTGCCAAACTTCCAGATTGCACAGGGCTATGAAGTTGGTGAGAGTGTTTGTTTTATAATGATTAACCCTCAATATCTGTTTTTCTTCTAAATATGTGCTGGGCATGGGTAATGGCATAACAGACACCTTATCTCATTTCCAGTTTGACATATTGTGTGAGCTTGCACTAGGGGCTAGCAGTAAACCTGAGGAGATGACATTGGCTCTCTGGAAGCTCAGAATATGATGTGGTTGGTGGAATGGAGAACTTTGGCTCTGGCCACATAACTTGTTTGTTTTGTTTTGTTAACAATTTCTGTCAGTTCAGTGGTCTAGAGTACGGATAACCTATACAGCCCACCACACAGTAGTTTTGTGTGGGTACACTTGTATTTATTCTTTTATGCTGTGTGTGAAATCAGATAATAATGCATAGGAACTTCAGGCATACTATTACTGTGCACAGTTCATGGCAAGTTGTCACTTCATTTTCATCAACTTTAAATAATGTTAGCAGTTCATTCCCTGTAATGGTGTCTAAGAAGCAAACTAAGAATCCATTCTATGACATTTTTCTCTGCATAATGAGCTTACATCCTTGTCTGAGCAGTAAACGGTGACCAGTATCTTTTGCTCTAAAGGCAGAGCATAGGTGTTTGTGCAATTTTTGTTTCCTACACTTGGAACAGAATAATTGGTTATCACTAATGTACTACACTAAAAATAAAATTACTCCTCCCAACATCCCTTTACCTAAAGGTATTTCTGTATAGATAGCTGTCTGGTGCATTATTAGTCAGTAATCTTGTTCGTGTCTGAAGATTGGCTTATTACAGTTTTCTGTCTCTCATTTTTTTCTCTTTTTGTACTCAGTTGTGTGTACAACAGTGTGACGTACTCGCAATACTGCACTTCTCCACAGCCGTGCCACCTATTACTGATAATGACGGTGTCCTCCTTCTCATTTTCTTCCATGCAAGCCTCCCTGGTTGCAGTGATGAGGGAGTTATTTTCTCTCATATAGAAGTAGTTGTAGTGATTTCCAGCGTGATCAATACTTTCCGAGACTTTTCCGTTCAGCAGGCTCCATATGCTAGTCTCACAGAATATTGAATTACTTTCCCGTAACCAGTGAAAAAACATAGGCAGTTGTTGCTTTTCCTTTCATTTGTCAAGTTCTGTTTGTTCTTCCCTCAGTAGACTGTTTTCTGTCTTCTATTATTTCTGTCATTTAATATTTTATAAACTATTTTTTGAATCCTGGATGCATGTATTTTTCAGAAAAAAATGTTTATACTGCTAAAAATAGTTTTCTTCTGCTGGAAATTTCTAAAGCACTTGTGGTGTGCTTCTGGTGAGTTCCCATTTCACTGATAGTGATTCTGATGGAGTGCTACTGCTGTCCACATATAGAAGTCAAGTTCTGCCCTCAGTAGTTGGTAAAAAAACTGTACAGGTTGAACCTATCTGGTCCGGAACTCTCCGTGGTCTGGCAATACCCATGGTCTTGCAGGCCAATGGATGTTGCTGCACTAAAGAGCTGCTGGACCAGAGAGCCCCATTGACTGTTGGCTGGGAGTCCGGCATCAGAGGGGCTGATGGCTGGCAGCCCCAGGGACCTGGAGCAGAGTGCAGCCCGGCAGCCACTGGGAGCGCAGCTGGTCAGCCTGGCAGCAACCAGGGGCTGGGAACAAGTCGGTGGCTAGGAGAGGAGCCGGCCAGGAGGCCGGTACCCGTGGTAAAGTTCTGATCTCCCCAGTCAGACAAACTCCCTTGTCTGGGACCAGGGAGGTCCAACCTGTAGTTAAGCCTCTTGGGAGCAGTGAACACTATTAATTGTCTCTTAACTCCCAGTCTGCATATTCCCAGTTTCTTGCTGGAAAATCTACAAAAGGTGGAGTGCTATGGTCATAAATGAGGAGTTCTGAGTAAAATGTTTTTTATTTCTATTCTGTGCTGTTATATAAATGGAAAGATGTCTGGGGCTGATTTAGTGCATTTAAATTATAAAGGTGTATGGAAAGAGAGACTTTCTTGAGTCTCATCTGATGGGAAGCCAATGGGTAACTCTCTGATTCCGTGTGAGTATTTTTTTAAACAAGCTTTTAACTAAATCCAAATGCAGAATCTAGCAGTTGGACATCAGATGGAATTGTGATACTACCTGAAGGATTGTGAGATCCACAAATCAGTGAGTGGGTTGCCGTGATCCGTAAGCATATTTCTCTTCTTAGTAGCAAAAATATACTGTATTTTTCGTATTGCTTAACTGCTGCAGGACACAGCATAACACAAGGAAGTTGCTCTTAAAGATGACAGGGCCATAGGCATTTAATGGTGTGAAACATGCTTCTTAAAAAGCCTGTATGTCCTTTTCTCTTTTGAGCTAAACAGAGCTTTATGTATAGACTAGGAGACTTATCTGGTGTTGCCCAGGGACTGTGCAAGTCTCCTGCCAGCACTCTCTGGGCCCAGGCCAGGGGGCAGGAAGAGGGGGGAACTGTGCTGGCCAATTGGCCATGGCTGCGCCAGGCAGCCCAGCAGTCCTGGGGTATGCACTGGAGGGTCCTGCGGATCGAGAGGCTGTGTGGTGTTGGGGCCACGGTGGTGGGGCTGGTGGGGCTTCTCGCTACCTAGTTCGGCACTGGGTCCACTTTCCTTGGCCCGTGACAGGCAATGTGGCGAGTCCCATACCCAGCTGGCCAGTCCCTTAGTGGTGCAGTTGTCCCTAGTGGTTACTCTGCAGTATAGCTGTCCCCTGTGCTTCCTGCCCCCCAGTGGTGCCTGTGAGTATCTCTCGCTGCCCCCTCTCTCTTTCCATGTTATGGAAAACAGTCATATTCCAGGCACATCCTGTTTTCCAGGCACAACCAAACCCTGACCTTACTTTAAGTTATGATAAGAAAAAACTGCATACCAGATTTGGGGGTCCTAGCTCTTACATTTAGGAGGAGTGCTTGCCCAAGATCCTGTGTGTGGATTCCTCTTGCAGCAATTTTGTGAGTGGCTAGCCAGCTTGGTCTGGGATCAACTCCCTGTACTGGGAAGCTATCTATTGTAACATTACTTTTACTTACTCACTATAACATATATAGCTTGCCAATCCAAAGAGAATCTTAACTGCTTCATTATTAATACATTTCAGGGAATACTTATGCTTTTACTTGTACTTATCAATAAATAAGTACTATTTCCATAGCATACTTATAGGTACTTCTGTAATGGTGAATTTGATACTTAAGTCCTTTTTATCAAGTGCTTACATCAACTTTATGAATAATATTCAGTATGTATGTTTAACAACTCCCACAAAGTTAGATTCATCTAATATTCTAAAGTTATGTTTCAATGGCTGTTCTATAAAAGGATGCTAGTATGACACACACAGTTCAGGTGGCAAGGAGGGATATATATTTTTAAAATTAATTGTTCTGGAACACATCTGGGCTTCTGACTCTCATGGCTGCACTGGGAGATGTGTAAGCGCATCCATGGGCTGAATGTATCCTTCTGTCATCCCAGATGTTTGATTTGACTGAATTTCATTCAAAATATTCAATATTTAATGGGGCAGTAAGTTGCCTTTCCATTGTTTTTGCCCATTTTTATTAAGAACGGAATAAAGGTTGCACATGGGGAATTTTAACAGCTGCCCCTCTTGAGCTGAAAAACAAATTAGATATTCTAAGATTGGTGTGGGTGGGGAAGGCAGTTATCTTGCATAATGTACACAGGACGGACACCAAAAAACGTGTAGGCCTTGGATTTTGCAAGACTACAGGATTTCAATATCTGCAGAAGATATAATGTGCTTCTAGGACGACTTATGCAGATTTTGATAAATGGATAGTTATATGCCAGTGGGCTAACTCAACACATTGGGAAGGATTGATGCTTGGCTAGAGGCTGTTTCAGGCATTCTGCTTCCAGGCACCATTTATGTTATGGGTTAAACAGAAACATAGTCAAAATAAAATATGTCCTCTGACCCACATGGAATATAACTTTACACCTCTCTCTGCCAGTGCTTTGATGTGTGCACTTCTACAAAAGGCTTTCTCAAGCCATCTACCTAGATGAGACTTAATAGTTGGGTTCTTTCCCCTGACAAAGGGTCTCTTGTAGTAGCTTAGGATATGCTGGTTTCACTCGAGTTTGTATATTGCAGCATGGACACTAAACGCCTGGATTTGGAGCCCAGATCCAGAAATTTTAAATCTAGGATCAGTTTGCAATCTGACATTCAAACCCTGGGCATGCAAATCTGTTCTGTACAGACTTGAGTTCCACTAACCCTGGGCTTAAATTATAGTGCAGACCAGTGTTCCCTCTAAGATGTGTGGCAGCATAGCCTCACAGGTGATTAATCAGCCCCACCCAGTCAGAGGCTCAGGGCTCCTGCATGGAGTTGACTGACTGGGCAGGACTGATTAATCACCTGTGAAGCTGTGCTGTTGCTCAATTTAAAGGGAACACTGGTGCAAACATGCCCTAAGCCTGCCATTGGGAGATGGTGATGAGAGGATGTCCTAAGTGCCATCTCTCTCATGGACTTAGATATCTTAGTCTGAGCTGCCAGGTGACACCTATTTCCACTTTCAGTTCACAGCTGGAAACCTCTTGAAGTCAGATGGCTTCGGTAACTAAATAACTTTTGCAAGAAATGTTGAAAGAACAGATGTTGGGAGTGCTGCTGTCATTCAAGCAATGGGCCTGGACTGTGAGTCTCCCACTTCCCAGCTGTGTTCCCCTAGACCAGTGACTATTTAAGTATTTTTCCACAGTGAAGTAGTTGAAATGGGAGAGATTAAGGGAGTCCCACAAACTCCTCATCCAATGTGTATAGCACTCTCCTTTGAGGTAGTAGATTGTTGTTCAAATCCTTTGTCCCCTGTCAGACAAAGAGGAGAATTGAATCTGGGTTTCCCAGTCCCAAGTGACTGCTCTGTTCATGGAGTTAAAAGTTTTAAAGGAAGCTCGAGTGTATCTGTGAAACTATATGGAATATGGATGCCATTAATAATATTACTGATACCAATATTGCAAAATTGCAGTGAATCTGCTTGGTTCAACAAGTGGTATCTACATTTAACCCATACAATTCCTTACAAGACAAAACTGAAGCCCTAGACAAAACCACAATTCCAACAATGAAAAAGCAGGTATGGGCCTTCCTGAGACTGGCCAGTTATTACCACCAGTTTATTCCCCACTTGGCAACTCTGGCAGCACCATTGTTGGACCTAACCAAGGCCACAGCACCAAATGCGGTAATTTGGACCTGCGAATGCAAAAAGGCATTTCAAAGTATAAAAGACATTTTGGAGCAGCAACCAGTACTTCGATGCCCTGATTTTTCTTTGCCATTTGTTTTATACACAGATGCATCCATGGTAGGCTTGGGGGCCGTACTGTCCTTGAACTTCCAGGAAACAGAATATCCCATCCTATACTTGAGCAAGAAACTACACCCGCGGGAGATTAGATACTCCACCATAGAGCAAGAGTGTTTAGCTGTTCGCTGGGCGGTGGTAGCCCTGCATTACTACTTTATGGAAGCCCAGTTCTAGCTCATTATGGACCAAGCACTTTTGACATGGCTACAAGGAAGAACACAAACTCCCGAGTTACACGGTGGTATCTGGCGTTGCAGCCTTACGCTCTTTCAGCTGGACATGGCCCAGTGTCTCAACACGGGAATGTGGATTTCTTCTCCCAGGCAGGTACAATTACCGATTTCGGGGACCTGCCCTGACCAAACTTTTCTCTGAAGGGGAAGGAGTGTGATAGGGTGGACTAGGTCTGACGCCCCCTGCTAGAGGCTGGAGGCCTTGCCGCACCCAAACAGGACAGACTGGCTGCTGTCCAGTCTGGGCCCAGCAGGCTGATATAAAAGAAGCTGCTGGGCGAGGCCATTGCTGGCAGCTGGCATGAGCCAGGACTGCTCAGTCCTGGCTGGAGCCAGCTCCAGGAGCTACTCCCGCTACAGCTCTGCATAGCAGCCCTTATTGATTTGTATCGACCACACGGTTAGCCAGATAACCACAATTTAACATCCTTAGTACAGATTCCCCATGGGAAGGCTAGCCTGCTGCCCTGCCTCTTTTAGCTGAAGCCCTACCGCTGTTCACTGCTCTCCGGTCCACCACTACCGCCACTCTGTTTGGGGAATGAGGGGTCAAAAGCTCAGCCTCTCCCATGTGACCTCATCCAGGATATATGTGTGAGGGTAACTGCCACCAAGCAGATTTGAACCTTGGACCTTTAAAGCCTAGTATAGGAGCCACTACCTTCTGAGCTGAAAGCCAGCTGGCTCTTGGCCCATGCTGTAGAGCAGTGTTCCTCAACCTTTTTTTTTGAAAAAAAAAAAAAAAAAAAAAAGACTTTATAAATACCCCAAGTACCTACAGTTTTCAGACCCACACAATTTTTTTCTACCGTTGCAACACATTTGTTTAAACAACTTAATTGTAGCTGGGTGGACGATGAAATATTTGGGTGTAAAAGTGAAAAATAATAAAACACTGTAAAACTTGAAACAAAAATTCAGTTTTCTCCAAATTTCAGTTGTGTTGACGTACCCCCCAGATGTCTCTTGAGTACCCCTAAGGGTACTCATACCACTGGTTGAGAAACACTGTTGTAGAGGTCTCTTGTTCATACCTGTTGCTGTGATCTAAGTGCCACTGCATGGGACAGTGAACCACACTATGTGTGTGGGTTACATGAGCACTTAGAGGTGTGCGCTGAGAGTATGGCCCATGCTGGGGTTGAGTTTAGCTTAGCTAAAAGCAAACTCTCTCAGCCCTAGCTGCTCCTCAGAGCCCCTCACTTATTCCTCCTTTTCTGCCTCTGCTCATGGTCCCATCCCCATTCTGCCCTTCCACCGTGGCCCTTCCCCCCTTCATTGCTATGTCCCCAAGACTGTAAAAGCTCTGGAGTCTGGGTGGAGGATCAAGAGCTCCTCTAGCCCCAGGAGATTTTTGCAGGGACTCCATATCTGCCTCCCTCGTCTGGTCTCATGAGATTTGGGATGGAATAGCTTCTGTCAGCTTCAATTATGTGTAGCCTATGGCCGCATCCTCAGTGGCAACAAATACAATGTAATCATACTCCCTAATCCTATAATCCAGGAAAACTTTTAAAACTTCGGAAGCACTGTTTAATATTATATAAACAAAACTCTACAAAAACCTCTGGGGCTTTACAGTCCAAAGGAATCCTCCTAATTGGGCTAGTGAATTTAATATTACTAACCAGGTTTCTAACTAGCTGCTCATTCTCTAGAAAGTGACTTAAAGACAGGTGTTGAGAGGGGGCACTACTATGACAGAAACACTCCACACAACAATGTCCTCCATAGCCGGAGCTCAGCAAGACTTAGGCTATGTCTACACAGCTTCCCTCTTCCACAAAAGCCTATGCAAATGAAGTGCAGATTAGCATATTGTTGCACTTCATTTGCATAATTAATTAGGAGCTGTTTTTGCGCAAGAGTCTTTTGCACAAGAGCTGTTCTTCCTGAAAAAATGAGGAAGAACGGCTCTAGCACAAGAAGGGATTTTTGCACAAAAAGGTGCTGTGTAGACGGCACCTTTTTGCGCAAAAACCTCTTGCACAAAAACGCCTCCTAATTAATTATGCAAATGAAGCGCGGCAATATACTAATCTGCACTTCATTTGCATAGGCTTTGGCGGAAGAGGGAAGCTGTATAGACGTAGCCTAAGTGTGGCAACACACATAACCATCAGCCTTGCTCAGCTAGAACACACTTTTCCACAGAGGCAGAGCCTGGAGACAAAATTTGTAACCTATATCACTGGGTTAAACCCTCAGAATCCTCAACCAACCAAGGTCTCTGTCCCACAGCCCAGAAAGCTGACAAAAGTCTATAAAATATAAGAAATACTGAAATTAAACTTGATCACCACCAAACTAATGAAACACCAAAAGCCAAAACCCTATTTATCAAACAGAAAGAAACACAGAGGAAACAGCAGAGAACAGCCATTCTCAGTCTCACTCCCAAACATTCCCACAATCCTCAGAGAGACGCTGAGGCTGGTGAAATGTTGGTCTTGATTTTAAGGCACTGTACAACTTAGGAGCTCTGGGTTCAGGCCCTGACTCCATGACAAACTTCCTGTAACCTGGAGCAAGTCAGATAATGTCTTTTTCAGTTACTCAACTATGAAATGGAAATAATTCTTCCCTCCTACATAGAAATATTTTTGGAATAAGTATCATCTACTACGGGAGACATAAATAGGTAGACAGGCATGATTGTTCCTTTTAAAAAATCTTCTATCCCGTCTCATCTCCGTGCCTTTTCAACATGCCCTGGGGGTCAGTGGTGCTTATGGTAAAGGATGTGAGAGGAATCTGAGAGCGTAGAAAGATGGAAGGAAGAAGATTAGGATAAAGGCAGGTGAGGTTGGGAGAGGAAGGAGAAAATGGTTAAGGAGGCAAAGAGGAGGACAAACAGAGGTAGCATGATTCAAACAGCAACACTGATGGAGTAATTAAAGAGAAGTAGCAATATTGATGCTGTTAGAGAGCAATAGTACGAGTCCTTCAGAAACGGATGCCGTCACAGGTATGTTTTCAGGAAGGGGCATGAAGGCTAGCTGCTCTACTGGTGCTCTCTCAGCTCTTTTGTAAAGCGTCCTGGGGAGTGAAGATCTGTTGCTTCACATGTGGAATTCAGTAGGTGCCTGATGTCCACAGGCCACTTTCTGTATACAATATGACATCTTTTATTTCTCAAGTATCAGTCAGATTATGTGAAAGGCCTGCAAAGTGGTACATGGTAATTGTATTAAATTGTCACTCCATATTAGTTAATTGATAAATACTATATATTTGTTAGTCTCTAAGGGCATATCTATACTAGGAAATTATTTCGAAATAACTTACTTTGAAATAATAACTCCTGAAATAATTATTTTGAAATAGCATGTCCACACTACAGGGAAGCCTCAAAATTAGTCCAAGACAGGTTCCCTTGATGTGGGTGCATTACCTTGACTTAGAGCCCCAGGAAGCAATGGGGAGTGATTACTTTGAATGACTCTAGAGAGTAGTTATTTCAAAATAGGAGCAGTGGAGCGTCCACACTACCACTATTTCGAAATGACTATTTTGAAATAAGCGTTATTCATCATGGAAAGGAGTTTTTATTTCAAAATAACCAGCCCCCTTATTTTGAAATAACGGGCTTGGTAGTGTGGACACTCTGTTTGTTATTTCAAAATAAGGGGAGTTGTTTCAAAATAACTCCCTACCGTAGACCAGGGCTAAGGTGCTACAGGACTATTCCTTTTTTTAAAGTTAGAGACTAACACAGCTACCCCTCTATGACTTTTATTTAATTCACACCTCCTTGTTGTTCCTCTAGAGTTTTAAGTTTTAGCTCAATTTTTAGAATTATGAATGCTTGACAGATTACCTTTGTGAGTTAAATTTTAATAATTTAAAGGTCTATGCCACGTTAAGATAAACCATTAAGGACTATAGAGATGTTTCTAGAAGATTATAATTTAGAGAGAACAGTATTATGGATATAGGAATCTGAAGATGTGCCCTGGAGGCAGCATTGGGAATACCACTTGCTTGTGTACCATAGTTCACCAGAGACACTCTCCAGACATAGATTTCCAGATGAAGTATTTAGGGATAATAGGCTGCAATTTTCCAGTGCAGATTTTAGGCAATTTGCTATATATTATGATTTTCATCACAAAACATCAAGTCCAAATTACCCGCCCCTCCCCCCATCACATGGACTTGTGTAAAGATATATACAAGCAGTAAAGAACTTTATGAAAAAGACTTTGAACAGTTAGGATTGCTTATTTAAAGTTTAGTGTAGTATGCCCCTAGAGAATGGCTTTTCTCCAGCTCAACTATTTATGGGAAGAAGGATCAGAGCTAATTTACTAAATATTGATAACTTTGCTGAAATCTCACAACAATAAAACCATATGGAAAATCAGAACACTTCTAATATTTGGGCTGCGTCCCCAAACAGACCAGAGGGACACATTTCAACATAAATGGGATCTACGCATAATACCAGAAAATTCAAGTACATTGAGAGTTGAGGTGTTCTTTATCAACGACACACAAAGGAGAAACTGTCAAGGAAAAAGAGACCAGCTCAGACTCTAATGATAGGCTGATACTGAGAAGATTAGAGTGGGGATTAAATGTCCTGAAAGACTCATGGAGATTTACTAATCTGCCTGAAGAAAGGGTATTTGAGGGAAGTGAGTGATAAAGACTCACTCAAGAGTAATATGCTGGTAACCTTTCCTCTCCAGCTAGTTTACACATGTTGTTTACGGAAGAGAGTTGAGAATTTAATGCATGTTTGATGGTTGTCAGCTGTATGTATAAAAGAGTTCATTTGTTTTTTCTTTAAGAGGGAAAATATGGAGAGATGTTTGTACAATATTATAATTTAGAAACACTCCCTTGTAAGGAGCAGTATTATGAACATAGGAATTTGGAGCTGTGCCCTGGAGGAGGGGTTTGGAAATGCCGCATGGCTGTCCACAACATTTCACCAGAGATACTCTTCAGTGTGTTTGTTAAAGTTTTATTCTTCTCTTGTTCATTAGTTGTTTATTAAATGAATCCCAAGATCATTACAAGGGCAGTCTCTCTGACCTCCCCCACTCCATCAAGAAGATAATTTATTGTTGCACGACTCATTTGTTCTGAGTAACCATATCTAAAGCTCAGTAAATCCTCAAATAGCTGCTTAGTTGCTCTTTGGACTTTCAGTGGGTTTGGATCTCCCCCTGACTTGGCAAGAACCTAAACAGTACTTCCTAGAAGAGCCAAATAATACAACAGAGTATTAATTTTAATAATTCCTTCTTGTGCTCAGTGATGTCTTTATAGTTTTTGTTCTCCCTTCCAGCTGGCTGTTGAGTGTACACTTGGTATAATTTACCATCATTTTACCATAATTCTGGTTTCTAGAAGCATAAATGAGTTGTCAAATGCAACTTGGTTTATATGGGTTTGCAAAACAGAAAGTAAAGAGAAAAGGAAAAAAATCTCACATACACAGAGAAATATAAGTTAGAAAACATGTAAGTGGGACATGCAGAAGAAAAAAAGCCTGCATTCTGTTCTGGGCTTACCACTGGTTTTATCAGATTTCAGACGAGGTGGAATTGCTGGGTTCCCATTTCCTTACACATTTGTGACCTGCTGGATATATGGGCAAAGGGATTAACTCTGTACCCTGGCATTATACCAAAATTTTAATTTCTAGCTGAGTGTTAAGTATGAAACCCACTTGGAAACTGAAACCATAGCAGGTTCAGTAGATTAAAATTCAGTCGGTCTCCTCATCTCTCCAACATCATTGTTATCCTAGATTTTACTTCAAAACGATGCAGAATTAAAGTTCCATTTTACTTACTTTCTCAAAATCCTGAATTTTTAAAAGGCAGCACCAGAGGAAAATCCATAAAAGCTTCAAGATTAACTTCTCTGATATTTGTAGATGGACTCAGTACTATGTAGTGTGTTTTCTATAAGAACAGTCAAGACTTCATCTATAAAGTAGATGCTGTGTGATTTGGGAACCAGTAAAGTGCACAATGAAGAGTCACAGATCTGATGTATGGCATATAAACAGTGGGAAAATTATTCATTCCTCCTCTGCAGCCAGGGAAGGCTCATGACAGAGGGGATTGACCTCCTGAAGTCTCTCTCTTCCAGCCCTGGGATTCTATGATTCTGTGAATTTCATGGTTTCATGCAGGAGGAGGAGAAGGGTTTGAATATGTATAGCCTGCTGGAGTTTGTCAGAAAATAACAAAGAAACAGGCCTGCCAACAGGAGGGGCAAAGGGGGCAGCTGCTTTGTGGCAGCAGAGGTGGCTGGAGCCACAGACCCTTTAATGCTACAGTTGTCTCTAAGGGCTAGCTGGGGTGAGGGCAGCAGGCTCTGGGCAGAGCTGAGGACTAGCTGCCCCAGCCTTTCCCCTTCCACCTGATGCTCCTCCCCTGGGAGCACAGAGCAGGGGCTCTTCCATCTTGCCTAGGGGTCCAGCAAGTCTGTTGGTCCCCCTGCACAGAAGTCCCCTCCTTGAAGGCTGGCAAGGTTAGGTGCTGAATCTGGCCAGGGCTACTTCCCTTTAGAAATGTGCTCCTATTTTTCTATTTAGAAATAGAAAAATACTATTTTTTGCTGATGAGGCTCCATTCAAACTTAGGGTGAATTTGGCTCATGGTGTGACAATTATTATTTTTCTTGCAATTTTATTTCATTTTAATTCCATTATTCCTTGTGCAATTGAAAACCTGCATTTGAAAATGGGAGGAAAGGCTTAAGCTTTTACTGTACAAGATATGGTACCTTAATATGCTGAGTGAAAACCGCTTGAACTCTGGCAAGGAGAGACATTAATTGCATTACATAAAATCATTTATTGTTTCAGCCAGTGAAGTCAGTTTCTTTGTGTTCAAGCAAACAAAGGGACCTAAAAGTTTGCAACAAAAGTGAAAAGACCCATGGTTAGGTCCCAGAGTAACTGCCACTAGAAAAGGTTTAACAAATGTTACGTGACTTAGTAGGAATTTCCCCAGAGAGAGGTTGTGGGTTAGCTCTAAGGGCATGTCTAGACTACATCCCTCTTTCGAAAGAGGGATGTAAATTAGACTGATTGAAATTGCAAATGAAGCCGGGATTTGAATTTCCCGTGCTTCATTTGCATAATGGCGGCCGCACGTTCTTTCAAAAAAGGGCTTTTCGAAAGTGAAACCGCTGTCTAGATGCGGTTCTTTTGAAAAAACAAACAAACCCTTTTTCATACTCGGAGTACAGGATCTTTCAAAAAAGGCATGCCCAAATTTAAGAGCTTATGTTGGAAAACCTATTCTTCTTTATTTACAACCTGCATGTGACAGGTCTTTAAGATACATAAGTCTATACAAAATTTAATAGCAGGTTGCAAGTTTTAATGAGTACCCTTTCTTCTTCCTCTTGTAACTTTTCTTTTTCCTTGATTAACATTTACTTCGCTGGCATTATGTTTTTCAGTTTATATTTAATATAGTTTTTGTCTTGCGTGTTTATCAGTTGCATTTGGCCTGATATTAGAGCGGGTAACAGCTCTCAACCCTCTTTTGCTGCACCATTTAATGGAATTCACGTAGAGAACCTCTTGAGCACCTGCTACCAAACTGTGTTACTTGTCGGTGGATCTGATTTGTTTTCAGTGGTTCACCTGCAAATGCTGCAGATGGGATACTAGATGGGGAGGGCTCTAAGTTACTACAGTGAATTCTTTCCCGGGTGTTTGTCTGGTGGGTCTCGCTGACATGCTCGGAGTCTAACTCAGAGTTTCTCAGATTGGTCCGTGGACCCACTCTAAGAAAGCTGCTACTGGTAGGGTTTCCAGGTGTCCGGTATTCACCTGGACAGTCCGGTATTTTCGCCTCTTGTCTGGTAAAAAAAATTCAGAGAATACCAGACACCTAAAATGTCCGGTATTTTCTGATTTTTTTCCCCCCGGCCAGGAGGCAAAAATGCCGGGCACCTGGCAACCCTACAAACACTCAGTGCCCACCCCGCCCCCCCCGGAGTCGCCCCCTGGCTCCCAACACCCCCAGCCCCCTGACCCCAGCCCCCATACTTACCTGGTTCGGCAAGGCTGCTGGCACAAAATGGCTGCCGACCAAGGGGAAGCTGCTTCCCCTGCGTCTTAGTGCTCAACCGCTCCCCTGTTCCTATCCCTGCAGTCACTCTTAAAGTTTGAACTAGGGTGCAAGTGTAGACATACCCTAAGGGAGGTATTTAAGACTTGCGTTCCTGGGGGGAGAACAAGAAGACAGCAAAGAAAGTGAGCGGACAGAGTGGATATGGAGCAAATGTTGGTAAGGCATGCCCAGCTAGCTAGGAAAAGGGGAAGAAGAAGAAGGTAGATAGGTGCCATTCACTTCTGATGGAAATTGCGTGTATGAAAAATTTCCTCAAAATATATTTAATCCAGCATGATTACAGGTCCAGATACAAAGATACAGTAATAGGTAGAGTAAATAATAATAATAATAAAAAGAACAGTTAACAATACAGGAATAGCATTACCCATTAGCTGAAATAATGCCTATGATCCTGACCTTTGGGTTAACTTAGAACAGCTCTTGGTCAAGATATTTGAAGAATATCACTCTTTCGGTCATAACAGTATGACCTGCCTTTCACTTTCTTGGGTACAATCACAGGTCTGGAAGGGATCTTCAGAGATCTAGTCCAGACTTCTGTACTCATGGGAGGACTAAGTATTATCTAGAAAGGTATTTGTCTAATCTGCTCTTAAAAATTTCTAGTGATGCAGATTCCAAAACCTCCCTAAACAATTTAGTCCAGGACTTAACCATCCTAAGAGAATGTTTTCCTGAATGTCCAACCTAAACTGCCCTCACTGCAATTTAAGCCCATTGCTTCTTGTCTTAGCCTCAGAGGTTAAGGAGAACAATTTTTCTCCCTCCTTCTTGTAACAACCTTTTATGTACTTGAAAACAATTATCATGTTCCTTCTCATAGTCCTTTTCCAGACTAAATAAACCCAAATTTTCCATCTTTCTTCATAGGTTATGTTTTCTAGACCTTTAATCATTTTTGTTGTTGTTCTCTGGACTTTCTTCAGTTTGTCCATATCTTTCCTGAAATGTGGTGCACAGAATTGGACATAATATGCCAGTTGAGGTCCAATCAGCTTGGAGGAGAGCGGAATAATTACTTTTTGTGTCTTGCTTATAACACTCCTAATACATCCCAGAATGATGATTGCTTATTTTTGCAACAGTGTTACACTATTGACTTGTATTTATTAGTGAATCTCTTTCTGCAGTATTCCTTTTCTAGGCAATCATTTTCCATTGTATATGTTCCTCTTAAGCGGAACACTTCACATTTGTCTTGGTTGAATTTTATCCTGTTGACTTCAGACAATTTCTCCAGTTTGTCCAGATAATTTTGAATTTTAATCCTATCCTCCAAAGCACACTTAGCTTGGTATCATCTGCAAACTTTTTAAGTGTTCTCTCTTACCCATTATCTAAATCATTGATGAAGATACTGAATGGATCCAGACCTAGAACTAAGGATGTTAAAATGCTATTATCTGGCTAATCGTATAGTCGATACAATTTGTATGGACCATACGATTATTTGATGAGCGCCTCTGCAGAGCTGCAGCAGAGGTAGCCCCAGAAAAGTCGACTTGAGCCGGGACTGAGCAGTCCTGGATCGTGCTGGCTCTGGAGCCATCCACGCTGTGGCTCTGCATTCCACCGGACTCTTACTACGTTTAAAATGCAGAAGTGCAGCGATCAGTATGAGCTGGGACTACTCAGTCCTGGCTTGTCCAGCAGCCCCTGTTTGCAGTGGACAGCCCTGATCGTGGTGGCCAGGGCTGGCCGCGGGCAAGGGCTGCTCAGGCAACAGCCCCTGTCCACTTCCAGCCCTGGCTGCCACGAACAGGGGCTGGTGCCGGAGCAGTCTCTGTTCACAGCAGCCAGGGTAGCAGCAAGAGGGGGATGCCACAGAAAGCATGGGCAAGTGGGGGCTGCTTGAGTCCTTGCTCACCCTGTGCTCCCTGCAGCACTTCTGCATTTGAAATGCTCTTGTACAGAAGCACTTGCAGTGGGACCCGTTTTCCACTGTGCCTCTGCTTCCCTGCCCCCTGCAAAGATAGTGTTGGGGGGGAACCGGCATTACCCTGCTCCCTCCACATTGCTGCCTCTCTCTGATAGAGTCAGCAAGGTTGGGGGGAAGTGACTGGTCAAGTCGACTATCCAATAAGCATTTGCTTATCAGATATTGGACTAGTTGCTTATGTCCCTACCCAGAACTGATCCCTCTGGGACCCCACTTGATGTTACGTTTAAGCTTGAGTTTGAATCATTGATAATTACTGTCTGGAAAAGCGGCGAGGAGTCCTGTGGCACCTTATAGACAAACAGAAGTGTTGGAGCATAAGCTTTCATGGGCAAAGACCCACTTCATCAGATGCATGCACAAAGTGGGTCTTTGCCCACGAAAGCTTATGCTCCAACACTTCTGTTAGGGTATGTCTACACTTGCCCCCTACTTCGAAGTAGGGAGGCAAATGAAGCATACCAAAGTTGCAAATCAAGCCCAGGATTTAAATATCCCGTGCTTGATTGCATATTCAACCGATCGCCATTTTAGAAATTCACTGGCCGGAGTAACTGCCCAGTGAAGCGCAGCAGTGAAGCGGGAGTCGATTAAAGCCTTAACTCTCGAATTAGCTGGTATTCCTCCTGCAATGAGGTTTACCAGCTAATTCGAATTAGGGTTTTAAATTGACTCGTTTCACTGCCGCGTAGACGCGGGCAGTTACTCCGGCTAGTGAATTTCTAAAATGGCGACTGGTTGAACATGCAAATCAAGCGCGGGATATTTAAATCCCGGGCTTGATTTGCAACTTCGGTATGCTTCATTTGCCTCCCTACTTCGAAGTAAGGGGCAAGTGTAGACATACCCTTAGTCTATAAGGTGCCACAGGACTCCTCGCCGCTTTTGCAGATTCGGGCTAACACGGCTACCCCTGTGATACTGTCTGGAAAAGTTTTCCAACCAATTATGCAACCATCTTATAGTAGCTCCTTCTAGGTTGTATTTCCCTAGTTTGTTTATGAGAAGGTCTTGTGAGACAGTATCAAAAGCATCACTAAAGTCAAAATATGTCACATCTACTGCTTCCCCCATCCATAAATTTTGTTATTCTGTCAAAGAAAGCTGTCAGTTGGTTTGAGATGATTTGTTCTTGACAAGTCCATGGTGTTATTTATCACCTTATTATCTTCTATAGTTTGCAAATTGTCTGCTAAATTATTTCCTGCATTATTTTTCAGGGTAATGAAGTTAATATGATTGCTGTGTAATTCCCCTTTTTATAGATCGACACTATATTTGCCCCTTTCCAGTCCCCTTGGAATTTCTTCGATTCTTCCATGACTTTTTTAAAGATAATTGTCAATGGCTCAGATATCTTCTCAGTCTGCTTCTTGAGTATTCTAGGATGTATTTCATCAGGCCTTGGCAACTTGAAGACATCTAACTTGTCTAAGTAATTTTTAGTTGTTCTTTCACTATTTTAGACTCTGATCCTACCTCATTCCCACTCATACTCACTAGGTTAGACATCAAATCCCTGTTTATTTTTGGTGGAAATAGAAACAAAAAATTCCCATTTCCACATTTTTTGTTGTTTTCTCTCCTCATTGACTAGCAGGCCTACACTGTCTTTGGTCGTTGTCTTTTTTCTAATTTATTCCTAGGATGTTTTCTTGTTACCCTTTATGTCTCTAGCTAGTTTAATCTTATTTCGTACCTTAGCCTTTGTTTTTTCCTACATACTTGTGATAACTGAGTCTGCTCAGTTTCTCAGCTCGCTTCCTAGAGAAGCCTGTGAATAGCATGCTTGCAGACTTAGTTTAACTGTTTATATAAACTGCAGCAGATGAATCTGCAGATGAAGTTTCCTTGGCAACAAATGGAGATCGCATAATGTTCTGTGGCACGTCCCTATTCATCTTCACAGATCCTTTCCAAAATAATCTATAGGTTAGCTGATTACAGAGAACTCAATTGATGACCCAGTATGAGAGAATTCCAGGTTCAGAATACCCTGCCTCTATTGTCTGAAGTTGTGACACTTGTGTTCAAGTAGACCAGGGGTCGGCAACCTTTTCAAACCAAAGAGCCAAACTACATCAAAATTCAGAACAAGTGGTCAACAAAGAGCCGTATAACAATGCCCATTTGCATGACAGAAAATATACAACTTCATATTATTGATAATTGACATGATGATTAATAATAGCATAAATTAAACATACTCACAGAATTTTTATTTAATGGGACTTCTGCTGCAGCATCTTTTCTCACAATTCTTTGATGTTTACATCATAAAAGGTCCTATCCAGCTTCATACACGCATTCAGGCTGTCTTCTGTCAATCTTATGTTAGAAGGCTGTGGATGTAGGGATGCAGGATTCTGGGTTGGGGTGTATGTTGGGCTCAGGGCACAGGGTTAGGGTGTGTGGGGGTGCAGGAGTTTTATGACACTGTGGCCAGATGGGGGCTGGGCCCCAACTGGGGGCTTGTTGGCCAGGCTTCATTTTTAAATAAAGTAAAATATGATGTCCAACACAAAAGTTTTCAACATTGCCTTTATTTATGGCAGGAGTGGGGAACCTTTTTTGGGTCGGGGGGGCACTGACTTTTATAGAAAAATCAGTTGGGGACCACCCAAGTGAAAAGAAAAAACAAAACAAAACAACCCCCCCCAAAACCTCCAACCCCCCCCAACCGTCTCTGATGTGGCCCCCAACTAAAAAACCTCACTCCCCTGGTGCTCCAGCCCCATGGTGGGGGAAGGGGCAGGGAGGATTGAGGTTCAAGGCTTCTGGCCAGACTAACTCTTCCAGGGTTCCAGGGTTAGTGGATTTTGTAGGCCCGCCATGGCTCTGGGATGGGGCCAAAAATGAGAGCTTAAGTGTTCAGGGCAGGGGTTCCAGTGTATGGGAAGGAAATGGGGGTGCAGGATCTGCGCGGAAGGTGGGGTGCAGGAGGGGGTGAGGGTACGAGCTCTGGGTGGTAGGTAGGGTGCCAGGAGCAGGCTGGGAGTAGGGTGTCTGGCCGTGGGAAGGGATCAGGAGCAAGGGAGAGTGGGGGAGCCAGCTGGAGGTAGGTGTCTGGCAAGGAGTGAGGGGTCCGGAGCAGGGGAGGGTGCAGGAGCAGGCTAGGGGGTGGAGTGTCTGATTGGGGTGAGGGTGCAGAAGCAGGCTGGGTGTAGGTGTCTGGCCAGGGGAGAGGGAGTTGGAGAGGACACAGAAGCAGGCTGGGGGTAGGGTGTCTGTTCAGTGGGGAGGGTGCAGCAGCAGGGTGAGAGTGGAGGGTCTCGGCAGGGGAGGGTGTATGTGAAGGGGTTGGGGAGTGCAGGGTCTGGGCATGAGGGGCTGGGGGGGCACCTAGTTGTTTTTCAACCACGTGCTGCTCCCAGGCACCGAGGCTTTCCTTGTTGCTCCAATGGGAAGAGTGGGAAAAGCCTCCAGGAAGTGCATCAGCACACTGCTGTTCCCCGGGGAGGGGGAGGGGAGAAGTAGCATGCAGCTGCTTTTGGCTCCAGCTTCTTCCCGGCAAGCTGGATCCTGTGGGGATGCTCGGGGATTTTCTGCCCTCTCCTCCTGCAGGAAGCCAGCGCTGGTGCTCCAATCTTGTGGGGGGACTGGGAGGCTGGATCGTCAGCGCGGGCTCCCTGCTGCAGGAAGACGAAGGTGGGGGCTGAGCTCAAGCTGCCAAAGAACCATATCTAGTGCCCTAGTGAGCCATATTTGGTTCATGAGCCATAGGTTGCCGACCCTGGAAGTAGACGGTTTGTTCCTTTTTCCTCATTATCTTCAGTATTCCTCATTGTCTCCCAGTAGAAAGAAACAATATTAGCCCTAATCTTCTTCTCTGACCCTTCATTAGTATTTGAGCTTGAGGAATCTTAATGCTTTGGGCTAACATATGATTTGAAATATACAAGGATGGTATCATTTTTACTTCTAAAACAAGCTCAAGTAGATCTCTCATATCCTTTTTCTTTCTTCATAACTCCCTCTAATGCTAACAACTATTACATTTTATTACTTATTATATCTGTAATTTTCCATTTGCTGCATGTTATGATTAAGAAAAGCAGTACCAAAAGTAAGATGTCGCTAGTCTGTTTCCATTCAGGACTAGGGATGTAAAGGACTGATTGACTAGCAAATGCTTATCGGATAGTCAACTAGTCGCTCCCCCCCCCCTTGCTGCTTCTATCAGATAGAGGCAGCAAGGGGGGAGGGAAGAGGGAGGTACTTAAAAGCAACAGCGCCTCACAGAGACCGGGGTCAGCTGCTCCGTGGGGCGCTGCTGCTTTGAATGCCACAGGCAGCCCGGTGTCAGGCTCCTCGTGGCATTTCAAAGAGGCAGCACTGCATGGATCCCAGGATCATCTTGGGTCTCCCCACCTAACCCTGGGCTCCGTGTGGCACTGCCGCTTTGAAATGCCGGGAGGAGCCCGGGATCAGCTGTGGAATCCCCAGTTGACCCCGGGTCCCTTGTGGCATTTCCAAGCGTCAGTGCCGCGTGGAGCCTGGGATCAGTTGGGGGGCTCCCCAGCTGACCCCGGGCTCCATGCAGCGTGCCAGCTTTGAAATATTCAAGAGTCCGCAGTGGGGGCTCTTGTACATTTCAAAGAGGAAGCGCAGAATGGAGCCTGGGGCCAGCGCGGGACTCTGAGTCGATTAGTTGACTACTCGACTAGTCAATAAAAGCACTTCAGGATTCTGCCATTGAAATGTAGAAGAGACCCAGTGGGGGCTCTTGTGCATTCCAAAGTGGAAGTGCCTGCGTGGAGCCCGGAGTCAGCGGTGCTTCCCGCTGGCCTTGGGCTCCATGCGGTGTTCCAACTTTGAAATGCACACGAGCCCCTGCTGGGGCTCTTGTACATTTCAAAGGTGGAATGCGGAAGTGCTTATTGACTAGTCGAGTAGTTGATGGAAATTCCATTGACTACTCAACTAGCTAATTAATCGCTACTTAACATCCCTATCCAGGACAGATGTTATGCTATATGGAATTTTCTCCAGTAAGAGTAGCAGAAAAATCTTTAATACCTCTGTTATGAAACTTCACAGCAATTGGCTATTCAGTTTTTATAGTTAGCCCAAACATTACCCTCCACCTTACCTATTTGTGGAGTAAAGGCCTCAAGTTTTTGCTCCATAATATTATTTCATGGGTTTTATTACTTGCTACATCCTATCGAAAGCAACTCAGTCCTTTCTCTCTTTGGATTTTCTTGGTATTCTTCCAATATTTAGGTGGCAAACTGGAACTACCATCTGTTTCACTTCAAATAAGAAGTACGGAGGCACAAATTAAGTATCTCCAAAAGCCAATCATCAAAACATTAGAAGAAAGAGAAAAAACACACTAGCTTTCAAAATAAACCAATAGCTGCAAGGGAATCTAGTCTTCATATAAATAGAGTAGCTACCTATACGTAAATCCTATAGCCAATCACAACCCTACCTTCAGAATCCACTGTGGATGAGTCGTTAAATCGAAGCAAGATCAAAATCTTTCATCACCACCTTGTTGCTCCAGTTTTCCTGCAGCAAGACCTTCCTACCAAGATTCTTCTTTCTTGAAAAACCCTTCAGTCAATCTCTTGCATCTATCTGCAGTCAAGTGCACCCTGACAGGAAACTTCAAAGAGCAGAGAAATTCCAACTACAGTCTCTCAGCAGAGAGCACAGCTGAGCTAGAACTTCAAAGTGAGAAGTTTTCTGCTGACAAGTTCCATGTCTGACCCACAGCAAGATGATAAACTTTCCACCCTTTACCCTTCTGGTATGTACCACCTCAGCAGACAAGACTGTACTCTCCTGGACTAGATAGAGAGTCAAATATTTGCTAATTTGCATCAATACCTGGGCATCCCACTGAGAATTACTGAAATTCTGGATTAGCAAATAAATTGAACAGGGCAAAATATAAAAGCAAGGGTAGAGGTAAAGGTAAAAAATGGACTTTTTCAATTGGCAATTTTCAACTGCAGTTTATTTTAAAATGATTGATACTTCATAACAGGTTAGTAAATCGGATTAGGGTATTTTGTAAAACAATGAATTTTAGTAATACAAGATCTCATTAGAGCATCTGCTATTTTGCTGGAATTTTCAAAGGTGCTTGGAAGAGTTAAGCATCCTAGATTCCATAGACATTCAGTGGCAGTTGGATACCTAACTCCTTGAGGTGCCTTTTAAAAAAAATTCTGCAAGGTGTGAAATTAGGTTTTTAGGATGAAAACCAGGAAATGTTGGATGATTTGCCTATTTTATGTGAGATTTTATATGTCTACATCTGAAGCTATACATAAAGATAATTGGATAAGGGCAAACCAGTTTATAAACAGACTTGACCCTTTGTTCCTAACTTTGAATCTAATCTTGTTATGAGGCTCTGGAAAGTTGAATCTTGATCACTTTTCGCCCAACTATTTTCCATTTTTTGTGCACGGCTACGTTTTCTGTTTCCTGTCAAAACTGGGAAGTGTTTAAATAGCCTAAGTGAGAGTTCTTTCATTACTTTTGGTGCTCTCTGAAAGTGGAAGTGCTGCTGAAAATCTGATTAAGCATGTTTTCGGGGCATGTTCATGCCGGTCTTGTAGACTGAACATGAGGCTAATAGCTGGAAAAGTATGTGAACTTTCATATGATACCCTGAATCTTTGAAGGCTTTGTAGTTGCTATTTTAATCTCACAAAAAAAGATAGAAGTGCTCCCTATATTAAAAAGGTGTTCAGTTGAGGCTTTATTAACCAATCAAGCTGTGCAGCTGAAACTAGCAGTGCAGTAACACAGTGCAGAAATGCCTTGCCATGCATTTAGATTTGTTCTGGCACTTCTTATTCAGGATTAGCTCTAATAGCATTAGCTTGATCAGACATATTGCTTAAATTCAGTTCTAACAAAGACTTAAAACAAAACAAAACAAAATCCTTTGAACATTGCTATTAACTTGCTGTCATGACATCAATCCCCTTAACAATTCCCTGCTTTTCTCATGGCCACAAGATCCCAAATAAAAGGGAAGCACAGCAGCAGAGTTCTCAATTACTATGATATCTCTGCTGGTTTGTGAATTAAAATCTTCTTGCATCTATCCCTGCATTTTTATGTAGTGTGATTTATTGAAATACTGTAGGTTCTTAATCAAATATTTAAGATACAAAATGTGACTAGCTTAACCCCTCCTTTCATTTAACAGGTATTCAGTTTATAGCTAGAATAGTTATAAGATAAATTATACAATAGTTAATGCCACTAATGAACCTAGAAGGATTTATAGGACACTATCTTACATAATGATATTTTTAATAAACACGAAGCTATTTTATAACATTAAATTAAAAACAAATGGTTAAGATAATATTTACATTTAGCACCATCCACATTAAATGGCTTGAGGCAGGAATTTCCATAAACTAGAGGAGCTACAACTAAAATGCATCTCTTTGTTTTGATATACTATGTGGGTGGTTTCACAAATCAGCTGCAGAAGATAAAATAATTCATTCGAGAACACTGCTGGTAATTAATTTTGATAAATGATCTCATTTTTTATAAACTGAAAACTTTAAATCACAATGAGTAATACATTGGAGTAAATGGTTAGTGTGATATTCAGTTAAATGTCATTTTTAATGTAAACAGTTTTATCACATCCGAAGGGGGAAGTAAGTATGCTTTATTTGTTACTCTAATTTTTTATAAAAAAATAAATTCTTGGTTTATAATACAAACATTTTATAAAATATTTGTTATGGGTCTTAGGTACCTTTGCCTTATATTTAAAATACAACACTAACTTTTTAAAAGTAATTAGTGATTTTTGGATACCAATTTATGGGGCAAACTATTTCACCTACAAAAACTTAAAACACAACGAATCGTCTAGCAGCACCTTAAAGACTAAAAAACCTATAGATGGTATCATGAGCTTTCATGGGTACAACCACTTCTTTTCACCTACATGTAATCAAGAATATATAGTATATGTGGCTGGATGTAATGCACATTCTTATCTTCTGAACTGCATAGTACATTTAATTTTGGAAACATCATGTTAAAAGAACACCACATACTTTCTAACCCCCCATGTCCCCAGGTTAAAAAAAAAATTAGGCCAAACATCCATACCATGGGCCAAACTGTCACTTTATTTGCCAAATGTGCATATAAATAGCAAACTGTTCATGTATTCAGAGCTACTTAGTGATAGATCTCCAGACACAAAAGCTTTATTGTATCAGAACAGATGCATCTCTGTGACGCCTAACTTTTTTTTTACCTATGTGAATTTTTGAAGGCTTCATGGACTTCAAAAATGGGAAAGCCTTAGGTCAGAATGAAATCATCTTTGTTAGACTCTGCAGGATGAAAACCAAGGCCATCCTTTCTGGTTTCATCAAATACTGTCGTCTGCTCCAGTACATATCAATAGAGAACCTTTCTCTTTCCATCAACAAAGCAGCTATGAAGAATAGAGAAAGAATGAGGCAAATGATAGCTGAAATGATTTACTCCATTTTACAGCTGGAATAGGTTGAATGGTGTAACTAAGAGATGCTACAGTAGATTGACAGGTTTACATCCATAGGGCTAATTTGTGAACGTGACTTTTCTGCAAGTTCCACCTTTTTCCTCTGTCTGTTCCAAGACTGACTGGGAGCAAGCAATTTTTTATATCAACTTGCTGTGTGCACCTGGCGCTATCTTCAGGCTCTGTAGTTTTCTGGATTCTGAGCCACCTTTTTCCCCACAGGACCATAAGCAGCATCAAAGTTGGGCATATCTGTATTAAAACCACAAAGCACATCCTCTTCTAAGAATACAATAGAGAATACTAGATTTAGTTGGAAAATAGGTCCCCCCATAGTAGAAGTGTACCGAGGGTGTTATGCGCCTGGGGACAAAGGCAAAATTTGCGCCCCCCCTCCCAATAATTTGTTACTAGCTGTGGGACTTCACACATTCCAATCTGCGCTTGGAGGGGAGCATGCAAACAGGGTTTGGCTTGGACCCTCCATGCTGCTCCCGTCCGACCAAAGTGCAGAATTTGGGAAGTGGGAGCTCGCAGCCCGCAAGGCGAGGGTGGCCTGGCGGTCTGGGTTGACAATGAATTGTGCCTATGGGGGCGACCGAGGCTGGAGAATTGCTTGAGCTCCGCGCAGGGCCAGCGTGCTGTGTGCATCTGGTGTGTCTGTGCCAAGCCTGGCAGCACGACGGTGGCTCATGGGAAGTTCGGGACTGGGGGCTTCCAGAAGAGGCTGATGAGGCTGGGCTGCAAAGGACCGGGGTTAAAACTGCTGTGTGGGTCCCGGGTGATATTGCGTTGCGAGCAGCCACTGCCGCATAGCCAGAGTGGGAGCCAGTCTCTGTAGAGTGCTGAGCAATGTCCCCGGCTTTGCTCGTGTACTTAAGCAGAGGGATGGAACATGAAGGGAGGCTCAGGGCCGGGGGTTTCGCTGTCAGCCGGCGGGTTCAGGACTGGGGGGTTGGTGTTTGGAGGGGTGCGGGTGGAGTTGAGTCATGCAGGGGGTTGAGTTTGGGGACAGGCTCAGGGACAGGGTGAGGGTGCAGGAGTTCAAGGATGGTGGTGGGAGATGAAGGACTCACGGCAGGGTGCTGGAAGGAGGGGGTAGCTTACTGGGGCTGGCCAGTGGTGTGTGTGACGCAGCTCTTGCAGCGGATCCTCACGGGGTAAGGGACTTCAGGAGCTGGCTCCAGTTTCCATCTACTCCCCTCCAATGAGTGGAGAGGCCTAGTTCTAGGGGTTGGCCCTCATCTGCAACTGCCCCTGCAGCTCTTGGGGGTTTCGTAGCTCCGGGGTCTGCCTGGCCTGCACCTGGACCCCAGCCTCCAGCTGGACCGGGAGAGGCAGAAGTCAGAGTCAGCCTTGAATTCCAGCTGCCACCCTTCCATCCCCTGAATTCAGGGTCACTATGGTGGGGTTGCTCCGATCTCACACAGAGGCTGTCAGCATAAAAAGAAGCCAGGTCTCACTGTCTTGCCCAGGCTGTGCTGCAGGGGCTATTCACAGGCAGCTAAATTGGCGCCCCCCCCCCCCTCTAGTGGGGTGCCCGGTGGTAACTGCCCTCCCTCCCCCCTTACTATACCACTGCCCCCAAATAAATTTTAATCTTTTCTGTGAAAAATCAAAAACTAAAAAAAATTGGCCAAAACTAGAAAATTTCAGTTTGGAAATGTTGCCATGGTGCCTCATGCCACCATTCTTTTCTGTGGGCTGAACTCCCCTGGCTGAACTGCATCTCCCCACTTTCTTGCTGAGCTACTATGGCACATTATGGCAGCCATCGTCTAGTTGGGGAACCTGGCACACAGAAGAGAACGGAGGCATGAGGTATCTGAATAAACGCATCAACATCAACATACCTGCATTGAAAGTTTTCAGCTTTTGGTTGAAAATAAACTTTCCAGTTTTCAGGAGTTTAGTTTTTAAATGAAAAGTGAAATATTTCCACAAAAAGCAGAGACTTTTTGTGTAAAATTATATTTTGTGAAAGGGACAATTTTCTGCCAAAAAATTAGATTTTACCTGTAATTGTACATTGATGTGGAGATTGCACCGGTTGCTGAAAGAATCTGTTAGAGAAGACCTTGAATTTGTACATGGCAAAGTGTAAATGGTGTATAGCCTAAGTATTCTGACAATTTATTTGTAGCCTTGTTTTACAATGGAAATAATATTGCAAACATTGCTATATGAGGATTATATATGTTTTAACTAAACTTCTGAAATATTTGATATCCAAACTATATGATAAACTGATAAGATATCTAAATGTTCAGGTGTTTCACCATAATCATAAATTGAATCTTTGCTTTTGGATTGAGACTTAAGCTTTTAGCAAGAAGATTGTAAGAATCAGTTTCTTCTGCCTTGTGAGCAATTCTTGGTTTAGCCTGTTTTCTTATTTCCCATTTTTCATATGATTTTTTTATTGTAGGTGATTCAGAAAAAGACTCGTGATAAAACCATGAAAAACGAACAAATTATTCTGTATGAGAGACATAAATTGTGAAAAGCATGACTTGACTGTCAAAGGTGTCTGTAAAATTACCTAGCAAATAACAAGAATATATTACAATGATGTAAAATTTTAAATTGAAGAAGAGATTCATGGTAATTTTCAGTGCTGCATTGTTTTTTTTTTGCAGTTCAGTTTTTGATATTGGAAGTAATTTCTTTTTACATACAGAAGTAGGCTGACACTATTAACATTAAAAGGTTTGACCTTTCTGTACATGGAATGTAAGTATAACATTGCTACATCCTGTAGATTTCAGCACTAGAGTGATTCACATCCCAAACACCTTGGTACTCTAAATAAGATTCACTAGACTTTTCTTTTTCCATTAAGCAATTCTATTTTAATGCATTTTAGCATAGTGTTAATTTAGTATAGCAATATCCTAAGCACATAGGAAAGAATAGTTAAGCCCGGTATCTGTTTTGTTTTATACTACGCAACAAATTTTGCATAAATCACGCTGTCCAGTTAATGTCCACAGTGGATATATGGGATTTAGATTAATTATAGTACTGTATGTAACTCACTTGTTTGTGCATGCATGACTAACACAAAAGTATTTTTACAAGAATTTGTAAATGTTATAGTAACTAGTTTTAACTCAAAACTAGCTAACTATGAAATCCAACTGTCAATTGAAATGAAATGGCAAAGAATATTGGGATGCATTTGACTTTCAAGAACGTGTAGATATTTCATACTTGATGTTGTAATTTTTTTCTCCTAGACACTACCCAAAACAGTCTTTCACTACGGTGGCAGATACACCTGAAAACCTTCGCCTGAAGCAACAAAGTGAATTGCAGAGTCAGGTAATCGTTGCCTTAGCTCTTGTATTTTATTAATCTTAGATAACCACGTCCACTTTTCTATCAGCTTTTTATTGCAGTATGAGTGTTTGTTTAAAGGACTGTAATTCAGTTGAGAAATTATTTGTATGGCTTTGGGATAGTTTGGGACATGTTCGGCCAGTTGCTAGTAAAATGGGGTCCTGGTTCATTACTAATGTTAAGTATTATGATAATACAAATAATAATAATGAATGCCTAACTTGGGGATCTCACTTCTCAACTTGCTTTCTCTGGCATTTACACTTTTCTAATGCCATTGACAACACTTAAGTTATTCCTGAGACATACCGGTAACAGTGTGTGTAAGATCAGAGTCAGGCCCAATGGGTTCTCATGCTCTAAGCGAACTACAAAGTGTTGGCTAATAACAGCCTACAGTAACACAGTTATTGAATATTAAGCTGCTCTTAATAATTGCTTGCCCTGGATGACTGCCTTAATGATGGAGGTGGTCCTGGTATATGCAGTATGAATTCATGTATAAGGCCCTTTTTATACAAGTTGCAATTAAAAATATTACCAATCAAAATTGCCACAGCCAGATTAATGGGAGACATTAAAATGAATAGTAAAAGGAAAATAAAAATGTTGACAATGGATACATAATTCTTTTACTCCATATAAACAAAATATGCATGTTTATTTGTTTATGGTATTCAGTGATATATAATCTCTAGTTTCCATTGTCATCCCGTTCTTAACATCCGAGGCGCGATTATTGCCAATTGAAAATTTGTTTTCTAAATAATATGTTTTCTTATTATTTGATATTTATGCATCATTTGGAAATGGGCTAATGTAAAAAATTTATCGGTCTTTTTACTGCACTTTACTCTTGTGATAGTTGGCTATTTAGGGGTGTATTCTTATCTTGTTACACTAAAATTTACTTGCAAAACTCTCAGTACCAATAATTGAAATAATGTGGCAAAAGCTCAGAAAGCAGAATTGAGATTGTCTTTTAATGTTCTCCATTTGAGAGGTTATTTATAGAAGAATGCGTGAAACTGTCAATAATTACAGTGGTACATATTTGGAAGATTTGGCATGTTTTTCTGGTGTGGTTAAAGTTTGATCCATTTGTAAGCAGGGGAATGGTCCCACTATTGAGGGGAACTTGCCTAGCTTCTGCACTGCCTCGGTAAAATGGGCTAGCGAAAGGATCTGAGTCCCCACTTCCACTTCCTTTACCCAGAGGCCTCCCTGACCTCCAGGGCTCCCACTCTCCTGTGTGGCAGAGTCCTCATAATCCCAACAAGTCTAGGCCAAGGATTCTTGGGGGCTTGATCTCTAGCCTTATTGTGGTCTCCTAGGTCAGGGGCTAAGGTCCTGCTATTCCAGGGGTGCTCTCTTCACAGTGAACATTTCCCTGACTCATTGATGATTACATACAGTTCAAAGCAAATACAATTTATTAAACAACAATACATTTAAAAAAGTATAAAGTGGAAAAAATGGAAAAAGTTACTGGAAAACACGTCACTCCGCTCTATGGCATGGAGACCTCCCACACAGTGTCTCTGGAATGTGAGGGCAGCTCACAGTCTGTTCCTTATAGGTTCCAGGCATCCTCCTCAGGCCCTGGCTGTGCTGCAGGGATGCTTCAGGTCAGACACTTGCTCTGGGTGCCAGAACCCTGCTCCCCAGTGTCAGCCCCTCCCCAGTCTGGTCTGCAAGGCTTCTTGTCTGGCGGAGTTCTTCTGGTGCTGGGCCTCTACCCAGGTCCCCTCTGCTCTCCCCTGCTGCTCACCGCACCCAGCTCCAACATGCTCCACCCCCAGCTCCACTCTCTACTGTGCTGGCTTCAGCACCTGGCCTGTTTTTCTGGCCCCTCTGGCACTGTAGCTGCAGCTCTGCTCCTAGCATGGATCTGCTCTCTGTGCTATGTCTCAGGATACTGAGTTTGACAGCCCCCCAGGAACAATGGGAAGAAGCCAGTGCTCCAGGTCAGCTTAATTAGCAGGGTGAGCAGAGCAATGAGGGAGTGAGGAGACTGCGGAGAGTCCCATCCTCCATGTGAGTTGGATCTGCCTGAATCATCAGCTCAATTCCCAGGGTTGGACAGCAACGATGGCTGTTCCATTGGCAGATGTCCCACACTGTCCTTGATTGTAGGTTGAGAAGGGTGCTTCATAGAGGCAGAGATGGGGGCATCAGTGGACGAGGGTGAGCAGACCTGCTGAGGTAATGCAGGCATGTGAGCCCAGATGCTTCCGCTGCTTCTGGTCATAATAAATTTCCAGAAACCCTTGAAAAGTTACAGAGTGTTTCAGGAAACAAGTCTTGACGCAGATGCCTTCACGGAGGTTCCTTCCAGCTGTTAGGTTATGTTTTCATTTCTGTACAAGGAGAGTTGCTTTTGTTGTTTTTACTTTCGATAGCTTTAAACAAGGATAAAAAGTGTGTTTAGGCACACTATAGACTCTCACATGGTTCAGGATGGTCAACCATGTCAGGCATAGTTTCAGCAGTGCACTGTTTCTCTCTGATTCCCAGGCAGGTGCTAGTCCCCTTCTCCCTGACTCTGGGGAGCCATTCACTAATGAGATACAGAAGTCACCTGTAGGATTCTGATGTGAAGCAAAACCAATACAAAAGGAATTAAAAGTTGTTCCCATCTCATCAATGTTTGGCACTTTCTGTGATATTAATTTGGTAGGGCTCAGTTTTTGCTCCCAATTCACAAACTCAACATTGCTGCAGAAATTGTCAGTCTTTGCCAAGAACTGAACAAGAATAGAGACTAAAATACCTCTCTTGCCCCTAGAGGAAGCTCACCCCTGCGAGCTCTGAAGCTTGCTGGTGGGGCAGTTTGTGTGTGGGAGCTTGGTTGGCCACTGTCCTGTATATAAACAGAGGGCTTCATTCACTAGGGCCATCAAAATGATGCCTTTCACCAGAACTAAATCCATATTTGTCTTTTTTTTAGTTGGAGTTTACACTTGCATGCAATTGAGCTCAATAATGAGTTGCATAAAATGTCAGACAGGGACTAACTGCATGAGTTTTGGATACTATGAAAAAAGCTTGTCATGGATGCCACCTTTCTTCTGTAGACAAAAAGCTTATGGTTGCCATTTACTAATGGGGTGTGGTTGCACAAAGCTCCAATGTATAAATTTACACTGCTTCTGAAATTAGCATAACCTCCTCCTCATCATTCACTTCATAACAGAGCCAAAGTAGCATGATGAAGTGCCTTGTTTTATAAATTGTTTTGATGTTGAAATAATGCTTCCAAGAACCTCTTTTGAATCTTGTCACAAAATAGAATTTTAATGTTTGAGTAATATAAGCACTTAGAAATTGCCATTCTGGAACAGGCTGGTAGTACATATAGTCCAATATCCTGTCTCCAATAGTGGCCAGCACCAGATGCATCTTCAGAAGAAGTTTCAAGAGCTCCACATGAAGATCTCATTTTGTGTCAATATTGTGAACTGGAAACATCCCTTTGTGTGGGGTGGAGGACAAACCCCCAAATGAGGCCTAGATCAGCTGGCGAGAATCAGCCTATTGCTGTCACCCAGTAACAATCAGTGGTGCCAGTGCAGTTAGAATTTATTTCATTTGCATAAAGAAATTGCATGGTAGGCAACTTAACCCTCTCCGCACACACATTGGCTTCTGAATAAGAAGCCCAGTGAATGTGGAACACCTTTCTCATAAATGCTGTAGTTTCTGTATAATCATCTCTAATGTTTGTGGCAGCTGCAGGATTACAGGCTTTTTATTAATCCATGTCTATAGATGTTATTTGTCTTACCAAACAATGCATGCAGGAGTAGGGCAACACATCACACACTGTACAACAACAAAGACACATGTTTTTGTTTTTCATTTAACTGCTTATAAATTATTGGCAGCATTTTTAAATCCAAGTGCTGGGGGCCTCTATAAAGAATCCATTAAGGTCAGTATCAGGTGCCAATCTGTCATACTGACATGATCTGATGAAGGCAAAACAAACAAAATACTATAATGCGCTTTCCCAGAGGAGAATTTGGCCAGTAATGGATCTGAAAGTAGCCATCCTTCTACAAAAGAATTTCAAAATCTGACGACAAAGGGAGATCGCTGAACTGGAATTCATTTGCAAATTCAACACTATCAATTTAGCATTGAATAAGGATCTCAACTGGTTAACACATTACATCCCCTCTCTGGATATTCACATCTCCACACCAAATGCTGTGACTGACCCACTTCCACCCTGACTTGATTAGCTTATTAACTCAAGCAACTTCTTCCTTCTTCCTGTTTCTGTAACTTCCACTCCAAGTCATCTGATGAAGTGGGTTTTATCCACTAAAGCGTATGCCCTAATAAATCTGTAATTCTCTAAAGTGCCACAAATTCCTTGTTTGTTTTTAATTTGAACAGTGTGTGTGTTGGGGGGTAGGGGAATAGGTCAAACCAGACCAAGCAGTAAAGGGTATGAAGGCTTCTGACCAGAATAACCTTCCCTCACCCTTTTTACCCTCATAGAGTTCTGAAAGGCGAGCTCTTACTAAGGTTCTTTGTGCTAACTGTGAGCCCTTCTCTTTGGAACAGT
This sequence comes from Rafetus swinhoei, assembly GCA_019425775.1. Lineage (NCBI taxonomy): Eukaryota > Metazoa > Chordata > Testudines > Trionychidae > Rafetus > Rafetus swinhoei. Next base: position 223,029,694 of record CM033424.1, on the reverse strand, counting down.
GTAGCACAGTCCTGCTCTTCTATATTCTCGCAACATTACAAACATAGGTAACTATATTTCTGCTATTCCTACGTTTGATACAAACATAGCTGCTGTTGGGTCACAAATTGAGTTGATTACAATGAGCAAAATATCACTCCATCTGCTGAATATCTAACAAATCTAAGCAAAGCAGGAACATACTGTATTTACATAGACACACCCAGAGTTTCTCCCCCCTCCTTGCTAGCCATAAGGGAAGCATTCTTTCAGATCCTGCTTACAGATTATATTGTTAGGAGTCAAGCAACACCATTCAAAAACTTGCCAGAGAGTGATCTATTTCCAAATAATATAATTTGAAAACATTTATTTTGGTTTTTTTTCCCTTATCCAGTTTCACTATTGCTTAAGTGGTCCTACCCTCAGCTTTGCGGTTGGAGGAGACAGGGTTATGTGTTAGTCACTTGATGATTTTTGGCTTCCCCTTGCTTAAAATCTCCCCAGTTCAATGTGTCACCAGGTAATATCAAAAGTAGAAGATGTCTTGCTTCCCAAACGATAGGTAATAGACAAAACTTTATTGTTCTACCAGTCTGTCTCCCACAGATACCTTTGTATCTTCATGCTGCAGTATTCCCTGCTTCCAGTTTGCTGAGATTTAGTATGTTTTCTGCCTGTGTGGGAAACTTACTCCATAGCATGAAACAACCTCATTCCCCTGACACTTTCCTTGAGCTACAAGAGCCCGCCAAGAAGAAGCCCAGTTACAGCAGGTTCCTGCTGTTCCCATCTCTCCCACACCATTGCCAGCCAGGAGAGTTCTATGTTTTTCCATTTATTTTGCTTGGAGACCATTTCTGCCTATCTGTTCTGGCATTCAGTCTTAGTCACTGATCTCCCTAACCTGCACCCAGATAAGTTGCTCCATAGCCTTCAGTGGCCTGCCTGTGGCAGCATCATGTATCTTAGGGGTAGCTGTTCTGCTTCAGCTCTTTAGCCCCAACCCCAACAATTCAGTTATACTCAGAGGCATCTGTGATACTAAGGGAAATTATGGCGGCAGCTTCATGGGGAAGAGGGTGGGATGTCCCGGTTAAGAAGAGGACTCAGTGATCCAGGTACTTCCACAGATTCTAATTCCTGCATGAGCTGTACTGGAAGGGCTGCTTTCCCATATCTCTTGTGGACCTGGAGCAATGCTTAAGGCCCTTGCAAAAGATTAACAGCTGATGCCCTGCTTCCTTTTTGCTCCAATCTTTGTTTCCACTGCCTGTTACTCTGGGGTATCTCTGTTAATTGTCCAGGCTCTCTCCAGTTGGAAGTAAGTACTGTTCATATTTGTTCTTTCCTCACAACGCAATCCCTAGACAAACATATGCTTCACTATCTTGTGATGGCCTCCAATATGAAGGGGCCACAGGAGGCCACTTTTAGAGAGGCCCATCTTACTCTGTGGGTCGTGCCTAGCTGGACTAATAATATAATTGTTCCAATAGCCTGCCAGCTGTTCTGAAATGTGGGTTGTGACTCCATTTTACTAGGTTTGCCAGAGCCAACATTAGATTCTCTGGGTTTTGGAGCAGAAGCTGAACTCTGAGCCCTACTGCCTGGGATTGAAGTCAAAGCCTGAGGGCTTCAGCCCTGGGTAGTGAGGCTCAAGCTCTGGCCCTTCTCCCTACCCCACCTGAGATCATGTAGTAATTTTTGTTGTCCGAAGGGGGCTGTAATACAGTGCAGTGTGAGAACCATTGGATCAGTCAGTTTTTCAAGGCTTGTAGCTCTAACTTTCTCAGGAAGTGTCCCTACCAAAGTCTCCTTCCAAGGTACTTCCTTAGGAAAAATACACCACTGTTGTGAACACCTGGAAGAGTGCAATCACTGGAGGGGAGATTGATCTCTTACTGTCAAATCCTTAGCACTCTAAAGGCCAACCTGCTCCATGTTTAGGTCCAAGAGGAAGCATATAAAAAAGGGGAAGAATCTGGCCAAGATCTTGCAGGGTCTCCAGCTCTGTGATCCCTTGATTCAGAGAAAATGAGTCAAATAGGGTTGAGATAAAACATGATAAAATTGCTTTTGAAGCAGCTCATTCTCTCTGTGGGGAAAAAGCTGAGCTTCATATAAAGGCATGAAATATAGTAATCACAAATCTACTTCTTCATGATCATCCTCAGAAGAGAGATTGCCCTTAAGCTCCAGTCCTGTGAGGAAGAAACCCAGAAAAGCTCTTTCCTTTGGACTGCTATGAGTTCATACTTGAGAAGGCTGTTGTTGTCCCAGATAGGCCCTGTAAAGTGGTGACAGTTCAGAAAGAAAATGAGACCAGAAAACAGAACAGTTCTTTCAGCTTTCCAAAAAATGCCAGCTATGGACAATATTACATTAGAGCAGAAGCAACTGAATCAGAAAACTGAACACATTTGAGAGTATGCATAATTTTTGCAATTATGTCTGGATGCAGGTTTCCTTTCCTTTCTTCATCTGGATGCAGGTTTCCTTTCCTTTCTTCTTGAGGAAAAATGACCAAAGTCCAAAGACAGAAAACTGAACCAAACGTCTCTGGTATAGCCTTTGAGTCATTTTATTTTTCGTTTTTGTTTGTTTGTTTTTGAAATCCCCTGGCTTCATGGTTAAGTACATGGAATGAGCCACTTTATCCAAAGACATTTGTGGACCAGAGTGGTGGATGGATGTCTAATACAGCTGGTTAATAGATTTATTGAAGTACTCCAGGGCAAGGTCCTTGGCAAAGTAATGGACAAAACAGTTTTTAAAACTACAGGAGAAAGACACTCCATCAACTTAGCAAATGAGGATGAAGTACAGGAAAACAACCAAAAAACTGCCAACCTAAATCTACAGACAAATTTTGAAATTGCTGTAGGAGGTCTTGGAACAGGGCTCAAACATGCAATTTCTCAGCTATCTGGTAGCAACAGTTGTGTCTCCAGTTGTCTGTGTAGAAGAAAAACCTACAGAAGGAAAGCAGGCATCTCATTTTTAGCATTAGGGGTGACCCACCAATTCTTCGGATGGAAGGGTGCTGGAGATAGTTGATAAAGTCTATAGAGTAGAATTAATCAAACTGCGTCCTGCAAATTTTCACTTGCTCACCCTGTGCAACTCCACATACTAGATTCTAAAAAAGCATATCTGAACAATGAAAGCAATTTCTTATTTCCTAACTGTTAAAGCTATCAAGTCAGTCCCCAGTGTGGGGAAGTGTCAGAGGGTCCATTTTATGTGTTTGCATCAGGGGACGGAGCCACTCTGGACTTAAATAATTTAAACAAATCAGCAAAAAATTCAAAGATCAAGATGGAAGTGCAGCTGTCAGAACAGATTTCAATCTTTCAGAAAAGAGGCTCTCCAGCTGGAGATTGCAACAAATCTGCTTCTTCCAAATTGTTAAATAGAGGAGGGCTCGATGAGAGGTGAAAGACAGAGAACCACTGTCTTCCTATTTTAACTACCTTTTCTTTTCTGCTTTCACCTTCAAGGTCCCAGTGCTACTGTAATAATTGCAGCATTTCTCTTCCCTCCCTCTGCCTGTCTGATAGTACTTTGTCATAGAGGACGATCCAGCAATAAACAAGTGCTTTGATATGCAGCCTGCTGCTGCTATATGAAATGAAACAAAAAGTATGTACTTCTGCAGTACCTAATAAAAAAGAGAGGAAGACAGCTGGGGAGGGTTTTTTTTGTGCAATACACTGAGCAATGCTCATTTACTGACAGATTCAGAGTGTTTTTAAGGGTGTTTTGATTTCAGAGGTGGAGCTGATAAAATGCTATTGAGTTTCTTTTGGAGGTATACAGGAAGGATATTAGTCTTGGATTGCTGGTTAAACTGGCAGAGAAGAATGGCTTGTGATGAAATGCTATTATGGTCTCTCTATTTTCAGTGTCACTTTGTCTTTTCATTCTGGATGCACACCCCAAGGAGCTTTTTTTTTTACATTGATCTTATGTAATTTTCCATAAAAAATACATTGTTTGATTTTTTTTTTCAGTGTAGTTTTTGTTAGGAAAATATGTTGTCGTTTTGTTCTTTAAAGTTTGCTTTTTCTTGTTATGGGTTTTGAAGCTGAGACCTGGCCATTCCTCTATTGATTTCTTTTATGGGCCAGATCTTATCCTTGAACTCAATGAGATAATGTGTTAGTTAGGCTAGCAGCTTTTGTCCACGTCTTGCTTTGTCTTAAATTGTGGCCAGTGAAAATTTTCTTGCAAAACTTTTCTCAAATAATTCACATGTAGATCGACCAAAACAATAAGCAAATTTGGGTCAATTTCAGAAAAATGTTTCAGTGGATGAAACATATTGAAAATTTTAAAATGGTTCACTTTGCCATTTCTGAACGGAACATTTTGTCTTTTCATTTTGGAAAAACATTTTATTTTGGAATTTCTCTTAATTTCATATAAACATTTAAAAACATTAAAAAACTGAAATTTCATTTTGGGTCAGCTGAAAAATTGGAGTTGACGTGAAGTGAAACTTTATTTTGAAATTTCACTTCACCTGAAAAATTTGAAACATTTTCATTTTGGTTTGACCCCAAACAATTTTTTTTTTCAAATTTTCACACTTGTCTCCAGGCCAGTTATATGCACAAATCTAATCTTGAAATTGTCACTCATTTTGGATTCTAAGTACATATAATCACAATTCCATGTTCCATCATATGAGAAAAGCAAAAGTTTTTGTGAAAGCTTTAGAATGGTTTTATAGTTTTCGGATATAGTAAGAGTTAAGAAAATCCAGCAAATAAGATAGTGGAAAAAAGACATTATGCAGGAGAGGTCAGTACTGGTATAACTTGCTGAAGAAATTTTAGACGAATTCTTGTATCAGGACATGTGGACTATGTCACACATCATGTAAGGCTGTGATGCCACTTAGTCCATGTCTGCACTAAGTGTTTTACTGTCTCTGCATTGGCTTTGGTGATAGTAATCTCTGTCTGTACCAGCGCTTGTTCTGTTCCTAGCATACTAGTAATAATGTGATAAGTCTTGATATACTTCTGTTAAGGAAACCAGAATGGAACTACACATAAAGAAACATAATCACATGCAGAGTTACTGAAAAGAAGTTTGGCAAAACTGTTCTTGTTGGGCACAAAATTGCAAAGAGTGTAAGCTACATACATAGTGGCAGGAGAAAATAGGATATTGAAAAATCCAAGAATGGGACACAGTATCTGACAAAATGAGGGACACAAAATATCATTCCTGCTGAAAATTTACAATGATAAATTTGTGATGATTCATGATTCATTCTGTTAAGGTAAAAAACTTCCCATAACTTCAGTTTAACGTTTTTTTTCCTGACAAATAATTTTTAACAGTAAAAAGTGTGGGGACACTTAACTTGTGAACAAGGTGTGTAAGTGGAAGTAAAATTAAAAACAGTTGAGAGATATCAATCAGGCTTGTTTTTTTAAAAAAAGAAACATACTGAACAAAAAGTGTTGCTTATACAGAGTGACTGTTCGACAGTTGAAAATGTACAAAAAGTGGAGGAACCTCAATGGAAAATCGCAGAGGATCAATAAGAATGTAAAAGAGGCAGACCACCTCCAGCTGTACAGCCAGAAGTAATAAAAAGGTGATAAACAGAACCATAGAAACTATGGCTTTTCACTATTGGTTCAAAACACTGATGGGGCAATACAGAACTTTTTGAAGAGACATAGATTAAAAATTCACAATTAAAATAATAGATTGTGTTTCCAGGACCTCAAACATGAAAGCAACATGAAATCTATTTCATTTTTCACAGTTATGGGGTTTTTTGCCCTTCACTGAGCTGTGGCAAACAAATAGACTAGTCAAGTTCATATTTTTAGTCAGTTTTCCTTTCTGATTTTCAGGTACTTTCCCCTAAGCTTTTTCCTGTAGGTGCAGTTTATTCTGAATAGCTAATGGTTGGTGGGCTGCCATATGCAACTTTCTCAAAGGAAACTGAGCTCAGTGGTTCTGGGTCAGCTCTGATTCTTTTATGTTATTGTAGGAAGATTTTGAGAAAAAAGATTAAGTGAAAATTTGCGTAGGTATCTAGAGGCAAATTGAGATCAAGAACCAAAACACTGAGGTTGTATGAGTACCTGAATTTTTAGGTTTGGGTATATGTCTGAGAAACCGAAAGCAAATTGAATTTTGTATCAACCTCCGTTTTTTGGATGGCCCAAAATAATATGTTTAATTTTATGCTGAGGCTTTAAAACATTTTACAGTTTTTTAAAGAAAACCAGGAAAACTTCCAAAATATAAAGTCTTTCTGAAATGAAAAGTCAGAATGAATTCTTTCAGCATATTTTTTCTTTCTTTTCAACCCAAGATTGCAAGTTGTTTCAGATGACTCAGTATTTTTGGAAAAAAAAATGTTTTGCACAAAATTATATCATGCTGCTCTACAAAGCACAGATAATTGCTGTGGAAAATGAGACACATAGAGATTAAAACTCATTCACAGGAAGTCTGCCAAATGTATGAAATGAATCCAGGTCTCCTGATCTCAATACTATGTCTTGACTAAAAGAATATCCTGAAATTTCTCTGTTCTTCTATGTGTTGCTGATCTTTTTCTTCTGGGATTCTAAACACCAGGATCACCATTCTGATTATACTGCTTGCCCCTCTAGTCCAGTATTCTGTTATGACCAGTGGTATCTTCCTCTGAAGCACCTGGTACTGGTTGCTGTTGATGACAGAATGTTGAACTAAGATGACCACTGGTCTGATCCAGGATGGTAATCTTTATATTTCCTCCCTGCCCGAAGTAAAGGATTGCACCATACTGAAGAGATCTTTCAGGAAGACCTTATAGGCAAGTTGTAACCCACATCTGCTAGGTGGTGTACTCTGCTCCCATCTGGTGGCACAAAAGCCATCTAGCGATTGGTGAGTCTGCTGCTGCCTTGGCTATGAGGCCTGATGCTCTTAGCTCATGCAATAGTGACTCATCGGTTCGATCCTGCTCACCAATGACCAGGGTCTGTCAGTATTACAAAGACATTGGGATAGAGGAGGAGGTCTAGGTTCACTTCCTAGTTTTGCTAATGACTTCATGTAGTCAGTTTTCATAGTCTCTGATGCATTAGTTCTCCATTTGTACAATGGAGGTGATAGTGCGCTAGTACCTCACGTGAAATCAGGCCTAGCCGTAGGCAAATGTGAGCAAGGCAGTTGCCTTGGGCCCCGCGTCTTCAGGATCCCGTGCTCCCCTGTGCCCACCCACCTGGTCGCTCACTCCCTGTCCAGGCTGGGAGCCGCCTGGTCGCGTGGTGCAGCCAACTATAGAATGCTGCCTTGGGCCTTACAAACTCTTTGGCTGGGCCTGCATGAAATGGTGGTGGCATATGAGTATTAGGTGGGCGCACTCTCACTGAAAACTTCTAACGTGAGATTATGGCAATGAATTACTTCATATGAACAATGGATTGACCTGATTCCTATTTCACATTGTGACATTTAATGGATTCCAAAATTACTGACTGGTTGCTTATCAAAGAATGAAGCTAGTAGTCATCCATTTGTTTCCTTCATGGCAATTTCCCCAGGAACTTCTTTTTAGACTCAAGATTGAGACTCTCTATAGGCCACCTTTTATTTTTTTTCCTCCTCATTATTCTCATGGCTTTGCATTAACTTTTTGAAAGGATGTGATTAATGACTTCATTCCACCTAATTGTATTAGCCCTTTTAAAATGTTTTTAATTTGGTCTCATCGTTTTGTAAGTTTCTACAGTGATATTCCTCTTCACTTCAGAGACGCTTACTTTTTTTTTCTACCGATGAATACAATCTCAAGCTGTCAGTTTAGTTAATTCAAGGGTCTCTGGAGATTGCTCAAGGCTACAACATTGTGTTCCTTTCAGTATGCTCCTCAGCTCCCTCTTACAGGAGAAGTCAAATTTAAAACGATCACTAACTAGTGGATTGGGAGCTCAAATTCTGCTCGAATATACTTCAGGGAACAGAATTGTCTTAAACCCATTGTTAGGTTTTCCCATATGTAAGTATTTTCCATCTGCAATGAACATGAATTAGCATCTTGTGGTAACCTGTTCTCTATGGACACTACAATCCTCAGATGCCATGGTGATGGATAGATATAATAACCTGAATAGAATAGAATTCCTGAGAATTATTAAATATTTGCTCATTATTCTTATGTTATACCATTTTCATTTCTCTCTTACAAAGCATACTCTGTTTTACACCTTTATGTTTTTTAAATGAAAACATTCAATTGCTAAAAATTGCCATCATGTGATTCTGTAGCTTATGGGTTACTGCTAACTTTGAAGAATCTATGTGTAATGTTAGAGTTGAGGCCCTCTGTTCAAACTTACAAAAACTGAGGCTGGTTAGATCTTTCTAGATACTTTTTCTAATCAGCCATATAGAATTTGTCCACGTGTCTCTTCATCCTCTGACATCTATTTCTAGAATGTAGGCCCAGGGACTAGAATACAAGATTCAAAGCCTGGGTCAGCTGATATTCCCACAATGTCACTGGGAAGCCGGGCAGCAACACAGCCAGGGAACACTGTGGAAGGTTGGCTGCTACAGAGAGTACTATCTAGAGAGACAGTACATTATGGCCCTCTGATTGGTCAAGTGTCCCAATTTAGCCCCAGGGTTTGCCCTGGGAAGCTGTCTGAGTGCCACATAGGCCTTGGCCCACTGCAACTCCAGACTTTTCCTGGTCTCTGGTCTCTGACTTCAGCCTGAATATGACCTAGGGTTGCCAGGTGTCCGGTATTCACCCCGGACAGTCCGGTATTTTCTCCTCCTGTCCGGTAAAAAAATTCAGAGAATACCGGACACCTAATTTTTTTTCCCCCGGCCAGGAGGCGAAAATGTTGGGCACCTAGCAACCCTACAAACACTCAGCGCCCGGCCTCCCCCCCTCCCAAGCCCCCCCGGCCCCTAACACTCCCAGCCCCCCCGACCCCTGGTTCCGCAAGGATGCTGGCACAAAATGGCTGCTGACCAAGTGGTCTTAGTGTTTAACCACTCCCCTGTTCCTATGTTTTATTTTAATTATTTTTTTTTTGCTTAAGTTTTGGAGTTTTTTTTTTTTTGTTCAACAACTTTGGTCTCCCCCCCCCTTTTTTTTTCCCCTTCAACAGAATTTTTTCCTGGTGGTTTTTTTTGGTGGTGGGGGGGCGAGGGTTCGGTATTTATGTTTCAACCATCTGGCAACCCTACTTTGACCCCAATTCCTGCGTCTCGGTTCTAACCCAATACAGTATTGCTTCTGATCTCCAGTTTCTGACTCCAGCTTGACTCTTACCCTGATTGCTGCCTCTCAGTTCTAACCTGGTATATCTTTGATCTTCAATCTCTGATCCTGACTCTTGTATGTAGGACTGGCCTTGTGATTTCTCCACCTTTAGCCAGGAGATTCCTGGTTTTGTTGGGCAGATTTGAGACCAGTTGTGATTGCTAGGCAAGACTGCCTACACTCTGTTCCTCATAGTGGGTTGGCCACTGAGCAACTTCCTTGATTTTATCGCCTAAGTTGGATTCTTAATGTTGAATTCACAAGCGAAGCTTTGAAAACCTCAAGACCTATAAACAGGAGAGAACTGAAACTACTAACTAGAGGCTGATATGAAAAATGAAGAGGGATGGGCCACAAGTGGCTACAGTTGATCCCAGGGGTAACATTCTTGTGAAAAGTTGGCTCCCATCCAGAGCTACTAGGATGTGGGAAGAGGCTGGGTTTCAGGCTAGGCGGTTTCATTTTTACATTATTCTATAAGATTCTCCAGTTGCTGGAAGGGAGAAGGGGGTGCAGCCCAGACCTTCCTGACTACTGCTTCCTCCTGCTGTTGAGGAAGGAGGGGAAGCTTCTTTGCCACCATAGGGCTAGACACTTATTTTGTTAGTTTAGGACATGCAGAAATTGATGACTTTCTTTCCAGGGAAAACTTCCCAACTGGCGATGGTGAGTAGGTGACTGGGTTTTTTGCAAGAATTCTTAACAAGTTTTTATATTTAATTTTCCTTCTGACTTTGCCTAGCAACAAGCGATTTGACACAGACATTGATTTCTGGTCCATATTAAATACTTCTGACTTGTTACTCCTGTCCATAGCTTTAAATAATTTGTCTTTTACCTATTAAGATTTTTTATTTCCCAATTGATAGACAAAGAACCATTGGCTCTTGTTTATGAAGTATTACAGGGATATGCATGGGTGCTGACAGAATTGCTGGGCCCCTGGGCACAGCCAGCAGGTGGCTCTGCGCTCCTGGAAGGGATGGGACTGGGGCAGCCAGCCCTCAACACTGCCCCCTAGACAGCCGTTAGTGCTGCCCAGCGTGTGCTGCATGGTGTACCAGCAACAATTTAAAGGGCTCGAGGCTCCAGCTGCCAGAGCTCTGGGCTTGTTTGAATCGCTGGGCCCTGGGGCAACTGCCCTCCACCCACTCTTGGCAGACTTAGAAATATGATTCCTTTCCTGGCAACAAGAGAATGGTTCTGTTTGTTTATACTTTTTTCTCTGTTACTTTTCTGAGAAACAAATTTGTTTAATTTCTCATGAAATTCAGATGAATATCATTTTAAAATACAATAATTCCTCATTTAACACCATAGATATGTTTCAGAAAATGATTGTGTTACGTGAAAACGTGTTATGCGGGGTCAATTTTCCCATTGAAAATAATGGAAAAGGTGGGGGTTGCGTTTCAAGTGGTGGTGTCTGTTGGGATCGGGACATAAGGTTGGGGAGAAAGGGGACTGGGTTACAGCAGGGAGGGGAGGTGTTTGGCTCTGGGGAAGGGAAGGGGAGGAGGATTGGGTTGGGAGTATGCCCCTGTGATGGTCTGCTGGGACCCGCACTGTGTCCGGCGAGGGGGGGGGTCGCCGGGGAATGGCGCAGCGAGCGGTGAACCCTCTGCCGCTTTGCAGGGAGGCGGGGGAAGCCCTGCGCAGCCGCTGGCAATGGGCCAGCTGGGGAAATCGTGTTATTCTGGGGATGGTCGTGTAATTCAAAAAACAGTCCCTAAAAAAAAAAAAAAATCGTGCTATTGTAACCTGCATACTTGGGCTATGTCTACACTCGCGGCTTCTTGCGCAGGAATATCTTGCGCAAGTATACTTGCGCGCAAGAACTCTTGCGCAAGAAAACATCCACACTGGCCAGAACCGCATCGTAAGAACGCTGAGCTCTTGCGCAAGAAAGCGTCCACACTGGCGGGAAGCCCTTGCGCAAGAACGTGTCTTCGGGAGCAAATCGGCCATGTCAAGAGGTCACCAGCAGCGTCTGTGGACATGCGACGGACCCCACTGGGAAAGCGTGCTTAAAGGGACTCCTGGACGGCCATTTCCCTGTGGCTGCATGCTCTCGCACCCTTTGAGGGAGCGAGAGCCAGAACAGCACCTGTCACCTCTGTTCCTGGCAAGTGCCCCTGGGCACCCTCGCTGCCACCGTCACAGCCATGGAGCCGGAGGAGGACCCCAGCCAGCAACATCCGCTCCTCATGGCCATTACAGAGGCTGTGGAGCTCCTCAACCAGGGAGCCACATTGCTCCAGAAGGAGCTGGAGACTAGGCAGCAGGTGCAGGACCTCGCCATGGCTGCAGCTGGGCTCGGGCACCCGCACCCCACCACTGACAGGCGCCTCTGGAGCTACGACACCAGTGGGGACTGGTGGGAGCGCCTGGTGCTGGGACAATGGGGAAACCAGCAATGGGTGCAGAACTTTCGGATGCGCAGGGGGGACATTCTATGAGCTCTGCACCTGGCTCACCCCTGCGCTCCGGAAGCAGGACACCCGCCTGCGCCCCGCCATCCCCGTGGAGAAGAGGGTTGCGATTGCCCTCTGGAAACTGGCCACCCCGGACAGCTACCGCTCCGTGGCGAACCAGTTCGGGGTGGGCAGGTCCACCGTCGGCGCGGTCGTCCAGCAGGTAAGGCCCTCGTCCTCCTCCTCCTCCTCCGGTGGCCTGGGTCAGACCACTGGGGTGGCCACCGCCGTGTCCGCCTGGGCCAGCAGGGGAGTGGCCCCTTTGTCCCCCAAGATCTGGTGCAGACGGTGATACTGGGGACAGGCAGTGGCTCCACTGCCCCCACGCTCGCTGGCCCGCACGTAGGTGAGGGCGCAGGTCCTTCACCTTGGCCCGGACCTGTTCCAGGGTCCGGGCCGGGTGTCCCTTTGCGGCCAGCGCCTGGGCCATCTGGGCAAAAATATGTGCATTTCTCCTCCGGGACTTGGGGTCCCGGAGGGCCTCCTCCTTTCCCAAGAGGTCCAGGAGGGCAGTCACCTCGGCGGTACTCCAGCATGGAGCCTGCCGCTTGGTGCCCCTTTGGGCCTGCTGGGTGCTCTGGGGTGGCTCCTCCATGGGGTCTGAGGGACCTGGCTGAGGCTGGGCAGCTGCCATTCCTCCCTCTGGCTGCTACCCGGGCTGCACGTGGCAAATGGCTGTGCTCTGTGCCTGTGCCTTTGGCCAATTAGGGGAACCAACGAGTGGTGATTGCCTGTACGGAGGTCGGAGAGGCCACCTGTGTTTTTCACTGGAGGCCAATTCTTGCGCAAGTACGCGCTTGCTGAACGTCCACACTGCCCTCTTGCGCAAGAGAGCTTCAGCCTGATAGAAAACAGCGTAGCTCTTGCGCAAGGAGCCGTCTCTTATCATGCCGTACTGTACATTTACTTGCGCAAGAGCGGATGGGCAGTGTAGACGCTCTGCGGATTCTTGCGCAAGAACGGCCGTTCTTGCGCAAGAAGCCGCGAGTGTAGACATAGCCCTAGTGTGGTTACTGAGCAATGCAAGTGGTACCTAGACCACAGCAACAGTCAAGACCAAGAGATCTCTACAGCAGGGGCTGGGAGCCGGCTGGCTTTTAGCTCAGAGAGTAGAGGCTCCTATACTCTGCTTCAGAGGTCCCAGGTTCAAATCCCGCGGGTGGCGGTTACACTATCGCAAAAACATGTTAAGCGGGTGCATGTTAAATGAGGAATTACTGTATGAATGTAAAATACTCAGGAATGTGTGGACCAAATAGCATTGGGGGTTGAGAAAAATTCTCTACATCTCATGCAAGTATTCCAGCCAACCAGTAGCTGGATTTAGACTCATTCACGAGGCCTGTCTCAGTCAGTTATTTTATAGTCATTCTTCTGTGAGTTTGAGTGTTGGCCAGCAGCACATAGCTTCTCCTCTCTCATGTTTTTCATGAGGGAGGTTAGAAGAAAAGAACATTTTTTCAAAATAAATTAAACACAATGCAAAAACAAAAAAGCAGTAACATAAAACCTCCTCTTTAAACCTGTTGGGCTATACTATCAGCTGGTGCAAATCACATTAGCTCTGTTCACTTCACACTATTTTCCATCTCAGCGAATATTATGTTTTGACATTGGAGCATGGAGAAGTGCAGCCTTCAGTGTCAGTGGGAGTTGCACTTCTGAAAATCAGTTCGTAAAGTGAAGACACTGAAGGCCACAGAAGTAAACAAACTATTTTAATCAATATCTTCTTTTAGGATTCTATCCACGTGCTTAATGGTTGCAAATTCATTTTTGAGACAAAAACAGTAGGAACACTAGGAATACTTAATCCTGCCATGAGTACAGGGGACTGGACTATATGACCTCTATAAGTCCCTTCCAGTGCTATGATTCTATGAACATGAGAAACATGATGAGGAGCTGTCACGGGGACCTGCAGGTTTCTACTCCCAGGACTCAATACAGTTGATAAAATGAATGAAACACATATCTCTCCCCTTCCAATAATTTGTAATCTAACAAAAGCAAACAGTCCCCACTGAATACATTCAGATGGAGCCTAGCAGTTGACTTTTGACTTTTAAACAACTCCAGACTAAAACACATTATTTCAGGTAGTTATTTTGGATACCTATAAGTATTGCCTGTGGTACAGTTTTTGTACAGCATGCAGACAATGTGTATATTTCTTCATCCCCTCCTCACCCCTGCTTTCACCTACCCTCCAGCTTGCTATAAAAATTTCAGGAGGTTTTAAATATTTACCAGAGCTTGGTTCTGGATAGCTCAGTCTGGATTTAAGCCCTGCCTGTCCGTCTGGTAGGAGAGGAAAGTTCTGCTGTCACTGTTGGGTGGAATGCTATCACTGATAGATGGATGTCATTGTAAGAGAGAGATTCAGTGAGACCCCCATATTTTATTAAAAAACTAAGTCTGCTTATATATTCTGCATTCACTTTGCTCAGCTCCAAACCTATATGTACTTGCAATTAAAAATGGAACATTATTAAAACAAAAGGGACCCACACTAGCTATGAAAAGTTTCAGCATGAAATTTCTCTTAAGTATCAATAAAGCCTGTTGCTCCCTAAGTATCATGGCTGCAGGAGCCTTTACTGAGGGTCATATTTAGACAAAGGCCCAAACCAGCACCTTTGATATTAACCCTTTTACATTATTTCATATACTTCAATTATGGAGTCTAGTATGAGAATTTTTTAATTTCATGGAAGCTCCCAAACTCCATGGAAACCAACCAAAAATTATTTATTGTGCCATTTGGCTATTAAATGGCAGATCCCAGTTTTGTAAATAGTCAAAAACTCATTGCACAGTTCTGTGTTGGAATAATAATGGGCAAAAGGTTAGTAAATATGATCCTGGGGTTAGTTTTATCAATAATATTGCTGTAGGAATCAATAGACTAGCTCCTTTCAGTAATCTTTGGGATGACAGCCGTAAATTATTCATCTATAATCTCGAGGTGCTATACTTAGTGAATGGCTGAGATTTTTTTTTGTTCTACAGGTTGTACCTCTAAAACCTGGGATTCTCTGGTCCGACAACATACGAGGTCCGACATGACTACGGATGTTCCAGGATCAGAGAGTCTCGGCACGCTGCAGCGGGGGTGGGGTCCCGGGAGCCAGCGCACAGCATATCTGAGCTGTGGGGGAGGGGGAGCAGGGCGGAAGGGGGCCTGAAATGGCCTCCCCTGCTCTGGAAAAATCCCTGATCTAGGACCAGTGAGGTCCCAAGGGTGCCCGGACCAGGGTTGTCCAACCTGTACTAGTCTCTCATTCATTATCTGAATCTAAATTCTTCAATAGCTATATCTTGGTGCTACCCAAATAATGAGCTACAATATCATTTTTTCTAATGCCTTTTATTACAGAAATGTCTGTCTAAGGGAAAAAAACCAGATTTTTTTAACCCCCAAAATAAAATAAAAAATGCTAAGGAAAAATGTTATTCTTTTGTGGTATTCGCTAAAAACATTGGTTACATTTTGTTCCTATCAAGCAGATCAGCAACCATTTAATTATCAGGAACTATTTTTGAATTGTGTATTCTCTGCAAAGATGGGGTGAAACAATTTATTGCATAAAAAATCAAGAATAAATTACAGTAGTATAGTAGATTTAAAGACTTTAAAATATGTACACAAAAAAATCTGTATGTCAGTTCTATAATTATTTTTGGAATATTTTTATTTTTTCAACATATTCTTCTCTTTCAATTAATTTTTCTCTGTTACCATAGCATTTCTTGTTCATATTCCTCAGTATGCAAAGCCACTGCAAGTGTCCTAATTATTAGACTAAAATGTTACTTTTCACCACTGTGCTTGTGCTTTGTGAATATTTTCCCCCTTGACTATGTGGTTGCTTTTATTGTTTCCAAAACAGCAGTTACTATACAGCGCTTTTTGTCTGGTTGGCAGGGTGGTCAAGCAGCTATCTTCACAACGGATGCAATTACTAATATGTTTTCTATGCATAAAGGCAGACTCACTATCCTCTGCCTCTGGGGATTGTAAATATCATTTTTATGATGTCTGAACTACAGGTCCTGTCAGCCCAGTGATCTTGTTCTCAATTAGCATGAGGCAGCTGGATTCAGCAGGGAATAGCTGCTCCTTTTCAAGTCCATTTTTCTTTCAGTGTTTCCTGCACTGATTTCCTGCAGTTACATTAAAGCTTTGGGGAACTTAGAGGGTTCATTGGGAATCATCTGTCTCAAAAGAAACTGCCTGTGTTCCTGTCCAGTTGACAGAGAATTTTCACACAAAAAAGGTCTAATACCACTTTGTTAATTAAGCCTATATAATATGTGGTTGAACTTTCAGTCCAATAATTAAAGAAAATAAAGTAAAATCTTGCTAATTTGTATTCATGATGGGAAAACCCATTGCCAATATTGAATTTGTGAGTATACAAACAAGCACTATAAAAAGTATTGATTTTACATCACAAAATGAACTTTATCTGGTAATAATGTCACATTATAGTTATACTATTGATAGATCTACTATACATGTAACAAAAGTGAAGATGATATCCGGTGAGAACTAAAAGTCCCTTATGCCAAAGTTCATTCCTTGTCTACTTTAAAAATGTTACCTTCCAATTATGAAAATTTTCCCCATTGAGGTCCCTTGGTATACAAGACCTCTTAAATAGTTTTGTCCTTATATTTTAAGGAGGTAAATGAAGCATGTATTTTTGGAGACTTCTTTACATTCAACTTTACTTTGTTTTCATCTTGTTCCTATGTCAGTGGACTGGATGTGGGAGACCTTGAGGGGCATTAGAATAAT
This sequence comes from Rafetus swinhoei, assembly GCA_019425775.1. Lineage (NCBI taxonomy): Eukaryota > Metazoa > Chordata > Testudines > Trionychidae > Rafetus > Rafetus swinhoei. Next base: position 223,013,133 of record CM033424.1, on the reverse strand, counting down.
AGAATCATAGAGCTGGAAGAGACCTCAAGAGGTCATCTAGTCCAGCCGCCTGCCCAAGGCAGGACCAATCCCAACTAAATCAACCCAGCCATTGTCAAGCCGAGACTTAAAAACCTCTAGGGATGGAGATTCCACCACCTCCCTAGGTAACCCATTCAAGTGCTTCACCACCCTCCTAGTGAAATAGTTTTTCCCAATATCCAACTTAGACCTCCCCTACTGTAACTTGAGACCATTGCTCCTTGTTCTGCCATCCGTCACTACTGTGAACAGCCTTTCTCTATCCTCTTTGGAACCTCCCTTCAGGAAGTTGAAGGCTGCTATCAAATCCCCCCTCACTCTTCGCTTCTGCAGACTAAACAAACCCAAATCCCTCAGTCTCTCCTCATAAGTCATGAGCTCCAGCCCCCCAATCATTTTGGTCACCCTCCGCTGGACCCTCTCCAATGCGTCTACATCCTTTCTATAGTGAGGAGCCCAGAACTGGACACAATATTCCAGATGTGGCCTCACCTTAGCCGAATAAAGGGGAAAAATCACTTCTCTGGATCTGCTGGCAAAGCTCCTCATGCACCTTAACATGCCATTAGCCTTCTTGGCTACAAGGGCACACTGTGGACTCATATCCAGCTTCTCATCCACTGTAATCCCCAGGTCCTTTTCTGCTGAACTGCTACTTAGCCATTTGGTCCCCAGCCTGTAACAATGCTTGGGATTCTTCCGTCCCAAGTGCAGGACTCTACACTTGTCCTTGTTGAACCTCATCAGATTTCTTTTGGCCCAATCCTCTAATCTCTCCAGGTCACTTTGGACCCTATCCCTGCCCTCCAGCGTATCTACCTCTCCCCCTAACTTAGTGTCATCTGCAAACTTGCTGAGGGTGCAATCCATCCCCTCATTCAGGTCATTAATAAAGATGTTGAACAAAACTGGTCCAAGAACCGATCCTTGGGGCACTCCTCTAGAAACCGACCACCAACCTGACATCAAGCTGTTGATCACTACCCATTGGGCCCAACAGTCTAGCCAGCTTTCTGTCCATCTTACAGTCCATTTATCCAATCCATATTCCCTTAACTTGCTGGCAAGAATATTGTGGGAGACCATATCAAAAGCTTTGCTAAAGTCAAGGTATATCACATCCACTGACTTTCCCATATCCACAGAGCCATTTACCTCATCATAGAAGCTAATTATTGAGGCAGAGATCAACTGAGCACTATCAAACGTATGTCCACCACCTTCCCAATCTTCTCTAGACAACATCTTTCATTTCTAGATCACTGCAGGAAACAGCAGAAAACAGAGGTGGGGGAAGTATATTATTACTACCACCCAAAAGTGCACCTGATTTAATTGGAAGAGTTCTAGCCATGATCCTCTCCAATAATTAGGCTGTCTTTACAGGGACTCTTGCCATTCAACCTGAGGTGATTCCTGCATCTCCTGCTACTGGAGTTTCCCACTATAGTAGCATAACTGGCTTAAGAATGGATATTTGAGGCCACATAACTCCACACTCACAGGCTTCCACTCATTCATTCACAAGAGTTGGAGCATCTTGAGAGGAAATGGAGAGTTAGGCCAGATCCACACTATAGAGGAAGGTTGGCTTAAGGTACCCAATTCCAGCTATGTAAAAAATGTAGCTGGAGTCGATGTACCTTAAGATGAGCTTCGGTGTCGTCCTCAAAGCGGGTGGTTAACAGTAGAAATGCTTCCATTGACTTCCCTTAGTCCTCATCAGAAGTAGGGGTACCGGTGCCAGTGGGGGTGCCCTCATTGTTTTATTTAATGGGTCTTTACTAGACAAGCTAAATTGAATTCCGGAGGATTGATTGCTACAGCATCGATCTTCCCACAAGTGGAGATGTGGCCTTGGACTAGGCTCATGGAATTTGGATTGCCTCTATTCAGCAGAATAGGTGTTTATTTGGTTTATAATTTATAGAAGGGTAGTTGGAGAGAGATTGCAAACTGGAGAGATGGGATACCCAATCAGCATATAGGTATCCAAATACCCATTTGATTGCCTAAATCCTGAAGTTAGATAATTAAGTCTCCCCAGTTTTCATCATGAGTCAGAATATTCTTTTCTGTTGAAATGCCTACTTACATGAAAACTGGTAGGCTATGTGGTCCAAAATTCTGAGTGGTATTAATTTTAAATTGCATATATTTATAAAAATGGTAAGTAAGAAAATAGTAAATATTGTGTTTCTTTACTTGGGATTCTGTACAACTATGGACTATTTTTTATTGTTGAAGAAAATCCATTTAAACAAGAATGTTTAAAAGTTAGGAATAACTACTCATATGATAGAGTTGTTCAATTTTTCTGCTCCTGGTTATTGAGCCACTGTATAACATTTCCAAAAGCAATCAAGTTCTTTAGGAGTATAAGCCCCTTTGACTTTCATCGAGACTTAGGCTTCTAATGCTATGTCTACACAGCAGCGTTATTTCGGAATAACATCAGTTATTCTGAAATAACAAAGAGCATGTCTACAGAACAAGCCATTATTTCAAAATAATGGTGAGCTGGAAGACTTTGTATTCTGACTCCTATAACCCTCCTTTTACAAGGAGTAAGGGAAGTCGAAGGAAGAGTGTTCTTCCTTTGACTTCCTGCTGTGTAGACAGCACCAAAAGCCGAATTAAGCTATTTCTACTTCACCTGTGTAATTGATGTAGCTGAAGTTGTGTAGCTTAATCTGACTTTTGTCCTGCTGTGTAGACATGCCCTAAATGCCAGAGTCAGTTTTAAAAATGAGACTTAGGCTCCTAAGCCACATATGCAATTTTGAAAATTTTACTCATCTGTAGCATATTGTGGCTTAAAAACATCATCCAAAAATCCAAAGCAATTTCAAGAAGAAATCTGTATAGTTTCATTCCATGGTTTTCAATCCAGATGATTCCTTCATAGATTAGTTTACCTATGAGTCCAAATCATCACTAACAAAAAAAATCATTGTTTATAAAAACTCTTTCATGGAAACAGTAATGATGTCTGGGGTACATAACCTCTTTCTTGGAAAAGTAAAAAGGTGAAGTTGGCTTAATTAAAATGGATTTATCAAAGACTATGGCAGCCTTGTGTTAACCCACACACCTTCTTGGCAGGTTGTGCTGTGCCAGCTAATGGCACATATACCACTTACAGAGAGAATAATGAGTCTGCGCTACAGTCTTAGCTGAAAGTCTGTTGGCTTTTAGCTCATGTGGTAGAGGCTCATGCACTAAGGCGACATCTACACTACGAGTTTTCTCGGCAAAAAATATGCAAATGAGGGACTCATTTGCATGAGTCATGATCTCATTTGCATACTTCCTGCTGATCTGTTTTTGCGCTGGGTTTTTTTTTTCAAAAACAAGCAGTATGGACGTTTTCTTTTTGCACAAAAACCCCTTTTTCTGCAAGATTGGTATACCTTGGGGCATAAGGATCTTGCGGAAAAAGGGGTTTTTGCACAAAAAGAAAATGTCCACACTGCTTGTTTTTGTGCAAAAACGGATCGGCAGAAAATATGCAAATGAGATCAAGACTCATGCAAATTAATCCCTCATTTGCATATTTTTTTTTGCCGAGAAAACTCGTAGTGTAGACGTAGCCTCAGATCCAGAGGTCCCAGGTCCAGTTTCTTTACTTCAGACTGAGCAATAGAGTATGATTAAAATGCTCAGGTTAAACTATTTCTCACCTGGCATTCACTGTGATTCAATTAACAACCTATCCATGTTGATAAGCAATGAACTTTTTCCTACACCCAGAATCAGTTCATTAAAGTCAACCAGTCCTCATAATGGCATAGAGACAGAAAACAACTCATTATAACCCCTCAGAATGCTACCTTGACTGCCATAGCAGGACTAGCACATACTTGACTAATAGTTCTTGTAAATGTCCAGTCAAAGGTATAATGTTTAAATATGATGCATTAAGCCAGTGTTCTCCAACCTTTTAAACCACAAGATCACTTTTTCAATTTAAGTGCAATGTAAGATGTACCTCAAACCCAAATACCCTTGCCCCACTTCCTTCCCGCCCCTTCTTTGAGGCCCTGCCCCTGCTCCACCTCTTCTCTGAGGCTTCACCCTGCTCACTCCATCCCCCTTCCTCTCCATCTTCACTCACTTTCACCAGGCTGGGGTAGGGGGTTGGGGTGCAGGCTCTGGTCATGGGCCAAGGAGTTTGGAGCATAGGAAGGGCTCTGAGCTTAACCCATGGTAGAGGATTGGGGTCCAGGAGTGGTTTCAGGGTGTAAGCTCAGGGAAGGAGTTAGGGTGCAGGGGGACTCATGTCGGGGCAGGAGGTTGGGTGTGGGAGGAGGTTCAGGGCTGGGGCAGGGGTTCAGGAAGCAGGCCCTGGCTGGGCACGGTTTAGCTGAGACAGCTTCCAGGTGGTGGAGCAGTGGGGTTAAGGCAGGTTTACTCCTATCCTGGCTGTAAGCAGCTGGCATGTACAGCAGTGGCTCCATGGCACCATGTACTGCTCCTCATCTATAGGCACTGAGCCCACAGCTTCTACTGGCCACGGTTCCCCATTACTGATCAATGGGAGCTTCAGGACTGGGGTCTGCAGGCAAGGACAATATGTGGAGACCCCCTGCTCTGCTTCTCTCAGGGGCTACAGGGACATGCCATCCACTTCCAGGAGAAGCAATTACCATTGGGATAATTACACCAGCCATGACAGGTTAGACATTTTAGAACTCACTACTCAAAAAATTAAATTTAAGTGTGAGAGAAATGAAAATTATGAAATGCACAGACCAGTCAAAACCAAACATAACACACTTTGCAAGCAGTAAAAGTAGTAACAACAACCCTCCACATGTATGTTGGGTCGGGAGATGAGAGATTTGCATTGCCAAGCTCCCTCCATCCCCCTTTTCTCTGTGTGGAGATAGAGTACAGAAGTGGGAAGAGGAGGGACACCCTGACATCAGCACCCCCCTGTCCCTCTCATGTCCTGCACAGCAAGCAGGAGGCTCTCAGGGGGGCAGCTGCAAGGCAGAGGGAAGGAGCAGCATGACAGTGAGTGAAGGGGCAACTGAAGTGCCAGCACTTGATAGCTTCCTGGCCAAACTAGTCAGGATCACCTGTCAGACGCTCCAAGATCTACAGGTAGATCCCGATCTACTGGTTGGTGACCACTGCATTAAGCTATATGTATGTTTCTTTCTCTATGCATATCCTTATTGATACACATTAAAATGTGTGCATATAGGGGTTTGAATTTTCAGAAATAATTTATGGCAACAATTTCACCCCCACATTAGAATCCATATTTGTACAAATATATTATTGTTCTAGAAAGCTACTACCCAATTTGCTCATACAAAAAAAAATAATGTGTATGACTTTAAGTACAAAATCAGTCACCAGTGTTGCAAATTAATACATACTGATGTGGGGACTTAGTCATGTGGATCAGATCACATGGCTAATTTAAAAATTTGGCTCATGATGTGTAATGTCTGCTTTGGAAGCTTATTGTAATGTTAATATAGAAACTAAGGATAATTGCTTTATTGTCACACCACAGAAAGCGTTTGCTTTTATAGTTAATCACAGAACAAGGGACTCTAGATGAGAAATCCTTTGGTAAGGTGGAGAAGTTTATTAAACATTCACTGTGAAAGTAGACTCTTCTAGTCAGCTCTGGAGACTAGTTGGATGACTTGTTCATGTCTAGTCCTGTAAAGATTTTTCATGTGATTTATTTAAGGATGTGTGACTATAAATATTAAATCACAATGTTACAAAACCATACCATGTAATCTAATATGTTGTATATTTGATTCTGTATTTGGCAATGAAAAAATAGGAGGATTAGTGGTTTTCTATAATTTCTCTAAGGTTGCATCTACACAGCAGGGCTTAACTTGAAATAAGCTTCTCAAATTGAGCTACGTTAATTGTGTGGCTTATTTCGAAATTGGGAGCGTCTACACGGCACTAATTTTGAAATAGATCACTCTTCCTCCAACTTCCCTTACTCCTCGTACAATGAGGGTTACAGGAGTCCTCCAGCTTGACAAGTATTTCGGCATAACTGCCTGCTGTGTAGACATGGACTAAGTTATTTTGAAATAACACTAGTTATTTCGAAATAATGTTGCTGTGTAGATGTACCCTAACATAACAGAAATAACAACTAGGTACTATAGCAATAGATAGACCCAGGATAAACTCAAACAAAAATGGGACACACATGTGCCCTTGGAAGGAGCTTAACTCAAGGAATAGGACACTGGACTTGGAGTCAAGATGTGTTCTAGGATCTGCCACCCTTGTTCATTGTGAATATGGGAATTAAATTATTCATTCTGTGCCACAGTTCACCATCCATAAGGGGGAAGGGGAGAATTATATTTTCATTTGGACAGATCTGTGTATGATAGGCACTATATGGGAATCAAGTGGTGATGGTGTTCTGCTTTTAGCAGTGCATGACCTAGATTTAGAAGAAAATCCTTAGATACAGTAAACTTCTTGAGTAAAATATATTTGAGTTTGTGGTCAAATGTTTGGTTTCTTTTATATTGTACTAAAAATCTTACCTGGTGTTTTCCGGGTCTTTCAGGTTGAGGAGGGGCTTAGGGCAGAGGTTGGAGGTATAGGAATCAGGGCAGGGAGTTGGGAGGAAAGGAAGCTCAGGGGAGGGGCAGGAGGGGTCAGGACAGGAGATGGGAGAGGCCATCAACTTCTGCCTGGGGGCAGACCAGGGTGGCAGGAACCGTGCATCCCGCCTGCTGGCTTGTTCCCAGCGTGGAGGAGGGGCTGTTCACCCTGCCTGCTGGCTTGTCCCTGGGGACTGGGCCAACTTGTCCCCTAAGGTCTGAGGGACAGATGGAGGAGGCTGCGTAGGCTATCTCTGGTGGCACTCTCCAAGCCTGGTGGAGGAGGCTGCCCAGGCTAGCCAGGGGGTGGGTGAACTTGCTTTACAAAGAGCCTAAGCAACTCTTAATGGTTATCCTGATGAGAATGTTGCAATCAAAAACTTAAAATGTGTTACTAATAATGATAGATAGATATTGATTTTCAGATTGCAGCTCCCTGGTAATACTGCTTAATGTGCACAAACTGTGGTGAAACACTACAAAAGAACAGGTCAGGAAAATACATTCAGGATTACAAGGAGGAGGTTCATTGCAGCTGATTGAAAATGCTTGATTTAAAAATGTTTTTTCTACTGTGTTCATCTGTCCTTTCTAGACACGATGAACATTTACTGCAGTATGTGCAATTTACCTGCTGCATAAAACAAGCTTTTTGGGGACTAACAGGAGACGCGCGATTGTTGGATGATGTATGATAGCAATATGATTGAAACATATTGGCATCTGTTTGCATAAAGAGTATCTACTTTAAATATTACTTTTTGACATTAAAAAAACTGAAGCAGAAAGGTAAATTAGATTCTAATATATATATATCCTGCATAAAAACTTTACTGGGATCCTTGACAAACTATAATGCTCTCAAATGTGGGATTTCAGAAAGAAAATGACTTAATATGACTTTCCGAGAATGGTGCTTTTAATCATAAAATCAAAACAAAGAACAAAAAAGAGAGTTAAGAAAACTGTTGCCTACTTCCTTCCTGGGAAATATATCCAATTGTATAAAGCAAAGAATGCTTTCTTCATATTCTGTGGCACTTCTTTTTAAGGAAACTCTGAGTCAGAATAGTGCAGTATAGCTCCGTGTGTTACAAAATATATTAAAACATGGGTATAAAGGTCTTGAAATATTGAATTAAAATAGCATATTGTTAGCATACACATAACCGCTGGAAAGAAAACAAAAGCCAACAATGCTACATTCCAGTTCAGAATTGCAAGATATTTCTGTTGCACGTATTTGACTTCTGCCCCATGCACATTTTTTTTGGCCTCAGTCAGTGTGTGTGTATATATATATATATATAGTGATAATTGCTAGGAAAATGCATGAGCAATATGCATAAGCATATTTTAGTAAGAATGTGAACCTGATGGAGTTCAAGGTTTCTGTCCTTATAAACTATTTTGTGTTTGGTTATTCAACATTTGCAACAAGGTTGTATCAGATTGTCTCCTGTAATGTAATTGTCCCTTTCTCATTTTTTCTATAGTCTAGAAAACCATTTTAAAGCTGACTCACTAAAAACTATATACTAGGAACAGAAGAATATGCACATAAACTAGGCTGGCACCAGTGCAATTCATTAGAATTTGTCTCCTTTCTTCTGCCTTGTTCATTTTATCAGTTCCTCTAGATACGTTCTTTTCCACTTTTCCACACTAGAATGTTTGTTCTGCCTTTTATCTAGATTTCCCCCCAATCTCTTCTAAGGAGAATTTGAACCGAATATATATAATTTCAGTTTAAATTAAACTTTCAAACCCACGGTCACAGGATGCTTCAAGATTGGGCACAATGATTTTTTTCATCCCTAATTTTAGATAGAAAAAAAGCCCATGTTTGTTTTACTAAAATCTAGATAGGGAAAACTTGTATGTTGGAAACTCCTAGTTGTGGAATGCAATTGATTGCAGTGTCAAGATTCGGTGAGATTCCAACACAAGAAGTGTTGATTACAAATTTAAAGAGAGGTGCTCTATCTGCACTAGACGTTTGATGGAACAGGAGTAATTAGAAGGATAGTAAAACACCACAACAGGGAACAGAGAGGAATGCGAGGAGAAGAAAGTGTAAATATTAAATACAAAATAAAACAAAGAGCATACTTAGAACATGGTCAATGCTATTTCTAATTTGTGTGGCATTTAGGTGCCAAAGTGATAGGTTCCTCAGAATAGCTAAGAGAGGCAGAAATCCTGCTTTCCTTAATCACTGAAGTAATCCTATTAACTTCAATGGGTCAGCTTGCATCAATAGTGGTTGAGCAGGACTTGGGCCTCATTGTGGAAAGCTGCAGTATGTCCAACTGCATTCACACTTTGGCAGAAGGTAAGCTTTGCAGTAATTAGTTGCCGATGTAAACAATGTCCTTTAGAGCATGTTAGTGGGCCCTGGGTAATAAGTACATGGTTGTCAGTATTAAGTTTAAGACATGTAAATCTGATCTTAATTATTCCTATTAGAAATTTTTAGATATATTTTCAGAGCGCTGTGTGTGTGATCTACATGAAATGTAAGCTATCCTGTAATAATTTCCTTGCCTTCTACAAAACTTAGATTCAGTGATGATATGGTTGAAAATTTTATAGCCTGAAGGAGACAAAATAGATAATCTTTCAGGATCTGATGATAAAACAAAGTCCGGGGGGCAAGCAGTGGTTCCTCATTCTCTTTTTTTAAAACATTTTAGTCCATGCTTATGGAATAGTTATTGGGTCACATTATGAAGTGTTGAAGGAGTCAACAAAAGGCTCAAGAAGCCTCAGTCTTTCTAGTGCCTCTGTGAATAACGGCTAGCCCCAATAAGGATGGGAGATATCTCTTCTGGCAGCACTAACTTCAAAGGGGGCAGTGCACAGTTGGGACCATGGAGCTGCCTCAGCTGTACTGGCTGTCAGAACTGGCTGGGTGTATGAGGAGTACACACTGCACCCATCCAAAATGTGACAGAACATCTGAGGCAGCATGCACTCCTCTGGAATCCTGGCAGGAATTCCCGCTGCTAAAATTGCACTTGGCATTTATGCTATAGTGCACTCTCCTTTCTCTACTACAGGATGAAACTCTTTTAACCCAGACTCTCTGGTCTGGCAACATCCATGGTCTGGAAGGAACACGGATGTTTCAGGACCAGAGAGTCCCGGTGAAGAGCTAGTGCTTGGGAGCCTGCAGGCTGGCAGGGAAGCTTGAGCGTCATGCGTGGTAGCAGGACTGCCTGGCAGGTCAGTGGGAGCACCACACACAGGGGTAGCAGGGCTGCCCCATGCAGCAGCAAGAGCCCAGTGCACGGAGGCTGAGGGGTTGCAGGGTGCAGCAGCAGGAGCCTGGTGCACAGAGGCAGCAAGGTAGCCGGGCGGGGCAGCAGGATCCCAGTGTGCAGAGGTGGCGGGGTTGCCTGGCAGGACGGTGGGGGCTGAGAGGGCAGCAGGAGCCAGCTGGGAGGCCGGCTGTCGGGCCAGGTCTGGGGGGCTGGCTGGTGGCAGGGGGCCAGAAATGACCTTACCTGGTCTGGCAAAATCCCTCATCTGGGACTGGTCAGGTCCTGAAGGTGCCAAAACAGGGAGGTCCAACCTGTTCATCGCTGTGGTAAAAGGAACAGCTTAGCCCTAGACTTTTAAAGTTACATGGATTGAGTTATACAGCTCATAATAAAATCAATAGCAATTTTGCAGCTTGATTCTATAAAGGTAGATAATGTATTTCACTTGGCTTACTTCTGCATTTTCTGCAGGAGACAAAGAACTAGTTTCCTGTTGTTGAACTCTTTGTGGCTTTCTCTGATATCAGTTATCTAATTATTGGAGGCACCGTGCTCTTTTAAAGTAAACTTGAAAATAGCAGCTAAGGGAAAGTTGTTGCTCTGAGCTCTGCTGGTGCTCATTTGACTTGTAAAGCAGGATGACGTGGTAAAGAGATCACAGCAGATTTTAGGCTTTAGATAAAAGTAAGTTAGAAATTGTTTGACCTTCTCCCCCCCCCCCACACCATTCTTACTATAGCTCAAGGTGGTTAAGATCAAACTTAAAAGTGTTACTGTCTGACTTAATTAGTAGGTAGAGTATTGGAGAACTCAGCAGAATGTTGCCTGCGATTTACCTGTTTAAAATAAAGAGTGTGATTTAGATCAATTTCAGCCTATATTCGGTAAAGTGGAGTTAATCAATACATATCAAAGAGACTGTATAACCTTTTGTTGAAATGCCATGGTCTGATTTCTGTAGACTAGAGTTTCTGATGTACTTGAGTATCTGATAACAATCCTGGGTGGTACATCAGGTATGTGGATGTATACTTGATAGGACTGGAAAGTCTACCATTGATCAGGGTTTAAAATGTTTGGTTATTTTTTGTTTGTTTTGTTATATCCATTTGCTATGCTGCTGCATATGCACGTTGTAGGATTTCACTTTGCCTAATGCAGCACTGTCATCATGTTGTATTGATGGATCATGACTTTGTGGGTTCTGGTCGCCATAGCCATTGCAGTTTAACAGCACTGAATCTGATATGGTAGGTCTTGTCCTTTCTCCCATGGACAGCATTGCTGCTGTTAGCATGAGCCCTTGCCCGTCTCAGGAGCCATATAATTAGGAATTTGAGAAGGCAATATGTCTGCCAGATATTTACTTGACTCATGAAGGTGAAACAAAGCAAATTTTCCAAATGCAGTTTTGATGCCAGGTGTAGGGAAGAGGCTGATCAGGTGACAGAAAGCAATAAGTCTCTAGGCAAACAATTATATCAGGGTAGACCTGTGCTTTAATTTCTGTAATGTACTTCAGTGAACTAAATTGAACATAATGACAAGAATTCTAGCACATCTGATGTGAGGAATAGGATGTATTTCTTTCTTGGAGACTTATGTACCGGCTGAATTTGTAGAACATTGAATATTAAGATGAAATAAAACTATCTGGTCCCATTCTCTTTGCTTGGTGTTCTTGACAGCTGGGATAAGACCTGAGAAGTCAAGGTTCATTAGCTCCCTGGGATGCAGACTGTTTGTTTATTGAAATGCATCTTCTGCTTGAGCTCTCAAGTTAAGATTTAGGTGGGATTGTCACTCTTCAGTTCATAAGAACATAAGAGCAGCCATACTGGGTCAGATCAAAGGTCCATCTAGCCCAGTATCCTGTCTGCCAACAGTGGCCAATATCAGGTGCACCAGAGGGAAGGGACACAACAGGGAATCGCCACATGATCCCTCTCCTGTCATCCATTTTCAGCCTCTGACAAACAGAGGCTAGGGCCACCATTCCTGTTCATCCTGGCTAATAGCCATTGATGGACCTAACCTCCATGAATTTATCTAGCTCTTTTTTGAACCCTGTTAAAGTCTTGGTCATCACAACATCCTCTGGCAAGGAATTCCACAGGTTGACTGTGAGCTGAGTGAAGAAAAACTTCCTTTTGTTTGTTTTAACTTTGCTGCCTATTATTTTCTTTTGGTACCCCCTAGTTCTGATATTGTGGGAATAAGTAAATAACTGTTCCTTATTCACTTTTTCCACACCAGTCATGATTTTATAGATCTCTATCATATCCCCTCTTAGTATCCTCTTTTTTTAAGCTCTCTTCATATGGAACCTGTTCCAAACCCCTTATCACTTTTGTTGCCCTTTTCTGAACCTTTTCCAATGCCAATATATCTTAATTGAGATGAGGTGCCCACATCTGTACGCAGTATTCAAGATGTGGGCGTACCATGGTTTTATATAGAGGCAATAAGACATTAGAATTAACAACTTGAGGTTCGCGGATGATATAGTTATCATCGAGGAAGATGAAGAGAAGCTAGCGAGAATGGTGCAGGTGCTAAATGAGGAAGGGAAGCAGTATGGACTGATTATGAATATTGATAAAACCAAGACAATGGTATTTGTAGATAAGGAAATAGGAAGGAAGAGCAGTGTAGATGGGATTGAACTAGAGAACGATTAGCTTAGGAACGAAGCTGAGAGTCTTGAAAATGTGTGTATTTAGCAGCATGTTGTACAGATGTGAGACATAGGTGATAACGAAAGGTTCAAAGAGAAGGATATTGGCGTTCGAGAGGAGTTGTTATAGAAAGATCCTGAGAATAGGATGGATGCAGAAGGTTCTCTAACGAGGAAGTATGTAGGAAGATCCAGCCGAAAGAGAATCTACTGTAGAAGGTTATACAACGGAAGTTACAGCTATTTGGGCATATCTGCAGAATGAATGAAGAGCAAAAAGTTAAGACCCTGGTATTCGGCATAATGGATAGTCCAAATAGGAGAGGCAGACCCCACAGAGAATGGGTAGATGATATAGTAGGTTGGTGCAAAGCTAGTCTACAGAAACTAAGCCACTCTGCACTGGACAGGGAAAGATGGAAGGAAGTAGTGAGGGAGGCATTGGACACCAACGGGCGTTGAGCCCATGGTGGTGGTGGTTGTTGATGATGATGAATAAGACATTCTCTGTCTTATTCTCTCTCCCTTTTAAAATGTTTCCTAACATTCTATTTTCTTTTATGACTGTCGCTGCACACTGAGTGGATGTTTTCAGAGAACTATCCACAGTGACTTCAAGATCTCGCTCTTGAGTAGTTATAGCTAAATTAGTCCCCATCATTTTGTATGTATAGATGGGATTATTTTTTCCAGTGTGCATTACTTTACATTTATCAACATTAAATTTCATTTGCCATTTTGTTGCCCATTCACATAGTTTGGCAAGATCTTTTTGAAGCTCTTCACAGACTGCTTCGGTCTTAACACAGGTGCTTGGAGGAGTGCGACCGACCACGTGATCCCTTGACCCCTGCCCTTCATGGTTTATTAAATCTAGCCGGGAAGGGATGACTGGCTGGGCCCAGGGGATTATTAATGCGTCTTTTAGATCTGGTATGATTCCTGCTGCCTTGAAAGAGGCAGTGATAAAACTGTTACTCAAGAAGACTTCCCTGGACCCACAATACTTAAATAACTATTGCCCAATTGCTAATACTCCCTTCTTGGGCAAGGTACTCGAGTGGATGGTGGCGTTGCAACTCCAAGCTTTCTTGAAAGAAACAGACTACTTAGATCCATTTCAGTCTGGCTTTAGGCCTGGTTTTGGAACTGAAACAGCCTTGGTCGCCCTGGTAGACAATTTATGCCGGGAGATAGACAGGGAGAGTGCATCCCTGTTGATTCTCTTAGACCTCTCAGCGGCTTTTGATACCACTGACCATGATATCCTTCTGGGACGCCTGGCGGAGTTGGGTATTGGAGGCACTGTTTTGCAGTGGTTCCGGTCCTACCTGTCGGGACGCTTTCAGAAGGTGCAGCTGGGGGCTGCTATTCGACCCCGTGGCGATTGTGCTATGGGGTCCCGCAAGGTTCCATCTTGTCCCCTATGCTGTTTAATATCTACATGAAGCCGCTGGGAAAAGTCATAAGAAGTTTTGGAGGACGGTGCCATCAACATGCAGATGACACCCAACTCTATTTCCCTGTGACATTAGAACCGGGTGTGGCGGTGACTGATCTAAATCGGTGTCTGGAGGCAGTGATGGTTTAGATGAAGTCAAATAAGCTGAAGTTGAACCCAGATAAGACTCAGGTCCTGTGGATCAGGAGGCCATCTGTTCGGCAATGTGGCATGGCACCTGCTCTAAATGGGGATACTCTCTCCCTGAAAGAACAGGTACGCAGCTTGGGAGTCCTCTTGGACCCTTTTTTAATGTTTGAAAATCAGATTTCTTCGGTGGCCAGGAGTACCTTTGGGCAACTTCGTTTGATCCGCCAGCTGCGACCCTTCCTGAACAAGCATGACTTGGCCACAGTGATCTATGCTCTTGTTACATCCCGACTGGATTACTGTAATGCACTTTATGTGGAGCTGCCTCTAAAGAGTCTTTGGAAACTTCAACTGGCCCAGAATGCGGCTGCTCGAGTTTTAACTAACACTAGTTATACGGAGCACATTATGCCAGTGCTTCGGCAGCTGCACTGGCTTCTGGTATGTTTCCGGGCACAATTTAAGGTTTTAGTTATGACCTATAAAGCCTTAAATGGGTTGGGTCAGGGGTGTCTGAAGGACCGTCTTCTCCCATATGAACCTGCCTGGGGATTGAGGTCGGCTGGGGAGGCTTTGCTTCATGTTCCCCCACTTGTGGAGATAAGATTAACATCTACGCGGAATGGGGCATTCTCTGCTTTTGCTCCCAGGCTGTGGAATTCTCTTCCTCAGGATATTTGCACGGCGCCAACGCTAGCGTTGTTTCGGCGTCAGGCTAAAGCCACCCTTTTTATTCGTGCTTTTATTAAAGTTTGAGTTTGTACGTGTGTGTTCCTCTTCTCTATATGTTTTTAGCTGCTTATGTCCCTCTCATATTTTAAATTTTTATATATATTAGTATTGCGGTTTTTTGTAAGCTGCCTTGAATATTTTAAATAGAAAGGTGGGGTTAAAACATTTAAATAAATAATAAATAAATAACTATCTTGAGCAGTTTGGTATCATCTGCAAATTTTGCCACCTCACTGTTTACCTCTTTCTATAGATCATTTATAAATAAGTTGAATCGGATTGGCCTCACGACAGACCTTTGGGGGAACCCGCTACCACTCTGAAAACTTACCTTTATTCCTACCCTTTGTTTCCTGTCTTTTAATCAGCTATCAATCCATGAAAGGACCTTCCATCTTGTTTCATTACAACTTACTTTACTTAAGAGCCTTTGGTGAGGGACCTTGTGAAATGCTTTCTGGAAATCTAAGTATACTATATCCACTGCATCCCCTCAAGGAAGTCTAGTAGATTAGTAAGGCATGATTTCCCTTTACAGAAACCATGTTGGCTTTCCCACAAATTATGTTCATCTATGTATCTGACAATTTTATTCTTTACTATAGTTTCAACTAATTTGTCCGGTACTGATGTTAGACTTACGGGTCTGTAATTGCTAGGATCACTTCTAGAGACCTTTTTAAATATTGGCATCATGTTAGCTATCTTCCAGGCATTAGGTATGGAAGCTGATTTAAAGGATAGGTTACAAACCACAGTTAATAGTTCCACAATTTCACATTTGAGTTCTTTTAGAACTCTTGGGTGAATGCCATCTGGTCCCGGTGACTTGTTACTGTTAAGTTTATCAGTTTGTTTCAAAACCTCCTCTAATGACACCTCAATCTGGGATAGTTCCTCAGATTTGTCACCTAAAAAGAATTGCTCAGGTTTGGGAATCTCCCCAATATCCTCAGCCATGAAGACCGAAGCAGAGAATTCTCCACACTCCACAATGACTTTATCGTCTTTGAATGCTCCCTTAGCATCTCAATCGTCCAGGGGCCTCACTGGTTGTTTAGCAGGCTTCCTGCTTCTGATGTACCTAAATAGCATTTTATTGTTACTTTGAGTTTTTGGCTAGCTGTTCTTCAAACTCTTTTTTGGCTTTTATTATTATAATTTTACACTTAATTTGACAGAGTTTATGCTCCTTTCTATTTTCCTCGCTAGGATTTGACTTCCACTTTTTTAAAAGATGTCTTTTTATCTCTTACTGCTTCTTTTACTTAGTTGTTAAGCCATAGTGGCACTTTTTTATTTCTCTTACTGTGTTTTTTAATTTGGGGTATACATTTAAGTTGGGTCTTTGAAAAGTTTCCATGCAGCTTGCAGGGATGTTAGTTCCTACTTGGCCTTGTGCATAATTACTAAATGAAAAGCTAAATTCTTTAAAATATGCTCAGAAAATTTGTGGGCACATTTGTTGTGGGTGTAGATTAGTAAATAATGTGCACAAATGCAAAGTCACATATGATCTAGTATGTTGCGCAAATAGGTCCTCATATGAATGAATAGACTTGTAGATTCTGTGGTTCATTTTTAATGAGTTACATAAAAATTAGCCTTATATCCTTTTTATGCATAGAATAAATAACAGCCAGCCAGGAATTATGGTGCTGTAATTCTATCATGGACTTGTCGTGACGACATAAACAATGAGGCACTGTAATCATCATGGCTTATGTAGTCACCAGTATCTGGACTGGAATTATCAGTATGTAACTCCAATTTTATCTATCCCTTTTATTTTATGATACATACATATATGTATTGAATTTTTGTCCTGGATACTCACTGACAGCTCAGATACCACTGCTTTTTCCTTCTTCCCCATGTGTGTCTTTACTTCCCCTTTCTGCTTTCCTTACTCACAGCAGTTAGTCAGAACATCTAGCTCATACTAGTGTGACAGCTCTTTGAGTGTAGAATGATGGGTAGGTGTGGGTGATGACAAAATATTGAAGAAATCTCCTAATTCATAGGTGTCCTGTAATACCCTTGAATTTAAGTGATGAATTTGTAAGTTTCATGAGGGTATGACATCATACCTTCAATACCAGGAGTGGTTTTTTTGTATGTGTTGCCATATGTTTAACACTACAACCCATGTATGTGTTACACTTATTCTTTACAGTAGCTTTCATTTGTTTAATAATGTATATTTTAATATTTAACATCTCATATTTCTCTCTTTTTTGGTGCTACTGACAAAGAGTAAACTGAGACCAGATGGCTGCCAAACAGTGAAACCACCTGGCATACAAGCAATGCCAAATATATTTCTTTCCCATTTATATTCATATAACTTGAGTATTTTGGGACAAAAGATCTAGCTGAGTCAGGTCTGGAAACTTACAAATAGGGAATCCTAGAGAATGCTTGAGTGCAGGGCAGAGCAGAAGGTCCTGAACTCCTATATATTTGCTCCTATTTTTCTATTCTGAGTTTTGCTTTTCTTCAAGCTCTCTTTTTTTCATTTGATTCAGCTTCCCATTTTCCTTCCTGCTGTCTCTGTCTTGTTTCTTTCACTAAAGCTGCTTCATACTGGTTGTGAGGACTCTAGCACCTTGCTGTGATGCTCTGGCATTAGGTTTGCATTCTATTCACTCGTTAGCCAAACAGCCGGCAGCCCTTTAGTTAACTGTGTAACCAGTAGAATTTTTATGGGTTACGCAATCAATATTTTAATGTATTTTTTACATCTCTACTTACCACCACATGTATACTAATACAAGTGTTAAAGGAAGCTACAGGAAATGATATTTGTGATCCACACACTGCAGTGTTCTCTTTGAGGCCTTGTCTAGAATAGGAAAAAAGATGAGTTGTTAGAACATATGCTAAGCAAAGAGACAAGAAGGGTGAGTTAATATGTTTTATTGGACCAACTTCTGTTGGTGAGAGAGACAAGTTTTTAAGAAGAGCTCTAAGCTCAAAAGTTTGTCTCATCAACAGAAGTTGGTCCAATAAAGGTATTAACTCACTGATCTTATTTCTCTAATATTGTGGAGCTAACATGGCTACAGTAACACTAAAAAGGACTGAGTAGTACTGATGCAGGGTTCTGGTTGAAATATATAGTATATATATATATACTTGAGGTCTTTGAAATTCAGTAAGTATGAATCTCAGCTTTAGTATACTAGCCAAATTCCAGCAGGAGTAAAGATTGTTGTTGTTTATGTTACTGTAGCAACTAGAATCCCTAGTCATGGATCAAGATCCCACTGCATTAGGTGTTGTACAAATCCAGAATGAAAACATGATCCTTGCCCCAAAGAGTCAAAGACAGGAGACTATTAAAGAGATGAATACCAACTGATGGGGGTGTACAAAGAAACAATGAGACAATACTGATCAGTATGATAGACAGTAACATTGATGCAACAGTGACTCTAACTTCCATGTGTAATATATCAATGTATTCATATCTATTGGAATATACCCTAAAAGCGTGTGCATAGCATTTTGGGGTCCCTAGAAGTGAAAGCACTACAGTATAGTTTCTTTGATTTTGGCAGATTCTGCTGCATAAGAAAAATTCCCCAAACTTAAAATGGGGGACATGGATAACATCTTTTCAACCGATAAAAAGTTTTTAATTTTACCCACACTAAAACATTCATAAGATATTATGAATAAGATATTATGGTTAGACTTAAAAAATCACAAAGCACAAGTCTTAGTGGGGAAGTGCTCAGTGATGTATCTTCTTTCATGGAAACCATTTCCACATGCCCTGTCTTGGCATACTGACTTGTGGAGGTTAGGTGAAGTATGTAAATGGAGCTGTGGGGAGCTACCATGTTTGCTTGGTCAGTTTTTCATTGTGAAGAGACAGTGATCTTTACTGGGACCAGTGTCATTCAACAGATTCATAAATGATCTGGAAAAAGCGGTGTGGTGGCAAAATTTGCAGACACAAAATTACTCAAAGTAGTTATGTCCAAAGCAGACTATGAAGGGCTACAAAGAGACCTCACAAAACTGGGTATCAGAGCAACACAATGGCAGATGAAATTCAATGTTGATAAATGCAAAGTACAGGTTGAACCTCTCTAGTCCGGCACTCTCTGATCCAACAACATCTATGGTCCACCATGATTTTAGTTAGCTGGATGCTCACTTTTCATGGGTATGGCCAACTTTCCTGTGGTCTCATAAAGTTTTACAGCCACCAGTCCTGGCTCTCAGTGTTCTGTGCTGTTAATATAGCTCTAATTTACCCTTACATGTCTTCTGAGAGGCCAGTAAGCAGTGGAAGTATTGGTAATGCTGCTAGACAATATTAACCTCCTGTGATTTGGCAAATTCTCTGGTTTAGCACCTGTCAGGTCCCAAGATTGCTGGATTAGAGTGGGTCAACCTGTAGTATACATTGGAAAACATCCCACCTGTGCATGCAAAATGTTGGATTCTAAATTAGCTGCTACCACTCAAAGACATGTTGAAGTAATTGTAGGATGTTCTCAGAAAAACATCCACTCAATGTGTAGCAGTAGTCAAAAAAAGTTAACAGAATGTTAGAAACCATTAGGAAAGGCATAGATGGTAAGATAGAAAATATCATAATGCCATTATATAAATTCATGGTACATCTATACCTTGAATACTATATGCAGTTGTGTTTTCCTCAGCTCAAATTGAAATAATTGGATACAGAGAGGGGCAACAAAAATAATGAAGGGCATGGAACCCTTAGGAGGCAAGAGTGAAAAGGTTGATATTTTCAGCTTGAAAAAGAGACAACTAAGGAGGGATATCATGGAGTTCTATAAAATCTTGACTGGAGTAGCAAAAGTAGGTAAGGAAGTGCTGTTTACTCCTCATAACACAAGAACCAGGGCCACCCAATAAAATTAATAGGCAGCATGTTTAAAACAAACAGAAGACAGTACTTAGCACACATTGGAACTCATTGCCAAGGGACAAAACTATAATGGTTTCAAAAAAGAAATAGATAAGATCATGGAGGAAAGATCCATCAATACCTATTAGCCAGATGGTAAGGGTACAACCTAGGGATGCAAGAGTTTAATGAGTTAACTGATAAGCTAATGCTTATTGTTTCTGGTTAATACTTAAACTCCCAGGACCATGAACTGGAAAGGGTGGTAGCCCATGGAGTTCATTTAACTGTTTAACTGATTTAATTTTAATTGGTTACATGGTTACTATTTTAGGAGTTTTTACATCCCTAGTACAACTCCAGGCTTGGGTTGTCCCTAGCCACCAAGTGCCAGAAGCTAGGAGTGTATGGCAGGGGATGGATCACTCAATGATTGCTTGTTCTGTTCATTCCCTCTCAAGCACTCTCATTGGCCACTGTCTAAAGACATGATATTGAACTAGATGGATTGTTGGTCTGACCCAGTGTGGCCATTCTTATGTTCTTATGATTTTTTAAAAATTTGGCCAGTGTTAATATTTATACTAATTTTTTGCAATTTTTACTGTTTTTCAAAATAAATATGAACTTTGTGAAATTAACAGTAGGACATTGGCTCAGACTTGCCACCAGTGTTTGCATATAAGAGGCAGCTTTTCCCTTCACAGGAAATTGGAGGTATTTAAATTAATAGGGTAGCTTTTTTTGTCTCTGAATTCAAGTACTGTAGATTAAACCTAACCAGTTCATTGAAACAAATATTTAGAAAGTGTGTCATGGTGTCACTATTATTGCTGTCTTCTGCTAATATGTGAACATGTGGCAGTCCTGTGATTTAAAATAAATGATCTGAAATTAGTAAGACAACATTCACCCAGTGTTTTAATGGAACTATAGAAACAGATGTAGCAATGGCAATGGTGATATTTTTGAGCATTACTAACTTATCAGACAGACTGCAACTGAGGTTTTGTTTTTCATTGTCATATCATCCAGCCATGTTGCCCTGTGAGGCAGGGGACATGCTGTTGCTAATTTCAGTTTGTCTTGATTTTTTTTAGCTCACTTGATTTGTGCAATTTGGATGCAGTCTCAGGGTACGTCTAGACTACAGGCTTTTGTTGACAGAAGTTTTGTCGACAGATACTGTCGACAAAGCTTCTGTCGACAAAGAGCGTCTAGACTACATCCAGTTCTGTCGACAAAGCAAGCCACTTTGTCGACATGACAGTGAAGACGCAAAGGACAGTGTAGATGCAATAACACCTTCTGTTGACAGAACTCTGTCAACAAAAGGCATTATTCCTCATAGAATGAGGTTTATAGCCGTCGACAAAACTGCTGAGTTCTGTTGACGTTACGTCGACAGAACTCAGCAGCAGTGTAGACGCAGGTATAGTTTTGTCGACAAAAGTCCACTTTTGTTAACAAAACCCTGTAGTCTAGACACACCCTCAGCCTCTGCATTTGTCTGCTTTTGCTCATGCTTCCCTGGACACTCTGGGCATGTCTGCACAGCAGAGTTATTTTGAAATACAAAGTGAGTGTCTACACAGCAAGCCCGTTATTTTGAATTTTTTTTTTTTTAAATATCAGGCTTCAGGAAATGTTTTTAAAGCAACATGGAACAATTTTTAAGCAATCACTGTCCTTTTTAGGTACCCACTTTCCCCTCACTAATTATCGTATAACCAAGGAAACAATATTACCTTTAGGATTATTTGCAACTGTTCCCACTTTCCTCATTGTTGGTAGCTAACATGTCTGATAACAAGTTTAATGTACAAACACTTGTCTTGAGATGCTTAGTTTTTCTTTTCTGTACTAAATGTTCTTTAATATCCAGTTTGTTGTGGAATTATTTCATTCTCTCATTCACATTGATTTTTTGTTTATTAGCGTCTGTGTTTCAAAGTCTTGATGTTATACTGCATTGTCCTTATTCTGCTCCAACTCTCGTTTTCAACCTGCAGGGAACCTTGTGGTACAATTATTTCCTCATTTTCATTAGAAGGGCCTCTCTCCCAACATTATCCGTGCTGTTTGAAGCAGAAGCTGCATACACTGACTGGTAATGAATAATGGTTATATTTGAAGGGTACTAGACCCTTTGCACCCCCTTACATGCCATAAATAACTAGTCCTTTATGTTGATTTTACATATCAGAAATGTGTTTTGCTATTCAGTAATACCTAAACATTTATTTGAAGGAAGAATTTGAAGAGTGTGGTGTTTCAGCTCTCAATATATGAAATAAATTTGTATACATACTCAATAATAGTGTGTATCTGACAACAGGCCCAAAAACCCTGTCAGCCTCCAACCACAGCTCTAGAATTCGGGAAAAAAGTCACAGATTCAGTATAGGGATGTGAAAGGTTAACCGGTTAATTAGTAAGCATCACTTTAAACAGGCCGGCTGGCCGGAGCAACCACTGTCTGTGGCGGGCTGGGCCTGGGCCCTCCGCTTCAGGTAACATGCTGGCTCCCCAGTAGTGGGGCCAGCAGCCCTTGCTGGCTCTGCTTCCGGGGAAGCGGCTTTGCTGCGACAGTGAAGCCTCCCCAGAAATGGAGCCGTCAGCCCCTGCTGGTTCTGCTCCCAGGAGATGGCTTTGCTGCGGCAGCAAAGCCTTCTCCCCAGGAGCAAGGCCAGCAGCCCTTGCTGCCTCCACTCCCAAAGAAGTAGCTTTGTTGCGGCAGCTAAGGCGCTCCAGGAGTGGGGCCGGCAGGGGCTGGTGGCCCTGCTCCTGGGGAGGTGGCACTACAGGTTCTTATTTCAGCTTTATGCTGTAGAGCTCACTTCGTGTATCTGGGTAATTGCTAGGATTCTTAGTAGTCACATGGTT
Source organism: Rafetus swinhoei (assembly GCA_019425775.1). Classification (NCBI taxonomy): domain Eukaryota; kingdom Metazoa; phylum Chordata; order Testudines; family Trionychidae; genus Rafetus; species Rafetus swinhoei. Next base: position 222,990,461 of record CM033424.1, on the reverse strand, counting down.
ACCTTTTTAATTGAATTTTTATATCCATAGTTCAGCAGGATGGCTTCAGAGCAGAATGTCAGATCACAGTATGACAGAAAGCATACAGTAATTACAGAATTTGATTTCACATTGAGACTTTTTATCATCTGTTGTGTTTTGGGGAGCAGTTCTCAGGATAAAGGGTTTTATCCACCACCCATTAACATCACAGGGAGACAAAAGCAATCTACATGTGGTTCTTTCGGAACACCCCTCCCCCCCTTTTTTCTAAAGAACCCTTATTCCTGAAAAAATGAGGTTTACAGGATTTGTAAATCTGCGCTTCATTTGCATTTTGGATTTCCCTCATTTACATTCCTCTTTCGAAAGAGGAATGTAGTCTAGATGCACCCTTAGAGAATAATGGTCAAGTGGTTTGGGCACAGTATGTAGATATCAAGCCATCAGAATCTAAGGTAACTGAATGGTTGGAATGAAAGTATTAGAATTATTGGGACTGTTTCAGTGGACTCATTAGTAGTATGACTTTACTTGAATTCCTGTGACCATACACATGCAGCTGTGATGTATTCTAATTATGAATTCAGTCCTTTTCTCATTCGGTAATCCTGAGCTCTTGCACCCTCTACTTTTCTTTACCTGCAGATCTCAGCAGCTAGGGTTCTTTTGTCTGTGATTTTTTTGTGAGCCAGCTATCAAAACTATACACTGTTAGTGCCACTAATTGTACAGTTACTCCTGTAATACATTTCAATCATATTCACCCATCTAACTTTTTAACTGCTTTATCCTGAATTCCAGGACCTTTATTTTTTAGAAGTGGCTCTCTGACAAAACTGAAGCTTCTTGGAGAAATATGGAAAGAGATTTGCAGATGGTCATAGAGCTGATCAGGCACACTGTACATTGTAACACAGAGAGTCATGCCGAGTATACTGCATGATGTAGGGCAAGGACAGGATCTCCTGCTGGTAGGACAGTTGGTAGCAGTGAAACTATGTTTACTCTGTATAATTACCATATGACAAATCTGAGGGCTTTTGTAATGGTCAAAGTACCTGGCACTGAAGCTGGGTACTTTTTTGCTTTAAGGGGAACTTTGTGTTCTAACAAATCTTAATGTGTGATTTGGAAATTCATATTTTTAACACTTTGTGGATAGGAAATATAGGATGTGGGACTGTATAATTACTTCATTTAAAAGTAAAATTGTCATGAGGTTGTTTGTAAATTAAAGGACTTCTTGAAAGAATTGCAAAATGCTGAAGGTATTTTAATGTTACCTACTTCAGTGTATTTCATTTATGAGCACTATCATGGAAGGTGCTATTAAAAAATAATCAGTTTAATTCACTGTAGTTTCCTGGGGTTTTTTTCTGTGCTGGTCTTTTTTCCTTACCGTCAACAAACAATGTGTATGCAGTTTGTTTCTATCACTGCTTTCTATAGAGTCAGCACTAGAAGTTACCTTATGGGGTTTATTTCCTTATTTTTTTATTACATGCTGCATTTTTTTCTCCTATTGCTCCAGACCCTTCTTACATTGCCTTTCTTTTACTGATGTTACTGGCAATTAGAAGAGTGGGTGCATGGATGAAAGGATTACGTTTCTTGGGACTGAAATAGGCTTTCTAAAGGTTGACTAATTTTGAGGTGGGGTAGGCTGAAGGATTAAGTTCAGTGGAGAATTCTGAATTTGATTAAATCCTAAATAAAGATGATCTGCTATGCTGTTTTTTGTTTTGCTTTTTTGTATGTTTTTAGGATTACTTCCTGTTTGCAGAAGGGATGTTAAAGATTGGTTATAGTTGAGTAATCTCATGAAATTTGATTGGTTAGTCGACTATTCTATAGTCCCCGGGGGTGGGGTCGGCAGCCACTGTTTCAGAGGCAGCAGCGCTGGGTGCCAAGTGGGAGCTGGTCCACGAGGGGAGCCAGTTTAAAAACCATATCTTCTCACTAACCGGCTGCCTGTCGCCCTGTGCTGCTGCTTCTGAGAAAGAGGCAGCAGCGCGGGGTGGCAGTAGTCCCTGTCTAGGGCGGGTCTGAGCTCCCAGACCTGACGTGAGCCAGACCTGAGCTGGGCTGCCGGCCCACCCAGCTCTTAATACACTTGAAATGCAGAGCTGAAACGAGGGTAGGTTCTGGACCCAGCGTGAGCCAAGACTGAGCTGGGCTGCCTGCTTGCCCGGCTCCTAATACACTTTAAATGCAGAGCTGTAGAAGGGGTAGGTCCCAGACCCATCGCAAGCCAGGACTGAGCCAGGCTGCTGGCCAGCCTGCTAAAAAATTTACTGGCAGGGAGAGCGGGAGAGAGAAATGCGTGTAGTCTATAGCATTAACCTATAAGCTTTTGCTTATCGGTTAATTGACTAGACTATTACATCCCTACTTTGCAGAATTGTTAACTAATAAAGCACTGTTTTTCTGCTACTGGAAGTGATTTTTCTGTTAAAGATATATGAAATTTTTTTTACCACTGGTGAAAGAATAATAGTTTTTTGGTTTCAATTAGACCAGGGGTGGGCAAGAGGCTGTCAGTAGGCCGGATGCAGATTCAGCCCACAGCTGCCTCGCCGGAACACATAGGCAGAGAACAGCCTCGCTGGAACTCTTAGGCAGAGAACAGCTCACACTTTAAAAAGTCAGCTGTTCTCTATTCTGGATGGCTGGGGAGGGTGGAGGAAGACTTCTCATGCTGTTCCCTCCGCCCCAGCAAAATCTCTTAGCTCCCATTAGCCAATCTCTCAGTTTCCGGCCAGTAAGAGCTGAGAATTTTTGATGGGAGCAGGGGCAGTGTAGGAAGTCTTCTCCCTTCCTTCTTCTCCCCCTCTCCCTCCCTCTCATGCCTGGAGCAGAGCCATGTGGAGCAGGGAGCAGCCTGCAGCAAACAGTCTGTCTCAGGCTTCTGCTGGTAAGCACCTCCCAGCCAGAGCCTGTGTCTGGCACCCCAGTCCCTCCCTTCCCAAACCTTCTGCCCCCCTCCACATACCCAAACTCTCTGCCCCCTCCTGCATCCATCGCCCCTCCCAGATCTGACACCCCAGTCCTCTGCCCCAGATTACAATCCACTCCTATCCTAGGTCACATCCCAAAACCCTGCACCCCAGTCCCTTGCCCTCAATCACAACTGCCTCCTTCACCCAAACTCCCTCCCAGACCCCATTCTCCCTCCTGCATTTCAATCCCTTATCCCAAGCTCCCTTCTGCACCCAACCTCCATACCAGACCCTGGATTTCCTCCGTTAATATCCTGGAAAAGTGCAGCCAACAACCACTTTCCAAAATCTTGGAGTGGCCCCCCATCAAAAATTATTGCCCACCCCGACTTAGATTTTTTTAGTGTATTTTCCTTAGTATTTGTGTGTGTATGTAGGAGAGAAAACAAGAAGGGAGGTGTGACATAGTGGGGATTGTGTTCGCTCTGTTTGCTTTGTCATGCTGTATGTGATTCCTACTGTCCTGTACTGTTCTGTTGTAACTCCGTGTGTGTGCCTCAGTTTCCCCTATGAAACTGGGCTGGGGATGAGAATGTTGAGTGTGGCTCTCACTGAGGGGGAAGCTGCCCGAGACTGCCTCATCTTAGTGAATACACAACAGTAGCTCAGGCTGTCTTGTAACCTGAGCCTAGGTGGAAGATTCAATAGATGATGCCTTTTGAAGCTAGACAAAGGAGGAGGTGGGGCTGCAAGGTTGGGTCTGGCTGCTGAGGGCGTGGATCCTTTCTGCTGGCGGAGAATGCAGGGAGGGGGCCCAGGACGCTGACCCTGGGCCCCCCTCTCTCCAAGTTGGATTATACTGACTGCTTTTGATTCCTGTATTAACAAGTCTGTGCTACGTTGTATCCCTGTCAATGAATAAACCTTCTGTTTTACTTGCTGGCTGAGAGTCATATCTGACTGTGGATGGGGGGTGCAGGACCTGGTGACTCCCCCACACTCTCTGACAGGAGGTAATTTTTATAGATGAAAAAGGTGCAGATAGATGTACAGCCGCTCCCCGAGTTACGACCACCTCCACTTACGACCATCCGCACTTACGACCAAAGCGGTCGTAAATGCAGATCCGAGTTACGAACAGTGATCCGCGCTTACGAACAGCGTGGTCGCCATGTAACTCTATGGGATCCGAGTTATGAACACTTCGAGTTACGGACCAAGTGTCGGTCCGTAACTTGTTCGTAACTCGGGGAGCGGGCTGTATATGCAAATAGATATCTTTGCTGCAAAATGTACCTGAAAAATTATGAATTCTTGACTGAACAAGTGCAGAATAAGGAAGTGGAGATGCCATAGTGAACTCAGATTGAAAATCCAGAACAGTTTAACAAATCCAGAACAGTTTAACAACATCCTCTATTTGGGTCTATGACAGATGTTACCAGAGGCATGAATTATAAAAATGTGATTTGGAAACAATCTATTAGATCACCTAGTCCTTTCTGTAGTCTAACTTCAGTACCGGGCAAATTAGTCGAAACAATAGTAAAGAATAAAATTGTGAGGCACATAGAAGAACATAATTAGTTGGACAAAAGTCAACATGGTTTCTGTAAAGGAAAATCATGTTTTACTAATCTATTAGAGTTCTTTGAAGGGGTTAACAAACATGCAGACAAGGGGGATCCAGTAGATATAGTATACTTAGATTTTCAGAAAGCCTTTGACAAGGTCCCTCACCAAAGGCTCTTGTGTAAATTACATGGCCATGGGATAAGAGGGAAGGTCCTTTCTTGGATTGAGAACTGGTTAAAAGACAGGAAACAAAGGGTAGGAATAAATGGTAAATTTTCAGAATGGAGAGGGTAACTAGTGGTGTCCCCCAAGGGTCAGTCCTGGGACCAATCCTTTTCAACTTATTCATAAATGATCTGGAGAAAGGGTAAGCAGTGAGGTGGTAAAGTTTGCGGATGATACCAAACTGTTTAGGATAGTCAAGACAGAAGCAGACTGTGAGGACTCCAAAAGATCTCACCAAACTGAGTGGTTGGGCAACAAAATGGCAAATGAAATTTAATGTGGATAAGTGTAAAGTAATGCACATCGGGAAAAATAACCCCAACTATACGTACAGTATGATGGGGGCTAATTTGGCTATGACAAATCAGGAAAGAGATCTTGGAGTTATCGTGGATAGTTCTCTGAAAACTTCCACACAGTGTGCAACGGCGGTCAAAAAGGCAAATAGGATGCTAGGAATTATTAAGAAAGGGCTAGAAAATAAGACACAGAATATCTTACTGCCCCTGTATAAAACTATGGTACGCCCACATCTTGAATACTGTGTACAGATGTGGTCTCCTCACCTTAAAAAAGATTCTGGCCTTGGAAAGGGTTCAGAAAAGGGCAACTAAAATGATTAGGGGTTTGGAACAGGTCCCATATGAAGAGAGGTTAAAGCGACTGGGACTTTTCAGTTTAGAAAAGAGGAGACTGAGGGGGGATATGATAGAGGTATATAAAATCATGAGTGGTGTGGAGAGAGCGGATAAAGAAAAGTTATTTATTAGTTCCCATAACAGAAGAACTAGAGGACACCAAATGAAATTAATGGGTAGCAGGTTTAAAACTAATAAAAGAAAGTTCTTCTTCACACAGTGTGTAGTCAAACTGTGGAACTCCTTGCCAGAGGAGGCTGTGAAGGCTAGGACTATAACAGAGTTTAAAGAGAAGCTAGATAATTTCATGGAGGTTAGGTCCATAAAAGGCTATTAGCCAAGGGATAGAAATGGTGTCCCTGGCCTCTGTTTGTCAGAGGCTGGAGAAGGATGGCAGGAGACAAATCGCTTGATCATTGTCTTCGGTCCACCCTCTCTGGGGCACCTGGTGCTGGCCACTGTCGGCAGACAGGCTACTGGGCTAGATGGACCTTTGGTCTGACCCAATACGGCCGTTCTTATGTTCTTATGTTCCATGAAGACCAGTATAGACGTTATTCCTTATAGTGTATTTCTACTTTAGAATTTTAAAAGAAATATTTTATTTAGAAGTTTTGTTTCTAGTTTTTAATGTCACAACCATAGTTTCTAACAATCGATGTTGCCTTCTGTTAAATATCACCGTGAGGTATGTGCAGGCACTCTGCACCTTTCAAGACTGCACTGCGTTATGGACAATAAAGTTTATGATTATACATATGCACCAAAGAGAGTATGGATCCTCTAACATTTCATGTTGTCTGGACATTTGTTGAGGTTTTTGGTTGTTTTACATTAACAAAAGTTAGTATTTGGGAGCAATATTTTGTAAGGCTGTAATGTTAATGAAATGTAAGAGTATGATACTGCTTTGTGATTTTTGTGATATAAAACTAATTTTTGAAAATTATTTGCAATATGACAATATAATGCATATAGAGCCACTGCCCCAACATTGTAATTAATTTTTTAAATTTTTAACTCATAGATTTTTAAAAAGACTTATTTACCTTTAATCCCCGTGAAGACCTATATATTAATGGATAATTGATAATCAAATAAAAACATGACTCCAATGTGATATCTGTTGATTCACAATCATAAAGGGCATAGTGCAAATTGCATGATTCTTTTTCTTGAAGTTAAGGGCTGGTGTATTTAGAATAAAAAGAAAAATGACCACACACATAGGGTTGCCAGATGGTTTCAACAAAAATACTGGACACGCTTGACATTACATCACAATCTACATTACATCTTATTTAGAAAATACCGGACATTATATTTTCTCATTTATATTTTCTCAATTTGTTTCCTGAACAGAAAGCTAAAATACTGGACTGTCCGGTTCAAACTGGACACCTGGCAACCTACACACACACTGTTACTGTTTTTTGTTGAAACATATTATCATAGGCAGGGCTGATAGCACTCTCCATAACTGAGGCTGGCTAAATCTCCTAATGACAAGACCCGATTTTCTGTTGCTCATAGTTTTTCAAACCTTGTGTAATGAAGGAAATGTTGCCGTAGGATTCCTGTCTTACCAACCACATGTATTGGAATGTGTGTAGGGAATGAAGCAGAGTTTGCAGGAAGAGGAAGGATGGTTTCATGGTTAAAGCAATTTAATGCTGCCTTGGAAGAACTGGATACTATCTCTGCCTCTGCCTTTGTCACATAATGTTGGACAAGTCATTTAAACTAAACTTTTTGGAGGTGGTAGATAATTGTGTGTTCCTCCTTTTCTGTGTGTCAAACTTGAGATCATGAGGTCTGATTGCAGAAATGCTGAGCGCACACAGCAGCAACTGAAATCAATGAGAGCTGTGCTTGAATTTATAAAGTACTACAGGTTGGACCTCCCTGGTCTGGCACCTTGGGGACCTGAGCGGTCCCAAATGAGGGAATTTACCGGATATGGGGAGGTCCCCTGCCACCACCCTTCCAGGATACTGCCCCTCCCTTTGGCTGATTCTGTTCCAGCCCCACTGCCCCTGGGCTCCAGCCCTGCTGCTACAGGGCTTGGGCTTGGCATGCTGATGCCAGCCAGCTGAGGCTCTCTGGGGTTGCAGCTCCCCAGCTGCCATGGCCCCGTTTCTGCCCCACCTGGCCGAGGCTTCTCGGGGACAGGGCTCCACGGCTGCCCCACTGGTGCTGCACCCTGCAAGGACTTCCTGGAGACAGGGCTCACCAGCTGCTGGTGGCCTTGCGGCTGCCCTGCACCAGGGCGGGGCTCGCTGGTCTCGCTGCTGTCCTGCTTGGCCAAGGCTCTCCAGGGACGGGGCTCAACCGCCTGATGGTGGGGCTCCCCTCCGCTGGATTCCCTAATTGGCTCGCATTCCCGGACACCAGGGCTTTCTGGTCCGGCAACATCCATGATCCTGTCGGATCATGGATGTTGCCGGACCAGAGAGTTCCAGATTTACAAGGTTCAACTTGTATATAGTACAAAGTACTTTGAAAAAGCAAGTTCTGGTTGTCTTAGATTTAGTACACAAAGTGAGTGGATACTTTTGACCTTAATCACTCTGTGACTCAATTTTCTTTCTATAAAAGGGGGGAAAATAGCACTCTCTTACCTCACAGGGGTTTTGAGAAGCTAAGTTAACATTTATGAAAGCATTCTGACACTGTAACATTTAAGCACTATAGAAAAGTTCACAAGGAATTCTGTCTTTGAAGCTAGGTTTGAATAGTGGGCAGTAAATAAGACATAGGGCCACATAGTGAACAAGAAGAGTAAAACAAAATATTGAATACCCGCCCATTAACTGAGCACCATCCATTCTATGCATAGATTGAGGCAGAGGCCTGTAGCAAAATTCTACATGATCACATAATAAAAGACTCAGAGGGGAAAGTAACTAAAATAACTTAAAAAACAATGAATGGTCCTGTAGCACCTTACAGACTATTTATATTTTTTGGTTAGTCTCTAAGGTGCTACAGGACCATTTGTTGTTTTGTACCATAATACATGTGGAGAACCCATCTGAATTAAGGTTGCACAGGCAGTCTTCTTTCTGACATTTTGTAACTTTTAAGTGCTTGAGTGTGCCACCCTAATGATAATCTTTTAACAGTTGCACAGCTCTTGTGTGTAATTTGTATTTAGAGTGGGGAGAAGAATGATGAACCCCATTTTATAGAGAGAACTGAAACATGAAATATGTTATTACATGAACCCAGATTTAATCCCAGCTAAATTTTATTTTTAATTACAAAAACATGTCTGAATGAGGTCAATGTTTCATACTCCTTTCATGACATCTTTGTTGACAATCAGCACAGGCTACTGCTATCAGCCATGAAGACTGACGTCAGTCCTACAGAATTTCTGATGATGATGCCACTAGAACAAAGATGAGGAACATGGGTTGAACAGGAGAGAAGCATGCCCAACTGTTGCCTTGTTGCACCTTTTCTGTGAATTAACACTTTACCCTACAAAGCAAACATCCATTATGGGAACTTTATTAACTTAAAAATTATTATATCTGATATTACTAGCAGTATGCTGTGAAAATAACTGTTTTTCTATATTTTCCATTCCTTAGGTCAAATACAAAAGAGACTTTGAAGAAAGCAAAGGAAGAGGATTCAGCATTGTGACTGACACACCAGAATTACAAAGACTGAAAAGGACTCAGGAACAAATTAGTAACGTATGTGGCTATCTTATCAAGTGATAGCAGATCAAAAACATGGTATACATAAGAAAAGGCATGATTGTAGGGTTTGTGATGTGCCTGATGGAGTCTGTGAGAGTGATGAAAATGAATTTGATGACTGATGTGTGTGTCAAGTTCTGAAAGGTGTGTAATCTTATACAGCACATTTGTAAGGTGTGTTCACCTCTCCAGTTTCCCTCAAAGGTATTCATAGTATTTGCTAAACTACAAAGGTTATATGCATGTCACTTTTTATTTAATATTCTTATTTGGAAACATTGTTTTATAGATATATAGATATATATTCATCTACAGGAGTTCGCAAAATAAGCATAACTTGTAAATTAAAATTCTAAAATAAAGTAAGACACTGATATTTAATTTTAGAAATAAAATGGCATGTAGATAAGAAAAGAGGTACAAATGCTAGCAATGGAAAGGTATTGTCATGCATTAACTAAAGCCAGCATTAATGCTGAATAACACTCTTGACATGGCATGGGATTTTCAGAAGTGGAATTTATCCTTAAATTTATCCTTTGGATGCTTTTGAAAATTTGGATGCTTTTGAAAATTTCACCCCATTTTATGTATTCATGTATTCCTACACAAGAGATTTAGTTGACTACACAAAGATGGAGAATTGTTACAGAACATAATATAAATGTCCAGCAGATATTATGTAGAATAAAATTAAACATTACCTGTAACTTATCCCAGCTTCATTTCCGATGGGTATTCTGACTGCCAGAGAGAGGATCCGTAAGCAATTTTTGTAATTTCTTTATTCTTTCCTTTGTTTTAGCCATATAACAAAACAGTTGCACAAAAATAGAATGATGTACATGGTGAAAAGTGTTTTTAGAAAAGGATCTTGACTGTTTCCAACTTGGTTTCTCTGTTGGCCTGAGACCTTGTTGCTTAATTAACTATACGCTCTGGCTCTTGCACCCAACATATTTGCATTTCTTTTCAGACCAAACAATGCTGTTTCAGGTAAGAAATATTTTATTTCATAGATTCCTTTTTCTGTGCAGTGGGGTAGGTGTAAAGCATGGATGTGCAACTTCCATGTTTCCGTACCTGAAAAAGATCATGAAGATAATTGTCAATAAAGATAATTTTCCACTTGTTATATAAATGATACCTGAACATAAAAATAAAAGGACTTTATTAGACTTAATCTTGAAAGCTAAAGTAGAATTTAAAAATGTATATGGTAAATGAAGTTAAATTTCAATTACGTCTATCCTAAACACCTTTAGTAGAAGGATAATTATATAAAACACAGTTTAAAGCTAATTATTATTAGATTGTGTCTTATAGAGTAACTTCTACATTTAATAGTTTAGGAATATTTTCAGTTAGATTTTGGATTTTAGTTTATTTGGATTTTCACTTGTTGAAAGGTAAGCTCTTTTATATTTTTAATGTATAGCAAAATATAAAAATACTAATAATCTTTTTAAAATTTTTTTAGTTGTGCATTGATTTTTCCCTTCCCTCCTTCCCACAACTACTGGACACTTCTCAAAGATTGTCTTTGAAATGAAATTGTAACACCTTCACTGAGGGGGTAAGTTAGCACAATTATGTGCATAACAATCACAAATATTATATTATCAATAGATGTAATATAATAGAAACCAATATTTTAAAATATTTTCTTTTGTTTTGATATTAAGTCCTGTAGCACTCACAAAAATTCTTCTAGTGTGTTGACTCTTTCATGAAAGATTGTATTTAGATTATTTTGTGCTTTAGTGAAATGTAACCAGAAATGAGGGGAAAAATAATAGAAGGGGTTAAGGAAAAGGTTATAAAAGCCATAATACTGTTTATCTTGTTAACAGTAACCCAGACACTGAAGTGCCTAGATCAGACAAATACTAATGGAATATAAGGCATGTTTAGTATAGCAGGATCAGGATGAAATTTCTGAGAAATGAGTGAAATTTGCTCTGTATCCACAGACTCCTCCATGAATTAAAGGCCCAATCCTACATGGTATGCAGTACACTTCCTGACTTCAGTGGGACCGGAGAGAGATCTCAGCCATCCTCAAAAGGCACTCAGCACCTTTGAGTATCATGCCCCATAGCAATAAATGTAATAATTTACATTTACTTTCATGTTGGTATGACAGTCACAAACTGAGCATTTTAGTCTAGATTGATACAAGAGAATTACATAAACTAAGTAGGTTTCTTAATGACAAGTTTGAGATATTTTGGTCAGCCTTTTCATGGATGGATGAGCATTTTAAATTGCCTGTACATGTTCCAATTTGTAGGGAACGATTTAAGATGCCCATAATTTCGTTTTGTTCAATATTTGAAACATAAAAATTCACATTCACTGTGCTGCAAAGGATGTAGCTGATTTGTGGCATCAAATGAGCATATAATATGCACATCAAATGAGCATATAATATGAAATCTTAAGTTTTGTGTGCAGTGAAATGCATTTATTTTGTTAGTGATCTGGGCCATTGTTTTTGTCCTTGTAAGCTATGAGGTATAATTTTCAGTATGCAGTCAAATATTCTAAAAATGAAAAATATTTAACTTGAAAGCCCAATAATACTGGGAAATTTTATCAAGGAAAGTGAGAAGATAGCAAAATGGCCATAATAATTTTGCAAAGGCTCTATTTCTTTACATGCAATTTTGAAGAGAAGGGAAGAAGCTGTATATGAATAGGTAGTCATATAGCTAAAGAAAAAAGTAGCAACACAATTTAATAAAACTTTAAGCAGCCTTAATGGGAACTCACAACAACTTGCAGGAACTGCCTCTAGCTTAGTGCCATTTATTTCTGGAGATCAGGTTGCAACCTCATTTATGTGATACATGAAATAAGTTGTTCTCAACTTAGTCCTTGGTAAATGTCTTTCAAATTTAAAATCAAACAAACATCTCCACAATTTGATTAAATGGACAGTTTCTCTTAAGAAGTTGCCCAGGACTCGATGGCAGGTTCCTGCTGGCTTTTCTGGGGAAGCATGATGCTATAGTGGATGCCTGCATTGTATCAAGTAGGTGTTACCTAATCTGTCTTCAGTATAAGCGTTACTTTCCAGCATTTAATTTAATTAATGTATGAACAGAAAAAGCATACATCTACTCTACTGCCTTCTTCGTCCAGAAATCTGGGAAAATGTATTCAATTACTTACTTAATATATACATGGTATTCTTCCTGACAATATGCAAGATTTTTTGGGGAAAAAAGATGGAGGTAATGTAAAACATTAGATGGAATTTGATCTCAGGACCAAGCTCCCACTGTGAGGCTATATCTAGACAGTGAGGCTATATCTATTTCGGGTTACCAGATGTATTCCAAAATAGCAATTCTGCATCTTTAAATGCGCCCGTTATTTCAAAATATATTTTGAAATAACGGGCACGCTATTCCAGCATCCCTGTAACTCTTGTTCCACTAAGGTTAAGGGATTTGTTATAATAGCACTTTATTTTGGGGTAAGGGTGATGCACCCTAAGTGACCTCTAAAAAAAGGCTGTAATTTACCCTGAAAAAACTGAAAACAGATCAACAAATCTAAAATAGCCTATTGTACCAAGAAGTAAATTAACACAGTCTCTTTGCTCATTTATGTGGAAATTACATTTTAAACCTCACAGAATAATTGAATTCTTATGTGAATATTCAGTTTCATTAGAAATAAGTTTTGGTTTATAGTAAATTGTTTTCATTTCAGTGGAAATTTAGTAATATAAGCTTCCAGAAAACTGATTGAATGAATTTGCATCATAAGTGAGAAAACAAAAAAAGTTCCTCTCCTTAGACATATAGTTGCACATTTTTAAGTAGGGGGTCATGTTCTATCCACAACTGTATCCATGCAACTTCACTGGAGTGAAACTGATGGTAAAACTTGCTCCTAAATGTGAATGATCTAAATGCAAATTTTGAGAAAAAAGACCTATAAAGGAGACAGATTAAGGACGATTATTCTTGCAAATGTGTCTTCATGCCATACCTAAAGAAAAACTCCTGTTGTTGCTTCTGTGTTGTGTCATGCTTATCTCGGAGTAGAGCATGGCCCTAATTGTATGTTTGAGTAACAATTCCATATTTGGAACTTACTGGCACATTTGTTGTCCTGTTTACTTGCTGTAATATAAACTGCACTCTCAAATTGCCAAAATAGATTGTTGGGAAAATCAGCAGGAGAAACTTTTAACATTAAACCCAGGAGCATCATTTGTAGGCTACAAGCTTAAAGCTTGAAGACTTTAGTTTCAAAGGTGGTTGGCTGGTTGGTTTCCAAGGAGGAGAGGAATTGAATGAAAAGGAGCAAAACTGTCAGGTTCATGAACATTCACATTTCATACAACTCAAGTTCTAGAGTAATCTGTCGTATGCCGATAAGTCGACAAAGAAGAAGAGCATGTAGAATCACACAGAAATAGAGTGAAAATTATTAAAGGCAAAATGGGGTTTAACATTGCCTGTACAAGTGGCTGATTTTTTTCCCCTTCGTCTTCTCCTTCCAACCATGGTGGTTTTCATTTGTCATCTGGAAGCCTACATTAAATTTAACCAATGCCACAATCCATTTATATTTGTGTGCATAATTATAATTTACCCAGATGAAAAATTCAGCTGCTGACATAAAAAATATTCCATATACACTCACCAGTTTATGAATTGCATGGAAATACTGGGCTTGGAGGGCTCTATTTTGCAAGGTAATGATTGCCTTCAGCTCCGCTTGACACTACTGGCAAATAAAAGTGTGGTGAGCAACTACCAGAACAGCTCATTATCTTGTTGGACTGAGCTCAGAGTGTACAAAACTTCAGTTAAAGTAAATTATACGCAACATATTTAATTATTTTCCTACCATTTTACATCAACAACTTTATATTTGGTTACAGACTTATAGGATGAAAGGGTCTTTCTTCCTGCTAATACATAGATACATACATATACAGACATGGTCTCAATCAATCATGGCCAAATTCATCCCTTTTGGGGGGTTGTCTTTACATTAGACATTGTTGCACTTAAGTCAGCAATAAACTGGAGCTCTCCACTTTCTCCTGAGGCGATGGCCTATCCTAGCAAGAAACTTCTAATGCTCAAACCTTATATTGCTCTGGTGGAGCCGATAGGATCCATTTGACTGTCACCTCAGAAAGGAGGCAGAAATAATTATTCAGAAATAATTCTCCATTAGCAGGGTCCTGGCACATTATATGAGAGTGACTCAGCAAAAGGGCATATTATTCCTTTCTGTGACTGTGAATATTTATTGTGAACAGATTCCAGTAATTTGCAGCATGGATAAAAGAACATTTGGAAAGTGACTGAATACACAATTCAAAAATAGAGATGCAGGAAAAAATGCAATTTATCTAATATATGTTAAATAGAACATATTAAATGAGCATTTGGAAAACTTCAAGAATGTATTCTAAATGTATAAAATTCCAGCATATAAAACAGATTTCCATCTGGGGGGAAACCCTCCTTACCTCAGGTCCCACCCCTGCTCCACCTCTTTCTGCCCCTGTTCCGACCCCAAGTCCTGCCCCTGCTCCACCCTCTCACCCCCTTACACCCCTTCCCTGAGCTACACAACCTGGGGAATTATCGTGGGGCATAGCATGGGGTGGCAGCAGGAGTCAGTCCCCTCACTGCACTCACTGTGGTGGTAGGAGCCCAGGAAGCAGAGTAACCCATTTGGGAGATGGCAGTGGAGAGGCACAGGCTGCTGTGTGTGTCACTTCACTTCCTGTGGATCTCGCCACCACCGTGAGTGCAGAGGGCTGACTTACTCCTCATGGAATGAGGTTTAACAGCTAATTCGAGTTAAGGGGTTTACTTCGAACTCCTGTTTGACTGCCGCATGTAGACGCGGGCCGTTATTCTGGGCTAGTCAGTTTCCAAAATGGCGACCGCCCGGGAACATGCTAATGAAGCACAGGATATTTAAATCCCACGCTTCATTTGCAATTTCGGTCGCCCTCATTAGCCTCCCTAGTTCGAACTAGGGGGCTAGTGTAGACGTACCCTAAGAGACTTAAATGGCTCAATCTGTTTAGCTTATCAGAAAGAAGATGGAGAGGTGACTTGATTGCTGTATAAGGACATTCGCAGGAAGAAAATATTAGGTAATGTGCTCTTTAATTTAGTGGATGAAGGCATACCAAGAACTAATGGCTAGAAGCTAAAGCTAGATAAAATCCCCTTTGAAACAAGGAAGAAAATTTTAAATAAGGTTGATTACCACTTCTCTTGATAGTTTGTTCTAATGGTTAGATTTCTCATTTCTAGGTGCTTTCACTTCAAGACTATAGGCTTTCCTGAGTATGTTTTAGCCAAATACAATGCATACTTTATTTTTATGCATAAAAACTTACATTATTAAGATTAATATAGGGTTATAGGATGAAATTTAAAGGCTTGTGGCATATAGGAGGACAGACTAGATGATTCAATGGCATCCTCTGACCTTAAACACTATGAATATATGAATAAGACTGTATCATAATACTTATGCTCACAGGGGCCAAATTAAGATTGCAAGGGTACAATTATTTCTGGTATTTCTTAACTTCTGATTTTGTAATCTTAATTTTCTTTTAACTTTAAAAAAATGTAATTGTCTAAATTTTTGTTAGTAACTTAAACATTGAAATATATAAAGCTATATTGATCCCCCGATGCTAAATGGATCATTAGCAGGGTTGGGACCTTTAGCTTCACAGTTCCAGTTTCCTATCATTTGAGTTAATGGAGTAAATAGTAGCAGTATTAGGCTATTATTTTCGGTGTGGAGGATGGAGAGATGCATGTTGCGGTGAGTTTCATAGTTCTTTGCTAAAAAAAAAATGGAGACTCAGGAATAGTGTGTTCAGTTCTAGCTTTTGCAGTGGAGTGTTCTATACTGGTTACATATCCCCTTTGTGTTCTATCTCTCCTTCCTGTCCTTGTTCCCTTTCTTGCTGCCCTTGCCCATTTCCTCTCTGCTCCAGTCCCTCCCTCACTCTTCTCCTTGTCCATCCTCCACTTTGTTTTTGTGGTCCTAGCTAGCCCTATGCTCCAGCCTCTCTTTCCTCTTCTTGCTCTTCTCTGCTCTTGTCTTTTGCTCTATGCATGCCCCCCCTCATGCTCCTGTTCTTCCAGATTGGCCCCACCTCCTAGCTCTGCCTCCCTGTCCTGCATCTTACCCTTCTGTATTGTTGCCTGATCTAAGATTACGAGTTAATTTCTAATTACCACCATTAGGGTTGACATGTGTAGGGAATAATTCTGGACGCACTGGATGCAGGTGAAAACAAGTAGAGGATTTATTGTACACCAGCGCTGGTGGAGTAACCAACCAGGGGTTAACCTGGAGAGCACTAGTTAATCAAAATATTACATTGAATTATATAGGCAGCAGGTGGGCGGAGTGGAAGCAATTTCATAGGTCCTGGCGGCAAGATGTAATGAGCACATAAGCCAATAAACTACAAAGATTACACAGCATCTCTGCCCATTGCCAATTAAACATCTTATTAATAATACGGGTAATTATTTCTAACAAGCTAAATAAGCCAACATAAACAAAAGACATGTTGATGGCAACTTTGTCTGCTGAAATTATGATGCGTCTACTGCGGGGGTGATACTGCCTTGCATTGGCGCGGTCCTTGGGTTTCAGACTTATCTAGGATTAAAGGATACAGTGAGAACGACTTTCGTAAAGTTTGTTTTGGTGCCAGCCAAGGTCTTATCGGAGTGAGGCCCTCTTGGAATGTGGTTGCCAGGGCGACCAGGGTCATGGTAGCTGCTTGTTCTGTATGTTTTCAGGCCTCGCCTCAAATTTAGGATTTTAATAAGGATTCTTAGCAGAATACCATGGACTGCTTCAGTTTACCCCTACAACATGTTCTTTGTCCCAGGATCAGGCCCAGTATTCAGTTATTCTATGATTGGGAACCCTGATGTGCACAGATGCAACATTCACACTCTAGAAATTATTGTATATTTACAAATAGTTTATTAATACAATTAGCACAGTCACAAACACCCCAGTTTCATAAGCTAGGGAATGTACATCCATATACTTACATCATTCCTTCTAGAACAATCTTAGCCCATCATCTTTCTCATTACCTTCACCTTCCCCATCATCACTGGGGGCCATCATTCTGGCCCTTCCAAGGACTACATCTTCTTCTCCCTATTGCCCTTAGGCTGGGATCCCACTTTTATACTATGTGACACTGATGCTGAAACGTTTGATGCATATTCAATAGGGGATGTTTCTAATGTTGAAGTGTTCTTTCCTATAGGTCAATATATCATTGCTCTCAACTTATTATCATGTATGTCAATTTGTGACCATGGGCCTTTGTGGTCATTTATCACATCCTGTGTCCTGATTACTTCAGCTCAGCCTGAACCAGTTATTTTGCGACTTTTTTATATAATGATGCATCTGCTGAGTCTGAGGGTATTTTCCCTCCCATCCTATGTGGGTGAAAGGTC
Organism: Rafetus swinhoei; assembly: GCA_019425775.1. Lineage (NCBI taxonomy): Eukaryota > Metazoa > Chordata > Testudines > Trionychidae > Rafetus > Rafetus swinhoei. Next base: position 222,972,879 of record CM033424.1, on the reverse strand, counting down.
CCAGACATAAGTTCCCCTTTTCAGTCTAGGGAAGCTCTAAATAAGCTATGACCTGTATCTGGGTGAGATCAGTGTCTCAACCACAGAAATCTGCTAACCTTAGCTTCTGCTGATCTTGCAAACAGCCTTCAGCAGATTTTTTGCATTACAGCTCTTAACTATACTACTAAATCTACCCATTAATATATTAATGAATTAATCTAAATCAGCACAACCATATTATTAGCATGATAGGCAAGCAGCTTGATAGGCTACAGTATTCAAGTCTGGTAGCTTCTTTCCTGCCTTCCATGTCACCTGGTTGGAAGCAGAAGGATCTTTGAGAACACAGGACATGTCTCTCTGTTCTGTTACTTTGGAGCCACAGCAGCCCCTGTCTTTGGGAGGAACAATTGTATGAAAAATACTGCCCTCCCCCCCGCATCCCTGGACTGCAGCACGTTCAGTTGCTCTTTTGGGATGTATGGGTATTCCAGTCAACATATTGGAGCTCTGTGTGGGAGCGGGAGACCATATTCAGCACAGATGGAATTAGGAAATTTAATTGCCACACTCTAGCAAACCTGTACTGAACTACTGAACTTGTAGAAACTATGATTTTTTTCAGAGGCTTAAAACTTTGAGCAAATTTTCATGGATGGCAAAAGGCATATCCCTACACCCCAGTGGCCACTGCTGCCAAATTTAAATGGCCCACTCCTAAGCATGAGGTGCTAAAGCTTCTCAATGATGTGGTCACAATAATTTTTTTAACATGGGCCAAAGAACATATTTTCTCCTAACCTCATTCTTGGAAACAGCTGTTCAGTTTTAGCTGAAACTTTACAATTACAAATAAAATAAATAACCTTGAGGCAGACAACTGGTATGGAAAATGTCAGTTTGAGCAGGTTAAGTTTGGCAAAGTTATAAGCAGGTCTCGACAATTAGTGTAATCTGCTCACCTGCGGCGAGTAGATTACAAACTGGCACAGCCGTGCAGCGCGGTAAGCGCATGCACAGCGCTGTCTGCGCATGCGCAGCGTGCCGAACCATGCGGCTGGCGAGCAGGGCTTGCCGCTGCTTGGTGAGCCCTGGTTATAAGTAATTGAAAATAGGTTCTTGTAATGGAAAGCATTGAACAGCTTTAACTATAGTCATCACTGTCTGTTCCACATGATTTTATATTATACATGCAAATTCAGATGAGCTCTCCTGTGAGAAAAAAATTGTTGAAATTTGACAGATATTATACTTACATTTATATCAAGCTGCTCTGCTAGTAATCTAAAAATATGTGAGAGAAATCCCACATCATCAAATTGTCTGAAATAGAAATACTGTATTGTGAGATAGAAGTACATTATATCTCGAATAGGGGCTTTGAAAACTGACAACAGACCTTGAAAGATTTTATTATTGTTGAAAGGTTCTCTTTGAACCTGTGAACAATAAGAAGTGGCCTCAAAAGAACCATCACAATTCTGAGACCTGAGTTCTCTTGGAAGATTTCTGCGGTTAGAGGAAATATTTTAAGTAAAGTGAAGATCCAGAATTAGAAGAAAGCATATGTGGTACCTACATCCAAGAATAGACCTCAGATGTGTTATAAAGTGATAATTTTTAAATTACAGGCTTCTTATTAATTTAGTATATAGGATATCAGGTTTATTATACAGATTAGGTTAGAAAAACTTTTCTTTCTCTATTTTTTTAACAAATAATTTGTATAACAGGACTATTTGCTACATGGGTTTACATATAATTTCAGAAAGTCTTTTTATAAAGTTTCTAAAAGAATCTGCATTTAAAATTTAAAGATAAAGCAATGATTTATAATAAAACTAGCAGGTAATACCTGTTGTTGACCGGGTAAAGCCATTTTGCGTAGATTACACTTATGGGAAAGTTCAAGAAATTAAATATATGTTATAAAATGTTTTATTAGTGTGCTTGCAAAAGGGAAGTAAAAGAACAGTTTTAAATTTGTAGGATTTAAACTTCAAATATTATTCATTTTATTGAATAATTACCAAACATAGTACATTTGAATCAGAAAGTCGTAAACCTTCCATTACTCTTTCCATAATTATTTTGAATTATTTTGTGATTTGTAACACTAAAAACTTTCTTGGCACTAAAATGACAGTTGAATAGGCAATTTGATTTTAATTTTTTTAGCAAATATTTTTATGAACTCTAATCATAATAGTCATGAATTTTTTCTGATGAAAAACAAAAATAATTATTTAAACCTTTCATCCAGCATATTCTGATATAAAAAGTAGTGCATTCAGCTAATTTAAGTGGCAGGATTGTTTATGCAAAATTTGGTATGTGTAGTTAATCGTGAAGTATGACTTTATTTTGCACAAACAAATCCATTAACAAACAAACAAACTCTTCAAAATATAGAATAGATAGTAGACATTGATAGGAAGATGCCCGATTACCAAAAGTCATCAAACTCACTATGTTAAAACATGTATCAAAAGTTATAGTCTTCTCTCTGATTCTGTTTTAAATAAGCAACGATGATAGGATGACTGTAACATTGTTCACTATGCTGACCACATGAAATTATGCTGTGTGATGGACACAAAACAAGCAGTCAGGAGAAATCCTCAAGAGGATGAATTTTCTATATTATGTAATTTGGTGAACATTCAGTTGCAAAAACTGTAGCGTTTAAGTACAATTAGATCAAATAGCCTACTTATTTGGGCAGCAGCCTTACATAAATAATTTTCCTTAAAAAGTCTAAGCATTACAGAGAAGCATTACCCATTTCTAATGGGTAGATTAGAGCAGTAGTACTCAATTGCAAAGTCAGAGCCGTTACAGCATTGTGTTAATTTCTGTAACTATATAACAAGTGATAAATCACTTAAATTAATACCTGTATTTGGGTTGATGGGATGCTTTGCATGGGGGATCCTCTAATTCAGTAAGAATATTTTACTTTCCAACGAGCAAACAATCCAATCAAGTCTAGAGAAAAGGAGAAGGACGTGATTTTCTTCTTATGATTTAATAAAAACATCTGGTTAGGAGGCACAAAGGAAAAAGATTGAGCAAATAAAAATCAGTTCCCAAATCTGAAGAGGTTTGGTAAAATATTCATGTGGAATTGCAAGCACCAGTTTGAGGTTCTGATTAAAGAATCTGAAAGTTCAGTTAGAGCCTGGCATTTAAAATATGAATTTTTAGTAGTTCTTACAACAGAAGAGGGAAGGGAACTTGGCAGGTTTCTGATACATAGCATGAGCTAATAAATTATGTGAAATGTGGTGCATTTGAAAATCTCAGGTGGGTAGCTGTTTTATCCTCTAACTGTAAAAACCGACTTGGAGAAGTGAGGAAACAGATTGACAGAACCAGACAAGTACCCAGAAGTCATCTACTTCAAGACAGACCCAACAAGGAAAATAACAGAACACCACTGGTATTCTGTATTTGCCTAGTAAATTAATATAGCTCAAGTTGTAGCTCAAGTTGCATAGCTTATTTTGGCTTTAGCCTTGCTGTGTAGACATATCCTTAGGTGTCTGTGGTGGCGGGTTGGTGGTCATCCTGATCATGCAGCCCCGTAGCAGCAAGAACAGACTCTGCCAGCCAGTAGAATAGAGAGGGTTTATTGCTTTTCCAGGGTACAGCGCAGCCTAGACGTGACGTGGCTACAGGAGTCTGGGCCAAGATGCCTCAGACCCCTTGAGATGTGGTGCCTCGGCCCTTAGACTCCCAGCCCCCCTCCATAGTCTCTCTCCTTCATGATTGCAGCCAGAAACTGACCCTTCCCCCAACACTCACTTCTTTTGTTCCATCCCTTCCCTTAACCCAGTTCGGTCACTGTCATGGGAGCCCTCAAGATGCCCCCTGCTGGGCAGTGCTTACCGACAGAGGCCAGTAGGGGTCATCCACAGCCCACGGCCCAAGCATAGCAACCAGCAAGGTACTGACACTACATCACAGTGTCACAGGACTGTACATTGTTTTTGTAGTTCATTTGTCCTTGTGTTGCAAAGTTACCAAATCATGTCAGGTATCAGAAAGTTAATCAAAGTAGATTTTTTTCAGGCTCTCACACTATGACGTAAATGAAGGAATTAATTTTACTGGTGTAAAATAAGAATTTCAGCTAAATAATGAAATGAATATATTTTATTTAATAGTTTTTTTCCTATATTAATAGACTTTCAGTATCTTTTAAGTAATAATGAAATAAGGCCACATTTCTGATTTTAGTTGATGAAAACTTGTAAAGTGAGTGTATTTTTGTATGGAGTAAATAAAGGAACAAGTTAATAAAGTTTTCAGAATGAGCAGAAATTAACTGAGTAAAAGTTGAAGCCCAGAATGTAGGCTTTTTCTGGTATTCCGGTACCTTCTTACAATACAAAATTTACTTTTTGTTTTCCTGGATGTTCATATTTCCATCATTTCTTATGTCTGATGCTTTTGTGTTGTTTAGCAGTTGGTCGGGTGGCATTTAAAGCAGTAAACCTGCTGTAGAACAAGATGCTCTGCTTCTTCTGAAGTCATCTATAATCCTGATCCCTGGTGATCTGACAGTCTCACACTTATAATGCTCTTAGACTTCACTGACCTTGATGGCACGGGTATTCAGTTATCTATGAATCTCAGTTTTCCCCCCATGTTAATATAAATGGCTGTGATTTCCCTAGTCTGTAAGTGGCTGCATTAGTTGTGACAAAGCCAACACTTTATTAAGTCAATGTGGTTAAACTTTTTAACCTCCTTAATGTAAGTATGTGTGAGGGGGAGAGGTGAGGAAAGTTTGCATGTGACTTTTCTGCTTTTGCCTACAAAGATGTCAGAGGATAAGAGTTTGTTTTTCCAATAAGCAGATTAGAATGAGACTGCTGCTATTTTTAACCCATTTTGTTCTCAATTTTATGTGAATTACAGTACAAGTAGATAAATGTTTGTGTTCTTTTAAAAAGGGTCTCTCTCCAGTCTGTGCTAGCAACCTCAGTATTTTTGTGGAAAACAGAAATATTTTGCAATTTGGTTTTGTGTTGGGTATTTTTGGTTTTTGTTTTTTTTTCTTGGAAATATGACAGATCGCACAGTGGAGAAATTGCTGTGAAAATGGTAAAATATACTGGATCAGATTGGTACATTCCTTTGGCTACCATCATAATGTTTATTTATGCACTGGAATATGTAGCTAACAGGAGCTGGTGGGCTTGTTCGCTCTGTTCCATATAAATTCTCAGGGTGTTAAGAGAGTGGGGTTATGTTGGTATTTCCTGTTTAAAGAGGGCTATGCTGCATAGGATGTTTCCTGATGTTATAATTGCCGTTGAGTATGATTCAGTGCCTAGAGATGTTCTAGATGGTAGTGGTGCGGACTTTGCTGGAAATTTTACTGAAGGGTTGAATTTCATTCCCTATTGGAAGAAAACTACAGCTAAACTTAATTTAAAAGAACAGTAAATGTTTGATCATATTGTACATCTAATAGTAAGTGACAAGTCCACAATTTTAAGTGTATGCATAATGTTGCAGTCAGGGAACTATATACTCTGCAGCGTAGTGATGCCAAATTCAACAGCAAGAGCTTTTAAATTTGGCAGTGGTGGAATTTATTCTGTCTCCATGAAATTCTTCATACCTATCCTCCCACAGCTACAAAATACACAATTCTATATCATAAAATGGAAAACTAGCCACTGATTATTCTCAATATTTTTTTCTCCATTATACTCTCTAAGCAGCCTATCTCCAAACATCTCTTCTGCCACAATGTTTTCCATGTGATTGGCTCGAAACCTCCTTGTCAAAAGAAGGTGAAGAGTTTGTATCTGGTTCAGGGGATCATTTTTAACTTGGCTGTTGTGCGCAGTCTTCCCAGCTTACTTTCCAGCTTTTTCTGTTCTCCCTGACTACAGGCTGAAGAGTAACTTTGTCTCCCTGGGTATGTCTACACTTGCCCCCTAGTTTGATCTAGGGGGCAAGTGTAGACATACCCCCTGATGCCTGGATGCATGGGACTGCAGGATAAGTGCAGGCAATCCAGTTAGCTGACCTTTGTGGAGAAAGCAGGAGAACAAGTGTTGGCAGGGCAGAGAGACAGGAAACAAAACACCGAGTGTCTGGCTGCAGCAAAACGGAGAGTTCTGTGGCAGAATGGCAAATTCCGTCACATTTTGGAAAAACACCAGATGGTATGACCACAGAATTGTGGAGTCCCTAATATAATGACTGAGATTAATGGGCTAGAATACACTTCTTAGAACTATTATTTCAGCTTCTCTGCAGACTCAAGCTATTCTACACAGAGAGCGAAGGGTCTGTTTTCCCAGCCTGCATACACATATGCGTGTTAGGTCTTATCAAGCTAGTGCACATTTAAATAGTAGTATAGCTGTCGTGACATGGGTCACGGAGATGCACAAGTCAGTCCCCTGAAACCGGTGTGCATGTGTTTGGTGCAACTAAGCCATGCCTCTCCAGCCATTCTCCTTGCTACCACAGCTGCACTGTTATTAGCTCAATAAGAGATACGGCTAGTATGTGGGCATGAGCTGGGGAATCGCATCTCTATCTCATAATGTAGATGTAGCTTTAGGCAAATTTTATTTTGCAAACAGTTCACATTTCTAAGGTTATCTTTGCATCCAAGTATATAATTTTTGTTTAGATGAAAACTGTGATTTTGGAGCACAATTCTGTGGCATATTGAATAGTCATCAGACTGAGGAATACAGAGTGGTTTATGATCTAGCTGCACTTGTAACCTGCCAGGAAGCATCTAAGGTGTTGGTTTTGACCTGTGAAATTGTAAATAACTTTGGAACTACCACCTCACTCCCCACCTGATCATGACACAGCTAAGGCCAAAGAAGGAGCTTGAGCTTAACTTCCCTTAGGCCACTCTATAACTTTATTGGTTAGATATACAGGTTGAATCTCTCACATCTGGCATTTTCTGGTCCGGCAACATCCAAGGTCTGGTATGATTTTAGTTAGCCGGATGTCCACTCATCATGGGTGTGTCCAAGTTTTCTGCAGTCCCATAAAAGTTTGTTTACAGCCACCAGTCCTGGCTCTCCACGTTCGGTGCTGTTATTTAGCTCTAATTTACCCCTAAATGTATTGTAAGAGCCTAGTAAGCAGTGGAAATGTTGGTAATGCTGCTAGACAGTATTGATTTCCCATGGTTCGGCAAATTCTCTGTTTTGGCACCAGTCAGATGAGAGAGGTTCAAGAATTGGTGGCAAAACCTCCTAGTGTAAACAGGTTTTGCCAGTATAGCTTACACCAAAAAAGCTATCTTGGTAAAAGCACTTTTTACTGGTATAGCTGATCTACACTAGGACTTTTGGTGAAATAAAAATGCCCTTCCCCCCCACCAAAAGAACCCAAATGGAAAAACACCGAACCCCTTGTCCCTAAGCATTGTTGTCATACCAGCAAATGTTTCTGGTGTAGAAAAGGCCTCTGTTTGGGAGAGGGAGCTGTTAACAGCTTCTCCTCCTAGGCTAGGTCTATACTATAGCCTTTTTTTGGAAAAAGCTACGCAAATTGTGCTCCACAATTTGCGTAGCTTTTTCTGATTGCTTTTCCGGAAGAGCCCTTATTCCTCGTAGAACGAGGTATACAGGGCTCCCCCGAAAGAGCGCATTTGCTCTTCTGCAAAAGAAAAGTGGAAGAGCAAATGTGTTCCTTGGACGCAATGGAGTTTTTCCGGCATACCTATGGTGTCCCGGAAAAACCCTGCAGTCTAGACATACCGTTAGGGTATGTGTACACTATAGAGTTTTGTCAGAAAAACAGCCGTTTTCCCAACAAAACTTGAGGAACGTCCATACTGCAATTGCGTTCTTCTGCAAGAAAATCAAAAGAACAGAGGGGTTTTTCCGGCATTGGTAATCCTCATTCTATGAGGAAGAAGCCTTTTGCGAAAGAGCTCTTTCGCAAAAAGGCGTGTGTGGATGGAGAAGAAGGAGTTCTTTCGGAAGAAGAGGAAAGAGAAAAAAGCACAGTTGCCCTTGTGGCCATTTCATCCATAGCAATCACAGCCTCCATGCGAGAGAGCGTCCATTCAGTCTGGACGCTCTCTTTTGAAAAAGCAGATCGCTTTTTCGATGCACTTTTGCAGAGTGGATGCTTCCCTTCCAGTCCTACTTTTTTATGATTCTATGATCTATGGATGAGGTTTGAAGGAAGTTTCAATGAGTTCTTCTCCTTTCAAAATCTGGAAAATGAGTCACCAGCATTAGGGTCCATCCCATAGGAGCAGATGTGGTGGTACATGGTTAATGGCAATCCAGCCCCATGGGCCCTTGATGATTCTGGCATAGTGCAAGGGGCAACTCATTCTGGAGGAAGGGAGGATCAACATCGGATTTGGGAGCTGACATTTTTTGGCTGTTATACAAGAGGCCACTGGGAGATGTCTGGGAACTTGACTCGGTCTAGAAGGGACCTCAAGAGGTCATCGAGCCCAGTCCCCTGCCCTCATGGCAGGACCCAGCACTGTCTAGACCATCCATGATAAACATTTATCTAACCTACTCTTAAATATCTCTAGAGATGGAGATTCCACAACCTCCATAGGCAATTTATTCCAGTGTTTAACCACCCTAACAGTTAGGAACTTTTTCCTATTGTCCAACCTAAACTTCCCTTGCTGCAGTTTAAGCCTATTGCTTCTTGTTCTATCCTCAGAGGCCAGGAAGAACAATTTTTCTCCCTCCTCCTTGTGACACACTTTTAGATACCTGAAAACCGCTATCACATCCCCTTTCAATCTTCTCTTTTCCAAACTAAACAAGCCCAATTCTTTCAGTCTTTTTTCATAGGTCATGTTCTCTAGACCTTTAATCATCCTTGTTGCTCCTCTCTGGACCTTTTACAATTTCTCCACATCTTTCTTGAAATGTGGTGCCCAGAACTGGACACAATACTCCAATTGAGGCCTAATCAGTGCAGAGTAGAGCGGAAGAATGACTTCTCATGCCTTGCTCACAACGTACCTGTTAATGCATCCTAGATTCGTGTTTGCTTTTTTTGCAACAGCGTCACACTGTTGACTCATATTTAGCTTGTGGTCTACTATAACCCCTTGATAACTTTCTGCTGTACTTCTTCCTAGACAGTCGCTTCCCATTCTATATGTGTCAGACTGATTGTTCCTTCCTAAGTGGAGCACTTTGCATTTGTCCTATTAAACTTCATCCTGTTTACCTGAGACCATTACTCCAATTTTACCAGATCATTTTGAATGATGACCCTATCTTCCAAAGCAGTTGCAACCCCTCCCAGCTTGGTATCATCTGCAAACTTAATAAGCGTAAACTCTATGCCGATATCTAAATTGTTGAGGAAGATATTGAACAGAACTGGTCCCAAAACAGACCCTACTTGTTATACCTTTCCAGCAGGATTGTGAACCATTAATAACTACTCTCTGAGAACAGTTATCCAGCCAGTTATTCATCCACCTTATAGTAGCCCCATCTAAGTTGTATTTGCCTAGATTATTGATAAGAATATCATGCGAGACCGTATCAAATGCCTTGCTATAGTCTAGGTATACCATGTCCACCGCTTCTCCCTTATCCACAAGACTTGTTATCCTATCAAAGAAAGCTATCAGATTGGTTTGACATGATTTGTTCTCTTCAAATCCATGCTGGCTGTTCCCTATCACCTTATTATCTTCCAAGTGTTTGCAGATGATTTCCTTAATTACTTGCTCCATTATCTTTCCTGGCACAGAAGTTAAACAGACTGGTTTATAGTTTCCTGGGTTGTTCTTATTTCCATTTGTATAGATGGGCACTATAATTGCCCTTTTCCAGTCTTCTGGAATCTCTCCCATCTTCCATGATTTTCCAAAGATGATAGATGAAGGCTCAGATACCTCCTCTATCAGCTCCTTGAGTATTCTAGGATGCATTTCATCAGGCCCTGGTGACTTGCAGGTATCTAACATTTCTAAGTGATTTTTAACTTGTTCTTTTTTTTTTTTATCTTCTAAACCTACCCCCTTCCCACTAGCATTCACTATGTTAGGCTTTCCTTCATCAGACTTCTCGGTGGCCATGTGCCCAGCATCAAGGATCTCCACACCCCTGCCAACATCATATGCTGAGACTCCATAGCTCCTACAGCATCTGCTCCCGTTCATTGTGAGCTCCTTGTGCCAGCTCTTGAAACCTGTTGAACTGAAAATGTGACAAGGCCTTTGCTATGCCACTATCTACTCTGGGAATGTGCTTTGAAGAAAAGCTATTTAGGCTTAAACATTGTAGCACAAATGCCCTTGCTAAAATCATAACCCCTGTATGATCTGGAAATCTGTCAATTGATAACATGTACCACTGCCATGTTGTCGCACCAAAAACATACCTTTTTACTAGCCAACTCTAGTTACCCAGATACGTTCTGCAACTAAAATAGGGAAACATTCCAGAAAAGTCATGTCATGCATTACCCCATTTTACCTCTAGGCGGCAGGCCATTTCTGAGCATACCACTTGCCTTGATTAACCCCCACCTCAGCCCATATCCCCTGAAGAATCTGAGTGCATTTTCAAACCTGTCCCTAATAACCAGTTTCCCCTCCATAACAACACCCCATTACATTGACTCAAAATCTGTTTCCATATTTTCAAGTCTTACTTTCATCTCTCAAGTAACTCGTGTACAATGTTGTGGCCTGGCTATGTCCATTATTGCAGCTGTAAGCAGGAAAAAAATGAAACCTGATCTCTTGTGCTTCTGCTCTCAGTGGTCAAAAGGAGAGTGAAATAAACTACCTCTCCTCACCTTCCCAGTGCCCCATGAACTTACCTGAGACTGAACAAATTCACTCTCTCACTCTCCTTGTTTGCTACTTATACTCTGACTCTTCCAGTTCTTCCCTGTATGGGGTGCAGAGGGGTGTCAAGAGCCCTCCTCCCCACTGTCCTGCCTCCATGTGAAGTCATGCTGCCTCGCGTGCCTGGTTCCTCTGTTCCCTGCTGCTGCCTTGCCTGCCGGGTGGAGAAAGGGCTTCCAAAACCTGTCCTTGTTCTTTTAAAGCCTTCCACCCTTATGTTCCCAGGAAGTGAGTCAGCGCCACAAAGCTGACCACCACCCGCCTTTCTGCAGCAGTTTCCAACCTCCTTACAGTTATTGTATTAGGCAGTGTCTAAAAATATGAGACTCCCTCTCTGACCCAGAGTGTTTTATATTTACTTGTCTAAATATGCTTCCACATGAGATTGCTTGGAAAAATTAACACGTTATTATTGAATGTGTTCCTCTCAAACTGTTGGTCATAACTGTCATTGTTTGAGAGAAGTGCTTCATGCATTGACTGAATTACTACTTCTGCATGAGCTAGCTGTGTTTTTGCAAAGGAACACACGAGGTTTATACTCCTAGGCACTCCTGGTCCAGAATTAAAATGGAGCTGTTCAGATCAGTACCCCACATGGTAGAGAATTCTGCCACCTCTCAGCTGTCAGTTGACTCAGTGAGTCCACTTCATGGTTTTAAATTTTACTGTAATTGGGCACAATAGTAAATCAAAGCTCTTTTACAATACATTTTTTGCCTGTCTTCATAGTTTTAAATTGTGCATCACAGTCTTGCATATTTTTATACTCTAGTGTCTTTGGTACACTCAACATGAATTAAATTTTCTTTTTCCCCTATTTTTTCCTTTGAGACTCAGAGTCCTTGATTGCTTATGTGAGACCCAGAAATGAGGCACCAGTCAACATAATTTACTACTGAGTGGGCCGGACACGTCATTTATTTAAAGTGTCAGCATATTCTGTAACGTAGAGGAGATGCTGCAATGGATCACTGGCTATTCTATTGCAGTTACTGTAGCCCTGGTTTGAAGCTTCCTCAGCAGATTGTAGAAGTGTTATCCAAAACTAGGAGATGAGCAGAAGTGATCAGGAAAGATGATATTCAGAGAACCTTAGTTTTCATTTCATTTCATAGTGCTTTTGGGTTACGCATGTATTTTTAATAGGCCATTTGTAGCAGATCTCTTAGCACATTTAGGTTTTATTCACTACAGCTGCGTCTAGACTGGCATGATTTTGCGGAAATACTTTTAACGGAAAAGTTTTTCCGTTAAAAGTATTTCTGCAAAAGAGCGTCTAGATTGGCACGGATGCTTTTGCGCAAAAAGTGCTTTTGCGCAAAAGCATCCGTGGCCAGTATAGACGCAATTTTGCGCAAGAAAGCTCCGGTGGCCATTTTCGCCATCGGGGCTTTCTTACGCAAAAAATTCCTTCCCTGTCTACACTGGCCCTCTTGCGCAAGAACACTTGCACAAGAGGGCTTTTTCCCGAGCAGGAGCGTCAGAGTTCTTGCGCAAGAACACTGACAATCTTACATTAGATCGTCAGTGTTCTTGCGCAAAATCTTGCCAGTCTAGACGCACCCTACATGTCTACTGCATGGGTATCTAGTGATCTTTGTCTTAACTATTTTATGGTTTTCTTCAGCTAAGCATATTTGGTATATTAAGTTAATTTAGGCTTGATCCTACAGTCAAATATCCAACTTGGAAGATTTTGTCTGTGTAAGGAGGACTGCAGCAAGCTACAGAAGTCTGGAAAATAAGTGATAGTGTTATACAGATTTCAGTTGTCAAGCAACATTTAACACACAATCCAACATGTCATACATGGGAGGTGAGTATAAGAGGCTTGAGGAGGCTAAGCCTTCCCAAAATAAAAAAGGCTGGACATGTAGAGTCAAATGCTGGATGTGTGGGTCACCTCCCTTTGGAGGCCCACCATCTTTGCCCCTGGTGCAAGAGCATCAGAAGTTCCCTAGAACTGCAAGGATGAGGGGACATTAGCACCTGGACTGTGGCTCAGCTCTGAGGCCAGACACCTGCTTGTCCTCTTCCCCTGAAGCCGCACCCCAACTCTGCTCTTTCCGTTCTCATGCTGCCTCTTCCCTGAGGTCTGTGTTGGAGGGGAATGGGCTACACAGAATAGGGGGAGGGTAAGTGTATTTGGGAGGTCTTCACTGAATGGGGTTAGAGGATGGGCATGTTTGGGATGCAGTGTCATAACTCCCAGGCAATGTGAGTCCAACAAACTAGATTGTTTCCCCCATGCCACATGTCCAGCAGGGGAGCAGGTGGGAACAATGGAAACCACAGTACAGCTGTTGAACGGGTGCCTGCCAGGCTGGTGGGGGCTGAATTTCCCCAGGGTTGGGCCAGGGAGCTGGGCTGCATTTCCCCAGGCTAGAGACTCTGCAGGGAAATAAAGGCGGTGAGTGCAAGGGGAATCACAGAGTATCTGGTTATGCGACTGTCTAGCATTCACCTCCTCCATACCCACCTGCATAACTCCACACACAAGTGTACACGCACAGTATACCTCCTGGCACAACATCTACACACACGTCTACACACACACAAACACACAAAACACAACATCTCTATCCCTGTGCACAACTTCCTCCCCTTCCCCTGACATTATACCCGTTACAAAACCCTCACACTACACCTTCAGGGTTTGCCAGTTTAAGTTGCATGTTTTCCTGGAGATTTCATCCCAGGACATAATCACTAATTTCCTGGAAACTCCAGGACAACCCTGGAGGGTTGGCAACCCTAATACTTCCTTCTTTTTCTTGCCTTAAAGGTAAGCGTTTGGCAGAGGAAGCTAGAGGGCTGAGAAGAGTGAGTGGGAGGCAGGGCTTTGGGGAGAAAGAGGTAGAGTGGGAGTGGGGTCAATCACAACTGTGGATTTATTGTTTTCAAAGGAAGTTTTGCAAGATGGTTTGGTGTATGTTTGAGAGGGTTAACCAACAGTTCATCCCAGTTTCCAAATTATTTCAGCCATTTTGTCTTTGGTAGTTAGTTATAAATGGCAACATACAGTCGGAGGCCAGTTGTATGGCAGACAGCTATAAATAAGGGGTTTCCTCCTTCCACTAAAACAAATTATTGTCTTTTTCTAGAGTTGAAATAGTCACTGCTGGACTAAGTCTGCTTTGAGATTTCTGTTTAGTCTTGGTACTAATGAAAGGAACTGCAGTGGAGTAATAATACCATTTACATCTACTAAAATGCAGCTTTCTTTATTATGCAAGATAGATTAAAACCTCTAATAATTTATATAAGCCATTTTCATTTTCCTTCTCAACCAGGAGTCTCAGATACAAATCCAGAAAGTGATTAAGTTATGGAGCTTTTCCAAGTATGTCACACCTCTGTGTGGTTCCCTTCATGTCATAATTTTATGATTGAAGTGTATATCAAAATTAAGTGAACCACTAGAACATTTTGTTTGTTCAATAATGGTAAAAAATATCAAAGGTATCTTATGTTGCAAAGCTAGACATTGATGAGCCAAGAGAGGAATCATAACATCAAAGACTCATAGTGACTCCGTGAAAGAAAATGAAAATATTAAAGCTTTCTTGGATACAATTTGGAAATTGGACACCTGTTACTTATTTTGTTTAAATAGAAATTCAATAAAAAGAAGCAGTGGATTTTTTAAATTTTAGAGTGTAATAGCTCCAGTTTCCAAAATAATTGCAACTAATTATTAGAACATTCAATCCTTATCATAGGATATTATGTAAATATTCACAGTAGATTTCAACTATTTGTTAAATTTATCCAAGATGCTTTAGCCTACAGAAGAGAAGAGTGAGGGGGAATTTGATAGCAGCCTTCAACTACCTGAAGGGGAGTTCCAAAGAGGATGGAGAGAGGCAGTTCTCAGTGGCCACACATGACAGAATGAGGAGCAGCAGTCTCAAGTTGCACTGGGGGAGGTCAAGGTTGGATATTAGGAAAAACTATTTCACCAGGAGGGTGGTGAAGCACTGGAATGGGTTACCTAGGGAGGTGGTAGAATCTTTATCCCTAGAGTTTTTAAGTCCCGGTTTGACAAAGCCCTGGCTGGGATGATTTAGTTAGGATTGGTCCTGCTTTTATTAGGGGATTGGACTCAATGACCTCCTGAGGTCTGTTCCAACCCTGTGATTCTATGATTCTATGCTCTTCATGTGCTTGCTTTCCTTTTTTGTAAAATGTTTGATATCAGTATTATAAAGTATCTCATGCTGTAGTCTAGGGATGTTAATTTAAATTTAATGGGCTAATCAAATAGCTGACCCCGGGCTCCACGTGGCGCTGCGACTTTGAAGCATTCCCTCCTCCACCCCCCCAGCTGCCTCTTTCTGATAGAGGCAATGAAGGAGGGAGGAAGTGACTTGACTATGTGATAAGCATTTGCTCATTGGATAGTTGACTAGTCGTTCACATCCCGACTGTAGTCCTTTCACGGGCAACTGCCATTGACGTCTGTGAGTTCTGTGTATGCTATGTGATTACAAGTAAATTGACGTCTGTGAGTTCTGTGTATGCTATGTGATTACAAGTAAATAATTAATATCATTTTCATGTCAATAAAGTGGGTTTCATGGACAATGGTATTTATTATGAATATTGGAAAATATCAAAGGGGATTGATTGTCACCGTGTCATTTTCCCTTACTTCATGTGAAAAAAGATTGCATATGGATTGAAGACCATTGACTGTTATCCACCAATGTCAGAGAGCCAACCCCACGGAAGTAATTATGGAGGTTCTGTGTTTTCAGGCAAACTTGGTGGCATGCCTTTGAAAAAAATCATCATTTCTAACTATGAGATTGTTTGGTTAAATTGAAAATTATCCTCTTTAAAGCCATTTTTTCATAGCTATAACTCAAAATTAGCCTAAAATAAAAATATTTCCCAAAGTGTTGGCTATTGGTATGAGAGTCAGGTCTTATGATCATTAGGCATGTAGTCTTTGAGTAGTCACTCAATATTCTCTGTGTTAGTTTTCCCCAATTGTAAAATGTGTCAAAGGTTTTACTAAAGAAGAGATTAAAGCAAATGTAGATGGATTTAGGATGGCCAGAGGGAGGTGTTAGGCAAGTAGTGTTTTATCCTCATTTTAGAGAATTGGAAACTGTCAGTAAGTTTCAATGAGTTGCCCTGGTGGCAGTCTGGCCAAACAAGCCAGTTTTAGTTCTGGGAGCCATGTCACCTATGTTTCAATCTTGACCTGACACTTACTTTTGGAGTAACTTTAAGATGCTCAGAGCTCTCTGAGTCTGATTGCCTGTCTGTAAGGTGAGGATAATAATGTTTATCTACATCAGTGGTTCCCAAACTTTTCCGCATCACGCCCCCTTTTCGATTTTTGAGAAACCCTCACGCCCCCCCCCAATAGCAGCAAAACTTGGGGTGGGATTGACGTGTGTGTGTGTGTGTGTGTCTGGGTCGCCTTGCGCCCCCCCTTGAATTTCTTCACGCCTCCCCTAAGGGGGCACATCCTCCATGATCTATATCATAACTCAGTAAACTATGTAAAGCAGTATAAAAATGTTGATACTTTTAAGGCCAGTCAGTGAAACAGCTGGGTATAATTATTAATAGTAGTAGCATTAATACTTATTACACTAGTGCCCAGAAATATGCTAATTGCTATACAACTATCAAAGTTGACATGGTCCCTGCTCTGAATTTCAGCCTAATACTACAACTCAGACCAACTTTTTCTCAGACCTGTGCTTGCTTTGCTAGACTATCCTGCATTTGTGCAGATACCACTATAGTTCTGATCTTGGCAGCTTTTTTCAGAGACTTTGAGATTTTTTTTGTATGAGATTTTGGTTTCTTAATTTGTGTGTAAACTTGCTTGGAAAAATGGGAAGTTTCATAAAATTGGTCTAATTTTGGGGAATGTTGTAAATTAAACACCTTTGCAATGAATCTTTCACCCAGATCCTTTGATTAGTCTATTACTTTACTTTTAAGATGGGACATTTCATGCCAGAATGGACTTACTCAACAAGCAGAATTGGCATTTTAGTTGAGTAAATGTCAGGAAGTTCAGAGCTAAGGTTGCATCCTCATTTGTTAGGTATGCAGCAATTCTCCAAAAATTCTCCATATTTCTGGAGTTTAAAGTACTCACCATACACACACGAACATCAGATATCATTTGAAAGTTCATTTTATTTATATGTAGATGTGAGATGAGTGGTGCTGTCGAGCGATGGCATCAGCCTGTAGGCATGGTATAACAATAGTGCCCTTAACAAAGAAGTGTCACTTTTTGCACACTGCAACATGACTCCAGAAACACTGCAACAGTTTTTACTGTTCATGTTAATTTAAGCACCTTAACGTGTATTTCTTGATCAAAGTTACCAAAAGACAACATACTAGGTTTATTCACAAAAGCTCTAAAGTGTTTGAGGTTTGCCCATCTTTGCATGATCTCTCCCAGGAACGAATTTGCTCATTATAGTAACTACACTTATTCCTGGCTCTACTCTGGGTATTTTGGAAGGCTGCATCCAGAATCAATATGTGTGTATTCTCGGAAAGTACTGTTTAGAGATGGGGGAACCTCAAACATTTTGGAAATGTGGTTTGGAAGTCTCTTTTGCTTTTGATGATTTTTGACCGTGTCAGAAACTGGTTATGGGCCTGGGGGGTTATATCTAGGGAGAGCTTGCAAAAGTGAAGCGTCTTTACTAGGGGAACTATTCAATATTTTCATTAATGACATGGATAATGGAGTGAGGAGTGTGCATATATAATTTGTGAATTACACCAATATGGGAGTGATTGTGAGCACATTGGAAATTAACATTCAAATTAACATTGACAAATTAGAGAACTGGTCTGAAATCAACAAATTTAAATTCAATAGACAAAGTGCAAAGTACTTCCCATAAGAAGGAAAAATCAAATGCACAACCACTTGTAGGGGGGAATAGCTGCTTCAATGATGATGATGCTGAAAAGGCTTTGCAGTTATAGTGAATCACAAATTGAATATTAGCCAGTAATATTAGTGATGCAGTTGCAGCAAAACAGACAAATGTTCTGGGGGAGTGTTGTTTGGAAGATGGGAGAGGAGGAAGTGTAATTGTTCCACTCTGCTCAGCACTGGTAAGGCATTAGCTGGAATGCAGGGTCCCAGTTCTGGATGCTGCACTTTAGGAAAGATGTGGACAAACTGAAGAAATTCCAGAGAAGAACAACAAAAAGGATATAGGATTTAGAAACTCTGTCCTCTGAGGAAAAATTAAATAACTTGGGCATATTTAGTCTTGAGAAGAGAACAATGAGGTGCATCTAACAACAGTCTTCAAATATGTAAAGACCTTATAAAGAGTATGGTAATGAAATGTTCTCTGTTTCCAGGACAAGAAATAATGGACTTAATCTACTACAGTACAAGGGAGATTTAGGTTAGATATTAAGAAAAACTGTCTAAGAATAATTAAGCTCCGGAATAGGCTTCAAAGAGAGGTCTTGGAATCTGCATCACTGGATGTTTTCCAGAACAGGTTAAACAAACACCTGTCATTGTTGATCCAGATTTACTTGGTTATATCTCAGTGCAGGTTGGGCTTGATGACCTCCTGAGAAGTGGCGGATTTAGAATTAGTGGGGCCTTGTGTGCAGAACTTCATTTTCAGGGCCTCCCCTCTTGGGACCCAGCCCCCCTCATATGCTATAAATATTAGGAAGTAAATGAAAGTAAAGTGAGATACCTTGATTAAGGCAGGGGATTGGGGTCCCGGAGGTAGTTTGGGTGCTGGGTGTGGGCTCTGGACTGGGGCAGGGAGTTGGGGTTTGGGAAAGGTCAGGGGTCAGTGTTTATCTTGGCTCCCAAAGTGACTGGCAGACCTCTCTGGCAGCAGCAAATAGAAAGGGGGGCCAAGGGGTCTCTGCATGCCTGTGCTGCAGCTCCCACCCCTGCAGCTCCCATTGGCCACGGAGGCATGGTGGGAGGGAGACAGAGCAGGCAGAGAGCTCCCTTAGCCCTGCTGTGCTGCTGCTCAGTGCCCTTACAAGGGGGAAGAAGGGCCATGGGTCTTCATGCACTGCTTATGGCAGGGGCAGCATGCACAAAGCTGCCTCCGCCCCACCAGAGATGAACAGAGATATGTCAGCAGCTGGCTGTTTCCAGGGGTGGCGTGGGGCCTTTGGACATGCCATGCTGGCAAACTTCCTGCCTCAGTTATGCTGTGTTGCTGCATTTAGGGGCCTCCTGTATTTTGGGAGACCCATACCACTGCACAGTGTAAATCTGCTCCTGCTGCAGAGGGCTCTTGCAGCGCTCCATAATTCTATGATTAAAAGGGTTTTTTTGTTTTTGCATGGGAAATATTTTCCTCAGTCACAGTAAAGCTATTTTCATGTGCCAAAAATGCTGAATATGAACATTTTGCAATATACTAACATGAAATATTTTCACATTTTGTATTCTTAATTGTCAAAGTATCTCACAAGTGATTATAATCATTTTCTATATTTTAAGTTGAAAATTGCTGACCAGATCAGCTTCACAGTGATGATTATATACAAACGGCCACAGATTGCATGGCTTTCATTTGTACTTCACAGGGCTATATATAAATCAATGTGAATTCCTAACATAATACTTCTCCCTTTTTTAGCTTTGGAACATATAATATAGGTTCTAGTGTGCCAGTAGAAGATTTTAATTTGAAATTGCCTATTCATCTAGTACTATTCCTTGAAATATTCTAGAAGCTAGCTTTTTAATTAAGTGACCTGTATGCACAGGTCAGTATTAGTTTTAGAGATGACAGTACACATCTCCATACTATGAATATGCAAAAGGTACAAAAGAACAAGAAGTAGTGAATAAAAAATTCACAAACAAGTTTTGCCTCTGCACTAAAGGGTGATCCAGAGCATGTTACCGCTCTTACTATTCATGTCATCAATTATATGATTAACCCATTTGACCCTGAATCATATCCAGAGGTCTTTATCAACGTATCTACTGGACTTCCTGCAGTGTTCTCTAAACTGCACAACCGCACAGCTTCTCAGGTGATTAATTAGCCCTGCCCAGTGAGAGGCTCAGGGCTCCCTCGCAGAGCTGACTGACTGGGTTGGGCTGTTAATCACCTGTGAAGCTGTGCTGCCCCACAGTTAGAGGGAACACTGACTGCCTATGATATCAAGTGTACAAGAGATCATGTGGCTGGAGAAAATCCCACACGTTCAATGAATTGGCTTTTGAGTATTTGAGGCAGTTCCTAACAGGATTTGACAAATCTAAATGTGTAAGTGAAGCCTTTGACAATATGACAATAGTAACTCTGAAGGAACTGTAGAAAGAAAGAACCAAGAGAGGACCTAAGATTGGATCCAAGAAATACTAGATGACTCATGGACTCAATGTGTCATGGATGCTAAATGTGGCATCCGACATGAAGTAGCTGGCAAAATTTCTCTTTGAATATGTGGTTCAAAATGCACCTGAGAGTGTAGGTTCACACCCAACACAAAGGCTACATCTAAACTATGGGGTTTTTGCGGGATGCCAGAGGTATCCCGCAAAACCCCCGCCACATCCAAGGAATGTGTTTGCTCTTCTGCTTTTTTTCGCGGAAGAGCAAATGTGCTCTTTCCGGGAGCCCTGTATATCTCGTTTCACGAGGCATAAGGGCTCCATGGAAAGAGGAGGCTTTTCCACCATTTGGCCCCGTCTAGACTCCTTGCTGGAGATTTTCCCAGTGTTGAATTTGCAAGGACCACATCACCAGTAGAAGTGTTGCAGAAGCCCAGGACTTGTACAGTACTCAAGAGGAAGTGGACACAAGAATGTAATAAGGCCAACTGATACAACTGTTTTGGTCCTGGTTGTTCACAGCTTTCCAAGAAAGAAATGCACAGATAATATGTGGCTTCAAAGAGGCACCATTAGCAGCACAACTGACAAACATCATTTTATTCCTGTCCGTGCCATTGGTGCCACACTTACTTCTGCAATGTACTTGCTGCTGAACACACATTAACAGGATGTGGCTCTGTGTCATTTCTGTTTGGTATTGTGGAAAAATTGTGTTTAATGTTGTCAAAAGAAAGGGAGATTTCCACATCAGGATCTTGTCAAATTGAGAGAGAGTGATGGACAAGCTGCAGCTTTTGCAAGGAAGTTGATAGTGGTCCACAGGCACCTGATTATGCATCAGGCCAGGTCTACACTATGGGAGAAATGCAATTTAAGATACACAATTCTAGCTACAAGAATAGTGTAGCTGGAATCAACGTATCATAAATTAAACTTCTGCAGTGGACCCTACTGTGGGAGGTTGATAGGAGAAACTCTCCTTTACTCCTCACGGCACCATCAGTGTTCGATTTAGTGGGTCCATACTAGACCCACTAAATCGAACCCTGGAAGATCGATCTCCAGAGCATTGATCTCCACATAAATGTAGGCAAGGCATTAGTCTAGCCATCTAAGGGCACAGCTACACAGCAGGGTTAAAGCTGAAATGGGAAGGAAATCCGAGGTAGAGCACTCTTCCTCCAACTTCCCTTACTCCTTGTAAAATGAGGGCTACAGGAGTTGTAATAAGAAGTCCTCCAGCTTGACATTATTTTGACATTGTCAAAATAACTGCTTGTAGTGTAGATGTGGAATATGTTATTTCAGAATAATTTCAGTTATTCTGCAATAACACTGCTGTGTAGACATACCCTAACGGGACAAGTCACTGACCGAACTCCCAACATGAAAGGACACTTTTGAAGAGGATGTCAAAAGAGAATCTTGTCAAATAAAGATTTGTGTTTTTTGCCTGTGGGTAAATCAGATATGGATCACAATTGCAACATGCAGGGAAAAATACAGATGATGAACTACTGTATTTTTCAAGGGCACAATGTCATCTGAGCTTCTACAAGACCTTATTTGTGCCTATAGAAGTGGGAGATACTGTGGAATCATCTGTATCTGTAGTCAGAGTAATCTTCCCCGCTCAGAACTGGGTGCATGCCAAGGAAGTGAAGACTGGGGTAAATCATATACATTCAACAGAGATCATAATAGTAAACAAGATTATGATAATGATGTTGACTAGAAATGTCACCAATGCTATTGCACTTCAATGATACCTGAACATATCTATTATTAGATTTTATTTTACCCTTTTCATTGTTAAGTTGTGTTGAGGTCACAAGAATCCAATTTTATGTCTTAAAATAATAGTCATTAAACCAATATAAACAAATGCAGCTATTTCAAAGTGGTCATTTTAATGTATTGATAGTTTCAGTTTATCCCTATCTCTACGCTGACAGCACCACTGAGGAGTTCCATATCATACTCATTTAAAAATAGACATAATGAGCTTTTAATGATGTATGATGTGCATGTTTGCAGAGTGTGCATTAAGTCGATTATTACTCTTCCTGTTTGTCCCCTGATACATGCACTGGAATCTGTTCCTTCAACCTCTTCCCCTCCACCCCTTTTGCTACTGGAATATATAAGGCAGAGAGAAGAAACTAAAGGGTTCAAAGTGGCTAATCAGCTAACCCATATTCCCTACTAGTGGACAGCTAGTTGACCCAATTTAGAGGCATACACAGAAAATGCAGAGGGCTATTTTGCTCCTCTCTTATTCCTCCTTTCCTTGAAATAGCACTTTGACACCCCATTTATTGGTGGAGTACAGCTGATCCTCTCTAATCCCAGCACCCTTGGGACTTGACTGGTGCTGAACCAAAGAATTTATCAGAGGTCAGTATAGTCTGGCAGTATTACCAATAATTCCACTTCTTACTAGGCTCTTACAAGACATTTAGGGGTAAATTAGAAGTAAATAAGAGCACAGAACACTGAGAGCCAGGACTGGTGGCTGTAAACAAACTTTATGGGACTGTGGGAAACTTGCCCACCCCCATCATAAGTGGACATCATGACGGACCATGGATATTGCTGGACCAGAGAGTACTGGAGTAGAGAGTTTCAACCAGTATTATATTTCCCCATCCTCGTCTGCTGCTGAATTGTGGTTGTTTCATCTGCAGTATTTGATATTTGCTGTCTTGACATATTTTGCTATCCATTGATTTTTTTTTTTTTTTTGAAATGGGATAGGATCTTATTTCAATGAACTTGTGGTTGTGTGGTTTCTGCATTCCTTTTCTTAGTGCTTTAGATGTGTTGGTAGGACAGTACATCTGATATGAAGTGCAGACTATTATTAATGGTCAAAGATTTACAGAAGTTTTTATGCCCTAAAGTGTAAGAGGTGTTTCATATTTTAGAATGTTAAAGCATCTGGCTTGAAGTTGGAAATTTTAGGCTTCTGTGGTCGTTTTTTAATCAAATTTGTAGCATGAAAGAAAATTCACTTATCTGCAAATAGGCATATTTCTCATTGCTGAGAGCAATGTTTGTTACATTCACCACTTTAGGTGACTTTGGCATCTAATGAATGCTCTGTAGCTAATAACATTTTGAATTCGAGTTCTGAAGCCTGAGATCTGTTGGGTTAATAAAGTGGTACTTTGCTGATAAAACAGAATAAATGTTCAGCAAACTTTTGTGTCCGAACACATATTTAAAAATAGTTGCTAAATATGGTTTCTTCTAAGTTAATTTGTGCTATTTTATTTTATTTTATTTTATTTTATTTTCCTGCTGTGACAGTTATTTTAAAAGAAATCTGCTGCTGTGAAATCCAGGACTGCTAATAATCAGATTCTTTAAAAAAAAATTTTTTTAAAGCCAAACACAGAGTATTTCCTTCTCTGTTGCACTCATTTCCCTTTTAGGAGTTAATTTCAGTTACTCATTCTTTATTGGAATGACCTTTTAAAAAGACTACTTTGCTCTAATTGAATTTTCTATTGGTGTTACGAAAGCCTTATTCATGCAAAAGATTTGACCTGTATGTCTGCTTTGTCTCTGTCTTGATACTCAGAACCCTTCATCGCTAACCCTTCTGACAGCTGTAGCTCTAGCACAGTAGTGATCAACCTTTTTTTCATTCACGACCCCCAGAGCTGGGAAAATTTTTGTTGGGGGCGGGGGGAAAAAAACCCCCATGCGCTGGGAGCATTTTGTTGCGGCACCTTTAATTTTAAGTGCTGGTCCGCTCCCTTGCCACTCCCCCCCCACTGCGTGTTCGCCGAGCCAGGAAAAGAAAATGTTTGCCTTCACAGTGTTTCTGGTTCAATCTTATTCATTCATGGGTTGGAATTTGGAATTTTTCTAGAATATATAAATAAGTTTATTTTATTATCAAAATACAGATAGTTGAAGTGGTGATGTTACCTTTTGTTTAAAACCAATAAAATGTAAATAGTCATTAATGCTAGTATGTTGGTTTGTCTTAAAATACTGGGCAATGCATGGAGAGAAAACTATCAGCTGAAATCTCTTTTGTGGAGATTAGAGGGGAATTTTGCTCTGAATCTTTATTTTCCATGTGGGATTTTAAAAAAAAGTAAAAGAAATGACCCTCATATATGTGAGACTTCTAGATTGATGCAAAATCTGTAACCTATAAACAAAAGTCTAGACACTATTAGTGTACACATTTATTTACAATGAAATAAAAATAAAGTTCTAAATGTATTTAGCTTCAAATAAGCCAAACCTCTTTTTTCAGTTTCTCTAGCCTTCACATCAGCTTTGAAAGCATAGAACAACTCCATTTACTAACATAGGCCATGATTGTAGAATTATTTGTGCACATGAGTAACTATTCATATGAGCTCAGTAGGACAACTTACGCTATTAAATTAGCTCACTTGTTTGCAGGACTGGGTGTAAAGACTGAACACTATTTTTTTCCTAATGAATATCAATTCTGAGACTTTCTGGGTGAATGAAAAATCAGAAAATCTTTAGGGCCAGAATCAGGAAGCAGCTCCTGGTAGCCACTTTGTTCATCCTTCTGTTCAGAGGATATTCAATTTAATTATTACTGAACTATCCCTTTAAAGCTTCTATTCTAGTTTATTAGCTTGTTTGCTCTCATCTACAGTGGTAGTGTCTTTGCCAGCTGAAAAGTCAAATGGGAATTGGAGTTAAGCACAGAAATATGTGCTATGTATCTGTCCTACATAGGTTGAGAGAGGTTCTAGGGCAGGTATCCATCACATAAATAATTAACTTTCTTTTTAAAAAATTCTGAAGACACTTCTGAGTTTATGAAACAGTGCAGAATACAGTGCTTGTAAGAAACCTTACAGTCCCTGTTATTGTCACACTATCTGGAGTAGCTCATGACCATGAGTGCCTGTCTCAGGGCAGATGGTCAAAACCAGGATATACACCCTGAATTTCACTAAGCCATTAACCAATGCGAACTCCTAGATCGCTGTAAAAGTCTTACGATTGAGTCACAGACAGTAGACTCTCGAGCCTGCCCTGTCACCCAGCAAATGGATTTGTCACTTACACCAAAAATCATACCACATTCCAGTTGTTTCTAGTCCCAAGAGGCCACTCATTTACCTCAGATCAACTGGTAGCCTAGATCTTATACCAAAGACAATAACTATAACCAATCCTATCTCTCTCTTTCTGGAATCCCTCAAATCAGGTAAGATTTTCTCTTGGATGCCTATAACTGAGGAGTATGTAGATCAGAAATTAGGCCAGTTCTGGCAAGGAACATTCTCCGTCAATGGCTGCGTATGAGGTCTCTATCTCCAGTGGAGCTGACAACCAGCGATGTCAATACATCCCAATATGTAAAATACAGGCCTATACCGATTCCAACAATAGTTGTGAGTTCTTCAATGCTGTTAGGGAAATTTATGGACTGTCAAAATAGGGTGTCACTCCCTTGTGATCAGCAGTCGGGACATCGCTTATTAAGACCAAGGTTGACATCAACAGCTGGTGTCAGGAACACTTCAGCCGTGACACAGCTGTCAATGACAGCATTTTCAATGTGATCACTAGTCTGTCTCTCCATGTCAATACGGATCGTGAACCCTCCATCTGTGAGATTCAAGCAGTCACACACAAAGAAAGAAAGAAAGGCCACAGGCACTGACTGAATCCCTGCTGAGATATTCAAGAAGGGAGGACCATCCCTGCTGTCATGCCTATACTCTTTCATTCTGAAGAACTGGAGATAGGAACCCATGTATTCAGCGAGCTCAGAGACGCCATCATAGTGACCATCTTTAATAAGGGTGACAGGATGGAATGCAGAAACTACCAAGGGATTTCCTTGCTCTCAACTGCAGCCAATCCTTTAATAAACTATCTAAAGGGTTATTAATTAGAAAAAAATAAATTAGAATTATTTACAGGTTAAAAACAAGCACACATATATACACAACTAAGTTAACATCTGAATTCCAAGAGTGATGCCATTTAATGATCATTTATTCAAAGTGTCTTTCAGGGCAGCCCTTAGGGATCTTTAGCTTCAGTTTAGTTTCTGGCCCTTCAGAGTTCAAACAACCAAAAAGATGCAGTTTCTTCTTGTCATGCATTTTTATTCCCTTCCCTCAGAGTTCAAGATGGTGCGATGAGTCAATGTGTGGGTCTTTGTTGGTGGCGGAGATGGGGAGCAGTTAAAGTCTTTTGGTTCCACAATGCTTTGTTTGCTGTCTGTTGATCTTTTCTTGTTAGGTAGGAGCTAACAACTAGTATTTTACATGTGATACAGGGTGTCCCTGCTACATGTTGTCCCGGTATAAGTTGGCTCTGAACTAACGTCATTGATGCTTGTAGCAACTGTTGCATTATAAGTCTTCCCAGTCCCAACTCTTATGTCATGCAAAAAAACCCCAAAACAATTTTTGCAACCGGAAGTCAGCCACTTTAGGTTGTTTCATTGTATGTCCATATATTTTTGGAAAGTATCTTGGATGTATATCGGGGATGCCCTGTAATGCTTTTCTCATAACTGTGAGGATTTTCAGTTTCAGAGGAACTACTTAAATATTTTCTTATTACATGAGTTATCAAGATTATAAATGGATGCAGCAACATAGAAACATCAAAGAGAGTGTAAACCCTAAATATATTCTTATAAGACTAATACCTATTCTGAGAACTAATGTACAGGTGACCTGATTTTCTATCTATCTACAAGCTTGCCAGTTCTTAGCCAAAGGTGGCAGCCTGGGCAAGAGCTGGCATCTGGCCTGCCAACATCAAAGTGATATCTCAGAATTATGGATTTTGGTCATCTCCAGTGAACTCTGAAGACCAAGCAAAGTCACAGAGATTGTTAAACATATGCACAGACCATGATAATTTCATGTGCAATTTCTTACACGTTTTTGTCTTTTCCTCAGTTTCCCTTTTGGTTTTGGAGTTCTCTTTTTGCTGTTCTGAAGTTATGATTTAATTTACACTCATCTTCACAGATTCCAGGAATGACTATGGCACGCTGGCACTGTAACTATTATGGTACTGGAATTCTACTGTGCCTTTTGTTGTAGAGAAGATTTATTATTAAGCAGTACACACAAAGAATTCCGAGTGCATTACAGAGATTGTTACATTGCCCAACATATTTTTAACATATGTAATGGAGCTAATTTGAAGATTAACAAGTGATGTAATTACTTGACATTCACAGCTTTTTTTTCAGGGCCAGTACTGCTTGTTGATTATTCTAGTGCCCATTCACAATTATGTACTTGTAAAATTTCTTAGATAAATAAATGCTGATTTTTCCTATCATTTTGACTACAGTAACAGGTCTATTAAACAGTAAAATAAAGCAGCGGTGACCAAAAAGAGTTTTAGGCTAGACTTTCCCCCATCCTGTTTGTTTCCATAGGATGCACATCCTCCTTTTTACATGATCTTCCTAATTCATTCGTGCTCATACTATTTAATGTTGTATTTGTAAGCCATTTCCCTTGCCTGCTATGTAATCCCTGACTATCTTAGTTTCCCCTGGGCATCTTAAATGTCAGGTTAGAAGTGAATGGTCCCAGCAAAAGAGATATATTAAGAAAATATAAAAATATTTGAGTTAAGTAGACTAAAAGCACCATTCTGTTAATTACTGTCTGGACTACATCTTGGCACTTTAAAATACATATGGAGAGATTCTTTTTATCCAAGCAGTCCCAGGAATGACTTTTGGGAATCTAATAAATAGCGATTGAAATGATGTATTATGGTGAACATCTTCTCACCTTATGCTAAGGGGCAGTCTTTTTTAAAGCAATGGCTTGCATTAGTAAGAGTAGGGGGATTAACATTTACCCTAGTGGGAATCCATATTTTTTGAGGGTGAAGGTAGACACTCAAGCTATATCTATACTGCCCCTCTCGTGCAAAAAAAATATGCAAATAAGGCTAAGCGTGGAATATTGCTGTTCCTCATTTGCATAATTAATGAGGCTCCATTTTGTGCAAGAGGCTTTTGTGCAAAAAGGAACAGTGTAGATGGCTCCTTTTTGCGCAAAGGCCTCTTGTGCAAAGACGGAGCCTCATTAATTATGCAAATGAGGTGGGTGATATTCCATGCTTAGCCTCATTTGCATATGCTTTTCCGCAAGAGAGGGCAGTGTAGACATAGCCTCAGAAAGTAATTTAAAATGGCTTTTGGCAAATATATCAGGGAGGCCTTTTGAGGAAATAAGAATATTACTATCTCTGGAACTTCTCATGTATCCTTAAATCTGCAAAGCTGATCCTCCTTCTGGAGTGTGGGGACCATTCTGTTCTCTGTTGCAGGGTGAGAGTGGAATGAACATGTTTCTAGTGGGGTGCTAAAAGGATTGGTTTTCAGCTCAAATCTAAATAATATTATCAGTGATATGTAGGAAAATATGAAATTATTGTTGATAAAGTTTTCACTAATATTGGTGGAGTGGTAATTAATTACGAGGAGAGATATGTACGAAGTGAGCTGGTTTACTTGGTAAATTTGAGGCAAACGTTATATGTGTATGGCCAAGTAAAGGGTCATGTATCTAGGAACAAAGACTATGACAGGCTTACAGGCTCAGACAATGTATCTTCAGAGCAGAGACACTGAGTGTACGTCTAGACTACAAGCTTCTTTCAAAAGAAGCTTTTTCGAAAGAGCTCTTTTGGAAAAGCTTATTTTGAAAGAGAGCATCCACACCTCAAAACCGGATTGAAAAAGTGATCTGCTTTTTCGAGAGAGAGCATCTAGACTGCATGGACATTCTCTCAGAAGAAAGCCTGATTGCTATTCACAGAATGGCCACCAGGGCACCTGTGCTTTTTTTGATTGCCTCTTCTTTCGAAAAATGTTCCTGTTCTGCGTCCACACCTGCCTTTTTTCAAAAGAGCTCTTTCAAAAAAGGTATTCTTCCTCGTAATTTGAGGTTTACTAATGTCGAAAAAAACCCTGCGTTCTTTCGATTTAATTTCAAAAGAACGCGATTGCAGTGTGGATGCAGGTGAAGTGTTTTCGGAAAAAGGGCTGTTTTTCCGAAAAAACAATGTAGTCTAGACATACCCTGGGAAGGATAACCAATGAACTGGAGATCCCATTAGCTGTACTATCATTAAAATGGTTAATGTGAGCCTTGTTATGAGCCATTTGGGGAATACTGAATAGGAATGGAATTATCTCAGTGTTAGTGAGATCACTGTTCGAAAAGTGTCTAGTTCTGATTCAGAGAAATGTTAAAAATTGGAGAACTCATTTGAGGTCTGGAAAACCATCCTTACAGTGTCTTTTGAATTTAGTTGAAGAGAAGATTTAAAACAGGTGTGGAGAACCTCAGGCCTGTGGGCTGGATGTGGTCCCTGGCTTGCCTGGATCCAGCCCCTGAGGCTCAGGGCTCCTCCAGCACTGTGGAGTCTGCGCTGGTGCTCTAGGCCCCCTGCCACCCACCACGGGGCTGGAGCACACAAATCTGCTAGCCTGGGCCCCTCTAGGCTCCGTTGTATGAGGGGAATGTGGGGAATACCTTCTCAGTCGGGGTCCGTGTCAATGAGGGCTTTGGGGTTTTATTTTTTTGCTTCTCACTTGTGCACGGCTCCTGACTGATTTTTCTGTGGGTCAGCGGCCCATGACCCAAAAAAGTTCCCACTTCCCCCGGTTTAAAAAGTGATATGATCATGGTTTAGAATTATCTACATGGAGAGAACATATTTTAAAATGGAGATCAATTTAATCTACTAGAGAAAAGCATAATAAAAATACAGTGGCTAGAAGCTGAGGGTAGACAAATTAAAATTGGAAAGAAGGCACACTTCTTTTTCTAACAGTCGAGGTAACTAACCCTTGGAATAGCTTACCAAGGAATGTGGATTCTCCATTGTTTAAAATATGTAAATCAAGATTTGGATGTCTTTCAAACAAAATACTTTAGTTTGTTCACAAGTTACCTGACTTGATGCAGGAATCAATGGATAAAATTCTCTGGAGGTCTGACTACATCGGGGTGGCCACTGGAAACTGTGAGGAGCCATGCTTGTGGATGCTCAGGTAAACAAAGCATCTCATGACTAGCCAGCACATAACTCTGATGAACCGCATGTGGAGGTTCCCCACCTCTAAACAAGATGATCAGAATAGCCCTTTCTAGTCTTAAAATCTATTAATAACTTACCTCTATCATTAGTGCCTTTAAGAATTTGGAGAGCATGTATGATGTTTTAAACATACTTTTCTGTGAGTGTTTGAAAATAAACAATAGCTCTGAATTTCTCTGTTTATGTAAACTCTTCTATAACATTATTTATCTTCAATTCCAGCAGGCGACAAGTACTGAGGAATGGATTGTCTTGGGTCTAAAGCCTAGGGTTGGGAACTATTCCAGGTTCTGGCACAGACTCTCAGAGATCTTGGGCAGGTTACTTAGTCTTTGTGTATCTGTTTCCCCGTCTGTCAAATGGGAATAATACCTGCCAACCTCACTGGGTTCTATCTGGCATAATTCATTAACATTTGTGAAATGATTCAATATCTCAGATGGAAGTTGCTGTGTAAAATCAAATTACTGATTATCATGAAAGGAAATGTACTTATTGAGTTGCCGTAGTGACAGAGTGGGAACCTGGCTCAGCCTAATGTACACACAGAGAATGCACCAATTGAGCTAAATTGGCTTTACAAATTGATTTGGTTTAATCAGTGCAATTGCCTCATGTGGATATTCGCCAGATTAAACTGACTCAATATTAGCTATTCTGAAATTGATTTAAGTGTCCACACATGGGTTCTACTGATTTAATGTAATACAATGCAATGTGTGTGACCTCTAGGCATACATGTGAGAAACCATCGCTGTATTAATAAATTTAGACATTTACTTCACTTTAGCATATAATATTTAACATTAGACAATTAACACTTCACTTTTAACATCCAGGTGAGGCGATTATCAAATGATTAGGGGAAAGACTTACTTGGCACACAGACATCCAGCTTTATTTACAGACAAAATCCATACAACCTTTAACTAATGGTTAGAAAAGAGGATCAGATTTATATTGTGAACAAAATCCCTCTGACTCGTCTGAATAGTCCTTCTACTCTGTCACCACAAGCTGATGTGAAGATCTCTGTAAGATCATGGCTTCTGTGAGCATTTTCCACCAACTCTAGAGGGAGTTACTGGCAGGTTCAATGCTGTAGAAAAGGTGGCTTGCTGGCAGACAGTTGCTTTTTGCAATAGCGACCCTTAGAATTCTGTGGTTTCTGCTTCTTTTCTAGGTAGCTGCTCTTCGGATAACTTCTCCGTTGCACATGTCTTGCAGCTTCTGCTCTTCTTTAAGTATCCCAAACCCACTGTCAGTTTAGCCTGCTAGCTGTCAGCTTTGTATTCTGATTGCTCTCTAAGTCAGCTCATTAACATAATTTATTAGCCTAGCTCAGCCAATCAGCATCCAGATATTAGCGTATGTCAATCCTAGGTGTTCTCTTGCCAGTCACATGTGCCCACATGTGCTTGCCTGTAAGCATGGGATAGAAAGGGATAGAAAATAAGACCCAGAATATCTTACTGCCCCTGTATAAAACTATGGTACGCCCACATCTTGAATACTGTGTACAGATGTGGTCTCCTCACCTCAAAAAAGATATTTTGGCCTTGGAAAGGGTTCAGAAAAGGGCAACTAAAATGATTAGGGGTTTGGAACGGGTCCCATATGAGGAGAGGTTAAAGCGACTGGGACTTTTCAGTTTAGAAAAGAGGAGACTGAGGAGGATATGATAGAGGTATATAAAATCATGAGTGGTGTGGAGAGGGTGGATAAAGAAAAGTTATTTATTAGTTCCCTAAATAGAAGAACTAGAGGACA
This sequence comes from Rafetus swinhoei, assembly GCA_019425775.1. Taxonomy (NCBI): domain Eukaryota; kingdom Metazoa; phylum Chordata; order Testudines; family Trionychidae; genus Rafetus; species Rafetus swinhoei. The sequence continues at coordinate 222,940,822 of CM033424.1, read as the reverse complement.
CCAAATGAAATTAATGGGTAGCAGGTTTAAAACTAATAAAAGAAAGTTCTTCACACAGCATGTAGTCAACCTGTGGAACTCCTTGCCAGAGGAGGCTGTGAAGGCTCGGACTATAATAGAGTTTAAAGAGAAGCTAGATAATGTCATGGAGGTTAGGTCCATAAAAGGCTATTAGCCAGGGGATAAAATGGTGTCCTTGGCCTCTGTTTGTCAGAGGCTGGAGAGGGATGGCAGGAGACAAATCACTTGATCATTGTCTTTGGTCCACCCTCTCTGGGGCACCTGGTGCTGGCCACTGTCGGCAGACAGGATACTGGGCTAGATGGACCTTTGGTCTGACCCAGTACGGCCGTTCTTATGTTCTTATGTTCATGCTGTCAATCTAAAAATAATCTTTCCCTGATGCCATCTTGGATTTTAGGAGATTTTGCTGAGTCATTCCCAATTAGTTAATGGAATTTTTCACTGTGTCACTCTGTATTAGTCAGAGATGGAAGTTTTATGCCCATAAAGAGCAACTAATTAAGCAATCAGTTTGCAAATATCTAGAAGATAATAAGGTGATAAGTAATAGCATGGATTTGTCAGGAACAAATTGTGTCAAACCAACCTGTTACCCTTCTCTGACAGTAAGGCTTTTGATACTATCTAACATGACATTCTCATAAACGAAGAAGGGAAATGCAACCTAGATGGAGGTACTAAAAGATGGGTGCAAAACTGGTTGGAAAACATTCCCAGACAGTAGTTATGAATGGTTCACAGTCAGGCTGGAAGGACATGATGAATGGGGTCCCACAAGGATCAGTTCTGGACGTAATTCTGTTTAATATCTTCATCAATGATTTAGATAATGGCATAGAGAGTGCACTTATAAAGTTTGAGGATGACCCCAATCTGGTAAAGGGCTAAAATGCTTTGGAAAATAGGATTAAAATTCAAAGTGATCTGGGCAATCTGAAGAAATGGTCAGAAGTAAATAGGATGAAATTCCATAAAGACAAATGGAAAGTACTCCATTTAGGAACAAAGAATCAGTTATACACACATACAAAATGGGAAACAACTATCTAGGAAGGGAAGGGGATTGAGGGTCATAGTGGACCATAAGCTAAATATGAGTCAACAGTAAAACACTGTTGCAAAAAAAGTGAACATCATTCTGGGATGTATTAACAGGAGTAAGCAAGACACGAGAAATAATTATTCCACTCTATTCTGCACTGATTAGACCTCAAGTGGCGTATTATGTCTTCTTGTAAATGCCACATTTCAGGAAAGATATGGACAAATTGTAGAAAGTCCAGAGAATAGTAACAAAAAATTATTAAAGCCCTAGAAAACATGACCCGAGGGAAGATTAAAAAATTAGATTTGTTTAGTCAGGAAAAGAGAAGATGAGGGTACATGGTAACTATTTTCAAGAACATAAAAGACTGTTACAAGAAGGAGAGGAAAAAAATAGTTCTTAAACTCCAAATATAAGACAAGAAGCAAGGTGCTTAAATTGCAGCAAAGGAAATTTAGGTGGGACATTAGGAAAAACTTCCTAACCGTCAGGTGGCTAAGCACCAGAATGAATTGCGTATGGTAGTTGTAGAATCTCTATCCTTGGAGATTTTAAAGAGCAAGTTAGACAAGTACCTGTCAAGTCTAGATAATACTTAATCTTGCCATCAGTGCAGGGAGCGCCCTAGACTACCTCTTGTGGTCCCTCCCAGTCCTGTGATTCCACTACTTCATCCCCATAGCTGCCTTTTTTTTGATTTTCTAAATGTACAGTCCCAATAATTTTTACTTAATAATTTACTTATCTTAAAATTAAATACTGTTTTATGCAAACTAAAGTACATAAGAACGGCCGTACTGGGTCAGACCAAAGGTCCATCTAGCCCAGTATCCTGTCTGCTGACAGTGGCCAGCACCAGGTGCCCCAGAGAGGGTGGACCGAAGACAATGATCAAGCGATTTGTCTCCTGCCATCCTTCTCTAGCCTCTGACAAACAGAGGCCAGGGACACCATTTCTATCCCCTGGCTAATAGCCTTTTATGGACCTAACCTCCATGAAATTATCTAGCTTCTCTTTAAACTCTGTTATAGTCCTAGCCTTCACAGCCTCCTCTGGCAAGGAGTTCCACGTGTTGACTACACGGTGTGTGAAGAAGAACTTTCTTTTATTAGTTTTAAACCTGCTACCCATTAACTTCATTTGGTGTCCTCTAGTTCTTCTATTATGGGAACTAATAAATAACTTTTCTTTATTCACCCTTTCCACACCACTCATGATTTTATATACCTCTATCATATCCTCCCTCAGTCTCCTCTTTTCTAAACTGAAAAGTCCCAGTCGCTTTAACCTCTCCTCATATGGGACCTGTTCCAAACCCCTAATCATTTTAGTTGCTCTTTTCTGAACCCTTTCCAAGGCCAAAATATTTTTTTGAGGTGAGGAGACCACATCTGTACACAGTATTCAAGATGTGGGCGTACCATAGTTTTATACAGGGGCAGTAAGATATTCTGTGTCTTATTTTCTAGCCCTTTCTTAATAATTCCTAGCATCCTATTTGCCTTTTTGACCACCGCTGCACACTGTGTGGAAGTTTTCAGAGAACTATCCACGATAACGCCAAGATCTCTTTTCTGATTTGTCATAGCCAAATTAGCCCCCATCATACTGTACGTATAGTTGGGGTTATTTTTCCCGATGTGCATTACTTTACACTTATCCACATTAAATTTCATTTGCCATTTTGTTGCCCAATCACTCAGTTTGGTGAGATCTTTTGGAGTCTCTCACAGTCTGCTTCTGTCTTGACTATCCTAACAGTTTGGTATCATCTGCAAACTTTACCACCTCACTGCTTACCCTTCTCCAGATCATTTATGAATAAGTTGAAAAGGATTGGTCCCAGGACTGACCCTTGGGGACACCACTAGTTACCCCTCTCCATTCTGAAAATTTACCATTTATTCCTACCCTTTGTTTCCTGTCTTTTAACCAGTTCTCAATCCAAGACCTTCCCTCTTATCCCATGGCAATGTAATTTACACAAGAGCCTTTGGTGAGGGACTTTGTCAAAGGCTTTCTGAAAATCTAAGTATACTATATCTACTGGATCCCCCTTGTCTGCATGTTTGTTAACCCCTTCAAAGAACTCTAATAGATTAGTAAAACAGGATTTCCCTTTACAGAAACCATGTTGACTTTTGTCCAACAAATTATGTTCTTCTATGTGCCTCACAATTTTATTCTTTACTATTGTTTCGACTAATTTGCCTGGTACTGAAGTTAGACTTACCGGTCTGTAATTGCCAGGATCGCCTCTAGAGCCCTTTTTAAATATTGGTGTCATCCAGTATCCTGATACTTTCACCATTCTTTTTAATGTCCATTTGAGAAAAATATAATTTTATGAATTTTAACCCCTTTCTGAGGTTTTTCTGGAAGCGTCTGTCGGGGTGCTGTAAGTTGTCTTAGAACAGCGTTTCCCAAAGTGTGGTCCGTGGCCCAGTACCAGTCCTTAAAAAAAAAAATACCGGTCCTTAGAAAAATCATTGCACACAATCCTATTAATTTGTATGACTGGGTAGCAGCACCCTGCACTGCCGAGCGCTGTGGCGCGGCCTTCTTGGGAGAGAGCCCCCCGCCGCGGTGTCTCTGCTGGGCATGCTCCCGGGTGGCAGGGCTAGATATGGTGGGTGCTAGGACCCAGGGAGAAGGCTGGGCGCCGTGTACACCGATGCAGAACACCCAGCACCGGATGCAGCCGGGGGAGCCGGTGCCGGCTGATAAAGCAGCCGGGATTGGGGCCAGGAGGTCGGGGCAGAACAACCCGCCAGACAGGTAGAGCCAGTGACACAATTTATTTGCATATTCATCATTTGCTTAATGAATATGCAAGTATGCAAATAAATGTTGCCGGTCCTCCAAAAGCTTGTGAATGGGTTTACTGGTCCCCAGTATCAAAAAGATTGGGAACTACTGTGTTAGAACATTCCAGGCAAAATTGCTCGTTACAATGCAAATAATAAATAAAGAGATGATGACTGTCATAATTTTAAAAACGCCTTACCCCAGCTTCTTACTTTGTGATTAAGGTAATCTATGAGTACAAAATTACAGTAACAGTTAATTGTGGATACAAATTATAGCATTTAGATATGTAATTTTTACCTTTAAATTACATAAATATGAACATATGACGACTAGTGCCTGCAATTTTAAGCACTCTTGTATTACTTTAAATGGAATATGTGGACCAATGGTGTTAGCATAACCCAACTGCTGTTTAGCATTACATAATGTTAAACAAGGTTTGTTTTTTCATATAGAAACATAGAACACTAGAACTGGAAGGGACCTCAGGAGGTCATCGAGTCCAGTCCCCTGCCCTCATGGCAGGACCCAGTGCCCTCTAGACCAGGGGTGGCCAACCAGTTAGAGACTAGGAGCCAAAATAGCTATGGATATAGTGCAAAGAGCCATGTATTATATATTCATTTTTATATATCTATATCTATCTATCACACAAAATGTAGTGATAAAAATAACATTACAGGACATTTTGGACAAAAACTAATAAAGTCTCTAGTCACTTAAAAAATTCATGGCCAGTCCATAGATCTTCAGAGAACTTGACAAAGAACAAACATCAAATTAAAAAAAAACAACCTTTGAAAATACAGTAATATTCTCACACTAAAAAGAAGCACTCTCACCATGTATTTTAAATTTAATGCTACTGACCTATTATGTCCCGTGAGTTTTTTAAAATTAAACTGAACTGAGAAGTAAATTAGCACAATTTGAAGAGCGTGTTTCACTCCAGCTTGTTGATCTCTGGTATGGTTTCCTCATTTTCTTAAAAAAAATATGAAGATTATGGCTTTTTTATAGTTCTAAAAATTCAGGTCTGTTACAGACTGCAAATATGAGAGGTTCAGAAACAATAAGGGAGAGACTCATATCTCAGAATAATTGCTTCTACCTGGCAAACAATAGCCTTTGAATTTTCTTGAAAGAAACAGTGTAAACCAGGCACATGCTGATTCTTTTTTTGCTCTGGAATTTAAATATGACATCTGTGTTGGCTGCCTTATTCTGCATCCATGAAGACTTTGAGTTAAAGGTTCTTCAGCCCCCCCCCCCCCGCTCTAATCCAATGCACGTACCCCTCCCCTAGAGCCAGGCACTCCCTGCCCTCCTTCTCTAAACCAATGCCTGGGTCTCACTGGAGCCGCCGAAGCCACATGCTTCTCCCTCCAGGCGCTGGGGTGCATGCGCAGAGCAGCCGTGAGCAGTTTGGGTGCATGGCTATGAACTAGCAAGAGCCGCATTTTTTGAGCGAAGAGCCGTATGCGGCTTGAGAGCCGTGAGTTGGCCACCCTGATCTAGACCAGTGTTTCTTAAACTTTTTAAGACCGAGGAACACCAAATAATTTTTTTTAAATGAGGAACACCAAGGAAAAAAAAGGGGGTTGGGGAAAGTTATTGGGCCCCCCCCCAAAAAAGGGTCAGGGGGAAGTTATTGAGCAAAAATAAGGTCGCCTGTACACCGGTGTGCCGTGGTTTAAGAACACAGTTTAAGAAACACTGATCTAGACCATCCCTGATAGAATCATAGAGCTGGAAAAGACCTCAGAAGGTCATCAAGTCCAGCCCCTGCTCTATGCAGGACCAATCCCAATTAAATCGATCCAGCCAGGGCTTTGTCAAGCCGAGACTTAAACACCTCTAGGGATGGAGATTCCACTACTTCCCTAGGTAACCCATTCCAGTGCTTCACCACTCTCCTAGTGAAATAGTTTTTCCTAATATCCTAATATCCAACCTGGACCTCTCCCACCACAACTTGAGACCATTGCTTATTGTTCTGCCATCGGTCACTACCGAGAACAGCCTTTCTTCATCTTCTTTGGATCCTCCCTTCAGGAAGTTGAAGGCTGCTATCAAATCCCCCCTCACTCTTCGCTTCTGCAGACTAAACAGACCCAACTCCCTCAGCCTCTCCTCATAGGTCATATGCTCCAGCCCCCTAATCATTTTGGTTGCCTCTGCTGGACCCTTTCCAATGCGTCCACATCCTTTTTGTAGTGGGGGCCCCAGAACTGGACACAATACTCCAGATGTGGCCTCACCAAAGCCGAATAAAGGGGAATATTGACATCTCTGGATCTGCTGGCAATGCTCCTCTTAATGCACACCTAATATGCCATTAGCCTTCTGGGCTACAAAGGCACACTGTTGACTCATATCCAGCTTCTCATCCACTGTAATCCCCAGGTCCTTTTCTGCTGAACTGCTACTTAGCCATTCAGTCCCCAGCCTGTAACAATGCTTTGGATTCTTCCATCCCAAGTGCAGGACTCTGCACTTGTCCTTGTTGAACCTCATCAGATTTCTTGTGGCCCAATCCTCCAATTTGTCTAAGTCACTCTGGACCCTATCTCTGCCCTCAAGCATATCTACGTCTCCCACTAGCTTAGTGTCATCTGCAAACTTGCTGAGGGTGCAATCCATCCCCTCATCCAGGTCATTAATAAAGATATTGAACAAAACCGGTCCTAGATACCTGAAGACTGCTATCATGTCCCCTCTCAGTCTTCTCCTTTCCAAACTAAACAAGCCCTGTTCTTTCAGTCTTCCTTCATAGGTCATGTTCTCTAGACCTTTAATCATTCTTGTTGCTCTAGACCTTCTCCAATTTCTCAACATCTTCCTTGAAATGTAGTGCCCAGAACTGGATACAATACTCCAACTGAGGCCTAATCAGCGCAGAGTAGAGCGGAAGAATGACTTCCCGAGTGTTGCTCACAACACTCTTGTTGATGCATCCCAGAATCATGTTTGCTTTTTTTTGCAACAGCATCACACTCTTGGCTCATATTTAGCTTGTGGTTCACTATGACCCCTAGATCCCTTTCCACAGTACTCCTTCCTCGACAGTCGCTTCCCATTCTGTATGTGTGAAACTGATTGTTTCTTCCTAAGTGGAGTACTTTGCGTTTGTCCTTATTAAACTTCATCCTGTTTATCTCTGACCATTTCTCTAGTTTTGTCCAGATCATTTTGAATTTTGACCTTATCCTCCAAAGCAGTTGCAACCCCTCCCAGCTTGGTATCATCTGCAAACTTAATAAGTGTACTATGTATGCCAATATCTAAATAATTGATGAAGATATTGAACAGAACCGCTCCCAAAACAGACCCCTGCGGATCCCCACTAATGCCCTTTCAGCAGGATTGTGAACCATTAATAACTACTCTCTGAGAACAGTAATCCAGCCAGTTATTCATCCAGCTTATAGTAGCCCCATCTAAGTTGTATTTACCTAGTTTATTGAGAAGAAGGGCATGAAAGAACATATCAAATGCCTTACTAAAGTTTAGGTATACCACATCCACCGCTTCTCCCTTATCCACAAGACTCGTTATCCTATCAAAGAAAGCTATCAGATTGGTTTGACATGATTTGTTCTTTACAATCCATGCTGGCTGTTACCTATCACCTTATTATCTTCCAGGTGTTTGCAGATGAATTCCTTAATTACTTGCTCCATTATCTTTCCTGGTACAGAAGTTAAACTGACTGGTTTATAGTTCCCTGGGTTATTCTTACTTCCCTTTTTATAGATGGGCATGATATTTGCCCTTTTCCAGTCTTCTTGGTATCTCTCCTGACTGCTATGATTTTTCAAAGATGATAGCTAAAGGCTCAGATACCTCCTCTATCAGCTCCTTGAGTATTCTAGGATGCATTTCATCAGGCCCTGGTGACTTGCAGATTCCTAACATTTCTAAGTGATTTTTAACTTGCTCTTTTTTTTAAATCTTCTAAACCTACCCCCTTCCCACTAGCATTCACTCTGTTAGGCTTTCCTTCATCAGACTTCTCGGTGGCCATGTGCCCAGAATCAAGGATCTCCACACCCCTGCCAACATCACATGCTGAGACTCCATAGCTCCTACAGCATCTGCTCCCGTTCATTGTGAGCTCCTCATGCCAGCTCTTGAAACCTGTTGAACTGAAAATGTGACAAGGCCTTTGCTTTGCCACTATCTACTCTGGGAATGTGCTTTGAAGAAAAGCTATTTAGGCTTAAACATTGTAGCACAAATGCCCTTGCTAAAATCATAACCCCTGTATGATCTGGAAATCTGTCAACTGATAACATGTACCACTGCCATGTTGTCACACCAAAAACATACCTTTTTTACTAGCCAACTCTAGTTATCCAGATATGTGCGGTGTGACAGCGGCTCCAGACCCCACACCGTGGCCGTGAACGTCACTGCCCCGTCCCCCTTCGCCTCATGCTGTGGCGCTCGGCTGACTTCTGCACCGCTCAGCCGGGCCGCCACGGGGGAATAAGCGGCTGTTTGGGCTCCTCTGCAGCGGCCCGGCTGAGCAGCGCAGAAGTCAGCCGAGCACCACGGCGGTAGGCAAAGGGGTTCGGGGCAGTGACATGTGGCATGACGGCGGCTCCAGGCCCCTCCCCCTGGCTGTTAATGTCACCGCCCCGCCCCCTTCGCCTCCCGCAGTGGCACTCGGCTGACTTCAGCGCCGCTCAGCCAGGCCACCACTGTGGGAGCAAGTGGTGCAAGCAACCGTTTGGGCTCCGCGCTCCCCATGCAGCACGGGTAGCGTGGACCCCAAACGGCTGTTTGGGCTCCCCGGCCCCCCAAGTGAAAGGCAGGAGGGGGGAGGAGAAGAGAAGAGAGAGAGCGAGATGGAGAGAGAGGCAGGAGGCAAAGGAGAGCTGAGAGAGAGAGGGGAAGGCAGTAGGAGGAGGAGGAGGAGAGAGAGAGATGGAGCAAGAGACCGGAGGCTCAGGAGAGAAGACCGACGTGGAGGAGAGACCTGAAAATCCCATCTTATGACGGGCTAATTGGCTAGTTTCAAAATAATGTCAAAATACTGTCAAGCTGGGAGGACTTTTTACTCCGACTCCTGTAATCTTCATTATATGAGGAGTACGGGAAGTCAGAGGAAGAGTGCTCTATTTTAAAATAAGTGCTGTGTAGATGATCCCAATTTCAAAATAAGTTATTTTGAAATAAGCTCCGCAGTTGACGTAGCTCAATTTGCGTAGTTTATTTTGAGTTAAGCCCTCCTGTGTAGATGTACCTTTAGGGCTCAATTAAGTTTTGCTTTTGTTATACAATTTCAGACAAAGTTTTTTTGTCACTTATTGTACCTGAACATATATTTATGTCAAACCAGAATAATAAGACAGAATTGATAGAGAGCCCAAGTTACCACATTCTGGAACACCAGAAAGTACTTCTGTACTTCATGGTAGGCATTACTTCCTCTGATCCCTTGGTTTGGTCAGTCAGTCAGTCAGTCCTGTTGCTTCATTTTCTAGTCTGGTGTTTCTCTAATCTGGACCTTTTTCACTTGGACTCATATTTTCGTACTCTGAATTGCTTAACTTTTCTCCAGTCACCTTTTGAGCACTTTGACATTTATTTTATATGTAACCCATACATTATGCATGTGTAAGCTTCAGTTTGCAAAAGCAACAACACAATACAGAAGTTAGGTAGTTTTTATGTCATGTCATATTATGTGTCACTCTGTTCCTGGATTTTTCCAGGAAAAAGGCTTCTTGCTGTTAAAGTGTGTTATGTTTTTTTATCTGAAAATTTCCAGCCCAACATGCTATCTTTGTTCTGTCAGCAGCAACATAATTTTAAGCAGATCAGCAGTTCTTTGTAAAAGAAGTATTGTCAAAAATGCTCACGCACCAGGCACCTCATTTGAAATTGTTCACTATATGTAGTTACAAATAATTAAAATATAGTTACCAAAGCTTTTAATTTTTTCCATTAGTAATCTTTCATTTTATATATCAATGTTACAAATCAGTGCATGTTACACTACTCTAGCCCCTAAATCTAGAAAGACCTGGGACAAGGGTTTGGATAGCACATTGATTCTTTAATGTCAACAATTCTTTATATTCTGCAAACAGAGATTTTTTAGGGCATTTTTGTTGCTTCAAATTCAAAGTTTTATATTTTAATATCTACCAAATCTTGTTAGTGTTTTTCCTGTTAAAAGTTTTGAGGTGCTGGCATTTTAGGGCATGGGTACTTGGATGCTCTAACCCAGTGTTTCTCATCTTTTTTTTATAAAGTACCCCTAAAAAAATTGTAAGTATCCCCAATACCTAGTTTTCAGACACACAAATTTTTTTTCTACCATTGCAACACATTTGTTTAAACAACTTAATCGTAGCCAGGCGGTATAAAGAGTACAAAAATAATAAAGCGCTGTAAAACTTAAAACAAAAATTCAGTTTTCTCCAAATTTCAGTTGCGTTGACGTACCTCCCAGACTTCTCTCGAGTACCCTTAAGGGTACTTGTACCACTGGTTGAGAAACACTGCTCTGTCTTTTTCTTTAAGGGCCCACAAAAGGAGTGGTATGTGGAACAGTTCCTCCTCTTATTATTTTGTCCACCAATTAGGCCTTGTTTCTAACAAATGAGATTTCTGATTCTGTGCTTTTCTTGCTTACCAGGAATGATCTTAATGCAGCCTTTGAGTTGTATCAGTTGACCATTTGGTTTGGACTAAATTAAGTCTGTTTTCCTTTTGCCCCTATTCCCATCAACATTTATTGGTATAAGTTATTGTGAATTCTATGAACTTACACTCACTTTGCTGTTAAATTCAGAGTAGATTTGTAAGGATCAGCTGTCACAGCAGCACCCAGTTAATTTTGGGAGTAAATATATGTACTGCTCCTGCTCCATGTAAGTGGATTCCTCTGCCTGCACACAGTTCAGGTAAATTCAGTGAGGCTCAGCATGGGTACACACATTCACTTGCAGGAAGTGAATCAATAAACTAGGTAAATACAACTTAGATGGGGCTACTATAAGGTGGGTGCATAACTGGCTGGATAACCGTACTCAGAGAGTAGTTATTAATGGTTCACAATCCTGCTGGAAAGGCATAACAAGTGGGGTTCCGGGGTCTGTTTTGGGACCGGCTCTGTTCAATATCTTCATCAACGATTTAGATATTGGTATAGAAAGTACGCTTATTAAGTTTGCAGATGATACCAAGCTGGGAGGGGTTGCGACTAATCTGGAGGATAGGGTCATAATTCAAAATGACCTGGACAAATTGGAGAAATGGTCTGAGGTAAATAGGATGAAGTTTAATAAAGACAAATGCAAAGTGCTCCACTTAGGAAGGAACAATCAGTTTCATACATACAGAATGGGAAGCGACTGGGAAGGAGTATAGCAGAAAGGGATCTAGGGGTTATAGTGGACCACAAGTTGAATATGAGTCAGCAGTGTGATGCTGTTGCAAAGAAAGCAAACATGATTCTGGGATGCATGAACAGGTGTGTTTGAGCAAGACACGAGAAGTCATTCTTCCGCTCTACTTAGCGCTGGTTAGGCCTCAGTTGGAGTATTGTGTCCAGTTCTGGGCACCGCATTTCAAGTTATGATAAGAGGAAGCTGCATACCAAATTTGGTGGTCCTATTTCTTACCGTTTAGAAGGAGTTCTTGAACAAATGGACTCATGGACTGACTCACACACACACATGTACATTTCTAAAATATATAGTAGAAAGATTATAGTAAGTAAGTGTTCTTTTGATTTTTTTTAAATTCATGGTTTCACTTTGTATAAGTTGCATTGAAATGCCATTCTATTTTCTGGGCCAATTTGTTGGAGCAGGTTACATGTGCCAGTGTTAAAGACTTTTTTTTTATTGCTCTTTCAGGCCATCTCTATACATCTTTATTACCAGCACAGTGGAGGAAAAACAATTCCTCTGAACTATTTCAAATGTGTTTGAAATAAGCCCAAAGAATAAATGAAAATACATTCACAAGTGGAAATATGATTTGTTTGAATTTTCAACAGTTTCAATATTAAATGTGTTTTCCCAATCTGTTGAATTGCAGATGAAAGGGAGCCTACCTTATGGACAATTTAGTGGGTCTAATGACCTTTGAGTAGAGCTCAGCAATTCATAGTCTTTTATTCACTGTTGTGTTGACGTCAATTGGCATTTCCATAGAAAAGATTAAAATGTCATTTCTAATAGGCTTTGTTCCTTCTGAGAATTGCCTGGAAGGGAAAAAGCAAATAAGGGTATTAACCTAAAGGAATTAAAATGATCAATACAGAGCTCTGTTATCAAAGAAGTAGTGAATATTGTATATTATCAAAATATGGTTTTACTGGAGACAGCTTTACAGAATTCCTCTTACCAAGGGAAAGGAGTGCTTTCCTTTTTTGGGGGAGTTGTAGGTGGAGTGATGTAACCAACTCTGGAAAATACTAACAAAACTGTGTCGCAAACTAAGACTTTTAAGAAATGCTGAGGTGACAGTTTCTAAAAGTTGGCAGCACTTTGGAAAGTTACCCAAGCATGCATCCCAGTTTTCTCTTCCTTATTTTGAATTTAATTTGTGTGAAATTTCTCCAGTGAATGGGGATGTGAATTTTTATATACACTTCAAGAAAAAATATTGACATATTATGAAGGATTATGAAGGCAAGAGTTAGGTTCATTTGCCTTTTCTATGGAAAAATGCTTCTTTTTACCTCTAAAAGGCTAAGCAACTAGTCAGCACAGGAGATAAAATTTATCCTAATTTTAATAAGTTAATAAGATCTTCCTTTTGCTGCATTTTTGTAAGTCCATCAGCAAAGAAATGCTGAGAGGGTAGAGAACTGCAGAAAGTAATCTTTCAACTCTTTTGTTTCCTTTCCAATAATATTTGTTAGAGTTCAGACAACGGAAAGACATGGGGGAAGTTTGCTTTAAATCAGAAGATTAGTGGAAAACTGAAGGTTGTGGTGTGACATTTTTGTGGCATGCTATATGGTACAGCATATTTTAATTTAACACAAATTTTGGAAAATCTGTTCTCTTGGCAATTAGGGTAAAAAAACATGTCAGAGCTGATTTTTTTAGTACCCAATAATAGAAGGTGTCCCCAGTGAATGTATTGTGTATGTAGCTCACAGTGGTAGGAAGTTTCTTCAGTTCCAGTTGACTGAGAGTCTATGCCCAAAATATTCAAACCTGGGTGTTTGGAGTTGGACATCTGAGATCAATGCTTAGACACCTGAATAAGAGATTCAGAGGTAGTGAGCAACCTCCGCTCCCACTGATGTCAGTGGGAACTTTGGGGATTTAGTGAAATTACTGGTAGGTCACTTTTATTTAAGAACCTAAATATGGACTTTCCTCCTGTCTGACTTTTGCTAGGACATTGTCTGTTAATTTTCCAAGCACTGCTTTGCTGTATCTGCAGATCGACTTTTTCTTTGCTACTTAGCTGAAAAACTGCAAGGGTCACGTATTGAAGGCTAAGGTGAAAAAAATCTCTCTGTGTGTGCATGCATGTTGATTCCTGTGGTTCCCACAGGCTAAACTCCAACATTTGATCAGACAGACTTAGGCCATGGCTATACTGAAAAGACTTGGTGACGAAAGTGCTGTCAACATTCATAAGTTCTAAAAAGAAAGTTGCCAAATCATGTTTACACTGCTACCATATGTTGACATATCATGGCCACATTGTTAGCTCCCTTGTTAACAGAAAGAGCAAAGAAAGCAATGTGGGTATGCATTCCACAGTGCCTGGTGTCACCTTCAGTTGCTAAGCACTGTGGGAACATGCAGCGTAGCACAAAGCATTTTGGGAACGTGAAAAAAATCCCATCAGCCACCTGTTTGCTTCACAGCCCTCCCGGGGCTTCTGGCTTACTTTCATGCCATTTGAAACTGACAGTTTTGTTGCACACTCCACATCTGCTGTGAAAAATCACAAATCCCAGACTTGTCTCCTCTGCTGTGTTCAGTGCGTTTAGGACATCAAGTATCGTAGCAGAGCTGTTTATGAACTGAAGTATTACTGAATCCTGACTGGATGATTGACACAACTGGAATGTTACAACCAGCCATTACTCTTTGTTAGGAAGGATTGAGTAGGCAGAAGGGATGGGAGAGTAGCACTCTATATCCAAAATGGGATTACCTGTTTCCTAGTCACTGGTAACTCAAAAGAAAGTGATCTTGAATGCTATGGATCAGTGTCTTAACAGAGAAAGCAGAGGATGGAATATTAGTTGGTACAGAGCACCAAATCACACTGCAGGACAGGATGACTGCTTCCTTATATGCCTATCTACAACGTGGAGAAAAAAAGCTGTGTGAGCATGTGGACTTCAGTTTGAGTGACATATGCTGGAAGTCTCATGCTGCCAATATTAAAGCATCCTTGGAATTTTTAAACATTATAAATGATAATTTCCTAACTCAAAAAAGAGGTTTCAACCAAGACAAGGGAATTCTGTATTAGACCTTGTCCTAACATATAAAAGAAACTGATGACAGAATGAAAAATTAATGGTAGCTTAATCACAAATGGTCATTACTTGGATCATATTTATCATGTGCAAGCAGAATAAACTCATGACCAGTAATATATATATTTGGTGCTTTAAATAGAACAAATTTCACAAAGCTGAAAACCAGAGGTCTCAAACTCATGGTCCATATGCCATTTCCAGTTGGAACATTTTTCAGTCTGTCCCAGGAGCCCCGGTGGCCCAGTTGTGTGCGTCTGTCCCTGTCCTCCAAACTACACTGCTTCCCGCCATTGCTCCACCATCTCCCCTCATTGAACCCCTTCTCCCAAGAGACATGGCCTCAGGGATTACTGGAGGGGCCTTGTGTGGGGCAGTAGTAGAGACTGGGCCCTCCCACTCTCCCCTGCATTAGGGAAGAAAGCTAGTGTGCTACCAGTTATTAAAAAGGATAAATGAGATGACCCAAGTAATTATTGGCCTTTCAGCCTGACACCTATTCATCATAAGATAACGAATAGCTGATAGGGGACTCAATTAATAAAGAATTAAAGAAGGGTAATGTAATTAATGCAAATCCATATGAATGTATTGAGACTAGATTCTGACAATATGATATTTTTATGTGATTACAAGTTTAGTTGATGAAGGTAAGAATGTTCATGTAATATATTTATATTTCTGTAGGGTTTTTCAGTTGGTACCACATGATATTTTGATTAAAAAACAATAAAAAGATATACAATTAAACTGGCACACATTACATGGGTTTAAATGTAACTGTAAATGAGGAATCTTCACCGATTAGTGTTTGGTGCAACCACTGCTGGGATGCTCTGTCCAGTTTTGATGTCCATAATTCTTAAATTGGAGAGAGCTTAAAGAAGAGCCATGAGAATGGTTAAATATTAGAAAACATGCCTTATGTCATTCTTGATTTAACTCAATTTATTTAGGTTAACAAAAAGAAGATTAAGGGGCGACTTGATTATAGTTACATTCACACTGGAATTACTTTAATAGTGCAAAGTGCACCAAGGGTTATGGTGAATTCTCCATCATTGACCATTTGTAAATTAAGACCAGATTTTTTTCTAAAAGATCTGTTCTAGGAATTATTTTGGGGAAGTTCTATGAGGATGTTGTTGGCTGTCTAGTGTGATGTTAGGATAATTTTAGCATCTTTCTGATAGTTGGATGTCCCTCAGCTCTACCACAAGCCTGTGTCTGGAAAGTTCTTCATACATCTCTTCATAGCTACAGTGTTGGATTAGGCTGTTATGAAGTCATTCGCTGACTCTCCCTTCTCTTGCTTGCATAAGCAAAATGATGTTTGTGCAAAAATAACATTGCAGCAAGATGTGAAATACTTACCCAATTCTTTAACTCTGTTGAACTGTTTCATCTGAGCAGTGGTGAAACTTCTGGAAAGGATAATGTCTTCTGCTACAGGTAGTAAAGCAGGATATTAAGTAGTTTCTCTGGTTGCTGATATAAACCAAATGCCATAAGGGTACTGGAAATCAGATTCTGCTTTAGATGGTATTGGGAAAAAGGATGGATCAGATATAGCCATCTCTTGTTTTGCCAGACAATGGATTCCCCCCTTTTCTCTCTGTTGCTTCTCTGTGGAGTAAGGTGGCATGACCACTTAAGTGAGCAAACTGGTGGGGTTGCTATGGGCCTATTCTTAACTTCAGTGTCCCTTATTTTCCTACCTACGTGCTTTTGATTATTGCAGCTTGCACTCATCACTGATCTCTTTGGGCTGTCTGCATTTTCTCTGCCGGTTCTGCTGCTAGCTGTGTGCAGTTTTTCAGCTGTTTTGGCTGGACTGGAGAGCAGTTTTTTCCCCTTTTCCATTTTAGTTGGGTTGTTCTGTATTCAGTTGTAATTTTATTGAATCCCATTCTTAAACCACATGGAAATTACAGAGACCCAGAACACCATAGTTAAGGTGAATGCAAGACTGGCTTTATTTTCTATTTATATAGATTCTTACCTCTTTGGTGCACCTTCTTTCCCCCCAGTCTCTTATTTAAACATTTACAACTAATGCCACAAAACGTGATCACTGCGGAGACCTAGAGACTGGTGTTAGGTTGTCACATGGCTAATATTTCATAGGCATGTCTTGTATTTTTATCTTAAGAGTAATTATTTAATCTAATTTACTAGCAACAGGGAAGCAGATATTTCCTACTAATTGCTCTTCCCTTCTGCCCTAAAATAATACTTCTAGGGTTTTTAGTTCATTCTAAAACAATATCTGCAAGCTACAGCATAGTCTCTATAAAGTTTCATGAGAATACATATCAAAGGAGTAGTGTGTAAGGTGCAGAGTTAGGTTCTATATACTGCTCTTCTGAGCACTTTGTGGTACCTTGGGCAAGTCACTTTTTCATAGGTGCTATAGATCCAAATGAAACAGTAGCTCTCATTAATACCTGCCAGGGCCCTACATACTACAGTTATGAGTGCCATATAGAGGTAAACAATTATGGGAATGTATTTTTTTTTACTGACACCCAAAATATGCAATTACTAATGAAAGAGGAAGGCAAACTGCCCCTTTTGCCTGAAAGTATGTATGGCAAACATGGGAGCTCAGTTTAATGCGTTTCAAGCTTGTAGGCCCTCTATCATGTTTAATAAACAAACCGAGTATCTGCTTTGTTTTGCATACATGCCCTTTGGTCATTCCTCTTTCACTCAGTGCATTTGCTATTTTTCATCCACTTAGGCCAAATCTTCACTATAAACTTACATAATTATGCTGCTCAGGGGTGAGAAAATACCATCTGCTGCGTAATGCAGTTATGCAAATCTAGCCCCTCATATAGACTGTGTTGTGTCGATAGGAGGACTTCTCCCTTTGATGTAGCTACCTCTTCTCCAAGGGGTGGATTAAGCATAACTCCTGTTAGCGTAGTAGCATCCTCACTGAAGTCCTGCAGCAGTGCAGCTGAAGCATTTTAAATGTAGACTCGCCATTAGTCTTACCATGTGGGTGAACGTTAATGTTACTAATTATATATTGTCTTTCCTTTCTGCCATAATCTTGAGAAGATGGATTTACTGATGTTGCCTTTCTTTTTAACAGGCCCCAAGTAAAAGTTGTCTTCTGCTGTGGTGTTTGCTTGTGCTGGGCTGAGTGAGATTTTCCATTTATTTTCATTCTGTGGAGGAAGGATGTTGTGGTGAAGTCTCAGGAGATCTGGCATTTCTCAGTTTAGCTACAGAAATCACTTATTTTTACTATAAATGTTGTGTAATGCCTAACAAACTAGGGCCATGACCTGGTTGGCCTCGAGACACTGCCACAATATGAATAATAATAATCTCCTGGCATAGGTATGGGAATTAGGGCTGCGATGGGTACTGCAGCACCCATATGTTTGTTGTGTGGCTCCACTGCTGTCCTTCACCTGGAGTCCCAGCTGCTGCCCTGCACTCAGCGCTCTACTGCCAGTCCTAAGCCCAGGATACCAGCTGCTTCCCAATGCCCTGGGTTCTGCTACTGGCACTGCACACCCCCCCACATGTGGCCCCAGCCTTGGTCCCCTTACACCTGTCCAAGTTTCCCCCCTTATCCTCCTGGAGACATGGCCCTGCTCCTGGCCCAGCTCTGGAAGAGGGCTGGACGGGGTAAAAGTGTGCTGACATTAAGCACTCCCACTATTAACAGTATTGCAGTGTCTGACAGGGCATCTGCCCTGCACTGGCTCTTTAAGGGCAAAAGCCCAGCCCTGAGTGAGGGCTGAGAGGGAAGCCCTAGCTGAGGCAGTTACTGCTGATTAGGGCCCACCTGGGGTCTACATAAAGAAGGGCTCCTGGAGGAAGAGAGAAGGACTTACTCTGGCTCTGGCTGGAGAGCAGAGGGACTTGGCTGCCTGGGAAGCAGGAGGCTTCCTGGAGGTAGAGCAGTGCTGGGGGAAGGAAAGCAGAGCTGGGGAAGTTCTGGCCAGGCAAGCTCCTGAGGCTACTGGGGCTGCAGAGAGGCAGCCAAGGTAGGCAAAGGCAGCAGGTTCATATCCCCTTGCCAATGGTGAGTGGCCATTACAGACTGCAGTTTGCTCCTGTGGCCGGGGCTAGATGAAGACTGGCAGTGGGTCACTGAGGCAAGGAGGGTACAGGGGAATGGGCTGTTCCCTGGAACGCAGAGACTGATAAACATGCTCCCCCCCCCCCGAAGGGAGTCGAGGGACACTAGAATGGGCACTGCCGGAAGGCAGTGTCCTGAAGAGGACGCAGCAGTCTGGCAGTGACACGGGTGCGGAAGGGAGTGCGTGGAGTGAGGACACGGGGAGACACCAGCAGAGGAAGGCACCCTGTGGACATGCGAGCTAATTCCCAGGGCTACCTGGCTACAGGCACCGTGGCAGTGAGTCAGCCCCGTGACACAGTGCCGCTGCTTCTTAGGGGTTTGTGAGGTTAAATCCGTTAAACTGTGAGTTCAGGCTGGCAGGTTAGGAGTATGCTTGTGATATGTGAGAGGCAGTACTAGGTCTGTAAATGCTTCTAAATTCTGCTGTTTGATTTATTTTTCCCAGTGGTGTATTATATGAAGATCTTAAAACAGGTTCCCTGTAGCTGTCTCAGGACTCATCTACGCTTCCATGGCAAGTCGTCCGAAATGATCAGGGCTCGACAAACTATACAATCTACTCGCCTGTGCGTAGATTTCAGCCGCGCACCCCATTCATTCGTGGTGTGCGCATGTGCAATGTGGCTCTTGCGCATGCACAGTATGGGGTTGGCGAGCAGTTTTCGCCGCTGTTTGTCAAGCCCTGGAAATTATGGTAATTCAGTTATGTGAATAACAACTGAAAGGGTGTGTCTAGACTACATCCCTCTGTTGGCAGTGCAAATGAAGCCGGGATTTAAATATCCCACACTTCATTTGCATAATCACGTAATGGCACTCTTTTGAAAAAGCGCTATTTCGAAATTGAAACCGTGGTCTAGACACAGTTCTTTCGAAAACGGGGCGCTTTTTCCAAAGATCCTGTAAACCTCAAAAAATGTGTCTAGACTGTGGTTTCAATTTCGAAATAGCGCTTTTTCAAAAGAGCACCATTACGTGATTATGCAAATGAAGCATGGGATATTTAAATCCCAGCTTCATTTGCACTTTCGAAGTGTTTCATTTACATCCCTCTGCTGACAGAGGGGATGTAGTCTAGACATAGCCAAGTTACGTAGCTCAGGTTGACATACTGGTGTTCATAGTGAGCTGTGTCGATGGGAGATATTCTCCTGCTCACTTCACTTAGGCTACGTCTAAACTAAAAATGGTCCTCAAAAAATGACGAGTACAGGATCTTTTGAAACGGGGCATTTTCAACAGAAGTGCCCTATGTAAAACTGCCAATTTTTTTCGAAAAGCCCCGTTTCTAAAAAAAGCGGCGGCCACCATTATGCAAATGAAGCACGGGATATTTAAATCCCAGCTTCATTTGCACTTTCAATAAGTCTAATTTACATCCCTCTGCCGACAGAGGGGTGTAGTTTAGACGTACCCTTACTCTTCTCGAGAGCTGGAGTACCAGAGTTGACTGGGGAGTGCAGGTTGGACTCCTTGGTCTAGAACCCCTGGGAACTGAGTAGTACTGAACGAGGGAGTTTGCTGGACCAGGGGAGGTCAGGCCTTGGGGTCTTCTGGGGCTCCCCTCCTGGCTGCCAGCCTAGCCAGTGTACTTGCCCTCAGCCTGTTGGCAGGGTTCCACTACAGGCTGCTTTCCCACTCTGGCTGGCATGGCTCCCTGTCCCTCCCACCTGGTATCCAGGCTGCTTCAGCCCACAGAGCTTCCTGTCACCAGCTGGTGGGGATCCCTGTCCTGGGCTTGCCCTGCTCCAGCCAGTGGGGTTCCCAGCCACCAATACTGCTCTAGCTGCTCGCCCACTGGCCGGGCTCCCTGCCCCCAGGCCACTGGTCCTGCAGGCTGTGTGCTGCCAGACTGGCTGAGCTCCCAGCTGTTGGCAACCTCTGTGGCTGGGGCTTTCTGGTCCAGCAACATCTGTGGTCCTGCCAGGCCAGAGTGTCCTGGACTAGAAAGGTTCAATGTGTACTCTGCAATCAATATAGTGGGTTTTTACCAGACTCACTAAATTGATACTGCTGTGTTCATCTCAGCAGAACTAATCTACCAGTAAGTGTAGACATGTCCTGAGTCTCTTTAGCCCTTGTAGATGATACTACTGCACTAAACTAATCAGATTTCTGCTTGATGCCTTTGGCAGAAAAATTTGCCTTCGGTAGTTAGTAATCTTTGCCTAATATGTTGTGACAGTTAGACTAGAAGTACCTAGGGCACGACAAAGTAAGGCTGGGATTTTTAACATGTCAATAGTGCACTGCTGTAAACTGCCTTACCCCGTGTGTCTTACTCTGGTCCAGTATATCTACACTAGGGATCTGCACTTGTATGGCATGTCTACAAGTAGGTATTTTTACAGTTGCAGCCCTGCTCATGCAGCTTTATCTAGTATAACAATTACAACATAGACAAGTTTAAAAATTTTAGGCTGGTCTATTTTGACAACTTACATTGGTTTTACAGTGTCTCTCAAGGGTATGAAAAATCCACATCCTGAAAGATGGATTCAGACTGGCTAACCTAGTGAGGAGGGCTTTAAACTAGGTTTGACGGGGATGGGGGGGGGCAGGTGACGAAAGCCCACAGGTAAGTGAAAAACATGGAGACCTGGGAGATGAATCAGAAATGGGAGGGAGTATGGGCTATTATACTAGAGACAAAGGAGGGACAAGGCAGAACTGGGGGGCAAAATCTATATCTTAGATGCCTATATACAAATGCAAGAAGGATGGGGAATAAGCAGGAAAAACTTGAAGTGCTAATAAATAAACACAACTATGATATAGTTGGTATCACAGAGATTTAGTGGGATAATACACACGTTTGTAGTATTTTGTTATAGAAAGGTACAGCTTGCTCAGGAAGGATAGGCAGGGGAAAAGAGAGGAGGTGTTGCCTTATATATTAAAAATGTATGCACTTGGACTGAGGTTGAGATGGATATAGGAAACAGACTTCTTGAGAATCTCTGGGTTAGGTTAAAAGGGGCAAAAAACCACAATGATGATATGCTAGTGGTCTAGTACAGACCACCTACCCAGGCAGAAGAGGTGGATGAGGCTTTTTTTAAATAACTAACAAGATCATCCAAAGGATTTGGTGGGGATGGGGACTTCAACTATCCAGATATGTTAGAAAACTAACACAGCACAGATTATCCAGCAAGTTCTTGGACAAGTTACTGGTGGGGAGCTGTTCTAGATTTGATGTTAACAAATAGGGAGGAACTGATTGAGACTATAAGGTGCCACAGGACTTTTTCTTGTTCTTGCAGATTCAGACTAACACGGCTAACCCTCTGATACTTATGACCTATGAAGGAAGACTGAAAGAATTGGGCTTATTTAGTTTAGAAAAGAGAAGATTGAGTAGGGACATGATAGCCGTTTTCAAGTATCTAAAAGGGAGGAGGGAGACAAATTGTTCTTTGACCTCTGAGAACAGGACAAGAAGTAATGGGCTTAAACTGCAGCAAGGGAAGTTTAGGTTGTACATTAGGAAAAATTTCCTAACCATCAGGGTGGTTAAACACTGAAATTGGCTGGACAGGTTTTGGAATCTCCATCTCTTGAGATATTTAAGAGCAGGTTAGATAGTGCTTGGTCTTGCCTTGAGGGCAGGGGACTGGACTTGATGACCTCTCGAGGTCCCTCCCAGTTCTTGTATTCTATGATTCTATGTAGCTATGCTGACCAGACCCTGATGTAGACAGCACTAAAATAATGGAAGAATTCTTCCATTAACCTCTCCACACTTCTTGGAGCGTATCTGCAGTAGCTTTTTACGTGTAGATACTACATCCTTAGAACTTTTATTTTTTTCTCCTCTGCCATATAGCCTACAAAACCTTTCCACGAGTCAAATAGTAGTTGTGCTGTGACAATCATCTTTTAATCATTTCAGTGTTACAAGAAACAGGATAAGCAGAAGGTATTTACCCGTTGCCTCTCATTTAATACTTACATTGTAAACTCTTCAGGGCAGGGATTGTCTTCATGGGTTTGTATAATGATGAGAGATGGTATTGTGATTAAGATTAGACTGAAGTAGTCATTGCCCTCTCTCTTATCCTGGATGTTGTCTAGGTCACTGTATTAGGATGTGTTCCAGAAATTCTTAATACAATTAAAGTGTAATTTTATTGTTTAAAAAGTGATAGGTTCATTTTTTATTCTTAAAAATACAAATTGATTTATAAATGTAGATTGAAATCAGTGTGTCATGCCAGATTCTTATACTTTAATATACATTGGGATGAGGGAATGAATTTTATGCAGTTGCGTGATTTCTTGTTTTCTTAAAAGACTGTACATCAAATGTTTTCAAATATTTTGTTTTTATTGGAAATAACGACTTGGAACCAAACTACTATATGTTATAGCACATTATACCCATTGGATAAGAATAGTATTTATTCATATCCACTGTAGGTAGTGTGTATCTGAATTAAGGCTAGTCAGATACTGAATTTATTAAAGGAATTCTTTTTATTTGATGAAATATGGTAAAATATGCTGAATACTGTATTTGTTGAATAGTATTCAACCGAATCAAGAGAGACTATTATGAAAGTCCTTTTCTACATATATGGTGACTGACTACTGTATTCTGCACTCGAGAATCTACAGTACATTTTTAAGCACACATCAGTATCAGTGTTTTCAAAACCTTTTTTATCTTAAGTTTATTGGCATGTACTACCCTAAATTTCCCCCTAAATCTTACAACATTTGTTACATTCTTTTCCTTAGTTCTTTGTCATTTTCTCTTACTTCCGTAAGCAGAGAGCTATTCTTTACCAAAGGAATTTCAGCTCTGTTTCCAAGAGAATTCAAGGTGCAACTTGTGGGGGACTTGGCCTTTGTTATTATAGATGGGTTGGTAGCGCTGCATATTAAGATTGTCTGTTCACAGAATGCATGTTTCTTCATTTTCATATAATAAAATCCATTATATTTTTCCAGATATTTGTATTAAATGTAAAACAGCATGTGATATTTCATACATGTGATATGGAACTACTGGATGGTAAAAATATTTGGGAGAACCATACTGAAATAAATAACTAAATTAAAGAAAAAGCTATTAGAGTTAGAAATCAGTCAGGGCTTAGGCATTTTGGGGGAGTTGGCCTGTTAAATAGACTCAAACTGGAAATAAGGAAGTTACTCCTGCCAGTGTGGTCTTCCAGGTGGAGACAGGGTACCATTCTTTTCAAAATATTTATAAATAAAAGCTTTTCCCCAAAACCAAAAATGGTTCTCTGACATTTCCCATTACAAGACTGTTTTCAATTCCTTATAACTTTGCCAAACTTTAGCCATTTGAACTGAAAATTTCCACTCCATATGTTTGCTCCAAGTTAATTATTTTTAAAAACTTCATCCAATATTGTTCAGCTGTTTCTGAGAACAAGATTAAGGAAAAATACATTGTCTTGATCATGTTAAAATTCTGGCAACCTTTTTTTGAATAGCTCTTGTGCCCCATTGTTTTTAACCAGGGACTTGAAACTTGGCATTGGATAGCCTTTTCTCAGGGATCTGCCTTTTGCCATCCCTATGAAAATCTACCTACATTTGGCCAAGTTATAACCTGTTGAAAAATCACAGTTTGCACATGCTTAGTGGAGATTTCTTAAATTTTTAGCATGTAAATTGCCTGAAAATTCTGCACGGAGTATGATTTTCCATGCCATTGTAGCTCTGGGATGCTGTGGGCCTGTTCAGGTCTGGGTACCTGAACTGAGACTGTGCTCTGGATTAACCTCCTGCTAGGCAGTTTCTGCTGCATGATTCATATGCAGAGGGAACAAGACCTGAGGGTTGGGGAAGAGAGGGAAAAGGTGTGAGGGGGGAGTAGATTGGGACAAGGAGCTGGGGGGGAGGGGATGGATGTGGAAATTTGGTCTGGAAGCTGGTGGGATTCTGGGATGGCTTAAACTGGAAACTCAGATGTGGGGAAGCTGGGCTGGGCAAAGAGAATGGGTCTGGGAACCAATGGGTGAGGGGGGAGTAGAGACAAATCTGAAAAGGGGCCTTGGAGCAGGTGGACAGTTAGGAATGGCTGTGCAAAGAGATTGGGACACGGGGCTGAGGGACACTCAGATTGAGCAGGAAGCTTGTGGAGAGATGCTGTGACTAGTATTCAGTGGGGATAGGGCATATGTGTGTGGTGTATGTGGAGAGCCTACAGTGTGGAAGAAAGACATTTCTGAGGAGGAACTTGGAGTGGGGAACTGAAACTGGGATTGAATGAGTAAGGAGACCGGGACCAAGGAGCTGGGAGATGGTGGAGACTAGAAATGGCTGGGCAAAAAGACTGGCACAGGCAGCTCGGAGGGATAAAATTAAGACTTGCTGGGTAAGGTGACTGGCTCTGGAATAAGAAACCTGAGGAGTGGGACTACCAAGGGAAGGAAAATGGGACTAGACTGAGCTATGTCTACACTACAGAGTTTTTCCGGGATACCAGAGGTATCCCGGAAAAACGGTGCCGTGTCCAGGGAATGCATCTGCTTTTTTGGGGTCAGTTTCCGAAAAAGTGGGCGCGTTCTTTTGGAAGCCCTTTATTCCTCATTTTATGAGAAATAAGGGCTCTTCCAAAAGAGGAGGTTTTTCCCACATTTGGCCCAGTGTTGAGGGGCCAAATGTCGGAAATGCCTCCTCCAAAAAAAGAATTAGGAAAAGGTACGCAAATTGCAGTTTGCAATTTGCATACCCTTTCCGAAAAATACCTGCAGTGTAGACATAGCCTGAGGTGCTAGGATTAGGAAGGAAGAGGGACAGGGATGTGTTGGAGGAAAGAAGATAAGTATAGGGTTGTGGTTGGAGAGAATAGACGGGAATCTAGTATGCTCACTAGAACACACTCTCTCCAGAGTCTGGCACAGAACCAAGATTCCTGAGTCTCACCTTTCCTCTACTGTCAGCAAATAACTGTGATAACCGCTGAGAAATGGTCCCATTCCCTCTACTGCTGATCCACACAGAGAAATAACAGCTCATTACTACTTTTGTTTACTCTGTTAGCTCATGTGTTGGAGGTGGATATAGTAGAGTTAAAGGTTCTGAGCCTGCTGCTGCCCCATGTGAGGGTCAGCATGCTGTCACATGATCTTTTTGTTTCCGTTAGATTTTTAAAAATCTCAGGAAATTACACACCCACACTCACCCACCCACAGACACACACAAACTACCTTAGAAGAACATTATTGAGGTTGCAAAGTAAAGCACTCAAAAATATGGAAAGGTCACAATTAAGGTTGTGTTACGGAATTAGGAATGCATTATTATCATGATCATGTACTGTTTTGTCTAACATTTCAATGATTGTAATTACTTGGTCTAGTTTGTTCAAAAAGGACTTTATTTATCACCATAAGATTATGTATCTAAAGATGACCTTCAGGTTTTTTCCCAGAAATACCAGATCTGAAAGTGCATTCTAGCTTTTGGCAACATCAAACTCATCTGTCATTAACCATCAAATTTTGGTCCCTGTCACTTCTTGTCCGGCAGCTTGGCTTTCTTTGTCTTATTACTACAAGTTGCAGCTCTCTAACTTGGGACTCTTAGCTCCGGCAACATCAGTGGTCCAGCAGGCTGTGTGGGGCAGGGCAGAGGGGAGAAGGAAAGGGAAAGGGCAGGAGCCCAAGGCGCTGCAGCATGGGGGATGTGGGAAGCTATCATGTGGCTCATCTGGGTTGCCACAGGGGAGGGGTTGGGAAGGTCTGTACGCAGCTCAGCTGGGCTGCTGGAGGGAGGCATGGGATTCAGAAATGATCCTACCCTGCTCCGGCAAAATCTCTCACTGGGGACCAGTCAGGTCTCGAGGGTACTGGACCAGGGGAGGTCCAACCTGTAGAATCATAGAATACTAGAACTGGAAGGGACCTCGAAGTCATAAAGTCCAGTCTTCTATCCTCACGGCAGGAGCAAGCACCATCTAGATAATGGGTGGCAAATAATTTAAAAGGGGGGCCACGTCACAAATTTTTGAAGTGACCCCGGGCTGCCCCAGAAGGGGTGGGGTCAGGACACTTTCCATGCTTCCCTGCCCACAGTCCCTGATTGGCCTTTGGGTGGGGGAGCATGTGACGTCTGTGCTTCCCCCGGTGCCTAGAGAGAACTGCCAGCTGTTTCAGCTGGTGGTTTGCTCTATGTGCCAGGCTCCCATTGCAGGGTGGGAGGAGACTTCGCACACTCCCCTCGCCCCCAGGCCAATCAAAGTCTGGGGTCAGGGGAGCATGTGAAGTCTTTGCCCCCCTACCCCCACCCTGCATGGGGCGTATGCCATCTAGAGTAAACAGCTGGCAGTTCACTCTAGGCACCACACACCCCTGGTGGGGGAGGAGACTTTGTGCACTCCCCCGTCCCCAGTCTCAACTGGCCTGGGAAGGGGGAGTGCGGCAATGTGGCCGCGGGCCGGATCAACTAGTTTGGCAGGCTGGATTTGGCTCGTGGAGGCTTTCTTGCCCATCCCTGACCTAGATCATCCCTGACAGATGTCTGTCTAACCCAGTGTTGCTTGTTTCCTTAACTCAAATCATTTTTGTTTTTTGTTTAAATCATTGCTCTGGGGTGGGGCTGAGGATGAGGCCTATGCAGGCTGCTCTGGGGAGAGAAGAGTCCCAGCTCTCTGTCACTGGAGCAGCTTAGGGCCAGATGAGAAGCGCCGTTCATGGCTGCTACAGATGGCACAGCTGGGGGAGGTGTGCAGACAAATACATAAAAAGACAAACTTTCTCAAATATTTAATAGATATCTGTTCCTTTCTCCACCCATGCCCGCCTGCTGCCCCAATGGGTTTATCGCTGTCCCTGTTCCCATCTCTAGCCCCTTGCTGCTGTCCATTGTCATTACACAGTCCCTGCTGGCAGACCCTTTCTTTTCCATTTTATGAGAAACAATCCAATTCCAGGCACATCCCATTGTCCTGGCACAACCAAACCCTGACCTTGCTTAAGTTATGCTAAGAGGAAGCTACATACTAAATTTGGCAGTCCTAGTTGTTACCATTTAGGAGGAGTTCTTGAACAAACTAACTCACAGGAGGATGGATAAAGACAGACACACAGACTCTCTCAAATATATAGTAGACTGCTTGTGTGTCTTTTTATGGTGCTCTGATTTAATTTGCTACTTGGGACTTTTACCAATCTTTAACTCTTCCAGAATTTGTGCATGAATACCTTTTTGGGCCTCTTTTTCTGTTTTCAGTTTTTTGTGAACAGCTTTCTTACACTTTTTGCAGCTTGAATCTGTGATGTAATTGGAAAAATGGCACCTTCTGACTGTTCTTTCTGGGTATTCACAACAATATCTGCTGACTTCAGTGACAAATAGGTGCTCCCTGCTTTTTATTTATCTTAGTGGCATTGGCTCTGCAGTCCTGAGAGAATGAGGGTTGGATTCAGTTCTATTTTGTGATTCACACACAAATTAATTTATTAAGAGCTAGTCACTTATACTTATGTGAAGACAGGGGATTAGAATATATTTAACCAAGGCATTATGCCAAGGCATAATGTGGCTAGCAGATCATTTGTTATTATTTTATAATTTATGATTTTTACAGTGCCGACCAGTGTGCATAGAGAACACACAAGACTGGACCTTCCTTTGAGGAGTTCATTTAAGTAGCCATCATTCTGGTGTTTCCTAACTTCTGAGAGCTTTATTTTGGATTCTTATGGTTCTTTTAACACTTGTTGTTTTTGTATGTAATTTCCTAAAAAAACTAACAAAAAACTGAACTTTCGTTTTGTGGAACCATATTGATAGGAAGAATCCCAAGCACTGTTACAGGCTGGGTACTGAGTAAGCAGCAGTTCAATAGAAAAAGACCTGGGGATTACAGTGGATGAGAAGCTGGATATGAGTCAACAGTGTGCCTGTGAAGCCAAGACTAACGGCATATTAGGGTGCATTAGGAAGGAGCATTGCCAGCAGATCTAGAGAAGTGATTATTCCCCTTTATTCAGAGGTCGTGAGTCCACATCTGGAGCATTGTGTCCAATTCTGGGCCCCCCCCATTACAGAAAGGATGTGGAAACATTGGCGAAGGTACAATGGAGGGCAACAAAAATGATTAGGGGGGTGGAGCACATGATTTAGGAGAAAAGGCTGAGGGATTTGGACTTATTTAGTTTAGAGAAGAGAAGATTGAGGGGGGATTTGATAACAGCCTTTAAGTACCTGAAGGGGGGCGGGGGTTCGAAAGAGGCTGGAGAGAGGCTGTTCTCAGTGGTGACATGACAGAACGACACTGTGATTCTATGATAGGGCCCTACCAAATTCATGGCCATCATGGACTATGGTGACACTGGTTTCACTGGTCTACTTACCCCCCACAATCTGGTCTTTTGTATGCTTTTACCTTATACTGTACAGATTTCACAAAGGAGACCAGTGGTTCTCAAATTGAGGGTCCTAATTCAAAAGGGAGTTGCAGGGAGGGTAACAATATTATTTTAGAGGGTAGTGAATATCTCCACCCTTACTTTTGTGTTGCCTTCAGAGCTGGGTAGCTGGAGAGTGGTGGCTGTTGGCCAACCCAGCTCTGAAGGCAGCAGTGCCCCACCAGCAGCAGCACAGACTTAAAGATGACAAAACTATACAGTGCCACCCTTAGGGGTGCGCTGCTGCCTTTAGAGCTGGGTGGGCAGAGTTATGGCTGCTGACTGAAGGTCTAGCTCTGCAGGCAGCAGAACAGTAGGTGTGACAATACCATGCCATCCTTACTTCTGTGCTGCTGCTGGTAGCAGCTCTGCCTTAAGAGCTGGGCTCCCAGCTAGCAGCTGCCCGATGATGCCATTTTAGGGGGTTGGGGAGAGCAGTAGCCATGTGCTCCAGGATGCAGCTTGCTTTTTATCCGGTTCCCCAGACTATCTGGGAGTGAGGGGAAAGTACTTGCATTCTTTGAAGGGAGCTCACCAGCCAGGTGTGAGAAGCATGCACGGCATGCAAGTACTTTCCCCTCACTCCCTGATAGTTCAGGGAATGTGATGAAGAGGAAGTCGTGTCCCAGAGCGCATGGCTGCTGCCTCCTCTTCCCTCCCAAAATGGCGCCCTTGGAGTTGCCACTGTCTAGATGTTCAGCTCTGAAGGCAATAATGCTGCCAGCAACAACACAGAAATAAGGGTAGCAGTATCACAATCCCCACTATAATAACCTTGTGACTGTCTCCCAACTGCTTTTTGGGTCAGGACCAATACGACACCATGAAATTTCAGATTTTAAATAGCTGAAATCCTGAAATTTAAGATTTTTTTTTTTTTTTAAATCGTGAATATGAAAACTGACCAAACTGGACCGGGACATATTGACCCTCACGTTGGTCATCAGCTTGTTTGGGACCTTAGATCCATAGCACAGACTTGCACAGCTTGAGCAACCAGATTGAATAGTAGCAGTAGTAGGCTGTTACTCTCTGTGTAGACTAACTACCAGAGAAGTCGGAGACATGGACTTTCCAGTGGTTTCACAGCTTTGTGATAACCAGCAGAGGAAAGTTGAGACTCAGGAATCCTGGGTTTAATTCCAGGTTTTGGAGAGGGTGTGCTGTACTGGTTATAACTGTTTCTACCTCTGCTCTCCTGTGCTCCCATTTCCCCTCGGCATTCCCTGTTTCTACCTCCTGTACTTCTGTTTGCACACATCCTGCTCAGGTCTTCTCCCTGTCCCTGCCCCATTCTGTTCTTCTTCCCCATCCCTCTGGCTCCTGTCCTTGTCTTTGCTACCTCCTGTGTTCCTTTCCACCCTCCTTCTCTCCGCAGTTCCAGGATTACAGAACACCAACATCACCCCTCTGCATTTCAGTCCTTATTCTCCTTCATGCTGCCTGGTCCCTGCAAGAAAGACTCTTTGCTCTCAGTTCCGATGTTCAGTCCACGGCAGCTACTGGGATGAGCAGTTTCATAAAACATTCTGCTCAGCCCTGGCAAACCCAGGATAGAGCATTTTTTTGTGGGGGATAGTTCATTTGCAGTGCATGCTCAGTCACAGAATCTTCAGAGCCTGGAACGGCTAAACTATAACAAGCGTCTACTGAGCATGTTTAACTGCGATTTCCAAAGACTTTTAATTTGGAGAAGAAATTCAGGTGGATTTTATGGTGATAACAAAGGTCTTATGTGTGAGAGCAAGGCAACCTCCCCTGCCAAATGCCAAGGTTCCACTCTAATGTATGAGGGTACTACACCTTCTCAGGGAAACAGTTAAAATTATTTTAGCATGGGCAAAACAACATATTTCCCCCTAATCTTGTTCTCATAAATGGCTGAACAGTTTAAACTGACAGCCTCCAAGTATTAGGTAACCTTAGCTACAGGAACTATTTCCAGAGTTGTTTATAGTTTATACTTGGTTTATGTTTTTAGGTTGCTTAGCCTTCCATTGTAAAGCATTATGGTTTCACCCATTTATCAGAATATAGGTGTTAAATTTCCTTAGGTCTGTGGAACATTTCTTAGGATCCTAGTAACCAATAGATTGCTGAGGCATAGTGCTTAGAGGGCATTGATTTGGGATGTACTCTTTTGGAGTGGTTGATGAGCCAAGGAGCAGCGTCGAAGGGTAATGGGCAGACAAGGGAAACTGGAATTGGTGGACCAGCTGCATACACATGTGTGATTGGCGTGTGTGAGAGGGCAAATGCAGAAGCTACTCTAGCCATAGGCAGACCAGGCAGCTGTCAAGGCTGGCAGATTTCTGTAGTTTTGCTTTGGTTCCTTCTATTTGTTGCAGTGGTGGCAACAGCAGATCAGGCTGGCATGGCAACTCGGGGGAGGAAGCAGCTTCCAGATGGGGCCCCAAGCAGCAGTGTCCAGCTTGGCTACCAGAGAAGCATTCCTACCCCCTCTGCTCCCCATCCCTAACTGAGGTGTTCCTGGTGGCCCCAAAAGTACTGCAGAGGCTTCAGCTGTAAGTGTAGCAGTTCACCAGGCTCCATGTTAGCAGCCAGTCTGCACGATCTGCTCCATGGTCCTCATGGGCCGTGCTGCTCAGTCAGCCCCCAACTGCTGCCCTCAGCTCACACTGCAGCCACTGCTACAACTCCACTGTGTCCTGAGACAGTGAAGAGCTCGTCTAGAAAGGGGCATGGAGCAGATTGGTAGGTGCGAGGGCCAGGCAGAGGTGGTAAGCTGGGCTGTGTGTGTGGAGTGCAGGGGGTTGAGGTGTGGGGCTGGGCTAAAGGAACTAGGTGTGGGGCCTGAGATGCAGGTGCCCCGCATCTCAGGAGCCCACTGCCCTATATGGCAGGGATCAGCATCACAGTAATGCAGTGTTCTTCTTTGCAAGGCCCATGAGCCAGTGGCAGCTCCCATTGTGGCCATGCAGCAGGCTATAGGTAGTCACTCAACAGCTCTAAAAGGTCACCCAGCAGGGACCTGGAAAGAAGAGAGTTAGGGGGTGGGTGAGAACTGGGGAGGGGAGAAAGCTGGGGCTTTTAGGGCTGCTGTGGGCCTCTCTCCCAGCCCTGCAGCTCCTTGCTGTCAGAGTGGAGATAGGAGTCCCTCCTCAGGAGCTACATGATGCCTGCCAGCGGAGGTGGAGAGAGGCCCTTTTTCCGGAGCTAGCTGCTGCTGGCCGGGAGAGAGCTGGAGGCAGTCCTCTGGCCCCATCCCGGGGCCGCTTGCCTCACCCCAAATTCTGCCATCTCCAGAGTTTACACCCCCAGCCAGACCCTCACCTCCCTACATACCAACCATCTGCCCCAGCCCTGAGCTTTCTCCTGCAAATTGAACCCCTCCCAGCTCCACCCCACAGCCTTCACCCCAAACCTTTTTTCCATCCCTTAGCTCCCACCCACACCCCAAACCTCTCATCCTTAGCTCCGCCCTAGAGTAAAATGATTATATTGTCAAAATCAAAAGCTGGCAACATTTTGTAGGTTTGTGAAGGAGTCATACAAAAGTGAAGTTTTTAGAAAAATGTGTGCTTTAGTCATTGCTGCAAACTTCTGATTCAGCAGTGACTAGGGATGTAAATATCGACTAAAAAGATAACTGGTTAAATGATATTGCTGTACTTTTTATTACCTGATTCTGCCTCTCTCTAGCATTGTTTGCTTTAAGGAAAGAAGAGAACAGAGTTTGCAATGATTATTTAGCCATTTGTTTCTTTTAGTGCAAAATTACTTTTGAGAAATATACCTGTGAACTTTTCTCATATTTTCTGTCTTTAATTTAATCTGCTGATGACTGATGGTAATGGTATGACTCTTACTAATTTTTAAGAGTGTTTTATTTTGTGTTAAAAAGGGATCATACTTTCTAAAACAAAAAAAATACAGTAAAACTCCAATAGTCCGGCATCGAATTGTACGGCGCTCCCGATAGTCCGGCATCAAAATGGCAAAAGCCTAGTGAGTGAGCTTCAGCAAAAAACGAGTCACAAGGCAGCGGCAGCAGCTGAACCGAGCGAAACCAGATGGGACCGAGTCAGTCTGCCACTGGCATTGTGTGACGCTAGACAGTGCTTGTGCTACAATACAAAGGGTTAAAAACACTTTATATACAGTATATACTGTGTATGTGTATGTGTGTGTGTGTGTATATATATATATATATATATATATATATATATATATATATATAAAACCATCTTATAGTATCTCCTGATATTTCGGCATATCCGATAATCCAGCACCACCTAGGTCCCAAAGGTTCTGTATTATTGGAAGTCTAATGTATGTGTTTAAAGATAAAATGTCCTATGTGTCCCCAAGTGCACCCCAATAATAATCTGTTAGGGTCCCACATATTGACCCATGTCTTCCCATGTATTAAGGACAGGACAGATTTCAGCACCTCCCACTTTTAAAAATGTTCTCGCTCCACTCCATAAGCCTGGGATTTGTAAAATTGAGATTCCACTAGTATGGTCTCATTGTTAAAGGCAAAGGACAAGGAATCAAGAGATGTGGGGTTAGATCCTGGTTCTTCTACAAGTTTGGCAGGTTTCCTTTGAGGATGAGAACTGAGAGGTCAGATATGAAATAATGGTTTTGTGAGAAGTGTTCACCCACAGGTGATGTGGTGGTTTTGTCTTTGTGCAGGACCCATGTATTGTGGGGGGTATTAATCATTGAAGCAGCAGAGCTATGTCTGCAGGTTTTGCATCTGTTATTACGTCAAGGACTGTAGCTACTTTTAATTAGGGATCCTGGTCTATGGGGAGCTTGCTTCTGATGATGAGCTAGGTGAGGATGGAGGGTTGTTTGAAGGCCAGAAAAGCGGGTTCAGGAAATATTTTTTCCAGGAAGTATGGGTTGTAATTGTTTCATGATATGCCTCCTGGGGTCCAGTGTAGCGTGGTAGGTAACTTGAGTTGCGCCTTCAGAAGGTTTGGGTTTTTTTCTGTGTTGAATCAGGGTCTCTTGTAGTATTTGGGTTGCCCATTCCATGATGTATTTGTTTTTCTGGTAAAACGACTTTGGTGAAAGCGGTTTTAAGTGTGTTAGGTCTGCATCCTGGACTTTCTCCTTAGAGCGTATTCTGTGGTATCAGAAGGTCTGGCTGTAGATAACAGACTTCTTGGGTGGGTTTAAGGTGATTACTGGCAAATGTGGTCATCCATAACTTTTTATTTAGTCATTTTTAAGGTACCATTGTTGAAGATGATTGTGGTGTCCTGGAAGTGGATGCTAGTATGGAAATGTTCTAGAGTGTTTGGTTGATGGGTTGTGCTTCTTAAAGTGGCAGTGGAGATCTATGAATGATTAAGTTGGCTGCCCAGAGGATGAAAATTTAATCTATGAATCTCATGTATGTCATTGGTGTATTTGTCCAGAAATTCTTCCTCAATATGGGCTGTATGCAGATTGGAATATTGGGAAGCCGTCCTTGTACCCAGGGCTGTTTCCAGGGTTTGGATAAAGTGTATTTTATTTATTATACTGGGTGAGAATGAAGTGGGTGAGTTTGACAATCTGTTAACACATTTTAAAACTGCTTTCATCAAACAAGCAAACTCCAGCAGAGAAGTAGATCACATAATGGAACAGGCCACTCAAATTAACCCAGGAAATTAAGGATGTCTCCAAGTAACTTCCCCAGCAACTCAAAGAGAAACTGTATACCTCATCTGCCACAAAACCACTCCAGATAACTTCTGTATGCTTTCCAAGACACACAACCATGGGAACTTAGGCACACCCATCATATTTGCCCATGACACTTTTACTGACAGAGTGTCAAAACCATCTTCAATGCACTCACCATACAAAGTGAGTAGTAGTCCTTCCTCCAGAAACTACACAGCATTACCAACCTTCCTCAGAATACCATTCTTGCTACCATGGATGTCCCCTCTTTACACAGCAACATCCCTCACATCAGTGGCATCACTGAGTGCCTCAAGATAATTAATTGGTAACACCCAAAACACATTGCCAAACTATTTTTAAATTGCTTTTGCTGATATCTATTCTGTTTCTGTAGATAACACTAAATCGGTTATTGTTAGACTAATCCAAAATTTTCTCTATTAAAGTGTTCATTTTGAAATATTACAGTTGAACTGTGAACAATGAAGAAGTAAAATACAAGGTTTTATGTCACTCCATTTGAGGAAGCTGAGTAATATATGGAGATATATCTATCTCATAGAGCTGGAAGGGACCTTGAAAGGTCATGGAGTCCAGTCCGCTGCTTTCACAGCAGGACCAAGTACCATTTCTGACAGATTTGCCCCAGATCCCTAAATGGCCCCTTCAAGGATTGAACTCACAACCTTGGGTTTCATAGGCCAATGCTCAAGGCACTGAGCTATCCCTCCCCAAAACAAAAAACACTCAAAGAATTGCTAGTTCATGCAGCATTTTTATGTACATAAGCGATTAAATTAAATCCTATAAAATGTTAAATACGTCAGGATATATCAACATGTTACTAAATATACTACATCATTACTAAACCAGGTGTTTGACACTGTGACATATGATAAAGAAGAAATATCTATTTTTCAGAAGATCAGAGGAAAAAGATGCTTTTATCATCTTGTTTCTGTTGTCATGACAACTGTATATCCTAGTTAAGCATAGAGTGTTTGCCAGAATCTAACCTTCCCTTGCCTAATTATTAATAGCTATTACATTTTTTGTGCATTTTCTCCATTGCTCTAGATCAGCACTGAAGAACTGTTAAGTTGCTCTCTGGAATTACAACCACAAGCTTAGTTGTAGGTTTGTGTGATCTGGTACAAAGTTCTTAGCTATGTTAAAGCCATTTTCAATGCAGGGTTGTTACACCATTACTTCTAATTCAATGCAACTGTATTATGAAACTCGTTATTTATAATATTTAGGACATTAACAAAATTGTTTCCATAAAGCTGTCCTGTGTAACAAAATAAAGAGCTTTATGTGATCAGATTAAACCTTTTAATATTTTGTATAATTTTTCAATATACATTAAATATATTGTGTAGTTGGCCTTCAGCAACAGTCCTAAACTATTACCACATTGATTAAGATAATTATACTCCCCAACAATCAGGGAAAAATGGGTTAAGTAGAAAATCTGACTATGAAGCTCAGTGTGTGAGTTTTAAGTCCTTCTTAGAAGAGAGAGTGTTCCCTGACTTAAAAGCCGACTCTCCATGCACACCGGCTCCTGCACACCCTCTCCCCACACGCTGCTGCCTCTGATACAGAGGGAAAAGGCAGGACATGTGACTCCCCCTGTGTAATGTGTAACCAGCGAAATCTTCAGCAGTTACATGTTTACCTTAATACACACATTTTAACACCCCTAGTTAAAACCCTGCTGGTAAAGTGAGTTTCTGCTAATTAGTTCCATGAGTGAAGTGATCTGGGTAGTAACTCAGGTACTTATGGAGTCAGAGTGACAAAGCACACTTTCATGTCTCAGTGGGTTATTGCACTGTCTACTCCAGTTAATGTATATCTGAAGTAAAATATAGGTTGAACCTCTCTAAACCAACACTCTTGGGACCTGACAGTGCTGAACCAGAGAACTTGCTGAACCACGAGAGGTCAATATTGTCTAGCATCATTACCACACTTCCACAGCTTACTGGTCTCTTAGAGGACATTCAGGGCTAAATTAGAGCTAGATAACGGCACAGAACACTGAGAGCTAGGACTGGTGGCTATAAACACACTTCATGTGACTGCGGAAAACTTGTCAACCCCCATGGTAAGTGGACATGCAGCTAACTAAAATTGTGCCGGACCAGAGAATGCTGGACTAGAGAGGTTCAACCTGTATTAGAATATTCAAACACAACAAATACAGCTAATCAAGCCAATTTCCAACAAAGCCTCCGAGGAGGAAATCATGTATGTCTTGGAAAAATATATAGCTTAAGCTTTTAGGAAAAAAAACCAGTCACAAAATGGGTGAGGGTTACCAACTGATGGATCTAATTATAGCAAAAACAAAATGTACAAGTAAAGAGCTAATTTTCCCTTTGTGCTTCGTGGGATTCCACCTGTTAGGCAACTGGATTCTAAATAGCAGTGGCACAAGAAAACTCACCAGAGAAACATATATCCAGGGTAGATGCCCTATAGCCCAGATATTGCTACACTGAAAATACTGTTGCCAGAGAGTCCATCAGTTGAAGTTCCTATATCAGTTCCATAATGTATGGTAGAGATTCCCAAACTGCAGTCAGGTACATCTTTTCTAAAATGATAGATTACCTTAAACCCTATTTGAGTGTGCTCTGACTGGATGGGGAATGGGAATGTCTTCTGTCTTATAAGATTGGCTGATGGAAAATAAAAACCTGTCTTCCTTTCTTCTGCATGGGATCTGCAAACCAATTAAGTGTTCTTTTTACTTGAAAGATATTAAGGTGAATTCTTGAGTCCTCATTATACTGACTTTCATAGCTTTTCCTTAGAAGAAAGTAAATCTGGACAAGATGCAGATTTTGTGAAGAAGTGTTTGATGCAGTACCTAACCATTCTTTTTAGCTTAGTTTGAATAGATTTAGAAGAAGAGGAGCTACAGTCCCTATTCAGTTCCCCTTCTGCTTCTGATATATAGGATATGGTTGCTTCTTCTTCCATAGAAACATTGAGAAGCCTACTCAAGTGAACATTACTTTTCTAGGTGGATCAGAGGAATTTGTCAAGACCATTGTGATATACATTGTTCTATAAGTTATGACATGTTTTGCACCTTCTTCTGAAGTAGTTACAGGCTGTCCTCGCTATAAGTCCAAGATATGTTCCAAAAAACATGGACTTATAGCGAAACAACTTAAAGTGGGGAATGCATCAGTTCCTACAGGCATCAACGACTTTCGTGCAGAATGGATGTATACCCGAGCAACTTATAGCGGGGACACCCTGTACTCCAGATGCCATTTTGCAAAAAAAAAAAAAAAAAAAAAAAACCACTATGAAATGTTTCAGCAGATCAGAATTGACAAAGGGCAAAGTAGCGTCATACCACACTGGTGCTAATAAGTTCTTGATTACTCAATTTATCTGTTTCTTCTCCTTTAGTACATTGTGGTACACACTACTTACTAAGTCTGTAAGAGTAAATGTCAGTGTTTTTTTGTTTGTTTGCTTGCTTTTTAAATCCTTGTGCAATTGGGTTGTACTAAATCTATGATGATTTTATGCTGGAAAGGCTGGCTGTGGATTGCAGTATTTATACTGGAAAGTGTTTTTCTTACTAGAGCACAAGGTAAGTGCATGTTTTTGTGGTTAAACTGTGGGAAAACAACATTTATGA
Organism: Rafetus swinhoei; assembly: GCA_019425775.1. Classification (NCBI taxonomy): domain Eukaryota; kingdom Metazoa; phylum Chordata; order Testudines; family Trionychidae; genus Rafetus; species Rafetus swinhoei. Next base: position 222,902,637 of record CM033424.1, on the reverse strand, counting down.
TCATTTTAGTGATGTAAACAGTGTTAGGGTAAATTCAGGCTGTATTTTATGGTAGTACCTCTAGTTTGTTTTTTACTAGAGTAAAAATAAGAGCAACGTAAATGACAGCTGCCCTACTTCCTCAGAAGTGGCTGGCGTGTCCCCTCCCTGCTTCCCTGGGGTGGGATCAGGGGCCCTCTGTGCACTGCCCCTGCCCCAAGTGATGGCTCTGGGAACAACAGCCAACGGGAGTTGTGGGGGCAATGCCTTCAAGCAGGGGCAGCGTGCGGAGCCACCGAGCCCCCTTACCTAGGGGTTGCAGAAAGGTTGCTTTGGAGAGTGATGTGGGGACAGGGCAAGCTGGAAGCCTTCCTTGGCCCCACTGCACTGCTGATCAGCCCCATGAGGTAAACACTGCCTGGCCAGGGCCTGCACCCCTCACCCTCTCCTGCACCCCAACCCGTGCTTGAGCCCTGAACTTCCTTCCACATCTAAACTCTCTTCCAGAGTCCACACCACTCAACTCCTTCTGCACCCCAATCCTGTCCCCTAGCCCTGAGCCCCTACTGCACCAAAATTCCCTTCCAGAGCCAGCACCCCCTCCTCCATCCAAACCCCTTCTCCAGGCTCAGCCCAGAGCCCCCTCCCACACTTCAAACCCCTCATCCCCAGTCAAATGAAAATAAATGAGGGGTTGGGAGAGCAAGTCATGGAGGGAGTCATGGGTGTGGGCCTTGCAGAAGGGGTGGAGGCAGAAGGTGAGGCAAGGTGGGTATATGTGTATAGACAGGCACCAGGGAAACTAACACTCCTACCCCCCTGCATTTTAAACTATGCAGTCTTAGTTTTCCTTAACAAAACTCTTTCAGGGCTGTATTTCAGTGAGCTTATTGCCAAAAGAGTTGCTTCTCTGTCACTTTGTTAGATGACATATTATCCAGCAGAGCCCTGTGTTTTTGGTGGGCGGCCTGCATCTGATAGTGTCTGCCTAGTGCCTTCTGTCCCCTGGAGGCTGCCACACCGAATCATTCTGTATTGTATTATAGCTGTGGTGGTGTTTTGTGGCATGATTTCCCTTCCACTCCCTTAGAAATTGTAATTTTGGCATTTCTTTCCTCAATATGACTAGTTATGAAACCCTCAATTCTCTAGATGTGTAGCTAATGGAAGTCTGCTGAAAGGCCCAGCATATTTGAATAAACTGGGGGGGGGGAGGGGGCGGAGTAGGGCTATAAAAATATAGCTGATCCTGCTCTTTCAGAAATAAAAACTTGGATTATGGTAAGGAAAAAGCTGATCTTGCTAAGGAGAAAACATTGCAGGAAAATTACAATTAATATGTGTAATTACTGTTGCATCAGTACTCTGAATAACCATCATTTGTAATGTTAATCTTTTAAGTAATCTAAAAATCCAAGCAGTTCAGAATCTGTAACTTTTGACCAGTTGACTTTCAGTGGAAAAATAGCAGCTTAGCCCATGCTGCAGTTTTGCAAAATTTAGCAATTACTTTTATGCTTATTAAAGTCTCCTCCTTTCTCCCTTAATTATTTCTGACATCTTTCCTTTCCAAATATATTGAATTTGGGGGAGGAACAAGGAAATTTTAAAAAACCTTTTATTTATAATGCAGAGATATTTGTGTTCTTCAACATTTCACCTTGGTATCAACACCAAAAGACCACGACTCATCGCTGTGCTGCATTTGTGTTGTCTTTAACAAGTGCTCTGTGTGCCAGAGAAGTGAATTGCCTCATCAGGTAGCAATTGCTATAGTTGCTCAGAAAGACATTTATTACGCCTGATATTTGCAGAAGTGACCAGTTGTTGTGAGTGCTTGACCTCACCATTTTAGCAAAAATTGTCCAATTGTTGTTGTTGGAGATTTTGGGGCCCAATTTCTAGAGATGCTGTATGTACCTACAGCTCCTAAAGAAGTCAATGGGAGATGCGGAGGCACAACAACTCGGGAAATCAGGCCTTATGGGTATCAATTTGGGTGCCCACAATGACTGTCGCTCTCAAAATGTAGGAGCTTATTTATTACAACAGCAGGATAAGTCATTTGAAATCTTTGTGTATCATTAATGCATAAATGCCTTCTGTCTGTGGGTTACAGTAGGTTGAGAGTTGTCTGGTTTTCTCAAATATTAAACTCTAAACCGCCTTATACTTTTTGCTCAGGCACAAATGTTCTGTTTGTTTTCATGTCTCTTTCTAATGAAGTGCTCTTGTTCCAAACAACAAATGGGAGGCATATGTTAGCCACAATTACGTTTTGGTATTTGGGGACGTTTACATTTAAACCCTACACATTCCTTATGTTTTCTGTGTGGATACCGGCTCCAAGAACACATAGAAATCTACTACCGTAGACCCCTGAGATGAAGCCTGTATGTGGACTTCACTACAGTGGAATCTCTTTGTGGGATGCAGTCCAAAGTTGGGATGCGATGTGGTAGCATTAGGAAAATAAAATCACATTTAGAATGATTGTTGATCCAGTTAGCTTTCTTACTTTGAACCGTACAATACATTTGTACAGAGCAGCAGGTGAAATAACTTCCTCTAGTAGTAAGGCAGCTTCCATTCCAACAGATCTATGCTCAGTGAATTTATATACAGAAAAGGTTTGTTCTGAGACTACAAAGCTTGACAGTCTGTAACTGTGAATGGTTTCACTGGCCTTTAAGGAGCTTGTATTATATGTATGATCATGGTATATTATCTTCTGTAGAGTGCTGATATGTGCGTATGTCTGAATATTACTTTAGCTGATATGAGGCCAGAAGCATTTTAAGAATATTGAAAGGAACATTTTAGGTTTCATCCTTACAGAAAGGAACTTTTTCAGTAAAGAGCATGAAAAATAACATGTATTACATTCTAAAATTACATTTAATAAAGCATTTGTGAATTATCCAAACTCTCTGTATTAGAAAAGTAAGGGTATATGTGCCTTTTCTGTACAAACTTTATTTAGACTGAGTAAAGAAGTTTTATGACAGCTGATTTGGGGTCTGAGATCTTAAAAGCTAGAACTGAATGGTTTCCCCATAATCTTAGGATTCATGTCACCCTTTTTAGCCAGCTAATTTCATTAAATTATTTACCTTGCATAGTTACTGAATTACAGTGCTTTAATTAAATGTGTCTTAGACATTTAGGCATTGTTTACTTATACTTTATCTGTAAGAAAGCACTAGCTCGGTTAGCAAGGCCATCTGTAATGTCTTTTAGGTCACTCATATGGAATTTTTCTGATAAAGACTTTCAAGTGTTGTCTAAATAAGGAAGAAGCCTTGGTAAGGTTAAACTTAGTGAAGGACACAAGAGGAGCATACATCATAGAAAAGTAGTAGAACATAAACAGTTTGCTGTAGCAGTGGCCTTTTAAATTTTTAACTATATTTTTTAAATATTAAAAAAATGCCTCTCATTCAGGATTTCAGGGAGGATGAAAGTGAAGAGGAGGAGGAAGAAGAAAAGGTGGGGTGGCAGTGATAACTGAAAAGGAACTTCTTTTTTCACTGTTTTAGGTTAGTGATATTGAAATGCTTTCTCTTTTTTATTTATTTATTTATTTTTTTTGATAGGTGTTCCTTAAGCCTGTTATTGAGGACAGAAACATGGAACTGGCCAGAAGATGCACTGAAATTATAAGTGATGTAAGTGATTGTAACCATTTGTATCCGTTAATTAAATTCCTTTCTTTAAAAGTTTTTTTTTGTATTATTCTTATTTCTTCATATTTATAAAATGTAGCTGGAGGTGCCCATCGTAAATTCGGATTGCCTGCATGATAGATTAAAACATACAAAATAATATAAAGGTGCTATCCAAGAATATGTGTATGAGGAAACTCCATTAAAGTGTTATAGTATCTCATAAAGGCACTCAGTTAACTAATTCCAAATGAGTTATTAAAGGAATCTAATGTATGTCTTTATTTGGCACACATACATTGGATCAGATCCTTAGTGATCATAATTTTGAGGAGTTCTATTTTACATCAGTTTTATTTGTCAGCTGAGGACCTGGTCCTCTGAGTGAATTATGAAAGTGGAGGTTTGGATTTGTATTTATTGTGGTGTCCCTCCTGGAAACTTGAATCCCAGGAGGAACTTTGCAACTGTGCAGTAATTGAGGTTCTGTTTGTGATGGGATTGCTCTCCTTTGTGGATTAAGTATATATAGTTACTAACAGCAAGACAAACCATTATATGAGAGATGGTGATTTGCCTTTAAAATGATCTTTCCAACCAACTCTAGGCTGGGATGTTTTGGCTCTTGAGTAGTAGGACTACAAAGTAGGGGCTGGTTCACCTTGTATTATAACATGATGTATAAACGTTTTGTGACCCTATTATCCAAGGTGAATAAGTATGTTGACCTTGTGAGATTAATATATGCAGAAACTAGACTACAGAGGATGCAGAAAATTCATTACTAGAGGATGTTTATTCAGGAAGAATAGATGGCCACTAGAAAAACGATTCATCTGCAATGGAGTTATCATGCTGGGTAGAGAATGAAGCTTGAAAGGGTCAAAACTTCTCTTCTGCCTGAATGTTGTGTGGGAATACTTTAATTTTGGTGTGGGCTGGGTAGTAGATACAGCCTTAAGAGAGGCCAGTAAGGTGATTACCCATAACATCAAATTATTTTAAGAAGTTGTACAGGTTATATTAATATTTTTATCAAAGGTACTAATGGTTATCCATGTGTTTTTATTGGAAATGTACTGAGTTTAATACAATACAAGCCTGTCAAGTCAGATAAAAGCCACAGTGAAAATGAAGCATTAGGTTGACCTGAAAGCCATTTATTCTTTCAATACTACTCATTTCTAGACGTGATTGATTGCTGTCACAAAGACAAAAAATACCCTGAACAGTGCTGATACACTTTTCAATAATAATTCCTAATTTAAAGAAAGAGTTTATCAGTGGTTGTGGTGGCTGCTGCTATTATTCAGTAGATAAATATTATGAATATAACTTTCTTTCATTTTTTTATGTAGGTTTGGAGCCTAAAGTGAATAAATAAGTTAAAATGAGCTTCAAACTCAGTAATGGTTCAGAGAGGCAGCTTTTGCTGAAAGTGTGTGTTAGATTTTCACTGAGATATGTGAAGCTTTCAAAGGATAATGATTCCTAATCCTGCATGATATTATTATAAGAAGTTGTAATGGTCCAGAGCCAATATAATTTCAAAGGGAATTCTTTTTAATATACTAAAATGGAACCCACATTTTGAGCCTGATCCATTACTCACTAAAATCATTGGATTTGTTTTTATTGGGTATAGTGGGTATTAGAGCTGGTTCAAAGTGAATTTTTTTAATCCTTCCAAACCTTCACCCTAATTGAATTTTCACTATCACTAGAAAAGCCTTACAGTTCTCAGGAGAAAATTCCCCCTCTATAACATCTTCATTCTAGGAATGGTGCCAGAATCTCTTAACTCTTTTTAGTTACAAGAAGACGCACACAGCTATGAAGCTGCTGGCAGTTTCTAGGGGAATTGTCTTCGCTTGCTTCTGCCAGCAGCTGCACCAAGTTTGGGAACAGAGCACAGTGAATATTCCAGTTTGCTTTTGGATCCAACCATGTTCATAGCTCTTTTTTATAAACATTTTGCACAACTATTTAGGGAGGAGCTATTATTCATGCAAATATGGAGATGGATTAGTGTATTTACTTGGTAGTGAACAAAATTTACCTGAAAACCTCTCTATACACACACACCCATGTGAACACACACGCACACAGAGGCTTTCAGACCCAATTTGCTCATTGCCAAGTGGAAAATGTGGAAGGGAAAGGGACTTGAAATGAAGGTAATACGTGCAAGTCCAACAGAAATAGGTTTTAATGACTTTGTGTGGCTTGCAGTTTTACCCTAAAATGACATTGTGATAGCCAGAGCACATGACCTTATGACTACAAGCCTGGGTTATTTTCTTTCCTTCCTTGCAAGGCTGTCAACACATATTCTGTCAAAATGGAATGGCATGATTGCTCATAGCTTGAGATATAATGATGGTGGTATTCTCATCTTACATGCTTTAGTATCTGACTTGAAATTGGCACTATTATTGTTAAAGCCCTTTATGGCATGTAAGCCTTTGGTCTTGTTCAAGGAGGTATCTGTTCTCACATGCCACTGTTCCAACAATTCTTCCATTGCAGTCAGCTGATGTTCACACTTTGTGATGATCCCTATGTTGCTTCCCTCTCAGATCCATCCAATTTAATTTCTTTTAATTAAATAACAGTTTTAAAGATGCCTTTAATTTTCATTTATGTTGGACTTGTGCATGACTTTCCTTTCCAGCCCCTTTGCTTTCAACATTTACATTGGATGCCTTAATTTGTTTTTATTGTTCTTTTTAAAAGGGGGACATGGATGCTGTTGTGGGGGAAGTAGGAAGCTGAATACAAATAAAGTTAAGCAAATAATCTTAGTCCTTTTATAGAAGGAAAATAGCTTGCCTCTTGATTCATCATACTGTATTTCAGATGTGCATGTGGCTAATGTTTCCTGCAGCAAATTCCAATTAAATATAATGCTGCTCACTATCTAATTTGCCACATAATGTAGTCGAAATTGTAGTTCTTTCTGATTCAGCATCTCCTTGCCATTGGTTGGACATTGTGAAGATTAGATCCTGCCAGAACTTTAATTGCCGTTTTTGTGAATTAATAGTGTTTAATGATAGCTAATAAAATTAATTGAAAATGAATTTGTTGCAGTTCTGATTTCCTTTGTGTTCTTGTCTTTAACTACAAGAGAATTCTAGGTACTACACTGTGGTTCTGAGAATTGTTCGTAGACTGGAGACAAAAATTATTTATTGTTGGTTAAAATGAGAAGAGTAATTATGACCCAGTTAACTGTTGTTTCAAGCTGTTTTTCTCTGTATTGGATATTGAATGTGAATGCATGATAAATTATGTCTTAATTAAATCCTTATTGAATATCTCATTTCTCTAATGTTTCAGAGTTTGATTTTCATTTTAAGATTCATATCCAATTTGAACAAATTGTTCTGGATATAATTTGTTGCTGTTAAAAGCTAATAATAACCAGTGTGTACCATTGTTCCTGTGCCAGATTCTGCCCTCAATTACACATGTGCAAATGTATTGAACTTATCCATATAACTTCAGTAGGGCTGCATAGTGACTGAATTTGAACTAACAGAATTTGGTCCTTTGACTCTTCTTTTGCAATTGTATCCCACTCAGTACACCTACTCAGTGTAGCTTTCTGTTCCCATCTAGTGGGATCTGCAGTACATAAGTGTTCAAGAGGCTGCTACTGCCTTTCAGTTAACAGATGAGTCTTTTAGCTCAGTTACTGAGACATAAGTTTTGATTCAGAAGTCCTGGTTTGACTGCTTCTGCTGCTGATCCACCCATGAGCATTGTGTGACAAATAGTGGCCCCTACCAGGTGTTAAGCTGAAATGATTTCTGCAGGTTGGGATAAGCTTCCATCATCGGAGACTGTGTGTAGTTCATTCCTACTAATTGTAGCAGTCTGTATTTCTGTAGTGACTGAGCCACGCATAAAGGTTAATGAGCCTAATCTAGCCTTGCCTAGGAAATCCAGATCTTTTAACTCAGGCAGTAGAGGCTTATGCTTTTAGAGTCAGAGGTACTGGGTTTAATCCCTGCTGCCACGGCCCTCTGAGGGGCATCACATTATGTTGGAATTTCAAATATTGGTTTCTAGATTTAGGGACAAATTTTCAAAGCTGGACATAGACATGCCTGCTTGCATCTCGTTGAAGGCACAGATACCAGATCGGTGTGTACAAATGGCTACAAAGGCTCCTAATTGGCAATATGAACATGCAAATACTCTATGCACATGCAGCATATATTTGTGCACATAATTTTCAGTACATAGCTATATGTGCAAAACTTTATGTGCCTAAATGTGAAAAATTGGCATTTAAATTTCAAATTGCTTCCATTTAAAAAAAAATATAAAGTACAACATGAATTCATTAAGGACCCAATCCAACTCCCATTGAATTCAAGTTGAAGACTCACATTAACTCCAATGGAAATTGGCTCAAGCCTTAAATTATGAGGTTTAAAGGTCATGTTCTCCCAGAAGAGGCTGATTTATCCAAAAGGGGCCTTAAAGTTCATTATCTCTCTCAACATCTGAACAAAATAATTTGCAGTTACTTTGGAAAGAAAAATGTATATTTACCTTTTTTACCTAAGTGCTGGCTACATATGCAGCCTAATTTAAAAAGTTTAAGTATATTTTTTTCATGTTTCAAATAAATTCACAGGAACAATAACTGTAATTTTTACTGATGGATTAGAGCTCTGTAGTAAGATGATTTCCTGTTGTTCTGAACACAGAGAAACTGTTTTATTTTGCATAGTATATCGTGCATATACCCATAGCTTATACTAGTAGGCTATTTAGGATTCTTGATGTCTGAAACTTATATTTGTGTGTGTGTGTGTATGTATGTGTGTGTGTCTGTGTGTATATGTAGTGGAGACAGAAAAACGATTACTTTTTAATGTGTTTAATGTGTTTTTTCTGTATGGTCCCTGCCTGACTACACATGAGATTGTTATAGGCGTGGCTCAGGACGGTATACAGACCACACACACACCATCTAAACAGATCTTCCCAGTTACATTCACACCATCTAAACAGACAGCTTTCCATGCCAAACAAAGTAAAGTCCACTTTCACATGGTGGACACTGCACCACAATCTGTGCAGCGGGATACCCTTCCAGCGACCATCTGCAACACTAACAATCACTACAGATGTCTCCTTAATAGGGTGGGGAGCTCACCTGGGCAAACATGTCATACAAGCTTAATGACACAGGGATGAGGCCAACAAACACACACATCTCCTCAAACTCAGGGCAGAACTCAATGCTTGCATTCACTTTCAGCCTATAATTCAGAACAAAACGGAACAAATTGTAACAGACAACACCACGACGATATACTACATCAGTCTACAAGGGGGAGCACGATCTTATCAATTATGTCTGGAAGCGATGAAACTGGCAGTGGTGCATACTGAGAAACATGACACTGATAGCCACCTACTTTCCAGGCAAGGACAACGTCCTGGCAGACAGTCTCAGCAGAAACTTCTCTCACAATCATGAGTGGGAGATCAACCCTACAATTCTTTGCCATCTATTTTAGAAAGAGTGATCCCCGTGGTAGATCTATTTGCCACCTACAAAAACAAGATGTGCCTGTATTATTGCTCAAGAGCAGGCGTAGGCCCCCGATCCTTGGGTGACACATTCAGCATAAAGTGGGAAGCACCCCTCCTGTACGCTTTTCCACTGCTCCCACTGATTCAATGAATGATCCTGAAATCAGGCAGGACAAAGCAAAGGTCATATTTGTAGCCCCAAGGTGGCCCAGACTGACTTGGTACCCTTACCTACTGCAGATGAGCCCTCAACCACCACATGCTTTTCCACCAGTCTGGTCCCTGTTTACACAGCAAAATGGACAGAGACACTACACAGATGTGCACACACTCCACCTCCACACATGGATGGTGATTGGCTGATGCCTTCAGAGGGGAACTATCCCAACGAATTACAACAGAGCCTCGTGAACTCACGCAGGCCTGCAATTAGAAAAACATACAATCAGAAATGGCACTGCTTCGAAGTATGGTGCTTAGAGCACAACTTCACACCAACAGAGACAGAAGTTTTAGATATACTTACTTACCTGTTAGACCTGCAAGACCTGCACAAAACAGGACTATCACTAAGCTCAATCAGAGTATACCTCACCACCATAGCGGCCATACACCTGTCCATAGAGGGCTACTCAGTCTTTACTCACCCGTCCACCAAAAGATTCCTCCAGGACCTACAGAATATGTTTCCACCACGACGGGACCCAATCCCAGCATTGGACCTCATTCTCATCCTAAGGGCTCTATGGGCAAACCCTTTGAGCCACTGGCCACCTGTTCCCTTTTGCACCTCGCAGTTATTACCAAGTCCACACTACCAAAGCACCCACTATCAAGCACGGACACTGCTTTGTGGTCACCTAAGGTGAGCAACCACGGGGACACTCCTTGAAGAAGAAGGGAAGGTTACTCACCCTGTGCAATAACTGGAGTTCTTCGAGATGGTTGTCCCAGTGGGTGTTCCACCACCAACCCACCTCCCCTTGACTTCGGATCTATCTGCTTCCGAGTCAGAGAAGGAAATGAGGATGCAATTGGCTGTGTATGTGGGATGACCCTTCCAAACGTCGCGCACCAGCGCACCACGTGCACAGCCAACCAGAGGGGCACTACTATAAGAAGTCTGCTGACCATGGGTGCAGCAGCGCTGGCTCACCTAAGGAGCACCCATGGGGACAACCATCTTGAAAAACTCCAGTTACTGCTGAAGGTGAGTAACCTTCCCATCTCAATGGTTCTAGCAGTCTTCATATTCTCACATGCCCGTGCCACTGTGAGCATGAGGTTTGCTTATAGCACAGGTCACAACCAGTGCCAGATACTTTTGTTTGATCTCTCATCACCCCCACAGGTTCTTTGCAAAGATTCTGGTAAGGGGCCATAGCTAGTGTCAGGTTACAGATCACACTCAATACCCTTCTGAATGATATATTGCTCAGCATTCCTACCTAGGCTATAGTACACACCTTGATTCAGACTCTGGATCTCCTGACAATACATAGTTTTGTAATAAATGTCAAGAAAAGATTTTTTGATTCCCTCAAGAAGGATATTGCATCTTTAAAAACAGACATTTCAGTGGTGAGAATCTATCCATCCTCTCAAGATTCCAGAAGATCCAGGATCTCATATGCATACTATGTGAGTACGTGAAACCAACCATAGTTCAGTGTCTTCAGTTAGAGTTCACTTAGTGGGGAATCTCACACATCACATAGGTTCTTCTGCTCCAAGAATGTCCCCTGGTCACATGAAATATCAAATGCTAGTCCCAAATCAGGTGTGTGACTCCCTCACATGGTGGACAATCCCAGGGAATATCTTCACGGGCCTCCCCGTATGCATGCCAGAATCTTTAGTTTTTACAACTGGCATCAGCCTGACAAGTTAGGGAGCACATCAGGGACTGCACACCACCATCAGGAGCCCTGGCAATATGTGACATATGAACTTCAGTTTCTCAGCATCAGTTTCCTAGAGTCGAGAGCTGTCCAATTAGCCTCATGGAGGTTCTGCAGCCACCTAGAGGCAAATCAGTGAGACAACATGACTATAGCTCTGTATATTAACAAGCACGGAGGGACAAGGAGGCTGGCACAACATTCCCACTGAGGTTCGGCTTTCTGTCAGTGAAACAGAGCCCACATCTATGGGAATGGGTGCCCTGTCACACAGTTCACCCAAGGCCTGCTATATGCATTCCCACCCTTCTCCCATCTAGCATAAGTGATACAGAAGATCAAGTGAGAGCAACCAAAGGCCATCGTGTACACCCTGTACGAACCAAGGAAACGCTGGTTTTCTGCCTTGATAGAGCTGAAACTGGAACCATTTTTACAGCTATTGGCAAGTCCAGATGTTCTGTTTCAGGATCTTTTTTCTCTACCCAGGTCCAGACTGTCTCTGATGAACAGCCTAGCTATTCAAAGGGAAGTGCTAGCAACATTCGGCCTGTCTTCCAAACTTATCAAGACTTTTTCCTTACATTCAGGAGAGTCTCTGTGCTAAAAGACTTCTCCTCCATTTGGGCCAGGTTCAACATCTGGTTCTAGGAGTACAGTGCAGGCCCCAGAAACACAGAGATCTCAGTAATTCTGGACTTCATGAAAGAGGGTGTTGGTAAAGACAGTTGAATCTGATCCAAGGCAGACCTTCAGCCCAGTTCATAGCACATTCAGATATCAGCCATTAATAGTGTTTTGTTTGCAGGATCCTTTTGATCAGTGTTCCCTGAGGGTATGTCTACACTAGCCCCCTAGTTCAAACTAGGGAGGCTAATGTAGGCATTCGAAGTTGCAAATGAAGCCCGGGATTTAAATATCCCGGGCTTTATTTGCATGTTCCCATCCGGTCGCCATTTTTAAATTCCACTAGTCCGAAGTAACTGCCCGTGGCTACACGTGGCAATGAAATGAGGTGTAACATGGAATGAGGTGTAACAGTTAATTTGAACTAAGGACTTAGTTCGAATTACCGGTTCACTGCCACGTGTAGCCACGGGCAGTTACTTCGGACTAATGGAATTTAAAAATGGCGACCGGACGGGAACATGCAAATAAAGCCCAGGATATTTAAATCCCGAGCTTCATTTGCAACTTCGAATGCCTACATTAGCCTCCCTAGTTCGAACTAGGGGGCCAGTGTAGACATACCCTGAGTGCCTGGGCAGCCACCCAGGAGAGATTCAAATGCTGCCCAGCTGATTAGGAGAGCACTTACAGCCAGCAACATATATTTATACTGGTGGTGCACATTCACATATGCCTCGGTGCACATAACAAAAATTATTCTGCACAAAGATTCAAATAAGAGGGAACATTGCTCTTGATTGCCGGCAGAGTACTCCAAGTATCCAGATCCATCAGAGCTGTCCGACAGGCCAGACCAGTGGTAGCAGCAATTTTCACAAAATGGAACCTGGCAGTAGTGTTCAAAACCTTAATAACTCACTCTTTTGAACCTCTGGCTTCAATGTTAGCATTGTGTATCTCCATCAAGACCTGTTCTCAGTCTGCCAATTATGCCTGCTAGACTAGTGTCAGGTCTGGCAGCCTTGCTTGTGCTTTCCGTGATGACAAAGTGGTACTGAGAACTCTGCATCTGTTTCTTTCCAAAGTGAACGCTTCTTTCAATGACTTTCGGGACATTATTCTTCCCTCATTCAGTCCTAGGCCACAACATCTGACTGACAAGCACACAGACTAAACCTAAATCTGATTTTACTAAGTGATAGAATCCACTAGAAGATCTTGTCTCCTTCCATTTAAAGTGTCACAGACTCAGAGCTTCCAAGCTATTCATTGCTAGATGGAACAGACAATGTGCAGGCCTACAAAGTCTATTCCAGAGGGAACAGGAATACTCCACAAGATCTATAGAAGCTTTGTGGGCCAAATGAGCATATGATTTCACCACCAAAATATGCAGATTAGACACATGGGCATCGGCTAACACCTTTATCAAATGCTTTAAAGTGGAATTTCTGTCTTCTGCACAGGCCTTCTTTGGCAGAAAGATGCTGCAGGAAGTGACTCAGTAATAATATTGCTTTTTGAATAGTCTTTATTTCTTTTCTCGCTCATTCTGTTTTACTTTCTCCTTATCCCGCCCTACTTCTGTTTTGTTGCTCAGTCTTTCTGAGATGCAAGAGAGTAGCGGGGGAGGCTGAGCTGTGTCACACTGTCTGGAGTGGCTCACGACTGAGAGTGCCTGCCTCAGGGAAGACTGTCAAATACAGGGTAAACACCCCAAACTGATGGTGTGTTCTGTAATGGCATTTTACCAAGCCAGTGGCAAATGTGAACTCTTGAATCACTGTAACAGTCTTACCATGGAGTCACAGACAGTCCCCTTCAATGCTCCAGTCTGTCTTGCCACCCAGACAAACTGGATTTAGTAATAAATGGTCACTTGTCTTACACCAAAAATTACAGCATGTTCAAGTTTCAATAGAGCAGACATTTACCCCCAATTTTTAGTACCCTAGATCTTACATCAGATCTTATACTGTAGCCAATTCTATAATAAATTATCTAAAAGTTTATTAGCTCGGAAAAAGAAACAAGTGTGTAGTTTACAGGTTAAAGCAAGCAAATATATTCACACAAATGAGTTGCCATCTAAATCCTAAAACTGACACAATTGTAGCGAGCTGTCAATTCAAAGTGTCTTTCAGGACAGCCCCAAGAAGCAGCCTCCATGGATCTCTAGTTTCAGTTCAAAGTCTCTGGCCCTGTCAGAGTTCAAACTGCCAAAAAGATGGAAAGTTTTTTCTGTGACTTGACTTTATTTTATTTTCATCATTTAGTTTCCAAGTCCACAGGATGAGCTTCCTTGCCCATATTTGGTTGTGATAGGGCCATTAACCAATCCTGGATATGCCTTATTTTGATAGCCCTTCTGGGTGATCATAGGGTGATTCCCAGACCTGGTTTCACAAGTTCGAAGCAAACATTTTCAAAGTGAAACTTGCATGTTTTCTTAGCATGGAGTACTGACATTGCAAGTGAGATGAAAGCATGCAGCAACTTACAAACATTTCATGATGTCTACACATTAAACGCATTCTTAAAAGAGTATCTCAAATAGTCAAAAGGCTATTTATTTTGAGCAAAACTAATAAACAAGTAAACTGATTTGGTTTCTAGGTATGAGTTTGTTAGTTTGTAGCAAATACTTGCAGTCTTGGCAAGAGCTGGTATAACCATATGTAACCCATGCACCTAGTGTGGTTACTCTGGCACCTGGCCTACCTGTGTCATAGGCTGCATCATGGACTATTTCTTAATTGAAAGTTTCCTTTCTTCTAGTAGTCTCTCTCTCAGTTTTGCTCTCCTAATAATTCATTACCTAAGGGGTTAGCTTTTTAGTTAGATAATTACTGCGCAAACAGTTGCCTGCTTTACATAGTTAATAAGTTAGCATTTGGTGGTGGTGTTGGCATCTGTACAGGAGTTTTGGCATGACTCATCTGGAAAGAAGTGGAAGGAGGAGGCATGGCCAGCACATGGTGTGCTGCAGTTTTGAACTGCCTTTGGAAATTTCAGAGTGAAGGGGAGCAAACATAACAGAATTGTAGGAGACACTGCTAACAGAAATTATGGGATAAGAAATTTTTCATTTGCTACTGCTCAGCCCGTGTTGCTTCTGTCAGCAAGTCTTCAGTGCATAAATATAAGTTGCTGCAGTGCAGAATGTGAAAATGAGGTTAGAGAGATAGGAACAGATGATGAATAGAAGAGCTTGCGTCTAAATAATTCAGTTTACATTGAACCATATCAATACCAATATTGAAAGAGAACTTCAAGTAGTTACGGTTGTTTAAAGGGGAATACCTAGTCACAAACTTCCTTAAAAACAAGGGAAGTTCAGTTAAGCTATGCTTCTTTAAATGTACCTTAATCCTTACATGTTATGTTAACTATCATATTCTGTCCCTTTATGGCGTTGTCTACATAGCAGTGTTATTTTTTAATAAAGGACGTTATTCCGCGAAATAACTTTGCAAGTGTCTACACAGCAAGCCCGTTATTTTGAAATAATTTTGAAATAATGGGCATCTTATTCTGAAATCTGTAACTCTCATTGTACGAGGAATAACGCCTATTCCAAAATAGCTATTTCGGACATGTATAGACAGGACAGATGGAGTTATTTTGATATAAATGGCCTCTAGCCCTTCCCACAGGTGCCCTGCTGGCCACTCTGTCCACACTCATCATAGAATCATAGAATCACAGAGCTGGAAGAGACCTCAGGAGGTCATCAAGTCCAGCCCCCTGCCCAAGGCAGGACCAATTCCAACTAAATCACCCCAGCCAGGGCTTTGTCAAGCCGAGACTTAAAAACCTCTAGGGATGGAGATTCCACCACCTCCCTAGGTAACCCATTCCAGTGCTTCACCACCCTCCTAGGGAAATAGTTTTTCCTAATATCCAACCTAGACTTCCTCCACTGTAACTTGAGACCGTTACTCCTTGTTCTGCCATCCATCCTTACTGTGAACAGCCTTTCTCCATCCTCTTTGGAACCTCCCTTCAGGAAGTTGAAGGCTGCTATCAAATCCCCCCTCACTCTTCTCTTCTGCAGACTAAATAAGCCCAAATCCCTCAGTTTCTCCTCATAGGTCATGCGCTCCAGCCCCCTAATCAGTTTGGTTGCCCTCCGCTGGACCCTCTCCAGTGCATCCACATCCTTTCTATAGTGGGGGTCCCAGAACTGGACACAATACTCCAGATGTGGCCTCACCGGAGCCGAATAAAAGGGAATAATCACTTCTCTAGATCTGCTGGCAATACTCCTCCTAATGCACCCTAATATGCCGTTAGCCCTCTTGGCTACAAGGGCACACTGTTGACTCATATTCAGCTTCTCATCCACTGTAATCCCTCTTCCCCTGCAGCCCTTAACGTTGCAGCCACAGGGGAAAGGGCTTGTGGCTCATAGTGGGCCCTGACCCCTGAGCCCCACAGCAGCTGCCAAACCAGCGTATTCAGTCACCATGAGCAACTCCATTGTGCCCACTGAGCCCTCCAAGGCTGCAAGGGAGCTAGCAGCCAGCTCTCAGGACCTTGTCTGAGGATGGAAGAGGCGTGCAGCTTCCTGATCTGGTGCAGAGATCGTGGACCTCAATGAGGTCTGAGGAGAGGAGGCGAAACTCCAGGATCTCCACACCAGGTGCAGGAATGCAGACGTCTACAGCTGGATGGCCGACAGCCTGGCCACCAAGGGCCACATGCACACCCAGGAGCAGGTGTGCGTGAAGGTCAAGGAGCTAAGGCAGACCTATGCCAAGGTCGGGGAGTGCAGCTCCTGCTCCAGGATGCATCGCAGGCCTGCCCATACTACACCCAGCTTCACCACATCCTAGGGGGTGGGTCAGTCCCTTCTCTCACCTCGTTGTGGACTCAGGGCTGAAGATGCCTGTCGTCACCTTCCCAGAGGGCACAGGCAGTGAAGAGGAGGAGGAGGATGAAGCTAGCACCAGCTTCATGCCTGCTAGCCAGGAGGTCATGCTCGCCCTAGAGCTGGTACCCCAACCCAGGATGTTTCCTGGGCATCATCTGAGGCTAGGGAAAGCCCCTCAGGTGAGTGCCATTACTGTCCCTCACCAGGTGGAGGTGGCGTGTGATGAGAGGCAGTTGCGTGCTTCTCTCGGCCTGGGGATTGCATAGCACACAGCCCCAGGAAGCAGCAACAGAGGACCCTTGCGCTCTTGCTTACAGGGTATCTGGAGAGGCCTGCCTTACTCCCGGCCCTAGGGTGGGACACCCTTCCATCACAAGCCACCACTAGACAGAGGCTGGGGACATGGAGAGACAGAGAGAGCGAGACACACACACACACTCAGGAGTGCCGGACATGGCCCACGGGCATGGCCACACTTTCAGGGCAGCATCTGCTCCTAGGGACAGCATGGTGAGGCACAGGAGTGTCTGCCACTCACACACACCTCCCCCCAGCACTCTGCCCCCCTCTCTTCCAGCGGGCAGGGATACAAGTCCTCTCCCTGTGGGATGCTGCCATTGCCAGACGCGGCATGTGTGCAGCATAGAGGGAAGGCCAGCTGCTCCATGGTTCCTCTCCTGTCCATACGCTCCCGGTCTGGCTGGCACTTTCCCATACCTGCTTGTCCCAGGGATATGGGGGTAGTGAGGCTCCCCCCGGGAACATCTGTGTCTCAGCAGGAAAGGGCCCGCTGTCTAGGTCACAAATGACTTTGCTCAAAGCACATTGTCTTCATCTGACACGTGGCTGTATGGGGGGATCCCTATAAGCTCAAGCCTCAGAAGTGACTGCTGTCCTGATGCCCTGCTTGAAGTGCCCGGGTGGCCTTATCAGCATCTAGTGAATGTGGATGCTCTATTTCGAAATAGATCAGTGCTATTTCGATGGGCATTTGCCATGTATTCCTCCAAAATCACTTATTCCGAAATAAGTGTGCAGTGTAGACATGCTATATAAGTCCCATTCATCTTCAACATATTCAGTAAATATAATAATATTATAATATTAATACACATAATATAATACACATCCTCACAATCACACTGTAACACAAAATGCTAACTCAGACACATAGCAACAGTAACTTACGCATTTGTTAGTCATCTATAGCCCAATAAAGTATATAATGTGATGGTGTCTTATGAGAAAGAATGAGTTGACACTTTTTTGTTGGGTTTCTAAAATAACTATTTTAGGGAAAGAAGATCCATTGTTTTGTCACCCTGGACCCCACCATTGTAGCAAAAATTGTCCTCTGTTTGTGGAAAGGACGTTAGGAATGAGCTTTTGAATTTAATTATTTTTCTGCCTTCAAGAAGAATCTGATGTTAACTGCACTACACCACTGTCTAGAGGAGCTTGACTTCAAATACTAGAGACTTTGGGGGCAATATTTTGAAACCTGCCTCTCAGAATTGATTCATGGATCTTGGATACATAAAATCTATAATTGAATATACTTTGGGAAAATATTTGTGTGTAGAAATTCAAAGGCTGTTTTTAATAATTTTTATGTGAAATTAAGGGGAGAAAACTTTATCTTCAGTATTCCTTTCTTTAAAGATTCTATAGGAATTACAAGTAGTGGATGAAATATGCTGTAGGTATAACAAATACGTCATACATCAAATCAAAGATTTTATTATTTGTTTTAACAAGACCTAAGTGTTCTGTGTATTAGTTGGAGTTTCTGTTATAACTTGATCTTCTTGCTGTTGTAGATCTCTGACATTACTTGAGTGTGTTTTCTCTGTGGCTTACTGTGTTAAATGATGTGGTGTTTACAAGCCACTTGACATAGCACAAAGTATTTTAGTGTTCTGTTTGAATGAGTAGAATAAATCTAAAAATAAAACCTTTGTTTCTATTTTTAGGGTCAATTTTAATTTTTTTTTCTTTCAGATCCACTATAAAGAAGAGTATGAAAAATGTAAAGGCAAGTTCACATTTATATCTGACACCCCTCAGTTAAATCATGTGAAAAATATGAGTGCTTTTATTTCTGAGGTAAGATGTAAAAGAATGCTGAATATTCTTCTGTACTTAGTTACTAACAAAAAAATCACCAAATGGAATATTGCAGTTTTTGTGTGAGTTGGCTGGGGAGTCTATTAATATCAGCTAGCAAGGGAATCCAAAAGTTGTATTAGGTTATAATAACAGTGTCACTGCAGTATGCAGTTTGTGTGTAATGGTAATTTAAAATTGCATAACTGCTTTCCTTTAGCACCCTGCAGCATTTGATAAACATTAAGGCTGCGTCTAGACTGGCATGATTTTGCGCAAATACTTTTAACAGAAAAGTTTTTCCGTTAAAAGTATTTGCTCAAGAGAGCGTCTACACTGGCATGGATGTTATTGCATAAAAGCACATCTTTTGCGCAAAAGCATCCGTGCCAGTGTAGACGCTCTCTTGCACAAGAAAGCGCCGATGGCCATTTTAGCCATCGGGCTTTCTTGTGCAAGAAATTAACGTTGCTGTCTACACTGGCCCTCTTGCGCAAGAATACTTGCGCAAGAGGGCTTATCCCTGAGCGGGAGCATCAGAGTATTTGAGCAAGAAGCACTGATTTTGTACATTACAATGTCAGTGTTCTTGTGCAAATACTCGCGGCCAGTGTAGACAGGCGGCAAGATTTTGCACAAAAGCAGTTGCTTTTGCGCAAAATCTTGCCAGTCTAGACGCAGCCTAGATGTAAATAGTTCTGGGGGAGTAGATGTTACCCCTTGTGAACTGGGGGGCCTGCTCATCAATCTGGGCTAATCAGCCATACTTGGTTCTGTTTATGACATTTTCACCAGGGCTCTATTTATTTTTCAACTCAAAACAAAACAAAAATCAAAATGATTAGAAAAGCAGTAGTCCTGTTCTTGACTAGAATTGTGGGATCCTCTGGCCTCCAGAAACTAAAAGGTCTGGACATCCTTGGACTTGCCCTCTCAAAGCCTTCTGCTGCAGCCAGAAGAGACTATGCACTCAGCTGTCTCCAGGTTGGGCTCCCTCATGGAGGGTGCTCTTCACTGATATCCTGCACTGGGAATGAGTCCAGGCTCTGTCCTGCTGTGCCAGCTGATTCCCCACACCTGCTTGCTGGCCTTCCCTGCAGAACTGTACCAGTTGCCCCTTGACGGTACATGTGGGGAGTGGGCTTAAAAGCCAGCACCGCATCCGCGGGAGCTGGTGCATGCAAGGGGCCACCTCCCCATCCTCATTTTAACATCCCTAATTCATATACATTTCATATATTTTATCTGAAATTTCAGTGCTAGTGAACTGAGACCAAATAAAAAAGCACACGAGCACATGTTTGCTGCTTTACTGACATTTATCTTCATGTGTCAGGAATAGGTAGGATAACTCATGAGTTGGAATAAACATAATGGAATTATTCTGAAGTTTCTTATTCACAAACATGAATGTCATAACGGAGATGAGACATCACACAATCTAAAGAAGCCCAATATATGTGAAGTTATGTGCTATCTTGTTTAGTATCAGACAACTACAGCATGTGATGTTGCTGATTATTAATAAAACAACACAAGATTTAATATGCAATGAAAGCTAAAAAATTGCTTTCAGTTTCAAAGGTTTTTTAGGCGTCTATTGAGGTAGCATGTTTTGTTGCAGTGGTTGAACCTGACAAAGCAATAGATGACTAAAATTGTAAATTGCTGACCTCTAGTGTTCCATAGCCTTTGGTGAAGAATGTAGGTATTTTTAGTATTGTATTTTGTCATATGTTTTCAATTCCCAAAAATCTGGGGAAAATTAATTTTCTGGCAGAATTTAAAAACAGTGCTTAATAGGAATAACCAGAGTAATAAATAATTAGACATGCTCCAGTTGGTGCATGTCAATTAAATATGATAATGCATTTCTGTTGGCATAGTCCTTATAACTGTGATTACATTTAGAGGTAGTATCTGACACTGTTTTATGAATTTAAAATTTGTGTCAGATCCTGAGATACTTGGCCTTAGAGAACAAAAGCAAGCCGAAAATTCAGTACTACTTTTCTGGCTCACATCACAAAACTCTGTTGTTTGTTTCTCCACTGAAACACAATGTGCAAAACTCCAGAAACCTGAAAATATATAGATAATTTTGCTTTTTGGATCAAGAAGTGAAAAAGTAAGTGATAGATTTTTTTTTATTTTTATTTTTTGCTGATCCTGCTTGCCTCATTGAAGGCTTCCTTCAAAATGACTTCATTTTAACTATAAAGTACATTACAGTGATTCATGGATTATAGCCACTAATCTGACATACAAAGTGATTTCAAAATCAGTGTGTGTGTTCTTAATTTACTCTATAATATTTGTTTAGGTCTTTTCCAGTAGAAGGTTCTTCATAACATTATACTTCAAGGTAAAAGTTTAGTTTTTATGTGATTCCATTTGAATTAATTTCTGTATTATTTGTCTTTTTTAACCCTAGGCAAAGTACAAAGGATCTGCTAAAAAAGACCTTTCCAATTCTTTGTATAAACAGATGCCAGCCACAATTGACAGTGTTTTTGCAAGGCAAGTTACACAGCTTCAGAGCAAGGTAAAATTTAAAAAACAAGTTATTTTTAGATGTTACACAACAGAACACTACTAACTCCAGTAGCTTTAAACAGATATTTTCTTACATATTTGATTTACAGAGTCAGTTTCTCAGCTAGTGTATATTGCCACAGCTCCATTGACTTCAGTGGAGAATACTGCATTTTATACCATCTGATGATATTTTTTATGTTCAGTAAAAAGTATTTGAAAAACAGTAAGTCATTTAGTAATACATACATGAATTATTTGATACTACTGAGTAACGCATGGAAAAGAAGACAAATCAAATTTATGTTGCAGTCTACATGATCCAAGTGTTACATTGGCATTGTAAGATTTTTATCAACTCCAGTTGATGGCTGGGGGATACGGCAAAGGGGGCAGCTACCCCAGGGCCTGGTGATTCAAATGAGTTCCGGGGCTTCCGGCCACTGCTACTGCAGCAGTGGGGACAACCAGAGCCCTGAGTCCCTAAATTGCCACCAGAGCCCTGTGCAGCGTGCTCCGGGCGTTTCTGAGGGCTGGCTGGGGGAAAGGGTTTTTAATGCCAATGCTTGCACCTTTAAAGCCTTCCACCCTTATGTTCCCCTGGAGTGAGGCAGTGCTGCAAAGCTGATCACCACCTGCCTTCTTGCAGCAGTTTCTCATCTTGGTCTCCCCTCAGTGGTCATAAAGCACCGCTGCAATGACATCCCCTGCTTTCAGTGAAGCACGGTCATTAGATTCCGACCAGTTAGAGATCAAAAGACTGACTTGATTATCTAGTCCATATTTTTTGCTAAAGCCCAGTTGTTCCCTGCAGCATATTTTTAGTGTTTTCTCCAGTCCAGTTGTGTCACTCAGATTTAGGGTTGCCAGGTGTCCGGTATTCTACCGGATAGTCCGGTTTTTGCACCCTCTGTCCAGTAAAGAAATTCAGAAACGCCAGGCTTCCATTCGGCACCCAGCCGGAAAAACAGAAAATACCGGACATGTGCAATGTCCGGTATTTTCTGTTTTTCCGGCTGGGCGCCGAATGGAAGCCTGGCGGGGGCGGGGAAGTGGCTGGGAGGTGGGGCTGCGATAGACGCTGGGAGCCTGTGATAGCGTGCAAAGCCTGGTGGGGGTGGAGGGCGTGGCTGGGATTCCCAGCCACTCCCCCCACCCGGTTTCTGCGCGCAACCACAGGCTCCCAGCGCCAATCGCGGCCCCGCCTCCCAGATGGGAGCCTGTGGTTGTGTGCAGAAGCTGGGCAGGGGGAGTGGCTGGGAGTTCCAGCCACTCACCCCGCCCTCGCCAGATTTCTGCATGCAACCAGAGGGAGTCCCAGGCTGGGAGGCAGGGTCACAATCGGTGCTGGGAGCCTCTGGTTGCGTGCAGAAGCCAGACGGGGGTGGTGGAAGTGGCTGGGAGGCGGGGTGCAATTGGCGCTGGGAGCCCTCAGCTGATTGTGTCTGAGAAGGAGTGATGCCTTGGGGATGAGGAGAAGCCCTGTCCCTGCTCCTGAGCGCTGTTCAAGCTCGTTGTGGCGCTGTAGTCCAGGAGAGAAGTCCGCAGGTGCTTTGTAGTTGCATTTAGGCGCCTTCCATGGGCTCTCAGACAAAACTAACTGGGGTGGAATTTCTGCTTCTTCCCACTGGGACACCCAAAGACCTGGCTATGGGGGAGTCACTTTCCTACCCATAGTGCCCCCCCCGCCCTGCCATTGTGTTGCCCGGGATCTGCCTCTCTCTGCTTTGGATAGCAGGTGGCTGCTTTGCAGAGCAGGCTCTGCTACCTCCCCCTTTGTTCCCAGCTTGGTGGCTCTTGGTAGTAAGCCACACAGGATGTGTGTTTGGTGTGGGTTTTTTTTGCTCAACAAATTTTTTAGCCCAGGTGTTCAGTATTTTTTGGTAGAGCATCTGGCAACCCTACTCAGATTGCATTTGTGGTAGAAAGTACTTATGAACTCAAACATTTTTTGTTGGAAGTCCATAAGTCTAAGTGGCAAAAAATCGGCCTTGAACTTATGCATTAAATGTCTATCTAGAAGTAATGCTCCCTATCTGCCAGTTATTTACATGTTTTAGGTGTGTCTTCCCACTCTCTTCTATTTTAAATACATTAGCCACTTTTTTGAGACCTGCTAGACCAGCAAAAGCAAAAAGGATAACATGAAGCACAATCAGGATTTCTATTCCATATTAAATACAGTAAGTCAATCATTCAACATACTGATGTTCTCTGGAAGTTCTTTAAATACTGTAACCATTCCTTTTGCAAATGAAAAAAACTGCCCATCATAAAGGGAAACACTGAAATCTTAAATGAGGAAATAGATTTTTATTTGTACACTAACTTATCAAGTCAGCATTTGAAACTCCACAAGGGTGGCAGTATATCAGTCATGTCTGTAAAAGTCGAATGTATTACTGTGAAATATATTTCTAGTAGTTTGAAACAGAAATCTTAGTGCAATAAGTTAATTCAGAACAGTAACTAAAATGACATCAACATACCATGCCATTGTAAAATGATTGATTATAAGACTTAAGTAATATTGCTGTAGCCAGATTGGTCCCAGGGACACAAGGGCAATGTCTACACTGCAGTGCTATTTCGGGATACTGGATGTTTCCTGAAATAGCTATTCCACGTCTTTTGAGCAGGCCCGTTATTTTGTAATATAACAGGCTCACTATTCCAACATACCTGTAAACCTCATTCCACGAGGAGTAAGGGATATTTTGGTATAGAGATTTATTTTGAAATAAGTGCTGTGTGGACAGTACCAAATTTCAAAATAAGCTATGCAATTTATTGGTCCAACTTCTGTTGGTGAGAGACAAGCCTTTCAGCTTATACAGAACATATTATGTCACCTACCTTGTCTATCTGATTATAGTAGTTATGGTTTAAATAAATTACGGATTATAATAATGATAAAGTAACAAAATTGTATAATGTTTTTTAAATACTTGGTTTGATTTATAAAGCATCAGTTAATTAGTTTGCCATGGGACTCGCTCCTGGATCCATTCCAAATGAGAATATTCTACAGTAATTATGTTTTCATGTTTCATGTATGAAATCATGTTTTCTTATACACCAGTGATGTTAAGGAAAATATCTGAGAGTAAAAACATTTGAGTCATAAAAAAAATCACAAAAATAAATAGGGGCTGCCCTTTTCATATGACATTTATTCAAGATTTTGCCCAGCCGTGAAATATGAAATACAGAGTAGTTGCTATTCTGTACCACCAATGCTTCCTTTAGAGCTTATAATCATAGAATCATAGAATACTAGGATTGGAACGGACCTCGAGAGGTCATCGAGTCCAGTCCCCTGCCCTCATGGCAGGACCCAGTACTGTCTAGACCATCCCTGATAGACATTTATCTAACCTACTCTTAAATATCTCCAGAGATGGAGATTCCACAACCTCCCTAGGCAATTTTTTCCAGTGTTTAACCACCCTGACAGTTAGGAACTTTTTCCTAATGTCCAACCTAAATCTCCCTTGCTGCAGTTTAAGCCCATTGCTTCTTGTTCTATCCTCAGAGGCCAGGAAGAACAATTTTTCTCCCTCCTCCTTGTGACACTATTTTAGATACCTGAAAACCACTATTATGGCACCTCTTAATCTTCTCTTTTCCAAAATAAACAAGCCCAGTTCTTTCAGTCTTCCTTCATAGATCATGTTCTCTAGACCTTTAATCATTCTTGTTGCTCTTCTCTGGACCTTCTCCAATTTCTCATCTTTCTTGAAATGTGGTGCCCAGAACTGGACACAATACTCCAACTGATGCCTAATCAGTGCAGAGTAGAGCGAAGAATGACTTCTCATGTCTTGCTCACAATACACCTGTTAATGCATCCTAGAATCATGTTTGCTTTTTTTGCAACAGCATCACACTGTTGACTCATATTTAGCTTGTGGTCCACTATAACCCCTAGATCCCTTTCTGCCGTACTCCTTCCTAGACAGTCACTTCCAATTCTTTGTGTGTGAAACTGATTGTTCCTTCTAAAGTGGAGCACTTTGCATTTGTCTTTATTAAACTTCATCCTGTTTACCTCAGACCATTTCTCCAATTTGTCCAGATCATTTTGAATTATGACCCTGTCCTCCAAAGCAGTTGCAACCCAGCTTGGTGTAATATCCCCTTTACGTGTACACACGTTATACATTATAACAGACCATAAAACTGAGACTTTGCTGATGCATTTTTTCAACTTGTGGTGTGAATCAACCAAAAAAGTTTCCACTCAGAGTTCTCAAGGTGTTATCCCCAAAAGAGGAAGTGAAGATGGGGTGGTTACTTTCCTACTAAGCTGAATTTAAAAATGCTTTGAACTCTTGCAGGATTCTCTCCTGGAAAATCTTTACAGTATCCAAATCTAATCTATACTGTGTCTATCACTGTGATATTTAGGAAGCAAATTATTTTAAGCTTCAGTTTAGTCATGGTAAGATATTTGCTGCTTCTCCTTCAATGGGGTTGTAGCTCAGCAGATTGTCATTTTCTTCAAGGAGCAATCTAAGATGGGGAGTAGGACTGTGGGTTTACTGGTCATTATGCTACCACCTATCTTGTGGAAGGGCTATTAAAACAGGGTAGAAAAGCCATGCTCTCTTTCTGAAGGTATTTGTTGGGCCACATCAGGAGGTTGATCATAAAGTTTATGAAATTTCCACACCAAGAGTGATGATTAGGCATATTTGTCCAGCTGTTGAGTGGGCCAGAGTCTACTGGAGGAAGTTGCATGGAAAATTCCTAGGTTTAAGATAGGACAGAAGCACCTAGAGAGGTCAGTCCCTACCTACAACTTACAATCACCTTCCTCTGTGGGGAAAAGCTTGGCTCCATTGAAGTTATTGGCAAAACTCCCGTTGACTTTAGTGGGGCCAGATTTCACCCTGTAGCATTCCAACCACATAATTTCATATGGAGTGGCTTCAACCGTACTGGAGAGGGCATGATTATGTATTCTGCCATGTCTCCCGTGCTTACTGTTCAGGTTTGGCTGTATTTATACTTTAGCTTCTCTATGTAATATATAGTGGAGGCACAAATGTGACCACCTCTGGCTTTTATAACAACCCTTTTTGTTCTTGTTATTAAGTATCTGGAAAATGGAAATCCATTCTTGCAAAAATTTTAGAATTTTTGAAAACTTTTCCTTCAGGAATTGGAACAAAAAGTGAAATGTGATTTCCAGATTTTTTTTTCATGGGGTGGAAGTGGAGGGGATGGGGGGGGATGGAAACTATTTTTTTACTTGTTGGCTGTCCATCAAAAAAGTTCTTATCAATTTCACTTTCTCCCTTATAGCAGAAAGTGGAATTCAGATGAGTCCTTTAGGTGAGCAACCAGGGAGCCATCATTTTCACTTACCCATTGAAAAATTGTAATTTTCTGGCAAAATAGAATTTTCCCACATATGGCATTTTCCATTGGAAAATTCCCAATGAGCTCTAGTTTTGTATTCAGGATGTTAAATTGCAGGTAATCAGCAAATCGGGTAGTCGATGGAATTTCCATTGACTACTTGATTAGTCAGTAAGGGGGGAAACTGCAGAACTGCAGCAGGGTTAGCTCCTGTCCCAGGCAGCTCCTGGCAGCTCTTAATACATTTAAAAAACAGAGGCGCAGCATCTGGGACTGGGCACATGCCAGGAATCAGCAGATTCCTGGCTCACGCCCAGTCCCCTGCTATGCCTTTGACTCTTTTGCCCCTCCTCCCCGAGACAGTGCTTGGGGGAGCCGTCTCCTGCTCCCCTCCCCTTGCTGCCTCTCTCTGATAGAGGCAACAAGGGAGGTGGGTGGGAAAGTGACTAGTCGAGTCACTATTAGACTACCCAATAAGCATATGCCTATTGGGTAGTCGATAAATCGACTAGTTGCTTGCATCCCTATTTTGTACCTTGTCTTTTTCCCCTCTGAAAAGCAGTGGACTTAGCCCCCTTCCAACATTGTTTTAAAATGGTATCACACACACAAAGCATTTCTAATAGCCTGAGGGAGGAAATGATGCAAGGAACATCATAAAAGATTGTATGCATTCCATTGCTTTGTTTCTGCCATGAGAAAAAAATTGCTCTGGTTATTCCTTATCTGGAAAAAAAGAACATAAAGCAAATTGAAGATTATAGCATGTCAGCATATAGTTTCTTGTTTCAAGCATTTGCTACAGCATCTCAAGAAGTTATTTTATGTGGATGTTTAACAGTATTTTCTGCTTGTTTTTGATGATGAAGTATCAAGAGAATCTTAAGTCCCACATTTGACTTCCAGGAGAGTCATAGAGCATCAATGTAATTGCTTTCTAATACACAGAGCCCTCCTGTTACTATAAGATGTGCTGTAAATGGTTTCTTGAGCTTTATTGCATCATTGTAATGTTAATTTATTGAAACCAAAACTGGCATCCAAGTTTGTAAAAGTTAGCCTTCAGTTTCATACTTGGTACCCATATTACACAATGTTAAACAGTTACATATATTACTTAATGCTTATGGCGAAGTATATTGTGTTCATAATTTCCTCTCTGAAGAGCAGCAGATATTAATAATCTAGTTATAATTCTGTATTCAAAAGCATATCTGGTAACACAGTTCTCTCATGTACCTATTACATGTCCTATTTCTCTACTACTTCATGCCCATTTTATATATATTCATAGACCAAAAATAGAAATCTCAACAACAAAATCCAAAATAACAATAACACTAGGTTAAGTTGGAGTTGAAGGTAAGTGGTCATATCAGTAACTTAATTATTAATGTAAAGGTAAAAATTATTGTTAAATGTTGTAATGATGCAGAAACAAACATTAGGAACTCAGGAAATTCAGAGATAAGGTTAAACTTGAAAGAAAACTAAATATTTTAAGGTGTGGAAATGCATAGCCAGGGTACCAAAACAGTATTGACTGTCCTATATGGACACAATGGCAGGGGAGGAGAGAGAGAGAGAGAAAACGTAATTTATCCATTCAGATCAGTTTAATCACTGTCACACACACTAAAATGCTTTTATCATAATGCATTATTAATATATTGCATCACTTTGGGGCAGAGTTAAGGTTGTTCGGAGGACCTGTAATGTTTAATCTTTCTGAATAGCACATTTATTGTGCTATATGCAAATGTTTACAAATATAAACTCATATGCCAAAGCATGGACAACTTATATAAAATGAGAAAAAATTATAAGCACAAGATAAATCGCTGTAGATAAATAACATGTTTCCAAGAATACTGGTGAAATTGCCATTTCTTTAAATCTTTCAAACTTGATTATTCAAATTGTGGGATATAGTTTATGAATATATGATCTCTTTGCACTCCAGGTAGATTATAGATTACTATTTGACTTTTTCTAACGAAAATAATTCTATGATTCTATACCTTCCAAAACAAAATGTTACATCATCACAAAATTAAGTTAAATAGAGAACACTGAGAAAGAAGATTATAAAGTTGTTAAATTGCAAGCCAAATACTCTTCTGTTGTGCTGCTGAAAGAGCTGTTTATACAAACTGATGGAAGCTTCTGTGCAATTAATATACGGTTTCTCACATTGATGGCTTTGTTGCTATAGCTAACATTTCAGTATAAAAAAGTTAATATATGGTACTATGTATATTGTACAAGTGAGTGATTCCATTTTGGAAGCAATCTTGGGACATTTTTTTCAGGCTTGCTAGGGTTGGAAACATCATGAAAGCGACTCCTTCAAGGGAGGGGTTTTGGTTGCAGATTACAAAACTAGACTGCTCCTATGGTTTTGTTGGGGGCTACTTGCTTTGCCAGCTACAAAATGTAATACACAATATAATGAGATAGTGACTCAGATTTTTGTTTTGGTATGAATTTTTTTTTTCCTAAGGACAAGCCATCTTTGTTTTTGGTTTTACATCCTATAGAAATACAGCATATTTTATGTTTTTAAAGTTTTGGATTTGCATTAAAATGGTAGTATTAGAAAAAGTCTACTTTTCACATTCATCTTTAATCTGTGGTTCTTCTTGTTACTGGATATAGTCAGTTTGGGTATTTTATATCTCCTAGGTTACTTGATTTGTGTCTCTTATATAGAATCCTAGTACCTTTCAAATAGGCAAGAAAGGGCATTTCCACCAATTTCTATTCTCATATATTCAAATAGTCTAGGGTAATGTTCTCAGGGGCTATTTTCTAAAGAATTTTAGGGTATTCATTTTTCTTTATATTGAGGATTTTAGTTTCAAATCTTCCTTCTTTTGATCAGCTTTCAACCTTACTTTGTTAGTATTTACTGTTTTCTCATGGATTATTGTATCGCTTAGTACAGAGAGCAGTTTGAAAACACATCCTCTTGATGCATGTTTCCTTTTCAGGAATCAAAACCTGGCACATTAGCTAAATGTAAGCATAAAAGCTTATGTCAAGGTTAGGTATAATGTAAGTTTTCACATATTTGGTTGGTTTGTACATGCAGTACTATGAAAGCTGTAGGATTGCTTAATGTTTGGCTTAATTTCTACTGCAAAAATAAGAAAACTAGTTCATAAATTCAAGCTAGTGTCATTTTCCTTCAAATTAGTGATTAGTAAATTTAGGTATTATCCTTTAAAAATGATATCTCCTAGTAGATCTGTCTTTATCTATTTCTACCTATATTGCTTTTTAAGGTACTCTACAAACAGAAATATGATGCTGAAAAAGTGACATCAGATTATGCACATATGACGGAGCCCCCAGACATTAAGCATGCTATGGAAGTTAATAAACACCAGAGTAATGTAAGTACACTCTTCTCTTAATTTATTACATTGCTTCAGTAATGGTCAAATCTGCTTATTCTATACTAAATGTTCATGTTATATTTGAATATTTCATGGGTTTTTATTTAGCTTTCTAAAACTTTCCATATATACAAAATGTAAAAAGACACACTTAAAATCTCTATGAGCATAATTGCTCACTCTCTCTGTTTCTCTATGTGTGTGAGATGAAGTGTCAAAAGATTTTAAAGTACCTATTATTTTCTGTTATGACATTGGTTTGTAAATTTGTTTTAAAGCAAATTTCCCTGAATTTATATTTGCATATTTTATGCTTTAAAACAGCATGCTACTCTTTATTTATGCAAAACCCCAAATGGCTTCAATGTCTGTGTGTCAATTTTCATACACTTCTGCAAAGTTTTGCTGTTTTTAGAGCGGTCAAAAATGATATTTTTGTCCTGATCTTGTGAACACTTATGCTTAAGTATATTCATGGGAGTAATACTGAAGAGTTATGCTGAACTATTCATGAGCTTATTTGCAGAATATAGACCCATGGTGCAGTTTTGCAACAGACTAATAGATGCTTAAATTATTGATTTTTCAGTGGACTGCATTGGAGTCACTGAGGAATAGAATTTGTCCTCATAGTTTTTTCAAACATGAGTTACCATTACTGTTTAAAAAATACATTAATGAAAGAGTTGTTTAAAAATCTTATGTACTTTATGGATGCTTTCTTCTCTTTTTTCATTTCTCACAGATTAGACAATAAAATAGTATTGTCGTATTTAAGATTTTGACTGTGTAAATTTGGTTTCAGTTTCATGTTCTCATACACTAGTTTAGTGCTGCATTTTTGTGGTTGCAAATGCTAGAGAAATATTTATGTTGGTTGAAAAAATATAAATCCAAAAACAATTTCAAGGAAAAATTCTGTTGGTCTTCAGTTTTGCAGAAGCTTTATTTATAGCAAACCTGAATTTTAAGCAAAATTTGGCTAGCATAATTAAGTACCTTTAAATGTAATGTAAAAATTATGAGTAAATTCTGTGACCTGCACTCCACTGGAGGTTATACTATATGTTCATAGTGGTGCCTTCTGGCCTTGGACTCTTTGAATGTGTTTGTACATATCTTTGGAAAAATGAAGGTTTTTTTAAAATAAATTTGTGCTGCCATTTGAACAATAGCTTAATTAACATTGCCCGCTTCAAAATGTAATACACCCCTTAGGCAAATTCCCAGTTGTTTAAAAGCTTAAGAGCTGGTAAGCAACTAAGAGGCTGTTGAGAGACTTCAGGGGACATGGTGCTGGGAAGAGGATGGAATTCTGGGGCTGGGAGATATTTCTAAGCTGCCACTCGCAAAGCAACTCACAGCCAACCCACTTTTCCCTCTTGCTTGCAAACTGACAAGCTGTGCCGCCTCTTGCTTTTGGAAATCATCAGGATGTCAGATGAAGAAAGGGTATGGGACATAGCTTGAGAGAAAGAAGCCAGTGGCTCTTGATATGAAATTGCAGCATAATAAAACTCTCTGTCCATGGGGATGGGAGTTCTTTCTGATCCTCATTAAGGATGGTGAAAACAGTTTTGGGGATGTGGGAGGGTTGTATTACAGTTAGGGAAAGAAACTATAGTGGGAAAAGAGATGGAACCCATGGTATGTGAGGAGTTGAGGAGAAGTACAGGAGTAGGGCTTTTAGGGTCAAAAACTATCATCATTTGGAATTGACTGTCCTTTGAATTTTAATTATAATTTGTAAATCCACAGTCCAAAACAGCCCCCCCTTTGTTCCCACAGCTGTGCATTCTCCTGTTAACAGCATTAATGAGGTAGTGTGCAGATGGGGAAATAAATAAAAAGCAGTCATGCTGTCTCCATACATGCCATAAACACAGCACAATAGAACATTTGTTAAATAAAGGAGAACAAACACAGAAGGGAAAGATGTCGTCGTATGACATTTTAAAACAGAATATTAAAAATAATGGAAAATATGGGAAAACATTCAGCCTGAACAAACTAATAAACCAGCTTGTTGCATCCTGTTCACTGTCCCCCCCCCCCCAACCTCCCAGACCCATTTCTAATATAGATCTAAGATGTGGGGGATACATTTTTATTGCCCGTGAGAAATGGGGTATGGAATGCCAGTTATTGTTACACACCTACTGTGTGAAATTACTTGGACACCATACTAAATATTTGCTTGGGGATTTTTCATTTTGTGAGTAAAGGTTTAATTAAGAACCACAAGAGGCTTCATGTTCAGCTCTGAATATGGAAGTTTGTTAATGGAGATATTAAGGATTCCAAATATGAAGCATCTGCCTTTTAGAACTTAGGCTATTTGTAGAATCGTTGCTTTGAGGAGAGAACAATGTTAGAAGGAAACTCTCTTGCAGGAATAGGAAGACAAAGCTCTTTTATCCACCACTCAGTACAGTATACCTAAGGGAGCAGAACGTATGTTTACTTACAATGGTCTGCCAACTCAATTCAACCTTTACATGCAGGGTTTACATCTAATAGGATTAGGATGTGTTTAAGACTATTTACTCAGTTTTAAAATAAGACTGACATTTATACTCAACTGTGTGAAATGTGCAATTTCCTTTAAAAATGAAATTGTATTCCACTTACAATACATTTGTGCTGACAATTTGAAACTGTGATGTGCTGTAGGCCTTCACACCACTTTGAATAATATTAACACCCTGTTCAAGTGTGGGTTGAAGCTGCATAATAGAGAAATACTGTAAAATCTCCTGAAAAATGTGATCTTCTGTAAAGGGAAACATTTTCACCTTTTTAGTACTTCTAACAAAAAAAATCACTCTCCGAAGCATAAAAGCTGTAGGAAATGTGCTTGTAATATTATTCTAAGCAGTGTTCAACACTGAAATAAAAGTATGTTCACTTAACAGACTATTTTTCTATAAATAAATTGTTTCTATTACATACAAATTTGTGTGAAATGAACATTAAGAGCCTGACTTCATCTTACAAATGCCATGCAATTTGGAGAGAGGCTGCTAGTTTACCCTATATAACTGTGTGGTGCTATCTTTTTATCTTATCCAAAATTTTCCAAACCATGGACTGTAATTTTTGCCTGTGGGCTGTAGAGAACTGGCTGGTCATGTGGTACAGGTTATCCCTGTTTCAAGCTGAGAAAAACAGAACAGATGGGAAGGAGAGAAGAAATGAAGAGCAAAAGACGACAATATAATTAACATTTTCAAAAAGGAGAAAGCCCTTGTTCTGTTTAAATAACTGTAGTTGCAATAGTATAATAAGATGCAACTGGTAAGATGGGTGTGTGGCAGTGTAGTTACAACTGAGGGAAGAGGTGATCCTCAGACAATCTGTCAAGACATAGTTAATATTGTGAAAAGTTTGTGGACCCATGATCTACAGCAGGGATGGGGAACCTAAGGCCTGGGGGCTGGATGCAGCACCTGGGTTGCCTGGATGTGGCCCCCAAGGCTGTGCTGGCACTCTAGCCCCCCTGCAGCACCCGGCTCCCAACTGATTTTTCTGTGGGTCAGCAGCCCCCAACCCAAAAAAGGTTCCCCACCCAGATCTACAGAATGCATTTATAGGGCTCTATCACTGGATAGTCTGCATATCAAAATGATA
The DNA here is from genome assembly GCA_019425775.1 of Rafetus swinhoei. Classification (NCBI taxonomy): domain Eukaryota; kingdom Metazoa; phylum Chordata; order Testudines; family Trionychidae; genus Rafetus; species Rafetus swinhoei. The sequence continues at coordinate 222,868,988 of CM033424.1, read as the reverse complement.
GCAGTTATACAGAGGTTTACCTATTCACTTTGTTTTACAAATGTTAATCCTTATAGCATTCCCTTATGCAATACGTAAGTTTTGTTATCCCCTTTTTACAAATAAGGAATCTGAGACATCTTTTCCCAAGGCCATACAAAGTAGATGGAAGTGTTGAGAATAGAGCTCAGGTCTCTTGGCAGCGAGCTTCATCCTTATCCCACTAGGTAACGTTGTCTTTAAAATGATAGTCACCTTGATGGAAGACTCCTGGAATGTATGAAGGTTCTACACAGTCCAAATGAAGTCAGAGTTTTTAATATCCCCACTGACCAATTAAAAATCAGTATTTTCACAGAAAAGCACGTTAACACATAGTATGTATGTTTATCTTTTAAAACACAAGTGTGTACATTGTCCACAAAAATAAATTCCAGGATAGGAATTACATGTCCTTTGATAAGACCCAATCAGCAGATTAAAATTAAGGGCATGTTTAACCATCATTTGTCCACCACCACTTTGGACATTGCTATAGCGCAGGATTCTTTTTCCTCTGAAGAAGGTGACATTAAAGCTATGGATTGATGGGTATTCTATGCTGAGTATATCTTAGGAAAAATCACACAAAGCTGTCTAGCTTTCTGTTGACAGTGGTTGTCAACAGCAGCTCCCTCTGGGCCACTCCCACCTGGTGATGAAAACGGTTTTACTGCCTGTGTATATGAGACTGAATAGTTTTCAGCCCCATTACCAGAAAGGATGATGGTATCAGTCTGTAATGTTCCAGAAATATTTTTCTTTCATACACACAATCAGTGAAGCAGTTTTCAACACCATTTGAGGATGAACCAAGCAGAGCTATTGTTGGCAATGTTTGTCACCATCTAGGTACTTTCCTCATGTAGATGGACTCCAGAGTAACAATACTGTAGTGCAGTCTCAAGAGGCTCAAACAGAGAGTCATGGGCCATTCAAAGTACCAAAATGATTAGTTCACTTTAAGACTAAGGGTCAAATTCATCCCTCAGATATGTGTGCACAACTCCTATTTGACTTTCGAATGTGTATTTCAGAGGTAGCACTAGCTGCTTGCATGTTTCTTAAAATTCCATTTTGAACAGGAGCTAGGGTGGAGGACATGATGCAGAAAGGCATCTGAATCCTTTAAAACAAGGGCTTTTTACTGAAATCTAAATATAATATGAAAAAAAAACCCAAGATGATTGACAGTCAAAGATTCTGCATCCTACATAGCAACCTGTTTACATTTCATTCCCCAATGAATAAGAATTATAATGCAGGTGCAATTAAAAAATCAAATTTAAATCCTCTCAAAGATACAGAATTTAAGGACTATAGGGTTACATCTACACAGCAGCGTTATTTTGGAATAACTGACGGTATTTCAAAATAACATAGTGCGCGTCTACCCTGCAAGGCATTATTTCAAAATAATGTCGAGATGGAGGACTTCTTACTCTGACTCTATAACCCTCATTTCATGAGGAGCAAGGGAAGTTGAAGGAAGAGTGTTCTTCCTTTGACTTCCTGCTGTGTAGACAATGCCAAAAGCTGAATTATGCAATTTTGACTTTAGCTATGCAATTGATGTAGCTGAAGTTGCATATCTTAATTCGACTTTAGCCCTGCTGTGTAGACGTGCCCCAAGACAGATTCTCGGTGTAAAATGGGTGCATCTCATCAGACTTTGGACCAGTGCCTATTTACATGAGCAGGTCCTATAACATTAATTAACTAATTATGGACTAGGTCTTAACCTTTTCTGTGCCTTGCAAGTAATTCAGACTATTTAGATAAATCTGCAGAGGCACAAAGCCTTTTTGTTCAGATTAGCAATCAGGTCACTAGACGTTTCTTTAAAAATATTCAACAGATGACTACTTTTTATAGCAAGTTTTTTAAAATGATAGTCTATTTTAAAATTAATAAAACAACATAAAACTAATAAGAATATTTGTGTATTGATGGGAAATAACTGCAATGATGAAACGGATGCAGATTTTCCCTCTTATCTCTCTCTTTTTGTCTCCCTCATACTCATTCATCTTCTCTTAACCCTCTGCTTACCCTCTCACTGCTGCTGAAAGCTGCAGGAGTCTCAGCAGCAGAGTTCTATGCAAAAAAAAAAAAAAAGTTTGAATGTACACATCATGCATGGCTATTCACAGTGAGAGACAGAGGGGTAGTTCTTGAGCTACCTGTGACATTGTTATTTTCTGAAGAGATTAAGTAACCCTTTGATAGTCTTTATTATTTACATGATGATGGCACCCAGTCAGGATTGTAATCTCATTGCATGAGACTACACAGACAGAGTAAAAGAGGGTCCCTGCCCCAAAGAGCTGAACCTCTGTTTTCCTCTTTCCTACACAGTAGGTATTTCCTCCATTTCCTTGCCTATTGGTTTTCTTCATTTGTGATGGGGTTCTCTTTTCTTCTCTTTTCTTTAGTTCATTTTTCTATCTTATGCGCTTTTCTCTTCCCTCTTATGATTTTTTTTTTATTTTCCATGATCTGTATCCCAACCCATGATTGTGCAGATTGCACACTGCTGCTGCATCTGTTCCACCTCTTGAGCGGAATAGCTTTCCTTTTTACTGTTTTAACATAATACTGTATAAAAAAATTAAAAAAGCATTTCACTAGATGGAGCAGAATACCAGCTGTGTAACAGGGGCCAGCACATTGTCCCAGTGGGGAAGGGTCAGCATTCAGGGACTGAGGTTATTCAGGAAATGGGAAACATATTTTTTTCCTTTCTTTGGCCTTCCTCTGACAAACTACTGTTCTGCTGCATAACATTTTTATTCTCACTGGAGTATGACATGCTGCAGAGTGGAGCAAATATATATTGCAGACCTTTGTAAAACATTAGATGATTTTCCCTCAGACATAAGTAATAGGTATTCTGGTGTAGGTGGAGGAAGAAGAAGGATTCACTCAAGGGAAACCTTTGCAATAGACCTTGCATCAGATATCATTGGGAATGGTGAAATATAGAGGATTGTGACTGCTTGATTTTTTCCCCTTCATCCTGAAACTAGCCATAATCTATTATTTCATGCTGTATATGACCATGTCATTTGGGCACAATAAGTGTCCACTATGGTGTGTGGTGCATTGATTTTTCCTTGTTTGAGTTTACCAGTCACTTCAATCCTAATGTCTGTTTTGAGCACATATGCTGGCCTTTAATTTGCAATTTACATGGATGATAGGGTCCTATTCAAAAACCTGTTCCTGCTGCCTTTGTGGTGTTCACCTCACCTCATGTGGTCATTAGGATGAACAGCATATAATTAGCTGAATCCATGTAAAGCTCTGCACTGCAAGTGTTTGTACATCTAGTGTTCTTTAAAAACAAAATAAAAGCACTTTTTACTTGTTCTCACAAACTGATAGCAAATAAGAAATGTTAGTTTTAAAGCTAGGCGATAATTATGATAGCCTTTTACCTGAGTTTAGCTGCTGTCTGCACTATGTCACTCTTTGTGAGTTAAAAACGCTAAGATCTTATTTGTGGGCAAACTGCCAAGTAGATTGAAGCCTTCTTAGCTTGTCTTCTTCGCTGACACCATATGGATGCAAACTTACTTTCTTGTTGGCTTAAAGATACTTTCAAATATGTGTAAAACAGATAGCTATATTTGCTTTTTAGGTGTTCTTTCTGCAAACGGTAATTGTTGAGAGCTGCAGTTTGTGAATGCTGACCAACCAGCTGAATTTGTTAAATTATGCACAGATTAAAATATTACATTTAAAAATGTTAATTGTACCTATAGGTTTGTAATAGCTAAATTCCCAAGATAAGGGAAGCTCAGAGGAGCATATGATGCTGAAATAGAATACTGAAACATATTGTAAGGTGTTAAGCAACAAAAGAAATTCTAAAAGACCCTGCAGTAATACAGAAATGATGCTGTTGCATTGATGCAATGCCAGATTTTATTTTCAGCTTTTTTAACTTCCACATGAGGTTTTCATCAGATTGAAGCTTTGAACTATCAAGGGAAGTTTTCTTGATCATGCAAACTGGTTCAGCAAAGTAACTCATGAAAATTGACTTGTGTGGGCACATGTACTACTGGAAGGGAGAGAGAAGGTCCAAGGAAAAGAAAACCATAACTTGGGACTTGGGACTGTGGTATATTTCAGAGGTCTGTGCCATTTCCCAACATGCCCTGATTATTTCATTTAAAGGAAAATCTTTGGATGTATCCTGCTCATGCTTGGCCTTTAGGCAGAGGCCCTCCTAGTCCATTCATTATATCCCTGAGTTTTTGCTCAGTCAAGAATTTTCTGCCCTCATCATCGTATGCTGAAACATAAGGAAAGATGTTATCTCAATGTAGTTGTTACCCAGGGATTCCTGTTCTCCTGTATGACTGGGGAGGAATATTTAATAAAATGGCAACAACATTGCTGCAACTGAGGGAGCTATTCATCCCATTAGGATTTCAATTCCTGTACAGTGCAGTGGAGGCCTACTGGATTGTGGGATTCTGTGCAGCACAGGGGGCATAGGACAAGATTAGCCATATGAAAAGGCTTCAGTGCTGTACCTTTTAACAAAATCGTTTGATTCTTTGCAATGCTAGCACATTATTCTAGTCTTTTAAACAAAACACTTTTTATGCTAACATTTATATTGTATTGCTGATTTTTTTCCTTTATCCTGTTAGCCTGTATGTGGGCCATACTAAATACTTCCTAGAAGCAAAGGTTTTCAAAGTTGGGTTGCGGACCTGCCAGGGAAAGCCCTTTGCAGGCCCGCAATGATTTGTTTACTCTAAAGCTCCACAGCTACGGAGCCTCACAATTGCCATTGGCTGCGGTTTGCTGTTTCTAGCCAAGGGGAGCACTGGGATGCAGCTCTTCTTGGCTAGAAATGGCAAAATGCAGCCTATGAGAGCTGCGAGGCTCCATGGCTGTGGAGCTTTAGAGTAAACAAAGTGTCACGGGCCCGCCAGGGGCTTTCCCTGGTGGGTCCGTGACCCGAGTTTGAAAACTCTTAATCTACAGTAACAACGTGGATCATTTATTGGACCAACTTCTGTTCATGAGAGACACAAGCTTTCGAGGTTATACAGAGCTGCTGCTGCTGCTTCTGAAGAGCTCTGTGTAGGTTTGAAAGCTTGTTTATGTCACCAACAGAAATTGATCTAATAAAAGTTATTACCTCACCCACCTTGTGTCTCTAATATCCTGGGATCAACATGGCTACAACAACACTGCATAAATAATACCTGTCAAGTAGGACTTGGCTCGAATAAATGATTTTTTCTGGAGGTTTATTGCTTTTGGTGGATGAGTTGATAAGTCATTCAAATATAAACTTCTGTTTTCAAATAAAAACTTCTGTTTTTTAAACAACACTGTCTTTTGTTTGATAGGTGTCATATAAGAAAGATCTGCAGGATACACACAGATACACGGAAGTGCTGAACAGACCAGATATAAAGATGGCAACCAAGTTAACAAAGATAATAAGCGATGTATGACTCTTTCAGTAACTCTGTCAGTTTTAAAACATACAATTTTATTCATCCCATCTTCTATCAAAGTGTAAAGAATGCTAGCTAAAATGTTCGAAGTTAGACATCTACATATATATTTTGCCCTTTGAGTCTTTCTACATTTTAAGATAGTACCTAGCATTTGGCTGCTATTGCAATACTATGTACAGGTTGGACCTCCAAAAACCAGGACTCCCTCATCTGGCAACATCCGTGGCCTGACAGGACCACAGATATTCCTGGATCAGGGAGTCCTGGCTGGGAGCACCAGTGGCAAGAGGGCAGAGCCCAGCGGCACTGGGGCTGGGACCAGGGCGAGAGACCTGGTAGCACAACTGGGCCTGCAGCAGCCCCAGTAGCGGGACCGGGGATGCAGCATTCTGGGCTGCTGGGGCTGCAGCAGCATGGCAGCCCGGCAAGGAGGGAAGCTAAGGCCAACAGCAGGAAGGGGAAGCGGGCTGGGTGGTCGGTAGCAGGAGACCTCCCTTGGTTCAGCAAATTCCCTCGTTTGGGGCCAGTCAGATCCAACTTGTAGTACAGTTTAAAAAAAATTAAACTCTCCAGAAAACTGTAAAGCCAAGATTTTCAAAGTTGACTAGAACTTTTTGTGCTTTAATTTTAAAGTGACCAACTAGATACACCTTAATGGGGCCTGATTTTCAGAGGGTGTGTGCTCAGTACTCTCTAAAAAACAGGCTCCTTTAAGGTGTGACACGTTGAGCACCCTAAATCAGTAGTCTTTTTTGAAAAACTTCACTTCAGTTTTGAATAACTTTGAGACGTGTGACGGATTGGGCTGGGTCTGGGCACAGCTGATAGTGTCCGCTCAGGGCGAATTGCTCAAATTCGGGGCTCTCTCTAGCCCCCAGATTGGAGACCTTCCCAAATAGGCCAGAAACCAGTCCCACAGAGCACTTCAGCTGCTTGCCTGAAGCCTCACGAGCAAAACCCCTCCGACACCCCGGCAATATCTGTGCCCCAGATGGCCCCGGCCTCATACACAGGTGAGGGGTCTTAGAACCCAATCTCACCTACCCCGAACAAGTTCTGTCTGGTTCCAAGAAACCAGCCACAGTTCCCAGGTCAATTTACACTCTGGATCTTACCCACAAATCACGCTGAGCCAGTCCTTTAGAATCTACAATCTAAAGGTTTATTACTACAAGAAGGAAAAGCATGAGAGTAAGGTTGTTAAAGTATCATACATTACATGAATCGAATCTCCCAGTTCTCGATGCAGGCTTGCAGCAGAGATGTTATAGCTGCTGGCTTAAAAGTCCTTGGTGCACATCCTATGCCAGGATGGGTCCACAGTTCTTCCCGGCTCGTGAATCCCTGCGAGGCCGCATCTGGGGTCAGGAGCAGATCTGGAGCCCCTATGGAGTCAGCCACATGGCATATTTATATCTCCTTCCTGGTTCCTTCCAAGCTGGCTAGAGTCACATGGCCATGTAGGGATCTGATGTTACATGATAATTCTAGCTGAACAAACTCCTGCAGATGCACTGCACTTTCTTTCTAAAATGCATTGGACAAGGAAAATGCATATAAACCCACAAAAGATTATTTGTGACACTTCAAACTACACCCATAAGCTAAATTAAGATTTTACACTATGAAGGCAGTGTAACCCTGGCAGTAGGTATAGTGACCTGGCTGCTCCCCTCAAAATTCAATAACGTGACGACATGTTTTTGCTTTACTCAGTTATTTGGCACTATAATTATCATGTAACATCAGATCCCTACATGGATACAAAATTTGCATCCACAACTGTATTTGTGGATATCTTCATTGACATTTGTGGAAGTGGATACACGCAGATATAAAGTGGATATCTGTAGATTTGCAGGGTTATAGAACCAAAATTTGTATTTGCAGCCTCATTCATATGAAGATATCCATGGTTCATTTTTCCAGCTACAGTTGTGGATTTCAAATTCTGTATTTGAAAGAGAATGGCACTTTCAGCCCAATCTTGTTCTAAAACAATTTTTACCCTCTAAACATTCATATGCACAGAAATGAACTGTGAATATCCACAGATTTGCAGTGCTCTGTGTATCATTCACTATGTGCAACTCTATTAGCTTTAAGGGGATTGCACTGGTATAAGCAAGAGTGATATTTGACTCTGTATTTGAAAGAGAATGGCACTTTCAGCCCAATCTTGTTCTAAAACTATTTTCATCCTCTAAACATAATCTTATGTAAACTTTGGAGAAATGCTGATCCACTTTAACTTACTCTGACTTTATTGGGAGCAGTAGGAAATCACTGTTTCTCAGACTTGGGCTTTGTCTTGAGTGAAGTGAAATGTATTTTAAGTCAAATAAATTTGTTAGAAGAGATAAAGCCTAGAAAGGCCCTCTTTTCAGAGGCGATTAGAGCATTAGTGAGAGTAGTGTCCGTGCAGGCCACTTAATGATACTTTTTGTTCAGTTAGCTATAATGCTTACATGTACTTTGATAAAACAGAAATAAATACAGTGTAATTGTGATTAGCATTCACTTCTTTTTTTAAAGGCTGAATATAAAAAACAAAGAGGAGAAATGAACAAGGAGACAGCTGTACTTGGAAGACTAGATTTTGAGCATTCTCAGGAAGTTTCTAAACTTTTAAGCCAGGTAAGATTGTGCCAATCTTTCTATTCTGACTTCATTCAGATACCTGTTTTATAGTAACATAATCACATATTTAGTTTTTAAAAGATTATCTGTAATTGTGTGAAAATTGAGGATGTTGAGGAAAAAGAGGATGTTTTCAAAATTATTTCATACTGATAAATGTAAGATTTTTAGAAAATAATAGATACAAATGTTAGACAAAAAGTACAACGTGGTGGTTGACTCAAATACAATTTGTCTGCTGTGGAATTGGTGTTGTGCTATTTTATACAGATTTTCTGGGCTTTCAGAAATATTAACTATAATTTGTGGACAGATTCTGCCATCCTTACTCACTTTGCCTGGGATCTTAATCCATGATTAGTCTCATGAAGCAATAATGACTTTTTGTGTGTGCAACTGATGGCTATTATGAGTAAAGGGTCAGAAAGCAGTCCTCAGTTTTAAAAAAAATTCTTTAGATACTGTTATTAATTAAAATCAAGGAAATAAAGGTATCAAAATTGGAGGAGTTACTTTAGTTCATATTACTTTATTTGATTACTAGACATAAAGCCATGGTGTCCAAAATTCTACCTTCTTTTCTCTTTTAGTATTCTTGACTGCTGTGGTTCAATCCCATTTAGAAACAAACATTTTCACCTTCTTTTCACAAGTTCTTTAGTGCCCAATGGCATATCCCTCATTAGTAATTGAATTATTCTGCACTCAGAGCATTTTCTAAAACAAGGGGCAAGTTTTACCTCATGTAAGTGAGCATAACTCCCCTTGATTTGACAAGGTGATATCAGTCTCCTCAAGATTTTAAAAGCCATGTGTAGAACAGTACCTTTTAATTTAAATTTATATGCGGAAACAGTGTTATGTTTGGTTTTAAAGAGTCCATGATTCTTCTGATAAGATGAAATACTGCCCCCAGATGTCTGTAGTACAGTAAGAAATTACCTTTTTTCTTAAAGGGACCAAATACCTCAAAAGCTATAGGTTTTTGTAAAAACGATTTTTTCTTTGCTTTGTTGAGATTAACCTTCAAACTCAGAATGGATTTTGTTTTCTAATAAGATTTTTTTCTTCCATTGTGTAATTTATTAAATACTCATTTCTGTGCTGACTGAGAAGGCTTATTTAAGAGTCCTGGTACTTCACTGTAGGTTACCTCTCTGTGCTCTGGAAACAGCTTGCACTCTTTCCCATTCACTCTATGGAAAGGAACAAGTGTTAAGCTGTTTAGGTAACAGTACTGGGAATCAGAGAGAATGTTGGTTGTGAAGTTAATTATGACATTGAGTGATTTTTGAAAATGTGCATTTCTTGTTCTTCCACTTTCTGAGTAAGGACGCTCACAGGAAGGTCTGGGTGGTAAGACAGGTAGGTAGCATACATGAAGACAGTCATTTAGTGGGATGAGTCTCCAGAAGCATATGACCAGTGAGTTTGTCATCAATTTCACCAATTTAGCTGGCCAGCAGATCTTCAAATTGCAAGAGTTACAAAACAGTGGGACAAAAGCACTTTTATAAATCCAGCAGGAACATGCAAGGGCAGGTTGTATAAACAGGGATACTGCACTTCCCTGCAACAGCTGCATCTGCAGCAGGTTTCCACTTTGAACCCTCAAGCTGTTTTTGATGCAGCCATGTTTAAAACAAAGTGAGAGCAACAGCAAAACTAGAGAAGCATGACTTGTTTTTGTTAATCAAAAGATATGTGGGATTTTTCACAAAACTGTAATTCCAAAAAAAAAAAAAAAAAAAAAGGCTGAATTTTGTCTATGAATGAAGACCACACGTGACAAATGTGATCTCAAAGTGACTAATTAGAAAAGTTATGAAGATGTGAAAACAGCATTTTATCTTGGAAAGTATTTCACAACACCTTAACGTAGTGTTCAGTATTGGGCCAAGCACTGTGATGGTAATCATCATAGTCATAAAACAGTATGGTTATGTCTACAGTGCAGAGTTTTTGCGCAAAGCATCCAGACTACAAGTCTGTTTTTGTGCAAGTAAATTTACAGTAAATCGGAAGAAGAGAGGTCTTTTTGCACAAGAGTTATTCCTCTTTCTATGAGGAATAAGCCTTTTTGGGCAAGAGCTCTTGCGCAAAAAGGTGTGTGTGGACAGCAAACAGGGTTTTCTTGAGCAAAAACAACCTATCAAAAGAAACACAGATGCCCTGGTGGCCATTCTGTTAATGGCAATCAGAGCTTTCTTGTGCAAGAGCGTCCATGCAGTGTGGATGTTCTCTTGAGCAAAAGCACATTGCTTTTGCGATGCGCTTTTGTAGCGTGGACGTGCTTTGCACAAGAAGTTTTTGTGGAAGATCTCTTCCTCAAACAGCTTCTTGCCCAAGAAGCCTGCAGTGTAGACATAGCTTATTGGCTATAGCCTAACCTGGTGCTGAACCAGTTTCACTGTGCAGCTCCCAAATTCAATGAACTTCCATCTCTCTTTTCTTATTCTTAGGATTTTCTCCAGAATAGAGATTGCTAATAGTACTAATCCGGAAGTTCTATGATGTAGTCACATGACTACTAGGGACTATGATGGAAGTTAAATTCCACTTGTGATCTTCTTCCACAATGGGTGGAGTTGCCTACACCCTAGGGTAGTCCTGAAGTCTCTAGGAATTAAAGATTACTCTTTAATTAAGGTTTATATCATGTATTGAAGCCTCCAGGAATATGCCTGGCAAACCCATACAATGGTGAATCAAAGGTATGCAATGTAGATGTCATTAGCACATATTTAGTGGCCAGTCACTTTGACGAGAGCAGAAAAGCAGCTGAAACATCCTAGCACACATTGGAGCTTGTCCTTATTGAAAATCAGATGAGCCAGTTGAGGAATGCATCTACACTGTAGAAGAGGATGGGAACGTGAAATGTATGCATTTTTATGTCATATTTATGGTGGAGTATATATATATATATATATATATATATATATATATATATATATATATCCAGTAGTGCATCAAGCAACATAATTATACATCTGCCACGTGTTGTTTGTTCTCTCATCTTTTTCCCAAAGGGAGAGGCACAGGGCATGGAGCATCCTGTTGTGGTGGTGGTTGTCAAATAAATCTGTTATATGTTTATACTAGAGAAGGCAAGGTCAAAGTAGACGGACCTTGTTCTTGGAGTGGAAAGTGGTGAGGTTTGTGGTAGTCCCTAGGTCCTGGTAGAGTCCATTCCACAGTCTCGGGCCACCTCTAAGGAAGGTTCTGTCTCTCACACAGGCCAGTTGTATTCTTATTGTTCAGAAGTCCCATTGTGCCACAGAAGCAATGTTGTCAACCCCAGTCTTCATCCCAGAGGTTTAAGCAGGCTTTTAGGTACTCTGGGCCTAGGACATAGAGAAGGGGTCTGAAACTCCTGTGCAATCCCTGGCCGAAGCAATTGCACAATCCGGGCTGGGAGTCCAAGGGAGTGGAGAGGCCCTGACTGTTACTGTTCCCCAAGCCCTGCAATCACCCCACCCTGTCCTGCCCATGGTACCCTATCCCCCAAGGATGTAGCTTCAAGGATAACCAGGGGAGCCTGCTGCAGTGCGGCTGCATTAGTCAAGGTGCCCTGCACTCTCCATTGTCCTTCATCCATCAGCTGTTCTCATCCAAGGCCAGGGTCATTTCAGTGGAAGTGGTATGGTTGTATTTGATGAAGGACAGTTGTGTGTGTCAGTTGCATATTACTGGCACTTGAGTTAATGTCCTCCAAGTCATTTAATGGTTGTGTTTATCAGGACCAACAATCCTTAGTGTTCACAAATCATAAGTACTTTTTATTTATCTTCTGCTTTTTGAGCCTTTGGAGTTCACATCTTCAAGATTCTTAGCAGTCAGGAGGGCAAGACTCCCCCCCCAACAAAAACTTAGATTCTCATATAGTTCAAATTACCTCAGGAGCTGAAGTTTTAAGAAAAATATCAAATATTCCAAGATTCATAATGTAGTTGTGAGCGTTGGTGGCATGGGTGAAAGTAGGACAGGAAGCAGATGATGTATTTTAGTATGGTAATGCATGTGTAGACAGTGCAATGAGAATAGCCAAGGAGAGAAACGAGTGGTCAGGTGGCGTGGGTGTAAGCAAGGGAAAAAGGAAACAAGGGCATGACAGCTGAACAGAGTGAAGAAGGTAAATGTTTAACTAGCACTCAAGATTGAGCCAAATCAAAGTCTTTTAAACAAGCAATTGTGTGACACTCAACAGCAAAATGCTGGTGTCACTGAATTAGTGAATTTACTCACCGCACTATCTTCCCCCTTCTTATTGTTAATCATCATTAAAAGTAGAAACTTAATAGGACCCTGTGAACAAATGAAGCTTTAGTATCTGTTTTCTGATTATTATAAGTGTAAAATATAATTTAAAATATTATTTATTTTATAATTATATTCTCAGTCCTGATAGCAATGAGGTTATGTTTTTGTCTGGCTATCCCAGAAGAAAGCTAGGAGATATGGGGTATGGTTAATTAGGCCTCAACTTTATTATCAGATGACTGGATCTACGTGGCAGATTCAAGCATTCAGTGCAGGAAACGCTGTGGTAATTTCACTATCTACCCAGACACTTCCATTAGACCTCCCTTTCCATCCTGATCCCCCAGCCAATCCGCTGCTGGAACGTTATTGTCCCCGCTCAAATGAGGGTCAAGGTGGGCCTTAAAGGGAAGGGGGTTTGGGATGGGCCATACTAGTCATAAGCACCTTGAGCTCACTACCCCTCCACCCCCCGCATTCCACTCCTTTAACAAATATCTTCTTTAACTCTTTTACCAAGCCATTTACCTGGTCACTGGAAGTCTGCTCACACTTACATAATGAGTTGTGACATCGTAGTCTTAACTCCCATTCCCTACTCACCCTAACAAAGCCTCCTCTGAAACCACTCCACCTCTGCCAGTCTGGTGGCGAGAGAAAAATTCCTTCCTAGCCCTGCAGGAAAGGAATGACTAGCACAGTGCCCATAGCTGGTCCTGACCAAACCTGGTGTTTTGCCATTTCCCAGTGCTAGGAGAGTGGGATGCTGCTCTGCCTGGTCTGGGGGGAAAAGGGGCTTTTCTTGCTGAGCTTGCCCTTTATCAGCTCTTTTTCCTTCTGGTCCCTGGAGGATGTTGGCATCGCCATGCTGATTTGCTTTGCTTTAACAACAGTATCCACACCTCTCTATCCCTGCCACCCTTGAAGCAATATGCCCCTTCCCCTGGAAAGCCAGATAGTGCCCCTCTCCCTACTTAAAGTGCAGTGGGGTCAATCTCCTCAATTCTGTCTAAACTTAGCTTTAAAATAATCCACTAATAAAAAAAAAAACAGTATTAAATACTCTCCTTATGATATATAATAATTTATGTGTGGATATAAACTGTTTTGAATATTAATTTGTATTTTACAGTAGATCAGTTTGATGTCTAATTGTTTTAGGGGAAAAATGAATGGAAGCGCTAACATTTTTTTCTCTTTTTTTCCTTAGCTTAAACTCAATTAGTAATTGGAGGAACTGACTGTTCCAGACAAGCTAAACATTTCATTTAACTCTGTGCTTACATTACATTTCCTTCAGCATCTAGGTCCTCTAACACATTTTTCATTTCCTTGGTGCATTTTTGTCTGATCATTAGGAAATGCTTTCGCTTCAGGTGCCTGCTTTTTATGTGGGTATGTTCTGGATCCAAGTGGCTGAATGATTCCGTTTTTGTGGGTTCTTCATAAATCTGAACAGTGGATGATGTCATCCACTTATGAAACTGAACCCTTTCAGTCTGAACAGCTTTGAAAAGCAGACTTGATTTAGGAATGTTTCTGTGGAGCTTCAAAAGACACTCTTCTGTCCAGCTGCAATACTGACTTTTACAGTGTTTCTGCAAGGCTAGTGAGAAAATTGTTTATCTAAGAGTCATTTGATGCCAGTGGGATCTTCTGGGATGTTGTTATGGGAAAGACCTGCTAAATCTGCTCATTCTTGAGCAACAATTAGACTGTCAATCCCACACATTTTCTTTAAATTAATTCCCCCATCTTAAATAAACAAACAAAAGACCTTAATTAAAATGGTAAATAAATATCCATTAATTTAAACCAACATAATTAGTGTCATATTAAAAAATTCATAACATTCATAGATAAGCTTCTACCAGGATAGTTAATTTGGACTCCCATATCCTTGCTCACTGTCCTACCAAGTTACTGTAGAGCTAAGGATGACAGCCAGATACTTTTTGAAGTTATTGACTAAGATGTTTTTGTTTTTAATTATTACCTTTTTCTTTCAATTTCATTGTATTTCTCCAAGCTACATTTTTTTTTCTAAAAGGAAGTTAAATAGTTCTCAAATCCCTGATGACTCTTTAATTTTCTGGTTCTTCTCCCACTCTCTCTTAACTGTGTTTCTAGCCATTCCTTAAAAGGGAGGGGAAAAAAAACGTAACCAGAGAAAGCTATTATGTGTGTAGCATCCAATAAGATGTTTCCCCTGTGGCTAATCAGAGTTATAATACTACTGAGAGTGCTCTTCAGATGCTGTTGGGGTCATCTTATATTACAGCACTCCTTCCTGCCTAAGAAGGAGTACTGCAGAAAAGGATGTAGGGGACCATAGTGGACCCCAAGCTAAATATGAATCGACAGTGTGACACTGTTGCAAAAAAGCAAACATCTCTTGGAGATTGTATTAGCAGAAATGCAAAACAGATCAGTGTGGCAATGCTGACTCATCCTCCAGGGACCAAAAGGGAAAAGAGCTGAAAAAGGGCAAGCTCAGCAAGAAAAGCCCCTTTCCCCCCAGACCAGGCAGAGCAGCACCCCACCCTCCCAGCATTGGAAGTGGCAAAATATCAAGTTTGATCAGGACTGGCTATGGGCACTGTACTGGGCATTGTGCTAATCACTCCTTTCCTGCAGGGCTTGGAAGGAATTTTTCTCTCGCCACCAGATTGGCCGAGGTGGAGTGTAATAAAGACACAAGAAGTAATTCTTCTGCTCTACTCTGCGCTGACTAAAGTCTCAACTGGAGTATTGTATCCAGTTTGGGTGCCACATTTCAGGAAATATGTGGAAAAACTGAAGAAAGCTGAGAGAAGAAGAACAGAAATGATTAAAAGTCTAGAAAGCATGACTTATGAGAGGAGATTAAAAGAAATATTTTAGTGGAAGAGAGAAGACTGAGAGGGGACATAGCAGCTTTCAAGTACCTAAAAGGTTGTTACAAGGAGGAGGGAGAAAAACTATTCTCTTTAACCTGTGATGATAGGACAAGAAACAGTAGTGTTGGACATTAGGAAAATGTTTCTGACTGCCAGGGTGGCTAAGCACTGGAATAAATTGTCTAGGGAGGTTGTGGAATCTCCATGATAGGAAATTTCCTAAGAGCAGGTTAGCCAAACACATGTCAAAGCTTGTCTAGATGGTGTTTGGTCCTGCCATGAGTGCATCGGGCTCGACTTGGTGACCTCTTGAGGTTCCTTCTGGTTCTATGATTCTGTATTCTTGGTAATCTCTTCTCTCTCCATATTTGTTGTCATTTTCACTATTATTATGTAACTTTTTGGGATTTATGAATGGAAAATTTGTCTTAATTTAAATTCCTCAGTAGTCTCTCAATTCTCAGTGCCTCCTTTTAGTGTAATATTTCAATATTGAATGTGTTTGCTCTGGTGGCAGGTTAAATACAAAGAGCAATTCAATAAGGACATGAAGAACCACCAGTATAACCCTCTTGGCAGTGCTTCTTTCAAGCAAGCACAGATGGCATCCATGTTGGCGAGTGATGTAAGTGCAGTTGCTCTGTGTTCAGTCTCTCAGCATGTACATTATGTTGACATTAGCGTCCTGTAAACTTCACAGTTTTCTTGTAAACAAATTGTGCATCTTATTTGATTTACCAAAAAGCAACAGCTCACAATATATATCATATCTACATCTGCCATAGCAGGAAAATTGAATTAGGAGTTTATCATGGAAATCAGTTTGAAAGCTGCTTGAAAGCAGAATTCAGAACTGGGCCTATATTTTATTAGGACCCCAGCCAGTTCATTACCATTATAATAAAGCATTTCTCCTGCTAGTACCTACAGGGCATCCATCCTTCCTAACCCTTTCCTGATTGCAACCGTCCTCCAGCTGCCACAATAATTTTGATGAATTTCTGTGAATGCACATGCACTGCAGGACTAGAAGATGGAACCAAAGTGCAGTATTTCAAGAAAGGAGAGTGGTTAGGGCAGTGGTCTACTACCTTTTAAAGTATGATGCCTCTTTTTTAATTTAAGTGCAATCCAGGCTCTCTCTCAAACCCAAATACCTTTGCCCTACCTCCTTCGTGCCTCTTCTCTAAGGCCCCACCCCTGCTTACTTCATCCTTCCTCCCTCCCCCATCCTTCCTCCCTTTCATCAGGCAGGGGCAGAGGGTTGGGGCTCAGGCTTTGGTCTTGGGCTAAGGGATTTGGAGTGTGAGAAGGGCTCTGAGCTGAGCCTAGAGCAGTGGTTGGGGTGCAGGAGGGGGTTCAGGGTAAGGGTCTTTAAGGGAGTTTGGGTCTAGGGTGCTCGGGGCTAGGACAGGGATTTGAGGTGTAAGAGGGAGTGGGGTACATGACTGGGACAGGGATTCAGGATGCAGGATCCAGGTGGACACTGCTTACTACAGGTGGCTCCTGTGTGGTGGTGCAGTGGGGCTAAGGCAGGCTCATACCTGCCCTGGCCCTGCACCACTCTCAAAAGCAACCAGCAAACTTCCACCATCCCAAATCCTGTTGTGCCCCACAACTCCATTCTGTGGAGATAGAATACAGGGTGGGAGAGGGAAACAGCTCCAAGGCAAAGGGCAGGAGTTGTGCAGCGGTGGGGGGAGGGGCAACTGAAGTACCTGCACTTGATAGCCTCTTAGCCAAACCAATCAAGATCACCTGACAGAGGCACCAAGATCTACCAGTAGATCCCAATCATCAGGTTGGTGACCACTGGGTTAGGGGATTTAATGTGTGTAACTGCCTTTCAGAATCAGATGGGAGAAAGCACATGTACCCTGCAGTGCTGACAGAATGTTTAACAATGCTTTCATGTGGCTAATGGCATAAATGTGGGCTGTTCTGAGCGGCGCTACTATGGTCCTGGATAACTTACGGGCAGATTGCATATGGCCCCATTGTGGCTGTGCAAAGAAAAGGAGGTTGCAATCTTACTCCCTCTTCTTGTGGTTTGGGTGCTTGCCAGACACAGTTGTGCAGGGAATGCTTCTTCTTTACCCTGCAAAGGCAGCTGTCTCCTTTGCCCGAGTCAGTGGAATAGGATCCATAAAATGGTTAAAAAAATTGCCTCTAGCAAACAATGTTATTCTGCTGAAACTTTAAAAATTTAGAACAGGCCTTAGGAAAGAGGATGTTTCATATCATGAGGATCTTAACCAGGGTTTTCTAATGTGTATGCAGGGAGAGTGAAGAAGGGTTGAGTAATTGCATGAAGGATGAATTGGTGTGTGTGTGGGGCGGGGTGGGGGTGGGTGGGAGAAATATGTGGAAGATTTATGCAGTAAGAAGTGAAGGCAGGATTCCAGGGGGACTTTATAGCTTCATTTTCCTGAAGGGGAAACTCAGCTTTCAAAAGTTTGTGAAACACTGCTGTCAGCTATTGGGAATGTATATGATTTGCCATTTCACTGAGTGATTAGGTTCTCTCTTATCTAAAGCGCCATTGATTCTTGTTACTAAAAGCAAACTGTATTAAATAAAAATACACGACAAAATACTGTCTGATTGTGAGTTAGCCTACTCTATGTAGAATTTTATATTTTTTGCAAACAAGCAGTTGCTGTAAATATAATTGGATTAGTAGGAGAAAAGTAAGAATTACCGATTTTTTTTAAATTAACTTCACTATAATGAACAATATAAAATTAAGGATAAATTGTCCAACATTGTAGAACAATATTTTTAAAAGATAGGAGTCATATACATCACAAATATCTTCTTATTTATCTGCCATAGTCTATTCTCTTTTGAAACATCTCACAAAATCTGATTTAATTAACTTTATGCTTTTGAAATGTATAAGTAGTTACCAAAATATTTGCTCACTAGTGGAAAGGAAGCACTTGCTTTATATTAATGTTTTCCAAATAGTAGTTAATGAGCACCACCTAGTGGCAATTGTACATATATCATACAAACACTTTAGTAAGATTTTTATCATGTACAGCATAAATAGAACATGCTGTACATTTTATTTGTCCTCACCTTGCTATACTCTATATTCTGTTTTCAGGTGAAATACAAAAAAGATATGGAAAGTCTACACAGTCCAGCTTCAGACCTACCAAACTTGCTATATTTAGAGCATGCTTTAAATGCCAGCAAAATGCATAGTAATGTAAGTTGGCTTTTTAAATTATTATCTTTTAATATACATATAAAAGGCAAATGTACCCGTTTATTTAATTTATTATAGAATGTATCATACTTGTGACATTGTCTTCCTGTTTATTAATTAGTTTTGGTCACAAAATGTTTCTCATATATGTAGCCTTTGAAGATGTGGTTTCTTTTGCTTTTTATATTTTACTCTGAATAGGCCTTTAACTCTGCTTCTGGCACAAAATAATGCAGCTATCTAGTTTGAATATGATTCTTCACATTACTCTTCTGTGAACTAAAACTCTCCCGTAATTGCTCCTTTTCTAAGTGCTCCTTTCTTTATCCTCTTTTTTTCATCAATCTTTTTCTCCCTTAGGCATCCCCTTTCTGAAATTAACATTGGCTATCACTTTTGTATTCCTCATACTCATGTCTATAGACTGCCAGGATTTATGCCCTTCTTCACTTTCTCCTCACCAAATTATTCATTCTTGTTTGGCCTAACTGTACCTTTTTTTCAATTTAGTGCATTTAAGATGGATATTTTGTACTAGCTGGTTAAAAGGGCACCATCAGTCTGAACTTGGGAGCTTCCTTCTCCTAGATATTCTGTGTAGCTTTACATTTCCTACTGTCTATATATCTGCCTACACTCACCTATACAATATTTTCACCTGACATGATTTTTACCATTCCTTTACCCAACAGTGGTTCATTTTTACATCTTTTTTTACAACTAGATCTCCCTAAAAGTTAACTCTCTGGAATATGCTTTGTCCAAAAGCTGATGGTTTATCTTGGCTGTGATCAGAAGCAAAGAGCACTTTATATCCATCTCCTGAGGTGTTCACTAGCCATTTGTCAAGTACAAAATATCTGAGGTTATATTTACACTACTGTACACTCCTTACAGTGGTACGTACAGTACATACATGACGTGCCCCCCTACTATGGGTATAAATTGTTGTGTGTACATGGTTAGGCATTGCTTTAGCAAGTAGAACAAAGACTCACCTGAGAGTATGTTCGCTACCTGGCTCTCTGCATGCACAAGCAGTGTGTCCCCTATCTAAGTAGCTATTTTTAGTGTAATCTCCCGCAGCTTCCTTGCTGCCAGAGTCTTTCTCCAACACAGGGAAAGACTCCAACAGTGGGGAAAGGCTCTGGCAGCTGCGCACTGCTGGTGGCTTTTCCTGCAGCAGGAAGCTGCTGGAACATGTCTATGGCAACAGCTAAAGACTCTGGCAGCGGGGAGGCTCCACCGCCAGTCTTTCCTCACTGCCTTTTTCCTGCCAGAGCCTTTCATTGATTAATGGAGCATGCACCCTACATACTGCCATCAGTGTTGTGCAATGTAGACATACTGTTAGTCTTTGAAGTACTTCAGTGTCTTGATCTTTCCCCGACTCCATCTCTGTGACTTATTTTTGATTTATTCTTCAGCCTTTTCTTGTGTTTTTCAAATACCATCTTTTTGTTGTAGTTGTTGTTGTACCTTGTTTCTCCATATGAACTGCAGATCTTTCTTCCAGTCTGCTTCACTATCTAAAATAGCCTTTCTTCCCCTAATGGTCTCAAGATCCATTTTCTTCTATCTTACCTACAGTATGACACATAGACCACTGCTAAAATACTGAACTTTTCAGTCTCCACATGGCCCATATTTCTTCCCTGAAATGTGTATTTCTATTCATCCTTATCTTGATGTAGCCACACCTGCCACCCGTGGGATATAGTGTAACGTACAGGGTGTATTGTACTTCATGTTTTAAGTTGGGTTTTCTGCAAATAATTATTTGCATGAACTACACCACAAAAACTTACTTGCAGTATTTTATTGCAAAGATGCTAGTCAAGCTGGTGTTTTGTGAGGATAAGTTATAGCATTAGAGGGAAATCCAGAAATGTGCAAATGTGCACAAATATACTGTTACAGGTTTTGCGAGATACATATCACTACATATCTGATTTCAGATGAGAAATGGGAACAAAAGGTCAGGTTCTGCCTTCAGAGTCCCTAGATATTTGTTGTTTATCATTTGAAATCTACATTTAAATTTTCTCACACAGCCAATCTGAAATTTAGCAGCTTTTATATTAGCGTAATTTGTTCTAATTGTAAAAGGCTTTGAGGTTTCTAACTGATATTGAATACACAGAATTTAGATTACACAGCTTTGTTTTTATTCAGCATTTTGGGATGAGTGAAATATTTATGTTTATTTTGAAAATACAAATTCAAATGTATAAAGTGCTGTGTACATATTTTGAAGGGATAAAATTTACCAAGAGCAAAGGGTGCTCTTGCATTATGTACTCGATAATTTAATTTATTTTATTTTATTTGTACCTACACCCTGTATGCATCAAAGAACAGATAACATGGACAAAGTAATAGAAATAAGATTTCCTATTGTTAATAATGCAGTATAATGTCAAATTAACACAGTTATTTAAAACTGGTTGGACAAATACAGGATTTGTATTAGTCCAGGAGACCAGTTCTGTGTTTGAAATTTAGTATAATAATAATAATTTATTCCCTTTCCATTGCTTTTCTAATTTTTTATTTATTACTAGACGAACAGACTTAAAATACAGTTTCTGCAGGTATTTTTTTGTTACCATAAGAGAATGTGTAAGTGTTGTGTGACATTTATAATTATTTCCACTAGGAGGCAAATGGACACCATCAAATATGCTTTCTTGCCTTTTGAGCCTAAATAATACTCTATATTTTTCACAAGCAAAAATCTTTAATATTTATACAAATATGACATGTTTTAAAAAAATCTTTTCTGAACTTTGTTTTTTGCCTTTGCTTTCATTCCACCATACTTTATACCTTATCCACAAATTGGGCTTTTTAAAGTTGTTTAAGGTTCAGTATTAGAGCTTCAGTTTTGTTGCAATAAAAGACACTTTCTTACATTGCTTCTTTTATGCTTACTTAAGTTGCTCTTTAAATAGAAACCAGTCGATTTTATATATAAAAATATTCTTTGCTATGTTTCAGTATGAATATAAGAAACTGTTTGAGAAAAGCAAGGGGCACTATCATTTTGCATTGGATACAACTGAACAGATGCATCACAAAGAAAATGCTCTGCTCCAAAGTCAGGTATACATAAATTGTAAATAAAGCTTGTCAAGTGACAAAATCAGCTTTCTTACTGTTACTAAATCATTCACAAATCCCATGACAAACTGCAATGATGTGAGAGGCATATAAAGTGACTCGGGCTGACGTGGAAGCAGCCCAGTGCCTACATGTTGAATGCTGCAGGGGTGTGGCCTAGCGCCATATAATGAGAGTGAACAGGGTTTGTAAAAAATTCTTAAATTCAGACACTGTAAACAAATGATAAAACATTGTTAAAAAGATCATGAAATTAAAATATCACCCCTCTACGAATGTAACATTTGGATCCTTAATTCTGAAATCTGCAGTGTCTGATTCTGTAATGTTTTCCATATCTTTCTCTGATTAGGATGAATAATATAAATGCATATAGCCATACATAAACCTTGTTGATAAAATGAGATGTAATTGGCAAGAATGAATGAATTCACAAGGCTCATCAAAGCATTGGGATCCCAAGCCAAAAGATGTCTGCTTCCTTGAGGCACGAATTATCTAAAGGCATATTACAATGCCCATCACTATTTTTATAACAGATTTTAGGGCCAAATTCAGATGGCCTATACTGCCAACGCATATATTTGAGGGTGGACATGGAACAGAATGTAGGACCAATAGCAGGTCTCTCTGAAGCAAGGGGTTAACTCTGGCTTCCTTCCCTTTCCTTGTGTGCAGGTTTCAGGAGAGGATTTTTAAGGACAATAGCTGGGGAGCCACAGAAGGAAGTGTCTGTAGGACATCAGGTTCTAAAGATCTGATTTGACCCCAGGCTTTCATGAGATTTTTGGTTACACTTATTTATGCTTATGGCAGTTTGTTTTGATTTATGGTTTTAAATATGCTCACAAATTTTTTGCTGAGTAAACGAGATACAGTTCATGTCCCTCATTCTTGGTGTCCTCTAAATCCACTAGTCCTGAGCACCGGAGCATTATGCTAAGGCCATATGTTACTTCAGAAACAGTCCCTGGTTTGGCTACTCTACTCCCCCACAGAAAACTTGGCAAAAACATCCAAGTTAATACCTCTGAAAGGGGGGTTGGCTAAGACAGAATTTTCTTACTCCATCCACATCAAACAGTCATCACATTTGTCATCTATTATACTTGTGGAGAATATTTATTTATTCTGTTTTCTCAGGTGAAGTACAAAGAGGATTATGAAAAATCAAAAGGCAAATCAATGCTGGAGTTCGTGGATACACCAATGTATCAAGTTTCAAAAGAAGTTCAAAACATTCAAAGTGAGGTTGGTGGAATATATGACTGATTTGGCGTAATAGGTCAGAAGAAGTCAAAAGGGATCAAAACCTGAACTGTGAATTGTGACCTCTTTAAACTGTGGGTACTTTTGGATTCTAATCTGCAGATACAAATCCATGCCTACAATTTAGATTTCAGGTGCATTACACATGTGGAAGAGAGTTATTTTCTGGTTACAGTTTAGACTGAAACAAAATCTTACAGCAACATCTTGTAGGAGTGTGATGTCATTGAACTTTGTTTGGTATTTGAAATCCAAACCCTGAACCTAATCCAACCTCTGAACATCACCTCTCCAGCCTATATTTAATTATATCCAGTGCTGATGCAATTCTTGTAACAGCCTTAAAATGTCATCTATAATATGTGGTGAGGTAGAAATAGTAAGAGTAAAACTGGACAAAGCCTATACTAGGCCAGTGGGACTCCAGGTCAGTTTACTTTTTTTCTCTCCTTCCTGTCTGAAACAGAAGCGTGGGTCTTTCATCTTTTTCCTTTCTACTCCTCACCTAGCTAACCACTTGATTTAATTTCCCTCCTTCTTTGTTCTGTATTGTAGTGAGTGTGTGGTTTGCCTGTCAGTATATAAAGTGTGGGTGGGAATACTAATGGTCTGTGCTCATACTTGAAAAATATCTGATGAAAGGTGGGCAGGGTAGGTGTGTTTCTGGTTTTAAATTCCAGCATGGGTAAGGCTGATGATTGGACTTTAAATTCCAATTTCCTGGCTTTCCTGTTTTATGTAGTTTAAGAAAACCCGCTGTCTTAATACTTTAACATTATTTTGCCCATGTGTATCTTCTCTGCTGTGTTGTACCTGCTTCCAAAACTCTGCCCTACAGTTTATCCAAAATGCTGCTTAAAACTCTCTTTCCCCCTATAGTTTTGGTCACTAGCTTTTATTCCCTCTTCTGCATCAAGGCCCTGGTACTTGCTTTCATGTTTAAGATTCCTGCACAGTTTCAGGCTTATCTATCTTTCTGGTTTCACTTGCTCCAACTTCCCTCCTGTCTGGACACCTTTTCATTGGTGGCATTCGCTCACATGCTTCTTCTGTCCTGTCCTGGTAACTCTCTCCTGTTCCCTCTTCATCAGTCAAAACCCCCTTGCCATAGTTCAGTTCCTTCTCAAAGTGCATTTCTTCCAAGAGGCAATTTGGTGCTGATCCATCTAATGTATTTGTTTGTTTGTTTGTTTGTTTGTTTGTTTTAAAACCTCTGACCCTAATAGTTCACTTAGCTTGACCAGTAACTAACACAGTATCTTATTTATATTTGAATTTTCAATTAGTGTCTAATTTAGAATCTACTTTCAACAATGTCAGTATATGCCTGTGTATATAATGGCATGCATCAGTAATTGTTGCTCTATTTCAACAGAAAGTGTATCGCAAAGATTTTGAAGAACAGCTTAAGGGAAAAGCATCACTGGATTTAGACAAGACCCCAGAATTCTTGCATGTGCAACATGTCACCAATCTTTTGAAAGGGGTAAATCAGGAGGTTTTTTTTGTTTCTTTGTTATGCTGTCTATTGGAAATAAACAGACTAGCTACATGCTATTGAATCATGAACAATTTATGTTAATATTTAGTCGGATAAGAATGTGACTTCATGGATAGAAATCCAGAACCACTGTGCATCATGGAATTATTAGGACTGCCACCTCCCAACATACTTTAATTATGTATTCCCCATTATTTTACATCTGACCATTTCAGATTATTGCTATATGTAATTTTTGAGATAGTGCTCTCAACACTATCAATACTTTGTAAAGAATCCTGTATGTATGTACAAAATTCTAGCATACCTGAGCCAAGAAACTGAGTATTAAATATAGCAAGGTTTGAATGAGCTCTTTCCTGATGTCTAGTGATAAATGGGGAAGGGAGTGACTTGAGAGGTGGACCCTGATTGCATGAGCAGGCCTATTCTGCCTAAGTGCACAGCAGATGGGGTTGCTTTGCCAAAATGATAAATTCTGGCTGGTTACAAATCACTCTAGTGTTTGAATGCAGGCATAATAAAATGTTGTTACAATTATTGTACAAGTAAAAGGCAGCAGGCCTGTGCTTGGTGTGCCTTAAACTGAACCTCACTTGCTTAGCAGGAGTTAGGATGCCATATACCAGTGTTTCTCAACCAGTGGTACAAGTACCCTTAGGGTACTCAAGAGAAATCTGGGGGGTACATCAACACAACTGAAATTTGGAGAAAACTGAATTTTTGTTTTAAGTTTTACAGCATTTTATTATTTTTGTACTTTTTACACCCGAAAATTTAATCGCCCACCTGGCCACGATTAAGTTGTTTAAACAAATGTGTTGCAATGGTAGAAAAAAAATTTGTGTGTCTGAAAACTGTAGGTACTGGGGGTATTTATAATTTATTTTAAAGGGGTACTTTATAAAAAAAAAAAAAAAAGTTGAGAAACACTGCCATATACCATTGAGGACAGGAGTGGGTGAGAACAGGAGTTTCTACCTGGTGGTGTGGACTTTGCGTAAGGAGTCCTAGACACCATTTGCCTTGCCTCTCTCTAGCATTTAAAGGCAGACTCAACTGAGAACCCTTGTTCCTGGTTGGTGATTCCTGGAGCAGATATCAGTGCTGAGCAGATCTAGGGGCTACACCTTGGATGCTGTGTGTGGGCAATGATGCAGCAAAAGACAGCTCAGAAACTGCACTGGCAGTGGGGTTTCCCACTATCTGCTGAAATCACTGAGAGCTGGATGAAGTGGTGGGCCCTTAGAATGGGATGTCACAGAGAGTGGCAGCAGAGAGATGGGGCAGCAGTGAGATAGTTCCAGAGGAGGCTACAGCAAGAACATTGCACAATGCACCTATGCACTCTGGGGATTCACTAACCAAGGACCATCAACTGCGAGTGGGAGGGACTATTAACAATTGTTGGACTTTTAGACTTCAAGATGAGAAACTGAGGCAAAGGATACTCCCCAGTGCACTGTGTAGTGGATGTTTGCTTATGGTCACATGCTTTTGAACTGTGGCTGTGATGTTTTCCCAAATTAATATTGGAACCCTTTATCCTGACAATACAAGTTGTATTTTATTGTAAACAGACTCAGTACTTGTGAGAGGGGCAGTATTACCTCTTAGAGGTGCCCAGGGTGATGTTTAATTTACTCAGATGGGGGCACAAGCCAGTTCTATTTCATACTGTTAAGAGATGCTACATAAAAATCTCTGAGATAGGATTTTGGAAATGGCTGACGATACTGTTCTCAGAATATTTGCATAGGTGACAGGCTGGCAGAACTCCCTTTTGAATAATGGCTTTAATCAGGGTTGGGCAGTAAAAAAGTGGCAGCCCACAAGGGCTAGTCCCTAGTGGGCCATCACCACTATGTTTATCTGCACTTCTGCAGCTATCAGGCGAATGCAGCGCTCAGCCGGGGATTGCCGTTTGTGGCCAATAGGATCAGTGGGAAGCAGAGTCCCAGTCTACGCTGCTTCCCACTGCTCCACAATTAGTCAATAAGGGCGCCTCCTGGGATGTTGCTACACTTCAAAGGAGAAAGTGCTGTGGGGAACATGGGGCCAGCAGGCCAGTCTCCTGCCGTCCCCGTGCTCCCCACGGTATTTCAAAGCAGCAGCGCCGCATGGAGCCCTTGGTCAGCTGGGGACTCTGAGTCCCTAGCTGACTCTGGGCTCCATGTTGCAGTGCCCCTTTGAAACGCCATGAGGAGCCCAGCGTCAGGCTTCATGTGGCATTTCAAAGCGGCAGCACCACATGGAACCTGGGGTCAGCGGGGGAGTCCCCAACTGACCCCGGCTTCATGTGGTGCTGCCACTTTGAAAAGCTGCATGCAGTTCGGAGCCAGCTGGAGACTCCCAGCCGGCCCTGGGCTGCTTTCAGAGTGGCAGCATTGCATGGAGCCCGGTGCTGCTGCTTTGAATTACTTCCTTCCCCTCCCCCAACCCCTCCACTGCCTCTTTCTGATAGAGGCAGCAAGGGGAGGGGAAGCGACTAGTCGTTCACATCCCTACTTGTCATTAAGAATTAACATTTTAATGTCTATTTAAAGCAGAATTGAAAATGCGAAGTTAAAACATTTTTTTAATCCTTTTATTTTTAAATAAATGAATAAGTGCATCCCAGCTTTTCTATATAAAAAAAAAAAAATACAGTCCTATTTACCTACAAAGTTTCTTAAGAAATCCTGATCTAAGCTGGTATGATGTCATCAGATAATATTGCTTTACAATTCATCCTATGGTAAAATGATTTCCTTCCAACAGGTCAAATGCTACTTGAGCATGGTTCAAGATAGTTTCCTTTGGCACTTAAGACATTCTCATATTTATTATGTCAGCCTATTCCCCAAGGAAATGTCAGTTTGCATTTTTCCTTAATGGAGTCCTTTAAATGATTTCCTATCCCTCACCTCTTTAACTTTCCCCTCCCCATCTAAGAAACAATCCTATGTTTGTCAAAGAGAAGGAGAATATGAGAATTAAATCAACATTTATACACAAGTTTAGACAATTGAGTTTCAGATAATGTTATCCCCAAGTTATCTAATATCTATTCCAAAAAACATAAGTCAGATAAGCCAAATTATTAATATTGCTTTGCCATGATGTTCTTTCAAGGATATATAGCAAGTTATTATGTAAAAAATTTTATTATTCTTTAAGGAAACACCATGGTTTAGTCAAATAAGAGAAATCAAAGTTATTTAATTTCTTAAATAGGCAATAAATTCTTCATTAATTACATAATACTTTGTTACATAAAAAGGTAATAAAACAATGTCTGTTCAGTTACAGTCTGTTTTGTTGGTGTCTCCTTGTAGAGAGCACTCAGACAGATTACATCTGTTGTTACAATGAGGCCCACTTTCTGTAAAATCACAACTTCTTTGGGAGAGAGAGAGAATTTAATTATTCTCCATATTAATGGGAGGATCTTCTTGATCATGGTAGATGATCCTGATAATTTACTAATGTTAAAAGAAAGCTTCTTTGATAATGTGTGTATCCTTTTTTGTTTGCCTTAAATGAAAGGCTTATAAAAGGACTAAGGGTTTTGCTAAATTATATGAAATTCAGTAAATAAATGAAAGCTTTAATTCATTTGTTCAAGAAGCCAATTGAAAAATATTTGCTTAAAATCTCACTATGTCTTTAAACTCACCATTTTTAAAAGGGAGTTCAGAGAAAGTAATTAAAAGCCTTAATTTGGATTAAAGCATCTCTTTGCTGTACTATCCTCAGTTCACATTGCTCATCCAGGAACACAGGAGAGGATGGCAAACCAGCTGGCCACAGCAGCCTCCAGTGTCCTTTTAATTTTACATAGAACACTTGGATGCAGTAGTGATAGTTCCTAAATGCTGATAGATACTATCTCAGTACAGTGTCTGAGGGAGATTGAAGTCAGATGGTGGGAGTACTGTGGAACATAATTTATCAAATAGGCAGGTTACCAGCTCTTACTATAGTTATTTAGGACATCTATCCTAATAGTGATGCCATTAGGAGAAGGGGGCTGAAAATATAGCTTTCTAGCTACCAACCTATAAAAGCTGCCATCCACAGGAAAGCCCACAAAGCAAAAGGTATTGCAATAAATACATATGAAGATCTGCAATTCAAGGCCCCTAAACTGATGAAATAGTACTGGATAGGGAGGTTGGGGTGGGTGGGAATGTTTTTCAAGAGCACCGCAGCAAACGGTAAGGCTAAATTTAAAACCTTTTCACTTTTGGTGCACCATACCTTTTGATTTGATAATTTCCAATTCTGTTTTAACTATGATAAATGTACTTCAGCTAATTCATATTTCATACAGAATTTCAAAGAAACCCTTGGAATACTTATTAAGAAGACTATCTTTTCAAGATCTTGCACACAACTTAAAGTGGAGATTTTTTTTTTAAATTCTTAGAAAGAGTATAGAAAAGATTTGGAAGAAGGGATGAAAGGAAAAGGACTGACAGTGTTTGAAGATACACCGGATTTGATTAGAGTGAAAAATGCAGCACAGATACTAAATGAGGTATGTTTTGCTAGAGAAGATTGTTAATATAGTGGAAAGTTCATTCTTTACAGTGCATCCTTCAGAAAATAGTCTTAAGTTTTTGCATAATTGAAATGGAAATACTGTATGTTTTAAAACTGGTACAACCTATATTTTGCAGAAAGAATATAGAAAAGATCTGGAAAATGAAATAAAGGGGAAAGGAATGACACTAATTCCAGACATTCCTGACATCCAGAGAGCAAAAAGAGCATCTGAAATTGCTAGTGAGGTCAGTGGATAAAGCATTTTAAAATACTGTGTTTTTTACTCAGTTTATGGATTGTTTCAGTTAGTGAAAACAGTAAAAGGTATTAATTTTACTTTCTGCTCTAAGTAAAAAGAAAGCTGAATATAGTTTAATTAGTTTTTAAAGAAATATTTGGTGAAGATTTTCAAAAAATCTTGCATTTTATTTTTTGGAAATGGATATTGGTACATATTGGCAAACATCTTGCAACTTACATTTATATGTTTGTGAAAGCTATTTCCCAAATGCAAAGCTGTTGCTGAAGGACTATTTTTGCTTTCAGTAGACTGAAATTTATTCTCTACTCAAGGATGGGCGCAGGGGTCTTCTTCCACAGAAAAGGTTTTGGGATCTGGGCCTCAGGGCTGGCCCAAGTTCATATGTCAGTTCCCTAATACAAAATCCTGGGATTAACATCAGATCATGTAAATTTAAATCCACTGAAAGTCCTGCTTCTTCAATGGCCTTCTGGAAAATGGCACATGTATTGTGACCAGAGTGACTGTTGGTGCATAGGGCCTGTCCTGCTTGCTTCAAGTTAATGAGGATACATCTAGCACTCAGTCTGTCCTTTTCTCTGTCTTTTTAAAAAGGGAAGCCAGGCAAAAACATCTCCCAGTCCATCCTCCACAGGAGAGGAAAAGCAATCTGTCCACTTTTCACAGGTTATATTTCATTAGTAAGTTACAACTTTCTTGGTACTAAGGCTCACTGAAAACACCTCTGTACTTCATTAGATTTGTACCATAGATCTTTCAGAAATAAAATATATTCTTAAAGGCAGATTTATGCTTGTATTGGGAAGACAACACATGTAGCTTCTCACATTATATTTCACACGTTTTTTAAAAATTCTTTGGAAGACAGTCACTGCTACTTGTGTGGCTAGATTTTCAGGCAATATTTTGGTAGTTGCAGTTTTGAAAATGTAGTGAAATAGCTCCCAAAGCTGTGCTTCTACTTTGGTTTCCTGTCAGTTCATTTCAGGGTTAAGGTTGTGCTTAAAAAAATGGAGCACTAGTTTAAAAATCTGGACTATAATTATGTTTGAAATTATATCTTCACAGAAGGAATACAAGAAAGACCTGGAGACTGAAATTAAAGGGAGGGGCATGCAAGTTGGCACAGATACTCCTGAGATGCAGCGGGCCACGAAAGTTTCTGAAATTGTAAGCCAGGTTAGTACGGTAGTTAGTGAAAGCTTTTAATTCAACAATAAGCTACTTTGATTAAGAATCAGCACATTAATAAATCAAATGTGTTAAGGGTTCACAAAAATTCATGGTCATGGGCTGGTTAAAGTTTGCTATTGCACATTCCATTTCCTGGGAAAAAGTAGTATCATCAGCACCATGTTTAGGAGCTGCAGCTGCTATCTTGACTAGCTTTTGGGACTTAAATAGGGTGCTGCTCGTTTGGCTTGGACTAGATGATAAAAGGATGCAGAGATAGGGAAAATGCTC
Organism: Rafetus swinhoei; assembly: GCA_019425775.1. Classification (NCBI taxonomy): domain Eukaryota; kingdom Metazoa; phylum Chordata; order Testudines; family Trionychidae; genus Rafetus; species Rafetus swinhoei. Next base: position 222,838,330 of record CM033424.1, on the reverse strand, counting down.
AAGGCCTTGATGTTGCACTGTCAGAGGAAGTGATTCATATCAATGCAAGCCTCCAGTAAGGACTGTGAAATGGAAGAGAGAGATTGAGATTAAAGGCTGCATGAAATTTTAGATAACTGTTTTCTTAAAAGAATGTTTTAAACTGGCAACAAGTAGAGTATAGATACAGTAGTAGGTACAAGCCACAAAGCTTATGCTATTAATAGAAAAGCCATTTAGTGTTATAAGGATGCTATTCAGTGAAGCCACACAGATGAAAGCATGATTCAATCTTATTCTTCACAGAAAGAATATAAGAAAGATCTAGAAACTGAAATTAAAGGGAAGGGGATGCGAGTGGGCACAGATACCCCTGAGATACAACGAGCCAAGAAAGCTTCTAAAATTGCAAGCCAGGTAGGTACAGAATGAAACATGTACGATATATTTAAAGTAAAATACAACAAGACTTTTAAATATATGTAACTTTAGTGCACTCATAGCCAAGATGGAGTCTGCTCTGCAGGCAACTCTGGCCAAGAGAAGGCACATGCAAGAGTATAGTAGGGAAAGTCCCTTCAGCACCTGTTCCAACACGGCACCCCCAGAGTGGAGACACACACACTGGGAGAATACAGTGTATATAGGGAAAGGAAATATTCATTTACAGAGGGATGAGAGGAGAAAAACAGGAAGAAATACTGGGAGAAGGGTAAAATAGGGTTGTATTCACAGGACTCCCACAGGACCAGTGGTACCACACTGTGAAAGGACAGACACAGAACAGTGTGTCTGCACAGAGTTCAGAAGTCCTGGGCAAAATTCAAATCCAGTGGTGAGTTTTGGGTGCTCCTGGGAGTCGTCGTTGCCAGTAAACTTTCCCCAACAAACCTTTCCGATGCCCTCTTCTTCCATTCTGCAAACGCACACAGCGTGACAACCTTCCCTCTTTACTAGCTAACAGCCTCTCTCCTTATTTCCAATGTAAAGTCACAAGCCTCAATACTCATGGCCCCATACAGTATTGAGCAGCAGGGATACTGGGTCTACCTACAGTTTGCCTTCCTCAGGTAGTTCCTCTCTGGCACAGTGCTCTTCCTGGCTTCTGTCCTGGATTTCCCCAGTCAATGCTTTCTGTCCCTTTCAGGCTGATTTTTGGTTCCTTCACCAGTTGAAGGCCTGCTTGCTGCATCCCTTGTGCATTGCTCCATATACACACTGTCACTCTCCTATCTCTCCTAACCTATCCCCACTTCTCTTCCTCTTTCTGGAGCAATCAGCACTTCCCTCTCAAGACAAAGATTTAAAGGGGCCATATTTTTTACACCCCAAAGAGTTGTTGATAATATATATAATGTTGAAAACTGCCTGAAATAAGCATAGCTTCCAAAACAAAAAACAAAACCCTAGACTGCAGCCCTTTTTTAAGGGTTTTATTTTGAACCCAAAAAAAACTAGCTACAGCCCATTGTTAGGAATCCAATGAGAGTTACAAGAATAGCGTGGAAGATGGCACACAAACTACAGGAGCTACGTTATCTACAATAAAGGTTAATCCTGAGATCTATAATAATCTTATTTGTAGAAAGAATATAAGAAAGATCTGGAGACTGAAATTAAAGGGAAGGGGATGCAAGTTGGCACAGATACTCCTGAGATACGACGGGCCAAAAGAGCTTCTGAAATTGCAAGCCAGGTGAGTACAGAATGAAGGTTTATTATTGTCATGTCTCATAAAAGTGTGCTGGAGGCACACATTATTCATTGTATTATCACATTACCTCTTTCTAATAAGATAAATCCATATTTATATATTAAATATGCTTACATGTCAAACTAAAGTTTTAGGGCCTGATTTTCATTTACACTAAGGATTTGTCTGCTCTTAACATTGCGGCTTCACTGCTGTAGTGTTTTCATGAGTACGCTGCTGCTTATGCCAATGACCGGGGTTATCCTATCACTGTAGGTACTCCACCTCTCCGAGAGGTGTTAGCTATGTCAAAAGAAGCATTCTTCATCTGAAGAAGTGGGCTGTGCCCATGAAAGATCATGATACCATTTATATGTTTTGTTAGTCTATAAAGTGCTACCAGACCATTTGTTGTTTTTTTAGTTTATTCTTCCTAGAGCTAGCCACATTGAGGGTTAGGTCAGTTTGATTGCATCACTCAGAGGTGTGGATTTTTAACACTCCCATATCACATACCAGCCTATTTTTCTAGAGTAGATTAGCTGAAGGCCCTTTAAACTGCTTTGCTAGTGCAAAGGGCCCATTAAGTGTGACTTAACTCCTTTTACATTACAAGAATGAATACCAACTTTGGATGTTCTAGCCATAAGCAAAGATGACATGCACATAATAAAATGGTGTTTTTCAGAAAATGTACAAAGATGAAGCAGGGAAGATGCTCTGTAACTACTGTACCATACCAGATACTCCAGAAATGGAAAGGATTAAGAATACTCAGAAAAACATCAGTTCAGTGAGTAGCAGAAATTCTACTTTTAGAAGTGATTTTTCATGTATGTTCAGTGTGAAATGAGCTCTTTTGTGTCCTGGCATAAAATGGGAATATGCAATTAATCGTTCTTCAACCATTTGCACAGTTTTGCAATGGCAAAGACTATACCACTATTTCTTTTAGTCTGTGCTAGACTTGCCACCAATATTTTTAATTACCACAGCAAGACTGGAGTGGCATCATACTAAATGCAAGCTTTATCATAAGGTTGTGGTCTAAAACTAGAAGAAATCCTGTTACGAAATGCATACGAGTTAAATATCATATATATAGTAGCCCATTGTCTGTGAGTCTCTAACGCTGATGTACACGGCCACGCCCCCAGCCGTGTACATCAGCGCCCCGCCCCTCTTCCCCTCCCTTGGTGGTGGTTTGGCCGAGCACTGCACTGCTCAGCTGGGCCCCGGCTAGGCCCTTGGCCGCCACTTGCTCCCCCGCCGGGGCCCAGCTGAGCGCTGCTCAGCTGGGCCCGGCGGGAGTGCCGCTCAGCTGGGCCCAGGGTGGCAAGCAGTCCTTTGGGGTCTGCGCTCCCGACGCATGGGGAGCGCGGACCCCAAAGGGCCGCTTGCCACCGCTTCCTCCCCCGCCGGGGCCCAGCTGAGCACCACTCAGCTGGGCCCGGCGGGAGCGCCACTCAGCTGGGCTCAGCTTAGTGGCGCAGTGCACCACGGAGGGAGGGGAAAGGGGGCGGGGCGCCACGCAGGGAGGGGAAGGGGGGGGTGGAGCTGGCCGGAAGGGGGCGAGAAGCAGAGCTGGGGATCAGGGGCTGTGGGACTGGAGGGGAGGATGGGGGCCTGGAGGAAGGGGAGGAAGCAGCTGGCGGGGAGGAGGGGTGTCCGGGGGCCGTGGAGCTGGCCGGCAGGAAGAGGCGGGAAGCAGAGCTGGGGATCAGGGGCCGTGGGGCTGGACAGGGAGGGGCGGGAAGCAGACCTGGCGAGGGGGGGGAGTGCAGCCACTGGCTGCAGCCAGACCCCAAACAGCCGCTTGCCGCCGCTTGCTTCCCGGCCGCGGCCCAGCTGAGTGGCGCTGGCGCTGCGCCGCTCAGCTGAGCCCTGGTGGGACAGAAAGGGGGGCGGGGCAGTGATGTACACGGCTAGGGGGCGGGGCTGTGTACGTCACCGCCCCCCCTTCCTCCTCCCGCCATGGCCTCCCGCCGTGGCGCCCCGCCCTCCTCCCCCGCGACAGCCTGGCTGAGCGTGCAACACTCAGCCGAGCTGCCATGGAGGGAGGGGAAGGGGGCGGGGCCGTGACGTACACGGCCAGGGGGCAGGGCTGTATACGTCACCGCCCCCCTTCCCCTCCCGCTGTGGCACTCAGCTGAGTGCTGCGCCCCTCAGCTGGGCCGCTGGGGGAGCCAGCAGCGCAAGGGGCTGTTTGGGCTCTTCTGGGGTGGGAGGGGAAGGAAGGGCGGTGACGTACAAGGCCCCGGCCCCTGGCCGTGTACGTAACCACCCCGCCCCCCTTCCTCATGGCAGCCTGGCTGAGGAGGCAGCACTATGCCAAGCACCACGGCGGGAGGGAAGGGAAGGGGAAGGGGGGAGGGGAGAGATGGAGGGGAGAGAGAGGCAGGAGGAGGAGGAGAAGAGAAAGGGAGAGTGAGAGGCAGGAGGGGGAGAAGAGAAAGAAAGAGATGGAGAGAGAGGCAGGAGGCGGAGGAGAGCTGAGAGGGGGGGGGAGGCAGTAGGAGGAGAGAGAGTGAGAGAGAGCGAGAGCGCTCAGGAGAGAAGACCTGAAAATCCCATCTTATGAGGGGCTAATTGGCTAGTTATCTTAGAATTATATAACTGGAAGGCACTTGGGAGATTATGAAATCCAGTCCTCTGCACTCATGACAGGACCAAGCACCATCTAGATCATCCCTGTTAGATGTTTGTCTAACCTGCTCTTAAATGTTTCCAGGCTTTTCTCCACTTACTGGGAGAGTGATATTATGAAGAGAGAGCTCCTGGGTTTGATTTAGGGGGCATTACTAGACTGGCAATGGCGCTCCAGTTCACCTGTACTCCACCGGAGTAAGGGAAGTTGATGGGCGAGTTTCTCCTATAGACTTCCCTCAGAGGGGACACCGCATAAATTCGACGTAAGATACAACTCCAGCTATGTGAATAGCGTAGGTGGAGTCGATGTATGTCTTAGGTCAAATTTCTCCCATAGTGTAGACATGCCATTAAATGATGTTGATTCCACAACCTCCCTAGACAATTTATTCCAGTGCTTAGCCACCCTGACAGTAAGGAAGCTTTTCCTAATGGCCAGTCTAAACCTCCCTTGCTGCAGTTTAAGCTCATTGCTTCTTGTCCGATCTTTAGAGGTTAAAAAGAACATTTTTTCTCCTTCCTCCTTGTAACACCCTTTTAGGTACATGAAAGCTGTTATCAGTCTACTCTTTTCCAAACTAAACAAACCTAGTTCTTTCAGTCTTCCCTCATAGGTTATGTTTTCTAGATCTTTTTTGTTGTTGTTGCTCTTCTCTGGACCTTTTCCAATTTCTCCACATCCTTTCTGAACTGTGGCACCCAGAACTGGACACAGTACTCTAGTTGAGGCCTAATCAGCACAGATTGGATCAGAAGAATGAGTTCTTGTGTCTTGCTTACAACACATCCCAGAATGATGTTTGCTATTTTTGCAACAGAGTCACACTGACTCATATTTAGCTTGTGGTCCACTATGATCCCTTTCTGCAGTACTCCTTTTTAGACAAACTTAAAAAACAATGAATAATCTAGTATATTTGCTCCTTTTTGCTATTTATCACCTCATTTTAGAACACTGCTGGGCAGTGTACTATGGAGGCATGTTTCATACTATGTCTCATGTTACAATAACACAGTAATGTGCTAAATGCAAACGCATAAGATAACAAAAGGCAACCTGAGCTAGACTCCTCCCCCCAAATCCTATCTCCTGGCCCCATTCTTCTCCAGCAGTCGGCAGCAGGGAAAGGGCAGCATAAGAATTAAATGTTAGTAACGCTACCTGTTGGTAATGTTAAATGCTGAAATAGCATAATGAGATAGATCTGTGGGTCTAAATTCTATTGGGATTTAAGCCCCCTGCCAGTTAAGACTCAGAGCCACATAATCAATCTGCCATTGCTTGGAGGAGTCTTGGCAAACCTCAAAGTCCTAAATCCTCCTAGGAAATTCCCCAATGACTCTGTAGAGACCAATCTGAGCCTGCAACACTGTGGCTTTGAAAAACTGCCCCATAATATTTAGCGTAATTATTTAACAAAAGCATATACATTTAGGCTAAGATAAGACTTCGATGAGTACAGACTATTCCTTGTCTGACTACTGTGGGGTATCTTGCACCTTGCTTTGAAACAGCAAGGGCCTCTTCCAATATGATTGTTCCCATGTTCCTAAAGAAAGAGAAACGTTGTGGGTGGATTTTGAACTTATGCATCAATATTTTATGTTTATTGAATAAAACCAGAAACTCAATAAGTCGTCTTTTAGGAAAGGCAGAAATACCAAGCATTAAAGAATTATTCTGTGAAGTCATGAGTCAAACTTGGTTTTATCCTTCCAGCCTAAAAATACTAAAACTGAATGACAACTTTGGTGACACCTGTTACTCCAGTTCCAGACATTTTTCTTTCAGACAAGCTTACCTGAAAGTTAAGCAGTTTGCAGTAGTACATGAGACCTATTTAAATTATGGCAGCTTCTTGTGATCTGTTAAATACTATCTCTTTGAGTACCTTTGACTTATTGATTGTATTGTGTTTTGACCTCTATTAAAATCATTGAAATAAAGACAAGTATGAAAAAAATAGAATGACATTTTTACAGATAGTCTGTATTTTCAGTTGTAATGTGTAAGTCCTGTGTAGATCTTGAATTTTTAGCTCTGACTCATATTGCTATTTAGCCACCCCATCTATACCTCAATCTCACAGTCTGAAAATAAATAATAGTATTTTTCCACGTTTTTAAAGTACGTGATCTAGGGATGAAAAAGGCAACATAAAGCCGCAGTCTTGTAAATTATTATTTAAAGTTAAAAATATAATTACAAAAACCTGTAAGAAATTAAGATCAAAAGGATGATGGTGTTAGATTACCTGGGATATTACCTGTGGATATTATAAGGTATTGAAAGTCAGATTACCTTTTATTAATGTTAGTGATAATTGAGGCTGATTTATGAAAAATTAAAACATTAGCATTCCTGAGTTACAGACAATGTTAGACCTTAGAAAATTGTCCAGGACTGGTGCTTGCATTCCTAAGTGGCTCATAATTATTTTTCTCTTTTTGTATACGAAGGTGTTTTATAAGAAGGGTGTAGGCTCTGGCACAGCAGTAAAAGAGACTCCTGAGATTGAACGAGTAAAGAAAAATCAGCAGAATATCAGTTCAGTAAGTATTAGCAACATCAATTGTACTTCCCCAGAGCAAAGAGTGGTCAATTTTTTTCCATTGTGTTTATAATAAATATTACCTTTTCCTAGTCTTCACCTTATTCAAATGCTTGTCCATCAGATTGCCAAGGTTTAATTATTGATATCTGACGGACGAGCATTTGGATAAGCATTAACATTCCTGTTGGGGCTCCATGGCTTCAAATGTAATGTTTAATTTGGATGCATCATCATTAATGGAAAATAGATCTTTTTAAAAATTAAATATACGATGACAGGATTTCATCTTTTAATCCCCCCAACTTAACTATATTGCAAACTGTTGCAAGTCAATGAGACATCTCTCTCAAAAATTAAGGTGATCTATACAACATTAATATGGCCCTCTTGTATGTTGGTGTTATAATACAGCCTTTAATGACGTGATCGTATACTGCTTTTCCACTGGACTCTTGCCTCAGTAAGTGCACAGGATGGAGCTATGCGAGGGAGGAATCAGCATTATATAATGAAGGAGGCTGTTGTCTCTGGAACCATTCTTTCATTTGTGCGGAAGCTGGAGGCTCTAGTGAATGAGGTAGGGGATTGTAGAAAGTGAAAGAATAGTCTCCTAGTTAAACCAAAGACTGGTGCTTTGGAGAACTGGATTCTACCCCTGCTTCTGCTATAAAGTTACTTAGTCACTTAGACCAAGCTTTTCACTGTGTTATTTTCATAGGCTTTTCACTAGGTGTGCTTCATTTTTTGGGTTCCTGGCTTGAGACCTTTGGTTCTAATTTGCAGAAGTGCTAAGCACTCACATCTGCAATTGAAGTCAATGGAACATCTACTTTGAACATATTAAGTTCCATATAATGGCAGGAGCTCTGAAAAATCAGGTGTCTCAAAGCACCCAAGTTTGATGGACATTCTTGACCACTAGTCTTTCTTTGTCTCGGTTCATCATCTGTAAAGTGGGAATTATACCATCCTGTCACCTCTCCGGGGTGTTGTGAAAATAAATACATTTCATGTTTGTTGGATTAAGCACTTGGATACTAGTAGGGATGAGCCCCATAAAAAAGCCCACGAGAAAATTAATAATTCTGTCTTCAGAGTAGAGTTTGAATACTGGGCAGCAAGTAGGGTATGGGGCCACATACTGAACAAAGAGAATAAAAGAAAATATGAGTAGGTATTCACAATGAAGCTCTGGAAAAAATAGTATATGTTCATGTAATGAAAGACTCTCTCATAATGCATATACAAGTATCCTTAATTCTGGAATTTCATAGCTTTTGAATAGACGTTGCAATCTAAAAAAATGTTCTTTAGCATTTTTGTGTAGGATAGAAAATTATGGAAATGGCTTTACTTTTGCTATACCCTAATTCTTAATATTTTTATATTCCCTTGTCTTGCTATTGAGAATCATTTTCAATTGGGTTATAAAATTGACAGGCCTACTGTTTGGGAGGGGGAGAGGGTGGTTGCCCTGGGACCCAATGATTCAAAGGAGCCTTGGTCTCCCAGCCACTTCTACTGAGCGGCGGCTATGAGAGCTGGTGGGGGGACTGTGCTCTGGGTGCTGTTGAGAGCTGGCTGCTCTGGCCCCACTCCTTCTGCCCAAGGCACTGCCCCTTCCCAGAGTGGGGAGCTGTACCCACACACATACACTGTGCCTAGGAGACTGCAGTGGCTGTGGGCTCCCCTGAACATCAACACACAATTCAGTGTTTCTTGTGAAGTTTGCTGTTCTATTACCTTTGTACATTTCAGAAACACACTTCATGCTGCTATAAATGGTGAGAGAATCCTTTATTGTTATTTATATCACACTTGCCCTGAGATTGTGGGCCCTTTGTGCTAGGCACTGTACAGATAAATTGTAACTGACAGTCTGTCCCCCGAAAAGCTTACAATCTAAGAAGACAAGACAGACGAAGGATGTGACAGGGTGCAGTTGCACCGCAGGGCTTAACTTAAAATAAGCTATGCAAATTGAGTTACGTCAATTGCATAGCTTATTTCAAAATAGGGAGCATCCACACAGCACTTATTTCAAAATAGAGCACTCTTCCTCCAAATTCCCTTATTCCTCGTACAGTGAGGGTTATGGGAATCGGGAGTAAGAAGTCCTCCAGCTTGACAGTATTTTTATACTATTTTGAAATAACTGCCTGCTGTGTAGATATGGACTAAGTTATTTCAGAATAATGCTAGTTATTTGGGAATAATGTTGCAGTGTAGATGTACCCACAGAAAATAGAGGCACAGAGAAATAAATTAACTTGTCCAAAAATCACACAGCAACACAATGGTAAAACCAAGAATATCAAGCCCTGATTTCCACTCTAGTATCTCATCTGCTGGACCACACAACCTCTCCTTATGTTGAATTCTAGGTTCTATATATAAGTCCAAAACATACTTCTGGTTTTACATACACTCTGAATCATGCCTTCTATTGTATCCTACCATACAGTAATTCACAAGAGATAGTAGTATAATGACATGTAATAATTAGCAACAACACTAGCACTAACAATTGGACTATATCAGCCTAAAAAGCCTCACTAATGCCTCATGATCAAAAACCAGAGCTTAGCTTTCCCCACAATGAGAATTCAGTGGGGAAGGAGAGAAGGGTGTGATTCAAGAAGGGTCCTGCTTGAACCCACATTAGACATTGAAGGCTTTGACCGTGTTTGGGATTTATCAACCAGAACCCTAACTATCTTCCTCTGTATATCCTGAGCTTGTATCTGGATTTTGAGAGGAACTCCATTTCTTCGCTGCCCAAGTCTGCTGACAAATAGGCTTTAAGATACAATGTCATAAAAATAAAAAATCAGTGAAAGATCCATCATGAGCAGATACTGAGATATTACTCTTGTGCCGTAACAGCTATCAAACCAACATGCTCCATCATGCACCATCAAAAATACACCATCATGTATTCTTAATGTTTTATCTGATCGTCTCATCAACAAATGAATACAACTTGTGACAAAGCTCCTTCTCTGCCTTGGTGGGTCCAGTGCTTTCTGGTGGATTGTTCATGGCAACCCTCAGTTTAGGTGCTTTCCCTTGCCATTTACTTAGCCATCCTCATCATTGGCCAGCATAGAGGAAAGGGAGGAGAACAATCCCCGTAATCTCTGATGTGCCTCTGAGTGGGTTCGAGACAGGTCAAACTCATTTCCAAAGCAGCCCTTCCCCTCTGGTGTGTCTCTTTCTGTCCAGGCCAGCCCTCCCATGGCAAATAAAGAGTTGTGGGACAGGGGAACCCAGGCCTGCCCTCTACTCCAGATTCCAGCCCCTCTCCAGTACCTCCTTTGTCCTTACCACTGGACCTCCTCCTGGTATCTGATAATGCTTATACCTCCCAGTCCTCCAGCAGTGTGCCTTCTTACTCTAGCATATTTCACGCCCTAAAGTCTTTTTGACCAGTACTAGCTGGTTCTTAATTGGCTCCAGATGTCCTGATCAGCCTGTCTTAATTGATTCTAACACGTTCCTAACTGACTCCACGTGTCTTCATTGGCAGCCTGCCTGATTTGGTTTGAGCAAGTTCCTGACTACTCCCAGTTAGCCCCTGGTATCCTACCAGAGAAAGGGGACTTGTTTAATCTGAGTCTAATATATCTGTCTTCGATCACTCTCCTGTAGCCATTTGGCCTGATCCTGTCACAGTGTGTAACATACTATCGCATTACACATTTCAGTACTTGGCTTAAATGGCCTATTGGTTGCTATCCTAACAAGCTAAAGACAGACTGTGAGGGAGAATGGAGGGTGTTTCCCAGTGCTCTCAGGTAGAGATCTTCTTGAAGTTGCATGCTGGTTATATGTAAGGGATGCTACCACTTCCACCACCCTCAAGAAGGGGCACCTTTCAGAAAGCAGCCTTAAATTCACTAATACTATGGAGTCCATCTTATGCACGGCACTTGGCCAAACCGACAAGGGCTGCCACATGAATACTGTGCTGGGTTCAGTAAGATCTGATCCCATCTAAGTGGACAAGGAATCGGAATGGTTACTGTTTAGAAAAACAATAAACGTGATTATTCTTTAAAATGTTGGCATTCTAATCTATAATACTACTATGTAAAATCCGACTGTGTATTAGGCATGGGAGGAGGATTACAAAACGTTTGTTGTGCTTTTCTAGGTCTCTTATAAGTTAGTAACACTTTTAAAATATTCCTTATTCAGATAAAATACAAAGAAGAAATTAAGCATGCCACAGCAATTTCTGATCCCCCAGAACTAAGAAGAGTTAAGAAAAACCAGAAGAATATTAGCAATGTGCGACTCTTATTCATTCTTTTCATTATACTATATTTTCTCTGTTGAATGTCTTGTTCTAAATGAATAAATCTGCGATGTTTGCATTAATTCTACTTTGTCAAAAAGACTTTAACAATTTAACTGTCTGCTTATTGTTGAGCTTTGATTAACATTAATGAGAATTACCTGCTCTCATCAAAATAACATACACTTGATGTGTGAATTTGAGAATGTGCAAAAGGATCAGCATTAAGTACCATGTGGATAGAACATAGAATTGCATGTTCATTAATGTATGATATTTTCTAGTAAAATGCTTTACATTATTCTTTAATCTCTATTAATAGAATGAAATACTTTTGTTACTTGGAGCTCTTTGTATAATTTTTAATACACTTTTTACCAGGTTCAGTACAAAGAGCAGCCTTGCAAAGCTACACCTGTGACTGTCACCCCTGAGATGGAAAGAGTCAAGAAGAATCAAGAAATTGTCAGCTTGGGAAGTTGCTTTAATTTTTTCCTTACATAATCATCTGATCTATAGATTTTTAACAAAACAAGTCTCCATAAAGATGTTTGTTTTCCTTAGTGGAGCATATACAAAAAAAGAATTACATAACTTAATGGAAACCTCCAGAATAACAGTTGCCCAAGGACCTATTAACAGGGCCCTTGAATGATTCAGGAAATGAAACTTGATACAAGTTTCTGGGTTAAATCACTGACCATAGTTTTATTAAACAAAAAACTATTAGAACTAAAACTATTCCTCCTCTTTCAGGTCATATATTTGATTGATACAGTCCTCTTTATGTTTCCCTGGCCATAATTGGCTGCAATTAAATATGGACTCCAGTTTAATCCCTCCTTTGTCTTCCTACTTCTCCCCCCAAAACCTGCCCAAAGACAAAAGGATCACCTCAAAATCCTACTGCTGGGCAGAAAGCTGTATAAGAAGGCAGGGCTTTTGTGAGCATATTCCCTATCCTTGCACTCCTGAAGGACTATTCTCCTCCTTTCTGATCTGTCTTCAAAGACACTCTGGCTTCCCTGCTCCTCTGGACTCCCAAACGGAGCATGAGGTAATGGGGCTGCTGGTGCAGTGGGCTCTTTCTACTCAGAGATTTAGAGGATTGGAAGCACGTAAATCAAAGATGACGTCAGCAAAGGCAATGAGGAAATGGGAGCGTGTTTGGTTCAAATTTCCCTCTGTTTATGCCACTTGCCAAAGTTCCACTCTGGTTGAGGCTGGAAGTATCCATTCTTACCATAGAGGCTAGCTGATTTAATAGATTCATAGATTTTAAGACAAGAGGGTTTATTATGGTTTACTGGTCTGACCTGCAAAGAACCTCACAGCAATTTCTGCATCAAGCCTGTAACTTCTCTTTGATCTAGGGCATATCTTTTAAGCAGATGGCCAGACTTCATTTAAAAATTTCAAGTGATAGAAAATCCGCCACATTCATATATAAGTTGTGTAATGGTTAATAGCCCTTGCTGTTAATAATCTGTGCCTTAATTCTAGTCTGAATGTATTTAGCTCCATCTTTCAGACATTAGATCTTATACTTTTTTCTGCTTTTTTTTCTTTACTTTTAAGGGCCTGCTGGCTATCACAGTGGGCTAAAACCTGTTCCTACATAGATTAAAGAGTTGTCTGTTATCTTTTCTGTGTGTAGATACTTGTTGCCTATTAGCAAGTCACTTCTAACCTTTTCTTGGATAAACTAAATAGATTTATCTTCTTTAGTGTAGTACAATTATATATGATTTCAAAACTGCTGCATTCCTTTTAGCATTTTTCTGAACCCTTTTCAAGTTTTCAATATCCTTTTTGAAGTGTGAACACCAAACATAGTATTCGAGTTATGGTCTTATTAATCTTTATGTAATCGCTGGGTTTGTTTTGCTTTTTTGTTGTTTTGATACAGTGAGTGCCATTAAAATCTTGACATTTACCACTTGCTGTCATTGAATTTATTGCAGTATTTGTGGCATGTCCCATTCTAAGTGGCGGGAGTACCATAAATATGGTAAACTTTAGAATGGTAAATGCCAGGTTATTAATTGGTGCACACAGTGTCTCTGTATATACACACAGGTACATAAATAATAAAAATCCATAGGAAAAATTCAAGGTTATGTTTCAAGAATCAAGTTGTATAAGCCTTAATAAATTTCAAATGCAGTTTAGCTTTTGATTTGTTTCCTGGATGACCTTTTAAAGCATATGCCTTTATGTTATGTAACATGGTTTTGTTGAAATAACATGCACCACTTTTTATTCTGTGAAATGATAGGTTCACTATAAAGGGCAGCCTGCCAAAGCTACTTCTGTGAGTGTCACTCCTGAGATGGAGAGAGTCAAGAAGAATCAAGATAATATCAGCTCGGCAAGTTATTTAAATCTTTTTGTTCTGTTTATTTTCATAACAAGAGTATGCTTTTCAATTTTGATTTCATGTGATAAATGCATCCTGTTGCATCATCCATTTGAAGGTGAATTGTTGATCTTTCAAAAATATATCCTACACATACCACCATGGGCAACAAAAGTATACATGCTTCCCATAATTACTTTCACACAAAATATAAGTGGATCTCTTGGGAGTAGTGCTCTAAAGGACAAAGCCGTGCTATGGATGACTGGATTTTGTTTGAGAAATCTTAGTTTCTTGTCAGCAAGCTTCAGAAGTAAACTCTAGGTTAAAAGACAAAAAGGACCATGAATTAGAAACTTAATGCAAGCTCAGCTTTTTGTGATTCAAAGCATGAAAACGTGAATATGGGTTTCTGTTCTATGTTATATTATGTTGTGCTTTATCCATATCAGAGATGACTGATCCAAAAGGGATCCTACTGCCTTAATATCAATGAGTAAGGCAGTATATTTATCTTGGATTTTATGATTATGTTCAAGGATTTTTTTTATTTCTGCTTTTAACTGGCTATTAACTTTTTATCATTACAAAGTTTTAAAGTTTTTGAATGAGGGGCTAGATGGATGAGTGAACATTTGAATTAACTTGAGAGAGATTTAAAAAGTAAGACAGCCAAAGAGGCAATTAGAGAACGTGACACAGGGATAAAAACAAACAGAGGCAGGTTTCAGGGAGTGCCCCAAGCACAAGAACACAAGGAGTAAAATTCTGGCCCCAAAGACATCAGTGGCAAAATTCTAATCACAGTAAGGTCAGGGTTTCATCCAGAGCAGTAAAAAGACAAGGTGTTGAAGAGGAGTGGTAGTAAAGAACACCCTAAAACTTAGTGTTTATTGGAGAAATATTAAAGGAGCCTGCATCTGTCAGACTACATAAGAGTCAAAGGAACAAAAACTGTTGACTCAAGTGGTTGTGAGATATCTTTAAAATGTAAGAACAAATGTTAATTTAGATATCTATATCTGGGATGCTTAATTTCTTTATCACAAAAAGGTACTTATGAGTTTTAATTATGTTTATCATTATTCTTGCAAATTGAAATACTTTTACAAAGACTTTCCCCCAAATAGACTTGATAAATGCTCCGCCATACTAATGAGCAGTGACTCAGAGATGTAATGAAATACACTGGCAGTAATTATATGATGTAAGATAAGTATGTTGGTATCAAGAAAGACAGTTACATTTGAAATTTTTATTATATACTGTTAAAGCACATTTACTTAAAAAAAACCCACTGCCTAATAAATCTTTATAGACTATACTGCAGTTTATACTGTGGATTGCTGCAGGGTTATAAAACAAACATAAAATACCAAATGCATTTATTTGCTGAATAGTTGGAATTATATTTTATTCTCCTCTCAGTATAAAAGCACGTTCATAGAATCATAGAATACTAGAACTGGAAGGAACCTCGAGCGGTCATCAGATCCAGTCCCCTACACTTATTGCAGGAGTGGGACCATCTGGATCATCCCTGACAGGTGTTTGTCTATCCTGGTTTCTCCAGTGGTGGAGATTCCATAATCTCTCTAGGCAATTTATTCCAGTTCTTAACCACCCTGACAAATAGGAAGCTTTTCCTAATGTCCAACCTAAACTTCCCTTGCTGCGATTTACACCTATTGCTCTTGTCCTATCATCAGGACACCCTTTTTAGGTACTATATTATAATAGATTTGTGCACATAGTTTGAGAGGAGATACCTGTGAATGTAAATGCCTGGATAAAACTAAAACAGTCTATATTAGCATGCAATCGGCATGTTATGGTTTGAGAATGAAGACTAAGATAAGTGTCCATTAGTAAAGATAAGTGTCCTCCAGTCTACAGAAGTCTGTGCTAATTGACTCCTGCTTTCGAATTAGAAACTCTTGCATTTGTTGCATGAAAAAGTTGACAATTGCTGTTTGCAAGTAATTAATATTATTGTGGTATTCCTGGCATTCAGTATGCTAATCAAATAGAGTACCACAACAATATTAGGCACAAGATAAGATTGTAAATGGTAATGGTGACTGCTACCCACACAATACATAGGGCATAAATGCTCATTCTCTAAATCTATCAAGATGATCCATTTTGCACCTGCACTTCTGATGAAGTTTGGGCATAGAACTGGTATATGCAGTCCCAGGAGGATCTCCCAAGTATAAGGGCAGGCCCTGGCAAAGGGTTTGCGGGCCCAAGGCAGGATGCTGGGAGCGGGGCCCCGGGTTCAGCTGGTGAATGGTGAATACTCAGCAGCGCGGGAGCCCCGAAAGCGTGGGGCCCAAAGCATTTGCCTTGCTCGCCTTGCCCTAGGGCCAGGCCTATATATGGGGGGTCAATCCTCTGGTGACAGATGTTCATATACTATGTCCTATCCCTTCTGGAGGAAAGAGTTAAAGATTATGTTGGGAGGATCTGGTAGTTTAGTCTCCATATTAAATTCAATACTAGCACCTTTAAGAGAGCCAATTGTGATGGTATTTTTTGTGAGGCTTGTCATTCTCAGTGTCTTTCCATGTACATGAATTCTTCATGTGTACTGTTGTTGTTGTTTTACAGGTCAAATACAGCAGTGATCAGAAGCAGATGAAAGGTAGATCTAGTGTGATTCTTGACACACCTGAGCTAAGGCATGTTAGAGCAACACAAAACAACATCTCAATGGTAGGGTACATTCTTCGAATAACTAGATTATACTAAGGAATGACACTTGAGTTTACACTGGGGTTTACCCTTCATTATTCTAGGTAACTAATTAAACACTGTACTAAAGTATGGAAACTGTTTTCCCATAAGCCATTCAAGGGACAGGGTGTTGCTAACTGCATATGGATGTAATGAATATTGTCAAAATACTAATAAAAGGTTTTCTAACAGTTTATTGTCTGTCTTATTAAAAATAACTTCAGGTTGTTCCTTGCCGTTGGAGCATCAAATAGTCTTACTGGATTAGGTGACACACACCACTTTGTGCTTGTGTATGTTTCTGGTTTGTGTATGACTTGAATCTTGGAATTAATTCTGGGATGTGGGATGTGTGTGCGTGTGTGTGTGTGTGCGTGCGTGCGTGCGTGTAAATTAAAAATGTTACTGGCTAAGAATCTTTTTAAAAAAATCTAACAACACATAATTTGGGATACTGCCTTTATTACACTTACTCATATCAGTTTTATTCCAAAGCTTGGTAGGTAATATTTTTTCTACTCTTCTGTCTCTTTTTGGAAAACAGAAACTGCTTAATTGTCCATAATTCCTAGGTTTATATAACCGGCTGGTGCTTATCAAGAAATGTTGGAGGAGGGAATACATCTTTTATATGAAAATGTGCATGTCAGCAAAATTCCTAATGAACTAAATTACTTTTTGAGATCCGTAAGAACCTTATCCTGATATCACAGTAATGTTTGCATTTTTAGATGTACAGGTCAGCATCATTATATGAAGAGGCTCAAGGGCTTGAGTTAATGCTTAATGGAATGGCAAGCAAAAAGAAGTGTTTTTTTAATGGTAACATGTAATGACACCTTATCAAGGACTAGACCATCTGTCAGGTCTTTCCCATCTCTTTTTTCTATTATATTATTATGGTGCACAAATCAAGGTCTAAAAATGCCTTATTGTGAAATAGTGCTTGCTAGTTGTTTTAGCATAATTGAGATGGGACTATCTGTCACAGCTGGGGAAAAAAAGCATTCTTGTTCTTTTTCAGGTGAAATACCATGAAGATTTTGAGAAGACAAAGGGCAGAGGTTTTACCCCAGTGATGGATGATCCTGTGACAGAACGGGTGAGAAAAAACACCCAGGTTGTGAGTGACGCTGCATATAAAGGAGTACATCCACATATAGTTGAAATGGATAGAAGACCTGGAATAATTGTTGGTAAGTTGTTAAACAATGTCTAAAGATCTGTGTGACGGTAAAATACTCTGCTCCTCCTTACAACGAAGAAAAATACTCCCTTTTCATTTTACTTTCCTCTGATTGTGGTGATGGTGTTAAATATCATTAGCTTACCTTATTAGTCAATATACTCTCTTATTTTGTGAGGTTTTTTTTTTAATTAAAATCAAGGGTCAGAATTGGGGTTTCAGAGAATAATTGGCAGAAAGGGTAATTGTAATCAACCTCACCAGCTTCAAACTAATGAAGACATTAAGCAATCAAATGTTAAAATGAAAGACTTGTACGAGATACTAGCTTTACAAAACTGTAAGAGGAAAACTGCAGAGTAAAATAAAAGGTATTCGAATCACTACATCAAACTACAAGAGTAATTTTTATATTTGAGACTTTATAATATTTAATGTAAATAAATAATCCAATAGTGAACTGCTATCAAGAATCTCGTGTAGATTAGCCCTGAGGGAATTCAGCTTCACTCTTGGAATGCATGGGGAGGCAGACATTTGTTTTAAGGTGAAAGTTTTTTTTTTTTTGTTTGTTTGTTTAAAAGTAGAACCACTTTTCTTATGAATTAAACTAGTAATCAAATTTGTTCATTCCTAGTCTGCATTCCCCATGGGAAACTCTGTATTGAAATATCAGAACAGTGTCAGCTTCTTATGAGATCATTAATATTACAAAGGTATGAAAGGGTAACAGGTATTTCTAGAAGCTGGAGAGATATGTTCTCATTTGCCACCAAATTTTGTTAGATGCTATAAATAATCAGTGCAGTTTTTCTTTAACTTGAACATTGATGTACCTGGCATTCACTGTTCAAGAGAGAATTAGAGCTGCAGCGTTCTTCAGCTGAATAAACTTGTATCCTTCTCAAGCAATGGTTCTCTGAGATATACATTCTGCAGATCAGCTCATAAGAAAAGGACACCCTTCATGAATCCTCTCCTCTCCCTACCTTTAATGCCTTGGGAATGATCCATATGAGAAGTACACATGGTCCTAACATTTTGTACTATTGTGAAAACATCTCATTGTGTGGCTAGTCAGTAGCTCTTCAGGTAGGCCACAGCTCATCAAGGACAGCTGTTCTAAAGGAGTGTTCAGCTTAAGGTCTTAAGTGGTCAGAGACAAGAAGGTGGACATGGTATTTCTCTGGGCCATAACATTTTGAGTTTTGCTGTCTCACTGAATTTTCATATCAACTAATCTTTGCTCAAAGTGAAAAAAAAATGTAAACCCTAAAATATAACAGAATTGTACTGGGAACAGGAAAGAGAACCTGACTTTATTCATTTTTCTTCTCTGACTCTCCTCTTTTGTCATCTGCCCTGCCTGACATGAATCCAGGCCACAGGACTCCCCACAGTAGTCATTCTGAAGAATTCTGTACCTAATAAGAACGGTAATTTATGACAGAATTGAATGGAGACTAAGAAGACACGACCTTCTTAATAGAGAATTTTATAACAGGGAGTGCTGCCCTGTGGAAAATAGCTTTACAGGCCTTATACATCCTGACACTAAGGCAATACAACCTGGTGAGAGGAATCATTGGCCTTCCAAGGGAACCCCGAAGCCAGAACAATTGTCTGACATCCACAAACTAGAAGCAAGGTAGTCAACTAGGAGTAGAAGAGCTCACACATACATGTGGTCCCTGACATCCTATTCAGCACACATTTTAAAATCCAGTCTGTGCTGCATTATAAGTTTTATTTTTGCTTTGCGTACATGTAATTCACTAATGCATGAATAATGACAGAAGGGCTCAGTGCCATGCACTTGTCATAACTCAGTTCATCTCTCAGAATATAAACTGCACTACTTACAACCAAATTACTGAAGAAAAGTTAGCATTTCTATACCTCTTATCACATAGAAATCCTTTACTAAAAGAAAAAAAATAAAGAAACACACCCTCATATTTCAGTTAATGTATTTCTCAGAATGACCTGCAATCATATAGACTTGTTAAAACAGAATCAAAGAACCCCTTCAGGGGACGTTCCTGGCATCTGGAAAAGATTGCAGGGTAAAAAAGTCTTCAGCTTTGACTCTCTTTAAATTAACCCAGCTGATAAATGTTCATTCAGGTAAGGAATAATGCTTCCTTATCAGAACCTATCTGGCGGGCTCTCTAAATGTAATCAGTGGAGTCCTAAGAACTTTTTCCAATACTCGAGCTCTGCCAAAATTAATAATTCTCCTTTAGAAAATGAAACTTTATATTAAGCCTAATAGGACAATCCAAAACTAAACTCCCTGAAATCTGATTTGTCTATGGATTGGTGAAGTAGAAGGGGTTCATGTAGCTCGCGTGGGTAAACATCTAACGACAATGTTGTCAATTAGATAGAGGCCACAATGAAGCTGAAGTGCCCCATTTGATGAAGTGAATTGCAAGGCTCTTGATCTATACACATTATTGCCGACTACACAGGAGCATAAAACCAATATACTAAATAAATGGTTTGTATACTGAAATCCATATGTACTCATAGTTTTCCAGTTTTTAATTTAGAAATGCTCAGTGAAGTGTGTAAAACAGGGAACTCACCAATTCACTTCCTCCTTCAAGCTGGTCTGTGCTTTACATAAATGTTCAAATGATCATTGCTAGGGCTGATTGCACATTGGCTTTCCACCTTTCTATTCATTGTGTCTACTACAGCTAGCACTACTCTCCAGTGTAAATATATAGCAGATAATACATACAGTGAACCCAGCCTCATGCAGTGGGGTCTGTTTTATTGGCTATTTCTGCTCTTGTTGTGTCACCAGTTGCAGGAATCTGGCATAAGCTATCCAATAAATCACTTGGGTTGCCACATATTTAGGATCCCCAGGGTACTGCTTCACCTACTGACTTATACGCTAGCCTGATTCCAGTTCTCCACAGATAGAGGGCCAGGTTCATTTCTCCTCCTCTAACACATGTGATCGACTAAGTCCTGCAGGTGGCTTGCCTAGAAGAAGACACAAATGAATGTACAATTTGCTTTTTCTCCTGTTATCTGACAGATCCATATTGATAACATTTAGTATCAAGATTTGATTATGAAATGATTAATAGATTTGATAAGCATATTATTGCCTCAAGCATTACATGTTACATATAGTGGTAAGCCTGTAAACAGAAGGCTTTATAGATGATTATATACATGGTTATAAGTAACCTTTTGACCTGTGGAGCTCTATAACTATTGAGTAGACATTTAATAAAACATCTTTTAATCATGTTAACCTTTTATACATGGTTTATAAAGGAACTCTTCATTAAAATGTAACCTTTTAATCTGTAGAACTCTACCCTAAGCTATCAAGGTAGAGAACTGCACAATTTGTAATGATTTCTGTGTAGTATTGTGAGGAAAAATCTCATGGTTATCACTGGTACTAAATTGTGGCCCAGTAGAACTTTGTGATAATGTGGGCTAAAATATGGCTGGTGCCCTAAAAAATGTAACTGTTAAGACACAGAAGCACCAAGTAACTATCTACGCCATCTAGCGTGATGGGTTTGTAATTGTTTCCATTAGAATAGCCTTAGAAAATTGGTAAAACTGGTATAGTGTTGGAAAATGTTACTCTAATTTTTGACAAAATTAAAAGGAAAAGCACAAGTAAAGCCCAGAATTAATGATGTACAACACTTAAAATTAATGCAACAAAGTCCTTTAAATGACAGCTGAGAAAACAGATGCCTTCTTGTCTATGAATGTCTAGATCTTTCCATTGCTGTCTCGATCAAAGTAATCCCTGACATTTTAAAACTTGTTGTTCTCATGCTTTTATTTCCTTCACTGCTTGTCTGTCTTATCATTTCTTTCTTTTGGGAAAAGACCTCAAAGTTTGGCGTACAGATCCTGGCTCCATCTTCGACATTGATCCTCTGGAAGACAGTATTCAGTCTAGAAGTCTACGTATGCTTTCTGGTATTGCTTATATCTTGAGTTTTCCCCAAATCCACTTTTTAATGAAGCTGTTGTATTAAATTTTCAGGTCAATATGCCAGTCATATGTTATATTTTTCATTTTAAAACCATTCTAGTTTTAAAATGAGTATATTAAAGGAAATTATAGCTATATTCTCACACACAACTAATGCATTTATCTTAAACTAGAATTATGATTTTCAGTTCACTGAAGTCTCTTGTCCTGATTTCCAAGTAGTTGGATTTCACTAAAACTTCAAAAATGCATGAGGGCTTAATTCATAAAATAAGTTTCACAACCTTGTGTAATTTTTGTTTATGGGTTACAGTGATTATATTTGATTGCTCCTGTCTTTTTACAGTACCACCTCCAATGTATGTTATGCTTTCCAAACATTCAAGAAAGGACAGCTCCTGCTCCTAGATAGCCCACAATCCAGATTTTGGGGGAAAAATATTTCCAAACAGTACATTGTACACACTCTCCTTCCATCGGGACTAAGAAATTAGGACTGAAAATCAATGTAAATTATCTAGAATCATTTGTATATTGAGTCTATAAAAATAATAGTATTTAATGTACAGGTGAGTCGCTCATTTTTATGTTTGAGGATTATCAGACTTCTCAAGCAATTTTATGGAATTTGTGTTTGAATAAGTTTGAATTTCAAAGCCATTTCCTGTATGATTTAAAGCCACATTTTTTCCAATGGCTATCCAATTTAAAAGCAAATGCACTTGTTTTTTTAATATCTGAAAAACTTTTGTATACATCAGGAATGGAGTAATGCCTTTATTTTTCAACAGCAGTTTTTTTCTCTCCCTTCTCTGCTCCATTTTCTAGGATCTTTGCATCTTGCCCTCATTTATTTCCCTTCTTTATGCCATTTGAGGCAGGGATACAATCCAGTCAAGTCCTAGTCAAACTTTTTTGAACCAGTGATGTTTCAAACTAATGTGCCATTGAGCAGCATTCACCTTTCAAGCTGTTGTTAGATAAATCATTTACTGTGTTCTTTGTTTTCTTCTGTTTTACTTTTCTGTCAGCTAATCATTTACTGCAGTACTCTTTTCCCCTTTGTAGAAAAAGCAAGCCGTTTTAATAAACAGCATTTCCATTCCATCAGTACTTTTGGCATGAGTTTGGGAGATGAAAAGTCAGATGGTTCTGAGACAAATCCTACCCTTTCTTACTGCAGTGAGGTAACAAGGCCATCTGATGAAGGAGGTATCCATGGAATCCCACTATTTTTTTCCACTAATAACATTGTCACATTGTGTTCAAATCTCACAGGCCAGAATTAACTCAACCAATCTTATTTATGCATAAAACATTAGACCCGTGTGAGCTTTTGAAATACTTGCACTGAACTTAGTCCATTGGGAGGCACAAGAAGCTTTTCAAGCTTCCATACTTATTTGCATGCTATCTTTCTATTCCCCATCTCATCACCTTTGGGAATTGAACTGTAATGATCTGAAAGCTTGAGTAACTGCCATTTACAATAATGAAATGAAGACTCCTTTTGTTCTAACAAAACTCACCAATCTGGTTTTCTTTTCCTTTCAAAGACATAATGGGAGTGCACAGTGTAAATGAGAAAATATGCAATTTAACTAAGCAATTTGAACCTATATGTGATTTCCAGTGAACAAATCAATCTTATAGTAGCAGTTGGAGGGGCCAAAAGGCCATTTCTCACCATTAACATAGCAAATATCTGTATGTGCTAGACATCTTTTCTGATACCTTGAAAGAAAAAGATGCACCAAGAAGAAAGACTGATACCTTTCTTAGATAAACTTTCCTGGGCTCTCATATGCTATAGACCTGAAAACAAGGTATTCAGAAAACACATTTAGAAATTAAGATTATAATCTGATTTTTTTCCCAGTGTAGTGTCTCATATTAGAAGTTTGTGCAAAAGTTGTTTACATTATGATAAACTCATATCACAAATATAAATACCTCTGCTGATGAATCATGTAGTCTACAGGGTTGTAAAATAAATAGATCTGTGAGAATGATTTTTTGATCTTTAAAAAGTTAAAGGTGAAATTTCTGTATTAGTGTCACTTTCTGTTCTATTAAGCCTCTTCTCCCTCACACACATGGCCCCATCAAACAAAACCTAGTCCCATCCCTTTGCATTCAGACCCTAGGGGTGATTCCTCTGATTGCATGGTTGAACTCCTCCAAGCTTGCATGTAGTCTGTGTTTTGAGTACCTGTAGTATCCCTCATTGTTCCATCTGTCTAAATCACAAAGGAGCTTAATTGCTTGTTCTATTTGTCTTGAATGAAAGGCTGCTGTTACATCCACCAGCTTCAGTGAAGTTTCACTCAATCACCAGTGTAACAATATATTGGGTTTATACAGTCTGGAACTGAAAATCAGTCTGAGAAGAAAAAACCTTTTGTTGGAGTCAAAAGAATTCTTTCTACCCAGTCCTGATCCTCCCACCACATCCTTCATATAGTGATTCTCCAGGACCTCTTTGATTGGAAATCTTAGAGGGATACTAGGGTCAGTACTCTTCTTGCCAGTTATAATTCAAATATTTGTTGAGCTTTCCTGTAAGTGTTTGGGAACTTCCCTCTTCATAAGAGAGTGCAGGGGCCATTCTGCTTTCTTTGGGGTCCTCAGTACACATTTTCCTCCTCGGTGTACTGAGAAGAGGTTTTAGGTGGATTACCTTTTCTGATTGTTGTGGTTGCTGTGGATATCAGTTGTCTTCACTGGTATATGACCTTTCTTTTTGGCTGGGTTTTAAGGCTGTTATATTTGGAAAAGTGTCTGGGTTTCTTTGTCACAGGAAGGGGCATTTTGCAACTTTTGCAAAGGCATCTTTAAACTATGGCTAAATCTGAGAGAGGGATCAATTCAGCAAGTTGATGCATGTAGATGGACTGCCAATGGTTGGCCAAAAGAGATTCCAGCTTTCTCTACATAGGAAGACCATGCTGGCTTGTGGTCTGAGCCAGCTTTCTGTATCTGGGTGGGCATGAGGCAATATAATGGGTGATATTTTCAAGAACACCTAAGGGACATAGATGCTTCAGGCCAATTTTCAAAGGTGATTTAGGCTCGTAGGTCACATTCAGAAGTGGAACGTAGGCACTTCTGTAAGTGTTACTTTGTGGCTATGAATTAGAATAGATTCAAAGAGTGAATTGAGGTTGTGAGCAGCCTAACTGGTCGCAGCCATCATTTGCTGCAGTAACTGCACAGCATCTGTACACCCCTCTATCAGCATATAAGGGCTGTAAAGACTGTAAATGAACTGCAAGGTGCCAGGAGGAAGTTCCCACTACATTGCCATCTTTTGTAAGTCCTGGCATAAGGGAAATGTGGAAGTGGGACTGAGGTAATCAGAAAGTGGAGTAGCCATAATGGTCTCACCTCAGCCCATAGGCAGCCTGGGATAATAACTTACATTTTAGCAACTACCACAGCCCAGAGTATGAGAGGAACAAGGATATCTTCTACTACTTTTGACTCCATTAATTATTGCTTCATTTTTTAATCTCCTGGTAAGGTGAATTTAAGGTTGCAGGCATGTGTCAGTGATTTGTGTGTGTGTATCCCTTTAAACCCATTAGTTATAGTAAAAAAACAAAATATTATCCAGGAAATTCTGAATTTGATTAAAATTACAAGTAACCTAAATTTTTTAGAGTATGGAAGTTCAGAGTTGAAGTAGGGAGATTATAGTTGCTCTCCCTTATGAGATTCCACCCCACCCCAGCACTTGGAACATACTGAGCATTAGGACAAATTATTAGTAACACCTGCCCCCCTCCTCCGTCCCCCCCAATCCAGGCTTTTTCATGGTGGGGCAGAAAATGACCAGGGAAGTAGGGGTGTAAGGACTAGTCGAGTAGTCGACTACCCAATAAACTTAGGCTTATCAGGTAGTTGAGTCATTACTTGACTTGTCACTTCCCCCCCTTGCTGTCTCTAACAGATGCAGCAAGGAGGGGAAGCAGGAACTGGTGCTGGGGGGAGCAGGCTAAAAAGAGGGGAGAGGATGCAGAGGCACAGTGGGGGACCTCTGGTAGCTCTTACTACATTTAAAAAGCAGAGCTGCAATTAACCCACTTATCAACTAATAGAGTAGTTGATGGAAATTCCATCAACTACTCAATTAGCTTACTGTTTAACATCTCTACATGGAAGCCCATGGGATAATAGTGCAGAGTGATAGTATCATGGCCAGCTATCAGGACATATACAGTTTTAATAATTTTGTTGCTACTATGGTGATACCATTATTTTAATCACTTTCATTTTGTATCACCCTTTTGTGTCTCTGAGCTTGAAATTGGAGAGTCTGCTTGTCTTATGTTTCATATCAGAAAATCCAAGATTCTAGCATTGGAATTCATTGCTACTACCTCTTATTCAGTTCTTGTTTCATTCAGTTTGGGCATCCACGTTTTGTTTTCATTATAGTTCAGAGAGTTTTTTCCTCAAGGTTTTTTCCTTTTATTGTAGTTATCAAAGTCTTTTATGGGCATTTCCTTGCATCTTATTTTGAACTCAAAATGTTTTCATTTCACTTTCCAGTTTTGTTTTGCTTATTTCAGTTTTTATTTTAATTATTTTCCAATTTACTGTATCTCAGTGGCACTTTCATTTCAATGCTCATTTTTGTTCTTATATACTGACTTTTTTATTTAAATCAGAAGGATTTTTTAAAAGCTATCCTCAGTTTTGTTTTGATTCTGAAGGTGGTTCTTTAAAATGATCACAGTTGTTACCTGATATTTGGATTCATTTAATCCGAATATCACTTTCTAAATCCATGATATGCCCATTTCTTGACTACCGCATACAGTTCTGGTCACCATATCTCAAAAAATATATATTAGAATTGGAAAAAGTACAGAGAAGGGCAACAGAAATTATTAGGGATACAGAACAGTTTTCATATGAGGAAAGATTAAAAACACCGGGACTGTTCATTTTAGAAAAGAAACTTCTCAGAGGGGATATGGTGACTAAACTGAAAATGTGGAGCAGTGTGGAGCAGTGGTTCCCAATCTTTTTGATACTGGGGACCAGAAAACCCATTCACAAGCTTTTGGAGGACCGGTAACATTTATTTGCATATTTGCATATTAATTAAGCAAATGATGAATATGCAAATAAATTGTGTCGCTGGCCCTACCTGTCTGGCGGGTTGTTCCACGCCCCCCTCCTTGCCCCAATCCTGGCTGCTTTATTGGCTGGTGTCAGCTCCCCCGGCTGCGCCCGGCGCTGGGCGTTCTGTGTCGGTGTGCACGGCGCACGGCCTTCTCCCTGGGTCCTAGCACCCGCCGGATCTAGCCCCACTGCCCAGGAGCATGCCCAGCAGAGACGCCACGGTGGTGGGCTCTCTCCCAAGAGGACCACGCCGCCACACAAATTAATAAGATTGTGCGTGATAATTTTTCTAAGGACCGGTATTTTTTTTCTACTGGTACTGGGCCGCAGACCACACTTTGGGAAACGCTGGCGTGGAGGAAAAGAACAAGAAAGTATTATTTACTCCCTTCTCACAAGACAAGAACCAGGGGTGTCACAATTAAATTAATAGGATGCATGTTTAAAGCAAATATCACACAACACAGTCAGCCTGTGGAATTCATTGACAGAGAATGTTGTGAAGGCAAAAAGCCTAACTGGATTTAAAAAAATCTGTCATGTTCATGGACGATAGGTCCATCAACGTCTCTTAACTAAGTCAGTCATGGATGTAAGTAACCCCATGCTCTGGGTGTCCCCAAAGTGAGAACCAGAAGGTGGAATTGGATTCCAGATAATGGATCTCTCAGTATTTGCCCTGTTTTGTTCATTCCCTCTGAAGCATCTGGCACTGGTCACCAGGTCTGGCCTTAGGAAAAACAGCATCCTGGGCAAACTTCTGTTTTGGCATCCCTGCCCCCCATTTCCCTTGGCCCCCATTGGCTCCCCAACCCTTGCAATCCTGTCCTGTGTCCCCTTTGCCATTAACCCATGCCCCCTTCTGCATCCTGCCCCTCTTGCACCCTAACTCCTACGTGGTGCCTCCGGTATCCCTAACCCTTGCATTTTGCCTCCTTCACCCCACCCTCTTCACAGTGCCACCTTCATCCCTAATCCCTGCATTTCTCTCCTACCTGTGCCCCCAACCCCAGCCCTGTGCTGCCTGTGTGCCTACCCCGCAGGGCCTCCTGCCCAGGATCTCCCACCCCATTATGCCCAGCAATCCCCTCTTCAGTGGTCCCTCATCCAGTGATCTCCACCACAGATCTCTGTGCCCAGTGCTCTCCCACCCACAACTCCCCATACTGTCCAGCACTCCTCTTACACCCCCAACTCTCCAGAGCCCCATATTCAACACATTAAAAATTTCCTCCCAATCACTGGAGTCCGGTGCCCAGCTCTAACCTGTGAACTTGGCTCCCCTGCTTTCTCAGCCTCCAGGTATCTCCCCCTCTGTTTCCAGCCTTCACTGGCCCCACCTGGCAGCCTGGCTCCTGCTCACTCACATGCAAAGCTCCTGACTCTGGCCAATCCTTTGGGGCCCTGCCCCTGCCAGAGACTGAGCAGCACAGGCAGGGAGGGACTGACTCCATGCAGCTTCAGTCTCCCCAGGAGTGGGGGCTGGATGGAGCTGTAGCCCTCACCCAGCTGGCTGAGGGGCAAGAGGGCAAAGGGAGGGGGTGGGGAGAAGCCTGCTGGCTACCTGCAGCTCAAGAAAGGGGCCAGAGAGGGGTCTGCATTGCAGCCAATGAAGGGAATCCCAGACCTCTTGTGGCATCCCCCTGGCTATGGATCCATTACCTGTCCCTAGGGCCAGCCCTGCTGGTCACAGTTAGAAGACAGGATATAGGACTCAATGGGCCATTGGTCTGAACCAGTTTGGACATTCTTATATTAATACATTTTGTCCTGATATATTTTAGTTAAACTCTTCCTGGTTGGTGTCCTCCCACTGTTATCCTAACATTCATTCAATCTTTTTATTTCCTATATGCCTGTCAGGTTTTCATTGTCATGTTCATACATATTGTCCATTCCCCCTCCCTCAACACGCACTCACGCTCTTCTCCAACTGTCTGCAGCCTGAGCCTGAATCTAGGGTTTTTTTATTTTAAATTTTCTTTTAATTTGTTTGAAGGAGGAAGGTAATAAAGAATGTGTCAAATCCTGTCTGCTATTTGGATAAAATGGTTGGACCCAGTATTGTTACGTATTGGAAAAAAATTAGGTAGGTTGAGATTTTAGTTATTTCTAACTCAGTGTCCAACAAAAAGCAAAGACAGCTAGTGCCCCAAAAAAGCTTAGGTCAGGACATGCAGGTGAATGAAACACTAATACTAAGATGAATTTTAAACAGGAGGCACAAATTTGTTACCATTTAATTTTAATGGGAATGCCAAAAATTTTAGGTCCAGTGCTGTGTCAAATGACCTCCTGCCAAATAATATTCAGCATTGAGCCCTTCAACCTCACTCTGTGATTCAGCCAACTCCAAATCCTTTCATTCTCTCACTGCAAAGGGGTATGGGGGTTCACATGCTGTGTACCTCAGTCTGTAAAGATTTAATGTTTACTCTTCTGCATCCAGACTACCAGCGTCCACCAGCCATCTCCTGGGATTCTCAGTCATGTTCATCCCAAAATTGGTTATTCCTCTGTATCTTGGAAACAACAAACTAGACCTCTATAAGAGGGCAGAGAAGGGGCAGCAACTGCACAACAGTGAGTCTCATGACACAAAGCAATGACATATAATAAAGGAGATGAAAGGATTGGAGGGATAATCAGCCATTCATTTCTCCTTGCCTGCCTACCTAATAGGCATCATGGTGAGGCAGAGGCATCTCTCCTCCTTTACTGCTCCCCATCTCCTTCCAGACCTGATCTCAATATATGTTTTGAATGCGGATGAGACTCTAGCACAGCTTAGCCTACAGCTTTTGTTTCCCACTCATCTTCTCCCAGGACTCCAGAGCTTTCTATCCAATACCCCCTAAGATGTGAATGCGTTGCAGGTTGATAGGGAGATATAGCATTGAGCGTGGATGTGTAAGGTTACTTTAGTTGCAAACAGCTGCTCAACTACTGTAGCCTACTTGCCATGACCAGTCCTACTGTTTCTTAGACATCTTCGATATTAGGAAAAACTATTGGAGGGTGGTGAAGTACTGGAATGGGTTACCTAGGGAGGTGGTAAAGCCCTGGCTGGGATGATTTAGTTGGGGTTGATCCTGCTTTGGGCAGAGGGTTGGACTAGATGACCTCCTGAGGTCTCTTCCAACCCTCTGATTCTATGTGTTTTTGGATAGTAACACAGAATACAAAACACACTCAGACCTACAGTATGTCATACAAATAAAGTAACAAAGGACTGTTTTTACTGGAGGAAAGAAAGATTCCCTTAGCTTTCATACTTATCAGGCACCTTCTTTGAGCTGAGACAAAGAACAATCCCTGGGGCATGTCTACATAAAATAGTCTGTCCTGAAAGAGGGCACATTTTAATTTGTACCGACGAGCTATTTTGTATAATAGTGGAATTCATTTATAGTGAGCGCCTTTTCTCCTATTCATAATAGGCCAACAATCACTGTAATTAGAATTGTAGTTTGAATACTGCAATGCTTTGAATGAATATGGGCCTCTCGTTCTACCATATTTCACTGCCAACAAAATGTCACTGTATACCATTTCATGGTTGCTGCTTCCCACTAAATCAGCCCTGAAGTTAATATGTAAAACATTCATCATGAAGAAGGAACCCTCTCTAGACCAACACAGAGATAACTGTGCATATGTAGCCAAAATGATGCACACATAAGGCCTTTTCCAGACTAAAAAAGTCACTGCCTTTTGGTTTCTGGAAGCCCCAGAAAGCTAGGGGTGCTGTTACACTCTGGTTTAGCCTGATCAGGAGATAGCCAGTGCAATGGAAGAGAGGATTTCACTTAAGGTAGGATTTGTAGAGCTGCTCCCTATTCTATTTATCCCTCTTCCCACTTTTTGTGCCTTGTAGACTCCCTATATTAGGATTGTGGTAACCCTCTTATGTGGCTTCAGTACCAAGGAAGAGGGATAGTAAAAGAGTCTGAGTCACCTCCAAGATGCAGAAAACCCAACCAATGCTCTCTGCACGTGTGCGCATGCACACACACACACATGTCTAGACTATATGCCTCTGCTGACAGAGGTATGTAAAATAAGCTACCTGACATAGTCAATGAAGCGGGGATTGAAATATCTCCGGGTTCATTAAAATAAAAATGGCCACCGCGCTGTGCCGGCTCAGCTGATCATCGACACAGCACGCGAGTCAAGATGCGGATCGGTCGACAAGGGAAGCCTTTGTCGACCGCTCCTATAAACCTCATTTCACGAGGCATTAGGGAGCGGTCGACAAAGGCTTCCATTGTCGACCGATCCGCGTCTTGACTCGCATGCTGTGCTTCTTTACTCTCTATTCTTCTGAGTCATATGTACACCTCTCTTTCCCATCATCATTTTTCATTTATTTCTGAAGTGTTTTTCTTTTAGACTATAAAGAATGCTTCTAATTTTATTTCTTGTAAATTTAAGCCCTGCACCAACATTGCCAGCCTGAAAAACAATTGTGAGAAAAATGTCTCTTTTCTGGCAAAAATAACCACGTTAAAGCTTTCCTTTCTTTCTGTCAGTACGCATATGATTTTTCTGTTTTAAGTGAGTATTATAGTGTGAATAGTAGAAAGAAATAAAAATAATCAGTACATCTGATTTAAATTTGTTGAAACAATTTTTAAGTGACTGAAGTAGTAAAATAAATTCTTTGATGTGGGTATAATGTACAGAAATAGAATGATTATCTGTTCTACATTAGTTGTTACCACAGTTCTTTCAACATTGTGCTTGCATTAAACATTAAATGAGGTTTTACCCTCCTGGAAAATGGGACCTCTGCGATAAGAATGTGCTTTTTTTGACAAACTGATTTTTGACTGAATCAATGCATTTCCCTTTAAAAATGGTTTACTTGCACAAAAATGCCCTGTTTTTAATTTCTCCACAAATAAAATGAAAGTGCTTGTATAGGGACCATGACCTAGTTCTTACCCCTTTGAAGATGTTGAATACAAGGAGTGGTGGTTTTTCATGTCAGCTCCAGGCTTACCTCTCACACGGACTCCTAGGAAATATTCAAAGCTGAAGTCATTTCTATGTTTGATAGTAGACATCAAGAAATAAAACCAAGTATATCACAGGCAGTTCAAATAAGTCTTTTATATATCTTCAGTGGATTGTGTGCAATCTTTGGAGAGTTTCTGGCAACAGGAAAGTCATACCAGTCTGTAATTGAGGGAGAAAAGCAAATTTAATTTGAGGTGCATTTTTAGATTTCTTTAGTAAAATGGTGAATAAATAGGCTGTATTTGAAATACATACTCTTGTTTATAAATAAAGTTTTGTTGAAAGAGAAGTACCTTGAGCGATATTTAATACGCAACATGAATTCCTGCAAAGAATCCACTTAGCATTCAGAACTATTTGAGGCAGGACACCCAGAATGGTTCTAGTTGAGTGGGGATGATTATGGACACATTTGCATTGGGCTCCTTCAATCTTATATAATCTGCTTAACCTAGTCGAGTCCATTATAAATGAAAACCTGCCATCACCTGCACTGTACTATCTGAATTCTTGTAAATCAAATGCAAAGTATTAGACCAGTGAGAGGACTAGATTTCATTCTCTTCTATTGGAAAACACTATGAAGTATCAGTAAACCTTTGTTTTCACAGGTAATGTTTTGAGAAAGAACCCAAAGTTAAAGCTAGATTTTAACTTCGGATATATACAAAATCTGTTGATGCCATTGAAATCAGTATATGCTTCCTTCATGCATAAATAATGGTAAATGAATATATAATAATGTTTAAAATAAAGGAAATGTTGCTACATTAAGGTAAAAATTTTAAGCATAAAAAGCGATGAGATGCAAAATGTTAGGTTATGAGAGCATAATTAAATTATTCCAGTTATACCCCACCATATTTAAGTGTACATTTAAGGGTGTAATTAACAACTGAAAATCTTCTGTGCACAGCATGCTCAATGGGGTGAGTTAACAGAAGAACGTTTAATTTTGCATTTCCTTAATACAGGTTGGACAGAGCTTCACGGCTGGAGATTCGCAGCCAGGGCAGAACCCTGCAGCCACCTGGTTCTGCATCCAGGGACAGAGCTGCACAGCTGGGGCAGAACTCCACAGCCACTTGGCTCCGCAGCCAGGGCTGGAGCTGCGCAGCCAGGGCTGAAACAGGGGGCTGGGACCGGAGCTCTGTGGCCAGAGACAGAGCTCCCTGGCCACTGCTGGGGCTGGAGCTCCCTGACCACTGCTGGGGCCAGAACTCCCCACTTTACCGCCTGTTCCCACACCCCTGGGTTGCTGGTGCCCCCTAGTGCACCACTGCCCCACCACCAGACCTCCCTTTTCCTGGGCTCTATGGTCCAGGGACATCCGTGTTCCATGTCGGACCACAGATGTTGCCGGACCAGGGAGTTCTGGTTAAGGGAAGTAAAACCTGTATTTACCGCTTTGATTCTCTTTGCCTGCTGTTGTCTCTGGAATCATGCCCCACATCTCAGGATTGTTGCAGAATAAAGAGATCTTTCCCCACATCACATTGAAGATAAGTTCAGTGGATACCCCACTGTCCTCTTTGCAGCTCTCTCTGGGGGTTTCTGCCATTTAGTTGAGGGTGATGATGAATAAATGATTATTAGGAAGTGTAGGAGAAATTGTGGAGAGGCTCAACAAGATGAAGTGTCAGTGAGCCTCTATCAGGCAGTTGGTCCAACAAGGTGTCACCATGAGGATTTTTGACTCCCTGTAGAGTATTTTGTGTTCATCTGACAATACATGTTAATTCTAAATCTTACGTTAGTCATTTTCTCGTGCCTCACCAGTATGGTCCTTCCACCATTACTTACACTGGGGTGCCTTAGTCATGCAAATAAATAGCTATAGTGGGACTATTCATGTGGGAAAGACTTGCCGGATTCATCCCATCACATGGATAACAATCTTTTGTTCAGGAAATCTAATTGCATCTTAGAACACATTACTGATGTTACTGATATGATTTTCAATTTTTTAAATAATTTCAGAATAATATGTGAGAGAGCACAATACAATGAAAACCACCTGTACACAATGTAAGAAGGAATTGCAGCTTTGTGTGACAGGTTTTGTGCCTCTCACTACTGGGAAAAAGCATATCACAAACTTTGTTTTTTTGGCTGTTGTGTGCCTCCATAAATGAAGAGTGGCATGCTGTGAGCTAAAGTGTCTCACTCTGCTTTCTCAGCTCACTCTATGTGACGTGCCAGCTAAAAACCCAGTTTGTTATAAGGTTTGCACTTCACTGAGAGATACGAAATTGTATCAGATCCTGCAGCCATACCTGCAAACTATTGCAGTACATTTCTGGTGTATTGAAGAGCTTTGTATAATATGCATACACAACCATTACAAACACAGCATGAGAAATGGGTATTAAGTATTATGGCACTTACCTGCTGCTCATGCATATGTTGGCTAAGCTTGTTCAACTGCACGATTACCAGTGAGTTCTCTATAATTACTAATAATAGTTCTTTGAGTGCTTGTTCATGTCCATTCCATTTTGTGTGTGTGTGTGTGTGTATGTGCATGATAGTCAAAAGGTTTTCCTACAGCATTACCCATCAGGTCAGTTGTGGAGTCCCAAGAATGGTGCCTTCATGGTGTTGTATATAGATCCCTGCTGTTCACACAGTTCTTTCTTTTGATGGTTGTTGGAGCATCTGGATCTTGCTTGGGGTGATTGGGGATATGGAATGGCTGCCATGTGAGAAGAGTTTAGTAAGACTTGGACTTTCAGCTTGGAAAAGAGATGACTAAGGAGGGAGATATGGGGGAGGTCTATAAAATCATAACTGGTTTGAAGAAAGAGAATAAATGAGTTATTTAATCCTTCCCATGACATAAGAACTAGGGCTCACCAGATGAAATTAATAGGTTGCAGGTTTAAAACAAATAAAAGGAAGTTTTTCTTCACACAATGCAGAGTCAACCTATAAAACTCCTTGACAGAGGATATTGTGAAGGCCAAAAGAGCTAGATAGGATAGGTCCTATGACGGTTCCCCTTCCCATGCTTTATGAAATTGACTTATGGATACCAATATGCATAACTCGAAGATGCTTTGGACAAAATACCTCATGTAACCTATCAATGTTAATGTCTCAGTCTGCAAGATCTGTATATCTTATTTTGGTGTATGTATCACTCTTCTATGCAAATGTAGAGATATGGAGTATAGGATGGTTTATGATGAGCAGATGAAAGCCATCAGTGGTGTTTCCCTCAATGTCTGGGTGATCACATGTAAACAGCCTCTTTTGTCCTTTACATCTAAGCAGTGGTTGGTCTTAGGAAGTCATGTAATATTCCTAACTGGTAGGGTCAGCGCAGGTGGTGAGAAGCCCCAGAGAGCAAGAAGGTGAGTGCCAGTGGCTTTGCACTCTGGGAAGCACCCCAAAGGGGTCTTCTGTGACCACACCCCCATCAGGTCCATCAATGACTATTAGCCAGGATGGGTAGGTACAGTGTCCATAGCCTCTGTTTGTCAGAAGCTGGGAATGGGCAACAGGGCATGGATGGATCACTTCATGGATCACTTGATCACCTGTTTTGTTCATTCTGTCTGAGGCACCTGGCACTGGCCACTGTCAGAAGACAGATTACTGAGCTAGATGGTCCTATGGTCTGACCCAGTATGGCTGTTCTTATGAGAAGAAGAAAGCTGACGGACTGCTCACTGGCACAGCACACCAGCAGGGTGCATCCTGCGTTAGGACACCCCAAGCCTAACCAGCAAATCCCACAACTGTCAACTTTGGCCACAACCATGGGGCTGATGAGTCAGGTACAGGTGGAGTCTGCAGTGCCAGAGGACTTGAAGGGAGAAGACCTGGATCTTCCTTCCATGCTCGACACATTTGAAGTGGCATGGGAAATGATCATCATGATGGCTTAGTCCCTGAGCCTACTGACTTGCGCCCTGGCACTGCAGTGTACTACAACACAGCTGACTCATTCCACAGCACTAATGGAGGCACCTGCTACGGCAAAACGGAGAGTGGCACCGACATCTGCGGCATTGACAGTACCTGTCACCTCAGCACCTTCCTTTAGACATTGGGGAAAACCCTGATTTTGAACCAGCACTCCTTGCTGGGACACCATCATGATCTGCTCCACCCCAGCCTGGATCTCTCCCTACTCCTTGGAGTTGGAGACAGAATCCTATGCTTCCAGCTCCACATTTCAGCACTGCAGAAGGAGCACCTCACCCCAGCCAATGCCACAGATGTCATGATGACATGCCCAGGGGCTGAGGCCGGTGCAATGCCCCTTCTAGACATAGTGGGCCTACTATCAGGCACAGGAGTTGAGCTCAAGGGCTGCTTTGGTGTCCATGGTGCACTGCGGGACGCTGTTAGTTACGTCAGACTTTTGAGACCTAGAGGCGCAGGTCTCTTCCAAAGAAGCAGACCCAGTGAAACCTGAACCAGAGATGACTGATGCAGTCATGAAAATCCTGGTGCAAGAGGAGACACCATTGGTGGAGGCACACTAAACTGCCCCATTGGACACCAGGAAGCCAGAATGGCAGGCAGATCCAATTCCCCCACCCAGCATCCTCTTCTTCCTCACACAATGAGGTGGTGGCAGAGATAATTATCTCTCTGCCCACAATGGCCCATCCGGACATCCTTCACTGGGTGGCACAGAACCCCAATATGCAGGCTGAGGATGTCACAGAGGATTTGGGCCCAGTTTTTGACCTACTGGCTCCAGAGGGTCCCTGCAGGGTGGTCCTGCCCCTTGTCAAGACAATTGTAAATACCACCAAAGCATTGTGGCAGACCCTGGTGTCTTTCCCAACAATGGCAAAAGGGATAGAACACTAGTACTTGCCCCGCAGTAGGGTATGAACATCTTTTCACCCATCTCCAGCCTGGAACATTGGTGGTGGATACTGCTAACCATAAGGAGAGACAAGGACAGCTGGGTCCCACTCTGAAGGCCAAAGAGCCTAAAAAGCTGTATCTATTTGGTTGCAAGCTTTACTTGACTGGGGGGCTCCAGCTCCACATCGCCACCAACACCAATTCAGTCAACGTACCTACAACTCCAGGTCTTTCTTGGCCAAGTTCTGGGAGTGGTTGTCCATGCACTCCCATTCTGTGGGTAAGGTGATTGCCCTTACCTTTCTCTAAAAGTGGCACTGGATTCTGTAGACTTCGCTACATGGACTATGTCCACTGCAATAACCATGCATAGAAGCTAAGTGTCGGGCCTTCTGGCTAAAGTCAGAACACCATCCAGGACCTCTATATCGACTGTGCTGGCCTGTTCATAGAACAGATAGTCATGCCTGCACCGTCTAAAGGAACTCTAGCGCAATGCTCAAGTACCTAGGGATTGATACCCCGGAACCATTGGTCTCTGGGCCACCATCACTGGTCCACCAAGAACCACTGGTCTCTGGGAGCTCAATGCAGGGAATCATCACACTCGGATCCCCATCTCAAGGTAAGGATTGGCACTGTTGTGATTGAGATGGGCAGTCAGCACCTGGTCTCCCACATGTGATCTCTCTGCTTCAGAAGCCTGTACCAAGCAGGAATCCTTAGCACTGGGCCAGAGTGCTATGCTAGGAATACCTACTTTACTGCCCATTGCATGATGGCCATAGGGCCAGTGGCTTGTCCTCTTGTACCTTTGAAATTTCTGGGGATTTCCACAAGCCTCCCAAGGGCTCAAATCAGTCTTGGGGACCTCTAATAAACTTGTCAGATATGGTCTCCCATCCACCTCCCAATGTGGAGTTTGAAGAAAAAAGACAGCTCAGATTCACCAGGCTGCCATGGAGGGACCAGATGAGCATCCATCAGAGGTGGCAGATTTTCTGGTATCTGCTTCATGCTAACCCTCGCCTGATGAGATGATTACAGGGCCCCCTCATCCAGTCCTGCAGGATGATACCTAGGACAATCAGGAGATGCTAAAGAAAGTTGCCTCAAACTTGGGGCTTAGTGCTGAGTAGCTGGACGAACCTTCAGACTGCTTATTTGATGTCTTCACCTCTGTGGCCACAGCCAGGGTGGCATTACCTTTGCACAAGAGGGTGGCAAATATAATCAAATCCTTGTGGCAGACATCCGTGTCACTGCCTCCAAAAGGATGGAATGCAAATACTATATGCCCACTAATGGTTATAAATACCTTCATATGCACCCTACCCCAAGCTCCCTAGTGGTTTCAGCCATCAATGAATAAAAGAGGCAGGGACAACAGAGGTGACCCCCAGGAACAAAGATGCAAAGAGGTTTAATTTGTTTGAAAAGAAGATTTATTTAGTCATCCTCGAGCCTCCAGTTGCAGATGGCCAATCATCAGGCCCTTGTTGGCTGCTATGATTTCAACATGTGGCAGTCCATGGCCAAATTCAAGGATTGACTGCCTGAAGACATGCTCAACAAGTTCAAAATGATGGCAGATCTCATTGCTAGTGTCTTTGCATATCCTCTTTCCATGTCCCAGGTCTAATTTAGTCTTGTCGGGCCACATGGAGGCCACTATGTGAGACTCAGGCTGCAACCTCTCCAACAGTGGCTGCCAAATTCTGTGTCCCATCCAGAGACCATCTAGACAAGGTCACTACGATTCCACCAGAGATACATACCTCCCTGCAATGGTGAACTGACACAAGGATTAACCTGGAAGGAGTCTTGTTCAAGAGTCCTCAATCCTCGGTGTCTTTTATATCAAATGCCTCCAACCTCAGCTGAGGAGCACATATCTGCACATTGCAGACCCAAAGGACATGGTTGCTAGAGGAACTTATGTATATAAACATCAGGGAAATGAGAGTGGTTAGGAAGGCAACAGATGATGCAGGATATGGCTGAGCTGTGTTGCAATTGACATAATTGGAATGGACATGAGCAAGCATTCAAAGAAGAAAAGATGGTTACTTTTTTTGTAACTGGTGTTTTTCAATGTGTGTTGCTCATGTCCATTCTATAACCTGTCCTCCTTGCCCACTGTTGGAGTTTCCAACAAAAAGGAACTGAATGTGTGGGGAGCTAGTGGCGTGCCTTGTACCGTGTCATACAGGCACCTGCCAGAGCTGGTCTCCTACAGATATTACTGTGTGGGAAAACTTCCAGCCCTGGGGCACCTGGCAGTCATACACCCCTAACATGGAATGGACATGAGCAACACATCTTGATGAATAGCAGTTATGAAAAAAGTTAACTGTGTTTTATAGTTTTTTGGTGAAAGTTGCAGCCCTGCAGGGTAAATGGCAGGAATTTTTGTCCCATTGTACTTCACACACATTTGTCGTGGCCACTATCTTGAATTTCTTTGCTAAAAGAGAGACATCTCTATGACTGAATTGTCAGCTCATTTCCTCATCTCACAAAATAGTCCCTGAAAATGGAAACAGAAGTTGCAAAATAATAAATATGGAAATGAATTTCCATATGGCATAAATACACCAGATGGGTTTTTTCGTGCTATCAAAATACATTTGTTTTCTTCTAAATCTTAAACGTAATCATGCTGGGTTTCTTGCTGCAATCCTTACTTAGGTGAAAGTCTCATTACTTTCAGTGGATTTGTTGCTTGAATAAGAACTGCAGGGTCATGCACTTTTCATGGACATTTAACTTAATTTATATGAGTAACAAACTCACTTTCTGGAGTACATTATTGTTTGCTTGTTTCACAATACACTGTTATAAAAATAAATGTACACAACATAGTTTTTAGTATTCATGCATGATGTTAATAACATTTACTTAGAAAATACTTCATTTCATTCATTATGACATTTAAAAACTTTGACAGCTGTTGAACAATGGATACCACTTTTTTTTGGTACTGTGAACAATCAACAGTAAATATTTAAACACTATAAAATTAATATTCCTGTGGAAAGTTCATATATTTTGATGAGTTTTCTGTTGCTACATTCTGTGAGTGCACACTTTATTTTATATATGTTTATAATTTAGGATAGGGAAAAATACACTGTTGACTTTTGGAAATGATTTTATTTTCTGGTTTGAAATGACTTTTTATTTAGAAATTCAAGCTAATTATCATAAAAAAATAAATTGCTCCAATTAAAAATGAAACATTTTGAAATTATATAAACAAAACATGTAGTTACCTGAATCATTTTTTCCTCTAGATTTTCAGTTTGTGAAAAAAAATTTAAATATTTCATTTTTTGTCCTGATTTGAGAATATGTTTTTGAAACCTCAAAACTTTTCAAAGTGCAGGAAAATCATTTGCTGCTTTCCTCTACCTCACTTATATGACTCTGTCCTCTCCTGGTTCTCCTCCTACTTCTCTTATCACTACTTCAGCATTCCCTCGGGTGGATCTTTGTTTCTCCTCCCCTCCCATTTCAACTTTTTGCATGGATCCCAAAGACCTCTCCCAAGGGTGCCATTTTGGGAGGGTAGGAAGGGCAATAGCCGTGCGCTCCAGGATGCAGCTAGGTTTTCATCACATTTCTCAGATACTAAGGGAGGGAGGGGAAAGGGCTTGTATTCCATGCGTGCCTCTCACACCTAGCTGGGGAGCAAGCACTTTCCCCTCGCTCCCTTAGCATCCGTGGAATGGGATGAAAAGCTAACCACATCTCCACTTTATATTGAGGTAATCTCAGTTTCTATAGTTGCCAAAGAAATTTAGACTTCATAAGAAAATATTTCTTATAGGTAGAAATTTCTATTGCAGTAACATTAGAAAGTACATTCTGTGACACAGTTTGACTTCTTTTTGCCTGGACACCAGGGCAAGAAATCATATTTCCAGTCCTAATACTGGTAGTAGGCATTGGTTCTGAGTATGTGGGCCTCCCATTCTCAGAAGAGCCTTTCTGAATTTGAACTTTGAACACAGACAGTAAGAGAAGATGGGTGGATGTGGAGGGACTTAGGTCCTATTAGGGAGAAGAAATCACGATGGAAGGGTTTCTACTAATATCTTCACTTTTCAGTGGATGAGTGCAGGGATTGTTTGGCTGCCTTTTCTTGACAGGGAGCTGAGTGAAGGGGTTGTTTTGATTAGTGTTTATATCTGCCTTTCCTGGAAGGAATAGAAGTCTCCTTCACTCTTTCTGTCTCTGCAGAGCAAAGAGGAGGGAGTGTGAGCTGTTGAAGTAGGAGCAGTGTTCAGTAATAGATAAAAAACTGACCAGATGCTCATTCCCAGCAGGGCTAACAGCCACCACTAGCCCCAGGGCTAGGTGTGGAAGGGCCCATCTCTGCACCCCTGTAAAGTGTGGGGGCCCCCAGGGCAAAATTAAATCGCTGGGCCCCAGAGCAACTGCTGCTGCTCTTCCCCATCAGTAGGCCTGCTCATTCCAAAATACTGGGAACTCAAAAAGATTTGAGTACTGCTTTTAGTTTTGAACACACGTAGCCACATTTACCACTGGCATAAGCAAAACACACCACTAATTTCAATGGCGTTACCCTCATTTAAACTAGTAGTGAATTTGGCCCTCAGTGTTCAAATGAGTTTGAAATTAGGCAAAATATGTTCACCGATCTGTGC
Organism: Rafetus swinhoei; assembly: GCA_019425775.1. NCBI lineage: Eukaryota > Metazoa > Chordata > Testudines > Trionychidae > Rafetus > Rafetus swinhoei. The sequence continues at coordinate 222,797,224 of CM033424.1, read as the reverse complement.
TCGCAGTTACTTTGACTAAGTTGTGCTTTTATCCATTTTCCCAGAAAAGGCCATATCTGGTCATTTAGAAGTAGTATCTGACAACACTGAAACATAAATTATCTCATGAACTGCTTAGAACCATTAACTTAATATCATAATCACTTGTGAACACATTCATGAGCAATAATTTTCTGATGATTAAACTGCTGTAAAGTATCTGTGCACTCATACATCACTAGAATGAAGTTGCCACATCTAAAATATGCATTATTTATATGTAAGCACTGCATATTAATTACTGTATATAAGTTGCTCCATGTTATAGGAACTTCTCTGAGGCCTGGTTTACACTAGAGCGAAAGGTTGACTTTAGATACACAACTACAGCTATGATAATTATGTACCTGGAGTCGATGTATCTTAAATCGCTGTCCACCCAGCAAGAGGTTGATGGGAGCAAACGCTCCTATCAACTTCCCTTACTCCTTGTGAGGAGCTAGAGTACCGACACTGATAGGGGCCCCCTCTGAATTCTATTTAGAAGGTCTTCACTAGACCCGCTAAATCGAATGCTGGAATATTGACTGCAGCAGCGTCGATCTTCTGTGTAGTGTAGACGTGACCTGACTAAATCCACACATGGCTTCAACTTTACTCTCTCTCACGGCACAACACAATATGTACATTTGTAGTGGTTTGAAATAGGTGTCCCTAAATCTCAAACATCTTCATTAAGAATATAGCAATTCACTGTCTTTCAAAAGTATAACATATGATAGATATGGGACTAATTTAGCTACAACTAATCAGGAAAGAGATCTTGGAGTCATTGTGGATAGTTCTCTGAAGACGTCCACGCAGTGTGCAGCGGCAGTCAAAAAATCAAACAGGATGTTAGGAATCATCAAAAAAGGGATAGAAAATAAGACGGAGAATATCTTATTGCCCTTATATAAATCCATGGTACGCCCACATCTTGAATAAGGCGTACAGATGTGGTCTCCTCATCTCAAAAAAGATATACTGGCATTAGAAAAGGTTCAGAGAAGGGCAACTAAAATGATTAGGGGTTTGGAACGGGTCCCATATGAGGAGAGATTAAAGAGACTGGGACTTTTCAGCTTGGAAAAGAGGGGACCAAGGGGGGGATATGATAGAGGTATATAAAATCATGAGTGGTGTGGAGAAAGTGAATAAGGAAAAGTTATTTACTTGTTCCCATAATATAAGTACGAGGGGCCACCAAATTAATCTAATGGGCAGCAGGTTTAAAACAAATAAAAGGAAGTTCTTCTTCACACAGCGCATAGTCAATCCATGGAACTCCTTGCCTGACGAGGTTGTGAAAGCTTGGACTAGAACAGGGTTTAAAAGAGAACTAGATAAATTCATGGAGGTTAAGTCCATAAATGGCTATTAGCCAGTATTAGTAAGGAATGGTTTCCCTAGCCTCTGTTTGTCAGAGGGTGGAGATGGATGGCAGGAGAGAGATGGCTTGATCATTACCTGTTCGATTCACTCCCTCTGGGACACCTGACATTGGCCACTGTCGGCAGACAGGGTACTGGGCTGGATGGACCTTTGGTCTGACCCAGTATGGCCATTCTTATGTTCTTACATTCTAGATATGATGACTGGAAAATTAGAGCTCAGTATTCACAGGAGAACTCTAACTCATACTACCAATCTCAGAATTAGAGATAGGGAAGCAGATTGGGTAAAATGGAAGGTGCAACATTCACACAAAGCACAAACTGAACTCCCTATAGTTCATTTCACATCCTTCTATACTTCCTGGTTCCTTCAGACGTAAAATGGTGGGAATATTACGGCTTACTTGCCAATATGTTGCATTAAAGCACAACCTAATGGTGCATGGTCTTCCAGATCCTCCCCAAAACCATAACTGCCAATCAATTCTGCAACCTCTGCAGCCCCACATCAATTAATTCTGCACCTTTGAGCCCCTCCATAAAATAATTTTTCACCCCTCCTGTCTTGTATCTGTTTTGCATCCACACTGAGGACTTTGGATTGGAAGGTTGCAGGGGTAGGGGTGTGTGGGGGGGAGGAAGGGAGGGGGCTGTCTTCACTTCCTACAAAGCCAAGGAAGCAAATCCCTCAAAATCCCTACCAGGTGAATTGTTCCAAGTTGACAGTAATTTGAATCTTCTAGGCGGCTCCAGCTCAGTTACTTATCCCTGAAAGAAACTGAGTGTATCATTGATAAGTTGACTGAATCCAAGCTGGCATGATCATTTTGTGAAAAATGTCAAAAGAAAAGCACCATCTTTGCTGGCTATTTTTCATGGTTTTGCTTAGTGAAGTTTCAGCAGTGCTTAGAGAATTCCAATTAACCATTTGAAAGATGAGCTACTTTCCTCAATAGCTGTACAAAAGCAGCAGAAGGATGTTAGGCCCCATATTGGTGAGGCTAGTGAACCATGGATAGGCAGGAAATGATTAAACTTTCACACTTTGAATATTAACAACCATGCCAGTTATTGTCATGACCATCCATCCTCCCCCAATATGGAAGCTCGTTGCGGAGGAACTGAATGGCCATCTCAGTACAATTGGGTTTCACAGCTGCCCAGGTACACTTGTTCTTCACAGATTCTCACAGTCTGATGCCAAAGCAGAATTTTGGAACAGAGACTGTTTTAGGAATCTCCTTCTAGCAAGCTTTAAGGGTAGAGGTTTGTCACAGAACTCAGTGAACACTCATTTTCAGCCACTTTCCAGGACTGCTGTGAGACCCTCCTGTGCCAGATTCCCAGGAACTTTAAACCACTAGAACCTGAACAGAATTGAGACACTGATCAATCTCAGGGTCCCTAGGCCCATTCTTGGGAGGGGTAGCCATGTTAGTGTGTATCTTCCAAAATGACACAGTCTTGTGGCACCTTAGGGTACGTCTAGATTACATGCCTCTGCTGACAGAGGTATGTAAAATAGGCAACCCAACATAGTCAATGAAGCGGAGATTTAAATATCCCTGGCTTCATTAAAATAAAAATGGCCGCCGCACTGTGCCAGCTTAGCAGATCGTTGGCACAGCGAGCGAGTCAAGACGTGGATCGGTCGACAAGGGAAGCCTTTAAACCTGTAAACCTCATAAACAGCGCGGTGGCCATTTTTATTTTAATGAAGCCGGAGATATTTAAATCCCTGCTTCATTGACTATGTCGGGTAGCCTATTTTACATGCCTCTGTCGGCAGAGGCATGTAATCTAGACGTACCCCTAGAGACCAATAAATCTGTTAGTCTCTAAGGTGCCCCAGGACTTCTCATTGTTTTTCTTTGGGGGATAGACTTTCTGTCTGGTATTCTCATCTGAAAGGTGGAACCCATTGTCCAGCTACCTCAGACTCTTCTGTCTTTAAACTCACCCTCTGCCAGAACCCCAGCTCCCTGTGATGCTTCTGGTTCACAGTTCACCTCTCTTAGGGGAATGCAGCAGTTGTGAAACCTCTCTACCCCTGCTTTGCTCAGTGTCTAACACATTTGTTATTTTACACTTAAACATATAAGCCATGGGAGAGCACAGAAGATATAAACCAAAAAACGTTACACACATATTTCTACCTGTTTCCTCACCCCTCCAGGACATTCTTTGAGCTGGGTCAAGGTAGTACAGAGTCCTGCTTCAGTGCATGGTTTGTGCAGCATTGCTTCTTTCTCCTGGACTAGAGGAAAATGGCCCCTGAGCAGAGCAGTTTTAGCCCTTTTGAAATTTTCATTCCTCTGTACCAGATGATGCCATTTTCAACTTCCCCACACGAGGCCATACTGGGTCAGACCAAAGGTCCATCTAGCCCAGTATCCTGTCTTCCAATGGTGGCCAATGCCAGATGCCCCAGAGGGAGTGAACAGAAAGAAGTAATCATCAAGTCATCCCTCTCCTGTCATCCATTCGCAGCCCCTGACAGAGGCTCGGGACACCATTCCTACCCATTTTGGCTAATAATTATTGATGGACCGAACCTCCATTCACTTATTTAATTCTTTCTTGAACCCCGTTAAAGTTCTGGTTTCACAACCTCCTCTGGCAAGGAGTTCCACAGGTTGACTGTGACAAACACCTTTGTTGCCAAAGTGACCTCTCCCCCACTAATCCAGTACTTCTGGGTAGAGACCAGTCTTTTGTCTAGAGTGAACAATTTCCTGTGAGTATTTAAATCAACTGCTCTGTGTTAATCCTGTATCTCTCTAACTTCAACCCAATGTGGAGGCAAACAGGAAACTAAAAAGGCAAAAACCTGCACATACAAAAAGGAATTTGCAGTTTGACACAGCTTGAGTTCAAATCACCATTCATAAATCATACAGACACTCCCAAATCATCACAAGGGTCTGTGCTGTTATTTGATATTTCAGCAGCTTTTCAACAATAAAATAAAACCAGCACAGAGATGGTAAAATCACACTACCAACAAAAATATGTGCATGTGTCTGTGGCACAGAAGGGCGATGGTGGACAGATAGAGCCTAATGGTAATGGACATAGGAGGACAAAGGAAAGGGACAGAAAGAAATTGCCAGATTTTAATTTCTGCCTACGCTTGGCCAGGGTGTTGGAGAAGTTAGTGTAAACTGAGGGAACTTGAGTATCCACTGCTAAAAAGTCACATATACCTAGATGAAATAGGCCTTTCTAGGTATTTATCCTAAAATACATATACTATAATTAGGAATAAATTGATTAAGCAATGTTATTAAAATATTTCGTCTTTGTTTCAGTACTTAATTTTAGTTTTGTCTTTTTTCATTTACAAAAATCAGACCGTCATGTGTCCCATGGTATCATTTTTCTCTACTATCTCCATGTAGCATCAAAGTCTTGAGTTTTGTGTCTACACTTACACATCTTACAGAGGTACAGCTACAGTGCAGCAGGAGCTCTTCAGTGTAGACATTCACTACAGTGATAGTGTGGTTTTCCCATTGCTGTAGTTAATTTAGCTTCCTGAGAGGGGTAGCTTATGTCAATGGAAGAATTCTTCCATCAGCTTAGTGCTGTCTACACTGGGGGCCACTGGCTTAACTATGTTGTTCCAGGGTGTGGACTTTTTAATGAGCTGGCTTTAGTGATGTTCCTAGTTTTGGTGCACATATATAGTCATGTTTCTAGAGGTCTTTGAAGCCTTCCTACTCATTATTGTGCTTCCAGTCAGTCATGATGCTAATGAATATTTCTCTGCTGATTGTGTTAGGTTTATGTAGAATTCAACCTACACAAGGCTTGTTTTGTCTATGTATATATATCACTTAAAATGCTTCTCTATTGAGTTAGAGTTGCCTACCTTTTGGAACATGAATGCTTATTTATACTGCAGGTTTCTAACCGGGAGAACAATCTACAGCTGCTACCAACTGCTAAGAGAAGTTACACACAAAGACTTGGTAACAATATTGTTTTAACTCTTGTAATAATGTTCTTGTATTTCTTTAATGTGCAGCCCCTGTGCTTCCTGGGGCATATCAACAAAGTCAGTCCCAAGGGTATGGATACATGCACCAAACCAGTATGTCATCTATGAGATCGATGCATTCACAGCCACATTCAGCAGGTTTGGTGAGTATTGAATTGAAAGAATCATTCCTTTGAGTGCACCCTTCTTTAACTACTGGTTATAAATATAAATAGAAATATAAATCCAGTGGAAACCCTTGCAATCCAGAATTGGGAACCTTGAGAAATAATAATTCTTCTGGATTCCTTCATGTTACTACTACTCAAGGAGCTGATAGAGGAGGTATCTGAGCCTTTAGCTATCATCTTTGAAAAATTATGGAAGATGGGAGATATTCCAGAAGACTGGAAAAGGGCAAATATAGGGCCCATCTATAAAAAGGGAAATAAAAACAACCCAGGAAACTACAGACCAGTCAGTTTAACTTCTGTGCCAGGAAAGATAATGGAGCAAATCATTAAGGAATTCATCTGCAAACACCTGGAAGATAATAAGGTGATAGGTAACAACCAGCATGGATTTGTAAAGAACAAATTGGTCAAACCAATCTGATAGCTTTCTTTGATAGGATAACGAGTCTTGTAGATAAGTGAGAATTGGCAGATATGGTATACCTAGACTTTAGTAAGGCTTTGATACGGTCTTGCATGATATTCTTATCAATAAACTAGGCAAATACAACTTAGATGGGACTACTACAAGGGGGCGCATAACTGGCTGGATAACCATTCTCAGAGAGTAGTTATTAACAGTTCACAATCCTGCTGGAAGTGCATAACAACTGCAGTTCCACAGGAGTCTGTTTTGGGACCAGTTCTGTTCAATATCTTCATCAACGATTTAGATATTGGTATACAGAGTATGCTTATTAAGTTTACAGATGATATGAAGTTGGGAGGGGTTGCAACTGCTTTGGAGGATAGGGTCAAAATTCAAAATGATCTGGACAAACTGGAGAAATGGTCTGAGGTAAATAAGATGAAATTTAATAAGGATAAATGGAAAGTACTCCACTTAGGAAGGAACAATCAGTTTCACACATACAGAATAGGAAGCGACTGTCTAGGAAGGAGTACTGTGGAAAGGGATCTAGGGGACATAGTGGACCACAAGCTACATATGAGTCAACAGTGTGACGCTGTTGCAAAAAAAAGCAAACATGATTCTGGGATGCATTAACAGGAGTGTTGTGAGCAAGACACAAGAAGTCATTCTTCTGCTCTACTCTGCACTGATCAGGCCTCAATTGGAGAATTGTGTCCAGTTCTGGGCACTACATTTCAAAAAAGATGTGGAGAAATTGGAGAAGATCCAGAAAAGAGCAACAAGAATGATTAAAGGTCTAGAGAATATGACCTATGAAGGAAGACTGAAAGAACTGGGCTTGTTTAGTTTGGAAAGGAAAAGACTGAGAGGGGACATGACAACAGTTTTTAGGTATCTAAAAGGTGTCACAAGGAGGGAGGAGAAAAATTGTTCTCCTTAGCCTCTGAATTTAGGACAAGAAGCAATGGGCTTAAACTGCATCAAGGGAGGTTTAGGTTGGACATTAGGAAAAACTTCCTAACTGTCAGGGTGGTTAAACACTGGAATAAGTTGCCTAGGGAGGTTGTTGAATCTCTATCTCTGAAGATATTTAAGAGCAGGTTAGATAGACTTCTATCAGGGATGGTCTAGAATGGTATTGGGTCCAGCCATGAGGGTAGGGGACTGGACTCGATAACCTCTCAAGGTCCCTTCCAGTTCTAGTGTTCTATGATTCTATGTTGTACTTATTTTCAAATTAAAGAAATACTTTTTTGGCTTTTTCACATGGTCCTAACTGCAGGTAAAACATGCATAGGATTAGGTGATGCAGAAAAGTAGCAAGATATTTTTATCTCAAAAATGAATGATGTGAATTTAGATATGTGCTCCAAGGAACAATGACATTATCTACATTATTAATATACTCTAAAAAGCAGAAAATGTCTAGGTAGCAAGTTTTTCACACAACAAACTAAGGAATGAGGTTTCCATTTGCTGTTGTTTTTAATCTGTCTGGCCACATAGAACTGTACATAGAACTTTAAAGCTGGAGGGAATTGTTTGTGATTTTGCAGGTGAACCTTCGTTTTCAGTTGGTATAGCCAGGTGTAGTATTGGATGTTAAAGAGGACTTATACAAGCTTTCTGAAAATTAGGCTTGTACATATTTGCTTCCTTGATTTCTTAAGATTTTTTAAAAATGACTAACATTTTTAACATTTCTTATCATGGTGGTGACTAGAGGTCACATAGATCAGAGCTCTGTTATATGTTAGATTAAGACACCCAGAAATGTCAGCTCTGGTTTTCTTTGCTGGCAGATTTACAGGATGTCTCAGAGAGTGTATGTTTGTTAGTTCTCCTACCTTGATTGAAGTTGCAGGGATGTTGAATCATTAACAAAGATTAGAGCTGGCCAAAAAAACGGAATTTTAGTTCAGTGAAAAAAATTGAGTTTTCAAAAGTGTTTTCATCCCAAATCAGGATAAATTGCTAAAAACTCAAGACATTTTCACAGAACAGTTATATTTTGTTTCAGAAACACCAAAACATTCCCACAGCCGAAGCATTTTGGAATCTTCAGACCTCAGTGTTCTGTTTGGTTACCTGTCCAGCAGGACAGCTGAACTGCCAACTAACCAGAGAACTGGACAGCTTGCCTGCCAGGCAGACAAATGAGTACCTAGGCAGCCCACCTAGAGGGCTACAGAAGAAATGGGAACCACAGAGAGCTGGGCAGCTTTCCTATCTGCCAGGCAGGAAACTGGGGAGCTAGGGATTCCAGAGAACTTAGAAACCAAACAGCCCCCTGGCAGACTCCCAGAGCTGCCTGGTTCCCTGGGTGACTGGTTCCCTAGAATCCCGATTAGTGGCCTGCCAGGCAGCCCAATTCAATTGCATAACTTTCACTTTCTTGGCTCTTATTATTTCACCTCTTCTCTCATTCTCCATTCATTGTATCTGCAGTCTATACTAGAAATCCTCAACCATCGCACTAGCACTGTATAGGTCCAAATGATGAGAATTCCATTGTTGACCATTCACCAGTGTTTCCACCACTGTATGCTCTTGAACTGCGTAGAGCAACCCTAAGTGACATGGGTCCCACTCTAGCAAAGCCAATAGTCACTTAAATCACTCGGTGATGATCAAATCACTTAAGTACCTGCTTAAGTACAGTAAAGGAGTGATGGTGCTGAAAACTGCTGAAGCTGGCAAGTCACCTACAGTCAGGATCTCAGTACTGTTAACATCTGGGCTGCTGAGCCACTTAGCAATGATGGGACTGGTTTGTTAAAATTCTAACAAGGTTCATGTCAGAAAGCTCAAGGCTCCATCTGGCTGTTTCAAAAGTAAAAATCATTACAAACAGTGGAGATCATTCCACAGCCTTAAGGTAACTGCTAGATTGTTGGAAAGCAAATCCCAGAATCCAAGTTGGATTTCCTTAATAGTTGTTCTGTGTGCAAAGAACTGTTGCAGCTGCCATGGGTGGCAGCTGGCCAAAATGAAGAGCAATTTTACACTGATCTATAAACTGGGAATATTTCACCTGTGCTTCAGCCCTTATATGTAGATAACTGTCATTGCTATCAGTGGTGTTTTGTATATAAAATGACTACAGATTCATGCCTTTGATGGGGTACTAGAAGTCAAGTGAATAATGTCTCACTTTACAAAACCCCCAGTCCCTTTCTTATGTCCTATTGAGCTTTCAGTACTTGTTTAACTTTATCTTGCTTAGAAGAATAATTTACTTAAAGGCATTTTAAAATCCCTTATTTGAGTCATTTAAACTACACTCTGAAGCAATAATTAGGTACTAAATACTAATTGGCTTATTACAGATTTTTTCTTAACAGCAGTTCAGCACCTAATTAAGTTTTAAAGCCATAAATTTGGACTCCTCAGCAACATTGGGGGCCCTAATTTTTTTAAAAAAGGTGGAGTTACCAATTTCTCTTTACTACTTTGTAGGACTAGAATGCTATCAAGCTGGCTAATTTATTGGTCTCAAAATGTAACTGAAAACAGGGAATTGTCATTTAGCAAATCTGTTTCCAGTGGGTTCTTGCAGAGATCCATTTTCCCTAGGCTTTTTAATATTTCTATCGATGATTTGGATAAAAAACCTAACATCATCATAGATACAGTTTGCAGCTGACACAAAAATTGGGGGAGTGGGAAGTAAGGAAGAGGACAGGTCACTTATTCAGAGCAATCACTTGGTAAAGTGGATGCGAGCAAACAGTATGCATTTTAATATAGCTAAATGTAAATGTACACATCCAGGAACAAGACATATAGACCGCAGGGTGGATAATCAGCTGAATATGAGCTCACATTTTGACGCTATGTCCAAAAGACATGGTGTGATATTCCACGCATAAGCCAGGAAATCTCAAATAGGCGTAGGAAGGTTATTTTAACTCTGCATTTAGCATTGGTGTGACTGCCCTTGGAATACTGTGACCAGTTTCAAGAAGGATGTTGATAAAATGGAGAGGGTTCAGAGAAAAGCAACAAGAATGATAAAGGATTAAAGAAAATGTCTTACAGTGAAAGATTCGGAGCCTGATCTGATTACAGTCTATAGGTACCTACATGGGGAGCAAGTGTTCAGTAATGGACACATCTTTCTAGCAGACAAAAGTATAGCATTGTTGCCCACTATTTAACCCATAAGTTTGTGTGTGTGAATGTGTGGCACAGTGTGTTCTCCCTTTCTCTGACATTCAAAACTCATCTACATGCAATCCTTTTAGAAGGCAAAGGAGATGCTGGATCACTAAATAGGGATTATTTGTGTAAAAGTGTTTATTTGAGTAAACGCGAAACCTCTGAATTTTTCAGTGGTTCTGGCTCCCACCTGCCTACCCGTCCACAACTGTGCTGCTGCCTTTGTGGGAGGCAGCAGCATGAGGAAAGGGGGAAGGGGAAAGCTCTGCAGGTGCCAGCACACGTGGGGAGCTGGCTTAAAAGCTGTCTTCCTGCACATACTGGTTCCTGCCCCCTCCCCCAGCTCTGCTGCCTCTGATACAGAGGCAGCAGCACTGAGGGGAGGGCAGTCAGCTCAATGGGAGCCAGTCATCATTTTTATTGGGACACTCAGGGAGCCCAAGCTCATCGTTTCACCATGTACTCAGATACACATTCATAACCCTACCACAAAAATTCTAGCATGGAATCAGAATTAAGGAACCATGCCTTACTGTAAGCCTGTGATACATGACCAATGGGCTGGGTATTGGATATTTCCTATGGTTGAACTTCCATCTGTGCTGAACTTAAATTTTCATTTTTAAAAACATTAATTATCTAAATCAAGTGAACACAAAGCAGTCTAGTGCTGAGTTGGTAGGTAGACAGTTTGATGATATCCCATAAAAGATTTGAGTGATCGTATTGGGTGTTCGCTCCAAGAGCCAACATACTGGCAAACATTAAATGTTTTTTTACCTTTGATCATATCAGCAGAAACATCCAGCTACCATTGTTGGATATAGTGTGACATGGAAAAGAGCTCTTTGTTCAAAGAGATACTCTCTGTGATTCCTGGGCTGCTTTTGGCTTTTGCTGAGAAACTAGGAAGGAGAAGGAAGAGAGAACTCTTACGACATTTAAAATTAGCAGAACCTGTAGCTTCAGTAGCATTTGGGGAAAGTTCATTCTCCAACTAAAATGTAAGGATCACCTTGCCCATCAAGGGATATTGGAGAATCTGTTCTCTATTATTCTAAGGCCATTTTGTAATCTTTGATAGCTGACAATAGTGTTGATCTATGTATAGGAAGTAAATATTAAACTTAGGAAGAGAATGTAGTTGACACCAGGGAAGTTCTACTTATATAGTTAATAAGACTAATTTGTGCTTTATTGATTTATTTGGATTTACATTATAAAGAGCCTATTAGTCATGGTGGATGCCTTTGCCATCTATTACAAATACACCTTCAATCCTAATTTCAGCCTTAACCATAGTATATGTAACCCTTCTGCCAGGTAGCACCAGCAGCAGCTGGGTTCAGTATCTAGGGGTTCCTCTCTATCCATCCATCACAGAGCTGACTCGAGCCCCTACCCAATAACCTAGGAAATTCATACAACACCTCTGGGAGGCAGTGCTTCCCCACTCATGAGCACAGAGTCTCAGTGTGGAAGAGAAACTTTTAATAAAAGAGGAGAGAAGTAACGTGGCATTAATTTGGGGAAACACCACTGTCAGGGCTGTTCCCCACTCTGGCACTCCGAGTGCAGAAGGTGAGGGCCTACAAAGCTAAAAAAAAATCCCCAGACACGTTGCCTCTACAAACACTGGTTACAAAACTTCCCCCCAGAATCACAATACACAGATTTGGGGGAATCGCTGCCACCATCAAGTGATTTTATCCCTAAAACCGGGGTTGAACACTTGAACCCACCCCCAGGGTTCCCCAAGCTCTTTTGCTGCAAAAGAGCTTGAAAAAAGAAAAGAGAAAAACAAGATGCAGTCTCTGGTAGCTGACCCCAGTCTGAGGCATGCAGATATATACAGAGAGACAGACCTTCCAGACACAAGAATCAAATCATCACCTTAAAAAAAGTGATTTTTATTACAAAAGATAAACTTGATAAAGTGTACTTGGTTGCTAGATGTTACAGAGCAACTAAGGAAAACAAATTAAAATACAGAGAAAAAGTCTCTAGGCACAATGAGAGATGGTAAAGGGGGAGGAGAGGCATAGAATCACACAGAGCAGTTCAAACCAAACTACAAAATAAAGAAAAATTACCCTGAATGAGACTAGATTCACTTTTCCTTTTCCTTACTTCCAATTTTCTCTTTGTTCAGTTCACTCCCATGCCCCAAATTCCTTGAAGACACTGGAGTCCTGCCTGGGTTTAAATCATTCTGGCTGTGTCTAGATTACATCCCTCTTTCGATAGAGGGATGTAAATTAGGCATTTTGAAATTGCAAATGAAGCCGGGATTTGAATTTCCCGCATTTCATGTGCATAATCATGTAGTGGCGCTCTTTTGAAAACGCGCTATTTCGAAAGTAAAACCGCGGTCTAGACACGGTTCTTTTGAAAAGGGAAGGCTTTTTCGAAAGATCCTGTAGGCTTTTCGAATGAACCATGTCTAGACCGAAATAGCGCATTTTCAATAGAGTGCCACTATGTGATTATGCAAATGAAGCACGGGAAATTCAAATCCCGGCTTCATTTGCAATTTTGAAGTGCCTAATTTACATCCCTCTGTTGAAAGAGGGATGTAATCTAGATGTACCCTCTGTGTCTCTCAACTCCTTATTTATCTTTCCCATGCAAAGAAAGCAGGCAAGGAGTCTATATCCCATTGAAATTTCATCCCTCTATCACGATTGGTTCTCCTGACCCCCTGGCCAACACCTTTGCTAGCTACATGAGTTTAACCCCTTAGTTGCTGGGTGCTGGTCAGCACTCCTCCTGTCCATTACAACCACAAACAAAATTCATAACCAAAGCCACAAGTAAATGTCCCAGCTCAAGTAGGTTGGGCAATGTCCTTTCCCTCTCAAGCTCTCAAGTCCAGCAATGTAAATGTCCACTTCACGTGCCCAACCCTTCTCTGCACCCAACTCACAGTCGCTGCCCTTGGCCAGGGCAAACCAGAGTTCAGAGGTGATCTGCAGAGTTCACCTCCCATCCTGGGTGTGGAGGGTAGGAGGCATCTCACCCACTCTGCTGGGTTACTTGTCATCAACTTGCTCGCTGTTTACTGGCACCACTCTGCTGGCCATTCGTTGCCCCTTGCTGCTGCCTCTTTGCTGGCTGCTCCTCACACCTCTCCATCAGTTGGTTGCCCCTTGCTGTCGCCACTCTGCTGGCCACTCCTCACATCTCTCCATCGCCCCTTTGGTGGCTGGTCATCTCATCTTTGGCTGGCTTGTGGTGGATTTGGCTCTGGGCCAAACCTAGGGATTTGAACTCTCAGTGATTTCAGCTCTTGGCCCAAAGCACAGTCCAGCCACAAGAGATTCCACCATCCACTGGAGTAAATTTACATACAAAAGAGACTCCTTATGGAGCCTTTCTTTAACTCTGTCATTGAAACAGTGGAAAGAAACAGGTTGAACTAGTCTTACAACTCATGCCTGGAGGGCATGCAACCTGCTGACTCACCTCCCTTCCCAACTTAATTTATAGGGCTCTGGAAGATGAACCTCTGTCCCTCCAAAATACACTGACAGAGTCTCTCCTTGCCCGGAGTTAAACACAGTCTGACTTTTCTGCATTCACCCAATAACTGCAAGCATTGATGGCCATATTTTACATTTCCTGGATTTAGTGTAACACAATTTGTGACCCCACAACAGCCAAACTAGTTACAATGGGCAAAACACCTTCTAAGAGTTGAATATCTAGTAAGCCTAAGCAAACTGAGTGAACTGTATTTACACAGCCTCACCCAGGATTTCCTTCCCATTCCATCTGGCTGTAATGTAAGCATTGATTCAGACCCTGCTTACATATAAAAAAGTGTAAACCCAGATGTCCATAAATGTTGAAGTGAGCAAAATTTTGCTCAGAAAAGTGCTCCCAGAAACATAAAAGAATCTCAAATACTTACATATTCATGCATAAATACTTATGTAAATTTAATGTGTGATGAATAGTGGTGCTAATAGGTATTCAGATGAGCATTATCACTACAAATCCACCCTGAAATGTTATCAGGCCTTGTCTTCACTACAAACAAAAACGTGTGTTCTTAACTCATGCTAGCTAACTTGAAGTGGAATCCTAGTGAAGGTGAGGCAATTTGTAGTGTCCATGTCTGGTGGCTAGTTGAGTTATCTAACTTGAGTTCAGAGCACACCTTTCTGTTCCTAGTGAAGACAAGGCCCGATAATATTTCAGGGTGAATTTTCTTAGTGAAGACAAAGCCTGTTTGGGATCATCCAAGCAGGGACAGAGCAGGTATGATGTGATTTAGATGGCTATGGGATAATTAACTGAATTTGCTGAATACATTATTTGGCACAAATAGTCTACTCAGTTCTATTCACCGTATACTTCTTAAATAGTATAAACTGCATCCTCTCTGCATGGGGATTTGAATTCTATATTTCAGCTTACTGACATATAGCGTGTATATGTGTATGAGAAAGAAGCTATGTCTGTCAATGTTGGGTTCTTCATAGTCTCGTTTCTTTTTTTTTTTCCTTTTTAACAGAGAACATACAGAGCTATGTATGACTACAGTGCTCAAGACGAAGATGAAGTTTCCTTCAGGGATGGGGACTATATCGTCAATGTGCAGCCAATTGATGATGGCTGGATGTATGGTACTGTTCAGAGAACTGGGAAAACAGGAATGCTTCCAGCAAATTACATTGAGTTTGTTAACTAATTTCTGTCCCTAGTCCTTTGAGCTTTATTCTGATTTATTCTGAACTTAGCCCTTTTGAAACAAAATACTCAGAAGAAGCTTTTAATACCACACGTTCATTACTTTATCACTAATATAACAAACTGATGTAACAATCACAATCTGACACACATATCCAAACAGTATTGCTTATAATAATACTTTGTAAGAACGAAAGATGTATGTGGAAGCCCGGTGCTGCCAATCATGTAAAGGTTTCCTTCCATTAGCTATAAAGGAGATATGTCTTTTTCCTAGATTTCCTAAATTCTCTTTTAAACATAATCATAACATAGATTCTTTTCTTATGTCACTTTGAAATCACAAGAGGCTAATTCAATTTAGCTGTTTAACATTGAGCATTTAATGTCCCAGTAAAAATGATGACTGGATAATTCAGCCTAAGTAACAGCAGATAATATGTTGGGAAAAATCCTACTGCCCAGCAGCCTTATTAGAAACATAACGTCTTTCTTGACAGTGAAAGTTTCCCACTCTCATTTGCCCACACATCAGCACTAATTCCTGAGTCTTACATTTGCTCTCCTTCATGACTGTGCCCTTATCTCCTGTCAGTTTTGCTTGCTTCCCAATGCATCGGTTTTGATTGTGCCTTGGTTCATGGCAAATCTGTGTCTTTTCCACAGAATATTTCCCACTGGCACTGTCCACAGTGCAGAGCCAAATTGCTGCCTCTTTTCTTTCCCTTAAATAATATGTGAGACACAAGGTGGGTGAGGTAATACATTTCATTGTATCAGCTTCTGTTGGTAAGTGAGAAAAACTTTTGAGCTTACACAGAGTGCTTCTTCAAGGTCAACAGTTTGTCTTTCTCACAAGTAGAAGTTGGCCCAATGAAATATATTACTCCACCCACCTGGTCTCTCTATTATCCCGGGACTGACATGGCTACAGCAGCACTGCATACATGAAATAATTCTTAACATTTAGTTAGCAATGTCCATCTTCAAAGTACTATACAAACAATTTCCATTACTTCCTTTATCCTTAACTGTCCTACTATAAAAAAATCTCAGAGGGGTAGCCGTGTTAGTCTAACTTTAAAAACAAGTTACAGAGTGGTAATCAAAATATATAGAATCATGAGCTGTTGTGGTCAAAACCCACTTCATCAGATGAACTGTAGTGAAAATAACAGAAACCAATATATATAACAGCTATAGATAGCCAGTCTTAGGCTCATGAACTACATGGCCTCATGAAACTTATAGCTACATCCTTCATTCTTACCACAAGTGACTTGCTAAATGTCTGCTTTGCTGAGAAAACTGGTGTACCCTTCTCTGCTGCAGGGGAGTCCGGTACCTGTGTAGAAAAGTTGAGAGGAGCTCTGATTTTGAGATATGTTACAGTTCAATGGTCTATTGCTAGAGTTCTTTACAAAACACCAGCTCTAGTTGTAACATCAAGTGGTTGTCCAAAAACAGGTTCTATGTTCACCGGATGATTAATGAAAGACCAACATTGACTATTGAGTTTATTTTTTCTCTATTTTGAACAAAAGCAAAAACTGATCAGAGGGGCATAGCAGCTAGTCACAATATCACATGGCCCTGATCATGCTCATTGAGCTCTGTGTGGATATAGATTCCTCACTTGCTGTTCTCCTACAGGATCAGGTTTTAAGTCAAAGAGAGCACAAAATCATGTAAAGTATCATGGAGGAGATGGTGCACGTGCATGTGAGTGTGTTTAAGGAGCAAAATGGTTTTTTTGGTCCTTGGATGTGAATTAAAGGTGGTGGCCACATAATAGTCATCCAGAGTTTTGAAGGTACATTGGACTTCTTGTATGCTTTAGTTTTTAAAAGTTGAACTAAATTATGCTGTATTTGTAGAGAATTTTCTATTTATGATTTCCAGAAGTCAGCACGCCTGCCTTATTTCATTTAACAATAATGAAGGAAGGCAGTAAATATTCATTATGTTAAAAGCAACCTGCCACTGCACGACACCTGCCAATTGTGCTTTGCATACAGTTAAAAGGCCGCATGCTTCTTCACTTCCATTGAATTGTTACTAAGAGAGAAAATCTCAAGCTACAAGACGGAGAACAGTACATTTCTGTGATTGTGCTTTTTAAAAAAGAAAGGTCCATATACATCAAAAACTAAGTGAGCCGAGTGTATTTTCTTGTCAAAGAATTTCAAGGATGAAGCTCCCCAGGAGCAATTAACTTCAGAAAGTGGGTAGAAGCAACAAAAATGACTCTGTGAAAATGAAACCTTGGTGTTCCATATTTAGGCAGCACTGCTATCACTACACCGTAGGTTTAAAATTCTGCAGAAGACTTGGGAGTTTTGTAGATGGAACAGCTTCAGCAACAGTCCCTTATCTTTATTGGTGTCTTCCATGTCCAGTTTGCTAGGTTGGCAAGTCAAACAGCTGCTTTTGGACTGCCAACAATTTAAGCTCAGCCTAAATGTGATCTGAAAAACATTCTATTTCTCTGTCAATCATTATCACCAGCTATGAGATACATGTGGAAAAATTACATTTTATAACAGTTGGAAATTTTTTCTAATGATGTCTGAGACAGAATTAGGGTACGTCTACACTGCACGCTTATTTCGAAATAAGTTATTCTGGAAGAAATACTTCAAAATAGCTTATTTTGAAACATCATGTCTACACTACAGGGAAGCCTCAAAATTAGTCTGAGGCAGGCTTCCCTAATGTGCACGTGCTACCTCGATTCAGAGCCTCAGGAAGCACTAGGGAGTAATTACTTTGAATGGCCTTGGGGAGGAGCTATTTCGAAATAGCAGCAGTGGAGCATCCAGACTACTGCTCTTCTGAAATAAGTATTTCAGAATAGGTGTTATTCCTCGTGGAATTAGGTTTACAGAAGTCAGAATAAGCAGTCCGTTATTTCGAATTTATTTCGAAATAATGGAATTGCCATGTAGACACTCACATTGTTATTTCGGAATAACAGCCGTTATTCTGAAATAACACTGCTGTATAGATGCGCCCTTAGATATTACTTGCTGTTGTGGTCTTCTGCTAGCTCCATACTTCTGACAACAGCAAAACTAAGTTATTTGTTTTGCATACTGACATGAATCGGAAGAAGCAGAGGGAGCAGATATGTATAGCATCAAGTGGCCATTTTTAGTGTCTTTGAAAACAAACAAACCCAATAACCATACTAGCATTCTTCTCAGTTTGGGAGAGGGATATTTAACTCTATGTATGGTAACAAGCTACATCAGGGAATAAGCATTTGATCAGATTAGAAGACTATGATATGCTAAAAAATGGAAATAAACTACCTTTATGAATCTGAATACCCTATAGCCTGGTATGGCACCTAAAGCAATTTGCAAAATAAAAGGTCAAGAAAACAAAAGAGCATGTGAATCCTGTTTCTCTTGAGAATGGTATATTATCAGCATAATTAATATGCTCAGTTTAAAATTATTCATTTGCATAGTCAGTTTTTTGTAATGCATGTTTTTAGTTATTTTTGTTCATTTGGAATGGTTTCTGGTTTTTGATATCTTGGAAAATGAATTCTAATTATAGAGCATTGTTGTTAGCAGTCCTACCCAATATGCAAGGGGATTGGGGCCTGGTTATCAAAATGGCTTATGAGAGCTGCAACTTGTAATCCATAGACCCTCAATTCAACCACCACAATTTGCAAGTACAATTCTTACAAGGAGTTTGTGAGACCCTGCTGATATACTGTGGAGTGTAGGAATGAGTGTATATCAAATACAGTTTTTTCCACCTTTTAAATTGTCTGAAAAACAAGGAAGATAAAACCTAATTCCTTTATTTTACCACAGTGTATCACCCTCACTCCATACCTTGCTCAAAAAAACATCTTTGTGGGGAGGAAAATGTCTTCTGGACACTATCTTCTCAGAATTCCATAGTTCATCTCGGAGTTCTCTCATCCCCATTCAAATGAGCGCTTGTAATGTGCTATTATTCTTCAAGACCACAATTATAAATATAATACAGTATATAAGACATTAATACAGGTCGTTTGCTGTTCATTATACTTACTTCACCATTTAACCTTTTTCTAAACACAGCTACTATTATGGATACTACAGTCATAATGTTCCATTATAGCACATTAGTACTTAATATTGAAATTCAGTTCTCATCATGACCACACTGATATAGCACACACCAGTTAAGCAAGGTTAAGGCTCGACAGTGAATCACTTTAGTGGACTATGTTCTTGATATGTGTGTCCTTCCTGAAAGTCCCTTGGGGACTTAGAAGGCCTATGGCACTTGACCATAATGTTAATTTTAGGTTTTATTGTACAGTGATGGCACATCACCTTTCTTTATAAAACAATCACAAGCACAGATGTGCTTTGCAGAATGTGATATAAAGAATAAAATCTGCTAGATTTTGATTGTTATGAATTACCTTCTGTATGAAATATGGAATAAGATGTAGCTAGCAAATATTTAAGTATCATGCAGAAATGAGCAAAAGATGCTATCTAAACATAAATCTCCCTACAACTGCACGCACCCCAGTGCTTTGTGCTGGCAAGAGCAAACTGCTGGTGAGTTAAAAGATTAAAATATTCTATGCGGTTCTTCAATCTTTATACCATAGAAACCCCACCTCAAATCTCATCACTCCTCTGAAAGAAAACCTGGAGCTATATTTCTTTCTTTAATTGCTTGCACTACTACACTATATTCAAAGGACTTTCATATGCTTTTGTGTCTGATATATAGCGTTTGCATATTGTATCTAAGTTGTAATCCAGTTGCTGTTGAAACAGTTTTATTTTAGGAGGAAAATAAGTTAAATACTGTAGCATTACAATCATATCTAGTTCAATATTACAAGTTGCTAAACCATCAGAAAGCAGCACTGACTGTAATAACGTTGATTAGCATGGTGTGGAAATGCTCTCAGATGTTGGTTTTTTGCAGTGTGATATAAAAAGCAAAAATGAACTGCACAGTTTAGCGTATATTTGCTTAAAAGTGTGTAAAGTTTAAGTTACTTTGCAAAACTGTATTTTTTTGGGGGGGGGAGGAGTATTCAGTTATGAAGGAAACACTTGTTTTTTCAAATGATGGGAAATATTACTGGATCATAGGATGTATAACATAATTTGGCTTTTGTTATGCAAAAAAGTTAACACCAGCTATTAAAATATATTTTAGTAGAAATGCTTTAATTCCTGTTTTTCCTCTGCACTGTGACTCTTTAAGCCTTGGTGGACTAGAGCAACATCATGCTGCCCAAAATACTAACCTATGCAAATTAACTCACATTTTATTTGATGTCAGACTGGATGTACCATTACAGAATTTATTCTGCATAACATACAATGGCATTGAAATAAAATATTAAACCTAGGATTATGTATGTATTATATTAATAAACAAAATACATCAAAACTACCATGCCAATTAATATAGATTACGTAAGTTAATTGTTTATTGCTTCAACCAAGGATGCAATATATTTCTAACATGAAGAATTTAGCCTTTCTTGGCTTAAGTTTGGTCACTAAATATGTTTTCCTAAAACTGCACTTTCACATTTTGTTACCCTTGATTAAATAAATGCAGGTAATAAGTAAATGGAGTCCACTGATCTGACTCATATTGGGTGCTTTTCCTTGAATTGGTGGTTTTTTAGGCATGTTCTCATAGCATATTGCTAACTAAAACAAATTGGATTATTGTCTTCTTTAGGATAATTCATAGCAAATCAAATCAAGGGCATTTGCTCACCTTAATTCACTTATATTAAATTACTTTTAAAATCCAAGAATAAATTTAATGTATTGGATCTGCTAAAACCATACAGTAATAATCTGTTACTTTGCCTAGTTGTCAGTTTTATTTATTTCAGTGTTAAATGCATAGTCCTGTCCTCTCAGTGGAAGCTTTCAGTGTTTGCCAGTAGAAACATACATCATAGTTTTCTATGAAGTTTCATTAAATATAGTCCATTGATTCCTCCCTCCACACGGTTTTTGTGTATTAGGGATGCCCTGATACAGCCAACACCTCAGGTAAAGATCAGGCCCTCATCAAACAACTGAAGTCTAAGGGGACAGTGGAATGAAGAAACACTTCAAGTTTTCCCTGTCTTTATTGCCTCCACAGAACTGCACTAAAGAAGCCATTCTACTTGCCATGTGCCACAGAACGTTTTGGAGGAGTAGCTGACAATTAGAGGGCACGCACAAGTCTCCTGAGCTCTACATTCTATAGGTTAAGGATTTACATCTCACTGCTTTTAACACTGCCTCAGTTCCTCTCTCTCACAGAACTAGTTTCTCCCTTTCTCCACTATGTTAGTGCACAAGAATACTTGTAAAATTATTCTTAAGTAGCACAACTAGTTACAAATGTGGGCCCTGAATTTAAAAAGCACTTAGGCACATGCTGAAATTCCTGTGATATCAATGAGATGTTAGCACTTGCATGCCTAGTGCTTTCCTAAATAGGGCAGGGTTTAAGCTTGTGCTTCAGAGCTTACCTGAACTGGCATCTTAGGCTCAGATATCTTCATTAAATCTGGAAAAGGCAGGAAATCAGAGGTGTTCACAGAAATTTGCCATGTGGTGTACACAACTGAACCACTCTGATTTTAGCTTAAAATGTCATGACAGTCAAATTACAGAGCCAAAGTTCAGTGACTGGTATTGCAACTTGGTGCACAAGTTCAACTCCACTCTCACTTGGCCTCACCATCCTTCTGTCATGATGCAAGGGCCACTGGGCCAAATTTCAGTGAGTCATGCAGCACCATTCACATTTGGCCCTGCCACCCCTTTATCATGTTGGAGGAACCTATGGACCAAATATCAGTGAATGGCATTGCAACTGACATGTAGATTGTAGCACCACTCATGTTTGGCCTGGCAGCTGCTATGTGAAAAAACTGCTAAGCCAAACCTGCATGATGCTGCAACTCCAGAACATAGATCTCAATGTTGCTCAGTTTGGGGATTTGCTTGAAATGCCCTTTCTGCCCCCTCATCCAGATATACCCCAATTGGTGTGCCTGATAATGGTTTGCACCATGCATAACATGCATATAATTGCAGGTACCCCATGGAAATTGGATGTGTGGGAAATTTTAATTCATTTTGTATTCCCATAGCTCTTGCTTAAGATGGCAGATGCATCTAAAAAAGTAAGTTTTAAAGAGCATCCCTTTGCCTTGTTTCATGCAAACATACATCTTTAAGTTCAGTTTGTAGATATGTTGGAAGCTGTCTTGTGTTCACTGTCTGTGTAAAAGCACAGCCAAGAGAAAAGGGAAATGTCAAGTTTTCTTAACATTATTCAAACATTGAAAAAAGTCTCAATGCTATTGTTTTTCATGCCTCTTAATGTCAAAGGATTCAAAATTAAGTCTATAGGGAAATGGTACTTAAATTGCAGAAAAATCCCTAATGGTTTAAAACCATTTTATCTTTGTAGTTTAAGAGACACACAGACAAAGAAGGAAAATTAAAGGGAAGGTACTTCTATTATCTGGTGACTATGGTACACCCTTTTCCCAAACAAAGGCAACTGAGCATTGTGGAGGTTGTAGAAAACCTCCATTTGTACAGATCTAGTCCAAATAACAATTGAACCTATTACCAGGGATGAATAGGATTACATAAATTTACCGTAAACAAGTTTGTTTACTTCCTGGTTACAAGCATATGGCTGAAGGAAGCTAAATCTTTGCACTGTAAAATCATACATATGTATTAATATCGACAGCATATTGTTTTGTTTCATCTAAAATGCAGTAAATTATTCGAATGCAAACATATTATAATCATATGTGTCATTCTAGAAAGAGCAGAGAGTACCCTGGTAGGCATTGGTTTGAATTTTGGAAACAAGGTGGGGGTTAATATGAGAAGAAATGTTGTAGCAGTCCCTAATTGCTGATTTAAAATTATGACAAGATTCCTTCTCCCTCCCACTCAGTGTTGGTGAAATCTATATTTTCATGAAGTGTCCTGTTCTTATACCAGACAGAACTGCTAGGTAGCTGTGCTTCTAGAGGCAGGAACACACACCCCTATCTCTCTGGGCATGAACAACTGGTCCTTAAAATCCAGTTTGACACCTCTTGCAATTCTTTCATCCCTATATATCTATGATTCTGAGCCCCCCTGCTGTGTGAATTATTTTGGCGAAGTTTTATGGCATGTGTTACATAGGTCAGACTAGATGGAGCTTGCCTTGGAATATCTGAGTCTGTGTGTCCACACACGGCTTATCACTGGCTTAGCTAAACTGGCTTTTAAATCAAGTTCAGTTAAACTGATGCAATGTCTGCGTGCAGATAGGCCTTAAAAACCTAGATTTTAATGAGAAGTGAAACACCAGACATTAAAAAGGACCATTTGCTGATTACTCCACTTCAATAAATGTCAAGTCACAGCTGAATTCTGGAGTAAAACATTGTTATAGTTGCACAGTCAACCTGTGGAACTCCTTACCAGTGGAGGACTTTAACAGGGTTTAGAAAAGAACAAGATAAATTCATGGAGGTTAGGTCCATCAATGGCTATTAGCCAGAATTGGTAGGAATGGTGTCCCTAGCCTCTGTTTGTCAGGGGCTGGAAATGGATGACAGGAGAGATCGCTTGATGATTACCTGTTTCTGTTCACTCCCTCTGGGGCATCTGGAACTGGCTGCTGTCGGCAGACAGGATACAAGGCTAGACAGGCCTTTGGTCTGACCCAGTATGTCCGTTCTTATGTTTTTACCCTTTATTATGTATAAAGGAAAAAGGCACAAGAAGAAGCAATAGCTGGAAGTTAAAGCTAGAAAAATTTAAATCAGAAATAAGACACATTTTTATCAGCAAGTATGATTGACATACTCTCAAGTGATGTGGTGGCTTCTCCATCTCTGGATGCCATCAGATGAGAACTGGATGCCTCCTTGGAAGACACAGTTTAGTCAAACAAGCTATTGGGCTCAGTGCAGAGGTAATTCTTGGGCCTTTGTTGTACAGTGGAGAGCAAGCTGAATAATCTAATAAAGGCAACCTATATTCTGTCTTCCCTGTCAGTTGGCAGAAGAGGATCCCAGAGTAAGTGGCATCACTAGTCAGGGCCCCAGCCAAAAATCTTGCTCAGCTTCTCCTATGAAAAGAGGAACATACTGAGCTGACACATCTAAGGAAAGGAAGATGAAAAGGGGAGGGAAGCATTTAAAATATGCCATTTAGAGGAGATGGCCCTTTCACAAATATTTTGTAAAAGTATAAATGTTGCAGCTGTTTCAAATGATACATAACAACAATGTCCTACACTGTCAACCACTTCTCTCCCTACCAGTCATATAGACTTCCCACTGGGACATGTGTTTTCCTTTTGATAGGAACAAATTCTTCCTCTATTGCAAACAATTCTTTAATCTTTTAATAACATGCTCCTATGCAACAATTTGGCTTCATATACCATAAAGAAATAGTAAAGGGAAAAGGGGCTGGGATGGAGGAGGTGAGGGGGTGGGTTTTAATTTAGGTTTTTTCTTTTGGCTTTGCAGTTCATCTTTTGTATTTCTGCTGGGAAAACTATTGGCAATACATCTAGCAATTTACTCTAGAGAAATTCAGATACATGCCACAGTATGATTTATAGGAAATGTGACTATTGTACTTTTCCTTTCATCTTATCTTGGGCTTTAGTACTACTAAATCAGCACTTTAAAATGTGTAATTAAATGGGGTAAATTCTCATCTGGTGTAAACGGGCATAGTTCTATTGGGTTTGGTTGAACAATGCAACTGAGGATTTTGATGGACATATTTCAGGAATGCAGGGTGTGTCATCTTGAAAGCAATGTGGAGTAGATGAACTACATTAATAAACAGAAAACTTTGAAGGTTGATTTTAAATTACTTTTCTGCCCAAACATAAATTCTTCTTCTATAAAATGTCTGGTATTTTTAAACTAAAACAAATGATCAGTCTCTACCACTGTCAATGTCCCCACATGAACATATTCTCTCTACCTTTCCAGACCTAGAACTGCTAGCATGAGAAAAGTGGGGAAGGCAGAGGCTCCAGGTTACCTGGGATGGGGGGCAGGAGGAGAAGCGTTTCTGAGTCTGCGGAATGGAGAAGGATTTGGGAGAAGCAGGCTGGGAATGTAATTCAGTGATTCCAGTTCAGGAAGTATGTGATTCTGTAGTGGGATCACTAAGTTATGTAGGATTAGAATGGGAGTATGGAGATGGGGAAAACCACCTCTTATAGAAAATGAGCTGGTGAGGCTTTAGGGGGAAATGTGAGGCTGGGGCAATCAGACTTCAGCATCATCGGAACTGCACCACCCACTCCAGAGCCAGTCCCACTCTTCCCTGAGGCCCCACCTTCTTTGAAGCCCTACCTCTGTGGCTCACTTTCCAACACCATCACTCACTCGCTCATTTTCAGCAGGCAGAGGGTTGGGGGAGGGGTTTGGAGTGAGGGCTCTGGGGGTGTGGCTCTGGGATAGGGACAAGACATTTGGAATGTGGGAGGGGGTACAGGCGCTGGACTTCATGTGTGGGCTCCTGGGTGGAGCTAAAAGAAAATGTATTAAATTTTTTTCTACAGTTTTAAGTGTGAAACCTGGTTGTTGTAGTTTACACACTCGCTCTCTCTCTCCCTTAGTTCTTCTGAAACAATATAAAATGATTATTGTCGGAAATGTTATTGTTACTGAAATTTAAAGTTTTCTGTACCCAGTTGTACATTTTCTGTAAACCAAAAGCCTACTTCACTTAGGGCTACAATTAAACAGAGGAAATGAAAGACTAAATTCCAAGTCTTATTATTAATCATTAGAAGAGCTAGTAGTTTCTGCCTGAAAACTACATTTAGTCTAAAATTTGATCTCTTTAAAAACACTAATGTGTATTGAAATTTCTATTATTATTATTATTATTATTTATTTATTATTAGGTAGCTAGATAGGTTTTTTCCCCCAGGTGGAAAATTATATGCATCATTTTAAGAGTTGAAAGACATACCCCTTCACCAATATCCATCACTAAGTCCAGTAATTTTGTCAAGTGTTCATCATGGTACATGATGGTGCTAACCCCAATTCTTGTTACCAATTTTCTTCCACATGTGGGAAATAGGTAAATAATGACTGGAAGACATTGTCAGGTGACAGCTAGTCAGTGACATACAAGAACTGGTAGCTCTGAGGGTGTCCCTTTCACAAATACAAACGTCATGTCTGGAAAACTCCATGGCCTATTCACTTATCTGCATAATCTGTCTGATTTTAAAATCATTATAACCACATGTACTGAACCATCGACACACAAATATCTGCTGTAAGCCTACAGGCTCACATGTAAACTGGTAGCTAGTTATATCAGAACCCCCCAAACTGTGGGGTACCCCCCTTTGTTAGGAGTACAGAGAAATATTCTGGGAGAGAGCCGTGGGGCTCAGGCCAGCCCCCATAGGGGGCAGAGAAGGAGTGCCATCTATCCCACCCCATTCCCAATTCTGCTCAGGCCCCACCCCTAACCACAGCTCCAGCTCCCAGCTTCACCGCCAGCCTCGGCCTGAGCCTCAACCCCAGACTGTGGCTGGGTCGTGGCTCCACACTGGGCCCTGGTTCCGCTCCCAGCTCCAGCCCCAGCCTTGGATGCTCACTGCAGCTCCAGGGGGTGAGAAGGTGTGGACAGGGATAAGAAGGGGCATAACCCTGAAATATTTAGGGACCTCTGGGCTATATGATCATCCCTGAAGCTCTTCATTTAAAAAAATGAAAAGCAATTTAGCTGAGCTGGAGTTGTTGTAATATTTTATTCTTTTCTATAGTAAACTTCATGGGAGATTTCATTCAAAGAATAAAAAAGTGTATGGTCTTTAAAAAAAAAACACCAAAACCTTGCAATGGTCAATTGCACTATGCGATGATAGTTCCATTCAGCATTAAAAGGTAATTGGAAGAAAGGGACACAAGGGGGCAGCTGTTTACCATTTAGAATTTTTTTTCTGCACTAGATTGAAATTATAGATATGCATAGTCAGAATTAGCAGTCACATCTGGGGAGTAGATAACTATCTTACTAGATACATAAATGGTTAGGTTAATTGTAGTTTTAGATGACATTTTACAGTGTATTAATTAACATCTAATTGAGTGGTCTTTTGTAATATAATATCTGTATCTCATGTGGATGAATTACAAAAGTAACTCAGGAACAAAATATACTCATTCATTTTTTATTAGTTAAAATAATTTAGTAGATTTCACACAAAAATGTAGTAATTCATCATTTACAAAAACAAACAAGTCCTGACTGACCCAGAAGGTAACGAAGATCCTGATTTTATAAATGCTATATGCCTATGTGGATTTGTGCTAATCTTATTAATCTGGGGACAGTGGAAAGGTGTATCAAATTCTGTAATATATGACAAAAACAAGGGGTAGTTGCAGTAATAACAGGAGTAGTTGGGTTTATTACAGTCTTTGTTTAGAGGTGGGCATACCAGTGTGGTTCACTTCTGCTAAATTAGGCAGTACACTGAGCTTTCACGACCTAATTCTAAACTTTTTCAAACATTTAGAAAAAAAGCAAGAGACTGAGTAAATTATGGTGAACGAAAAATTCCACCCAAAACATACTTCTCTTGGTCATTCAGGAAATAAACACTTACTCATTTTAAACAGTGGCTATAAGATATTAGTTTATGAATTTGTTTTACCCCCCACTCCTGGTGTTGCCAATAAAATAGTTACTCATATATTAGTAAAATGTGAGTCCCTTCCAGGTTCTCAGTGTCTTTTTCAAAAGATAGCAGAAATAAGTTATGGTTCTGTGATGACAGTAAGTCACTTCCCATTTTGAGGATCTAAAAGAATTCTGGCATTGCTTACTTTATGGCCATAGTTGGCCATTATCTGATTAATATCTGAAGGCTTCAGCAGCCCCATGTCTAGAAGGGATACTCTAAATCAGTTGTCTACAATGATAGATGTAGGCTTTGGTATCTGATCTGCTGCATTGTTAGCAAAAGCTGGATCTATAGAAAAAGTGAAATTGGTAAATATATTTGACCACAGATTTACACTACAAGTGAAATGAAAGTGTATATTTGAGACCCAGAAATAAATGGAAAATGAGAAGGTTAAGGTATATATCATAAGAGGTTTTCAATTCTAACAGCAGCACACTGACAGGACATCCATTTATGATACTTATGTGGCACCAGTGACGTTTTCTGAGAAGGACTCAAGAGGTGAATTAGAAACCTAAGCAATATGGGGCCTTTTCTGAATGCCTGTCAGTGAATATTTTCCTGCAAAGTCAACAATGGATAGATCAAGAATAGAGTGTAACAGTGGCCCTGGCTGATTACATCAGAAGGTCCAGTTCGCAGGAGTAGGGTTTCCCCAAAGTAAACTGTTATAGACTGCAGCTCTGAAAGCAAGAGCATAAAAAGATTTTTTTCTTTTTGCAACATGTTCATGAAAAATGTGTCTTCTCCTTTGCAAGAAAAAAAAATTTTTTTGGACCAGCTCTATTTCCCACTTGTGGCAGGCAGAAATTTCATGTTGCAATGGACAGGAGGTCAGAGCACCCGCAGATATGTTTGGAAAGATGCAATCTGACATTAGAAATGAGAGCAACTGCTTACTATGACTTATAACATGCTGGCCTGAGATATGACCAAGTATCCTCCCTACTAACCAG
The DNA here is from genome assembly GCA_019425775.1 of Rafetus swinhoei. NCBI lineage: Eukaryota > Metazoa > Chordata > Testudines > Trionychidae > Rafetus > Rafetus swinhoei. The sequence goes on along the minus strand of CM033424.1, from coordinate 222,768,644 downwards.
AAAAAGGCAGTGAATATGGTGGTCATGGTAAGAATTGGTAGTATCTGTAGACAGTAGAATCTTGATTTTATGATCACCAATCTTATGAATGACCAGTTACACAAATCATTTTCCGAACAGAAAAATTGTAATATTATGCATTACTCCAGATTACAATTTATACACCCTATGTACAATGGATGTTCAGTTTCATGACTTTTTAAATATCAACTCCTCAAGCCCCAATACATTCATAAACTTAGAACTCTTCTGTAGCACCAACCACTGAATCATATCTATTCTTGATCAACACTAATAGGATATGTCTACACTATAACGTTATTTCGAAATATCTTATTTCGAAATAGTTAATTTGAAATAAGTTATTTCGAAATAACGCGTCTACACACAAAATGCATTCGAAATAGTGTTTGGCTATTTTGAAATAGCTCATCCACACTGAGTGGACGCTGAATTGCATTTAAGGCCGGCCGGAACCAGGTCCGGCTGGGCATCAGGTCAGGAGTGTCTTTGTGTGGCTACTGCCTGAGGCTATCTGAGGCTTGTGCTTAAAAGGACACCCCCCGGCCCCGGGCAGCCGGTTCTCAGGTTTCCCTGCTTGCTTGCCTATCTCAATGAGAGACAGCAAAGCATTTTGCTTCTACGTGCTCTGCTTGCCCTCACTCGGGAAACCACAGAACTCTGCAACATGGAGCCTCTCTTGGACGTGTTGCTGTGTGCCTGGCTGCACTTTCTGCAGGCTGCCATCCCGGAGGTCCATCGGGGAGCTGTCAGTATCCAGGAGGCCCTGCGGGAGAGCTTCCACCCTGAGGAGCACTAAGAGCCTCCCTGGTCTGCCCCACTGGGGTCTTGTGCTTCATTCCTCCCTCATGTCCCCCCCCCCGAGCCCTCCTTCCTGATGTAAAATAAAATGCACGTTTTTTTCATACACACGAACTGTCTTTATTTAACAAAACTTGGGGGGCGGGGAATGAAACTCTGGTGAAAATGGGGAAAGGAGGCGGGAGAAGGGAGGAGAGAGGGTGGGAGAGGAGAGTGGGAAACCTGGGAGGAGGGAGCTGGAAGGGGGAAGCAAGGGGAAGAAGGGGGAGAGGAAGCTCAGGGCTCAGGGGTGGGGTCTTACCGGGCCAACTGTCTCCCAGCACCGCAGGTGCGGGGCTTTGGCATCCCCGGGGGATGGGGAGGGGATGGAGGGTGAGGAGGGGATGGAGAGTGAGGAGGGTGTGGAGGGAGAAGCGGAAGGGGGAGAAGGAGTGGGAGGAGGCGTGGCAGCTGGGGAGGCAGCAGGTGCTGGAGTGGCAGGAGGCAGCACGCTCTGCACCAGGGTCTGCAGGTGTTGGCAGATGGCACAGCCCTGGGCAAGCTGCTCCCACCGGAGCTCCAGGTCTTCTTGCACCCAGTTCTGGAGGGTGCAGTGCAGGGCTCAAGGTGCCCCCAGGTGCTGCCGTCGGTACCCCTCCACTGCACGGGTGGTCCTGCGGAGCCCTCAGGTGCGGGAGCATGTCCCGGGCAGGGTGGTGCTCCCTGCAAGCGCAGCTGGTGCGGCTGTGGAGAAACAAGAGAAGTGGTCAGTTATCCCTGGGGACACAGTGGGTGAAGCCCAGCCCCCCTCTGCGAGGTGAGGATGACCGTTCCCTGCACCATCAGAGCTGATGTGTTTGCACAGAGGCCATGTTCAGAATGTCCTGCTATCCCCAGAAGAGGGAGCTGCCCCGAGACCACACCCATGCCCCTGTGCTGTGTATAGTGTGGGTGAGGTGGGGGTGAGATGTCCCCTGCCTCTGTGTAGAATGGCCTTGTGGAGGGAGGGCGTCCTTCTGTGTCCACCCTGGGGTCAGGAGCATGTCATGTCTCTTCACGCACGTGTGTGGCTAACAGGCCAAGGCCCCTGCGTGGCAGCCAGCTGGGGCCATGTGCCCAGGGGTGGCATGGCACGTGCACAGGTTGCTGCGTGATCCGTGGTAAGCAAGGCCCATGCGCACGGTCCCTGGTCTCCCTCCCCGCCCCCCCCAATAAGGGCACAGTGATGGCACTCACATGTTGCCTCCCCAAATTACACTGGTGACGGGTCTGCTGGGACAGTTCGGTGGTCCTGGCTGCATGGTATGCTTCCTCTGGGCTTCTGCAGCTCCTGGCGCTCCTCCTCCATGCCCTGGTCAGGGCCCTCTGCTCCAGGATCAATGACCCCCAGGAGGCACGGACCGTCCCGCCCCCCCCCAGGATGCAGTACAGGGTGTCAAAATAGGGGCAGGTGTCTGTCCCTGTTTGGGAGCTGCCCCCTATGGCCCTGGCATAGGCCTGCCGCAGCTCATTCATTTTCATGCGCACCTGCTCCTGGGTGTGCATGTGGCCTTTGGTGGCCAGACTGTCAGCCATCCGTCTGTAGACGGCCGCGTTCCTCCGTCTGATGTGGAGATCATGGACGTTGGAGGCATCCCCCCAAACCTCAATCAGGTCCATGATCTCCGCACTGGACCAGGAAGGTGCCCGCCTTCTCCAGGCCCTGGCAGGCTCCTGGGAGCTGGGCCCGGGGAGCAGTGGAGGGCTGGCTGGCACTGGTTGCCTGGCTCATGGTGGGGGCCACTGGGTATGGGGCAGTGACTGCTGGCTCTGTGCTGGCAGGCCTGGAGCTGGCACAGGCACTGTGGCCAGAGTCTACCCCTTTAAGGGCTCCAGGGCTTGGGGAGAGGAGAGGAAGTTTTCCTGGTTGTACCCAGAGAATCATTTTTTCAGGGGAATACTTTCTCCATTTGAAACTACAGTGAGATTATGAGAAGGCAGAAGGTAATTACCCAAAATGTAGTTGGGCAGGATACTGGGATTAACACTCCTATTTTGGGGGGGGGGAAAAGTACCATGAGAGATTTTTATGACCACAGGCTTAATGACCATGTGTTTTTATCTTAGCAATACATTATCCCAATAGTACCATACTGGAGCATTGGCTCAATACTGACCTCAAAAGAAGACTGCAATCTATTGAGTCACCAATGGCATCTCCCCGCAGCATGTATTTTCTATGGAAATCTTTGGGAAAATATCAGTTATTTGGGGGCCCCTGGGTGATAAATGACTTTGCTGTGCAATTGAATGCTTGAAAAAATGACACAGAACTTCTGGGAAGAAATGTGCTTGTCTGAAGTAGCTCTCAGCAATATTCGGCTATTAAGTTTAAACCAGTTGGTGCTGATTATTTGGTGCCCATCTGTGAGATGTGCTAATCTTCAGCCCTAATGGACTGATCATCTGATAAATACCCTGTAAGTATAGTTATCTTCAATGCAGCACTCCCATCCAAACATTGGGGAAACCTAGCCTTTCATAGTTCACAAGTTCTGAGATCAGAACCTACCTGCATGATAGGAGGGAGGTGGGAATGGGGAAAATGGCAGACCTGACATGTAGAGACTGGCAAAAAGCAATCTCTCGTTGGGGACTAAAAGGTCTTGCCAGCAAAATTAGAATAGCAAACCTAAATGATTATAGAGTTGGAGGCAGACAAGATATTGGACGTTGAAACAGGGGAACTATTTGAATGATAGAATCCTTTGCTTCATGGACCATGAATTCTTCCTGAGCTAAATAGTCTTGATTATACAGAGTAAATAACATGAACTGAAAAGACATTTACAATCTTAGCTCAGTCCCTATGGGACTGGAGAGTACATTGCATAAAACATTTTTAGCCCAAGTTACACAGCAGGTGACCACTGTTTAAAAGAGAAATATGGTGAAGTAAGAACTGAGACTGTAAAAATCTCTCTGGCCTTCTTAGGTTTGATTATTTAAAAACATCAAATTATTTCTATAATATGGTATGAGTGATTAAACCATGTACAAAAGGAAAAGGAGTTCATGCCTAAACTCTAATTCTCAAATCTTTTATTCTACTATTTGTTTTCATCTTAATTATATTTACAAAATACAAAAGATAAACCAAATGGGTGAGGTAATAGCTTTTATTGGACTCACTTCTATTTGTGAGAGAGACAAGCCCAATAACAGACATTACCTCACCCACCTTGTGTCTCTAAGGGTAGGTCTACATTGCATTCCTCTTTCGAGAGAGGAATGCAAATGCAGACAAACGAAATTGCAAATGAAGCACGGATTTGAATTCCCCTATTTCGGAAAAAGAAATACTGTCTAGGCGTGGTTATTTTGAAAGAAAACCCTTCTTTCGAAATTACCCTTAAACCTCATTTTATAAGGGTTTAAAAGAGTTTCTTTTTTCGAAATAGGGTATTTCAAAATAGCGCCTGGACGTGATTATGCAAATGAAGCATGGGAAATTCAAATACGCGTTTCATTTGCAATTTTATTTGTCTGCATTTGCATTCCTCTCTCGAAAAAGGAATGCAATGTAGACATACCCTAATATCCTGAGAACACATAACTACAACTACATTGCCTACAAGGGAGAAACCCAGCACTTTCATTGGTTCCTAGCGGTGCTATTGCTTGATGATTGCACGGTCAGACTTAATTAGTTAATTTATTGTCTGTGTACCAGTAAACCTGAGAAAAAATAATCTAAAAACAATTTGGTAACTTCTTGTTAGCGAGACTATGTGGAAATATGCATTTAGTAAGAGCAAGTAAGGAGGTACTTGGAACATTTGAAAAGGTTGTCTGGATGATATGCAGTTAAGGGTGCTAACAACAAACCAATGAATGTTATGACCTTCTGGCCATTATTGTTGAGATTTCATGAAGAACTGAGGAGGCTGCATAAAATGGAGAAAAGAATGTCTGGTATTTGGGATGCAGCCATGAGAAGAAAAGATCCTGGCAATTGCCGCTCAGCAAATCTAACGTTAATCTCAAGTAGAATAGTGGAACCTGAATGGTCATAAGAGGGCTTCATGGTATCTGGAACTGCTTGTTTTTGTAAGGTTTCCAGCTCAGTGTGTTGAGCATCTGAGGTCTGGTCTATGCTAGAAAATTGGTTTAACTACCTCAGTCAAGGGTCTGAAACATCCACTCCTGAGCAGCATTGATAATTGGACCGAAGTCCCTTTGCAAACAACACTAAGTCAAACCTAGCTTCTGAGTTGTAGTGTTTTGAGTGTAAACATAGCAGAACATTTCCTTGCAAGAAGCACATTTGGATTAGCATCTAGACCTCTTTGTGCTTCTTGCAAGGAAACATTTTGAGCAGTAGCTGCTTTCAGCTTCATTCTGCATTGTGCTGCTACTCTGTTTTGAAAAGAAAGTTCATATCATCTGAACCACAAGTGAAGCATTAAGTTCAGCCCAAGCAGGGCTGATAATGAAAATAAGGAATATATTTCAAATAAAATTACTACTCCTGCCTCAGCTTTCCAATGTTTCACTTTTTTAATTGTAAAACAATTAAATCAAAATATGAATTGGCTCCTGATGTAGGGTATATAATTAAAATGGAATTTAGAAGGACTCAGTAAATGAAAAGACAGTGAATGCTACAGCCAATGGAAGTTTGGGGGAAGGTCCCAACACACTGTTGTTATCTTTGTCTCTTCAGTAGATTATCATTTAGAGTTAGACCCATTTCCTGTTGACTTATGTGCTTCTAAGAACAGATACCTGGTTTTACTTAAGTCTAATGTTGTCCATAGCTATGGTGATACATCTTCTCAGTCAATTAATTTCTTTTGAAAATTCTCCCAGTAATAATAAAAAATAATAATTAATCATAGTTAGCTCTGATATAGTTAAGTACTATTATTTATTATTATAATTGGGGGAATTTTCAAAAGTACCTAAGTGACTAAGAAGAACAAATCTCATTATCTTTAAATAGGCATTTAAGTCACTTAACATCTTTGAGAATTCCACTTAATAGAAATAAGAATATCATTTGGCTCCAGCATGAATATGGGAGACAAAGGAAGGAAATCAGAGCTAGCTGAGAATGTATGAGATACCAAGTCTATTGGTGTTTTCTGATTGTCTACTATTGGCTATTATATATATTTTTTCAGCTAACCTACACTTATGATTGTTGTTATTTGTTGGTTGTATTGCTGTCACACCTAGAAACCCCAATTATGCACTAGAGTCTTATTGGGGAAGGCGCTGTACAATCACAGAACACAAAACAAAAAGACAGTTCCTACCTCAGAACTTACAATCAAAGTATGATTTTACTTTGATTCTTTAAGAAACCTTGAACAAAATATCATATTAATGTAGCAATATAATCCTAGAGTTAAATTTCTTTTTATTAATAATCTTTATCTTAGACTATCGTAACCTGTAACCCGAACAACCTACTGAAGTACCATTTAACATTTGAATCTACTTTGTCACAGTCCTCAAAGTTAAACACAGCAGATGAGATCTTAGCAAATAAGAGATTTCAATTGTAATACAAACCACAATACAGTAGGTAAACAACAGTTCAAGTCCTGGCATCAGCCAAACAGGCTGGGACTCACAAGAATTAGTTTAAAATTGATCCTGCCTAGAGCAGGGGGCTGGACTTGATGACCTTCTGAGGTCTCTTCCGGTTCTATGATTCTATGATTTAAAAACTGAATTTTTGAATCACAAAGTGCTAGACACGACTATGTTTTTTTGTGAGATTAAAAATTGTCTGTTTAATTTAATTATGATTAGCGGGAAAAATAAAATTAAAGTTTTGAGTATCCTAAAATGCAAGATGGTCCAGGGTTTGATTTTGCTTGCATTACAGTGAGTGTCACAACTTGTATGTGTGAAATTCTGTCTCTATTGTAATCCCACAAGAGTATTGTCATTAACTTCAATGGAATCAGGGTTTCATCCTGTTAGTTCAAGGGGAGCAAAACTGAGACCTTTGTTAAAAAAAAAATTATTTGACATCTTTGAAAGGAGACATTTTATAGGACATCATTCCTGTAAGGGTCTTTTCACTCAACTAACTTTGTGGTCTGAAGTTGCAGTGGGGGAGGTGTAGGTTGAATGTCCATAAAAACAATTTCACTAGGAGGGTCATGAAGCACTAGAATGGGTTGCCTAGGGAGGTGGTGGAATTTCCACCCCTCAAGGTTTTTAAGTTCCAGCTTGACAAAGCCCTGACTGGAATGATTTAGTTGGGATTGGACCTGCTTTGAGCAGGGGGTTGGACTAGATAACCTCCTAAGATCTTTACCAATGCTAATCTTCTATGATTCTACTTTTTTAGCATCTTGAGTGAGACTGTCAGATTCCTGTAGGGCTATGTCTACACTACAGAGGTTTTTTTTAAAATGACTGTTTTTCCGAAAAAACCTTCAATTATGGCAACACTGCAATCACGTTCTTTCGGGGGAAAAAATCAAAAGAACAGAGGGGGTTTTCCGACAGCGGTAATCTTCTTTCTATGAGGAAGAACGCCTTTTCCAAAAGAGCTCTTTCGGAAAAAGGCGTGTGTGGAAGGGGAAAAGGGTTTTCTTTTGAAAGAAGAGGCCTCCAGGAAATAACACAGGTGCCCTGGTGGCCGCTCCATCCAAAGTAATCACAACTCTATAGTTCCTGTCTCCTGGCCCCTCTTAAAGCTGTAGGCACTCTGGACAAGCCTTGTGGCAGGAATCTGGCCTTGGAGCAGCACCTTGACCACGCGGCTTTCCCTGCGACAGGCATTCAGAGCTATGTCCGAGCCACAAGCCCCCTGAGATTCCCCTGAGCCTTGCAGAGAGCATGACTAGAGCTCCCAGGACCCACCGAGGGGACCAAGTGGTGGGCACCCTCGTGGTCTGGAGTGGAGATCCTGTCCCTCCTCAAGCTGTGGGGCGAGGAGGAGACACTACAGGATCTCCGCTCCAAGCACCGCAATGAGGACATTTATGGCCAGATGGCTGAGTCTCTGGTAGAGTGGGGACACACCTTAGAACAGGTCTGGAGTAAGGTGAAAGAGCTCCGCCAGGGATACATGAGGGCCAAAGAGTGCAGCTCATGTTCCGGGGCAGGACCCCGCACCTGCCCCTACTACACTGAGCTCCACCAGATCCTGGGGAGTGAGGAAGCCATCGTCGCCTGGCCAGAGGTCACGGCAGATGAGGACGATGAGGAACAGCAGGAGGAGGAGGACGACATGGCCACTGTCACACTGTCCTTGGCGCCAGTGCTGTGATCCACGATGTCTCCCAGGCATTGTCTGATGCCAGGGAAGGATCTTCAGGTGAGTGCTCTCAGTTTGTCATGCATGCAGGGCGGGGGAGGCAGGCGCAGAAGGGGTGGGGTGTGAGCTTTGTTCGGCCTGCTTGGGCTGGACATCATGCTGCAGTACATGCATGTGGAACCATGTGCAGCATTATTGTGTGCCACACGGACTCCACAGGCAGCTCCTGAGCCCTCCCAGGCTCGGAAGGCCACACACACGTCTGGCCCTGGGGGAGGGGAATCCCTCCCACCACCTACCACGTCTGGAAGCAAGGTAGTCCCAAGAGCGCAGGCATGATCCCAGACAGACCAAGGAGTGCCGCACACAGCACATGGGCATGCCTGCACGTGAGAGGCAGCACCCACTCCCACGGACAGCTCTGCAAGGCGCAGATGTGTGTGTGGGCCCCAGGAAGGGCCAGGCTACTCCCGGCTCCTCTGGGATCCCACTGTGGCCAGACACATCCCTTGCCTGCTTGTCTATGGGGAGGAGGACAGCGGCCAGCATGGTCCCCCTGGGCACCTCGGGGTCCCTGTGGAGCCCCACATGGGCTTGCTCCTAGGATAGCCTCTGGTCCGAGGACTGTTGGTCGCTGCTCACAGAGGAGGGCAGTGTCTGCTTGGATGACTGACCACCTCTCCCTCTTTGTTTTCTCCCCAGCCAGAGCAGCTGGGACTGAGGGTCAAGTCACGCCACCTGTGCCAGCTGCCCAACCCCTGGGGACCCCAAAGCGCTCCATAGTCCAGGAGGAGCTTATGAGGCAGCATGTGGGTTTCCTGCGCGACATGCAGCAGACCCTGGCCCAGAAGGTCCGGGAGGACGCAGATTGGTGGACCCGCATGTGGGACCAACTTATGCGGCAGGGCGATAACATGTGTGCCATCATGTGGGAAATGATGGAATCCAGGTGGCTGGTATAAGGCTTCATTAGCCATGGCATCAGGGGGTAGGCCACGTCCCCCAGGATGCACAGTGAAAGGGAGTGCATGAGATCTTGGGAGGTGGCCGCCCCCTTCCCTCCTTTTCCCCTTAAACACCCCAGGATCTGCCCCCTATGAGGCCACCCCCCCACAGCAGCAGGGCTATGTAAGGGCGGGATGGCACAACCCCCCAGGGATGGGGCTTCTCCCCCAACCCCACTGCCCCCCCACCCCGCTTTCCCTAGGAACTCCCTTTTCCAGGACGCCTCTCCCCCTCCCCCGGTGCAGGGATTGCAGCCCGAGAGTGCCTTATCTCCATGAGGAGGGCTCTGACAGTGGACTTCCTCATGCCAAACTGATTGCCCACCGACCGGTAGCTATCTGGGGTGGCAAGCTTCCAGATGGCAATTGCGACTTGCTTCTCCAGGGGGATGGCAGGCCGCAGGTGGATGTCGTGTCTTCAGAGGGCAGAGGTGAGCCAGGCACATAGCTCCAAAAAAGTGGCCTTCCGCATGTGGAAGTTTTGGAGCCACTGCTGGTCATCCCACCGCTCCATGACCAGGTGGTCCCACCAGTCAGAACTGGTGTCCAGCCTCCAGAACTGTCTCTCCACAGTGGTGTGCAGTTGCACGGGTCTTGCTCCCACACACAGGGAGAGGGTCTCAAGAATGATCTTGGTGTTGAGCTCATGGAGGGCCATGAAGGCAGCCGGCACAAAGTGCTGCAGAAACTGTAGCGTAGCCATGTGGGGCCATCGCATGCCCGGGGCAGCTCCGGCTCCTTGGCACAAATTAAAAATCTGTGGCGGGCAAAAAAGTTGGGCAACCACAGCAGGCACTTTGAGAGCTTTGCTGTCCCTCGAAGAGGTAAGCAAGCACGCAGCAGAAGCAGAGAAACAGCTGTCCGGGGGGCGGAGGGGATCTCTTTAAGTGCGTCTCTCAGCAAGGCTTCAGCAACAGCGCTCAGAAGCAACTAGTGACCTAAAGCCCTGTCTGAAGTGGTTCCTTGTGGCCTTATATGTGAGAGAGCATACAATTAGCATGGACGCTATCTTTTGAAAAAGCAGATCAATTTTTCCATGTGCTTTTGCAGTGTAGACGCTCTCTTTCGAGAGAAGTTTTTTTGGAAGATCTCATCCGGAAAAGCTTCTTCTGAAAGAAACCTGCAGTCTAGACATAGCCTAGAAAACATATAACAATTCTCATTCATGTTTCTCATTACATATTATGCTAAGGACCTGTTTTTAAATAAATAGTGTAACAATTCCTGAATGGCACTGTGCTTTCAAGATCTGGATTCAGAAGCTAGCATTAGACTCCTGTTGTCTGGGCCATTCAAGACATAAACACAACAAAGTAGGGCATTTTGAAACAAATACAGTCCCAAAAGGGACTTCTTTGCCTTCAGGAATTGACAGGTCGTTTGATGCTTTTCACTGCTCTTGTCAAAATACTTCCTCCTTCTCATTTCCAGCTATTGTACTAAATCTCAGAGATGATGACTTTGTGGTGATCATACACATTCTACTTTTTCAGCTGGAAACTGGGAACATTAGTGGTCATCATCAAAGAAAAAGATCATGGATGAGGGGGATGAAAGCATAAGGCAAATGCCAGAAGACAGGAGCTCATATTCAAATTGTTGGGCCTCCTGCAAACAAACCCAATTAGCAAAAAAGGAGCATGGTATTTATGACAAACATGGCTGTAATTACATTAGAATCAGAAATTTCCTGGTATTTTCAATATTTATCTCTCATAAAAATATTGCAGCCATTTGCATTATTTCCTCTATCTGTTGAATCTCTAAACCATTGATAAAGAAATTGAGACTTTAAAAATGAAGTTATTCTTTTCACATCAATGTATTTAATAAAGCTCTTTGCACTTCTCTAAATCTACCATCAGTTCAAATGCAATCTATGCTTAAATCTCTTGGTGTGTTAGAAAGCTGCTTTCTATTCAAACCTGGGTGGTGGTAAAATCTTTTCTTAATTATATTCAGTGCTCATATAGCATGGCTACTCATTGAGCAATCATTCTGCTCATGAATATATGATTAATACATGTACTAGCTATTTGCATTTTGCATCCAGGCAAATACTAGCATTTAAATGCGAGGAGGGAAAGTGCAAACTGTCAAATATTAATGACCATGTTAGGTGGCTGGTTTTCTTGATGGGCAAACCTGTAAACACCTGAAATGCTTTTAGTATTGATGAAGGGTCATTAGCTAATGTCTGAACTTGTCATGTCCAGTCTGATACTATGATCTGTATGTCATTATTAGCCCGTATCTATTAGAATTCCTATGTCTGTAGGCACTTAAAAGCTGGGTTAAGCAACAAAGGAAAAGAGAGCAAGCAACTTCATTTTAAAGTGTATTAGGCTCGCTCCCACCTGACCCTAGAAAATAAATGCCATGTATTTATGAATCATTTATTAGTTTCTTTCAGTAAAGCTGTGACCACTGGAAAGTGCATGCATTTAAATACATTTGAGCAAATGCAAAATTAACACGGCATATACAAAGTCTCTTGAGGGCTGAGTGAGGAGGTCAGAGACATTGCAGTTTTAATAAATATAGCAAGATTCCTTAGTAGATTTTATATCTGAAATGTAAATGATTAAACTCATTGCATATTCCTGGAACCAATATGGAACCTCACTAGAGTTGGCCAAGTTGTGAGAAATTGTTTTAAATGTGTCCCTTACTTGGATACAAAATATACAACCATTCTGTATTTTAAATTCAGAGATACTTTACTCAGTTTTGGTGAGAGGTAGGAAAGGAAAAAGAAAGAAAATATCTTTCAGAGTCTCAATCCTGTAGGCCAGATAGCCGTCATTGGTTATGCCATTTGACACTAAGTGCATTTATCAGCTCAAAACATTTACTCATAATTCTTATGCATTGTAAATTTGCCTTGATGACATTCATCTGACATAGATGGCAGAGTGTGACCAGAATGAGTATCACTTCTCCTTTCTATGAATGGCACCCAGTTTTACATTCTGCTGCTGCTACTTCAGTATTGTGGTCATGGGTATTTGAGGCAGATTTTTATTTGGTGTCAAGAAAGGTTATGTTGGCTTGTCTTGGCACTAGGATAGGAAATAACCGATTTAATAAATATCAGGGAGAACAATTTTTTAAAACCACTTTGAAGTGCAACCTTGAGCCCTAAAATGTTTGGGAAGCTGTCATGAGGACCAGATGCATAGTATATACAACACAACATATCATAGAAAAAAAAATTTCTGGATAAAAAGACAAGATTCCAAGAGATATTCTAGAGATAGGGAAAATACCAACTGGAACAAAAACTGACATCAAATCCATCTTTAATGGCTGTGGAAGAAATCACACTTTTTCTAGGTACCAGAACTATTGGAACCCAGTCAATGGAGTTAACCCAACCAACAATGTGTGTCATTATGGAAAAGATGTGTTCAAACAGCATAGTTCCTGAGCCTGTAACTGGATCCATGTGGTCAGGTTCCCCCTCTCCCACACACACACACTGAAGTATAGGGCTCTTGTATTGTAGTAGACATAAAAAAAGACTGCAAAATCCAATTCTTTTCCCAACCTTGCTAATGGATGCTGGTAACTTGTGACCAGAATGTTAATAATCTTGGATTGGGAAGGGGGCCCCTTCATGCCTCATTGTTCCTGGAGTTTCCACCTTGTTGCACCCTCTTCTATAATGAATGGTGATGGCTCTTAAAGTGCAATAATTTCCACATTGGCCAAGAAATGATAAAACAATAATTTATTTATTTTTAGCTGATTGGCAGGTTTGAGAAGTACCATATGATGGTCTGAAAAGGATTTACTTTTTTCACTACATGGTAAGATATAAGACAAAGAAGACCTATGAGCAGCATAATGAAAATTTCAACAGTCAAAATAACTGTAGCAAACTGTTGGAAAATAAAATCACTTTGAAGCTGTCATCTCAATGTTGCAGTCCTGTGACTCGGCTGTTCTGCTTGATCAGTTTGTACTAATAAAAAAGATGTTTAATGCTGTCACTATGATCCATCAAACAAAAGCTTTCCTTCCCCAAGGGAATCATGTGCTGAAGAAACCTGATAGTGTATATTATAAAGTACAGTAAAAATATTGCTAATGTAATCCCATCTCTCTGAGCTAAATATGCACAGACTCTCCTAATAGCATAGTGGTAATGATGCAGCAAATCTTGTGGGGAACTACAGTGTGCAGAATATGTCAGGCTAATTACTATAGAACTGTTATAAAAGTGTAAAGTCCAACCACAGTTTTACTGTTAAAATGTACGTTGTTGACGTAAACGACATTCATCTGATTGTCAGGTTATTTAAGCATGAACTTGGTAGAAGTTTTATTTAAAATTATTTTAATGCTTAATTATATGTTTCTAGCACTGTACATCAATTTAATACTTAATTTTTGTAACATTCCTGTGAGGTAAGCACGTAAACTGTATTACTCTTGGATAGTATTAAACGGAATACTGAAATGATTTTCCCAAGGCCACACTGTGACTAAGTGGTAGAGTCAGTATTAAATCTAAGTTTAGGCTGATTCTCAGATGAGGGCTTATTTCTCCAGACTACTTCACTTCACCTGTGGTATGTGCTCTGCATTAACAGACAATATGCTACAGGGAGTCCAAATGCCATGGTTGCTAAAGAGGGACGAATTGGTTGAAATCAATTCTCTGGCATGAACCTGAAAGGCTTACAATTTTTCAAGAGCTGGAGAATTTTACTGAAAATGTTCTTCCACTAACCACTTATATGTATTTTATTTTAAACATATTTTATTTTAAAAATGCAAACAAAAATAGTTACAAATTTCTTCCTACAAAGCCCAGGCTCTAAATTACTTTCCATAATAGATTTGCTGATATTCCTTTAGTAAAGGTTGGGTGAAGAGCCCCAAACTACTTGCATCTTTATGGTGATTTTGTTATCTGGTGCATTATAGAGATGATGTAAATGATTTTGAATAGGTATTTGTATTGATAAGTTCAAATGTGAACATTTGAAAATATGCAAATATTACTTCATTCGCTTCATTCTCTGCATATGCAAAGTTCACCATTTAGTGGGATGGTGGGGGGTGGGAAGGAAGCTTGGTGCTAGACAGAAAGTCTGCCCTGTTTAGTAAATGTCTTGAGAACATTTGATTGATACTGTTTCATTTCTGCAGTGTCTTGGTCTGTGACCCAGTCAGTCTACTCCTGTAGATTTTGAGGCCCCAATTTTGCAAACATTTATGCATGTGAGTAACCTTATGCTTGTGAATGGAAGCTTTCGTGACAGTAAAGTTATTCATGTGTCTGTTGAGCCGTACTGTCCCCACAGCTGATCTTAACTTCATAAATTATTATACATGGATGTTTCTTATTTTCATCATTAGTATGCACATAATACATAGAGATAGGGAAAAATCAGTATATCTAGATTTTTTAAATGAGATCTTTATTTTTGGTCACTGAATAACCATGGGAACTTTCAAGAGTTGGAGGAGGTCAGGAAATTGGACAATCCACCACGTTACCACTCTCACTACATTGAAACAATAATCCCAACTATATATACAATATGATGGGGACTAATTTGACTACAACTACTCAAGAGAGAGATCTTGGAGTCATCGTGGATAGTCCTCTGAAAACATCCACTCAGTGTGCAGCGGCAGTGAAAAGAGCAAATAGAATGTTAGGAGTCATTAAAAAAGGGATGGAGAATAAGACAGAAAATATCTTATTGCCTCTATATAAAACCATGGTAAACCCACATCTTGAATACTGCATACAGATGTGGTCGCCTCATCTCAAAAAAGATACGTTGGCATTGGAAAAGGTTCAGAAAAGAACAACAAAAATGATTAGGGGTTTGGAATGGGTCCCATATGAAGAGAGATTAAAAAGACTTGGACTTTTCAACTTAGAAAAGAGGAGACTAAGGGGGGACATGATAGAGGTCTATAAAATCATGACTAGTATGGAAAAAGTGAATAAGAAAGTTATTTACTTATTCCCACAATAAAAGAACTAGGGGTCACCAAATGAAATTAATAGGTAGCAGATTTAAAACAAGCAAAAGGAAGTTTTTCTTCACTCAATGCACAGTCGACCTGTGGAACTCCTTGCCAGAGGATGCCGCAAAGGCTAGAACTTTAACAGGGTTCAAAAAAGAGCTAGATAGATTAATGGAGGTTGGGTCCATCAGTGGCTATTAGCCAGGATGCATAGGAATGGTATCCCTAGACTCTGTTTCTCTGGAGGTGGGTGACAGGGGAGGGATCACATGAGGATTACCTGTTGTGATCCCTCCCTCTGGGGCATCTGGTATTGGTCACTGTCAGCAGACAGGATACTTGGCTAGATGGACCTTTGGTCTCATCCGGTATGGCCATTCTTATGTTCTCTTTAGAGAGAGTGGGTGAGGTGGTATATTTTCTTGGATCATCTTCAGTTTGTGAAAGAGAGAAGATTTCAAGCTACACAGAGCTACTTCAACCCTGAAGAAGGTACTCAGAGTGTGCAACTAAATACAAGATGGAACAGACTGGTTAGCATAATTAGTTAACATATTTTAAGGGACTGTGACTCAGATCAGAGTGCAATCCAGACCACTATGGGGCTGTCTCTTGAAATCCTGGGTACCTTAAAAAATGCTTTGCTGCTGTAGCTAGCAACTTGAGATGCGACAACCATGCAGGTGACCTGGTTGAGAACCCTTGACCCTAGCAGCTTCTCAACAGCCCCATAATCCTACTCTGGCTTCCTTGAGCCTTGGTTACAACCAGCAAGGTAAATCCAACACACTCCCAGTTCTAAAGTTTCCCAGGACAGCATGTTCTGTAATGATCATTCCTCTCCTGGACGGTTCATAGATAAAATGTTGGTTTGTTCTTCTAAAACCAGAAAACCACATCACAGCTTGTTAGCCTAACTTAAGTAAATATATCCTTCATTGTAAACACAGCACTGAGCTGGTTTAATAGTAAAAATAAAACCTATTTATTAATAATAGCACATAGGCTAAGAGATGGCAAGTAAAAGTTCTTAGAGTGACAACCAACCAACCAAAAGTGAAAGCATGCATTTGAAAGTATAAAACTTAATCTATCAAGGTACAGGCTTTGTTCAAGATAGTTTCTCTCACCAGTCTTCTTTCTTCCCATCCATGGCTAACTTTCCCTCAGTAAGAGCCTACCACAGAAGTACAAGATGCTGGCTTCCCTTACCTTCTTAGGTGAAAGATCTTTGCCTAAGCAGGTTTTTCACCTATATTCAGTTCCCAGAAACTTCAACCACCCCACACCCTTGGTTGAAGGCCCCATCTTTCTAAGCTTGCAAGTTTCACAACCTTCTTTCCTTTTGTCTCTCTAGCTATGGATGCCAAAGATGGTGTTCTCCCTTGTTTAGCTTCCATCCCTCCTGCCTGAAGGAAAGCCGGTTACTTCATTTTTTGGTCACAGACTGGAGGTATAATATAATTAATTATCCATATTTCTCCATATAGTGTTAAAACATACACATGGGCGGCAGGTGAAGGCAATAGCTGGGGAAGGCAAGCCCAAGCCCTGCCCCTTCCACCTGAAGCCCCATCCCTTTTACCGGAGACCCTGAATCTCTCCCACGTAGAGCCAAGCCCTGCCTGACTTCAGCACTGAAGCCCAATCCTTCCTGGCCAGCCAGAGGGCAGGAGCTACTGCACTGCGGCCCCAGCCCTCCCAGGAAGCTGGGGAATGTAGGCAGTTTTGGGAAGACAATGCCTTCCCTTGCCTACATTACCAGCCACCTGTGAACATACAGTTTATAATGATATCTATCACCATTGTCATTAGCTTTCAGAAAATACCTTATTGTATCAGAGATGGATTTACATCATACATGCCCCTATTCACAGCCTCTTCAGTGTTCTCCCACCTACAACTGACCTTTGTCTTGCGCAGAGTTTTAGAAAGGTAATGTACCCCTAGAATGCCAGGGTACCTAGGCCTGTGCCTACTGTGTGGCATAACAATTACTTAAATTTCTTGGCTGCCAGAGAGGTTGGAGGTGTGTTGTGATATAACACTACCTGTAAGAAATTTGCATGGGTGAAGTGTGGGGGGACTCAAGGTAGGCGGTTGGAGTGTGTGGGGGTATAGGAATCAGCGTCGTGGGGTGAGGAGGTGCTCAGGGCAGGGGCTGGGATGTGTGGGGAGTGCAAGAGTCAGGGTTAGGGGTGAGGAGGACCTCAGGGCAGGTCGTTAGGGTCAAAGTTCCCTCTATTTTTTCCCATTCATGTGCAGAATACATTTTGTTGTGTGCACCAAGGCATGTGCAGATGTGCACCACCAGCAAGATTCCCTCTAAGCTGCACGGTGGCACAGCCCCGCAGCAGTTTAATGAGTCCTGCCCAACCAGGAGCTCAGGGCTCTGTGCATGGAGCTGCCTGGCTGGGGGAGGGGCACTTCTCCCTCAGATGCAGCAGCAGCTTCCTGCTGAGGACAGGGCAAAGTGCATGGCTCATCTGCCCCCTGCTCTCTCCAGCCAGATGGAGAGGAATGCAGCACACTGGCACTTTCCCCTTACTCCCTGATGGTGATGGGAGGGGAACAGCAAGCAACATGTAGTCTCTCAGGATGAATCTCAGCAGGGGGATGCTTCAGCCCCCCCCCCTTTAAATAGCTCTCTGGGGAGTGAGAGGCTTAGGGCTGGGGCAGCCACAGAAGTGTGAGTGAGTGTGTCCACGTCCAGCTCCTTTCATCTGCCTGGTTGTCTGCTGTTTAGTGCAGCAGCCTGTAGCAGAGCCCCAGGAGCCTGGCTGGGAGTGCCTATTGGAAATCCAGCCCTACACGGTCATATAATATGGGAATAATATGTATATTAGTCTGTAATGCGCCACAGGACTACTCATTTTTATATTATTCCATTGTTTATCATTAGAGGTTTGCATCCCCCCCATCTTTATAGACCAGTAAACTTTTGAAATGGATTCTTCTGAGTGTTGTCCATCAAAATAAAGTTTATTCAAGCCAAGAAAGGTAACGTGGAGTGTGGTGGTGAAGGAAGCTCTAAGCGTTTTCTTCTCTGACTTCTTAGCTTGATGGATTTGTTTATCTAATGTGTTAAAAATGGACGTGCATTATCTTTGCCTGAAGATTGAGCTGGTCAGAGACTCAATTAGACATTCCTTTTGTCTGAGACACTCCTGTTTACCAACTCCTCCTGACATGCTTGGTTTAAACATACATTAGTAATAATTACAGCATATATTCATGACACATAATACTCACAGCATACATACATCAGGCAAGAATATTGTCAGTGAGCAATTAGTTTTCAAATGATCTCTCACAAGACACATTTTGAACAGAGGTTATAACAATAGTGAGTAGGGTATGAATACAGGGTGATATGGAGTTTTTATCTTATCTTTTTACTGTGTGAGTTCATTCACCAATATAATGATTGTCTCGTTTCACCCACAGAGTTGCTGTTGGGGCAGTTAGTGCAGCAGTTCCTAACCGCCGGTCTGTGGACCAGTGGCAGGCCGTGAACCACTGCTTGCTGGGCCACAGCTTCTAATTGAGCCCCACCTGCTTGGGAGCATAGTTCCCCTTAAGAGGTGCGCGTGCAATTCTCTGCCTGCCCACTTCCCTGCCCTGCAGCATGGGTTAGGTTGGCTCGGCTGGTGGGGCCACGTGGAGGGTAGCTGTTCTGGCAGCAGGAGCCAGTGCCATGGGGAGGGCAGCTGCTCTGGCGGCCGGGGCTGTGTGGAGAGCGGCTGTTCTGGTGGCCGGGGCCAGCACCATGTGAAGGGCAGCTATGACAGAGGAGAAACTCCCAGGTGCCTCCCGGCCAGTCTCCTGCCCCATTTCTCATGTGGGAGGTGAGATCAAGAAACAAGCCACCCTGTGAGCCAGTTCTCCTCCCGCCCACTCTGGCACTGCTGGGCAGCTCCCTCCTCCCTCCCCACTCAGTGGAGCATCCCCTGGAGGCTCCCAGCCCAGCCAGCGTGCACACATAGGGAGCTACCATCGGTTGGCCGTGCTGAGTCCTGGGGACTGGCTCGGGGCCTCCTTGGTGGGACCGCCGGCCTGAGAAGGGGCCGCCACTATCCAGGCAGCAGGGATGGGGTGAGGGAATAAGGTGGGAGAAGCTCTCCAAGCTGGAGTCAGTGCCCTGCCTCTTTCAGCTGGCAGGTCCCGGCTTGGTCCTCTTTTTGGCTTCTGATCCTCGCCCCCTTTTCCTTTCCCCTTCCCTTCTTCTCCGTCTTCCCGGTTCTCTAGTGCACAGAATGAGGCACATCACATGTTGTGATAGGAATGGATAGGACCATAGATCTTTAAAACTGTTTTGTGTGAGGTACTGATCATTGCAGCAGTTGTGATATGTCTTTGCATTTATTGTGATAGCAGGGCCTGCTGCTGCTGCTGCTTTGATGCTTTCATCAACTTAACTGTGATTTTATCTGTGACTTTAGGGGTGTTAATAGGCCATTTCAGCTTGAAGAGTCCCTTAAAATATGTTAACTGCCTCTGCTAAACAATCTCTTTCACTTAGTATTTATCTGTGACCCTCTGAGAACCTTTTAGAAACCTGAAAAAAACCTCCTTGTTGCTCAAAAGGTTGTCTCTTTTATCATCAGAAGTTGGTCCAATAACAGATATTACCTCACCCATGTTGTCTCTCTAATATCCTGGGACCAACACTGTGGCAACAACACTGCAAACAATCTACTAATTTGTTGTTTTCTCTCTGAAATTTTTTCCATCTGTGCTGTTGAATAATATAGTTGGCTTGTAATCAATATTGGCAGTTAGCAGAGAGACCTTATTACATTAAAATGATCTTTAAAGATATGTTCCAAGAAGCAATCTTTTTCAGAATCATATTAGTGATCAAAATGTTAGGAACTTTGATATGAGGATTTTAATATCCTGCTGAATAATGAAACTTCTGCTTGCCACAGCATTTCTCTGTTTCTACAATATGATAACTGGATATTACTTCTGAGTTAGTGAACTCAATGGATTTGTATTTTTATACTGGTCAGTGAAAGACTATTAATAGTGTTTTCTATCAGAAATGTTCCCAGGTGGAAATCTAGAGTTACAGGGTACCACTATCTGGGAAGAAAAATGAAAGTTCTCTTGCCTTTGAATCTTCCCTCTTGTTTTCAGTTCCAGATTGATGTGCTATAGTGTGCTCCTGTGCTCACAGATGACTCTCAGCAAGTTACGTAAATAAGTAAATCAGGAAAAGAAAAAGGCTTTATGGAAGAAATCAACATCAAAGGATGATTGGGTTCCTTGCAGATGCCAGTTGTCCAGTGACAGCGTTTGTGTGAATTATTGGTATTGCCATACCTTTGGCTAGAGTGTAGTAGAGTCAGATGTATGTGCTTTACTTTGCAGCTTGACCTTTGATTCGTGTTTTAAATAAATGAAAACAAAAGCAAGCCAATTCAACAGGAGTTGTTGAGCTGTCTCTCAATGATAACTGCTACTATACTGTTATTTCCTGTTTTTTCATAACCCATTTTTAGACCTATTTTGCTTGTATAACAATATTTTATCATAATTATTCAAGTAAACTAACATATAAGGAAACAAATGTAACATTACTAAACCATGCACATAAACCTAAGCATAGTAATAGCAAACACATTATCACTAAATAGTGTACAATTGAATGCTAACAGTCATATGTGTTCACCAAGTAAAATCGAAGTTTACTTCAAAAAAATTGAAGGGGAGGAAGAAAAAAAGACAGTAAGTAGATAAGGCTTCAGAGGGATAGTCGAGTGAGTCTGTAACAGGAAAAACTTAAAGAACAACAATTAGTCTAGTAGCATCTCAAAAACTAAATAGTTACAAGAGGCTGATAAAAACCATTAGTTAGCATTTGGAAAGGAAGATGTCCAACACCAGATTCTACACAGGCATCAAGAACCATTAGCACCTTCGTTGTTTGGTTGGTTGATAACGTGAGAGCCATTCAAATTATTAGTATAAGAATTAAACTCGTGAATGAAGTTAAACTCCAATCCTTCTTTGTGTATTTGGCTTGTGGAATTGGTCTGAAACAGAACAGCGACTTGGAAATTCATTAATGAGTGTCCAGGAAGATTAAAAGTTTCAGGGGGTAGCCGAGTTAGTCTGTACAGGATAAACTTAGAAAACAACAAAAGGTCTGTTAGCACTTCATAGACTAACAAAACATGTAGATGAGCTTTCGTGGGCACAGCCCACTTCTTCAGATGACCAGAGTTATGAGTTTATAGCTGTTAGTCTATAAAGTGCTAACAGACCTTTTGTTGTTTTTTCAGGAAGGTTAAAGTGTTTTCCAACAGGTTTTTGTGTGTTGCCTTTTCAGATATCTGATTTGCGTCAATTCTTTTTTGCTTCCTCCCCTTCAAGTTTTTTCCTTCTCCCCTCTCCTTTCTTCCCTTATTTATTCTTGGATCTGGACTTCCAACACTCTGGTCATCTGAAGAAGTGGGTTGTGCCCACGAAAGCTCATGATACCATCTACATGTTTTGTTAGTCTTTAAAGTGCTACCAGACTATTTGTTGTTATGTGAAATTTGTTTGTGTGCTTCCCTAGGGCCAGATTGTAGCAGTCGTATCACTGTCAGAAGAAGGCATAAAAGCCCAACTCTCTTATTCCTACATGGCCTGCTCAGATTGATGCTCATTATGCGTGGAAGACAGCAGGTTCTGCAGGGTTGCTACTTCTGCCTCTAAACAGGTGACTTTGGCTCTGTCCCTTCATATACCAACCAGCAGAACTGATCCAGGGCTATAGGAAAAAGCCACCCTCCTGGGAAGGAGAACAGTAAAGAAACCATTGTTGCTGTTTGAATTAAAATTATTGTCTTGGCTGCTCTCAGGGCAGCAGAGAGTCACTTTGCCCCTTTCACAGGATGAGATGACTTATTTTGGCCCTTGATGAATGTCAGGTTGAGACACTAAATGTAGGTAATGAGCTGTTTATTCCAAGTCTCCATGTGAACTGAATATCTGTGCATAAGTATCCACTTTTGAGCAATTATGAGGAAGATGTTTACTATTTCCAGGTCCTTCACATATCCAATATCAACACTGGTAGGGTGCGTCTAGACTGGCAAGATTTTGTGCAAAAGCAGCTGCTTTTGTGCAAAAACTTGCCAGCTGTCTACACTGGCCACTTGAATTTGCGCAAGAGCACTGACTTTGTAATGTACAAAATCAGTGCTTCTTGAGCAAATACTTTGACGCTCCCGCTCGGGGAAAAGACTTCTTGCGCAAGTGTTCTTGCGCAAGAGGGCCAGTGTAGATAGGGAAGGAATTTTTTGCGTAAGAAAGCCCCGATGGCAAAAATGGCCGGCGGAGCTTTCTTGCGCAAAATTGCATCTATACTGGCCATGGATGCTTTTGCGCAAAAGCACTTTTTGCGCAAAAGCATCTGTGCCAATCTAGACGCTCTTTTGCGGAAATACTTTTAACAGAAAAACTTTTCCGTTAAAAGTATTTGCGCGAAATCATGCCAGTCTAGACGCAGCCGTAATGTTTAGCAAGTAGAGTTAAGGGTGTAAATTGCTGTGCAGTCCTGTTATTGACCAACAGATTTATGGATTTTGGCAGCAGAAATTATTAAACACTTACAATGAAAGAATATATCTGAAACACTCTGGGGATGGTAAAAAGTCTATTTTCATCTGATTTTGTTAGAGACAATTTCATTGCACAGTACTATGTTGCATTTCTTCACGTTTGCTGCAGATGAACAGCTGTGTATAAACTTCATGGATTTCTATCCCCATGTCTTTGTTCCAGTGGGGCTAAAAAGTCCCTTTCCGTTTCCCTTTCCCTTTCCCTTAAGTTATACTGATACTACCAATCACTTTCTTTTACTTTGATATTGATCTACATAACTGTGATTAACATTTTTCATCTCTTCTTCTATAGTAAAATATTTTTTTATCTTCTGATTAGGTCCAATGATCTTCATTTAGATGTCATGTCTATTTTTTAGTTGTCCTAGCAAAATTCCATGTAATACAGATTGGACCTCCCTGGTCCAACACCCCTAGGACCTGACTGGTCCTGAAGGAGGGAATTTTCCAGACCAGGGAAGGTTGGCCCCTCTGCTGACAGACTCCGGGCTCTCCTGGGGTTTGTCACCAGATTGCCAGGCTCCCCTGCCCTGGGTCACTGGGCTCCTGGCTCTGTGGCCAGTCCAGAGCTGCTGGGGCTCAGCTACTTCCGAGCCACTGAGACTCTGCTGCCCCAAGCCAGGGCTGTCTGGTCTAGGGTCTCTCTGGTCCACCCATGGTCCTGGTCCACAGATGTTGCTGGACCAGAGAATTCTGGACCACAGAGGTTCAACCTGTATTGATATTCTTGGGAAGGAACAATCAGTTTCACACATACAAAATGTGCTTAGGAAGAAGTTCTGTGGAAAGTGACCTGGGGGCTAAGGATGTTAAAGAGCAGTTATTTCGCTAATCATGTAGTTGATACAATTTGTTGTTGATACAACTCTGCAGAGACGCAGCGGGGGTAGCTCCCGGAGTTGACACAAGCTGGGACTGTGCAGTCCTGGGTCATGCTGGCTCCAGATCACTGCGGCTCTGCATTTTAAATGTAGTAAGAGCTGCTGGGCTCTTACTACATTTAAAATACGGAGCTGTAGCGGGGGCGGCTCCCGGAGCAAGCGCGAGCTGAGTCTGGGCAGTCCTGGCTTCTGCCGGCTCTGGGACTGCTATGCCTCTGCATTTTAAATGTAGTCAGAGCCCGGTGTCTCTTACATTTTAAATGCAGAGGTGCAGCGGTCCCAGACGGACGCAAACTGGGACTGCTCGATCCCGGCTTGTGCCAGGTCCAGCAGCCCCTGCCTGCCACCAACTCGAGCCGTGGCAGCCAGGGGCTGCCAGATGAAGGCTCTGGCCAGGAGACTTACCAGCCAGCAGCCTGTTCCTGAATCAGTCTCCCTGCCTGCTCTGCCTCTGCACCCACACAGTCTACAGCCATGGGCTCTGTTAATAACTACGAGCCCCTTGTGCTTCATGGCTGCCTGTTATTGAAGCAGGCAGCTCCCATTGGCAGTTTCTGGCCAGAAGCCAACCAATGGGGTTGTGCAAGGAGCAGGAGCAGCTCCTCAAGCTTTCCCCCTCTCCTCCGGGCTCAGTTTTTAAAATGAAACTGCTCTGCAGCCGTGTTTCTGAGCTGCATATGGGTAGGGTGAGGCAAGAGGGGAGCATGCCTGGGGCTCCCCGCACTGTCTTCAGGCCAGATCCAGTGGCTTGGCAGGCTGGATTCAGCCCAAAGGCCATATTTTGCCCAGGCCTGGGTTAGACAAACATATCAGTGATGGTCCAGATAATGCTTAGTCCTGCCTTGAGTCCAAAGGGCTGGATTAGAAGACTGCACTCAAGGGCCCTTCCAGTTCTATGATTCTATGATTAAGCTTTGCTCTTTTCCCCTCTAATTTATTTTCTTTATTTTAATATCTTAATTTTGATTTTCATTTTGATTTTTGATGAAGGTGTTTCTCCATTCCTTAATTTGAATACGTTCTTTGAATAATATGAGTTTTTGGTGGCAGGCAATGACTCTCTTCCAGGAAACTCCAAGAAATTTCACCAGATTTCTAAGTAATATTTTTCTTTCTTCCCTGTAAAACTGAATTAATGAGTTAATTTTTCTAGCACCAGAATTTCCCACACCTTTGATACCTTTTCCACTGACTTGCTATAATAATTTTAGTAACAACTAGGTGAGCAATCAATTCTTTATGGCTTTTATAAGATGCAGAATTTTCAGGATAATTCAATACATATAACAAAGAGTTACCTGATAGATGATATTCTATTATTTCCTTTATGTAATCTTCAGAGGCTTTCTAAAATGTCTTAATTTTTGGGCACATCCACTGTATATGGATAAATCCTTCCATTATATTATATTCTCTCCATCATTTGCCTATCCCTATACCATATGTTTATTTAGTGCTAAGGAGTATAATTGAGAAAGAATTTTAACAAAATTTTTCCTGTATTAACGTGTTTGATGGGACCATTGCTCCATATGTTCTCCCATTCCTCAATACTGCAGTTTATGTCTACATCAGCTTTCTATTTTTTCATTAATATAGTTATTTCCACTAATAGCAGCTAGAGATTATTTTGTATAGAATGGAGAGTACATTTGTGTTTCATGGATGAAGTGAGTAGTTTTTCCAATTCTATAAATTTTCTTCTTAGTTTTGCTTTTTGTGGAATGGATTGAAAAATGTCTTGGAATGTATGTAGGAATTAATGTCTTGTGTGAGCAGATGTATTTCAACAAGTCATGCATATGTATTGTCTCTAAACAGTTGGCCAAATTTTGATATACTTATAAATTCCCAAATGTCGAAATGTCCCAGGCTTTTAATGGAGTTAAATTCTATATTATCTACTTTGGGAATTAGAGGAGATGGGTGTAGCCTTAATTTTCTAACTAAATTATCCCAAATTTCTATTGTTGCTTTCATAAATATCAAATTTTTGGCCATTAGGATTTCTTTATGTAAGGGATCATGAGGCGTTTGATTGCAAAACAGTAATCTTATTTTGTCTCTACCCAGTGCTTATCAGAGTGGGTGTTATCCAGTTGTTATGGGGTACTCAAATCCCACACTGGTCTGGCAGGTGTTACAGGACAACAGTGGGCCCAGGTAGCTCTGCCCGTCCAGCTCTGTAGAGCATGCTCCAACTGGAGACAGGGTTGAAGGAAAGCACCCAAGCTCAGAAAAGGGAAGGCAGAGGATGAAAACAAACCTGCCTGGAAGACATGTGACAACGGCACCAGAGAGAAGACTTCCTATGGAAATAGGACTACATGCTGGGCCTGGTTGGGTCTGACATTTTAGTTTCTTTTTGCCTCATTTTGGACCAGAAGCTGAAAGGGGAAACAGCAGTAGGAAGTGACCTAGGTACGGTAATTCAGAGGGCCCCTGTAGAGACCAAACAGTGTTGACCCTTCTAAAGCCTGGGGTCAGAACCTGGTGAAATGAGCAGGCCCCAGTCCTTTTACCACTGCTTCCTGCTATGGGATGGGTGCTGACCACTTAGTCACCCTGTCCGCCAAGGATGGCATTACACCACTACATTAAGTCTGTGATCTGACTAGCTCAATAATAGTGCTTAAGGCTGATAAAGCTGTACCTCCATCCTGCCATAGCATTTGAAAATTAGATTTCTTAATCCCAGCTTTCTTATATTCCCAACTGAATTTGTTTATTTTATATTGCCATTGATCTGCAAGACCTCCTGGGTCTAAAACTTGGAGTTTTCTGGGGAACAATTAATTTAGGATAAGATTCATTTTATCAGTCACAAATTTGTCTAAGCATGAAATGTCATATTTTGGGACCCATTTTCCAAATATGTTTTGGTTTTCTTAATCAAAGGAGTATAATTAATATTACATCAATCTTTTTATCATACAGAAATGTGTATTCCAATGTATCTTATTGGAGTAATTGCCTCTTTGTATTTTGTATTTCTCTTTTCTAATTTTCTGTGCATTGGAGTCCCCAAGTTCTTCATTGTAATAGTTTTATTTCAAATCCGAACACTTTGCTAAAACTTTCCACTTGCAATTCTAGTACTTTGTGGGCTGGATTTGTAAAAATATCATGACATCATCTGTATAAATGGCAAATTTGCCTGTGACACTGGCAGTCAACATGTTAGCTGATGCCAGGGTCCCCCAGTGTCAAGTGAACACTGACAAATATATGGCTGTAGTCAGTTTGGTTCATCTGTATGTTAGTGTTGTTAAGATAGGTATTAGGATTATATAAGAATATATTTAAACTTCATTGAATGCTTGTGAGTTGCAGCATGCATTAGTCTCATTTATAGAATCTAAAGTAATATTTAAGCATGTGTACTGTAAGGCTCTGTGACTATGTAAATCACCAGATAGGAGAGTCATTAACTAGTTTAAAGTGCTGGTCTCCAAAAGAAGATGTTAAGATCAGGCTAAAAAAGGAAGATCCATTGGCACCCAATGGACTATTGTGGAATAGTAAGAGAACAAAAGACTTTGTTGCTCTGCTCTGCCCTCCCCGCCCAACCACAAAGATAAATCATGCAAGTGGATTTCTCCCATCAGCTGAGTGCCCAGGTCAGAGCACACAAAGGGGAAGGGAATAAAAACCCCATAATAAGAAAGAACTGTACCTCTGTGCTGCTTGGGCTCTGGGGGGCAACAATAAGCAACAGATTCCCAGCTGCATCGATTATACTTCAAGGACACACAGAGCATTCTTATTACAGATGCTTCTGTTATCTTTTGGAACTTAAGATATTAACTCATTTGTGTATAAGCATTTATCTGCTAACCCTATAAATAATTTTGTTTTTTCCTATTTAATAAATCTTTAGATGATTTAGTATAGGATTGCCTATAAACATTGTCTTTGGTGTGAGATGTTAGGTGCAATTGACCTAGGGTAAATGACTGATCCTTTGGGACTGGGAGTAACCTGAATTCTGCATGTTTGTGCATTTATCACAAACATAGGCATATCTGAGAGTGAAACAGACTGGAGTACCCCAGGGGACTGTACGTGATTAAGTGTTAAGAATCTTACAAAGCTTGGGAAATTTACACTTGATAATTGGTTGCTGAAATGTAAATATAGATCTCACAACCAATCTGAGGTGTCTGTCTTGCTTTCAAACAGTCTGCCCTGGGTACTCATGAATCAGTGCAGAACAGTTTGACTTTGGTTTCTCTGTTTCCTATTGCGAGATGTATTTTTCTGCAGATGACTTTGTTCATGTAATTTTTTAAACTTTTCAACCTTGTTAAATTATGTTTGCATTTCCTCTTTTCTAACATAAGATTCTTTAGCTTCAGGGGGTAGCCAAGTTAGTCTGTTACAGAAAAAAACAACAAATGGTCTGGTAGCACTTTATAGACTAACAAAACATGTAGATGGTATCATGATACCAGCTACATGTTTTGTTAGTCTATAAAGTGCTATAGACTAACAAAGTGCTATAGACTTGTTATAAGATTCTTTGTTAATTAACTTATTACCTAATCATTGGTTGGAAAGTATCCAATAGAGTACTTTAAAAAAAAAATCTGTTCAGTATTGCTTAAATCTTCTTGGATTGCTTGAACTGGGGTTTTTTTGGGGGGGTCATACAGAAATGGGATGTAGAATCTCCATCTTTTTGTCTCAGTTGTGTCTTCTCAATTTTGAGTAAGAGGACCAATTGGTGCATGCTCTGAATAGGACATAGTGCTGCGCTTTTTGTAGCTGAGAAGATCAAATAGAATATAGAGGTGAATTGCTTGGGGAATCTTCAGTTTTGCTTACTGACTGCTTGTTCCCAGAGTAACACAGGAGGGTACATAGTCTTATGAAAAGATGCTCCAGGTGATAATCAATGAAAAATTGTTTGTCCAAGTGAAATTTGTTTAATTTTGTTGAAATAGTTAAGTAGCTATTTTGAAAACCACTCTGAGATAGTATTGAGGCCTTTAGATATCCAGCCACTCAGTAGTTGGTAAGAATTTTACTACTCTAGTCTTTGAGTAGGAAAGGCAGTTTATGACAACTATGCCAATAATTTTTTAAATCTTATGTCAAGTTCCTAGTGATTTACTAATGGCTAGATTTGAACTAGTAATATTAATTCTACTGTTATGCACCTAGAGAGTGTGAATAATTTATAAAGATATATGATACAATCTTCAGCGGATTGCCTGGCTAGGACATTATGGAATACTGTTGTCATTACTGTTCAGAGAGACATTGCAAAATTGAAGAATTTCAAATTCAGCCTTCTTTTTTCCTTTGATAATGGCATGTTTAACAGGTGTATTCTAGGCCACTAATTCTTCCACAGAAATTGCCTTTTGGCTTTATCTAATAGTTCTATGGCAGACTGAGAAATAAGTGGATAAAACTTGAAAGAGGTAGAGGAAGATGATTATTTTAATTATGTGCCTATATCTCTGCAATGAAAGGAGGAGCTCTTGTCTTCTAGTGAAGTATCCCTGTATTTTTTGTAATAAAGAGGATGTGATTTTGGAGGATACTATAGGTTAATAATGAATAGGCATTTCTAAGCCTAAGTATCTAAATCCACTGTGTATCCAGTGTAGCTGAAATTCTTGAGTAGAATGCTTCTTTAAAAACAACAACAAAAAACCTTGGTCAACAGGACTTGCTTCTGAATTATGTAAATTTATTTTGAGTCCAGAGATATTGCAATACTGCTTGAGTAGATCATGAGTTGTGGAAATTATGTGCAGGGTAGCTTTGTGCTTTTTAAGTCATCATCAAATAAACATTATGTTGATAAGGACTGATTTTAAATCCTAAAATGTTGAAGTCTGTGCATGTTATTGTTGCCAAAGGCTCAATAACATGAGCACTTGAGCACTGGAGAAGAAACATCAGGTAACCCTGTCCATCAGGTAACCTTATCTTATCTGAGATTAAAGGATGTCTCTGAGTTATAGGTATATCCTATTCCTGTATCCAGGAAATGAACAGTGGACCATAATTTAAAAGGTCCAATGTGTGTGAGAGGCCATCACAGTAGATTCTAATAAATGCTTTCACAGAATTGAAATTGAGGTTTAGTGTCTCCTCATTGTTTCATTGTAAAATCTATAGGGCCAAATTCACGGGAACACTCTAGTTTCTTTTCACTTTTCTAGCAACACAAAGCAGCAATACAGTAAACTAATTTAACTGGCCTGTCACCGGAGTGGTACAAAACAGCTAGAGTACACTTGTGAATATGGCCTAACATATTTAGTGGTCTCCTGATGTTTCTGGCAGCAGCATGACTATTGTGAATGAACCCAGAGTGAACTGTATGAATTATATTAGGTAATATTGATGTTAGACTGCTGGCACAAAATGTTTCTAAGTTTTATTCTCCAAGTTGATGGCTAATAACCCTCATGGGCTGTTTTGCGCATTTCTTGCACTTGGAAGTGAAAGGAGGGTTGGAAGGAATAAAAACAGAGGTACAGAAACATTCACTGTGGGACTAAAACAGAATTGTATCACTGTAGCACTGAGAAAGTCACTTACTGTAACTTCTCATGGTGATTTCCTCCCCTTCCCTGGACATGGCTCTCCTTTCTGTACAGAGCTCTTGCCAGCCTCTGTTGCCCTAAGACTCTCTTTTGACTAGGTTGATTGTCCAACAGTTGACTCAAAAAAGGGGAAGCCCCCAGTTGTACTGAAAGGCCCAGACATCTCCCATGTCCACACTTGTCCCTGTTTATAGCTCTGTTTTTTCCCCAGGTCAGCTTTCTTGTGCCCATCCACTATCAGCCTTACCAGGGTGGCATTGTTGGGCTTCCAGATAGGAGCCACACTCAGCAGCTCCCCCCACTATTCCAGTTTTGAATTCAACCTCCCATTTGAACTTCCTCCCCTTTCGATGAACCAGGCAATTTACCATTGCATTGAGCATTCTTCTAGGGTATGAACCTGACTTGGCACTGCACCAGTGTTGTACACATCTCTCCATCCTCCTATGGCCCCACACAGTCACCAGAGATTGCAGGCACTCTGAAATTGTGAGTGGGTTAGAGAGATAGAGCAGGAGGCCGCACACACTCATCATGGAAGCAGTAAGTCATCTCAGGCAGCTCCTTCACAGAGGAGAAAAAATATTTTTTCTTCATCTTTTTTTCTTATAAAAATGCCTGATTTGGGCTTGTGACTGAGTACAGTGAAAGCAATTTCCTTATGGCTACAGGCACAGGTCAGATACCATTTTCATACTGCTGGAATTCTACAAACCTTTTGTTAACTTATCATAGCTAGAGGAGATGACCCAGCATTAGGGCAGCTCTAATTGTTCCTCTCTAGGAGAGCTGCCAGCAATATCAGGAGACTACTAAACATATGAGTCCAGATTCACAAGCACAAGAAGTACCATTCCTGCTCTTTAATGGCCCTAACCTGTGGGGTATTGAAGGGATCTTTTCCTCTTCAAAATCTATCTGAGACCACTGGGAGTGTTTGTGAAATGCCAGAAGCTCAGCTGCCCACAATATACAGATTGTGCTCAACTATACAGCTCATTCACCACTGATATAGCTACTACCACTACTTATGTCAGAATGCCTACAAGGTATCAACATTTGGATGACTACTCCAAGCACAGCTGAAAAGATTGGAAGGAACAAATACTGTAAAACTAGGTGGGACATTGCCAAGTCTCATTAGTCAAAATGGTACAAAGCACTTGGGATCCTTCTTTACTTGGATGCCCAGGTGATACTATCTAAAAATGCCATCTTTTATCTCCAGTTTGCTAGTAAACTTTGCCTCTTCCTTCCAGATGAGGATGTGGCCACATTCATTTGCCACCTCCAGCCTGGTTGACAGTATCAGAAGCTGAATGTGAAGATGGTACAGAATGTTGCTGCCCCTCTCCACCATTATTTAGGTCACCATGGGCACATCAGGCCTATGCTCAGGT
The DNA here is from genome assembly GCA_019425775.1 of Rafetus swinhoei. Lineage (NCBI taxonomy): Eukaryota > Metazoa > Chordata > Testudines > Trionychidae > Rafetus > Rafetus swinhoei. The sequence continues at coordinate 222,737,115 of CM033424.1, read as the reverse complement.
CCCTGCACTGGTTCTCAGACAGTGTCTGATGACTGTCTAAGGCTTTTATCCTGATCTTCAAAGCAGTCCATGGGACAAACTCCAGATACATTAGAGACTGAATTTTGATCTATTCACCATGATGGCAGCTCTGGATCAATGCAGGCCATGAAGCATAGGATGAAGCTCATAAAAGCTGGAGCCAAAGCATTCTCTGTTGATGGAATCCAGCTGTGGGGAAAAATATTTTGAGGAACTTCCATGGTGGTATTATATAGGAGGCCAGACTAGATGATCACCATGGCCTTTTCTGGCATTGGAATCTATGAAATAAACAGTTACAGGTTAGGCCAACTGCACCTTAGTCCCTTTTGGTGATTCAGCAAAGGCATCCACTCTCAGGCTTCCAATGCAAGCCTATTTTGTTCTTAAGGCAAATGCGCTATAGAGAAAACTTATTACAAACAACAAAGGAACCTACATGCATGCTAATAAGCTTACCAAAGATCATCCCAACCCTACTATGGGCTTTGTCAGGAGCTGTCCTTCAAAATATGTTTAAGGGGTCAGAGTTCAACACAGCTTTAGCTCAAAACAAGCACCTAGTCATATAGGGCCTCAGAAGGCCCAGTCCTTTCAATCCTACCCTAAGGATTGTACTCTTCCATAGATCAGGGATTCTGTCTCTTTGCTGGATCAGAAAGAAGGTCCAGACGCTGCAAAATAAAGCTATTTGTCTTTTGGTCCCTGCAGTATTCAGTTTAGAACTAGTATATTCAAACCTCTCCAGGGAGTAGCTTTAAAGGGTTGATAATTAGAGGAATTATGTTAGCATCTACTTCTTCCCTAGGGGGTTGCATCCATATAACCTACAACTGGATTTTTAATAAAATGGACCTCCCAACCTCCAGTTGATAAGAGCAGAAGTAGCCAAAGCAGGGCCTTCTCACTTGGGCATGATGTGGAGGGGAGGGGGGAGCGGGTAAAATGGGATCCTGCCTAAGTTACCCTTTCCCGAATTCTCACTTGGTCAGGATGTGGAAGGGGGGGCGGGTAAAATCCAGCCTAAGTTACCCTTTCCCGCAGCTCTTCCTGGAACTGAAATGGTGCAAAGGAAACCTTCTTCACTCTGAGAGATTAGAACTTAGGTCTTGCCTCCTTTACCTCCCACTACCACCTTGTGTCCTTGGGGTAAAACTTGGGACAGAAAAGAATCTGAGAGAGACTCTGGCTGGTAGGAGAAGAGGCAGTCAAAGCTAAAATAGGGAAATAACAAGTTAAAAATTACTTTGACAAATTAGATGTCTTCAAGTCACCACAGCCTGATGAAATGCATCCTGGAATGCTCAAGGAGGTGATTGGGGTTGTATCTGAGGCTATGTCTAGACTGCAGGCTTCTTTCAGAAGAAGTTTTTCTGGAAGAGATCTTCTGGAAAAACTTCTTTTGAAAGAGAGCATCCACACAGCAAAAGCGCATTGAAAAAGTGATCTCCTTTTTTGATTTTTAGAGTGTACATTGATTGGACACTATCTTATATTTAAGTTGTGATTACTACGGATGGTGTAGCCACCAGGGCACCTGTGCTTTTTCCTGGAGGCCTCTTCTTTCAGAAAAAAAAACCCTCTTCCCTATCCACAAACGCCTTTTTCCAAAAGAACTCTTTCAGAAAAAGGCTTCTTCTTTGTAGATAGAGGTTTACCACTGTCAGAAAAAACCCTGCATTCTTTCAACTTTCTGTCAAAAGAACACAATTGCTGTGTGGATTTAAGTGTAGTTTTAAAAACTCTGCAGTGTAAACATACCCCCCAGCCATTCGTGATTATCTTTGGAAAGTCAAGGAAGATGGGAGAGATTGCAGAGGACTGGTAAAGGGCAAACAGAGTCCAAATCTATGAAAAAGGAATAAAGACAACCTGGGGAATTACAGACCAGTCAGCTCAACTTCAGATAATGGAACAAATAATTAAGCATTCAATTTGCAAACATCTAGAAGACAAGATATTAAGTAACAGTCAGCATGGATTTGTCAAGGAAAAATTGTGTCAAACTGACCTAAGAGCCTACTTTGATAGGCTTATGGATAGTGGGGAAGTGGTATATGTGGTATATCTTGACTTTACTAAGGCTTTTGATACTGCCTCACAAGACTTTCTCATAAACAAACTAAGGAAATACAACCTAGATGGTGGGTGTATAACTGGCTGGATAACCATTCTCAGAGAGGAATTATTAGTAATTCACAGTCATGGTAGAAGAGCATAACAAGTGTGATCCCTCAGGGATTGGTCCTCAGTTCAGTTCTGTTCAGTATCTTTATCAATGACTTTAGATAATGGCATATCGAGTACACTTATAAAGTTTGTGGGTGATACCAAGCTGGGAGGGGTTGCAAGTGCATTGTAGAATAGGATTATAATTCAAAATGATCTGAAGAAATGGCTGAGGTAAATAAGATGAAAGTCTGTTGTGAAGATGTGAAGTCCACCAGTTTTACATGTACAAAATGGCAAATGACTGTCTAGGAAGGAGTACTGCGGAAAGTAAAAATGAGTCAATAGGGTAACACCGTTGTAAAAAAAGTAAATATCATTCCAGGGTGTATTAAGCAAGACACAACTGATCTGGCCTCAACTGAAGAGTCCCAGCCAATAGGAGTGGCAGGGGAAAAGCCTGCAGGCAAGTGCTTCCCTGAACTGCCATTCCCTGGGGGGGGAAGGAGCTGCAGCATGCAGAGTTGCTTCTTCCCCCCACCAGGCAAAGCTGGCCTCGGAGGGGCTTTAACACTGGCTTCCTGTTGCTTTCTCCCGCTATGGGGAGAAGGAGAGTCCTGAGCCTTGTGGGCTGGATCAAGGGAATCTGGGGCCAGATCCAGTCAGTGGGCTATAGGTTCCCCATCCCTGCTCTAGATAATACTTAGTCCTGTCTTGAGTGCAGGAGACTGAAATAGAAGGGCTCTTGAAGGCCCGTATAGTCTTATGATTCTATACAAGCAGATACCTCTAGAAATTGAGAGACCATTCCACAATTGTAACTAGATTTTTTCTGCCCTCTGCTGGTTGCCTGTTTACTCCATCTTCTACCTTTAGTCTCTTCACCTCAACTTCACTCCATACTTGGCTCTCTTACCCTGTTCTCTTCAGCCCTGCTGCTATCACCCATTTTCCCTTTTCTTCCCATTGAGTAGATCCCCTCCTAATGATACACCATGCAATAAAATAAAATAAAATAAAATAAAATAAAGCATGGTATTAATATGAGGCTTTCTGTCACTGTATTGTTCACTCTGCTTGTATAGTCTACCATTTCTCTCACACTATGTCCGTCTTGTCTATTTTCGCTCTTCTTAGTGGGGACCATCTGCTACTTTGTGTTTGCACAGAGTCTGACAAATTGGCCCACATTCTTGGTTAATCGATAGGCCCTACCATAATAAAACTTAATTAATAGTAACTCCCACAGAAAAAAAGGTAAAAGGCAAAAAAACCAAAAACAAACAAAAAAAACCCACCCTTAGCCCTGGATGAACACTTTTCAAAAAGTGACCACTTAATATCAGACCTCTCAGTCCATGTCCTCAAAGGAAATCTGCACAACACCCTCAAAAGATGAGACTGGTAACTTAAATTCATACCTCTGATGAAAAATCTGGTTTTATGGCTCATTATAAAATTTGTTTGCTAATGGTCAGTTACTCACTTCATTTAAAATGGTCTCCTACAGCACGTTTTTCTCAGCTTTTTTTGAGTCCAGAGACCAGTTTGCTGCCTTCCTAAATTGTGTGAGGGAGATCTCAGGGACCTACACTGATCCATTGACCAGTCTTTGAGAAACAGTGTCTTCTATATGAGTGAACCTCTTCTCTTTAACAATCTGTCTCACTTTGTATTTAGCTTAGGCACTCTGGTTACCTTCTTCAGGTATGAGGGAAGAGCTCTGTGAAGCTTGAAAGCTTTTTCCTTCCACCAGCAGAAGTTGGTCTAATAGGAGATATTAACTTATATACGTTGTCTCTCCAATAACAACAGCTTCACTGACACTCTCTCTACCCAAGCACTCCACCCTAATGATTCAAAAGAACAAATTAAAAAATTACAACAGACAAATCACCAACCTACCAAAAGCAAATAAGTAAAAAATACACCATGCAAAGTTTTTATTCTCTGTACCTCCTCACAACAACAACAACGAAAGGGGTGGGGTGGGGTGGGGGGGGAGAGGAGGAAGTTCCAGACACTCCAGGAAGTGCCCTATGGGCCTTGATATTTTGTGGAAGATGCTCATGTATTGTGTTGATTAGTGGTAATATAAAGTGCCAAGATGGAAACTTCAGAGAATCTCTCCTGACAATGTAGTTCTTTGGGACAACTTCTCAATATAAAGAATGTTCTCTACTGCATTTTTTTTTTTTGGCCTCTCTTCACAAAGAGGAAAGTCTCAGAGACAGAGAAGCAGTGGAAGATGAAGGACAAATCTCTGTCCTGCTAAAAAAAGCTTCTGACAAGGTATGAAAATATATGAAATCCCCTGCAGCAAATCATCAAAGTGCGACAATTTTTGTGAGGGGACAGCCTGGTTCGCAGATGGCCTGAGACCATCTGAGTGCAAAAGGTGGCTTTAAGCATCTCCCTCCTGATTTGGATTGTATGCTTCTTATTTGTTTACTAAGTTCTGGGTTTCAGTTTTCAGTTTTCTTTAGCCATCATGGTATAAAGGTGTGACAGGCAGAGTGCTACTGAGAGATTATTTTTTCCTGACTTTAGACAACAAGTATAGGTCAGAGTTAAAAGGGAATACAAGCTATTACCTGAGAGGGGTCACAAGCCAGAAACTCCAGTGTATGGGTTTACACCCTTCACCCTTCAACTTCACACACAGTCATTCTGTCAGAAGAATCTTCAGGGGTTAGTCTGTACAGGAAAAAACAACAAATGGTCTGGTAGCGCTTTATAGACTAACAAAACATGTAGATGGTATCATGAGCTTTCGTGGGTATAGCCCACTTCTTCAGATGACCGGTCATCTGAAGAAGTGGGCTGTGCCCACAAAAGCTCATGATACCATCTACATGTTTTATTAGTCTATAAAGTGCTACCAGACCATTTGTGGGGGGGTTTTGTCAGAAGAATAGCTGCCATCACATTAGAAATTATTTTACAACTGTGTCTGCCAGTAACTGACCCTCGGGCTGAATGTGACTTACTAGGCCACCAGATGCTTTATTTACCTGCGTGTATACTGGTACAGATACTCGCAGTTTCCGATGGCTGTGGTTCATTGTTCTTGGCCAATGGGAGCTAAAGGAAGCTGTAGCCCAGCCCACGCCACTTCCCACTGGATGGTTCCCACAATCCCACTGGCTAGTTGACAAGCCATAACCACCAGGAGTTTCAAGCAACCATACCTTTGGACATACAGGTAAATATAGTGTCTGTTGGCCCACTCGGGCTAACCCTGGAGAACCGCATCCATCTTGTGGGCCAGTTATTGCTCAACCCTATTTTACAACATGGATTGGGAGAAGAAATTTCTGTGGGGTTGTGATCAGCTACTTAGGCTACAAGCAGGACAGATGTATAGAATAATAGAACTGGAAAGAACCTTAGGTTATGAACAGTGTTCTCTCTAACATTTTCTATCCTTGGGTGGGTTAATTTTTCTTTTGGGCCATTTGAAATGTCTTATGTGCAACACATTATATATATATATTGCCTCCCCCCAGCTGCAGCCAGCCCTGGCTTCCCCCCGCTCCCCTAGTCCCCTCCCCAGCCTCTCAGCACCTTCCATACCTCTCCGGCCACATCCAGCCCCAGCCTACTCCCACCTCCTATCTCCCTTCCTGGCCTCTTGGCCCCTCCATTCTCCCCCCAGCCTCTTGTACCCCCCGGCCGCATTGCCTCCCCAGTGGCAGCCAGCCCTGTCATCCCCCCAGTTCTCCTATCCTCCTCCCGTCCTTCCTCAGGCCTGTCAGCCCCCCATCCCGCTCCCCAGTTGCAGCCAGTCCTGGCCTAATCAGCACAGAGTAGAGCGGGAAGAATGACTTCTTGTGGCTTACTCACAACGCTCCTGTTAATGCATCCCAGAATCACGTCTGCTTTTTTTGCAACAGTGTCACACAGATAATTCACATTTAGGTTGTGGTCCACTGTGACCCCTAGATCTCTTTCTACAGTATTCTTTTCTAGACAGTCATTTCCCATTTTAAATGTGTGATACTGATTGTTGCTTTCTAAGTGGAGTACTTCGAATTTGTCCTTATTGAATTTCATCCCATTTACCTCAGACCATTTCTCTAGTTTATTCAGATCTTTTTGAATTTTAATCCCAGCCTCCAAAGTATTTGCATGCCCTCCTAGCTTGGTATCATCTGCAAACTTTATAAGCGTACCCTCTATAGTCTACGCCATTATCTAAATCGCTGATGATGATATTGAACAGAACTGATCCCAAAACTGATCCCTGAAGAACCCAACTTTTTAGGCCCTTACAGCATGACTATAAACCATTGATAACTATTCTCCGGGAATGGTTATTTAACCAGTTATGCACCCACCTTATTGTAGCTCTGTCTAGGTTGTATTTCCCTAGTTTATTAATGAGGTCATATGAAACTGTATCAAATGCTTTACTAACATCTAGGGATACCAATCTACCACTTCCCCCTTATCTACAAGGATTGTTATCCTATCCAAGAAAGCTATGAGGTTAGTTTGACATGATTTGTTCTTGACAATTCCATGCTGACTGTTTCTTATCACCTTATTATCTTCCAGATGTTTGAAAATAGATTCCTTAATTATTTGCTCCATCATTTTTCCAGGTACAGAAGTTAAGATGACTGGACTGTAGTTTCTTGGGTTTTTTCCCTTTATAGATGAGCACTATATTTGTCCTTTCCCATCTTCTAGAATCTCTCGTGTCTTCCATGACTTTTCAAAGATGATAGTTAATGGCTCATCTAGCTCCTTAATCATCTCCTTTAGTATTCTAAGATGCATTTCATCAGGCCCTGGTGACCTGAAGACCTCTAACTTGTCTAAGTCATTTTTAAATGGTTCTTTTCCTATTTTAGCTTCTGAACTTACCTTCTTTTCTCCAAAAATTCACTAAGTAAGGCATCGAATCATCACCAGCCTTCTTGGTAAAAACTGAAGCAATTAAGCCCTTCTGCCATTTCCATATTTACTATTATTATTTTTCCCTCTTCATTGAGTAATGTTTATATACTGTCCTTGGTCTTCCTCTTGCTTCTAATACATTTGTAGAATGTTTTCTTGTTACTCTTTATGTCTCTAGCTAGTTTGAGATCATTCAAGATCTCCTGGTTACTCCAGAGTAGTCTCTTGCCATACTTTCTATCTTTCCTAACAGTGGAATAGTTTGTTCTTACACCCTTAATAATGTCTCTTTGAAAAAATGCCAACTGTCTTCAGTTGTTTTTCCTCTTAGTCTTGCTTCCCAAGGGATCTTACCTCCAACTCCCTGTGTTAGTCAGTCTTCCTTCTTGAAATTCATTGTCTTTATTTTGCTTTTCTCCCTCCAACCATAACTTAGAATCAAGAACTCTATCATGATCACTTTCACCCAAGTTGCCTTCCACTTTCAAATTGGATTGGTCAGTGGGGAATGCAGCAGGAGTGGCAGAAGTGGGAGCCATCACAGATTTAAAAACTCTCAGTTTGTCACAATGGCCATTAAATGTGTCAGGCAGGGACATCTTTGGTTTGCAGGAGGTTGCCATAAAAAAGGTGCTGTCTGTACTTGCAGCACCTCATTCTATGCCTGTAGGGCCTGGATGGCACTCACAATCTCTGGTATGGGAGAGATCTATTTCAGCCAGGAACCAGGCCCCTTTTCCCTGACAGGCTCCCTTTTTTGGGCTGCTCAAAATGTCACACATTTGTGGGTTTTCAGGACTCATGGTTAGAGCAGGAATTTGTAGCTAGGAGTAGGAGCTCAGAATCAGAGCAGGAGTCAGAGGTCAGATGCCAGAGCCAAGGGTCAGAGGTCACAGTGTAGAGCTGAATGTCAGAACTGGAGTCAGAGGGTAGATGTCAGAGCTGAAGTCAGGAGTCAGAGCCAAGTTACTTTGAGCAAGACAAGGAAGGAGAGGTGCTGCTGAAACAAGGTGGAAACAAACAAGTGCAGAAGCAATTGCAGCCATGGACAAATGCTTTGCCCAGCCAGTGAACTGTGCTGCTTCTGGGCTTAAGAGCCCGCCTGCTGGCTTTCTTAGACAATCAAGTGGGGCAATCCATCTAGTGATCTACTGGCCCTGCTGTGCTCATTAGGATGTCAGGAGTCTGAGCTGATGCACTCTTCTAGAGTTTACAAGCTACTGTAAGTGTTCCCATTAGAAACTATGGTAATGAATATTGATTTCATATAAGATATATGAGATTTTTTCATTGCACCAATGTTCAAGGTAGCATACATTAAAAAAACCAACCATCCCTTGGGCTGTGATACCATAACTATAGTTTTCAAACTGTAGCTAATCATAGGTACCCGTTTAGAAAAATCTATGCAGAATTGCAATGGAAAAATAAATCTCTTTTATTATTTCACACATGATACTTATGTTCTTTTAATTACACCTAGATATTGTCAACTATAATCATTTAATGAGCCCATCTGCATTTAATTGGTGCCTACTATCAGATAATTTCTAATGAAGTCCACATAAATTAATTGCAATATACAATCTCTGAGTCAGCATAGTAGAATAGAGCTCTGATAAGCAGAATATCAAAGACTGGTGTCAAGGCACTGGTAAATGCGAATAAAGCAAAACTTAGCTTCATTTAAGATGTGTCTGAAAGTGAATTGCATTATTTGTTAGGAGATCATCCACTGATACGCTATGTAAATCTGAAAGCATAATTCTTACCTTAGGCAGGTGTTCATCTGGTTTTTGAGACATGATTCATGTGCTATGAAGTGTACTTTTTTTTACAGTGATGTGCTGAACTAAAAATAAAATGAAAATCAGTCAGATAACTGACTACTAAAACTTTACACACATGAAAATATATAATTAGATCCCTGCTCTGTCATGAGTTATCTGATACAAATACTCATTAAACTGTGACTTCTTTTGGGAAGTGCCAGATTAATCTTGCTAACTTAATGCTCTGAACACTTACAATTTTCCAGATGCCACCCAAATAAAAGACTAAACTGCAAGTCCTTCAGAGTAAGTGCTGTGTTTGTGATATGTTTGGACAGTGCTTAGCACGGTAGTTTCTAGGTACTACTGCAATACAAATAATAAGCGGGAAGGACCTCGAGATGAACCCCCAATTCACAGAAATGTTGAAGAAGCATTATTATTCCCAATTGTTCTGCCACTTGTAGGCCTATGGAAGGAGAATTAAAAATAGCACCAATACAACTTTTTTTTTACAACACTCAAACTTTTACACAATTCCTTCTTTCTAAAACAGTTGACATAAATACACTGTATGATGCCACTAGAGCAGGGGTGGGCAATAATTTTTGATGTGGCGGGCACCCCAAGAATATGGTAAGTGGTAAAGGGCTACACTCTTCCATGATATTAATGGAGGAGGTGTGGGGTCTGGGATGGAGGTTGGGTGCAGAAGGGAACTGAAGCTAAGAGATTGGGATGCCAGAGAGGATGTGGAAACTGTGAGGGAGTTTGGTTGAAGGGGGGGTTGTGACTTGAGACAGGGAACTGGGATACAGGAGAAGAGAAGAGTCTGGCAGAGGCTCCTGCAGGCCAGATCCGGTGGCTTGGTCGGCAGCAACCAGCCCGCAGGCTGTATTTTGCCCACCTTGCACTAAATGGTTTGGTCATGTGTTTGGGACAACATGCAGTACCCCATCATGAATTTTGCCATTCTTGATTATTATTATTTAAGTGCCTAGGAACCCCAGTCATGGACCAGGATCCCATTGAGCGAGGCACTGTACAACCATAACAAAAAGATGGCTCTGCCCCCAAGTGCTTACAATCAGAGTGTAAAACAAAATACAAGAGATGGAGGTGGACAGAAGCAGGAGTCGGAGTGAATGTGGTTACTAGAATAGGCAGTAATCTCTGCACACCAGAAGGGGAAGTACCAATAAACAATGAGCATGGCTCTGCCTTTGTCATGGGGGTCACAGAAGTTATGGATTCCATGACTCTCTGTGACTTCTGCACGGGCCGGTGTGGGGGAATGCCTAGCAATGGCCAGCATGGTTGGCCCTGGGGACTGCCCAAGCAATAATGGAACAGCTGCTGCTTGACGGCCCCAGTAAGAGTCACTGACAGGTCACAGGCCATGAATTTTTGACATTGAACATGTTCTGTCCTTGACTTTTACTAAATATATCTGTGAATAAATTATAGCCATAACAATGATTCACTGTGGGCTCTGCCCATCAGCAGCCTAACTGGTACGATCATCCCAAATATATGACAGTAAAACTATATCCCAACCCACAGTGCCATGTACTTTCAGTGTTTTAAAATATGTAATGGGTTAATGGAATACTTGTAGCTCATAATATACAGGTAATATTAATAATTGTATATAGTGTGGTCTAACATTTTAAATAATAGACACCCATCCAAGGCTCTAGGTGCCCTAATATCAGTAGCAATACAATAAAGGCCCATCAAAGTAAAGCAACTATTTCAACAGGAACACCTTTCCTCTCCTTCATCATTATGGGAAACCCTCAGCCCTTTTTAAAAACCCTATCAAGCTCCCAGCTTTCAATATTAAACCAATAGTAATATCATTCCTTTCTCTCCCTATTCCTGACAGGCTCAGGTTCCTGCTCTTCCATGGTGATAGTGTCGGATGGTGCAGTCTCCTGATCTTTTACAGCTCTTCTCTGCTTCACAGGACTGCCACACACAATCTGGGTTCTATCATTGGATCTGCTACTGATTTCCTGTCTCAGCTTTGGCAAGTCACTTAGATTGAGGTTTTCAAGAGCACCTAAGGGATGTAGACAAACAAGTTCCATTAATAGTTAATGTGATATTTGCTTCTAACCTCCTTGCATGCTTTTGAAAAGCTTCTCCTTAACTTCTATATACCTCAGTTTTGAAGATGCAATAATAATTACTTGACATGATTACTCTAAAAATGATTGTAACCCCCTTTTCCCTCCCCGGGTTACTGGGGAGCAGGTCACACTCACAGGTGTGCCTGGGCGCCTGATGTTTTAACCCAAAAGAGATCCTGAGCACCCCAGTGGTGATGGTGTTTAGTTGGGGAAAACCCTATCCACCCTTACTGCAGTCCCTTGCTGGCAATGAATGTAAAATGGCAGTGCCTCCACCTGGCTGGCCTTGAACACACACTGGTGTGCCTTGAGAGCCTCCAGGAATATACTCATTCCACTATAAATCTGGATCTAATTCCAGAACAACTACAAATCATTTATATCTAATAGAACACTTTAAAATAAACAATCTTTACTTAATTTGAATAAACAGGGATTAACAGATTAGCAATGAATAGCATTAACAAACACATATCAATAATTGAAGCTTATATAGCTAGACAACAGTGACCCCACCCCAGAGTGTGCACACCCTTAGACTCAGTCCCAGGCACTTGCTTGCGTTGGCGCGCTGATGTTGCAGCTGTAGTGAGGATTTGGTCCAGGCTAAACAGCAGCTCTGTCCCAGGCAGCACTTTTCCACCAAGGCCCAAACTTACTGCCTCATGCTGTGCCTATAGGAGGCAGCCTGCTAACTCCCAGTTCCAACAGGCATCCAGTAGCTGCACTCCAACAGCCCCTCCACTGGGTCAATGTCCTTGGCAGCAGCCTGGCTCCCCCTCTGGTTCCAAACTCCAAGGGAGAGTCCCAGACTGCTAGGCCTCTTTCTTCAGGCACATGGAGAGAGCAGTCCTCTCTCCCCCCAGAGTCCTCCCTTCCTGTTTTTTTCCAAGGGCTCATGGGAATTGTAGTCTGGATTGTAGCACACAGGGTCTTTTCAGAATAAAACAGAGGCCCCTTTAGTAAGGGGACTACATGATTAATTAATATTTGTCATGTGGTTTGTGATCATTGGATAGAAGAGTCTATATTAGTATGAATCTTTAATTTATCTTGACTAGCCCCCCATTTGCAGGAGCCAGATAGCTGAATAACTTAATCCTTGCGTTCTCCAGCAAAATGACAGGATAAAGTTATAACTGACTAATTAGAGAGCTGGCTGTTTTATTTTTCACTCTATGGTGGAGCAGCAGAACTGCTAAAAGAAGAAACTGCAGGGAAGTGCTTGATACATAAAACAGATGACATATTTGTGGAATATAGAAGTAGGAAAGTAAAAAGTATTACAAAATATTAGTCTGCCTAAAATCAATTTGGTAGAGAAAATAAGGAACAAATGCAAATAAACTGGGAAAAAAGATGATTGGAAAACAAAATGACATAAAACATACTGGACAATCTAAAGAATACTGCAGATAAAATGAAAAACAAGCAAATCAATGGCTGAGCTACAGCTTTATAACATTATGCAGTCAACACATTTCTTGTTTATAATCTTGTGGATGAAGTGAACTCCAGTTTAATTTTAAGTTATTTCAAATGATTTCATTAATCTAGATGCAGCTCAGATAACATATCATGCTCCAATAACTTTAAGATAAATGTATAGATTTCACAGGACTAGTCATTTACTTGATTAAAAGTCAAATCTAGAAGCTACCAGAAAAATTACTTGTAAGCAATTACCACTCGAACAACAAGCAGGGCTGACAAGATAGGAATTGCCACACATACTTTCAGCAATGGTTTACTGAAATGTTTAAACCCAAGCCTCTGTTTTTATACTACCTTTCAATTATGATTTTCTTTCATCAAGGGGAAAAATAATTTCATTTTAGTATATTGCAATAGATACTGTGTGCCTCTCATTTTCATCCTGTCTGACTTCAGTGGAGCCACAAAGGGTATGTCTACACAGCAGCATTATTTCAGAATAACTGATATTATTTTGAAATAACAAAACGTGCATCTACACTGCAAGCCATTATTTCGAAATAATGTTGAGATGGAGGACTTCTTACTCCGACTCCTGGAACCCTCATTTTATGAGGAGTAAGGAAAGTTGAAGGAAGAATGTTCTTCCTTCGACTTCCTGCTGTATAGACAGTGCCAAAAGCTGAATTAAACTACTTCGACTTCAGCTATGCAATTGATGTAGCTGAAGTTGTGTATCTTAATTAGATTTTTGCCCTGCTGTGTAGATGTACGCAAAGATTTAATTATGAGAAGAATTTGACACTGATGAATGAAACAAAAATCAGATAGAAAATAATAAATATGTACAATCACAGAAAAGTGGGCCTATTATAAGATTGCTATTCTAGGATTTAGATATAAAATGTCCAAGTGTTATTTGAGCATTGCAGTGACTTTCATTTCAGCATTTATATACAAATTATATTTGGTATTTTGATTCCAGCATTTAGATATGAAGAGTGAGATGCTTGCTCTTGTTATAACCTGTTTATAGTTCTTTGGCTTTGTAAAGTTGACAGTCAGCTAGTATAATTGGCTGATCGAGAATTTCCCTCTGCTATAGATGGAATCTTTCTTAGGCACAGAGTTAACACCAGACAAAATTTGATTGAGATTTTTTTTAAAAATATGATCCTAAAGTTTGTGTCTTTATTTTATTACTTTTTCTTTCCTCCCTTTTCTCCTCCTCTGTCCTCCCCCTGCCTTCCCTTATTTATTCTTGGATCTGGACTTTTAATACTCTAGTCATCTGAAGAAGTGGGTTGTACCCTCGAAAGCTCATGATACCATCTACATGTTTTGTTAGTCTTTAAGGTGCTGCTAGACTATTCATTGTTTTTTAAGTTTTTATTTTATTAGTAATTTTTTATTACAATAGCACATAGGAGCCTGGGTAAAGGACCATGACCCAATTGTGCCAGGTGCCATACAAACACAGAGCAAAAACAGCCCCTAAAGAGCCAGCCCCTAAAGAGTTTTCAATTTAACTATAAGACAAGAAAAAGTAGATGGATGCTGACAGGCTAGTGGAGAAGAGCAAGGAAACAAATGAGATCATACCAGTCAGCATGATAGACAGTGGTATCACAACACCAGTAGCCTGGCCATTGGCAAGATTTTCATAGGCTTTACGGCCTATGAGAGTTTTAAGGTGGATAATTAATTATTTCTTGGATATTCACAGGGAGCTTCTCCCAGGTGTGAGGGGCAGCATGAAAGAAAGCACAAAAGTGCTTGATTGAAAAGTGGAGGCTGACATGATGGGTCGGTCGGCGGTGGGGATTGACCTTTCCATATGTAATGAGTTATGCAGGTTGTGGCCTAATATTTTAGAAATGTCAAGCTCAAAGGAAGCTGCTGGGTACTCAGCACTTTTGAAAAGCACACTACTTGTTTAGCTGCTGACATGTGGCTTTAGGAGCCTAATTTGTTAGCATTCTACTTCTGAAAATCCTGGCCAAAATCCAAATACAAACCAAAAAACCCAAACTCAGCCTCGTCAACACGGCACTCAGCTGTTACCACGTGTTTAAAGCAGATGCAGGACAGACAGTGCCAGAAGCAGAGCTGTGAAACAATTCAAATCCATAGCAATCACCACCTGCAGTTGTTTGTCAACTTGTTGTTTCCAGCTAGAGCTGAATACTTCTCTGGACATTCAGCAGGGTTGTATGTCAAAATCAGAAAAAGGTAATGAGGAATGTCTGCATTCTGCATGACTGGTAAAATTGGATTAAATGTACAAGTTTCATGCTCCAGATGTGGTCATGGAAAATAATGAGAAATATTCTCTTATCCCTACTAGGCCACAAACTGTGCCTAATCCAGCATGTATTACTGAGCTGTGATCTTCAATGACTGAGGAATTTTCCTTTGATGAAAGGATATAATATTAAAAGTCTGAGAACAACAGTGTCTTCCTGTGACATGCAAAATATAGTGACCTATTCAGATTGATATATCTACTATCCTGATCCATTACTTGCAGCATTGGTTTGTATAGGAACTGAAAGAAATAGAGAAACCATCTTGAAACTTTTGCTTTAATCTATCATCTGGTCTGTTAGGATGAAACTATAGAAAAATAACTACATCAGATATCTAGTACCTGCATTCCCCCCCCCAGATATGCTTTAGAATTTAAAGGAAAACTTTCAGAGTTTTGCATTTTTTAAATTCACACCCGTGTGTAGCAACTCATTTTTTATTAATGAACAAGAGTAATTGAATCACATGGTCTGTCTGTGTAGTACAAATGTCATTATTAGATATGCAATTAACTGGAACACTGTATCTAACCCCCCTCTGAAATTTTGTAGGATAGAAGGAGAATGGGGGGGAAAAAACAGCTCCAACCCCACTTCTGCATTTTTGGTTCTGTGTCTGATCAAACCCACAAAAGTCTTATTTTCTTGTTCATTTTGGAAACTTATCTCTAATGTTGATTCATTCTTAAACCAAATCCCCGAATCTTACTCTTAACAAAATCCAGAACCAGATCTGAACAGTACCTGCTCAGCTGATCTGTAACCATTATAAAACACTTTGCAAAATAGATTTCAAATATTTATATTTTAAAACTTTCTAAAATATTGTACCTCTTAATTCCCATTTGCACATTATTTTAATCTCTATGTTGAGCATCAAATATATTTATTTCCCAAATCTTCAAGCTATTTCTCCTTCAACAGTCACAGCTGTAGCTTGTTAACAGCATCTTGAAAATATATGGTTAGTAAACACTATTTATTCCGTCTAGTCTACCTTCATTGTACTAAATTTAATTGCCTAGAATTCATGGTAGGCAGCTAGATAGAATTACAATGTGCAAAACTGTAAATTATCTTATGTACTTTCTATGAGTTCTCCAGATTATTGATATGTACTGTAGCTGGCTCATATGTATTAATAAATAATTATTTCTGTAGGCCTATATGGTATGCTAATGGCTTGCAAGCAGAGTGAGAACTCTAGCTATTTCAGGCACAAATGCTTGCAAACCTTTTAGGGTTTAAGATGGTGCTAGCAAACTTCAGCTTTTGCTGTTGGAGGAGAAAAGACAAATGATATTTGGTACAGAAATCTAAAATTCACCGGACGATTATTGGCTTCAATTCACATTCAACTCCTCAAGTTTCACAGTGAGTTTGGGATTTGAAGATATCCCTGCCCAAACTCAAACTGATAATTTTTCTGAAACCATCATTTAAAAAAAAATCTGTCTTGGGTTCACTGAAACTTTGATTCATATTCAAGTCAAACATGTGCCAAGATTGACATATGATTTGCAAACCTTGTGGTGAATCTAACCTACGACTGCAGACTGTACTGAAAACTGACAGCAAAGCCCAGTCAAGCAAAAACGAGATTAGAGATACTTAAAGCCTGGAGAGTTAAGCAGATGCATAAATCTTCGCAGGAGTGGGGATCAAGTAAGTGTCACCAGCTTTCATTAAAGAAGTTCTGTACATCTCTTCTTAATAGTAGCCGCTTTAGCCATAGGAGAGTATTCCACTTGGCTTGACAGAATATTGCTGTAATAATCAAAGTTAACTACAGGTTGGACCTCTCTGGTTTGGCACCTTTGGTCCCTGACCAATTCCAAACAAGGGAATTTGCTGGATCAGGGGAAGTCCCCAACCTGCTGCCTGTTGCTGCTGCCAGCTCCACTTCCGACTGCTGCTTCCAGGCTCAGGCTGCAGGTCTGGTTCCCTCTGCTGTTGGGATTGGTTTCTGCTGCCAGGTTCAAGCTCTGCCTCACCCCCCACTACCCGGCTTAGGCTCCATCCTCACTGCCGCTGGGCTCAAGCTCTGGCCCTGGTCCCGCTGCTGCCAGACTCTGGCTCTTGCTGCCATGCTCAGGCTCCAGCCTGCCGGCTCGGCCGGGATCCCCTGGGCTGGGACTCCCCAGCCGTCACTAGCTCGACAGCAGCTGCCCGGCTGCCAGGGTTCGTTGGTCCAGCAGCATCTGTGCTGGACCATGAAAGTTGCTAGACCAAAGAGTCCCGGATGTCAGCGGTTCAACCTGTATTATGAAATATGGGACTCATGTCCACAAGTGATACTTAAAATATACCAGTCTGGGAACTGCATGAGGTTTGATTCATGAGGACACACCTCTGCAGATAGAGAATGAAATGATTTAAAACACCCACTGGAAAAAAATGTAAAAAAATTAAAAATAAGAAAGTGAGAAAAGAAGCACAGCTTCTCAATCATGTTGTGGATATGCTGTCTGGTTCAGATCTGTGCCTTACTCCTCCTAAATCAAGCATCCAACATATGGTAGTGTGCAGATGGCTCATACAGCTGTTCAAGCCTGTCATGCAGTTTGGTGTTTTTCTGTGCTTTTAAAATATTTTAATTTAAAGTTTCATTCTAAATGTTTATAAAGAAGATTGTGGGAGTGAGAGAACATTGAACCACAAACGATAAGAACACCACGTACTAGAAAGCAACTTAATTTGGAATAGCTGGAGTTATTAATATTTATTCTCAATTGCTGTTGGAGACTGCATGATGTGCTGGGATGCTGGAATATGGCCCTTTTTCCAATGATATTTATATATATAATCTTCACACACATGTTCAATTTTTGTAGTAGCCCATCACTGCTCTTGTATGGTAACGTATGCAAGAAATGATTCCATTTTCCTAGAAAGAGTAGTGGTAAGGTGCCTCAGTCATCAAGGGATGCCAGAGGGATTTGTTTACCTGTCTGACAAAGTTTACAACATTTCTAAATACTGCTAAGCATCTCCCTAGAGATATTTTTGCTTTGCCGTGCAGCATACTGCATCAAATACTGTGTATTTTCAGAAATCTGTACAGGGCTCTCCTGGCTTCCCTTTGATGGTGGTATCTGCTGGGGGTGTTAGTTTATATCCCAGATAAATAGTAACATGACAAGAGTTCATAAATATTGGTTATATTAATAAACATTACATAAGAACGGCCATACTAGGTCAGACAAAAGGTCCATCTAGCCCAATATCCTGTCTTCTGACAGTGGCTAATGCCAGGTGCCCCAGAGTGAATGAACAGAACAGGGAATCATCAAGTGATCTTACCCCTGTCACCCATTTCCAGCCTGTGGTATTTTTGGTTTGTAACTATTCTTCAAAACTCTACTTACTTATTCAGATCTTGCAATAAATTTTCAGTGGGCCAGTCCTGGAAATCTTTACTCAGTTCTTAACATTAACGTACTTTAAATTAACAGGAATTTTACCTGAAAAAGTACTTTGGAATGTCGCACAAAGATTTCTGACAACACCTTGATGGGAATTGAGGATGCACTACCTACACTGGGTACAGGGGAGCTGATAGCCTCCGTGGACCCCTGGGTAAGGTGTGGGGGGCTAGCTCCATGCTCCCAAAGGGGTGGGACCTCAGGTGGAAGGGGGCAGGGTGGGGGGCAGCCAGCCTTGCATGCCACCTGGCACACAGCGCACCCCCCTCCCCAGCCTTAAAAGCTACACAGAGTGCAAATGTGAAGGTGGTGGCCAGGAGCTCTGGGCCCCTTTGAATTGCTGGACCCCAGAGTAACTGTTCCCTTCTCTCCCCCCCTCCTATCCCTCCATCATCAGGCCTGACGGGGCTGGTGTCATTTGGCATAGATCTGTCAAAGACACTGAGTCTGCACCCGTCTATACCAGTTTGATATGCAGCCCATTTTATTTTATTCTTGGTTCAAATCTTACTCAGATTTTAATCAATGTGAAGAGGAAAAACTGAGGAAGGGCCTCAAGATATGGCCCTTGGTTAATGCAAGAAGATGTGCTTCTTCAGATAATGTCATTAGTATGATGTGTGTTCCCTTCTGCATTTCAGCATAAAATAATTAAGAGGATCATTTGTAGGATCATCAGTATCTTTGCACTTTGAGTTGTTTTTCCTGCAGTGTAAGCAGTGTGAGTTTCCTTTTCAGCATAATTAATTACTTAAGGATGAGGTTTCTCTCTATCGATATAGCTTCAATTTAATGAAGGGTGAGGTGATTCTCATAATTTTTACATGGTTTGAGATTCTTCTGGATGGAAGGTGCCATGTAAATATTGTTGTCATTAATGGAAAAAAGAGAGCCTGCCCATTCTCACTTATTTCAGAAGAAGTCAGATGTTATGGAAATGAGCACCAAAGAAAAGGTAGCAAATCAATAAAGAAAATCGATATACAACCCTACAGTCCTCAGAAAGAGAGAAATTGAGAAAGAGAGATTGATTGTTAGGATCCAGGTTTTGTTTAGGATACCACAGGAGATCATAATTATTCCCATTTAAATTAAGAAAAACTAGACTTGTTGATTGCTTTTACTCCAGTGTTTCAGTATGTTGGAATATTAATTACCATAATTTATCACAGATTAGGTAATGTAATTAAGCGGCTTACTTCTATTTGTGATGCTTAATATTTTTTAGTTGAATCAATATTTATTTTCAGGAGTACATAACTTGGTCATGAAGAATCACTTGGGCTGAAACTTGGCAAACATGGCCCAGTATACGAGTGTCAGGGGGAGGAAAGAGAAATTTTAAAAATTATAAGTTTATTGTGATGTCATAGGAATGTCAAAAGATAATTATCATTTAATAGCTCCAGAAGCATTTTTGAACTCTTATTTTTCAATTCTATGATGATCGTTTTATTAGATTTTTTTTAGAGATAACCTACAGTACAGGAACCACACAAAATATACTTATCTAGGAGCAGATCTGGCATTCCTAGCATAACCCAAACTCCCATTAACTATACAGAGGTTAAGAATTTTAAGATTCAATGGTACAATCCAAACGATCATAACAATGATCTGTGCAATTGTGTTTTGAGGATGTACTAATGAAATAATTAGGTGTGTTGAGAGTCACTTAAGTGACTCTCAAAACATTTCCCAACAGAGAAATCATGCTGTTTTCCCACCCAAAACTCATACTGAATTTCTTTTGTCACTTGAAAAAGTTTGGTTGACTCATTCCATAGATTTGCTTTTTTTGGGGGGGTTATCAGCAGACCAATTGGAAGCATGAAATACCAGAATATGTTCCCAAAAGATAGCCAGCCAAAATTAAACTCAAGTACAATAGGCCTTTGATTTAACTGAAGGCAATAAGCAGAACTGCAATATAATGTGAAGGATAATAACAGGTGGACAAGCAAACAGATTTTTGTGTAGCTATCCAAACCCCACCTCAGAGCACTGTTGGCTTTAGTTATGTTCATCATTACTAAATGTAGAATAACTATTGTGCAAATAATCCAGGCAGCAGGGCTTTTAGGTATGTTGAATGAACCTAGAGTTGTTCTCTTAACTCAGTGGTTCCCATTTTTTTTCTAAGGCATCTCACCAAATGCATTTTGCCTCACTTTTTTGACCCACCATTACATATGTGCACTTTCTGTCCCAATATAGCAACCACAATCCTGGCCTAGTGTGGAAGGGTGACCCTGGGGGTTGAGGACTATGCCTGCATGCAGTGGGTAGCTCCTGTTCCCTCTGCCATCGTGGCTTTCCATGTATAATGACGGAGGGAATAACAAAAAAATATGATGGAAGGGTGGCTAGTTCAAATGTGAGTGGCATTGTCACCCCATGTGCAGGCTTGCAAGGCCTGGAGTGAGAGTCTTGGAAATGGGCGGCAAGTTATATGGGCTCGTGGTGCCCATGCTCCAGCAATATTTAGAGCCGGGGGCTCTGCTCCACCAATATTTGGAGCTGGGTCTCTCCCCTGGCTCTGAATATTGCTCCTCCCCCTCCGGCCCCAGAACGTCCCTGGAGGAGAAGAGGACTTGTAATGGGGCGCCCGCAGCCCCAATGTGACGGAGCGCAGCGGCTCCGCCACTGGTCACGCCATGGCAAGCTGTCGCGGCAGGCTGGCCCCGCCCCCGTGCCCTTGCAGTGCATGCACACACTGCGCGCCAGACAGGGGTGCTGGGATGTGAAGGCCTCGCCCCTGGGTGGACGCTACAGCGAGCAGGCGCGGCGGGCCAGCCCCGCCCCTGCACCCTTGCGGCGCATGCTCATGCCACGCTGGGTATTTTAAATGCCGGTGGCGTGGCAGGCAAGGGAAAGGGAGTCCACCCAGGCCCAGGCCCGGGGCAGTGGGTTGAGCTCAGGGAGGTGCCCACTCTCCTGCGGCAGCTGGGACCCGGCAGGCAACCCCGCGGGGCGGACGCTCAGACTCCACAGCCCCAGAAGAAATGGTCAGCAGACGCCGGAGCAGCCTATGTTCCCTCCATGGACAGCGTGGCAGGGCCTGATCACAGACTCCAGCCCCGCTGCCCCGCAAACTGGAAGGCAGAAGGTAGGGGAGGGGGAAAAATAGGGGGAAGGGGTGAGAGAGGAAGGGGCTTGTGCTGAGGGGAAGGGGACAGGTCAGGAGAAGAAAGGGGAAGGCACCAAGAGACAGCGTGGAGAAGAGACAAATGCCAGGGGCCAAGTCCAGACAATGAGGAAAAGGGCAGGAGGGGAGGTGTCAGTGGGAGGGGGACAGGGTGATGCTGGGAGAGGAGAGGGTAAGGGTATTGGGGGCTAGAGGGGGGAGAGGGAGGTGCTGGGAGAAGGTTTGAAAGAGGGGGTGGGCATGAGGAAGGCAAGGATGGAGCAAGTCATGTGTGAGGGTACAGGGGCATGAGGAGAACGGGGGCAGAGGGTGGTGAGGGAAGGGGGAGGCACCAGGAGGGTGCAGGTGCCAGGGGATTCTGGGGGTGAAGCAGAAGGGCAGACACCTGCAGGGGAGGGACCAGCACCAGAGGAGAGAGGCAGGGCGGGTGTGTAGAGGGAGGTGTTAGGAGAGGGGATGAGGAGGGGTAGCTCACATGATCAGAGTGGGGCTACTGGAAGAGTGGGCACAGGGGGCAGAGAAGGGCTGATGGAGGGGGGCAGGTCTCAGGAGGGCTGAGGGCAGTGAGGAGGGAAGGAGTCAGGACAGCAGAGGAGGGTGAGGGGTTGGGGTGGGCAGCAGGCACAAGGGGAGCTGATGGAACAAGGGGAGGAGACATGGCAGCAGAGAGAAAAGGTAAAGGTTTAAAAATATGTATTAATAACTTGGGTGCCACAGTGGCACATCCAAACAAGCCACATGAACTCAGTACTGGTGCACAACACAAAATTCATTCTGCTCATGGGAGGAAACTCTTAGGCTATGTCTACACGGGCGGTTTCTTGCGCAAGAACATCTTGCGCAAGGATTCTTGTACAAGAAGTCTTGCGCAAGAACACGTCCACACTGCCATGTGCAAGCTGTGCTTTTGCACAAGAGCATCCATGGCAGTGTGGACGCTCTCTTGCCCAAGAAAGCTCCGATGTCCATTTTAGCCATAGGGGTTTCTTGCGCAAGAAATTCCTGACGACCATCCACACTGCTCTCTTGCTCAAGAGAGCTTACACCTGTTAGAAAAGAGCGTAGCTCTTGCGCAAGACGCCCTCTCTTACCATGTCATACTGTAAATTTCCTTGCGCAAGAGCAGGCGGGCAGTGTGAATGCTCTGTGGGTTCTTGCACAAGAATGGCTGTACTTGCACAAGAAGCCGCGAGTGTAGACATAGCCTCAGAGGGAACACTTCCCCCAGCTCTCTGCCCCCGAGTTAATGTCACACACATTGGGTTAATGCAACTGCAGGATAGTTGCATGCGGGGGGTTTGGTGGGGGCCAAACTAATCCCTATTGGTAGGAGGATGGTGGGAAAAGCCCTTTGAGAGGGGTGACATGACACCTTTTACTTCTGGTCATGTGTCCATCTTGCCCTGAGTGTGTTACCTCCAGAGGCGTGGCTAACGGGGCCAGGGGGCGTGGCTAACGGGGCACCACCAAAAATTATACAAACCTGCCGCCCATGGTCTTGGAACAGGACTCCCACCTTGTTCTCCAGGAGGTCCCCTCCATAACATGCCAGGAGAAATGTGTGTTTGAGTAGGCAGGGGTCCAGTGATGGTTAATCTGGCTCTGGGTGTAGCAACTTTAGAACTTTTCTATGACCCATTGGTGAGTTGGGACTCAACATTTAGGAAACACGGCTCTAGTCTTAGGACCCCAAGTGCATGGTCTATGCTAGAAAGTTTTGGTGTTTTGACCGTGCCAGTATAGTTCAAGCCACACTTTCTACTTGTGAATGCAGTTTCCCAATATACAAGTGTTCATACTGGTATAGTTAATTTACAGTTTGGATAGCAAAATAAGCTGTACTAGTATAAGCACCTCTCCAGTCTGAATTAAAAAGGAGCTGCCTAGAAGTCTTTTTCATTCTCTCTGCTCCAATTTTTTTGCATTAATAGTGGTTTGCCCCGGCCTGCAGAGGCTAGAGATTCAGGATTTAGTCCACAAAATTCTTACTTCATTCAGAAAACAATGCATTTACCCAAAATATATGACAATGAATTTGTTCAGCGTACAAAACTTGGTGAAACTTTTTGGGCAATGAACAGTGTCACTTCTTGACATGAGTGGCATCTTCTTGCATTTGCTTAACAGTGATGTTAACAGTGATGGATCAGTAGTGACGGATGGCAGAACAAGGAGCAATGGTCTCAAGTTAGAGTGGGGGTGGTCTAGGTTGGACATTTAGAAAAACTGTTTCACAAGGAGGGTGAAGAAGTACTGGAATGGGTTACCTAGGGAGGTGGTGGAGTCTCCATCCCTAGAAGTTTTGAAGTCCTGGCTTGACAAAGCCCTGGCTGGGATGATTTAGTTAGAGTTGGTCCTGCTTTGGACAGGGGGCTGGTTTCAATGACCTCCTGATGTCTCCTTCGGTCTTAGGATTGTATGATTCTATGATGCTTGGAAATGCTGTCATTGGCTACAGTAGAATTATTAATTTCATCTGAAGTTTACCCCAAGACCTTGCAGAAGAAAAACACACTGACTTTCTAGCAAAAGAGCTAATTACCTCTGGGTCATAAGAAGGGATCCAGGTTAGCACTGCCCAACCCGCTGGCAGTGTTGCTTCCCGGGGTTGGCTCAGAGCTGTCAGGGTGGCAGGGGTGCACTTGCTTGCTGCCCGCCTGTGGTCATTCTGGAGTTTAACTTACCCTGCTATCACAGCCTTCCCTTTCTGTTCGATGAGAAACAATCACACTCTATGCACCAAACCATGACCTAGCTTTAAGTTATGATAAGAGGAAGCTGCATATGAAATTTGGTGATCCTAGCTCTTACCATTTAGGAGGAGTTCTTAGACTCATGGGTGGACAGACAGACAGATACACAAACTCTTTCAAATATTTAGTAGATAAGCTGTTGTAAACACAGTTATACCTGTATAAAGGTGCTTATAGTAGTACATCTTATTTTACTATCAAAGCTGTAAGTTAGCTATACCAATACAAACACTTGTATATTGGGAAACTGTATTCACAAGTGGAAAATGTTGTGGCTTTAACCATACCCGCATAGTTAAAACAGCAAAACTTTCTAGCACAGACCATGCACTGGGGGGCTTAAGACCTATTGACGTTCAAACTCAGGCTTCTGAGCACTTAAGATATTTTTTAAAACATTGTACCCAAGGGCTAGATTCTGGATGCTATTGTGTGGATATATACATTGAGATCATGGGATAAAGTTATTTTCATTCAGGAATAGTTTCCCAATGGGACTAGCTAGAGTGGAATTTTTACTCTACTGCTGCTATTTAGTTTCTCTATATAGACAAGCCCTAAAGGTCCAATTCTTTGGGAATGGAAATACAAGCAGCCAACTTTATTTTCAGGCATTCTATGAACCCTAATTATTTTATCATTGTTTTTTCTAATTATTTGCTATATCAGTCCCAGAGTGTCAGGCATTTCCAGACATGAGAGAGAATGGTCCCTGCCCTGCAATTACGCATCTAATTTATATTTTGTATTCTCAAACCAGACACTATGAACAATAAAATAGCCTGAGAAAAATTGCCCTGATTTAGATCTGGACCTAAAAATTGGTATGACAAGTTCAGTCTAGCTGAGTTATAAACTTTTCTTAATGTATGAAGATAATTGGAAGGAAACTTCTGTCTTAAATTAAATAGGTTGTTGCTGGCAGGCTCTATGGCAGTGAAATATAGAAAAATCTTGCAGGATGTGTGATATACAAAGGTACAGTCCAGACTAGTGGGGGACTGTCACCTCTGCCCTGTAACCTAGGGTTCCTTGCAATGCTTTGTTGTTTTACTCTTCAACCTGGACTGCTCACAACTAGCCACCAGCGTGCAGGCCACTTCCAGAAGTGTTTGTGTAACTGCAACCTACCAGTCACATCCTCAGTGCTGGATTTCTCCCAGAAATATGTGTTTTATACTGCTTAGTTTTCTCTTACACAGTTCAAATATGTTGTCTGTTATTCTTATAAGAAAATATATCAGCTTATACCTTAAGTTCAATTACCTGGACACTTCAATTTAAATACACTGGATTACATAAAATACAATAAGTTTATTAGCTACAAAGATATATTAGTGAGTACAAGTAATGATGCATAAAAGTAAGAAATGGTTACAAGAAAAATAAAGATAAAATGCTTTCTAGTGTCCAATTTAACAAACTATATTAGATTTAAGCAAAATTTCTTACCATGTGTTTCCAGCAAGATTGTTGACCAATCCCTTCAGGTCAAGAGCCCTCTTCCCCCACAAGTCCAACAGCTGTTTCCTTCCCCCTCACCCTTTCCTTTATTCTAAGAATGCAATAGGCGGGGGAAAGAGTTTCACTCCCTTCCTTGAGAAACATTTCCAGCGGAGAACCAGGAGACAGTGCCTATGTGGAAAAAATAACTAGATAAACTCATAGAGCATAGGTCCATCAATGGCTATTAGCCAGAATGGACAGGGACGGTGTCCCTAGCCTCTGTTTATCAGAAGCTGGGATTGGACAATGAGACACATCATTTGATAATTGCCTGTTCTGTTCATTCCCTCTGTGGCAGATGGCATTGATCATTGCCAGAATATAGGATATTGGGCCTTCATCTGACCCAGTATGGCCGGTCTTATGATGTTCCCTGATGGGTTTTTTCACTATTTTGAGCTTCTTTTGTATCCACTTCCAGTTTGGTTACTCTGTTTACTGCTTCCATTTGAATTAAGGCAAGCACACTTGTCTTTGTTTAGGACAGACTCATTTGTAGACTTCTGCCTGGGCAGGATTGTAGGGTTTGAAGAATGTTAACAAGGGAAATCTTGTAATTTCACAATGTTGCCACACATTCTATCAGGAGAATACTGACCAGCAAATTATGAATTTTCAAACGATACTTTACATCTTGTACAAGATTATGACAATAATATGTAGGGTCTGAGTATAGGGGTGTATCCCTTCAGAGGACACAAATGTTCTGTTTGTCTTTAATAGTCAACAGCTTCATTTAGCTACTTTTCTTCTTTTAACTTAATTGTTTCTTTTAAAAATAAGAAAAAAGAATAGGATCAGCTGCCAAGAGCCATCATTAACCAGGAGATTTAACTCCTCTCCAGAAAGGATGTCAGTGGGAAAACGACAGTCTCCCCAGAACTTCATAATCTGCTCTTCCCCCTATTGGTTTTTATTAACTCTTTCATTTGCAAAAGACTCAGAGTAGTTGATGCTGGAAGGCTCCCCTGTTTTCCCCAAGACCTGGCCAGATGCTGCTTCTATTGCCAGAGAGATTTAAGCCCTCTCTAAAACCTACTGGTGCTTCAGTCTGAAGGAAATTTCAGACTCTTGTTGTATGGGGAAGGAAATTTTTCCTAAACTCTTTCTCACTGAATAGTAGGTATTTGTCCTGTGGTAAAAGTCTGTGAATAGTAATACCTAGCTTATAAAATAATTTTAATCCCTATCTTCATTACAAAATACATTTAGATCAATGGCTAAGAGGTATATATCATCATCCCAGTTTAAATGATGGGGAGGCTGAAGTGCCAACAAGTGATCAGACTCATTCCTGGCTATCTACAGGTCAGTAGTAGATTCAATATTATTAATTTTGTTTGCTAGTGTTATTAGCTGGGATGAAGGTATTTAAAATTGCATTTTGATCCTTCCTGTGGAAGGTCTTATGACCTCAGAATATTGAATTTTGTTTTCTCCAAGGCTGCAACCCTGTTTATAACAATTCAAGGTAGTAAGTGCTAAACAGTTAGCAGATAGAGAAATCACCTGCTATCTTCTTTATTTTAGCACATAATAGTAGAATTGAGAATACCTGGCTTGGGATGGAGTAGGCATACCTAGAATTAGTACAAAAGCGAATATATCTAGTAACTTGGATGATTCAAGTAGCCTTAGTGAGGCACTAAAGGCATGTCTACACTAGGAAATTATTTCAAAGTAACTAAATTTGATTTAATAACTCCTGATTATACAAAATCAAAATAGTTTGTCCCCACTATGGGGAAGCCTCGAAATTAGTCCGAGGCAGGCTCCATTAATGTGGACGTGCTACCTCGACTTAGTGCCCCAGGAAACACTGTGGAGTAATTCATTCTAATTACTCTGGGGTACGTCTATACTAGCCCCCTAGATCGATCTAGGGAGGCTAATGAGAGCGACCAAAATTGTAAATCAAGCCCGGGATTTAAATATCCCGTGCTTGATTTGCATGTTCCCGGCCAGTCGCCATTTTAGAAATTGACTAGCCCGAAATAACTGCCCTCATCTACACGCAGCAGTGAAACGGGATTCCGATTTAAAGCCCCTAAATCGAATTAGCTGGTAAACCTCATTGCAGTAGTTATTTCGAAATAGCAGCACTGGTGTGTTCACACTACTGCTATTTCAAAATAACAAGTTTGAAATTAGCATTATTCCCTGAGGAAAGCAGGAATACAGATTTCTTAATAAGTGGCCTATTATTTTGAAATAATGGGCTTGGTAGTGTGGATACTGCACTTATACATTTGACCAAAAGGGGGATATTTTGAAATAATGCTCTAAGTATAGACCAGGGCTAATTGATTGTTAGTTAGAAACAGAGCTAGTAAAAAAAACAATATTTTTTGTCAGATTAAATTTTGTTTTAATCAAAATAACACTGTTTTGCAGGAATGTCAATTTAATACAAAAATTGCACTTAAAATGTTTGGTATATTCAAAATGGAATGTTTTCATGTCCATTTTCTTTTTCTTTCTCATTCTGAGTTAATGTGGAGAAATTCTATTTCATTGCAGCAGGATAGTTTTATTGCATGTTGCCCTGTATACACTTGCATTTGATGGATACACATTTTTTTCGAATTGGCTCAAATTCCCCACGTGAAATAGTCCATTGTTAGTAACCGGACTCATTCTTCGGGATCAAGATTGCATTACTGTCTGCTATCAGCAGTCACCCTAACAGCAGCACGTACAAGGATGCAGGCTGTAGACATGCTTTCTTTCATTCTGATTCAGGGTGTGGGCTTCAAATATCTTATAGCTGCACTTGCTCCTGGGTAATGTAGTAGTTCAGGACAGTGATACAGTAAATTCAGGGTTCACTGGGGTGGCATCCTGACAGGTCTACTGCTCTGTCAGTGAAGCTAAACGTTCAGCTGTGTGCATTTCTGTATCTCCCTCAGTATATCATGCCAGTTCTGCGCAGGTAGCTAGCATAATAGACTTCACGAGAGCTCCCAAAAACCACAGACTCATATAAGATACAAAGGCACCTGAGTCAGGTTTATTGTTGAACAAAGTACATTAATAGGTGTTAGTAGCCAGATGGACTCCTAGCCTCTACATATTTGTACTTGGGACAATAGACTTGGCGCAATTGATAGTATCGCCCCCTAGGCCAGCCAAAGAGTTATATGAAGTACCCCAACATTTATAGACAGAAATGAACAATCTATGATACACACCGTATGTATAATCTTATGCATTAATGACACGTGTGGTACTTCCCCTTGTACTTTTCCTCCATTCGCTATCCATTGTTATGCTTTCACTCTTGTTGTTTCAAAGTATTTTATCGTGTACTCAGCTGAGTGTCCCTGTATTATCCTGATGGAATGTATTTACATACTTCATGTGCTTTTATCAGTGCTAGCAGTTCTAGTGCTGAGAGACACTGACTTACAGGCAAACGTCTGCTTTTGACACAGTCTGTCTGTTACTCATAGTATAACACTTGCTTACTTTGGTTCAAGCACCAGGCCCATGCTTCAGCTCTTTCTTTCTTCTACAAGTAGTAGATATCCAGTCACTACTATTTTTGCTAAAAAGGCAGTGCCAGACCTATGCATTGCTGCACTGTGCTTCTCATAGAAGGGCCTGTATAATCACAAAGGAGTGTGGACACTTATGACCACTGAGGCGGACTAGTGGTCAAACAGGTGTCTACATATCTATTATGTACACAGAGAGCATGTGCCCCACACAGTGGTTAATGTGGGCCTGAGAAGCCAATTATGGTATCTGGATGCAGCAGGGAAGAGAGCAAGACTTAAATAATCTATGACAGGGTCAGGCCAGGGAGCTGCTGCAGAGAGGGGAAAAGGCAGCCCAAAAGGGTAAAAACCCCTGTGAGAAGAAGTGGAGAACTGCAGCCCAATTAGATGCAGCTGAGAGGGAGCTGGCTCAAGCAGATTGGGGCCAGCTGACTTCTCTGCTGGCTGACTGAGGGCCTTTAAAAGCCTCAGCAGTTGGCAGCTGGCATGAAAGGAAGGTGGTGGAGAGACAGAGAGGAAGAAATTGGAGAGAACAATTTGGATCAGCACTAGGTAAAGGCAGCTAGGGAGGGAGCCTGAGGGTGTGTGGCTGTGCTCCCTACCATTGAGACCCGCTGCAAAACCCCAACCCTTGGGGCCTACGCAGTGGTGGCTTGGGGAAGAGGGGCCCTTGCCACAAATCATGAAGCTTAGCTGGACAGGAGCATTTGGGCTTGTATAAAGCCCAGAAGTTGAATGCAGGAAGAGGCCACAAGAAGGAGCTCTGTAGTCACTCCCTAAAAGGAATTAGCAAGGAACAAGGAGGCAATCCAGGGGGAGTATAAGTCCTAGTGTCTTGCATAAAACAGGATGTCTCACAGGATGCCTAAACAGGTGAAGAGCCATGCTGAGTGGAGGAAACTCTCTGGGTGTAAACCCTGAGATAATTAAGGACTGAGATAATTGTGAACTGAGACTGCAGACTTGGATTGCTAGTCATAGGGTCCCTTGGCTGGGACTCAGAGCAGTGGGTGACCCTGTGTTCCTCTACCAGCTGCTGGGAAAGTGGCACAGGACCCAGAGACCTGGAACAGACAGTGTGAGGTGACATTCTGATAGCTTGTCCAGTAGGACTTTCCTACCCTGAAAGGGAAGGTCTATATAGATTGAATGCTCCTCCTTTAAACTTTTACATTAACTGTGAATATTCCTTCCCCACTCATCTGTATTTAACTGTCACTATCAGGGGTGAGGAGTGGGTGTCAAGGATGCTCAGCCTCCCTTTAGGGAGACAATGGGGAGTTCACTTGATGCTTTTTGTGCCTAGTCAGCCTTAACACAAATTTTAGTGGGGGCCGGGATAAACCATTTATTTGGGCTTCTACCTTACGAGCTGACTTTTGTTGCACTTGTTTTTGTTTTTAGCCTAAGTTCTTTGTTTTGTGGTGTGTTTTTTTTTTTTGTAAGTTTTATTTGGGAGAGCTATTGGTTTAAACAAGATCACTTTATGCAAAGCCACATTCTTTTATGAACATAAACCACAATATTTTGATTTTTTATTAATTTACTGCTTTTTTTAAAAAAAATGCTTCAAAGCAGTAATTAAATCAGCAGCAAAGTTAACATTCCTTGTTGCTTGGCAACCATATTTTTAAGGATGGTAAAATACTTTTAGCTGTGGCATTAACACAATTTTCAAAACAAAAACAGACAAAAGAATAAAGCAGAGATGAGGGGCTTTGTGAGAAGAAAGAATAAGCGGGAGGAAAATGAGGTGCAGGGGGAAGAAAAAAGTGGAATGCAGAGAGAGTGTGTTTGTATAAAGAATGATCTAGAAAGAAAGGAAAATCTAAGGCAAGAAAAAAGGACAGATTGCAACAACAAATCTAGATGTGGGTTCTGTGACTTCTTGCCCCAGCCACTATTAGGGTGACCAGATGGCAGGTTTAAAAAAATCAGGATGGGGTGGAGGGTAAAAGGTGCTTCTATAAGAAAAAGCCCCTAATATTGGGATTCTCCCTATAAAATTGGGAGATCTTTTACCCTAGTCACTATCCTGGCCCTGAAAGGATAGTGGGGGTGAGACTGGAGAAGCAGGGGTACCAGCTGTTGTTGTCAGCCATCCCAAAGCTGGGCTCCAGTTTAATGGGACAACTGATTTCCCCTGGGCTCTAGCCTTGTCAGGGTAAGGGGTCTGACCTCTAAACATTCTTCCCCTTCTTGGTTATTGTGTTGGGGACCAATCTTTTTCAACATAGGGGCTATGGCCGGGGGTCATCAACAACTCTTCTAGTGTTTTTAAGCAAGGGAATATACGGAGACTGCCCAGAAGAGCCCAAAGGAGAGGAAGGTTCATGTGGATTATTCTTTTTCTTGTAAAAAGAAGGAGGATTCAAATCAGAGTCCTTCTTTCAACCCTCCCCTCTTCCCAGACTGACTACCTCAACTAGTAGCCAGTATTTCCTTCTGGTCTTTCAACATGACTTTGAGAGCATCACTTTCTCTCTTACATTGCCTGGGATTTGCTTGGGTCTTATTCTGGGATTTTTTAGTAAAGCTTTTATAGCTGCTTCGCTTGTGTAATGGGGTTGGGAGTCTACACTGCAGCACCTCCTGCTAATCACTCTGGGAATTAGCTAAATCCTCAGTAGGGTGTCCCCTTGTGGTCGGTGACCCACCTATTGTTGCTCTGTGTTCTCCCCGTGCTCTAGCTCTAAACCCATGTCACTCCAAGGACAGCAGCATCCTTTTCGGGATACTGCTCACTGGCAGTGCCCACTACTCAGGTTTCTCACTCCCTTCCAGGGGTTTCAGTAGTCCTCAGTCTTGCACTGGCCACTGTGGCCAGCTGAAGCCAATATCTAGCCCCTCACCTCAGGGGCAAGTTGCACACTGTATAGGCTATGCTCCAATAGTGGATTCACGCAATGCAAAGGAGGAAGGGGACCCAGGCCTGTCCACTACTCTGGTGGCAGCCTTGTCATGTCCTCCTTCACTCCCATCTGTCTTTCCCTGTGCCACTTCCTTGTGACCCTTTTGCACCTATTTGGCCCCTGTATCAAGGCCTACCGCCTAGAAGGTGTCAGGCCAGAGCCTCTCTGTAGCTCCCCTGAGCCTGTCCAGCACTGATTTATCCAGCATGATTTTTCTCCAGGAACCAGTGCAGGTTGAACCTCTCTAGTCCGGTACCCTTGGGACCTGACCAGTTCCGACCAGAGAGTTTTCCGGACTACAGGACTTCTACAAACACTTCTACTATTTACTGGGCTGTTGGAGGGCATTTAGGGGATAAATTAGAGCTAAATAGCACAGAACACTGAGAGCTAGGACTGGTGGCTGTGAACAAACTTTATGGGATCATGGGAAACTGGCCACACCCTTGAAAAGTGGACATCTGGCTAACTAAAATCATGCTGGACCACAGACATTTCTGGAACAGAGTTCTGGATTAGAGAGGTTCAACCTGTAGTACAGGTGAGGAACCAACACTTCTCTGCTATGCTGAGCAGCTTCTAATAACAGGTCCACTCCAGAAAGCTGTCCTCTGGTTGGCTCCCTATAAGTCCCTCTCTGATCGGCTAGGACTCTGCGTAGGCTTTAACCCCTTCTGACCAAAGTGGGACAGCTGCCTGAATACAACTCTCTATTAGCTGTCTTAATTAGCCATATTTTTTGCTTTGTCACATTTTGAGCCATGAGGGTGTTTGATTTAGACTTTAGGGTAACCACTTTAAATTTTAATTTTAAAATGTTTAGGGTTTTAGGGTTCCTAAAACTTTGTCTTTAAATTTATTTTTAATTTAATTTTATTGTTACTATTTGCTTATAATTTTTCAGGAATGTTCCAGGGTTGTTAAAGCTTCCAGACACTAGTACCATGCTCTTGTATGAAATCACTCATACTGTTTATTTCCAACTGCTCTTTTTCAGATAATTCCTTGATCAGGCCATTAGACTGGACCTGAGACCCAGTCATGAAATATATCCATAACTTGACTTGCAGACAACGACAGGAAAATTCCAGGTTGCTACTCTGCTCTGCCCTCCCTTCTTAGGCTAGGTCTACACTACAAAACTCTGCCGCATCCAGTGGTTACGTCTTCTCTTCTGAAATTTTCAGCATCCCTGTAAACCTCATTTTACGAGGAAGAAGGGATGTTTTGAAAGGGTTTTTTCCCCTGACATTTGGCTTAGTGTAGACGGGCCAAATGCTGGAAAAGCCTCTTCTGAAAAAAGAAGTAGAAAAAGCTACGCAACTTGTGGTTTGCAATTTGCATAGCTCTTTCCAGAAGAGCAATGTAGTGTAGATGTAGCCTTAAAGACCAGAGCACAATATCTATACCAATTGTCTCCTTCACACTACAGCTCATGACTGGCTCATCAAAACTGTTACCCAGGCTTTTCAGAACCCAAAATAGTGGAAATTTTTTTTAAAGCAGTGTTAGGAATAAATTGAGGCCCAGCTGATAAATATTGCTATAAACAAGAGTTTAAACCTAACACTACTTCATTACATTTTAAGAATCCATATTTATGTACATATGCAATAGCAATAGATCTAGAGCATTTTAAACTTTTGTATTTATCAAAGTTTTGAGGAATTAATGAAAGAGCTTCTATCCCTCTCCCCCTCTTTATGTTTAGTTGCTAGGGAAATTAGGTATTAGATTTTCCCCAAAAAGCTTTCTTTAGACTACTTTAAAGCATACTAGCTGGAGTTACCTGGTGTTGCTTGGGAAACCGGAGGAACAAAATGTAGAAAAAACAGTAGTCCATTATCTTTTTTTGAATGGTAGAAAAGTTGCACTGATTTCTATAGGGATTAAAATATAGGTCCGCATCATCCCTGGGGGGAAGGAGGGTGTGACCCTGGGTGGAGGGGAGGTTACATGTGGGAGGGGTGCCCCAGCTCGCGCCCGGGGCTGCAGGTGCCGCAGGGGGCAGGGCGGGTGCCTGAGCCATTGTGCACGTGGGGGTCGTGGCACTGCATGCTGGCATGGGGGGAGGAGGGACGGAAAGAGGGTTGCTTACGTAACCTCGTGGGCGGGAGGGGGTGAGTCCTGGATGGCGCTGGGGGCCGCAGGAAGTGGGCACAGGACCTAGGGTGGGTGGGGTGGCCCCTGCAGTGCAGTGTGGCAGGTTACTTTTTTATTTTTACAGCTCAAGCTTGGGCCCAATCGGGTCCAAAAGTACCTTAAAACCTTCTCCTGGAGGAAAGGTTATCCCATGCAAAGTTTGGTTGCGGTAGCTCTTATAGTGTCCAAGTTATTAGAGTACAAACATTCTCCTTTATATATTAGATTTTAATTATACTTTCTATAATTATTTAAAAAATAAAGTACATAAACCTCTCGGGCTATTTAGCAATAGCCAATAACAGCCTATTTTTATTAATAAAGTACTTTTAACATAATACTTATGTATTAGACTATGTAATGCCAAGATAGGTGGATTACATTTTAATTTAATTTTTTTTAGCTTTAATCTTTTTATTTTGATAGCAAAAGTGGTAGTGTGCTGTTGCATAGCCTTGCCTTACTGTATGATGATTGGGTTTTAGCTGATGGTGGTGAAACACACAAAATGGCTGACGAGAGTATTGTCAAGTTGTGGGTACATGCAAGAATATTATATTCCATGGCTACAGCCCAGTGTCCCCCTTCCAGCCACTGGGAAAGTGGATGCTACTTCAAACAGTCCTCTGTTTCAGATCTCCAGGTCTTGTGCCACATAGCTAGTCCCGTGGGACTTTATTAACCTGAAAGGGAAGTACTAGACAGTGACTTGGCCCAAGGGCTGAGTCATGAAGAAGGAGCATGGGAAGAGAGACAAAGGGAGGGGTCTCAGCATGAGATACTGAAAGCTATGGCCATCTGGCACTTTTTCTAATTCCCAGATGCAGCCACAAGGAGGCACAGCTGCAGTAAGTGGGACCTCTTCACACAAGGTGAACAACTGCACAAAGACTAGCAGCAGCACTAGCAACATATAAAACCTCCCACATGACATGTGGCACTCCATGTCTGAAAGACTGCACACCTCCCTGAGAACATTTTGGACCAATTTGGTGACATCACAGAAGAGTGCCTAAGCCCCCTCACCCTCACTCAACACTCACTGACAAGAATGGAGTAAACATCACGAATGCAGAGTATAATGCAGTGCATGCCCCTTAGCAGGGGATTCTGGAGGGGAAACCCACATGCAGGCACTGCTGTTGATCGCTATTAATAACTGCTTCCACTTCAGCTGATCTTGTGAAATGTGCAGCACACTTAGCTGCAGGAGTCGCTCCTTCTGCCATTCTATCCACTGTTTCATGTGGGGCCACACGTTACATGCTGGAAAGGCTGCTCAAGCAGAGAGGGTATGTCTACACTACAAAATTAATTCGAACTAACAGCCGTTAGTTTGAATTAACTTTCATAGTGTCTATACATGCAAACCATTAGTTCGAACTTAATTTGAACTAGCGGCATGCTTAATTCGAACTAGGTAAACCTCATTCTATGAGGACTAACGCCTAGTTTGAATTAAGTAGTTCAAATTAAGGGCTGTGTAGCCACTTAATTTGAACTAGTTGGAGGCTAGCCCTTCCCAGCTTGCCCTGGTGGCCACTCTGGGCACAACCAGGGAAACTCTTCTGCCCCCCTCCTGGCCCTGGAGCCCTTAAAGGGCCACGGTCTGGCTACAGTGCTTGTGCCAGTTGCAAGCCTGCCAGCACCCAGCCAGCAGACCTGGCATGGCATGAGCCAGCCACCCACTGACACCCAGCCCTCCGCCTCTTCCCAGGACCAGGCTGGCGGCTCCCAGGAGCCTGCCCAGGGCTGCAAGAGGCAGGTGCCCGCCTGGTTTAGTGCGGAGATCGTGGACCTTATCAAGGTTTGGGGGGAGTCCTCCAACATCCACGATCTCCACACTAGCCCCAGGAACGTGGCCATCTACAGCCACATGGCTGACAGCCTAGCCACCAGAGGCCACAGGCGGACCCGGGAGCAGGTCTGCTGCAAAATAAAGGACCTGCGGCAGGCCTACTCCAGGGCCTCCTAGCCAGGGGCCGACCCGGAGAAATGCCCCCATTATGAGGCCCTGGACCGCATCCTGGGGGCTCACGCAGTCCATGCCCCCCGGGTGGTGATCGACCCTGGGGCAGAGGGACCCGTCCTGGACACAGAGGAGGAGGATGCTGAGACCCGGGAGCCTGCCCAGGACCCCCGAGGCACCCCACAGAGCACATCGGCTGTGTTGTCCGAGGCCGGGGAGGGCTCCACATATGAGTGCCATCATGCTTCCCTTATGTGTGTGGGGGGAGAGGGAGCCCAGGGACTATGCGCCTGGGCCTTGCCCACCATGGAGCAGCAGCTGGGTGTCAGGCAGGGGCTTTGGTCCGTTCCCCACATGCCAACCTCGCCTTGCAGAGGGGGGCTGGGTTTCACCCACTGTGTCCCCAGGGAGAACTGACCACTGCTCTTGTTTCACCACAGCCGCAGCACCTGGGACTGCAGGGTGCACCACCCCTCCTGCAACAGCCACCCGCACCGGGGCCAGCAGGTGCACCAGGAACCTGGAGGACTACCAGCGGCGGCACCTGCGGCTACTGGAGCAGCAGCTCCGCATCCAGGACCACTGGGTCCGGGAGGACCTGCGGCTGCGGCAGCGGAGCTTGGAGGTGCTGGAGGAGCAGAGCCGTGCCCTCAGAGGTCACCTCCAGACCCTGGTGGACAGGTTCCTGCCTCCTCCTGCTCCAGCCCCTGCAGCTGCCCCAGCTCTCGCTCCTCCTCCCACCTCTGCTCCCGCTTCCTCCACACCCCCAGTCCCTCCTGCTCCACACCCACTCCCCCCCCCCCCGATGCCCCCGCACCCACAGTGCTGCAAGATGGGAGAGCCAGCAGGACCCCCAACCCTGAGCTTTCCCTTCCCTTCCTCCCCTTCCAGCACCCTCCTCCCAGGTTTCCCCCTCTCCTCTCCCACCCTCATTCCTCCTTCCCCCTACCCCAGTTATGTAAAATAAAAGAGATTTGTGTTGTCAAAACAGGTGTTTTTATTTTACATTAGGAAGGGGGGTTAGGGAGGGGAAAGGGGAAGGAGGGGAAGGGGGAAGAAGGCCCCAGTGGGGTATGCAGGGAGAGTTCGGTCCTCCTCCTCCACCAGGAAGCTCTTCCACAGGGCTTCCCGGGTCCGGACGGCCCCCCGCAGGGCCTCCCGGATGGCGGCGATGCAGGGCTGTGCGTGCTGGCTAGCCATGCGGTCAGCCTCAGCCATCCAGGCTGGCAGGAAAGCCTCCCCCTTCCACTCGCACAAATTGTGCAGCACACAACATGCTGCCACCACGGGAGGGATATTGTGTTCGGCGAGGTCGAGGCGGGTGAGGAGGCACCTAAATCTGGCTTTCAGGCATCCGAAGACCCCCTTGACCATGATGCGGGCCCTGGTCAGCCTGGCATTGAAGGCCTGGCGGGGAGAGGTTGAGGTGCCCTGTGTATGGCTTCATCAGCCAGGGCTGTAGGGGGTAGGCCGCATCCCCCCACCATGCAGGTGGGGGATGTCCATGTCCCCGACCCTGATGTGGTGGTCGGGGAAGAAGGTCCTGGCATGCAGCCTCTGGCACACCGAGGAGTTCTGGAACACCCTGGTGTCGTGGCCCCAGGAGCTCTGTGCCTTTTTTGGATCGCCAGGCCCTAGGGCAACTGTCCTCTTTGACCCTCTCCAAACTCCCTCTATTGGTGGGCCTGCCTCTAGTGGTAGGCCTGCTTCTATGCAAATAGCAACCCTTCCTCCTAAGGGTCAGGGGGAGAGGTGGAGAGAAAATGCCTGGAACAAGAATCACACTTAATGCTAGAACAATTTATTTTTAGCCTGATGCAGACAAGCCAAGCCAGGAACAGATGCAGGTTAGGCTCTTTAGTGGGGGATAGACAGACTCCTTGCCCTGACACAGCATACAGCAAAATAACTCTCCTTCCTCTCCCTCCTCCCACATCTGACTACACACATTGGCTGTGTCTAGACTGGCCAGTTTTTCCGGAAAATCAGCCGCTTTTCGGGAAAAACTGGCCAGCTGTTTACACTGGCCACTTGAATTTCATAAAGCACTGACTTCCTACTGTAAGAAATCAGTGCTTTTATGAAATACTATGCTGCTCCTGTTGGGCAAAAGTCCCTTTTGCGCAAAACTTTGCGCAAAAGGGCCAGTGTAGACAGCTGAGATTTGTTTCTTAAAAAAGCCCGATTGCGAAAATGGTGATCGGGCTTTTTGCACAAAGTGCATCTAGATTGGCCACGGACGCTTTTCCACAAAAAGTGCTGGAAAGCGTCCGTGCCAATCTAGACGCTCTTTTCCGAAAATGCTTTTA
This sequence comes from Rafetus swinhoei, assembly GCA_019425775.1. NCBI lineage: Eukaryota > Metazoa > Chordata > Testudines > Trionychidae > Rafetus > Rafetus swinhoei. Next base: position 222,698,706 of record CM033424.1, on the reverse strand, counting down.
ACGGAAAACTTTTCCATTAAAAGCATTTCTGGAACATCATGCCAGTCTAGACGTAGCCATTTAGATTCTCTATCTCATACAAATGCAACCCCCTCCCCACTTTGGGTCAGGCCAACCAGTTGGTGCACTTTAGTCTGGTGCTGGTATGCAATGTGAGCTCATAGTGATGTGTCAGTGCCTGTTAGCTCCAGGCTGAGAATTTACAAGAGTTCCCTTTTGCAAGCATCTAGCCTTCCTTCAAGCAACTTCACCTCTTCCCTAGCTTAGTGGTCATGCTTCTTCTGTGTTTCATTTAGGAGGGGTCTCATGTCCCGCCTCCATCATCTATTTATTTAATTTTCCCCTCATCAAGGTCTCATCCTAATCCCTAAGGGCTCATCTAGTCTACACTAAAGTGTCGAAAGGGGATATGCAAATTACATGGGAATTTGCATATCTTCTTCCGATCTCACTTTCGAAAGCGAAAAAATTAGGTTTATGTGGCTTTTCAAAAAAGGAGGGGTTTGCCGAAAAAACAAATGTTGACTACTTTCACTTTCGGAAGTGAGATCAGAAGAAGATATGCATTCCCATGGAATTTGCATATTCCCTTTCAACACTTTAGCGTAGTTTAGATGAGCCTTAAGGGCCCTTATCTTGAAATAAGATACTCAATTTGAGCTACACAAATTGTGTAGCTTATTTTGAGTTAATTTTGAAATCTGGTGGTGTTAATAAAAATAGGCTGTTATTGGCTATTGCTAAATAATAGCCCCTGAGAGGTTATGTCCCTTAATCCTCATGGAACAAGGTTTACAGGAATGCTGGAATAGCGCACCTGTTATTTTGAAATCTATTTTGAAATAATGGACATGCTCAAAAGACGTGGAAATAGCTATTTTGGGATACTGTTAGTATCCCAAAATAGCACCTCAGTCTAGACGTAGCCTAAGAGTTAGAGAATGGTTTTAAACCATGGCGCATCAGATTTTCTATCAATTTCTATTTTTGTTAGAATTAATATAACTGTAGATATTTTTCTTATCCTTATACATGTCCAATACTTCTATGGACCTTGCTTGTAAGACTTGTAAGATGCTTATTAAATACCCTGTATCTGTCTTAGATTTTTGCACTGCCACCTATCACCTATTTACCTTCAAAGTAAAAGCAATTCCAATAAAAATTAACTAGATTAGTACAGTTTACAGACTGTTGCATGGAAGATGTTAGCTTTAGTTTTCCCATTTTTTAAATACCATACACAAGAGGAAAAGAAACTTACATTCATTTCCTGGTCTGAAATGTATTCATGCTGAATTCAGCCCTTTTTAAAAAAAAAAAAAAAAGCTTGGGTCATATTAGATTGTTTGCTTTAAAAAAGAAAAGAAAAAATTATTTTACAACCCAAATATGCTGGTGGATTTGAAATGAGAAATTGAGGACAGAGGGAACAATCAGTGAATGATGTTTCTCATCTGATCTGTAACTGGAAATTGTGCAAGATACTGGATTTATTTATTCAGCACTTGGTTAAATGTCATCTTATTGTTCTTGGCAGTTATGGTTAGACATTTGGAAGAAATTGCTATTCATTATGGCAAAGAGGGAATTTATTCATTTTATTATTTTGCAGATTTCTTTCCTGTTAGTTAACTTTGTTATTGTCTATTGTATGCAGTACTATGAATTGGGTTTTATGAATGTAGGGCTTGATTCTACAAGGTACTGGGTGTCCTTGATTTCAGATGCTAGTGGGAATTGAGGGTCCACAACACCTTTCAGATTGAGCCCAGTTACAGGGGTTTGTATTCTGTATTCAGTTTGGGGCCTAAAGCAGAGCTTCACAGAGCAGGTAGTACAGAGGTGCACCCCTCCCTCAGTGACTTCAGAAGCTTCAGAAAGCACTGGGGCAAACATAGGGACTTCTGGACACTTTATTAGGTATGACACTGAGCCAGAGTTTGTTAAGCTATGAGCAGACTAAATCACACAAATTCAACCTTTAAAGACAGAAAAGTATATAAATGGTAAATAGGGGCATTTCTTATAAATAGCTAACAAAGCTATGCTAGATAGACTAGAGCTTTGAAATGCAAATCTATATTGTTAGAGAATTAGAGATAAATACTAATTGTATTTGTATGTGTTTACCTATATCTTGTTAGATATAATTGCCTTCCATGTCTTAATTACATTATATTATGATTCCTGATGGTTTAGTTAATCTTCAGATCAAAGATGTAAGATATTGCAGGAAATAGTATTATCTACATTGCCTTCAGTTTAAATTGTTTGCACCATAATGGAATGCCTTGAAATTTTGAATGGATAATCATGATCATCATCATCAACAACCATGGGCTCAAAGCCCGTTGGTGTCTGATACCTCCCTCACTATTTCCTTCCATCTTTCCCTGTCCAGTGCAGAGTGGCTTAGTTTCTGTAGACTAGCTCCACACTAATCTACTATATCATCTACCCATTCTCTGTGGGTCTGCTTCTCCTATTCGGACCATCCATTATGCTGAATACCGGGGTCTTAACTTTTCGCTTGTCTTTCATTCTGCAGATAAGCCCAAATAGCTGTAACTTCCATTGTATAACCTTCTGCAGTAGGTTCTCTTTTGGCTGTATCTTCCTATATAATTCCTTGTTGGTGACCTTCTGTGTCCATCCTATTCTCAGGATCTTTCTATAACAACTCTTCTCGAAAGCCAATAGCCTTCTCTTCAAATCTTTTGTTATCACCCATGTCTCACATCCATACAACATGCTGCTAAATGCACACGTTTTCAAGATGTTCAGCTTCGTTCCTAAGCTAATCACTTTACTTTTCCAGATCTTATCCATCGCCTTCAAACTCACTCTTGCTTTCACTATTCTAGTCGTTATTTCCTTCTTACAGTCTAGATCATACGTCATGTTGCTCCCCAAATATGTGAACTTCTCTATGTTCTCTAGTTCGATCCCATTTACACTGATCTTCCTTCCTATTTCCTTATCTCCAAATACCATTGTCTTCATTTTATCAATATTCATAATCAGTCCATACCACTTCCCTTCCTCATTTAGCACCTTTACCGTTCTCGCTAGCTTCTCTTCAACTTCCTCAATGATAACTATATCATCCGCGAACTTCAGATTGTTAATTCTCATCCCGTGCACCGATATCCCTTCTACCTCTTCCTTGATCTTGTCCATCACTCTCTCTAGGTGCGTGATGAAGATACTGTGCGATATCAGATATCCTTGTTCTAAACCAACTTCCCAAGTCTCCATACGTTCTCACCACTGCCTCCGCATAATTGTTGATATCCTTCAACAATCGTATCAGTCTGCTATCCACTCCGTATGACACCAGTACCACCCAAGTCACTTTCTGATCTATACTGTCAAATGCCTTCTGAAAATCGCCTTGTATTAATTAATACTACTAGTTTACCTGTGCATACATAAGAAATAGAGATTTTTACTGCAAAGCAATGATGTGCATTACCTATTCTTCATCCAAGGAATGCCTGCTATGTTTTCAAGCTGTCAAGAGGATTTCAAGAGCTTACCAGAGATCTATAAAAGGATCAGGACCCTAGATTCTTTTATCTCAGATCTGCTTAAGCATGGTCAGGGAAAATTGAGTAGCAAGACTAAGGTTTTCAGCGCCAGTGTAGATTATCCTGCTATTTCTCATGGAAACAGTTTATACACACTGGCTGGCTGTGTCTACACTGCACCCCTTTTCCGGAAAAGGGATGCAGATGAGACAAGTCGGAATTGCAAATGAAGCGGGGATTTACATCTCCCCGCTCCATTTGCATGAACATAACTGCCGCTTTTTCCGGCTCGGGGCTTTGCGGAAAAAGCGCCAGTCTAAACGAGGATCTTTCGGAAAATAAAGCCTTTTCCGAAAGGTCCTTATTCCTGATTTTAGGAATAAGGGACCTTTGGAAAAGGCTTTATTTTCGAAGATCCCGTCGACTGGCGCTTTCGGCAAAGCCCGAGCCGGCGCGCAGCCATGTTCATGCAAATGGAGCGGGAGATGTAAATCCCGCTTCATTCTAATTCGGCTTGTCTCATCTGCATCCTTTCGGAAAAGACTATTGGATTGTAACCTATGGAACTGATTCTAAAAGAACTTTTTGCAACTCAGGGTGCATCTACACAGCACCCTAAACTCAAAATAAGATACGCAATTTGCGCTATGCAAATTGCGTGTCTTATTTAAAAACGATTTCAAAATAGCTTATTTTTAAATTTGGCACATCCAAACAGCATCAAATTTCAAAATAACATGCTATTTCGAGCCATACCTTATTCCTTTGTGAACTGAGGTTTACTGGGATGGAGAAATAGCATGCCCATTATTTCGAAAAATATTTTGAAGTAACGGGCAGCTTGTGTAGATGTGGGGTAGCTATTTTGGGATACCTCTGGTATCCCAAAGTTGACATACCCTCAGTGGCTCATCATCTCTGCTATGGAACTGATCTAAGAACTTTGTTCATACCTGTATGTATGATGATCTTTTCCACAATAACTCTCTTTTCTTTAATAAATCTTAGTTCAGTTAACAAGAATTGATGAGAAGTGTGTATTCAGGTAACATCCGAAATATTCATTCACCTGGTGGGTAATGTGTCCAGTCTCTTGGGACTGATGGAAATGTATATATGGTGAATGAGATTTTGAGTAAGCCTTACCATATTTGACTTGTCTGTTTTGGGCAGGAACTCAAGGCTTGATTGCTTTAAGGGCACTGTGGTTTTGGTTTCTGGATAACTAGTAAGCTATTGTAAAAGCTGCTTTGTTGCTGTCTTGGTGTATCTAAATATTAGCATAACCACCAATTTTGAGGATCATCAGCCCCATTCTTTGCAGTTTGCCCCAAATGAGCATTCTCAGGGTGCTCCCCCAGAGTGACTATTGTCACACCAGGGTACAGTGCATGCTTCTTGCTGTATCTCTTAGCTGATTCTCTGCTTAGGGACAATAATGCTAGTAGCACTGCTTAGCCTTACGCAGAAAAGCAAATGTATGGCAATATGGTCTTTAACTACATAGTCTTAAATTATTCCTCAAATGATGCAGAATAATATCCTAGAGCTTGTTCTGCAACCTCAGCTCGCTGTATGCTACTCTGTATGCCAGAAAAATAAAGCCCTTGAAAGACACTTATATTTATACTCAATATGCTGCAGTTGAAGTACAACACCATACAGTAATAGCTGCATTTATGTATGGACCAGGTAAATCTGCAGCTAACAATGGTCACTGCTACTTAAATTTTACTTCATTTGTAGTATACATATGCAGATTATTTTCCACATAGTAATCTTTCATGCACTCTGTATGCCTGGTAGGCTAGACTTGAGCAGGGGGAAAACCCCATCAAGAACATCACAGAAGCAAAAGAGGTTTTGGAGGAAGAGTGATTTGGGGATGAGCTTCTGCAAATTTTAGAAAAGAAAATTTTAAGATTTAAAAATTAAGTTTAACAAATATAAGAACTATATTAAATTGCTGGCTTTTCTGGGCCTGATTGATTCTTTTTTCACAATGGCAGACACTGGTTAAGTCCCAGTGCCCCAACCCTGCTCCCTGGCTGCAGTATAGGGCAGACCAGGATAGGCCCTGGCCCTGATGCTCCAGCCCCACTTCCTGGCTGCAGCACCAGCCAGAGAGAGTTAAGCCCTGGCACCCTACTCCCACTCTTAGGCTGGACCTTTGGGAGGAGCGGGGTAAACCATGGTGCCCCTGCTCCGCTCCCCAGCTGGAATACCAGAGTGGAGCAAGATAAGCCCCTGCACCGTGATCCCAAGCCCCAGCTGGAGTGCTGGGTGGGCTGGCAGGGAGTGGGCCTGGAAGCCAATTGGGTGGGCCCCCGTCCGCTCAGGCCCACATGTGGCTATGACCCTGTTCTGAATACCTGCAGAATTCTGTTGATTTGAAAGGGACTCTGTTAGGTTCAGGAATATCAGCTAGCAAATACCAATACAGGACTAGAAAATTAGACTGGTGTAAGGCCAGAAGCAATCCCTATGATTTATTTTGCCTGCTTGTAAGCTACAAACTGACAGACACAAAGATAGTTTGGGAAACAAGTTGCTGCCTGAGATCTTGAATGCAGCATCAGGCCACTGCAGAATGCAATTTTGAGGAATCAAAATGGGGTTTTGTAAAAGAGACTGCCGACATATCCAAATTGGAGGAGTCCCAAAGGATACTACTATAATGTAAATTGCTAGAGATTAAAACAAAATGGGGAGGCTCTTTTCTTCCTGTCATGCTGAAGGAACAACAAATCCAGCAAGCTTTAAATGATTAATGATGTAAAGATATGAAAAATGCTCAGTTTTACTGTGATTTTAATAAATTGTGTTTAAAAGAAGGAAAACTGAGAAGAATGGCTGTTGGTATTTAGGTCCAGTCTGAGTTATAGAAAGAGAAGTATATAAATTAATACTGACATTTTAATTTTCAGCAGTAACACAAAGAACTGTGCTTCTTGCAGAGGAGACATATAATAACCTTACTTTATTAGAAGATACTCAGTCTCTATGTACTGTCATAAAATAAAGTGCTGACAAAGATTTTCCTCTGAGTATAATATAGTGCCAGCAGCTTGGAAGAGTTGGGATTCTGTGTAAATTTAGCAGGCTCTTTAGTTTATCTCAGTATATTAATGTGCCTTATGGCAATAGCATCAAGAGAACACTTCCTTTCTAACAGCTGTGCGATAAGTGTATATATGGGAACTGATACTAATTGAATTATATAGAAAATGTCATCAACAAATTTTCATTGTATATTAAGTGTAAATACTTGGTATAAATATTGAAGTGTTGCTGTGTAGTACCCAGGGCAGATAAGAAGGATCTGCAATGCGGCTGGGAGCATGGTGAAGTCAAGGAGAGATGTGGGAAACTAGGAGGAGACATATCCTTACCTAACTCCAACATCCCCAATATTTCAGCCATGGTTGCTGTACTGTGTCCAGATCATCCTGTGTCCAGATCATGAAGTTATAAGACTCCTCATATGTTGTCTTTGCTGATTTTTAATGGCCGTTCACAGGAAATGTAAGTTTGAAGACTAGCAGGAAATAAAGTACATATTAAATGTCAAACCCTATATACTTATTTTAACTTCCTTAACACTCCAGTTCCAGAGCATCAGTTTCCTACATCACACAATGGTAATGTCCATTGCCACTGTTCTGTCTCAGCATCCATGAGGAGTGGGAGGGACAGTAAATCACTATCAGCCTGGTGTTAGGAAGGATCTCGCCTAAATGTAAATCATAACAGGTTGAAACTCTCTAAACCAGGACTCTCTGGGCATGTCTACAATGGGGAGTTATTTTGAAACAACTCCCCGTATTTCAAAATAACAAGGTGAATGTCCACACTACCGAGCCTGTTATTTTGAAATAACGGGCTTGTTGTCATATATATAGTAGCCCAATGTCTGTGACTCTGTAACAGGGGCTGTTCCCTCTGGGCAGTGCTGTTGCCTCCTGCCATGGTGCTCGGTTGACTTCTGCACCGCTCGGCCAGGCCGCCGCGGGGGAGCAAGCGGCGCAAGTGGCCGTTTAGTGTCCACGGTCCCCATGCAGCACCTATGTGCTGCATGGGGAGCGCAAGGCCCAAATGGCCGCTTGCACCGCTTGCTCCCCTGTGGCGGCCCGGCTGAGTGGCGCAGAAGTCAGCCAGCCTGGGAGGTGAAGGGGGGGCGGGGCGGTGACGTGCGGCGTGACAGCAGCTCCAGGCCCCGCCCCCTGGCTGTGAACGTCACCACCCCACCCCCCTTCGCCTACCGCCGTGGCACTTGGTTGACTTCTGCGCCGCTCACCCGGACTGCCGTGGGGGAGCCCAAACGGCCGCTTGCTCGCTTGCTCCCCCGCGGCCCGGCTGAGTGGCGCAGAAGTCAGCCAAGCACCACAGCGGGAGGCGAAGGGGGGGTGGGGCAGTGACGTGTGGCGTGACAGCGGCTCTGGGCCCCGCCTCTGGCCATGAACAGACCCTGGCCGGGGGGAGGACGGAGGAATGAAGGGGGTGGGAAGGTGGAGGACAACTGGGAGGCTGCAGGATCAGTGCTGAGGTGAAAGGAAACAGTGCAGGGGGTCAGCTGGAGCTCATAGGCAGCCGCTCAGCCGGGCTGCCACATGGGAGCAAGCAGTGCGAACAGCCGTTTGGGCTCCGCGCTCCCCATGCAGGAGGAGGAGGAGAAGAGAAAGAGAGAGTGAGAGGCAGGAGGGGGAGGAGAAGAGAAAGAGAGAGAGAGAGAGAGGCAGGAGACGGCGGAGAGCTGAGAGAGAGGGGGAGGCAGTAGGAGGAGGGGAGAGAGAGAGAGAGCGAGACGGAGCGAGAGACCAGAGGCTCAGGAGAGAAGACCGAGATAGAAAGGGAATAGGACATGGAGGAGAGACCTGAAAATCCCATTTTATGATGGGCTAATTGGCTAGTTTTGAAATAATAACTCCTGCTTGTGAAGAGGAATAAGCTTAATTCAACATAGTTATTTCGGGAGTTATTATTTTGAGATCACTTATTTCAAAATAACCTGGTAGTGTAGACATAACCTCTGGTCTGGCAACATCCAGGGTTCAGCAGGATCATGGATGATCCTACAGCAGAGAGCTCCAGTGGTCGGGAGACCAGTGACAGGAGGGCGAGTGGCTGGGAGTCCTGGTGGAGCCAGGAGCCCTGTTGGGTTGGCAGCAAGGCTGATAGCTCAGCTGTGGCTGGAAGCCCTGATGAGGGTGTTGGACTAGGGAAGTCCAACCTGTGTATATCTATATCTATATCTATATCTATATCTAATTATAAGGATTTTTCCACCTTTTTCATCTTTTGCTGGATGCTTTCAGACAGGATATTATAGTAGATGGACCATATGAGCAATACCTGTTTGTTTTTTTTCTTGCTTGCTTGCTTGCTTTCAGCATCTGGGCATGGGAGGAAGTACTCTCTGTTCTCTCCCAGAATCCAGAAAGAGCTGTAGCAGATTGTTAGAATGGGAACCCTGCAGGGGTGTAGAGGAACAGTGGATGATATTACAGCCTGTAGTGCCTACTAGTTCCCATAAAGGGGCTGCCTGCCAGCCCCATGACCTACCATCAGGGGACTGGGTGAGGGACTAAGTTTTCATATTTTGAATTCCTATCACTCAAGCCACATGTGTCTTTCATCCAGAATTCCATCCAGAGTGCAAACATGTATTACTGATTTAAGTTTATTTTTCTCATAATCCCCAGATGTTTCAGACTGAAAGTAGCTCTTCTATTAGTAGCAGCTGTACCAAATTTTAGGGATTACTTTTGTTAATTTTGCCTAAACTGCTGAAATGTCCCTGATGTGTTTATATGTGTTCATTTGTGCTGCCATTGTGCAGCAGAAGTGAAGACCACAATTATGTATATTTATGAAAACATTACCAAGTCAACTGCTTATAGCTTATCTTTCAGCTACTGTATTTGTTTTAAAGTTTATGACCATCACAAATTCCAGGGAATAAGTGAAGTCTATTCAGCCTATTAAGGTTCATTTTCTTTTAATACTTTAAACCCTGTAGGATGCCATTTGTGGTAATTGATTCTTGAATGATCCCCCTAGTGTTTATGCTTCGGCATCTTTGCTCGGTAAACCATTACACACACACTTATAATTCTTTGTGAAGAAAACAGGACAAAAGACATCTGTTTCAACTTTGTCTTTACTTTGCAGTTATGTCCCTTGTCCTCTTACTGTCTCCCCCCAAAAAGTGCATTTGGCACTAACTGTACTATTCAAGATTTTATGTACCTAAATTAGAAAACCCCAGAACTGTCTCTTTATGGGCTATAAATTCAGATTTTACAGTCTCTGCTTCTACTTCTTTTTCTCCTTGGATCAATAGGACCTGCTTCTCTTTTGAACTTTGCAAAGAGAATTGTTTTATGTGACTATTATACTGACCAGAACTCAACACTCCATTTTTAAAGGAGATGTAAATATTATCCACTGACAATGGTTTCAAAATCACAGTTCTGATTCTAAGTATATTTTTAACACTGGGCTACTTTTAAAATTCCTTCACATTGCTTACATAAACCTAGTTTGTTTAGTAATATTCATTTGTTATTTTTAGACTAATATTTACTGTTGTGTTTCTCTGTGTTTCAGTTTTACTTTCATAGGAGCATCATTGAAAAGAGTCTGAAGACCTATTAAATGATCCAGTCCATCTCCTTGGCAAAGCAGGACTTTGTATCCCATATTAGGAAGTTTTTTATCTAGTCTGATTTTAAAAGTTGCCAAGCTTCCACCACTTCCCTTGGAGATTATTTCACAGGCTCATAGATCTTACTTCCAGAAAGGTATTTTTCTGGCCTTCAGTCATTTCTCTTTCCTTAATTTCAGTCTATTATTTCTAGTTGTCTCCTGAAGTAGCACTCTAAGTAGTTCCTCACCATCCTTGAAAAAGAAAACATTCATTTCTTAAAACATTGTTTAAAAATTTAATATAAAATGAATAAAAAGTGAAAAAAATCAACTGAATAAACTGTGTTAATTAGGACTGTCAAGTAATTTAAAAATCATATTAAACAATATTATTTCAATATTTCAGATGTTTTCTATATTTTCAAATATAATTATTTTAGTTGCAACACAGAACACAAAGTGCATAGTGCTCACTTTATATTCTTATTCCAAATATGTGCACTATAAAAAATAAATAGTATTTTCAGTTCACCAAACACAAGTACTGAAGTGAAATCTCTTTATCATGCAAGTTGAACTTGCAAATGTAGAATTATGTACAAAAAAACTACATTCAAAACCAAACCAATGTAAAATTTTAGAGACTATTTGTCCATTCACGCCTACTTCTTGTTCAGCCAATTCCTTAAACAAGTTGGTTTACATTTGCAGGAGTCAGGAGATAATGCTGCCCACTTCTTGTGTACAAAGTCATCCGAAAGTGAGAGCAGGTGTTCAAATGGCTAAATTGTAACTGGCATTGCAAGATATTTACATGCCAGATGCACTAAAGATTCATATATGCCCTCATGCTTCAACCACCATTCCAGAGGACATGTGTCCATGCAGATGATAGGTTCTTCTTGATAAAAATCCAAAGCAGTGTGGATTGATGCATGTTCTTTTTAATCATCTGACTCAGATGCCACCAGCAAGAGGCTGATTTTCTTTTTTGGTGGTTCATAGGGTTGCCAACTTCCTAGTTTTGCCAGGACGCTCCTGGAATGAGGTTCAATTTCCCAGAGTGTGTCTACACAGCAAGGCTTAAATAGAAATAAGGTACGCAAATGAGTTACGTCAATGGCATGATTTATTTTGAAATAGCTTATTTCAAAATTGGGAGTGTCTACACAGCACTTATTTTGAAATAGAGCACTCTTCCTCTGACTTCCCTTATTCCTCGTACAATGAGGGTTACAGGACTCAGAGTAAGAAGTCCTCAAGCCTGACAGTATTTTGATACTATTTCGAAATAACTGCCTGCTGTGTAGGACTAAGTTATTTTGAAATAATGTTGCTGTGTAGACGTACCCCCAGAGGCTATTGAAGCCAGTGATGTTAGGTTGCTAAAAATGTGGGTGCAGCTGGGCTAAGACAGGCTCACTGCCTGTCCTGTTTACATGTCACTCTTGGAAGTGGCCAGCATGTCTCTGCAGCCCCTGGGGATGGCAGGAGGTCTCCATGTGCTGCCCCACCCCAAATGCCATTGGCTGGGAATTGCAGCCAATGGGAGCTTCAGGGGCAGTGCCTGCAGAAACAGACAGCAAATGGAACCACTCTACCCTCTCCTTCAAACGAGAAGATTTATCTGGCGCTGCTCAGGTCCTTAAATCAATTTTTTTGAAAATAAAATGAAAATGCACATTTAAATCATGGGGCTGGGTGGGGCTGGGGGTGAGGGTTCAGTATGGAGGCTGGTCTGGGGAGAAAGAACTACCCTAGCTTTCTCTCACTGCAGCAGCTTGGGGCCAGGTGAGAAGCACCTCTCCATGACCACGGCAACTGCAGTGGGCACAGCCGGGGGAGGGGCACATGTCCCCTAGCTTCGGTAGTTCTAGGTTCATCTGCCCCCTGCTCTCCCCAGCCAGAGTGAGGAATGCAGCAAACTATGCATTTTCCCCTTATTCCCTGTTGAAGGGGAATAGCCAGCAATATCCTGTATGAATTAAGGGAACTTCAGCCTCTCCCACCCTCCCTCCTTAAAGGGTGACTGGAGGGTGGGAGGCTCAGAGCTGGGGCAGTCTCGGATAGCAGGGGTCAGGGGAGTGCCTCCAGCCAGCCCCTTTCACCTGCCTGGTGCTTCTTTCTCTTTTCTGTATGGTTTTATGAGAAGCAATCCCATTCCAGGCACATCCTATTTTCCTGGCACAACCAAACCTTTACCTAGCTTTAAGTTATGATAAGAGGAAACTGTATGCTAAATTTGGTGATCCTAGCTCTTATTGTTTAGGAGAAGTTCTTGAACAGACAGACAAATTCTCTCAAATATATAGGAGATGATCTGTGAGAAATTTAGGAGATTGAGTGAGAACCAGAGATTAAAAGGGGTGGAACACTCAGAATTCCTTACTGACTATCCTTGTGTGACTGACATGCTATCTTTCCCCACTCATTGTGTTTTCCCTTACTTTGTGGTGGCATGTCAATGCGGAATGTATGGATTTGGATGCATAACTCCAACCTCTTGGTGCTCTAGGAAGACTGTAACTGTGCTCATCACTGAAGCAAATCTGCTTGTCATTACAGTGAGATCCTTTAAATGCTTCTGCACTATTCTGTTTCCATTTCTAGTGAGAAGCTGATAAAGGCTGTGGCATGTTTTCCTGAAACTAACATGGCAGGAGAATCTGAAGCTGCCAATAAAATTATCTCCCTCCATAGCATTTGTTTCTGTTCCATTTGTAGTGTCCTAAATAGTAACAACATTACAAACTGCAAGCTCTACTTGAACACACCTTTGTGACTCACTGACATGTGGCCATATGAAGGGGCTTCCAGGAAAGCTCTGTGAACGCGAGATTTCATAGCCAGCTCTACAAAGAGGGTGGCACTGCCAACTCTTTGTGGAATGTTATGTTACTCTTATCACCAACGGTAAAAACAAACGGACAATGGGATGGTGCAGAACCCAGCTAGCTCTATGAAGGTGCCATTGTTAAAGAATAGTCGCTAGGAAGGGATCGTAGTGACTACAAGCTGCAGAGACAGAACAGGGCATAACATTTTTTCCATCAAAGTCAATAATCAAGGCAGTGAAACTGGATGAGGAAAATGAAATGGGTCTCACTGGTGATTTTCCTTCTATAGGAAAAGAGGGTGGCCATCTCTAATGGGATATTTGGTATGTGATAGGAGGACAGTTGGTGGAATAGAGGTAAAACACATTTCATATATCTTCAGTTTTGATATCTAAAGTGATCCAAAATTGAAAAAACAACCCTCCAGTCTTTCCTCAGTTGTGAAGCAAAGTTGAAATTAAGGCCGGTTCAGGTATTTTCCATAACAGTATCCCTGATTTTAATGAGCCCCTCAAAGCATCTTTCTAGGAGAAGATCTTTTCATAAGCATATGGGAAAGTTAGGAGTCCAACTCCTATTGACTTTAACTGCTCTTTGTGCCTTTGAGAAGCTTCCTGTTAATCTCCATAGTTAATACATATGGTGACCATACATCCTGTTTTTACTGGGACAGTCTCTTATTCAAGTTCTCCTCCCGGTGTCCTGACTATTTTTTTTTAACGGGCACATTATCCCGTATTTCCCCTGTGGGGGGAAGGGGGAAGGGAGAGGGGGGAGGCAGAGAGGAGCCACTGGAGCTCAGGGCTCCAGTGGCTGAAGCCCCGAGTGCCAGTAGCTTACTCCCGCCCTGCTGTGGGGCTGACGCTCCAAGCGCCAGCAGCCTCCCCGCTTGGGACTGATGCAGAGTGCCGGCAGGCCCTCCCCTTAGAGCTAAAGCCCCAAGCACTGGCAGCCCCCCCGCTTGGTGTCCTATATTCGGCATAGGGAAATATGGTCATCCTATTAATACATTGCTCTGTAAGACGATTTGTTCTTATAGTAAATAAACAGTGATTCTTCTGTGGTCCCTACATGAGGAGAAGAGCTTGCAAAATTATGTAAGATCTAATTAAGGAGAATTCTTGCATGTCATTTACTTCAGGTCCTCTTTAGTTTCATGCATAGAGTCACAGAGCTTCACCTAATGCTGTAACATCTGTCACTTCAGCCAAACAACTAAAATTAAAGGCATTGAGAAAAGGATCTTGGCCCTGCAATGCACAGTGGGACTACACTTTGATAGTACAACTCTAATAATGCAACATGATATTTGTAATTTTCATATGCAATGATCAAAACCATGAATCACAATGATTCCTGAGTGTTACAACCTAACACAATATCTTACCAAAATCCCATGAACTGAAGACATACACAAGGGCTTTTACATAGGTTAACATTCTTTAGAGAATGCATGCCTAAGGCTTGACAATGAGACCAGTCTCAACAAAATGTAGCTCTCTTTTCCCCTATTCACTCTTTCTAGCTTTGCATTGCAGACTCCCTCATAGCTATTCAATGTCCTCCTAATAGTCTCATTGTTGCCCCGGTATTTTAGAGGTATTTTATGTTCTTCAAGTTGCATTATTCAGTTTTGATTAGTAGCCACATTACATCTTGAAGAACCAACATCTTACATTATATCAAACAGATGTTTGTGCTCCATACCTTGTTAATCAAGGCAGTTTTGCTCACATTATAAATATGAGCAAAGAGCAGTTTGGACAGGCAGATACTGGTAGCAAAGCACAATTAATGTGAAAGCACATTGGTAGAAAAGACACCAGGCAAATAAATGTACATGCCCAGAATTAAGCAAATACCAGCAAAAGTAAAGGTAAATTGAAGCTACTATAAAATGAATGATGTTCCAACTTTGTGCAATAAACTCATGCAGGTAAGCTCATGCAAAATCTGAGCAGCAGGAAAATGAGCAAGGCCAGATTCCAAATCAGTGAAAAAGCTCAGCCTGACAGATTCCAGATGCAGAGAAGCAGAATGAAGAAGGCCTGACTGCAAGCATAGATAAGGTCACAAATTCACAAAACTGTACTGAACCAGATAACTGAAGTGATTGAGCAGGCAACATCTTTTTCCCCCTGATGCATCACAATATCGCCTTTTCCCAGAAGCAGCAGGTCCTTTAGGCCCTTTTAACTTTTAGTGGGGGTTTTTTTCCAGGAGGGAGGAAGTTACCTCACTGTCATCTGTCAAAGTGGGACTTTCAGTGACCTTATTATGTTGACCCAGGTGTTTAAAAACTTGTAAAGGCAAAGGACCAGAAAACAGAAATACTTGGCCCTAATAGAAAATAGAGGGATGCTGTGTGCAGTGGAGCAGATTACTTCTTTTTACCTTTACCGTTTCATTTTTGTTCTTTGAGAAAACATTTTTGAAAGGTAAATATATGTTGCTTTCAACACTGGTATAAAGTGCTAGACTGAGTATCCCAGCTTAGTAAAACAAAAGGAAAAATATGTAGCACTTTAAAGACTAACAAGATAGTTTATTAGGCGATGAGCTTTCGTGGGCCAGACCCACTTCTTCAGATCATATTCTGAATATGATCTGAAGAAGTGGGTCTGGCCCACGAAAGCTCATCGCCTAATAAACTGTCTTGTTAGTCTTTAAAGTGCTACATATTTTTTTTTCCTTTTGTTTTACCAAGATCAGACTAACACGGCTACCTCTCTATTACTATCCCAGTTTAGTGATTTACACTACGGTTGCGTCTAGACTGGCAAGTTTTTCCGCAAAAGCGGCCGATTTTGTGGAAAAACTTGCCAGCTGTCTACACTGGCCGCTTGAATTTGCGCAAGAACACTGACGATCTAATGTAAGATTGTCAGTGTTCTTGTGCAAATACTATGATGCTCCTGCTCAGGGATAAGCCCTCTTGCGCAAATGTATTTACGCAAGAGGGCCAGTGTAGACAGGGGAGTACTGTTTTGCGCAAAAAAGGCCCGATGGCGAAAATTGCGATCGGGCTTTCTTGCACAAAAACCGCGTCTAGATTGGCACGGATGCTTTTCCGCAAAAAGTGCTTTTGCGCAAAAGCATCCGTGCCAATCTAGACGCTCTTTTCCACAAATGCTTTTAACGGAAAAACTTTTCCGTTAAAAGCGTTTGAGGAAAATCATGCCAGTCCAGACGTAGCCTACAGGAAAAAAACTCCCTCCATTGCTTCCTGGAGTATCCTAGACTGCAAGATATCATACAGCTTTAGGGAAGAGAAACTAAGGGTACGTCTACACTGCAAGCTTCTTTCAAAATAAGCTTTTCTGGAAGATATTGTCTGGAAAAGCTTATTTTGAAATAGAGCGTCCACACACAAAAAGCGCAATGAAATAGCAATTTGTTATTTTGAGAGAGAGCATCCACACTGATTGGACACTATCTCGCATTTAAGGCCACCTGGAACCAATTCAGGCACGGCATCAGGTCAGCAGTTGCTTCCTGGAGCTGCTGCCTGAGGCTATCTGAGATGTGCACTTAAAGGGACCCCATGGACAACCCTTTCTCAGGTTCTTCTGCTTGCTTGACAGCCTCTCTGAGGAATAGCAAAGCATTTCCACTGCATGCTTTAATTGCCCTGCTTCAAGACACCACAGCACTCCCTACTATGGAACTAGAGCTGCCTCTGGGCACAGGACACCCCCAGACTGCTGTGCTGCAGTTTCTGCAGGCTGCCCTCATGGCTCTGAATGAGCTTGACCCCGAGCTGATCATTGAGAACCTCTGCATGTGTCCGTACCCCACAGTAGAGAGAAGGTTCTGGAGGCTGGACACCGGTTCTGACTGGTGGGACTGGCTAGTGATGGAGCGGTGGGACAACCAGCAGTGGATCCAGAACTTCCGCCTGAGGAAGGAGACATTCTTGGAGTTGTGTGCTTGGCTCACCCCTGCCCTCAGACGATAGGACACCCAGATGCGACCCGCCATCCCCCTGGAGAAGTGGGTCACCATCGCTGTCTGGAAGCTTTCCACGCAGGACAGTTACTGATCTGAGGGCAACCAGTTCAGAGTGTAGAAGTTGAATGTCAGGACCCTCATCATGCAGGTATGGCGCTCTTGGGCTGCAGTCCCGGGGAGAGGAAGTACTGGAAATGGGGACCCTAGGGAAAGGGCAGTGTGGGGTGGTGGTGGTAGGGATAAGTCTTGTCCCCAGGGGATTTTACAGTCTCACCCTCACACAGCCCTGCGGGGGTTGGGGGGCTTATTGAGGGGGGCTCCTGCGGTGTTGGGGGGGAATGGGAGAGGGCTCGGGCAACCCCTTTGATTCCCTGTTTTGTTTCTTTGTCTCCTTCTGCAGGTGGTGAGGGCCATCAATACCGTCTTGTTGTGCTGGGTCATCCGCCTGGGTGATGTGGACCCCATCGTCGCTGGATTTGCTACCCTGGGCTTTCCCAACTGCGGGAGGTGGCTATTAATGGAACACACATCCCCATCCATATATCAACAGGAAGGGATACTTCTCAATGGTCCTGCAGGCCCTGGTAGACCACCATGGCCAGTTTATGGATTATAGACGTGGAAATGCAACTGTGCATCATGTGGGATGTGGTCTACTTCCGCATGCCATGGCTAATGAAGCCCTACATTAGCCATCTTGACCTGAGCAAGGACCACTTCATTGGTCACCTAGCCAGGACCCACATGCAAGCCAAATGTGCCTTTGGCTACTTGAAGGTGAGGTTCAGGTGCCTCCTGACCCGCCTGGGATGTGGAGCACAGCATCCCTTAGGTGGTGTCAGCATGTTGTGTGCTCCACAACACTGTGGAGAAGAAGTGGGGAGGCCTTTCTTCCAGGGTTGTAGCAGAGGCCGGCCAGAAGGGAAGGGCCTTTGAGCAACCTCACACAGCTGCCATCTGGCAGGTCCATCAGGTGGGAGTGCACATCCAGGAGGCCCTGAGGGAGAGTTTCTCTCAAGGACCCCACTTGAGAGTAACTCTCCCCAGGGCCTCCCCACTACGGGCCTGTGCCTTACCCCTCTCTGCCTTTCACACAACAACCCCTCCCTTCCCCCCTCCACCCCTCTTTCCTGCAGACACAATAAAAAAACTGTTTGGTTGTTAAAAATAGAACTTTGTGGTGATTTATTTGGGGTAGGAATAACTGGGGAAGAGGGGGAGATAAGAACCTTGGAGCGGGAAGGAAAGGCTCAGGGCTGGGGCTGAAAGTGGTGTGTGGCTCGGATGCTTCCTCTGCCTCATGTGTGGGGACCTCAGTGACCTTAGGCGTGGAGGGTCCAGGGAGGATAAGGCGATAGGTAGGAGGGGGGGCTAGAGCAGGGTCACGCTTGGGAGGTGGAGTGGGGTCAGTCATGGGAGAGGGAGCAGGGACTGGGGCAGGGACTGGGACTGGGACTGGGACTGGGACTGGGGCAGGAGCAGGAGCAGGAGCAGGAGCAGGAGCAGGAGCTGGCTCTGGGTGGGTCAGGAGATCTTGGACAGTCACACACGTGTTGTGTTCCTGCTGCAGCAGCTTATTCCACATTTGTGTCCACCAATGTCTGCTGCACGTCCCAGAGGATGGAGATGAGCTCCCTCATGAGGTCCTCCTGGACCCTCTGGCACCAGTGGCTCCCCTGGGGTCAGGTGGCTGGCTTGGGTGGTGCAGATTGCCCCACAGTCACGGCTGGTCCGGCTGGGGAGAATAAAGAGAGCTGGTCAGTCATCCCTGGAGACACTGTCCCTGAAACCTTGCCCTCATCTGTGAGCTGAGAGCAACAGTTCCTGGGTCAGAGGAAGGTGATGTCCCAGGAGCAAGGCCATGTGTGGCTTGTACAGTGGGCCCTGCCTCACAGGGGCCCAGAGGTCCCCAGGGGACCATGCTTCCCCCGGCCCCACATCACATGGACAAGCAGGCAAGGGAAATGGCCAGCCACACTGGGATCCAATGGCTGGATCTGCTCCATGGGCTGCTTCAGCTTCCATTGGTGTTGCACACACCCACCTGTGCCTGGCAGCGCTGTCCCTGGGAGGGGGTGTGTGCGTGCGTGCGTGCGTGCGTGCGTGTGTCCTTGTCCCCAGCCTCCTTCCAGCAGTGGCTTGTGGTGGCAGGGCATCCCCCCCATGGGTCAGACGTGTGTGGCCTCCCCAGAGCCTGGGAGCAGGAGCCCAGGGGTGCTCCTGTGCTGCCTCCTGAGGCTGTGTGGCACAAACTGGCACTGCATGTGCATGGACTGCAGCGTGATGGCCAGGCCGAGAAGGCCAAGCAACGATTGCACCACGCACCCGCCACCCTGTGTATGTGAGAAAACTAAGACCACTCAACTGATGATCCCTCCCCATCCTTGGAGGATGCCTGGGACACATCCAGGCAGTGGGGTACCAGCTCCAGAGTAATGGTGGTCACTGTGCAGGCAAGATCCTCCTCCTCCTCGTGAGCCGGGATCACCGAGCGGGTGACTACAGGTGTTTCTAGCCCCAAATCCACCACCCAGGGTGGGGAAGGGGCTGCACTGTGCCCCAGGATGTGATGCAGGTCCTCATAATAGGGGAAGGAGTGGGGATCTGCCCTGGAGCGTGAGCTGTACTCCTTTGCCCTGGCGTAGGCCTGGCGGAGCTCTTTAACCTTACTCCAGACGTACTCCTGTGCCCAGGTATGGCTCTTTGTGGCCAGGCTCTCGGCCATCCGGCTGTAGATGTTAGCATTGTGCCATCTGGCATGGAGATTGTGCAGGTTCTCCTTGTTGCCCCACATCTCAAGTAGGGCCAGGATCTCTGCCCCAGACCAGGATGGCACACACCTCTTTCAGCCCCCTTGGAGGCTCCTGGGAGCCCTGTGAGTGCTCCCTGGGATGGGCAGAGGGGACTTGGGGCTCTAACATGCTGACCAGATGTGAGGCATTAGCAACTGTGCTGTGGCTGGAGGCTGTGAGGGCCGGCTTCATGCCACAAGCACTTTCCCCTGTGTCTGCAGCTTTAAAAGCTCCAGGGAACAGGAACTATAGAGTCCTGATGACTATGGATGTACTGGCTAGCAGGGCATCTGTGGGATTTCCTGGAGGCCTCTTTTTTTTTTCCCTTGAAAAAAAGTCCCTATTCTGCATTCACACACACCCTCTTCCAAAAAAGCTTTTTCCTCATGGAATGAGGTTTACCAGCATCGGAAAAGCTGTCCGTTAGTTTGATTTTCTTTTGAAATAACGCAATTGCTGTGTGGATGCTAATATTGTTTTTCTGGAATAATGGGCATTATTCCGCAACAATGGTGCAGTGTAGACACACCCTAAGAGAGCTTTCTTGAGAGGCAGGGAGAGATGGGAAGCATTCTTGACCCATGTCTTGAATAGTGCATGTAGATGAGGTTGCTTCATTTTGGAAAAAGATATTTTGGCATGGATAAAGATCAGAAAAGAGAAACTAAAATGATTAGAGGTTTGGAACAGCTGTGTCAAGGCTGTTCCCAACTTTGTCATGACGAATGCAATAGTTGGGGACCCACAAAAGCATTCAAAACCTTGCCTCTACAGGCTCTGGTACAAAAACTTCCCCCCCACACAATCCTAATACCCAGATTTTGGAGGACCCGCTGCTACCACCCAAGTAATTCCAAGAAAATCAGGAAGAGACCACTTGGGAAATCCCCTCCCTAAGGTAAAACTCTCCCCCCTGTCCCAACCTCCATTTTGCTTGGAGTTGGGAAAAACAGAGGGAATCCACAGACAACAATGGACTCTGCCCTTGTAACTAGGCACTGAGTCCTAAGGACACAACAACCAACCAATACCAGTTAATTAGGGTACATCTACACTAGCCCCCTAGATCGATCTAGAGAGGCTAATGAGGGCGACCGGAATTGCAAATCAAGCCCAGGATTTAAATATCCCGCTCTTGATTTGCATGTTCCCGGCCAGTCGCCATTTTAGAAATTGACTAGTCCGAAGTAACTGCCCGCGTCTACAGCGGCGGTGAATGGCTTCCGATTTAAAGCCTAAATCGAATTAGGTGGTATTCCTCCTGCAATGAGGTTTACCACCCAATTCGAATTAGGGCTTTAAATCGAAGCCGCT
This sequence comes from Rafetus swinhoei, assembly GCA_019425775.1. Classification (NCBI taxonomy): domain Eukaryota; kingdom Metazoa; phylum Chordata; order Testudines; family Trionychidae; genus Rafetus; species Rafetus swinhoei. Next base: position 222,677,631 of record CM033424.1, on the reverse strand, counting down.
TCACTGCTGCGCAGTAGACGCAGGCAGTTACTTCGAGCTAGTCAATTTCTAAAATGGCGACCGGCCGGGAACATGCAAATCAAGCGCGGGATATTTAAATCCTGGGCTTGATTTGCAATTCTGGTCACCCTCATTAGCCTCTCTAGATTGATCTAGCAGGCTAGTGTAGACGTACCCTTAGAAAAAAACCCAATCTTTTATTACCAAAACAAAACTACAGTTGCAAGCATAGTAGATTGGCTAGATGGAAAGAGCCTCCATTTAATATAGATACTCAGGGAGAACCCCGGGCTGTAAGACTTAGTTACAAAAGAGAGAAAAAAAAACAATTAGCAAGCTCAGACATTATTTCCAAACCCCCAAACAAGGAAAACAATAAACCCTGAAAGACTAAACTTTTCCCTACTCCGTTCTTGGAGAGAGAAGTATTTCCCATCTCCCTCAATACCTGGGAGAAATGGCTCTGATCTTAAACAAAGAAAAGAGAGAGAAAACCCCCTCTTTTCCATATGATATGGAATATGATAAAGTTCTATAAAATCATGACTGGTGTGAGGAAGTAAATAAAGCAAAGTTATTTATTTATTCCCATAACACAAGAACCAAATGAAATTAATAGGTAGCAGGTTTAAAACAGACAAATGGAAATATTTCTTCCCATAGCGCACAAACAACATGTGGAACTCCTTGTTGTGAAGACCAGGACTTTAATAGAGTTAAAAAAAACCAAGATCTATTCATGGAAGATAGGTCCATCAGTGGCTATTAGTTAGGATGGGTAGGAATGGTGTCCCTTGGCTCTGTTTGTCAGGACTGGGAATGGGTGACAGGGGTGGGGTCACTTGTTTATCTTTTCTGTTCATTTCTTTTGGGGCACCTGGCATTGGACACTGTCGGCAGACGGGATACTGGGCAAGATGGACCTTTTATACTCAGTGTGGCCATTTTTATGTTCTTATGTCCCTCTTCTTTTCACAACTTTGTTTTGACCTGGGATCCACTTGGAATATCAGCCTGCAGTTAATTTTTTGTCTCTCAGGGGAAGAATCTGACTCAGAAATAGAGCAATAGTTTTATTTTGTGTTCCATGACACTCCCTGAACTTCTAGGGTATGCCTAGACTGCGGCGCTATTTTGGGATATCATCAACAAACTTGTTATTTTGAAATATAACGGGCTTGCTATTCCAACGTCCCTGTAAACCTTGTTCCATGAGGATTAAGGGACATTTTGGAATAGCATTTTATTTCAAAATTTGGCACTGTACAGACTGTGCCATATTTTGAAATAAGCTATTTTGAAATACTCTTGAAATATGCTACACAATTTGTGTAGCTCAAATTGCGTAGCTTATTTTGAGCTACAGGTGCAGTGTAGATGCACCCCTACTGAATAGTGAATTTCCACTGAGTTTGTGGTGTGCAAAGCACACAGGATCATGGGGATGGGCACAAGGTTTCGCTGGGGATGCACACTAAAATCTGCTCCTGCATCATTTATATGAGCTCTATGGCTGTATAGTGATAAAAGGATAGGGTTTGGGTGACTGTGAACACATTTCTTCCTTAGAAGTATCTTCTCAGTACAAGGAGCATCTTGTGTGGCTGCTGGCTTTCAGATACACTTCCTAAGGTCAACAACTGTGGATGCACTTTGGGGATGGATACAGCCCATGGTTGCTGTGATAAAGCCTGTATTTTAACATGTAGTGTTAGAACAAATAGAAATGTTTGTATTTTAGTTTAGAAGTGCCTAGTATGGGAAGAGAAATAACTAAATTTAGGTCTCAAGACACATTCTGAATGCCTCACTACACTGTAAGATACAAGAAAATAAAATAGTGTGATGTCCTTTTACTATACTGATTATAACTAGCTTACAGCTATTTGCTCCATGGAAAATCAATCAGATGTGGTATAAAGCTGCAGCATTTCCCATGCATTGATTATAAGGGAGCTGGAGCTGACAAATATTACACTTAGATGAAGGATTGCTTAATATATCTCAGGGTGTATAACTTTTACTGGTCGTATACTTCCGCTAGCTGCTCTGACCTACAGAAATAGAATATCAGCAAGAGTCCACTCAAGTTAACATAAAATTGTCAGAACCATTTCAAATTTTAACACGTTAAAGTATTCTTATGGAAAAAAAGACATTTCCCCTTAACATAACAATGGAAGCTGTTGGTTAGAAGGTGAAGGTGAAGGTCATTTTTTGAGGAGTAACGTTAGTTCGAACCAAAGGGTTTGATTCGAACTAACGCGTCCCGGAGCGCACTTCCTGGTTTGAATCAGCTGGCGAGCAGAATAACGCGTGGGCAAGATTATGCTAATGAAGCACGGGATATTTAAATCCCTGCTTCATTAGCATTTTCGTTCGGCTACATTTGCATCCCTAGTCCGAACTAGGGAGCAAGTATAGATGTACCCTGACTGAGGATATGTCTACACTGCAGTTTTTTGGAAAAACCCTCTGTTCTTTCAATTTTTTTTCCAAAGAACACGATTGCAGTGTGGATGTAAGTGAAGTTCAAAAAAACTTCACTTACATCCACTACTGTCTCGTGTTCTTCGAAAAAAATCGAAAAAGTTTCGACATTAGTAAGCTCATTAGTAAACCTCTTTCTATGAGGAAGAAGCCTTTTCCCGAAAGAGCTCTTTTGGAAAAGGCATGTGTGGAAGGGGAAGAGGGAGTTCTTTCGAAAGAAGAGGAAAAAGGAAAAAGCACAGGTGCCTTGGTGGCCACTCCATGCATAGTTTAAATGCGAGATAGCGTCCATTAAATGTGGATGCTCTCTTTCAGAAGAAGTTTTTTCGGAAGAGCTCTTCCAGAAAAGCTTCTTCTGAAAGAAGCCTGCAGTCTAGAGGTAGCCTGAGAAACAGGAAAGAAACCTTAGTGACATTTTGACTGATGTGGTCAGGAAAAACCCAAACAATTGAAGGGAGGTTCTACCTGTTGATTTTCATGCATCTGAGTTTTTGTCTCAATACATAGTGTTCAGTTTTCCTCCAGACATATACTCCTTCCCAAAATATAAGTTTCATGTCTACAGATTGGGGTCATGATGACCCCAAATAATTACAGCGTCGTAGTAGTAGTTGGGCTTCCATCTTTCTCCACCATCAAAGCAAAGTTTAAAAACAGCCAGAGGGGAAAAGAGAACTTTATGCAACTTTTACCCTCTGCCCCTCCCATACTGTAACCTTTTACTACTTTTCTCATAAATAGAGGGTTGCATGCTTTGTTGCTTCTGTAATCTGAGCTCATTGCACAAACTAGAGGCTCCTCTGTTCTCTGCCATAAGCTCACTGTGTGCTTCCTTCTTACGGCCCCTCTATTTCAGCGACTTCCTGAACTCCCTCATTTCCTTCCTCAGGCCACAGTCTATAGGTCCCCTCTTTTACCTCTACCTCTATCCTCATTGTAGGATGCCCCACTCACCTTAGCCCCCGCATTGTCAGGGACTCAGTGTGCTCTCCCACATTACTATATTGCCAATTCAAAATGATAATATAAGGAAAGGAGGTAAATTAGTAATGAGAAAACATGACAAAAATAAACAGAGCATACAAGCGTGTATACATATTTTTAATAGGAAAATGAGCTGGAAAGAGAGCTTCTTTAGAGTATTTCAAAGCATTTTACAATGCTCATTTCATATGTGTTTCACCCTCACGGAAGATAAACTACACTGCACAGGTGGCGTTTGTATTATGTGATAGAGGAAGGTGCTCTAAGGATGACAATCTATTATTCAGTATGTACATAAATTGGAGGTTGAAAATCTGCCTAACTCATTAATACACAAATTCCCTTTCCCCCAGGCAAGCTTGATTTATGCACTGACATTTTTAAAAGAATAATTTTGCTTCATCTTTATAATAAATGTAGTTGTATGTTCATGTGGGGAACAGCACTCATCCTTGCTCTGTGCTTTGTTCCTCCCTTAAATTAGTAGTTATGAGTTGCTCTGAGTTTGCTATAAAGGAAGAAGAAAGGTTTAATGAAACTCAACAACTTTTAGTTCATCCTTCTTATTAACAACTGAGACAGAGGAAAGAAAAGAAGAAATTCTTATAAATGGTGATTTGAAGTTTTGAAGCAACCCTCTAATCTACCTCACCATCAAATATGTTTTGCTTTAACAAATGGGACTTTTGTGGCACATTCCCATAAATTAGATGTATGACTATGAACAGTTTGCAATGAACAGATTGCATTAATATTGCACGTACAAACGTTCTATCTTTTTTTTTTGGGAATCCTTGTATCAACAGTGCTTTGATTTTGATTATATTCTAAGTCCAAGAGGAGATTTTCTTAAACCTTCATTAGCCTGACTAGAGCAAGCTTGGTTTGTTACCTATATTTTTCTTTGCTTAAAAGAGGAAATTCTTGCTGGAACAGGGGATCTAAAAGCTGGACCCCATATGTTTTGTACTGAACTGCTAGGCCATCCTACACTGATATGAAAGCTAATTCATCTTTAACTGACAAATTACCATTGTTCATGATTTTTATTTTATTGTGAATTGATGCATTGCTACTGGGGTAACTACATTTCTGACTCCTCCTGGGCTTTTTGAATGTACCCTTCTCTATTCTGTGGCTTCAAACCATCATTACTCTCTTGGGCTACATCTGTACCTGTTTCCATGTGGATCACTGTGCCAGAAACACAACCCACTCCTCCACATTTAAACCTCAGGTGAGTGTGTCTGAAGGAAAGCAGAGGGTGAGTAAGTTAGCATGCCTGAGAGACGTTAATCACTGCATGCCTTGGCCTGTGGCACAGATCTGTGCTTGGGCCAGTTTGCTCCAAGAGCAGCCACCTGGCTTGAAAACCACACCTGGTTTGCCAGCCACACCTCCAAGACATCTTCTGGAGCAGAAGGTATGTTCATCTGTACTGGGAAATTTCACAGTCTGACGCAAGCAGGCATTGAGTGAACAATGCAGTAGAAAGGACCCACCTGTACATGCCCTTTTAATGTGACCTGGACAGAGTGTTGTCAAGGGCTCCCTGTACAGTGCCTAATGAGGCTCACAACTCCATCAGCCTCATGCTCCAATAGGAGGCTGAAGAGGGCCAGGGCAAGCTGGAAAGCAGGAACCACATTCTGAGGATGCCCCTGAAGATTTGGAGAATGAGGAACACATGATTCTGCACCGCCCAAAGGAGGTGGGTTAGGAACCCCCTCTTAATGAATTCAGGTAGCTGTGGAAGGAACCAGAACCCAATGGCTGTGTCTACACTGCACCCCTTTTCCGGAAAAGGGATGCAGATGAGACAAGTCGGAATTGCAAATGAAGCGGGGATTTAAATTTCCCCGCTTCATTTGTATAAACTATGCGCTTTTTCGGCTCGGGGCTTTGCGGAAAAAGCGCCAGTCTAAACGAGGATCTTTTGGAAAATAAAGCCTTTTCCGAAAGGTCCCTTATTCCCTGATTTTAAGAGGAATAAGGGACCTTTCGGAAAAAGGCTTTATTTTCAAAAGATCCCGTCTAGACTGGCGCTCTTCGGCAAAGCCCGAGCCGAAAAAGCGGCAGCCATGTTATACAAATGAAGCGGGGAAAATTTAAATCCCCGCTTCATTTGCAATTCCGACTTGTCTCATCTGCATCCCTTTTCCAGAAAAGGGGTGCAGTGTAGACACAGCCAATGTGTTACAAAGAACCTCCACCCTTCCTATCAATATCCTATCTTTCTACATTCATGAATTTAAACCCAGTCCCTGCTATGCTTCAGTCTTTACATAGTTCCCAAGCAACACATGGTTATAAATCAATGCCTTACTGATTTCTGGTAAACCACTATTATGCATTTGTCAGATGCTATAAAACAGATTATTAGGACCCAATCATTCTGCCCCTGTGTCTGTATTTTCCTCAGGTAACAATAATCCTGTGGCCAGGATGACTGAGGGAAGGTGATGGTGGAGGCTAAAATGTACTTGACTGGGCATGGGACAGTTGTAAAAAACATGCTGCTGTTTGCCAAAAGTTAGTAACAGCTGTCTCTTGGCCATTGGAAGAATATAGTCTCAGTGCTTCTCCCCACCTCATCCTGATCTTATCTTACAACCAGGAGCTGTGCAAAATGAGGCAGTGATAGGGGTTGGGGCGAAGACAGAGTTAGATGGAAAGGGGAACTGTAGGGCTGTGTCTACACTGCACCCCTTTTCTGGAAAAAGGATGCAGATGAGACAAGTTGGAATTGCAAATGAAGCGGGGATTTAAATTTTCCCCTCTTCATTTGCATGAACATGGCTGCCGCTTTTTTCCGGCTCGGAGCTTTGACGGAAAAAAGCGCCAGTGTAGACTGGGATCTTTCGGAAAATAAAGCCTTTTCCAAAAGGTCCCTTATTCCTCTTAAAATCAGGAATAAGGGACCTTTCGGAAAAAGGCTTTATTTTCCGCAAGAGCCGCGTCTAGACTGGTGCTTTTTCCGTCAAAGCTCGAGCCGAAAAAGCGCAGTTATGTTTATGCAAATGGAGCGGGGAAAATTTAAATCCCCGCTTCATTTGCAATTCTGACTTGTCTCATCTGCATCCCTTTTCCGGAAAAGGGGTGCAGTGTAGACAGAGCCTAGTTGTGTAAGAAAATGTTGATCATAGTAGTCCTTGCTTCCAGGGAAGATTACAAACTTTTTACTGCCCCTGTCTGTGATATCTGGCCGCTCCCCACACTGAGACTTGCTGCAGAAACGCAGGGAAATGAGAGTGAGTGCAGGATCCAGTGCAGTTGTTAAATAAACCCATCTTGTCATTGGAGAGGTGAAGGAAGTATGGTGTAGATCTGAAATAATCAGAGAACCAAATAAAGCTGCCGAGGATCTCTTTCTTTCCTTGCCCATTTCACTGTTAGATGGGCAGAGGGGCAGGATCTTCTGCTGATGCGTGAGGGTGGGGAGGTTTTCATGGTTTGCATCTCCCTGGTTATGAAACTCTGCTTGCTAGTTGAGAATACAGTCAATGCCCAGTCAGATTGCCTCCCAGTAGTAAACACATTTCAGCAAATTTCTGGTGCAGCAGAAACTCCAATTGGGTCTTGAGGTTCAGCAGCAGTGCAAAGCTGAGTGGTCCAACTTTATTGTTATCCAAACCCCACCATTCAGCAGTATGTAGAGGGCTGACCATTGGCAAAGACATCTCTCTGGTGTCATCAATCAGGCATTCCCAATGGGTTCCTGAAAGGTCTTCTTCTCCATCAATGATGGTAAACTTTTGGCTGCGTGCATGTATGTCCTCCCTTGTCTGTTGCATTAACCATGCACAACTGGCCAACATGACAGACTCTGAGAGAACCCCCAGAGACCACAAATCAGATAAAGATCAAAAGCACCTGGCCAGGTTTATTGCCAAGTGAGGTACAATAATAGTTGTCAGTGAACAGACTGGCCACTGAACCACTATATATATGTATGTCGTGACAATGGACTAACTCAACCAATACTATGGATCCAGCATTGCCCCCTAGGTCAGTCGAAGACAATTCTTTGGGGTACACTTTTATACAAAGTTACAAACTAGTTAACACATCACTCCTAACATATCAGGTTGCCACTCTCTGTTGCCTAGTTACCACCCCTTACCTCACACAAGGGGGTTCAATTATTATCACTCATGCTGTCAGTTTAGACCCTGTCCTAAACCTGTGTCGGTATGTATGTTATTTGTGGGGTGTGTGTTGGTACCAAGATGTTTCTTAATGAGGTGTTCTGTTACGACCCCTTTGGAATGTGCTTACAGCTTGTGCCTAATACCTCTTAGGTCTGAGTGTTTCTGTAATATCAGCCCTATTCTTGCCAGTTTCTATGAGCAAGGCCTGCCTCTTGCTCACAGTTTAACTCTGCTTTTATATTAACAAAGTTTTGACCATTGCAGCCTGTATTACACGGGCTTATGTTTCAGGTATACTACATCTGGCATAGAATGCTAGATCTCCTCCACAAGACTAGAAAGCCACCTCTTTTCCCCCTTATTGAAACCAGCTAAGTTCTCAAAATGTTGGCCAGTCTTTAAAGAAAAAATTGCAAACTTGTAACATTGTCCTGAAAGGAACTGCCATGCCCCTTTGAGACACCTTTAAAAACATTAGTGCATATACAAGGGAGTTACTCACTTTGTGCAGTAATGACTGTTCCTTGAGATGTATGTCCCCCTGGGTACTCCACTGTAGGTGACGGGTTGCCAGAGCTGCAGATCGGCGCCTTGCAAAGCAGTTTCCCCTGTTGAGCTGTGCATGTGCAGGCAGTGTCTCGTGTTGTTCCCACCCAAGTGTGTAGCTCGCGCAGCTCAACCCCTTCATTTCAGTTCCTCGTCTACACCTGAGTAAATGAGACTCTAAGCAGAGGGGAGGAAGGGAGGATCATGGAGCACCCATGGGGACACACATCTCAAAGAACAGTTGTTACTGCAGAAAGTGAATAACTCCCTTTTCTTCTTCGAGTGATGTCCCCGTGGGTGCTCCACTGTAGGGCTACGTCTAGACTACATGGCTCCATCGATGGAGCCATGTAAAATAGTTTATTCGGCATAGTCAAAGAAGTGGGGATTTAAATAATCCCCACTTCATTAAAATAAAAATGGCCACTGCGCTGTGACGATGATCAGCTGATCCGGCATAGCGCGGGAGTCTAGACGCGGCGCGGTCGACAAAGGAAGCCTTTGTCGACCGCTCCGGTAAACCTCATTTCACAAGGCATACTGACCCCTGACACCGCTGAGAGAAGCAGGCCCTTTTTTGCAGGTAAGTCTTTTATGTATATGGTCTCCTGCTCTGAAGGAGAACATCTTTGACCCTCTGAGAACATTGGTCTTCTAATTCTGTGAACCATAGAGTAGCCATGCCTGGAGGTGAGAGTATTGGGTTGTGGATGCAACATCTTCCCGTGGGTCTGGGAGAGAAGATTGCTTCAGTGTGGCAGTAGGTAAAGAGGTTGAACCACTAGTTTGAGCAGGTATGGATACCAGGTTGGTGCAACCACAACAGGGCTATGAGGATGACATGCACGCTGTCTGTGCGGATCTTGTGTAGGACTCTGGGAATTAGCAATATGGGGGTAAAAGCATAATGTAGAGGGGCTGTCCATTTGATCAGAAATGCATCTCCTAGGGATACCTAATCCCGCTCAGGAGCAGAATCGGAGGCATTTTGTATTTTGGGGAGAAGCGAAGAGGTCTATTAATGGCCTCCCCCATTTGTAGAATATTGAGTTGGTGACCTCTGGGTGTAGTTCCTATTCATGGTCTGCGGAGAATTTGCGGCTCAAGGAGTCCGCCATGGTATTGCTGGTGCCAGGTAGGTAAGATGCTGTAAGTGTAACCTGGTTGCGGATGGCCCCTGCACATAGGGAATGGGAGCGGCCACTGCCTTGCCTATTTATATAAAACATCATGCAGATGTTGTCTGTAAGGATTCAAACTGTATGGTTGACAATTCTGAGCGCAAAATGTGTGCATGCATTCCTTACCACTCTCAGCTTCAGTAGGTTGATGTGCAGTGATCTCTCATGCGAAGACCATTTGCCTCGGACCAATTGGTCATTCATGTGGGCTCTCCAGCCTAGGAGTGATGTGTCCATAGTAATTTGTACCGTGGGCTCAGCTTGATGGAATGGGACCGCCGCCAGGAAATTGTCCGCTAACGTCCACCATTGTAGAGAGGTGAGAACGTCTGAAAGTATGGTAACTTCCTTGTTTGCGAGTGTTGAGATGAAATGTACACTATATGGTTGCTAGCCATAGTTGAAAGCAACGGAAGTGCAGACAGGCATGATGGACCACATAAGTCGTTGCAGCCATACGCCCCATCAGTCGGAGGCAGGTGAGTATCGTGGTCGAAGGGGGTCATGGATATTGTGTTTATGAGGTCTTGTATAGCTATGAAGCGTTGCTGAGGTAAGTATGCCCGGGCTGCGATCGAGTCTAGGTGGGCGCCATAAATTCTATGTCTTGGACTGGATGTAGCATTTATTTCTGTTTGTTGATTAGAAGGCCTAGACGACTGAGGAGGGCTCTGGTTATATTTATCATGGAGGTGGTTTCCTTGCAAGACACCCCTTTTATCAGGCAGTTGTCGAGGTATGAAAAAATGATGACTTGTTGTCTGAGGTGTGCTGCAAGAACTGCTAGTATCTTTGAAAATACTCGGGGAACCGATGAAAGGCCAAAAGGTAGGACTTTGTATTGAAAATGGTCTGGTCCAAGAGTGAAGCGTAGGTAATGCCTGTGTGCTGGATGGATGGCGACATGAAAGTAAATATCTTGCAGGTCGAGGGCTGCGAAACCAGTCCCCTTGATCTAATGCCGGAATAATTGTATTTTGCATGACCATTTTGAATCAGTGTTTCTTCAGAAATGTGTTCAGTTTGCGGAGGTCGAGGATCAGCCTCCAACCCCCCATTTTTTTCTCTGTTAAGAAGTAATTTGAGTAGAACCCTGTTCCATGAAATTCCTCGGGTACTCTCTCTATAGCCTTGATCATCAGGAGACAATGGATCGATTGTTTTAGCAGGGCCTCATGAGAGGGGTCCCAGAAGAGGGGATGGGGTAAGAGGTAGGGTGGGGAGGATAGCGGTAAAGGGGATATTATATCCTGTCTGAACTATTTCCAACACCCACTGGTCTGATGTTATAGACTCCCATTGCGTTAAGAAGTGGGTAAAAAGATGGCCTTATTGCATTGGCATTGGATCGTGAAGGTAAAAACCGTGGGTAAAAAGATGGCCTTATTGCATTGGCATTGGATCGTGAGGGAGATTTTTCAGACCCTCGACCACACCTCAAATCTGCTGCTTCGTGTTTTGGTTGGTGGAGGGGTGGCTCTGTTTGGAGGAACTTCTCTGTGACTGCTGTCTTGGCCTGGTGTGTTTGTAGGGCCTCTGTAATGGTTGATTATATTGTCCGTATCTGTTGCGGTTATAGGGGGTGTATCGTTTACGTCTATAGGGCAGGGTGTACATGCCCAGAGTTTGAAGCATAGTTCTTGAATCTTTACTACTATGCAGGACCTCATCTGTTTTAGCTGCAAATAACTTTAGTTTGTCAAATGGTAGGTCCTCACCTTTGGACTGAAGTTCCCAGGGAACACCAGGATATCCTGCGCATTACCACTGCTGAAGCTGTCACCCTAACTGTGGTATTGATGACATCCAATGCTGTTTGTAGGGCAGCGCGGGCGATTGTGTGGCCCTCATGGACTATTGCCTTTAGAACATGTCTCTTTGACTCAGGGAGGTATTCCATGAGATCCCCCAATTTTGAATAATTATCAAAATCATGATTTGCCAAAAGAGCAGAGTAATTTTAAATTCTCAATTGCAGTGTAGAAGAATAGACCTTTCTGCTGAAGAGATCTAATTTTTTGTGATCCTTATCTTGATTGCCTGACCTGTACCGTGGTAGTTTGGATCTCTGTTGGGCTGATTCCACCACCAAGGAGTTCGCTTGGGGGTGTGGGAATAGAAATTCCATGTCCTTCAGGGGAACAAAGTATTTTATGTCCGCCCTCTTGCTGGTAGGCTGAATCGATGCAGGTGTTTTCCATAAGTCGTCTGATGTTTCCATAATTGCCTCTTCTATAAGTAAGGCAATCTTCCCGTGTAGTGTGGGGTGCAGATTTTTTAACAGACAGTGTTGTTTTTCCTGTACCTCTTGGAGAGAGACTTATTGGTTTGTTGCCACTCTTTTAAAAAGCTCTTGAAATTGCTTAATGTCGTCTGTTGGGCACGTATCAGATGGTATGACCGCGTCATCTGGCATTGACGGAGAATTGTCTGTTGGGAACGCATCAAGTGTATGAGAGTCCGGGTCTCTGTCCAGCACTTTTCTGTCCTCCTCTGAGTCTTCTGTAGGAGGGAGGGACTGGGTTGGAGGCAAGCCTTTTCTTGCCAGTGTGGAGTGCTACCCTTGCCTTTGAATTGGCAGGACCCTTGGCTCCCAAGAAGGAAACCATTCTGCCAGGAGGGCAGGAGCAGCTCCCCAAAGATAGCAGAAGCAGATGGAGAAGGACCCTGGAGGACCTACTCATTTGTATGTACAGGAGGAACCAGGAACAGTTTAAGTTCCTTAGGGGATAGGAGGATAATGGCTCCTTAGCAGGAAGAGAGACTGACAAACCAGCTTATGGAGCACGAGGAACCTGTTAGGGACTGTGAGTAGGCTCCAAAGTGTTGATATAAAGTGGAAGGTTCGGGAATGTGGCCAGCCCCGGAGAGGTGCAGAAACAGGCAACCTTGTACTGAATATCTTTTAACTTTTATTAAAATGCTTTTTAACTATAACTTTCTTTTTAACAGTTTTTTACAGGCATGGGCACCAAATAACTATTAACAGTAACAGTAAACAAACTGCAGTGCAATAGAGGAAAATACCCTGAGGTTTTTCCAAGTCCCAGTAATTATCGATAACAACCCAGGGATTTTTATCAGTTATATTTACATTAATTTCACTCATAAGGTCTAACATCTATCTGAACTCCTAACAGTACTATTTAACAAACTTCTACTAACTTACTCCTAACACTATTATTTAACAAACTCTAACTAACTTTACACAGCAATACTCACACTTATCAGATTTACAAGGGACAACAGAGACATCAGCATATTTGGTATACAGTTACGCTCTGCGAAAGATTCAGTTGATTCGGTGAGTGGGAGGGGGCCTTCGGGTGATCAGCCCTCAGAACCTGGCTCGTGTTCTGCCTTCCAAATTTTCGGGAACCCTCAACTGGATGCAGGAGGGGTAGCTGCTTTATAGAGAGAGCAAGAGCTTTCCCACGCTTAGTTGTGATAGGCTTAACAGATTCTGTCTGCCTAGTGACAGAACTGAGGGGGGAAGGGGAGGGGGTGAGATGGCTCTTGGCTTGCACGAACTTTGCATGACCCTTACCTGCCTGGTTTTTTCTTCCTGCTTTTTACTGATCTTAAGTCACATAGTGCAGGATTTTTGGTTTGAGGGGAAGGTAATCTTGGGCTAGGAAGGCTATGTGCACGAGGCCTGGCCAGAAAAGAGCCTGCTTTTACACAATGGACAGCCTGATAGAACTGATGGCTAATGGTGTTCTGAGCCCACCTGCTGCTGTAACCATTGCTGCTGTTCACACACTGCCACCTTCTCTTTCGCCAGTTGCCAGCTAGGATACTGCTGAAGCAAACAACCCAGCTCCCTGAGTCACAGGGGAGGAGACTTCTGGATGCCTGGGTCTGCATTCTTCACCAATACCAGATTCCTTCTCAGGTGGAGTCCCTCAGCACCCAGGAAGGAATGATGAGCCTGCAGGTGTCCCCAAAGTTCACCAAATGCCCAACCCTCAACTCTATGCTGCAGACACCCCCATTTTCCCCCTTGTCCCCCCCTCGTCAGGGGGAGGGCAAGGAGATGCAGCAGAGACAGTAATATTTGGGGGTTGTCACAGATTCAGCCTCACTGTTTTGTTAGCTAGCATTTTTTAATGAATATATCTATTACTTGTTCCACATAATACGTTTAATAAAAGTTATAGTTTTCTTGACTTGAGTGTGGACCATCCCTCCTAAGTATAATGAATGTAAGATTTTTTTTTTCACATCCAGGATCCAGCCCCGAGATTCACAGCACATGAACTGCGATCATGTAATTGGCTGGTGTCATCATGCTGCAAATATTTTTCTGTCTGTCCCACACCCACAACACCCACACCAAGATGAAGAAATATTTGTAATCCCAAGGATACGCAAAAGGGAAGGGGAAAGTGCATTCTTATGTGCTTACAGAGAACACTGCTAGCTCTAAAGCAGCAGAATGCACAACACAGAAAATGGGTCAATAAACATCTTTACGGCCTGGGTCACATGCAGAAAGACAAAACACAATCTAAGTAACAATACAGGCATCTGCCAGTGTCCACTGATTAACTGTGCTCCCTTCTCCTCCTTTCCCCAGTGTTTACCAGTTTTAGCTTTGAGATTAATGCTCCATAACATCAGTGCAGTTAACATTGCTGGCAAAGCATGGCTAAAAAACTGAATGGGTGTGTCCCCATGCAAATACTGATAAGAAGGATTCAGTGCTCCCAATACCAGAGGTTTATAAACAAGTGTGAACCATTAAGACAAGTTTACAACTCAGCCTCCACAGCCCATGACCCTGCCCCAATTCAAGTTGCCCTGTTGAAACTCTCTGTAATACATGAATAGTCATAGGAGAAAATGATAATGACCTTGACTATAGGCAGACAAAATCATCATAAAGCTATGTGGCCCCACAAGTATGTCATGTGCTGTACAAGGTGTGAAGGTGCCCTTCAGCATGGGCAGACATCATCTTCTACTTCCTTGCTGTGCCAAGATGTATGTACATATAGCATTCCTGATTTCCTTTGCCTGCTGAGAACCAGGACCAGTGGACCTCAATGAGATCTGGCTGCCTGTATACTAGATATGTCCTGAGCCCAGTTGGGATGGAAGCGTTCCCTTTTATCCTCACAAATGTGATGGAGTGTGCAACAGGAGACAATTATACAAATGGGGTTGGCCAGACTGATCTCTAGACAGGTGTGTAGGTAGCACCAATGAGATTTCAGCTTTCCAAATGTGCACCTATCAAGTCTGTTCTCCACTCTGGCACGACAAATGCAGAAATGGTGGCCCACAAAAGCACCCCAAAACCTTATCTTTACAGGCTTTGGTAAAAAAACTTCCCCCCTAAAATCCTACCCGGACTTTGGGGAATATCCACTGCCACCATTAAGTGCTTTTTAACCCACAAACAGGGGTGGACACTTGAAATCAACCCCAGAGGCACCCCAAGCTCGTTTTCCCCAAAAAGCTTGAAAAAGAAAAGAGAAAACAAGCTGCAGTCTGTAGTAGCTGACTCCTAGTCAGACAGGAAGACCTCAATGGACACAAAAATGAACCAATACCGGTTAATAAGAAAAAGAAAGCAAACTTTTACTATCAAAACAAAACTACCGTTGCAAACATAGTTGAGGTGGCTAGATGGTAAGGGCCACCAATTGATATACACAGAGAAAATTCCCTGGGTTAGAAAGCCTCATTACAAAAGAGAGAAAAAACAACACTTTTAACAGCTCAGACATCAATTCCAAATTCCCAAACCATAAAACAATAAAACCTGACGGGCTAACGAAACTTTGCCCTACTTAAATATTGTGAGGAGACTTTTCTTGGAGAGAGAGACAGCCTCCCATCTCCGTGTTACCTGGAAGAAACTGCTCTGATTCAGACAAAGGAGGGAAAAAGATAAAAATTCCTTTGTCCCAGTTTGAAATCCCTACCTGCATTACTATTGGCTGACCAGATACCTGGCTAGGTTAACCCCTTAGCTGCCAGGCTTCTGGTCAGCCCTCCTGGTTATGACAGCACCATACATCCATTCTGCCCTTATTGAGCCTGTAGCTAAATTCCTCCCATGCAGACTGTGTCTAGGAAACTTGGCCCTTAAAAGCAAAGCTGCTGCTACCATACTGGTGTGTGTGTGACCCCATGCTGATGTGCACCCAATAGTGCAATACTGCAGGATCCAGCTCCCACTTGATGGGAGGGCTCCATTAACTTCAGTAGGAACTGGATTTGGTCTTTGAGGAGAGAAGGCAAAACTCTTCGGGTATGTCCAGACTACATGCCTCTGCTGACAGAGGCATGTAAACTAGGCCACCCGACATAGTCAAAAAAGCTGGGATTTAAATATCCCCGGCTTCATTAAAATAAACATGGCCGCTGTGCTGTGCCGGCTCAGCTGATTGTCGGCACATCGCGTGAGTCAAGACGCGGCTCGGCAGCGGCTGATATAGGGCAGGGCAAGTGGGGCGGCGCCAGCGCTTCAATAGGCCCCGCGCCAGCGCTTGTGTTTTAAAACTCTCATCCGCCCCTGCTTAGACCAGGGTCGGCAGCTTGTGGCCCACGAGGGAGCCCGACATGGTGCTTTGGAAGCTCAAGCCCCATACCCACCACAGCAGGCAGCCCTCACAGGCGCTGCAGCAGCCAGAGCAACCCCACGCTGGTTGGGTCCGGCCGCGAGGCAGCAACAGCCTCACCCCCACGCAGAATAGCCGCGGTGGGGCCCTTTGTGGTGCAGGAGCTGCGAGCCGGCAGGAGAGGGTCCCTCATGGCTGCTTCCACCTCCTGCCCAAGCCCATTGGCCAGACCTGGACAATGGCAGCTTCGAGAACCCACCAATCACCACTCCCCTCAGGCTTTTAATCCCCCAGCACATGGCCAGGTAGCTCCTGTGGGAGAAACAGGCAAGCAGCGCGTCTTGCTGGTGAGTGTCTGGCCCCCCAGCCACTCCCACTCCGATATCTTCACCCACATAACCCTCCTCCCAGACCCTGTCCCTAGCCCTGGGGCACCCCAATCCCTAGCCATGGGGCACAATCCAACCCCCTGGCCAGATCTGATCCAGGCCTGGTGGCCCCGAGCCTGCTTGTGTGGTCCCCAGCTGATTTTTCTGTAGGGTCAGTGGCCCCTAACCCAAGAAAGGTTTCCCACACCTGCCACAAATACAGGAGGCCCCTGCTTTATAACAGCCTGATTTACGACCCCCGGCCCCATTATGACCTTTTTCGGAAGTGTGGAAGGGGCCAAAATCCCCCGACTTATGTCCTCGGCCTATTGTAAATGCAGGCTCGAGTTGCGACTAGGGTTGCCAGGTGTCTGGTATTGGCCCTGACAGTCCAGTATTTGTGGCTTCTGTCAGGTAGTAAAAAACCCAGAAAATACCAGACCAGTAAAATGTCTCGTATTTTCAGTTTTTCTCAGCTGGAAAGCCACTTGGGACATTCTTCCCCTGCCATGTCTGGTGGGGATGGGGAGTGTGAGATTTAAAGGTGTCATGATTCTTTTTTGGGGGGGAGGGGTGCTTTTTTCGCTCAACATTTGGACAGCCCCCCTTTTTATTAATGCAGAATTTTGTTTAAAAATGAATTACAATATAATTAAAATAAAAATTATCCAACTAAATTAAGTTTTTATCAAATTTACCCAATTCACATTTAATATGAAAATAGCCTTCAATTTGCGCATTTGATGCCTTTTTTCTATTTTTTCTCCAAAGGGGGGCCCCATGAAATTGTGCTGCCCTGGGGCCCCCGCAAAACTCTCATCCGCCCCTGTGGATTGGTCGACAAGGGAAGCCTTTGTCAACCGCTCCTGTAAACCTCGTTTCACGAGGCATAATGGACGGTCGACAAAGGCTTCCCCTGTCGACCGATCCACATCTTGACTTGCGCGCTGTGCTGACGATCAGCTGAGCCGGTACAGCGCGGCGGCCATGTTTATTTTAATGAAGCTGGGGATATTTAAATCCCGGCTTCTTTGACTATGTCGGGTAGCCTATTTTACATGCCTCTGTCAGCAGAGGCATGTAGTCTAGACATACCCTTCAGGCTGCAATATGATCACTCACATGTTAAGCAAAGCTGAACCCATGCTCTGAAATTCCTTCAGATCTTCTCTTACCTCTAGTTCAAGAGGATTTGTATTTGGGACTGTGGTTTGATCATATGCTTCAGGTGTAGGAAGAGTTTAAATGGAAGCTAGACCACTCAGAAGGGAGCTGACCAGGGAAGGAGAAGCATCTGTCTTGGGAAATCCTGAGAAGGGCTGGGCTCAGGCAGAAGGTGCAATTGGTGCATTTCTTTATTACCTGTTCACCCCAGACTGCTACATGTGGGCTAGAATGGTGGTAGGAAGTGGTCCAAGGAGGGAAGCTTTAAGGCACCTCTGGGCGCTGGACTTTTTCTACATTTTATGGTGCCCTGGGCTGGAGCCTGCTGGAGTTGGAGGGCCTGGATTCCTCTGTCAACCCCATTCTGTATTAAGGAGGCTGTCACCTGCTAACCATTAGATGATGCTTCCTTTCAGCACCGACCAACACAAGCAAGAGGGTAAAAGAGATAGGAGAGGGCTGAGTCCTAGGGGATCAGAGGCAGGATCCTCTGATCAAAACAAAGAAAGGAAGAAATTCCATGAAGAATTATGGGATGTAAAATCTCAGCCTTTTTAATACCAAGCCTACAATGATTTTAGGTCTCTTTCCTACAAATATTGATGTGTATTCTTAATTGTATCCATCTGAGCCATCTCACTGACATCAAGTATTGACTGGAGAACCACTTATGCTATTTCAGAGAACAGAGCTTAAAAAGCAAAGTTCAACATTTAGAGGACCAAAAAGCCAAACAACTCCAACCCTGAACTCTCACTTAAAAACTTCTGTAGAAATTTTTTAAAAAAACTGTTAATTCACTTGCTTTCAGGCTGAGAGACCTGGATTTCCAGTGTTTAGCAGAATTATGAGCTTTTAAAAAATAGCCCTTGCATTGGAAGTGCTGACACAACATCCTCAAAGTAGGAGGGATAGATGGTGGTTTTGACAGATGCACTGTGTCAAAAACAGTAGGAATATTGTCTGGGCCTTTCCAAAGATGCCTAACTGAATTAGAGGTCTCATTTTCTTTGAATTTCAATGGTCTTGGGGTGCTTAATTCCCTTAGACACTTTTGAAAATCCCAGCTATTATCTGCTGGGAATTTGCTGATATTCAAAAGTATATTTTACTGAGAATTTGGGAGTAGAATCAAATCTGGACCTGAGATATGAGTGAAGAGTGCAATATAGCATGTTACAAAAAATCATCAAATATGAGCAACATAAGAAGATGTCCAGATATGACTTTTGTTTCTAAGTTTCTTTTTTAGCAATACAATACACAGCCTGCTGTTCCATCAAAAGCTCTCTCTCTCTCTCTCTCTCTCTCTCTCTGCATAATTTATTTTGTGAAAAGTATGTCAAGGTTCAAGATCTCAGAATATAAAGGATCTCTAGCTTGCACAGGAGGCAGTAGGCTGGGATACTAGTTTCTTCATGTGCCAGTGATGTTTCTTCATACGTTTAAGAAGACCAGCCCTTTCCAGAAACCATAGTCAGGGAGGGGCCATGAGAAGAGTTTTATGCAGGAGCCAATCATGGATCCCCTTCCCCTTTGGCACTTTGGGACATAGCTCATAATGTGCAAGAAAGCCCCATGGTTCCTTTGAATGGGCCCTTAGCTGGAGTTAATGTCATCACTGCTCCAGGAATGCAATCATTCTCATGACCACTCTTTCTGTGCGGAGGAGAAGGGTATTCTGTAAAATAGGATAGTCAGACTATGCATCACGCTGGGTCCTCTAAGCTGTAGTGTTTCCAGGGAGAGTTTGAAAGCTAGTAATAAGTGCTGTTGGATTGCTGTATATCATGTGCTTATGGACATGGCCACCATCTGTAGCCATAACAATCACCACAGCCCCTATGATAAACATATAAGCAACTACGTACTTTTTCTTGCACACACTTTAGTATATAGGGTAGCCCCAATGTTTCCTTCATAAGCCTATCTGGGTCAGTTTGCAATGTGATAATTTCTTTTGTTACTACATTATACTTCACCGAGCCCTAAATGCAGTGATATAAGGAGAAAGAGCACCTTTTTATTGTACATGACTGTATTTATTTGAGCTGGTATTTTCCTTTCTGAATAAATTAAATAACACAGCTGTGGAGAGCTCTTTCCTTTATAGGTTTACAGCAGCTGTTTCACTGTTTCAAGTTATATTGCCATTTAATGCATATTTTATTATGAAAAACTACAAGAATGAAAATGCATCATCCACTTTGAAATTGAAGGAACTGCAAAATTACCTGGAACAAAACCTGTAAAAGGGTTTACTATGCAAACTCTTTTGCTATTCTGTGGTACACTGTATTTGATACAAATCCTTTTAGTAGAAAGTTTTGCTATTACATTCTTTGACTGGAAAAATGAATTATTGACACCAAAAACTAACCGGTAGATTAGTAACCAATATCCTTAGCAATCAAACAAAAGGCAGTAGCACAATTTAGTGAACAAGCTAGATAAAGAAGGAAATTACCTCTGACATTCATTGTTCCGTGTATCAGTGTGGCTTCAGGATACACATTTTTGGAATGCAATCAAATAGGTAAGATATTATATAATATTATCATATTACATAAACTTTTAAACTGATCACACTATGTTTTTTCTCCCTGTTATACAGGTGGCACCTCTATAAACTGGGACTCTCAGGTCCGGCAACATCCATAGTCCAGCAGGACATGGATGTTCCAGGATCAGAGAGTTCCAGCATGCAGGGGGTAAGGGGCTGGGAGCCTGACCTGATTCAGGGGGGTGAGGGACTGGGATCCTGGCCAGGGCTGGGAGCTGGGAAGCTGCTGTGCTGCCGGGGGGAGGGGGCAACCAGGAAGCTTAGTGCACAGCTTAGCTGGGTGGGGGGAGGGAGAGCCATGAGCTGGCATGCGGCTCAGCTGGGATAGGCTGCGCTGGGGAAAGGAGGGGTGTGTGAAAGCCTGGCACACTGCCCAGCTGGGTTCCCTGGGGGAACCAGGAAGCCCGGTGGGGCTTAGGGCAGGGGCTGGAGCCAGCAGCAGGGGAGCCAGAAATGACTTCCCCTGGTCTGGCAAAATTCCTCATCTGGGACTAGTCAGGTCCCGAGGGTGCCGGACCAGGGAGATCCAGCCTGTATATCCTGTTTGATTCCTTGATTTAGAACAGAATGTGTACAATAAAGGATTATGGGGTGTTATGACTAGAGTGAGGACAATACATAGCACCAGCACAAAGCTTTATATAGGTACACAAACAAATACATACACTGCACTGGTGCCAGTCACTGAGAACGTAGCTTTGGATTTTCTTGCTATTTTCATTCTCTATTGCTGTGGCATTACCAGTCAGCATGAAGAATGAAAGCCTTGTAGGCACTTTTTGATCAAGTACCACAGAAAGAAATGGAATCCAAACACAAGCTGTCTGCCAAACAACAGAACTTTGCTTTTTGTATTGAGCTTTGTGCACTGGGAGAAGCACAAATAACAATTCAGGATGTGCATCACAATGTGAATTGGCTGGGCCGGAAATGTGTCTGTGTATGGAAGAAGAGTGTGTTATGTAAACAAGGGTGAAAAAATGGGTTGGAGGCACATGTATGTGTGTGTGAGTATAGGCACAAAATTCAATAGAGGGGTAGAAGATTCTGCCTGCCTGCTGCTATGAGGTAGCTACCATTTTGTGTTTTAGTGCAGACACAGAATATGAGAGAGTACTAAGAGTTTCTTTTACACAGACTTTATATTTTTGTGTTTTTTAATATAAAAGGACATCAGTTTAATCAGGTTGAGAAAAAAACCAAATTTTGGCTCTTTGTGCAGTGGAAGAATCGAATCTTAAAAAATAAGGCAATGGTAATGGAAAACAACAAAATGTTGCGAGCAATACACAAGAAGTAATTCTTCCGTTCTACTCTGCACTGATTAGGTCTCAGCTGGAGTATTGTGTCCAGTTCTGGGCACCACATTTCAAGAAAGACATGGAGAAATTGGAGACAGTCCAGAGTAAAGCAACAAAAATGATTAAAGGTCTAGAAAACATAACCCATGAGGGAAGACTGAATGAATTGGGTTTGTTTATTTTAGGAAAGAGAGATTGAGAGGGGACAAGATAGCAGTTTTCAAATATCTAAAAGGGTGTTACACAACTAAAAACTTCCATTCCTGTTGTTTTGCATTCTGTGTGAAAGATGTACAGGTTGGTTGGTTGTTTATGGCATAATGGATCTGGAATGGAGACAGGCTGCTGAGCACTTCTCAGACAGTGAAATTCACCTATGAAGGACTTCATGTCTACAAAGAAATTCCTCCACAATTCAAAAAAGTGTGTCTACAAACTTTCCATTAATAATAAGAAAGGCCCAATCCACAAGAGAAGATACCAGGTACCCCAGGTACCAATAAGCCATATATGTCAATATGTCCAGTATTGGGAAATTTTGTGTTTGTCTGAAAATTTCAACAAATTCAGTGCAAAAGCTGTAATAAAGGGATTCTTTCTACTAGTGCCCTGTGATGCGAGGTACCAAAACAACAGAAAAAGCCTTGAGAAGGTTAATGTGGATCAAAAGTGCGTGTGGGGGGGGATAACTTTATATGATTCACCTAGAGGGGACCCAGGCATTGACATAGCTTAATGGTAGATGAAGCATGATAGGAGTGTGTTGGGGGGAGGGGGCTGGTATAGGATTATTAAACAGGAAGTGAGAATAGGAAGATGCCACAGGGTAGTCTATAGTCAGTCCCTAGAGGGAAACTGATTTGACTGGGGATATGAAGGAGATACAGGGGAAGAGTAAGCCCTGGGATCCTGGGTTGGACTGGGGACCCTAGGAAGTGATTGAGAAGGGAAAAGTAGCCACAGGGAGCAAAGGAAACTGTGTTGGTACAGAGATGTGGGAGGAAAGAAAGAGCTCAGGAAAACAGCAATATGGTCTGAGACTGTGTGCATTATATTGCTTGTCATACAGTCACTGAGCTGGAATCTGGAGTAGTGGGTGAGTTTACATTCCCCTACCAGCCACTGGGAAATTGGCGCTGAATCCAGAGAGCTGAAATGGAAGATCAATTGAGGCAATATATGGATAGCTTGTTTAGTAAGACAGTTATATTGGAAGCAGGGGTGGGTTACATAGTGACCTGGAGGAAGGGCTGAGCTGAGAAGAGGGAATATTCTGAGTCTCACGGGGAGGGAAGGGGGGCTGCAGTGCAAGCAACCAATGGAGTGAGCACCAGATGGGGTGAGAGCTTATTGCCAAACTCAGCCACAAGGAGGTGCATGTGGGGTGAGAGGAATGGCTTTTACAGGCCTTTTGAGCACCAGGGCACCACAAAAGAAATGCCCAAGAGGAAATAACTACTACCAGGAGTAGTTTTACTGTAGGAGAACTTGTCTTTTGTTCATTTACAATAGAACAGATGGTCCTAGATATTAAAGGACCTTGGTTTTGTTAAATTAATGCAATGTGCTCTTTTCTGATAGCTGTATGAAACAGCACATGAGACTTTATTCTTGTTTCTCTGGAGAACTGTCAATAGAGAATTACTGTTTGCTAGGCTATACAGATAGGGAAGATGCTGGCTGAGTTACAAGGAACATCTCACCTTTTGGAAACAAAAAGTTTGCCTAGAAATTATTTCTGGTAGCTCTGTGTCGTCCAGGCTATTGAAAAGGAAAAGAGTCTACATGAGTTGTATACTAGCCCACAAATATGCCAGGAGCTGCTTTGTGTCTTCTGTGATGGTGGGTCATTGATCTCTGAAAAGAGTAAGCAAATGTCCTGAGTTGTGACTGAGGGATATTACAGTAGCCAAACATATTGCCCATGACTAAATTTCTGCTGCTAAGGCTAGCCAGGTGTATAACATTTATCTTCTGTTGGTGAGTTACCTGAAGAGATTATTTTGATAAGAGTCTTCTATTTGTTCCTCAGAAATTCCAGATATTTTTTCAGGAGCAAGTCAGAAAAGGACACTCAATATGCTGCTTATCATCCAGCAAATAGGTCAGCAGTCCTCAAGCTGTGGTTTGGGAGCCCAAAGTGGGTTAATTCCCTTTTTTTAATTGTGTTGTAAGGGTTGGCTTAGACTTGCTAGGGCCCAGAGCTAAAGCTTCAGCCTTGCATAACAGGGCTCAGATTATAGGTCCCTTGCCTGCAAACTGAAGCTTTGACTTTAACAGCCGACCCATGCATGCATCTGAGGTGACGAGGCATGCATCTGAGGTGACGAGGCTCAGGGTTTGGCACCCCACCTATCTGAGGCAGGAGGGTCAAGCTTCGATCCCCCATTTTAGGGTAGTGTAGTAATTTTTGTTGTCAAAAGAGGGTCACAATTCAATGAAGTTTGAGAATCTTTGCATTAGCAGGATGATTAGCAGGTCATGGGTGGGGGGGACTCATTCATCCACACACAGAAAACTCCAACAAAGTTATTTTTGAAACCTTGATCTAAATTAGGTTTGATTTATTAAATAATGGTTAGCAAAAGAACTGAAAGAAACAGTAAAGACATCCCTTTTCTCCCTGCAACATGTGTTTTGACTACACAGGAGGGAGAAAGCGCAATGAAAGATGTTGTCAGGAAGGTATTGTGATCAGTGACATATCTGATAGAGTTAAATTGGAGACGAGGAAATATGAAGGCCCATTGTTACAGGATAAAGCTTCACAGACAGAAAGAAGCACAGAAGCTAGGAATGTTGATCATGGGATTATCAGAAAGTAAAATTAGTGTGAGTTTTTTATTGGTCTGCAGAAAGTGAATCTGAAAATAGAGATAGGGGCTTGGTGGATAGCCAGTTTCACGTGCTTTTCCTAATAGGCAGATTTGGATACAATGAAAATACAAAACTAAATGTAATCAGGCAACAATTCTGGGCCCCGGGATAGAACAGTCAATGGACCCCCCCGGGCCAACCCTATGCAGACATGGTCCAGTTGGCATTTGGACAGTGATGCACATGGATTGGCTGGGGCCCAGCGAGCTGGCGGCTGCACTACGGGGCTCACTATTCTGGTACAGCCAAGGCTTTCACGCCCCCACCTGGTACAGTTGCCAACTGTCTAATCCTGCAAATACAAAGACACTTGCCCCGCTCCTGCCCCATTACTTTCTACAGGCTATGCCCTTGTCCTGTCCCTTCTCTGAGGCCTCACCCTCTACTCATTCCATCCCCCCTCCCTCTGTCATTTGCTTTCCCCCACCTTCAATCAATTTCAACAGGCTGGGGCAGGGAGCTGGGATGTGGGGTGCAGGCTCTGGGAGGGAGTTTGGGTGTGAAGAGCAGGAACTGGGAGAGGGCAGGGGGTTGGGGTGTTGGAGAAGGTCAGGAGGTCGGTGCTTACCTTGGATGGCTCCAGAAAGTGACTGGCACACCCCTGTGGCAGCACCTCCTTGGCAGGATGGGGCAGGGGGTCACCACACACCACCGCCCGTGGGCACTGCTGCTACAGCTCTCATTGGCCACAGTTCCCAGTGAATGGGAGATGCAGAGTCGGTGTTCAGGGTGAGGGCAGCACATAGAGACACACACATGCACACCCTGGACACAGGGACATGCAGGCTGCTTTGAGGAGAAGCACAGAGTGAGGATAAGCAGGAAGCCTGCCTTAGCCCCACTGCACTGCCAGCAGTGGCTCTGGGCCCCTAGTTCCTTTTAAATCACTCAGGCCCATGGGAAATTGCCATCTTAAGAACATAAAAACATAAGAGCAGCCATATTGGGTCAGACCTAAGGTCCATTCAGCCCACTATCCTGTCTGCCTCCCTCTCTCTGGTTAGCAGACTGGAATATATCAAAACCTTTTACAATTTCAATGCATTGTAAATGTATGTAGACAGTGTAGCTAGGATTATGTTTTTCATGTTTTGTACCTCTACATTTCTAGTGTTGCTGTCTGCAGAGGCAGTTGCCATTTTGTGAGGGAAAACAGAGGAAAACCCTCTTGCTGTCTCATGAGGACTTCAGTTCTTTTGTGTACTTGCTTAATTTAAGTTCAAATGACTGAAGGTATATGATGGCTCTTTTTGTGTAGAAAGTGTAATCTATTCCATTATTTATGAGTTAACTACAAATTTGATTGTATTCCTTCATTTTGCCCAGGAATCTTCTAAATCTATAAAACCTCATGAGTTTGTGAAATAGCTGACTTCTCATTTTTTCAGAGAGAGCACTCACAAAAGAAACTAGGCATCAACATGTTTTGAAAAGAGCTGAGCAATACAGTGTTTATTAGCTATAAATAAAAAGTAGTATCTTACAGTGGTAGCCTTGAGCGTCATCTATTTTTTTCTTTGAAGACTGATATGAATTCATCTTCATGTACACTAATATACAGAGATTCAGACACTGCAACAGGCAAATAAGTAAGATGGACTAAAAAGGATCTTATATCATTATTAATAACTTCTTAAATTTTCTACAACATCTTTTACTTCTGTGAGTGATCTGTTATTTGTGATCTCTGACAGTGATTTGTAGATTTGTTTTGTTAAATTCTGTTTTATGTGTTTAGTTCTACTATTATACCATGGAGTACACACATTACATTCAATAATTATGCTAAATCTACATTCAAGTCAATTTCACAACAAGCAGGAGTGTCTAAAAAGCATGTTAAGGTACTATATTAATTTGATATAAAGCCGGATAATAGAGTACAGTCTGGTAAATTTGGTTTGTTAAGTGGCTCTGAAAGCTCTTTGTCTGGGTGCAAGATTAAAACTAGACAGAGAGAAAAGAAAATGAAGAATGACTCTCCTGTGTTTTTTTAAATTTTCATAACTGTTTGCATTCAAAGGAGACTAAAGGATGTATTTGCATTTTCAAATTGGTGTGCGCGAAATACTTGTAATGATGATAGATGAACCTCAGTATAGTGGAGTATCTGATGCACACAAATAAAGGAAGTAAATGATTCCAAGTGGCACAATCAAGTGTGTCTAAGAGTAATGGGTTGAAAATAAGAACTAGAAAATTAAAGATGAATATTATAAAAATAAAAGGCTCTTCCCCACTTTCATTTATTTCAGCAAGGGGTTGAAAATAATAGTATGTGAAACATCTAAATTTAGATTAGACTAAGTATGAAAAAACACACCAGCCTTGATATCCTCCCCCATCCCCGATTGTTGTGTGCATGGGGGGTGGGGTTTACTATGCAAGAACATCTCCTCCTTCCCACTGCAGGGGAACTCTACAACACCATTTTCTCTTATCCCTTTGTGTCCCATGAAACCTTCTCCATATGATCCATGATCCACATCTCACAAGAAATAGAGTTATGGCATACCCAGGAAGGAAGGGTCCACAGGAAAGTGTAGAAACTCATTTGTGCAAATAAATTTATACATGGACAGTTGAGTTAACAATTGAGGGTTTTGTTAACTCTTGAAAAAAAAAACCTATCTGTACCCAGGAAAGCCATGGCCAGAGATGGTCTTTGGAGCTATGTCTACACTGCACGCTTATTTCAAAATGACTATTTCAAAATAGTGCATCTACACAGTAAATGGCCATCAAAATAGTGCTTAGCCATTCCAAAACAGAGCGTCCACGCAGATTGGACGCAGAGTCGTATTTAAGGTCGCTGGAAGTGTGTCAGGCAGGGCATCAGGATAGCACGCACTTCCTGGAGCTGCTTCTTGAGGCTTTCTGAGGCTCAAGCTTAAAGGAACCCCCTGTACCGTGTCTCTGCTTCTCCTCCTGCTTGCCTACCTCTCTGAGGGACGGCAAAGCATATTCACTGTGTGCTTTGGTAGCTCTGTTGGGCACCACAGCACTCCTAGCTATGGAGCTGGAGCTGCGTCCCAACAGTCAACAGCTCTAACAGCTTATGCTGCACCTCATGATGCAGTTTCTGCAGGCTGCCCTCATGCCCCTGCAGGAACAGGCTCCCCCATCTCAGTGCGGGCCACCTCCTCTCCTCTCTCCAGGCTCTGCTCATGCAGCTTGACCCATCCCGCCCTCTCCTACACACTGTGCACTGTCGCTTCTGGAACCAGGACACCAGTTCCAACTGCTGTCCTGAAGTGGTGAGACAACCAGCAGTGGCTCCAGAATTTCCGTATGCAGAAGGACACCTTTCTGGAACTGTGCGAGTGGCTTGTCTCTGCCCTTAGGTGATGGGACACTCACATGCAGGGGTGATCTGTGGCTATAGGCAGACTCGGCCGCTGCCTAGGGCGCCGCCACTCGGGGCACCTGATGATGACATCACAGGGGTGCCCGGGGCGCCCGCCGATGACGTCAGTCCATTGACGGCCCTGCAGGCGGGGGCGCCGATCGCGCGTTCCGCCTGGGGCGCCAGCTGCCGCAGCTGGCCTCGGGCCACTCCTGCCCACATGCAACCTGCCATCTCCATCCATAAGCGGGTTGCTATTGCACTGTGGAAGCTCGCCACGCCAAACAGCTACCAATTAGTTGGGAACCACTTTGGTGTAGGGAGATTGACTGTTGGAGTTGTGGACATGCAGGTATGACTCCCTTGTGCCATTGTCCCAGGAGGGTAGTGAATTGCTGGAATGGGGTTTCCCTAGGGAAAGGGGTGGTGGAGGTGGAGGCAGCTCCCTCCCTGGAAGGGTTTTCAGTCCTACCCTCACCAAGGCCTGCAGGGGGAGTGGGGCAAGTTGGAGTTGCTACTGTGAGGGGAAAGAGTGGGAAGGAGGGGGAAGGGATGATTGGGCTCGGGGACCTCCAGAAGGCCCTGGCAACCCTGTGATTCTCTGTCTCCTTCTACAGGTGGGGAGGGACATCAACATCATCCTGCTGCGCCATCTCATTGTCCTGGGCGACGTGGACCGCATCATCACTGGCTTTGCCACCATGGGCTTCCCCAGCTGTGGCTGGGGAGCTATTGACAGCATCCACATACCCATCTGGGCCCCCA
Source organism: Rafetus swinhoei (assembly GCA_019425775.1). Lineage (NCBI taxonomy): Eukaryota > Metazoa > Chordata > Testudines > Trionychidae > Rafetus > Rafetus swinhoei. Next base: position 222,649,323 of record CM033424.1, on the reverse strand, counting down.
ACCACCAGGCATCAGATTACATCAATCACAAGGGCTACTTCTCCATGGTCCTGCAGGCCATTGTGGAGCACTGATGCCAGTTCACCAATGTCTACAATGGCTGATTGGGGAAGGCACACAACACCCACATATTTAGGAACTACAGCCTCTTCTCCAAGCTGCATGCTGGCACCTTCTTCCCCAACCGCATGTGGAAATGTGCATGGTGGGGGACGCAGCCTACCCTCTGCTCCCCAGGCTTATGAAACCATGTACTGGACACTTGGACCACACCAGGGAATGTTTTAATGTGAGACTTGGCAGGGCCTGAATGGTTGCGGAGGGCACTTTGCGTGTCTCAAGGGAAGCTTTTGTTCCTTCCTCACCCACCTCGAGCTCTGCAAGCAGAACATCTTCCAGGTGGTGGCTGCATGTTGCATCCTCCACAACATCTGTAAGAGTAAGGGGGAGATATTCCTGCCTGCATGGGGCGGGCGGGGGGGGAAGCAGAGGCCGAGCAGCTCGTAAGGGTGAACAGTTGCCCATGGCTACCATCTGTCAGGCTCATCAGAGGGCTGTGCAGATCCGGGAGGTCCTGAAGGGGAATTTCAGCCAAGGCCAGCTGTGAGGCTCTCTCCTGGGCCTCCCCACAAGGAGCCTCAACAGTGGCCCAGTGTGCCTTTCCACCCCCCATTTCTCCCTTTCCCTTCTCCCCCCTAACCCTTCCAGAGACAATAAAGCATACCTGTTGTTTTGAAGCCAACAATTATAACTGTTTTTATTCAGGGTAAACATAACTGGGGAGGGGCTGGGGAAGGAGGGAAGTGGGATGGGGAGGAAAGGGGAGGAGAGGCTTAGGGATGGGCCTGGGAATGGCGCCTGCCTTGGGCAGTCCCACTGTCTCGTGTGCGGTGCCCTTGGTGGCCCTGGGAGGGCTAGGATGAGAAGGTGGGGGCAGGGCAGGGGCAGAAGTGGGAGCAGGAGGAGGAGCAAGGGCAGCAGCAGGCGCAGGGGCAGGGGCAGAAATGGCAGCAGGAGTGGCCCCCAGCTGCTTGACAGCGGCTGTGAACGCGGCACACGGGGACAAGCCCTGCTGCAGCAGATCCTGCCAGATGGTACACCAGAGAGCCAGGTCCTGCCAGTCCAGGGAGTGCTGCAGGGCACATAGGCAGGCAATGTGCTCCTGCTGTAGGTTCTCTTGGGTCCATCTTCTCCTCTGGGTCCCAATGAGTCAGGACGATGGAACAGGAGGTTTCACCCACTCCCCACTCACAGGTGGTCCAGCTGTGGAGAACGAACAGAAGGGCTGTCATCCCTGGAGACACTGTGCCTGACACTGTGCCCTCACCCTTGAGCAAACACCAAAAGATCTCAGGTCAGACAGGGAGAAGTGCTTTGAGCAAGGCCAGCTGAGGCCTGGACCACAGGCCCTTTCCTGTAGGGACACCAATGTCCCCGGGGGAAACCTCAATCCCCCCATGCCCCAGGGACAAGCAGGCATGGGAAGGTGGGTGGGGGGAGGGAAGGGGTGATGGGGTGGCTCATCTATCCTCTGTGATGTGTACACCCCAGGTCTGGCAGTTCCGGCACCCACACAGGGAGAGGACTTCTATCCCTGACTGCTAGTGGAGAGGGGGGGCTAGGTGTTTGGGGGAGGCATGTGTGAGCGGCAGGTGCCACTTGTTGAGGAGGGTGCTGCTGGTGTCCCCTCTACTTCCTTCCCCTGACCAGGTTCCCATGCAGTGGCTCAGTGTCCTCTGCTTTGCTGCACTGTCCCCAGGAGCAGGTGCTGCCCCAGGAGTACAGGGAGGACCGTGTGGTGTGTGCGGTACCATTGTGTGTCCATGACCCCATCTCCCCACTAATGGAGGTATGTGATAGGAGGGTGTCTCACCCTGGGCAGGCCTGTGCAGGCACCCTATGGTCCGCTCCTGGGGATGTGTGCTGTGGACAGGTGCTCCATGTGCATCCACATGCACGGGCTGCTGTGCGATCCCCAGGCTGAGAAGATTGAGCTAGGAGCACCCATCAGCCCCTGGCTGCCTGCCAACTCCCCCGGTGTGTGTGTAGAGAAAAGGGGGGCATTCACCTGATAAGCCTTCCTCTGCCTTGGACAGTGCCTGGGAGGCATCCTGTGAGGGGGGCACCCACTCCAAGTCAGGGCTGGTGGCCCTTGAGATGGTGCTGGCCTTGCCTGGCGCCTCTTCCTCTTAGATATCCCTGGCAAGGCCCTTTGGATGGGCCACGATAGATGTCTCCAGTCTCCAGTCCACAATGAGGAGGGGAGGGACTGACCTCCCTCCAAGGATGTGATGGAGTTGCTCATAATACGGGCAGGTCTGTGGTGCTGCTCCGGAGCAGGAGCTGCCCTCCTTAGCTCTGGTGTATGCGTCCTTCAGCTCCTCAATCTTCATGAGTACCTGCTCCTGTGTACGTGTGTGGCCCCCCTGTGAGAGACTTTCAGACATCCGTCCATAAATGTCCATGTTCCGTCGTATAGTTCGGAGATCCTGTTGATTCCCCTGCTCTCCCCACGTCTCCAAGAGACCCAGGATCTCCACACCAGACCAGGACAGGGCTCGCCCCTTCTGCCCCCAGATGGGCTTGAGAGCTCCCGAGAGTTGTGGCAACAGCTGTTGGGCTCTAAGCTGGGGCAGTAGGCTCAGCCATGATGGCAGGGAGTGAAGATGGGGCTGCTGTGGCTGGCACCGAGCTTGCAGAAACCTGCTCTGAGCCACGAGTCCTCTGCCTGCTTCCTGCAGCTTTAAGGGCTGCAGGAGAAGGGGGACTATAGAGCTCCGATGACTGTGAACAGAGCAACCAGCAAGGCACCATGGGACTCAATGGAGGCCCCTTATTTCGAAATAACTGTCTACACATGTTCTGTTTTGAAATAGGTGTTATTCCTCATAATTTGAGGGTTACAGATTTCGAAATAAGCAGCCCGTTATTTTGAATTTATTTGTTATTTTGAAATAATGCTAGTTATTTCAAAATAATGCTGCTGTGTAGACATGTCCTGGCAGTGCAGCCTGAAGCTTTGCTGGCCAAGACAGGAAGCCTGCTGCAGGAAGTCTTGCTTGCAAGTAGCCCTGGCCTCCCACAAGTCCTCAGCGATGTGCCAGGTTTGTGTGTGTCTGTCCCCTGACAACGGCCGTGGGGGTGGAGGAAGGAGAGTCTAGATAGAAATCAATTAGGTCTTCCTGGCAGGGATTTTCACATAAAAAGTCACCTCTGGCTTGTTTTCATGTAGATTGGGGTGATCTATTTCATAGATCCCTGACAAACATAAGGAGGCAGAAGGTTAGTTACTATGCTGGAGAAAGTGGTATTCAAAAGTAGGTGTATAAATAGTTAGGAATGTCTTATTAGGTCAGCTAATTCTAGGGCTATTTTTCTAAAATGACTACTGGGTGTTGGTGCCTCAATTTCTGGATGCCCAATTTAAGACAGCTTAAAGTGGATTGATATTTAGAAATGCAGAGTATTCAATAGGCAATTTAAGGAGTCTTCGCTTGAGCTGCCAAATTAGATGCATCCAAAATCACTGGTTGCTTTGAAAAATTCAAAACCTAATATTCATGGCTATATGTAAGGTTTGGAGGGTTGGTTCTGATAATCCCCTAAAAGTGTGGATGAATCTCCTGAGACCACTTAGGACAATTCCAAAGCTTCTGGATTTGCAAAACTGGTCTGGAAAGCAAGCTTGGACTGTGTTGAACCCATTTGTAGTGGGTGGGAGTGGCCACCCACTGATCCTGAGGAGGAAGTGCCCCTCCCTGAGCCAGATTGGGCTCACGTGGAGAACTCATCCGGGAGGAAGTCGGGGGCGGGCCTAGGGATATAAAAGGACTTCCTGCAAGGCCAGTGGGGGAGGGTCTGCCAGAGACACTCTCTCTTCAGCCAGCAAGGGAGCCAGAGGCCTCCGCCTCCGCCTCCGCCTCCGCCTCCCTGACTGCTGAGAAGCCAAAAGCCTCCCCACCATGGCCCATGGAGGAGCCAGAGCCAGAGCCAGAGCCAGAGCCTGTGGAGGTGGACAACTGGCCTGGGCCCCTGGCCCTCTTTGGGAAGACTACCACGTGGGCCTGCTGTGGTGGCCAGAGGACCCTGCTCCTGGCTGCCTGGAAGACTTCCCAGGGAACCAGGTACCCGGGACAGAGGGGAGAATTGGAGCTGTCCCAGGGGTAGCCGACCTTGGTCTGGCCAGGGCCCAGTGGGTTGCGGAGTGGATCCCCCACTGATCCTGGTGCAACAGGTCAGTGAGTTTTGGCCTGGATCCCGGCTGACTGGGCAGCTGATCCCCTGCTGCTCTTAGGGTCCTGGGCTTGGGCGCAGTGGTGAAGGGAGGGCCCGTGTCTTCCCCCCCGCCACCGCTTGATTGGGTGGCAGTCTCCCCTCTGGCGGCGTGCAGCCACAGGTGAAGGACCGGAACCTTTCCTGAGTAAGGAGACCGACCACATACCTGGGTGTATTGACTGTGACCTGGTGGGTGTCCTGGGAGAAGCCCTTCCCCTGACCTAGGGCGGGGCTCCGGACTGCTAACTGTTGCAGCTCCTGCCTTGTGTTAAGGCTGGGCTGCTCATTGTCTGTGTATAAACTGCTTGCCTACTGCAGCCCCAGCCTGGTGTTAGGGCAGGGCTACGGATTGGTTGCTTGGATTGCTTGACTGTTGCAGCCCTGCCTAGGATTAGAGCCGGGCTACTGACTGCTTAGGGGCTTGCAGTGGGTGGGAGTGGCCACCCTCTGGCCCTGAGGGGAGCCCCTTCATTCCCTGAGGGGCACCCCAATGGGCTACACTGTTGTTTGTGGGATTAGTGCAATAGAGAGGGCTTATTAAGCTCTCTACCCTTGCTGGTTAGAGAGTCACAGTGCTTGTGATTGTCTGAACAAACTGGACTGCTGTGAACATCCCTGTCTTTGTCAAAGAACAACAGAACCATCATGGGAGCAGGTTGTACAGCAACATAAGAACATAAGAACATAAGAACGGCCGTACCGGGTCAGACCAAAGGTCCATCTAGCCCAGTATCCTGTCTGCCGACAGTGGCCAGCACCAGGTGCCCCAGAGGGTGGACCAAGACAATGATCAAGCGCTTTGTCTCCTGCCATCCTCTCCAGCCTCTGTCAAACAGAGGCCAAGGACACCATTTTATCCCCTGGCTAATAGCCTTTATGGACCTAACCTCCATGAAATTATCTAGCTTCTCTTTAAACTCTGTTATAGTCCTAGCCTTCACAGCCTCCTCTGGCAAGGAGTTCCACATGCTGACTACACGCTGTGTGAAGAAGAACTTTCTTTTATTAGTTTTAAACCTGCTACCCATTAATTTCATTTGGTGTCCTCTAGTTCTTCTATTTAGGAACTAATAAATAACTTTTCTTTATCCGCCTCTCCACACCACTCATGATTTTATACACCTCTATCATATCCCCTCAGTCTCCTCTTTCTAAACTGAAAAGTCCCAGTCGCTTAACCTCTCCTCATATGGGACCCGCTCCAAACCCCTAATCATTTTAGTTGCCCTTTCTGAACCCTTTCCAAGGCCAAAATATCTTTTTGAGGTGAGGAGACCACATCTGTACACAGTATTCAAGATGTGGGCATCATAGTTTTATACAGGGGCAGTAAGATATTCCGGTCTTATTTTCTATCCCTTTCTTAATAATACCTAGCATCCTATTTGCCTTTTGACCGCTGCACACTGTGTGGAAGTTTTCAGAGAACTGTCCACGATAACTCCAAGATCTCTTTCCTGATTTGTCGTAGTTAAATTAGCCCCCATCATACTGTACGTATAGTTGGGGTTATTTTTCCGATGTGCATTACTTTACACTTATCCACATTAAATTTCATTTGCCATTTTGTTGCCCAATCACTCAGTTTGGTGAGATCTTCTTGGAGTCCCTTACAGTCTGCTTCTGTCTTGACTATCCTAAACAGTTTGGTATCATCCGCAAACTTTACCACCTCACTGCTTACCCCTTTCTCCAGATCATTTATGAATAAGTTGAACAGGATTGGTCCTAGGACTGACCCTTGGGGACACCACTAGTTACCCTCTCCATTCTGAAAATTTACCATTTATTCCTACCCTTTGTTTCCTGTCTTTTAACCAGTTCTCAATCCAAGAAAGGACCTTCCTCTTATCCCATGGCCATGTAATTTACATAAGAGCCTTTGGTGAGGGACCTTGTCAAAGGCTTTCTGGAAATCTAAGTATACTATATCTACTGGATCCCCTTGTCCGCATGTTTGTTAACCCCTTCAAAGAACTCTAATAGATTAGTAAGACAGGATTTCCTTTACAGAACCCATGTTGACTTTTGTCCAACAAATTATGTTCTTCTACATGCTTCACAATTTTATTCTTTACTATTGTTTCGACTAATTTGCCCGGTACTGAAGTTAGACTTACCGGTCTGTAATTGCCCGGATCGCCTCTAGAGCCCTTTTTAAATATTGGTGTCACGCTGGCTACCTTCCAGTCATTTGGTACGGAAGCCGATTTAAGGGATAGGTTACAAACCACAGATAATAGTTCAGCAATTTCCCATTTGAGTTCTTTTTAGAACCCTTGATGAATGCCATCCGGTCCCGGAGATTTGTTAACATTAAGTTTTTCTATTTGTTCCAAAACCTCCTCTAATGACACTTCAATCCGGACAGTTCCTCAGATTCATTACCCACAAAGGACGGTGCAGATTTGGGAATCTCCCCAACATCCTCAGCCGTGAAGACTGAAGCAAAGAAATCATTTAGTTTCTCCGCAATGGCTTTATCGTCTGATTGCGCCTTTTATAGTTCGATCGCCTAGGGGACCCACAGGTTTTTTAGCAGGCTTCCTGCTTCTAATGTACTTAAAAACATTTTGTTATTTCTTTTGAGTTTTTGGCTAGCTGTTCCTCAAAATCTTTTTTGCTTTTCTTATTACATTTTTACACTTGATTTGACAGTGTTTATGTTCCTTTCTATTTATCTCACTAGGATTGACTTCCACTTCTTAAAAGATGCCTTTTGTCCTCACTGCTTCTTTTACATGGTGGTTAAGCCACGTGACTCTTTTTAGGTCTCTTGCTATGTTTTTTAATTTGGGGTATACATTTAAGTTGGGCCTCTATTATGGTGTCTTTAAAAGTTTCCATGCAGCTTGCAGGATTTGGCTCTAGTCACTGTGCCTTTAATTTCTGTTTAACTAACCTCCTCATTTTTGTGTAATTCTTTTGAAATTAAATGCCAGGGTGCTGGTCTGCTGAGGTGTTCTTCCCACCACAGGAATGTTGAATGTTATTATATTATGGTCACTATTCCCAAGCGGTCCTGTAACGGTTATTTCCTGACCTGATCCTGCGCTCCACTCAGGACTAAATCGAGAATTGCCTCTCCCTTGTGGGTTCCTGCACTAGCTGCTCCAAGAAGCAGTCATTTAAGCCATTGAGAAATTTTATCTCCGCTTCTCTTCCTGAGGTGACATGTATCCAGTCAATATGGGGGTAATTAAAATCCCCATTATTATAGAGTTCTTTGTTTTGGTAGCCTCTCTAATCTCCCTCAGCATTTCAATGTCAGTATCCCTGTCCTGGTCAGGTGGTCGGTAATATATCCCTACTGCTAATTTCTTATTTTTGGAGCATGGAATTACTATCCATAGCGATTCTATTGAACATGTTGATTCATTTAATATTTTTATTTCAGTGTAACACAGTGATCCATTGTGTGTTATCACAGCATCCTGCTGTAGGATATACTTGAAACAACTGACCCCTAGGTCTATATTTTTATATATAGATATAGATATAGATATTTATATTTTTCCATCCGTTCAGGCCCACTGAGGGGCGTGTGTGGGAAACATGGTAGTTGCCACAGGGCCCGATGATACAAAGGGAGTCCGGGGCTCCCAGCTGCTACTGCGACAGTGGTGGCGGCTGGTGCCCCAGGCCCTTTAAATCACTGCAGGAGTGTTGCTGCCACAGCACACTCCATGTAGCTCTGTGGACTGAGGGAGGAGCACACCACTCTCTATGCAGTGGGGAAGGCTGTCTGCTAGGGTTGCCAGATGGTTTAACAAAAAATACCGCCCCAAAAAAACCCACTGGGGAAAAAATTATGTTGAGGGAGGAAAATAAAGGGGGAGACCAAAGTTGTGTGGGGCGGGGGGAACCTCCACATTAAAACAGCATGGGCCTTTCGGTGTGTGCATAGTCAGAATAGGGATAGGAACAGGGGAGACTGTTGAGCACTAAGACCCAGGGAGGGCATTGCTTCCCCTTGGTCTTTAGGCTTTTTGCCAGTGACCATTTTGTTTTCTTGATTAAGCCACAACGCAGCTTCCTTGCGGAACCAGGTAAGCAGGGTGTCAGGGACCTGGGGTGGGGGAGAGGGAGAGGCCGGGGGCTGGGCCCAGTTGCCGAGTGTGTTGTAGGGTTGCCAGGTGTCCAGTATTTTTGCTTCCTGGCAGGAGAAAAAAAACCTAGAAAATACCGGACATTTTAGGTATCCAGTATTTTCTGAATTTTTTTTACCAGACAGGAGGTGAAAATACCGGACTGTCTGGGTCAATACTGGACACCTGGCAACCCTACTGTCTGCCCAGCCCTGCACCTTCCACCCAAGGCCCCGCCCCTTCTGGGAGTATGGAGCTAGGCCCCTCCCATTGTGCCCAGGGGCTGTCGGGTCTCTGGCATCTGTTGAATATAATGGGTTTACTTGATCCCTCATGTAACCCTAGTGAATTCCATGATATTACACCAGCATGAATTTGGCCTATATCACTCTTCTTAAAGATTCACTTTTTCCTGTAGAGCATTCAAGGCAGTAGTTAAGACTTATGAGATGTGAGATTCAAGCAGAACTGCTTGCAAATTTACTCTGCCTATGCAAACAGCACACAGGAAGCCAATCAAGTTAGAATGCTCATTTTCACAAATTGCACAGGGAATTTTCTACATGCTTTTTTAGAAAAGTGAGGCAAGTATGGAGGATGTTTTAATGCTTTAATAAAACACTTCATATTATATTTATAATGATTTATTTGGTATATGAATTCCACATGGTTAGCCCTAGGACTGAATCCAATGTGAAGAAAGGCAGCTTCAGACTTGACTTTATTGGACTCCCAAATTTATGAGAGCAGAGCTAAAACCAGCCAAATTCCCAAGTGGAATAAATGCAGTACTGATATTTCTCTGGTGGTTTTGATTTAATTGTGTATATTTTTCTTACTATTTCTTTCTTCCTGCCCACTAGTATTTCTGATGTTTATTATGGGGACAGATACAGGAATAGTGGAGGGTGTGAGTCTTCAACACTGCCATAAGCTGCTTCTAGCAGGCATTTGTCATTATGCAACAGGGGAAACCATTCAACAAAACAGAAACCAGTGATTGTTTTGCACCAGATGTTTTTTAAGAATGTCTTTGACCTCCGATATGGGCTCTGTCATGAGATTAACAGCATTTTTTCTTGTTCAGCCAGTTTCCTGTGTTCCAGTAACTTTGCTCCCAGCTAATGCCAGAAAGTACAGTTGTATGCAAAACATTTTGAAAATGAGCTGATTTGTACTCTTTCAAACCTCAGAAAAAAATGATGTCCAAGTTCCAGTTTTGGTTCACATTGGTACATGTTTTACCCAAACCATTTCATCCATCTGCAGTTGAAAGCATTTTTCTCAGATCTTTCATACTTTGTTGTTGGTGGTACTTTTGACAGAAGACAAACATTGAAATGTAGTTTCTTTATTCTTTCAAAATAATCAACCATCTAAGTTTTAGTACTTTGACCACTAAAATAATAAGCTTTTAGTCAGAACAGAAATGAAAGTTTTGAACTTGTATCTATAATTGGATATCCTTTACTTAAAATATTGTACCTTTGCCACCTGAAAGAAAGGGAGAATTATGTTCCTGGGAAAGACAGGTCTCTCATATTTCCATCCTTGCAATGTCAATAGCTGTCCAGGATAAACTGGGCTGCATGACATTCTCCAAAGAGGTTAAGAACTGAGGTGATACAGTAGCAACACATGACCAGAGGTATTAACAATTTCCATTTTCTCTAAAGATAGAAAATTTGGTAGGAAATCCTTTTCAGGTTGTTGACAAAATGCTTCCCTACCAACGTTCTGTTTTGATGTAATTGTTAATAAGGACCTGTGTCTGTCCCTGTAGGCATGTGAAATAAAAATTAGCTTTGCGTGTGTGTCAGGGCTGGATGATTTGAGCCCCTGGTTACTGCATTCTTGTAATTTAAACTCAGTGTTTGCTCTTGCTTTTCAACAGAAACAAATTACTCATAATGTCGGTCTGACTCAGAGGTTACGCATACTCTGCAGTTCAAACCCTTATTACCAATGTATCTGACTTAAAAGAGACAATGTCAACTTGTTTAGGCTCCCAAATGAGGGTAACACTGTATAAGATTCCTGTAGGATTGTGTGTGTAATAGAGACATGGCTGAATTGGATGAAAAACTATTTTATTGTAACCATAAGTGGGGCTGTAATTACAATGATTTTTACATAGAATTTACAATTCATTTTAAAACATTTCTGAACAAGAAAAATCAGTAAAGATAACTTGGGGATATTTTAGAAAATTCTTGTCTTGATATTGAGAGAAAAATGTCATCCTCTATGGGTATTTCCCCCTACAAAATGGGGCAGAGAAACATTTTAAAAATATATTTAAAACAAGAGTATCTTCCATTTTTTAGTAGTAATGCTTTCTCACTTTTAAATTTTCTCACTAAGGGTATGTCTACACTACAGCGCTATTTCGAATTAACTTATTTCGAATTAACTTATTTCGAATTAACTTATTTCGAATTAACTTATTTCGAAATAATGCATCTAGACCCAAAAACTAATTCAAAATAGTGTTTTGCTATTTCGAAATAGCACGTCCACACTGATTGGACACTGGGTCGCATTTAAGGGCAGCTGAAACCGGTTTCAGCAGGGCATCAGGTCAGTAGTTGCTTTTTGTGGCTGCTGTCTGAGGCTATCTGAGGCTCGTGCTTAAAGGGACCCCCCTGGACAGCCGGTTCTCAGCTTTCCCACTTGCTTGCCTACCTCGCCGAGGGACAGCAAAGCGTTTTCCTCTCCGCCTGCTTCGGTTGCTCTCCTTTGGGACACCGCAGCACTCGGCACCATAGAGCCAGAGCCGCCCCTGGGCACTCTGGTGCTCATGTTGAACGCCTTGTTGCAAGCCTGGCAACAATTGTTGGAGGCTGCCTGGCATCTTCTGCTGGAGGCCAGCCCCCTGGCACTCCCCCTTGGGGACCTGGCGGAGTGGCGCCCGGATGCCAGCGTGCCCTGCCGCATCTGGCGTCTGGACACCAGCAGCGACTGGTGGGACCACCTCGTCCTGGAGCGCTGGGGAGACCAACAGTGGACCCAGAACTTCAGGATGAAGTACACCTTCCTGGAGCTCTGCAAGTGGCTCACCCCTGCTCTGCAGCGACGGGACACACGCATGAGGCCCGCCATTCCCCTCCACAAGCGGGTGGCCATCGCCCTGTGGAAGCTCTCCACAGATAGCTACCGATCCATCGGGAACCAGTTCAGCGTGGGGAGATCCACCATCGGAGCGGTGCTCATGCAGGTACGGCACTCACCGGCCACTGGGCCAGGATGGGGGGCTGCAAGGAGGACGTGGGCTGCCCCAGGGAAAACGGGGAGGAGGTGGTGTAAGTGCCCTCCCTGGGAGAGGTCGGTCCGTCCCGGCTGCACTACAGACCACCTGCAGTGGCCAGGATTGCAGCGGGGGTTGCTCCTGGGAGTGGGGCGTGGGGCAGTGGCAGGGAAAGAACACTCCCAGCGAAACGGGCACCTCAGTGACCCTCGGTTTTGTGTGCCTCTCTGCAGGTGGTGAAGGTCATCAACAGGGTGCTGCTCCGCAGAGTCATCCGCCTCACTGACCTGGACGCGGTCATCCAGGGGTTCGGTGCCCTCGGCTTCCCCAACCGCGGGGGGGGTGGAAATCGATGGGATGCACATCCCCATTCGTGCCCCTGGACCACCATGCCTCCCTCTAAATCAACAGGAAGGGGTACTTCTCTGTGATCCTGCAGGCCGTGTCTGACCACTGGGGCCAGTTCACGGACATCAATGTGGGCTGGTCCGGCAAAGCACATGACGCGCGGGTGTACCGCAACTCCTCCATGTGCCAGAGGCTGCACGCCAGGACTTTCTTCCCCGACTGCCACATCAGGGTTGGGGACGTGGACATGCCAGTGTGCCTGCTGGGGGATGCGGCCTACCCCCTACAGCCCTGGCTGATGAAGCCCTACACGGGACACCTCAGCCCCTCCCGGCAGGTCTTCAATGCCAGGCTCAGCAGGGACCTCATTGTGGTCGAGGGGGCCTTCGGCTGACTGAAAGCATGGTTTAGGTGCCTCCTCACCCGCCTTGACCTCTCCCAGCACAATATTCTGCACGTGGTGGCAGTGTGCTGTGTGCTCCACAATTTGTGTGAGAGGAAGGGGGAGGCTTTCCTGCCAGCCTGGATGGCAGAGGCTGACCGCCTGGGTGGCCAGTACGCACAGCCCCGCACGGCTGCCAGCCGGGAGGCCCTTCGGGGGGCTGTCCGCATCTGGGAAGCCCTGTGGGAGAGCTTCCAGGCGGACGAGGACTGAAATCCCCCTTGGGGCTTGGGGCCTTCTTCCCCTTTCCCCTCCCTAACCCCCCTTCCTGATCTACAATAAAAATACCTGTGTTGCTGCAAAAAAGTCTTTATTTCACATAACTGGAGTGGGGAGAGGGTAGGAATGAGGGTGGGAGAGGGGAGGGGAGAAACCTGGGAGGAGGGAGGTGGAAGGGGGAGGCGAGGGGAGGAAGGGGGCAGGGAAGCTCAGGGTTGGGGGTCTTGCTGGCTCTCCTGTCTCGCAGCACTGCGGTGCAGGGGCCTCGGGAGTGGGTGTGGAGGGTGGGGAAGGAAGGATGGGGGTGCGGAGGGAGGGGGAGCAGGGGTGGGAAGAGGAGCGATAGCTGGGGCGGTCACAGGGGCTGGAGCAGCAGGAGGCAGCAGTCGGTCTGCCAGGGCCTGCAGGTGCTTGTGAAGGGCACGTCCCTGCTCCCGGAGCTCCCTCAAGCTCTCCTGCCGCAGTTGCAGGTCCTCTTGCACCCACTGCTCCTGGCTGTGGACCTGCTGTCCCTACAACCGCAGCTACTGCCTCCAAGTCCTCCAGGTTGCGGGTGCACCTGCTGGCCTGGGTTTGGGTGGAGGGTCCTGGCGGGGTGGTGCGTCCTGCACTCGCAGGTGCTGCGGCTGTGGTGAAACAAGAGAAGTGGTCGGTTCTCCTTGGGGACACAGTGGATGAAACCCAGCCCCTCTCTGCAAGGTGAGGACGGCAGGTCTCTGCACCATCATGTCCTGCTTTCCCCAGGAGTGTGAGCTGGCCCAGGACTGCACCCCAGCCCCTGTGCTGCCTACAGTGTGGTGTGGGCGGGGAGGAGAGGAGATGTGCCCTGCCTCTGTGTAGAGGGGGCGTCTGGAGGGAGGGCAGTGTGCAGGGTCTCTCCCGGGGGTAAGGTCCCTTGGCTACCCCTCCCCCCCGCCCTGCATAAGGGGACCATGATGTCACTCACATGTGGAGGCCTCCCCGGTCTCGGATGAGGCTGCTGACAGGCTCTCTGGGATGGCACGGGGTTCCTGGGTGCAGGGCAGGCTCCCTGCAGGCTCCTGGCTGCCGTCATCCTCCTCCTCCTCTTCCCCTGTGTCAGGGGCAGGGCCCTCTGCCCTGGGGTTGATGATGACCAGGGGGGCACAGATCGTCTGACCCCCCCCCCGCCTCCAGATGTGGTCCAGGGCCTCATAGTAGGGTCAGGCCTCCGGGTCAGCCCCTGGTTGGGAGGCCCTGGAATAGGCCTGCTCCGCTCCTTGATTTTGCTGCGCACCTGCTCCTGGCTGCGCATGTGGCCTCTGGTGGCCAGGCTGGCAGCCATGCGGCTGTAGACGGCCGCATTCCTGCGCCTAGTGCGGAGATCCTGGGCATTGGCGGCCTCCCCCCAAATCTCAATGAGGCCCACGATCTCTGCATTTGACCAGGAAGGCGCCCGCCTTTTGCGGCCCCTGGCAGGCTCCTGGGAGCCACCAGCCTGGTCCTGGGGAGCGGTGGAGGGCTGGGTGGCAGCGGGTGGCTGGCTCATGCTGTGCCAGGTGCACGGTCTGCTAGCTGTGTGCTGGCAGGCTGGCAAGTGGCACAGGCACTGTGGATAGAGTCTGCCCCTTTAAGGGCTCTGGGGCTAAGGGGGGAGCAGACAAGTTTTCCTGGTTTGGCCCAGAGTGGCCACCAGAGGGAACTGGGAAGGGCTGGAGGCCCCCTAATTCGAAATAAGTGTCTACATAGCACTTATTTCAAATTAGCTATTTCAAATTAGGTGGTGTTCCTCGTAGAATGAGGTTTACCTAATTTGAAATAAGGGCTCCTTATGTGTAGACAGCTATTACAGTTAATTTGAAATAACATCTGTTATTTCAAATTAACTCTGTAGTGTAGACATACCCTCACTGAAAGAAACTAACACTTCAATTTTTTCCTTACAATTTGTATCAACTACATGGTTAGTCGACAGGGGAAGTTGCTTTGTCCCAGCTTGCACCAGGTCCAGGAGCTATTTCTGCTGAGACTCTACAGTTTAAATGTAGTAGGAGTCATGCACACAGGCAGCCTGGCTCCTACTACATTTAAACTGCAGAGCCATAGTGGTCCCAGACCTGGTACGAGCCAAAACTGCTCAGTTCTGGCTTGCACCAGGTCTGCGACCTACCCCTGCTGTGCCTTTGCAGTTTAAATGTAGTAATAGCTGGGTGGCTCTTACTACATTTAAAATGCAGAGCTGCAGAAGGGGTAGCTCCCGGACCCAATGCAAACACGGACCGTGCTGGGCTTGCTCAGTTCTGGCTCGTGCTTGGCCCAGCAGCCCCTGTCTGCAGGGGTTCTCACTTCCCTGCTGGGACCCTCCTGTGGACAAGGGCTGCTGCTGGAGCAGCCTGTGTTCATGGCCAGCCCGGGTTGCCATTGACAGGGGCTGCTTTGCGACAGTGTCCCCTGCCTCCCCATGCTGCTGCCAGATGGCACTGTCTCGGGAACCAGCTTTTAAGCCAGCTTCCTGCGTCACGGGCTTCTGCTCCCCCTACCCGTTGCTGCCTCTGATATAGAGGCAGCAAGGGGTGGCTGTGGGAAATGCCAGTAGTTGAGTAGTCGACTAGTTGCTTGCATCCCTACTACAAACATACTTTTTTTTAATAAGAAGAGGTGAGATTCTCTCATAATCACTTGTATTTGATTACTGGAGCTTTAAGTACAACATTAAATACCACAAAGCTCATGATAAAATTGTTAAGAATTTTGGCAATAGTATTTTGGCTGGATTAATCTAAATAAGTGGTTCTCAACCAGTGGTATGCGTATGCCATTGGGCATGCAAAGGTCTTCCAAGGGGGTACATCAACTTATCTAGATATTTGCCTAGTTTTACAATAGGCTACATAAAAAGCACTAGTGAAGTCATACAAACTAAATTTTCACACAATGACATGTTTATACTGCTTTATATTCTATACACTAAAATATAAGTACAATAGTTATATTCAAAATGATTTATTTCATATAGATATGGTAGAAATGAAAATGTAAGCACCGATTCAGTAACAGTGTGTTGTGCCACTTTTGTATTTTTGTCTCATTTTGTAAGTAAGTGAGGTGAAGGTTGGGGTGCACAAGGCAAATTAGACTTTTGAAAGGGGAACAGTAGTTTGGAATGTTGAGAGCCACTATTCTTGATGACAAGGGCCCTACCAAATTCATGGTCCATTTTGATCAATTTCAGTCATAGGATTTTTTAAAATGGTGAATTTTATCATTTCAGCAATTTAAATCTCAGATTTCACAATGTTGTAAATATAGGGGTCCTGACCCAAAAAGGAGCTGTATGGGGTGTTGTGGTACTGCCACCCTTATTTCTGTGCTGCTGTTGGTGGCACTGTCTTTAGAACGGGGCAGCTCTAGATTTGTGGCTGTTGGTTGGGAGCCCAGATCTGAAGATATAGCCAGCATCAGTATTGCAGAACTAAGGATTACATGGTGTTGCCAAGTTTATATCTGAACTACTGCTTGCGGAGATGCACCTTCAATTAGCGGTCACCATTAACTGGCTGCCCAGCTCTGAAGGCCATACAAAAATCATAGAATCATAGAGCTGGAAGAGACCTCAGGAGGTCATCAAGTCCAGCCCTCTGCCCAAGGCAGGACCAATCCCAACTAAGGGTGGAAAGACAATCACTTCCCTGAAATAAACCCGCAACCCCTCAAGGCCCCAATTTGAGAAATGCTGGTCTCCCCATGAAATCTTTACAGTATAGAGTAAAAGCACACAAAAGACCAGATTTCTCAAGGGTAGACCAGATTTCACAGTCCATGACACATTTTTCATAGCCATGAATTTGGTAGGGTGCTATAGATCAACATCATTACTGTGTGCCTGTGAATGGCTGGCTGGCTGGCTGATACTGCATATCTATGGCCGGTTGGTACAAACTGGGTGTCTGAAGCTGTCTAGCTTCTCAATTTTCTCTGGTGGGGTATGTCTACACTAGCCCCCTAGTTCGAACTAGGGAGGCTAATGTAGGCATTCCAAGTTGCAAATGAAGCCCGGGATTTCAATATCCCGGGCTTTATTTACATCTTCCGTCGAGCGCCATTTTTAAATCCTTAGTCGAATTTACTGCCGCGGCTGCGCGGCAGTCAAGCGTTAACTCAAACTAAGTCCTTAGTTCGAGTTAACTGTTACACCTCATTCCACGAGGTGTAACATTTAACTTTCGAACTAAGGGCTTAGTTTGAGTTAACGCTTGACTGCCGCGCAGCCGCGGGCAGTAAATTCGACTAAGGCGATTTAAAAATGGCGCCGACGGAAGATGAATAAAGCCCGGATATTGAAATCCCGGGCTTCATTTGCAACTTGGAATGCCTACATTAGCCTCCCTAGTTCGAACTAGGGGGCTAGTGTAGACATACCCATGGAGAATGTGGAATAAATCACCACATAGTTTAAGGTAGCTTGGCTGTTTGTGGTTGCTATGGGTAGCAAGGTCTCTCTGTCCATAACTGGGTGGGTGTGAGTAAATGGATGGGAGACTATGCTTTCTTATACCGTGCCCACTTATTTTCCTTAGCTTTCAACTCCTGCTCCTTCTTCACCAGCAGCTTGCAATGCCCCCTTCATGCTGCAATCTCCCTTCCCATTCATGTAGTTTAGACCCCCTGCATCCTTCCCTAGCGCCTCCACCTCATTCTATCCAGACGTTTAAACTTCCTAGCTTCTTGTCACTGACCGCTCCTGTTCTTCCTTCTTCACCATTAGTTCATCCAAGCCCAACCTGTGCCCCAGTCCCCTCAGCACACAACAGTGGAAATCGCCATGAGTAGCATGGAGCTCATGATGTAAACATATATGTCAAAGGGTGCAGAAAAGCCCTTAGGCTTAAGCTCCCTAAAGCTGGGGCTGAAACTACTTCTGCCTCAGACACAATGCTTCTGGGATCTATCTAATCTACATACTATACTTCTTTTCCATGGTACCTGAGCTCCTGCTAGTCAGTGTGCACTTATACACGCCACCCAATAGGCACAATAGAGGAAAAGATTGCTCTAGATGGGAAGAGGTGGGTAATATCAAGGACAGGCCTTGGGAGGCAGACCAGTCCTCATCCACAGACAACCCATCAACCTGAAGCAAATTCTCATCAACAACTATACACCATACCACAGTAACTCTAACTCAGGAACCAATCCCTGCAACAAACCTTGGTGCCAACTCTGCCCACATATCTACACCAGCGACACCATCACAGGACCTAACCAGATCAGTCACACCATCACGGGTTCATTCACCTGCACATCTACCAATTTAATATATGTCATCATGTGCCAGCAATGCCCCTGTGCTATATAAATTGGCCAAACTGGACAGTCCCTATGTAAAATAATAAACGGACACAAATCAGATATCAGGAATGGTAATATACAAAAACCTGCAAGAGAACACTTCGGTCTCCCTGGACACACAGTAGCAGATTTAAAGCTAGCCATCCTGCAACAAAAAAACTTCAAGAACAGACTTCAAAGAGAAACTGCTGAGCTACAGTTCATCTGCAAATTTGACACCATCAGTTTAGGATTAAACAAAGACTGTGAATGGCTAGCCAACTACAAAAGCAGTTTCTCCTCTCTTGGTGTTCACACCTCCACATCAGCTGCTAGAAGTGGGCCTCATCCTCCCTGACTGAATTGACCTTGTTATCTCTAGCCTTACTCTTGATTGGTACTCTTTTCTTATGCCTGTATATTTATACCTGCCTCTGGAATTTCCACTACATGCATCTGACGAAGTGGGTCTTTGCCCAAGAAAGCTTATGCTCCAATAAATCTGTTAGTCTACAAGGTGCCATAGGACTCCTCGTCGCTTTTTAAGGACAGAAGAGTAAGTCTGGGTTAAAATGGCTTGTAGGAGCCAAGTGTGGGGACCATCCAAAAAAGGAATCCATACACCTGGTGATTTTATCATGCTGCCACCAGATTCAAAACAATCTAATTAGACAAATCTCTGAATTCATTTAAACTAATGTTGGCTGGTTTTGAACTCTCATTTTTACAAAAGTGTAAGGGCTTTGGGAAGCAGAATCTTTTAAGGTTCTCTCATCCCCACAAGAAAGATTTATGAGCTTGTCAGCACTGGAGTCAGCATTTCAATCACTGACATTAGATGGATATGCAGCTCTTATATGAATGGTACATTCCTAGATTTATAATTTATTCTTAATCTAAACAATCAACTTTACCTTAATGCAAATGGCCTCCCTGTAACATTACCCTTACAAAAAAAAGCACATCAGGCATCTCTTGCCTCCTTGCCAAATGGCCGGTTATGACTAATAAGCCTTTTATTGCCGATCTATTGAGTTGTTTTCATCTGTTTATTGTAAACTGTAAAAATGTACTTCCCTCTGTGGATATTGATTAACTTAAATGTATGTAGTCATGAATGCCCAATAAGATAAAGCACCACATTTTGTTTGTGTTTTTAAAAATAAATTGAAAACTGTATCTATTACTAGTCTATTATAGCTTTTTTAAAAACAGTAGGATTTAAAATGAGCTCATGCTGTGTTAGTGAATTTTAACAGTCTTTGAGGTAAATTAAAGCAGCCAGATTGTTTAAAATTGTAGCAGTGCCTATGTGCTGAGGGCAGGCAAAGAATTATAGTCAGGAGAGAATAAGAAGCATAATATACCAAAGAGAGAGATGAAATGACACAACCTACAGATTAACACATTTTTTGTCTCCTTCAGTTTTAAAAATGCCCTGCCACTTAGCAGTTACCAAAAGCTCCTACAAAACTAGAACCCAAATTCACTTTTCAGTGCTCATAATTATTAATAGGTTTTGAATTTTGTAAATCCCTAGGCACCATATTAATAAAATACAGTTCTTGGAATCAAATCAGCATGAAACATGTGAAGAAAAGTTCTCAAACTTAAATTGTGGCTATTTACTTGTGCATTCTAGAATATGACATCAGCTCCATGGTGAGATTAATCACAGGAAATGTTCATAGATTTCTTTTTATCAGCATAAGCACCGGGGCAGATTAGATTTCCAAGAAGGACTGAAGAGGCTGGAGAAGAGCAGTGTGGCAATAGTGAAACAGGTTTTTATGCTGGTCATTTTGGATTCACCTCTGTCTGCCTTCCTCTTGAATGGCTCTGACTTGCCTCTGTCCCAGGAACAAGAAAAGCTGTGGACAGCTAATTTAGAGTCCCCTACCTGTTGGTCCACAATGTCGCTCCTGCAAAGGGCAGTGAATATGTTAATTGCATGAAGCAACAAAGCTACAACAAAGCCCCAAGAGAATCAGAGGGTACGTCTAGACTACAAGCCTCTTTCGAAAGAAAGAGTCTAGACTACAGTCAGTACTTTCGAAAAAGCGAGCTGCTTTTTCAAAAGAGCACCTAGGCAGTCTGGATGCTCTTTCGAAAAAGCACACTTTGCGTTCAATAACACCTTTTTTCCAAAGAGCACTTTCGAAAAAGGTGGCGTTCCTCGTAAAATGAGGTTTTCCGTGATCGAAAAAACTGCCACGTTCTTTCGATTTACCTTAGAAAGAACGTGGCAGCAGTCTAGATGCAGGGGAAGTTTTTTCGGAAAAAGGCCATTTTTTCAAAAAAACCCTCTAGTCTAGACACATCCAGAGTGATCATCTGCCATCAGGAGCATTGAGTGAGATCTCCTTTCCTCTGTTATATCAGCTAGGTAATTGGAGAGCTGAGCTGAGCCTGGGCAAAGAGGATGGAGGGTGGTAGCTAGCAACCAGGGAATGGGGCTTTACTTAGTGCTTGTCTTGGGTGGGCTTGTGGAGCAAAGCCACACATACATGTATCAAATGTCTACAAACACTGTTACATTACTGCAGTCATCCAGACCACTGAGAACTGCAATTTCCCATCCTCTGTTAAGACTAACAGTGGGTAAGTAGGGTGCGCAGGCACGGGCTTCACAGCCCTGGGGAGACACAGAAGCAGAATATTAAAAGTTGTACTCAAGAAGTCCTTTGAAGTGTCCATTATCAACTTTATGGAGCCTACTTATTAGCAATACTTCATATTCTTATGCACCAGTCAATCTTACTCTTTATTTTTACTAATGATTTCCATAAATGCTTGTATCTTTTTATATAGCATTAGAAGATTTATCCACTGTTGTGCCAGTCCTTAACTCAATTTTTTTTCTTCATCTAAATCAATGCTCTGGGGTGGGGCTGGGGATGAGGAGTTAATATGCAGGCCATTCCAGGGAGAGAGAGGACTAACTACCCCAGCCCCCTCTCACTGCAGCAGCTTGAGGCGAGAGAGGTGAGAAGCGCCTCTCCATGGCCGCTGCAGCTCCAGTGGGCACATCCAGGGAAGGGGTGAATGTCCCAGATCCAGATTTGTCTGCCCCCTGCACTCCCCAGCCAGAGTGAGGAATGCAGCAAACTATGCACTTTCCCTTTGCTTCCTGACACAGGGGAACAGCCAGCAATGTTCCAGTACAAACTGGGGGGAGGAGAGCTTCAATTTTCCCCCCTTTTTAAAGGAAGCCTGGGAGTTGAAGGCTCAGGTCTGGGACAGTCCTAGATGAGAGGGAGGGCATTTTCAGCCAGCCCCTTTCAGTTATCTGGTGATTCTGTTCTATATGGTTTTATGAGAAGCAATTCCATTCCAGGCACATCCTATTTTCCTGCAACAAGCAAACTGTTTAGGAGTTCTTGAACAGATATACAGACAGACGGACGGACACACTTACAGACAGACAGACAGACAGACAGACACACAGTGTGTGTGTGTGTGTGTGTGTGTGTGTGTGTGTGTGTATATATATGTATGTATATATATATATATATACACACCATTTTTTATATATAATCTCTCAAATATATAGTAGATTTCCATAGCTGTAGCCACCATTTGTGCTCCATTGTATGTTGACTATTTTTGCATATGTTGGTTCATTGGGCTCCTACATAGGAAGCAAAGAGTTGACTTTCTATTAAGTTTGATATACCACCCAAGTGGATTCTGTTCCTTCTTCTACAGTAGGAGAAGGGGAGGCAGAAAATACGGCTAATGCAGTTTTTATTCTTCTCACTGAAAGGCAGAGGGAAAAGATTTCCAGTTCCTTAGAAGGAGTATAGCTGGAGAGCTAGAGTGTTGAGAAAGGGAAGGAAGAGACTGTAAGGATGGAGAAGAAGAACTAACTAGAGAACAGAGAAGCCTGGAAACGAAGGCAAAATGAGAATGAGGAAGAAGAATGGAAAAATTGGCAGCGGACGGGACTATACAACTTCCAGTAGGCATGCACACAGACTGGAGGGGGAGGGGTGAAGGGGACAATTGTCCTAGGCCCCAGTGATTCAGAAAGGCCCAGGACTCCCAGCTGCCACTCTCATTACTGCAGGAGCAGTGGCAGCCAGAGCCCCAGCCCTTTAAATTGCTGCCAGGGCTCAGCGTGGCTCACTCCGTGTTGTATTAAGGGTTCGGAGCTGTTTAAATATGGTATTAGCCTTTGTGTTTCAGCCAGTGCCTGGGTTCTGGGAGCCCACAAGGCCAGAGACAAAATAACCATGAAGCTCAGGATCTTGAATTCAAGAAGCTTGGTTTCTTGGCGAACCAGACTGCACCTCTCTAAGGCCTGGTCTACACTAAAGGAGAAAGTCGACTTAAGATACTTCAACTCCAGCTACGTAATTAACATAGCTGGAGTTGTGTATCTTAAATACAGCAGGAAGTTGGCAGGAGTACACACTCTCCCTTTGACTTCCCTTACTCCTCGTAGAAGCAAGACTACTGGTTCCAATGGGAGCGCCCTCTCAGTTCAAATTATGGTGTCTTCAGTAGACCCACTAATTCAAACCCCATAAGATTGACTGTGGTAGCTTCAATCTTCTCTGTAGACATGGCCTTAAGAAAGCAGGTCATGTCAGAACTAACTGGTAATTAGAAGGCACACAGAGAAAAAATATTTCACTAAATGAATAATTGCAGGCATATACCACAATATGACAGAAAAAAATCCAAAAGTTAAAAAAGCAAGTAAATAAGGCGGCAAAAATTCATATGAATGTACAGACTTTATTCATAGTGCTACTAATCCCATGACTAGTTAGTGTTAGGACCACGTTCATTTTCCTATTCTGAACAGCATGGTCAACAGAAAAATGCTTCCCACAAGTAAAAAAAAAAAAAATGCAGGGACTAGATCAGTTTCAACATTTATAAGAGGAAGTTTTATAAAACTGAAGTGGGAAGAGAAATATAATGTGATATGGGCTCAAATATTTTTCTGCACAAAAGACTCACAGTAAGGCATTTTGGCTCTGAAAGAGTAAAAGTGAAAAACAGTATTTCAAATCATATGTTATTTGATTCTGGAAAAATTAAGATTGATGTTTATGATTTCATATGCAATTGTGCAAAACCTTAAACAAGTATTCTGCTAGACTGGCTGTACTTTAACAAGACTTAATGGTAAATTACCTTGTTTGGTCAAATGTATCTTTTCTGACTTTGATAAATTATTATTTTTTGACTCATTACTTTCGGCCTAGATAGACTACTTTTGATGGCAATATTATGCAAAGTATGGGATTATGGGAATATCTCCCAGACTTTTCGAGGGCAGGATAATAGCGTTACACCAGATGTCTCGGCATCTGAATTTGATCTTTAAGAAGACTAAAGTTCTTTCATTAGCTAAATGAGTAAGATTATGGGACTAATTTTAATTTATTTGTATGGGAAATTAGGGATGTTGAAAAGGAAATAATTAGCCAGTTTTTGTGTGGGTAACTTCTATTCTAGGCATAAAGAAAGATTTACAGCAAAACAATTAATTTTGCTTATAGTTAAAATTTAAAAATAGTTACCTAAAAGCTAGCTACTTTGAATATTACCATAGTCAAAAAGCTGTGAATTATGAGCCTGTCTTCAAATAATGAATCATGACATGATCCTGAATACTTAGCTATAACATCTGTTATTTGTTACCTTGGATTGCATGCCACCTGCATATTTAGTGAGTTAAATGATTTCCAGTTCCTAAATATAGTTTCATTATGTGATCATGCATAAACAGACACATGTGCACAGTCAATAGCGACCAGGACAGATGGAAAAGCTGCAGATTAAATGCCATAAAATTAATGCATAACTTTGTGTGTGTGCTGCATTTCTTTGGGAAGCCTAATAAATTTATTAGTTCATTTCAGAGTCCCATCAATAAACTGGTCAATGCACCTGGAGGAGACTAATTGGCTAACACCTGCTGTCTCTGCTGGTTGTTTGAAATGATTCTGTTTTCAGGAATCCTAAAACAGCTCTCCCTCAGGTGTGGCAAGACATTTATGGCCATATATGCAGCTCTTGTTTTCATTTCTCACACACACTGAGAATATCACTGATACAAGCAGCGCTGGCCTTCCTGAAAATGGCACCTGGACAAACGTGCTGCCCACCCTTCCCAGGAAGCCCTGGGGGAAGGTGTCATAGAGGAAGAGCTCGTTCTTGGGATATGGCAGGTGGGTAAGCAGAGGGAGTCCAGGTGTCCAAGCTCCCTGAGCAGGAAGTGACCACTTATCAGGCAGAACAGCAGCAGGTGGAGTGGTGGTGGCACTGCTGCTGTTATGTTGCTGGGAGGGGGTGTGTGTGTGAATGCCTGGCTCCCAACCTGTAGCGTCACAAGTTGCCACCTTTTATTGAAGGTATTCCCCTTATTACCACCATTCCTGCCCCAGCACTAGCCTCACCCACCAGTTCTGACATTCTGCCAGGAATCTTGCCATCCCACATAATTCAACCGCCCTCTCTTACAACTGCAATCCATTCTCTTGTGTTAATTTGCCATCACCATGTATACTCTAAAAGGTGTCCAGACACGGGTTTTGTGAAAATATGATTGACCAGAGTAAAACCTTGTCAGGAGTTTAAGTACATGGCCAACTGTAAATGAAAAGTGTCAGATAGGCCCACATCCAAATTATTCATACACATTCAGTTATCAAAGGAACCTGGACTCAACACTGTCACTTTGATATGGTATACTAGTTCCAAACTACAGCTATGGATGATCTCTGCTATCTGTTTACATTACTCCATAGTAATGTGAATAGTATTACAAGCTTAACCTTGGTACAAATTTTGTTCTATACCCACATGTAACTATTTTTCCATGGCTTACAATTTCATACTAATATGTACTGCAACTATTTTGTCAAGACTAACCATTTGTAAAATTTCAGGTGAAAAGTTCAGCTTACTTGTGTGCAGAATAATTATATTTTTCTGTTAGTTTCTCTTTTATGTAAAGAAAATATATCTATTTTTTCATATTGTGGATGAACTGCAGTAATGAATTTTGCTTAGTCTTTTTTTTAAAATTACCACTCAGTTGAGACTAGTTCTATCAAATTTCATCCAGATTCATGCATTTAAAGAATGTACTCTATGTAATTCTTTCTAAATCAGTGCTATTATTCATCAGAAATCATGTTGTTTTCTGAGCTATGTCATAGTGGTATTTGGGATAGAATTTCACTGAGTCTGCTTGGTCTGAGCATAGTTATGACGTGACTGATAGACTTGAGGCTGGGGGGGGAGTACATTTCACATTACTAGGTACATTATTTTATACCGTCTACTTTTGGGAAAACACTAGATTGTATCTGCAGACTATTTACCTCTGATGGACTGTGACATGCATATAATTTATCGACTGGATTTAGACCAGACCAGGGAGGAAATCTGCAGAAAGCTGTGTGTGCTGTGTGTGCGTATGTGAGGGTAGAATGTGTCCTACTGTTTGAAGAGGTTACTTTGGATCAGATTTTACCCTGAGATTTGCGCGTATAGATCTGGCTGAAGTCAATGGGCACCCTATATGTGCATCTGATGGCAAAATATAACCCTTAATATTTGTTTTCACATGTACCTTTTCGTCAGTGGCACTTGTGGGCACTGACAACCCACACTGTTCATTCTTACTAAAGGCCATCTGTGAAGAAAAACAATATCGTATTTTCTTTTTCTTTCTTTCTTTAAAAGGTCCATAGCCTGCATTCAAGATTCATTTTCTTGTTGATTTAAAAAGCATCTGATGCTCAGAACAGTCTGTCAGAATTAAAACTCCCATGTTAAGGAGAGAAAAAAGGAAGCAGATAACCTTAGTATATGATAATAGCACAGCAGCTAATAGCAGACACAATGTATTTCATCTTCAGCTGTCTTCTCAAAGATAAAGAACAATTCAATCAAATTTAAAATGTGGATACATTTTCCTTCAAGCCACATTGAGCAATCAGGCTAATACAAAGCATACTGTGCTCCTGAAGCAAGTCATTCTAAATGAGGTATTACTATTAGGAGTAAATGGTTTCTGTAAAATAATAAATGGATTTAATAGACTAAATGATGATAAGGAATTTTTCATAAATATGCCAAAGGGAGAAATAATTTTGTCAAGGCTTGCAGCCCTAATGTGGCACTCATACTGCAGAACACTGAGGCATTGTTTGCCTTGAGAGCCTCTCTAAGCCATCTGAAAGAGGCACAGGGGAACACAAATATTACAAAGATCCCTGATCAGTCTTCCACCAAAGCATGTCATGTAAGGTAACTGAGGAAAGTCTATGTCTTACACAGCATTGTGACATGCATGTATGGAAAACGTGTATATAGACTAAAATATATATATGTTTTCTAGGTCAGTGAGTTAAGGCTGGTCACAATAAGGTCCTCCACATACTCCTATCAGCAGGGGGAAAGAGATGCTAATCTCAAAGTGACTGGGTATGTGCAGATTAAGTATTGTATGGATCACACTGGATGCCCACTTACAATCTCAGCAAAATGCTAATCAATAGGTTGTGGAGGTCACAGGAAAAGAAAACCTAAAACAAGTGGGATTATCCTCTTTAGGAGTAAGACAAT
This sequence comes from Rafetus swinhoei, assembly GCA_019425775.1. Lineage (NCBI taxonomy): Eukaryota > Metazoa > Chordata > Testudines > Trionychidae > Rafetus > Rafetus swinhoei. Next base: position 222,622,823 of record CM033424.1, on the reverse strand, counting down.
GATCTTCTAAAACTATATTTGGGCTGCAAACAAACCTCCAGTTATTCTTTCAATCTGTGAGGACAAGTCACCAGTGGGCTTAATTTTAAGAGAAATATTACTTCTAGTTGAAAATGCTGGGGAAAGGACTAGTTATTTTGTAGTAAGTAGGGTAATGCTTTGTTAATTAAGTTTAGGCTCTAGAAAGCACATTATGATTTGGTTTTACATGTAAGCATTTGTCTCCAGTATTCTCACTCTCTTACTTGGATCTTGGTTCTTTTTGAGAAATTTATTATACCTGTATATCCATATTTATATCTAAAACTCTCTATGTTAAATGGCATGGCAATCCTGAGATGAACATTGCAAGCTGCCATGTATCAGTCCTTTACAAACATTGAATCCAAGAGTTTTGTGGGCATTGAGTGGAAATGCCCTCCAGTGGGATGTTCAGAGGATTTGCGGATTGACGTGTTTCCATCAGTAAGCTGCACAGACAGTGGAAAACCTCCAGAGGCCTGGAAGGCAGCACTTGTATTTCCAGAGGCTGGTGGTTTGAAGGAGCTGATCCATAGTTAACACAGACAAGACTTCGGTGTGAGGTGCCTTACAACAGAGATTACTTCAGGAAGCATCATTGCTTAATCCTGAGCTCACTGAAGCTAATGAAACTTTAGCGAGTTATTTACTTGGGATGTAGCTTAGGTCTTTGAGTTAAACACTTCATGGCTGCTTTAGAATGTGAGATTTTGTGAGGCTCTTCTTCCTGCTTTGCACTGAAATTTATATACTGGGATGGACTCTATGAGGTCAGTACTGAAGTCATTATTCGGGCAAAGCTCTTTGGACTGATCCAATGTAGAATTGGACCTTCCGAGGGTGTTATTACAATTTAAAAATATGCAATGTTTGTAATAAACACTAGGAATCTTAAAAATTAAATCGGCTTCCTTACTGGATTAGCTCAGATCAATAATATAACTTAGTCCTGTATCCTGCTTCAAGGACAGCACATGATAATTTTGACAGACCTCAATTATGATATATGCATCCCTCTGTACAGGGTATTGAGCACTAAGGATAAAAAAACCCTATCTTCCTAATCCTTGCAGGCTATCAGCTTCTACCATGATTACACAGAATTTGGCTAGATGGCACTCAGGGACTTGATGGTCATTAGGTTAACTGTACAGTTGGTTTTGGTTCATATGAAATTATTTATTCCTTTGTAGACCTGTGACAGGGTGGGGATCCACTTCCCTCTGTTTCCAAGTTACACTCAGCCATAGATATCTTTGTGTGGCATATTTCACTGTGTTCTCCCCACCATCTTCACAAACTTGAGCAGCCTGTATTTACAATAATATATAGCCCTTAATTCCCTTGACCAAGAAAGAGAGAGAGATGGAAGGGATCTTACTCTTGGGAGATCCATTAGAGTTTTAAAAGCTCCTCTTTTTTCTCTCCTCTTTCCTCCCCCGTTGACCTGCCTTCCATCTTCTTCCTACTGGGCTATTTAGCCTCTTAGCTTTCTTCAGCCCTTCCCAATTAATCATTTAGGCACTGCTCTTCTTAATCAGATCTGCTCTAAAGTAACTAATTGGAGCTGCAGTGACCAGAGATCTGGAGCAGCTGCTATTGCTAGATTATTTGAGTCTGACCTCCTGTGGCAGTGAATTCCTTAGATTAACTGTATGTGACATTAAATAAGATCCCTTTTCACTAGGAAAATTTCTTTCTTTGTTAGTCTATAAGGTACCACAGGACTTCTCGTTGTTCTTGCAGATTCTCTGTTTCTTGGTTTGAGACATAAAAAGCAAATAAAGTTCACCATCACAAGACAAATGCCCCTTACCCAAGTCATTTGAGCTGGAGGCATGTTTGCCCAGTATTGACCATGTGCTGCACAAATAAGTGAACCGTTTAAAATCTGACCTCTTCTTTTCCTGCTATGGCAAGGACATTTCCTTTTCTAAATATTTATTATAAACATATTGGTCTTTGACTAGAAGTGTCCTCAGCTACTTCAGATTGGTAAACAAGTAGATTCTGTTCTATATCCATCTCCTTCCTCGTAAGATTTGTCCTTAAAATCCATAGTTTCCTTTATATATAATGCAATTTTCCCATAGTCCATCTTTTTGAAAATGCCAAACAGCCAGAAGTCAACATAGTTTGTTGACTTTTATCATTCCCACCATCTCTTGGCTACACCATAATGTTGCTCTTCTTTTCCATATCGCCACCCTTACATTTCAAGCATCTATCTATATGTTCTGTTCATAGCAGTATGGATATTACCACCTAGCTACTTCAGATGAAATCCTGCTCTTCCTTTGATCAACATCTCTAACACATCTCCCATGATTTCCTTTGCTGCTAGAAATACAGAACTTAACATGTTTTTTTTTTCCCTTCTGGGCTCTTCATAGTACCCAAATCCACCTACATTTTTTAAGTCTGACCTGAGTGCACCTCACCACCTGCTTGCTTTCCTAGGTCATAAATCAAATAATCTTCCAAACTTGTAAAGAGTTCATTGCCAGTAATCTACTTTCCATAAGGCTCACATAGCTTCCAGTCTCTTGAGGTTTTCTTTCCCTCAAGGATCCCTTAATGTCAAAAGAACTTGAAATTTTGTTATACATCTTGAAATGCAGAGGGACAAATATGACTCTTTATGTAATTTCAGAGGCTTTTATTGGTTGCAAATAAGAAAAAACGTAATCAAAATTATTCCTTTTAGCACAGTAAGGCTATGTCTACATTGCAGGCTTCTTGCGCAAGAATTGTTTTGCACAAGAGTTCAAAAGGTCTTCCACAAGAGCGTGTCCACACTGCCATGTGCTTTTGCGCCAGAGATGTGCTTTTGTGCAAGAGCGTCCATGGCAGTGTGGACACTCTCTTGCACAAGAAAGCTCTGATGGCCATTTTAGCCTTAGGGGTTTCTTGCGCAAGAAATTCATGTTGCTTGTCTATACTGCCTTCTTGTGGAAGAGCTCTTGTGCAAGAGGGCTTATTCCTCATGGGGAGAGGAATAACTCTTCTGGAAGAAGCCCTGTTTTCCGATGCTGTACTGTAAATTTACTTGAGCAAGAACGCGCATGCAGTGTAGACACCCGGTAAGTTTTTGCACAAGAACAGTTGTTCTTGCGCAAAAAGCCTGCAGTGTAGATGTAGCCTGAGTGTTATTTACAAGTTATAACCAGACCTCTTCAATCCTGAGTACCACATCCAGAATCAAACCCAACTGCAACAGCTTTGATTAATTATTTTTGAAATCTTCCAAAAGAAAACTGAAAATTTTCAGACCAATAGGGACAGTGACCACATTGACACCACAATTATTATGCTCTCATATACTACATCCTCCTCTCCTTAGCAGTTCTCTGGGACTTGTTAGTCTGCCCTGTCTAACTGGCCACGCATAGAAAACCAGAAGCATTTATTGCATCTCTGGGCTTCAACTTTTTCTTTTTTTGTTACATTTTATTGATTATTGATTAAAAAAAACCCAACTATACATAGAGAAACAAATTAGGTAAACTAATACCTTTTTTGGACCAGCTTCTGCTGGTGAGAGAGACAAGTTTTCAGATTTTTCAGGTCATAAACATCTCTGTGTGTGTTGGGAAGAATACATTCCTATTGCATGGGCAGAGGTAATGTAGTAATATATGTAACTTACAGTCTATGTCCTATCTACAGACCAATACAAATTCTTCTGTTTTGCCTAGTCTCACAATTGCAACTCTCACAATATCTGGCATTTTTTAAAAGGTCCAGCTCCTGGAGCTGTGATTAGCTGAGAATCTCAGCTTTCATTTTTTAAAATAAACTATGTTTCTAGCCTTTGTGGCAGAAGAAAAAAACATGAAAACAAAAACCCTAAAGGGACAGAAGCCAAAAGGCATTAAAAAGGAAACTAGCATTTATTATTTTAAAAGATATTATGGCTTTTGGGGGCCTGACTCATGATTTTTGAATGATCGGGCTTCACAATACAGTACTGCTTCCTCTGAGAGTGCACCCCAGTTGGTTATCATTGGTTTGGCCATGACTGTCTGGTTCATGGGACCGCTTTATTAGTGCATGTTGTGAAATAAAGTCACATATAGAGAACTGCAATGATTTTAGAAACAGCTAAAATAAAGAAGTTAAGTTTAGGATCTAGCATCCATGACTATGCCCAATTAAATGGCACAAAACACAAAAGATGAGATGTGCACTCCCTGTTGGAAATCTGTATTTCAGAGCACAAACCATTTCGGGTCAAATCATTCCCTACTGGAGAAAAAACAAAGCTGGGAGCGAGAGAAGCAAAAATGTCATTAGGTTATCCTTGTGGAGTTTCCCTCAGAACGTTTCTTCATGGGGAAGTGTTTGCATCCCATGAATCAAACATTGGCTTTGCCTCCCTGAACCTGTGCATCCCCCGAGATCCACACAGCTCTAGTGGCTTCCTAAGGGGCCAGAGTCCATCTACAATGAAGTGCCCCAGGTCCATGTTGTTTCCTAGCCATTGTGATTCCCCCCAACCCCATTGCCTGGCTTTGTGCTTTGGAAGGTGTAGTCATTTCCCCCAGAACTCCTCCATAAAAGGAGGCTCCCCAATGGGCATCTGGTCTGTAAGGCAAAACAAGGCACAGCCTATCCAAAACTGAGCTGTGCTGGCCCTGCTCCTCCCCTTCCTGCCTCTAGCAGCCACATGGGGTTGCTGTGGAATGGTTAGTGTGGTTCAAGTAGGTTCCAGGGTGGCTGGGAAGGTGGAGCCTCCTCAGCAGCCTGCTCCTGAACCTGCATGGCACAGACACAAAGCTCCAACTGCAGTCACAAGCAGTGTTCCCTCTAAGCTGCTTGGCAGCACAGTTTCACAGGTGATTAATCAGGCCCATCCAGTCAGAGGCTCAGGGCTCCTTTCACTGAGCTGACTGACTGGGTGGGGCTGATTAATCACCTGTGAAGCTGTGGGCACAAGGTTCTCCCTGCTGTTTTGCAGCCTGCAATTCCATTCATCTCACTGGCTCCAGGAGGATTGCTAGCCCTACTCTGCAGGTTTCTTCTCCTGCTCAGTCCCCCCACACCTTGGCCCAGGGTGGGCAAAGTGGGATTCCTCCTTGCTGCCCTCCCCTTCTCCTCCTTTGCATTCTCCCTACTCAGTTGGCTCCCCCCTTGCTAGTGTGTGGAGTGAGGGTGGGTTTGTTTTCACCTTCCCAGCCCAGCTGCTACTGAGCTTGCTGCTGGGAACTCTTTTCCCTTTGCCTTCTCCCCACACACACTTCCCATAGTCCCTCTCTCCCTTGCTGGTGTGTGGAATGGTGGTGTTTGGATGATGGGTTGCCTCGCCCAGTGAGCTCTGCAGAGATAGCTGCCAGGTTCCATCGCCTTCTTGTCCTCTCCCCAGAGGCTTCCTGTTTTCTGTGCCCTGCAGGGGAGTTGGGTGGGAATGAGGGAAGAGGGGATAAGGAGGTGGGAGGCGGGAGAGGCAGTGGGGAAGGAATGGGGAGTGATGGAATGTGGGGAGGGGGATGGAGAAGGAAAGGGAATGAGGAATTGGGGTGGGGGAAGCAAGAGTCTGGCATGCAGTGTCCCTTCAGCACCAGCTGGGGCTCCCTGGTTAAGCAGGCCCATCTAACTCTCACTCTGACAAGCCCTGCTCCCCTATACCTGAGCTCATTCAACAAGCTACCCACCCCCCAGCCCACTGAGCCTCAGTAAGTTGCACCTGGACCCCCTATCCCAGGGGTGCGCAATAATTTTTGGTGAAAATGGTCAAGGGCCACACTTTTCTATGGAGGAGATGTGGGGTCTTGGATGGAGGTTGGGTGCAGAAGGGCACATGGGGTAAGGGACGGTGTGAGGTCTGAGAGGGAGTTTGGGTGAAACGGGGATTGTGACCTGGGTCAGGGGATTAAGGTGTAGTATCAGGGAAGGAGTTTGGGTGCAGGAGAGGATTTTGGCCTGGGGGAGGGGCTCTAGGAGGAGGTGCAAAGTCTGGGAGGGAATTGTGACCTGAGAGAATGGAAAAGGGGATGCAGACTGCAGAGGGTTTGAGTGGTGACCTGGGGCAGGGGATTGGGGTGCAGAGTCTGGGAGGGTGTTTGGGTGTAGGACAGGATTCTGGGGGAGAGGTATAAAAGGGGGAACTGAGAGGGAGTTGTGACCTGGGGTAGGGGAATACAGAGGGTTTGGATGGTGACCTGGGGGATAGAGTTAGGGACTGGGAGGGGCAGGGGGGCCAGAGGCAGGCTCTGACTGGGAGACACTTACCTAAGCCTGCAGCACCCCCAGAGCAGGCCGGGCTCCCTGCCTGCTGCAGCCCCAGATCACTTTAAACTGCAGACTATTCCCCCCATATGGCTCTCAGCTCCTGGAAGGGATGATAGAGGCTTGTGCTGCCCCATCCCCCGGGCCAGTCTCTCAGCTCCTATTGGCTGGAAACAATAGGAGTTGAGAGATTGGCTGGGATCAGTTCCTATTGGCTGGTTGTTTCTAGCCAATAGGAACTGATGATTGGGCTGGGGGTGGGGAGATCACACAAAGCCTCCTTCTCCATGCAGAGCAGAGAGCTGCATGGGCTGCACTTTAAACCATGGTAGCTGCATGCCTGAGGGTCCCAGCAGGGTAGTCCACGGGCCGGATCTGATGGCTTGGAGGACTGGATCTGGTCCCCGGGCCGTATTTTGCCCAGCCCTGGTCTATGGAAAGGTACACATTCAGAGGCCCAGAGGCATGGGGCCACAGAGATTACGCTCCTTTCTCTTTCCCTTCTTCAAAGGCTATGACAGCTCCAAACGATTCGATCTGGCCCTTAATTCTTTGATGCCTTGGTAGTTTGTCTTGAATGCAGAAGAGACTGGACTTTGAAAGCCACTTAACAATGAGCTTTAGGGAAATTTGCAGAAAAATTAAGGGTGCCTATTAGGAGTCTCTTCATTTTCAGCAGAGAACCCTGATTCCATTATAATTGAATGTGCTTTTATTGTAGTGATTACTGTAAGCAAACATGCCACAAAGGTCATTTATGCTGGAAAATATAATGCTTTACTACTATTAACTGTACTACTTTAAACAGTGGAATTCCATTTCCTTTAATCTTTTGTGTTTATGGTAAAATGGTTCTTTTCTGTAAAAGACTAAAGTCCAGGCCAAGAATGTGGGTAGAATTTGGGTGGTTATGTTATTTAGCACATTCTTTCTCTGTTTTTGTTTCTTTTGTTTATTTGCATTTGGTAGATGGAGAAACAGTTTTGGTTTCACTAGGAAAACAAACTCTCCTAACATTTCAGAGGGGTAGCCCTGTGCTACCCTTAGAATTGAATAAGGATCTCAACTGATTAAAGCATTACAAAGGCAATTTTCCCTCTCAGAATATTCACATCTCCAGACCAATTACTATGAATGACTCACTTCCACCCCCTGATGTGATTAGTTACATTAACTCAAGCAACTTCTTCCTTATATACTCCTGTTTCTCTAACTTCCACTCCAAGTCACCTGATGAAGTGGGTTTTATCCACAAAAGCTTATGCCTTAATAATTCTGTTAGTCTCTAAGGCCATGTCTACACTAGGAAACTGTTTTGAAATTACTAAATTTGACTCCAGAACTCCCAATGTAACACATTTGAACTAGTGTGTCCTCACTATGGAGAAGCATTGAAATTAGGCTGAGGCAGGCTCCGTTAATGTGAACACTCTACCTCAGACTTAGAGCCCCAGGAAGCACTCCGGGGAGCTGCGGGAGGCCTCCTGGAGGCCAATTATTTTGAATTAGTGGCACGAGAACATCCACACTAACGTTATTTCAAAATTACTATTTCAAAATTAGCGTTACTTCTCGTGAAAAGCAGGAGTACGGAGTTTGAATTCTGCAGCCGGTTATTTGAAATAATAGGCTTGATAGTGTGGATGCACCTCTTATTAATTTGAACTTGGGGGAAGTTATTTCAGAATAAGATCCTAGGCTAGACCAGGGCTAAGGTGCCACAGGACTCCTGATTGTTTTTTCAAACTCCCCTAATAGATTTCTTAGGCTTTGTGAATACTTTCAAGTTTAAAACACTGCTGCAGTAGTATTTTAACACAGCAGTGTGGCCACAGCACCAATGCTGGGAAAGAGCTATCCTAGCCCTCTAGGTAAATCACTTCCATGAGGGGAACAGCTAACAGCACTAGGAACCTGTTTACATGGGTGCTTTATAGCACTGTAACTTGCTGCACTTGGGGGGGGAGGGGGAGGGGAGGTTCACATCCCTAAGTGAGAAAGTTACAGCACAGTAACTTGGTGTGTAGACAAGCTCTTAAGGAAGTCTGACCCCCAAGAATATAGAATACTAGGGGTATGTACCCTCTGCTCGCTACACTTGCCTACCTCCCCTCTCTCTGACCGCTTTCCCTTCACTGAGAGAGCCTGTTGACACTGGTGAAGCTGATGACGTGATGATGTCATTCTGTCACCCGGCAGGAACATTCTGTCATCTGGCAAGAAAACTGTTTTTTATAGAGAGACAATTGGTAGGAGATCTTCATAGTGTTTGTAATTAATTTATTACGCCTGCTGGGTTTCTGATGTAAACCACAACTGAAATAAAAATGGATTATTCTTTAAAAAGTTCAAGTGTGCAGTCTGCAACTGCAGGACAAATGTTTACATTTTGAAGTATTTTACTTTACCTTTAGGGTCTAAGGGCACTAACAAATTTCTGGTGACTCTAGACTAGCTTATGAAAAGGAAAATCATCTAAAATAAAATGGCTCTTATTCCATCCTAGTTGTTGTTTTTTTTTTAAATCCATTTAAGCAATAAATAACAGTAAAATAGAAAGAGACATTCAAAGTGAAGCCAACACATCAGAGGGATCTGTGTCTCTACCTTCAGTTTTGTGAGGTAGTTTCGGATTTCAATGAGTACAGAGATTTTTAAAAAAAAAAGCCCTCCGTGTTTCTTTAAGAAAGTATAAAGGTATTTAGATACAAAAACCTTACTATGTTTATACAGAAATTTGACCTAAAGGTCACAAATAATTCAGATTTAAAGAGAAGTTGATTAGCCTTGGAAATGCTATTTCAGTAATCAAGGGTTCCTTTGTCATTGTTTGATGTGCTTGTCAATCTTTTTTACAACAAAAATATTAATTTAGGTGGGAGGGGGAACAGTTAAAAATATTGGAAGGTGAATGAAAGATTCAAATAATATTGGATGGATCATAGATCTGGCTTCCCTTTGTTGATGAGAATCAGGAAGATGCAGGCAAAAATATAGAAAGCTGTTTGCTCTCAGCTTTTCAAACATGAGAACAAAAAGAGAAAAAAACCCCATAGAACACAAGGAAATGTCACCTAACCTTTTAATCTTCAACTATGTTTTCTTGGGATGACATTTTGTGACCAAATAAATAACCCATAAAAATAGGCTACAGCTCTGGGTCAGGTAGCTATTCTAACTATTTCTTATCTCATGAAGGGAAAAGTGCTTCTGTGTCTGTTATAAAGTTATTTTTATTATTCTTTTTTCTGCCTTTCCTAGGTGACCCTCTTCTTCAGTCTAAATTTTAAAAAAGAATACTCTGACAGTTCACGCTCTATTTGTTTGAGGAAACACTTTATATCACAGATGAGCCCTTCTTCAATAACGTCACAAAGTGGTGGCTAAGACCAGGATTATTGTCCAAGATCTCATTGCAAAGAATAAGTGACATCATCTGAGATTGGGATTATTTCCTTGTAAAGGAAGGTTCTCACCAGTTTGTTGCTGCTTCCTTCAAATAATCTCTGATTATTTTTGAGAATATTTCTGCCATTTTTACTGCCAGGATTTATGTAGACTTTCTTTGCATTCTGGCAAGATCAGCTGTAAGAAATATTTTACCATTGTTCAGTTCAGTATGGTGGACTAAGTAAATAGGAATAAGGGATTAATTATTTCTGCAAAGACAGCAAACAATCTTCTAGAAGGAAGAACTATCAATAGCCAAACAGACTTCAGTCTAAACAGGTAATCGTCTAATAGGCATGATGTTTTATGCAGAGGTTATTTACTAGGATATACTTTAGAATCCCAACAAAACTGTGCGTACAATGTTTACGGGAAACGAAATGTAACATGAAAGACTCAAACGCTTGATGAAGTGAGCCACTCCAGCATATCTAGAATACTGAGGCTCGCTCCAATGCACACTGAAGTCAATGTGACGACTCCTACTGACTATTGGATTTTGGATCAGGACCATGATACATTTCTTGGGGTGGGGGTGGGGTTGAAAGCACACATAGTGGGGTATTGACCTATGTGCTACTCAATATGCACCTTAAAGTGGTTTATTTTATTATTTAACTAACTCTCCCAGAAACTAAAACTTGTTAGACAGAGATATCTGTGAACTGGAATATGTTGGCAAACTGATACTAATGTCCTGATTTTACCTGACAGCCTCCACCTGCTGCTTGGGGCACACATGATAGTTCAGGGCAACTGCACCCATATTCCCTTTCTGAGAGCTAGCAAGGGAAACCACTCTCAAGCTTCCAGCTCTGCAGTTCTCCTCAATCCTGGATGCAGATCCACATCTCCTTCTCTCACCTCTGCTTTTCTCCACAGGGTCTATCAAGAATGTAATTGCAATAATTGTAAGTTACCACACTACTTTTTCTAAGCAACTATGATTATTCAAAAGTGAAAAGCAATAGAGAAAATCTTAAGGACTGTGTCCACTGAATACTTCTTCAAACCCCACCAAGATTTTTCTACAGGCAGAGATTCATACAGCTATTAGCTCAGAACAAATTCATTCATGAATTTGTGAGTCTCACTTTTGCCTGGTTTGAGCATCTGATCTAGTCCTCATGTAACTGGTGATCAGCAGCCAATGAGTTTCTCCACCAGGCGCAGTTTCAAAAGGATGGGTTCAGAGGTGAGAAGTTGCCACCCCCTCCTCTCAGATACAGTTTCAAAAGGATGGGTTCAGAGGTGAGAAGTTGCCACCCCCTCCTCTCAGATATAGGAATCCCACTTAACTTTGTAGCACATAGCTTAAAAAAACTCTTTGAAACAAACACTTCCCAAGGTTCACATTAGTTACAGCTCCTAGAAAAGTTATATATAACTGATGTTTTGGGGTGCGCCCAAGTCCAGTTAGGGGTTCAGTCAACACTTGCCTTCCAATTCTGGGTGGCCTAAATGATATTCCACTTTGGCTTACAGCAGGGGGGGGAACCTCAGGCCCGGGGGCTAGATTCAGCCCCCAGTTAGCCTGGAACTGCCCTCTGAGACTCAGGGCTCCCCACCAACATTGGTTAGCCCATGCTGGTGCTCCAGCCCCCCTTTCCCTGCCACCTCATCATGGGGCTGGAGCACACAAAATCTACTACTTCCAAGGCTTCCCTGTTACTTCATTTCACTTCACTTCCCTTAACTTCATTTACAGGTGTGGGACCCATCACAAAAGTATGAATAAAGACATTATCTGGCTATCACACTACCTTCCACATCCTAATGACATAAAAAACCAAATTTTTGTCCAATATATATAGCAGTGAGGCACTAAACTGGACAGTCTCTGTGGGAAAGAATCAATGGACACAAATCAGATATATGTAAAGGAAACATACAGAAACCTATTGGGGAACATTTTAAACTTCCAAATCATACTATGACAGATTTCCAAGTAGCTGTCTTGTCACAAACCAGCAGCTCTACAAGCCAGATCCACAGGGAAGCCTTGGAATTACAGTTCATCCACAAATTCAATTCACATGCTAATGGACTCAATCGTGATGAAGGTTGGTTGGGACACTACCAATTTAACAACCATTGAAGGTGTTAACAGCTCTGAGTAGTATCCTTCCTGACATGGGACTCTATCTATTGACTTTGATTTTTATCTGCTTAGGATTAAGTACCCATTCTCCAGATACTTACAGATGCTCTGTCTCCCACACCCCCCTTTATATCCCTCCCCCTTCCCCTCTCCTATTTATTTTGAGTGTTCACATCCCAAACTCATAACTCTGGTCCTCTGAAGAAGTGGGCTGTGCCCACGAACCATCTACATGTTTTGTTAGTCTATAAAGTACTACCAGACTATTTGTTGTTTTTTTCTGTAGCAGACTAACTCGGCTACTCCCTGAAGCTCAATGTTTATACTGTTTGTGGGAATACAGAAAAGTAGGACTATGCTACATTGTTTCAAATGAAAGGTCTCAGTTAGCAGAAAGAATCTTGCAAGTGCAGGGGCTCTCGACTTTTCAGAGCTCTATGAAGGAAAGTGGTGAGGGAGGCTACATGGCTTCCCCTGTTTGGACTAGTATAACCTGTTCCATCCTCCCCTCACCCCCATTCAAAGAACAGAGAAAATAGGCATCATTAGGTGCTTCTCTTATGCTAATTGTACTGGAGTTGTGTTTTTTTTAGCCTGCTTGCTAAGAATTGAAATCACTGGGAGATGAAATTATTTGAGACTGCTAGGCGGAAGTCACATCCAGGAAGTGGATGGTAGTGGATGATGACTGAGAGCCAACAGATTGGTGGTGGAGAGATATGATGAGTGGCCAGCAGAGTGGCAGTAGTGCGATGAGCAGCCAGCAGGACTAGGGATGTTAAATATCAGTTAATTGAATAGTTGATTAACCTCATGAATTCTTATCAGGTAGTCGACTAGTCTATAGTCCCTGGGCAGCACCTGTCTGGGGGAGAGGGTCTGAGCTCCCAGACCCGGCACAAGCTGGAACTGAGATGAGCTACCTGCCCACCTGGCTCCTGATATACTTTAAATGCAGAGCCACAGCAGAGGTAGGTCCAGGACTCAGTGCAAACTGGGACTGAGCTGGGCTGCTGGCCAGCCTGCTAAAAAATTTACTGGGAAGGGATGGCGGGGGGTTGGGGGGAGGAATGTGTGTAGTCTATAGCATTAACCTATAAGCTTTTGCTTATCGGTTAATTGACTATACTATTACATCCCTAAGCAAAACAGCATTGGAGAGGCACAATGGGTGGTGGTGGAGAGGTGATATAAAGAGCCAGCAGGGCGGCAGCCAAGAGCAGTGCACAGGAGGATGGTGAGTGACCAGTGGAGAAAGATGCTTCTTTACCTCCCCCACCCAGGATGGGAAGTGAACTCTGGGTCTGCCCTGACCAAGGGCAGCAATTGTGAGCAGGGTGCAGAGAAAGATTGAGCATGAAAACATTTAGATGGCTGGACTTAAGAACCTGGAAGGAAAAGGACTTGCCAAGGCTACTTGGGGTGGGACTTTTACTCATGGTTTTGGTTATGAACTCTGTCTGTGGTGTTTTCCCAAATTAAGGCCATGTTACTCCTTTTTATTAAAAGTTTCTTTTCTACACTCAGACTCTGTGCTTGCGAGTTCGGAAGCATTGCCTCCCAGAGGCACCCACAGGTGTTGTGTGAATTTCCCAGGTTGCTGGGTGAGGGGCTTGTGCCGGTTCTGTCTTGGATGGATGCAGAGGAACCTAGATATTGAACCCAGCCCTGGCTGCTGCTAGCTGCATCTGGCAGAAGGGATATATATCATTATTGGTATGGTCGCCTGTATGTCTTGTTAAAAAGCTGATGTCTTCTGAAGACATGTTTTTTGGGGTAACTGAGATTTGTTACACTGAATGGGTATGTCTACTCTGCTACCCTAGTTCGAACGAGGGTGGCTAATGTAAACATTTGAACTTAAATGAAGCTCGAGATTTAAATATCCCGTTTTTATTTGCATGTTTACGCCATTTTTAATGCCCGTGAGGACTCCTGCCCGGGGCTGCGGCACGGACTAGGTAGTTCGATTAAAGCTCTAATTTGAACTACCGTTACTCCTCATTGCAGGAGGAGTAACGGTAGTTCGAATTAGAGCTTTAATTCGAACTACCTAGTCCGTGCCGCGATAGCCAGCGGGCAGGGAGTTCAACCACGGGCATTTAAAAATGGCGGCGCCGAACATGTAAATAAAGCCCGGATATTTAAATCCCGGGCTTCATTTGCAAGTTCGAATGCCTACATTAGCCACCCTAGTTCGAACTAGGGTGGCAGCGTAGACATACCCAATTAGACCATTGGTCTTATCAGGCCTGCTGATGGGAGGATGAGGGAACAGGCAAAGGGAGCATCTGCCCTGAGGCTGGGTGATTCAAAGGGACCTGGGGCTCCTGCCTGCTGCTGTGAGCTTTGGACGGTGTGGGAGGGGAGGAGGTATAGTCCGGGTGGTGTTGAGGTTTGGCTATCTTGGCCCCTCCTCTTCCTTCAATGCCCCACCCCTTCTGGGAGCGTGGATCTGGGCCTCCTCCACTTTGACCAGGGACTCAGCAGGTCTGTTGGCTCACCTGACTCTAACATTCATCCTCTGGCAATAATTAATGCCTTCGTAAGCCAACAAGCCATTTCCCCATTCCCCCCTGGAAAAAAGAAACTTGCACATTGAAAAACAATATATTCTTCCAAAATAACAGTATTTGAAGACAAGGCTCTGCTGTATTTGAATAATATCACTGACAAATATCTCATAACAGTATGGAAAGGAAAAGGAGGAATTTCTCTTCAAAAGGAGTATATCTTCTGAACAACGGGGCAGCCGTTCAATGGGAAAAAAGAGTACATCTTTCTTTTTTTGCTAAATAGACATCTTTGTCAGTAGACAATGCTAAAGTCCCATTTCAGAGGTGTGTAGTAGTATTAAGAGAGCAACTCTGTTATGTTTCCAGTGGTAACTGCAAAAGTAAACCATCTTGCAAGTTATAACTTCTGGGGCGCATCCATTAGGAACATTCTATAGGTGATATATTGTAAGCTATTTTGGCCTTGGAAAGGGTATATTGTAAGATATTTTGGCCTTGGAAAGGGTTCAGAAAAGGGCAACTAAAATGATTAGGGGTTTGGAACGGGTCCCATATGAGGAGAGGTTAAAGCGACTGGGACTTTTCAGTTTAGAAAAGAGGAGACTGAGGGGATGTGATAGAGGTGTATAAAATCATGAGTGGTGTGGAGAGGGCCGATAAAGAAAAGTTATTTATTAGTTCCCTAAATAGAAGAACTAGAGGACACCAAATGAAATTAATGGGTAGCAGGTTTAAAACTAATAAAAGAAAGTTCTTCTTCACACAGCGTGTAGTCAACCTGTGGAACTCCTTGCCAGAGGAGGCTGTGAAGGCTAGGAATATAACAGAGTTTAAAGAGAAGCTAGATAATTTCATGGAGGTTAGGTCCATAAAAGGCTATTAGCCAGGGGATAAAATGGTGTCCTTGGCCTCTGTTTGTCAGAGGCAGGAGAGGGATGGCAGGAGACAAATCGCTTGATCATTGTCTTCGGTCCACCCTCTCTGGGGCACCTGGTGCTGGCCACTGTCGGCAGACAGGATACTGGGCTAGATGGACCTTTGGTCTGACCCAGTACGGCCGTTCTTATGTTCTTATGTAAGCTTCCCTAGATTCTGTATACAGGGGCAGAATTAGTTCCAAACGTAGTATGTCTGAGTGTCCCTGAAGACTGGAAAACATATTTGTATACTGTACAGTGTTTACATCAGGTAGTTTGTGAATTCCAATAAGCATTTCCCTATGCAGTATATCTCTTAAGACAAAATGTTGATGCAGGCCTCATAACTCACTTGTTTTAGTCTCACTTCCAGCTCTGATACCATAATGAGTGTTTTTTTAAAAAAATTTATATGCTTTCTATTGTTCACTCTTTCTGATGGCATAACAGCCAATTCACCTTTTGATGTTTGCGCATTATGGAATTTACCCAGTAGTGTTGACAATAGCTATCTATGCATGGATGAAGAGCAATTTATACCACTAAATAATAAATCACTCATACAAATTGTAATAATCTCAGTACACATGTTTTTTACTTACATTTATTCCCCTTAAAAATCTATTTAGAAACCTTCTGCACTTACATATCCCATTGGTTCAGCTCTATCGCATTTTCTAATGTCTGTACAGGTTGAACCTCTCTAGTCTGGCACTTTCTGGTCTGGCAACAACCATGGTCCAGCATGATTTTAGTTAGCCAGATGTCCACTTATCGTGGGTGTGGCCAAGTTTCCTGTGGTCCCATAAAATTTGTTTACAGCCACCAGTCTTGGCGCTCAATGTTCTGTGCTGTTATTTAGCTCTAATTTACCCCTAAAGATCTTCTAAGAGCCCAGTAAATAGTGGAAGTATTAGTAATGCTGCTAGACAATATTGACCTCCTGTGGTTTGGCAAATTCTCTGGTGCCAAAGAGATGTTCAGCCTTCCCTGAGAGATGTTCAACCTCCCCTGAAAAGGGCAGAATTCCTCTCACATCCATATTCAGATCATAAACTCTCTTCAGTTGTCCATGTTGCAGTTAGCCTGTATCTGTGAATATAAAAAATGTGTTTTTGCTGTCTTTTATATCATCACTGTCATTAATGGAGATTCTGCAATTAGAAATTAGCTGATCATTCACTGATGATAGGAAGCAGAGTAGAATCCAGATCATGCAGCTGTCATTACATTGACTTTGCAGTGCCATTGGTAGTAACATCTTTTTGTTGGTCTCAGTAAGATAGAATTCAGAATCTCACTGAGAGGGCTTGATCCTGCACTATTCCAGTTGATGGACATTTTGACACTGATTTGAATAGGCCAAGGATCAAGCCCATAATCCATTAGATGTATAGTCATTTTTCCGACCAGTTCCACTGATGCTGAATAGAAGTTAGGGGTCTTACTGATGTTTGTGTATTTGAAAATCTATCCTCCTCCTTGCTAGCAATTTCTGATAGTAATCTAAAGTAATTATAGACAGGGCTTATAGCACTATCTGTTATTAAGCTGCTATTAAGGTTTCTTGACACTTCCAGTTGTCAGACTTTTTTCAGTTGCTTATAACTTTGCCAAATTTTAACCGTTTGGACTGAAATTTGTTATGTCAAGTGTTTGGCTCAGTCTTATTAATTATGATATGATATGATATATTGAAAATGTCATGCAAATCTCTTCAGTCATTACTGATGATGAGGGTGGGGGAAATCATTTAAAAAAAATCCAGTGAATCTTTTCTTGAAATGCTAAATGTTGGAGAGCATTCCTCTCCAGTACATTCCTTCTGGTCTGACATGGCCCTGCAGACTTAATGCACTGTGTGGTACTTTCAGACAATTATCAAGACCCAATTATTACAAACACTATTTGTGGGTGGCCTGATTTATTTACTCATACTACAGAAGTTAACTCACTTATTTAGCCACTTAAATTCATATCCACTCTTAGTCACTGTAAGTGCCCCAGTCAGTTTCATCCCCTGTTCAGGAGGCCCCAGCTCTCCTACTGGAGTTGGATAGTCCTTTGGACACGCCGGGTGTGTCTAAACTACATCCCTCTTTCGACAGAGGGATGTAAATTAGGCACTTTGAAATTGCAAATGAAGCCGGGATTTTAATTTCCCATGCTTCATTTGCATAATCGCGTCATGGCGCTCTTTCAAAAAAGTGCTATTTTGAAAGTAAAACAGCATTCTAGATGCGGTTCTTTCGAAAAGGGAAGGCTTTTTCGAAAGATCCTGTAAACCTAAAAAAATCCTATAATGTATATGAGTAAGGGACTTAACTCTAAATTGACTATATATTTGAGAGCGTTTGTCTGTTGGTGAGCGAGTGAGCCTGTCTGTCCGTCTGTCCATTTGTTCAAGAACTTTTCCTAAACCATAAGATCTAGGTCCACCAAATTTGGTATGCAGCTTCCGCTTATCATAACTTAAAGCAGAGTAAGGGTTTGGATGTGCAGAGGAGGGGGCTGAAGCTCCCCTGCATCCGATTCATACACGTGTGTGTAAAAAGAACTCCGTCTAAACAGTACGACCTAGGCTGGCTGAGGACTGCCCCAACCCTGAGCCTATTACACACCACCCCCAGCACAGTCAGCACCCTTTAGGGAGGGTGAGGGCTGAAACTCTCCCCACCCCAATTCATATAGGAACATTGCTGGCTGTTTCCCTTTGTCAGAGAGAGAGAGAGAGAGAGAGAGAGAGGGGAAAGTGCACAATTTGCTGCATTCCTCATTCTGACTGGGAAGCTCAAGGAGCAGACAAATCTGGACCTATCCCAGCCAGGGGGACATGCATCCCCTGATGTGCCCACTGCTGCTGCAGTGGCCGTGGAGAGTCACTTCTCACTTGGTCCCAAGCTGCTGTGGTGAGAGAGCTGGAGTTGGCCTCTCTCCCTCCGCAGTCTGCATACTGAACCCCAGCCCCACTCCAGAGCAATGATTTAAATGAGGAAAAACAAAAATTAAGTGAGTTAAGGACCTGAACAATACCAAGTACATCTTCTAGCTAGCTTTATACATTGTTTCTTTTATTGATTTATTTGATTGTCCCTATTTATTTCAGGTGAGTTGCAGTGGTATAAACTGAAAGGAGACTTGAGCCTAAAAATTAAGTGAGAATTTTACCTTTCAGTGGGAACAAAACTGACCCCTAAATCCTTTGATGTAAAATACTTAAAGAGGTCTTGTTTCTCTTTAGAGAATCTGTTGTTCTTGTTTTTCTAGGCTGGCCATTGATATCATTATGGTTCAATGGGTTTTATGAAAACAATACAAGGAAAATGCCTCGCCTTCACCACGGTCGGTAGTATGTCAGGGAAAAAGGGTATGGAATGTGCTGGGTAATTTGTTTTTACTTGCAGAAAAATGGAGCTGCATTGAAAATCTATCAGGAGAAAATTAAGGGGAGGCTGAAATAAGCAGTTGTTTTGGTCTCCTGTGTTACAGTAATGCTGAAACTGGATAAGTGAAGGGTTTGTAAATTTGAAATTCAAATGAAGAATAAGATAGACTAGCCAGTTTAATTTATTTTTTAGTTCTGTCTATAAAAATGATGGGCCATCTTAATAGAATGAAGCATATAACTTTTCATGGCATATTGTATGGCACAATTGTGTTTCTTTCCTTTATTACGAAAGAATGCTGTTTTGTTACACTTCAGCAATGGTTCTTACTACAATACAAATGTCAATCCCTATTGCATTTTACATAAATTTCAGTACATTTCTTAAATGTTACATTTCAACTCTTAATTATATAGATATAATAGAGGGTGGGGGTGCAGGGGAAAAAGACTATGCCTGAATGGTTCTACTGCATAAATCTCTTACAGTGAAAGAACTAAATTAACAATATTTTAAATTTTCCATGAACCGATGATGAAAGCTCAATATGAAAACAAGCTACTGTGTACTTGGCAGCTCAAGTGAAACCAATGGAAGCCATGTTTCCTTCTTGAAAAGTTAGCATTTGTCATTTTTCATTATGAGAATTAACGGCAAAATTTGCTCTTCCATCATCTTACCTATATTAATTATTTTTTATTTAAAATATCTTGTAAATTAAGTGACTGGATGTCAGCCAATTGGTCAGGGCAGTGAGTGGTGTGTGTGTGTGTATTATACACCCGAGACTTCAACTGCCAGGACCGGGGTCCCTTAGCAGTGGGCAACCTGGAAGAGGTTGACGGGCGCCCCAATAAGTTTACAGGAGAGCTTATACACCGAGACTTCAACTGCCAGGACCGGGGTCCTTAGCAGCGGCAACCTGGAAGAGGTTGACGGGCGCCCCAATGGATCTGTCCCTTATGACCGGCTGGAGTTCTTTTAAATTGTGCTTGGTTCTGTTACAGCAACTGAAGGAGTCAGGTTAAAGCTTAAACAGTTACTATTTTATTGTTACAGGGTGAACTTAGCTGTTAAATGCTACTGCTGTGTTACAGATAACACAGCCACTACAAAAGGACAGGACAGAAATTACACTTAAAAGAAAAGTCACTTACAGGTACCATGAAACCCTTTTGGTTCTCTGAGCTCTTATTAAATGCATGCAAAATAGACACCTAGCAGGTATATATTCTCACCCCTGCGTTCCAGACTTGGCGTGGCCAGCGTCTTTCTCTCAATCCTCGGGAAGAAGTAGGGCGAGGTTGGCCCCACAGACCTCGGGAGACAATCAATACCTGCCAGCAGGTATAGATGATTGGAGCTCAAATGGGGTGGGCTACTAAACCCCTCTTTATAACCCTTGGGTCATGTAGGCTTCTTCCTGGTCTCAAGTGGCCAATTAGGAAAAATGGCTTTGAATGCCAAGTTTCCCACGAAGGGTGCAAAGCGTAATTCACACCTGGGAAAATGCAGACAATGGGCACTTCTAGTATGTGATGGGCGAAGATTCCTCTCCTGGGACAGTGCAGGCGTGTCAATTACTGGTACTAGCCATCAGGGTGACGGAGGCCCCGGGTCATCAGCTAGCCCATTTACTGTCTGGTTTCTGTTTATGGTAGAGTCAGGGACAGGCAGCACACCTGCGTTCCCAGGGCATCAAAGGCTGACTGCCTTTCTCTTGCTTTTTGGGGGGGGGGGAAACAAGATGGGGTTCATGTCTGGCTACACTGGATCAAATACAATTCTATTTATCTTTTTTAAAGAGCTGCCTGGATATTTAGATACAAGAACACAGTCACTGAATGTCCCAAAGAATTAAAGGCTTTGTTTTCAATTGTTCTGAACACCTGTGGTTTGGAGGATTTCCATCCAAAAGATGCCGAAGTAACTGTATTGCGGATCTTCAAAGATCAGATTATACAGAACATTTAATTTCTAGGCTTTTATGCAATCATCAGACAAGTCACTCCAGTGAGATGCTCTACACTGGAGCATAAATATTTTCTTCACTTAGCAAGAAAGGTAGCTCAGGAATTCCAATGAAATCAAATTCCCAACAGATCAACATTCCTTAAAAAATAATAGATTTTAGGCAGTCAGGTGGGAATGGGGCAGCAAGTTCTCTTGTTAGCCATGGGTTCCAACTCCATTTGCTGACTGAAGGCATTTGCTGATTGATAATTGGTTCCCATTTGTCAGCATTTTTTCTACTATAGGGAAAAACAATTTCTTAAAGGTTTAAGGGCATTGAGCTGTATCCATGGAGAATTCTCGAGCGTTCCCTGGATGATACAATATTGTATCAGTTAAAATCTGTGACATGCAAAATATAGCATACTAGATTTACCTGGCGTCGCTTTTTTTTTTGAAAATTAAATGAAAAGGCACAAGCTAAATTTAAATCATTGCTATGGAGTGGGGCTAGAGTGAGGGGTTCAGAATGCAGACTGCCCTGGGGAGAGGACTACCCTAGCCTGCTCTCACTGCAGCAGCTTGGGGCCAGGTGAAAACCACCTCTTCGTGGCTATTGCAGCTACGGCAGGCAAAGTTAGGGGAAAGGTTCCTACAGTGAGGAATGCAGCAAACTGTACTTTCTCCTGGCTCCATGACCAAGGGGAGGAGGCAGAATTGCTCCTGTATGAATCAGGCTGGGGAGCTTTATCTTCCCTTGCCCTTCATAAAGGGTTCCTTGAGGATGAAAGGCACAGAGCAGGGGCAGACTCAGAGTGAGGGAAGAGGAGCGCTTCCAGCCAGCCTTTTCCCCTGGCTCGTGATTCTCTTTTCTGTATGGTTTTATGAGACGCAATCCCATTCCAGACACATCCCATTTTTTTGGAACAACCAAACCCTTACCTTGCTTTAAGTTATGATAAAAAGAAGCTGTATACCGAATTTGGTGGTCCAACCTCTTCCTGTTTAAGAGGAGTTCTTGGACACACAGACAAACTCTCTCAAATATATAGTAGATAGCTGGTTCTGATCAAAACTGCAAAGAAAATAGTAGAGTGTTATATAGAATTTGCCTTTGAGTCACTTTACAAAGTAATTCACTCTCTCTCACACACACACACACAACAGTCTTGACAGCATTATTCGGCTCTTGTAAGTTGTTAGACGTAATATGCTACATTTTGTAATAGTTTTCAGGATTAGTGTCAACAAAGGATGTAATTTATTTGCAGGAAATACATGTATATGAATTTCAAAACAGTTTTGCTACAAGCAATAATTTCATCGTGAGTTACTTATTTCTCCAATTTCATAATTAATCACTGATTCTGCAAACACTTATGCTTGGGCTTAACTTTTCATGTGCATTCCCATTTAGATTAATGAGGCTGTTTGCATATATAAAGTTAAGCATGTGTATAAATGTTTGCCAGTATGGGTCTTAAATAGGATTTCTGGGTTACTTGACAATGGGGACAAAGGTTACAGATTCATATTACTTTCAGTAGTTTTGGATCAAAGCCCAATATTAAGTCTTGCTTAGAAATAAAAGAAAATAATTAATGATACCCTATAATCTACCACTGATGATGTTTCACCTACTGATCCACATTAGCTAAACTAGATGTGTCAAATGTGTCACAACTGTTTTATAATTAATTTTTCTGCATGATATTTAGTGTACTTAAGCTTCACAAACACAGTGGATTCCTATGAGAAATTGAGGGTGGGATGCCTTTCCTAAATGATTGCATTTCTTGAGCTGAGGTGAAATGCCTGACATTAAATGCTGGAAAATAACAGGAAGGGGTTTTTCAAAGGATCAGGACATGTTAAATAAGGTTTGAATAAGCATCCAAACTTTTGGGTTCATATCTATCCTGAACCCACCCTCAAAACTTTTAAGGTCTACTCATTTTTAGTCCGAATTTAGGCCTAAAGAATATTGAAGAGAATACAGTTATGTTATCAAGCTTGTCTATTATGGTTTTTCTACTGCCTCAGGATTCTGACCATATCTGTAAACAGGTCTATATACCATGTAAACAGAACCAGTAGATCAGATTTTCTTTCAACACAATATGTTATCAAATATTCCATGTATATTTGACAAGAAAGTCTTAAACTATGTAAGAATGCTTGAATGGCATGCAACTGTTTTGAGAGCAGGGCCCTAAATGGGTAAATAAATTCCAACCAGTCTTCTTCCAGGCAAATTAATTCAGGCTGGTTTACTGAACTAAATGATTTTATGCCTGTGTGAATCATAAGAAACACACACACAAATTAAGTTTCTGGTCTACATGAGAAATCCACATAAAAAATGAACATGATATTTTAAAATAAACTGCCTCGTTCTTTTGTGGCTGCCCCATAAAGCAAAAATTAATTTTATTTAAGCCTCAACTTTGATTTTTTTGTGATTAAGTTTGAGCAAAAAGTTTGAGGAATTTGCAACCATCTGCACAATTTTATAAAACAGAAATTAAATATATTGTCCTGGCTGAATTTACTCTCTTAGAAAAAAGGTCAAATCCTTCTTTTCTTATTCAGTTGTTCCTTATGGTAGCAAAACCTCCCTTAAAAGTCCATAGAAGTTTCACCTGAATAAAGGCTTCAGGAATTGTCCCACACTACTGAACATCGTATTCCCTGAAATGAATGACCTCCTCTCTCTCACCAAAACCAGCTAACCAAACAAACTGCTGAATCAAGAAGTTTCCAACTGTCCAATTGTGCTATTCATTGTGTATCAATATTATATATACTAGCCAATTAGCCCGTCATAAGATGGGATTTTCAGGTCTCTCCTCCACGTCAGTCTTCTCTCCTGAGCCTCCGGTCTCTCGCTCCGTCTCTCTCTCTCTCTCCTCCTCCTACTGCCTCCCCCTCTCTCTCTCTCAGCTCTCCTCCGCGTTCTGCCTCTCTCTCCGTCTCTCTCTTTCTCTTCTCCCCCTCCTGCCTCTCACTCTGTATTTCTCTCCTCCTCCTCTTGCTGCGTCTCTCTCTCGCTGTCCTCCGCCTCCTCCGTTCTCCTCTCTGTCTCCTCCGCGTCCGCTCCACTTTCCTCCTTTTGAATCTGGTGCCCTTTCCTGAAGTCAGAGATGCACGTTCATCCAGGCCCCGCCCCTGGCTGTTCCCTCTGGGTGGCACTGTTGCCTCCCACCATGGTGCCATGACTTCTGCGCTGCTCAGCCGGGCAGCTGCGCGGGAGCAAGCGGCTATTTGGGCCCCGTGCTCCCCATGCAGCACCCCCTGCGGCTGAGTGGTGCAGAAGTCGGCTGAGCACCACAGCGTGAGGCAACAGCGCTGCTCAGAGGGAACAGACAGCATTTCAGCGTTACAGAGTCACAGACATTGGGCTACTATATATATGATTATTTTGTTCTGCATTTTACCACATAAATTGCATTTTGTGTTTCTACATATGGAAAATTTTAAACCCAGGACACACTAATCATTGGAATAGTAATAATAAGGTCCAGAACTTGATACTCTTACTGCTGTTTAATATCACCTGACTCTGCAAGTAGTCTGCTTAAAGCTTTAGGAGTAACTACTATTCAATGTGAGTGAGGAGATCAAAATCTGGTCCTTAGCACTTATAGAAACTAATTAATTCAGTTAATTTACCTGATGTTTTAGACTGGCCAGTAATATTAACAAAAGGAGTTGCCCTAATGGATTCTAAAGCAAATCACTGTCACAGCTTGCTTATGTAATATGGAGGAGATTTTGACTGATTTTTAAGGCAGTGTTGGCAAAGCCCTGGTGGATATACTTTGGGAAAAATCTTGCTCTGACAGAAGAGGGACAAGATGAGTGAGTAGGTCTTTTCCATCTCTAATACATGTTGGCAATTCTGTGTATCATGTAATATCAATAGTGGCTCATGGTGTGGAAAGAGGAGATCATACTCATAGTGTTAATATGCAAATGAAATTTAGCCATGTTATATGGCCTGATCCCACAGTCCTTGTATAGGGAAAAAAAAATCCAGGTTAGTGTATGGGGATGTTTTCTGACTGAAAATTTCCATCAAGATCAGTGGAGTTTTTTTCCTACATAGATTACTGCAGGCCTGGACATTTAGATTATTTGGTTTATAGGCCAGAAGTTAAAAGAAATTATTCTCTCTCTCTCTCATATATATACATAAATAAATCAAAATGACTTAGATTTCCTTGCACTCAGAACTCCCTGTGAGGTCAATCTGCATTGACTGCACCTTTGTTTTCTTTTGATTTGGACATTTTAACTCAAGTAAAACTTGTGCTGTTCAAAGCTTCATGATTCAGAAGTGTGAAAAAAGAATAAATTTGATGTTTGCTCCTGGTATTTATTAGTTAGAAGTCTTGATATTGGAGTACTGCAAATCTCCGGACAATTCATTATCCAATATTTGCGTAAAGCTATTTGAACACTCTGTTATCCCTCTGGATGCTTCACTTCCTCTTGCTGGACATTCTGAATGATAATGACCAGGCAAAGCTCATTTGTGAAATTTGCTGACAGATTACTTACTCCCTAAGCCTGGCGAACTTCAGAGAAAGTTAAGATGCTGCTAAGCAGATAAAGATAGTGAGTGTTTTCCTTTTTGTTCCCTAACTAGTTGTTTAATTTAAAATGTATTACATTTGGTATTTAAATAAATTAACTGACAGCTGTAAGAGATCAGTGTTATAACACACAGCATGGTGCCTGATATTTGCAAATATAAAGGTCTTAAAGAAAAAAATGGTTGTAGAGACACTGAAAAAAATGAATGCAAACTTTTAAATACAAGTTGGTCTTTCTTATTCATCTGTACAATAAGTTCCCTAGGCATGCCATCTTTTCCAGTTATTACTGTATGTACAGATCAAGAAGTATGTTAAATATAAAAAGATATCATGCCGTGACAACAAACTATGCACTTTATTGTTGTCACAAATACTCTCTGCTACTTTGGCATGTGTGCTCCTGCAAACCATGCTGCAGGGAGTTAGGGAAATAAATTGCCCACTCATGTTTTATTAAAGGGATGGACAGCTGGATATGTTCCAGATAATTTGTATGCCTTCCCAGAGGCCACTAAAGATAAGTTTTATAAAATCTGTAACTTGAAAAAAACATACTTTCAGAGAAACTCCCCTACACATAAATAATGCATTCTATTCTGTACTATTCTAACATTCAGTCTGTCTGGGGAAAATGTTTTGTAAATAATAAAATCCAAAATTCCTCTGTTTCCATTCAAAAGAAACTTCACCTAGTCTGAACTGTGTTCTGTATAATAGTAGTAAATTAAAGCTGTGCCTATGATGGTACACTAAATTTGATAAATTATAAAGTATGACAAGGAGGATACAATGATTTACTGTTGTTTATAATTTGTTTAACAGCATCTTAGTGCAGTACAGAACAAAGAGAAGAAGGATGTCTTATTCTTCTGCACCAGTTAGGGACTGGCTACAGAGCTTGCTTATACACACCATCTGTGAGGGGCAGATTTACAATGAAATATACCGTCCCCCCCCCCAATGAAAAGGGGTCCCCAGGGCCGGGCAATTCAGCACTGGGTCCAGCACCCACCCCTGCACAGGGTGGCAGTCCCTCTGCAGAGAGGGCTGGGGAGGCGGGGGGGAGGAAAGCAGGGAGGCTCACCTGCAGGCTGCGGCTTCAGGAGAGCTGGCAGGAAGCAGCAAGCAGTGTGAATATGGGCTGGAAGGCTTCAGAGGAGCATGAGGCAGCCACACAGTTGACCAGAGAAAAGCAGGGAAAATACTTGGATTCTGTGATTTACACCTCTGCTCCCTCCCTTCATCACCCAAGACTGAGAGACATGCATGGAGTCCAAGTACTTTCCCCTCGCTACCTTATTGTCCAGGGAATGGGAAGAAAAGCAAGCCACGACCTGGTGCGGATGGCTGCCACCACCCCTGCTCTCCGGAAACAGCACTCTTGGCTAGACTGGGTAAAAACCCAATTGACTTCATCAGCATATGGCAGCTAAAAGAGGCACTGGAAGGAAGTGCAGGGGGAAGGAGAGAGATGAACAGGGGTAGCTGACTCTAGTCATATAGAGAATGTCTACACTGCAGCACCTGTGTATGGCCTGTGCTCTCAGGGCTTGTGCTGAGGGGCTGTTTCATTGCTGCGAACACTTCTGGATTCAGGCTTCAGCCTACTACTTCCTCGGGTGGGAGGGTCTCAGAATTTGGGCTCTAGCCCTAGCCCAGATATCTACACAACAATGAAATGACCTCTCAGACCAAGCTCATGTCAGCGTCAAGGATTTCTTTGCTGTGTGGACATAACCACAGGGGTCTCAGGGCACGTCTAGACTACATGGCTCCGTCGATGGAGCCATGTAGATTAGGGTTGTAAGCAAAGGGAAATGAAGCGGTGATTTAAATAATCGCCGCTTCATTTAAATTAAAATGGCTGCCGCGCTGTGCCGATCAGCTGTTTGGCTGCACAGCGCTATAGTCTGGACACTCCGCGGTCAACATCAAAGGCATCTGTCGACCTCCCCGGTAAACCTCATCCCACGAGGCATACCGGGGAGGTCGACAAATGCCTTTGATGTCGACCGAGGAGCGTCAGACGTGCCCTCAGAGTAGGAAGAGCTCTGCTCCCCTCACGTCATGCAGAGAAAGCTGAAAGCTCAGCAAATACTGTAAACAGGCAGGAGCATGGGGGTGGGAGGGGTGGAGTGATATTGGTGAAGTGGAACTAGGATAAAATGCCAGTGAGAGGACACACAGTGGAGTCCATGTGGTTTCTGGAGAGAAGAGGATGGGGGGTGAGGGGTGGAATTGTGCCTCTGTTACATTTGGGGGCTTGTTCATGATCGTGATTCCCCCCCGCCATTGTGCCAGAGAACCAAATGGTAGAGGCTGGTGTGGAGAGTTGGCATTTAGTTGATGGAGCAGACCCTCTAATGGTCAGTGGAGTAACAAAAAGAGATTCAGAGAGCTATGCAATCATTCCAGGAATCATACCCAGTGGAACAGCAGTTCCTTCTTAGCATGAAGGCTAAGCAGCAGAAGAATTTGCAGGAGCACACATGAGTGTAGCAGCAAGTTATACAGGGTTTGGTGAATGCTAGGGGCAGCACTAGGATACAGGGGGTGAGCCTGTGTTAAGGTGGTTAGAAATTATGTAGACAAGTTATATGTCCTGAAGTCACCTAGGCCTGATGAAATACACCCTAGAATACTCAAGGGGCTGACTGAGGAGATATCTGAACCATTAATGATTACCTTTGAAAGGAAAAACTTAAAAAAACAACAACAGACTAATAGCATCTTAAAGACTAACAAAACATGTAGATGGTATCATGACGGTTCATAGGCACAGCCCACTTCTTCAGATGACAGGAGTGTTAGAAGTCCATATCCAAGAATAAATAAGGAAAGAAGAGAGGGGGTGAGAAGAAAAAAAGAGAAAGAAAAGTAGGGAAAAAAAGGAGGGAAAAGTAAAAAGAGAGATAGTGAGTAGATAAGCTTCAGGGGCTAGTGGAGTTAGTCTGTAACAGGAAAAGCTTAAACAACAAATAGTCGAGTAGCACCTTAAAGACTAAATAGTTACAAGATGCTAATAAGAACCATTAGCACCTCCATCGTTTGGTTGGTAGGTTAAGTCCTAGGATGTGGAAAGTAATGTGTGAGCCAGCTGATGTCTTTGTTCATACCATTAGCATAAGAATTAAACTTGTAAATGAAGTTAAGTTCCAATCCTTCTCTGTGTATTTGGTTTGTGGAATTTGCCTGAAACAAAATGGTGATTTGGAGATCCATTAATGAGTGTCTAGGTAGATTAAAGTATTCTCCAACAGGTTTTTGTGTGTTGCCTTTTCAGATAGCTGATTTGTGTCCATTAAATCTTTCCCACAGAGACTGTCCAGTTTGGCCAATATACATGGCAGTGGCGCATTGCTGGCATTTGATGGCATAGATCACATTAGTGGATGTGCAGTTAAATGAGCCTCTGATTTGGTGGCTGATGTGGTTGGGTCCAGTGATGAAATCGCTGGGGCAGATGTGTGGGCAGAGATGGCACCGGGGCTGATTGTGGGGGTGGATTCCTGGATGATTATGATGGAGGTGTGTTACGTGGTAATAGGAAAGAATTTGTTAGAGGCTAGGAGGTTGTCTGTAAGCGAGGATTGGCCTTTCCACCAAGGCCTTTGAGAGTGAGGGGTCATTTTCCAGGATAGGTTTTAGATTGTTCACCTAGAAGATAAGGTGATAAACAGATTTGTCAAGAACAAATTGTGTCAAACCAATCTGACAGCTTTCTTTGATAGAGTAACAAGCCTTGTGGATAAGGGGAAAAGTATTAACTGTGGTATACTTTTACTTTTTAGTAAGATTGTCATGCATGACCTTTCCACAGATAAATCAGGCAAATACAACCTAGTTTGAATTACTATAAGGTGGATACAAAAATAGTTGAAAAAAAGTTCTCAGAAAGTTATCATCAGTGGTTCACAGTCAAGGGCATATTGAATGAGTTCTGGGTCTGGTTCCATTTAATATCTTCATCCATGATTTAGATGATGGCATAGAGAGTACTCTTTATAAAGTTGACAGATGGTATCAAGCTGGTAGGAGTTACAAGTACTTTGGAACATGGGATTAAAATTCAAAATGATTTGGACAAAGTGGAGATAGGTCTGGAGTAAATAGGAAGAAATTCAATAAGGACAAATGCAAAATACTCCACTTAGGAAGGAACACACATAGAAAATGGGAACTGTGGCACACACACAAAATAGGAACTGATTGCCTAAAAGGAGTATTGGAGAAAGGGATCTGGGGTCATAGTGGATCACAAGCTAAATATAAGTCAAGAGTTGCAAATAAAGCAAGAGTTTGCAAATAAAGCAAACATTCTGTGATGCATTAACTGGAGCGTTGCACAAGAAACAAAAAGTAATTCTGCTCTATGCTGCATTGGTTAGGGCACAACTGGAATATTGTGTCCAATTCTGGGTGCCATAATTTAGGAAAGATGTGGAGAAATTGGAGAAAGTCCAGAGTAGAACAACACAAATGATTAAAGGTCTAGAAAACATGACCTATTAGGGAAGATTGAAAAAGAAAAGGGGAGGTGGCTACTTAGTTTGGAGAGAGAAGACTGAGAGGGACTGTGATGGGTTCCCCCCGAGGTGTCACCTGGAACATGGGTACCACTGACTGAGTTCTTTGTCTCATCATGGTCTCTGTCTAGGACAAAATTATTTAATAGTTTAAAAAGCTCTTTCCCAGTTGCTTATGTTGGAAGTGCATGGCAATATAGAAATTCCTGTTTTAATTATGTTTCTGCAACACGAATACACATTGGTGGCTGTGCAACATTTGGCATATCCATAGGCTAATTTTTCAGAATTGAATAATACAAGCTCTGATGGACATTTACAAGGGTTGGCTCTTTTACATCAGTGACCCTCTCTGCAATGTGGTGTGAAACTTTGCCATTAGATTGAGTAGCTGTAGCCTTTAGTGTTAACAGTGCCGTATACTTTAACAGCCTTTTTTTGTCCTCATAACTCATTGAGCTTTCTCTGAAAAAAAAACCTCATCCGGGTTTAGATACTAAGGTAGGGTGCTTTGTTTCAAGATGCCAGTGTAGCTTGCCAGTGCTTCACTGCACACACTATATCGAGGCTTCAGTGCATCTCTGGACCCCATCCCTGTAAAGCCCAGTTTCAAATATGCTTGTCATATTTTCAGCTTCTGTGTTTTGCTGCAACCTCTGCTACTGCCTTCTTTTTGGCCTGTTACACACTTTTCTCCCTTCTTCAGAAAACGATCCACTCCTCATATTTGCTACTGTAAGGGAGCTGTTGCTAATGTTTTCAAGTTTTGTGGGGGAAAACCATGGGACGGATGTCTGACCTGTCACAGCTGCTAAGAAAGCCCTGTGTGGGACTAGTGAAGAGCCCTGTGCAGCTGTGCCTCCCGCTGTCACCCTGGGCTTTTGCTGTCAGATGCGCTCTGGCTCTCAGCCTGGCCTGCTGCTGTCAGAGCTAGACAGGCTGTGGCTCCCTTTGTCAGCCCATGCTCCTGGTGTTAGAGTGGAGTAAGCTGCAACTCCCCCATCAACCCAGGCTCCCATTAACTGTGGGATGGGCTACAGCTCTAGTCCTCAGCCAGGGCTCCTACCATCAGAGCAGGGTGGGCTGCAGCTCCTGCTACTAGCCCAGGGTGGTTGGGGCTGACCCTTTTATCCCCTTCCCCTAGGATTGCACATCTGTCTCCAAAATTTGATTTGGGATAGACAGAAAACCCAATTTTCCTTGTTTCGCTTCAGTCCAGATTGACTGATTAGGCTTCTGACTTTGTTGGCAGCTTTGTTTTGTTCTTCTATCAGTGATCCATATATCAAAATGTCAGCCATGAAAACTACGGCTCCATTTGTGTTTGTTAACAGATTTGCCATTTTTTTTATTTTTTTGGAAAACGTCAGGTGCACTAATGATCCATTGTCCATCGCAAACATTTGTCAACACTGAAGTGCTCTGGGGCATTGAAGAGCGGACCTGTTGATGAGATCCTATAATCTTTGCTGCTTTGTTCCTTCTGTTTCTGTTTTAATTTACTCCTGACACCATATCACGTTCCTTTGTCAGTTATGGACTGGCTACAGAGCTTTCTTATATACACCAAATGTGTTCTTCATAAATTCCTTCAATGCTCTGCCAGGGATGGCTGAAGTTTATTTAAATAAGGTAATTTACTCCCAGTGCCATCTAGTGGCCAAACTGTATAAAATAGTTTAGCATTCCATTGCAAAGCCCTGGTTTACACTAGGGAGTTATTTTGAAATAACCCAAATTATGACGAATATATAAGTGGAGCGTCCACACTACCAAGCCCATTATGTCAAAATAACAGGCTGGAAATTTTGAAATCTGT
Organism: Rafetus swinhoei; assembly: GCA_019425775.1. Taxonomy (NCBI): domain Eukaryota; kingdom Metazoa; phylum Chordata; order Testudines; family Trionychidae; genus Rafetus; species Rafetus swinhoei. The sequence goes on along the minus strand of CM033424.1, from coordinate 222,591,305 downwards.
ACTCTTGCTTTCCCTGGGGAATAATGCTAATTTCAAAATAGTTATTTCAAAATAGTGTTAGTGTGGACGCTCCACTGCTGCTAATTCAAAATAATTGGCCTCTGGAGGCCTCTCATAGCTGCAGCTCTTACTGCTCTGGCCACACCTGGCATTTACACTGCTCCTTTCTCGTGTGGAGCTTAAAACTCCAGGCAGCAGGAGAAGAGTTTCTTTCACATGGCCAGCTTTGCAAGCCCCATGTGAGATAGCAGCCAGCGAGGAAGCCATGATGTACCCCAATGCTCCTCACAGTCTCCAACAGCTGCCAGCGCTCCTGCTGCTCCCTCAACTGCCACTGGCCAGGGATGCAGAAGAGTTCTGGCCTGGACTGGTGCAGAGATCCTAGACCTCTTCGAGGTTTGGGGGGAAGAGACCAACCTCTAGTATCTCCGCACCAGGAAGAGGAATGCAGAAGTCTACAGCTGGATCACCACCAGTCTGGCTGACAAAGGCGACATCTGGACACTTGACCAGGTCCAGATGAAGATTAAAGAGGCAGGACTACCACAGGTGAGGGAGCAGAGTGGACGCTCCGGGGTGGCACCACAAAGCTGCCTTTACTATGAGTCACCTCTCCCTCCCCCCATCATTGTGGAGTCTGGCCAGGACATGCCCAGTCACGCTCCATAAGCAGCGGGTGGTGGAGGATGATGGCAAGGAGCAGGAGGAAAAGCAGGAGGAGGCCAACTAGGTGACCATGCCTGCCAACCAGGATCTACTCCTCACCCTGAAGCCAGTCCTCCCCTCCTGGGATGTCTCCAAGGATTCGGACGAACGCAAGGAAGGCTCTTCAGGTGAGTTCTATAACTTTCCCTATCCACATGCGGGGGCAGGCACCAGGCTGTGAGGGGCTGCGCCCTCCTCTCTCAGCCTGCTCGGCCTGGGGCCCACAAAACAGCCTGTGCACGTGGATGCACATGGAGCAGCAGTTCCGAGCATTCAGCTCCATGATGCTCTCACACATAATCCCTTTGGTCCTTCTCACAAGGTTCCTGGAGAGGCCTGCCTTATTCTGGCCTCTGTGGTGGGACACCTTCCCACGATAAGCCACCACTAAGGAGTCTGGGTTCATGGATGCCACACATGGCACAGGGTCATGCCCACGATCAGGCAGCATCAACTCCCAGTTAAGCATGTTGATGGAGAGGAGTCCGATCCCCTGCATGGGAACCTGCCAGGGGAAGGAAGAGGAGGGGAACCCAGTAGCACTCTCTCCAGCAAGCAGCATCTGCCACTCACACTTGACTCCCGCAACACGACCCCCCACCAGCAGGCAGGGATAGAAGTTCTCTGTCTGCAGGATGCCACCAGTGCTGGACCCAGCATGTGCAGGACACAGAAGGAAGCTGAGCCACCCCGTCCCTCCCTCCCTCCCGCAGGCTCCTAGCCTGGTGGGCATCTGCCCATGCCTGCTTATTCCGGGCCAATGCTCCCCTGGGGCGTCTGTGCCCCTGCTGGACAATGCCCGCTGTCTAGGCAACATACGGCCTTGCTCAAAGCACATCGCCATCATCTGAACCAAGACGTTCAGTGCTGGTTCAGAGATTAAGGCTAGTCTTTGTACACAGTCTCTCCTGGGATGACTGCCCTTTTAACTTTTCTTCACAGCTGGGGCAGCTGTGAGCTTGGGGCATCTCCTACCTCCCCTGCCATCTGCATGATGCCATGGGATCTGCAGGAGAAAAAGAACGCGTGGGGACCTGATGTGGAAGCAGATGCCCTGCCTACAGTCCCTCATCCGGGGACAATTTTTATGTCAATTTTACTTATTTTGAAATAATTTCCTAGTGTAGACATGCCCAAAGAGAGTTGTGCCCATGTATGCCAACAATGCAATACGTGAATTGCACAGAATGATATTGTGTAGCATGTTTGGGGTCTGTGTGTGTGTGATGAGAGGTAATGAGGTAGTGAGAAGATTAGGGTTCACAGACTTTGTGGAAAGGAGGAGAGAATTCAGGTCTAATGGACTTGCTCAGGGAGGAAGGGCTCAAGCATACTTTAAGCACACAATTTAAATAGGAAGGTTAAAGTAACTTTTTTCTTACAAAATCTTAGGCTGTAGTATAAAACAGACACTATACAGGTTAAAATTTCCAAGAATAAGAAGCCATATTCCAGACCTACAAAGGATACTTGAAATGTCACAGTTACTTGAAACATTCATTCCAAAGGGCTTGGAAATGAATACTAAACAAAGGCATAGTGCTGACATAGTGAGCTGAGCTGGAGTGACATCCAAGGAATACAGCATAATTCATTGTTAGCGCCAATCTTAATATTTTCATTTTTGAGCTGGAAGAAGGGGTAAATAACAGGAGAGGGTAGATTGTCGGGGTTGCTCCAGAAGACAATACCTTCCAGAGCCCCAAGGGAGTGCAACCACTGTAACACTGCTGAACTAGCTGGGCTGATGCCTAGTGGTTAGGGAAGGCACTTGCCCTGAACAGCCCTTGTGTTTGGGGAAAGGCAATGGCTGCAGTTGTGTCTAACCCTTCACGAAGGAAGCATCAGGGAATTCTCCTTACACTCCCTCCCTCCATCTTGCACACTTTTATAGAAGTGAAGCTCAGTTTGGCTTTGTATTACAAGTAGAGTCGGGGAAAAAAACAGAGAGTCAAAGGAGTACTCTACGTATACTTAATCCTGCCTCACTATGGGAGGATGGGTCAGCAAAAGTTCTCTACTCAACTTAAACATGGAAGAGGGGCCAAAGGCCTTGTGCTGGCCCCTGCCATGGGGTGAATTTGAACTCTATATCTATACTTAGGGCAGGGCTGGGCAACATATGGCCTGCAGGCTGGATATGGCCCACCAAGCCACGAGATGTGGCCCATGGACACAGCAGGGAGCCTCAGGCAGGCTTCCTACTTGCTCCTCCTGCCCCCACAACTTGGCACAGAAAAGCAGCTCCAGATCCTGTTTGTCTTTGAACAGCTGAGAGCCTGGAGGTGAGGGCGGGGAAGAGGATGTGTGTGTGCCCCTGTCCCCAGCACAATGGGAGCACCCCTCTTCCTCTCTCAAGGCTTGCAGCTATTCGCAGACCCACATGGTCCCTGAAGCTGGGGTGGGGCAGGTAGAGAGCCTGCCTGAGAAACCTGCTGGGCTGCTAGCCATTAGTCACCCAGGTAAGTCTCCTGGCCAGAGCCTGCCTCTGGCACCACAGCAAGCCCCTTTCTCCCCACAAGCCTCTGCCCTCCTTCCCCTGCCCAAGGTCACAACCCAAATGCTCGCACCACCTCCTGTACCCTAGTCCCTTGCCTCAAATCACAATAGCCTCCTTCTCTCAAGCCCTACACCTGCTCCTGCACCCCAATTCCTTACCCCAAGCTCCATTCTGCACCCATCTTCCACCCTAGACCCCTCACCTCCATTAATATCATGGAAGAATGTGGCCTTTGGCCACTTTCCAAGTGCTTGGAGTGGCCCCCCATCAAACATTTTTGCCAACCCCCAACTTAGGGAGTAGCACAAAAACAGAAGCCCTGATTCTCTGAGCACCAACAACCTTACTGAACTTCCATTTTTGGTGCTCAGACTATTTAATTTTGTGAATATCAATAAACTCTCTTTCACTGACCTCATAAGAAATAATTTCTTAATTTAGCTCTTATTGGCACAGCATCTAACAGGGGAAAAAAGAGTCCCTTGATGTGTACATAATAAATTGCTGTGTTTAGAGTTTGTATTAGGCAAGAAAAGCATAATCTGCTGATTAGAGTTGAATTTGAAAAGTGCTAATTCATGAGCTTTGGCATTCCAATTATTTTGTTATTAATATATACTGCATCCACCTATACTTCTGTCTTTGGCTCATTTAGTTAGCTCCGATGCACATTGTTAAGTACAAAAACCAGGAAATGCTTTATCAGTGTATACATTTTTCTAAGAGAGTGAATGGAAAAGTTAAGCTAGATTATTTGAGTTTCATATGATTTAAGGCTTCTGCTTTTCAAAGCAGTGGTACATGGTGTTTTAAATTGTGCTGAGCAGGAAGAAAGGAAATGAGCAAAAAATTCAATTCTTATTCAGTTCCCAAGAATTTGTATCCTTTATCCTTGAAATATTTATTGTGGACATCTGCAAATGACTTAATATTTCTTACTGTCAGTAAAAGAACTGCATTCATTTTTAATTATAAATCATCATTCTCTCCTTCTGTTCTGGAAGAGTTTAGCCTCACAGATGATTATCCAAGTCCTGTTACAATACAATTAAAATGTGAAACAAAGGGAAGCAAATGCAAAGATATTCAGAGGCTCATCTAAAACAAGCCCTTACAGTAGTGGTTCCCAACCTTTTTGAGCATAGAGACCCCTTTTCAATCTATTAAACTTTTACAGACCCCCCCCAAATAATATAGCTGTTTTCAAATATTCCATTACTTGATAATCATTTGAATTGTATAATAGTTCATGTTATGTAAACAAACATAGTAGTAATGAGAGATAATATAGGGAGTCCACACTGAAATGTAACAACTTTGAGATGCCATATATTTTTTATTGAACGCTGCGAACAGAAGAATATGTACAGAACTCATAGGTACTGTGCTTAAGTTACATTTGACATATGGGTACATATTATTAGGGTACACATTCGACATGTGCACCATTCGTAACACGGACTAAATCACACTGATCCTCAGTTTCACTCCATTCCACTCATTGTCTAACATTGCAGGTGTCAATCTGAGACAAGGAAGAACATAAGGACAGAAACTTAGATATACGATTGTAACGGGTTGACTCACTTTCCACACAGCTTCTTCCCTCGGGGTGGCTTTGGGGAAGTAGCTGGCCTCTCTGACACCGACGCGCCCCCTTTGGGTAAGGTGTTCTCTTCAGGGCACTGCCCTCCAGCAGTGACCACTCTGGTCTTGGTCCGCACCCCTTCTGGGAGGAGTCATTGTTCTTCCTTCAGTCCTCCTTCCAGGGTCCTCCCTACTCCCTAGGACCCCTAGTTTTTCCTGGGAACACCCAGCTCCCTCCTGGAACACACAGTTCCTTAGCACCCTCCAGGCCTCAGTGGCCCACTGCCAGTCCCTCTCTAGCCCTGTCTCTGGGAGGACTGCAGTCTCTCCTGGCCATTCCTCCCTGGCCAAAGGCACGCCTCTGCCTGCCCGGTTGCCTCCTGCAACCCTGCCTTGTGGTCTTATGGCGTGGGGCTTCCTGGCTCGAACTCCCCCAGCCTACCGCAGCTGCCTCCTTGCAAGCCGCGGCTGCCTCCTTGCAGCCCGGCCTTTTAGGGCTGTCTCCATGCGAGCCCCGCCCTCCATGACTGCCTTCTTGCAGTCCTGGGCCTCAGGCTGGGCAGCCTGGGTTTGCTAGGCCAAAGCCTCTCTCATTACAGGCAGGTCTCTCTCCTGCTCCCAGGGGCTGCTCTTATAGCCTCCAGCTGGGCCCTCCTTAATTGCCTCAGATGGGCTTCCTCCTGACTCCAGGTCTCAGCCCCTTAAAGGGCCAGTGCAGGGCAACACCCTGCCATATGATGTGGTATCTGTGCAAGATTCAACATCCTCACATTCATACATAAAACATTATAATGCTTCAAAGTTGTTACATTTCAGTGTGGACACCCTGTACTTTACTTACTTAATGAGATGGATGATGCTGTAAAGCGGAGGACAAAGCACGGATGACTTGTTGGATTGATGACAGTCTCAGCCTCAGAACTGAATCCACATTCAGTCGGTGCTGGTACTTCAAATTTAATACAACCAGTGTGGAAAATGCAGTCTCACAAACATATATTGTTGGAAAAGGCAACAAGTATTTTGCAGCCTTGTAAGAAAGTTCTGGATACTCAGTAACAACTTGTAGCCAAAAGTCAGTTAGGGGCTTTTGTTTGAAGACAAGCTTCAATGAGTTGTCACATGATAGTTCAGCAAGACTATCTTGTTCTTGGGATGTCAAACGTGTGTTTATGTTGGTAGCAAGGTCCCAAACGGGTTTCTGATCCAGTCATTGTTCGTGTTGGTAACAGGAGTACTCACGCAGCTATACTTTGAGATTTTGCATGTGCTCTCTGATTTCACATTTTATGTTATCCATGGGTTACATTTCTGAGCTGGCGAAAAAATGGGAAAGATTTGGGAAAGAATCATAGTTGGACTCATCAACAGGCCCCAAACTCACAGGCCAAATTTCTTGATCATAGCATCAATTTTGTCATGAACATGGAAGATGGTCACAGCTTTTCCCTGTAGTCTTAGATTAAGCCCATTTAGGTGGCTGAAGATATTAATTAAGTAAGCCAATTTAGCTAGTCAAGGAAACTCAACGAGGTGTTGTGAAAGTTCAAAATGATGGTCCAGCAAAAAATCCTCACTTCATCATATAATTTAAGCAGGCACGAGAGAACCTTTCCTCTCAAAAGCCAGTGAACTTCTGTGTGAAGAAGTTGTCTGTGATCACTGCCCATCTTGTCACACAAAGCAGCAAATAGTCTTGAATTCAAGACTCCTCAAAAAATGAGGCGTACAGGATCTTTTGAAACAGGGCATTTCTGTTGAAAATGCCCCATCTAAACTGCAGGGTTTTTTTTCGAATTAGGCCACAATTAGGCCACAATTATGCAAATGATATTTAAATCCCGGCTTCATTTGCAATATTGACTTGCCTAATCTACATCCCTTTATCGAAAAAGGGATGTAGTTTAGACACAGTCTAGGTCTAACTTGCATGGCTGTTCCTATATTCTCTCTTCTGCAAAATATTAACCATGAATCAGTTTTTGGAATTTCATTGACTCAACTGAGAGGTAGGGAGCGGGGCAGTCAGTTTGGTTTGGGTGTTCTGCCAGCTGCACTCCAGCTCCCATTGCTCTATCCTGGAATAATTCCCAAATTGACCTGCTGCATTTGGCCCTACTTCTTGCATGCTCTGGCTCAGATCCTTGCTATTAAACAAAGCATATTACTAACACTTCCCTCGTGATCAGATGTGATTTCCAGATAACCATAATCACCAAACATGTAATCATCCTTGCAATATGTATGGTTATTATGAATACTGAGTTTCCATGACAAATGAATCATTCTTAGTTCATTGTGCCAATTACCATGTTCTAGATACATTACAATTATCCATTAGCACAAGGGTGGGGAAACAGTCGGGGGCTGCTGACCCACAGAAAAATCAGTCAGAGGCTGCACACAAATGAGAAGCAGAACCCCCCCCCCCAACCCTCACTGACATGGATCCCAGCCCCCAACTAAGGAGGAAGACACTCCCCACATTCCCCTTGCACACCAGAGCCTGGGGGGGGGAGGAGGGGGAGGAGCAGTTGAGTAAATTTTGTGTGCTCCAGCCCTGCAGTGGAGCAGCAGGGAAGTTGGAATGCCAGCATGGGCTTCCCAATGCTGGGATGGCTCTAAGCCTTGAGGGCTGGATCCAGGCAAGCCAAGGGCTGCATCCGGCCCCCGGGCCTGAGGTTCCACCCTTGTACTAGCAAATAAAAATGGCCATGACTATACAAACTAGTTTAGCTCATGATTTATGAAAAACAAACAAACAGAAGAACACACATTCTTTTTGGATAGCATCCACGCTGTGATCAGAATCATGCAGGCACATAAAGAAGGGACATTTTCTGTCCTAAAAAGCTTACATTCTATAATAATGGATAAATAGATACAGGGCAAAGTTAATGGTAAAATACATAAAAGAAAGAGGCTCGTGCAGCCACATTGGGTGTGTCTAGACTATGGAGTTTTTTTCAAAAAAAGTGGGCTTTTTTCAAAAAAACTTCACCTGCCTCTAGACTGCCATCGCATTCTTTTGAAATTAAATTGAAAGAACGCAGCGATTTTTTAAAAAATTGGCAAACCTACTTTTACCAGGAAGAATGCCTTTTTTTTTTAAGAGCTCTTTTGAAAAAAAGGTGTTCTTGAATACAAACAGGGCTTTTTCGAAAGAGAGCATTCAGATTGCCTGGGAGCTCTCTTTCGAAAAATCGGATAGTTTTTTTGAAACTCTTGTGGCTGTCTAGACGATCTCTTTCAAAAGAGGCTTGTAGTCTAGATGTACCCATCTTGATTAAGGAGTTTCTGCAGCTGCTCAGAGGCATAAGGGGTGCAAGGCATCTTTACAACCTACCTTGGCAGCTCACATCTAATTGGAGCATTAAATGAAAATAAATAAACCACAGCAAATAAAAACCCTGCTTATATTAGGGCAATAATGACTCAGATGTCAAATCTTCACCTGACCTATTCAAGTTTTCATAGACTTGGACTTCATTTAAGTTTTCATCCCTTCCTTGGATTTGTGCTTTCCGAAATTCTGCAGTTTCAGCATTATAATCAAAGTAGACGTTTAAAAATAATCTCTAATTAAACAAAATTTGGCAATGAAAAACATTGAGGCAGTAAATTCCAAAGACCAGAATTTCTCAGGTAACAAAGAACAAGTTACCTTCCCTCTCTGAGAAGGAGAAAAGCTACTTCTGACCAGCTTTCTTTACCTGAATTATAATATTGCTTACTCACAATGCTGCCTACCGAATGGTAATGTTATAGCTGGAATTTGTTTGTTTTAATTATGTGAGTGATAAGAGATCATTATTATTGTTACTGATCTCAGGAAAGAGCACAAAAGTTCTGCAGAATGTGTCCAGGAGTGAGTGGCTCCGACAGCACAAGTAGTAGTCTTTTGGTTTGGTAACAAAATTCAAGGTCAAGAGAGAATATAGGAGCAGTTTTGCCTGAGAGGTTAGGAACTCTATCCCATGGAATAAGGGTTTTTTACCCCAGGATTCTTTACCCTGTGTGGTAAAGCAAATCTCTGGGATTAGACCGTAGGGACAGAGGTGCAGAACTGATTCTAAGGCCTGATTGAACTAATAACAGTGGTGCACAGTAAACTTTTCAATGAAGACTGGCCAGACAAGAAGCAATGCAAAGCTGTCTGTGCAATGATCTGATATACAACAGAAGCATTGACATAGCCCAAATCTGGTCCCTACCTTAGTTAATGGGTATTTTTAAACTGTCTACCAAAAGCCTCAATTGTTTATCTCTTCTTGTAACAGAGGAGTGTGAGTAGATTCAGCCTGTAAATTGAATCTTGTTGTTAATTGATTGATCATCCAGTCCTTAACCAGTTATCTTCTCACTTTGGCCCTTGTGGGGGTGCTTGCCAAATGCATGGGCCAAAATGAGGAGATAATTGGTTAAGAACTGGATGATTAATCATTTAACAGCCTCATTCCACTTGTCAGCTGAGGACAATTAAGAGAGACAGGAAGAAGCAGAAGGAGAGATGGGAAGGTCATAATGAAGGGGTAGAGAAGCGTAGTATCTCAGGGAGGTGGGATTGCTCCCCTCTTTGGCCTGGGCCTAGAAAGAAGATCAAAATTGCGGGAGGGGGAAAAGACTGAGACAAATACTGGTATAGAACATTATAAAGAAAGCACATGGTGTTGAGCTTGCCGCTAGTATTTGGAGGATGGTTTGCAGAGAGGAAACCAGTGTGAGGGAACCTGGAACGGTATACTGCTACATTTCCAAATAGTTTTTTCACACCTATGGTCTCAAAAGTTACACATTTACTGTCTGGCCTGGTTTAAACTGTCATCATCTATAAAAATAACCTAGTTATTTGATTTCACTCTTCATGGGTGCTACATTGTCTCTTCCTTTGAATTACATTGACAGATTGTTTGAACTCTCGTCAGTAGTCCTGCTGGCTTTCCTGGGACTGCTGTGTAAAATAAGTGATTGTCATTTGCCTGCTGCTGAAAATCTAAGAGGGAAGAGTACAGCTGAAGAGCCAAGTGGTAGATGGTAAACTTGAGGTATAACTGGCTTCAGCATATGCATTTCTTCTCCCTCTTCCCAACCAACAGCACAAGCTGGGTCAGATTCTGATAACAGTTACAGAAAGCAAATGCAGAGTAACTCCAGTGAGTTTACACATTGGTAGATGGAAAGATTAGTATATGGCATACTGAGCTGTCTCAGTTTGGGAGTGCAAAATGCCTTCAGAGTAAACTAGACTTTAATGTACTTTTGGAACTTAACTCTAAACTTTCAAAACTATTAAAATTAGAATACATTTTTCAAAGGGCTGAAGAAAGTTTTAATATTAGTCTGAATATATAACCAGAGACAATAAAGAAGTAGCCTGGAGTGTTGAGGAAGTAAGATTTGCTTCATACTTTGGAGAAAAAAAAAACAACTCAAGAATTTTTTTTTTGAAAGTCAAAACAAACTTTTTTCACACTCTGTGGAGAAGATAATGACAATATGTGTTGCTTAGATGAGTTCTAAGTCACTGTTGATGAGGAGAATTTCATCTAAGTACTGCTGTTGAAAAGAAGCTTAATGGAGAAGAAATTAGAAAAACCCTTTGAATTAACATTGTCAGTTATTAAGACAGTTAAATGAGTCTCAAGTGATGGAGTGAAACACTGGCAATTAATATTCATATAAAGTATGATGTTGCTTAAATGAAAGCCTTTAAATAATAAAAAAAACTCTGAAGATGTAACAATATTTTATAAAAAAAAATGAAAGAAAAAACATGTGTCTAAGACTAAGTTTAAAAATCTGTATTACATCAGTGCTGCCTAGATTCCATTCAATCAAATCTATAACTGAACCAAGATGTTTTTATGTAGATAATTTTTTATCTTAAAAATAGAGTATTGCAATTCTCTGGAAATGGCTTCAGAAAAGTGAATATACATTTATATACCATTCACTTTCCTTTGCTGAGCCTGCTGTTAATTGTCAGTAAGAGTCAGTAAGATATCAGGATATAAAAATTCTAGTGCAAGTTGAGATTTTGTTATACACTTGCCATATAGATATGTCATTAACAAGACTTGACAGGCTGTGGTTATTTTATATCTTAGGTGGATTGATGTACATGATCTAAGGCCAGGATCTTGGCTGGTAATGATTTAGGTCTGAATCCTTCAAACATTTCTGCATGTGATTTCAGTAGGATTATTTACATGCTTACGTCACTCACATATGTGTTTTACAGGAACAGGAGATGGCATCCTGGTTATGTTGAAGTCAACAGCAAAACTCCTATGACTTCAGTAGAGCCATGATTTCACCCATATCATCTTAGCTAAATCCTGCTTATCTTACAAAACATTCCACGTGAACGTTTTTGTCAAAGGAAATGTGTGTAAGGATGGCAGAATAAGGGCTGCAGCAATACCTCAGTCCTTGTGGAGGACTGATGACAAAGAGAGGTGGTGCTTTCTGTGGGGATGGGTGAGAGAGAGGAAAAGGAATTGAGTCTAACTCTCTCTCTCTCTCTCTTTCTGGGGCTTAGTTTGAACTATTATGCCTTGTAATTTTTAAACAAACTGAAATATAGGTGATTATTTATATTAACACCTAAAGGCCATGCTGCCTCTCAAACAGGAATTGTTTCTGAAATTGAGTACAGAGAGGGAAGGAATAGGTATGGTAATGCAGGGAATAGTTTTTTGCTTTAGACTTTTAAATTACCTGGCTTGAGAGAACATGGTGAGCAAGGAGCCTTTGAGGAGATTATTTGTTATCTTTCATTGACCTACTTGAGATAAACAAGGACAGTGAGCTTCACAGTGTTTTGCTACTAGTACTGTCTCTGGATATTAAAATAGAACATCAATCTGGGAACCTAGAAAATAAAGCAAACCAACTAGGTGATAATTTGGTGTCAATCATCATCAATTTAGAAAAGTTGATGGCAACGTTGTAAGCAGTGCTTTTTTTTTGTGATGGTACACCCCAGGACGGTGTACCGGCATCTATTTTCCCTGCATAACTTAAATGAATTGCATTCCCCTCGGGCATACCGGCACCACGTGGCTCTTAAAGGGGCTGCAATGGCATTTTGGCCCCAGGCGCAGCTTTTTTTTTTTTCTCAACAATTTCCCCCCCGGAGTACCGGCACCTTTTTTCTTACAAAAAAAGCACTGGTTATAAGTATTAATAGCTGAGAATGCACTCTGTGGGCTGAGAATACACCAGGCAGGTCAGCTTAAGGTACACCATCCAGCTATGCAAAATGCTGGATTTGGCTTTGAGCTGCCACAACATCTACTCTGTGGGAGGCCAATGGGGGGCACACACTCCTGTTGTCTTCTCTTACTCCTCACAAAATGAGAAGTACAGGATGCTGTCAGGGGCTGCCCTCAACATTCGATTTGGGAGCCTACACTAGACTTGCTAAATTGAATGCTAGAAGATTGACCTCTGTAGGATTGATTTTCTCTGTAGTATAGACAAGCCCTCAGTGAGGTCAGTTTCTTTTTCTTTTTCAATATCATATAATATCACATAAATCTTATGCTGAAATAAGCAGAGACAAATCTCTATTCTTTCTCTTTATTTCCCTTCTTTAAATATGACAAATATAATCAATGTTCATATATTCTTCCATACTTGTGATGGCTTTGATCTCGTCATATAAGTAAGGATTACTTCACTTATTTGCATTTTAATTTAATTTATTTGCAGAAATATTTATAGAAAATACTTCTGATGTTTTTCTCTCCCCATGAACCTTTTTATCCCTTTTTCATCCTTTCCATGTTTTCATTTTCCCCTTCTCACCTTTTTCCATGTTTGCCAATGAAAAAGAAAGAAAAGAGGAAAGTGAGAGAAAGTGGGGGGGTGGGGGGATCTGGAGGGAGTATGAAAATTGCTAAAATGAATTGCTAAAATTGCTCTTTTCCAAATAAATGGAAAATTAAAAAAAAAACTTTTGCAAAAAAATTCTGATTTTGAAAAAGGCTATTTTTTATTAAAGAATTCATTTGAAATATTTTGACCAATTCTACTGCTTAATCTTAGACTTTTTAGGCTGTCTTCAAATATCAGGTCTTTCAGTGCTTCAGTTGTGAAAGTGAGATTGGTCCTATTTAAAAAGACAACAAAGACGACCGCTCTTCAGCTCTTGAGATTTACTGTAGTCCAGAATCACTTAAAGTACGAGAATGTGTTATTTCCTAATTTTTAAAATTCCTAACTTTTAGATCATTTTTTGTGGTCATATGACAAAAATGAGAACTTGGAGACAGGAACAGCCTGGATGCCATTCTAGAGAGATCTACCATTGGTAGAATATATGGGGGAATGGAGAAGATACAAAGGTAGGAGCCCTGGATGCCAGTACTGGAGGGGATACTGTGCAATGCAGTAACTGGAGAGTTTTGGTGATTGGTGTATAGTATTTGCTTTCCCTTCCCACCGTCCCCAGAAAAGTCATGATGACAAACATTCTTAGAGTTAAATATGTACTTTAAAGGCTCCATCCAAAGGTAATGAGCCAGAAGAATTCTACTTGCTTTTAAAGAAGCACTTAGGTCATATTTAGTGCTGGCATTTAAGAGATCAGTCTGATGTTTCTGTTTGTCATAGTCACAGGTCAAACTGCACTTTCAATACCGTTTAGTCCTTTAGTGGATAGGCCTCGGTTCTCTCACCTTTCTCAGTGAGGATTCTTGCCATTCAATGACATGGGCTGGATCTCCAGACCTCAGCCACCCTGTTTCCCAACAATGTCCTGGCAACAGGCCCTGCTGGCTTTGACACCGTGCTGGGTTTTACTCAGGGTACATGTGATGGGCTAATTTAAAGTTACTCAAAAATAATTCATCTGAAGGTAAAGCACGGGGGTGAGGGAGGGAGGAGAAAGGATTTAACATTGAAGGTCTATATACATTTTCCTTGCAAGATTTGCTACATTTCATTTGGCGTATTAGAGATATTTTCAAAGCATGATTAACCTCTGTTGTTCTCAGTCCCATATCTTCACAATGGCCTGCATAAAACATCTCAAATGTTGTAAAAAATTGTTCTTTACCCTATATAATTTAAGTGCCAGTCTACACCGTTTTTCAAGAAATCTTCAAAGTGGATGTTGTTGAGCTATACAGGGTCTAATATGTCTTCCCCTGATTTCAATGATAGCTGGATCACGCATTATACTGAAAAGCAAAACTCATTGTTAATTATGGCAAAGCTATTTCCTCCCTAAAATGAGAGCTGTGAAAAATCATTGGTGTTGAAGGGAGCAATTCAAGAACTTTAAAGTAATTTATAATAGATCTGAGATCAGTAAAAGTCACTGGAAATAAAAGACCTGATTCTGATTTCATACCAGTTTTTCACCATTGTAACCACATACTACTGGCTCTACCACTGAGTAGTGGAGATCAGTATTGCCTATGTTACACAACTTTCATCTATGCAAATAACGTATGTTGTACTGCTTAATTGTGGTATCTTCACAGCAGTTAGTCAACAGCTGATGCTCTCCCATCAACTCCGCTTACTCTTCTCATTCTGGTGGAGTACCAGAGTTGACAGGAGAGCATTTAGCAGCTGATTTATTGCATCTATAACTAGATTCTACTCGTTAATTCAGCCTACAGTGAAGACATCTCTTCTCCCAAGGGGTACAGACCTTACAGTTAAAATGGAGAAAAGGTCTGACAAAACTTCAATGAGGGTGGATGATCTGATAGCTGATATATGATATACCAGCAGTGATTCTAGCCCAAATTTCTGCCCTATTTGTTGTACTAAGAAAAACAAAATTGCAAGGCCAACACGTTTATCTTTAACCTGATGTAACAAATCCACTACATATAGCTGCATACATGCACTTTCGACAGAGTGGAGGTGTAGAAAGGGTGGCTTTATCAAGCTTATATCAAGCTAAGTTAAAGCTCTGAATTGGGGAAAAGGATAGTTTTTTATCAGTTAGAATAATACCAAGAAGCTTGATGTATCATTTCTCCTACAATGCTTTAGAGATGGAAGAGATTCTTTTTAGGAGAGGTTGCAATGCACCCTTCCTGGCCATATTTAAGTTCCCCAGTGCTGTACTTACATACAGTGATGTGAGTTGACTTGTGTCTAAATTACCTGTTATAGTTTACCTTCCTCTAACTTATGGCTATTGGCTTACTGTCATTATAATTGTGAGCCCACTGGAGCAAGGACCATCTTTCCTGAGTGTTTGAAAACCACCTAGTGCAAGAATGGGCACTACTACAAGTACATCTGAGAAAGACGGGGCTGAATTCTGAAATGAGTAATGGCATGGAACAAAGCGTAACTTACTGGTTCTCCTACCCCTCTCATCTTGAAAGCTATAATAATTTACAGAAATTGGATTTTGTTAGACACTCTTCTTTTTGCCGACATGTAATTTACAAATCCTTACACCTCACCTCTAAATTCATGCTTCTGAAACTAAGGGAATCTGCATCAGCAGTTTACATGATGTGTGATTGGAAGAGTAGAGTATGGCAAATTAAGTATCCTGAGGGTGAGAGAAGTTAAAGTTGGGTGGTGGCTGACTTCCAGTTATGTCCCCTCACATTGTTCTCTTAGTTGTGTTTCTGACTTCATCTTATTCCTCAGCATTTAACTTTTACCAGTTTAGACTGCATTTCTTTCAGGGAAGGTCAGTGGAACAAATTCAGAAGGGACGAATAAGGGTATATTTACACATGTAAGTGTAAATAGGTGCCAATAAGGGAATCTAATTTTATGTACAAGTTGGTACAAGTTAAAAACAGAAAGGACTTACACAAGTGCAAAGTGAGGATTTCTGATTTTGTTTATTGGTATGAGACATACCTTTATTTCAAATTGAGAAACTGGTGTAATAATAATAATGTTGTCAGTGGGCTCAGAGGCTGTCATGCTGATGTTCTTTTGATACGTCTCTCAGGTCAAATATAGCATATTCTCCTGATAATTGGTCTAACCTGGAGTAATAAGCATGACTGATGATGGAGTTTTAGGTAGCACAGCCTCAGTGTCCAATTGGTTTAGAAAGTTTTTGTGGCTGCTAATTGTTTGCTTTATGTTCAGACAATACTAAGGTGTTTGCATGAAGGAAGATGAATCTAGACACTCTGAATTTTAAAATTTAACAGTCACAGCTTAAAAAGAGAGAGTATGAGAGCACTGCTGCTACATACACTGACAATTCCTTGTTTGCAAAGCAAATCAGTAAGAGCAAGGCAACTTTGTTTACTCTTTCCTCCCTCTCTCACAAAAAGCCAGGCTAGCAGACAAAATGAAGTCACACATGCTAATAACAGACTTCACATCAATCACAGTGAGACAAGCAGTGACAGGTGTGTATCCAAATATAAACACATATTAGAGAAAATCAAACTGCTAAATAATGTTGAAATTATCCTATTAACTACCTAATTATGTAATGTTTACCATAAAGATCCTATTAAAAATATTTTCCTCATCACATCCACCATTATTCAATTACAATGCACTGAAATCAGTTAGCCCTTCTTCTCAATCATTGCTTCCAAATAATAATTGTTGTCTATATGGATTCTTCTACCAACCTCCTGTAGTAGCAGAACACTTTCCAGTAGTACATTAAGTGCTGTGATTAACGTTCGTCATGTGTGGATCCTTCTCTGACTCATCCTCTCCCCAGAAGGAGAATTGTATGTGCAGTGTAGGATTTGATGTGGTAGTAGGGTAGAGTAGGGTAAAGTTTTTTATATGTACAATGCTACATGTCAGAGAAGAAGTGCCCATAGCACCTGGAGCAGAAGGTTGTGAGGTTTGTGATGGACTCTGGTTTCTGAAAGATTTCATTACACAGTCTCAGACCAAACTCGAGAGAGCTCCCCCTCTTCCTTTATAGGATCTCGTATCTGGAGTTGATGACTACAATCTTCATCCTTAAGCTTTAGACAACTTTCTAGATGCCCTGTCCCACTGAGTAGTTTGAAGATAAGGATGGAGGTTTGATATTCTATGGGATACCAGTATAAACAATATGGACAGGTTTAACGTGTTTTCCGTAGCCTGTGTTACTGAGAAAATGTGCTGAAGCAATCTGTACTAACTGGCATTCCCTAAAAAGTGATGACTTCATGCCCAATCACTAATATTTCCAATAAACTGGTTTTTTTAAAAGTCCCAACATTATCCCAAAAGCAATGCTATTCAAGGAGCATATTTTGGCCCCCGTTCCAATCCCTTTATGTAACTCTGCCATCTCTACAGTGGTCCAGCTAAGTAAGGCCCATTCCACTCCTGTCACATTCCCAATGCACCCACCTATGAGAAAATGGTCGCACAGAGCTGGTGTTACTGGCTGTATACAAGCCAGAGATAACACCAGCTCTGTGCAACCACTTTCTCATAGGTGGGTGTGTTGGGAATGTGACAGGAGTGGAATGGGCCTTACTTAGCTGGACCACTGTTCTTTAGCAGTAATTGGACAACAGAACAGAATATGGAACCATTAGAAACTGGCATCATTTTGAATAGTTCTGAGGTATCTCTAAATTGTCAGGAGCTGAATGTACTTTGGGAATCCGAGTGAAAAGATAACCTACAGATGCCTTTGGCCACTCATCTCAGGTCCAGCACCAACTGGCCAGGTCTCAGCTATAAAACTGAAATGGTAGTTGTTGTTTTTGGTGTTCGTGCTTTGCAATGCAAGTACATTTTTTTAAGGAGCTGTCAGATTGCAAAGCCCTCCACACCTCTCTCATCAGCGTTGTGGAAAATGCAACAATCTGTGATTTCATCTCAAATCTTCTGCTTTTAGTTTTCAAAAGGGAAAAAATGTTTCCGCCTCAGAATGGTGTGTGCAAAATGTAATGTCTTTCAGGCTCATAAACAAGAATAAACCAAGAGTTCCTTTACATTGCAGTGCATTGTGATGGCTTTAACCTTTAGTCAGAGCACATAATATGTTGGATTAGAATGGATGGATGAAGGAATGTTTGGAGGGAACTGAGTTTTGATTTGATGGTGCGAAGGGTGGGGAGGGTTTTTTTATTTTTTTTGGTCCCAGCAAAACAGCTGAACTGCCAACAATATTTTATCAGAACACCATTATTTTTCTTTTTGCTGGGAGCATTTATTTTTATATCAAGACAATAAGTGTTGCCTACAGCCTGAATGTATTTGGACTGTATGAAAAATTACAGGCTTCCTTCCAGAAATAGTATGAAAATACGTTGCTATATTACTCTCTTATCTTTTCTGTTGCTAAAACAAATGACTCCTAATTTTTGAAGGAAAGAAAAGGCGTTGCCTGCATATTGGAATTTCATTGCATCTTTCACACTATGCAGAAGATACATGGAAACTTCAAATTTAACACATGGAATATTCATCCTGCTACTGAACGTTCACAATTAGCAGTTCTGTGGGCAACCTGTGACTAAGGCTATGATGTTGTCAGGTATTTTTATTAAGTCACTGACAGGATGCAGGCAATAAACAATAAATCACAGATTTATCTGAGCTGAAACCTGAGCCCTATCACCTGGGCTGAATTGTTGGAATTTCAGGACGTCAGAGAGATCTCATAAAATCATGGAATCCGTGACTTCCATGACAGATTCATAGTCTTACCTAGCCACAGTCTGTGTGTTTAGTTAGCTAAATGATGGTGTGTTTTGGAACACTTATATGAAAATAAATTATAATTAATGCAATATTTTTCAGATTATCCTTTGTGAATTATCCTGTGTTGGTAGAGTATCTAATAGCTACCAGCATGTGCTTATGCTTGTTTCCAGGTGAGTCACTCACACAATCTGAACTATCAGCAGCCATTGAAAGCTCAATATGTAAGGGCTTTGCAGGTCTTCAGGCTGGGCCCAGACTGTCCTTACAACCGGGCAACCACTGGGCAGCTCACAAAGAACTATTGAAAGTGAGAGGGTAGCAAAATGCTGACCACTCCCAGATGTACCACTCATAAGGATCCTGACTGGAAGCCACAACTATTTAAGCCAGCGGAGTGCTGGCCAGCACTTGGTGACTAAAGGGTTAAACACAGGTAGTTGGCCGGGGCAGAAGAACCAATGGGATACAATGCTGAAATCTGAATTAACTATAGATACCTTGACTGCTCTTCTAAGTTAAGGGCTGGCGGGAACAGATGCAATAATTAGAATTACCATCCCTATAAAAAATATTGGACATAGGAGTGAACTGGGCCTTAAAGTACGGATCAGCACAGATCGTGAGTAGAGGGAAAAGGTGTATTTAGTCATGATTTTTCTTTGTATTTTTCTTTATTTTGGTTGTTCGGTTAAACTTCTCTGTGTGAATCTATGCCTTCCCTCTGCCATTCACTATCTAAGAGCGCACTGAGAGATGTTCTAAGTCAGGGAGGCTGATTCAGGAACTGCTGCTGGCTGGTAAGTCTCCTGGCAGAACCTACCTCTGGCACCCCAGTTCCTCCCTTCCCCAACCCTCTGTGCCCCACCCCTGCCCCCTACTCCACATACCCAAATCCTCTGCCCCCTCCTGTACCCATAGCCCCTCCCAGATCCAGCACCCCAATCCCCTACCCCAGATCAGTCCCCTCTTGCCCTAGCTCACAATCCAAATCCCTGCACCCCCTCCTGTACCCCAATTCCCTGCCCTAGGTCACAATCCAACACCCTGCACCTCAGTCCAATGCCCAAGGTCACAACTGCCTCCCTTCACTAAATCTCTTGAGGTTTGACTAGCTCAGTTTCTGGGTCCGCTGTTAATAGCAAAAATTAGAACTTCCCCTGGTCTGGAACACTGCCAAACTTTGGGAAAGCTTGAAGCCAGATTTGGAGCTGGACAAGGTAACTTGGCCCTATGTTTGGAATTGCCCAAACAGGAACGCTAAAACTGACCACCTACTCCAGACTTTGGGAAAATCTTAATCCAGATCCGCTGCTTGTGGTTAAAAACAAAAAGGAAATGAAAAGGGAAAGAATAACAAGACAAAAGAAAACAAACAAAAATGTTTGATCTATGAATATTTCAATACATTTCCAACTCCCAGTGTTTTAACTGCCATGGTTCTTTGCTTTCTAACTCTGCTCATTAAACTGTTTCAGTAATAGGCTTGGGAGACATTAACAGTTGTAAGTCATGGACAGAATGGTTTCTTTGTAATCCATTTCGTTTCCTGACAAGAACCTCCTGGTTCTCTTAAATGAAGACTTGATGCTGAGCAGACAGATTAGGAAATTGGGCTGACTCAGCTAGATTCTTCACCACTCATTTTCAGGCACACAAACACCTCTGCATATAACTGGGATTGATGGGGTGAAACACTTAAGAGAGCTGGGACAGCTAGGAGCCCAATCCAAATAGATCCAGCAGCTACAATGTCACCTCCATACTTAGAAACCATATTGTGGAGGCCTTCACCCACTTGTATTGATTGAATTACAAGACTTCACTTTTATTATGTGTTCTTTTCGTTTTCTCATAATAAAGGGCTAGAGGAACAATTTCACTAGTAATTGAAACCAGATTCATAACCTAGGAGGAGACCGTAGTAGAGTAGAGAATTGTCCTTTTGATTTGTTTACACAGTGGCTGTGTCTACATTGGCACCCTTTTTCGGGAAAGGGATGCTAATGAGACACAGCGCAGTCTAAATCATGCGGGGATTTAAATATCCCCGCGGTATTTACATTACATAACTGCCGCTTTTTTTCGGCTCGGGGCTTTGCGGAAAAAGCGCCAGTCAAACGAGGATCTTGCGGAAAATAAACCCTTTTCCGCAAGATCTCTTATTCCTACTTGAAATAAAGAATAAGAGATTCCTACTTGAAAGTAGGAATAAGAGATCTTGCGGAAAAGGGTTTATTTTCCGCAAGATCCCCGTCTAGACTGGCGCTTTTTTCCGGCAAAGCCCTGAGCCGGAAAAAAGCGGCAGCCATGTAAATGCAAATACCGCGGGGGATATTTAAATCCCCCGTGGATTTGCAATTGCGCTGTGTCTCATTAGCATCCCTTTTCCGAAAAAGGGTGCCAATGTAGACACAGCCAGAGTGTCATGAATATCCATATACTATAGAGAATATAATTATTCTTGGTGGAGACCTCCTTTCAGTCCATCTGTGACCACACTGCCTTTTTTGGCACACCAATGGCACCTTTAGTTAACATTGCCCAACATTTTCCATTATAATCCAGGTTTTCAGTTGCTTATAACTTTGTCAAACTTCTGCTGTTGGGGCTGAAATTTCCCATGCTGTGAGTCTGCTTCAGGCTTATTTGTTGTAGTTGTTCTCATTAGAAGCTTTCAACTGAAACAATTCAGCCATTCCTAAGAATTAAATTAGGGAAAATACATTATTTTGCCATAAAAATATATTTATTTTATTGGGCAGCTCTAACGTCTCCATGCTCAGGTGCAAGGGCTTGAAGTTCAGCAGGCAATTGCTCTAGTGTCCGGGATGTACCTTTTGCTGTTCCCATGCAAAACCACACACATTTAGCTCAGTTATAGGTCTCTGTATTCTGGAGGTTCCTAAGTAGGACATAAATATCTGTGTGTGGAGGCAGCCATCTCTGTATGATTAGGAGATACTTAGGCATCTAGTGACTGACCAGAACATCTCAGAGCAAAAGGGCTTGTGAATTACAGAAGTGACCTTAATAAGTATGCCCTGCCCCAAAACATAACTGACTGTATGGAGTTCCTGCTTCATGAGAAATTTGTTTTCATCACCAACCAGCAATGGTAAACCCAAGAAGATGCTGATTTAGTAGGCAGATGCATTAAAGCCTCTTTACAGACACTGCATCACTCATAGACCTGAGTGGCTTCTGTGGAGAGTCCTACCACAGACAGATTGGCACTTTCACCATAATTTTGACTCATATATTTGTACCCCTTCTGCCAGGTGGAGCCAGGGGCGGGTTCAAAATCGAGGGGCTCTCCATCCATCCGACACAGAATTGGCTCAAGTTTCTACCTAGTAACCTGGGATATTTACACACCACCTCAAAGAGGCAATACTTCCCCACTCGCAAGCAGAGTCTGAGTGTAGAAAATAACTTTTATTAAAAGGAGGGAAGTAACTTGTCATTAATTTGGGAAAACACAGAGAACAGGATCCATAAACATAAACCATGAGAAAAACAGTCACCCTGAGTATGCTGGGCAGTGTCAATCTATGCTTATAACAATCGGTAACTAACAAATAAAAAAAATAATGTTAGATTGTTTAAAAAAAAATTCTCTTTTTTAACAGTGTCCATTTTGAATCCCATGTGATGTCAGAAGTTGGTGGGGAGAAGAAAAGTAGGGTGCCAGGGAAATGAACAGAAGCAAACAAAAATCCCAGCTTATATTAGTATTTTAGCTCTGGCATGTGTTCTGCTGCTGGTTCTGCAGAGGACTGGTTCCTAAGGCTGTCCCCAAACAAATCCGCTGAGCACAGACCCAGGATGTGCTGTAGCTGATCCAGCAGCAGCTTCTTCTGGTACTAGCCTCAGCACCAGGCTAATTTCTTGTCTTTCATCTGGTAACTAGATGAATTCTCTCTGTGTGCTTTA
Source organism: Rafetus swinhoei (assembly GCA_019425775.1). Classification (NCBI taxonomy): domain Eukaryota; kingdom Metazoa; phylum Chordata; order Testudines; family Trionychidae; genus Rafetus; species Rafetus swinhoei. The sequence goes on along the minus strand of CM033424.1, from coordinate 222,568,957 downwards.
AATAAAAGAAAAAGCGCAAGAAGATGAGAACGTCTCAGAGGTGCTATTAGAATGTGTCTATCTTTACCTTCTTGAACCACTCTTTGCATTGTTTTGCTGTCCAGACAATCCCCAACAGCACCAGCTGCATGCATATGTCTTTGTAGACATAATAATTTCTTGTGCTCTTGCTGATGTCCAATGTCTTGCTTGCCTTGCACTAGAGATTTAACCAGAATCCATCTCATTTCTTCTAGCTAGCTAGCAGTGTGCTTGATGAAGGACTGCTACTTAGTGCTGACCATGCTAGTACACATGAAGGTTTCCAATTAAGCAGATAGTGTTGAAGTGAAAGACTGAACACTGAACAGCTTCATTTGAATCTGGAAGGTGCTTCTGGCTCCTGGTAAGTGAATGGGAAATTCTGAGATGGAAGGGCTGGGAAACACAGCCCCAGGGGATTGTGAGATAGCTTTGGGGGACTCCAAGACCTGAGTCTCGTGACCTGATCTTGAGCAGCATGTATGCTGCAAAAGGCTTGAGCTTTCACCTGTGTCATAGTGGAATTTGGGCTCTGACTCAATCCTCTTACAGGGTTTATTGACTCAAGGCAGAGGAGTTCTTGACCCAAGTCAGATTAATTTCTGCATGGATGGAAGGAAGATTTGGGATTAAACTTGAGTTAGAGTCTGGACTTAGTCTGCTGTGTAGACATACCCATAGGCTGTGTCTACACTGGCGCGTTCTTGCGCGAAAATGGCCGCTCTTGCGCAAAAACATGCCGCCTGTCTACACTTGCGCAAGAACTCTTTTGTGGAAGAATTCTTGTTCAAAAACTCTTCCACAAGAGAGCATCTACACTGGCATGTGCTTTTGCGCAAGAGATGTGCTTTTGCGCAAGAGCATCCATGGCAGTATAGACGCTCTCTTGCGCAAGAAAGCTCTGATGGCCATTCTAACCATAGGGGCTTCTTGCGCAAGAAATTCATGTTGCCTGTCTACACTGGCCTCTTCTGGAAGAGCTCTTGCGCTCTTCCTGAGAGGGAGCGTCAGAGTTCTCGCACAAGAAGCCCTGACATTCTACAGTACAATGTCAGTTTACTTGCGCAAGAACGCGCGGCCAGTGTAGACAGGCGGCATGTTTTTGCGCAAGAGCGGCCGTTTTCACGCAAGAACACGCCAGTGTAGACACAGCCATAGAGTATAACAGACTACTACTGCTACCAGTTATTCCATTAGCTAAGGCGGTAGAAGTTTGTGCTGTTAATCCCCAAAGATCCACCTCGTGGTGGTGACCAAAGTTTGTGGTCAATATCGTTTCATGTGATAGAATTTCTGTTTCATTTTTTCAATTAAAAAAATAGGAATGTGATGATTTGGGGAATTTGTAATATTTATGAATTTGGTGAGAGATGCTTAATTCTGTATGTACCTTGAACAATCTGCAGACCCCATTTTGTCCTTTTACCTCCGTGGGGTATCGATACAGGACTGGCAATAAAGTTGCTAAATCTGGACGATTTCTTCTTCAAATGCAAACATCCCACACAACAGATTGTTTGACACTTAGAGAAATTGTTTGGCAGGAGAGAGGTCACCTGGCAATGAAGTTACCAGGTAGGGATCTGTAATCAGCTGAGGAGGCTGTTGTGGATTCACCTGACAGACTGAAAGCTATAAAAGACATGAGTTACTGTGCTAAGGGTCTTTGGGCATTTTCACTAGCTCAAGCTGAGGGAAGCTGCTGGAGGAGTCTGTTGAATCAGGATTCCGTTTACCTGAACTTGGACACTGACACATGTATTCCTAAAGGTGGGAAAGAAGAGTATTGTGTTCAGAATATCTGTGCTTCTAAATGATGTCTGCTCTCTTGTACTTTTTTCTCTCATGTAAAGAGCAATTGTGTTTTAGAATCCTGTGAAAACTATGTTAGGTGTAATGCTTATCACATGCTTCTGAGGAATTCGCCAATGAACTCTGAGTGTCCACATAGGTGAGGGGGTGTGCGTTTAAACTATAGGAGATTTTGAGGGTGTCTGCATTGGTTCCAGGAATGGGGCTAATTCCAGCTCCCTGGTCATTTGAATTCTATAATCTTCTGAGTTGCTAGTAAGCACAGCTGAGTGAATAACAGAAGTTTTGATTTGCTGGAAATGAAAAAAAGTCATTTTGGGTCAAATGAAGTTTCATGCCAACAAAATAGTATTCTTGAACTTTGATTTTAACTATTTGAAATATTTTGATTGTTCTAAAAATGAATGTAAAATATATTTTTAAATGAAGTCATTTTATTTAAAATATGTCAAAATGAAACATTTCAGTGTTTTCAGATTTTTTCCCTAGCTTTTCTCAGAGAGGAACAATTTCATTAATTCATAGAACGTTCTGGTGTCGCTGACTATGCAATTTTTGCTGAAGAAGTGTTTTGTCAGAACACTTTAACCCAGCTCTGACTGCTTGTATAACCCATATAGCTCCAGGGTGTGTGTTCTGTCCCCTGTAGTCCCACTGAGACCACTTAGCGATTAATGAGTCTGTTACAGCCTTAGGTAAGTCCATATGGCTTTTAGCTCATGTAGTAGAGGCTCGTGCATCCATTTCCAAAGGTCCCAAGTCTGACTTACCCACTGACAACAAAGGTATTATACTTGTAGTCGTCATTCCAACCAATGTGACATAGTGGACGGACAAACTGCAAACATGGGCGCAAGGATGGCAAAGCAAGTAATGGGAGTGGTGGTATCAATTAGGCAGATTTAAACAGTGATATCCTAGTGAATGAAGGATGTTTGCTGACAGCTGTCCTTGCAATCTTTTTTTGCTGTTGCTCCATGGCAAGCAGCATTTGCTACAAATTTCTGTTGCCACTCAACTTTCTCTCTCCCCAGACAATGATACTCCCTGCTGCATTAATCATAGTTTCAATGTTCTGGACTGGTGCATGGTCAGACGCTGTAGAATGTAACCTTCCCCTCTACATCCTGCTGGTAATCAATCTGGTACATAGGGATGTAATGCACACTCTAGTAATATACATCTTCTTTCCCCTATTTAACTAATTTTAAGTAAAAAAACATATATTAACTTATATATTTAGCAAACTAATATAAGGAAAAACACATCCTTGCTTATAAAACTTAACCCAACTTTGATGAAGGGAGCATCATATTTAGTAACTCTCGACAGAGGGTTTTTTTTAGTGGTTATATAATATACCTGCATTTCTTGCTCATGCCCTTACAGCTGTATTCCACCATTCACGGGAAGTTCTGTTTGCACATTGTGAAAGGGGAAATCACATAAGAATCAAACATTCCTCACTCGTAGCCTTCCATTTCACCGTTATTATGCTGTCTGCTGTGGAGAGCTGTAAGCAAAGGGTTTGCCATGGGAGTTACTGTACATAACTTACTCTAGAGGGGGGCTGACAGGTAAGGAAACATTTCAGCAGGTTATTGATTCACAATTCGCCTGTTGAATCCCTTTATGAGGGCACAGAATGGTCTCATAATTTCAAGATCATGGTAGATACAAGAAATCTGAAATATCACATTGGCGATAGCCCATGGGAGAGTATGTGAAGTACATAATAAAACAGCAATGCTGAGAAAAGGAACCTCATTACTGATGAATAATCTTCAAAGAATGGTTTCTCTAAAAATTCAGTTATACCTTGTTCCAGCTTCCCAGTGTGTTAAGCTACTCCAGTTGCATCTCCCTTAGATATCAGAAGAGTCGGTATAGATAACTAAAAGCCACCTTTACCTCCATCCTTTCCTTCTTCCCCTCTGTGCTTTACTCCATGGGGGCAGCACAGAATTAGACTCCCAAAACCTTAATTTAGCTTTTCTTACTGCTCTAACTCCCTCAGAGCAGCATGTACCCATCCTACAGAAATCAAAGGGAGACTAAATTGAATTAATTTAGCATACCAAGGAGGCAGAAATGAATGTAATTTAAAGCAGGGTGAGGGCCATTCTAACTTATACCGTCCACTGATTCCTTTCTGTGTAAATTGCATCAACTTAGTGTTATGTCATAGTAGGAAAATAATTTCAGGCAAACACAGTCCAAGAAATGTTAAATTATCTCAAAAGGAGGGCAGTGAGCCAGAAATACAGTATATTAATTTAAGAATAGGAGGTTATATTGAAAAATGCTGCCACAATGTTATGAGTAGGGGAGCCTGGATTACCCTGACTTGGCAATAAATGGTGATGTCTGGCTTGTCCAAAGTGTGGATTTCTGTCCCGTTTCAAGTCTGGTGCGCCAAAGCACGCAGGCAGGGCCCGAGAGTCAGGAATTGTTTTACATTACAATGCAGATTAATCATGGTACGCGAGACCACGTCAAGAACACAGGACAAGCGGCCTTTTACTGGTATTTGTTTCTGATAAGCAAAAAGTACAGATGCAGCCATGAAACTACCAACTGCACACATAGTAGTAACATCCTGAGTAGCAGGATGTACCCCAAATAGGGGCATTGGGCATTTTACGTATCCTACACAATACATAATCAATGGGTAAATATTGTTAGAACGACCAAGTCTTGCTTTGCTATAAATTGGGCTTAGTAAGAACAATCGATGGGAGGGAATGGGCAGGATTGACCCACACATCCTGCTCGATGTAACTAGAAGTAATTAGGCCCTTCACACCAGTGGCCCAGTGCGTGGGAAGGAATGGAACCATGACCTCCTGCCTGGCACTGTAGGTAGCATACGGGTGAAGTGTAAGTGAATTAGGCTTTATTATTGTATAAAGTATATCTTTTAGTAAGTGCTTTTGCATTGCTTTGCACTATATTAATTGCTTTAGAATCTATAGTATTTAAGGTTTAAATTGTATAGTAATTGTTCTTAAGGCTTATAAAACTTAAACCATTGTATTAACTGCTTAAGGGTTGCACTAAATAAGAAAGTGGTTAAGTAGCCCTGGCGTGTCCTGGTTTCCCTTGGATCTAAAATAGATCAAACCACTATTACCCAAAACTAATGGCATCAGGCTGATATTGGCAGGGCAGAGCAGTGTGGAAATGCAGCATCAGTGGCTCAAGTAAAGATACTATGGGCAGGTCTACATTTAACGGGAGATCAGCGCTGCAGCAATTGATCCCCCAGGGGTTGATTTAGTGGGTATGGAAAAGACCTGCTACATCAACTGCTGATCATATTCTTGTAAACTCTAGTACTTCACTGGAATGAAAAGCATCCTGTTGACCCCCTGCAGCGGGGACCCCGTAGCAACTCCATCGAAGATACGTTAACTTCAGCTATGCTATTCACGTAGCTGGAGTTATGTACCTTAGGTCGGCATTGCCCCATAGTGTAGACCTGCCCTAAGTGTGACAGTTACCATCTACAGGTATCGACCCACAGTCAAGCTTTCCCCATTTGTAAGTGTTCCTGAAAGGTGCCAGATTGAAATCTGCAAAAGTCTTGATTTATTCACACAGGGTGTGATCCCACAAAACTCCCCTTGAGGTGTAATAAAAAAATTGGGTTCATTCAAGTTTTTATAAGTAACTAAGAGTACACCTACACTGCAAATGTACACTGCAAATGGCCCATTCCAGCTGCTGCAGGCTCAGGCTACAGAGATGTTTAGCTGCAGTATAGGCTTCTGGGTTTGGGCTGGAGCCCAGGCTCTAGGACCAGCAAAGTGGGAGGGTCCCAGAACACAGGCTGCAGCCCAAGCTAGAATGTCTCCATGACAATTAAACAGCCCCTTAACCCAAGCCCCATGGGATTTACATCAGTGAAACTTATGTTGCTCAAAGGTGTGAATATTCCATGCCCCTGAACAATATAAATTATACTGTCAGAAGTGCTAGTGTGTGCTATGTTGGCAGGAAAATTCTGGCAGCTGATGCAGCTACTACCGCTCATTGGGAGAGGATTAATTATGGCAACAGGAGGGCTCTGATCAATTGGCAGAGACTGGTTATACAAAAGAACTTAAAGTGGATCAGCTAGTTCGGTACAGCTATATTTTTCTCTACTGCAGACATATCCTGAGTCAGCTGACACTGGCCTTCCTTCTGTGTCTAACTGAAGTATGTGCATACCTTAAGCCAAAGATTCTTAATGCCACTCTCTGAGATCTCCCTGAAACAGTTTAGGAAGGCAGCAACTAGTCCCTGGTGTCAAAAAAGTTGAGGAACACAGCCCTAAAATATGTGGCAGCAACAATGTTGCTTAAATGGAACAATTTTGTTAAATTATATCTATTCTTGAGTATTGTATTTAATCAATGAGAAGCTTAAATGTCCTGTGGCAGCTTAAAGACTGCAACAAGATTCCTTGTTGTTTTTGCAGATACAGACTAACACAGCTACCTATCTGAGAATTGTATTTAATGTAAATTATCTTCCAACCTTGTGTGCTAATTTCACTAAACAAATCCTACAATGCATGTCATTTTTTTCCTAGCTATTTGTCTAAACAACAAATCTGGCCTCCTTGGACAGTAAATTGCAGCAGAGAAAGAAATGTGACAGCTGAGTTATAGAGCCTTGATAGTCATTGACAATAAATGCTGAAACAGTTGTAATAAAAATTAGTTTTTGCTTTTCCTTTGATTTTCCCCTCCTGTCTTATTGTGAGCTTTGATTAAAGCATTTTTAAACAAGTCATGTTTATCCTCCCAAGTACAGAATCCCTATGTTGAATCATTACCTGGAACTAATTAGTATATATTCATTTACGTATGTTATATTAATATATATTTGGAGATACAAGCTGGAAAATGAATAAAAAAGAATCAAAATCCCCCAACCTTGTGTCTTCTTTTATCAACCAAAGCTGAGTTAGAGGAACATGTTTGCATTTCAGTTTCTTCCTAACACTGTTTCTGGTAGGGCTAGGGTAAACACCTATCTTGATTTTTATGGGTCAGTTTTTGTTTTCCTGGATTTATTATATATTCTGCAAACCTAGGTTTTTCAGGCCTAACCTAATGATGGTTACATCATTGCATAAACAATACAAATGGTGTGATTGATACAGCTTCATGGAACTGTAATGTGATTATTTTGTCCTATGGTACAGGACAGATAATGAGGTGGGAACCGGTGGTTCAATAAGAGTTCTGAAACAGCATTTCTATGTCTTCAATCAAGTTTGAGGGTTCTAAGCACCATGTAGAAGGAACCTGGCAATTTATAGGATTAGGTCATAAAACTGGACTGGTCAGCAGCGCGCTTGATCCACTTGCAAAATACTCATCCAAATAAGGACAAATGACGTATTGAAAATAATTTCTGTTCTGTAGCTGCCACCAAATGTGACACATTGAATCTTCAAGCCAAATCAAGGAAAAAAAACATGTCTGAATGAAATCTCAGTCTATATGAAATCCAAAGCTGTATTTCACAAGCAAAGTTTGCCCAGTAAATCACTAAAATAGCATAGTCAAGCAAATCCTTCACCGACAGAGTACATAAAACCAATGTCTGAGGTCTTTGGAGGCTGTAAATCTGAATAGTTTCTTTGAAGGCTGTGGACAGTGCTGACACACCCCATCTGAGGATCTGGCCATGTGTTCAGTAAATGAGTGGAGGCACTATTTGATTTTGACTAGCAACAAATCATAGCTGTTATCTGATAAGACTGTTAGGACCAAAACCCTGAAATAATCACTGACGTTGCCTAGCAGGTCATCTGGATCTCAGTGCTTACTGATGTGTTTTATAGATGCCTTTATACCACAATGCAACACTCAAATGATGTCCCACCTCTGGCTATTATTGGACCTGATAATTCTTGAGAAGCCATTTCAGAATAATGTTTTAATCATTTCCAATACACCCTCCAGATACTGATGTGCTCTGATGGAGACAATGATGTGTGGCAAATATTAATTTCCATCATCCCAGATGTTGTATCTGACATGGTGTAAGCTTAACTTTGCCTTTTTTAGCCATAGCAATGCACACAAATTATATTTGGTTCTTATAAGTAACAAAATAATTTATGTGGGAACTGACAACTGTCAAAGAGAAATGGATGGCTGCTTTTCATAATTCCCTGCAGTTCGTCTCATTCTGAGATTGTGAAATTAGCAATTGACAGTGCCTTGACAATGAGTTTCCACAGGTAATTCAATCCTTTTTGAGGGTCTGTTGCATTTTTACAGAAACTGCAGGATGGCAGCAAGAGAAGGGAAGCTGTCTTGCTGCTGATAGCTTATCTCTAGAAGTGGACTCCGCTGTTCTTCTCTGCTTGCAGTTCCAGATTTCAAAGCAGAATACATCAGGCAGTGAAAAAAGGCAAGCAGGTTTCACCAATTTTTATATCTGTTCTTCCTCTCATGAATCAGTGAGTTCAAGTTTGCTTCACAAAGTTTGCATTTGTTTTGTTATCTCTGGCTTTACACTTTTCCTATATGAACAGGTTATTTAGCATAGTTAACATAAACTTAAAATAACTGCAGACTGTTTTATTACAAAATACTATTGTGGATATACTATACTTACCTTCTAACAGGTCATCTTTGTAGTCTTGGATTTAAGCACCTGGAAATGGTCTGAAAGAAGTATGAGATGTTGTTTTATATCAAAGTAATGTGAAGTTGCATTAGTACCATTAGTCATCTGTGATCACTGCATAGTGCATTTAATTAATGATAATGTTAACAATAAACATTTATCAACAGCGTTAATAAATGTTAAAATGTACATTTGTAATTCCATAAGCTTTGAAACATAGGAAACACAAGTTAATTAAAAACCTTAAAAGTGCTATATTACATTCTGACTTGCAATACTGAACAAACAGAACCAGATTATAACAACTGATCCATTCTTTATATTAAATACCATCTGGAAAAGATTATTACAATGTGGAGTCACCTTGTCCTCTCAAGCAAGGTGGCAGAAAAAAGAATGACAAGGAAATGATGCCATGATTAAACGGGCACTCCATTAACAGTGCAAAATGGAGTTGGAAGGAAACATAAATAGTGCCAAAAGAAGGGAATAGGCCAATTATGTTGTTCAGAAAATTCTTGTTACCTTAAACTGCATTTTGCATTACTCTAGTCCTTTATTTCAGTAATACAATAGAGTGCTTAATGAGGTTTTCTGAGCACTCATTTCTACATTTTGTGATGGCAGAAACTGTCAGGTGGAGTTGTTGTAACACATATAAACTTCCAAGCTTTTTTGGGGCATGGGGATGTAAACAAGATTTGATTGTCAGGGTGCATCTACACAGCAGCGTTATTTTGGAATAACGGCCGTTATTTTGAAATAACAATGCAAGCATCTACACAGGAATTCCATTATTTTGAAATAAATTTAAAATAACCGATGGCTTATTTTGAAATCTGTAAACCTTATTCTACGGGGAATAATGCTTATTCTGAAATAGCTATTTCAGAATAGCAGTAGTGTGGATGCTTTAAATTGGGGCTCTAAATCGAGGTAGTACATCCACATTAGGGAAGCCTCAAAATGCTTCCTTGTAGTATAGCTGTGCTATTTCAAAATAAGATATTTCGGGGGAAAAAATCTGAAATAGCTTATTTTTAAATAAACGTGCTGTATAGATGTACCCTCAGAAAGGCATTACTTGATCATTACTTTTGGGCTATGCAAAGACTGTGCAAGCAGTAAGAAGTTATTCTCTACTCTTGGGGCTCTGATTAGTCAGGACTTGAGGAAGAGTTGGTCTCTAAGCACTGGTGCTGGGCTGAGATTCCTAGAGGAAGGGATTGCTTTGCATGCTATTTAAACATTTCCTTTCAGGACTGATGTACATGTGTAAATAAAGCAAATTACAGTTGAAGTACACCCAGACCCCAGATCTGCGAGGCATCCCCTACTTTTTGGGAGAGGGACGACATTAGCAACAGAACAAGGGGATAACATTATTAAGTGTCATTTAACACTGATTTTGTCCTATGAAATAATCAATAAATCAGTTTTAATAACTCACATACAACTTCCTCTCACAGACCTCTGTTCATCTGTCACTTGATCCTTTCCCTCTAGAACAGATTATATAGACAATGAACCTAAAGCATTTTCTTTATTGAGAAAGACCTGCTAGTCAGAAATTGTATGTATATTACTTCATAGTTTTTTAATAGTTCTAATGCATGAAGAGAGTATTGTTCAGCACCCAGGATGACTTTATAGAAGCAGATAATTCAGAAGACAACACATATTTTACTCACTCAGTTAGAATCAACATGTGAAAAAGGAAACATGCCTACAATACTTCTTTGAATAATATTTCTCTTGGAGTTTTATGCAAAATATGCTTTTTGGCATCCAGCTTTTGACTGATTGTTTTCAATCTGTAGGAAATGAAACAAGATTAGAACTTTAAAATAAGTATAGATCTTCCAAGACTTTCATAATGCCCTAGTGGTTTATTTATCATTGAGCTCCTTTGACTTTAGGCACTCAAGCACCGCCAGGGAATCCTCCTGGAGCGATGTTAGATTTTATGTCTGTATCCCCAGTAGTACAGAAATACTGGGAATTTATTACAACTTCACTTAATATATTATCTATCAAGGATAACTACTAATTAGTTCAATATCAATACAGGAATAAAAAAGGGATGGATTAAAATAGAAAAAATCACTCCGCTTTAATTGGTCAAAAATATCATTCCTTCATTCCCTTGTCTTTATTCTTATACTGTTCTCTGATAGCTTGACACTTCCTTTGTTCAAGACAGTAGGAATTCATGTTTCAGGGTGAGTAAAATGTAAGAATTTCTATTTGAAATGAATGCATTTGTCAGAAGGTATATATAGACTTTTCCCTTTGATTATAATAATAAAATCTAGGATTCAACTCTTTCATTTAATATTATTCATTAAACTACCTTTAGTAAAAGAATTAAAGACAGTGTGATAGTTCAATGTGCTAATGCTTTCTGCTTCACTACCTTGACATTTTGCTCTTTAATACTGTCAACCAAAGTTTCTTCTAGAGATTGAATTTCATAATGAGATTGCTGAGAGCTCCCACATTTCTGCAAACTGGCTTTATTGTCCTTTTCCTAGGTAATTATGGTTATTGCGCTCAAGTAGATTAAAAGAGAATCATATCTTCAATTTTCTGCAATGTTTCATCCAAACAAACTTTACAGCCAAAATGATTGAACAGGATTTCCTTATTATATTCCTTGTTCATCTGTAGAACCCAAGAGACCTTGAAAGCTGAAATATCTCTTGGATTTTTATTAGAAAATAGAAGTTATGGTGCCCCAGAGTGTTTTGGGAACTTCTGGTTTTGTACAACTGTTAGAAAATCTGAATGATGGAGAACTGAGGAAACATACTCTGAAGCAGAGCATTGAAAAGCAGTCAGCTAAGCAGCTGAACAAGTGTTTCAGTGGGACTCAGTCATATGTCTAAATTAAATACTTGTTTTAAGTGCACTGCTGAATAGGGATGAACTGTTGAATTGTGGCCTCCAGATCCTCCAGAAAGCTCCCTTTCCAGCTGAGCAATATTTTTACAGTTATTCTTAGTTAAGAAATCTTAGCTCTTATATTTATCAGCTTTGCTACTTGGACAAGGTCTAGTCTGCCATTATAGAGCAATCTTGTCAATGTTAAAATATATTCAAGCTATTAGCTGTAATATCTATATATCTATCCTGAATAGCATGGGGTTTGGGGGAGAGAGGGACTAGCCTCAAATTTTGAACAAAGAATAACTTTATAACTTTAACATATTATCCACATTTCACAGTCCACTTATGAGCCATGAATAAATGGAAATGTAGCATCAAAAACTGATTATATACGCAAAAGAGTGAAGGAAAACTAAATGAAGCCACTAACTTCATACACGTGTTTGTTAAACAATCTGAGCCCTTTTTCTTTTTCCTGAACCTTCGTTCCCTCCCAGTGCTCCCTGTATGCTCGTACCCAAGTGATAGACCATGTCTGCACTATATTTTAGGTGAGAGAGACAGTTTAAGTGGATGGCACTGTCGCACTGCCAGCGAGAGAGATGAGAGACTAGAAGTTATACTAACTGTCACATAGGTGAAGTCATCTTTAAAATATACCTCAGTATATTTTCAGCCCTTGGAATAAGGTGTAACACAGCCATAGGCAATAGCAGGATGATAAACTCCACAGCCCAGATACTGTATTTCTTCTTTTATCACAGAAAACCAAATGCAAAGTTAGAGAATATTAATATTTTGGCTTTTTTACTGCTCCCAGACTCAGCAAACAGGTGATGGAAAAATAATATATGAGTAAAGTGGGAAAATATTTTCCCAAAACCATCTGTTGTCAGGATACCTTATTCACTAATCTACTGCTTTGTCTAATGGTGAGACACTGGACTATGTTATTTATCATATGTATCAGATGCATCTAGACTATTATTATAATAGGGGAAGATTGTTTATTGTTTCCACTGAGGTTGCACCAAGAGATCTAAAATAGGATTGGGGACTCATTTACTAAATGCTATATGAACATACAGGAAAAATCCATGCTTATCCCAAAGTGGTGGAAGGAATATAATGAATATGTTATATATTTTTTTTAAAAATTCCCAAAACTACTTTGAAAGACAGGAATTTTGTGGGAAAAATAGCATGTACTCAATGTAATTAAAGACTGCACAATAATGCACGAGTCAGCTTTAAGTGTAGCATTTCCTAACTTTTGACCACTTATCTTTGCAGCCTCAGTACTGTTTTCAGATGATGTATTTTCCTATGATTTTAAAAGCAAAGTGGAAAACCCCATCCTCACTGTTCTATCATGTGCATCGTATTGATTGCTGAACTTCTGTAACCAACAGAATTTGGATCTTTACTTCCAAAGCACAGATATCTACTGCTTCATCTACCCAAGTAATTGGTGGGATTAGGAGGCTGTTATCCTTTTGTGGACAACCACTAGGAGGGCAAGCCATACACTCCTTGTCAGTAAGCAATGCAGATATTTGTTAAAAGGCATAGGAATGGTGAGACTCAGAAATGTGGGTTCCATTGTAGGCTCTGGAAAGCAGTGTGCTTAGTAGTACAGACCATGTTGCTCCTTTCCTTCACAAGACTGAACCTTTCTACCCTGTCTCAGGATGTGTCTACATCGCAGAGTTTTTCCAGGATACTGGGAGGTATCTCGGAAAAACTCTGCTCCGTCCAGGGAACGCATTTGTTCTTCTAAAATGTTTTTAAGAAGAGCAGACGCGCTTTTTCGGCATCCCTGTAAACCTTGTTTTACGAGGAAGAAAGGAGGTTCCGAAAGAGTTTTTTCCCAACATTTGGCCCAGTGTAGATGGGCCAAATGTCGGAAAAGCCTCTTCCAAAAAAAAGAAGCGGGAAAAGTTCACAATTTGCGTAGCTTTTTCCCGAAGAGCAGTGCAGTGTAGACATAGTACCAGTCTTCATCTCCACCTTCATCTGTTGTCTCAGTTATCTTTTCCCAGTTGCTGTCACGTTCTCCCTTTCTTCCCCCAAGCTCTTTTGTATGTTTCCTCTCCTCTCATCCTAGCTCTGACTCCTCCTACTTCCCAGCCTCCCTCTTATTCAAGCTCATCTCCTTCCTTTCCTCACAAAGCTGCTCTCTGTATCCTAATCTTTCCCCCATGGCTAAGCACCTATCTTTGAGGGAACACAGGTCTCAAACTCATCTATTAGTCTCCAGGCCACCACTGCTACCCTGCATCTCATCTGAGTTACGAGGGAAGGGTCCAGTGTAGAGTTAACTCTTAGAGGGCCATGCCCCCAAAGTTCCTGAATGGAGAGAACATCCAGTCCCCTGACTGGTTAAGGCAGGGGTGGTGAACCTAAGGCCCAGGAGCCAAACGCAGCCACTGCTTGCCTATATCTGAACTCCAAGGCTCAGGGCTCCCCTCCCCCAGTATTGGGGAACCAATGCTGGTGCTCCAGATGCCTGCTGCCTCACCATGGGGCTGAAGTACACAAAATCTACTAGCTTGCCCCACCCAGGCTCTGATGTGTGAGGAGAATGTGAGGAGTGTCTTTCTTCTTCTCAGACAGGGGTCATGTCAGGGAGGGGTTTTTTTTTCCTTTTTTTGCTTCTCACTTGTGTGCGGCCCCCAGCCAATTTTTCTGTGGGTCAGCGGCTCCCAGCCCTAAAAAGGTTCCCCACCCCTCGGCTAAGGGGCCTCTATATGAACCAGGAAGATTTCTGAGAAGGAAGGAGAATCCTGGCTGGCTGCTATTATGGATGTCTCCTGCTTACCTGAACCTGGAGCCCTGCATTCCTGCTTGCTGCTGGCTCATGTCCTCCTTTCCTGGTCTCTCACTTACTTCCAGTTCCTGATGTCCTGCCCTTTTTCAGGCCCCCATTCCTCTGCCTTGTCTCTAAGCTGGCACTCTGTGGCTCCAGCTTCAGTTTGGTAACTGCTGCTGGCTTTGGTTTGGACTCTTGGTTTTGACACTAGGCATGACTTCCCATGCCCCAGTCATTGTACTGTCCCAACTTTTTTCCCACTGGCTCTGTTTTATTCTCTGCACAGCTCCTGATTCCTATTTCAATCTATCCTATTCCTTCTGCAGTCCAGAGAGACACCTTTCTCCTAAATGACTTCCAGCTCAGCCCCTGCAATCCTGGGTTGGCACACGCTCAGTCACTGTATGGAGATGATGTGGGCTCACTGCAGATCTACAGTCTTTGGCATACTTAGCAGGCAGCCTCTAGTGTAGCTATATTGAGCATGTGCAAATTGTAATTTTTCAAAAGCTCGGAATTTGGCAAAATAGGGTAGAGAAAAGGCCATGTCCATGACACCAGGGTAACTTTCCCCTCATAAACCAAATTTCAAATCCCTCATCCAAAGTATGCAGGAGCAAAAGCTTCTCTATTAAGTAGCTATATTATATTTTTTAATATAAGCAAATCATATTTTCCTTTATATTTGTTCTCACAAATGGCTAAATCAATATTGTTGAAACTTTGAAAAGAAAGAAATTGGCCTGAGGCAGACACCTGGTATTGAAAAGTTTGGGAATTAAAATTAAAATAGAAATTAAAAATCATGTATTTTGCCAGAAAGTGCTTAGCAACCTTTATTATAAATATCACCTTGGAAAGGATAATGTGATGAATGGTAAAATAACATTATTTTTAAAGAAAATGATTTGATTTTCCTATAAGAAGGATTTACTATTTGTCACTTTTATAATGCTTTGTGACTGGGGTCACTATTATTCACTACTTATATCACCATAAATTGATTGCCATCACATCAGATAATGAAATGAAGTTAGGCCACTGTTAACATTCAGAACAATAAAAACAAGAGTAAATATTTTAGTCTCGTAACAATTAACTTCTATCATGGAAAATATAACATGCTTATAACAGTATGTGGTATGTGGTTCATTCCCTGAAATAATTGGATGTGCTTCTCAATCCAGGATAATACTCCAAAGTGCAGTGAACTTTCAGTGTAATTCTCTTTAAGAAGGCAAGAAACACATCAAACCCAGTACAGAATATCTACGCTACATTAAATGCCACATCAAACTCAGGAAGAGGCAGAAAAAGAAATCTGACAGTTCTTCCCCCTTCCAAACCAAAATATCACAGCATTCAGTTTTAGGGTACAATCCAGACCACAGAGATGTTATCTTGCAACTCAGGGTATCTTATAATGCTTTCCTGCTGTAGTTGCCAACATGAATAGCTTACAATGAATCTACCAGCATGCAGATATCAATCTGAATGTCTGTATGCTAGACATCCTGGGTGCATCTAAACTGGCAAGATTTTGTGCAAAAGCACTGCTTTTGCACAAAAACTTGCCAGCTGTCTACACTGGCCGCTTGAATTTGCGCAAGAACACTGACGATCTAATGTAAGATTGTCAGTGTTCTTGTGCAAATACTATGATGCTCCCGCTCAGGGATAAGCCCTCTTGCGCAAATGTATTTGCGCAAGAGGGCCAGTGTAGACAGGGGAGGACTGTTTTGCGCAAAAAAGCCCCGATGGCGAAAACGGCGATCGGGGCTTTCTTGTGCAAAATCATGTCTAGACTGGCCACGGATGCTTTTGCACAAAAGCACTTTTTGCGCAAAAGCATCCGTGCCCATCTAGATGCTCTTTTCCGCAAATGCTTTTAACGGAAAAACTTTTCCGTTAAAAGCATTTGCGCAAAATCATGCCAGTCTAGACGTAGCCCCCTTATTCAGTAGCTCCGACCTTAACAACCTGTCCAAAGAATCGGAAAAAGGTACACAAATTATGGAGCGCAATTTGCGTACCTTTTTCTGAAAAAGAAGTGTAGTGTAGACATAGCCTAAGATGCCACAGGACTACTCCTTGCTTCTTACTAGGTGTAATTTGTTTCGTGCCTTAGCTTTTCTGATTTTTCCCTACACACTTGTGCTATTTTTTTGTGCACTTCCTTATTGATTTTTTTCATGTTTCTACTTCTGTAAGATTCTATTTTTATTTTCAGATTATCAAAGAACACCTAAGGCAGCAATATTGGCCTTTCGCTATGCTTCCTAGCTTTCTTTCGCATTGGGATAATTTGCTTTTGTGCTTTTTCCATGGGATCCTACCTAGCAGTTCTCTGCTCAGGTTCTGGAACTAAAGATGCGGAGGGTGCTATAGCCTCCTCTCTACTCCAGTGTCAAGTGGTTTCTACCATATAAAGGATTTACAATTTGGTTCACTGGCTCACCTCCACTGTAAAAACTGTTCCAGAATACCTGGCGCTCTGCATTTGTTGAAGTCGACTATTTGAAGTCTCTAGTCCTTATTCTGCTGTTCTCAATTTCTTTTCCTTAGAATTATTAAATCTATCATTTCATGATCCCTTTCACCCTTCCGCCTTTAGATTTGCAATCGATTCCTCCCTGTTGGTCAGAATCAGATGAAAAATGGCTGTCCTCCAGTTACCTTCTCCACTTTCTGAAACAAAAAGTTGTCCCCAATACATTTCAAGAACTTACTGTAAACTTTGTTTTGCTGTATTACTCTTCTAACTGGTGGCTGGATAGTTAAAGTGCTGATTGTTCATCTTGTGTTTTCTGTCATTTATTTTAGACTTGCCTCATCTGCCTCCAGTTCCTGATATGGTAGCCTATAGGGGTGTGTCTACACTTCACCCTTATCTCAAAATAAGCTATGCAATTTGAGCTACCCAAATTGTGTAGCTTATTTCAAATTAATTTTGAAATAGAGCACTATTCCAAAACATCTCTTGATCCTCATGGAACGAGGCTTACAGGGATGTCAGAATAGCAAGCCCATTATATTTTGAAATAACGGGCTTGCTCCAAAGATGCAGAATAGCTATTTTGGGATACTTCTGGTATCTCGAAATAGCTCTGAAGTGTACAAGTAGCCTAGTAGACCCATACTGTGATGTCATCCCTATTTTTATCCTGTTTGATGTTTAGCCAAAGACGTTCAACTGGTCTTTCACCTCATTCTGGACCTCAGAATAAAAGCATATATTCCTTGTATAATGAAACATCTCCTCCCTTTTCCCTTGCTTGCCCTTCCTTGTCCTATAAAAAAGTCCAGTCATGAAATTTACTCCACCAAGTAACTGTGATGCCAGTTGAGACACAATTGAGCTTATATGCTAATATTTCTAGATCTTTCCAATTCCTCATGTTCTTTGTATTTGTGTATCAGCTTCTAAGATGTTGAGCAGCTTCTCCCTCTGATTACTCTTAATGCTCTAATAAGCCTTTTGTAATTTACATGTTCCCTCCAACATCTTGCCCTCTCTTAAGGTAATCGGCTCTATTCTTACCTGTGGGATTCGGTCATCGCCCCCCTCTAGAACCTATTTAAAGCTCTCCTTACTAGAAAGGAAAGTCAGTGGTTGAGGATGCTCACCCCTTTCTTGGCTGGAAAAAAAGTTATTAGCTGTATTTTAAAACAGAAATCCTTAAGC
This sequence comes from Rafetus swinhoei, assembly GCA_019425775.1. NCBI lineage: Eukaryota > Metazoa > Chordata > Testudines > Trionychidae > Rafetus > Rafetus swinhoei. Next base: position 222,551,102 of record CM033424.1, on the reverse strand, counting down.
ATAAGGAGAGTTTGAAAAGACAAAGCTTTCTCAGAACATGCAGGCATTCTGAGGCTGCTATGGATATTGACTATGCAGGCACTCACATCATTACCTCCCCAGTAAGGAGCACTATTGTGTCTTCCTGTCATTTTCAGAACTACCAGTTCTAAAACTGTTTTTCACAGAACAGTATCAGAGAGTTAGAAGAGTGACTAGATGATATTCTGACACCATTTCTGAAAGCACTGACCCCTGAGAGCAAGGCAGCTGTATGAACACTTGGTTAGATGGTTATTCTGGCTATAGCAGTGAACAAATACATTGTCTCCTTTCCTGTGAACAGGTGTATATTTCCCAGACATCAAGGTGGGAGAAGGGATAAATACATATCCCAGGAGACAAAAAGTAGGCCAGTTGGACCCAAATGTAAAGATTTTACTTTCAGAGAACAGGAATGTAGGATGTGGTGGGAGTTTGAGGTCCTTCTTTGATACCTTACGAATGGGCTCAGCACAGTGCAAACATACAAGTTGGAAGAAAGTGACACTCTTGGCAGGGTCTCTGGACAGTGGCTTAAAATTTTCACGGTAATGCTAGAGCAAACTGTACTATTTTTTCTCTTTAGATCAGGACTCCAGTAAAACCTTTGTGGGCTTTAGATGTTTGATACTGTTGGGAACTGGGATGTTGTGGAACCCCATCCTTGATGAGGAAAAGAAAGATGAAGAAAGTAAATCCACTTTTGTGGACATATTAGGTCATCTTGAGGGATGGGACTAGTTAAGGGAATTGGCTGCTGGCCAACAATACAGAATTGTGTAAATGATGTACATAGTCTCTATATATGGACTGTTTTATTAACATAAATCTCATCTTATTTTTTCTGTTTCCATTCACTCAGATTTTCAACAATTTCTGTACAATACTAATGACTAAAAAAAAGAAAGGGGGAAAGTGATGAATGATAATATTATGCAAATATACTTTCTCTATTCATAGCTTCATGGAAAACTGCACAAAATAAGTTGAGAAACTACGTTTTCACCATACTACATGCATCTATTCTCTCAGTTTATTGCTAGTCATGTTATGGCCTGCCTGATAACAAACTAACATTTGCACTTCTTGTATACTGTTCAGCAGAATAAAAATTTATTTTTTTCTACTTCATAATTTTCATAGTTTTCCTTGGACATTTTTATTTCTACACTATGTTCTTGTTTGTTTGCTACTTTAGAAAAACAAAACAGAGACTTCACCCAGTACACAATATGTCTTTTAAATTTATAATTTCTAGAAACAAGAATGTTATGAAGCATAAAACTTATAGCAACAACAAAGACTCAATCAGAAGCACAAGAGATTCTTATAATTACCAAGTGTTCCATAATGTACTGGTCAAGATAAACATGTGGCAGAGATGGCACTGTATTATGAAGCAAACTGCCTATAGGCACAAAATGGCCCCTTAAAGACGCTTGGGATCAAACTCCAAACACAGTGAAAAGCTAAGGGGTCTGTCTTTCTAACTGATTGGCTACATTTGTATAGTGTGTCAATAACAATATTATTAATTATTATTGTTTGTTTGTTTGATTATAGTACCCAGGCACCTCAGTTAGGGTATATCTACACTGCCACCCTAGTTCGAACTAGGGTGTCTAATGTAGTCATTAGAACTTGCAAATGAAGCCCGGGATTTAAATATCCCGGGCTTTATTTGCATGTTCCCGGGTGCCGCCATTTTTAAATGCCCCGTAGTCCATTTAAATGCAATGGAGGAGTAACAGTAGTTCGAATTAGGAGCTTTAATTCGAACTACCTAGCCCGTGCCGCATGTAGCCGCGGGCAGGTAGTTCGAACTACGGGGCATTTAAAAATGGCGGCGCCCGGGAGCATGCAAATAAAGCCCGGGATATTTAAATCCCGGGCTTCATTTGCAAATTCGAATGACTACATTAGCCACCATAGTTCGAACTAGGGTGGCAGTGTAGACATACCCTTATAGACCAGGACTCAATTTCTTGTGTCATACAGGAAACAGTTGGCATTTGCAGTGGATGCATTCCTGCCACCATCACGAATGGTGAAATTCGTGACTATTGGGAGCTGTGGCTCCAATCCCCATGGTGAGCTCTCCATGGCTCCTGAACCCACTGCGGCTGCTGGCAGCTACAGGGAACTCACCATGGCTCCCATCCTCTGTGCCCTCCCTGCCTGGCGGGAAGACACCCGCAAATATACAGAACGGTGACTAGTGATTCTGCAAATCACAAAGGTCTCCTGTATTGATATTATGCTCTTAACAATCTTCTTAGAAAATGATTAAGGAGCACAACAGGAAACGTATGTTTTGAGGAAGAACTCCCACATCAAACTGCAGCTAACTTGCAGCCTAAAGGCAATAGAGAAAAACAAGAGAAAACAAAATTGTACAGGTTAAACCTCCCAAATATGGGACTCTCTGGTTCAGTAACATCTGTGGTCCAGCATGGATGATGCTGGACCAAAGAGTCCCAGAGGCAGGAGCAATGCATGGGGCTGGGAAGACCTGGCCAGGCGGCATCTGGAGAGCCCCTGCCTGGCTGGGGAACCCCTGGTATCAGTGGGTCCAAGTGGCTGGGGAGTCCCAGCCAGAAACTCTGGAAACGCCCCAGTGACAGCGGGGCCAGGATGACCAGGCAGCCTCTGCCAGGGAACCCCCAGCTGAAGCAGGACTGGCAGAGGTGGGAGGCTGGAATCCGTAGTGGCAGTGGGGCTGGCCCTAGCAGTGGAGCAGGGGCTCAGGTGGTCCCGGCTGGGGAATCCCTGGTGGCAGCAGGGCTGGCAGTGAGTGGCAGCAGGGCTGGCAGTGAGTGGCCCCAGCCAGGAACCCTGGAGAATGCCCTGTGACAGCTGGGCTAGCAGAGGCCAAGCGGTCCCCACCGGGAAGTCTGGGAGACCCTGGGCCAGCAGGTGGGCAGCAGGGTAGGGAGCCATGCTGGTCCTGCATTAGTGGGGCCAGCAGCAGGGCAGGGATCCCCAAGGAAAGGAGCCCTGGAGTGGGGCAGCAAGCAGGGGAGCACTGACCTCCCCTGATCCGGCAAACTCCCTGGTCCAGGACAGCTCAGGTTCCCAGGGTGCCGGACCAGGGAGGTCCAACCTGTAGAACCAATTAAAATAACATATTTTTGTTTTCTTTACTTTGGCTAGGACTTCTACTTCTGATATATTTTTTCCAGCTGTAAATGTTACTGCCAATAGTGCACAACTAAAGCACTGCACGTATTCAGCAATGAATTGGCAGGAGTTTGTTTTTGTCATCAGTTGTGCACATAATGACCTACTGAATTTATGAAGTCAATAAGGAGATTGTGTACTTTAGGCTCCATCTCTGTGGTTAGAACTTTCTTGGATGGGTCAGTAACTCTAGAGGTGGCTTTGAGTGACTCACTGCCCAGAAGGGAGCTCCTAGGCAGGAACAAGCACATAACAAGCACATAGATTTGACTGTCAGTCACTGAAGGAGCACTAATGCCACCATAATTTATTTTCTGTTTACAACAGTAAAACATACAGGATGAGAAATTACAGGAAACGAGTCCATATGTCTGCAAAGAGCTGGTGATACTGACAGGCTGGCCACACTGACAGAGATGGAGGCTGTCTCCAGTCTTGTGATCTTAGTAGCAGAATAATTCGGGTATATGTGTGTAAGTAGATGTAGTCATTCCAGATGCCTGAAACCAGCCTTGGCAGGAATTCGGCAGCCATCCAAATCAGCACTGGAAGTGAGCAGCATTGTACAGGCAGGAGAATGAACATGTACCAGTTTAGCACACTTCCTAAGCAGCCTCTACTAAGATAGAGTTCCACCCCTAACTTAAGGGTGACTCACCCGAAAGCTCCTGTCCTTACACATGTCAAGCATCCCTGGCCTCTTCAGATGAAGAATATACTGCTGGAATATCAAAGCTTCTACAGATGTTTATGGGGTAGGTGGGAGTGAATCAGTCCAAAAATATGTTCAGATTGCAAAGTTCAAGGGTGGAGTTGATATAGGCCCATTTCTAATCTGTTTTAACAAAGAAACCTTACAAACTATTTCCTTTAACTTTTGTTGCCTTTTACCTGCCATAGAAACTGAAGATATATTTTGAAGATTTAAATGTATTTGCATATGCTTTGCAGATTTATATGTTTAAAATGAATTCCACACAGGGACTATATACAATCATCTCAGAATAGACCATTGTTCATTAAATGACTGCTTCCTACGGAGCTGACTAAACTCCGGTCATCTGAAGAAGTGGGCTGTGCCCACGAAAGCTCATGATACCATCTACATGTTTTGTTAGTCTATAAAGTGCTACCAGACCATTTGTTGAATTATCTCTGTTTGCTTAGCTTCATTGCCACCAGGCCATTTGGAAACAGACCTAGTGTTAAAATACCAAGTCTTAAATAACTATTTTATACGGGGAAAAATATTACTGTATCCATATCCTTTTAATTCTTGTTAAAATTCCTGACCATGTATAAAAAAATAATATGCAACATTTACATAATGCAACCTTTCCAGCCACAGATCTCAAACTGCATCACCAAATTTGAATTTTAGCAGTCTCCAAATAAAAGAATTCTAGTGATTTGCTCAAGACAACATGTTGATTCAGTAGCAATGTGAGGAATGGAACCCAGGTTTCCTGCTTTTCAGTCCAATGCTTAACCACTTTTTTTTTTTTTGAGGGTAAAGGAATTTGATTGCTTATCATCATAGATATGGAAAGTGAAAGGAATGATTAGATCTCATAATCCAGTAAAGGCTAGAATCCTACTTCCTGTCACAAATGCATTGAGTATTTTGGGCATCACTTAACAGGGAATCCCAGATTCCTGGAAAATGGTCAGTGAGTGAGCAATGAATACACATATCCAGCAGAAAACTTACGGAAGTTGTGAAACCAAAACTCTGTGTAAGACTTAAATATAATATATTTATATATAATCCCATAATATTCATTTTCTACATTTAAAGCAAAAGTTCAGATCTTTTGCACTTGAGTTCTGTAGGCAGCACTCTCATATCATCATTAAAAATCCATAATGGCATTTTAGAAAAATGTTTGACCCCAAAAATCTGACTGTAGAGGTGTTTATAAAATTGGACCTATAGAAACATTACTACTGAACCACAATGTGACAGTTATTTGCATCCATATTTCTGCAAAGAACTAGTGGTACCTATGGGATGGGCACATTGGAAGCTCCCTCCAGTTTTGCAATATTAGCAGCAGAATAATTCAGGCATGTGTGTGTAAGTAAATGTAATCGTTCCAGATGTTTATGAGTTGAAATAAATAGAGAGAAAATCAACCCTCCACTGGGGTAATACAATAACAGAATAATAATGAGTGACTAGAGCCCTGATGAATTATGAGCTTGGTTTTGACTGTATCATAAGGTTTAGTAAATGTCATTTTTCCTTAATGATCTTTTCTTAAAACTGGCTCAGCACAGCCGCTCATTTCCATTTCTTTTCTCCAAAGACTATTCCCAACCACAGACAGTAGGCAAGTCTGGTGAGAGCTAGAAAAGAAATTACTTTTTTTGCTAAGGCATATGTTGTCCAGCTGGAAAGATGTGCTTCCATTTCTTGAGCCTCTACTTCCTTTGTAGTGCAAGACTCAATTTGCAAGAGGTTGTCAGATGGCAAACTGTGTCCCCTCCTTAGGAGCTGCAGAGGCCCCAGTTCCAGAAGGATGGTGCACTTCCATTAAAGGGGAGTAGGTAAGGATTCATGGAGTTTGCACAATGGAGGCACATCCTTTGCACGTCTGAAAGCCCAGCTCTAGCCAAATGTTCTGGCACTGTAATGGAAGGGGGCTTGTAAGCATATTAGGAATAAGTCACAGCGGACGCTGGCCAGGGATAGTGGCTCTGGACTATAATACATGGATTCACCCGCAGTTGTCTTTCATGGAGTCAGAATAATAGACTGAGTATTTTTTGTGAATTACTGTAGACTAGAAAGGCATTGAAAATTGAAAAATAAAAGCACTAGGACTTGAAGGAACAATATAACATTGGTAGAGAATGGACTAGATGGCCTATATCTAGGTCTCTTTCATCTCTAGGTTTTGAGAGCTACATTCACTCAGAGGACACCTAATGATGGACAATCTACCTAGAGAGCTCTTGTGACAGTGCAAGGTACCTGCTGAAGTCCCAGCACATGGCCAGTCCCACTGCATGTGACCAAGGGGGCCTGGCAGATGTACTGAACAACCTGCCCCTCATGTCATATGTTTGTTCCAAATGGATTTTAAAAATAAAAATAGAGTGAACAACTTTTGTGTGTCTCTGAGGCTTAGGAATTTTGCCCATTGCTCAGAAATGGCCAGTGTTTGAGAACAATATTAAGGAATCTGAATTGATAAATGCAAATTTATAATAATACATTATACTGTTATAATGCTTTACAAATGTTAACTACTTAAAGCACACGACACCTGTAAGGTAGGTACACTAAGTGCTAGTATCCTTGACTGACATGTGGGGAGAAGGAAATATAGAAAGGTTGTGCATAGTCCATTGCTGCAGGAGGGATTGCTATTGGAACCAAATTTGAATAAAGGAGGAAGGTTGTCAGCTAGTGTAAACTGTAGTGAATGGTTTAAAAACTCTTTATAGCAGCTGAGAATCAGTTCCAAAGTTTCTGCATCTCAGCCACATGTTCTGATAACCGGGCCATATGTCTGAAGACTATTGCAACAGATCTCCTATACTGCTATATTAAATGCATAGGGCTAGCTGGGAAAATTTCAACAAAATAATTTTGTTATGAAATTAGCTGTTCATTGAAACTGAAACTTTGTGTGGTGAAGGTCAGTTCTAATACTTTTTTTCAACTCAAAATGATTTGGGGAAAAAGTTTCAAAATTCTGGAAAGGTTTCATTTTGACATTTTTTCAAATGAATCATTCTGGTCTGGAATGACTTTTCATTTAAGCTATTTTGTAATAAATAAATAAATAAATAAATAAAAACAATTTGAAATTATCAAAATGATCTTTTTGATTGACCTCAAACTGAACTTTTTTTGGGGGTAGGAGACTTTTTAATTCACAAAAGTTATTGAGATCTCAACTTTCTCTTGCAATTCCATTTTTTTAATCTCTTAAAATTTTTCACAATAGGAAAACCATTTCCTACATTGCTCAAAAATCAAGATGTTCTTTATGAGCTAAGTATTTTAGAAGCTGCCTCTTTGCTGTTAATAACCAATTCAAATTGCAGTTTATATGAAAACATGTTGTTCCCTGTGATCTACAGAAGAATGCTTGGACCTGGGCCTTCAGTTAAAGTAAAGATTTCAGCCAAATCCTACTGAGAAGACTTTTATGCATTTTGAGTGCTTATGTCTGAATAGAATAAACTAGCACATTAAACCAACCCACATTTTTCAACAGAAGTTTATAATTGCAAGAAAGAGAAAGATCACTTATAAAACACATGAAACCAGTTACAATAGATACTATTGTTCCACTTTCTACTTATATTTAACAGTCAGCAGCTTTCAGTTGGATGCTTTCTTGATTAGATTAATCTGTTGCCTTATCTTCTAGTGGGGCAAGGTTTTGTTTTCATTCTAGTTATTTATTATTTCTATACTTACAATTGTAGCTCTCTAAAGTGACATCTGTTACTTCATTGCTGGAACATTTTTTGATCTGGTAACATAAATCACACCATGGCTTTCCTACCATTTCACAGTAATGACAAATGCCTACTTGACTTTTCTTAGTGAGGCACCATCTGTTTGGGCTATATACATCATAACAGAGAGATGTTATATCTCTCTTTAGACCAAGTGGAAGATCACTTTTCATAATATCTTTCATTAGGCTGAATGCACTCCAACCATTCAGGTTGTTTTGATCTATGCAATTGCAAAGAGCTACCCTTTCCAAAGATATTCATATCTGTAATAAAATTGCCTCTTAAGTATATAACTCTTAAGATCTTTCCAAGGCGGATATTTAACATCATGAAGGCAAAACATTTAGGAAGGCAAAACTCCTTCCTAAATCATGTCTGTTACCATCTGAGGAAATAATTCTGAAATAATTGCTCCAAGTTCTCCAGGACTTCTTTTGGGTTTTTTGTTTCAACATATATGAGGTGATTAATTTTGTTACCTCCCCTACCATTAAGTTCTAAATTATCTTTAAGAGCTGTTTGATGGCAGGAAGCACGTTACAATATTTGGAATTTAGATTCATTTCTGATAAGTGTCTAGAATTTTGCATGCTTGTCTGAGCCTCATCCAAACTATTTGATTCCTTTCAATCTGCAAAACTTGGACTGGAAATATTGTCAAAAAGCTTTATTTTAAGCTATCTGGTTCTGCTATTTCTGTTTGGGCAGGACATGCCAAAAGAATAAAGTGGTAGAAAAAATAATTGCAGGAGAGTGACAAGTTAACATTTGTTTTGGTACTGCCAAAAAGGTTTGGTATGAATCTTCAATGGGGCAAAAAAATCACTCCAAACATGTACTCCGAGTGGATTATTATTTGTTTTATTATAGCACTTATATGCCCTTTTTGGGGATTGGAACCATATTATTCTAGGCACTGTGCACTACATAATGAGAGGGTTTGTACATTTCAATTGCTTTCCTATTTCCTTTATTCAGTGTCTGTGCTATTATAACTTTAGCATATCTTCCATTTACACTGATTAGTTCTAATTCATCTGTGGTATAACTTATTAAATTAGTTGAGTCATCCTAGGGCGGAATTTGGTCTGGTGTGTCTGTATTACACTTAAATGAATAGTGTGGGTGAATTTCACAAACATATGGTTACAAACTTGAATATATTTGTGAGAATTAGGCCACTTTCTATTTTATCCTACATCATCTTGCTACAACTGAAGCCCTTACTGAGGAGATTACATTACCTGTGACTCTCAGGATATATCTAAGCACACTAAGTCTATCTTCTGATTCAGATTTAAGATCAAGCTCCCCTTCTGTTCACAGAGAAATCAGCCAGAGTTAAGCCTGAACCCTTCATGGCTCTCTAGACTTGGGGATGCAGGCCCTGCTGAAGGGGTGGGTCTGATCCTGAGCCCTGCTGTGATGTGAGTCAAAACCCAGGAATTTTGCTCAAGTCCAGATTGCCAGCCTCAGGTGTGCTGAGTGCCAATATGACTCCGCAATCCTTTGGGGTAGTACTTTCCAGCTCTTCCATCCCCAAATGTCCCATTTATTTCTCTGGCACCAGAAGCAGCCTCCAGTTTCAAATGCAGCTGTTCAGCACTTAGCCTATTTCCATGAAGATTGTTCAGCTGGAAACACAGTCAACCCTCATGTGTATTAGTTATGGACACCACGCAGAAGAAGTCCTGAAGCAAGCTCACTGCTAGCTGGCCAGAGGAACAGAGAGAGATTCTCATTAATCTGTGGTGCAAAGCAAGCAAGACTTCAGCAACAGCACAACAAATGATCATGTCTGCAAAGCTATATCTGAGGGACTGGCAGCATTGAGAATCAACCAGCCAGCAGAAAAAAGCAGAGATTGAACCAAGGAGCAGGAAGACAGACTACTATAAAGTCAAGAATATTAAGAGTATCACAGGGACTTTACAGTATTTCTGTTTCTCTTTTGAGGAGTTCAGCTGGGTCCTGGGATCAACCAGCACATCTTGAAATGCAGGGGGCTCATGAGTTACCAAGGTGGCCCTTGTAGGTATGCTGTACCCCAGAATGTGACCATCTGGAGTTCCCACTTCATGAGAAGTTCACTTCATCACCACCTGGAAATTGGTGAACATTCATGATAAAAACAACAATATGCTGTCTTACAATGGAGACCCAGTGCAGCCTCCTTACGAACAGTCTGGTTTGGTCTATATACAACATAGCAGAGAGATGTTATATCTCTTTTTAGACCAAGTGGAAGATCACTTTTCATATAAGTATATAAAGGATAAGGATAAAGGAAGGAGTGAAAGAGAAACAAAGTTTGCACATCATGAAGAGAAATTGGCGGACAGACTCCTAGAACATGACTGAAGGAGGAAGGCAGAGAGCAGCAGAAGAAACTGTTTAAGTGTTTACTTGTGCTCATAGCTTCCAGATAACATAAAGCCTACTGATTAAATTTATCTTTTGACCTTGAATTAAAGCAGCCCCTTTGACACTGTGGAAAATGTAATGTGTTCTTTCATTTTTCCTTTCAAAGCCCTTCTCCCCTGCAGAGAAAAGCACACAGCAACAGGATCCTGGAGGAGCAGACCCAGCTACTATAGGCAAGGAGAAAGAATCCAAAATGAACTAAGGGAACAACTTCTAGATAAAATAAATCAGCAGACAGCATTCCAGAATGACCAAATGGAGTATATAAAGGATAAGGATGCAGGAAGGAGTGAAAGAAATACAAGGTTGGCACATCATGAAGAAAAATTGGTGGACAGACTCCTAGAACATGACTGAAGGAGGAAGGCAGAGAGCAGCAGAAGAAACTGTTTAAGTGTTTACTTGTTCTCATGGCTTCCAGATTGCTGTTTCACTCCTACCTTCAACACCTGCTTCTGCCCCACTCCCTATGTCCTCTCCATGGGCACATCTACACAGCAGGGCTAAAGCCAAAATAAGCTACTCAACTTGAGCTTTGTCAATTGCATAGCTTAAATCGAAATAGCTTATTTTGGCTTTTGGTGCTGTCTACATAGCAGGAAGTCAAAGGAAGAACACTCTGCCTTCTACTTCCCTTACTCCTCGTAAAATGAGGGTTACAGGAGTCAGAATAAGAAGTCCTTCATCTTGACATTATTTTGACATTATGTCAAAATAACTGCTTGTAGTGTAGACCCGGACTGTATTATTTTGGAATAACGTCACTTATTCCGAAATAACACTGCTTTGTAGAAGTACCCCATATTATTGTGTACTGTAGCCTTTAGAAAATTCGGGGGTTGATTGGACCATGTCCCAGGCAATTAACAGTAGCAAGTCAGTAGCACACAGTATTTGCCCATGGTTTTGGCTACATCTTTTCAAGAAACAGAGTGCAGTATAGAAATGTTAATGATTCTTCAGGGGCTCTGAAAGAATTCAGTTATCCCATAGTTGCTTGGGGTGTATTCAACATGAAAAGAAAGCCATTCAAAGACAGTGTTTCTAGAAGCAAACACTACCATCATTCTTGAATAAAGAAAGTCAGCAAGGAGTAAATGAGTGTTCCTCCCCCTCTCCCTTTATTTGTTGATCTCTCTTTTCTCAGGACAAGGTGTGTATCTTTTTAGGATAACAAAGATTTGTGCTTTACTTCTGATATTAAGTAATAAAAGACAGATACACACAGTAGTGCTGGCAAGAAGTTCATTTCCTGGCCCAAGTCAGGTGACATAGGTCAAGGTTACCAAACTTAAACCCAGTCCAATGAGGTGCCAATTTCTACTGACTCAATTGGCTTATGGGGAAATAGATACAAGAAAAGGTAAAGGCTGTTTTTCTTTGGCAAGAAAGCTGCCATGCTTTTTTCTAGCTCCTGTACCAGCACATGTGATGGTAAATGGTCTACTTTTAGCTTTCAAACAGTCATTCACAGCTTATTGTACATACGATACATTATATTTTCTGCGACCAAAGACTCAGGTGAAAGTATTAAAGTTTATTTTTCACACAATCTCCATAATTTTTAAGAAAAAATAACTTGAGTTGTGTGCAGCATAGAGACATTGATTTTACCTTTACTTTTAAATCTGCTTACTTGAGGGAGGAATGTGTTTTTTGAAGTTACAGTTTCATAATCTGGAATCAGCGAGTGCCTCTGTTCTTTTGCAGATAAAGAGCAGTATGGTCTGAATCAACTTAAGTCAGCTATTATTTTATCACATTGTTCTTGGTATCCAGCTTTTCCCTTAACTTTTGAATACTGGAGGTGATTTAGTAAGAGAACGAAATATTCCTTTTCTTCTTTAGGTTTTAATTTGTTGCTTATTACTTGTATAGTTATCAAACCTTTTCATTATTTCTCTACCTTTTTCAGTTTTATTTTTTGAAATCATATAGTGTCTGAGGCATGTGCAAGGATAGAAACATTCAGACGTGGTCTTCAAAAGAAAATTTTATTAAGTCCTCTTATTTCCATTCTTTCCACAGAACCTCTTCAGCATTATCCCATCACAGGGAAGTATGAGAAGGTAACAATTACAACTATATTTACATAGTATGGCACTTCATAAGAAAATATGGTCATTTCTGAACTGCAAATAATATTTTGAACTTGCTAAGAAATCTCTCCATCTAAGAATTCCATTCCACCCCAGTTCAGGAGAACCAAATAATGTACAATATTCATCAAGAGACGTGCTAATATTCTCTGTTAGTACCCTCTTGACTAGATTAATGCCCTGTATTTCAGAAAATCAGCCCCAATCCTTCTTTAGGCCAAATCTCCCTGTAATGCAATTGTCTTCTTCAACAGAAATTTCAAAATAGATCAACATCTAAACACTTCTTTCTGATAAAGTCACAAAGGTCATAGATGCAGTTAAATGTTTGTGCAGTTCATTGGTCATGCCCTTTCAAATCTAAGAATCCAATCTGGCATGTTGACTAGCCCTTACTCATGAGAGCCATATCATCAGCATCAAGAACAGTCTTCTGGTTAAGGTACATGATGGGTCTTGTTCATGCTCTGACAGTGATTTCCTATGTTTCTTTGGGCAAATTGTCTAGTCTCTCTCTGCCTGAGTTTCTCTTATGTAAAATGGGAGTTTTAATCCTTCCTTACCTTCTAGCTATGTTATGAGGCTAAGTCCACAAATTTTTGTGAGGTACAAAGGCAGTGTGGTGATGGGTGTCATGAGGAAACTTAGAAATATAAAACATGGTTGAGGAAGAATTGCAGATTCAAACCCTAAATGAAAATCTCCATTAGGTCTGTAAATTGAAAAAAGACTTTTCCGACCAGAAAAATGAACCTGACATCAATGTACTGTGCAAGGTTACAAAACTGTGAAGTCATAGCACAATGGGAAGCATCTCAATTAAAAACGGATGGATTCTGTGCATTTATAGAAAAAAAGACACATTTTAGTTAAATGAAAGTTACTGTGTTGAACTTAATTTTTACTTCTGCTCATGTTATCGGCCTTTGTGCCTTTCCAGAGAAGGCTTGCCAATTATTTACTGTTGACAGCAAAATCATTTAAAATTCAAATTCTACAAGCCTTAAATATGCTATCAAAGCTAGGAGGACAGAGTCATGGAATCCATCCCCATTTGCTGCCATTATTTTTAATTTAATCTTGGAGGCCATGTGCACACTTACCAGATTGCTGCAGCAGTGTTAAGTTCACAGGTCTGATGAAGACATACTAAGTTGATGGCAGAGGACTCTCCCATATAGTCCAGTACTCCAGCACCCTCAGAAGAATAAGTTAAGTTGGCAGGAGATATATCATGTAAACACAGGACAATGCAGATGCTGTGCTAAGTCAACCTAAGCTAAATCAAACTCAGTTATTCACACAACTGAAGTAGCAAAATTAAGTCGACTTACTGTAGTAGCGTAGACTTGCCCTGAATCTTGATGACTTCAAGAGGGATTTCCAATTGCATGTCCTTCTAATCTGTCTAAAGAGGTGCTAGTTATCAGACTCCATTTACTTGTAATGTGGTGGGGACCTATGACAAGGTAAGCACAGCAAGAAGGATCATTAAATACAAAAGTCCTGTCCAAATCAATTGTTTCTTTTCTTTCTAGCTAGATGTACTCTCTTGCAACCTGCATTGTTCTGTACTAGTGATTCTACTCACAAGGTGATAAGGCATTTTAAACCTGGGATAGAGTAATCCTGCACTTGATATGAGTGAGTGATAGTCTCATTATTTCTTTTATCTTTATATTTCTTTTTCTATTTTGGAATATCTACTTGTAAATAACAGATAATCGCAGAAGCTGTAGCACTTTTTATGCTGTTCATACTATTCTTTAAGCATAAATCTATCTATGAAAAACATGGCTGAGAATTTCCAACCAATGAATGAGATCTAACCACAATTCTTCCACTGAAAATATGGAAATGATGGGTTTAACTTCCCTGCACTGCTTTGCAAATTTCAGCTATAGGAAATCCCCAACTTACAAATGGGTATTGTTCCAAAAGTTTGTTTGCAAGCTGATTGGTTGGAACTCAGAACACATTTTCCCATAGAAACAATGCTATATATAGTGGTCAGGTTCCCAGGCTAGACCACAAAAGTCTGTTAAATCCATAAGGTAGCTGAAATAGTGTATATTGTCAAAGAAAATGGTAGAAAATAATACTGATGCAATACTAGTAATTAAACACAACATAAAATCAATAACATTGACTAAGAAATGATTTTTTAAATTTAAACTTGAATGCTGGTGCTTGAGGAAAGGCAGGTTTCATTAGAGGAGGATGAGGTGGTAGGTGGCTTAGGCCCCAGGCACCAGCACAGAGCCTGCAGAATGGGGACGGGGGTGGCTGGGAGATGGGGCTGGTTGCAATCCTCTGGCCTTCACTTGCAATGCTGTCCACCCCCTGTGCCTCTTAACTTATCACAAGAGGCTGCAGTTGAACACTCATAAGTATGGATGTTTGAAACTCGGATGTCTGCAACTTTGAGAGTGCCTGTATATGCTTATTTCCCAGACAGCATGAAAAGCCTACTGCTCACAGGTCAGTGATAGTTGTACAAGTCTGCCCCAGCCTCATGGGGTGTGGGGAAGGGAAGAGGGGACTGAGGTTCAGGGCATCCCATAGATTTACTTCTTGGGGGTTTTGGAGTTAGTGGATTTTATGGACCTCCTTAGGCTTTGGGGTAGGGACAAAAATTAGGGCTATATTGCATGAGATAGGGCTGCCAACAAGTAGGATAGGGATGGAGTGCAGGATCTGGGAGAGAGCTGGGGTGCAGAAGTAGGCTGGGAGTAGGGTGTCTGGTCAGGTGGAGTTAGCAGGAACAAGGGAGGGTCCAGGAGAGACAGTGCAGGAACAACGTGGATGAAGGAGCAGGGTGTTGTGTCTGGCCAGGAGAGAGGGTGTAAGAAAAAGAGGATGTCAGAGCAACTTGGGGGATGCCAGGTCTTGCGGGGGAGGGAAGTGAGGGGATTGCAGTGGGTAGAGTCTGGGCATGAGGGGGAACCTTACCTGGCTTCGTGCTCCCTTGCAGCAATGGCTGCAGCCACGCTATCCCGGCCACCCAGGAGAGAAGCCCTGCTGCTGCAGTGGCTGGCCCTGGAAGCTGGAGGCATTGGGGCCGCAGCCATGTGGCCCTGGGCTAGCCCGAGGCACCACTGCCACGGCCACACAGCCCCGAGCCAGCCCTGGAAACTGGAGGTGCTGCTGCTGCAGTGCCACAGCCTGCATGGCCACAGTAGCAGCGGCTCCGGGGCTGGGGCTGGTGCATGGCCAAAGTGCCATGGAGGAGCCTCAGCCCCAATGCTGCCTCTTCCCACTGCAGCTGGGAGGAGGGAGCACTTTCCAGCAGCTACGCGAGGGAGGAGGGGCAGGGCTGAGCTCCTTCCCCTCGTGCTGCTGTGGCACGTGTGCCACAGGTTGCAGACCCCTACATTAAGGGCAGAGCCTGGAACTGCCTCATGGGCCGGATCAAAGCTATCAGAGGGTCGGATCTGGCCCACTGAGGGACTTTTGCCCACCCCTGACCAGGAACATGCTACCTTCAAATGGGCCAGCAAAATCAACATGAATATATTTTTCAGGCCAGTCCCATGGGTGTAGAGGTGCAAACTGAGGTGCATTCTTCATACCCTGGCATGAAATACAAGTTCTTGCTTTCTCTTCAATGGCACCATCCAAGCCAGACCACAGACTTCATGCAATTTCTTTCATGCACACCATTCCACAGTGACCTGAATGCAGCTGTTCTAACATCTGTTGTCTCAGTAGTGTTGGAATAATAACCTGCATTCTGCACAACTAGCACCCAGAATGGATCGATAACTCCATCCTTCTGGACATGCTGGGAACAAGGTTGGGTGAGACCTGAGAGTCCTGTAGAGATATTCCATACATCACAAGGTCCATAATTTGGGACAACACGAGTTGCTCTCTTAACTTGCACAGTAGTGATGGGCGTGTTCTTTCCCTGTTCGAAGTAGAAGATTTTCTTCTATCTTGATGTTTAACTGGCAAAGGCAGCCTTCAGAGAACATCTGCATTGCAATGCAGAGTAGATTTCTGATATCTGATCTCATATGCGTGTCCCAAAAGGCACAAGGCCCATCGTTGCATACGACTAGCAGCCAATGGTGGAATCCCTGTGTGTGGACCAAAAATTGCCATCAAAGGTCGATAGTCAGTGACAAGTGTAAACTTCTGTCCAAACAGGTATGAAATTTGCAAAGCCCAAAAACGATTCCCAATGCTTCACACTCGATTTGGTTAGTTAGTTTCTGCCTTGCTTAAGGTGCATGAAGCAAAAGCAATTGGTTTCTTTCTCCCGAAGGCCTAATGTGTGACAAGACCACTCCCACGCTATATGGGGAGGCATCGCAGGACAACTGTAAAGGTAAGGATGGATCAAAATGCATCAGGACCTCTGAGTTTAGCAGAGTACATTTAAGTTTGTTAAATGCAACATCACAGGCTTCAGTCCACTTCCAGGCCTTGTTCTGGCCAAGGAGCACATGAAGTGGTTTTAACAGTGTGGCTAACTGTGAAATAAACTTTCCATAATAGTTCAATAGTCCTAGAAACGAGCGAAGTTGACTAACATTTTGAAGGGGTGGAGCTTCCACAATAGCCTTAACTTTTGTAGGGACTTTACGAAGGCCAGAGCATCAATGATGTGTCCCAAATATTCAACAGAGGGCTAAAAGAATGCACATGTCTTTGTGGACTCATAGGCCATACTCGTCCAGTCTTTGTAGGGTAGCCTACAAAAATCCTCCACATTGCTACCAGTAGCCAGGATGTTGTCAAGGTAGCGCTGGACTCCTTGGCAAGCCACACAAAATCTGGTTCATAGCCCTCTGGAACAAAGCTGGGGCAGACATTATTCCAAAGGGTAAATGACAGTAACGATAAAGCCCTTTTTGTGTCACAATAATTAAAACCGGTCTTGGGACTCCTCATTGATGTGCATTTGTAAATATGCTTGACTCAGATCAATCTTGCTGAACTTTTGTCCCCCAGCCAGGCCCACAAAAAGGTCATAGATGCGGGGAAGAGGGTATTGCTCTGCACACAACACTGGATTAACAGTGACCTTAAAATCTCCACAAATCTGAATGGAACTGTCTTTCTTCAATATTGGAATGATTGGAGTTGCCCATGGGTTATGGGTAACTGGTATTAGGACTCCATTTTTGACTAAGTGTTCCAGGTCTCTTTCAACTTTTGGCCTGATGGCATATGGCAGAGTTCTGGCCTTCAGATATTTTGGTTGGCTGCCAGGTTTAATGTTCAGTTTCATGGTGATTCCCCTCATACTACCCAGATCCTCTCCAAAAACAGCAGCATATTTTTTTAATATATTGGTCAGACCTGTTCCTTCTTTAGTTGTCTGGTGCAATTCTGCCCACTTCAGCTGGATTGTCCTAAGCCATGATCTATCCAATAAAGCTGGGTAATGGCCTTTCACCACAAACAGTGGCAATTCTGCAGTCTGTCCATTGAGCTCCACCTTAACATCATTAGTGCTCAACAAGGGCACCACTTCTCCCATATATGTCTTCAGAATAATCTTTATTGCCTTAAGCAGAAGATGCCTTAGCTTTTCCTTATACACAGTGTCTGAGACCAACAAAACTGCTGCACAGGTGTCCATTTCCATGCAAACAGGTTTGCTGTCCAACAATGGGGTTATCCAGGATTCATGGGAGCCCACTGCCAAAGACAAAACATAGCAGGGCACTTCTTTGGATGAGATGTCATTCTGAGTCTGCTCAATGATATGCAGTTTTTCTTTTTTGGTCTGCCAGACCACGGGCCTTTTTTTCTTTTATTTGCAGGCATGTTCAATGTGTCCTTTTTTTCCACACTATTGACACACTAGGTCCTTACACCAGCATTCTGATGCATGGTGACCTGACTTACCACAGTGATAACATTCCTGGCTCCCCACTGTTTTGTGGGTAGGTTCTTGGGACACTTTATGCATCCTAGGGGATGCACTGAGGTATTGCGCCTCCCATGTGGCTAGTTCAATGGAGACCGCAATATCAACGGCCTTCTGTAGGGTGAGCTGAGCCTCTGTTAATAGTTGCTTCTGGATAGCTTCACAGTTCAGGCCACACACTAACCTATCACGTATGGAGTCATTTAACATCTCCTTAAATTCACAGTGTTCTGCCAGCTTTTTCAAAGTTTCTTCAAACTGTACAACTGTTTTACTTTCTTTTTGGTCTCTGTTGTGGAATCTATACCTTTCTGCGGTTACCAATGGTTTCGGAGCATAATGTGACCCCAGGATTTCCACAATGGCACTGTAAGATTTGGTCTGTGGCTTAGACAGAGTGCAGCAAACTGTGTAGCAGGGAGCAGGTCTTAGCTCCTACAACACTCAGGGGTGGCCCACGAGCCTAGGCAAACTAGGCAGTTGCCTAGGGCGCTGCTGGCCCGGGCGCCCCATGATGACATCACGGCCATTGACGGCCGTGCAGGCAGGGGCGCTGACTGCGCCTTTGCTTAGGGCGCCAGCTGCCGCAGCCGGCTTCTGCCCGCTCCTGACAACATTTAAGAATATTGGCACCTTCTTCTCTTCCTTAATGTCATTTGCAATAACAAAAAGTTCAAAGCGCTCAGTATATACGTGCCATTTCTTTATAGTCTTGCCAAAAGGTCCCTGTGGCCCTGTAAGTGAAGCCATGGCTGCTGCATCTCCATTCCTTTCTTTCTCTCTCTCTCTCTTTTTTCTCCCAGCCCTCTGGGCTTCACTCCTTCAGAACAAAGCAGAACCTAGTTTTAGTTTCAGTTTGCACTGTCAAGTGTCACAGTCAATTTTCACCACCACCTTCCAGAACAGCAAAAAGGTTTGTTTTCTTACATTGACTTCTACTTCTTCTGTTGCTGGAGGCAGCACAGGGATCCCACCCTCGTCGCCACTTTGTGATATCATTTGGCGTTACAGAGTTTAGTAAGAAATCACTTGAAACACAGAGAGCTGTAGTGGCTGCAAGTTGTCATTTTTATTCCATAACACAGAACTAACTAGAACCAGCACAAACCAGCTGGGCTGTTCCCTAATGACCTAACTCAGATACTATAGCAACAACAAGATCTATATCTATATCTACAACAACCCAATACACAACAGCCCCAATCTCAGTTTGGAGGTTTAACTCTATAATAATACAAATTTATTTTCATTCTATTCCATATAGGTCCTTATACCTTGTTCAGCATTGTAGATTAGAACGTCTTCTTGTAGTGTGGTAAGCAACATGCTTACACATCTGTCATGTGTTCTTTCTCATCCTCTCCCAAATGTTTACTAACAATAACTAGGCGTAATGGAGTTAAATGATGAGACTGTCAAAGAAGGGGAAATCTTTACGTTGGCAGAGGGAAGGAATAAATCTAACAGAGTTTATCCATCTCTAATTCCTGTGGTAATGAAACACCTTAGCTTTAAAACAAAAATCTGGTTTTGACTGGTGTCATCCCTGAGTCATCTGAAAAAATGTGCAAGTGAAAGAGAGATTAGAGAAAGCTGCTATTGTGCTCTTCCCCATATCACATTCTTGCAAGAGGGAACAAATATTTCGGTACATTACAAACAGGGACAATGTAGTCAGAAACAAGTTCCTTCAGGAATGGGGAGGGTGTGTTGAGGGAGTGCCTGCTCCTTGCTTACTATACTCTCCACCCCGGGCCCAAACTGCAGAAGCCTTCATTCCTACTACAGGGCTGTGACCAGTGCACATGGCACTGCTCCTCTGGCAACGGCGGCAGCTGGAGCCCCGGGCCCCTTTAAATCGCCAGGCCCCAGAGCAACTGCCCCCTTTACTCCCTTCTGCCCCTACCAGTGGGCCTGGCGTCTGTCTTCAGACTCTTGGCCCCAGGACATCAGAACTAACACCAAGGTTAGGACTTTCATGGAGTTTGAACTCTGCTTTTATCATGGTCTGGGTCCTGACCCTCCTGCTGGTCCCACCCTCCTCCTACGCCCCCTCAGTCCATCAACTTCTCTCCTTTCTTCCATCTTTTCTCCCACTACTACTAACCTTCCTTTCCATTCCAGCATGAGCTGGGTGGGGTCAGATGCATCCAAGCTCCAAATTAGGCTACAAGGCAGGGAATTAGCTGAGGAGCTGTCACGTGACAGGATTTTAAGGGGAGCAGCCAGATCACTGCTGCACCCATGGGGGGGTATTTGCCCCAAAATGTATACAAAGGGGGCCACGTGAGGTGTCACATGAAAGCTTCTGTTCTACTGATTCTGTATATGCTAATCATGTAATTGTATAATATCTGTATGTGAAGTTATAAACGTACTCTGTATGGATGCTGGAAAATTCTCTGTCTGTGGCTGAGCAACGGGCAAGGAATGCTCAGCCAATGCCTATGCTAATTAGCAAGGAGACAATGGATGTGATTGATACCTGCACACTAGCATGGATAGGTCATTGGACCATGTGACCTGCAGTGACCTGGTCTGGTCAGGAAGATGCCAGGAGAAGTATAAAAGTGCCATGTGGCACCCTCCATTTTGTCTTCAGTTTTGCTCCTGATCCCAGATGCAGCCTTGCAGGGAACAACGAGCCGGAAAGAACCATGGACCCATCCTGACATAGGATGTTCACCAGAGACTTTTAAGATAGCAGTTTATAACATCTCTGCTAAGAGCCTGCATCGAGAACTGGGTGATTCGATGCATGTAATGTATTATCCTTTAACAACCTTACTCTCATGCTTTTCTTTCTTTTAGTAATAAACCTTTAGATTTTAGATTCTAAAGGATTGGCTCAGCATGGTCTTGTGGGTAAGATCCAGAGTGTAAATTGATCGGGACCTGTGGCTGGTTTCTTGGGACCAGAAGAACCCATTCGGGGTAGGTGAGATTGGGTTCTATAACCCCTTACCTGTGTGTTAGGCCCGGAGCTGATTGGGGCATAGGAAGAGCTGGAGTGTCAGAGGGGTTTTGCTCGTGAGGCTTCTGGCTGGCCAGATTGGCAGCTGAAGTGCTCTGTGTGACTGGTTTGTGGCCTCTTTGGGAAGAGCCTCCAGTCAGGGACTGTAAGGAGCCCCGAGTTTGAGCAATTCGCCTTGAACGGACGCCCTCAGCTGTGCCCAGACCCGGCCCGGTCCGTCACAGGAGCTATGGGCTTATCTGGGCAAGAACAGAAGGGCATATAAAAAGCCAGATAGACTGCAGGATAGAAGGGGTGGAGGCATCTAGGCAAGAGTAAGCATTCCCTAGAAAGTGGGAGGAGAAAGTGGGAGAAGCTGCAAGAAGACAGGCTACACAGATTCCCTGAGAGGAGGGAGTGGAGAAACTGGCAAACCCAGAAGCATTGGGGAGATGGATATGAAAAAGCAACAAGGGCCAAAGAAATACAGACCTAGGCTGCATGTCGTAGGTTCCCTGAACTGCAACTCAGTGTAAAAGTGGGCCTGAGTTCCCCAACCAACCACTAAGTAGTGGGTGAGGGTGCAGGAGATGGCTGCTGGATAGCTGGTCCAGAAAGACAGTGATTTCCTCAGAAAGATGGCAAGGAAAGCATCCCCTCACATAAGACACTGAGGCATCCTAAGCACCTGAAATGCCATTACATCCTTCTCAGAGACCTTTGCTTTCTTTGAGCAATTTCTTTTTAAGAAAAGGCTTCTGAGATTCCATTAGACACCTATCTTTGGAAAGAACTGCTATTCTGCCCAGCTCACAGTGTCAAGGGAAAAGCCAGGTCACCGGTCTATTGTGTTAATTCACAAAAAGACCCCTTTACTTGTTAACATGCTTTCTGAAGCAAAGTCTGGCAGGAAGCCCAGGATAAAACCATCATCTGCTGGGGCTTCTGTTTTTCTCAGCATGGTCCCTGCCCTCTATAGACATGTGTCTGTGGAAAATCAGGATTGGACAAAGCCACCCTTTGGACTGTCATGTCAGCAGCAGGAAATGAAACCAATGAAGATGAGTGAGCGAGTGAGAGAGAGAGAGAGAGAGTGAATGTCTGGCTCTACCTAGAAGCACATGATGCCTGGCACCAAAGGACATGTTAAACAGTGCACATATCAGCACAAAAATCCTGGGTAATTTAATAACTGGCCCAGAATTTGCTGACTGCCTGTTAATTATTTGAACAATCCAAAACTGTCTGACCAAAAACCCTACCCTATGACTCCTCAGCTGTTTGTCCCAGATGACTAATAGCAACAGTACTTGTAATAGTTCCAGGAATGTATTAGTACTGCCTTTACTTTTCCACAGCGCTAGCCAAGCTTATACACACAAAGAACCCTGAAACATAAAGCCAAAACCTCTCCCTCCTTATACATACATAAACAACTGTAGCTGTTGACTTTAAATGCTGCTTCCCCTGAAATATCCCAGAGAAGGTGCAGTTAACAGAAGGGGACTATGATAGAAGTTCTTTAACCTTTTGAAGAAATACAGCTTCTCAGTTGTTGTTATTAAAGCAGGTAAGGTGGAAAGGGAAAGGTACACAATCACAACCTCTGTGAGAAATATCTTAGAAGCAATATTCTCAAAATCCAGCAATGAGCAAAATTATAGTGTTGTCCTTTCTGCCACACATACCTATGTTGGCAATTGCTTAATGTTATGGATCCATTTCAGGAATACAAGCTAGATATTTCCTGAACTGAAAAAAAAGTGACATAGTTACTATATCCTTTTTAAGTTGTTCGCTTTAGAAACTTGCACTTGTTCATGATATGTAAGAGTCCTCAATAGTTTTGCAAACATTAAATACAAATAGACAAGAAGCCTTTTCAGATATTTGTATTCTGTACAAACTTGCTGTTAGTGCTGAGTTTCTGCCACACTATTCAAATGCTAGTGGTTGTAGAAGAACTGTATAAAGAGGTTTTCCTCTGTGCACTATCTGTAGATAATATTTGTAGCGACAGCATTGACCCAGTCTGCTACGAGCTGTCAATCTGGTCAGATAAGATCCCGGTGGAAAATCAGAAATCAGGATTGGACAAAGCCACCTTTGATCCTCAAGTGCCATTCAAACATCGACATTAGTCATATTCTGAGCTTTGAGTACAACCCACCCTAAATCTGCCCATATTTTTGAAAGATTATTTTAGCACAAGAAGAAGTTTTTACTTTTTCTATAATATTACCGTATCTTTAACCTGAACAAGGCCAAAGGAGAAGTGAGCAAAAAGAAGTGAGCAAAAAGATTTGCCATAGAAAAAAAAGCTTTACTATAGAACAGGGGCAGAGAACATTTTACAAATTGGGGCCAATGACCCACAGAAAAATCAATCCTGGGCTGCAGCAAGTGAGAAACAAACAAAAAACCCTCCCCTCACCAGCATGGGCTCCCCAAAGCAGAGGGGAGCCCTGAGCCTCAGGGGCCAGATCCAGGCAAGCTACGGGCTGCATCTGGCCCCTGGGCCTTAGGTTCCCCATCCCTGCTATAGAACTTCCTATGTCCTACTCCAGAATGTATGCCCCCCACAGATTTTTTTGCATCCATGCAGAAAAAAAATGACTTTCTGATGGGAAAAGGGAAGTGTGACAGGTTACTGGCTAGGAAGCCTGAGCCAGAGCTCTGTCACACCAGTTCCAGCAGGAAAACTGGGACCAGGGCACTCTGCTCCTTGCTGCCATGTAGTAGCTAATCATAGTGGGCTGGGAGGGCCGCCCTGAACCATCTTATGGCTGGGACGGCTCTGCTAGCAATAAAGGGCACAGGAGACTGCACCAAAAGAAAGGTCTCTGACTGGTTTGTGGGCACTAAAGAGGCTAAAGGTGGAGTGGGCCTATGCCTGAACCCTGTTACAGGAAGCCACAAGAGTGATCATGCAACACTCCCCAGCAGTATGTTTCAGATGCCCAAAGCAGCCAGCAGAGAGGTAAATCACTGTGGAGCATGGGGTGGGACTAGGGACGACTGGCTGATGGCTCCTATCCCATGCCAGGCTCAGCAGCTGGTTCTTGCTGGGCTGGAGAGGATGGGACAACTTCGTCCCCCCCATGGCATCCAGGGCCAGTGTTCCCTCTAAGCTGGGTGGCAGCACAGGTTCACAATTGATTAATCAGCCCCGCCAGTCAGTCAGCTCCATGCAGAGAGCCTCTGACTGGGCAGGGCTGATCAACCACCTGTGAAGAGTGCTGCCGCCCAGCTTAGAGGGAACGCTGTCCAGGGCCAGTCAGATCCATCCCCAGATTTCTCCCCAGGCTATAGGAAGCTCTGCAGTATCTCCCACCACAACTTCTTGCACCTACAACTCCTCAGCTGTAGGGGGAGGGATCCCTGTACAAGGAGTTGCTCCCCCATCTGCACAAGCCCCTCACATGGAGACCTTCCTGCCAAGCCTCACCATCCATGCTCAGAACCTCTGCATGTTTCTGAGGCTGGCCCAGTCTTTCTGTGTCATGATTGGGTGCAGGCTCACTGATGAGTCTGTGTCCCAAGGGAGAGCTGCAGAGTAATCTAACGCTGTGCAGCCAGTGCTCTGTGAGCTCCAATGCCATGCTGGAGCCTCCATATTTATTTGATGAAATCTGCAGAATTTTAAAGTATTTTGCATAGAATTTTTGTTTGGTGCAGAATGCTCTCAGGGGTAACACTCTTGCACATCTTTCAGAATGGCGGGGCAACTTCATGTGTTTCTGCTGGCTGCAGAAAGTGGTGCTGTTTTCTTTTCTGTTCTGTGTACTGCTTCTCATTCTTTTGCAACACAATTCTGTGAACTCTGTGTTTATTCTGGCATGGAAGCTAGTACTGATGGGGACCCAACAGAGGTATTAAACTGTCAAACATAATTCTAGATAATATTTATTCAGATATTCAAAACATGATTCAAATGCGTGTATGCCATCTTCTTTTCTCCAAATTGCAAAGCCAAAATCTGGACCCACATCATGTAGAATATTTGAACACGTGAGGATTTTATTCACCATATGTGTTTGCTTACTCATCTGTCATATAGTTTCTGCATCATGATTAATTGCCTTTAAACAATCATTGTTGTCCCATGTTCTGAAATGTGTATGCTAATCCACTGTCTTCTGTTCATATTAATGCCAAGAAACAAATGGTGAAAAGTAACTGCTACTATGAAATTCCTTTTACTGCACAACCCCAGCCTAACCCTGTTCTGTCATGTTAAAATTGATATTTGACTGTACTGAAACTGAAAGGTGATAATTCTTTAAAGAGCAAATCCAAGATGCCTTGGTTACCATGGGCAAAATTCAGAAAGCAATTCAAGGCAATGTAAGGTAGCATAATTCAAAGGTTCTTCTGACTCCCTCATCATGTCAGTTACTTCATTAGATTATTTTAGGTTCACTGATGCTCCCATATATTCATGCACATACTGACATGTAACTTACACCTCGTTAGGGTCAATCTCCGAATTTTGCCACTGAATCCAGCTGAGACCCAATTAAAGTAAACCTTTCCAGCAGTCAGGCCGTTGCCTTCTTGAATCAGGAACATGTCACTCAAAGGCTAAACCAAATGCTCTGAACTTGAAGTTTTTGAAATGGCCCATGTGCCACAGTTGAGCAGCCATGTTCAAGAGGTTGTATGCTCAGATGTGTGTCCATTTCTCTGTTCCTTAAAAGGCAACCTTCCAACCTGCGGGGCAGCTCCATTATAAATCAGACTTGCTTAACCATGTATTGCTAATTACTTTTCAGAAAAGATTCATTTTGTAGGGACCATCATGCTGTTGCCAGTGTGGAATGAAATGGTGCGTGCTTGGTGGAACATGAGACTGACATTGTTGACTTGATTTGCAAAATGCCGTTCATATCTATTTTCTAACTGTCCAACTGTAGCACTGGAAAACTATCATTTTGGTGTAAGTATTGAACTGTGGCTATGAATTAGGATGTTTCTTAAGAGAAAAGGCAGGTGAGATTGGAAACATATTGTTGCCCTTTTTGTCCTAAATAGGTGGCCAAAGTTTGGGGCCCTGTGAATTGTTTCCATTACGAGGAAAAATTGATGATGGAGTCAAGTGTCTTTGATGCAATCCTGATTATTTCCAAAGTGTAAAATCCTGTTTCTTGAACACATAAGAAATCAACCAAGAGGAGATATTTTCTCTGCACATAGCTCCAAGTTGCTTCCAGAAGCTCCCTCTGGCTAGGCCTTTCTCAGGAACGCTCTCTCAGTTGCTTGTCTGGCTTTCTGCTCTCCTGTGTCTGTGTGGGGTTTCTTCTGCTTTTCCCTCACTGATATGCATCTGCTAATACAACACCCAACCAAGCCCCTCGGCCTACTTAGATTAAATTCCTGAGCAACCTTGCATGTGCCATTGTTTTTTTGGGTGGAGTGATGATATAGGCCTGCATTTAGGGTGCAGTCTACTACTGTTTCATAAAGGAACTTAATTTTAGCAATATTAAATAAAAGTCAGCAGCTACATTCCCCACTTCCATTGAAGTTTAGTCCACATAACTTTGAATGGCTATCTGTATTCTTGAGATGTGTTTGGATCAGCTTTTCCAAACCTTAACATAACATAGAATGGCTTTCTCAAAATTCAGAAATCTAGGAGTGCTTAAACTACATTTTTAAATGCGTTGCACATTTTCATAAACTTTTGAAGAATAGGGTTTGGTTCTCCACTTCCTAATAACTTGTACAAGTTTAAATAGTTACACGAATTGTAAGGTAGTAGAAAATCAAGCCCACAACAATTCAGAGGAGTCAAAAACTTCTCTGAATCATCCATCTCTCCCACTCAATCTTTTTAGTTCAGGTAAAACAGAACTTGTATTCAAGCTGCTTCTGGTTTTGCAAAACCCAAGCCATGCGGCTGATCTGTAACAACTGGCTCTATTTTGCCCACGACAAAGGTGAGCATGACCAAACAGTTTCCCCCAATCCACATTCTACCTTTGGTAGTTGGGATAAAATGCAAACTACGTCCAAACCAATGCTGGTTTTAATTTCAGAAAACCAAAACCCTTCTGATGAGGTTTGTCAAAACCAAAATCTCAGCTCCTCAGCCCACATCTACTGTAAAAAGGGGATCTTGTTAATTTTTCTTGGCAGTGTTGTTTCCCCTTATGGTAAATCTGACTGCAGTAGGGTTTTGCCACGTGCTGAGTGAAAACAAAACAGCCTTAATATCCTCCTTCCTCTTGACTTTGCATTTTCCTATATGGTGCTCCTCCTGTTTCCTTTGAATTCCCTTCTTACCATAGTGTGGTAGCTTGCCCCTTCTTTTTTCCATTCTCTCTTCTTAACCAGAGTCTGATGCCAGTTCTACTCCTTTTCAGTAAAACCATTTTGACTCAGGGATCAAAAAGCAGAAAAAAAATATGTTTCAATATACAACCATGCTCCTGTTTAAGGCAGCACATTACATGACAGTTTCCCTAATATTTGTTTAGGTTATAGGTTTCTTGGGAAAGGGCGCACATCTTCCTCTGTAGTTTGTATAGTTCTGTCAGCCTACAAATAATTAGTAACAATAATTGTTAACTTTTCATTTTCCACTGGCTAATTTGGATCTAGGATGACCAACCTCATAAATTGAGGAAGTAAAAGTAGTTTACAAGAATTAAGTTTCAAGTTTTTCATCATCATCGGGATCAAATTTGTCTTTCCAAAAACAATATAAAAATTACAACTCAAACTTTAATCCAGGCTGCAGCCCAAATTCTATTTGAGGGCGGATGAGTGCATTTACACTCTCAAAATCACACTGATGGGGGGAGGGAATGTGTCTTTCCGCACAAACTAATTTGCAGTGGGATATCTAATTACATGATCTGCAGTCCATCCAGGTAAGATTTGTGTAGTCAACATGCAAATTGCACCTTCAAAAATGAAAGGTAGACTTTCCAAATCTTATCTTGTTTTGAACAATTTCATTTTTTTAACATGTTAGCATGTTTATTTTTGGGGACCTGACTTTTATAATGTTTCAACCTATGATGAAAACACAACAGATTTAAAGACCCTACATTGCCTGAGCAAGATCAACTTGAATAAGCCCTGAATCCCCATGCATATTAAATAAGTAAATGATATGCTACATATTTGAAAGAGTCTGTCTGTCTGTTTGTACAAGAATTCCTCCTCAATAGTAAGAGCTAGGACCAACAAAATAGGTATACAGCTTCTTCTTATCATAACTTAAAGCAAAGTAAGGATTTGGTTGTGCCAGGAAAATGGGATGTGCCTGGAATGGGATTTCTTCTCATAAAACCACAGGCTGTGTCTAGACTGGATTGCTTTTTTGGGTATTCTTCAGTCTAAGGAAGGAGTCCACTTTTTCAAATTTTTTTTGAAAGAGCACATGTGCTCTTTCACCATTCCTTTAAACCTCATTCTATGAAGAATAAGGGATGGCTCGAAAGAGCACTTTTTTCCAAAATTTGGCACTGTGTAGCTGCGCCAAATTTCGAAAAAGCCTCTTTCGAATGTAAATCAAAAAAAGATAAGCAATTTTCATGCCACAAATTGCAAATCTTTTGCTGATTTAACAGAGCAGTCTAGACATAGCCATACAGAAAAGAGAGAGCTCAGGGGGCAGCCAAACCTCAATCTGGCCTAGCAGGGGGACATTCACCCCCTCCCACAGCTGTGCTTGCTGGAGCTACAGCGGCCATGGAGATGCACTTATCACCTAGCCCCAAAATGTTGCAATGAGAGAGAGCTGGGGTAGTCCTCTTTCCCCAGGGTAGCCTGCATACTGACCTCCCCATCCCCAGCCCTGGAGCAATGATTTAAATGAAGAAAAACAAAAATTAACTGAGTTAAGGACCCAAACAATGCCAGGTAAATCTTCTAGTAATAAATAATGTAATGATAATAAAGTATAATGTAATAAATGCAGAGGGCCTTGCATATTAAGCAACATAAGATGCTACACAAACTAAGCCAAAATGATGTCTCAACTATTTCAAAATAACTTAGTCCGCGTCTACACAGCAAGCAGTTATTTCAAAATAATGTTGAAATACTGTCAAGCTGGAGGACTTCTTACTCCAACTCCTGTAACCCTCATTGTATGAGGAGTAAGGGAAGTCGGAAGAAGAGCGCTCTGTTTCAAAATAAGTGCTGCGTAGATGCTCCCAATTTCAATTTCAAAATAAGCTATGCAATTGACGTAGCTCAATTTGCGTAGCTTATTTCAAGTTAAGCCTGCTGTGTAGACACTCTGAAAGTGAAGAAGAAAGAAATATTTTATACGTTCTTTGAAACAAATGCATGAAGGGGGCGGAGGGGCTGAAATTCTGTGGCTGATACCTTTGACAAATGTTCTTTTTGGTGTGCTTGCTGATTTCATTTCCTACAGAGAACCACCAGTGAATCTGCTTTAGAAAAACAGAAAACAGTAACCACATTTTAAAATGAGTTCTACATCTTTTTTTCAGATTTTTTTTCTGAATCTATTACTTTCTCTGATTGAGCCTATAAGTCATTGGGATGACTAGGGTGCCCAGACGCTCTGATTTTCTAGGGACAGCCCCAGTATTTGGGGTTTTATCATACTAAAGCACCTATTAACCCCCATTTTCTGTCCCAATTTTCCATACGAAAGCTCATCACCTAATAAACCATCCTGTTAGTCTTTAAAGTGCTGCATAGTCCTGTCTTTTGTTTCAGCAAGACCAGACTAACACGGCTACATCTCTATTACTAGAGTGAATAACTCTTTAACCCAGGGATGGGAAAATACCAACCCATAGGCTGGATCTGGCCTACAAGGATTAGTCCCTGGTGAGCCTCCACCACTATATTTGCCTGCACCTCCACAAATATCCATGACTGCAGCTCTCATTGGTCATGGTTCACTGTTCCCAGCCAATGGGATTGGCGGAAAGCAGTACACCTTGGGACTCCACTTTCCATTGCTCCCATTGGCTGGGAATAGCAATCCACGGCCTACAAGAGCAGTGCTCGCTGATACCTGCAGAGGCGCAGGTAAATATAGTGGCAGCAGTCCACCAGGGACTAATCCTGGTGAGCTGCCCCCTTTTTATTGTGCACCCTTGGTTAACAAGTGGGAGTCGGGGTTCACAATCTGTCTATCTATGAACAGAACATAAGTAGAGTATAGAATAGAATTTTGTGCCTCTTCTGAACAGTATTTTGAACTAGCTGTTTTTTTGTTTGTTTGTTTTTAAATTATGCAGTCTGGGAGGGACTATAACAACTGGCATTATAACAACTGAGGACTAGAGGGCTCTGAGGATTGCTCATGCTGTAGGAAGTCTTTTCTCTCCAAATTATCAGTTTGAATCCAGCTGAGCTCAGTAATGATAAAAAGTTGCTGCCATATGTCCGATGGCCTATCAGAAATTAGTTGTTTTTTTCATTCCAGTTTCTAGGGGACAAGTGTTTTCATCATCAAATTAGTTCTAGAATACTTTTCTTATTATTTCTAGAGTTCTGCATGCATCTGTGGAAATCAATATTAATGATGATTTTTTTTTTTACAATAATCAGTTGATCCACTATCACAATTGACGCTACTTAGTAGCTTTGTTAGAAGTCCAACGGAGAGGCCTTAGGTTAAATTGGCCTGGGGACTGATCTAGTCTCTGTCTTTTCATTCAGATCTCTCCAATTCCAGATTGAGACACATTGGAAGAGAAGTGTGGGAGGTAACTGCATACAGTTGTTACTGTCAGATATAAACCAGAAGCCTGATCTAATATCCTTTGCACTCTCACAAATTTCATATCTCACTGACTTTGTTGGGGAACTTGGAGTGTGTAAAGAAAGCGATGGAGGGCCTGATATGGGCAAATGCTGTGTTGAACATCTTGGTGAGAAAATGCATTGGAAGACTGGTTGTGAGTAGATGAGAGTGTGTGCTGTTCAGATTAAAGAACTCTGTGCAACACACAACCTCCCATGTGCACCCATATACAAACCTTTGGGCATTTCTAGACTTCAGTTAGCTTCACTATGGCTCAAAAATATTTATTTCCATTTCCAGTTTCCAGGGAAAACTACTAAATGCTAAAACATTGTGGCTACGTCTACATTGCGCATTCTTGTGCAAGAAGATATACAAATGAGGGGCGGCGATGAATATCGCTGCTCCTCATTTGCATATCTAATGCACCACCATTTTTGCGCAAAGGGCTTTTGCACAAGAAGGAGCAGTCTATACTGCTCTTTCTTGCACAAAAAACCTCTCTTGCGAAAGAGCCATTCTGCCTGAAAATAAGCAGAAGAACGGCTCTTGCGCAAGAGAGGGTTTTTGCACAAAATGGTGGTTTATTAGGTATGCAAATGAGGCACGGCAATATTCATCGCTGTGCCTCATTTGCATATCTTCTTGAATGCGCAATGTAGATGTAGCCTAAGACTATTGATATGGCCAGCTTGGCACAGACATGGGCATGCTAGAGCCTTATGGGAGACCTGTTCTTGTGGGATTGCCTGTTCTGAAGATTTAAAAAGTCTGGACTGTTTTCCTAACCACCCAAACTTTCTGAGGTTCACTCACTTAGCTTTGACTGTCAGGAAGCAGAATTCAGCTTCTGCTATTGATGATATATTTCAATGACGTGATGTGGATCCTGTGGGTCAGAGGTCACCAGTGTGGTGTCCTAGCAGGTATCTTGCTCTGTCCAATGATGATAACCTGTCCTGAACCTGGGTCAGTAAGTCTGTTAGTGGGGGAAAGGGGGGCGCGAGGTATGTTGGTACCAAGATGTTTCTTCATGAGGTATTCTGTTATGATCTCTCTGGAATGTGCTTCCAGCCTGTGCTTAGTACCATGTCGTATTTTACACCATTAATCCTGTTTGTGCCTGTGATGCGTAGAAGGAGTGCTGGCCAGCACCCTATGATTACGGGGTTAAACTCAGGAAGATACCAAGGGTGTTGGCAGGGAGCCAGAAGAACCAATGGGGATACAGTGCTGAAATTTGAATTGGATATAAATACCTGGTCTGCTCTTCATTTGGGGGGATTTCTAAGAAAAGAGCTAGAGAGAGCAGATGCAGGGTTCAGAATTGTCATGCCTATAAGGAATATTGGACATGGGAGTGAACGGGGCCTTGAAGTACAGATCAGCATGGATCGTGAGTAGAGGGGAAAAGTGTAACTAGTCACAATCAGGGTATTGTTCTTTATTTTGGTTGTTCGGTTTAAACTTCTCTGTGTGAATCCATGCCTTCCCTCCCCCATTCACTATCAAAGAGTTGTTTCCAGAGATTTTCTCTGTGCTTTAATTTGTTTTACTTAATTGCTCTGTACACCTAGCAACCAAGTATGCTTTATCAAGTATATCTTTAAAAAACAAACTTTATCAAGTATATCTTAAAAAACAATCACTTTTTTAAGGCGAAGGTTTGATTCTTGTGTCCTGGAAAGTAACAGGGGTCTCTGTGTGCCTGCTTTTGCCTGCCTAAGACTTGGCAGTCAGCTATCAGACACTGCAGCTTGTTTCTCTTTTTAATTTTTTCAAGCTCTTTTGGAGCAAAAGAGCATGGGATACCTGGGGAAGGAATTCAAGTGTTCCCTCTTGTTTTTAGAATGAAATCACTTGATGGTGGCAACTTTTTGTTGTTGTTTTTTTCTTAGTGCCAGTGCATCTGTGACTCTGGGGAGTTTTTTTGTGTTTTGTAAGCAGAGCCTATAGAGGCAAGGTATTTAAAGTCTTTGCAGCCCCCTCCACCTTCTGCATTCAGAGTGTCAGAGTGGGGTACAGCCCTGACAGTGACAGATCCTGTTACCAGAGCCTGTCTCTTGCTCACAGGTTAACTTTGCTTTATAATTGCAAAGTTTTGCCAGTTGTGGCATAGACCTCAAGCTTCACCCTAGGCCTGTGATACATGGGTTTATGTTTCAGACTTTCATCTTACTACAGCTCCGCAATGACACTCAGACCTTAAAGTGAAGCTGAGTGAGCCACTTTCTATCCTTACGTAAGGGAAGGGTATAATGGATTCTGACAACAGGGATATTCAAAAAGTTTCTCAGAAGTTTAATCATGTCTTCCTTACTTATGTAGCTGGAGTCAAAGTATCTTAAATCGTGTTTTTGCACCATCCACACAGCGGGAGGTCAAAGGGAACACAAGTTTCCATTGACTTCCCTTACTCCGTATGAGGAGTACTGGCACTGGCGGGAGTGCCCTCTCAGTTTGAATTAGTGTGTCTTCATTAGACCTGCTAATTCTAACCTCAGAAGATTGACTACAGCAGCTTTGATATTCTCTGTAGAGCAGACAAGCCCGGAGAGGCTTTCAGACCATGAAAGGGTCAGTTCACTATGAATTAAAGCAGTGAATATTTGACTGATCATTAGTGCTCCTGAACTGACATCCAAATTGCACCAGGAAATGGCTGTTTTAAAACTGTATTAGTATGATTTAAAATTGAATCATTTATAACCAGTCATTGCCATAGGAATAATTTTCTGTTGCAGCACTTCTCGTTTTCCCAGTCTTTTCTTCCAGAGAAGAATGGCTGCTGTTGAGGATGTCTGTGCTAGCCCAAGGAGCATCGCACCTGCCACCTCCAGCTTGACTTTTAATTGAACAAGGAATTTGCAGTATTCGTGAGTGTCTGTGTATTGCAGTATGGACACAGCCACAGCAGAACCATAAGAATTTGCACTTTGCTTTCCATTTACAATTATATGCTATGACGCTGACCTTTTCAACACTGACTATTTTGGACAGATAAACCCTACACTCTTAGACCAATTTGACTATTGCAAACAGAGCCTCAAGTGTATTTTCATCTTCATATTTGATTTGTATTCTCTTTGAAATGTGGATCAGGGTTAGTCATTTTTCCCAGCTAATAGAAGAGGAAAGGAAATATTTTTATGTATTTATACTTGAACTGGTAAGCAGCACTGACCTTACCAGTACTTCTTTTGGGATTATCCCATTGATTTGCTCACATTGTGACATTGATTATTTTGATTCTGGTGTTTTAGCTACAAGTTGTGATATGAATAAATCCCACAAAGAAACAGAATCACTTAAAGTGACAGAGCAATCCTAAAGGCACAGATCCCGAAACCCTTATTCTCACTGAGCGCTAGCGTACGTCATAAGTGATCCCACTAAAATCAGTGGCACCACTTGTAGGGAAAAGCTGTGTTTTACATGAATAAATATATGAGACTCTGGCCCCAGATGAACATAAGCGAGAACTGGGTGTTGCTAGTAATGCAGTTGTGTTATCTGCAGAATATAGAAAAGAGCTATGACTGATGCAGATGCACTGAACATTTTATTTATTTAGAACAGGGATTCTCAGACTTCATTGCACCACGAACCCCCTTCTGACAACAAAAATTACTAAATGACCCCAGGAGGGAATCAAAGCCTGAGGCCACATGAACACTGCTGCTTCATGTGGAAGGGGCAGGCAAAACTCAAGCCCAAGCCCCATGCAGGGAACCTGTAACCTGAGCCCTGCCACCCAGGGTTGAAGCCCTCAGGTTCCGACTTCAGCCCTGGAAACTAGGACTTGGGCTTTAGGCCTTAGCAAGTCTAAGCCAGCCCTGGTGACCCCATTAAAATGGGAACATGACTCATTTTGGGCTCCTGACCCACAGTTTGAGAACTAATGATTTTGAGGAATGATGTCTATAGTTCTCAGTGGTTTCAAACCGAGATGCAGCTTCTAATTCTGAGTCAGTTTTGACATTTGCCTCTTGTCAAAATGAAGGATGCACTTTGAGGGGCTCTGTTTGTGGAATTTAAAGAAAGTTCTTCCCCTCCTTTGCTTTTCCCATTATTGCTCCTCTGAGCTTTTCACCTGACTACTCTTAATACCTATGGTCCTCAGCCTAACTTTCTCAGCTGTTCAACCCACCTACCCTGAGGGAGGAAAATACCCATACTCTTCAGTTAAATGCTTCCGTTACATTAATACAAATATGAGAGAGCCTGTATACTCACAAGTGATGCAAATTAATTCATCCTATTTGATTAAACAAAAACTTTTTAAAATGTCACATTCTTTATAACATGTATTCAAATTCAACAATACTTTGTTAAAGAGTATGAAGAAACCATGTACATATTGTCTTTTAAATGGGTACTTTCCCATAAATGGTTACTTGATACTCAGGTGCTCATGAAAGTACAAGTCTTTAAAGACATCCTTTCCCCAAAATGCTCCCTATCCTGGGGCAAACCCTGAGCTATTAAGGATGACCCTATTTTACCTCGCCAAAACCCAACAGTGCTCATGCATCTCTGCCACCCTCTCAGACAAATTAGATGATCAGGTTACTTTACTTTGGATGATAGCTGTTCTGGGAAGATATATTGACTCCAACATGTTTCTTGTTACAATAGATACACTGAGTCACAAGGTAACAGAAATCAGCCTTTACTGCTTAAACCAATCTGCACATTTCAAACATAAGAAATGCAAAAGTCTGTGGGATGGAACTCATTATTAGGATATAGAAAATGATAACAGGCAGAGAACTTGGAGGTTACCTGGTAGTTAGCTTGTGATTGTAAGGAAATTTAATAAGAAAGAAAAGCTTGCTTGGTTTTAGATTTATTTTTCAATGCAGTCCCTCCTGCAAAAATGAAGTGCAGCACATCATTGCTGAGTTGATCATTAATCATAAAAGTTGAAATTTGTAATATAAGCTTACATTTAGAATCACTGATGTAGCAATTATTCCTTTTTCATTGCACAAAGTGATGTGACACACAGTGTTTCAGGTTTTTTAAAATTTAATGTGTAACTTGTCTAACTTGCTAATACACTTTCAGTCACTACCAAATGCTATTGTGTGTCCAAATGAATGCAGCATCACTATAGGTCTATTGGGAGTCCTGTGGCACCTTAGCGTGTGTCTAGACTACAGGGTTTTTTCCAAAAAAGTGGCCTTTTTTCAAAAAAACTTCCCCTGCGTTTAGATTGCTGCCGCGTTCTTTCAAAATTAAATCGAAAGAACACAGTGGTTTTCGACCACGGTAAACCTCATTTTACAAGGAAGAATGCCTTTTTTCAAAAGTGCTCTTTCAAAAAAAGGTGTCCTTGAATGCAAACAGTGCTTTTTCGAAAGAGAAAAAGAGAGCCTGGGTGCTCTCTTTTGAAAAAGCAGCTCGCTTTTTCGAAAGAAGTGGTTGCAGTCTAGATGTTCTCTTTCGAAAGAGGCTTGTAGTCTAGACGTAGCCCTATAGACAGATTTATTGAAGCATAAGCTTTCGTGGGCAAAGACCCACTTCATCAGATGCATGAGTCTATTATAATATAGGTCTATTGTTAACTCATCAAGTAGAGATGTACTACTAGGCAGATTAATGCACTTGCCCTGATTTCAGACATAGGCTTCAGTCTTTGGGGGTGTCACCAAATGTATAAAAATTATTTACACCTGCAACAAAATGAATGTACAGTTAATTGTCAGCACAGATTTGCACCTGCTGAATTGGAGGTTTCCTTGAAGATGTTTATTTATAAATCAGGCCCTTTCCATTCCAAGTGCTCTCCCCTTTGAGCTGCTTGCAGAAATGTTAAATCAAAATTGGGAAGAGATTGTGGCTCTATGAGAGGTGCAGGTGAGCCAAGAGGCAGAAAAGAGGCCTTCCTCTCTGCCTTGTGGCCTTATTCAGAGGCAAGTCACCACAATCCTGATGTTTCAAAAGTCCTGAGTACTCCTGTGCTGATGGAAGGCAATGGGAGCAGCAGATGCTCAGCATCATGGAAATCCATGCAGATTGCTTTGCAAAGGGAGGGGGGAGAGAGTGGAGCCATGGCCCCACCCCTTCCCACTGTACCAGTCAGTGTAGCTCAGCTGTCACAGAAAGGTACACACACACTTGTAACAGGGAGAGGCTGCCAGTGACTGCATAGCACAGTGACTGGTCTTCTGTAAGTATACCTAAGAGAGAGAAATAGACAGACAGCATTTTGGCGGACAGGTGACTCTGTTGACATTTTCCTATAGTGATGTAAAGAGCATGAATATATTTTCCAGTGAGTTTGCCTGAGCTCTATTGGACTTGGGATGTACCGTTGACAAACTGTCAACTCAAATTCATGGGCTATCAGGTTACCTATCCTCTGGGGAATGTCTACTTGATGGTTTTGATTATTAATATTTGATGTGACCTTTATGTTAGCTTTTAAGATTAACAGCTGCCTATTATTAAGATTGTCCATCACTTTCCATTATAAGACTCTATTTTCAGTTGTTTATAATTTTGCCAAATTTTAACCATTTGAGCTAAAATCTTCCATGCTGGCTCTTTGCCTCAGGTTCAGTTTCAGTCAGTACAATTAGGCTGTTTCTAGGAATGAAGCCAGGGAAAAATTTGTTGTTCCACCTATGTAAAAAAAAATCTTGGGGCCTCGTCCTTGCAATAACGGGTGCTACAGTATGCTTTAGACCCTGGATCTGAAATTTGACAGGGATGGTATTTGTGTCAGAGATGTATCCTTTGCCACCTCTGTAAAATTTGATCCAAATCTGGCCATACTACATACCTTTGAAAAATCTCACTTTGCACCTGCCCAGCAGATATTTTTATTTTCACAGCTAAAATCTCCAAAAAAGGTCTGTCCTCACTGAGCACTCACTAGCCTCTCATGGCTCCTAGTGCTGACCAGACTGCACATACACGATCCCTACAGAACAACTGAACATTATGCAGCCCAGGCTTATGGGGACTTAAAAAGGGTTTCCCCATAATGGCTGCTCTGGCCTGGGATGACTCTGAGCACTGGAACTGAGAGCAGAGTGCCTGTCTCCACTGTGCTCTAATTAACCCTCCTGCTTGTCGAAAAGTCCGGTGTGGAAAAATATTGCATGGAATCATATAACTGAAGTATATCACAATGAGTACACACCCAGGGCTCAAATGAAGGTTACACAGGCAGCCATAGCTCTGACAACTTCTCTTCTCTTCTCCCAGTTAGCCTCACCCACCTTTGGCAAACTGTACCTGGATAGTATTCTCAGAGGTGGAATTTGTTTGGTGCCTGCAGGAGGGCAAACTTGCTTTTCTAACTCACATGACTAGTCCCAATGACTATAGTCAAATGGATATTGGATGAAACAGTCTAGCTAATCAGGCACACAAGCTCCCTGTGGAAGGGGCAGTTGAAAACTATACTTGTTCCACTCCAGTTCCTCCATCCCAATTGCTTCCCCTCCCCCCACTTTAGTATTTTCTCTTCTGCTAAATTTTTCATTCCAAGAAATTAAAATGAAAAGGAAACTGCAGATGCCACACAGCTGCTGCTGTTGCAATTGCTGGGCTGGGAGGGAAATGGCAGATATTCTGTAAAGCGATAGTGCAAGAGGAGTGTTTGTCAGTGGTGCTTCTTTACTTCCCAGCATCTCTGGACTCTCCAGAGGTGGCCTGTCAGCTATTACACTGAAGTTGAGGCTGGTTTTAAAACCACCATATCAGTATTAAAAGATCCAAAATCTAGGAGAGATGAACGAGGGGAAGATCAGAAAGGAACAGGGGAAAAGGAATAGAGCTGATCCAAATCAGCAGAGCTCCGCTGAAGACTAATTCATTCATGCCAGCTCAGGATCTTGCCCACAATATTTTTATAAAGAGCTTTCCCTTCCCCCACCTGTTTATTTAGTTAAATATGGTGAATAGGGAAATAGAAGGAAAAGTGTTTAACCCTTTCCCCTCTTTTCCTTTTTAATTTAATGCATTTGGTCTAGGAATTTCCCTCTTCATGGTGATGTGGTCCTAGAAGTTCACCAAGGGGAGCTGGCCCCATAACTGGATGACAAAAACTTGGGACAATTGTACATAATGGATGATGTAGATCGGGGTGGGCAATAATTTTTGATGGGGGGGCACTCCCAAAATTTTGGAAAGTGGTCAAGGGTTGCACTGTTACATGGTATTAATGGAGGAGATGTGAGGTCTGGGATAGAGGGTGGGTGCAAAAGGGAGCTTGGGGTAAGGGATTGGGGTGCAGGAAGGAGAATGGAGTCTGGGAAGGAGTTTGGGCGAAGGAGGCAGTTGTGACGTAGGGCAGGGAACTGGAGTGCAGGGTTTTGGGATATGACCTAGGTAGGAGGGGACTGTGATCTTAGGCAGAAGATTGGAGTGCCAGATCTGGGAGAAGATCTGAGTGCATGTGGAGTAGCAGGGCAGGAGTGGGGGGCAGAGGGTTGGGAAACGGAGGGGCTGAGGTGCCAGAGGCAGGTTCTCACCAGGAGACTTACCAGATTGCTTGTCTGACTTCAGAGCAAAAGACTTGCAGAGTTTAAAATGTTTTTGCCTGCTTGGCCATGTGCTTGAGTGAGTGAGCAGGAGGGTTGTGCTTTGTGGCTGCCAGTTATTCAAACAGGCAGCTCCTATTGGCCAGTGTCTGTCCAGAAACCAGCCAATGGGATTGTGCTGGGGGTTGGAGCAGCATCTGAATCTTCTCCCCTCCCCTCCAGACTCAAAGAGAAAGTGCCCCGCAGCCGTGTTTCTGAAAGGCATGTGGGGCTGCCTGGGGTTACCCACTGCCTCCGTGGGTCGGATCCAGTGGTTTGGCAGGTCGGATCTGGCCTGTAGGCTGTATTTTGCACAGGCCTGGTGTAGATAATAGTGCTACTGCCCAATTTACTGTAGTGTGCCTGTATTAATTAAAGTAAAAATTCTGTTTGCAGGGAATTAGAACACTTCTGTGAAAAATCACACCAACTCACTAATTTTGTACTGCATACAAAGAAGGTTTTGCGCTTCAAATGTTCTTAGACATTAGAGCTAAGCAAACCCTATGAACTCTTTCCTTTGGATTTTTGCAAGTGAATTCATGATATTCTTTATCATTTCCACAACATTTTGTACACTGGCATGATAGCAGTTCCATCCTACTCAAACATTCAGATTAATATCACATTTTATGCAAATACCTTCAGATTCTTGGGACTCCTTTATGTTTACTGTATAGGTGAGAATATTTTCTTATGCAAGGAGACTTCCTGACTTTCAGCCATTTATCTTGCTGCCAGGTTTACCTCAGGGATAAATATAATGGGCTCTAACTGTGGAACAGGAAGCCTTAACTAGCATAAGGAAGGAAAAATATAAAATGTGCTTTTCTGTTGGGTTAAGCTGTGTTGGGTACTTTTCTATTAGGGTTAAGCTTACTCTAATGGGCACAATCATGTGTTCACTATGGATAGCAAGCATTATAATAATATGCATGGTTGATTAAACGGAACTAGCTTCTCATGTTATCATGCAACCTCCCCCACAACCCAGGCATGGCCTTTTTTGTAGAGTCCTGGAAGTGCAAAGCAGTCAAAGTCCTGGAAGTGCAAAGCAGCTGAGTAGTGCTCCCACAAGTGAGAGGAAATCCCCAGTGGTGAAAAGAGGATAGATCATGCTGCACCACCCCCTCAAAGTCCTCAGCATAGAGAGCCTGTCAGGAGCATGGATAGGGAGAGGGACATATTGGCATTCCTTCAAGACCCAGCTGATATAACAGCATCCTAAGAGCTTACACCTAACTGCTTTATCCAGTCAGCTGTACTGAATGGAACTCTGCTCCAGCTGATGAATGAGACACATTAATCTAGTTAGCCATAAATATGCAGTGCTTCAAAATGACCAAATATCATCTGTGTCTTCAGCATTAAATAAGCCAACTAAGCCTGCTGGCCCAGTCCTCCGTCCTTTCCCTCCCTTAAATCTCTTCTTCATTTCCACTCCTCATTCCCTTGATCTTTTTAATGTAATTCCTTCAAGGTCCTGACTTTAAAGAGGCAAGAGGTATTTGACTTTATAACTGCAGTGCTTATATTGACCTTATCTCCTAGCATCAGCATGCATCCTCACTTTCCACTCTTTCTCACTTTCTAGGCTGCCAGTTTCTATTTGCCTCTGGTTTTTTTATCTTATAGCAAGAGTTACATCATGAATAAATTTAGCCCATTGTAGTACAAAGTTCAGGGATTTAGCTGTCAATATCTGAATAAATATCATGTATGATGCCAGTTTATTTACGCTACTATTTCATTCACCAGGATGGTCAGTATATCTTCCACTGTGCCAAGTGTAACATTATTTTAGATAAAACAACAAGGAGTCTGTTGGTGCCTTGAAGACTAACAATTTTATTATGGCATAAGTTTTCGAGAGCTGCAACTCACTTCATCAGGTGAATGAAATGATAGACAAAGGAAATAGATAGTAGGGATACAGAGATGACAGTTTTATATCAGAGCTAATTCTATCAGAGTGGATGTGAATAAGAAAGTGAGAATACCTAAAGCGGAAAATTAATGATCTGTAATGAGAGAAACATTCTGAATTCCTATTCAGACCCATATTTTAGATAAAATATACAAATATCTATTATTTGCACTTGTCTTTGTTTTAAACTACTATGAAATAATTTATCTTTGGAACAACATAAAAGGAAAAATGAGAATTTATTAGAAGAGTCTTTAGCTATTATAAAAGAGATTTTTAAGGGTGCAAGTACAATAGAAAGACAGAAATGCATTGAGTTTTATACTGCTCGCAATCTGTCTAAGGTTTTTATCTAGTACCAGCATTGTAGTATCTGGGTGCTATATAAAAAATTGAACATTTGGTTTAAAAATGACCTTTTTAAATGAATAAATGACCAATTAAATTGATTTTTGCTTGCAGCTCTCAAAAGCCACATGAACACCTCTGGCGAATGCATCCAGACACAAAAATATACAGCATTTACAGCAGCAGCAAACCAATCTTCACGACATTCTCCTGCCAGTCTGCCTCTACTCACCTAGGGCCCCCCGGTAAATCATCATAATTCAGGAACCCAATCTTGTGAGGTGCTGATTAGCAACTCTAATAAATCAGCACCTGGCAGGATTGAGTTCAGTCCATGGCCTCTACTGAGAGGTCCAACAGGTTTCCAATTAGTGCCAATTATAACATGGTTTTTGTGATATGAACATCTATGTACTAGGAACTGCAATCAGAATCTCACTGCCTTCCTTCCCCGTTACCAACCCCAGGGGCCATGCTATCTCTCTAAAGTGGTTCATTTTAATTATAATACCCATATTTTCTGCATAAGCAGTTACATGCAAATTACTGATGCCAGAGTAGTTTGCAATTAATATTATTTTCTCTGGGAAATAATATTCTAATCATACAGTTATTTATTTATTTTTACAAAAGATAAAATGTATATTTCTTTCAAAACAAACTATAGTATGTTCAAATAGTTTTTTCCTGTCATGTTAATATATTTATACATTAAAGTATAAAATTAATATGCAATACAGTCAAACTTGTCCTTCAAACCTGGTGATCAGCAGTAAAAACAGCTACTATTGATATTCTTTGTATGGCACCTTACATGTAATGAATGTTGTAATCACTGGCTAAAATTGAGGGTATTCAGAAGACCTATGCAAACACTTACACACTGCTTAAGCAGGGCTTTACTGGGCCACATGGGCTCCACTGGGCAGGCTTCTAATGCTTTGCAATTGCACTGCATGGGCGGGGGGTAGGGTTGGGGTTGGGACCGGGACCATGAAAAGATCATGAAATGCAGATTCTCTGGTCTTAGCTTCCTATGCAAGAAGCATGAACAGTCTGTGGATCCTATTGGCAATGAAGGGGCGGGGGGGAGGGGAATGAGAGGGGGGAGCTGGAGTTTGGGTTTCAGTTTTCCAAGCTCCCTGACCTCTTCCCCTAGGAAAGTTTGCTGACTCAAACTTTGTGAGGACAAAGTGAATTTTACTCATAACAAATGCTATATTTTATAGTATTAAATATTTTCTTAATCTTTTTCAATGTTATTTATGGCTACAAAGGATCCTATCCTGAATCTTTCTAAAAGTAATATATGTATGAGCACAGGATGAGTATTTCATTGCCCTTATCCAATCATGAATGTCTGATAAATATCATCAATACATTTAAATATAGTGTTATAGTCTGGTTAATACCTTTCTAGTAATAGAAAAGCAATAATTAAATTGTCACCATGGAAAATCTAAAACAGAAAAAAAAAGGATAACAGTGAAAAAGAAAGTAACTCAACTGCACAATTAGGCTGGAGCGCTAATTCTCATTCACAAAAACTCCAACTAGCAGAGCTCTCCCAACAGGACAGTGAACAACATTCTCAACTCACAACGTACCAGAGAGAATGTATATGATTGAAGTCGTTTACACTGGCTGATGAGCTGTCCCTGTAGTTTCACAGTATTGCAACATTCTCATTGGCCGAACATGGAAGACACTTTTACTTAGCAACTGCGAGGAACTGAATAATCTTTTTGTGGAGGTCACCTACACCACAGAACTAGGTAGTTTTGACTCTCAGTTCTGGGTCCCAGCTAATGGGAAATATTTGTTACTGGAGCACAGACAATTGGGGGAAACAGAAAAATGAATGTATACTGTAGTGGCAAGAAATTAAAAATAGAAGCATCTGGAGAGGTGATTGTATTTCACAAGAGGCTAAAGCTTCTGAGCTTTCATCATTTACATTACCACCCAGGGGCTATAATTGTCTAAAATGTCACTCCCAATCTTGTCTAATTGTTCAGTGATTGTGAAACTTTACTAGATGCATTTTTCATGAGTTTAACAGCAGAATTCAGCTATTAATTTTCTTGGAATGATTGGTATTGAAAAGTACAATCATCATGTGTTAAGTTTGTTCACCACATTACAGATACCATTTATAACTATGCATTCTCAGTTTATACGCATTATAGAATATACTATTTACAAGGTAGTGACATGGTCACTTTAGCTACATGGAATAGTTGTACCATTCAGCTTGTTTTCTCAAAGGAAAAGGATTAGGAAGATAAAATCCTAGAATCCAAGAATTATTTTGCTGCATACTGTATTCATTCCTAGATGGATGTTTTCTTATTGGGAAAAAAATTAAAAATATGCAGAAACACTAATACAATTGAGAGGGTAATAAAATCTAGTTGCTTGTGCTCAGTGGCAAAAACACAAAAGCAGATGTACTTCTACTCATAAGTGAGTACCTTGAGAGCTTATTTTATTTGGAAGCTTTTGAGAATTTACCAGTATCATCCCTACATTGTTAGAAAAATATACTATGTTAGGGATCCATTTCAGCATTATACATTAAAAGTCTAGTGTTGCTGAAACAAGTCATAGAATCATAGAATTCTGGAGCTAGAAGAGAACTCAGGAGGTCATCGAGTCCAGCCCCCTGTCCAAAGCAGGACCAAGCCCAAATAAATCATCCCAGACAGGACGTTGTCAATCTGGGACTTAGAAACCTCTAGGAATGGAGATTCCACCACCTCCCTAGGTAACCCAGTCTAGTACTTCACCATCCTCCTAGTAAAATAGTTTTTCCTAATA
Source organism: Rafetus swinhoei (assembly GCA_019425775.1). Classification (NCBI taxonomy): domain Eukaryota; kingdom Metazoa; phylum Chordata; order Testudines; family Trionychidae; genus Rafetus; species Rafetus swinhoei. The sequence continues at coordinate 222,506,682 of CM033424.1, read as the reverse complement.
TCCAACCTAGACCTCCCCCACTGTAACTTGAGACCATTGTTCCTTGTTCTGCCATCCATCACTACTGAGAACAGCCTCTTCCCATACTCTTTGGAAACTCCCTTCAGAAAGCTGAAGTCCACAGGAAGTTCATCAAGGATCCATTTAATGGCACAAACAAATATCTGCATTGTCACATATAGCACTTGTTGAGCAGTATTTGAGTTTTGAAGTCTGGGGTGCCTCACTGTTTTCTTGAAAGAGTGACAGTGAAAATCACAGCGGACATCACTGGTAGCATCTCCCCATAAACACAATTTGCAGCTGGCCTATGGTAACGGTATTACCAGCACCATCCTCATCAGGCTTCACTTTGGGAAAGAGCACTACAGTTCGTGCACATCTGTGTGTCTGGGCTCCCCCCAACCCCACTTTAAGAGGGCAGGTTGTAGTGGCTGGGTCCTGAGGGAGCAGTTAATTGCCCCCATTATATTTAGTAATAGTTCAATAGCTAAAATAAAGTCATTTGAATGATATAGAGCTTTATAAAATTAGATGCATCCTTGCATAATCCCTAGTGTCTGAGCAATAGCATGTGTTCTCCAGCCAATGTACAGCATGTACACCTGGGGTTCCCTGAAGCATGAAAGAGACGAGTATTTCAACAAACCAGAGAAGTGTGTGTCATCTTGTTATGAAGAAACATCCCATAACACATAATGAGTACTTGTACAATGCCTCAATTACATCACAGGAAAAAGAAATGTGTGTTTACTGGTTAAATATAATCTCTTTTAAATAGCAAGGCCATATATATACTATCCGGAAGATCGATGCCACTGAAGTTGATCTTTTGGGGTTTGATTTATCGGGTCTAGTAAAGACCTACTAAATTGAAGACAGAGGGTGCTCCCATCAGCACCGGTACTCCTGCTCCTCATGAAGAGTAAGGGATTGTTGCTGTGTGGATGGCAATTTAAGATACTTTGACTCCAGCTACATAATTAATGTAGCTGGAATTGTGTATCTTAGGTCGACCTTCCACTTTAGTGCAGACCAGGCCCAAGTGTCTTGATTTTTTATCACTTAGGATTAAATTACTAAAATATTTTTATGAGTCACTGAATTTATATCTTAAATTCTGTTCCTAGGTGTTCCATGGATGCTTGAGTTGGAGCCTATAATATCTATGAAAGTCTCTTTTAAATCACTATTGCTTTTTCTGTAACTATGCTCTTGTCTACATTAGGAAATTATTTTGAAATAACTTATTTCGAAAAAATAACACACAAAATAATAATTTCAAAACTGTGTGTCTGCGCTATGGGGAAGCCTCAAAATTAGTCTGAAGTAGGCTCCCTTAATGTCAATGCACTAACTGGACTTAGAGCCCCAGGAAGCAGTTAGTTTGAATTACTCCAGGGAATAGTTATTTTGAATTACTATTTAATTAGTTTGAATTACTCCAAGGAATAGTTATTTCCAAATAGCAATAGCAGAGAATCCACACTAGTGCTATTTCAAAATAAGTATTCTAAATTAGTGTTATTCCTTGTGGAAAGCAGGAGTTACTATTTTGGAATAAGCAGCCCCTTATTTTGAAATAACAGGCACCGCTTGTTATTTTTAAAATAACTCCCTTGTGTAGACCAGGGCTTGAGATGCCTTCTGCTGAACAGCATGAGTGCAGATTGCCTGCCTGTTCATCTGAGGTGGTTACTTAGTTAAAATAACCATAAGTACCTGGTTGGCACGTCTACACATTTCAGGGCTAAAGCTGAAATAAGCTACACAACTTCAGCTACATCAATTGCGTAGCTTAAGTTGAAATGGCTTATTTCGGCTTTTGGTGCTGTCTACACAGCAGGAAGTTTGAGAAAGAGCACTCTTCCTCTGACTTCCCTTTTTCCTCATACAATGAGGGTTACAGGAGTCAGAGTAAGAAGTCCTTCAGCTCGACATTATTTCAACATTATGTCGAAATAACTGCTTGCTGTGTAGACGTGGACTGTTATTTCAGAATAATGGCAGTTATTCCAAAATAATGCCGCTGTGTAGACATAGCCCAGGATAGCTACACAGAGCAAATGGCCTGCCAAAGAAAACATAAACCTGTCAGACTCCTTAGATAACTAAGATCTTGTTTGTGTCCTGTAGGCACAGCCTTGTATTGAGGGGCATCGTGGAACCAAAATCCAGGGACAGCAGATTTCTCCAGGTGCATCCAGGCTGCTTTGATTGGTGTATGCACTACTATTCCCCCTATGGGGAGTTTAGCTTACTCATTCTACTCCTTTGCGACTGTCTAGCTATGTCCAACACCTCCGGCACCCAATCCACTGAGGCAACTTCTAATTCCAAGAGGCACACTCCAGAGCTCAGAGTCGGCATTTCTACCTGGTGAACGCATAGGTGGAGAAGGGAGCCCCCACTTCACAGCTACATGAAGAGAGGGCAGACTTTGGTCCTAGAAACAAGTTTACAACTAGGTAACCTCAATATTTGCAGATTCCCTGTTCAGCTTAGAAATATTGATAAGACTTTTAAGAGCTCCCACTGCATTTCCAATAAACTTATCTGATCTTAGATAACCCAGGAGTTATTTCTCATAATATTCCTGTCAATTTTTAGTTATCAGGAAGCCTAGCAACTTCTAAAACAAATACCAGCACATAATTATAGTACCTAAAAATGTCTCTCACAGGGTTGGAATTGCGCACTTGATTGACTGATTTCCATATTAATGGAAGTCATGAAAATTCATTTTTGACATCTGTATGGATTGCAAGCTATAACTGTTAGTGAAATTATGAACCTGCAAACTAGTTTATAAGAATAAAATATAAAATTTAATATTCATTTTAGTACTTTGAAAAGGCCACTCATATAAAAGCAAGGATAAAAGTACATTATTTACAGTTGGAGAGCTAGCCACTTGCTGTTTAAAACCAGGGAACTTATAAACAATACATTGTCCAAAAGTCTAAGTCTAAGCAAGACTTTATCTGTTTATATATATATATATATACATATATACACACACGCACACACGAAGATTTACCTCGCATTGCTCAGGTCCTGAAGCCAATTAATTTTTTGTTTTTCATCATTTAAATAATTTCTTTGGGGTGAGTGTAGGGATGAGGGGTTCAGTATGCAGGCTGCCCTGGAGTAAGAGGACTGCTCCAGCCTTCTCTCACTGCAGCATCTGGGGGCCAGGTGAGAAGTACCTCTCCATGGCCTCCGCAGCTCTGGTAGGCACAGCTGGGGGAGGGGCACATATCCCTTGGCTGGGGCAGCACCAGGTTCGTCTGCCCTCTGTGCTCCCCAGCCAGAGTGAGGAATGCAGCAAACTATGCACTTTCCCCTCGTTCACTCCCTGACAAAGGGGAATAGCCAGCAATGTCCACATACAAATCTGAGAAGGAGGAGTTTCAGCCCCTAAAGGGTGCCTGAGAGATAGGAGGTTTGGGGCTGGGGCAATGCTGGATGCAGGGGCAGAGGGCTGAACACCCAGCCAGTTCCTTTCACCTACCTGGCAATTCTGTCTCTTTTTGGTCTCATTCCAGGCACATCCCATTGTTCTGGCACAAACAAACCCGTACTTTGCTTTAAGTTATTGTAAGAAGAAGCTGTATACCGAGTTTGGTGGTCCTAGCTCTTCCTGTTTAGGAGGAGTTTTTGGACAGACAGACAGATGCAAAGATGCACAGAAAAATTCTCTAAAATATATATATTCTTATACACAGACACACACTGTAAACAAATGCCACCTGATTTTTTTAACTTATAAGGAAGTTGCAAAGTTGTAAAAAAATACTCTTTCCATGAGTTTTGTGTTTTTTATGAGTCTCTCCTCCTGTAAGTAACTCTAAAGACTTTCCCCTGTCATGGGCAGTCTGAGGACTCTATGTTATGGAAATATTGTGTAATCAAAAAGACAAGCTGAACACAACTGAAGTGTGTCTGCAATATCTTGAGCCACTAAGACTACGTCTAGACTGCAGTCTTTTGTCGTCAGAGAATATGCTAATAAAGCGCTCATTATCATTTGTTGCGCTGTCATTTGCATATTCTCTGTCAAGGCTTTTTGTGGAAGAGGTTTTTACGCAAAAACAAGCAGTGTAGACGGTGCCGTTTTGTGCAAAAACCCCTTTTGTGCAAGAACCTGTAAACCTCATTTTCTTGCAAAAGGTGCCCAGGGGACCATCCTGCCCGCTTCCTCCCCTTCCCCCATGGACAAGCGAGCCAGGGAAGTGTCCGGCCAAAGTGGGCTCCCATGTGCAGGAGAGAGGCCTGGCCCTTCCTGGGGCTCACACACACACACACCTCTACCCCAGGACAGCACTGTTTGCGGGAATAGGTGGTGCTTCACGCGTGCACACATGGCCGTGTGCTATGTGCTACACTTGTCGGTCTGTGTGGGGTCGTGCGTGCGCCCTTGTGCCCAGTCTGCTTCCAGCAGTGCCTGGCGGGGGGAGGACGTCCCTCCCAGGGGTCGGACATGTGTGGGGCTTCCCCCCAGGCTGTGAGCAGCAGCCCATGTGTGCTCTGGGACTGGCTCCTGAGATCACATGTTGCACACTGCCACTGCATGTGCTTGCATGTACATGGCAGGCTGCACGCTGTCCAGGCCGAGCATGTTGAGCAACCATCGCGCTCCATCCCCTGTACTCCCGTCTCCTCCACCCTGTGTATGTGTCAACCTGACAGCACTCACCTGAAGTTCCCTCCTCAGCATCAGATGATGCTTGGGAGATGTCCAGGGCCTGGGGTACTGGCTCAAGGCTGAGGATGACAACACTGCTGGTGTCCTTCTCATCCTGCAGCTGCTGTTGGTCGTCGTCCTCCTCCTCCAGGAGTTCCAGACAGGTGACCACACGTGTCTCCAACCCTGAGTCCACCAGTACGTGTGGGGACAGGGCTTGCCAACCCCCCAGAATCTGGTGGAGCTCTCTGTAATAGGGGCAGGAGTGGGGTCCTGCCCCAGAGCAGGAATTGTGCTCCCTGGCCTGTGCGTAGCCTTGCCACAGCTCCTCAACCTTGCTCCTCACTTGGTCAAGGGTGCGGGGGTGTGTCCTCTCTGGGTGAGAGCCTCAGCCATCCGGCCATAACTGTCCCCATTTCTGCGGCATGACTGGCGTTCCTGGAGGGACGACTCCTCTTCCCAGAGCTCCAGGACCAGGATGATGCCCATCTCAGCCCCCGACCAGGATGATGCCCAGCGTTTGGTGCCCCTGGGTGGGTCCTGGGCTCCCTGGAAGGGCCAGGGGTATCTCGGGGGGCTTGTGGCTGTGCCATGGCTGGTTCTTGTTGTGGCAGGGAGAGCTGCGCAGTCAGGGTGCTGCTCTAAGGCCGGCTTCCTGCCACAAGGCTTGCCCTGGGTGCCTGCAGCTTTAAGACTTGGCTGGAGACAGGAACTATAGAGCTGTGATTAGTGTGCACAGAGTGTCTACCAGGCCACCTGTGCTTTTTCCTGGAGGCCTCTTTTTTCAAAAGAACTGCCTCTTCCACATCCACACACACCCTTTTCCGAAGGAGCTTTTTTGGAAAAGGCATTATTCCTTGTAAATTGAGGTGTACCAATGTTGGAAAAACTCCAGCATTCTTTCAATTTTCTTTTGAAAGAATGCGATTGCAGTATGGACGTAGGTGAAGTTTTTTTTTTTTTTAAATGGCCATTTTTCTAAAAAGACCCTGTAGTCTAGAATGCACCCTAAAAGTTCTACTAATGTGCACCTACAGCTAAGAACTTAATGTTGTAATTGTGGCTATCCCAGGTAAGAAGACTTAATTTCTCTAATAGCCAGATTCTTAACAACGACCTGCCCAATTAAATTCTTCATAAGGAAATACAGATATACTGAAGAAAATATACCGTCCATAACATTGCACTGTTTTAAAGTTCCCAATTTAGGAAGGCTATCTTCAGTAGTTAATCCCTTCTCATATATATAGTTACAATTTTTTATCAGGAAAAACTTAAAAAACAACAAACACTCTAGTAACACCTTAGGGTATGTCTATACAGCAAAGTTATTTCGAAATAACTTTATTAGCGTCTACACAGCCAAACCACTATTTCAAAATTAATTTGAAATAGCTGAGGCTTATTTCGAATTTGGTAAACCTCATTCCATGAGGAATAATGCGAAATTCGAAATAGCTATTTTGAAATAAGTTCTGTGTAGACACTTATTTCGAAATAGGGGGGCCTCCAGCCTTCCCAGGGTGCCCTGTTGGCCACTCCAGCTTCAACCAAGAACACTCCTCTCCCTCCCCCCTCCCTGGAGCCCTTAAAGGGGTTGACTCTGGCCACAGTGCCTGTGCCAGCTCCAAGCGTGCCAGCCCAGAGCCAGTAGTCACTGCCCTGACCCAGTGGCCCCAAAACATAAGCCAGCAAGCCACTGGTAGCCAGCCCTCCACCGCTCCCCAGGAGCAGTCTGCCAGCTCCCAGGAGCCTGCCAGGGCCCGGAGAAGGCAGGCGCCTTCCTGGTCCAGGGTGGAGATCATGGACCTTATTCAGGTTTGGGGGGCGATACCCGCAACGTCCATGATCTCCTCACTAGACGGAGGAACGTGGCCGTCTATGGCAGAATAACTGCCAGCCTGGCCACCAAAGGCCACATGTGAACCCAGGAGCAGGTTTGCATGAAAATCAAGTTGGTCCGGCGAGACCCCCCCAACCCTGAGTCCTGAGCTCCCTCTCCCCCTTCTTCCCCTTGCTTCCCCCTTCCAGCTCCCTCCTCCCAGGTTTCTCCCTCCCCTCTCCCACCCTCTCTCATCCCCTCTCCCACCTCCCTTCCCCAGTCTCATGAGAGTTTCATTCCCCCCCCCCCCCGGTTTGTTAAATAAAGAGAGTTTGTGTTCATGAAAATACATGTATTTTATTTGACATAGGGAGGGCTAGGGAGGGGTAAGTAGAAGGATGTGAGGGAGGAATGAGGCACAAGCCCCCAGTGGGGCAGACCAGGGAGGCTCTTAGTGCTCCTCTGGGTGGAAGCTCTCCTGCAGGGCCTCCTGGATACTGACAGCCCCCCCGATGGACCTCCCAGATGGCAGCCTGCAGAAAGTGCAGCCAGGCTTGCAGCAATGTGTCCACAAGAAGCACCAGAGTGCCCAGGGGCAGCGCTGGCTCCATGTTGCAGAGTGCTGTGGTGTCCCGAGTGAGGGCAATCAGAGCACGCAGAGACAAAATGCTTTGTTGTCCCTCATCGAGGCAGACAAGCAAGCAGGGAAAGCTGAGAACTGGCTGTCCGGGGGTGGGGCGGGGTCCCTTTAAGCACAGGCCTCAGATAGCCTCAGGCAGCAGCCACACAAAGTAACTCCTGACCTGGTACCCTGCCGGACCTGGTTCCAGCCGGCCTTAAATGCAATTCAGCGTCCACTCAGTGTGGACGTGCTATTTTGAAATAGCAAAACGCTATTTTGAAATGCATTTTATGTGTAGATGCGTTATTTCGAAATAAGCTAATTTGAAATAACTATTTCAAAATAATATATTTCGAAATAACGCTGTAGTGTAGACATACCCTTACAGACTAACAGCACATGTAGATGGTATCATGAGCTTTCGTGGGCACAGCCCACTTCTTCAGATAATAGGAGTGTTAGAAGTGTTAGAAAGTTAGTGTGTTCTAACACTCCAGTCATCTGAAGAAGTGGGCTGTGCCCACGAAATCTCATGATACCATCTACATGTTTTGTTAGTCCTTAAGGCGCTACTAGACTGTTTGTTGTTTAAGTTTTTCCTGTTACAGACTAACTTGGCTACCCCTCTGAACTTTTTATCAGTATTTTATGCTAAAATTGCGTATATTTAACATCCTTGCTGAGGAAGCTTAAACAATACACTATGCTCATATAGCAATTCAGTGTATTTTCTGATCAGCTTGTGACTTTATATAGCATGTTGATTTTTCACATAATAATTTATGTGCTCAAATCATGGGCAAACTGACATTATTCCAAAATAACGTAGCCCGCGTCTACGCTACATGCAGTTATTTTGACAAAATAATGTCGAACTAGAGGATTGCTTATTCCAACACCGTAACCCTCATTGTACGAGGAGTAAGGGAAGTCGGAGGACGAGTGCTCTTTCTTGAACTTCCTGCTGTGTAGACAGCACCAAAAGCTATTTTGACTTAAGCTACGCAACTGACATAGCTGAAGTTGTGTACCTTATTTCAGCTTTAGCCCTACTGTGTAGCTGTGCCCTGACAGATTGAGTCTCAGGAGCAGCAAGAAAAATAATAGCTAATCATAATCAGATTTGATTGCAGTATTTTTCAAGGCATAAATTGAAAATAATCACTTTGAACATCATAGAACTTTATCAGGGTTGACAATACTTATTTATACAGTACAAACTTTGTGCCAGATCCTATAGACTCTTATATACATGGGTAACAGTCAACTGAACTATTGGTTTGAGTAAGATCAATTAATGTGAGTAAGGGCTAACAGGATTAGGTTTTTCGAATTCTTTTGTGATATCAGAAGAAACTGAACATCTTTTACCATATAGCCTTCTGAGTTGTCATGAAAAATAAATCATAATTGATTCAAATAAATAGCGAGGAGAGGTTAGAATGTGTGGATATGTCATACTGTGATCAAACTAGCTCTATAGGAGACTCACTCGATGTCTGTGCTAAGGCTCCTTCAAAAATGCTGAAGTCTTTCTGCACAGGGAAATAAGTGAGAACCTGGTATTTCTGAGATGAAAAAATAATAGAAAGTTTTGTTTTTCTTCTGCGCCTTTAAGAATTACAAACCTTACTAAGGCACAAAAATAGACATAGGCCAGAAAATCTTGCTTAAAGGAATATAACTCCTATTATTAAATGTTTTGTTACCAGGCCAAAGAGAGATTTATAATTCAGATTTTATTAAACTCTACCCAGTGGAGATAAAGCAGACAAGATGTTAACAGGTCAACAAAATTAGTTTATTCAGTGAAAAAGAGAACATCACACTTGAGATCAGGAGCATTCAGGAGAGGTTGTGGATAAATTCAACTGCCACTTTGAAAAATTGACATGCAGTGTCAATGCTGCCACTGGATTAAAAGTTGCTATCAGGGACTATCTGTGGCAACACTGTGTATGCTAATAAGATGGTGCTGCTGGTATTCTAAGGTTTTATTTTAACCTTTCAATAGAATTTTTGGTATATTTTTAGCAGCAGATATCAGTTACAAAAATCTTTTTCTAAACGTTTCAGGTAGTGAAAAGTAGCACTCCATGCTTTTTGGATCATGATTAATTTTCATAAAATAAGTCCTACAATATAAGACTTAAATGTGCTCTCTGTCTAGGACTCATTCCTTACCTCGGTTGTTTCTGTTCTTTTCTGACTGGATGTGTCAGGGAAACAGAATGAAGAATGATAAATCTCAGCCTATGAATGCGCTGGACAATGAATACACAAACACAGCTCCTTAGTTGTTTTTTAAACTCTATTTGGTCTCCAGCTGGATGGGAAGGTTCTGGGGTTAGTTTTGTCCAACCATATGAGACTTGGTTCAACAGTAGGAAGATCGGTTCTGGGGTTGATTTTGTTCAACATCTCTATTAGCGACCTGGAGGAGGGGATGGATTGCACCATTAGCAAGTTTGCAGAGGACACTAAGCTAGGGGGAGAAGTAGATATGTTGGAGGGTAGGGATAGGATCCAGAGTGACCTAGAGAAATTGGAGGATTGGGCCAAAAGAAATCTGATGATATTCAACAAGGACAAGTGCAGAGTCCTGCACTTGGGACGGAAGAATCCCAAGCATTGTGACAGGCTGGGGACTGACTGGCTAAGAAGAAGTTCTGTAGAAAAGTACCTGGGGATTACAGCGGATGAGAAGCTGGATATGAGTCAACAGTGTGCCCATGTAGCCAAGAAAACTAACAGTATATTGGGCTGCATTAAGAGGAGCATTGCCAGCAGATGTAGGGAAGTGATATTCCCCTTTATTCAGCACTGATGAAGCCATATCTGGAGTATTGTGTGCAATTCCGGGCCCTCATTACAGAAAGGATGTAGAAGCATTGGAAAAAGTCCAGCAGAGGGCAACAAAAATGATTAGGGAGCTGGAACACATGGCTCACGAGGAGAGGCTGAGGGATTTGGGCTTAGTTAGTCTATGGAAGAGAAGAATACGGGAGGATTTGATAGCAACCTTCAACTAACTGAAGGGAGGTTTCAAAGAGGATGGAGAAAGGCTAGTCTCAGTAGTGATGAATGGCAGAACAAGGAGCAATGGTCTCAAGTTGCAGTGGGGGAGGTCTAGGTTAGATATTAGGAAAAACTATTTCATTAGGAGGGTGGGGAAGCACTGGAAGCACCAGAGAGGTGGTGGAATCTCAATCCCTTGAGGTTTTTAAGTTCTGGCTTGACAAAGTCCTGGCTGGGATGATTTAGTTGGGGTTGGTCCTGCTTTTAGTAGGGAGTTGGACTCGATGACTTCCTGAGGTCTCTTCCAACTCTCTGATTCTATGAACGTATATTTGCACTTGATTTCCATTTTTACCCAGATTTGTCTTTGTGCCTCTTGCCTCCTGCTCCATAGTCTTGAAAATCTCTTGCCATCAAAATTTGGGAAGAAGGTGTCCTCCTCACTTTGAAATCATTGCCCAGAACACACATTTTCAATGAAATCCATGATTCCTAAAGCACTACCTTTTGGTCACTCAATATTCTATGTATGTATCTACTTGAAGTGTGTATAGAGCCCTCTTTACCATAGTATCTGAACAGTCTGACATGGATTTATCCTCACAACATTCCTGTGTTGTCCTCATTTTAGTGGTGGGAACTGAGACACAGAATGTCACAGGATAACAATTATAAACCTGGCCCAGACACGCTGACTTGGGCTCAGAGTTGGTTTAATTGGAGTATATATTTGAGGTTGGGTTGAGTGCAATATCTGGGACCCTGCAAGGTTCCAAGAGCTCAGACTGCAACTAGAGCCCAAACAACTACACTGCAATTAAACAGCACCTTACCCCGAGCTTGAGTCAGCTTGCACAGGCCAGCTATGGGTGTCTAATTGCAGTATTGACATACCTTAAGACTTTGATCCTCAAAGGTTTGGTGCCTAGCTTCCATTCTGTTAATATCAAAGGTGCCTAAATAGCTTTGAGGATCCAAGCATAAATGACTTGGCAAAGACCACACAAGAAGTCAGTGGCAGAGTAGGGGTTGCACTCCCCTTCCCCAGATCTTTTCAATCCCACAGCAGTACCCTAGCCACAGAGCCATTCTCTTGCTATGAATATTGCTATACATCTATCTTTTTTCAGGTTACAATTTCCTCGGCACAGCACCCATTTCATTTACGTTTTCTATACAATGCTGATCATTTTATATTAATAAAAGGTAACAAGCTAGGCAATTCTGTATTTTTAACTATGAAATTAATATAAACTCCCTCTTTTATTCATCCCCTAGTGCAGGAGAAGCTGATGAATACTGTATTTCTCTTTCTGTCTTTCTCTCAACTTATTAAGAAATATGTAGGCACAGAACAAACACCTATCTTCAGTGTGTTAAATATGACTGCTGAGGAAAAGGAATAAAATAGAGGACAGACAAGAAAGTGTTTCTTTTGGTGTTATATAACAATGCCAGTGGCAAGTTCTGCTTTAATAGAAGAAAGAAAACAGCCTGTTGAAGCAGAAGGAACATACTGATGAAGGGGAAAAAAATCAATGTAATTTTTAAAAAAATGTCCTGTATTATATTACTCTGCATTAGAAGAAAAAACAAAAGGTGAAAGAACTGCAGTAAGGGATGGAGGAGTGATGTAACTACATTGAGAAGGGCATAAACCATTAAAAGTCTCCTGGATGATAAAAACAATTCAATCCAGATGCATTAAGATTGAGACTTTGCTGCACAAGTTTGTGTGAAATAAAGAGCAGAGAGACAAGGTGGATAGGAGACACAAGCTGCTGAGTTTACAAAGAGTTTGTCTTTGGCTCTCACCTCCCCCATCTCATCTCTGTAATATCCTGGGACCAACATGGCTACAACACTGCATAAGGAACTGAAAAAAGTCAGGAACTCATGCAGGAAGTCTGCAAAGAGAATTAATCAATGATGAGTAATAGAAAAGTAAATGACAAGCTGTCAGATTTAATAAGGTCACTTGTATCCACCCAGAATTTATATGCCATAAAATGTTAAATAGTTATTGACCATTATTTTTTATACTTGTGAAGATAATGGGCAGACGTGTTTCTCTTCGACATACTTGTTTGGCTGCTGTTGTTTCATTGTATCACTTTTTAACATGAGACAAATTCTGGTTTGATGTTGCACACAAAAGAAAAAGAGTTGGAGAGAGGATCTCAAGGTTTCTACCAAGTTGCTTCCCACGATTGCACAGATAAGCCATTCTGCAGATCCTTTCAACTGGAGTCTCCCAAAGATGTGCTGAGATGGGGCCTTCACGTAGAGTGAGGAAATGAGGACCCCTTGTCTCTTTAAGCACTGAAAAGAGTAAGTGAGATAAAACCTGCTTGGATATTCTAAAGTATATTCTTGAGTTTATCACTCTATGTCTGACTGCTTTTTGGTCCAAAACATAACACAACACAACATGTGATAATTTGACTAAGAGAACCAGCTTCATTTTAACTCTGTGTGAAAGTCTTTTTCTCTTATGTTTAGGGAATGGAAGTCTACATAAAATAATATTTCATTTAAACTAAATAGAGATACAGAGCTGCAGTTTTAGGGCAAAATGTAGAATAACAAAAGCAAGTATAATGAGAGAAATCAAAGAAAAGTAAACTGAAAAATATCTGTAAGATACATCCTATTACTGGTAAAAACATAATAATAGAAAAGAAAGGCATTGAAATGGCCAAAGTCTGCCCTCAGTTACACATATCCATGCTCAAGTGATTTTACTGAGTGTGTGCAGGAGAATAGCATTTGGCCAATATTTTATACTGTCATGTTACAGAAATGACTGATAATGTGTATCTAAGCTTGGTTTTGATGTGTCCTGGTATGAGCTCTGTTATGCCTTGTTATGGGTTAAATTATAACCTTGATGAAGCTGCTGTGTCAACATGCCTTTCAGTTAAGATTGCTGAAAGAGACCATTAGGACATCCCAGAGAAAGCCCTATCCCAAAGTGGCCTCAGGACAGTGGAGCCACAATGATTGGTCCATCAGTCTGACAATGATCCTGTGGAAGATAATGGTGTGGCTGATGCAAGTTGCTTAATAAAGAATTAAAGGGGGGTAATATAATTAATTCAAATCAAACAGTTTGAATTCATTGTATTCCTTTGGTATATAAGGTCATGCCAATTCTCTTCCAGAATATGATCTGAGGAAGTGGGTCTGGCCCACAAAAGCTCATCGCCTATTAAACCATCTTGTTAGTCTTTAAAGTGCTACTTAGTTTTTCTTTTTGTTTTAATAAAATAAACATGATACACATTAAATGACTTAAAAGCTGGCTAATAGATATAACTGATCATCAAACGAGTGTGTTTCGACTAGGTCCTGGGCTGATTCTTTTTCGGACACTGTTTAACATTTTTATCAATGATCAGAAACAACACATAAAATCATGGCTGATAAAATGTGGAGGGGTGGTAAGTAATGAAGAGCATAGCTCAATAATTTAGCTCAAGCTGGATTGCTTGGTAAACTGGGTGCAAGCAAACTATACACATTTTAATACAGCTAAATGTAAATGTGCATATCTATGGCCAAAGAATCTAGGCTACACTTACAAGATAGGGAACTCTGAAAAAGATTTGGGTGTCATGGTAGATAATCAGCTGAGCAAGAGCTCCCTGGGTGGTGCTGTGGCTATAAATGCTAATGCAAAACCCTTGGATGCATAAACAAAGGAAACTTTTAGAAAACATGCCTTATAATGATAGATTTAAAGAGCTTGATCTAATTAGCTAAACAAAGAGAAGATTAAGGGGTGACTTAATTGCAGGCTGTAAGTATCTACATGGGGAACAACTATTTGATAATGGGCTCTTCAATCTAGCAGAGAAAGGTGTAATACAATGGCTGGAAACTGAAATAAGACACATTTAGACTGAAAATAAAGCGTAATTTTTAACAATGAGGGCAATTAACCATTGGAACAATTTGCCAAGGGTAGTGGTGGACTCTCCAGAAGTGGCAATTTGGAAATCAAGACAGGATGTTTTTCTAAATATGCTCTAGGAGATATTTTGGGGAAGTTCAATGGCCCGTGTAAAACACAAGATCACATTAGAGGATCACACCGGTCCCTTCATCTTGTAATCTACAAATACAATCTGTTTTAGATTTCCCACTCTTTTTTATAGCACGATGGTACTGTTTGGGGACTTTAGCCATTTGTGCTTAAATAATTGTGTCAGTCACCGTGGACATTTACTTTTTGAGACTATGTTTGAATTTTTGTTTTGATTTCTGTGTCACCATTGATAGAGAACATGGTGAGAAGTTTGTAAAATCCACAAGTGGTCAGGATCTGTTTCATGTTACATCACATCCCAGAGCACTGAAAAAGATAACTCTGGCTGTAAGTGGTAAATATTATTATTTCAGCATTGTACTCACTTTTCCATGATACTTTCAGAATGTCACTTGCTTTTTCACATTTTCCCCTATATTTAATGATTGATTAATAACTTGTTCAGGATGCAAAACCTCTTTTAGACTTAAAATGATAGCCAAGGACAGGAACCACATCACCTTCCACTGAAATATACCCAGTGCTGAGGGAATTAATTGTATAGATTTAACAATGAGGGTAACTAAACAATGAAACAATTTGAAGTATTTAAATCAAGACTAACCAACTTTCAGAAAAGATACTCTAACTCAACCAGAGATACATGCAAGAATGTATCTTCATGCAAGAATCACTGTGAAATTTAAGCCCCTGTATTATGTGGGTCCAATTTAATTATCATAATGATTTCTGCCATCCTTAAAATCTGTGAATTGTAGCAACTCTTACACAACTCAGAGCATCAGTACAAAACAATTTAGTTCATGAAATGTATAAGAAATTATACTACTGGTGAAAAAAAATATACAGGAAAAATGTAATTGCCATTCCAGGAATTTGATTGATACAGTAGGGTTAACATACCCAGAAGATTTGCAAAATCCACAAGTGGTCAGGGTCTGTTTCATGTTACATCAAATCCTAGATATTGGCATTAACACCAACCGTAAGTGGTAAATATTATTGTTTTAACATTATACTCTCTACCTGTGAATTAAAATGTCATCGAGAAAGACAAATTCACAGAGAACACAGAAAAGGTTGAAGCCCTTTACCCCTGCATGAACATAGTCTGGTATGAGAAAGGCCAAGAATAGGTTTCAGTGTCTTTTCCACCATCTGCTCTTCCCAGTGTCAAATTTTCTTTCAAGTGCCTTATCCTTCTGAGAGCTCTTTAAAAATGGTGTAATCAGCCCTCTATTCCCTGGAGGAAAAAGAAGAGGTGAAAACTGATGTATTTGTACTGAGGGAAAAAAGCAGCTGCACAGCTAACACAGGATGGAGGACAAAATGAAAACTGTGAGCACATGCAGTACACAAAGGCTGAAATGGAGAGTGGGGAAGTAATTTCTGAATTGTAATCAAGGAACATGCTTTGCAGAAATTTAAAAAAAAGCAACTGGAAAACAATTGTAACTGGGAGAATTTGGTAGCTTAATGATCTTATTGAAAGAATTGAGTAAGCTACAGGGATGCAAAAAAGATTGGAAAACTTGGGTTTGATGACTTTGCTGTCCACTGAAATTTAAGAATGAATTGCAGTTTGTAGCCTGTTCCACCGATGAATATTCAAAGTAAACCTAACTCTAAGTTATGCTCTGGTGACACAGACTGCAGCATTTATTATTGTTATTGTCTCATGAGATGGTGACACATGAAATGAAAAGTAAAATATTTCTTAGAATCAATGTAGCCATAAGTCTGAAGTAAATAGGATGAAATTAAGTAAGGATAAATGCAAAGTACTCCATTTAGGAAGGAATGATCAGTTTCACATAACCAAATTGGAAATAACTGTCTAGGAAGGAGTACTGCAGAAAGGGATCTAGGGGTCATAGTAGACCACAAGATAAATATGAGTCAACAGAGTGACACCGTTGCAAAAGAAGCTATCATTCTGATGTAATAGCAGAAATGTTGTAAGAAAGACAAGAGAAGTCATTCTTCTGCTTTACTCCGCACTGATTAGAGCTCAACTGAAGTATTGTGTCCAGTTCTGGATGCCATTTTTCAGGAGAGAGGTGGAGAAATTGAAGAAAGGCCAGAGAAGAGCAACAAAAATTATTAAAGGTTTAGGAAAACTTTCTTGTTGTTGCTAATAAACCTGTAGAAACCCTTTTTGTTATTCTTCACATCCCTTGCTTAGCCTCAACTCCAATTGCACTTTGGCATTCCTGATTACATCCCAGCATGCTCAAGTAATATTTCATACTCCTCAACAATCTGTCCAAGTGTCTACTTACTGTAAGCTTCTTTTTTGTGGTTAAGCTCACCAAATATTTCTCTGTTAAGCCAAGGTAGTTGCCTCCCATATTTGCTATCTTTCTGTACATTAGGATGGTTGGTTCCTGTGCCCCCAAGAATGTTTCTTTAAAATACAGCCAGCTCTCCTGGATTTCTTTCCCCCTCATATTAGCGTCTCAGGGAATCTTGCCCTGAGGAAGTCAGTCTGCTTTTCTGAACTCCAGGGTCCATATTCTGCTGTTCTCCTTTCTTACTTTTATCAGGATCCTGAACTTGACCATCTCATGGTTACTGTTGCTCAGGTTGCTACCTTCTTCTACTTCCCCTACCAATTATCCTGTTTGTAAGCAGGTCAAGAGGAACACCATCCTAGTTCTTTCCTCCAGCATTTGCACCAGGTAGTTGTCCTCAACACTCTCCAAAAACTTCCTGGATTGTCTGTGCACTGTTATATTTCTCTCCTAGCAGATGTCAGGGTGATTGAAGTCCCCTGTGAGACCTAAGGCCTGTGATCTGAAAACATCTGTTGTCCGAAAAACACTTTATCTACTTCATTCTCCTAGTCTCATGGTCTATAGCTGATGCTCACCATGACATCGCTCTTGTTGTTTTCGCGCCTCTTATCTTAACTCAAAGACTCTCACTGGGCTTTTCTCCAGTTTCATACTAGAGATCTGAGCAATCACACTGCTCTCTTATATAGGCTATGTCTACACTGCAGAGCTTTTCCGGAATACCCCTGGTATCCCGGAAAAGCTCTGCTGCATCCAAGGAACACGTCTGCTTTTTTGGAACAGTTTCTGAAAAAGCGGACACGTTCTTTCAGCATCCCTGTATTCCTCATTATATAAGGATTAAGGGATGTTTCGCAAGAGGAGGTTTTTCCAAAATTTAGCCCCACGTAGATGGGCCAAATTTTGGAAAAGCCTCTTTTGAAAAAAAAGCAGAAAAAGATACACAAATTGCAGTTTGCAATTTGCGCATCGTTTTCTGACTTTTCTTTTGCAGTCTAGACAAAGTCATACAGTGCAACTTCTCCACCTTGTCTCCTTTGCCTGTCCTTTCTGAACATTTTATACTCATCCATGGCAATGTTCCAGTCATGTGAGTTACTCCACCAAGGGTCTGTTATTTCAATCACATCATAGTTCCATGACTATACCAGGTCTTCCAATTCTTCCTGTTTGTTTCACAGGCTTCTTGTTGCTTTGCTCTCCCAGTCTCACCACTCTGGAGGAAGGGGTGGGATCACCCCACACTCCCCGGCAGGTGTCGGCCAGGGAGCAAAGCAGCAAGACTACCTCGCTCCACCTCCCCTACTGCTGGCAGTGAGTGCGGGTGAGGGAACAGACCCCTGTTGCTGATGCCACCCTGCTAGTCCCCCGGGTTGCTTAGGTTGTGAGGGAGAAGAGATGAGGTGAAGCAAGGTTTGGGAGAGGGCAGGGGAAGGGTGGGGAAAGAGTGGAGCAGGGGCAGAACAAAGTGGGGAGGGAAGGAGTGGCATAGGGGTGGGGAGAGGCGTTTTTCTCCACAATTTGATGGTCCTACCTGGGCCTTTTTTTCAAACAGGGAGGATGGATAAGAACACTGCTTGTGCCTCAAACTCCTGAATCTTTGTTCACAGAGCTATGTAGCTTGCAGTGATCTGCTCAAGGTCATTCTTGGAAGTATTATTGGTGCTCACATGGACAAGTAGGAAGGAATGGTGATCCGATGGCTTGATCAGTGTTGGCAGACACTCCTTTCTTCAATAATATAATGATAGGAGTCATATAAATAATGAAAGAGTTTCTGGTTGTCCTGCATGTAACTGGCAAGTTATTTTTTTTATTGGCTATTAGATTTACTCTGTAATATTAGATTTAGATTTACTCTGTAATCTCACCAATTCGATTTGCAATGACCTTTGACCAGTTGTAGTTTCACTTTTCTTAGCATCTTAGAGGTTGAAAGTCATTCCATATCATTGGAAAGGTATTTATCACCATCCTAAGCCTCTCCAATGATTGGTAAAGTCTAGATACAATTATCTGAGTCCCACATTGCATCTATAGAAGGAATTCTAGGCAGCATTCTTGAAAACTTTAAACTCAGCACATGAATTCTGAATTATGACATTTCAGAGAAAATGGACTTTTTAGCATCTCTCTGCCCATTTAGAGAAGCTGTTCCACGAATTTAATAAAAAATGCTAAATTGACAGCGATGGATAATGAAGTCCTGTGTTTCACCCAAATAACCAAACTGAGCATAGAGGACTGCAATGAAAGCTTCTCCACATTGGTAAGATACTGTGCCTCAAACTTCACCTTCAAGGACCGCCTCAAAGGACAATTTTTATGAAACAAGAATGTGCAGGTTCTACCTATAAAATCTGGTGAACCAAAATGTGACACAAATGTGAAATGTATTGAAAGATCATCACTCTGCAATGTTAGCCTTTGAAGAGCCCATATTCAGAGGAAGGAAGGAACAAAATAAGAAGAAAATTGCAGTACAGAAATTCATCCTTGGAGTGCAATCTGGTTCATGCAACAGATTTGTGAAACTAACCTGGTGTAAATTTTCAAGTCATAGCACAAGTTTACAATATTAAAAGTTTTAGTTCAGTCAGCAGACTGCATCAAGCTACACCTCTATTCCTAACATTAACTTTTAGTTTCACTTACGTCAGTGGCTGGTCAGTTTGGCAAAAATAGTGTATGCAAACATTCATGCAATGTCTAAGCACATGTATGGTGCTATCAGGTACATACATATTTTTTGTGAACATTCACACAAACTGAATTTTGTTTGTAAAAATGTTTAGTGAATCTGTTTTATATGTGAATGCCCATATTCACAAGTGAAGAATGGTATCTGTATGCAAACAGAAGCACTCCATAATTATTATTCCCTGTTCTTTATTTGCTACTTGTGATATATTATTATCTTTAAAGGGCTTCAATCATCCAATAAGGGAGCAGAAACAATACCATATCACTTTGGTGACCAGTTACACACAACAAAAAAAGAGACAGTTTTTGTTACTGTGTGGTTGAAATTTATTTGCATAAACTATTCAGCAAACACTTGTTTGCAACAAATGCATGTAGAAATATCAAGATTGGGTCATGCATAATTTGCAGACAGTAAGAAGGATTGTATTCAATCCATAATTTATCTGCAGGTAATAAATCAACACACTCAGTATTTGATTAGATGTAGACAAACCACTGGCATTCAAGTGAAAAAGCTGTTTTTAATTAATAATGCCCTAAAGCATACAGTGCCCCAAATATACTGTAAAAATTGCAGCTTTATAAACAAGGTCTATTTGATGAACTAATTTCAAATAGCTGACAAATTCAATCTTTCCCATTTACTGTTTGAAAGTAATCTTATCAAATACAAGCATTCCTGGCTGTACAAAATATAACAGCAGCAGTCAGTAGCATATCAATACAGCATTTCTCGCTGTACAAAATGTACAAGCAAAATCCCTCACAGATTTACATCTCAGTTTCACAACCATCAGTCGTCCATCAAACTGTCTCTAGAACACACCTTCATCAAAATGATCTTCCTGGCAACCACAATCATCTTCAGCAGTGGAACCTTATAGACAACAATACACAAGAAAACATTACCATCCCAGACTTATCCCTGGTCTACACTAGGCCATTATTTCAAAATAACCCCCCTCAGGTTGAATTTATAAGCATAGCATCCACACTACCAAGCCCATTATTTTGAAATAACTGGCTGCTTATTTAGAAATCTGTACTCCTGCTTTCCTTGTGCAATAACACTAATTTTGAAATAGTTATTTCGAAATAACAGTAATGTGGATGCTCCGGTGCTGTTATTTTGAAATAACTACTCCCCAGAATAATTCCAACTAATTACTCCCCAGTGCTTTCTGGGGCTCTAAGTTGAGGTATCCACATTAATGGAGCCTGCCTTGGGCTAATTTTGAGGCTTCCCCACCTCAAAATGGGGACACACTATTTTGATTTTGTAAAATCGGGAGTTATTAAGTCAAATGTAGTTATTTCAAAATAATTTCCTAGTGTAGACATGCCCTTACTGTCACAGATCCAGTAGCCACCCCAAGCACACCAAAAAATTCATAATCCAACACCTGGCACTCAGATACCATAGAATATGCATTGAGGAGCAAGTCCAGAATACACTCCTTTACACACTTAAAACCACCTTCACGCAACAGGCCTGGGCAAAATATGGCCTGCGGGTTGGATCCAGCCTGCCAAGCCACCGGATCCAGCCCGTGGAGGCAGTGGGAAGCCCCAGGCAGGCTCACCAGCTTGTCCTGCAGCCCATGCGCCATGCAGACATGTGGCTGCATGGCTCCGTTTCTGTTTTAAAACTGGAAGGGGGGAGGGAAAGCTTTAGGCGCCGCCTTGCCTAAAGCAGGCAGGCTAGTTTGGCAGCTGACAAGTAAGTCTCTTGGACACAGCCTGCTTCTGGCACCCCAGCCCTTTCCTGCCCCAACGTTCTGCCCCCCCCCCCATTCAACATACCCAAACCTTTTGTCCCCCCCTCTTACACCCATATACTCCCAGATCTGGCACCCCAATCTCCTGCCACAGATCACAATCCCCTCCTCCCCTAGGTCACATCCCAAACCCCTGCACTCCAGTCCCCTGCCCTAGGTCACAACCACCTCCTTCATCCAAACTCCCTCCCAGACTCCATTCTCCCTCCTGCATCCCAATCCCTTTCCCCAATTCCCTTCTGCACTAAACCTCCATCCCAGACCTCTCATCTCCTCCATTAATATCATGGAAGAGTGAGGCCCTCTAACACTTTCCAAAATCTTGGAGTGGCCCCAGTCAAAAATTAGTGCCCACCCCCGAGCTAGCTGGTCAGAACCCACTCATGCCAGTCACAACTTGTCAGAAAGGTCAAAGCTGTTAATCGGAATTCTGATATAACAGACAAGAATGAGCATGTGCGAGTGAGGTCACTGCTATGAAGACTAGGAAGGTATATAAAGAAAAACGCTACAATGTAGCATAAAAGGCCAGCTGCCAGGAACCGTTTCAGAGTCTGGAGACTGCATCTGGAAGGATGAGGAGTGTGCAGAAGAACTGGAAAGCCAGCAAGAGAAGCCAAAGAGAGAAAAGAAAGCTAGAGCAGAGAAGACCCAACGGACCAGGAGCTGAATAGAAGCAACACAGATTTGAGTTTTAAAAAAAAGCTGTGTGGGATTTACAGCATGAACTTAATATTCTTTTAATTATAGTGTAGTATAAGGATAGGTTAGGATAGTATATTGTATTTAATATGTGGAAATGTGTGTTTTAATTATATTTTATTCATGCAAATGTTAAATCAATTTAAGATCTGTTGTCAGCAATTTCTTGCAAACTGACCACTTGCAACAAATTGCTTCACTTAGAATCATTTAAACTATATGCTATTGTAGTTAAGTGCTCTTTAACTTACAATAAGGGATATAGGTCTCAGGGATTTTGTGCCTTATTTAAGATGTATAGGATACATTGTATTAGGGATTGTTAGTTACTTTAATAAAAAGATCCCTTTTTTGAAAGAATACTAACTATGTCAATTACTCTATCGGAAGTTTATGTGAGGCTATATGTGGGACACTTTA
Source organism: Rafetus swinhoei (assembly GCA_019425775.1). Taxonomy (NCBI): domain Eukaryota; kingdom Metazoa; phylum Chordata; order Testudines; family Trionychidae; genus Rafetus; species Rafetus swinhoei. Next base: position 222,484,579 of record CM033424.1, on the reverse strand, counting down.
TGGTGTTGTTAATACAGTATTATAAAACTGCAAGAAATTTAACCAGATATGCTGAGTGCGGTATCTGAAAAGAAGTGAAAAATTGCAAATATGTTCCTATTTATGTGTTTATCGGTTTTGCATCATGCGTTATAGTTATGTAGGCTACAGCTGTATTGCAAACACGTGCTGTGCATCCTGCCTAAACTGGCCAATGGTTGCCCCATCAATGGTTGGTTGCCCCCATGTTCAGCACCTCCATCAAAGGACATCAACCCCTGAAGCCACTGAAAAAGTCTGGGGCTATACCTCATGAATCAATAAAACTTGTAGGGCCATGCTTAGGGATAGAGAACTCTTGAGAATTTTCCATGCCCATGAGCTGTGAACCTTGTGTTTGGGACAAAAAAAAAATGACAAGCTACATAGCAAAAGAAATTTAAAGACTAGCTGCATCATCTCCATTTTGTCATCAATCCTGCTTCTTGTCTTCATTCCTGCTTCTTATTTCTGGAGTAACTTGTCTATAAATGAAGCTCTGAACAAAGGACTAAAGGACCTAGTCAAGCTGTGTCTGTGTTCACAGGGATGTTCAAGCCAACAAATTCACCAGTACTGCTAAGAATCTTTTATATGGACTTTGAAGGCTCTGTAAGTATCTGACTGCTTTACTATTTAACAACTTTCTTCATGTTCTTTCTTTTTTTCTTTATTCTTAGCCTTTAATTTTACACACTTAGGCTATGTCTACACTCGCGGCTTCTTGCGTCAGAAGTATGCAAATGAGGCTAAGCGTGGAATATTGCCGAGCCTCATTTGCATACCTAATGAGCTGCCATTTTGCAGAAGAGGTTCTTGCGCCAGAAGGAGCTGTCTACATTGCCCCTTCTTGCGCAAGAAAACCCCTCTTGTGCAATGCCGTTATTCCTTCTGACGCAAGAACCTCTTCTGCAAAAATGGCAGCCCATTAGGTATGCAAATGAGGCTCAGCGATATTCCACACAGCCTCATTTGCATACTTCTGACGCAAGAAGCCATGAGTGTAGACATAGCCTTAGGGTACTTCTACCCAGCAGCGTTATTTCAGAATAACTGACGTTATTTCGAAATAACAGTGCATATTTACACATCAGCCATTATTTCAAAATCATCTTGAGCTGGAGGACTTCTTACTCCAACTCCTGCAACCCTCATTTCATGAGAAGTAAGGGAAGCTGAAGGAAGAGTGTTCTTCCTTCAACTTTCTGATGTTTAGACAGCGCCAAAAGCCGAATTAAGCTATTTCGACTTCAACTATGCGATTGATTTAGCTGAAGTTGCATAGCTTATTTTGACTTTTATACTGTAGTGTAGATGTGCCCTAAATGATTGGCTGGTATTTTAGGGAAGATACAACCTAATATTGACCTGATAATATAGCTGGTCCTTTGGGGTTCAGAAGAACATTTTGTATTGTGAGCAGCACTTTTAAAATAACTTCTCACTGGACTGGACCTAGGTGCTGACTGGAGCCAGAGAACTGGAATGCAATAGATGCAAATATTTTTAGCTTCTTGATAACAAATGTGGGGATCAGAAGAACAGTTTGTGACCAGCTGGTGAGTTTAATTTTAGTGTTAACCATCAGCTTTGGAAGTATCTGCTCCTCCTTTTGCTGCCTGCCTTGACCTTGGCATTTTCAGTGAGGACTAACCCAGGCACACTAGGTCACACGTTATATCTGTGTCCTTTGGTGTTTCCTTAGCAATCCCAGGGACGTTTACCTTGGGAAGAACAAGTTAAGGGGGGAAAAGGCAAGTTATTGTAGCAGTACCCTAAAATAAGTTTTAGGGTAACACTACAACACAAACGCCAACATCTATGGCTCCCACACATGCCCATCACAACATTTGATGTACCTCAGCCAATGCACTAAATGCCCCAGTAACAACTATGTGGGTGAAACTTGCTACTTTCTTGAATGAACTCTCACAGAAAAAAATGATTAAAAGAAAAACCATGTCACCCATAGATAAGGCTAAGAGTATTTCATGGATTTCTCACCTACCCTCCTTCCCCGCTGCCCTCTAGAGTGGGGGAGGACCACCCTCACATCCCCATGCTGCCGTTGGCAGAAAGGGACCCCTGGAGCTCCCCAGCCTATGTTGGCAGAAGGAGACCCCCACAGATCCCAGTCCCAGTGGGTGGAAGGGGACCCCCAGCTCCTAGGCCTGCAGGATGCATGCAGTACGATGGGTCACACTCTCACCCCGCTCCTGCACCCTCCCCCAGCCAGACACCTACCCCCAGCCCTCTCCTGCACCCTCCCCAACTTGGTCAGACACCCTTCCCTCAGCCCACTTCTGCACCTTACCCCCGGTCAGACACCCTTTCTCCAGCCCACTCTTGCACTCTCCTCCCCCCAGCCAGACAGAACCCCCCCCCAATCCATTCCTGCACCCTGTCCCTGGCCAGACACCTACCCCAAGCCTGCCCCTGCACTCTTCCCTCTGGTCAGACACCCTACCCCCAGCCTGCTCCTGTCCCCTTCCTCCTGGCTAGATGCCCTGCCCCCAAACTGCTCCTGCACCCTACCTCCTTTCCAGAGCTTGCACCTTCACCCCCTCCTGCACTCCACCTCCCACCCAGATCTTGCATCCCAGCCCTATCCCATTTGCTGTCAGCCCTGTTTTGCACACTGAACCCCTCATTTTGTCCCCACAAAATCCATGAACCCTGGAACCCCAGAAGAGTAATCTGGCCTATGGGAAACCCTGAACCTCAGTCCTACTCTGTCCCTCCTCTTCTCCCACCCATGGGGCTGGAGTGCCAAAGAAATGAGGTGTCTCAGTTGGGGGCCACATCAGTATGGTTGGGATTATTGGAGGGGTTTTTTTTGCTTCTCACTTGTGTCGTTACCAACTGATTTTAATGCGAGTCCGTGGTTCCTGACCCAAAATAGGTTCCCCACCCTTGCCATAAATAAAGAAAACATTCAAACCTTTTGTGTTGGACACAAACTAACATGAAGAAGTTAAAACACTTAATCTGTTTAGTAATTTACATTAACATTTCCTAGTAATTTACATTAATATTTCCTTTCTTACTGGTTAATTTAAACCATTCTTCCTAGCTGCAGCACTAGCAAAATGGCTTGGGCATAATGATGTAATTAATGGTGAGTTTCCATTAGCAACTGATGGTTGGCAGAAAGGTTTGCACTGAGCCAGGTGGGCCACGGGCCAAAAAGTTTGAGACTCGCTGCCTTATTACAACAATCTGTACCCCATTAAAACCTTCTGTTTTGTCCGTGACTGCAAAGGATTTGACAAGCCACTTCACCTTCAATGGGCCCTTAGAATATGTGTGAACTACTTATGCTAAACAATCTGCCCTGCTTTGTAGTTAGCTGTGATCCTCGGAGTACCCTTTCCAAACCTGAAGAAGAGCTCTGTGTAGCTCAGGAGATTCTCTTTTTTTCACCAGCAGGAGTCTTTCCAATAAAAGATATTACCACACTCACCTTGTCTTTCTAAGGTGGCAGATAGACATCTGTATGGCTTGATTTGGGCTATAATAAAGGGACAAGTCACATTGTCTTGGTTCCCAAGGGTTTCACCATTTCTTTTTACTACAAATGGACAGGGCAACTAGTATAAATGCCATATATTTTAGTACCCGGCTTTGTTGAGTGAGTTGTAACATTATCCCACCATGTTTGAGAAGAGGCTATTTTTCCCTGTTATATCTACACAGACTAGAGTTTACTTCTCTTTCTACTGGACACAGGAAAACCTGCATTTTAATCAATGCACTATGTCCTTGCATGACATTCTCCCATCCTCCATCCAAGTCTTCTCTTTTTCATTCCCCACTCCAATTTCTGTGTTAACTTTATTTTAAATTGCCCCCAAATAGTGAACAATAGATTATGCTGCTGGATGCATATGAGAAGAGAAGATATTAAGGAGCTAAATTTGACTTCTTGATTCTGGAGTCAGTCTTGGTTTTATATGGTATCCATGCCCAGCACAGAATGACTTTGTGGATGCTTTAAATTATGCCAACTCATTATGGCTCCCAATAGGTTATCCCCTGATGCTGGGAATAGTTGGTGCAAATTAGTGCTCCAGCCATGCCCACTCATCTCAACACACCACCACTTCACAATACTATGTACCCACAGTTGCTCCATGGCAGCAGCAGGCTTAAAATGCCCCCTCATTAAATATCAGTTAGAGAGAAGAATATATTTTATTGTTGCAGTCAACGTTGGGAAAAAGGAAAAGGATGCTTGCTGTGGACAATAAATTAGATCTATATATGTCTCCAAGGGAGAATATTCTAGAGGTTTTTGATTTGTATTTGAGTTTGTTACAAGGAAACAGGCTTCGAAATGTTCAAGTAATGAACTATGACAGGCGGTTTGGTTATCTTTCTCTATCCATTTGGGTTGGTCACTCAAAGTCAGTGCTGATGATAAGTCATCTGTCATCCAGCTACTTTTGCCTATAGGGAACTGGCACTGCTTGCTATGCCTACATGCACAATTAAAGAAACACTTATTCTTTAGCTAGAACACTGCAGGGAAACACGGTTCTAAGGTTTTATTCAAAGTATTTTTATGCTTAGCCAGGGAAAGGTTGTTGCTTACATTGTCTCTTCAGAATAAATGTTCAGCACATACAAATGTATTTTTCACATTCAGCAGACCAGTGTTTGCAAATGAAGCCGCACCTACAGAGCCTGTTCGGTTCTGATCCTATGTCACTAAAATCAGTTACAAAAAACTTCCATTGACTGCAGTGTTGGAAGATCAGGTCCTAAGAAAATAGTCCTATTGAGTCACTGGGAATGTTAGTTTGTGCTCACGTAAGAGTTTACAGGATCAGGCCAGAATCTGAACCCACATCTCTAGGGGAAACTATTCACAACAATCAGATAGCTACTTCTCTCTACGTACTTATATATTTGTGGTGGAACCATCGATGTTGCTTCTTGTCATGACACGTGAGCAGACAGCATGGTAGCTTTTGGGTTATATAATATATTCCATATATTGCTTCTGGTCTCAAATATAGCCTGTAGTATTATCTCACAAAGCTGTACATTATGGGCCCAATACAACAGGATACCTAGTGGTATGCCAGTTTTGAAAAGACCATTAATGAAGAGGACTACCACTTCTTTTCCTTCATGTGCTGTCTACTCATCATTATGATTTACAGAACTGGAGGATGTGAATATCAGCAGGCAGAAAAAACATTGGTATGGGGATATCAAGACACACTGGAGACATGAGGCTTTTATTTGTCACAGATAGTGTTGAAGTAAGTTTTTCCTGAGCTTGGGCTGTAGGACCAAAGCCAAATATTAATAAACAAAGTTGGTGGGTGAGTAATGATGAAGTTGCAGTAGCTGCTGTAATTGGAAATTTTTCCATTGCTTGTTAAAATGAAATTGTCAGGACAACTTCAACAACAACAACAACAACAACAACAACAAAAAATCACTCACTTATGCTGAGCTAGCATCATGACTATTGGCAAAATAATCTTATTTATTGCAGTGGTTATTCTTATTTTTCTTTACTATGATTATGAAACACTTCCTGATGTTGCAGAATGGACCAAAAGGTTTGGCTTGAACAACTGAATCCTTTACTTTGCCAAAATATCTCTTAGTGTTGAAAGGGTTTGATATGCTAATTTTTATCTTCACAGATTTAAATGTTTCTTAGTTTCATTAAGAATTAAGATTAAAACCACCAAAAATTGTGATGTGATGAGTTTTAAAAGCCTTACCATTGTATCCATTATATCTAGAAGTATTCAAAGCTATTCTTGCCACCATGTGTCAAGAATAAAGAGCTGATAGAGCTCTTTACCAGATAGGAACGAATTTGAGTGTGAAGAAAAAGCTCTTTAATGACTTCAAAATGAAAAAGGAATCCAACAGACAGTGGAAACATGGATGAATTACTAAGGAGGATTTCAAAAGAATAGCGTAAGCATGTTAAGACAAAATCAGAAAGGCTAAGGAACAAAATATGTTAAAACTAGTAAGGGATTAGTAAGCTAATAAGATGTTTTAAAGATACATTACAAGCAAGAGAAAGAAAAAGGCAATGTAGATCCTTTACTTACTTGGGGAAGAGAGCTAATCATTAATGACCTCAGAAGGCTGAGGTGATTAATATCTGTTTTTCTTTAGTCTTCTCTTGAAAGACTAATGATGACCAGATACTCAACAGAGTAAATACTAACAAAGTTAAAGGAATTCAAGTCAAAATAAAGGAGAAAACAGGTTAAGGAATATTTAGAAAAGTTAGATGTATTCAAGTTGACAAGGCCTTAAGAAATTCATTCTAAGAAACTAGCTGACAATTTCAGAACTATTAACAACTATCTTTGAGAACTCATGGGAGGACAGTGGAGGTCCCAGAGGAGTAGAGAAGGGCACACATAGTACCTACTTTTAAAGAGGAAAACAAAGATGACGCGGGGAATTATAGACCACTCAGCCTAATTTTGACACCTGGAAAGACACTGGAACTAATTATTAAACAATCCATTTGATAGCAGCTAGAGGATAATAGGGTTATAAGGAAGAGCCACCAAGGAGTTGTCAAGAACAATGCATGTCAAGCCAGTTAATTTTGTTCTTTGACAGGGTTATTGGTTTAGTGGATAGGGGAGAAGCAGTAGATCTGATATATTTTGATTTTAGAGTAAGACTTTAGGCACAGTCACACACATTCTCCTAAGCAAACTAGGCAAATATGGGCTAGCTGAAATTACTAGAAGATGGGTGAACAGTAAGCTGAAAGACATACTCAAAACTAGTTGTCAATAGTTTGCTGTCAAATGGAAAGAATCCCAGAATGGTCAGTCCTATGTCTATCATTTTCATAATGAGTTGGAAAATGGAGTGAAGAGTATGCTTCTAAAGTTTGCAGATGACATCAAGCTGGGATGTGTTGCAAATTCTTTGAAGGACAGCATTAGAATTCAAAACAACCTTCACAAATTGAAGAATTTCTATAAGATGATATTCAATAAAGAAAACTACAGAAAGTCTTCACGTAGGAAGAAAAAAATCATATGCACAGCTACAAAATGGAGAATAAATGGCTACATGATACTAATGAAAAGGTTGAGGGTCATAATGGCTCCCAAATTGAATGTGGGTCAATAAACTTGAGAATTCCAAATAGGTTAATATAATTTTGGGGTGTATTAACAGGAGTTTTCTCATATGTAGGACACAAAATAATTATCTGACTCAGCACAGCTGAAGCCTCAGCTGGAGTAGTGTGTCCAATTCTGGGCACCACACTTAAGGAAAGATGTGAACTGAAGAAAATGCAGGTGAGGACAAACATAATGATGAAGGTCTACAAAACCTAATAAAGAATGTAGAAAGTTTAGGCTTGAGAAAAGATGACTTGAGGGAGGGGACCTTCTTATATGTTAAGGGCCATTATTAAGTGGACTGTGATCAATTGTTTTCCATGTTCACTGAAGATACAACAAGAAGTAATGAGCTTAATCTGTATCAGGGGAGTTTTAGGTTAGATATTAAGAAAATCTTTGTAACTGTAAATATAGTTAAGCTCTTGACTAGACTTCAAAGGCAGCTGTGTAATCTGCATTGTTAGGGTCTTTTACGAAGAGGTTCCACAAGCCCTTATTAGGGGTGGTCTAGATATATTTAGTGATGTGTGTTAATAAAATCATTGCTTTCAAAAGGTCAGACTCTTTTAGCATTAAAAAGCATAAAACAGTGCAAAATTGAAAAATAGTGTGGAATATTCCATAAATCCTCTAGCAGAAGATTGTAAAAAGCAATAAAATTTAGTTTCAATTAATTTTTGATGAATGCTGATTTTATAGTGATTATGGCATAATATTTCCCCTCATTCTTTGAAGCAGAAATCTCAGTACAGATGCATTGTTTTTACCCTTATGTTTATTTTACAATTCTGAATATGTCAGGAGGGAAGAAAAAGACACATAGTTAAAACTGAATAAGATAACAAAGGAATCTTTGTTCTGTTACACTTAGAAATGTCTTTAATGTCTGGAAACTATTCCAAGATTTGATAAGATGTTTTCATCTGGTCTCTCCTTGCTTCTAGATTCTAAAAATAGTTGATTAAAAAAAAAGTTCAGCTACACTATTTCCTACCATTATCATAACAATCAAGCTTGCTTTTCTTCTGCATTCATTACTTAACCTATAAGCTAGAATGGCTTTTGATTCCATTTTTAAAGTTACTACCTTAAATTTGAATCCATCCAATAATGGATTGGTGCTGCTCTGGTTCACCATATGGCTACCAGGATTTTAAATGCAATCCCAAAGAAGACACATTCCATAAAACATGCTGGAGCCTTGAAGGACTGTATGATCTATAATATCACTTAGCTCAAGATATAATTGCCATCCAGCAACAGTGCTAAGATTTCCTAAAGCAGGAAGTTGCACATGCTGAAGGACAAAGATTTTCAGGAATCCATTATTTTCCCTATAGGTCAACAAACTTATGCTTTCCAATAATAAATACTGCTGCAGAGCAGATGAACTGATTTGCACATAGTAGATGCCACTACCACTGTATGGAAGTGTTAATTCTATGCAGTGTCTCAGATGTTTAGTATACATTAAAATACATCTTTGGACAAGCGACACTTTCTTTGTTGCCAACAAATGAAAGTTTTATTATGCCGTCTTTTTTTTTCTATGGAAAAGGCCTTAAAAAGGCAAAGGGTCCTTTAATACAGTTAAAGAGAGACAAAACAATTAAATTCACACCATGGTAGACAAATTTTACTTCTCATGTGATTGAAGGGAGGAAAGTATTGTCTTGCCATTAAGACAATGGAACGGTAGTTGAGGACCTTGGCTTCAGTTTCTGGCTGTGACAGATATCTTATGTAACCTTGGACAAATCATTTATCTTTTCTGTGGTACAGTTCCCCAGCAGTCTTATTTCAGAGGCCTGTTTCCTTGTGAGGTTAAATTCATTTTATGACTATGAGGTATTCAGCTACGAGGGCAATAGGAGCCATATAAACAGCTATTGCAGATAGCTAGGTGGTTGTAGCACCAACAATGATTATGGTATTGCCTCTGAGAGCTAAATATTAATGGAAGAGATGTGACAGTCTTGAAGGAGAATGGTGGGAGGAAAAAACAAAATGCTGAGAGCAGGATTTCTATGTAAGTGGTGATTACATCAGCACAGCCAACATATTTTGCTAATCACTGAGATGCTCCTTTTTGCCAGCTGAGAAATGCCACCTTGCAGTAATGACAAAAGTGTTGCATTCGTCTAGTTACAGCTAATAATTTGAAGTTTCTCTGTCTTGCTAACATCCCTCACATACTGTGGATTATCTAATACATAAGCCACTGCTGTCGCCATGATGGAGCACAGTTAGCAAGGTGCTGTCTTGATACCTACTGTAGCGGGTTCACTCAGTTTTTTTTCCTTTCGCCTGGCTCTTCCCTCCAGGGTGGCCGGTTGGGGGAAGTAGCTGGCTGCTTGGATGCGCCCCATTTGGGTGTGGTGGTGGCTTCAGGGCACTGCCCTCCGGCAGTGACCACTCCTCGGTTGCTCCACACCCCCCTTCCAGGGGAAGAGTCCATGTTGTTGTAGTCCGCTTCTCCTCCAGGGTCCTCCCGACGCTCGGGGACCCCCAGGTCTTCTCCTTGGGGACTCCTAACTCCTCTTGCACCATCCTGGCCTCAGGCCCCCTGCCAGCCCCTTAACTCCTCCGGGCAGGCCGCAGGATCTCCAGGCCCCTACTCCCTGGCCACAGGCATGCCTCTGCCAGCCCGGTTGCCTCCTGGACTTATGGGCTGGGGCTTCCCTGGCTCAGCCTCCCCCCGACTACCACAGCTGCCTCCTTGCTAGCTGTGGCTGCCTCCTATGTGGCCCGGCCCTTTAGGGCTTCCTCCATTGCTCGCCCAGCTCTTCATGACTACCTCCTATGCAGCACTGGGCCTCAGGCCGTGTAGCCTGGGTTCCTCCTGCCTGAGCCTCCCCAGCCTTGCCCCCTCCAGGGAGCCACCTCCTTCTTCCCTGGCTATCAGATCTTAACTGCTCTCTCTCCTCCAGAGCAGCAGGCAGGTAGCTCCCGCTCCTCCCAGGAGCTGTTCTTATATACCTCAGCTGGGCCCTCCTAATTGCCCACAGCTGGGCTCTCCTCCCTCCAGCTCCTCGGCCCCTTAAAGGGCCAGGGCAGGGCAACACCCTGCCACACCACTTTGTTACACTTTATGGCTATGTCTACACTCGCGGCTTCTTGTGCGAGTAATATGCAAATGAGGCTAAGCGTGGAATATCGCCGAGCCTCATTTGCATACCTAATGAGCCACCATTTTTTCAGAAGAGGCTCTTGCACAAGAAGGAGCATCTACACTGCCCCTTCTTGCGCAAGAAAACCCTCTTGCGCAATGCCGTTACACCTACTACTTTTCAGGAAGAACGGCATTGCGCAAGAGGGTTTTTCTTGCAAGAAGGGGCAGTGTAGATGCTCCTTCTTGTGCAAGAGCCTCTTCTGAAAAAAATGGTGGCTCATTAGGTATGCAAATGAGGCTCGGCGATATTCCACGCTTAGCCTCATTTGCATATTACTCGTGCAAGAAGCCGCGAGTGTAGACATAGCCTATCTGTTTTGTGGCAGAGCCAAGGGGCCACATTCGTGGACCAAGGCCCCATTGTGCTAGCCCTGCTACACACATATAACAGTCCTGGCCCTGAGAAGTGTATAGTCTAAGGGTGAGATGTTATGCTACATTTCTATATGGCCCAGCACAGAGTCCACGGTCCAGGGAATGGGCTAGAGAAGGGGAGGGGTAGGGGTAGGGGAGGGGAGGGGAGGGGAGGGGAAGGGCAAGGGAAGGGAAGCATTGGTTTAAACCTGTCATTGTACTTTCCTGATTGTGGGTATCCCAGGGCCCTGGATATAACTTAGACACACCTGGGGGCAGGTAGGGCAGAGATTGGGGACTATGTTACAGCAATCTCCCAGACTGCTCTTTTGGGGCTGCAGCACTACCTGCAATATTCAGGAGCTGTGAGCTGAGGTCCTACCCCAGTCATGCTCCTCCTGCTCCCAGCCCAGACCCTAACATTCCTCCTCTGCTAAATCTTGCAAAGGTGTCCTAGGGAATCACCAGTATAGTGCCGTTCCACAATGCCTGTGCTGACATAATCCTCCCTTGTTCACAATCAGGAGTTTTGGGACCCTCTAATGCAGTGGTTCCCAAACTTTTCGGCGTCATGCCCCCTTTTTGATATTTGAGAAACCCTCATGCTCCCCCCCCCCAAATAAATAGCAGCAAAACATAGGGTGGGATTGATGGGGGGGGGGGTGGCTGAGTCGCCTCACGCCCCCCCTGGAATTTCTTCACGCGCCCCCAGGAGGGCATGCCCCCCAGTTTGGGAACCCATGCTCTAATGGGACTACAACACTTGTGTGCACATAAAGGTGCCCGTGTTTCTGTGTGTGTGAGACTCTTACCCTCCCCTGTGCATGTTAATTATTATGAATTATTTTTGTTAAATTACAATATATTTAAAGCACAAATGAGAATGAAAAGTGATAGTAACAGAATAGATTATATGAGATGGTAAATACAGGCCAGTTAGTCTGAAATCAGACCTGGGAAAAAGCATGGAAAAGAGGATACAGGAATTAATTGATAAAGAAATAAAGGATAGCAATATAATTGATGTCAGTCAACAAAATAAACAGAATTAATGATTTTATGGAAATAGGTGTTTACAGACAACCATAGCTAATTCATTGATGAGATTATAAATTTAGCTGATAAAGATCACAGCATAAATGAGATGAAATATAGATATAAATAGACTTTTGTAAGGGGTTTGACATTTTGCTTCAAAATTAAAACAATACGTTATCAATGAAGCACACATTAACTGGATTAAAAACTGGGTAATTCACAGATCTCAGAAAATAGCTGTCAACAGTTAATCATCATTGAATAGGGGGTTTTCTAGAGGGGGTTCCATAGGGATTGTTTCTAGGCCTGGTAATATTCATCACTCTTAATGATCTGGAAGTAAATGTAAAATATAAAATCACTGCTGAAAACATTTGCAGATGACATAAAGATTGGCTGAGTAATAAATAATAGTGGGGAAGGGAAGCCAGAAAGAGAAATCTTGATTGCTTGGTGAGCTGGGCCTCTTCAAACAAAAATATGTTTTAGTACAATCAAATCCACTGTTATATATGTAGAACTCTAGCTCAGTGGGCTGGTTTGGTTTTATTATATTCACGGATTTACATTATAATCTCCTTTGCATTATATTCATCAGTAATGCAAGAAACCTACAGGCCTATATCCTCTAAGACATTAGCTTCAGCAAGTTACCATATGGCTCGAGGCCTATAAACTTTGAATAGTTAAACTTTGCACAAAGAAATGGCCCAGCAGAAAACCCCAAGTATTTGGGGAGCTGAAAATAAAGTTTAAGGGAAAAGTCAGACAGTCTGCAGGCTGCATAGGTGGAGGGGAGCATCTGGAGGGGAGCAGCAGCCCCCAGAGCCTGGCTCCCATCCAGACAGCCTGCAGGCTATGGGGGGCATAAAAGAGGGTAGCCCACAGAACCTTGTTCCCTCACACAGCCTGCAGGCCATGAGAGGGGAAGCACTACAGGCCAGGGGCAGTCATCAGAGCCTCGTCCCCATCTCAACAGCCTGCAGGCCATGAGGTGGGGAGTACTGCAGGCTAGAGGGCAGCCTTGATCTCCCTGAAAACCTGCAGGCTGTGTGTGTGGGGGGGGGGGGCTGGGGCGGTGTATAACTGGAGAAGGGGGCAGCTCACGGAGCCTGCTACCCTTGGACAGCTTGCAGGCTGCGTGGAGGGCAGTTAGAGGGAGGGACAGCCCCCATAGCCTGCCCTTCTCCCCAACAGTCTGCAGGTTGAGGGGGAAGGAGAAGCTGTCAGTGCAGCCCCAAGAGCCTGGCCCTGACAACAGCCTGTGTGCTGCGGGGGGCACGGGGGGTGTATGTGTATATTGGGCAACCTGTATGCTGCAAAGGGGCAGCTGGAGTCTGGGGGAAGCCCCCAGAGCCCCAACCCCATCTCAACAGCCTGCAGGCTGCATGGGGGCCCCTGCAGGCCTGGAGTAGCCAGAGCCTCGTTACCCCCCAAAATCTTGCAGGCTGCAATTGGGACCACTGAGGGGGCGCCCCCTTGAAGCCTGATTCCCCCCCCCCCCCCGACAGCCTGCTGGCCGCAAGAGGGCAACTGAGGGGGACTGCTGGCAGGGGAGCACTGCCCCACCCTCATGAGGAGTTGTCGTCACTGGAGCAGTGCCACTCTCGCCACCATGGGCAGGCCCAATAAATCTCCCATCCAATCCTCAGCCCACTGTTCAGAGCTCCCTGCCCCGAGTCCTGCACCTCCCATCTGCCTTGATTTCTGCACCCCTCCCCCTACCTTGAGCTTCCTACTCCCTGCCTTTAGCCCCCCCCCCCACCTCCCTGCCTTAAGCCACCCAGAGATAAGACAGAGAGTTGTTTGTGTCCTCTCATGATATAGAACTAGAGAAATGTATTGAGGGCACCTTAAGATTACTGTGACAAGGGCAAATACCATGAAGGCAAACTGAGAATGTATTAATATTCTGCTCCTGTAGACATCTTTTAGAAGGAGTATTTTCAGGTGGCAGTTTTTTTGTTTTATAATCGAGACAAAATTCTATGCTAAGACATTAGACTGCCTTGAGTTAGGCAGTTTTGTACCTAACAACGGACCTGAATCTGCAAAGCACTTAGAACCAATTGGGTAGTACCCATGGGATTTGTGGGTGCTAATCACCTTACAGGATCAGTTTTATGGCTTTTAATTAAGAGGTATTTTATTAATGAGCAATTATAGCAAGCCTTGCAGTTTTAAGTGACAACACCAAAGGCCAAGAGACTTTAATCAGCTGGGAAATGCAATAAATTATCACTGTGAAATACTCTACAATGGAATGTCATTTTTATAATGAAAATGAATAGCTAAAACTAAGGGGAAGTGATAAATGCATGCATTTATTGTACATTATAGATGCAAGAACCTTAATTACTGGAGATAATATGTAGGAAAGAAAACACCCGGCATGGGTGTCAGAGCCCATCATGAGTTTTTAGTGGTGGGAGGTAGAAAGAACATTCAGCTTGTAAACTGATTGTCATTGATACAAAGTCATTGGGGGACAAAAAAGATGGACCACCTCGCCCCCAAGCTGGTTTTATGATAGAATTGTACTTTTATTCTAGAACGTGTATTGTGTGCAATATAAAGGTGTGTTGATTTTCTTGTCGACTTAATGAGCTAGATGTAAATCAGCATAGCTCAACTGAAATCAGTGAATTACACTGATATACATCTGCTTGAATCTGGCCAAAGGGACCAGGCTCATCCGTGGTGAAATTTCATTAAGGGTACAAATTTGGGCCAAAATTCAGTTTACATTTTTCACAAAGAGTTTTTTAGATCCATATTCCTAGGTGAAAGTTTTACATTCTCTCTTCTTTTAATTAATAAACAGATTTTTAAACTGTCACTCTAGAACTTGTATTAAATTAATCCAAAGTGGATTTCTGCTTCACTGGATTCCATTTCACCTAAGTGAAAGACACAGTTTCAGGCTGAACTAAGGCAATTTATTTAGACATCAGTCAGTTCTTAAGCAGCACGAGTCCTCTGTCCATCTCTTTTCTCACTGGTCCATATGCCAGCTGCATTAGCTCGCTTCCAATTTCATCGTAAGTGTGAATGGCTTATTTAAACCCATTGTAATACAGTCTGCCTGGGGCAGGGGTTCATGAGAATCTTTGCTTTTCTAAACTAAAATTATGGCTAATTATATAGTAATGATGCATCTATGTCAGAAGAATGGCATATACTGTATACACTTTAAAATTTGTTTATATACTCCAGAGTCACTTACAGTTGCTTTTAAGAAGATTAAAAATTAAGCTAATTATTTTTAAAAATGCAGAAATATGCAGATTTTTAAAGCATTTTTGTATTGTCTTTTCTTTCAAACAGTATTGTAAGAGCTTTTGGGGGCACTTATTTTACAAAAGCAATTTATAACTTATATGCCACTGGGCACTTACTAAAGCAGATAAGGAGAAACAAGCTGATTTAAAGAAAGGTTTGCCAAAGTGAAAACTGCGGCTAGAATTAGGACCAACAGATTAGGAAAAGAAAAAGAATGGATCTAAATAGTGAATTCCCCTCTTTATTCTTTTTTTAAAGGAAAAGATAGAGCTGTGAAATGGAGCTAGCCAATGAAATACATTGTCTCACCAGATTTCCTGAGGGTATGTCTACACTACAGCGCTATTTCGAATTAACTTAATTTGAAATACTTAATTCGAATTAAGCTAATTCAAAATAACGCATCTATACACAAAAACTATTTCGAAATAGCGTTTTGCTATTTCGAAATAGCACGTCCACACTGAGTGGACACTGAACTGAAGTTAAGGCTGGCCGGAACCAGTGCCGGTAGGGTATCAGGTTAGGACTTAGTGTGTGGGGCTGCTGCCTGAGGCTAACTGAGCTCCGTGCTTAAAGGGACCCTACCCCCACCCCGGACAGACAGTTCTCAGGGTTCCCTGCTTGCTTGTCTACCTCAATGAGGGACAGCAAAGCAGTCCTGTCTTGGAGTGACCTGAGTGCCCGAACTCGAGACACCACAGCTCTCGGCCACATGGAGCCAGAGCTGCCCCTGGGCACACCGGTGTGTCTCGTGGGGTCGTTGTCATCAGCCCGGCTGCACTTGCTGCAGGCTGCCATCCGGGGGGGGTCCATCGGGGGGCTGTCAGGATCCAGGAGGCCCTGAGGGAGAGCGTCCACCCAAAGGCGCCCTCAGAGCCTCCCTGGTCCTCCCCACCGGGGGCTCGTGCCCCATTCCTCCCTCACGTCCTTTCACTTACCCCTCCCTAGCCCCCCTTCCTGATGTCAAATAAAAGAGACGCATGTTCAAAAACAGAAACTGGGTTTATTGAACAAAACTGGGGGGGGGGGGGGATGAACCTCTGGGGAGACTGGGAAAAGGAGGTGGGAGAGGGGAAGAGAGAGGGTGGGAGAGGGGACGGGGAAACTGGGAGGAGGGAGCTGGAAGGGGGAAGCAAGGGGAAGAAGGGGGAGGGGAAGCTCAGAGCTCAGGGTGGGGGGGTCTCGCCGGACCAACTTGACTTTCATGCTAACCTGCTCCTGGGTTCTCATGGTGCCTTTGGTAGCCAGGCTGGCAGCTTTCCTGCCATAGACGGCCGCGTTCCTCCGTCTAGTGCAGAGATCATGGACGTTGGGGGCATCCCCCCCCCCAAACCTGAATAAGGACCATGATCTCCACCCTGGACCAGGAAGGCGCCCGCCTTCTCCAGCCCCTGTCAGGCTTCTGGGAGCTGGCAGACTGCTCCTGGGAAGCGGTGGAGGGCTGGCTGCCAGTGGCTTGCTGGCTCATGTTTTGGGGCTACTGGGTCAGGGACCCTGGTGGCCACTACTGGCTCTGGGCTGGCAGGCTTGGAGCTGGCACAGGCACTGTGGCTAGGGTCTACCCCTTTAATGACTCCGGGGCTGGGGAGAGGAGAGTACGTTTTCCTGGCTGTGCCCAGAGTGGCCAACAGGGCTCCCTGGGAAGGGCTGGAGGCCCCCTATTTCGAATTAAGTGTCTACACAGCACTTAATTGGAAATAGCTATTTCAAATTTAGAATGAGGTTTACCAAATTCGATTTAAGAGCTCCGCTATTTCGAATTAAATTCGAAATAGTGGTTTGCATGTATAGACGCTATTAAAGTTAATTTGAAATAATGGCTGTTATTTCAAATTAACTTTGCAGTGTAGACATACCCTGACTTGGGAACAGGAGAACTTGTTTTATTTAAAGGCTTCCAAAGGACAACCTTGCCTTTGTTGATAAAGACACATTTCTTTTCCTGCTTGGTGAAAAAAATATGTTGTTTTGCCCATGTTAAAAAAATGCTGTTGATCCCTTCTTTGAGAAACCTTAGTGCCCCTATAATTTTAATCAAGGACTTGAAAATTGGCAAGGGAGACATTGTGTCAGCAATGTATTTTTGCATCCCTGTGAAAATCTGCCCAGATTTGGCCATGTTCTAAGTCTTTGAAAAGTATTTCTGTTTGCATCTGTTAGCAGAGCTCTGCTTGAACATTGCAGCTAAAATCTGTGACAATTCTATGTGCACTGAGCATGCTCCAGCCCAGGGCTCTCACATCCACCGCTAGTGTTGGTTTACAGAAAGGCTGATAACCTACTACTGCTGTCAGTTGCTTTGTTAGGTCAAGTGGCAGATATTGGTGTGGTGGATCTAAAGGTCCCTGTTGATGACCCTTGAGTTAATATGATGTCACATCAGAGAATCTGTGTTTTGCAGTTGGCTTGTCAGATACACACACAGGGTACGTCCAGACTGTGATGCTATTCCGTGTCTTTTGAACCAGCCCGTAATTTCAAAATAGATTTTGAAATAATGGGCTAGCTATTCTGATGTCCCCAAAACACTCATTCCACAAGGATAAAGGGATGTTTTGGAATAGCAGTTTATTTTGACATTAGATCGAAATAAGATATGCAATTTGCATAGCTCAAATTACATATCTTATTTCAACCTAGGGGGTGCAGTGTAGATGCACCTACAGAGAGTTAAAAGGCATTATTAAATTTCAAGCAAAGTCAATCACTCAAGGATCAGGAAATGCCAGGATGGACCTGCCTTGTGGCTGAATTAGGGCTGTGTAGTGTAGGAGGCTGCCTCCTTTGTTGCAGAGTGTTGGACTGCAATAAGAGAAAGAAGGGATATATGGTTAAAACAGTTGAATGCCAACTTAAAGAACTGCATTTTAACCTTGCCTCTACCACAGCGTTCCTGTGTAATGCTGAGCAAGTCTCTTATACCAGACGTGTCATATGTGGTCACTAATTGTGTGATCTTCATTTTCTTGATGGTCACTTTGTAGGAGTGCTGGACACTCATGAATGCAATGGAAATCAATGAGACCTATACTTTGAATGCATAAAGTGCTTTTTAATGCTAAGTACTCTGAACAATCATGTCCTAAGTGACTCAAACTGGGCACTCACCATGCCTCAGTTCCCCATCTGCAAAAAGAGAATAACACCACCCCTTATCTCAGAGGGGTAATGTGAAAATAAATTAATTCATGTTTGTGAAGTTCTGCACACCATAACTTGATCTATAAATTATGTGTGTTCATTAAATAGATTACTTAAGAATTCCCTGTTATCACTTTGAAAGTTGAAAGGTTCTTGTCCTAAGATCAGGCTCATTATTACTCAAATGCCTTAAAGGACACAAACCTCGAAGTTCCTTGTATTACAGGAGACTAAAATAAAGGCAAGATAGCCTATGGGCTACGAGTGAAAAGCCCACGAGGAAATTAATAATTCTGCCTTCAGAATAGGGCTTGACTAGCACACAATAAATAAGACATTGGGTCACAAACTGAACAACGAGGAGAAAAGAAAATAACCCCCATTACTGAAAGAAGCAAGTGTCTTATAAAAAAACTAATATTTGCAGTCATAAAATTAAACACTATCATAATACATGTTCATAAGGGTGCTAAATTTAGGTTGCATAGGCAACTTCTGAGTGCCTTCTTTTGCAGCCTTAATAGTGTTCTTTTAACAAATATTTTCTGTGTGTAATATATGTATCTAGTTCATTGGCTTACTTTACTGAGAGTCTAAAATGCCATTTGGCAAACTAGTTTGAAATTATGTCCTGGAATGCATCTTTTTTCTGTAATCTTCAGCAGAATATTTCAAAATTTCATTGGGGAAATCAGATTTACGACACATTTCTACTAAATAAAACAAAACAAAACAGGAAAAAGCTGCTTTTGTTAAAGTTTTCCAATTACCTAAACATCTATTTGTGTGCAAATACATGTGCATTCAGAAATGGGTTATGATGTATAGCAATGGCTACAATAAATGGAACTTTAAATAAACAATTAACTAAATTAATAATTCTGAATTACACTAAGACCAAGAACCAGAGAGAATGTTAGTGAAGTCATTGTTCCATTGCAATCAGTCTGGAATTTCTTTTGGATTGGCATAAAAAGGGACATGGTTCAATCAAAGTTACAGTTTATAAAGCAATAACAATAGCATTCTTTGACTTTTCTTATATTTCATTATAACTGCTGGAATAAAGAATCAAATTGTATCATTTTTAATTTAAAAAAATGTAGAAAACCATATGGAATCATAAAACAGAAACAGATTACTTAATTACCTTCGCCCACTGGGATAAATAGAACATACTATGGAATATATCAAACCAGACACTGATGAGACGCTATCAGTTTCTACAAGTGTGCAGTTTTTCCCTTCAGACATCCGTTCTCTTATGACAAGGAATAGCCTATTAGTCAGATTAAATAAATACAGCAGCTAACCATGAAATAACCAAGTACACAGAATATGGGAAAGACAAAATAACTATATTAATATATTTCTTATATGTTGCCTATTCAGTGACATGTGTCGCCAATTTACTAGGGCTGGGGAGAGTAAAAAATAATGCATGAATATTTCAATTAAGAAATGTCAGCAAATGGATGTTTATTTGTGAATTATCACAAACTTTCCATCCAGCCCTGGAAAGGGGGTAGGAAAGAAAACAGAAATATTTGCTCACTATGAAAAATATCATGAAACCCACAAGTAACAGGATCAATATTGTTCAGTCAGCTCCGTGTATAACATATACAAGCAAAACTGAATCCAGCCTGTTTTACTAAGCTGAGAGTTTGGTGAGTAGTCCATACTTACATGAGTTTATAGACAACCATACAGTGCCATGTGGATACTTTTTAGTCAGATTCACAACATTTATATGTTGGCTGAGATGTCATGATGTGCTTTGGAATAACATTTATTTTAAGTGCTGAGGGCATCATGCTTCAAAAATCATAAGTGCAATTTCTGTAATGATTTTATTAGGCCAATAGATTCTAGCTGATGATTGCAAATCTTCCTGGAATAAGATAGAAAAACCGGTAAGCATCAGACCCAAGAAGTTTGGGGTTTTTTAATTTTGTGCACTTTAATGTGTTTTATTTTTTAAAAATGAGTGTCATCAGATAGGTGTGTGCATACATTTGATTATTGCTATCTGAATTAACATCCAGTACTTTAATCCCTCCCCATCAGAAACAGGGATTGAAAGAGTCACACAAATTTGAAAGGAGTGATTACTGCAAGACTTTCAGCAGACCTGAAGATGTGGTTTTTAGCAATTTCAAATGAATACTGGTTAGGTTTTGAACACTTCAGACCTCACAGTAGATGATTGAAATCAGATAGTAAAATGAGTGTTCTACCAAATAAAGAATGATACAGAGCATACAGTATAGTATTATTTACTGAAGAAAATAACAAGTAAAAATCATGTTATTTGTAAAACAGTTAAGTAATCAAATGTAGAACATACACACATTGACAAGAAATGTAAATAACTGATTAATTAAGGTGGTACCTATAAAGTGTCTAACTACTTGAGACCTAAAACTGTAACTGTTGAATACTGTACCTTAAAACGATTCAAGGGCCTCTGCTTGTACAGTATATAAAAGATTTGAAAGTGAAAGACGACAATGAAATGTACATACAATACCTGAATTGAAAATTTTAGTATCTCAGTGTACATTAACCCCTTTCCCCCCAAAGGAATAATTTTTCTTTTCACTGGGAATTTATCATATTATTTTTCCCTAGTCAAGGAGGAAAAGGGTTGATATGAAAGGAAGCGTGGCTCCAGTAGGCAGAAAAGTTATGACATTGCAACTAAATGAACCACCGTCCCTAAGCAACATAAAAATATTCTAATATTAAAGATTATTTTACAACTCCGTGGAAATATGCAGTAATGCAATCCATTTCCTCCATCTGGATGACAAAAATGCAGTCTTAACAGCCACAAGAGCCTGCCTTGTGTTAGCTATAAAAAAAAATATATTTATATATATATTTATGCAACTACTATGTGTATTAAACAAAATCACTATGAATCAGCATGGTTCTGCAACACTTTGAAAAGGGATATCTGGGAGGGGTGCACTGGATTTTGCAACATTTCTCAGGAAGGACTCACAATGAGGATGAAATCCAATTTGTTTAAAATCTTAACATTTTTTTCATCACATTATCTGAAAAATTTCCATGTTGATTTCTGCTAGCATCAGCCAAAAGCATCTGTTGCCTTCATTTCAGCCCACTGTATGGAAATGGAAGCGATGTCCCTTAAAATAAACCCGATACTTAATGGTTTAGTGAACATTGAAACTGAAAATTAGTCCAATTTCACCATAAACTCCAATTATACAGCCCAATTTCACCATAGTGAAAACTCCCAGCAATTTTTTCTAACCACTTTGTGCTAACTTTATAATACTTTATTGTGACTTGCTTAAGGGATATTAACTGACAAAGTACAAGAAACATTTTACTACTCCTGGAAAGACTATATGTTCTATGGTAACTCATTCATTCACTTGGTTACGTTAGTTTGGCATTGAACAATCAGAATTGTATTCTACATTCACCTGTAGAAGTATAGAAAATTGCTTATATTTTACCTGCATTGAATTGATTTTCTTAGCAACCTTGTCAAAATTGATCACTGCTCTTTGCATGAAAGGGTTACAGATTTGTACCACAGTTTATCTTTGAGACTTCAGAGAAGAATGCTTGAACAAAAGGGTAGCACCCTTGTGAACTAAAGCTTTATTATATTGTTTGATTCTTATGCAACCCCATACCTAAGTCAACAACATGGCATTTGTGCCACACTTCTGAGACTGTAGATGTGCATTCAGGGTGTTCTGAATGAACTATTGTATGTCACTTGAGTAAGAAAAACTACAGTGCAGTGATAATCTGGTATCCTAGATTGCTTTTTTTCTTGGACAAGATTTATCCAACCATCTTCTTTCTTTGTGGCTACAGCAGCTTAGGCTCCTTTTCTTTTAAGAGAGGCAAAGTGAATGTCTTACACCTGTAGACCAGTACTGGTGCTCTTGTCCTAGAAATTTTAGCATTGCTCTGATACAATGAAACCTTCCTTTTCTCCAACTGGTTCCACTTCAGCATATGCAGGATGTCCAGAGCCTCTTCGAAACTTCATTGCAGGCCATCTGCTCGGGCGGCGCTACAACAGAAATACCACAACCCTTCTTAGAATATGTAAGGGATAACGCTAACAAAGCAAGTGTTTAAAAATATGTTGTAATTTCAGTTGTCTTGATACTAAAATTTAATTGGCTAACACTCTGGTCATTTAGAAGGAGCTGGAGATTCCTTCTAAACACACAAGTAAAGCCTGGCATTTCCAAGCAGCCAATCTAGACTTTATATTTTGCAACACTGCTGTAAACCTGTCACTAGAAAGAGGGAGCTACAAGCAATACCCTAAGCAACCAAGGCTGGAACAAGTTTGGAAGTTTTCAAAGTGTCTGTGCCAGTGAGCTTGCAAATGAGTCAACATTCAACAGAGCTGGAAAATGTATTTTCTATCTTTGTTATTCTATTCTCTTCTCATTTGTCGTGTGTGTATTAGTCTTGTTTTGTCTTCTAGAAAATAACACTGGACATTACCAGAAAAAGTAACAACAGCACTGGCTCATTTCAATTAACTTATTTTATTTTCCTCAAGAGAACAGTTATTACTGTCTGTATATCATCTAAGTCTAAGGGTATGCCTTCACCACCTGCTGTATAGATAGACAGTGTTTGATCCAGCGGGGATCAATTTATGGTGTCTAGTGTAGACACTATAAATGAACCGCTGGGTGCTCTCCCATCAATTCCGGTACTCTGCCAGAATGAGAATTGTAGGCAGAGTCATCGAGTGAGTGTCAGCTGTCAACTTACTGCAGTGACGATACTGCGGTAAGTAGATCTAAGTATGTTGACTTCAGCTACGTTATCCACATAGCTAATGTTACATTACTTAGATAGATGGCTCACAGTAATGTAGACTAGGGTTAACAGACTGCTAAACAAGGTGTTTTTACTTCAAAGACTTCCTCCAGCCAAAAGAAGGCTGCTCTGAAAATGAAGGCTTTACATAATACTTTGCATTTCAGATGCTTTAACTGTTTATCCTTCTTTTCCTATACCTTTAGTGAAAGGTTACAAAGGGTATTAAGCAGGCTGGGGTTTCTGTCTCCTGATCCTTATATAAAAATTTTTGATATTGGGCCATTTCAGGTCCATGTTAACATCTTTGACTCTTTGATCCATATATTCCATTTTAATTTCATCTCAATAGATATTTCTGTTCCATATCAGTCCAGACAGCCAAATTCTGTCATTCTCACCTTGATTCCCAAGAGACTAAATTATCATTTTATATAATTATATTTTACCTGAATGATTTTCCCTGCAGCAGTTTCAAAAAATGTTAATCATCCCAATGTTTTTTATTGTTAGGGCCTGATTGAGCTCCCACTGAATTTTTTCCCATTGACTTCATCGAGAACTGTATCAGCTCTTTAAGGAACAGCCAAATACAAAGAGCCAAGAAAAGTGGATATATTTCAGTGGTAGGTGAAATGATTCCTGTGTATCTATAATGCCTCTGGGCTGAAAAATGCAGCTAACTCCTAAATTTTCAAATGTAACTAGTGATTACAGGGCCCAATTTCCCCAAGCTGATATGTATTAAAAGATGATGATTTTCAGAACATTGCTCAGTTCTTTCTGAAAAGCAGCCACTTCAAGATGTCTCAAATTAAGCATCCAAAGTCATTAGTCACTTCTGAAATTTTGGCCTAACTACATATCATAGAACACTAGAACTGGAAGGGACCTCAAGAGGTCATTGAGTCCAGTCCCCTGCCCTCATGGCAGGACCAGTACCATCTACACCATCCCTGATAGATGTCTATCTGACCTGCTCTTCAATCTCTCCAGAGAGGGAGATTCCACAACCTCCTAGGCAACTTATTCCAATGTTTAATCACCCTGACAGTTAGGAAGTTTTTCCTAATGTCCAACCTAAACCTCCCTTGATCCAGTTTAAGCCCATTGCTTCTTGTCCTATCATCAGAGGCAAAGGAGAACAATTTTTCTCCCTCCTCCTTGTGACACCCTTTTAGATACCTGAAAACTGCTATCATGTCCCCTCTCAGTCTTCTCCTTTCCAAACTAAACAAGCCCAATTCTTTCAGTCTTCCTTCATAGGTCATGTTCTCTAGACCTTTAATCATTTTTGTTGCTCTTCTCTGGACTTTCTCCATTTCTCAGAACTGGACACAATACTCCAACTGAGGCCTAATCAGCGCAGAGTAGAGCGAAAGAATGACTTCTCGTGTTTTGCTCACAACACACCTGTTAATGCATCCCAGAATCATGTTTGCTTTTTTTGGAACAGCGTCACACTGTTGACTCATATTTAGCTTGTGGTCCACTATGACCCCTAGATCCCTTTCTGCAGTACTCCTTCCTAGACAGTCGCTTCCCATTTTGTATGTGTGAGACTGATTGTTCCTTCCTAAGTGGAGTACTTTGCATTTGTTCTTATTAAACTTCATCCTAATTACCTCAGACTATTTCTCCAGTTTGTCCAGATCATTTTGAATTATGATCCTATCCTCCAAAGCAGTTGCAACCCCTCCCAGCTTCGTATCATCTGCAAACTTAGTAAGTGTACTCACTATGCCAATATCTAAATTGTTGATGAAGATATTGAACAGAACTGGTTCCCAAAACAGACCCCTGTGGAACCCCACTTGTTATGACTTTCCAGTAGGATTGTGAACTGTTAGTAACTACTCTCTGAGAATGGTTATGCACCCACCTTATAGTAGCCCCATCTAAGTTGTATTTGCCTAATTTATTGATAAGAATATCATGCAAGACTGTATCAAATGCCTTACTAAAGTCTAGGTATACCACGTCCACCACTTCTCCCTTATCCACAAGACTCATTATCCTATCAAAGAAAGCTATCAGATTGGTTTGACATGATTTGTTCTTTACAAATCCATGCTGGCTGTTACCTATCACCTTAATATCTTCCAGGTGTTTGCAGATGAATTCCTTAATCACGTGCTCCATTATCTTTCCTGGCACAGAAGTTAAACGGACAGGCCTGTAGTTTCCTGGATTGTTCTTATTTCCCTTTTTATAGATGGGCACTCTATTTGCCCTTTTCCAGTCTTCTGGAATCTCTCCTGTCTCCCATGATTTTCCAAAGATGATAGCTAGAGGCTCAGATACCTCCTCTATCATCTCCTTGAGTATTCTAGGATGCATTTCATCAGATATCCCTGGTGACTTGCAGATATCTAACTTTTCTAAGTGATTTTTAACTTGGTCTTTTTTTATTTTATCTTCTAAACCTACCCTCTTCCCACTAGCATTCACTGTGTTAGGCATTCCTTCATCATCAGACTTTTCAGTGAAGACCGAAACAAGGAAGTCATAAAGCATCTCTGCCATTTCCAAGTTTCCTATTACTGTTTCGCCCTCCTCACTGAGCAGTGGGCCTACCCTGTCCTTGGCCTTCCTCTTGCTTCTAATATATTTATAGAATGTCTTCTTATTTTTCTCTGTGTCTGTAGCTAGTTCAGCTCATTTTGTGCCTTTGTCTTTCTAATCTTGCCCCTGCATACTTGTATTGTTTGCTTATATTAATCCTTTGTAATTTGTCCTTGTTTCTACTTTTTATATGATTCCTTTTTGATTTTTTGATAATGCAAGATCTCCTGGTTAAGCCAAAGCGGTCTTTTGCCATACTTTCTATCTTTCATACGCAAATATATTATTATCCATTGTTTCTTCTTCAAAGCTACTACATAAAATAGCAATCAACTTTTAGCATTCCATTAGCGCTTGAGGAAATGGAAGAATGAGTGAAGAAAATCAGTTACATTTTATATTTTCATTTTAAGACCAAGACAAAAAGCAATGCATCTTATAACTTAAAAGGCTTTTTCTCAGATTCATACTTGAATGTGAGGAACACTCTATTTCTGACCACAAGTTCCTTTTTACTTTCCTTGTCCTGAAATAAATTCCTCTATCTGCCTCCCTTTCCTTGAGTGTTACTGCACTTCTTGCTGTTTAGTATATTGAATGGTAGAGAGAATCTGTGCTAAGAACCACTGAACACCCACTGCTGTTACATTATATTGGGATTAGTGAAGCTAATTTAGAGTAGGATTAGCTAAAGAATTTCTCAGGCACTGCTGAATTCCAATCTCAAAAAGACAGTAACAGTGAGGACATTGGTGGCAGGGCACAAAGAAAGGCTTACATGGGGATCACTTTCATGCAGATATAATACAAAAGCTGCTGCCATCTCTCTTCCCTCCCTCTCCGACCCATTCTAGGGTTAGGTGTGCTTTTGAGATGTGCAATGCACATTTTGTGAGACAGTTAATTTAAAATCTGTGTGTTCTTAGTATAAAACCTAGCAATATTAAGAGTAGGAATGCATCCAGCTGTCTTTTTGAAAGGACATGTTTTTCCTCATAAGGAAACAAAGCCCATTCCATTTTTTTTAAGACTTTCTACCTATATTTGATTCAGTTTATTTAAAAAATGTAGAAGGACAGTTAGTTTATTGCTAACAGAGGTCAAATTCTGTTCTCATATTCACTGATGTAAATGCAGATTAAGTTGATTAAATCCAATGAAGTCATTGTAGACGTATACCAATGTAAGTAAAAAAACTGAATTTGACTTGATATGCCTCTAATGAAAAGAGAAAATGAAAAACCTATAGAAAACTAGTAAGGAAAAATAGTTAGAAACAGAGTGTCATAAAACAATGACTTAGGATAACTACATTTTAATGTATTAACATGTTCTCCAATTTTATTTGAAGATGTAACCAAGTTTAGTTTTTGGTTTCTTTTTTACAACCAGTGCCAAGCTGATTCTATCATTTTTAGTTTTGCTGTCCACAAACAAGACACTTTTGTAATTAACCTTTCCTCTTGATGAGAAATGCATTGATTCACCTAACATGGGACAGGGAAAAAAATCTCTCTTCTTGGCCCAGAAACAAACAAATGTGAAGGTCATCTTCAAATGTAAGAGTTGAAACTTTGTGAAGATTCTTTTCATGTCAGAGGTAAGAGAAATACTTGTTCTGCTACCTCCTCAGGTTTTACATTGCTAATGACATACAGTAGGGCTTTTGTTATTGTTGCTGTTGTGTGTTGTATGTGGGAAGATCAAGTCTTTGAAAACAGGAAATTGAGAAGCTACTGATTCACTTGACTTTGTTGCTGACCCAGATAAAACTATGGAGATATTACAGTTTTAATTGATAAAACTAAAAGTAATGGAAGTGGCATCATGGGATTTGAAGCTCCTCAGGCTATCACAGCAGCCCAGGAAGAGAGTAATGAACTCTGCATTTGCTCTCTCAAGTAGAACAACAAAGAACAAAATTGGGGCAGAGTGGAGGTGGAGCTATTTAGATGAATTCCTTAGTTCTTGTCCTCTCTCTCTACTACGTAGAAAACATGCATCTTTCTTTAGACTTTGCAATCTTTGAGGTTATTTTCTGAACTGCTGTGCTGTAAATAGGGCTAAGAGTTTTGCTTGCTCTCACCATGTGTATAGCAACTGAATTCAGTGGGATTTTTCTCACAAGTGAATCTCTAGAAATGGGCCCAAGTTTATCTTCCTAAGCAAATATAAAGACTCAGAGGGGTAGCTGCATTCGTTGGTAACTTTAAAAACAACAGGGAGTCTTGTGGCACCTTAGGGTATGTCTACATAGCAGCGTTATTTTGGAATAACTGATGTTATTTCAAAATAATATAGTGTGCGTCTACACAGCAAGCCATTATTTTGAAATAATGTCGACCTGGAGAACTTCTTACACCAACTCCCGTAACCCTCATTTCACGAGGAGTAAGGGAAGTCAAAGGAAGAGTGTCCTTCCTTTCTACTTCCTGCTGTGTAGACAGCACCGAAAGCCAAATTAAGCTATTTAGACTTCAGCTACACAATTGATGTAGCTGAAGTAGCATATCTTAACTTGACTTTTGACCTGCAGGTAGACGTGCCCTTAGAGACTAGCAAAACATATAGAATCATGAGCTTTCATGGGTAAGACCCACTTCAACAGATGAGTTTCGTGATTCTTACCCATGAAAGCTCATGATCCTATATGTTTTTGTTAGTTTCTAAGGTGCCACAGGACTACTCGTTGTTTCTAAGAAAATATGCTAGAGAAAATACCACAGCCTGGCAAGCCTACTGTGTGTGCAGAAGAATGACCTACCATATGTGGGGAAAGAGGCTGGTGGCCTGTGAAAGACCATAAAAGTAAAAAAGAAATAGTTCCAGAGCAGGTAATTCATGAAATGACATTTCCAAATTCAAATTTGCTGTAATGCACCCATCCACTGTGCCACGGTTGGAGACCATGCAGTCTGCTGGAGTTTCTACTGCCCTTAGCCTGGAATAAACATCTTTATACAGACCCTGGAGCAGTGACAGGATGGGTTTTGCCTGTCTGCTTTTTGAGAGCACAGGTGAGGTGTTTCCCATCCCAAGCACTACAGAGTGGAATTTTGGGGCTTTTTCCCTTCGTTATTACTGTAGTGCGAGGTGTTTGGTCTCATCCCAGTGGACGGCATATTCCCCTCACCACCTTTTTCATCTGAGTGAATCCTGGGCCTCAGGGCATCTCTCCTATTCCTGGCTTGGCATCAGAATGGAGTTATCAGCCACAAAGAAATATGACATACAAAAAAGTCTGCCCCTATAGCGTTCCTTCTTAGCTGATGGAGTTCTAACCAGTGAAAGACACACTCCCACATTAGGAGCGTGGCTGATTAGTTCAGCAGATTCAGGAGACCTGGGAAGCTGCATTCTAAGAGACAGAACTGGTAATGAGCTAAATGCCCCAATTAGTGTAGCAGCTGAGGGCATTCAGTCCGCAGTGAATTCAGAGACTTTTATGAAGTCATTTGCAGTTCAGCTTTAAATCAGATAATTTTCAGTTGCAGAGTAATGTGTTTAAAAGACACCCAAACATGTCCCAAGCTGAATGCTCTAGCACACTCTCATATAAATTAGTGCTGTCTAGAAATGCAATCTGATTGGCTGAGTTTCATGAGGAGGGTTCTAGTAAACTACGCTACCTCTGGGGAGGAAAAGGGAAACAAACCTTTGATTTCAGCCTTGAGAGCCAAGTCTCTGAACCAACCAGACACCATTTAAAGAGGTGTGATGGATTTTTCAATTGCCAGCAAGACTTCCCATCTAGTTATCCACAGGACCATTGATGGTATAACTATAAAATAATATAGTACATAGCTTTGAGCAGCACAGACAACTGCTGTTCAGTTGAGAAGCTCTGCAGAAATGTATAAGTGACTATGATTCTTTACAGCCAAGAATTCAATCAGGATTTCTAATCATTTTTATCTTGAAAATAAAGGAAACAAACAGTTCTGGGTTTGAGTAAAGGAACTGCTACAACATAAATGGAAGATGTTTTAGATGGTTTTAAATACATATAAAACAGGAAGAAGGAAATGCACTGAATGTGAGCCAGAGGGAGGGAAAAGTCTGTTGTGCAGATGCCACAGGACTATAAAGATTAGGGGATAAGTGATGTGGGAGAAGATCGATTACAGAAGGACTGAACAGAAGTGCTCACTGGCGTATAATCATTTTCAGATAGAGTGCAAGCACTATAATACGGGAGTAGTGGCATTTAATGACTGCTTTCCCTGGCCTCCTGAAGGAACTGAGAAACATACTGTTATCCCTTATAAAGATCCATATAATCTCTATGAAAGCTCAGTCAATGGTATGGTACGTTTCACCTGTGACAGGAATTCATTTATAATAATTATAAAGATGCACATTGAGCACTGTGTTTCACTGTTTGCTGCAATTCTTAATTCTTTTTTACATTTCCTTTCATGCCTCTGCAAAATAAGTTTGTATTATCTATGGATGAGAGTAGTTGGATGACATGCACCATCCTCTACAACTGTACACCGAGGACTACAAAATGAATACAGTCCTACGCAGTGAGACTTGCTACCTTGTCAGAAACATAAGCAAAGGAAATCTCCATTACAATCACGTCTCTCCTGTGTAGCCATGTAGCTAAGACGTAGTATTCCCGTATTTGTATAGGGTTTACTTATGTAAGCAATAGATGTTGCAGAACTCTGATTTGTAATTACAAATAGTTCTGTAATTTGTAGTGATAGTGTTTCGGTATGCGTGAAGAAGTGTGTGTTAATTAGATAAGTTTGAAAGTTGTTTTTAGGCTCAGATGTACCAAAGAGAGGGAGCTGGGATCTCAACGGCACTGGAGCTGGGATCTCAGCAGCACCCCTTTATGGTGAGGGCAGATTGATGACCCTAAAGTTCAAAGCCAGCACCTCCAATGTGTGAAGATAACAAATCCCATCAAAACCCAGAAAAGTTGTCAGCAAGCTGATGTTAAACAATGAAAACAATCTACAGATAAACATATGTTGCGAAGTGATCGATTACAACATGATGCAGCAAAATCCATAGACTTGCACGAGAAGATATTTCTATAAAAGATGGGGTATCTTGCCATAAAGCTTTGCATTCGCCCTGCCAGTCTTGTAGTTTTGGAATCACGACCAGCAGAACCTGGCTCCCCTCCTTGGGTCCAACTTAACTCACCACTGGGTTGGTCCGAGCCTCTGACTGGTAACTATACCATTGTTGGTGGGACAGTGTGCATATGTGTGAATGAATACATATGCTTTTTACTTTGTATTTTCAATAAACACAGTGTATTGCCTTTTCCCCTAAAAAAATTACATGTGCATAACAAGAAGCCTATAAAGCACTAGCAAAGCTTGCTTTTTGCTTTAATAATATCCCACTAGCATCAAATCCCAGTGTCTATTGTGCAGTTTCATCCCTAATCAGTTACCAACTTCATCATGTGGTCTCCCCTTGAGGCATGGGGATCTAGACTGTTCCCATACCTATCGACATGTGTATAATGGACTTCAGCATTACTCTGATGTACATCAGTGTCAGAGCCTGATCCTTCAAAGTCCTGAAGATCTTCTCAGAGGGACACAGCACGCTCACCTCCCATTCAAATCTATGTGAGTTGAAGGTGGTGAGCACCTCTCAGGAGCAGGTTTTTAATGCAAAGATCTATGTTCTATATCTGGGGTTTTTTTTAATTAAAGAGGCCGTCTCCACTGTTTCTGACAAATGTTATAACTCAAACAATTCACTGAAGTCCAGTCAATGGCACATATTCTTATCCACCTCAGTGGCTAAGACCTATAAAGATGTCTAACATCGAGTAAAAATGTATTAGACATGTACATGGGCTTCTTGACTGAACTTCACTCTTTGTCAACAGCAGGTGTTAATGTCTCAAAAGCAGAGATATTTAAATATAGATTCCATACAGCTCTCAGGATTGTGTGCCAAAGCTTTAACGTGATAAACTTAAAAAACAACAAATGGTCTGGTTGCACTTTATAGACTAACAAAACATGTAGATGGTATCATGAGCTTATTTTGGGTCTGCACATCATAAACTCAAAACACCGGTTATCTGAAGAAGTGGGTTGTGCCCACGAAAGCTCATGATACCATCTACATGTTTTGTTAGTCTATAAAGTGCTACCAGACCATTTGTTGTTTTTTAAGTTTATCCTGTGCAGACTAACTCGGCTACCCCCTGAAACTTTTAACATGATAGTTCAGGTTGAATCTCTCTGGTCCAGCACCCTTGGAAACTGACTCCTTCTGAACCAGGAAATTTGCTGGACACAGGGAGGTAAAATGTCTGCACCTCTCTCTGCTGTGGCCCAAGATCCTGGCCTCTGGCCATGGGGCTCTGCTGGTCTCTGGCCATGGACCACTGCTCCCAGCCCCTGGTCGGGGGGCGCCACAGCTGGCCTCTTCCTCCATGTGCACTCCATCCCTGCTCTTCTCCCTCCCTCCCTGAGTTTTAATGCCACAAATCAGCTGATTGTGGTGCTCCAGAAGCACTGGGAGTGTGGGGGAAGAGCTGGTAAGCCTGAGGTCACTTGCACAGATGGGAGAGGGGACAGAGAGGACAGCTTGGTGCTAGTTTTTCCCTGTGAGTGCTCCAGCCCCAGAGCATCCATGGGATCACCAACAATGCTGGACCAGGGATGTTGTTTGATGAGGGAATCCTGGATTACAGAGCTTCAACCTACCTAATGAACCAAGAAAGGAGGAAGAAACTGTATTAATCTATTACATTTTGTTCTTACTATACAGCTTATCCAATCAATATTAGTGCACATGCCATGTCTCCAATATACCTTACTTCTAAGCAGCTAGGTAACATGACTTAGATTGACCCAAGCTGTAAAATTCATAAGGATGATATGGAGATACTGATGAAAATATCTCATTTCTTCCTTCAACTCAATGCATATCACTTTCCAAAATAGACCTCTCTGATTTAAAACTCTTCTCCTTGTAAAAAAAATTATAGTTTCTGCAACTTTAAGGACCAGCAGGTAGGATCATCTAAGCAGTCAGCTGCTGAATGATGAGAAATGGGACACCTTCTTCCTTACCCCTTTGACTTTTATTTTCAGTGATAATTATTTATTTTACAGCTTTTCCATCTTATATGATCTGGGTCACCCCTGCTGTGTTGCTGGTTCCAGCTGAGCTGAGTAAGCTCTTGAAGAAATACCTTTACTATCAGTGCAGTGCAATAACAATGAGATCAGTAGCAGTATTCAAAAGGCCAGGATAATGTAGAACTTTCAAAGAACAAGAAAAATTATAGTTGTTCTTTTTTCTTTTAATCATTAGTTTCAGGATGTGGAACTCATTTGGTAGTACGGAGAGAATCAGATCAGTGACAGTGCTCATGCTGCAGGGGTGCCTGGCCGATTTCTGACTAAAAGCAAAAGAAATTATGGGGCAAATCCTCAGCTGATGTAAATCAACCTAGTTCCATCAACTTAAATGTAGACCAGCTGAGAATCTGGCCTTACCTTTCTCTTGCTCCTATTTTACTCTGTATTAATTTAAAGAGATATGCAGCATCTGTGAAATCTCTGCATTAAGTTAGAATCAGTGTGTAAGAAAACTTCTTACCTCCCTGATTCTCAAGTTGCCTTGGCACCAGCCCTGCTGAAAGATAACACAGTCTATGCCCAAACCTAATTCATGAGAGTTGGCTATGGTTCCTGCAGCGCTACACTCCAGCTGAGAATTGTATAGGAGAATAGCATTTTGCTGTGGCCATGCTTTACTTACAATCACTTGCCACAATGCTCCTTATGCCAAGGTGGAGGGGGGGGAAGACACAGAAGCTGACTCATTTGGCTTTACAGCAGTCAGGAATTCCTTTGGAGGAATTCTTTCCTGGGCTCATTGGTTAACCCTCTCGGTTACACGCAGCCCTCCCCCTCTTGCCTCTGTATCAGAGGCACCGGGGGCAGAAGCCAGTGTGCGTGGTGGGAAGCTGGCACCCGCAAGGGGGGGGGGGGAGCTAGCAGCCTGTATCAGAGGCAGCAGCATGGGGTGGGGAGCAGGTGAGAGACAGTACACATAGGGAGCTGACTTAAAAGTCAGCTCCCCAGATGTGCCAGCTCCTGCAGAGCTGCTTTCCCTCCCACCAGAGCTGCTGCCTCCCACAGAGCAGTGGGGGGGTGGAGAAGAGGCAGGGGAACAGGAGCTAATGCTTGCAAAGAGCTGGCTTAAAAGCTGACTCCCAGCAAGCACCAGCTCTCACCTCCCCCATGTAAACAAGTATCCACTGAAAATTTCAGTGATTACAAGTTTGCAAATAAATTCATTTTAACATCCTTAGCTCAGACACTATTGGGCATGGAGAAAGAAGCATAGTGGAGAAAGCAGCAACGTGTACTTTACACTTGCTTTGGCCTCTCTATGTAAGTTAGATCCTCTTTGGGTGCATCAACATTGCATGCGTCTTTCCATAGCACCTAGTATGTATATACCCCACCAGCCTGGATATGGATAGTAGCGTAGCTGGTGAGGCCTGATGTAGTGAGTAAAGACATGTGGGTACACAATCAAGTGCAACTTCAGAAATTCCTGAGCTATGTTTGCTCATATTTAATCTTGATACAGCTTCTCCTTCAATTTAATCTCTGTTTCATGTATTCTTGCTTTCACAGGCATGTAATCCACCATAATTGGCACATCATGCCTGACTTATTGCCAGACAAATCTTAGATCCTGACTACAGTATATTTTACACTACATAGATTAGTGGACAAATTAATTATTTGGTAATTGTATTATAGCTAGCTATTACTGTGGTATATTAATTTTGTTGTATTTCAGGCTCCTAATGTGAACCACCTTCTTATTAAAACAAATATAAGAGAATATCAGTCTTCATATGTGCATTATCTTCCAAAAATCAGCAAGGAATTCAAAGTATAACATTGCTGCAACATTCCTTATTCTCAGTGACACTGTGAAGGAATTCCTCAAGGCCAGAGTCAACTGGTGACCTGATTCAAAAGGAAGTATTCCTGGCAAATAAATCCATTTTACTTTTGCATTCCAAGATGGGAAAAGTATCTTAACAATCATTGATAAAAAGGACCTGGGCAGGCAATATTTCCTCTCTAACACTGAAAATGCATTTTTACTCATTATGTTTTATTTAAAAGGGTTCCTGTAAAAATAAATCAATGGAAACAGGTATGATCCTTTTGTCTGAAAAATTCATAATTCTTTCCATTTGCTCACATACACATTTTATTTTTTGAGACAGACACTAGACACTAGTCGCTTTGAGTCCAAACTTGCCTGCACCCCAAGAAGCCAGTCACCTAAAAAGAATGGCTCAGGTTTGGGAATGTCCCTAACATGCTCAGCAATGAAACCAAAGCAAAGAATTTATTTGGTTTCTCTGCAATGACCTTCTGCTGAACGAGTCCTTGAGTGCACCTTTAGCATCTTGATCATCCAGTGGTCCCACTGGCTGTCTAGCAGGCTTCCTGCTTCTGATGTACTTAAAAAAACATGTTGCTATTACTTTTTAAGTTTTTGGCTAGCTGTTCTTCAAACTCCTTTCTGGCTTTTCTTATTATATTTTTACACTCAATTATTATACTTAATCTTTGCACCATTTCATAAAAATGATACAGATTATCATGGCTAATTAACTAATAAATTACATATACAAATCATAGTATCAGTTCAATAGCTATTTTCTGTTCCAAGTGTATCTGAAGATATGTTTTGTGCTCAATAAACCAAGCACAAACCCTTCAGCACATACTTTACTTCATACTATAGGGAAAAGTTCACAGAAATCTCAAGAAAACTGGTTTTTTTTTAAGTTAATAGCATTTTTTCTTGTCTTGGGCATTCCATTTATTAAAACCCAGTATTCCATTAAGAATGATGACACAGTTAAATTAGCCCCTGCAAACTCCAACTTATTTTCTCACCCACTTTGTTGAAGTGTGCATGCATACAGTGTATTGGCCTTAAGACACACAAATGATGAACCAGAGAAAAATGTACTTCAGCTTCATCCTTTTGTGTGCTCTTATATAGAAATATAGTACTGGAAGGAATCTGAAGAAAGCCAACAAGTCCAGTCCCCTGCACTCATGGCAGGTCCAAGCAACATCTGGACCATGGGTGGACAAGACAGCCTCCGCAGGTCAGATCCGGCCCACTAAGCTGGTTGATCTGACCTGTGACTACCCTGCTGCTCTTCCACCCCTAAGTCAATCTAGACCTAGCGACGGAGAGTGCGCAAAGTCTCCTCCCCTCACTAGGGGTACGCAGCACGAAAGGGATACACCAGCTGTTCAAAACAGCTGGCAGTTCCCTCTAGGCACCTTGTGCCCCAGGCAGGGTGGGGCAGGGGGCAAGAGACTTTGCATGCTCCGATGCCCCCTGGCCCTGATTGGCCTGGGGGTGAGGGAGCATGCAAAGCCTCCTCCCGACTCCTGGGGCGTGTGGTGCTTAGAGGGAACCACCAGCTGTTCAAAACAGCTGGTAGTTCTCTCTAGGCACCGTGTGTGTGTGTGGGGGGGGACGACAAAGACTTCACGCGCTCCCCCACCACCAGGGCAATTAGGGTCTGTGCGCAGGGGAGCATGGGAAATCTCCTGGCTCTGCCCCTTCTGCGGTGGCCCAGTACCACTTCAGAAATTTGTGAAGTGCCCCCCCTTTCAAAAATTATTGCCCACCCCTGAACACATCTGCTCTACTTAGATACCCAGCAGATAGAGTGGTGTTACTCAAAGTAATCAACTTTGGCTGGTGGCAGGCTACAAATCACTTTAGTACTGAAAGCAAAAGTAACATGCTGTTATACAAGCTCTTATCAATGCGTTGTCATTATTGTATGAAGAGGAGCAGAACTGTGCTTAATTGAACCCGTAAAATGGTATGATCATCAACTGAAAGGACCTTGTTAAGCTAGGAGTTCAAATGCCAGGGCACAGTGAAAGTAATAAGGGTAGGGACTGGTGCCCTAACCATGAGATGCCCAGCCTGTAAAGAGCTGGAAATAAC
The DNA here is from genome assembly GCA_019425775.1 of Rafetus swinhoei. Lineage (NCBI taxonomy): Eukaryota > Metazoa > Chordata > Testudines > Trionychidae > Rafetus > Rafetus swinhoei. The sequence continues at coordinate 222,448,018 of CM033424.1, read as the reverse complement.
TGAGTGTGCTCTGCAGAGGCCACAGCAGAGAGACAGGTGACAGCAGAAGTTGAATGACAATCAGCTGACTAATTAGTGGCCAATGAGGGAGAGCAGAATGAATGGTCTGATAGGCAGTGAGGAACCCCAGTTGGTGGGACAACCAGGGGGCAAGGAAGAGTGGCTGGTGGCAAAGAGATGGAGCGGATACCAATAGGGTACAGGTGGTTTTGGACTCAGAGAAACTAGCCTATGCTGTCATTGCTGCTGTCCTTGTTTCCCACAGGGGCACCACTATTTTTAGCATCCTAGTTCATATGAACAATGGCAAAAGTACGTTTACGTGAGCTGGAATTCATACCCCTTGCTTGAAGAGCAGCCATAGCTCTATGCACTCCAACTAATGAGTTATTTAATTCCTATTTCCTCAAACTTATTTAATTTTTAAATCAAAAATTTCCTATTTCAAAATACAAATTTAAAAGAGGAGCAACATCTTTTTTCAATTGATTACATTATAAAGCTACCAAAACTTCTACAGAGACTGTACTATACATCCATGATTATGATGAAGAGTTGCTATTAAAATAGATGGTAATCTGACACGCTTTCTGAGAGTCAATGAAGGTAACATATAGAAAAATTGGTATTTATGTCCTGTTTTCTGAAAGGATATTATAATGAAGATCAGTGAATAATAAAATGCTTTGGCTGTTGAAAATGAATTGCATTGTGCTGTCTTCTTTCAAAGAACCATGGCATAAATAGCAAGTGAAACCTGTCTTTGCTAAATAGGTATATGTACCGTATAGGTGCTACTAGTCCAGTCAGAGTACATGCTATGTGGCAGTTGGTTTAAGTAGAGTGGCTGGCTATCCAACATAATAATATATAAATTGCAAATAGAAAACACACTGTAATGTTACGATGTAGGAATATCTTATAATTTCAGCATGTAATCACACAAGTGGAAGTAGCTCAATATACAAACTCTACATAAACTGGCTCATCTGAGACTTCCTAATAGACAACCAAATAACATTTTGGTCTCAGACTTCAGACTCAGTCCAGACACAAACACCCTCCTCATGGAAAAAACGTCTTATACAATTTAATAAGGATAAACCCGAAAGGCTTCTATAGCAGTTACTCTATAAACCTACAAAATCTCGTAGACAAATATATGCTAGAAAATTAAGCATTCATCGTATGTATTTTATTATGGATTATCTGTACTTCTGTTACAGAATTCTATAGTTTGGGTTAAAAATTCTGTACAAAGGTTATCATTAAATTAAATAAGATTATTTATAAGGGTGCAGATAGCTTGTTTTTAACATCAAGCCAATTTCCTCTTTTTCCTCTCCCCATCTGTACATCATTCTTTACTTATTGTGTTGACTAGCCTTCACTCTGTCTTGATTGAGCATGACAAATGAGAATGGATTTGTGGCTTCATCTTGAGCCATAGAAGATTAAACCACCACTCAAGGCAAGGAGGGGACAGTTCATGCTCTCTGCTCAAGGAATAACAGTTCTGGAAAAGCAAAATAGGTCAGGTGTTCAGATACAATTATGTGAGGAAGTTGCTTGCCTACTTACTCTTTAATTCATATAAAATATCTTTTCATCATTACTCTTATTTTATCTACCATTGATGGGGTGGGATGGGGAGGTTTCTTTCATGATAGTGGATCAAGACTGAGGCAAAATTTCTCAATCCATATTCTACAAAGCTAACACTAGCTATCATTCCACTCATCTCCACTAAATCAGGGAAGTATTTTGGAAGACCCTGCAAACCCTGCTGACTGGGTATTTTGGTCTCATATCATCCTTTGACAAGGATTCCATTACATTAATGTACTACCAGCATAGCTAACTCAGAAATCCCTCTTATTTCCAGTCATGAATTTTTATGCTGATGGAACCTTTGGTATTGTTTCAACAATCAAATGAGTAATTATACAATGGCTTTTGTACAAATTGTCTCCATATAACAATTATATTTTATCATCTACATCTGCATTCCCTCCCACATATGCAGTTTTGTTCTCTCCTAAAGCAAATTCTAAGGGATACATTTTCATCTCCATGTGTGGAGTTACATTTTATACTCTTGTGCATCAGGTGAGAAAGATGTATCTTTATTATTAATTTTCTGAATTGGCCAAATTATGTATAATTTTTCTTTGTGAAATTAATTTTCAGTGGTAGTAGTCAGGAACGTATCTGAAAAGGCCAAACAATAAAAATGTACTTAACAGAAGCAATCAGTGCAAGAACCAACTGTATTTCAGAAAGTAACAGCAATCTCCTATACTGAAGGCTGCAGATAATTGCTATGGTATTGCCAAAGCCATGGTAATGTTCTAAAGTTCATAGTGATCCTTTTCTCTACTCTTTTTTTCAAACACCTCAAAATCAATGAAAATACTCTGCAACTCTGAGTTTCAGTGTTCAAGGAAAATCTCTACCTGTTATCATTGACCACAAGACCCCTTCATGGCACAATACCCATGTTTGTGCTTTTGTTAAGTTCTGAGGAACTTATGGTTTCCACAAACATTGTGACATTCCTAGGAAACAAAAGATTACGTAGCTTATAGCACTAGTACTAATGATAATGGTTATGGTTTTTGATGATAACTCATTTGTTACATACCAATAAATGTCATTGCTTTCCTCATTCTTATCCATTTTTGGTAGGATAGAAACATCATGTTGCCACCTTTTCTAGCAGCCTGTCTTGAAAAATCTTGTAAGCTAGTTTATAAGCACTGAATACAGGGATATTACTTCACCCTTGGTAACAATAAATATATTATGTAGTAGATGTCTCTACTGTTTGATGGAATACTATGTACGTTTATGCTGTCATACAAATGTTTAGTAATAATAATACATTGTTAACTAGAAGAATTTCTGTTCTGGACCTGGTAACTACACACCTCAGAAACCCCCTTTTCACATGCGTGTTACTTTTAACCACTACTTTATCTCTGTTCTTTTAGAACATGGTGTTGCCAATCAAATCAGGTCTTTTTGGAAGCTTCCATTAGCAGATAAATAAGTTTCCCATGCCCTGGCCAATTAAAGGTAGCAAATAGCACAGTGGGACAAATTTTCTACTTATGGAAATGGAAACAGCTCCATTTGCCTCAGTATGTCACTCAGAGTTGTATGTAAAATACTAGATTTTCTTACTTGGAGCCTGATCCAGATGATTGATGTAGTTATATAGCCTGAGTCCTCCCAATTTGTGTAAGCATTTCATTTTGATGCCTGTCACTACTCTTACAGTTAAGTTCTCTATTTAACAATAAGGTAGTTTTAAAGATAAAGCAACTATTCAATTTACATGTCAGTAAAAGCTCTTGTTATTATAAGTGAAAGTTTTATCAATGATCTACACCCTTTGGTCCAACTTCGACCTAAGCAATCCCCAGGATACCTCCTTATGATAATTATCACCTGCTAAATCTACCACTGATGGCACCCCCGTCAACTTTGTTACTTTGAGGAGCAAGGGAAGTTGATAGGAGAGTTTCTCCCATTGACTTCCCAAGTGAAGATGCTGCAGAAATTCAACGTAAGGTATGTCAACTCCAGCTACACTATTCTTATAGCTGGAGTTGCATATCTTAGGTCAACTTTCTCCCCTAGTATCAACCTGGCCTAAGATTCTGTAAACATTACAAATTAAAGTTCATACTGGTCAGGATTCCAGGAATAAGTTTTAATTTAGAAAGAACTTTTATGTAGTCCTAAATAATCATGTTAAACAAGTGACAGAATAAGTGATCCATCCTGGCACCTTTGACTTACCTCAATAAAGAAGAGACTAGCTGCTGAGGTTGGATGATGGTACATATAGACTGTCACAAGGATGGCTGCAGCTATAATGAGGACCAGTATCAGAATTCCAACAATTAAACCAGAATGGAGAGTTCCACCTTTCTTCTCTGCAGCACTGTCATCTGTAGAAGCTACAAGCATGGAATATTTATTAGCTTGGCAACTGTTTTGCAAATAAGAGAGATTATTTCTTCTCATCTACAATAAATTATTATTTCTTCTCATCTACAATAAATTAATTAATAAACAGTTGAACATTTGTTTTTTCTGACCTACATTTTTCTAATAGTTTCATTAGCCCAAGTTGCAGAAAATTATTACGTCTTCCTTCCCTCCAATATGCATGTTCATATTTCTAGCTCAATAAACAAAATTAATATTTTTCTTTAAAGACTGCTTTTTGCCAGTACATTATACAGGCCCACTTTCATCTCTGGAGAAGCTAAATGAAGAGTTATATTGCTTGCAAGAGATTTTCTAAATTAAGAATTGCTTTTTAAGGCCACAGCTGAAGCAAGCCAGCCCTTCTTATCATCTTCCTCTTATATTTTGTACCAGGATCCAAAAAATCTTGCACACAAATCCCAGTACTGCTGTACAGATGCGTGTGCCTGAAAGTAGCAGGACCCAGTTTGTTTTTATTTTTTCCCCTCCTGTGGCCCAGGTCACATCCACACAGCACTCTTGTTCACTTATATATTGAGGCATTTTACAATGATTTTAAAAAGCTTATCAATAGAGGCTGATACACTGCTAACACCTGTGGGCCATGTGGAGTGGGTTGCAGGGCCCTGAGGAAACCTGGGGAAGGAGTGGAGAACAGTAGGATAGTTAGAGGGAACACATAAGATCTTGAGAGATGAAGAAGGGAAAAAACGTGATTTTTAAATACACATAAAACACTATAAACCCTTAAAATGTTCCACATACAAAACTTAAGAGAGTACATTTTTCTTTATGGACAAACCTCCTGTTTTTCCTCCTCCCAAGCTCCAGTGTTGCCTTCTCCCATATCCCTCTTAGCCATAATCCTGCCTCAGCACAGGGAGCTGGTCTAGATGACCTCTTGAGGTCCCCTCCAGCCCTTCATTTCTATGATTGTAGCACATTCTGTGGGCTTGCTATGAAACAAGGCGAGTCCTGCTTTGATGACCTCAAAAGATAAAATACCCACCCACTGGTGTATTTTATAAGAACATACAAATGTCCATGCTAGGTCATGGAACAGACCAAAGTTCCATCTAGCCCAGTATCCTGTCTTCCAACAGTGGTCAATGCCAGATGCCCCAGACGGAACAAAGAGAACACATAATCATCGAGTGATGACTCCCCTGTCACCCAGATAATTAGGTAATTATAATTAGCTGATTATGAGCTAAACCAAGTAAACACTTGTTTCTTAATAAATCCAAGGGAAAAGAATAAAATACCCAAACAAAACCTTTCTTTAGAAATAATTAAGGTTGAAATTACATTTCAGTGTGAGTTCAGCTTAACACCAAAAACTATTAAGTGCTGTTGCTCTAACGAGGGCCCTATCAAATTGACAGCCATGAAAAACTCAAGGACCATGAACTCTGGTTTTTGTGTGTGTTTTACCTTACCACTATACAGATTTCCTGAGGAAAACTAGCATTACTCACATTGAGGCTATGTCTACACTACAAGGTTTTTGCACAAAACCCGCTATTTTTGTGCAAAAACTGGTGGAGCGTGCACACCTCAAGCGCATTTTTGTGCAAAAAAAATACAGTAAATTGACAGGACAGAGGGCTTTTGCCGGTAGAGTTATTCCTCTCCCCACGAGGAATAACTTCTTTTTGCGCTACAGCTCTTGCGCAAAAAGGCAGGTGTGGATGCTCCGCAGGAGTTTCTTGCACAAAAAGAGCCTATCAGAAAAAGCACAGGTGCTCTGATGGCCATTCTGTTTATGGCAATCAGAGCTTTCTTGTGCAAAAGCATCCATGGACTGTGGACGCTCTCTTGTGCAAAAGCACATGGCTTTTGCAATGCACTTTTGAGGTGTGGACGTGCTTTTGCGCAAGAAGTTTTTGTGGAAGATCTCTTCTGCAAAAAGCTTCTTGTGCAAAAACCCTGCAGTGCAGTCAAAGCCTAAGAGTCCTGGCCCAAAAGGGAGTTGCAGGGAGGAGGTCTCAAGGTTATTTTAGGGGTGTTGCAGTATTGCCACTCTTACTTCTGCACTGTCTTTAGAGTTAGGTGGCTGGAGAGCAGTGAATGTGGCTAGGCACCCAGCTCTGAAGGCAATACCCCACCAGCAGCAGTGCATGCTACCCTTACTTCTGCTCTGCTGCTTGGAGGTGGCTGGGGAGTGACAGCTTTAAAGTGAGGGCCCAGCTCTCCAGGCAGCAGTGCAGAATGAATGGCGGCTATAGCAGACCATGCCATTCTTACATCTGTACTGCTGCTGGCAGTGGCTCTGCCCTCAAGTAAGGGCTCACAGCCAGCCACCATCACCCTCTAGCTGCCCAGCACCATCATCACCAGCAGCAGCAGTAAAACAACCCTCCCATAATAAACTTGCAACTCCTACCCCCACAACTCCTTTTGGGGTCAGGACCTCTATAATTAAAACACTGTGAAATTTCAGATTTAAATAGCTGAAATCATGAAATTTTTAAAATCCTATGACCATGCAATTGACCAAAATGGACCATGAATTTGATAGGGCCCTAACTATAACCCTTATTGACTTAAGTGGTTCCATTAAAGCCAGTGATAAAACTCCTGTTGGCATTAGTTGGACTGGTTAAAAGGACTACTCAGACTTGCAGGATCAGGCACTGCTTTTGTAACAAAGAATAACAAGATGGGCATTGAAATTGTTCTGCTGTGAGTGCTTTAAAATGCATTTGCTGTTGGGCCATGTGGCAACGCTGTAATGTACTATTAATGATCACTCTAAAAGAATGATTTTTATTGGGCTATTCAGATGAATGAAAGATTACTCACATGAGTAACTAGAATAACATCAGGCCTTAATGTGATAAAGCACCATCACATATTTACACTGATGTCTGGAACTAGCAAGTTAGTGTCCTACAGCAATTTAAATGTTAAAAAAATAGAACTTACAATTTTTTTTCAGGAGGCATACTCCCAATTTCACCTCACTTTAAAACTACTTGCTTACGAATTCGGACATGAACATACAAAAGTGTCATAGTACACTATTATTAAAACTTGCTTACTTTCTCATATCATTATCAAATAAATCAGTTGGAATATAAATGTCATGCTTACATCTCAGTGAATAACATCTCAGTGCATATAGGGCAGTATAAACAAATCACTGTATGAAATTTTAGTTTGTACTGACTTTGCTAGTGCTTTTTATGTAGCCTGTTGTTAAACTATGCAAATATCTAGAAGAGTTGATGTACCTCCTGGAAGACTTCTGGGTAACTCCAGGGGTATATGTACCCCTGGTTAATAACCACTGCTAGTTTGCAGGGTGCCAACACTACTGCATAGGCTGGTAGAGAAATTTCTGCACTAGAATCAGACCAAAACCTCCACGGACTTGTACTAGAGATGCCTTTAGTTTGTCTCACTTGCTCAAAGTAACTCAGCTGTGTGCTGTGCAATTTGGCTTAGGAAGGCACCTGCCTGTATTCTTCTTCCCCAAGGGAGTATGGCTAGCTGAATTAAGTATGGCTCAGGCACTGTCTCTGATGCACACCAGTTGAGGTTAGGCAGCAGGTTTACACATGCAACTTTCTTTCTAAAGCTGTCTAAAGTGCTCCCTGAGGCATTCATTATATTTTCCCTGTACAGGCATAAAGCTTTACAGCACTTCAACTCCAGGTATATCTGCATTAGTCCTCCCTTCACATTTTTCACCAGCAGTGTATCTCACCAATGGTATCAATGATGAGAATGTTAGTGTACACAGGGCTCCAAGCTATATTGCGGAGAGCAATAGTGGGACATTTTAAAGGAAAGGGTTCAGTCAGGACTGTGCCTAATTCTCCACTTCCCTTTTTGTTTTCCAGCACAACACTGTGGCCTGTCCTACCCACAGAAGTTTCACTGGTTTAATTAAAGGAATGGTGTTAAATTGATTTAGTTAGATCAGCATACCTGTGTGTGTGGATCCCTATACATGTGGTTTACAACAACAGATAAGTCAGCAGCAGAGGCATAAACCAGCAAAAGCCAGGCTTAAAACGAGGTGTGTCTACACACACAGATATTTCAGTTTAGCTAATTTGATTTATTACTCTCCCCATATCTTAAACCTCTGGGCTACGTCTACACTGCAGGCTTCTTGCGCAAGAACGACTGTTCTTGCGCAAAAACTTAAGGACTACGTCTACACTGGCATGATTTTCCGGAAATGCTTTTAACGGAAAAGTTTTCCGTTAAAAGCATTTGCGGAAAAGAGCGTATAGATTGGAGCGGACGCTTTTCCGCAAAAGCACTTTTTATGAAAAGCGTCCATGGCCAATCTAGGCGCTTTTCAAAAAAGCCCGATCGCCATTTTCGCGATCGGGCTTTTTTTGCGGAAAACAAATCTCAGCTGTCTACACTGGCCCTTTGCGCAAAAGTGACTTTTGCCCGAGCAGGAGCAGCATAGTATTTCCATAAAAGCACTGATTTCTTACAGTAGGAAGTCAGTGCTTTTGCGGAAATTGCGACCAGTGTAGACAGCTGGCCATTTTCCGGAAGCGGCTGATTTTCCGGAAAAACTGGCCAGTCTAGACACAGCCAAGGAGCTTCTACACTGCACACGCATTCTTGCACAAGTAAATTTACAGTACAGCATCAGAAGAGAGGGCTTCTTGTGCAAGAGTTATTCTTCTCCCCATGAGGAATAAGCCCTCTTGCGCAAGAGGGCAGTGTGGACGGGCAGTGTGGATTGTGCAATAAACCCCTATGGCTAAAATGGCCATCAGAGCTTTCTTGTGCAAGAGCGTGTCCACACTGCCATGGACGCTCTTGTGCAAAAGCACATGGCAGTGTGGACGCACTCTTGCGCAAGAACTCTTGCACAAAACAGTTCTTGCGCAAGAAGCCTGCAGTGTAGACGTAGCCCTATAGTTTGTGTATGTAGACAAGCCACCTGTGTCAAAGCCAGAGTCTGACATATAATCTCTGTATAGAAAATAAATGTCTCTGTTTTTGAAAAAAACTTTGTAGTTATTAGTATTGACTCTGTGAGGAGAGGGAAGGGAGATGTACCCCTTATTTCCTATATTAACTGTGAGGATAACTACAGCCAGAAGATGGTAACAGCAAAACTGGAGAGCAGTGAATGGGGGGTATGTGACAATTCTCTAGAAAATCCACATACTTTAGCTTACAGCTCTTTTTGGGCACTCTCCAACACATCAGGAAGCAAACTGAAGTGAAAGCAATTTATCAGACCTACTAGATTAAATTTCCTGAAAGTAAAGATTATTAATCTGTGCTGTTGTTTCCCTAGGAGGGATGAGTTCAGCACTTTTTCCTTTGGCTGAGAATTTAAACTAGTCCTTGAGAAAGCAGACTGGATTTGAAGCATACAGCTCATATTTGTGGAACCAATCAGTAGAGTACTGCATGCCTAAAAGCTTTATAATTAACAAGGACTGAACCATAAAGAAAATTGAACAACACTTGAAAATATACGAGGCCATTTTTTTTTTGTTGCATAAATGTTACACTGGTGACAAGTTAATTACCATCCCATTCAAAGATCGTGTGCAGGATTATAGTTTGACAAGTTATTATTTTAATTTCAAAATAATAAAGCATGGTCTCGGAAACTCATGGCACTGTGCAATATTATTGCTGCATTATCTGTTGCTAGGATCATAATTAATCCCTGTCACTGTGGCAGAGGATACTTACAATTTTTAAGTAAAATCATTTAGGGACTGCAGTGCAGTCTTGAGAATTTACTTTATAAAAGAAATAGTTGTCAAGCCCCATGTCTCAGAAAACAGAGTTGGCATAGAAGAGCAGAAAGAATTTATAAAACACTATGGCTAAAAATATCAAGATCTTCCTGCTCTCATCTTTTAAGCATTGGCTGTGCTTGGACGGCATTAAGAGTTCCTGGGCAGCACACTCGTGCCATGTATCTGCCATGCTTTGTGCTAAACCACTGCCTGTCTTTAAGGGTCACGGAGGAAGTTTTCTAATGGTGCAGATGGGTATCATGATAATTTGTTTCACTTTCTTGCACACTTTGCTGTTAGTGGTTGGTTTTGCCTGGATCTGAACGGTGGAGATCGATTTTGATATGTTATAAGGACATGTCAATTTAGCTGGATCTGCTTCTTAGGGTATGAGTTCTTTATAATACTTATGCCTTTGGGGCTCATAGCTTATCCCACATGTGAGCCTATGACCACGAATGAATGAGTGTGAACTATTCAGAAGTACTCTTAAAGCTGAGCACAGATTAAAGGCACCCACCACTCACACCTAGTTTTTAACATGAAGAACGGGCTGGTGAGGGGAACGACTATCACAAAGTATTGCTAACTGCTGCTGCTTTATGTAGCCACTGTTTATTTGAGGCACAGCGCCTCTGGCAACTCCTGGTAAGATGGCTCCACCCTGCATTGCTCACAACTCAGCCAATGGCCAGCACTCATTATTTGTACTTGCTTTACTAATTGCCAGCATAACCCACCAGGCAGCAGTGGGTATGTCTATGCTCTGGGATCAAGCCTCCTAATCCTGGTATAGAATAGGGATAGTGGAGCTCTTAGTAGTGTATTAAAATAGCAGGGTGGACATCGCAGCACCAGTTGAGGCTCAGGCTAGCAACAGGAGGTCAAACCTACCCAATCCCCTGAGCCCAAGCACACTTACAGCTGCATTGTAGACACACCCAGTATGTAGAACGTGTTTTCCTCTGGGTCTGATACACAGAGAACATGAGTCTGTTAAAGAGCCCAGATATGCAGGCTGGCTCCTTAGCTGAAGCTATAAAGACCCTCAGCTTTGAAGATTTCTAGTTGCTGGGTTGGATACTCTTATCTTATCCAACAGCAGGCAGAGGTATTTTCTTTAAAGGACTATAAGTTTCCCTTTTAATACCTTTGGCTCATAGGCTGTTTTGGGAAGGAAGAACTGTAAAAATAAAAAATATATATACAGATTGGGCATGTCAAGTTGACACTGCTCACAGCCACATGCTACTGTAGATTTCCCAGTACCCTTTTCTCAGGAAACAGCGGTTTCCTATTCCAAGCGCACAGACTGAAATTTTACAAGCCAATGAACTGCAGTTAGCAAAACATTTTGAGGTTATAGTCTAATTCTGACTATGTTTCACATAAAATTAAAAAAAACACACACCAGGACCCTATTTCAACTTTAACCAGTCTAGAGACTTTCATTATGTGAACAAATTCATTTGCTTGGAAGTGCTGGAGAAGCGGCTTGTGCATTGATTGGGCTGATGCTGCAGAGATAGCAAGATGGAGATATTCAGCAGCACAGGGCACTTGTTAGCTTAAATAAATCTGCAAATCTACCTAGACACTTGGCCTCACATCACAAATGACAGGTTATTTTTGATTTGTTAAAACACCACTAAATTATGTGCACAAGACAATTTATTTTTGGTACAGCTGATACTCTGTGTGGCTAATTGCTGTTCACAAAGCCCCACTTTCCTGTCCTTATCCTATTAATACACTCCCCTCTCCACCCACACCCACATCTTTTTCCTTATCTTTGAGCTCTGGTAGTATTTTTTCTGATTGTTTTTTTCACACAGTACTAAAACTGTGTATTGATATATCTGTTTTTAAACAAGCACAATACACAGTACAGCATCAAAAAATAAAGAACTGTTGGATGTGCTGTCAAGTTTCTACCAGGGAAATTCTTTGTCACCATAAACTGCATAAAGTCTGTAATTGTGTCAGAATTCAGATGTTCTTAAACAGCTGAGAAACACCAAATTAGACTTATAAAAATGGACTAAATCGTCAGAGCCTAAAGCTCATACTCTCCCATTCTCACAGGAAAAGACCTGGAAGAGGAAGACTGGATGGACCATGGCTTCTTGACTACAGGCATGGTTGCCAAGAGTAGATTAGCCAAAGGGCAGGGGTACTATTTCTTTTGGGCAAGACACAATCTGAGGCAATAACAACAAGCAGGCTCCAGCTCGCTAAACTAGTAGCAATATAGCTCTTGAATGAGCCATCTTATCACTAACTGACCAATTCTTAGCATCTTTTTTGAATCATGTAGAAACTTGGGGTACATCTACACTGCATGGCTATTTCAAAATAATCTATTCCAGAATAGTTATTCCAAAAGAGCTTATTTTGAAATAGCACATCTACACTGCAGGTAGGCCTCAAAATTAGTCTGAGGCAGCCTTCCCCTAATGTAGATGTGCTATCTCGATTTGGAGGCCCAGGATTCACTGGGGAGGAATAACTTAGAACGGCCTTGGTGAGGAGCTATTTCAAAATAGCAGCAGCGGAGCGTCTACACACGTCTTATTTCAAATAGCTATTTTGGAATAGGTGCTATTCCTTGTAGAATGAAGTTTACAGATTTCAGAATAAGCCATCCGTTATTTGGAAATTATTTCAAAATAACGGAATGGCAGTGTAGACAATCGCATTGTTATTTTGAAATAACACTAATTATCATGAAATAATGGTGCAGTATAGCTGCACCCTTATTATGCTAAAAGAAAAAAAAAAACCTTTTTAGATAATGATATCAATTAAAATAATACACATAATAATTTTCAACTGGAATTTCAAGTGCATAGGAACTGAAGGATCGGTCCCTATCCAAAGGTTTATTATTTTGTTTGCATAAATTTAGACTGAGATTTCCAAAGGGAGTTAGGTGCCAAAATTCCAGTGGAAGTTGGAAATATGTATTAAATATGGATGTTAAACAATAAGCTCCACCTTCTATTTAGCTGTGACATTTTGAGTCCTGAAGGAGATCTCTGTGTAACCTCAAAAACTTGTATCTACAACTGAAGCTGGTCCAATAAAAGATAACACCTTAGCTATATTGTGTCTCTAAAACCCCTAGACTCCACTGCAAAAGTCCAATCTTGTACTGCTTTTTAATAAATACTGTATTTTACTGAATATATGCAACAGCATTTATCTTTCCCAAGACTGTAAAACTTGATTTTATGTGATGACTGTATGTTTTTCAGAGTGAAATTCACCCAATGCAAAAGGCCAGCTGATGTTTTATACACCATTCATGTCCAAATAAATGGCACGGCGAGTGTTTACCAAATGCAAAGAAAAACTTGTAGCGCTGAATCTCAGAGCTTGGGTCAAATGACTCGTGCTTCGGGACTCAGGTTATGGGGTTATAAATAGCACTGTAGCCATTCCTGCTTAGGTGAGAGCCTGCGTTTTGGAACCTAGCAAGGGGGATGGTCTCAGAGCCTGGGACACAGCTAATTTTTAACCCTTCGGCTTGTTCCCTGGAAAGTGACTTGGGCTCTGAGACATAGTACCAAGGATTTTTCTTTGTGGTGCAGATATGCTCAGGCAGGTCTCTCATTGGTCCACTGCTGAGGGTGAATGTCACCGTTAAAATAAGTAGCACCTCCTTGCCTCCCCCCAACCCCACCTAGGAGGATGAATTGGTGAAGCTTTTCAATTCTCAAATGGAAGTTTATTCTTTAAGAATATATTCTGACAAATGGAAAATGGCAACAGCTGCTTTCATGGCCACTGCCTTATACATAACTCCTATCTTTCTCAGTGCTGAAACTCAAGACAGGCGAAGGACCTATAGCAAATAGCTCATGGTAATGAGCTATCTCAAAAAGGTCAAAACAAATATATGGAACTCTGGGGCTATCATCTGTTGTTTTCATCTAAATTCAGTTTCAACTAGTTTAGTGAAAAAGAGGCTCCCTCAATCATAAATAATTTTAAACTAGAAAAGATTAGTTCATCCTATATGAACCAAACTATTTAAATTCCATTTCTTAGTCTCCCTGCATGAGTGATTGTAAATCACCAACCCAAGAGTTCTCAACATGAAAGGGCTATTACGGCATCATTACAGCCAGCTGCCTTCTTCTTTTATGAAAAATTAGGTAGCTGCTTTTGAAATAGAGTAGCTTTGGTACACATGAAGTTAAAGGAAAATAAGAACAACAATGGATTGAAGGGCTTTTATAACATAAAATAGCAATGCTATTGTACAAGAACTTTTTAATTTTCCTAAACTTTAAAACCAGTTTGAAAACTGTAAAGAGAATTAAGAGTTAACAGTGCTTATTGGCTAGCTGTCAGTAAAAAATTCTTAGACATGCACATGGTAACTGGCAGAACAAAGGGAAAAGAAAGAGATAAAGCTAAATTGGAATTTATAGCAAAAGGTGCCACACAAATTTATTTGTGAATGAGTATCACACTAAATTACAAGTTATTTTCTCATATAACTGAAAGGTTAGGACAATTTGACCTACAACTGCAGTCTGTTTGAAAATTTTAATTTAGTTACTGCTTGATAAAATTGGGCCTCAAAAGTTCCAGCCAAAGAGGAAAGGCAGAATTTATACTGAATCCTGTTTTTGTACCTAACCACCTATTGACTGCATCTAGCTATAGGCCCTTATTGATCAGCTTTAATTTAGTTTTCCATTATAAAAGGTTACCTTTGATTTGAGTTTTACAGGATCTAGTTTGGAAAGGCTAAAGACTCTGTATTCTTTTGATCCTTTACTTTTTATGAAAGGCGGACAAATCCTAGTGAATCAAAGAACAGACTTGTGGCTACAGAGATTTTATCAGATCCAAATCTAAGAGCTTGTGAAACTCAATGAACAACTGAAGATTCACAAAGAACAATTTCCCAGATTAAAAGTTAGGTTTATTATGTGAATGAAAAATACTGCTGAGTGCGTGACTTTGCTTCTGTACTGTTTAATGCCTATATTACCACTATTTTATTTTTATTTCAAAAACTACCCCTCCCCAAAAAGTGAATCTATAGCTGTTGGTTTCTACTTCTGAAATCAAGCAGCTTTATGCACTGAAAACATACACCTAGGCTTAAAGAAAGCCATACTACAAATGCTACCTAGGGTATGTCTATACTACAGGACAAAGATGAATTAAGATACGCAACTTCAGCTACGTTAATTGCATAGCTGAGGTCAAAGCAGCTTAAGTCAGCTTTTGGCGCTGTCTACACTGCCGGAAGTCTTCCTTCAACTTCCTTTATTCCTTGTGAAAGCAGGATTATTGGCACCAACCAGAGTGCCCCTCTCACTTCGAATTAGAGTGTCTTCACTAGACTTCTAATTAGAATCTTGGAAGATCGACAGCAGCAGCTTTGCTCTTCCTCTGTAGTGTAGACGTAGGGACTACATCAGAGTTCTTCCTCTTGATTTTAAATGTTTTGCTTTCTATTTCAGAGATTTCCTTTTAAGCTCCTAGGCAAGAGGAGGCAAGCTAAATAGGGTAAGTAATTACACCACTATGGAAGAGAACTGGACATTAATTTTTAAAAACTTGTTTGGTTTTAATGTTATTTTATGTATTATGTTATTATTAAGAAGAAGAGTGTTGACACACTAGTTTTGATAAAACAACTTCAGAAGTGTAACAACTTCAGAAACAAACAAGGGACAGAACAGGTCAAATATGGGGGCTGACTAACCATAGCAGTATCCTCTCAATAAAGTGGTAAAATAGTTAATTTGTAAGTTACTAAAGTTTAGAGTTTATTCCAAATCCATGCCAATTAACAACAAGTAAACAGCCCGGCAGGAGGCAAAGTTCAATACATTCCTAGCTGTGCAGTTGCTATTGATAGTCAGGTGAAGATGTTATCCAGACATATGAGTGACTGCAAAATGATGCTACACAGCTTCTGATGCAGAGAGAGGATATTTATCTGGTTGGGGAGACTTAATAAAAAATCCACAGGAGCAAAAAAACAATCCACAGTTCCAGGGATCATGTGGACCACACATTTTTTCAAGCTTAAGACAACTGTCCAAGCAGAGGAAAAGGTAACTAGTTCCAACAGCAAAGCTTCCATTTACAGCAGTGCAAATCCAGTCATTTTGTCATGCAGAGCAAACAGCATTTATCCTGAGGATGTGTTACAAAGTCCATTGAAGTCAACGGGAGTCTTTCTATTGACTTCAATAAGCTATGTTTAGTGACTCAGTTCTACTTCTCTTGAAGTCAATGGCAAAACCGTCAGCAATTGCAAAGGGAGCAGGAACAGAGATGCTAATACTGCTAAGAGGACTGTGAGGGATGGTCTCTTCAAGAGCCAAATTGAAAAGGGGCCATGACATTTTATGCCTAATCAGAGAATACATGTGAATAGCAACTATAACCTGTGATAACGCAGAGATACACATACTGTAGCTTATAGCACCTTATATAAAATGCATCACAAAAGAACATATATGTGAATATTGTTATTTAAAATTATCACCAGTCCCACTTTCCATATTATCTTATCCCCTGGATCTTTGCCTATAATAGATCAACTTTTTGGATGCTAACGTTATTCTACTGTTACACTAATGAGTTGTAAACATTTAATTTACTAAGTAGTTTTTTGCTCTGGTACTCTGCCATAGAGATGTGGATAATTTAAGTCCCTGGGGGCCTGGTACAAGACATTTCTACACTCCTATTAAGATTAATTAAGCTGAGCAGGCTGTATTTATGTAACCTATTGACATTGTTTACACACAAGCAAAAATCACCTCTTACCTCCATTATCTTTTAGGTGCAGTGCTATCTTGGTATCATCTAAAAAAGAAATTGACCATTACTAACACAGGAAACTTTGCTTAATTAGGTCATAGATCTCTTTAATGATATTCTAATGTCCAACAGATTTAACCATCAGAATAGAATTTGGTGTTCTACTCATGTAGGGGTTGATCCTCTGATACATACTGAGTAGTGTCTTACTCCTCTAACAGTACTAAGAAATTTAAAGGACTATCAGCAGTGTAAGGTAATATTCAACATCAATAAAGGTATAAGAATCTGGACCATAGCTTTTAAATATACCTCAACCTTTGCCATGTATATATAAATATGATAATTTGTACGACTGACTCTGTAGGTCACATGAGATATTAAGGACTCAGCTGTCATTTGACACTAGAATAAAATAAGTTACTAACTGTTCCCATAAGAAATCATTGGAAAAAATATACAAGTTTCAAAGTCTCCACATATTTCCAGATTTCTCTTACTATTTGTGCATGTAATGAGGCAAACACATGGGCCATTACTAGCAAATGAGTATTCAGAACTAATGCTCCAATGCTGCAATGACTTCTAAACTTTTCTTGCCGCTTTGTGCAATGAAAACCAGTCCTTTTCATCAGTAGACTCCCACCTTGTAACATCTTCAGTTTGAGGCTTAACAGTTGAATATCTTAGAAGCTAGAAATGTTTCTACCAGATTATATTAAAAAATTCTGGCCAGACCTCCAGTATATATATTAACATACAATTTTGCCAGAAGAAGAGTTGCCATTATATTTTATAATTGCAATTTGATTCATTTTAGGTAGTTTTTCTCTCCAGCTGCACTTCAACCAGATGCAGGAGGCTAGAATATCTTATCTGCAGGATGGCAAGGTTAAAGCTCTGAAGTCAGAGGAACTGATATAAATGTGAGGAAACACATTTTCTCTCAGTCCCCCTGTTACTTTGTTTTGGGTCTTTTGGGAAAAGAATACTGCAGTCAGTATTGGCATAAAAGGTTAGCACCAAACTTCAAAGGACATATTTAATTCTCTGTTTTTGGATGGCCAACACTGGACCCTCAGGACCTGTTCCAAATAATGAAGTGAGTAATGAGAGTCTCTCCATTGACTTCAAAGAGCTATGCTTTCAGTCCATATGGCCCGATTTTTCTGAGAAGACGAACTCAAATAAATCCCTAAGTTTCATAATAGAAAATTCTTTGAAATTTTGATTGCCTTTATATCATATGTCTGTATATCACCTCACCCAATAGCACCTTCAACCTTGCTGGTAGGTGTTCAACTAACTCTACCAGAACATAGTGGTGGCAGAGAATTGGCAGTTTCTGCTGAGACAAAAGCCAGGATAGCAGTAGTGGCAGCCAGGATGTGGCAGTTAGAATTAAGCAGATTAGGCAGTTTGTATTGTTATCTAAAAGGAAAAATTAGGGCTTTGGTTTCCATCACTACCCAAGCTTTTTGGTTTGGAGCCATGCAAAGCCCTTCAGATATTCGATCGATGTTAAGTTTTCTCTCTCCAAAACCCCAAAACAACCAATTAAATCAATCTATACCCTGCCTCCTCTCCCCCTTCCCCCAACAAAATAAATGATCCAAAGATTTGTCTTCTCCTTAATATTGCAAAGAAGACAACTTTTCATTATGGACTAAAGCTTCCCATGGTCAGCCACCTTCTGTGGGCAGGCTGGTTGGCAGGTGGGATGTAATGGCTCCTTTGGCGGTGGTTAAAACTCTGAACCTCGTGGTAGTTGGCTGGAGAAAAGTGGTGGTGTGAGGGGGCATCACAGTTGTGTCCACATTCTTCTCACAAACCTTGTCTTTCGACTATTGAGAAACATCAAAAACAAGCAAGAAGAAAATTAGTTTCCAATGGAGGCCATTTGTCACTAAACTAACATTAGGAGTATGAACAAATTGCCAAGGCAGAAAGAATGAAAATGGAAACTTTAAATTAAGGGATATTTGAACAGTTTATTTATTTATTTTTAAAGTAAATACTCTGCACAGGTTTCAGTAGAATGACAGTTATTCCATTTAACTGGAAAATAACAATGCCTAAACTGTTGATGATAAAGCTGTGAAGGCTCTGAATGCCAAATGTATATTATTACTACCACAAAGTTTTAATGTCTAAATTTATCAGTAGGAAGTTAATTTTTGGAGAGGGAGTGTTGTTCATTTTTTCCTATTGTAGTTGGAATGCACACTCAATAGATTTTTTTTCTGAGTGCCATAAAATACATCAATGCAAAATATGTGTCTGGATAAAATAAAAATACAGAAAGTATGGTAGAGCACGGAAAATAAGGCATAGTTAATTATAATTGTGAATGAATTATATTTTCCTTGAAAATTACCAAAGACAGTAATAATTATATATGAAATAGTTTTACATATAGTTAGCTTTTTCTTTTTATTCAACAAATCACATATATGAACATGTACATATGTATACATTTAAAACTGATGGCCATATCTATATACTGAGTAGAAGTAAAGAGCAGAACCTTTTGTTTTGCAGTGCATCAATAACAGGGTTTTGCAGAAAAATATTTCCATCCACACCACAGCAAATATATGAACTACCCCTGCTCTACTGCCCACATACATCTTCCAGTTTAAAGAGTTGTGAATTCTGCTTCCCGTTACCGTGTTCATCTCAGTGAAATGTGAACTTCAAAAACAAATGTGTATTATTTCACTCTTGCCATGCATGGTAATTTTCCAGTCCTCTTTACCTTTTCTTTAATAGGACCCAACTAATAAATTAAATGAAAATGGTACAACCCTCCCCAATACTAACCCCGAAAACAAAAAGCTCTTCAAACATCTTCCACTCCAACCTACAAACAAACCACCCCAAGTGCACTTATGTTAATATTATATATTTAAATAGGTGTTTTTCTCCCTAGGAGAGGCCTCAGATAAGGTTTCTCAGGGCCCTACGCAATGTATATGTTTGTGGGAAGGGTGGCTTGGCTCTGGGTTCCCAGAAGGGGTGAGGCCTCAGGCAGAAGGGGTGGAGCTATGAGCAGCTAGTCCTCAGTGCCATGTGGACTGGATCACACCTCCCAGTGACCAGCCCCGAGCATTGCCCAGACCATGCCTTACAGGACTTATAGGGTCTGGAGCCACAGGCTCTTTTAAATCACTGGGCCCCAGGGAAATTGCTTCCAGTCTCCCTCTCACCCCGTCGGAGGCCTTGGTCACAAAACACAGTAACCCATTCAAATTCAACCCCACATTAGCTATATTTTTGATAGGTAGAACAGCTATTATGTGTATATCAAAATATATAGGACTAGAAAGCGTGCATCCTCTATAGGTGCCCAAAGGAGGGAGAGGGCATGAATATCTCTTCTCTCTCCCCTGACTGAGAGAACCCTTGTGCTCTAGGAACCTAAGCCTTTCACAGAGCTTGCCTCACTATTATAGCTCATTGTAAAGAGGGGAGAGGACATGAGGCAGCAGAGCTCAATAGGATCGTGCTGTGGACACGATCTACCCAATCAGTTGTGGGCCAACGGCATTTCCCAGTGCTCAGGACGGCATTGTATATGCCTGAGGCAAAATGCCTCCGATAGCTCCTGGTGGGATGGGTGGCACTGTATGACCCAGAGCACAGGCTTGTGGCTATCAGTGTCCTTCAATCCAGGAACATTCGGTGAGGCCAGTCTGGTTTCAATTACAGAGCCACTATTCCCTTGACTGGTGCAATGAAGAGCAGAATTTAGCTCAGTATCTGCAAAGTGAGGAAGCAGTTTAACCAAAGGAATCTTCTTTTTTCACTCCCTTACTTGTGTTTAAAAACGGGTGTCTAAGATTACAAATGTATTTTTTGCATTTCAAATTAATTATGTTTGAGTATCTACAGTGTGCTTAGCACTGTACATGAAGAAACACAGGAAGGAGCTATTTCTGCTCCCAAGAGTGTACAAGTAAAGGCTAGATTGTGACCAGGGAAAGGAGCTCTCTGTATGCCTGCCAGCGCTGGTCATGTGGAAGTTTAGTGGCACTAGTCACTCTCACAAGGACATGGAGAAAGCAGGATGAGGTACTTCTGCAGATGGTACCTTTGGGATGTCCTGATACAAGGACATAACTGAGTCCTATATGCACATGTTAAGAGTAATCAAAATAATCAGATAAGAAGATTCTGCCTCATACATAGATTTACTACTAGCTTTGATTGCATGTTCTCTAAAAGTTACCTCTCTAAGCACAAACTCCAAAGGCAACCCCATGAGCAAACATTCAGTTTGCAAATTGCAAAGCTGAAGCTAAATGCCTTTATAACAACCAGCTAGTATGTAATTATTTTACCTAATCATGCAGTATTACTTTGCAATTAGGGCTATACAAGAGGAAGAATTTCAACAAAAAATACTCCCCTCCCCATGGGCTCATGTCTGAGTACTCCTTGGACTCAATTACTGAGACTAAAATCAAACGTGCTTTTTTAAACAGACACTTGGGGACATATTTTGCCTTTAATTATACCCTGCCATATCATGTCAGTGGGGCTGCGCTGTTGTTGTAACTGAAGATAGAATGTGGCCCGTACTACTCAAAGGGAAAGTAATTGCTGTTTATCAGCACAAAGAGAATCAAAGCCTGTTAGATGAATTAGTTCATATTACCACTAATTCCCATATGAAAAAAGGCTTGCACAATGAAGCCACAGGGAAAGGGCCAACATAATGTAAGATACTAATGAATGTGACTTGAAAATGACCCCCTCTGGATGGCTGTACCCTCTGGCTGCATCTCCCGTAGTCAAAAGCAGTCCCATGATCACCATCACCCCTTCATGATAGATATTTAATACTGTTTTCTTTTTTTTAAAGGAGAATTGAACATATCAAGTCTTTAAATGTTTTAGCAATGCATATGGATAATTGTAGCATGCAATCGGCAGGGAAAAACACTGCTTAATAATCTGCAGAATGTAATCAGGGGCATAATAACTACAGCCCTACCAAATTTATGGCCATTAAAAACGTGTCATGGACCATGAAATCTGATCTCCCTCTGTGAAATATGGTCTTCTGTGTGCTTTTACCTTATACTATACAGATTTCATGGAGGAGCCCAGCTAGCCTTACCTTCTACACTGCCTTCAGAGCTGGGAAGCTGGAAAGTGGTGGCTGTTGGCCAGGCACCCAACTCTGAAGGCAGTGCCCCACCGCCAGCAGCACAGAAGTAAAAGTGGGAATGCCATACCATGCACTTCTGCACTGCTGTTGGTGGTGGTGGCTCTGCCTTCAGAACTGGGCTCTCAGTCAGCCCCCTGAAGCAGTGCAGAAGTAAGAGTAGCAGTACAATCCTCCCTTCAATATTCTTGCGACTCTCCCACCTCCAATTCCTTTTTGGGTCAGGACCCCTACAATTACCACACCATGAAAAATTCACATTTAAAAAAGCTGAAATCATGAAACTTACAATTTAAAAAGTTCTATGGCTGAAACTGACCAAAACAGCCCATGAATGTGGTAGGACCCTAGTACCTATGCAAATTGCCCCAGATGGTCAAATCAAGGTTGTAAAGCACCTTCTTACCTCTTCAGGGCATCCACTGTCTACCCAATCTTGCCGATGGCGATCAAATCCACTGGAACATCTTTAAATGATGAAAGAGAGAAAAGCAGTCCAGAGGGAACAGAAAGAGGGGTGCAGGTAGGGAAGGTGGGGAAGAGAGAGACAGATTGTAATTAAATTGTTTATTTTATAATCTGATTAATTAGCATAGTTTGTTGATTGAAATGTGATTAAATCATGTAATTCTTTTCACCCAAGTGTATTTATTTTAGTTAGTCATTTTTTTAGATTAATGTAGTCCCCTCTTTTGACAGCTAATTGCTTCTCTGCACCAAGCTGCATAGACTTCAGTTTGATCTCAAGCATATAGATGTAAATCATTTACATTCATTCTGTCCAGGCTTCTTCTTAGTCTGTAAAAAGCAGCATCAGAAAGGACATAAGGTATCAGTCATTACTGCTCTCCTTTTATCATGCTAGGTGATCTGAGACATCAAGACACTCGCTGCAGAACATGCAAGAATTTATATAACAACCCATCTGACCACTTTCCATGGCATTCTGCAAATACTGTAGAACTGCTACAGTCTCCTGACTAGCTGTAAAGATTTGGGTTACATACAATTTCTTGCAAAATTAACCGAGGTTAATAACCTTTTAAAAAAATCCTGTCTAATTTCAGTAAAGAATGAGAAAACTTTCAAAGCAGCTTGTAATGTTTTAAGTTAATGAGTCCCATAAACCTCCCCTCCTCATAGGAATGATCTTTAATGGCTGTAAATCACTCTGAGATCCCTGAACAGAAAGAGCTATCGAAATGCAAAGTTATATTCAAATGGCAAGCAAGTGGCTAGACTTCCAAAACACTGCTTTGAAAATGTTCACATTTGTTTTGTAAATGGCTTTTTCCATGGCACTATGTTGTATTAGGTCATGCCAGGGATGATGAACCACAGCATAAATGGGCACAACATAGCTTGAGTGCAATGGGACAACACAAAAGAGGGCTTTCTCACGTACAAGACTGCAACAGGTGAAACATTTTGGCACCTGCAATCTGCGTTGAAGTCAGTCTATGTTATTTCAAGGTCTTTTCCTTCACAGTACAAAGCTTAAGGAATCTCACCTACCATTCCAATTAATTATATTTGGATGGCATCATCTGGTCCTTCATAATTAAAAGGCACCGGCACATCTTTTTTAAAACCATGAAACAACGAGGATGGTTAAAAACGTGTGCAGTTAAAGACTGGGGAGAGCTACTCAAACCCCTTGTCTAAAAATTTTTGTGGCTCCCCAAATATGGCATGTTACATGGCATTTTGGTGTCTATGAGTTTCCACATGCCTGATGCTGATAGAGGTCACAGTGCGAGGTATTTACCCTTGCCCTCACTTGGGGTCTAAGGAAGGAGTACCAACCTGGGTGAGAGATGGTGTCCTCTTCTCTGAATCTAAGGATTCTTTGACCTCCCTGGGACTGAGGAAAGTCAGAGTCCTACCTGCATGTGATCCTCAAAAGGTTCATTCTGTCCCTAATTTTAATTGATAATTTGAATGACTTTACAAATACCCTATTTGCTCAACCCTAAAAGAAGCCTGATTTTCTTTAGTTTTCAGTCACAGATTGGGGCTTAGCACTTCTGAAAATCAGGCCCAAAGTTTAGAAACTACAATACCCAGTTCCACAGTATATTGTTATATGCAGATGATTATAGCAAAATTATGCACCCGTACATATTGGAGTCCAGCTGTATTTAGGACTCTCTTGTATTCTGTCTTGGATTGAGATGGTGCCAAATTTAAAATGTATTAGGCTGAATGAATAAAACTTATCCCAGACTCACTCATTTGTTGTTCTGAAGTTTCTTCTTGTCAAACTACAGAAATATTGCAATAGGCAATATAATTTGTTATAATTGACAATACAGACACGTTCTGTGCAAGGAGTTGCAACAGCTCCTATCAAAAATATGTAAAACAAACATTCCTGAAATTACTGAACCCAAAAGAATTTGAAAAGCTACACACTACTTATTTAGCACTTTCTGCTGACACATCGGTAAGTCTAAACAGTATTATTGGAAAGCAGTTTTATCAGAAATTAGATAGTTTTGGCTCCAATCAAATTGTCTGCAAAATATTTGAGAGACACATCAAGGAAATGGCCAGTCTTAGAGGATACAATCACTGTTGCATCACTGAGTTAGGACTCTGGAAACTGCTGTTACAGAGCATGGTCCACTCCACATTAAGCATTTACAAGACTTTCATTTACAGGTATGGCAATAATTCCTTATCGCCATGAAAACACTGGAGTAAATTTGATTAGCTAGGCCATTCATGCCATCTGGCAACATGGCCATTTTATAACAATTTCATTTCAAGTGATGACCCAGATCTGCTCCTAGCAGAGAAATTAACATAGCATGTTCTGGGAAATGAGAACAAGGACGCTATTGGAGAAACAGGGATTCTCAGTTTACATGGAACACAGATGTGCATTTTAGGAATCAGAGGGAAAATTGAAGTGTTTACATAAGAGATGGGGATGATCTGGTATGGCTGACACACTTGACATGAAGCCACAGAAATGAAGTATGAATATTTCCATTGTGACTGATGTGAGAAGGAAGATCATAAGATTTACTAGAGGCTGTTTACGATCTATTTAATAGGACAGATAGATGAGTGGTTTCCATTGACTCTAATAATCAAACTCTTATCCTTTTTCTCTGTTACAGAAGCCCAGTGCTGGAAAAAAGTCTACCAGTTCCCATAATAACCCAATATAGAAGATTTAATACAATATTCTCTGTGTAGGATAAATACACTGGGGAAAGTAACTGAGAAGGAAAAAGACATCCCCCACAATGAAAAATCTAGGCACCTGACAGATGGAATGAAACAAAATCAGGAGATTCAGCCCCTTCTATGACACTTGTCTTCCACACCAATAGCAATTCAAACATTTCTACCAGGATAGCCAAGGCATCCCACAAACAGCCAGATCCTGGACATAGAAAACTTGCACTACAGCAACAAAGGTTTTGAATCAGTTTCATAACTACACTGCATACAAATATTGATTCAGCACAGATAAAACATTTACCTATTCCACCAAATAAAAGTTTAACCAGGGGAAATAATTAGAAGAGCGTGCAGGATGGAAACAAACAGCACACCAGTGCTTTTTCGGTGATGTTATGCACCGCATTTCGATCCTGACCTCCCAGGCACTTTTTTTTTTTTGCTTGACAAATTTTTTCACCAGCGTGGGTTTTTCCCCCCCCTCGAAAAAACCCTAGTATTGTCACTTTTTATTTTTTACACAAAAAAAGCACTGCAGCACACTATTGTTCAGGGAAAATGCAACTACGCTGTTTTACATTATTGAATAGATTAGTGAAATTTAAAATGCAATCTCAGACTAGGTTGAGAGAAAGAGAAAATGGCAGTAAAAATACTTGGAAGCCTTGGTGGCAGTAACCAGGACATGTTCTACAATAGAATACTGATACTGGTAAAGCTAACAATCTATCTAGTTACAATGAGGCAAACCCTTAATTAAAACTAATTTAAACCTGTTTAAATTGCACTTGAACTGATTTATCTTAATGCAGTAACTTGATCTTGGAGACCACACCCTCATCACGATGTTTGTAAGAAACGAACATTCAAAGGGATAATGTATATAAGGCTATGTCTACACTGCAACACTATGGGAGCATCCCAAAATAGCTATCTTGCATCTTCACAGCAAGCCCGTTCTTTTGGGCTCACTATTCCGACGTCCCTGTAAACCTCATTCTACAAGGACTAAGGGACGTTTCAGAATAGCGGGTTATTTCAAAATTTGGCACTATGTAGACAGCACCACATTACAAAATAAGCTATTTCACAATAAGATTGAAATAAGATAAGCAATTTGCGTAGCTCAAATTGTGTATCTTAGTTTGAACTACGGTGCAGTGTAGACGTAGCCTAAATGTTATCTTTATGTTCACCCTGACTTTTCCACTATTTCAACTTTGGTCCTCTCATTCTTCTAACATCATTTTCTTCTCAAGCAGTATAGGTGGAAAGAAATTGCATTATCCTGCTCTTGCGTTTCTCACTTGCCTTATCTCAAGTCAAGGTCTGGTTAAATGTGTATGGAATTTATTTAGGTGTCACTGCAAATTACTGTGATGTAAAATGGGTTGTGTCCTATGACCCAGATCCTGTACAAAGTACTTAAGTGCATGCCTCATTTTAAGCCTGTGCATGGTCTCATACCTAACCCCTTGCTTAATGACATGCCTAAACCCCTTGCTTAACTCAGTAGTATTCCTGGAGTCTCTACAGATCTCTCTACTGTAGGATACCTTTACAGTGCTGGGAAGGGGAAGTTTGAGCCCAAATTTGCTCCTACGTGGCTGCTATATGCCCTGAAACTCAGCAGCTAAGATGAACCTAAGCCATTGAAAGCAGATTGTGTAAATTTAGCATTTATGCAAAAGTTAAATGCGATGCCTAATGAAACATAATTAATGATTGATGAGTCATAACTATGTCTGCAATGTTGAATACATACTTTCAATTGTAAGTACATCGTTAGAGACATCTCAAAGTTTATGAAGTGAAGTTGGTGATAAGAAGAATCCCACAGATTTGGGGCAGAAGTTTCCACAGATCAAGCTGTACAAGTCAGAATGTCTGAAGGCATTCCTCCTCCCCACTTAGCCCTGTGTTCTATGAAATACTCCTGTAATATTGTGTAAAAATGAAATAAAGAAATAAAGAGCTGTTCAAAGAGCTATTAATTGACATCAGAAAAGGTTGAAGGCTGAGGAGTGTACAAACCCAATATTTGCTAGTTTTCAGCAACATGTGAATAGACAGCAGTGGGGAAGGAGTTCCACATGGAATTCTAAAGTTTGGAAGAGCCTGGGAATAAAACTGCAATAAAAGAGGTAGATTATCTTTGCAGTGAAAATAATAAGCCAGCTAAAATGAGATCAGATGGAATTCTGACCAAAAGAAAAATAGGAAAGTAGTTCTTATGTGGTTAAATGTCAGAGAGACAAAGCTGCACAGTAAATTCAGGGGAGCCAACAGCCTCGCCAGACCCCTGGGCAAGGTATGAGGGGAGCTCTGCACTCCTGGAACGGGCAGGGCCTCAGGCAGAAGGGGCAGGGCCAGGAGCAGGCAGTTATCAGTGCTGCTTAGACCGTAGCACCCCCCGACCCCTCAGCACTGCCTGAAGCACATGGTGCTCTGATAGTGAGTTGAAGGGCTTGGGTCATTGGGCCTTTTTGAATTGCCAGGCCCAGGGGCAGTTGTCCCCTTTGCCCCTCCGCTATTGGCAGGCCTGAGTAACTGGAAACCTATTGAAACCTACTGAAAAGCAGATAAAGAATAGCTAAGGGAGGCACTGCCTTAGAAAACTAAAAGTGGGGGATGAGGGTAAGACGGATCCAGAGAAGAATGTGTGAAACTCTGAAAACATGGTTCTGGAATCTACAATAGAAATAATCTGCAGAAAACAAAATAAGTAATTGTGTTCTTTGCTACAATGCAACTGGACATAAAGGGCATGGCACTCCACTACCTGCCACTTAGGGTATGTCTAGACTACATCCCTCTGTCGCCAGAGGGATGTAAATTAGACATTCGAAATTGCTAATGAAGCGGGGATTTAAATATCTCATGCTTCATTAGAATAAAAATGGCCGCCACTTTTTGCCGACGCAGCACTTTGCCGGCAAAAAGTGGCAGTCTAGGGGATTGGTCGACAAGGAAAGCCTTTTCCAACCAATCCCTTATGCCTCGTGCATTTCCTTGTCGACCGATCCCTGTCTAGACTGCCGCTTTTTCCGGCAAAGTGCCGTGTTGGCAAAAAGTGGTGGCCATTTTTATTCTAATGAAGCGCGGGATATTTAAATCCCCGCTTCATTAGCAATTTCAGTATGTCTAATTTATATCCCTCTGGCGACAGAGGGATGTAGTCTAGACAAACCCTTAGTGTAGTAACTGATCCCTGTGCAAAGAGGGTGTACATTATCACCAGTGTAAGTTAGCAGTGAATTCTCATCTCGTAGTGTTTCACGCCCACTTTGTCCGGATGTAAATTACTTTCCCATGGTGCAAGGCAGTGGGGAATCAGTCCCTGAATTCTAATATCATGATTAGGACCACTTGCGTAGTTCTGGCTTCTTAACTGCAGCGTGAAAATTACTTTCTTACAATCACCTCGGCTTGCGGGTCTGAATCCTTTTATCTCTTTTCCACATAGCCCCTTTAATTTCAGAGTGAGCTCTCCCAGGATGACTACTTCCTCAGGCAATACATTTACTTTTCCCCTCCACCAATCAACAGAACACCCTGTGGATGGATAAATAAATAATAAGTGATGAGCTTTATATAACAGCTTTTTAAATACAGTGTGACTCTGACTGCCTTTAGAGTGCAACTGACTTCATCCACACACTGATTTTTATTTTTAAACCGAATAATGAGGCTCACTGTGATTGAGTTTCTTGGTTTATTTATTTTTTAAAATAGTAATTTATCGCCTTTTGATGCATCTGACTGTTCCCCCCCACTTATGCAAGTAGCTTCTTGTGTCATTAGCAGGAGTCAAGTTGAGAAGCAGGTGCGTAAGGATAGCAGAGACTGCTGTAAAACAAAAGACTGCTGTTTCCAAGAGCAGCAGCACTAAGATGAGTAGCAGATGAGGTGCCCAGGCATTTCCCCAGGGCAGCTGGGAGGACAGGAGAAGATGTGCTGGGGTTCTCTCACGTGGCTGGGGTAATTGGTCAGTGGGGTCTGACCTAGGTTTGGGGAGGAAGACAAGCATGTGTGTCTGCTGGGGAGAAGGCTGGACAGCAAGCAATTGAGCCAGCTCTGAATGCTTAATGTGACCCATGTCCAACAACCTCCCAACAGCCTTTTGGGAGGCCTTGAGGAAGGAACATGCTCTTTTTCTGCCCCACAGTGCCCTTGGAAGCAGGGAAAGGGAAGTACTGAACCCATGCACTGGGATGGGGCTGGAAGCAGAGCAGGCTTCTTCCCAGCTGCAGATCTAAGGGCTGCTGCTTTGGGAGCAGAGACAGACACAAGATGAAGCTCTACAAGGAGAGAGCAAGGGTGCTCACAGTTCTCAGTCACTCATGCTCTCTAGCAGCATCACTCCCCAAACCTTTCACTTAGCCAGCCCCCAAGAACTGCTGCTGATCAGCTATGTGGGGCCTCTTGAACAGGAATCCAGACTGGCTGCCCATAACCTGTACACTCCCATAAATAGTCTGTACAAACATGCCGCACAATAATTAAATGTACTAGTCTATAGTCACTTGTTACTTGATTCATTATTGCTTGCATTGCCACTGTGCTAAGTGGCCTCAACTGACACGACGGCCCTGTTGTGCTTCACCCTGAGCATACTGATTGTAAGAGTTAGCCCCTGGCCCAAAGAGCTCACAAATGCAGACCTCCACTACATCCCTCTGTGAATGCAGAAACAATTCCGGTTACCCTATTCATGTAAGCAGAATGCTTTGATTGAAATGAGATTTACTTTTATGAATGAGGTGAGCAGGGCTTGGCTCTATAACGTTATTGCCTACACCTGATAGGCTCTTCACTCCCATTTTAGAGTGGTTAGAACAATGAAGATGGTCATTCTTCTACACTGCTCCCACTGCTTTCCAGAGAGAAGACACTGCGTTTTTTTGCAGCAGAGAGGAATGAGGCTTTCATGATTGCTAGGAATGAATGCTGGTGTTTGTGACAAAAAAAGCAAGGTTTTCACTCACAGGCAAGCAAGGCAAGCTTTTTCTCCTTACAGCCAGATTTTTTAAATGGTCGCAATAAGAAAGGACCTACATAAGTCAGTAGGCTTTGTCTACACTGCAAGGTTTTTGCGCAAAAACCGGCGGAGTGTCCACACCTCAAGCGTGCTTTTGCGCAAGTAAATCGGCAGAACAGAGGGCTTTTGGAGGTAGAGTTATTCCTCTCCCATGAGGAATAACTCCTTTTTGCGCTACAGCTCTGGCTCAAAAAGGCAGGTGTGGAAGCTCCGGAGGGGTTTTTGCACAAAAAACCCTCCGATCGGCAAAAGCACAGGTGCTCTGATGGCCATTCTGTGAATGCCCATCAGAGCTGTCTTGCTCAAGAGCATCCATGCAGTGTGGACACTCTTTTGCGCAAAAGCACATCCCTTTTGCGATGCGCTTTGAGGTCTGGACACGCTTTTGCACAAGAAGTTTTTGCGGAAGATCTCTTCCACAAAAGGCTTTTTGCGCCAAAACCCTGCAGTGTAGACGAAGCCTATCAGTTTTACTAACATTTTCCTACCTATAACTTTTTCTTACTTAAAAGGCAATTCCATGGGGAGAGCCCTGCTCGGAGTAAATTATAATAAGAATTTAGTTTTTGTCATTAGTTATTTGCCTGTGCCTGCTTCAAACTAATGCTAGAAGGCCTTCATTTTATATGGACTAAATCAACACTTTTATTTTGTAATATGGTGGTGTTTGGTCCTGCCATGAGTGCAGTGGGGACTGGACTTGCTGATCTCTTGAGGTCCCTTCCAGATCTAGAATTCTGTGATCCTATGTGTAGCCCAAGGTCCAGTGTGCTTCAACAGCAGACCGGGGGAACTACAAGCTGCGGATTACACACTGTGACATGTTGGGAGAACTTCCTGGTTCCTGCCAGGATGTACCCTTTGTCCCCAGCATGGCCTCAGCAGGGACTGAGTTAAAAGCAGCACAGCAACATGCAGGCTGCATGCAGAGAGGAGGGGCTGCTGAACTGTAATCCTGTTCTATGTTTTTTAACAAGTACGGCCAAAAAGGGCTATAGAGCCCCCCGAGAGGAGTTTAAGTGACACAAAGGGAGAACATGGACTTAGTTATTGTGGGGCTTAGTTTCTGTGGGAGCTAGAACACGTTGTAAGGGGGGGCTGTGTTTTATGCTGTAACCTCTGCACCCAGGAGGGACTCAGCAGGGACTGAGTTAGAAGCAGCATGCAGGCTGCATGCAGAGAGGAGGGGCTCCTGAACTGTGATCCTATTCTGTTTTTTTACAGAATAAAGCCTGTTTTTGGTGGTTTGTCTGTGTGGGTCTGGTCTGAAGTACACACACACTAAAACACAACGCAGTGCACACCAAGGATCTTCAGGCCTAGTCTCCCACAGTTGTGTAAGAAGTCACAAGGCTTCCCTCATGCTGAATAACCTCACACTGGACTAGTGAACAGGAGGGGTTACATTATACTACTAATAAACCCTTGGCAATTTGATAGACTATCAATGGATGCACAGCTCTTTCTTGATGAAGGATGCTGGCCTCTCAGCTTCTATTTATAGTTGTTTCACCATAAACATACATGAAGAGACACTCCTGAGACTCTTCATTGGAGCATCTTTATGGAGTGAAAACCAGAAAAAACTGACAGTTAAAGGAGAAAAAAAGCAAAGCAGGTCTACAAGTCCCTTCACAATTGGAATGTCTAGTCCAGAGATGGGCAAATTCTGGTCCGTGGGCCGGATCTGTTCTGCAGGGTTAGTCCTTGGCGGGCTCCACCTCCACATTTACCTGCGCCTCCGAAGGTATCTGAGGATTGCAGCTCTCATTGGCTGTGAATTGCCATTCATGGCCAACAATAGCTGTGATCCTCCAATACCTGCGGAGGCGCAGGTAAACATAGTGGTGGTGGCCCGCCAGGGACTAATCCTGCGGGCTGCCATTTTTTAAATTGCCTACCCTGATCTAGTCCCTTTTACACCCATGCTAAAGTATGCTGAGGCAATAATGGAAATTATTAATGAGGACTGAAGCCTACGCTGCTAAAAGGGGAATCATGGAAACATTCAATTCCTAACATATTCCAAAAAGTAATGCAGAGGTTTCAGTGAGAAGAAGGTAGAGTTGCCAGGAGGTTAATGGGAGGATGGGACTGTGAGGGAAGAGCAGAAGTTCACACAATATGATCAAAAGAATAGAGTAAAGCAATGGGATGAAATTAAGAAAAGGAAAATGAAGGACAAATATTGAGAGCGATTCCCTTAATTCTTTGAACTTGGAATTACCTCCAAAAAGAAATACTGGTCTGGAGAAACCATTGGAAAATATATATGCTACAGAGAACAATTTTCAAGTTCTGGGGTAATGAACTAAATGACTTAGCAATACTAGTTTTTCATCTCTGATTTTTATGATTCTATGTACAGCCATGAAAGCTTCAATTTTACCTAAAGCCACTTTTCAGTGAAACTTAGGGTACTACACTGCACAGCTATTTCGGGATACCAGAGGTATCCCCAAATAGCTACTCCACTTCTACATAAGCCGCCTGTTATTTAGAAACATTTTTCAAAATAACAGGTGTGCTATTTTGGCATCCTGGTAACCCTAATTCCACGAAGGTTAAGGGATGTCTCAAAATAGCACGTTATTTCAAAATTTGGCTCTGTGAGACACGCCAAATTTCAAAATAAGCTATTTTGAAATAGATTCGAAATAAAATACACAATTAGCATAGTGCACATTGCGTATCTTATTTTGAGTTTAGGGTGCTGTGTAGATGCACCCTAAGGGTATGTCGAGACTACATGGCTCCGTCGACGAAGCCATGTAGATGAGTTGACTAGATATAGGAAAATGAAGTGGCGATTTAAATAATCGCCGCTTCATTTACATAAAAATGGCCGCCGCGCTGTGCCGATCAGCTGTTAGGCGGCACAGCACGATAGTCTGGATGCTCTGCAGTCGACAAGGGAAGCCCTTGTCGACCGCTCCGTTATGCCTCGTAAAATGAGGTTTACCGGAGCGGTCAATAAGGGCTTCCCCTTGTTGACCGTGGAGCATCCAGACTACCGCGCTGTGCCACCAAACAGCTGATTGGCACAGCGTGGCGGCCATTTTGATGTAAATGAAGTGGCGATTATTTAAATCGCCGCTTCATTTTCCTATGTCTAGTCAACCTCATCTACATGGCTCCGTCAACGGAGCCATGTAGTCTAGACATACCCTAAGATAGGATATTTTACATAATCTTTGTGGATCTGAACATCTGCATCATGCCATTTATAAAACTTTCACACCAAAACCAGCATCTTCATAATTCCCCCTATCTAGACAAGGTATTGTTAAGGACTAAACTTTGTCAATATGTCTCCAGTTATGCTCAAATCATTTTTAAAAGCACAGCTTTAATATGTTATCCCTTCCAGAATAGAAGCTAGCCAGATAGTGGCCCCTCAGTTTATCCATGGCTAAAACAAAAGATATATGGGGCTACGAAATTCATTCAGTTGTTTTATTTCAGGCTGTCTAGTCAGAAAGTAATGTACACACTAAAATACTAGCCAAATTACCAGGCAAGTTGCTGAATATGAACACTGTAAAATTAATGGTAAGAATAATGAGGACTACCAAGCTAGCCTGTTACTTTTCTGCCTTTCACAATATAGATTTTTGCTGGGATTACAATAAGAAATTCAGTTAATTAGAAATGTTTTGGCTATATATTTGGCCAGCAATTGATGGGGAGAATTTTTGTAGCACAGTAGTGCCTACTTCTAAGTAGACTTCTTGCTTGTGTTTAAATTATATCCCCCCTTCTCACTCTTCCTTGTCAAAAACAACATACAAACTCCTGATTAGTCACCATCATTCTGTCTGGGAAATATGGGGCAGGAGTAATTTCAAAGCCCAATATAACTACTCTTCAACCTGCTGGAACAGGGGGCATGGCTAAGAGATACCAAATATCCAGTCAGGGATCAAGTGCACTCTTCCCGTGAAACATCTAGAGCTATCCATTTGCAGAAAGTGACAATGAGCAGAACTATCTCTAGACCTTTAGACTGAGTTTGTGAAATTTATTGTAATTACATTACACGCATATTATAGCATTTAAATAGCACATTACATGAAATTCTCAAGCTGCCTGTTATATAGGAATATCAAGCTGTAAATGTACAAAACCAAGCACAATAAAATGTGATGGTGGAAACTGCTGTGCAACTGAACATGGTGTAGTTCTGCCAGCAAATGATTATTTAATCCAAAGGCACATGCCAACTTAATAGAAAATGGCCACATTCACGGTTAAATCTTTAGCATTACCAGGATAAGCAAACAATGTAGGAATTAAGGCATTGACTCTAGTGTACTGAGACTTCAAAGATTTATGCTGGCATGGAAATTGCAGCTCCTGATACAAATGGCTCATCAAAGACTGGCCAGTTTTCTTTGTTTTGTTACATTAGTATAAATGAACAATAATAGCTTGCTGGAATGTAACGGAAGCATAACAGATGTTTCAAGTGCAAACAACTGGGCTATTTAGCTAGGGTTTCACCGCTGTTGTATCTGAAAATCTTCCATGAAAACTAAACCTAAGAATTATAATCTCTCTTCTAACCCAGCCTGAAAAAACAAACATTTTCAGAGGCAAACATTTTCAGAGGTAGTGAGGTACTCATCTCCTCTGCTGTTAATGAGATTTAAATATTTAACTGCCCTTCATGTCTTTAAAAATCTCCTACCTATATTATAGAACACATAAGAGGACCACAGACACTGTTATACTTGAGAGGCTTATGTTAGGAAAGCAAAGTCAAAGAAATGGATTTTGAAACTGTCTGAAAGTAGTAAGGGTTAGTGGTCATTCTTATTTCATCTGGCAGTGATTTCCATAGTCTTTGTCCAGTATTCTTGCAGAACTAGAGAGCATAGAAAGATTCAAACAGACTGAAAGGAAATGAAAAATTATTTTCCCAATAATCTTAGACTCTGAAGCCACAGCAAAAGCTTTGAGAGCATAATGAAATCTAATCAATGACTCTTAAGAAATCTCTATAATTCTTTACAAGTAATGTCAAGGAAAGAAAAACAAAAATAAAACCAACTCTTGGAGCAAGAACTGTTTAGCAAAGAAATGTTAATAGTGTAGCTTGCCTAGGTCTCTAGTGCTGGTACTGGTTACTGTTACACTTTCCCAGTAAATCATTCTTAAAAGCAAGAGTATGACACGAGTAATATTCCAGAGGATGGGGAACATCATTTATCCTTTTGACCAACTGTCTGGAGACAAGCTCACTATCAAGTACAGCAGAGCATTGGGACTCAACATTACATTTCTTAAGAACCTGCTTCAATATTGAGCAGATTTAAAGCTGTCAGGAAAGTGGGCTCAATAGGAAGGAGCTGATAATGTATGTAAAAGCTTCTTCCATGACACTATACTAGGAAGGGATGGAAAGGTTTCTGTTCTGGAGCAGGATTAATGAACATATCCACTAATTAATTTAGATGGGAATAATACCTATAAACTGATGTTATATTCCTGGGGGAATTCCACACCAAAAATTAAAAATTCTGCACACAATATTTTAAAATTCTGCAAATTTTATTTGTCAAAATAATGCAATATAATCCCCCTGATTTCAACAATACACTATGGGTATGTCTAGACTACATGGCTCCGTCGACGGAGCCATGTAGATTAGGTTTCTAGACATAGGGAAACGAAGCGGCGATTTAAATAATCGCCGCTTCATTTATGTTAGCCCCTGTTACTAAAACTCTGTGGTAGTTTTTGGTTCGCCAGCTCCCAGTATCAAAAGGGGAAGGGTCCATGAGAAATCAGGGCCCTGAGACTGACAGACCCCAGAGACAATGGAAAGCAGCCAACACTCCAGCTCGGCTTGATTGACAGGTTGGACAGGCCAGTGAGGAAAGTAAGAGGCCAGGCCCCGTCCTCCCTGTGAGCTGAGATTTTTCTGGGTCTCTCTGAGCAAGGAGAGAGAGCTGAGAGCAGGGCCGGCTTTAAGAAGTGCGGAGCCCAATTCGAACTGCTTTTGGCCCCCCGCTTCAGGATTTTTGTTGAGCAAAAAAAAAAACCACAACAAACCACAACCACACACAAATATCACATCAGAAGTAGATCAAAATGTATATCTATATAATTGAACATTTTCAAAAAAAATGCCATTCTTTATTATGCAAAATTTTACACAAAATTAAATCAGTTGCCTTAAGTGAAGGTCAAATATTTTCAATTGCAAACTATCCAATTTTTTCAATAAAGTTTAAAGTTTGATTTTTAAAAAGTTACCAGAGAGCGTTGCAGTTTTCTGTTACATTGATTTACTTTTTAAATAGCAAAAATGGAGTCTTTGTTAAGAAAGTGTCAGTTCTGTGGTCAAATTCCAGTCCTTAGTGATTTCAGCACCAATGATTTCACTAGGTAATATGGTACCTCACCACCATTGCCTCCTTTGCACTGCCCTTCAACACACTGCCTGCATGTTGAGTCCAAGGTCAGTCTACGCAAGATTTTATCAATGATTTTTGCTCAAGCGATCACTGAGACAAGACAAGGACTCTCAATTGATTCTAGTCAGCTCTGCCTTTAAACACTGGATGTAAAGTGTCAGATATAATTGAGGACTCCCAAATAGACTCTCACCACCAGAAATAAAACCTGTTTCCATCTTCTGTGACTTTCAGTTAGATGTTACTCACTATCCTCTGCTTAGTGTTCAAGTTATGGTAGACCCTAAGCCAGGTCATATTAAGTTCAGGTCTTTAACCTTTTAATCATACAATATGGATAACAACATTTCATTCTCCCAGCTCCAAGTCTTAAGTGAATTTCAACCCAAAGAGCCAAAATTGATCACCTTGACACAGCAAGCGTGTCTACTGATCTCTGTGGCAAAGTAGGTTGTCTATATAAATAAGGTCTGCTCGTGAAGCCTTTTCCTACAGTTGATTAACAGATGGCAGTAGATAGCTCATTCAGACCACTGGCTGATAATAGTTAGTCACCCTGACCAGTCATTAACCATAGTCATGGACTCACCCTACTCTCCATTGTCTCTATGATTCTCTGATGACCTGTGACAAAAAGGAGGGTGGAAAGGGAAACTGAAGGGAGAGACCTCTCTAAATTCACCAATCAAAGAGCAGTATTGCCAACCCAAAAATCACAAGGAACGCCTACACAAAGTTATGAGAATGGTCTATAAATCATAAGATATTTTAAAAATAAAACATGTTGGATTTTTATTGGCCTTTTGTTTCTTGAGTATTTAGGGTTCATGTTTTAAAGCTTTCCTCCTTAGCTGTAAGGCCTAGAGGTATAGAGACCTTTTTTTAAATGGAAGGTGAGATTCCTACATAATCAATTGACTCCAGGCCTTTAGAAAAACACCAAATGTTCTGAGACTCATGGTAAAACAATGAAGGAATTCTTGTGAGCCCATGCTTTGCCCACAGTATAAATAAAAACAAACCAATATCTTCTCCACTAAACATCCTAATGAGATACTGCAAATAGTGAACTGAATTCAACAGCTCCTGAAATGAACAGGTATCAACCTAGTTTTTCATATTTGAGATGGGTTACCAGGAATCATACATGACAATATGAAATCTTTCCACTCTCAAGTCAGCATATTCACAAAGCACCTATAATTTTGATCCATGCATTTATTGGATAGTGAAAGAGAAAGGAGGGGAATTAGTGTAGATAAATGTTCAAATTTAAAAAAAAGCCTGAAGGAATTAGGACTGGGCTCCTACATCTCACGTTCAGAACTGACTAGGACACTTATCACCAGATTTTCAAAGGTGTGTAAAGATCAGATAGATATCTTTGAAGATCCGAGTTGGCAACTGTCTCTTTAGGAGCTTAATTACCTTTGAAAATCTGAGCTTAGATTTCCAAGTCCAATTTTCAAAAATGACTTTAGTCACTCAAGTGCTTTTGAAAATTTTAACTGGGGGCCTAAAGAGACAAAAATAGACAAAAGGCAGGAGATATGGTATTCCTTTTAAAAACATGTGACACCTATTTTTAACTAAATTTTATATTATTTTTCTCCCAAGGGCAACTGACCCCTCCGGCCCCCTCACTACACCACTGCCCCCCCCCTTCAGATCTATCATCTTACGCATGTGCAAGATCTGTAAGAGCCGTCCCATGAATCTGCAGTTAGTGTCTGTGGCGCCTGCTTTTGGGTGGTGTCTCAATGCTGCCACATTCACCTCCAAAGAGGGGGCTTCCCAAAGCAGGCCCTTGCTGCAGACCCCCCAAGGTATCCACAGGTCCAGTCTCCTTTTAATGGGCCCACTTCCCAGGGCTCATTGATCTTGGATCTGGCTTCCATCCCCTCTCCAACCTTTGCAACTGCCCAGAGGTGCTCACCTTCTGCCTTATCCATTCCCACCTCATTCACCCCACAGGGACAGTCTCTGCCTCACTTGTCCTAGGGACTATTTTACCAAGGACACAAAGTTTCCATGTAAAAGGACTCACTACAAAGCTAAAAACTTCAATGAGAGAATGATTAATACAGAGACATGTCTACATCTGCGGCAGGGAGACACCTCTGCCTGCCTCCACCCATCTCCCCCAGAGTCTACAGCCCCATTGCAAAGCGGGGGAGTGGAAGGAAAGAGGCTGAGGCCCATCAATGGGACAGAAGCAGTCATGAGCAAGCCATGCCTGGGAGCCACTCTCCTGTCCATTGCTGGTGCAGTGTTGCTTCAGGCATGCTGAAAT
This sequence comes from Rafetus swinhoei, assembly GCA_019425775.1. Taxonomy (NCBI): domain Eukaryota; kingdom Metazoa; phylum Chordata; order Testudines; family Trionychidae; genus Rafetus; species Rafetus swinhoei. The sequence continues at coordinate 222,409,353 of CM033424.1, read as the reverse complement.
GCAGTCACTTCTAGGGTGGGCTGGACAGCTGTTTAACACCTGCACAAGGTTTCAGGCAGGGGGCAGTGCGGGCTGCCTTCCTGCAGAGCCCCCATCAGAACTATTGTGCCCTCCTGGCTTAGGAAAAGAATAAACAGGAGGATTGGAAATTAACCCACCCAGTCTCACGTCCCTAGGCAGGGAATGAGCCATCTACATTAGGCCCCAGCTGGAGTATCATGTCAGTTCTGGGCGCCACATTTCAAAACGTGGAGAAACTGGAGAAAGTCCAGAGAAGATCAACAGAAATGATGAAAGGTCTAGAGAACATGAGATATGAGGCAAGGCTGAAGAAATTGGCCTTGTTTACCTTGGAAAAGAGAAGACCGAAAAGGGACATGAGAGCAGCTTTCAAGTATCTAAAAGAGTATCATAAGGAAGAGGAAGAAAAATTGTTCTGTTTGGCCTCTGAGGTTAGGATGAGAAGCAATGGGCTTAAATTGCAGCAAGGGAGGTTTAGGTTGGACATTAGGAAAAAACTTCCTGCCTGTCAGGGTGGTTAAACACTGGAATAAATTGCCCACTGGAGATATTTAAGACCAAGTTAGACAGACACCTGTCAGGGATGAGCTAGGGCAACTCGACTTTGGAAGCCCCAGGGGCCACACTGATACTTACAGAACATGCTGAGGGCCTCAACTTAAGGGTGGTTGCATATGCAAGCAAATATATACAAATAGCTTCTCTCACACTGACAGGCATGAATACAAAGATTAAGGCAAGACTACACAACACACTGGCCCCATTTAAGTCAGTTCTGCTGATATTAATAAAATGCAATATTTACCCGATTTTTACCCATGTGACAGCACTTTTCATGAGCAATGACAGTCCAAGAATTTAACTACTAAAACACATATCAACAGAAGATCATTACACTGATTACTTTTTTGTTTCGGCTCCCACTCGCCGGCCATGTGTTGATCCCCACATAAACCCAAACTGCACTGCGGGGCGCAAACAAACTGTCCGTGGGCAGCATACCAACTTATTAATAAATATTTTTAAACCTTTACCTTTTCTCTCTGCTGCCATGTCTCCTCTCCTTGCTCCATCATCTCCCCTGGTGCTGCCCCCCAACTCCTCACCCTCTTCTACTGTCCTGACTCCTGCCCTTCTCACTGCCCTCAGCCCTCCTGCAACCTGCCCTCCTCTACCAGCCCTTCACTCCCCCCTGTGCCCACTCCTCCAGTAGCCCCACTCTGATCAAGTGAGCTACTCCTCATCCTCTTCCAACACCTCCATCTACACACCTGCCCTGCCTCTCTCCTCTGGTGCTGGTCCCTTCCTGCAAGGTGTCTGCCCTTCTGCTTCACCCCAGAATCCCCTGGCACCTGCACCTTCCCTTAGCCCTGCCCTCCTGGTGCCTCCCCTTCCTTACTGCCCCTGCCCCTTTGCCCTCTTTTTCCCTGAGGCCCACCCCTCACCACTCTCTGCCCCGTTCCCCTCCTGCCCCTCTGTGCCCTCACACAGGACTTGCTCCATCCCCACCTTTCTCATGCCCACCCCTTCTTTCAAGCCTTCTCCCAGCACCTCCCCCTCCCCTCTAGCCCCCAATGCCCTTCTCCTCTCCTCTCCTCTCTCCTCTCCTCTCCCAGCATCACCCTGTCCCCCCTCCCACTGACACCTCCCCTCCTGCCCTTTCCCTCATTGTCTGCACTTGGCCCCCTGCCATTTGTCTCTTGGTGCCTTCCCCCTTTCTTCCCCTCCCCACAAGCCCCCTTCTCCTTCCTCCCCTCTGCACAAGCCCCCAAAACCTCTTCCCCTCAGCCCCTCCCCACTGCACAAGCCTCCCAAGCTCCTTCCCCAGCCCCTCTCCCGCTGCACAAGCCCCTTCCCTACCTTCTGCCTTCCATGTTGCGGGGCCAGAGTCTGCACTCAGGCCCCGCAGTCCAACCCGGAGGCAGCCATGCGGCGTGCCTCCGAGCACTTTGAAAATCCTGGGCGTGACTCCACGTCACTCCTGGGCCCCGCCCACCTGCATCGCTGCACATGGGCAGCAGCAGGCGGCGACGAGGAGCTGTGCACGGCAGGGACAGTCCGGGGCCGAGGGGGACGCTCTGGGGGCGGGGTGGGGGGACGTGCGGGGGGGCTGGCAGGGGGGGATCCGGGGCCCACTCCTCGCAGAGCCGGGAGAGAGACCCAGCTCCACATATTGGTGGAGCAGGGCCCCCCAGCTCTGAACTGTAACGCCGGCTGGCACTTCCGGGTTCAGGGGCGCGGGGCCTAAGGCCGGCCCTGGCTGAGAGACAGCTAAGAGGAGCAAGCTGTGTGGAGAGGCAGTCCTGCAGCAACAGAGCCAGGCACACACAGCCCAAGGAGTGCAAGCTGTGCTGAGGGGCAGTTTTGCAGCAACAGAGCCAGGCACACACAGTCCAAGGAGCACTGACCCTGTGTTGAGCAGCAGACTGGCAGTGCTCAGAGAGCCAAAAGGGACAGAGAAGCAACACAAGGAGCTGGAGACTGGCAAAGCAGCACAGCCTGCAGCTGGGTGTGGTGAGCAGCTGGGACCAGCAAAGTGGGGGGAGAGGCTCTGGGCAGGGAGATACCACCAGCCAAGAGGCCCAGCAGGCCAGACTGGGAGAGGGGTCTGGCCACCTAGAGCTTGAGGCCGTGTGGTCACTGCCAGAGCAAGCATGTCCAGCCTGCAGTCCCCCTGCAGCACATCCAGGGCCTCTAAGGGGCCTATAAGGAAGAGACTGTGAACTGTCCTTACACTCTGCAGACTGCTGTTTGTGATGTCCCCGTGCTACAGTGCAGGACTGTGTGTTCTCATTTAACCTTTCTCATTTTTTCTTATTCTTTTCTCTCTAATCAGTTGATGTTTAATAAATTGTATTTGCTTTGAACTTTATGGAATGATCACTGGGCCAAGAAAGCATCCAGTGTGAAGAGAGCACCCCGGAGTGGGGACACTCTAGCCCCTGCCCCAAGTGACTACAAGGTCGGGGATTAAGCCCCAGGAAACCTGGGCCCAGCCTTGTTGGGGTTTCGAGGACTTTGCTACTCAGGAGAGTGGAGGGGGAGCCCTCAGGATGAGGGTGGCCGTGGGGTAAAGGAAGTGGGAGCAGGGACTCAGATCCTTTCGTTGGTCCATTTCACCGAGGTGGTATAGAACTCAGGAAAGTTCCCCACAATAGCGGGACCATTCCCCTGCTTACATTTACATCAAAATGGCTGCCGCGCTGTGCCGATCAGCTGTTTGGCGGCACAGCGCTGTAGTCTGGACGCTCCGCAGTCGACAAGGGAAGCCCTTGTCGACCACCCTGTTATGCCTCGTGGAATGAGGTTTACCGGGGCGGTCGACAAGGGCTTCCCTTGTCAACCGCGAAGCGTCCAGACTACCGCGCTGTGCCGTCGACGGAGCCATGTAGTTTAGACATACCCTACAATGGATGGAGAATGGGAGTGGAGAACACTGGAGGAAATCCCCAAACCTTTGTCTAACTGTAATTTTTGACCCCTTATTTCTAGTTATTGGTCACCAACTATATGTAGTCATATGCTCAGAGTTACATAATAGGCACCTGATAAGCAAGGAAGGATTGGGGAATTAAACTCATAATTTATGTTGACTACTATGTCCCTCGCCGGGAAGGCCAGTAACAAACAGTTCATGGAGAACATTTTGATAGAAAATTGTTTCAATCCAAAAATTAGACGAATTCTAATCACTAAAGCACCATAATCATTTATAAGGCTATACTATCCTTTACAGAGTTCTGGCAATGTAAAAGAGTCTTAAAACTTTTACACCTATTTTATATTCTTGGGGGAATTCACAGAGACAGTGAAAACAATTCACTAAGCGGCAAGCTGGTATTTTCTGCTCTGCCTAAGGGGACAGAGCCTGCCCTACACTTCGCTCCTCAGAAATACCTCAAAGCCCTGCCCCCCTCTTTCTTTCTCTCTCTCAGCATGCGCGCGCACGCACGCGCACACACACATACACAAACACACACAGCAATTTACATCCCTACTGGTTACTCCAGGTGCCTGACCCAACCTACCAGGGAGTGGCGCATAACTATTCTTTCGTCTTCCCTATCAGATGTCATTTTTCCATGGGAAAGCAAAAAAATCTATAAGGGACATGAATTCTGTGCACATGCAGTGATGCAAAATTCCCCCCGCAGTAACAGAACAGTGCAAGCAGCTTAGATATCCACTCCTAGCTGCTGGAAAATGGGTAACATCAGTGAACAGAAAAACCTAAAGGGACTGAAGAAGAAGAAGGTATGAGGAAGAAAAGAAACATTGTAGAGTGGAATATGTAGGGAAATAAAATGCCAAGGCTGTAAGAAAATGCTCAGGTGTATCCTGAAAAAAAAAATTCTGTATGGATCAGCCATGAGGTATACTTAAACTATAATTTGATAAGTTGTTTTTTCACTAAACATTTGTGTCCTGTTGATTACACAGCAATTCCACATTATTTCATAAAATCCAGCTGCTATTAAAAGCCGCTCTATGATATTATGTATTTGAAGAGCTGTTTAATTTGTCTGCAGATTATCAATGTATAACTCTCAATGAAAGTCTAACTCATCTGGCTAGAGGCTAACTTTTAACATAAATGCTTTATAGACTCGTAATCATGTTTATTCAGTGATGATATTGGTAAATGAAAGCCTTTAACTTCACTCAAGCTACACTGTCTTCAAGACACAATTTTCATCCCATTTGGGAGACCTATTTCTTAGATTTTACAAGGCCCCTTTCATTGCATCTCAAACATCTCTAAGTTCACCCCAGTTTGAGAAAATGCTTTATTCATTAAGAGTCCTGTGCTGCTTTCTTTACTTGCTTTACTCCATCAGGTTTGCCATGCATACCAAATTCTCAATTATTGAATGCTAATTTCCTTACAGTTTCATGCAGTTCATGCGTTCAGATTAGCTTGTCATATTAAGAAAAAAGCATCTTGGAAGGGAACTGAAGAAGTCGGTGGTGGAACAATTTTCTGCTCCATAAAATACAGTTCTAGTTATCAGCAGCATATCAGAGGCAGACACATTTCCCCATACAAAACTTATCATTCTTGACACCTTTGTTGCACTTGATTAAAAAGACCCCTCCCTATCACAAAACAATCTTTAAAACAGAAGAGAAAAAAGCAGTGTGTGAAAATTAAAGCACCCTCCCTGAGGAAGGGCCAAATTCTTTCCTCATATGTACACCTCATGAATTTCAATGTGTTTGTGGTATAATTTGGACAGCAACTGTCCCCAAACTGGAAAAAACAGCACTAAGATTATCTTCCGTTTATCATAGGGACAAATTTGAGCTGATTCAATAGACTGACACATTCTACTGGGATGTTAGAACTCTGCTTGTTTGTTCGTTTTCACATAAAGCCACTCCAGCACCACTTACAAAAGAAACTTTGTAACTGGAATGCTAATTATACAGAGAGATAGAATGTGGACATTTTTTCCTTACTTTTCTTTGCCTGAAATAGCAAAATGATCAGCAAATTAGATCTCACTTTCACAACATTCTGCATGCTGCTAGAACACGCTAGTGTTTGGAGAACACAGGTTGTTTGAAATCTCTAGCCCTTGTAAAGAACTTCAGAATACATTTCCTTGTCATTTGTATATGAATCAACTACATTCCTTGGGTTATGTATGCTGCCTCTTGTGGTTTACTTAATTGGTACAAATTCTTCATTTTCTTTCTTTGTTGCTCAGGGGATAAGATCTTGTACCTGATATATATATATATATATATATATATATATATATATATATATATATATATATACTAGACCATCCCTCTCACTTAAAATGGGGATGGAGTAAAAATACCCAGAATATAATTCTACATCTCCCACATTTAATTCTCACTGTAAAAAATTTAACTTGCACAAAGGAAAAAAGACAACTCCACTAAATTACAAAAAAAAAAGTGTTTAAAAAAGGAGCTATGATAATTCAGACATACATAACTATTTGAAGGGTCAACTAAAGGAGACACTGTAAGATGCTCTATGAAGTCTGATGGAACACCACAACCCACAACACAAACTGCCAATGATTTTGAAGAAAGCTCAGCATCCACAATTAGGGCCAGATTTCTTCTAATTCTGAGTCTGTATAAAATCAATATTACATATCTCTTCCTGCTCTGTTCTATTAATTATTTTATGGGACATGGGTGGGCAGGCAACATGGGCACATCTGGTTATTATTTATATTACAACAATCTGCCCTCAAAAGCTTATATGGAAATATGAATGGTACAGATAGGCCTAAATTTAAACAAACCCCTCCCCGATACCCTGAATGTTGGAGATTTTCAGATCTAAAACTCAGATTTAAATTAAACTTAATACAGTTGAAACTTCTACTGAAAAGAAGTAAAAGCAAACAAAATAATTTCAGATTTAGCCAGAGATTTAAATGTAAGAGCAAAAAAGAAATTATTTTATGCATGAACATGGAGCCACTGTAAGAGTAGTTACAAAATACCAAATAACATTGCAGTTAAAATCACTGTCCTTAGAAGAGCAAGTTCCCAAATTTGCTTTCCCTTCCCTCCAGTTAATCAATCTGAAATGCAAAATAATGTGTTTCCTTATTAACTGTTTAGACAGAAGCTGTGATTGTAATAAAGAAAACTCAGAAATATCCAGACTTTAAGTGAGGTTACTGGGACCCTTCTGAGAAACCTTTCTGACTTTTAGCTTTGTGCTAAGCAGAGCACACCTAAAACACAGGGTATGTCTACACAGCAAAGTTAATTCGAAATAACAGCCGTTATTTTGAATTAACTTTAATAGCGTCTTTACAGGGGCGCTTAATTCGAATTAGTTAAACCTCATTCTACGAGGAATAACGCCAAATTCAAAATAGCTAATTTGAAATAAGTGCTGTGTAGACACTTATTTTGAATTAGGGGGCCTCCAGCCCTTCCCAGGGTGCCCTGGTGGCCACTCTGGGCACAACAAGGAAAACTTCTCTCCTCTCCCCCAGCCCCGGGGCCCTTAAAGGGGTAAAGTCTGGCCACTGAGCACGTGCCAGCTACAGGACTGCCTTCACACAGCAGCAGTGACAGCCCCTTGCCCTGTGGCCAGATCATGAACCGGGCATCCAGTGGCAGCCAGCCGTCCCCCGCCCAGTCCCCCAGCACCCAGGGGCCAACCAGGGGCTGTAGACAGCACGCGCCCTCCTGAACTGGTGCGGAGATCATGGACCTCATTAAGGTTTGGGGGGAGGCCCCCAATGTCCATGATCTCCACACCAGGTGGAGGAACGCGGCCGTCTACGGACGCATAGTAGCCACCATGGCCAGGAAGGGCCACAGGCGCACCCAGGAGCAGGTGCGCCTCAAAATCAAGGAGCTGTGGCAGGCGTACGCCAGGGCCATGAGGGGCAGCTCCGCAGCAGGGGCCGACACCTGCCCCTACTTCCACACCCTCAACCACATCCTGGGGGGCGGAACGGTACGCTCAACCACAACCCTCAACCACAACCTGGGCGCGGCGGAGGGGCCAGAGCGGAGGGTGCCATGCCACCGGGACCCCTGAGCTGTCCCAGCACTGGAGTCAGCAGAGTCATCTGGGGAGGCCACACCAGTTAAGTGCCATCACCATCCCCTACCCAGGGCGGGGGAGACCAGGGACCGCGTGCGTGGGCCTTGCCTACCACGGATCATGCTGCAACCTGTGCATGTGCCGTGCCACCCTTGGGCAGGTGGCTCCAGCTGCGTGACACACAGAGGCCGTGGCCTGAGAGCCACACGCGTGTGTGAAGAGACCTGACACGTTCCTGACCCCGGGGTGGGACACAGCAGGACGCCCTCCCTTCACACGCCCCCTCTACACAGAGGTAGGGGACATCTGCCCCTCACCTCACCCACACTATACACAGCACAGGGGCATGGGTGTGGTCTTGGGGCAGCTCCCACTCCTGGGGAGAGCCGGACATTCCGACCATGGCCTCTGTGCAAACACATCGGCTCTGACGGTGCAGAGCACGGTCATCCTTACCTCGGGGACTGGGCTTCATCCACTGTGTCCCCAGGGAGAACTGACCACTCCTCTTCTTGCCCCACAGCCGCACCAGCTGCATGTGCAGGGCACAGCCTCCCGCATCCGCGGCTTCATCAGGACTACCGCCACACGGCAGGAGTACCAGGACCAGTACCTGGGGGGCCCTGTGAGCCCTGCACCACACCATCCGGAACTGGGTACAGGAGGACCTGCAGCTCTGGTGGGAGCAGCTTGCCCAGGGCCGTGCCATCGCAAACACCTGCAGGCCCTGGTGCAGAGCGTGCTGCCTCGTGCTGCCCCAGAGCGTGCTGCCCCCCCCAGCTCCCACTCCTCCTCCCACTCCTGCTCCCCGTCCCGCCTCACCCTAAACACCCTCCTCCCCATCCCCCCGGGGACACCGAGGCCCCCGCACTCATGGTGCTGGGAATCAGTTGGCCCGGCGAGACCCCCACCCTTGAGCTTCCCCTCACCCTTCTTCCCCCTTCCAGCTCCCTCCTCCCAGTTTCCCCCTTCCCTCTCCCACCCTCTCTCTTCCCCTCTCCCACCTCCTTTCTCCAGTCTCCCCAGAGTTTCAACCTCCTCCAGTTTTGTTAAATAAACAGAGTGGATATTTTTGAAAAAACGTGTCCTTTATTGTTTACAGCAGGAAGGGGGGGTTAGGGAGGGGTAAGTGGAAGGATGTGAGGGTGGAATAAGGCCCCAGTGGGGCACGCCAGGGAGACTTCAGTCCTGCTCTGTGTGGAAGCTCTCCTGCAGGGCCTCCCGGATATTGACAGCCCCCCGATGGGCCTCCCGTATGGCTGCCATGCGGGGCTGCGCGTACGGGCCAGCCAGGTGGTCGGCCTCTGCCATCCAGGCTGACAGGAAAGCCTCCCCCTTCTGCTCAAACAAATTGTGCAGCATGCAACACGCTGCCACCACGTGCGGAATATTCCTCTCAGAGAGGTCGAGGTGGGTGAGGAGGCATCTGAATCTGGCCTTCAGATGGCCGAAGGCCCCCTCCACGACGATGCGGGCCCTGCTTAGCCTGGCATTAAAGGCCTGTTGGGAGGGGGTCAGGTGTCTCGTGTAGGGCTTCATTAGCCAGGGTTGCAGCGGGTAGGCCGCATCCCCCACCAGGCACACGGGCATGTCCACGTCCCCGACCCTGATGTGGTGGTCGGGGAAGAAGGTCTCGGCGTGCAGCCTCTGGCACACGGAGGAGTTGCGGTAGACTTGCGCGTCGTGTGCTTTGCCGGACCAGCCCACGTTGATGTCCAGGAAGCGGTCCCTGTGGTCAGATACGGCCTGCAGGATCACCGAGAAGTACCCTTTCCGGTTAATGTAGTGGGAGGCCTGGTGTTCCGGGGCACGGATGGGGATGTGCGTCCCCTCGATTGGCCCCCTTCCACCCCCCCCACCCTCCCCCGCAGCTGGGGAAGACCAGGGCACCAAAACCCTCGATCACCACGTCCAAATCCATGAGGCGGACTCTGTGGAGCAGCACTCTGTTGATGGCCTTGACCACCTGCAGAGAGACACACAAAACTGAGAGTCACTGGGGTGCCAGGGTAGCCGAGCGTGTTCCTTCCCTGCCACTGCCCCGCGCCCCCACTCCCCAGGAGCAACCCTCCCTGCAATCCTGGCCACCGTGGGCAATCCGTAGTGCGGCTGGGACAGAACAAACCCTCCCATGGAGGAGACCTGCACCACCTCCCCCACTTTTCCCTGGGGCAGCCCATCTCCTCCTCCTCCCCCCTCCCCCCCCGGCTCAGTGGCTGGAGACTGCCTTACCTACATGAGCACTGTTCCGACGGTGGATCTCCCCACGCCGAACTGGTTCGCCACGGATCGGTAGCTATCCAGCGTGGAAAGCTTCCAGAGGGCGATGGCCACCCGCTTGTGGAGGGGAATGGCAGGCTTCATGTGAATGTCCCGTCACTGCAGAGCAGGGGCGAGCCACTCACAGAGCTCGAGGAAGGTGTCCTTCTTCATCCTGAAGTTCTGGGTCCATTGTTGGTCTCCCCAGTGCTCCAGGACGATGCGGTCCCACCACCAGACGCTGCTGGTGTCCAGACGCCAGATGCGGCGGGGCACGCTGGCATCCAGGAGATGCTGCTGCTCCTCCTCGCCCTCCTTCAGGATCTGGAAGAGGGCCCGGGGGTCGGGATGCAGCAGCTACTGCCAGGCAGTCTCCTGCAATTGCTGCCAGGCTGGCAGCAAGTCTTCCAAATTGGACACCAGAGTGCCCAGGGGCGGCTCTGGCTCCACGGTGCCGAGTGCCGTGGTGTCCTGAGTCGAGACAACCAAAGCAAGCAGAGAAGAAAATGCTTTGCTGTCCCTCAGCGAGGTAGGCAAGCAAGCAGGGAAACCTGAGAACTGGCTGTCCAGGGGGGTTCCTTTAAGCACGAGCCTCAGATAGCCTCAGGCAGCAGCTACACAAAGCAACTACTGACCTGATGCCCTGCTGGTAACCGGCAGCAGCTGGTCTTAAATGCGATTCAGCGTCCAATCAGTGTGGATGCAGTAGTTCGAATTAGCTAAATGCTAATTCGAACTGCATTTTGTGTGTAGATGCGTTAATTCGAATTAGCTTATTAGAGGGAACTATTGTCTCCTACTTCTTAACACTATGGCCAGATTCATGAAAGCTCTTAGGCAATTATGAATGTTCCTAACATTAAGAAGAAAGTGTCTGCTTAGGCTTAATCTGACTAAGTATGCTTTCTTGAATTGGGGCTCAAAAGGCTCAATCTAGTGTTTCTTGTACACAGACATCAAACCTCTTCTGAAAGATGGCCCAGAGGTTAGCTTCTGAGTTGTACAACCCAAAGTCATTTTCCTGCTCTATCAAAGACTTCCTGTGTGGCATTAGGCAAGTCAATAAGCCTCTCCGTGCCTCAGTTCCCCATCTGTAAAACAGAGTCAATGATACTTTTCTGTCTCTAAAGGGAATAATGGGGATAAATATATTGCAGATTGTGAGGACTCAGATTCCATGGTAATGGAAGTCTTACAAGTATCTGTGAAAGGTAGAACCTCATTTTTGGTAAGGCAAGGAACAAGGGGTTAAACACTATGTGGTTCACTTTAATTTTAAAGCCCACTGTAATATCAGCACTTCTATTCCACTGTTGTAATCAAAGACTTTCCTAAAGCTCTTTTAACAGAAGAAAAAAATCTAAAACTGGGTAACCATGTGTCTTTAATTTACTACTAGCAGTACTTATTTCTAATACAATTCCACAAGTAAGAAGAAACCTAGGGAACATACATTTCCAAGGCAATGCTTTTGCTAGGTAACACATATGACTGAAGCAGGAGACAGGGTAACTGCAGAGTAATGCTAGAAGGGGTAGCTTTGTTGAGTAGGGGGGGTGTCCCTCTTGTAGATCATGGGAAGAGGGTGTGAGAGATCAAGGGCCTCAAAACCAGGCCTGTGGGTCCTCAGGTAGGACTCAAACACTGGATGCCATCCAGCATTTCACCCAAACCAGTTAAGGTGGTCACTTGTGAAACTCTAGCTCACAAAAGGCCCCATCAACAAAGCTCTTGATTTAGGTGAGATGTCCAGTTTCATCAGTTGGTTGGAATGGACTACTAAAACCAGAAAGAGACACACGTAATTGTCTGAGCAACTAGGTGAATTCCCTGGCTGGCTGCTACTATGGACCCTTTCTTTTTGCCAATCTCCTGCCTCCCAATCTGCCCTTCTTATCCCTGTCCCCAGTCTCTTCCCTGCCAGACTCCTGGTGCCTGCTCCTACAACTTGACCCCTCACTTGACTCAGGACTCTGTTCTACCTCTGACTGTTGGGCTTGGCACTTTGACCCCAGCTCTGGATCGTCACTCCTGACTATTGGAGAGTCTGTTCTAAAAGCTTGATATAAAAAAATGCAAGATGTTGCACGCCTCCAGTTCCAGCACTGAGACAAGACTCAACATTATTTAGACCATCCTCATTTGTCTAATCTGTTCTTAAAAATGTTCAATGACAGAGATTCCACAACCCCCCCTAGGTAATTTATTTCAGTGGTTAACTGCCCCTACAGTTAGGAATTTTTTTCCTACTGTCTTTATCCTACAGTGGACAAAGAGAACAATTTATCACCTTCCTATTTATATCCTTGAAGACTGTTACCACATGCCCCTGTCCTAGTCCTCCCTTCTCCAAACGGAACAAACACATTTTTTTTCAATCTTTCCTTAGGGGTTGTGTTTTATAGACCTTTTGATCATTTTGGTTGATCTAATTTGTCCTTATTTTCCTAGAAGTGTGGCACCCAGAATTGGACACAGTACTCTAGTGTGGCTGAATATAGAAAGACAAGTAGTTCCGTGTCTTACATATAACTCTCCCGGAATATCAATAGCTTTGTTCATAACTGCACAGTTGACGCATATTCAATTTGGGATCCACATTGTCCCTGATATTTTTCAGCAGTAATTCCTCATTTTGTAGTTGTGCATTTTATTTTTTCTTCTTAAGGGTTTGTCTTCACTGACAGTTCTATAGGGGTATGTCTACATTGCAACGCTATTTCGAAATAACTAGTGCTATTCTGAAATAACTTAGTCCGTGTCTATACAGCAGGCAGATATTTCGAAATAGTGTCAAAATACTGTCAAGCTGGAGGACTTCTTATTTCAACTCCTGTAACCCTCATTGTATGTGGAACAAGGGAAGTTGGAGGAAGAGTACTCTGTTTCTAAATAAGTGCTATGTAGACATTCCCTATTTTGAAATGACGTAGCTCAATTTGCGTAGCTTATTTCGAGTTAAGCCCTGCAGTGTAGACGCACCCCAGAGGTGCAGCTTGTGATGCTGTAGCACTTAGTGAAGATGCTACCAACACCAACAAAAGAACTTCTCCTGTCAGCATAGGTATTCCACCTCCCTGAGAGGTAATCCATATGTTGATGGGAGAAGTCCTCCCATCAACACTGCACTGACTGCATCGGGGTTAGGTTGATATAACTACATTGCTCATGGGTATGGAAAATCAATACCATAAGTGATGTAGTTATATGGACATAAATTGATAGTGTACACTAAGACTAAGCAAAGTACTTTGCAATTATTTTGACTGATTTTCACCTTGTTGAATACAAATCAACCCTCTAGTTTGACAAGGTCCTTTTGAATTCTAATTCTATCCTGCAAAGTGTTTGCAACTCCTCCTAGCTTGGTGTCTTCCGCAAATTCTATATGCATACACTCCATTATTCAAATCACTGAATAGTACCAGACACAGGACTAACCCCTGAGGGCACCCACTGAAAATGCCTTCCAAGTTTGACAATGAACCATTGATAATTACTCCTTCAACTACAATCTTTTAACCAGTTGTGCACAAACCTTATAATAATTTCATCTAGAAACTTCCCTAGTTTGCTTATGAAAATGTCATGTGCAACTGTGTCAAAAGTCTTAGTAAAATCAAAATATGTCAGATCTATTGCTCCTCCCCATCCCCTAGCCCAGTAACCCTTTCAAAGAAGAAAATTAGCTTAGCTTGGAATGACATGTTCTAGATAAATCCATGCTGGTTATTCCTTATAACCCTATTATCTACTAAGTGCTTACAAACTGATTAATAATTTGGTCCAGTATCTTTCCAAGTATCAAAGTTACATTGACTGATCCATAATTTCCAGGATCCTCTTTGTTCCTCTTTTTAGAGATAGGTATACTATTTGACCTTCTCCACTCCTCTGGGACCTCACCCATCCTCCTGTACTTCTTTAAAATAACTGCTAAGGGATCCCAGATTGCTTCAGATAGTTCCTTAAGTACAACAGAATAAATTTCAAAAGGCCTTTTTGACTTAAATACATCTCACTTGTTTAAATATTCATCTGTGCTGTCCCTATTTTGGCTTGTATCCCCCTCTTATTGAAAATATTAATTGAGATGAATATCTGATCACAAACAACCCTTTTAGTGAAGCCTGAAGCAAAACTGATATCCATCATTCTTAATGTCATCAATTACTAGCTCTCTTTCCCTGCTGAATAGAGGACTTCCACTTTTCAGCATCTTTTTTTTTTTTTTTTTTGCTCCTAATGTATTTATAGAACTTCTTCTTATTGTCTTTTACATCCCTTGCAAGGTGTAACTCATTTTGTGCTATTTTTGTTATTTTGTCCCTTCATGTTTGCACTTCTCTTTAGCATTCTTCTATGCTTCTGCTTTTTGTAAGATTGTTTTTTTAAATTTTCAGTTCATTAAAGAGCCACATTGGTCTCTTACTATTCTTCCTAGCTTTCCTTTTCTTTGGAATAGTTTTCAGTTGTGCCTTTAATGCTGTCTCCTTGGAAAACTGCCAGCTCTCCTGAATTCCTTTTTCTTTTAGATTTTCTTCCAATGAGACCTTACTTATCAGTTCTCTGTGTTGGTTAAAGTTTTGTTTTTTGAACTCCCTTGTCCTTATTCCATTGCTTTCTCTCTCTCCTTTCTTTCCGTAGAACAATGTATTCTATCATTTCATGGTCCCTTCCACCCAAATAACCTTCCACCACCAGATTTATTACCAATTCCTTCCTGTTGGTCAGACTCAGAATCAAGCCTAAAATGGTTACACCCCCTGGTTTGTTCCTCCACTTTCTAAAACAAAAGTTTATCTCCAGTACATTCTCAGAACATTATGAAAATTTAGTGTTTTGCATATTGCTAGAGCCCCGCAAACCTGTGGATATCCATGGACCCTGTTGGTGGATTGTGAAGAGCTGGAGACACATGAAACAATTCAAGTATTTGGGAACAGCCACCACTGATAAAGGATCAAAGGGAGAAATTCTGGAAGGAATTACACAAACAACAACAGGATTGGCAAAGCTAAAGCCTCTTTGGAGAAACAAGAACATCTCCCTGGAATCCAAATTGAAACTGCAACATGTACTGGTCATCTCCATTTTTTTTGTATGTGTGTGAGACATGGACCCTTATGGCATAACTTGAATGGAAAATACAAGTAGTAGAGATGAGATACTTCCATAAAATCCTGGGCATCTCCTACTTAGACCACCTCATTAATGAAGAGGTCTGCAACATCATTACCCAATGTGCTGGGTTATATGATGACCTCCTGACGAGCTGTGAAGAAATATAAACTGAAGCAGTATGGCCATGTAACAAGAAAAGCTCAGATGCCATTTTCCCCCACAGTGTTCAACTGGGGAACTGTAAGCAAGCACCCCCCACTGGAGTTAATTATTAGCTACCTTTGCGTTTGCTCCTACCAAAGTCAATGCATGTTTGGTGTTTGCCTCTGGCTTCGATGAGAGCAGGAACAAATCCTGAGAGTAAACTTCACACCAAGCACCTGGGGCACACTTGCAAGGGCCACTCACATAGCTTTTTTTTGGAATAGCCTGGTACAGGTATACAGGTATATATATCTACTCTGTACAACATTTGCCATGCTGCATGATGCAATCTTATGTAGATAAAATACCATATCTTTCTGGAAGAATAAATGGACAAAGCTGATTTGCAACAAGCTTTGATACAAACCTATTTCTAGCTAAGCAGCTCAGGAAAGTATGAATACAAACACCTCCAATTCTTAATTCCATACCACCTTCATCAACTACTTGTCAGTCTTTCAGCACCCTGCTAAACGACTGCAAACTTTTAAAATGCTAATAGCCTTTTTTCCTACGCTTTATAAACAAGACTCGTGTACTTAATCTCTAGGGTTGAAAAGGAAAACACAAATAATTCACATCCATAACTATA
This sequence comes from Rafetus swinhoei, assembly GCA_019425775.1. Classification (NCBI taxonomy): domain Eukaryota; kingdom Metazoa; phylum Chordata; order Testudines; family Trionychidae; genus Rafetus; species Rafetus swinhoei. The sequence goes on along the minus strand of CM033424.1, from coordinate 222,393,598 downwards.
CTGTATTTTAAAATAGCTGAACTGCGGTTAAATAAATTCAAGCCACCAAGGTGAGCAAATCAAGAACTTTAAAAAAGCCACAATCGCAGAGTTATCATTTTGCTCTTCACACTTCAGCTACTCCTAAAGCTTCAAAATTCTTCCTGCAGCTGACATGAGTGTCACAGTGAATGCAGCAGTGAGGAGATGACAAGACCCAAAATGTTCACTAAGCATGATGAGAGGCTCAAAGACTCTTTAAAAAAAACCTCTCCTGGTTGTGTCAGTCTCTTCTTGGTGGGGAACAAGCAGGTTTTTACAGCTACATTTACATCCTTGCACCTTGGCCTCTGCATGCAGTGACATTTCTTTCTGATTCTTTCTGGTGACATACAAGGAGCAAATATGAATTTAATTATGGTTTCTAACTGCCACTTTAAACCAAAGATCATTAGAGCTTCAGATAAGAATATGGAAATAATTATTTTAACAGGCACTCTGAGAAACATATACTTGTTCTGACAGTCCTTGGGCCCTTCCTCCCTAGCTTTTTTTTAAATTTAAGTTAAATGGGGTAGTGACGTGTTTCTGATAATAGGAGCTGCTGAAGTTCTTAGAGGTGAACACCATTACTTTAGAATGATACTGTGAATTACAATGCCAAAAGCATCCCCTTGTCTTTCTTCAGCAAATACATTCCCTAAAGAGCAAGTCCTATATACTGCATCAAATAAAATGAAATTTTTAAAAATACATTTTGAGCATGGCTGTATATCAAAGGCCAAAGAAACAAGGCTCTTTACCTTTGGAGTTTATTACACCAGCTGCAGTTGAAGCCAATCTGGGCAGTGACACAGGGACCACAGCTGCTAAACTGGAGACAGGCTGGGAGATGGATAAATAAATAAAAATTAATACATCCATTAATCTTACAGACAACTGTTACTATGTGTACAAAGCAAGAATAAATTCTCTCCAAAAATATATTTAAGTCCTCACTAGGCTCACAGATGTGCAGCATGACATATTAAAGATGGCCTGTTAGCACATACTGTACAGAGAAATGTACTTTTAATCTTCAGGATTTAATTTGTTTTCCACTTGTAAATTTAATCCCATTTCCAAAAACTTTCTTTCACTAAAAGTTGCTAATTTTTTATCTTACTGTTATATATTAAGTTATTTACTTAAACTCTTTCCTTATGATTCTTACATTTCTGGGTATCGCTAGTATTTAGACATGTGCAGATAAGAAGATTGGAAGGAAAGTGTGTAAGAAATATAACTGGATTAGGGGAAAAGTGTGGTAGATATTTTCAATGTATCATAGTTGTACAGCTGGCAATTTAAATGCTAAGATTTCTAAACTATGTAGATTTACCTTGAGCAAAGAAGATGAATGAATTGCAAAACTTGTTTGTGCATTCCTTTAAGATGGGCTGCCCAGCACACATTAGTTTTTGTGTTTGACCGGTAAACCTGAAACTTGCTCCCTTTCTTCATAAACTACACTTAATAGATATATAGGTACTCACTAGAAAATTATTTAGTGCAGCTATCACTCAAGACTTACTGGCAGTTATTATAAACCTCCGATCCGTTAAATTACCTACATAAGAACTTAAGAAGGCCATACTAGGTCCGACCAAAGGCCCATCTAGCCCAGTATTCTGTCTTCTGACAGTGGCCTATGCCAGGTGCCTTACAGGAAATGAATAGAACAGATAACCAAGTGATCCATTCCCTTTCACTCATTTCCAGATTCTGGTAAATAGGGGCTAGGGACACTATCCTTGCCCATCCTGGCTAATCAATGGACCTATTCTTCATGAATTTACCTAGTTCTTTTTTTGAACCCTGTTAGAGTCGTAGTCTTCACAACTTCCTGTGGCAAAGAGTTCCACATGCTAATCATGCATTGTGTGAAGAAATACTTCCTTTTGTTTGTTTTAATACTGCTACCTATTAATTTCATTTGGCAACCCCTTGTTCTTGTGTTATGAGAAGGAATAAATAACACTTCCTTATCTACTTTCTCTACACCAGTTTTGATTTTACAGAGCTCAATCGTATCTCCCCTTTGTTGTCTCTTTTCCGAGCTGGAAAGTCCCAGTCTTATTAATCTCTACCCGAGGCTCTAGAAAAATATATGGAAAATATTTTGGAACTCTGCATTTTCCAGCTATTTTGTACCAGTCTATATTAAATTTTACTTACTAGGTAGAGGTATCATCTCAACAGCTGACAGATTGGTAATCTTTGACATCTGTAACTCCACCCTGTGGTATTCATAAATTGTTCTTCTACGGACATCTACCAGGGAGAAAAACAGGGAAGAGATATTTTCATATCTTATTATTTTGCAGGATGCACCTTGTGAGAAAGCATTGCGTTTACTGGTTGCTTGCTATACGAAAAAAGAGAGAGAGCACAAGAAAGAGAAAGCACATTTTCCCCGTGATGAAATTTTTATTTAAGAAACCATCAGAGCTGTCACCTAAGGAGCCTTTCACCAATAAAGGACTATGAAAATGCTGAATGAGCTCTCAACCAGCTCATTAACTCATTTAGACAGAACTTCTAAAGCAGATACTCAAATATATTTTAGACTATATTTCAGATATTTTCCCCCAGAAGATGTTTCTGAAACTAGATGGCTTATTATAGAAACATACTGTTGGAATGCCATTTGTTTGCAAAATGTGCAGACAAAAATGGTCTCATCACTTAATTTGTTTGTTAGCTGGAAGTTACTTCACATCTTAATACTGCAGACTTCACTCAAAAGTATTGGATTAGAATTTTTTTAACATTAAATAAATGCAAAACATAAAAGGAGCCAAGAAAAGAGTTACTAAAAAGGCAGCTAAATTTGAAATGCTGACAAAGGCTGAAACCAGGTAAATTTCTGAAAGCAGATTTACTGCAAAGTCATAAATGTACTGTTTTGACAGGCTTAGAACATTAAGTCCAAAGCAGAAGGGAAATGTGAAAAAAATATTTGGTTGTTAGTTTCATATTCAATGCTCTATTATTTATTCTGGTCATTGTCAATATTCCAGATATTAAGTGTATAGCTGCAAAGCAGACCAGAACATTTGCAAATTAGAAGCATAGACAATAAATACTACATGTTTTACATTATAATGACCATTTCTGTAGGACTTGGATTTAAGGTTAATTTTTATCAGAAGGCTGATCAAGCTTCCATATAATTCCCTGCAAGCCCTCTCACTTCAGTAGGATTAGGACAGAAGAGAAATGAGTGGCTTCAGATATTGGATGAATGGATTAGCTTGGTCAGTTATGTTTGCTGAGCTGATGGGAGGAGAAAATAATGGAGAACCACACACCTATGCTTAGGCAGGCTGTGTTGCCAATCCTGCATCATGCAGATGGCTCACAGCCATCTGGTTGGTGTGAGTAACATGTTTTTATGAGCCATTCTGCAATGGAATCTAAGGGTACTGTTGCATCCCCAGATGTTATTAGGATATATTATAGCAGCTGTGACAAAAAGAAAGTATTCCCCCCATCTTCTTCTGGCCATAAGGTTGTGGCTGCTTCTTTCATATGCAAAAAGCTTTTCACACACACACACACGCATGCATGCACGCACACGTATTAAACACTGAAGTAAACACATTAACAGCGACAAATATTAATTGCTACACAATGTGTGGAGTGCACTAGAAGATAAATGTAGCTAGTGTACTTGAAGAGCTCACCTTGGCCTGAGTGACTGAGCTTTGCTGGGACAAGTACATATGCTGCCACCAGATGCAAGCAAAAGTTGCCGAAGCAACCAGCAAGCAAGCAGCTGGTGCCTGCTTGAAAGAGCAGTGAAGAGAGCCCCAAGGAAGGTTGGGCTGGGATGTCATGTGAAATCCTGTCCTGCCCTGGCCAGATTCCTTGTGAAGTAACTGCACTGAAGAGCTTCTTTTTTCTCCTCTCTAAACAAGCTTCTAGACATGACTAGGCAGACTCTTGCTTGCTGACAGTACTACTTCTGCTTCACTAACGCTTAAGGTGTGATTGCCAATTAACTCAACTAGTTATTATTTTCAGGCTGACTTCTGCTGTCATGTGAACTACTCCTGATGGAGGATCTCTGTTTTTATCTCTGAGGCAGTGATATCTCATTAAGTGGATCAGATATATTTTTACCACAAAGCCACTCTGATTGGGTAGTAGGCAGATGCTGGCAAGGCAATGTGCTGTGGATGTTCTGATACCTGCTCGACTTCCAAAGGTCCAGGTTAGGAAACCCTGCCAAGATGAAGCTAATCTGGCCTTGGTTTGTGCAGATCTCCTGCCAGCGGTGAAGGATACATTCTCCCACAATGTTTAGTCCAAGAGAAGCACTTGCCAAATGAAAGCAAGGGGGAATGTGTTTGAAATGAACTGCTGATGCTTGGAGCTTTCATTTCTTTTGGGATTTTGGTTTTTTTGAGGTTTTTTTAAGCCTGGCTCCTTCTGTCAAAATAAAAAAGAGTGTGTGGATATACATAGATAAAAATGATGGACCTGGCACTATACATGAACCTTGCAGCATTCTGTCATTAGCAGAGGTGAACAGTGCAGGTTGGTTAGCCATAATCCTATTATTTCTGAGCCTGTCACAATAAATGCCCAGGGTGCACTTGCATGAAACCGGATATTCAAATTTTCCAGAATCCCCATGAAACAGTCTGTCACGCCCACAGATCCTGCAGATAATTATTAACAATAGTAATATTACTTAAGATAGTGTCTGATAAAAATGATTTTTAATCCTGCAACATGACTGCTAATCCCATTAAGAGATACATTTTCAGGTTGTCACGGGCTTGATCCTCCCTTTTGGAAAAACAACTGGTACCCGAAAAACAGGATGTTGCTTCCATCCTGCGGTGACACATGGTGTAAGAAAACCTATCATAGACAGGAATCTGAGTACTTGCACTCTAATTACTTGATTTGTGCCTGTAAGCAAGTAGCTGGAAGCACAAGCACTTAGGTTTGTGTACAGAGCTAAAACATATGGAAAATACAGGACAGCTTCTTTTGAAAATTTGACCTGAAATTTACTTTATATCCCCTTTCAAAACTTACATACCCCTCAAGGCCTATAATCCTCAGTCCTCTTCTTCCTAAGAGAACAAAAGCCAGAAACCAAACCAAAGCATGAACCCCCATGAAGTTCCCGATTCTAGACACATGCTGAATCATCATTCATTTGGATATTGTTGCTGTTTTTCACACACTGTCTACTTGCAGTGGTGGTGGTCAACCTGTGGCCCATGGATCACATGTGGACCACTAGGGTTCCACCTGCAGCCTGCGCACTCCCTACCTGTCCTCCTCCCCCACATATCTCTTGCGCACTGGGGCAAATCCACTGATCTGCATGCCGTCCCACCTTCTCCCCCACCCTGCCAGAGCTTGAGTGCTGCAAATCAGCTGCTTGCGGCTATTCAAGCTCTGGAAGGGAGCAGGGAGAGTGGGAATGGAGTGTGAGTCAGTGGATTTGTGATGCTTCGAAACTGCTGGGAGAGGAGTAGGGCATGTGGGGCTCTAGTACCCCAGTGTGCGACAAGAATGGGGAGGGGGTCCACGGGCCACAGGTGGAACCCCTGTGGGTCACGGGCCACAGGTTGCCCAACAGAGATGATCATGAGACCCTCTGAGACAAAGCCCACTCACAAGTCTTGGTTGCTCATTGCTGGTGTAAGGCCTTGCTTTTCCAGGTAATTAGGTGCATTCTTAACTGTCAGCATTAGCAGCGCCTCTAAAATCAACAGGACTGCTCGTATGCTAAATAAAGTGCATGCTTAAGTATATTGTTGAAACAAGGCTTTATACTATAAGCTCTTGGGGCAAAGACTTTGTATTTATACTTGTTTATAAAGCATCTATTATGCTTTTGACATGACAAAAATATAATACCACATGCCATAATAGCTTAGATAACCTCAGTGTGTATTAAAAATACATTTCTGCTACAGGTTGGACCTCTTTGGTCCCAAAGCCTTGGGACCTGAGTGGTCCTGAACTAGGGAATTTGCTGGACCATAGATGGTCAGGCCTTGGGCTCTCCTGGGGCTCCCCTCCTGGCCTTGACCCCAGCAAGTGTGCTTCCCCCAGCCCTCTGGTGGGGCTCCTCTATGGCCCGCTGGCCCCACCTGCCCCTGGCCAGGTTGCTCTCCGCAACTCTGGCTGACAGGGCTCTTCTCCATGTTCCCAGCCAGTGGACTTCTCTCTGAGTTGGTCGTGGCTCCCTGCCCATGGTTGCTGGCCCTGCTCCAGCTCTGCACCCAGGCTGGCTGGGCTTCCTGTCCCCAGGCCACTGTTTCTGTGGGCTGCCTCAGAGGCTAGGGCTCTCTGGTCATTCAACATGCACCACAGATGTTGTCAGACCACAGTCCTGGACCATAGAGGTTCAACCTTTAATAGTATATTCCTGAGCATGTTTATGAAAATGTTTTACTTTGCTTTTAGTCTTTTTTGTCTCCTATGTGGTTTTTTTTTAATTGGAAAAGAATAAGAAATGTATAATTCTTCAGTAACAGTTTCTATCTTGTGAACAAGTGTTGCATTTATAATATAGTTCAAATAGTTCAGATAGAATATCTCTGAATACAAAAACAAAGGTAGATCTCCGGCATAAAAGAATCAGAGAGAAAACCAGCCTCTTGAGATAATTATACACCTCAGCCTCTAAAAATATAATGGGCTGTCACAAGGCCAATTGCAATAGACAGTTTCAGGGATTAAGCAATGTACCTGTATATTATAGATGTCTTAGATACTGGTTTAATAGCACATTTTCCACCACAGGATTATCACAGTGGTTTTAAATGAAATAACAACATATAAGCATTATTTGAATTAGAAGTGCCAGAGTGTACTACATTAGCTATAGAATACAAGAGACGCTGCAGATGGTGCAGTAATATTATAGTGGCAGAGGTGTCTACAACCAATCGAGAGTGTTAGTAACTGAACTATTCTGAATGCATATGTTCAGCAGATGTAAACCCTGATTAGGTTTCTTCTATTAAATCTATTTCAGTTAAATCTTCTAATTTTATCTTCACAAATGACATGGCTATGTAATTAGAGACCACCCTTAGGGATTCAATAACAGCCCTAGAGTCACTAACTGGGACAGTAAGCAAAAATAGCTTATCTAGTCAGACAGTTCTTATGTAACTTGTAAATCTAGGGGCTGAAAAAAACAACAGCATGTTTTCAAGAGCCTTGTGTGTATGACAGCTCAGTATGAAATAAGCTGTGAAGGACATTAATCTTATACTTCCAACAATTTATGAATCAATTTATGAATCAAAGGGAGTGGAGCAAATTTCAGTAACATATGCCATTTAAATTCAGCAATTACTAGTGTAAATGACCAGCTGAGATCTTCATGCAATAGGAGGTAAGTATGAATTTTGGGCTGATCATGCTGCTAGTCCCATATGACTGGCCGCCAACTCCTCCACAGGGCAAAGGCATCAGAATGCGATTAATTTCAAAGTAATATTTACCCTCAACATTCTAAAGACTCTTAATCTTCAAAGCTCTGTAATTTATTAACATAAACTAATGAATATACAAGGAACTATTTGACACAGTGCTGTTTCCTTATAACACTATTATTCATATGTGTCTAAGCCCACGTCTCCATTTAATGGAGGATCCATGCTCTGACAATCATTCTTCCGGGGTTCGATTTAGCGGGTCTAAGTAAAGAACGTTGAGGGTGCCATTGACCTCCTGCAGTGTGGCCACCCCAGAAAATTGGTGTAAGGTACATTGACTCCAGCTATGCAATTGTCGTAGCTGGGACTGCACATCTTACGACGATTTTCTCCACCATTGTAAGACCTGGCCTATGGCTGTGTCTATACTGCCCAACAACCTGGGCTACAGGGTTGCACCAAAGGGCTGTGTGATTACTCCCCCATGTGGTTGCATTAGGTGTGAATGAAATTGTTCTTCATTAGTATTAATGTCATCTTATTTGAAGAGGACTGGGTTAACATGAATGAGGAGCCATTTAGTTCATGCCTTCAGCATCTACTCAGGGCAGTTACAGTGCAGCACTTTTGGTGCAGACTGCTATTTGTCGTCATATTCTGAACTGTGAGGCAGTGTAGACAAGCCCTAACCCTCCAACCCAAGCCTGCCCCCCTTTGTACAACAGTCTTTTTTAACATTCTCTAACTTACTGCAAAGTCATCGCCAGTGGGAGAAATTTGTACCTCATTTGAACAAAAGTTATAAAATCATGGTGCAAAAGGGCCACAGTTCAGGAAGAGATAATCTGACAGTGAGCGAGCCAATGAATTAAGCTCCAAATAATTGGTTTGTGAGTAATATAGAAAAGTCGTCCAGCAACAGACACAGTTTAATATTTGCCATGTGTAGCTTAGCTGGCTGGGGAAAACACTCAGTAGGACAGTATTTTCTACTTGCATCTTTACCCAATTTGAGCACAGGACATGGGGATGGTGGAAACAAAGGTTTTTAACATTAACATTACTCCACATTGTGCAATCTTGGAGATGGCTGGGAGCCAAGTCGGCTCCTGACAGAGTCATTTCAGAACTGTTTTCACTTTAGGTACATAGTAATAACCCCCTTCCCTTTCACTCTCTCCTCCAGGGCTTTTATATGACCAGAATTTAGCCAATGGGCAGCAATCCTCTGGCCAGACCTTTAATTGGCCAGTGAATCCTCAGGTGCCTGATTAAGCCTGGATATGTAATCAGGGAAGCATACTGGGGCTCAGATGTGACCATCTGTGTAGTCATCTGCATCTGTGCAAAGTGGGTGTAAACTGCTGAAAGATCAGAATGCTAAAATTTTACACCCATTTCGCAAAGCTGCAAATGACCACATAACCTGGGATGCAGCAGCAAATTAGGCCCTTCATTTGGGAAGTGGTGCTGCTTCACTTTAATCTGATAAATACTAGGAGACAACCAGCAGACATCCTTCTTGGAGAAATCAGAAGTTTAACCCTAATGTTCTTTCATGGCTATCCCTGGTGTAAACAAACCAGAACAAAATCTTTCACAGTTTTAATATACAGAGATATGCCTTGATTATACGTGCTTGAGTTACATTATATATCGAGTGGCATTAATTGGACTAAAACTGGAATGTTGTTAACAGATAACTAAGCTTCCAATTTTATTTGCATACACAATGTTGTAGAGTAATTTCAGTGTTTTTAAACCTTGGGTTATCATAGCACACACTTCTAAAACAGCTGAACCTGCCTTAACAGAGCCCAGTGTGAAATATCATCACTAGGAGAAAGTCTAGCCATTTATGTGACTTCATTACTCCGCTCAACAGCTGTTTCGAAAGTGAAAGCTGTTTTTTGAGGAGTAACGTCAGTTCGAACCAAGGGGTTTGGTTCGAACTAACGCATCTCGGTGCGCACTTTCACTTTCAAAACAGATGTTGAGCGGAGTAACGCGCGCTGGTAAGATCATGCTAATGAAGCGTGGGATATTTAAATCCCCGCTTTATTAGCAATTTCGGTCATCTACATTTGCATCCCTAGTTCGAACTAGGGAGCAAGTGTAAATGTACCCTTATAGTGTCCTGGATATGCACTCATATCTCGCATAAACCCCGGCACATCTGGAATGTAAAAGTTGGTTTGCACTAGCAATGCTCCACAGTATTTAGTCTAGGAACTAAGGTCACATTTTCCTTATTCAACCAATGGTAACAATAAAATAAAATCCAGCAAATGAGAGGTCTACTGCAATTTCACATCTCATTCATTCTCCCATCCTCTCAAAACTACCAAACTTCTTTACAATCGTAATGGGGAAAGACACATTCCAAGTAAATGCATGCAGTAGAGATAGAACAAAGAGTTAGTACTAGATAGGTTTTGGGGATTGAAGGATAAACATTTATATTAACATTAGACAAAATGGTTGCTTGCCAGAATCACATGCATATCTAGATCTTTGAGTATATATCAGAATTAAATTCCAAGCTAGACCCATCACTAAATACACCATTTTTCATGTTTTGCTTTATAAGAAAGCAATGAGTTAATTAAATCCAAGCAGCTCTGATGCCCATTTTCCCTATTGAGGTTTTCCTTAGACAACAAAGCTTTGAATGGATTGCGCCTGGCTTTATCCTGTATTTAGCAAGAAAACTATAACAAGTGATCCTTCCAACAATGATTGCCATCAATTCATTTTCAGAATGGTTGAGATAAACTGTCTAAACACTAAAGCAGAGGTGGGCAATAACTTTTAAAAGGGGGCCACCCTGGGAGGGGCGGGGCCTCAGGCAGAGGGGATGGGGCCAGAAGACTTCTTGTGTTCCCCCCCCACCCTGATTGGCCTGGAGTGGGGGAGCACGTGAAGTCTTCTCCCTCTCTCTCCTTCCCCGGCCCCTAGAGAGAAATGCCAGCTGTTTTAAAACAGCTGGCGGTTCCCTCTAGGCACCTAGAAGAAGGAGACCTCACGCACTTGCCCTGCCCCCAGGCCAATCAGGGCCTAGGGGTTGGGGAGCGTGTGAAGTCTCCTTGTCCCCGCAAGAATGTGCAGCAGGTAGAGAGACAGGGATGGACAATAAAGCGATTGTTCTCTATTTACCTCAACAATTTAAAACTATTTAAAGGGCCCAATAAGTCTTGTTTTTCAGAGGTGCTGAATAACTCTAGTTCCAACTGTTTTAAAACAGCCGGTGTGTCTCTCTAGCCCAGGGGTGGGCAAAGGGCCCTCTGTGGGCTGGATCTGTCCTGCCAAACCAGTGGATCTGGCCTGCCAAGCCAGTGGATCTGGCCCGCGGCTATCTTGCCGCTTCCCCACCCCTAGGTCAATCAGGAACTGAGGGCAGGGGAGCGTGCAAAGTCTCCTCACACCCACATGAGTATGCAGTAGCTAGAGAGACATGCCGGCAGTTTTAAAACAGCCGGCATGTCTCTCTTGCCACAGGTAAACTGAATCCAGCTAAGCATTTTGCACAGCTGGATAGCGCACCTGAAGCCGACCTCCATGATCTAGTGTAGACCAAGCCACAGATTGTGATGTAAAGAAAAAGAAATCCTTCAATTTTATCCTCAATTCTTATAAACAGTTTACGTCCAGTCTTGGTTAAATACTTTGTAAAGTAAATAATTCACTGCAGCAAAAATGAATTGTCTCCAAATCTGATTTTCAGGGAAACATGTTGGTTCATCAAAATTAAACAGTTTCATCTGATTTTTGGAATAAATATGTTTTTTCATGAATATTTACAAAATGTAATCTCTTTTGGTAAAAACAAGTATAGCTGCTAACTCCAAATTTTCTTTCACACACACAGCAGGGTTGTATCCTGAAGTCATAGAATCTGATTTACAGAGGTGTTGATTTAATGCTGACAAGTCTAATCAAACCTGGGACCACTGAAGCTTAGTGCATGAGCCTGTATGACAGGAGCTAAAAGCCAGTTGGCTCTCAGCTAAGGCTGTTGAGCAGACTCTTTTTTTCTCTCTAAGTGGTCTCAATGCCATTAGATGGAACAGTACACCATACCCAGAAGATGTGTGGGTTACACTGATATTCCTTAATTCCAGTTAAAGTCAGTGGGAACCAGAGATATTCAGCACCTCACTTCTGAAAAACAAGACTTATTGGGCCCTTTAAATAGTTTTAAATTGTTGAGGTAAATAGAGAACAATAGCTTTATTGTCCATCCCTGCTGGAATACTGAATTGTGTACTTAAGTCATGCTACAGTCATTTTTAACTATTATCCCATTGAAACTCTGAAATACTTTTAGTCTTAATTGTTGAGGGTGGGTAGAAGAGAAACAATGAAAAAAGCCCCAAATAAACCAGATGTGGTTCTATAAGATATGCAGTGCAGAGAAAGCAGTACAGTGATTCACAAAATTCCTCACTGTGCCAATATGTCTGCAATTTCCCAAGTGAATTGCCAATTGTGTTGTTTTATTTTTTGTTTGTTTTAAATACAAAAGCTTATTATCTGTCTGTGCCTAATAATAGTCAACATACCATGGCTACATTTTGTACTGAACACTGGTGACACAAGTTGAAAAGATCGAATGTAACTTAGCTGCTGTCTACCAAGCCATCAATTAATAAACTCTCTTGCATAACACAAGACGAACTGAACCAAATGAAGAATTTTGGAAAGAAGTCAAAGAAATTTCACTTTTGGCATTTTGAGTTTGCATCCACAGATGCTAGACCATATGGTAAAGTTTTGATTATATGTTTGATAAAAGTCCTGGTAAAGTGAGGTTCACCTCAGATTTCTCACACCCTTTAGCCTGTACTGCACAGGAAAATAAGAGAAATGTAAAATCTTGAGAAAGTGAATCCTTTTGACAAAGACTAACAAGGATTATAAATCCACAAAAGGTCAAATAATTAGTTATGTATTTAAAGAGAGCTCTGCTCAGTAAAGAGATATTCAACTGGTTGAGCAATGGAAAAACATACTGCAAATATGTGCTACATCTCTGAAGTTCAGTAAAAGGAAAAATGGCTCCTTTTTACAATGAGAAACACTGTGCATTGTTTCTGTACATTGATTTAAATCTAGAGAATGTTATTTACTTCACTATAATTTTACTGCATTTATTCTTGTATGTTGAGTATAGTATAAATTCTGGCCAGTTACACCAGTATACATTCAATGCAAAGCCAAAGGGTTCATTATTCTGGGACAATAATTTATTGTAGATATTGCAAGGAAACTCACTCCCTAGTTATCTAAATCTTAATTCATCTACCTTGTATAGTATACCAAAGCAGGTTTGCAGTGTTGAAATAGATTCCAAACCTATCTCTGGATAGATTTTTCAAATATTCTGGTTTCCAAGTCACCAATGAGACTGATCTGCCTTTAGTATATACTAGCTATCTATCCCAGAGGTTTACTTCTAAAATACTGAACTTAATTTTCATTTCACAGGAAATACGCCCTTCTCCCATTGCCATAAATGGAAGTGGCACCAAGTGAGTAGGATGAAACAACAGCTTTTCAAGCATCAAGAGAAAAGGCGGCAGTACAAGACTGAGAACAACACTTGAACAACAAAATTTTTGTCTTTCACAGGTGCTTAACCACCCCCTCCATGAATGACAAAGTTTTGCCCTGGTAAATGAAAGTGTGAATGTTGCTTTGTCAGCAGGAGTGGGGTGGAAGTATTTCCTTCAGACACACTGACTTTCAGTGACAAGGCTTTGTTGTTGTTAAATGCTGTGCAGTGTAGACATACCCTAAGTGAGGGCATTTCCCCAACTTCGCAGTATGAATGCAACTAGTTTCTGAGCACAACATGGAAGTTGCTGAACAACATTTAACATATAAATCAACAAGAATTATGAACTATAAGTTCTTTTCTAATAGGATTACAGAAGAGTCCCTATGTGAAATTCATATTCCAGCTTACAGTTTCCCATCCTGCCTAGGTAGCTGATGCAAAGTCCTAGCTAAAATATCAGACAAGAACTAATAACACAGCTATAGGAGCTCTGGGTCTTCTTCAGAGACAAAGTAAGCAGCAATTTATATTCTTTCTGTGTCCTAAAGAACCAACAAATAAACTAAAATAACTATTATTTTATTTCACTTTTGCAGTAATTGATTGGAACCATGGTTGATTTAACACTTCAGGAAGATAAGAATGCAAGAACATGCATACTTAAAGAGTAGCCGACACTGGCTCGCTACAGGCCAAAACTATTTAACATTTCTGGCAGGATACTATTATATTGCTGGCACATACTAATATAAACTTGTTCTGTTGAAAGTACAATTTGACTCCAGGAAAGTCAACTGTAAATTGGCCATTCCCTTGAGTAATACCACCTCCCACGAGAACTGCAAGCTAATAAGGGATAAAGTTACCTAGAATTTCCATCCTTTACAAATGGTATTCTCCTAGAAGTGAAAAACTGAAGGTAGTACAACCTAAAGAATACTGTAGCTGGGGTAGAAAGGAAACAATCAAAACAGCTGCTACAACTCCAGTGCTTAGAGCTGCTGACCAATTTCCAGAGATGACAAAATGAACAGAATAAGCTTTAAATGACACTATAATATGCACTGGTAAATTAGTATCACTTCATCCATCTAGTTGAAAAGTTAATATATCTTCAAAATTAGGCATTACAAATATTGTAATCATGAAATTCATTGGATGACTATACATTCAAACATAATGTTAGGGAAAAGTGAAATTGGGTAGGTGTGAGATGTGCTTATATGTAGATAAAAATTTGAACTAGTGTGATGTCTGAAGCATAACACATACACGCCATATAGTCTAAATTTGTAAATATAAGGAAAAGTCCTTTCAGTCTTGTCTAGTACAGGAAATTAGATACAAGAGATGTAATTTCCATTTGCAGCACTTCTAAAGACTTGTATGATCTTCAGCAAATTCCTTAGGTTGTAATCCAATGCCCATTAAAATAAATTAGAATATTGCCACTGACTTGAAAGGACATTGGATCAAATCCATAGGGCTTATTCCCCATGTGCAATGAACTGTTATCCACTCCATTTGGGTGGTACTTATCCACTTCTGCACCTTACAATATAAAGCGAGGATAAAAATCCTTATGCATTTTGCAAAGAGTTGAAATCTTGGAATGAAAGAGTCCACAAAAGAAGATGTTGTGTTTTCCATTTGGTAATTTTACCATTTGCTATTAAATGATATGCGTCAGGCCAGACTGACTCCTGCTGGAGCAGGGAAAACAATGGCATTCAGACAAGTGAATGCAGCTTTAATTTCCATGGTCCCTGGGACTGCAAGCTGCTTTGGGGATAGGCTGAATGAGATCAGCTCACATCATGTTTGGCTATGCCATACTACTGCAATAGTGCCCTCTTCAGGAATTGCTGATAGAGTCGCAAAGGACTGGAACAGTCTTGGGCAGTTAGTATCATTGCAACTTCTCTACCCTGCCCTCCAGCACATCCTTCCCTAAGGTATAATGGACAATTTGGCTCAAAGTATGTATGTAAATACAGCACATCTAGAAAATGGAATCCTTAATAGTGCAACTTAAGTTGAGCCATGATCAAGGTATAGGAACACCAAGTGATAACAAAATAACAAGCGATGATGACTCGTCTTAATTTTAAGTAAGACAAGTTTTTTAAAGCTTTTATTACTCTGCTAACCTTAGATAACATAAAAATGCAAATTTCAGTGTACTTGAAAAGATTATGGAAACACAAAACACCATTTAATTTCTGTGTTTTATTTCCCTTCCCATTGCTGAAAAGAAGGTATGTGGTCTGACATTCACAGACTGGAATGTGTTTTCAGAAAAAAAATCCATTTTAAAATGGTGATTTTATCTTTCTGCCAGGTCCTGTCAGAGGTCCAGAGAGGACCTGGCCACTTCCAGAGTTTCAGGCCCCTAGCCGCAATAAAAATAAAAAATGACAACACATGAAAATAAAATAAGGCAACAAAAAAGGGTAAGGCCTAA
The DNA here is from genome assembly GCA_019425775.1 of Rafetus swinhoei. Classification (NCBI taxonomy): domain Eukaryota; kingdom Metazoa; phylum Chordata; order Testudines; family Trionychidae; genus Rafetus; species Rafetus swinhoei. Next base: position 222,378,132 of record CM033424.1, on the reverse strand, counting down.
TTTGAATTTTGTTTTAATTTAACAAATGCTTTTCTAGCCATTTTTCTGTGCAAATGCACTAATTATTAAGGAAAACCCGAGGTTTCAATTAAACAATGTCTAAATTTGAGGCCCTTTTTGAGTTTGAATCCCAGGCCAAATGGCCATTGGGCCACCCCTCTGACTGACCCTGCTTTGACCTGTGTACAAAAACATTCTATGCACAGATTATTTGTTTTCATTTATTAATAAAGAGACATATTCCAGCAACTCAGGTGGAATATCATAATTGTGTTGGTTGATTTATTTTACTTTGTCTGGCTAATTATTTTATTTTATTTTATTTTATTTAAGTCATCAGTTGAAGGGAAATAAGAAATCAGGAAGCCAGTGAGATCTGTAAAGCATATAAAATTGCATTTGAATTATGAAACTGAAATTAGCTAAGTAATTTGTTGTTCAATTAAATCTGCCTCCATGCAATCACCTGGAAGTTGCTTCCCCACCTCTATACTAGTTCACATCATACAGAACTTTTATTACATACTGGGAATTTGCTGGATCCTATGCACCACCACAAATGCATCCGACAGTCCCACTTTCACTGGGTGATTGGTTGAACTTATCTGTGTCACTGAGACAGGAATCTGGAAGTGAAAATAGATTGATGTGCATTAAATATTAATTTTTACATTAAGAAATTCTAGTCTAAAAATAACAATACAGCAAGAATGAGCATACAGTGTGTGTTTAACAGGTATAACATAGAAGTTTAAAGATATTATAAGAAGGATACAGCATGCCTAAAAGAAGTTTTAATACAGACTGAAACAGTTGATTTTAACTTTCATTGTATACTACTTTGATTTACAGCCTATTCATCAACATTCACATAATCACCTCTCTTTTCTAACATAATACAAAACACTTCTTTTCTTCCTTTTCTATTCAGCTAGACTGGACAATGACAATTATTACAATTCTGTCTGGGTGTGCAGCCAAATAGATTGAAACGATACTGCACTAGAAAGTTTTAGCTTCCATGTGCATTTTAACTTGGTGGCTTAATTATCAGAACTTAAAATATAACATTAAATATTGATCAGCATAGCAAACTCATCCAGGTGACATATGCCTATGCTCCTTACGAATCTTTATATCCTGGCATTTCATTTAGTTTTTGGCTCCAATGTTCCTAAAATATTGTATATAGTTCTTGTGCATCCACCTCCCCATGATGTGTACAGAGACACAGAGAAAAGAGACATAATCACCAGGTTGGTGAAAGGGGCTGTCTGGGGGTGTGCTCCCCATCTGGGTCTGTTCCAGCCCCGAGCCTCCCACCTCCAGGCACCCTTTAAAGAGTGCGGGGGGGGGGGAGGGCTGAACTCCCCCATTTGTATGGGAACATTGCTGGCTGTCCCCCTTTGTCAGGGAATGAGGGGAAAGTGCACAGTTTGTGCCATTCCTCACTCTGGCAGGGGAATGCAGGAGGCGCAGATGAACCTGGACCTGTCCTAGCGGGGGACATGCATCCCTGTCCCAGCTGTGCCTGCTGGAGCTGCAGCAGCCATGGAAAGGTACTTCTCACCTGGCCACAGGCTGCTGTGGTGAAAGAGGGCTGGGGTAGTCCTTTCTCCCTGGGGAAGCCAGCATGATGAAACCCTCATCCTCAGCCCAGTTAAGCACCCAAGCAATGTCAGGTAAATCTTCTAGTATTTTACATAGTTCTTGTCTCCATATTTTGGGAAAAATACAGAAAAAACATCAGAATATATTAAAGTTTGAGCATTGGAGATCAAGACTTATGAAAAGAGTCTGAAAGTAGAATCAAACCTACATAGACTCCAAAATATAAGACTCAAAGGGGAGCATAGTCACAGTTTAGAAAACTCCTTCAAAGTGAGAGTATAAATGGAAGAAAGGAATTAATCACAACCTTAGAAGTCTGTAGGGCAAAGGAGGAAAAGCTTAGGTTGCATATAAAAGGAACATTCTTAAACTGGAGGAAGAGATCCTAAAAGGCACCATCCATTTAGCTATTCAGGACCAGGTTAAATAAGACACTTATGAGGGGAGATGTAGTAAATAAGTTCTTCAAGATACAGAGAGGTCACACTAGATGACCTAAATAACCAGAGTTTCATGCTTCCAAAATACTACAGATGCAGTTCAAGTCATGTGTAAATGTAACTATCTGTGCCCACAAAACTGGTAGCCTGAGATGTAAATGATATCAAGTTTTCCCATAAAATAAAAATTGTGAATGGCTGTTATGTGCTGTGATGATATTGGATATTAAAATAGGAGCTTGGAATCATTTAATATAGAAAATACAAATAAAGGCTTCTCAAAAAGTCTCAAAGCTCTGGAGCAAAAGTATCTCCATGGATTTTGCCCAATTCCCTGAAAATGTTGGCTTTTGTGTTCTTATTCAAATGTGATGTTGATCATGCAATCAAAACAGCTTGGAAAGGCCAACAAACCAACATCCTAATGTTCAGAACCAATAAACTGGATCTGAAATCTAATTAAATGTTTTCCAAAAATGCTTTTATATTGAGTCTATCACAGCATAGTACTGAAGAAATGGGAGAGTCCCTGCATGGGACCCCACAGATTACAGCAGTTCAAGAAGGAACAACGACGCCAGGGTTCTCAGAAGTTGTATACTTTTGTTATGGGAGGGGTAAGGCACATGAGAATGTATTACCACTGTAGGGATGTAGACTGAACACAGAATACAGTATTTGGATGCCCTACATCAGAGACATGCACAAAGGGGGCGAGCAGACTGATCACTGGGGACACAGAACTTCTCTGGTTCCAGGGCCAAGAAGCAGGAAAGAGCAAGTTCCTCTGGGGGTGGGCATGGAGAAGAGCCAGGTCCTGACAGGACTAGGACTGGAGCCAGGGGCAGGGGAGGCAAGGAAGAGCAAGTCCCATGCTATGTGGTTTTACTCGCTTTCTGCCATGTATTTTGTGTTATGGCAGTCTCATAAGCTAATCCAGTACATGTGCAATTTAAGTACACTTTAACTGAAGATCTGACAAAATACAGAGAAGGTACCAATGTAAGATTTATAAAGACAGCTAAAGCACTCGACCCAAGGTTTAACAATCTGAAGTGTCTTCCACAATCTGAGAGGGATGTGATATGGAACATACAATCAGAAGGTTCAGAAGAGCAACACTCAGATGCAGAAAATACAGAAACCAAACCATCAACAAAGAAAATCAATGAACGTGAGTCAGTGCACACTGCTTTGGATCACTATCAAGCAGAATTTGTCAACACAGAAGCATGTCCTCTGTAATGGTGGCTGAAGCATGAAGAGGCATACAAATGTTTAGCATACCTGGCATGAAAATACCTTACTAACCTGGCTACTACAGTGGCATTCTAAGTTCTCGATTTCAGGTGACATTGTAAAGAAGAAGCAGGTAGCATGATAGTCCATAAATGTAAATAAAGTTGCTTGTCTTAGCAACTGGCTGAACAAGAAGTGGGATTGAGTGGACTTTAGGTTCTAAAGTTTTACATTATTTTATTTTTGGATAAAGTTATGTAAAAATAATAATAATTATTTGTAAGCTGTGCTTTTATGATAAAGAAGTTGTATGCCAGTACATGTATGACATTAACTAAAATATATTATTTATTTATCTATATTTACACTGCACATATTTGTAATCAAAATAATAACATAAAGTGAGAACTATACACTTTGCATTTTCTGTTATAACTGAATTCAAAATATTTGAAAATGTAAAAAATATTCAAAAATATTTAAATAAATGGTATTTTATTATTATTTAACAGTGCAATTAAAACTGTGATTAGTCACAATTATTTTTTAAAATCTCACAATTAATGATAGTTAATATTTTAATCATTTGGCAGCCATAACAGGAATCAGTGTGCTACTAGGGTAGTGCGATGCTATGAAGGGCTTAATCTCCTCAGCTGACAGATGTAGTGAAGCAGAAGCAGCCTGGCAGCTGACTCAGAAAGGAGAAGCGAAGTTAAAAGAAAAGCAAGAGTTGAAGTTTCAGGGCTTGTCTACAGTGCCACTTTACTGCGCTGTAATTTTTTCACTTCGGGTGTGAAAAAACACTCTCTCTCCAGGCGCAGCAAGTTACAGCTCTGTAAAGCACCACTGTAAATAGGCTCACATTGCTGGAAGCTAGTCCCCTCGTGGAGGTGATTTACCTACAGGGCAGGTGCGGTGACCACACTGTTACTTTAAAGCACTGCAATGGCTATGCTTTAGACTCAAAAGTGTAGACAAAGCCTCAGACTGAGTGAGTGGGTTTTCAAATACAGATCCAGGACATGTAACGAGCGCGCCAAGGGAGGAATGAGTTGCCCTATGAGATGAGCCAGCTGAAAGGAGAGCTAGAGCAGTTACAGGAAAAACACACTTGCTGGGTTTGGAGAAGAAGATGAAAGTACAGTAGACTTCCGATAATCTGGAACCTATGGGATTTAGGTGGTGCCGGATTATCAGATATGCCGGACTATCAGGAGGTACTATAAGCAGGTTATATATATACTGTATACATTATATACTGTATATAAAGTGTTCTTAACCCTTTTATTGTACATTCTGTATACAGTATACTGTGATGTTTTAGTTTTTAAGCCTTTTTACCCTTTTGCTCAGTTCAGCTGCTGCCGCTGTTACCTTGTGACTCATTTTTTGCCGAAGCTCACTCACTAGGCTCTTGCCATTTTGATGCCGGACTATCAGGAGTGCCGGATTATTGCATGCCGGACTATTGGAGTTTTACTGTATATATTGATTGCGTCCGGTGAGACTGAGTATATAACCTACTGCATTAGGGGTTTGTTTCTGTGGGACTTGGGAGACCACTCTGCGCTGTGAATGAATTTATTTGTATTGGGATTTTTTTCTGCAATGTTTGGATTATGTGAAATGAATGTGAGGAATGCTTGGGTAGGGCAGGAAAAATCTGGAGACAAGCCTGGGAAGTGGGAGTCCCGGAGGGTACATGGGAAATGGTGTGTGAGGGTTGGAATGGGGAAAAGAGTGATCGGGGCAAGCCGTGACTGGAGAGCAGCTGCAGAGGAGTGGAACTGGCTAAAACAGTGGGGTCCTAAAGTAAGCAGCTGGTCACAGCCATTACTACCCATTGGGGGCCTAGTCAGGAGTATCTTCTCCTCAACATTGAAACAAGCAAGTTCTCATCACAAAAACTAAATAGGAAGCCCCTTGAACTGGTCGGGGCCTTAGTCTGCTTATGCTTATTGCTGGCTCTGGGCAGGTGTTCCAGAAGGAGAAGGGAGCTGGCTGAGAAGGATGAACTGAGAAACTGCCTGTGTTTGGATTGGTTGTGTTTGAAAAATATACCAGTTTGAAGGAGGCTGAGCAGGACAGCAAGTTTGGAAGCTGAGGAGAAGCCCTTCCCTATAACAGAGTCTAATAAACTGATTGGTTTTAAAAAGACGACCACGGGCTTTGCATGAGTTTTTAGCGTTGGGAAGGGCATTCTTACAAGGAATTAACTTAAATACAAGAAGTCGTTGTGCCAACTCTTCAAAGTGAAATTAAGCCTATGTGTCAAATGATTAATGTTACAAAACAATGATCCAGTTGAAGTAGACTGGTCATACATATCATGTAATTAGCCAAAGGAAAGCATCCTTTTCATTAAACCTACATATTTACACGATATATTTTCCTATGAGGGAGAGTCAGACTATGTTACAGGGTAGGTTATTTCAGTCTTTTTGTTACATATTCCAATCAGTAACATCTTATAGAGATTAAACATCTTCTGAGAAAAATACCAGATAATAATGGTAAAATCCAGCAGACAAACCCATTAGATTACCAATAAATGGTGAACAAGACCACTGAGAACTGTACAGGTGGTATAACCACCTTGAAGTGTCCTGCTTTCTCCCTTGGGAGAGTAAATTATAAAATACCGGCTGAAAACTATGTCGGATAATGGCTTAGAGCTGTAAGACTGGTTGCTGAAGGGTGGCAGGGGTGCTGTGGGACTATGCTTGGAGGACAATTTTTTTAAAAAAAGAGACAACAATAGAATCCTATTTTAGCCTCTATCACAGCCAATAGAAAACTCTCCATCGAGAGTTATAAGGTGGGCAGTAGTTTCCATTTGACTGTTCTGAAATTTTTTTCTGAGTTCATCTTTCTCTGAGGCCCCCTTGAAACTTACACAAAGCTCTGTATAACTACCACAGTCCGCAAATCCAATCTTGTGTCAAATGCAAGATCCAGTCATATTGTACACAACACGTTGTATTTTACATAGTGCTTTTCATCTTTTCTACACAGATATTAACAAATTATTATGCCCACTGAACTGTATAAAACATCAGTAGAGGGTACATTTTTCTCCAGTTGTGATATTGTTCTCAATTATTACTGAAATTATTAATTGCTTATTTTATTATATTTCAGGAGTATATGCATCACTCCCACCACTAATACTGTTTTAAAAAGAAGCTGATATCTCATTTAAAACTTAGGAATATATTCTATTTAGAGTCATTTTTGCTTATTTCTCTTACTCTAAATATTTCTTCTTTCATTATATCACCAGAAATATTTACAAGAAAATCAGCTCTTAGTTCCTTATAGTCTTGTCTAAATTGTATTCACCTGAAATCACAATACACTTTATGTGACATCTTAATCATTTTCACATCAGCCAATGTTAATGTTATACCACAAAAGAAGGATAACAAATTTTAAAATGAGAAACGAGAAAGAGAAACAGATTTTCCATGAAAATATACATAATAATAATAATAATAATAATAATAATAATAGAAATGAAAAACCAATCAACCCATGATGTGTAAACTGACTTCAAAGTGAATGTTTTTCTGATTTTTCACGAAGAAACAGTGAGTTTTTAAATGTTGTTATTTAAAACAAAATATTTTCCAGCATAAACAGCAAAAGCATCCACTTAATCTAAATGTCAGTATTATACATCTCTATTAACCACTGTCCCCTATCAGAGGAGAAAGGGACTCTAATGAATGTCTCTCTCAGAACTATTTGCTGGCTTCATATATTCTGCAATTTTAGCAAGTGTTTCAGTTTTTATAATGGCTTCTGGATGGCTACATGAATGAAGGGCCACTACTATGCAAACGAATATAGACAACCTTAACATCAATAAAATTTAGAAAAACGTCCTCAAACATTCAGAGAGACATTGACACCTCTGCTTAATTTGCATTGGTCATACATTAATTACACCTCAAGACAAAACCAAGAAATGTTACACTAAGGCCTTGTCTACACTGCTCAATTAATCAACCTATGTTAGGTTGACTCAGAGCTACCGCATTAATGACAGTAAAACCCCAGAGTTAATGACACCTCCGGAAAGGAGATTGTCCATAACTCTGAAATGTTTACAACTCTGAACATAGTAGCTGACACCAGGCCAGGCTCCAACAGGCAGCTTCTTTCCCTGGGTTGGACTGAGTTTGCAAGACTGTCCCCATCCTGACATGCGCGCGCACAGCACACACACAGCATGTCCACCTCACAGTCAAGAGAGGAAGAAACCAGTATGTCCTCCTCCTCGGGGGGAAGAGTGAAAATAGTGCAGACACCAGCACTACTGCTCTGCTCACTCCAGCTTCTTTGGCCTGGTAGCCCCAGCATCTTCACCTCCTAGATGTAAGTAGCTGCACCACATGTAGGGGTGGAGACAGACATCCCAGTTCTTTCTACCATTAAGATGCCCCACAGGTATGTTCTTTTTTGGGATGGGGCAGAATCTCTGCTGCTGATTGATTGGTTACTTCTAATTTACCTGCTGTGGGGCTCCCCACATCACTGGACCCCTCTGCCACTAAGTTCCCAGCTGTACCACCAGACCATCCTGCCACAGGGCTCCCAGCTGCGCCACCTGCCCCCCACTGTCACCAGGCTCCCAATCCCGCTGCTGGCGTGCCTGTCCCTAGGCTCTCTGGTCCAGGAACATCCCTGGACCATGGATGTTGCTAGACCAATGAGTCCTGGTTTAGGGAGGAACAACCTGTAGTGTAGATCTGGCTTAAGGAATATTAGCTTTAAATATTTCCAACAGAAGACTGGATTAAAAACCTATTTTCCTTAATAAACAGTAAAGCTCTTGAAACCCGACCTTCTCTAAGATTTACTATGGAAGGAGAGGGCAGTCACTATTAAAATATACATAAAAATATGCCCCTGCAGATGGTTTATTAATATCCTTTACTGGCAAAACTGAATTACCACTTCAGTGTGTCCCCAGCATTACAGGCTATCAGTAAAATATTCATTAATGTAAACTGCATTAGTTAGCAAATATAATACACTTTCAGTGAGGCTCTGCATGCTGAATAAAATGAAGTGTTTGTAAAGCAGCATTTAAAGAGAAAATGTGTACACACAGTAAAACTAAAATGTTAAAATAATATTCAGTTTACTTGAAAATCTTGCTAGTTTCTTTTCTCAAAGAAAGGGATAATAAACAGAAGCCTTTGGCTTATACAAAGTGTATTTATGTTCTTCTTGTAAATCAATTTTTTATACTATAATGTAAAAGGAATATCAGAAAGATACACTAAGAAGGCAATAAAGAAAATACTTATTTAAGAAAGGACAAATAAGTTCAGATGAAAAAAAAAAAACTAGATTAAACCCAAGCTCATACCTCATAGGGAATTTAAATACTTAAGTTTGCAAATTTTCAGGTATATAATTTCCTCTTCTCAAATCCAGATTACCTACTGACTTTCCTGAAACACATTTTGGAGTTTCAGTAGGGCTCACAATTTCTGCTGGATTAACTGCTGTTTTCAAAGCTTGATTACTTTTAGATAAGTTGACTTTCAGGCCAAGGCTTTCTGACATAATGCTAATATGGTAAGTCTCACAGTCTTATTGGCTAACTTTTTGCCATATGTGTAACTTTTGTACTTTGCAGTTGTCTTGTAGCCATGTTATTTCGAGGTATGAGAAAGACAAGCTGGGTGAAGTAATATCTTTTATTGGACCAACTTCTGCTGGTGGAATGTACAAACTTTCCAATACACATAGCTCTTCTTCAGGTCTGGGGAAGGAAGCAAGTTGGAACAGACTGTAAAGCAGAAGGGGTAATGCAGGTTGGATGTAGGTCACTAGAAAAGAAGTGGGCAATTGGTAGTTATACTGTTATGCACAAAGAATTTGAAGTGGGCAACTAAGGGTAGCAGGCAGTAGGGGGTGAGCTGTAAATTGTGGTAATGACATAAAACCAGTGTCCCTGTTCAAGTCCATGACTTCTGGTATATAGACTTCTGGTGTACACCTTTTGAATAAGTGAAACAGATTTTCTTTGAGGACAAGTATTGAAAGATCAGTTATGGGGTGTCTACCCACTGGTGTTTTTTTATCAGTTTTTTCTATGTGAGCTCATTCGAGAGAGTAGTAATTGTTTGGTTTCTGCTATATAGTTGCTATTGGAATATTTAAAGCACTGGATGAGGTACACCCCAAATTGTGAAAAACATATGTAGCACCCATGAATCTTGAAAGATGTTTTGGGGAGGGTACTGATCATCATAGTAGTGGGTACTGGCAGGGTCCAGTGCTACTTTGATTTAATAGATCCTAGTCTGTGTGGAGCTTGATTCTGATAATGAGCTGAGAAAGATTGGGGCGAAGGAGCGGGGTCTGACATTCAGAAGAAAGAGGTCACCAAAGATTTCTTTCAGGTTCCCATCAAATATGGATTGTAATTGTTTGAGGATCCCCCCACATGGGTTCCAGTGTGGGGTGAAAGATGACAACTAGGGGTCTGAGGTCAGCGGGTTTTTCTTCTGTATTGAAAGTCTCTCCTGGGGTATTTGGATGTCCTTTTCCAAGATGCAATCTACTTTGGTGGAGTGTTCCTTCTTTAGTGAAGGCAGTTTTAAGTGTGTTTAGATGTGTGTTCTGTAGTTTCTCTTTGGAGCAAATGTAGTAGTATCTGCGTGCCTGGTCCCTTGCTTTATTATTTACAGACTGAGTCTGATATGACTGTAAAATGCTACTAAATCAAAATGATGGTCTCTAAGACACACTGTGCTCAAGTATAAATGGTGACACAACATTCAAGACAAAGGAGAATGGAGAATAATGACTACAGTGGCTACCATTATATAGTTACTGGTTTAATTTAAAAAAGTACCACTGTCAAATTTCAGGTACATATGCAAGCCACTTTCTAGAAAATATTACTCTTAAAAATTAAGAGTTGGATCAGGGTCCTCCCTACTCATCCAACACATAAAGATTTTAATGTTCCTATTGACTTTAACCCTTCCTCATCTTTGGCAGCCAGCGGGAAAATGTACATCTTGCAGCATACTCTGAACATCAGGCTGGTGTGTTATTGTACTAAAGGGACAATCTGTTCCAACATCAAACAAGTTACATTTTTATAAATCAAAACTAACATCTTCTACAACATCCAGAAAGGAATTCAAAGTTAGAGTGGATCACAAAGACAGCATTGTCCCTTGTGAGAACACAGCTACATGGGTACTCCCACACAAGTGATCTTAAGAAGTAGCCCCCTTAATTTTTCATTTTAATAATCCAGTCTGGAGGTGACAATGGGTATTTATTTATAGGAGGTAATTATATGGTCCCATTGGTATATAAGACTTAATTGCAGTGTAGGGAACTATTATTATCCCCGTGTTATAGATGAGGAGCTGATCCAGAGAGAGATTATGTGACCTGCCTGTACTTACACTGAAAGTCTGTGGCAGGGCAGGAAATTTATCTTGTGAATTCCATGCAACAACTGAGCCACATCCTTCCCTTATACAACAGTAATAACTATAGGCAGGTCCACATCCAAAAGAAAAAGCCGAAATTTCCTTGCCAAAATGAGATTAAAAATTATCTTGGTCACTGCGAACATGCGTAACAAGATGGGCAAACAATGTTGAATGAAACTGACTAGAAAACATCTCCCCAACTCATTTTACCAGCAAGGAAAGAAGTGAGTTCAAAGTGTAGGTCACAACTCTAAGCTCCTGAAGCACTTCCAAGAGCCCGAGTGAGCAAAACTGGACAAACTGAAGCAGAAAAGACTCTTTGCCATCATCCAATACTGTTCTGCTACCACGGGGGACAAACAATCTGGCTCCAATCTCCATATAAACGAAAGCTCCTCACAGAGGTAAATAGTGAGATACTACCATTATTTCTTGTTTGACGTACAGGAAAATATTACAGTGTCTCATGAGGCAAGATGTAGTAGCTATTGGTAAATTGTCACTTTTTAATGGCATCTACTATGTATACAATATTTACCAAAGAGCCAAATAAAGCTAAATGAATTTAGCAAAATAGATTCCACCTCCCAAACCCCAGTAGGACATTGCTAAACAATCAACACTGAAAGCATCCAGAAAAGAATCCAGGGAAATTCAATATCTATGATATTGAAGCCATTTGATATTTTTCAAGGTAATCATATGACCTTCAACTTTACAAAGGAATTCCAGTTTAAGCAGAACAGGGATCTTATGAGTAACAACGTATATAAGTTAAAACTATAAAAATGTTGACACATTTGAACTTGCAAGGAACCAAAATAAAATTATACAGAATAGGTCCTGACAAAGAGAAACTGTGGGGTTGTAAAGTGATACAAACATTAAAATGATAGCTTTCAGACCCAACTTACTTCTTTATATCCAAAAATGATACGCCCATCATTAAGAAGGGTAGCTTGAAAAGTGAAACTGCCTAAGTTGTAATTATCCTGCAGATGTACATGATCCCATTGGACAACAAGTGCTGTGCCTGTGAGTCCAGATGGGGAAGAAAAACACGAGAAAAATATTCATTAACATTAATGTTAGCATTTACTAAAGTTATATTACATAAAACCAATATTTCCTCTCCATATATATCACATTTCAGCCAAAGGCCTTGAAGCACCAAAGATCTAATAAACATTACTTAAGCACCAAACCCTCTTATCAATTATATAAATAAGTAAATTGAGGCAAGACAGGTTAAGTGACTTGCCTAAAGTCATACAGTGAGTCAGTGACAAAGAAAAAGAACAGCACCCCCTATTCTTACTGTAAGATAGCTGTTTTAACCACAGTACTGTAGTGCCCTTCATTTATCCTATAACACAATGGCTATCAAGGTTGACAAGTTCAGGATTTTCTGGTATTGAAAAAGTGATTATTTAAGATATTCAGTTTCCTCCATTAACAATTCAGCAGTATTAACAGCATTATTATTTCTGCACAATGTAAGATTTCACCATGGTTCTTAATGCTGAAGAATACTAGGGTTTAGCAATAAATATAAACTATGGAGTGTAAATTAAAGTAACTGAAAAGCCATAAATGGGGGTAAATGTTATATTGCGTGTGCAGGGATTTGGTTTAAAAAGCCTATTAATATTCATGGGAGCTGCCTGGCTGGATCCTCATATACCACACTAAAAATATATAGTCAAGTGACTCTCTTGCCCTGAAAACATGTTTTACAGATGGTAAAAAGCTACAAAACACATTCAGGCAGTTAGGCTGAAAGGAATTTATCACCAAAACAGTGTTTACTGAAAATGTCTTTTTCATTTTTAGAACTATATCCTTCCCCAGTGCACATCTCCCTTTAACACTAATGGGAGTTATGTGCTTTGATTTACAAAACATCTGTTTCATTTTTTGCTTTTGTGTTACAAGGATGCTTCAAAGGTGGATCAATGTGTCTCTAGTTTAACACATCTGTGGTGAATCCTGCAAAGTCTTCAGCCATAGATTTTCAGCACAATAGCTTATACTCCTGTTTCTTGCCTATGTGCGTTAGGAAAACAAATACAAATCTTTGATAAACTGTACTGTAACAAGTCTATCACATCATTTGCAAGTGTATATTTCACGGTCTTACTGCATAAATCAATACTAGATACAATGTTTATTTCCTAGACAGCAATAAACATGAAAGCTCATTTTTAATGTTTAGCAGATTGTTTTTCATTTTAAAAAGACTTTTCCCATGTTAGGAGTCATTTTCACCTGCATATTACAAACAAAAATACATCAATGGGTCAGATTCTGTCCGTCCCCCACTCCGCCATATCCATGTGGATATCAGCCCTGCTATGCATAAGTCGGAGTTTGCATCCTCTGGGTCACTGGATTTTTTTTTCCAGGAGAGCTGTATGCTGGGCTGGATTCAGTGAGAGGTAACAACAACCTGGGTATGTCACTAAGCTCTATCCATATTGATAATGAATTGTTTCCAGAGTAACTAATGTTCTTCAAGGGGAAACAGCAGAGGGAAAATGACAAAAGGAAAACAGAACTAAGTAGCTCATGATGTGACTTACTCTATTTCTTTTCATTTACAGTAACCAACCAAATCCTTAGTCCTAAAGCACATGCAGTGCAGAAGAACTGCATGACTATGGAAATATTAGCTATTTCTAAGGGTATACACATATTCTGAGGCAACCACTCAACCCTATCACTTTAAAGACAATCTAGTAGAGTTTGCCCCACCCCAGCATCAAGAAATTATGCCAGGTAGGTGTGGAGCATAAACAGTTCCTCATCCCTTTCAGTTAGCCATGTAGTTGATAGCTCCATTATATCTGCAAGTATTTGCATTTATGATTTGTGTATAACATATGACATGAATACACACACAGAGAGATACACATATGTAGTGCTATGTCAACAATACAGGTTCAGCAATAATATCTAATTGATTGTACAGCTGGATTAACAGTTGATGATAATGGAAATTCTCCTTATAGTCTTTATCTTTCTCAACAAAAATCAATAAAAATATAACTCTACTATCCATCAGTTGAATTAAGAAGAAATAAAATAGCTGACCAAACATACTGCTATGTTAGGACCACAACTGGCAAAAAAGTTCATGTCAAATAATTTATTGGATGAATGTCATCACTTTTCTCCTTGTAAATCATCTGCAAATGAAGCACGGATTTCTCAAATGTATTTGAATGGTTTTGGTAAATAAATTATGCAAAAATTACTCGACTGTAATTGTCGTAGAGGCACTGTTGAGTTCTGATTGGATAAGCATAATTTTCAAGACAAGTTTTCTGGCACGCACACTCATGACTACAAACATGAAACTATAAACATTCCATAAAATGTGCTTTTAACTCACTCTGAGGGAATATGCTTTTCCTTAAATTCATTTGTTAGAATATTCATGGAAAGCCAATACAAAAAAGAATGTTTTGTACAGTGTGCACTTCTAGGCCCAGAGAATCTGCTTTCTAAGGAACAGGTATAGCCCCTATTAATGTACGCATAAATTTAAAGCAGCCTTTCAAATGTTAGGCTCCAGCTGTTTAAAATATTGCCCTTAACATCCTAATTGTAATCACTCATATTTGGAAATTTTACCCTACATTTTTAAATAGAAAATATGGAATCAGAATCTTACGTGACATCAATAGACTTGCCACTAGAGATCAGAGTTAAGACATTAAATGTCATTTCATCACAGAGGATCAAGAATTCAAAATGCTAATTTTTAACAGACTACATGACTACAATCTTCAAATGTAATGCTTTCAGAATGTATCTGAAAGAATAGCCCTACATATTACATCTCACTTTGCTTTTCAGCATTTCAGATTTCTTATGAAAGACTGCTAGTATAGACACGTTATTGAATTTCTATACTGGGCATACTGCACATTTAATCACAAATAAGTTTATTAATCACATACATGCCCTGACTGTGTGTATGCTTAATATCATATCTCACAATGCTATTTTTTTTATAGCTACTGGGTAGACAGGACTAACTACACAATTGAATCAAGAGAGCTCTGCACCTTGGCAAGAGAGATTTTTCTCTTTAAAATGATAAAGCATATTTCAATTCTAGAAGCAATATTACTTGTTCTAGCAGCTGTGCTTTTTAACCATTTAATACAATCATTAATTAATGTCTAATCATGCTTTATAATCCATTTTATGAATGTTAGCACATCTTTAGATGACCTAATAGCCATATACTATATTTTAAGTAGGCCTTATCTTTCTTTAAAAGTTAATTAGAAAAACATAAATGGCCAAGGGATAGACAAATTTGTTTATGTAAAACAATCACATACCATTATCAAAGTATCTCACTGTTGAATTTCTTGACACACTGGGGTCAAAATTTGCCATCAAAGGTGCAATGTATTGCGTGGCTGTTAGCATTCGATGCACAACTTCTCCAGTATATATGAAACCTACAATTAAGAAGGAAAAATTAGTAATTTAAAAAAAAATTAATGTATATCTGATTTATCTAGATATTGCCAGTTTTAAAGACATTCAAGACAATTTAATCCCATCACCAACTTCTAACAGTAAATTAAACAATAGAATAAACGGCACAGAGATATTCATGAGGGCAATCCATTTCAAGGAGAAGATTTTCATAGTGGCAAAAATAGATCATAACTTATTGTACAGTGAAGTACTTTTTAGTGATGGGCAAAACTCAGATGTGCTGGGCAAAGTAGACATTATCAAAATCCAGTCAATCACCATCTTTGCACGTTCTTCATGTGTTGTTTCCACCCTCTTCATTAGTTAGCTTATTTTTCCTTTTCTGTTGTCAGCACTTCAGTGCTGAAACCATGCCTCCTGTTGTGTTTGTAAGACATACTGGGCATGTCTAGACTACATCCCCTCTGTTGAAAGAGGGATGTAAATGAGCCCGATCGAAAATGCAAATGAAGTGCGGATTTAAAAATCCCGCGCTTCATTTGCATATTCGCGTCTGATTGCTGTTTCAAAAAAGGGTATTTTGAAAGTGAAACTGCAGTCTAGACACGGTTCTTTCGAACCCCCCCCCCACCTTTTTTCAAAAGAACCTGAACTCCTGAAAAAATGAGTTCTTTTTCAAAAGACCTGCATCTAGACTACGTTTTCACTTTCGAAATACCCTTTTTCGAAACAGTGATCGGACGCGAATATGCAAATGAAGCATGGGATATTTAAATCCGTGCTTCATTTGCACTTTTGATTGGGCTCATTTACATCCCTCTTTTGACAGAGGGATGTAGTCTAGACATAGCCACTATAAGACTTTGTCTGCACTGGCACTTTCATCATTAAAACGTTTGTCACAAGCCTTATTATATCAGGCCCTGGGCTACAGAACCCCATACATCAATCATGCTTACTGAACAGGTCCAAATGAGATTAGCACTTATGGTTCTTACGTCCAGTCTCACTCTCTGCTGATGGTCTGCTCGACTTGAGGCACCTAGGTGATGCATATCTCAGTCTGCCTTCCTCAGACAACTCTCTCTACCCCTGCTCCTGAAAGGCAGTCTCTTTTTAAACTGGGTTTTTTGTTGTTGTTTTTTTGGGGGAAGCGGATTGGTTTTGTTTGTTTGTTTGTGCTTGTCAGTTCCAAGGCTTTGGCCCTTGTCAAAACTGTTTCTATACTCTGGTTGGAGCAATGAGGTAGATGCTTCACAGCAAATTGTTTGGATATTAGTCTCAGAGGGTTAGCCATGTTAGTCTGTATCTGTAAAAATGAGGAGCCCTGTGGCACTGTAAAGACAAACAGATTTGAGCACAAGCTTTCATAGGTCAAAACTACTTTTCATGGGTCAAAGCCACTTTGTAAGATGTATGGAGTAGTGGTTTTGAGCCACAAAAGTGGTTTTGACTCATGCAAGTTGTTAATCTAAATACATCTGTTAATCTTTAAGGTACCACAGGACTCCTCGTTTTTACAGATACAGACTAACTCAGCTATTCCTCTGAGAAAGGCTGTTTTATCTCAGCCATTGTTTCTTTCCTACTTGCTATTTTCTTTCTGCCCCCTATGAAGCTAACTAAACCAATAAATTCAATCAATAAACATCTCAATAACCAGCTCAACATTAGAGTTGATTGAAAAATTTTCCAACAAGATAGCTTTCCATCGGAAATCGTGATAGTGAACCCTTCCTGTCTTCAGGCAAATGGCTTTCCTTTCCCCCTCCTAACCCTCGCATCTCCAGTCTGAGGTGTGTGTGTGTCTCTTCCCCTTCTATGTTATCTGGACATGGCACAGGAAGGAGGAGGATCATAGAGGGATGGTGATATCTGAGATAGGTGCTGGCACCTGCCTGCTCCCAAATCAGGGTTTTCCTCTTTCCAGTAAATCCAACAACAACAAAATTTGGAACCGACCTAATTTTCCTACGCAACAGAAAATCTGTTTTCCAGTCAACTCCAGTCAACATGAGGTTTTCATAAATTATAATAGCACAACTCCACTTCTGTCACAGGAGAGTGATGCACAGAGAGGTTAGATGAGTCATCCAAGCTCACACAGGAAATCTGTGACAGAGCAAGGACCCAGATCTCCTGAGTGCCAGTCCACACCACCTCTCTCAGCTCCTATTGTTAATTTGTTGATCTTCACTAACATTCTTTTCCTGACCCCTTTTCACTAAATGGTTTCACAGAGTAACTGAATTTCTCAGTTATGCAGTTATTCAGGCTGTACTGTGCAATGACTAGAGAGGGCTGGCTATTAAAAAAACCCAATCTGTGTGGGTAGTCAGTTATCAAATAGCTACTCCCTTGCTGAAATGACAGAAGACTCATTAATTCAAAAATTTTAAATGACTAGAAAATATACCCCAGGAAACATTTTACATTCCTGTGGACTGGATTAGAGAATCTAATTGCCTTTGTTTTCTTTTAAAACACAGCTTGCAGTTTTATAATTTCAAACTTAAATGTCTAGAAAACATGACCTATGAAAGAAGACTGAAAGAATTGGACTTGTTTAGTTTAGAAAAGAGAAGACTGAGAGGGGACATGATAGCAGTTTTCAAGGATCTAAAAGGATGTTACAAGGAGGAGGGAGAAAAATTGTTCTCCTTGGCCTCTGAGGATAGGACAAGAAGCAATGAGCTTAAATTGCAGCAAGGGAGTTTTAGCCTGGACATTAGGAAAAGCTTCCTAACTGTCTGGGGGTATGTCTACACTGCCACCCTAGTTCGAACTAGGGTGGCTAATGTAGGCATTCAAACTTGCAAATGAAGCCCGGGATTTAAATATCCCAGGCTTTATTTGCATGTTCCCAATGCGCCGCCATTTTAAATGCCCGTAGTTGAACTACCAGCGGCCCGCGGCACGTACGGACTAGGTAGTTCGAATTAAAGCTCCTAATTCTAACTACTTTACTACTCTCGGTGCTGCAGGGGTCCTGGATCTGAGGTCCATCTGCAGATTCCGACATGGGCTGTTATTCTATTAAAATCTATAAGAAAATTTAGGCCCCTAACTCCTCTATTTTAACTCTATATTTTCTGGGGACAGACAGAACGCGCCTGGCTTTTCTTTACTTCACAGGACGTTATTAAGAAATTTCCTTCACTTATTATGAAAACTGTATTTTTGTACAAACTGCTGTTATTTCTGCTTATGAAAACTGTATTTTTTTCCTTTCCTCATCTTTTCTTCATATGCTATTTTAGTTACTTAAAGTCTAAGCTTTTTGAATGCTTTACTGTAAATAGATATCACAAGAATTTCATTCTACCATATGTCTTCTTGAATTAAGTAAGAATCATATCAGACAACAGTCATTAAATACATTTTTATTAGTTCACAGTTCTTTGTATCTGCTTCTTAAATGTAACTCTCTTGAGAAGCAGTCTTGGGTTGGCATATTCAGACATTTAAATTATCTATTGTTTTTTCAGCACTTGTCTGCTGATAGTCCCTGAGGTAACATGTACATGCCTTTTGTCATATTCTTGTCTACATCAATTGACCTGTATCCACATCCCTAATATTCTGAAGATGATATATAAAATCTTAGAGGGGTAGCCATGTTAGTCTGTATCTGCAAAAACAATGAGCAGTCCTGCGGCACCTTAGGCTATGTCTACACAGCAGCGCTATTTCGGGATACCGGAGGTATCTCAACATAGCTATTCTGCATCTTTTGAGTGCGCCTGTATTTTGAAATATAATGGGCTTGGTATTCCAACCTCCCTATAAACCTCATTCCATGAGGAGTAAGGGACGTTTTGGAATAGCAACTTATTTCGAAATAAGTGCTGTGTAGATAGCACCAAATTTCAACATTAACTTGAAATAAGCTATGCAATTTGCATAGCTCAAATTTTGTAGCTTATTTCAAGCTAAGGGTGCAGTGCAGATGCACCCTTAAAGACTAACAGATTCATTTGGGCATAAACCATGCATTTGAGGAAGTGATTTTTACCCCCAAAAGCTTATGACCAAATACATCTGTCAGTCTTTAAGGTGCCACAAAGATCACCTTGTTTTTATATAAAATCTTGAAAGTCACATTCATGTGTCAGGATTACCTTTAACACCTTGGACCAAATTAATTCCTGGGGTAATCCCAATGACTTCATACGCTTACATAACCTCTCATCCCAGTTTACATTAGTAAATGTTACCATCACAACTAATACTGAGGCCAAGTACAACAGTACAGAAATTCATTGGTGGAACATTTAAGTAAATATATAAAATAAATCCAGGTATTTAGTAGCCATAATGCATATTTCTGCTTTCTTCCTTGTGGTACATTTTCCCTTTAGATAAAAGTGGAAGGGGGGAGGGAAGGGTGATGATAACAGGAAACCAGGAACATTTTGAACAAAGGATATTCTAATGACAAATCCAGTCATGCTTCAGAACAGCTTGGAAAGAAACACAAAGTCAGTTCAAAGCAACACAGAGATTCAAAGGCTGAATCACTATTGATGTTTTATTACTGTCACTAATACTTCAAGTAAGTAGCAAATATACATTTAACTTATCCCTGAAGGGCCTTCCACTGTCAGTAAGCCAGTTTTCTAAGGGTAGTAATAACTGTCTATTCACTTAGTCAAGGAAGAATTTTCCAGACCTACAATTTCCTGAACCATTTAATCTTTCTTTTGTGGGAAGAGTTTGGAGTCCTCTTTTGCAAGCCTGTCCTAAAGAGCTAATGCTAGAAACACAAGATACTAGCAGCCTCTAAAATGTTCTCTTGTTCAGGATTTTATAAGTTACTAGCAGATTTACCTACCGTTGCTGGGTCCTTAACTCTTTTTTTTTTTAAAGGAAAATGTACATATTTTAATTGAACAATTGTATTATTTAAAAATACAATATTATTTTTATTAAGTTAATTTTAGTAATTTTCTTAAAAATGGGCATTGCATCAAAAAACTCTTTTTCTTCATCCCTATAAATTCTTATCATTTGCTATGTTTTAACAAAAAAGAGCTATAGTCAAATTGGTTTCCAATAACAGTGCCTTTTCGTTTTCAATAGGGATGTTAGATTTCATGTAATTGAATAGTGCTGTAACTGCACGAAATCTTAGTGGTTACATGACTATTTGATAGTCCCAGGGGCGGGCAGCACCAGCATCCAGTGCACTCCCAACCCTACTCCCAGGAAGCCCACTGCTGCTGCCTCTCTATCAGAGGGAGCAATGTAGGCTGTCAGGTGGAGCCATTCTGCGAGGGGAGCCAGTTAAAAAATCAGCTCCACGTGCGGACCAACTGCCTGATGTCCTGCACTACTGCTTCTCATACAGAGGCAGCAGCATGGGGTGGCAGCAGCTTCCATTCACAGGGAGGGATGGAAGGTGGCAGGGGAGGCTGCCACGAAGCAGCCTCTATCTATGGCGTGCCCTGGCTCGCTGTGGTCTGAGGCTGCCTTGTGGGATGTGGAGCAGCCTCTGTCCATGGGGAGCTAGTTCCACCGTGGACAAAGTCTGCTTCATGGCAGCTTTCCCTGCCCCCCACAGCTGCTGCCTCGGATAGAGGGAGCAGCATGGGGTGAGCAGGCGGCACTGGGGAGCTGGTGCTGGAGGAAACTGGTTTTTAAGCCAGCTCCCCCTAGCACCAGCTCCTGCCTGCCAATTCCCACCTCTTTAGGAGGCAGCAGAGTGGTGGGGCAGGCAGGTCCGTGGAGTAGGCATGCGAGGGGAGCCTGCTTGAAAGCTGGCTCCCTGTGCATACTGGCTCCAGCCTTCCCCTCTCACCCTCAGCACTGCTGCCTCTTTATCAGAGGCAGCAGTATGGGGGGGAGGAGGAGGGAAGGGAGCCAGACAGATCCGGTGCTCATGGAGAGCTGGCTTTTAAGCCTCATGGACACCAGCTCCCACTCCCCTCCTTGCTGACTCTGATACAGAAGTTGCAAGGGAGCAGGGGAATGCGTGTAGTCAACAAAATGAATTGATAAGCCCAGGTTTATCTCTTAATCATGTAATCATCTACACGATGACAACCCTAGTTCTCAAACTTTAAGCATTGATTTAACTGTGCCAAAACAGAGCACTACTCCAAATTTCTATGTTTTCCAGGCACAATTCTCTTGTTTTATCTTCTTTCTCTATGGTTTATTTAGCAGCAAGCCTATTCCAGGTTCATCCTATTTTTCTGGTTCATCTTGGCTCAGTCTCTTTCAACATTTGTACAGTTATGTCAATTTTGAGGATTGTACTTGATTTGGTAATTCTGTCTCTTTTCTTTGGTTTTATGAGAAGCAATCCCATTCCAGACACCTCCCATTTTCCAGGCACAACCAAACCCTTATGCTGCTTTAAGTTATGATAAGAGGAAGCTGCATAACAAATTGGGTGGGCCTAGCTCTTACAGTTAAGGAGGAGTTCTTGAATAAGTAGACAACCTGACAGACAAACTCTCTCAAATATATGGTAGATAACAAATAGCTGTATGTAAAACAAGAACAAGTATAACCCACCCAGCTAAGTACAGATGAATAGCACAGAAATAAAAAAGGCTAAATCCTATGTAATGTGTGGGTATACATGAACATTCAAACAGATGGAGAAGCACACATTGTGGGCCAGCTTTTTGGTTGGCATAGGCCAATTTGCAACATTTCAAATCTGTTTACAGAAGACAAAACCAAATGGTACTCTCTTTTCCACGAGTTGCTCTAGATTCACACTTAAATGATTTCAGTGGAGTTACTTAAGATTTCCATCAGTTGATCCAAGGGAAGAAGTAGGCCCAGTATTGGTTGTCAAACATCAGTGTCAGTTTGCATTCATAAGTATTGCAGAATTTGGCCTTTTCCTCTTTTGTTTACTTTCCATAGGTAAGCCAAGACAACAGTCAACCAACACAAGCTTACTGCATTATTCATCAAATTCAAGGAAATTGTAGGATATTGGCTTTAGGTAATGTCAATAACTAGACCAATTAATAACTAATTAAATGACAATATCTAGTCCATCAGTAGATAACAAAGATGATCAGACCACTGAACTCATTTTACAAATGGAGAAACTGAGCGATGGGGAGTCAAACTCGCTTGCTCTAGTTCAACCAGCAGGCCAGTAGCTGATCCAAGAAAAAAACTCACAGTTGCAGCTCAGTGCTCTATCCACTAGGCTACACATATTCCACACTCTTTTACACCCTTTGTTTCACTGTTGATATGCAAAAACATGAGGTATACTGGTAAGTAAAAAGAATGAAATACTCTGTCTTGGAAATAATCTTCTTTCTGAGGCCTTGATTCAGCAAAATACTTAAACTTCTGCCTTGTTTTATGCACGTAAATTCACGCATGGACTTCAGAGTGACTGCTCACATGTTAAGGCTTACATTGGCAGGTACTGAGTACATTGCTGAATTAGGATAAAAATAAACAACTTACACTGTGATTTCCAAAATGGATGGCTCAAACAATAGATGGTATCTAAAAGCAGTCACAAATCTCACTGAGGAAAGTGTTCAGCTGAAGTATTGTTGTAAAAGAAGTGTTACACATTTTTCAAAATTATACATGTGAGGAGAAGTGTATGCAGGATTGCATTCAGACTTTAGGTGCTTAGATACGGTCAGGATTTCTTTGAAGTTATTGCAAGGTGTGAATTAAAAAAGGGTTGTCTTTGTTTTAAGGCATTTATTTGATTGACTGGCATTTATAGGAAGTTGTTCGTATGCATGCTTATGTTATATGTTCAACTAAAATATTTTATTTTAAGATACTTAGAAAGCCAGTTGGAAAAGGTGTAATTTGACAACTGAAATGGCATATTTAATACATGACAATAATGTGCTTGCATTTCTTGACATCTAAATCTCTGAAGTCATTCCCACTATGTTCAAAAATACAAACACCTCAAACTGAAAAAAGTTACTTGGTCAGACAAAGCTATCAACAAGAATGTTGTATGAAAAATTCTTTCCACTTTGTGACACTTTGGACTTTCAGAAGTTAAAGTTTACATGGCTCCTGGTAACAGTAACAGATAATCAAAGTGGAATTTCATTTTGAAATACTCCTGTCATTGTTTATATAGAAGGACTTTTTAACTTTATTAGTTCAAAAAAAATATAAAATAGTGTCTTCTTCCATTGCAAATACTAAGCAGTTCATTTGACAGGAATTGGAATGTTATAATCTTTTAAAAAATATAGGCAGAGAAGCATTTTGTGACATTTATCTGAACAACTCTATAACAAAGTATGGTTGTCTTTCTCTTGAACTTCTAGCTCTGAAAATGACAAGAGCTTAATTGCGTCATTAGCTGAAATTCATATAGCAGATCCCAGAACAACATACAGCATGTCAAGGGCTTCCACCTGGTGATACTTGATCCTGCACCTACTGTACATGTGCAGTCATGTTTCACTGCTATACAAAAGTTGTTTTTTCGACCTATGAAGCGCTAACTGGATTGGGTTTGGTTACTTTAGAGGTTACCTCTCCCCTTGTGCAATAATGCCACACCTGACCTGACATCAGATGACAAGTGATGGGGCTGTAAAATGGAAGTTGCCAGTGAAGAGGCCTCAAGTCTTCAATTCATTCACTCTAGCTGCCAGCCTGAGAGTGCCTGTAATTACTGATTTCCAGAGCACATATCAAGTTCATCTATCTTCTCCAAGGGGACAGGTTAAAGGGCCAGTAACTTAAAGAGGAGGCACTGGACTTGGGAAGGACAGTTAATGTGATTATTGGGCCACCTGGAAATGTATTTATTTGAAAATATATTGGTACATGAACCTTGAAAGTGAAGCTCATATAAAAAGAAAATCTAAACAAACAACATCACTTTATAAATGCAAAATCAGACTACCTTGTAAAGAAAATACCCATTTTTATAATTTAACCAGTGCTGTGCAAAACCATATGTTCATCTGCTAAGACAAAGAGCTGTGGTTATATAGCTGGAAAAGTAACCATCTGCCAGCAGTAACTATAAAGTGTAAGGTTTGGCATGAAAGAGGCTTCTACTGAGCAGATGCTGAGTTGCTAGTGATGTATACAGTTCACTGCAGGTTTATTGGTTATGTTTTAGGAGCATATAAGGAAAATGGCATAACAGTTTAAAAAATGGAAATGAAGAAAAATCCATCTCATTCTCTCCAATGGTCTGAGATACAGTTGTAGGTAGATCACCAGATATGAAGCCCTGATGTCAGCTGAGGCATTTTATATTCCAAACTAAGTAGCTGTGCCAGCATAGATGTAATAGCAGATACTCATTTCCACTGTACCATCTTGCTGTGCGCTGTTGAAATGATCTTTTTTCATTTCTCCATTTTAATTTCATCATTTAATCAGCTGGAGAGTACCGAGCCTCTATGGATCACTTTCATCCAAATCTATGCTAAAACAAATTGATGCTATAGGCATGTGACAGAGAAGGGAAGCTGGAAAGCAGACAGCCAAACTCCAGGATTCTAAGGCTATTTCTGCCCTGGTCCCAGCATATTGTATAGAGTTATCTTGGGCTACTATAAACTATGACAATTGGTACCAGCCTACATGGCTTCAACATGTTCCCTGTGATGCATCTCTGAGGAGAGTGATTTTGTGCTTTCTTTAATCTTTCAGATCCTGTGGTTACCAGTTGGTCCCTGGCATGAGTCAGAGCCAGCATCAGGGTTGCACTAATTTGGACTGGCTGATGACACCCCCCCACCCCTGGGGCAGGATTATAATGCCCCATCACTCACCCTTAGCCTACATATACACTATGTGTTGTTGGAAGGCTGGCATGGAACTGGCAATACTAACTAGGCTGTGTCTAGACTGGCATGATTTTGCGGAAATGCTTTTAATGGAAAAGTTTTTCCGTTAAAAGTATTTCCGCAAAAGCGCGTCTAGATTGGCACGGATGCTTTTGTGCAAAAAGTGCTTTTGCGCAAAAGCATCCGTGGCCAATCTAGATGCGATTTCTTAAGAAAGCCCCGATCGCCATTTTCGCCATCAGGGCTTTTTGCGCAAACAGTTCTTCCCTGTCTACACTGGCCCTCTTGCGCAAGAATACTTGCGCAAGAGGGCTTTTCCCAGCGGGGCGTGAAAGTATTTTGCGCAAGAAGCACTGATTTTATGCGTTACAAAGTCAGTGCTCTTGCTAAATTCAAGCGGCCAGTGTAGACAGCTAGCAAGTTTTTGCGCAAAAGCAGCCGCTTTTGCGCAAAATCTTGCCAGTCTAGATTCAGCCACTATATCTGTTCTCAGGATTCCCCATGGTGGGGACATCACAACATGATGTTCGAACCTGATCAAAAATCCACTGAAATCAAGTGAAAGACTTGCACTGACTCCAGGGGCTTCATACCAGGTTCCTTTGCACACTAAAGATGTTGACATGTTGCACTCTTCTGATGCCTGGATTTAAAAAAAAGTATGTAGTCCCCTTACTAAAAGGGCCTCTGTTTTATTCTGAAAAGACCCTGTGTGCTACAATCCAGACTACAATTCCCATGAGCCCTTGGAAAAAAAACAGGAAGGGAGGACTCTGGGGGGGAGAGAGGACTGCTCTCTCCATGTGCCTGAAGAAAGAGGCCTAGCAGTCTGGGACTCTCCTTGGAGTTTGGAACCAGAGGGGAGCCAGGCTGCTGCCAAGGACATTGACCCAGTGGAGGGGCTGTTGGAGTGCAGCTACTGGATGCCTGTTGGAACTGGGAGTTAGCAGGCTGCCTCCTATAGGCACAGCATAAGGCAGTAAGTTTGGGCCTTGTTGGAAAAGTGCTGCCTGGGACAGAGCTGCTGTTTAGCCTGGACCAAAACCTCCACTACAGCTGCAACATCAGCGCCAACGCAAGCAAGTGCCTGGGACTGAGTCTAAGGGTGTGCACACTCTGGGGTGGGGTCACTGTTGTCTAGCTATATAAGCTTCAATTATTGATATGTGTTTGTTAATGCTATTCATTGCTAATCTGTTAATCCCTGTTTATTCAAATTAAGTAAAGATTGTTTATTTTAAAGTGTTCTATTAGATATAAATGATTTGTAGTTGTTCTGGAATTAGATCCAGATTTATAGTGGAATGAGTATATTCCTGGAGGCTCTCAAGGCACACCAGTGTGTGTTCAAGGCCAGCCAGGTGGAGGCACTGCCATTTTACATTCATTGCCAGCAAGGGACTGCAGTAAGGGGTGGATAGGGTTTTCCCCAACTAAACACCATCACCACTGGGGTGCTCAGGATCTCTTTTGGGTTAAAACATCAGGCGCCCAGGCACACCTGTGAGTGTGACCTGCTCCCCAGTAACCCGGGGAGGGAAAAGGGGGTTACAAGTATAATTGATGTAGCCCAGAATAAGATAAAGGAACAAATTGACCACAAGATAGAAAAGGAAATCAAACTGACAAATACACCATCTTCATCTTTAGCTCCCTGAGTTACTTTTTGTTAATGAAAAAAAGTGAGATAGGATCAAAACCAGAAGTTATTATAGAACTTCCTCTCTAACCTGTATGATTCTACAGGATTAAGGATTTTTCCTTATCTTCTGGTTACATCTACTATGTGCACATTAATCTAGCTATTGTAGGCCTCTAGACTTTGCCATTAATGAATATTATATATAGATATATATAATTGGTACAGAAGAAAGAGATATTCATCTCTCACTAAATTATTGTTCAGCTACATTTTCTGGAATCAACTGTCGCTTAGAAGGACCAGAAAACTAGGAAGGGGTTAGTACAGAATGCAGCACATACGTCTTAGGCAAACATCTCCTGTTACAGTCAATGACAGTCCAGCTGTATGCTGCAATTAATTCTAAAGACAAAAATCTGTTTTTTTTCAATTCTCTGTAAACTATAATGCTCTTGGGGTAACTTCTAGATATTCACACCTGTAAGAAGGGTATAATGGCCCCGTTTGTCTTTACTATGTTGGCAACTTTTTTTGATTACTATACAAGCCAATTCTGGACAAACAGATTTTATTGCATTGAATGCATCTAAAAGTGTTTCCCTTTTGTCTATGACTAGTTTCATTTTTTTACTCTGTTTTGAATGTAGAGAGTCACTGTTTTTCATGTACAGTACTACAATGCCTGTCTCCAGATTGAATTGTCAACTTGAATGATCTTTCGCTTGGGGGTACTCAAGTCTGTGACTCAGTACGAAAACATTTTAGATCTCTCTTGCAGGTGTCTTGAATCCTAACTTTTGGCCACTTTCTCTGTCTTTGACCCTTCTTTATTTAACCATAGAAGATGTCTTTAGGAAGTATTCCAGAATAAGCAGGAAAAACACAGGATAATTCTGGAGTGAGCTGGGCACTGCAGCCCAATTTAGTTAGTCTGAAAATATTTTGTAAATTATATCTGCAGTTTTCTCAAAAGCAGCTGTGAGTAGATTGTGGCAAAGTCTGACACCAAACTGGTACACACAGAAAACCATCCAAGTTTATCCTGGCTTGCCAACCATGTGGAGATCCATGTCTACAAAAACCACATAATTTACTCAGCCACAAACATGGGCATTCTTAAAAGCAACTGGTTCATGTGAAGTCTCTGGAAAAGATGGTGCTGTTATCTGGGAAACGTTAGGCTTTGTCTACATTATTTTCCCCAACTTTAGCACTGGAAAACTTCAGTGAGAGCACTAATTTAGACCATTCTGTTGTCTAGGCCAGCTCTGAACACAGAGGTAGATGGCAAAATACTTTAAAACCCTAACACCACAAACATCTGGCCTACTCTAAAGCTGCCACCATTGTTACAAGTAGGGTTGCCAGGTGTCCAGTTTTGAACCGGATAGTCCAGTATTTGAGCTTTCCGTTCGAGAAACAAATTGAGAAAATATAAATTAGAAAATATAAATGTCTGGTATTTTCTAAATAAGATGTAATGTAGATTGTGATGTAATGTCAAGTGTGTCCGGTATTTTTGTTAAAACCATCTGACAACCCTAGTTACAAGTGGTGGAGCCTGACCATTGGTAGGAATGGTGGGAGATATAGGAGTGTTGGTTCCTTAGTCAGGTGAGATTAGACATGCTGATAGAGCTGTCCCCTATTTCCCCTATGGTGTTATTAGAGTGCCCAGATAACCTGTGTGAAAAGTCAGGAATAGGTGTGCATGCGTGTGGGAAGTAAGTTGCCTATGTAATATCGGGACATCTGGTCACCCTGGGGGTTATACATGTGCAAAGTCCATAGGGCTATACATGTTTTGTGTTCAAATGCTGAACGCAAAAACTTCTTCCCACTTCTGTGCTTTTTTATTAGGAGAAGGGGAGACATGACTGAATCTGCAGATATTGAGAGGATACCAACGCCATACCTCCACCAATATATGCAAATGGATAACACTGCTCCCCATTGTCAGACAGCATTTGGGTAGTGATTAGCACAGTTGTCAGTACAAACAACTGTATTTTTTCATATTATGCTCTTTGGTGAGCCAGAATTTGCTTATACATTTAATCAAATATATTATGTGCACAATATGCAAAATACATAATATGCCTGCTGCAGATTTGCATAACATTTACCATATTCCATAGTTAAAAAAATAATATATATTTAAAGCATTTTAATATTATTTGAAATATGCGTTTAAATATATGTTCTGTTTCATATAAATGCACTGTTTCATATAAATACATTTTATATGTGCAATAGGAATTCAGAGTATATGTACAAGTATACTGATAAAACCATTAGCTTTACAAATGGAGCATGCTTGTGGGAACTGAATGACACACCTATATTTTTAAAAGGAAATATAGGGGAAATGTATTTACAATAATAGTATTTACTCTTAAAAAACTGGAGAAAATAGAATTTAATTCAAAATAATGATTCAGCTAGGATTTCTTAATGGTTATTTTAATGTTAAACTTGATTCAAATCTAGCAAAGCAGCACCGTAAGAAATACACAGCACATTTGATATAGTAATTTGTTTAATTTTGTTTTAAACAGGTGGTGAAGCTTAATCTTCTTGGAAATGTTTAAGGT
Organism: Rafetus swinhoei; assembly: GCA_019425775.1. Taxonomy (NCBI): domain Eukaryota; kingdom Metazoa; phylum Chordata; order Testudines; family Trionychidae; genus Rafetus; species Rafetus swinhoei. The sequence continues at coordinate 222,348,894 of CM033424.1, read as the reverse complement.
TAAAAGCAGACATTGTAGCACAAGTTCAGCTTGTTAGAGAAAGCTCTCTGATCTAAAGGCTTCAAGCCCAGAAAAAAAAACAACTTCACAAGTTGGAGGGTGGGGGGAGGGCAAATTGCTGCAAAAGTAATGAAGAAGAATATCAAGATTCAAAATTATTTTGCCACCTAAACATGCCACCTTCAAAGCAAATGGATCCCCATCAGCCATTCACGTACACTGATATCTTTAGAATCATTTCAAAAGGTTTTTAGAAACTAAATTATCTTAAAATTTAGGACCTAATAAAACTCAGACAGAATCCTTTTGAAGTGAATAATTCCAGATAAGTCCATTTCAAACTCTTTCAGAAAACATAACTGATTTGTAGAAAATTGTCCTGACTGCTGAAACAAAACTATGAACTCCAAAACAGGTTTGTTCTACAAGTCAGGTTGCAGGCAAAGAATTTTTGACATGAAAATGTACACTATGCTCCACTTATTTCCTTCCTAAAAGCCACTGCAATCCTTCAAAGCAGTTCTTTAGGCAGACAAATTTGCTGTAACTATTCTAACCTTGACTTATAAAATTTTATTTTACTCCATCAGACACATCTTTTCATTATGATGGTTGATATCTGTTTGGAGTCCAACAATACAGAAATTATTTCAAATGTATTTGTAAAAAGATTTAATTCCATTTGTTTTTATTATTTTTCCTATAACTGAAAGGCATAGTTTGGATTACCCATCTAGATATTTAGCTGGGGTAAACTGTTTGATCTCACTTGACTTCACTGAAAAATTCTGATTTATATCAGGTGAAGATCTGTTTTATTTCATATATTTGAGATCAAATCTGATATTTCACTTGGGGATAGAATCACAAGTTTGTTGTATGAATTAATGGTAAGATATATTACGAGGGGAATAACACACATCAGAAACAATGTTGCTTACATATACATTTAAGCAGAGTGACAAATATTTTACCAGTGTTGAGAGGTTTAAAATATAGTTTAGAGATCACTTCACTGAGAAATAACTTTGCTAGCTGATATTTTTCTTTTGAGTTTTTGATATCTTCTAATAATTTTCCACAGAAACATTTGAAGCAAAATTAAAAAAATGCGTATAGTCATTAACCTCCCAAAATATACCAGATCACTAGATTCTAGAAAGAGTTAAAATAATTTTGTTATACACTCTCATCTACCAAATTACACCAATGTCTCACCAAAGTCAGTCTATTTAGATAAACTTCCTTCACACAAAAAGTACTACAAGTTATTGTTAAAAAGCTGTAGTTTTGGAAGAGTGCCTTCATCACTGTAAGTACACTAAACCCTGGTCTACACTAGACCAGGTTCTGGCAAACACCCAGCAGGCACAAGCCCTTTAATTAGAAGCAATTGAAAGGGCTTGCAGCTCCCGGCTGCATGCTAGCCCGTTGCCTGAGAGCCAGGGATGCGGAGCCCTTTCAACTGTCAGGCAACAGGCCTGGGGAAGGCACAGACTCTTTAAATAGAAGCAGTTGAAAGGGCTCTAGCATCCCTAGCTCCCAGGCAACACACTAGCAGTGAGGCCAGGAGCAGCAAGTCCTTTAAATAGCAGGAATTGAAAGGGCTTGCAGCTCCTGTCCCCCGCTAACATGATGCCTGGGAGCTGCAGGGGAGGCGCGAGCCCTTTCAACTCCTGCTATTTAAAGGCCTGCCCCTTCCACATGAGGCTCTGCCCCTTCTACCTGAGGCCCGGCCACGACCACTTCAAAATGTTTTTAAGTGGCCCTCATTCAAAAATTATTGCCCACCCCTGTGTTAGCTACTCCCCTCATGGAGATGGTTTATCTAGAATCCTGGGAGAGGTCTCTGCCGGCACTTTTGCTGTGACCACACTGCCATATTAATGCACTGCCATGGTGGCACTTTAAACTTGAATATATAGACAAAGTCAGAGTTTTGTAGTTTCTCATGGAGATGTTTGAAAGCTAAGGCAATGAACTTCTCTGCATTTTTCCTACTCTTAATATGAAAAATGGATTTTGGAAAAAATGAAAATGTTCTGTACAAACCCAAAAGCTTGTCTTTCTCATCAACAGAAGTTGGTCCAATAAAAGATATTACCTCACCCACCTTCTATCTCTAAGGTGTTGACACTGAGTTACATGAATACGTTTCTGAGGTTGCTGTAATATTCATTACTTTTGTAAAAAAAATGTGATCTGTTGTATTGTAATCCATTCTGTAGAATGTCCCATTTAATTCAGCAAAGGGAATTAGGGGTTTCTATGTACTATGAAACACTGCCAGAAGATGTTTTTAAAATGTCAAAAAGATGGACCTTGCCCAAAAGATGTTGGATATTACAGGGAGGGATGGAATGCAGGGAAGAATATTGCCAGGAAAAAGACTGTTGCAGGCAATATTCAAACTTCAGTTTTAATTGTAACTGATGTATCTGTTCCTATGTTTTTAATTACATATTTCTGCTCTTTGAATTACAGAGACTGAATTTCACATTCATGAGAAAACAAGACACAAGGCTATTTAGATTCTAATGACTCATCATTCCTGTCTGATCAGTCACTTATTCTCTCAGAGAAGGTATGGAAACAGAATCATAATGATCTGTACCGGAGAATAGCATCTATTCAATGAGAAGCTTTAAAGTTTGATAGCTCCCAAGTAACTCACATCTGCAGTCTACAAAACAAAACCTTTAGCTTGCTTCCTAGATGGGTCAGAACCAGAGAGAAGAAGAGAGGGGAAGAAGATTTCTCTCATTCAGGCTGTACATCTCGGCAGCTATGCTACTGTAGCTAGCCTGAAACTTGCAAAATGTTACGATGAGGTTTAATGCATCTGCAAGGAAAATTCTAATTTTGTAGGTAATATATTACATATATTCTACAAAAAAAGCTAAAAGCAAAATTTTTGGCAGGGAACTGACTGACCTTTTACTAATTTGTAAACGGTAAATCTCAGAACAAAAATGGAACAAAGAAAATGTGTAAGGGTACATCTAGCATCCAAGGAACGTGTCTGCTTTTCCAAAAAAAAAAATTCGGAAAAGCAGACGCATTTTTTCGGCATCGCTGTAAACCTCGTTTTATGAGGAAGAAGGGGTGTTTTGAAAGAGGGTTTTTTTCCAACATTTGGCCCCGTGTAGATAGGCCAAATGTCGGAAAAGCCTCTTTTGGAAGAAAAGTGGAAAAAGATACGCAAATTGCGAATTGCAATTTGCGTATCTTTTTCCGACTTTTCTTTGTCATATAGACACAGCCTTAAAGAATTAAGAATATCTAGAGTGTTTTCCTACCACCATTCTTCTCTTTTTTCCTGATCTACCTTTTTAAATGTTCCCCAACTCTGAAAGGTTACAAAAAAGGCAAGAGGAAAAATGACACATTTGCCACTCTGACATTTTTCAAAAAGTGGGGAAGTTTGCAAAGGTTGCAGACAGGAAAAATTAAACAAACAGAAAATAATCTTGTATTCTTTGTATTGTGCTCAGTGGAAAAAAAAAAAGATGGCAGAAGAACATTTTTAAAAATCAAAAGTTGTTCCATTGAGATACCCATGAAATGGAAAAAGTATGTAACTGCTGAGGCTCAAGTGTGTTTAACAAGGGATTTTCAGTGCTGAGGATCAGTCCTGTTGAGTTAAACACACTATAACTGAGGCAAAAGCTGGCTATGTAAAAGGTATACAGGACACAAGGGAATTAGCAGTTCCCTCGTTTCACAAAAACAACATTCATAAATTCAGGGAAGAAAAAGAATACACCAAAAGAATTGTAGAAAAGGAAACAGCTACTAGTAAGCACAGTGATGGGTAATTAAGAATACAAAACGCTCATCTAATCTAAAGATGGAAATAACATAGGAGAAGTTTTTTTTATGCCAATAGTGAAATCCCTTTTCAAAAAGGTTTTCACATGTTGTGTATCATTATTTCCTCCCACTTCCTGCCATGGCTGCAGTAAGGAGACTACAATATGATATTCATCTGCAACTGATGGCCATTGTCGGATGGCCATGTTTGCTCAGATGGTATTCAGAGTTGACCCAGGACAGACAATATGGTTTTGCTAAAGACAATGAGTTCCCAAATTGAACATGATGATTGGTGGGATGGTGGTGAAGGAGGAGATGAAAGGGAGAGGATGCAGGAACTTAAGAGGAAATCCATGCACGACTTCTGTTTCAGAGAGCGTGGTTTATTCTACATTGTTGTTCATAAATATCACATTTCTTCATAACCCTTTTCATTTCCTTTATTGCGAAGGGCTGGGAGCTATTTGGAATGGAATTCTGGCCTCTGGTTTCTCAAATTATACTGAATTTCCCGAACTAACAGTATTCTTCCTCATCAGAGAAAAATGATCAGCTTTTTTCTAAAGGAAAGTTCTTAAGGGAAAAACAGTAGGCTCTAGTCCCTAGAGCTCTAGGCTCTAGTTCATAACTTTTCACACTCCATACAGAGAGAGACTTGGGTGAGCAATTTATAAAAAGTAATTAACAAATTTAGCCCCCTATTCTCATTTGTAAATAATTACAAAGAACACATGCTGTTGTTGTTTTTCCTGAAAGACATCTGGCTACAGTCAATTAGAAAGTGGGTAACCACTGACAGAGTGTGTGTGTCAGACCGGGGGGAAAGAAAGTATCAGTCTCAACATTTGGGAACGGGAACTTGGCAGCACTGAAGTCAAACTAGCTCCCGAACAGTATCAGTAGTCACAGTATCAGTAGTCAGAACTGTTTCTTCTCTCTTGCTGTCTTGCCACTTCTCTTGCATTTGATAACATTATAGTATTGTATTATCCAGTACCTCTGAACATATATAAGATCTGCAAATAGGTGACTGGGCATGGGAGCACTTTAGCATGTTTTCCTTATTTTTAATATATTTTGGAGCACAGCTGATTTGTTGTGGGGACATGTTGAGTAACTGACCATACTGGCAGCAGAGCTTAGGAAGAATCAGTTCTGGAATGCTGATCAATATGTGACAATTCAGCAAACCACACTTTTTCCTCTAGACAGTAACAAATGGAAGTTTAGGACAGTATTCTGACAAAATGTGTGCTGTTAAATTCCATAATTACCGTCTCTTTACATCAACTCCCCCAGAGTTTTACTTAGATAAGATAGTCTTCTTCATTTCCTGTCCTAAACTGTGCAACGTAGCACCTCTGCTTAATCCCAAATTTTTATAACCCTACTAAAATAAAAAAATGGTGTCCAGATACAACTGTGTAGCATGAAATTTATTACATGCTACACAGTTGTATCTGAACACCATTTTGATTTTAATAGGTTATAAATTTGGGATAAGCTGAAAATGCTACACAGTTAGACAGGAAATGAAGACTATCTTATCTAAGTAAAACTCTGGGGGAGTTGATGTAAAGAGATGGTAACTATGGAATTTAACAGCACACATTGTGTCAGAACACTGTATTACCACTGAATTTATAACACAAAGACTGGGATAAGTTACAAAAATAATTTTCTAATACACCCTGACTACAGTGTAACAGTGCTGACAGTGGACGAGGTTATTAACATAAATATGTGAAAGGTTTTGCTTCAGTCACAAAAATACTAAATAAAAATTCTGGGTCAAATTTAACTTAAGTTAATACCACACTGCAGAGTCCACCTGCAAATGTTTGGTGACTGTGAGTTGTGATTGTATACACAGATGTATGGAAGGTGAGGGAACGTCTATTCCCCACAGCTGAACTCTGTCACTGCTGTAACAGCTGCCTCTCCTTGACTTCAATAAGCCGCAGAACTCCATTCTTCCAATAACGCCTACTGGGCTCTAGGAGCGTAGGTGGAGGATGTTGGTTCTCTGGGGAGTACTAAGTTTATTTGAACTAAATTCTGCAAGGCAATATTAAGAAGCTCGTTCACTTCTAATTCCTTCAAACCAAACAGCATGGGTTCACTTTGCGAATCCCTTTGCGAATTAAATTCTGCAATGTTCTCACAAACCTTACTCATGAATACATTTTAAACAGGTTTAATCACAGTCTTCCTCCTGGCATTTACACAATAGGGTAAGTTGCCTATCTGTGGGTCCGCTGATGCTTTTCACTGCATACTGCTGGTAGCCCTGCCAGACAGAGTCTTTTGATGAATAAATATCATCTGAATGGCTCAAAGCACAAGGGATTGTATGCTAAAGCAAGCATGAAACTGGATTTGTATCTCTATGCCTCACTACGATAAAAATGTATGGAAATACAAGTTGTTAACAACTCTGCAAGGCACTTGAAAATGACTGGAAGGGTCACCTTTCATAAATTCAGTGTGCCATATTATACAATCTGAAGGAAATTCCAGGCAAGCAGCAGAACAGATGGCAAACACTTTATATCAGTCTCTTGACAATAATCCAGTTGTTTTAGAACAGTTAAAGTGTTATAGAGACAGCCACAGCAAATAGATCAGCAGATAATTTCCTCTTCATTCTACCAATCTACCTTCAGATTGAACTAAAGCAAGTAAACTTTGGAAGAGGTCAAGAATAAGATTACAATAATGACAGGTTTCAGAGGTAGTCACATTAGTCTATTTCAGCAAAAACAACAAGGAGTCAACAACAGTGTCACCTTAAAGACTAATCAATTTATGATGGCATCAACTTTTGTGAATTGCAACTCACTTCAACAGATGAATGACGTGAAAAAAAAGAAATAGGAGGGATACAGAGATGGGCATGTTACATCATAGCAAATTCAATCAGGATGGATGTGGAGAAGAAGGTAATAGTGCCTAAAATGGAAAATTACATAGTGTAGTAAGAGAGCCATTCCCAGTTCCAATTCAAACACATTTTGATGGTGTTAAATTTGCATATGAATTCCAGCTTAGCAGTTTTATATTGCAGCCCGTTTTTGAAGGTTTTTTTCTGGAAGATGGCAACGCTCAAGTTTGTAACTGTGGGTATGTCTAGATTATATGGCTCCGTCAACAGAGCCATGTAAAATAGTTTACCCGGTATAGTAAAAGAAGCGGGGATTTAAATAATCCCCGCTTCATTAAAATAAACATGGCCGCTGCGCTGTGCTGACGATCAGCTGATCCGGCACAGCGCAGCAGTCTAGACGCAGATCTGTCAGCTGGGGAAGCCTTTGCCGACCGATCCTTATGCCTCGTGAAACAAGGTTTACAGGATCGGTCGGCAAAGGCTTCCCAGCCGACAGATCCGCATCTAGACTGCCGCGCTGTGTCGGATCAGCTGATTGTTGGCACAGTGCGGCAGCCATGTTTATTTTAATGAAGCAGGGATTATTAAATCCCCGCTTCATTGACTATGCCAGGTAAACTAGTTTACATGGCTCCGTCGACGGAGCCATGTAGTCTAGACATATCCTGTATGTCCAGGGAGGCTAAAATGTTCTCTCACTGTTTTTTGTATGTTACCATTCTTGATGTCCTATTTGTGTCCATTTATTCTGTTGAAAATAAGATACTGTACAAATTATTATCTCTAAATTCATTAACATCAGCAGCAACCTTTGTAAGGGCCACTGCCTCTGACAAGTGTCTCTGTCCATGATTGCTTGTCTTTGGTGGTTCTATTTAAGTCTTGTTAGTCTAAATTATGTGTCACTCACAATTACAATAATTGAATATGACTCTTTTCACCTGGGAACAATTCCATAACACTACCTTTTAGTATTTGGTTGTTCAAAGAGAAAACTGCTTCTGTTTCATGACCGCAGAACTGCTTCTACTGTTCCTCAGCTACTTCCCTTTGGGGTCAGATTTTGCAGCTCTTGCCTAGATCTCTTGAAGTCTGTCGGAGTTTGCCTGAGTAGAACCTGAAAGGACTACCTCTTCGAGAAATGTCAAAATGCAGCAACCTAGACCTATTATCTTTCGCATTCCAGCTGCCAGGATAGTAAATGAGTTCATATAAATATATGCTACTCCATGTTCTACCCAGAGAGAATTCCATCTCTCCCTACCAAAAGAATAAGTGGCAATGCTTGGCAATAGATTAGGTTCCTATAAAGAAAAGCAATCATAGAATCGTGGAACTGAAAGGGACAATATCAGAGTTATTTTTCTAACTACATTGTCGTATCTCATTTTATTCATAATGCCATGACTCTCAGTTCAGGCTAGGGTTTGCTACATTTGCTCATTTGTCTTGAGCAGTGCAGCATTGCAGCATATATTTTCTTAGGGTACATCTACACAGCAGTGTTATTTCGGAATAACTGACGTTATTCCCGAAATAACAAAGAGCACGTCTAGACTACAAGCCTTTATTTCGAAATAATGACGAGCTGGAGGACTTCTTACTCTGACTCATGGCAACCCTCATTTTACGACGAAGAGTAAGGAAAGTTGAAGGAAGAGTATTCTTCCTTTGGCTTCCTGCTGTGTAGACAGCGCCAAACACTGAATTAAGCTATTTCGATTTCAGATACGCAATTGACATAGCTGAAGCTGTGTAGCTTATTCTGACTTTAGCCCTGCTGTGTAGATGTACCCTCAGGGAATATAACTGATCACAATCATCATGATTCTCGGGAAAGCCTAGTGTAGATTTATTTTTCTTGCATAAATATAGGATCTTTAAAAGGAGATAATGTCACATCTTTTTCAGTGAATTAAATCAATTCAGTTGATTCTATGTGAGACTACAAACTTCAAGCAAACAAATTTTGACCAGAACAGAAATCTAGCAAAGGACCTTTATTATTTATTTACTATGGTGCTCACTATGTGCTATGTGCTTCCCAAACATCTTAGAAGGATCACTCCATGTTTTATGAGGCTAACATCTACTCAGAACACTTGCCAAATGGTCCGGGCTGGTAAAAGGAAATTATACCCTCTGCTTTCATTGACGTTTGATTGCCTTTATGAAGAAACTAAGAAATCATCAGGGAGAATATATAAGGGACATCTTTATAGGGTTTTAATGTGAAGCTCTGGCACTCAGATAACAGGGAATTTTCAAAGCTGAACATGGGTGGTAGATAGATGTTCCTTACTCTCACTATAGGTGCCCCTGTCCTCTGGATGCTCAGGCTCAGCTGGTATTGGCAAGCCTCAGTGTTACATGATGCTATGCAGTCCAGGAACTGCTGCACTCATTTCCTCCCCCATGCTCCAAGGTAACACCAGGCTCTTCAGCAGTTCACTTACAGGGCATCTTTGTCCAGAGAAGAGAGGACGATGGCTTCACCAGCCCTGAAAATTGATCCAAAAGCCTCAAAAATAGACAAAGGAATGGGCCATGCTGATAGCTTTTCACATTCTGTGCTTTAAGTGGAATATGAATCAAATAAGAGGCAGTTTCTACACTCAACAGCTAACGTTTTTCAAAAGCTTGATCAAGGTATGTATTGCAATTTGGGCACTCAGCTAGAGGCTCAAGCAAGAGCTAAGAAGCTAGGGGATTTGCAAAGCTGGTATTTAGGGTCTGAATACAAAGAGCTTCTTGGGATATTAAAAAATGTGATGCAAATTTCCTGGGAATTCTGCCTCAAATGTGTGAGTATCATTTTTTAGTCTGTGTGAACTATTTTTCAGAGCATAAAGACCTTACTTGGGTTGTTTTGTTAGTCTCACATGAGAAGTTCATGCCTTTAATATGTGAACAGATTTTTTTCCGGTTCTTCTCTGACCCAACTAACTTTTGACCAGCTTGAGCAATCTCTGAGTGCCCTGGCTCTCTCTGAAAACACGGAGGGTACACCCAGACTAAGCTTACCTTGCCCCACTGGAAGTGTTCAAATCACTGGGTGCTTGGATGTGAGCAAACATCAGCCCTGAATATCCCCTGGGCTCTCAGTTCTCTGGATGTGGCTCAAATGCCAATTTGTACCTGCTCAAACTTTTAAAAGCTTTGCCTGGAATGAAATCAAACAGGAAATCTACTTCTCTGAGACTTTTGATATAAATATGCCACATAGATTGTAATTTCCCCTTTTTTATCTCCACTGGTAGCAGCAATGTTTTCATATGCAAATAGGTCATCTTCAGGTTCAAAGCCAAATTATTTATTGAAAAGAAGGAGAGATTACAGTTTAGTCACAGGGCATCTGCCATCACAGTAATACAGGTCTGGGACCCCCAGAAGACAGTTCTCAACAGTGGCTTAAAGACATTATAGGCAGAAGAAGCGACAACAGAAATGCCTGGGAGCTAAATTCTGTTCTCATTTTACAAGTGTGTAGCTTCAATGAGTGAACATGGGAAAGCAAGCATCTAGCAGAAGAAGCTGGATCCTGATGTTTAGAATTAGAGCCACAGCATTAGAATCAAGCACAACATAAATACAAATGAGAAAACCTTACATCAAGACCTTTAAAAATACTACAGAAAAAGCATAACTAAAATCACAAATCTGCATTCTAAGTGGCCTGTTCTTCTCTGGATAATGATTTACATATGAAATTGTAAACTTACAGCTTATTTCACTTTTACAGCTATTATTTGCAGTCTTATGCTTTATTTTGGTGCCTGATTAAACCTCAGCATCTCACAGCCAGTGTCCGGTAAGTTTTGTTTAATCGAATACTAAACCATTTTTGGGAGAATACAATATACACATACCTCCTTAATTCCACTAGCAACCATTGATTATACAAACTATGGAAGGAGTAAGCTATATAAAAATGTATGTGTGCATGCACATGCACGTGTAAAGCTGAAGAATTCAGAAGTAGGGAGCAGAAAGAGAGAGAACTTTTATATCTAAGTTATAGTAAATAGTTAAACATTTTAATACAGTTTTTAATATGTTCAGGAAAGTCCAGACTCATAATTTAAATGCACACTGTTTACAAAGATGTCTACAGGCAATCCACACATTTTATGAATAAATTACATGCTTCAGTTATTCATAAATGGTTAGTAACAGCACCAAAGAGCGAACCAATTTTGAAACCCTAAAGGGTCTGAATGTACTGCAGGTTGCAAAGAAACTTCACATATGATACAAATTTTAGAAAATATTTAAGGGATTGATCTTGCAAGTGGTGGATCAACCTAAGTGTACTCAGGAGGGCCAGATTATGATATTCTGAGGCCTTAAGGCAGGGGTTTTCAAAGCTGGGTTGTGGGCCTGCCTGGGTAAGCTGCAGGGGGGCTGGGAGATGCTTTGTTTATCTAAGCCTCCAAAGCCACAGAGCCTCGCAGCTCCTATTGGCTGCCGTTTGCTGTTTCCAGCCAAGGCGAGCTGCAGGAAGGGGCATTTCATGGCCCGCCAGCAACTTACTCGAGTGGGTAGATCAGGAAAACTCTTGCCCTAAGGTATGTCAAGTGTAAAAGGCCCCATACCATAAAACATGGATTTCTTATTTTCACTTAAAAGACACTGAATATTTTAGAAATGCGCATCTGTCTGTCCTTCTGTCTGTCTGTTCAAGAACTCCTCTTAAATAGTAAAAGGTAGGAAGAAATGTGGAACGCAGCTTCCTCTTCCTAACTTAAGCAAGGTGAGGGTTTTGTTATGCCAGAAACAGGACTGTTTTCCATAACATGGGAAGGGAGGGGCACAGAGAGGAGGGACACAATACTGAAAGTGGTCACTGGGGGGGCAGTGAGCAGAGGGAAGAGCCATATGCAGCATGACCACTGCGGCAGCCACATCACCAAGGGTATATCTACACAGCAAAGTTATTTCAGAATAATGGCTGTTATTCTGAAACAACTATGCGAGTGTCTACACAACAATAACGTTATTTCAAAATAATATTGAAATAATGGGCGGCTTATTCCGAAATCTGTAAACCTCATTCTACGAGGACTAATGTGTCTTCTGAAATAGTTATTTTGAAATAAGGGGCTTACAGCCCTTCCCAAGGTGCCCTGCTGGCCGCTCTGTCTACTCTCAGGAAAACTCTATATCCCCCCACCTTCCCCTGGAGCCCTTAAAGCTGCAGCCTCAGAGGAAAGGGCTTGTGGAAAGCAGAAGGCCCTGGCAGCCCTGAGCCACACAGAAGCTGCCACTGCCTTGCTTTTTCGAAAAATGAGCCAGTCTGCTGATCCCACCCAGCCTTCCACTGCTCCCAGGGAGTAGTCAGATAGCTTCCAGGCATCTGACTGGGGCTGAAAGAGACATGCACCTTCCTCGTGTTGTGCGGCGATCCTGGACCTTATTGAGGTTTGGGGTGATGAGACCAACCTCCAGGATCTCCGCACCAGTTACAGGGATGCCAATGTCTATGGCCAGATGGCCAAGAACCTGGTCGCCAAAGGACACATATGGAGCAGGTGCAGATGAAAGTTAAAGAGCTCAGTGAGGCATATGACAGGGACAGGGAGGGCAGCTCGTGCTCCGGGGCACAACCCCACATCTGCCCTTACTTCGAGGACCTGGACTGCAACCTGGGGGGTAAGGTAGTCCCTTCCCGCCCCCTAGTAGTAGACTTGGGGCTCGAGATGCCTGTTGTCATCCTCCCATGAGGATGGAGGTGGTAGTGGAGGAAGACAAGGCCAGCACGATCACCCTCCTGACCATGGAGCCGGTACCCCACCATGTGGATGTGTCGGGGAAGGAACATCATGTGAGTGCCATCACATTCCCTGCACACAGCGAATGGAGGTGATGGGCGGAGAGGGGTAGCTGGGCACTCCTCGCTTGGCCCTCATGGCCCAGGGATCGTGCAGCAGCCTGTGCACGTGAAAGCATGTGCTTCACTGCTCCTGGCCACACAGCCCTAGGAGGCTGCCACAAGAGACCCTTGTGCTGTTGGCCACAGGGTGTCTGGAAAGGCCTGCCATACTCAAGACCCTAGAGTGGGACACCCTCCCTCCATAAGCCATCTCTATAAGGAGGCTGGGGACATTGACACCCACACATGCACACACACTCAGCAGCCCTGCATACGGGCATGCCTGCACTCTTTGGGCAGCATCCACTTTTGGGGACATCTGGGCCCCTGTAGGAGTAGGCCCACTGGCCAAGAGTGGGTGATGACCTTGCTCCAAGCACATCGCCTTTGACTGAGCTTTGACTGAGGCTTCAGGCACAGTGTCCCCTGGGATGACTGTCCATCTCTCTTTATTCTCTACAGCTGGATCATCTGCGAAAGGGAGGCAGTCGAAATCACCCAGGACAGCCTCCTGAACCTGAGGGACCTGCAGGGGCTGAAGACCCATGGATGACTTCCAGAGGGAGCACCTTGTAGCACTCTGATCCCTGGAGCACCCCTCCTCCCCCTTCCAAGGTTCTCATTCTCCCTCCCCCCTCGCTTTCCTCCCCTCTTCCAGGTTCTTTCTCCAGTTTCTCCCCAGTTACTTTGACCCCAAATATAAAGAAACTGAGATTTTTTTTCTAAACAAACTTTTTTTATTGTCTCAGCAGGGAAGAGGAGGAAGGGAGGCGTGTGGAAAGAAAGGTAGTGAGGGGTGATGCACAGGCCCCTAGTGGGGAGGCCCAGGGGAAAGAGTCTCTAGGACCCCTGTGAAAAACTCTGCCTCAGGGCCTCCTGGATGTGCATGACTGCCATGATAGGTCTGCCGAATGGCAGCTGTGCGCGCCTGTTCAAAGGCCCTGCTGATGTGATCAGCCTCCAGCCCCTTCTAGCCTAGAAGGCATTCCTCCCCCTTCTTTTTGCAAATATTGTGGAGCACACAACACGCAGACACCACATGTGGAAGGTTGCACTCCGAGGTCCAGCTGGATGAGGAGGCATCTGAACCGTGTCTTCTAATGTCTGTAGGTGCCCACCACAACCATGTGGGCCCTGCTGAGCCTGGCATTGTAGCATTCCTGAGAAGGGTTAATGTGGCCAGTGTATGGCTTCATGAGCCAAATCAAGAGAGGATAGGCCACGTCCCCCATCTTGCAGATGTCAATGAACTGGCCCCGATGGTCCGTGACAGCCTGCAGGACCATCAGAAAGTATCCCTTCTGGTTGATGGAGAGATGCCTGGTGGTTGGAGGCCTAGATGGGGATGTGGGTGCCGTCAATAGTCTCCCTGCAGCTGGGGAAGCCCATGTAGGCAATGCTGGAGATGATGGCATCCATGCCGCCAAGGTGGATGATCCCACGTAGCAGGATGGTGTCGATGGCCTCCCAGTTCACCCCCATGTTCGCCCCTCCCAACCCACACCAGGAGCAACTCCCCCCACTCATCCATCCCCTGGCAAGGCTTTGTGAGGACGGGATTGAAAAAACCTCCTGGGAAGGGGGCTTGCACCCCCCAACTCCCCTTTCCTTAGGGAACCCCATTCCTGCAGTCCACCCCCCCACCTTTGGAACAATAGCCTGAGAATGCCATACCTGCATGAGCACAGCCCCGACGGTCGATCTCCCCGCACCAAATTGACTCCCGATGGATTGGCAGCTATCCAGCATGGTGAGCTTCCAGAGGGCAATGGCGACATGCTTCTGGAGGGGGATGGCTGGTCTGATGTGTGTGTCCTGTCACCTGAGGGCAGGGGTGAGCCACTCACAGAACTCCAGAAACATGTTCTTCCTCATCCGGAAAGTCTTGAGCCATTGCTTGTCTCCCCACCGCTCTATGATGATCTGGTCCCACCAGCCTGCACTGCTGTCCAGACGTCAGAAGCAGTGGTGCACGGTGTGAAGGGGAAGGCGGGTGGGATCCAGAAGCATGAGCTGCGCCAGCAGAGATCAGAGGAGGGTCTCCCAGAGGAGCTGGGGGATGGATTCCTGCAGGGCCTGGGCTGCAGCCTGCAGAAACTGCTGTATGAGTTGCAGCACAAACTGCAATAGCCATAGACTGCTCAGAGGCAGCTCCGGCTCCGTCTGGCAAGCTGAGGTGTCCACAAGATCAACCGCAGCAGGCAACGGCTTTGCTCTCCCTTGAGGAGGTAGGCAAAACAAAAAGCCTGAGACACTGCAGGGGGTGGGCGTGCGGGTGGAGGGGACAGAAAGCACTTGGCCATTGAAGGGCTTGGGGAAGAGAGAAGGCCCCAGGCTGCTGTGGATACTAGAGAGGAGAAAAGGCCCATGCCGGCAGAGGTAGGGCCTGGGAGGGGAGAAAAGGTCATGCCACCCAGGGGAGGAGGGAGAGAACGCCCTGCTGGATGGAACCACCCTGCCCTGAGCCCTATCCCATCCCAGCTCTCACTCTCTCATCCCTCCACAACCCCAGCTTCTTGTCCTGCCCCCCCTCACATCCACAAGCCCCTGCCCTGACTCCTACACTCCCTGACACTGCCAGCTCCCTGCCCTGAAGGACCTGGGCAATACCAGGTAAGTCTTCTAGTATATAAACATGAAAGTTTTATGTTTTCACAAGAACACAAGAGAGGATATATAATTTGTAATTTTTACACCATAAATAAGGAAAAGTATCCTTTTTTAATCAATACATGAAAAATTAGTATGATTAATTTTGTTAGGGAAATGCAAAGTTTATCCAGACTTTATATAACATATTTACAAATGTTCATTCTGATTTAATTTTTGCTACAAAATAATGAATTGTTGCAATTTTTCTTTTGACATACAGCCGGTCCCCGAGTTGCGAACGGTCGATTTATGACCGTTTGCATTTACGACCAAAACTCCCATTGAGTGGTCGTAAAGGCGGTTCGAGTTACGAACACGACCGTGCTTACAAACAGCGTGGTCGCAATGTAACTCAATGAGGTCCGAGTTACGAACATTTCGAGTTACGGCCAAGTGTTTGGTCCGTAACTCGAGGAGAGGCTGTACTATAAAAATACAGTGATGGTTCCCAAAACAGATGTTGGGGATCCAACACAAATTTTTCTTCCTCAAGATCCACTGGACCCAAGTTCATAATTTAAAAAATATATATCAAAGGAAGAAAGAACACACTAACACGCAAGAAAATGAAGAAAAACAGGACCAATGGCACAATACAACTGAGCATGCTGGACCATAAACAAAAGATGGTGGCCTTCTGATTACTACCAACCATGCTATACATGACATTTTTACGATGAGTTCAATACAAGTAGGAGCTTGGCGAGATTACTTTACAGCAGTGCTGCCTCTGACCTCACATTTCCTTGAATTTGATTGGCAGTGATATTATTTATTTATTTATTTATTTAAATTGGGCGTTCCTTTTAAGCTGCATGGCAGCAGAGCTTCACAGGTGATTAATCAGCCCTGCCCAGTCAGTCAGCTCCCTGCATGGAGCCCTGACCCTCTGACTGGGCGGGGCTGATTAATCACCTGTGAAGCTGTGCTGTCAGGCAGTTTAGAGGGAATACTGATTTAAATAAGTTATGACAGCATGGTCAGAATTTTACCAGCAGCAGCTGGCCAACAAAATGCAGCTCTATTAGACTGACAGCAGACTTAATCATTTAAGTGCAATTTTACAAGTGCAATTATCATTTTTTCCAGTCTTTACCACAAACCTGTCAATAATGAACAATTAGTGAAAGGTAAGCGTGGGGTATAAATATTTGTTTAGCCTGATGTGTACATTTTTGTTACATTTGAATGAAAATGTCTATAATTAGAGTCTTCTTTTTCCCATATTGCTTTTATTCATCAACCAGGTTTGATAAAATTTGATAAAAGAAAAGATCTTTTCTTTTTTAGAGGCCCCTCATATTGCAAGACCCGAAGCTGCAGCTTAGTTACATTATGTTTCAATCTGGGATTGGTGCTCAGCACTTCTCAGAGAGCTTTTGAGATGAAGCCCTAAATGCAGAATGCACAGAACGACCATAAAAAGCTCAGCCACACATGACATGGGATGGAAACTCAGATTTAACCAAGGGCCCAATTGTGCATGTAAGCTACTAGCTTGAACTTGGAACTTTGTGGGAGATTTGAGAGGCCCTGTGACTGCGAGAGGCTCATCTCTTGGAGTTCTGAGGCATAAGGTTGGAGTGTGCCTGCACCTACACCCCTTAAGAGATGCTTCCCATCAGTGTTGTCCACCGCTAGCCATCTCCTCAGGCAATCCAAGGTGGTGGGGCCCTGGCCCTGGCTGTTTCCCTCTCCTTTGAGAGCTGATAATTTCCTGTCCAAAGATCAGGCCCAGTATTATTCATATTAAGTTATAGTTGAGAACCCCGATGTGTACAGTTGCAACACTCACAATAGGAATTCATATATTTACAAATATAGTTGATTAATACATTTAGCACAGTCACAAACACCCCAGCTTAGTAAGACAGAGACACTAGAGAATGTACATCTGTACTTCCATACTCTCCCACCATAGAACAACCTGAAGTGTTAACCATCATGTTCCTAAGCACCTTCCCCATCATCACAAGTGGCCATCATTCTGCACCTCCCAAGGACTGCATCTCTCTCTCAGAATGTCCGTAGGCTGAGATGCTGCTTTTATAAAGTTATGCTGACACCATTAAGTTTGATTTATATTCAGTAGAGGATATTTCCCCTTTTTCTTATTTGTATTTTCTCCCCTTACAATGTTGAAGTGTCTTTTTTCCCTGTAGGTAAGTATATCAACTTACCATTATATACATCAGTTCGTTACAAAGGCCCTTTTGAAGTTAGGTATCACATTTCTTACTTATGTCCTACCCATTTATTTTGGTTCTTTCCAAGTTGTGAGGTACTTGTTAAAGTTTAAAAGGGTATGAACTTATGCCAACCTGCTTTAACACATCATTTGTGGACCTTATACTTAAGCTCATCACCATCTAGGTCGGGGGTGGCCAACCTGTTACAGACAAAGAGCCAAAATATTGGTGGATACAGTGCAAAGAGCCGAGGGAAAGAAGTTGTTGAGAAAAAAAAAAAATGCTGCCCCCTTTAAGAGTCGTGTGTGGCCCAGGCGGGCTTCTGTCGGCCACAGCATCAGATCTTGCTGCTCCAAGCGGTGCCCTGACTAGACAAGGAAAAAAGGTCAGAGCAGGGGAACGTTAGAACAGCCGCGGGTGCAGGAGCTGCAATTTTTCCTTTAAAGAGCCGCTTGCAGGTTAGCCACCTCTGATCTAGGTCATAGGCATATGTATGCTGACTTTACTATCAGGGTGAAAAGTCCCAGACGTACTTATGCTAAGTTTGCCTTAGCTTAACATACAGGAGGTGGTCTGAAATTCCCCTAAGTTATAGCCAAGCTACTTTAATATATAAACCTATAAAGCTACTATAACTTACTGTAATAAAACAAATAACCAAAGCCGTAAGGAAATAAGGAATCCATGAGAAAAGATATATAGACAAGCAGGCTGGTTTGCTGCACCTTTGTGCCACTTCTCATTTATGCCACATCTCATTTATGACTCTTCACAGACAAACTAAATCATATCCTTCCAGTTTTGAAGTTGTTTGCTGAAATTGGGTGATGCATGCCGCGTAGTTGTTATACTTTATCCTCTGTACTTAACAAAATCCTTCATGCTTCAGCTTGACTTGGACTTCATTCAAGAAGAGCTCCTAACATCTGCTCTGTGTCCTTGTTTTACAAAGTTAGAGCTGCCATGGCTTATTAAATTGCAGGTCAAGTAAAAGGCCACAATTCACACATCACATCAGAGAATAAAACTTGCAAAACAAAGCAAATGGACATTCCCAAGTGAAGGCTAAATGTGGCTGAAAACAGCCTCTCTTCAGAAATGCTTGGCGTCCCACATTCCTGCGTGTATGGCTGTGCCCAACACACGCAAGCCAATATTGTATATGAGAGAGAGAGAGAGAGAGAGATGTGAAAATGCTGAGTAGTAAAGTGACATTGCAAATGCAAGGCTAATTACTGGAAATGCTGCTCCTTGGAGTATATCATCTGCTTTGTGTGTGGGGCACGGGGCTTGCTGATTCTTAGAGAAGGTACCTATGTTTGAAAGGAATAAAAAAAAGATGACATGAAAACTGTAATGAAAGTTAATGGCAGCAGCAGTAGTGAACAGAGCATAGCTCTATGTCTCCTGTTAGTCAACATCAAGAATGGAGAGTGTGATGCTGACAAACATTTGTCACCTTCACCAATCTGGAAAGAGACCTGTATCTCTTTACATCTCTCCAGCTCAGCCCCAAACCTTTGAATTATTGATTGGACTTTCCCTCTTCATTCTCTAAAACATGCTGTGTGCTCTGTTTCATCAGGCATTGGGGGGGAAAAGCATCAGTCCAATGTCAACCATATAATAGCTTTCATGTCTAGATAACAAGTTGATGAACCACTTGAAGACTGAAGTTTTGTTGGATGCCTCTGACATAGGAATAAAGAGCTATAACCTGAGCTCTGTGGATTTTTCACTTAAGGATAGTGGCCAGACTATCATGTGATGGGCAGTTTAACAAGAAAAAAAAAATGTATGAACTAGCAAAGGCTTTACTACTCTTGGGCTATGTCTACACTATGGGGTTTTTCCGGGATACCAAAGGTATCCCAGAAAACTTCTGCCGCGTCCAGGGAATGCGTTTGCTCTTCCGTTTTTTGGTTTTTTTTGCGGAAGAGCAGACGCGCTCTTTCGGAAGCCCTGTCTTCTTCCTTCCATGAGGAACAAGGGCTCTTCCAAAAGAGGAGGTTTTTCTGAAATTTGGACCAGTGTAGACAGACCAAATTTTGGAAAAGCCTCTTCCGAAAAAACTATCGGAAAAAGTTATGCAAATTGTGGTGCGCATTTTGCATACCTTTTTCCGATAGATCACTGTAGTCAAGACATACCCTCTGAAGTTGAGTAGAAGGACACATGGAAAAGACATGCCTCATTAATGCAGAAGGCACCTGTCCCTTTCAGAAGTTAGAAAGGTTGGTGAGTGATTTCCAAGGCACAACCAATGGTAGCTGTACAAGGATGGTGCCTTTCCAGTTTGGGATATGCATTTCATTCTCCCTGAAGACATGCCCCCGACCTGCAAATGTCTCTCCTGTTGTGTGAGTTCCACATACGGGGGTGGGGAGTGCCTGAAATCAGTGGCTCTGGAACAATTTTTATGGTGGAGATGTTGACCTGTGTCCCCTTCTGCCCTTACTCCTGTCCATGCCTCTCATAGCCCCAGGTTGGGGCAACAGCTGGAAGTGGCTGTGGAGCTCCAGGTGTGGGACTTCTGGTCAGGGCACTAAGGCCTGAAGTGGAGCTCCTGGGGTCAGTGGACAGGACCCTGGTGGCAGTGGAACCCCAGGTCAGGGCCCGATGGTCTGGACCATGGGGTAAACAGCAGCACCCCCGGAGCCAGCAGGTGCAAGCTGATGGCTGAGACCCTAGCACAGGATGCAAAATCTGGAGGGAACTGAAGCACCCTTCCACACACATACACCCCTACTTCCCACACCTGTGCCTGGTATTATCCTGAAAAATTGGGGGATGTGCAGAAAAAGGCTATGTCTACACTGCCGGGGGGTTTTTTTGGCAGAAGATATGCAAATAGCGTTCTCATTATGTTCTGCTGATCTTTTTTTTGCGGAAGAGGTTTTGTCGCTAAAAAGCCCCATGTAGACAGGGCCATTTGTTGGAAAAAACCCTTTTTCGCAAGATCCCTTACGCCTCAAAAATGAAGTTTACAGTATCTTGCGAAAAAGGGTTTTTTTTACGACAAATGGCCCCGTCTACATAGGGCTTTTTAGCGGCAAAACCTCTTCCGCAAAAAGGATCGGCAGAAGATATGCAAATGAGAGCGCAATTTGCATATCTTCTGCTGAAAAAAAACGGCAGTGTAGACATAGCCGAAGTCTCCATCCTCTGAGCTGCTAGCCAACTGGGGATTTTTAAGTAATCGATATAATCCACACATAATCTAAAGATCAGGCAACAAAGGCTATTAGTCTGTTTTGAGAGCAATTACCATAAACCATAAAGCTCACACAGCAAAATATCCCCACATGCAAATGTCCTATTCCCAAAGCTGTACAGTTGAATCACCACACAATGAGAAATATGATGCATAGGTAACATGGAGCAAGCTGGCAAGGGCCATTATAGGCAAACCACAGAACATTTGAATCCCAAAGACAATCAGAACCTGGAAAATGATATCTCCTGATGTAAGTCAGCACTTGAGAAAACTTATGTTTGTATTATGAAAAATAAACTTGTTTTCTTAATATTTGTGTCTGAATTTTGTACTTAAACACATTGTTTAAATCATGATCATAGTTGAATACGCTTCTGAGAAAATCTTTATTTTAAGTTTCTGAATATCAGGATCCTGAGTAAAGGTAGGTAGGCAGGACTAGTGGCAGGAGCTTGGAATCCAGGAATTGGAGTCAGCGGTCAGAACCAGTATCAGAGTCAAGAGTCAAATCAAAGATCAGAACTGAAGAGTGTCAGGAATCAGGACATGAATGATTAATAGGTACCATGGTTGGTGCTGTTGTTTCAGGGATCGACTGGGAGTAAGAATTCAAGTCAGAGATGAGGTCAACACCATAGGTTCAGGGCAGCTGCGGCAGCTAGTTAGGGATCCATGTTGTTGACTAGACACTTCTTAGTATGCCCCCCCCCCCCCCCATAGCTTACATGCAATCAAGAAACCAACCAAGGATCACTAAGACACTGCCAGTCAGATCATTAGAAAAGAAACTTCCTGTGGAATGCACCCTCTGCAAATTGTGGGCTTCAGGGGAGCAGCCACTACCAGGTGACAGAGTAGACATGTTGGTTGTTTGGTAGCCCTGCAGGCCCAGGTTAAAGTCTCTGAATCATACATGTATAATGTCCAATTTCACCAAATACACCAGATTCATAGAAGACGCACTGAATGAAGGGAACCTTTGGGACATCTAATTCATTGCCATCTCTCAGGCAATCTGAATGGAGAGGAAGAAGAAAATTTTCAAAATCAGGTGCCTAATCTTAGGGAACTAAATCCACATTTAGGCATCTTCATAAACATGGCAGGATTCTCAGTAGATTTCTGTGCTTGACTGTAAGCACCCCAGTTTCTAAATTTGGGCCTAAGAACATATTCACTATTTCCCACAATAATGTATAGTGGGTCTCTCACCTTACTCTTCCTTCTTGCCAGCATGTTCCTTATTAAAGTGGAATAAACCTCTTCTTTGATGTCAGTTCTAAACATACCACTTATCTTTTACCAGTTACATATCACAATCCCGCAGTTTGCCATTTCCACTATCGTAGCAGGTCTTTTCCAAACAGGGAATATCACCCTTTTAAATACTTACCCTCTGTAGCCAAATGCTGTCTTTTTTCCAAGACTGAACATATTCAGCTCTTAAAGTCTTTCCTCACAAAACAGACTGCTCATCTCTATCTTTGTAGATTTCCGTTTTTCTGAACTAATCGTAAAAGCCCTTTTTAAATTCAGTCAATTATACTAAACACACTTCCAAGAGTGGGATATTTTATGGGTGGTAGTGAGATAGATTCTTTGCATATCACAGCCATTATCTATTCTGATTAGTCCTGTTCTTAGCAGTTTGATCCTGTTACCCTTTCTTGCAGCTATGATGTTCTCGCCTTCAAGTTATCCCACATTATTTGTATCCCTCTTCTGCTGTTTGTCCAAATATGTTATGTAAGATATATTTTACCTTCTTGGCTGATCCCTCCCTCCGGTTTCAAATTAAAATACATAATCCTGTTCCTGTCCATTAGGCCATACACTTGAAATCTCCTTTAATTATGTCCTCCGTCTTGAATATTTTGACACACTTTACCTCCCCCTTCAAAAAAAGGACCTAACTCATTTTATTTTAGAACCACCATACTATTTGAGCACTTCATTGGACTGAAGATAAATAATTTACCTCTAGCAAGTTCAACTTTCTCCCCACTTCCCATTTCTCATAACCTATTTCTCAGAGCAATGACTATTGGACATTGATTCCCTTCTTTTAGCTCATCAGGTCTGGCTTGCTCCTGGTTAATCATCAGCAGGAGGCTGTCCCACAGAACAGGTTGCACAGTGCTGCATATTTCTTTTTGCTGTATCAATCTTTTCCTTCACTACCTGTCTAAGGAGCTTCCCATTTTAATTAAGCTACTTCTGGAGCTTTAGTTTGTTTGGAACTGATCTTTGTCCTATGTGACACACTAGATTCTCAGCCAAGAGCAAATGTTAATTAGCTGAGTGCCTACTAGCCTTGCATCACCTTTTCTCTTTCTATACTTTAATGCAGGGTAACAACACTTGTAGTGTAATAATGAAAGGTGATACTCATTTCTCAGTGGCAGGACCTTAGCTGTGGGACACCTTTTCAAATGAGATCAAACTGAGCCCAAATCTGGCTGAGTTTTGATCGAGGTATAAAACAAACCTTTATAAGAAAAACTTCCTCCATAATCAGTGACCTTAAAAAAAATCCTACAGCCAAAAAGTCATGCTCCTTTGCCTGGAAGAACTGAGAGAGAAAGGCTTATTATGAGCTTTCATGCTCTTAAATTCTGTGCTTTTTATAGGGTTGCCAGGTGTCTGGTTTTGAACTGGACAGTCTAGTATTTGAGCTTTCTGTTCGGGAAACAAATTGAGAAAATATAAATGAGAAAATATAAATGTCCGGTATTTTCTAAATAAGATGTAATGTAGATTGTAATGTAATGTCAAGTGTGTCTGGTATTCTTGTTGAAACCATCTGGCAACCCTCGCTTTTTAATTTTTGTGCTCTTCTACTCTTTCATGTCATGCAGATAGTTGCTATGCATATCACAAACTGATTAGATGAGCTATATGGATGTTACTGCTGGCAAAGGTTTCCTTTTCTTCCTTGTCTATTCAACAGCAACAAAAAAGACTGGATAACACTGCACTTCTGATGATAAGAACTGACAACCAAGAAGCTAAGCAAAGCTACATGAGATGCACCTAGGGATATTATAATCTCTTCTTCTCCCTCTCCAAGCAGCTCAAAGCTCAAGTGCCTCAATTGCTGGGCACACTCAAGTGCCTTTTCTTGAGTCTTATCAAAACAGAAGTCTGCAGATAGCTGTTTACTGCATCACTGACACTAATGGAATACTTTAAAAATCATCTTTCCACCACTGGGTCAACTTCAATCTGGTGTAACTTCATTGACGTAATTTAATTTGGCCTATTATGTATTTATTTGAACACAAGTAGGAGAAAGAGAACTTCATAAGATTAAAACAGTTTTAATAAATTGAACTCTCAAGGTTCAGATGATACCAGGACAGAGACAAGTAACCAAGCTGACTGAGGCAAATAACTTTTAAGTAGAGCTAGAAATTACTTTAGCTCAGAAAACAATATTTAAGATTTTTTTTCTGTTTATAAGTTACCTTTATGCCGAGAATAGGCAAATTCATTTTAGGATATTATATGTATCCTTTGCATGATGTCTCAATTTCCATTCCGATAAGAAATGTTATCTGTCAAAACACTATTCTGGAAATGGGGATGTCATGCATAATCTTTTGAAAACTGAGAAGTTTAATGAGATCAAACTGATGAGAAACCAACATTTTAAAGAGGATCACAATCATTAGAATGCTAGCAGACCCAAGAAACAGAGCCAGCCATACTCTATTTATGTTTGTTTCTTGTTATATGAGTTACCTCTAGGGCTGGGGAAAACTAGACAATAACCTAATAGGGCTACGCTCTGGGTCTGAGTTAGAGTAACTCATGAATTGAATTAAGTGGCCAGCTGAATCACTGTCTGCTGTTTGCTGATAACAGCACTGTTTTCATTGTGCTTTAAACTTTACCTGGAGATGAGGCACTCTGTAGATCACATCACAACTCATTTATCAATCCTCTCCTGCGTTACCATGGAAACCATCCCCACCAAAAACAGGAGTACACTGCATTATAAATTCACTCAGACGGGATGACTGAGCCTTTTGCTGATGGGTGTAGAGGTGGGGCCACAGCTAATGGCTCCTCTGTGCTAATCACCCAGCTAATAGAAAACAATGTCCTGTGTTCCATTTAGCACTTTGACTTATGACTGTTTATGATTTTACAAAGGTGAGGTTTCCATGAATATCATCAGCTATTATAAAGAGATTCTCTCACTCAGTGTCTCCTTATAATTTCTTTAGACACAGAACAAAGAAGCATTTTTTATTTATTTCCTCGTGGGGTTGATTACTGTGAAGCTACTCGGTTGGAGCCTGCTTATAGGTTTTGTGACACAAATGGGTTTTTAGGCCAGTGCCTTCGCTTCACTCATTCTCTAGAACAGGTGAGATGAGAAATGTTTAATGTATTGTGGTTTGCATTTGCCAAGCTAAACACTGGAACACCCAGGCTTCACTGCTTTCCACAGCTGGGCCAGTCAACAATCTTGCAGACAACTGGACATAGCTCATTTCATTTTAAGATGATTTCTTTCTAAAAAGTTCAACACATTTGTTCTGTCTATCAAACTGCCTCACAACACTAGAGTCACCCTTTAGTTTTGAAGCACCCACAGGGAAAATAGAACAAGTTGAAAGCATGTATTGTACTAAAACAGACAGTAAGAGCCAAAGAAAAACATTTCAGAGAATGCCCTCTCCTTCCTCACACACTTTCCTTGGTTTCTTTCAGTTTCAAAGATAGCAGCACCTTGTTCATGATCATACCTTAATACTTTGCATTCATATAGCACCTTTCATTCAAGGATCTCAAAACACTTTCAAAGATTAAGCAGTTCAGTTTCAATATACTCCTGTAAAATGGTTCTATAGTGTGGTAAACTGAGCTTCAGAGCAGTTGACTTTCTCATGGATATACAGTGATTAAGTGGTACAGCTAACAGAAACCAGAGTCCCAGCGGACTCTTGTCTTCCTTTCTCTAATGACTAGGCCAGTTCACCTTTCCTCACTAAATCCTGTCTGTTGTTTGATCGAGTTAGTCCATGTTTGGTGGGGTATCTTAGATATGTCTCATGACTGTCTCAATCCATACTGTAAAATTCTCTGATATTTCATCCTGATGAAATTTCACTGAGATCAGCCATAGCAGAGGGCTACCAAGAAAGCTGTGAAGTTACTTCTATCTGTTTCCATTACTGATTAGTGCCCTCTTCTATTAAAGTCATAGTTCAGCAAGAAGTTCTGGGGTCTTAGCCCCTTACATATGGAAAATATTTTTTATTTAATTTAAGGCATGTAAAGTGTGCCCACATAGCATAGAGATGGAGAGAATATGAATGTTGACAATAAGTAAAATGTGAAGAAAACTAGCAACTGGGTTCTGTCTCATACTTACACATTCATTTAATATGAAATCAAATATAGTTTTCCCCTTTATATAGTTTCTATTAGATTATAGTAATAAATATTTAAAGCAAGATTGCTATTCCTGTTGCAATTTTGTCGAGTGACCCCAGTCAGGGCTCAAGGGCTCTTGTGCTAGATGTGTAAATACATACAGAAAAGGCAGTCCCTGTCCCCAAAGAGCTTACAATCTTGATTAATGACAAGGTACAATAGAAGAATAAAATTGCTCAACACTATGGCTTACCCTTACTGAAGTCAATGATGGCAAATCTCCTCTAGGAGCAGGATCTGATGCATGTGATGACAAAGTTTCAGTAACAGGCTCCATTCCTAGCTGCTGATTTAGAGCAAGGGAATGTTATAGACAACAAATGGGTGAGCTAAAACTAATTTTAAAAAAGAACAGAAGTCAGGATGAAAGATGGAGAAAAGAAAGGTGAGAAAACAGTCACTGAAAGAATGAGAGAGACAGAAAAGAAAGCAGAAAGGACAAGGTTGAAGTGCCAAGAGAGACAACGGTACAAAAAGAACATGACCCTACATAGGACAGATTCACTGACTACACATTTCCCTTTAAATGGAGCACTATGGGATGCATTGTTTGGTTCATAACAGCTCAGGTGCATTGTAAGAAACTAAATGGATTGAAAGTTGGAGTTTGGGATGGTGAGTGTCTGATGAACTTTTCATTAGGATAAAAAGTAATTTCTCGTGAGACTATTTTAGCCAAGCTCTCAAGATATTATGTATCAATGACATGGTCTGAACACATGGATGCTAAAAGAGAAATGTAAGTAATTGAAGAGGACTATTGAGTGTGCAGCTGTAATTAAAATGCACGGAAAGAGGGACAGGAGGATATAAAACTACACAAATTGTATTACAAATCATGAATAGTTTGTACATAAATTTAGGATAATGCTGGTCCAATAGATTCTGAGTAATGAATTCTTATCCAAATTTTCACATATTTAAATCTCCTAAGTACAGATTTAAGCAGCTGACTGCTATAACTACACCAGTCTTTACAGCAAGCTGAAAGAGTAATTCTCATTTACATAATCCTGAATTTTAAAATAATCTGCTAATCCTTAATTACCTGGTACAGAAAAGTGGCTACAAAATGAGTACTACAATCCACTGTTAATTCTCACAAATTTCTGCAAATGGGTCTGCTTTTGTTTGATTTGTTTCTTTAAAAATGAACTGCAATAAAATAAAGAGAATTAATCACAAGTCTTAATGTTTTGGGCAGATACAAAGACAGGGTTCTATATTTCTATTTCCTCTTTAAAGGAAACTTCCATGGCTTCTGTGGAAGTTTTATGTTCCCAGGTGTTCAGCATGACTCACACTTTCCCCAACAAAAGGACAAATACAAGAAATTCAGCATTAAGGCCAAAACTTCATCTTCAGCACACTGCTTTGGGCTAACATAGGAAACAGAGATAGTATAAAAAATATCTAAAGAATGTGCTTGCAGTGTTTTATGCACCAAGAAATGGCTCCAGTACAGTCTACCGGCCCTTTGTTTTTGTGTCACAACCTGAAAATCACTAAGTGTCCATCACATTAACAGGACAACTATGTGTAACAACTTAATGATAGAGAAATCAAGTGTGTAAAACAGAGCACTGCTCTCAAGAACACTGAAGAAGAAACAATGTTAGACAGCTTACAATTAAAGTATGAATGGAAGATGTATTTCACTACAGACGATGAATGCAAAGATATCTGTAATCTCCACAAACAATTACTTTCCCCCATCCATGTGTCTCCTCTTGACAGATATTACTTTGAGGCCCAGGTATCTGTTTCATTGCTAGCTGTGAAGACCACTTGCTCCACAAAACTCTCTAATAAATATATTCTTAAGGTCTCCTTGTTTAAAAGACAAATCAATTTTAAAATACAGCTTTGTTTAACATGCTCCTAAGTGTACATTCATGTGCTGTGGTGACAGAAGCTGTTTGCGACATTATTAAAATAGATCAAAATTGTCACCATGCCATTGTCTGTTTCCAGTGGCATTGGTGCTCAGTTCCTCCAATGTTCTTGTCCAAGTATGGTAGAACCTCAGTGTTATGAACACCAGAGTTATGAACTGACTAGTCAGCCACATGTCTCATTTGGAACCAGAGCATCAGCAGCAAAGGAAAAGCCAATGCAATACACAAGGGTGCCATTTCAGAAGGGAAAAGAGGCTAAAGCTGTGTATACCATGCTTCTTGCTCATCTTCTCCTCCCCCTCACTATCAGGGAGCAAGGGGAAAGTATACAACTTGCATCACTCCACCCGGGAGTGAGAGGAATGACAGTACAGTATTGTGTTAAATAAATGGCTAAAGCAACAACGGGGAAACAGATTTTTTTTCTGCATAGTAAAGTTTCAAAGCTGTATTAAGACAATGTGCAGTTGTAAACTTTTGAATGAAGAACCACAATATTTTGTTCAGGGTCACAACCATTTCAAAGTTACAAACAACCTCCATTCCTGAGTGTTCATTTCTCTGAGATTCTACTTTAAAAATGAGACATGGGACTGCTAGATAAACCAGTATGCTCACTACCAACCTTTAGTGGGGGCACAATACTGGTACAATAATTAACTGGTACAATAATTTATCTGACGTAGCTGAAGAAACAACTGGCCATTATGGGTAGTCACGCTGGAGCAGCACTGATGAGAGCCCAGTGTGAGATAATACAACTGTAATAACAGCACTGCTCTGCTGAAGTGCATCATGTTATGCACTGTGATAAGAAAACAACCCTGCCAATTTCAGACATCTCTGGGAGTATACCTCCAAGTACCTGAGCATACAATATACAAAAGGAATTTTTATATGTAGGACGCAGAGATTTCTCAAAGTAGAACTGTGTCCAATCAATGACAACTCTCTACAAGTCAGGGATCATGCATTTTTTTTGTTTAAAACCTTGTAGGTCAGGTGACCTACTGTCGTCTATCATTCATGAAGCATTTTAAAGTTTACACTTACTTTTCTAGGCCTGGTCTACGCTGGGAGTTTAGGTCGAACTTAGCCACACTATATCAATTTTCTAAACAATGAGTCTATACCACCAAGCCCATTCTGTCAACATTAAGGGCCATTAAAGGCAATTTCTGTAATCCTGCTTTCATGAGGGGTAATGCTAAATTCGACCTTGCATGGCTGACTTTATGGTAGTGCAGATACAGTGCTTTGAAAGTTGACATTCTTGGCCTCCGGGAGGTGCCACACAGTGCCCCCAGACTGACTGTTCCTGCCACGACTTTCAACTCTGCTGCTCTCCAAGTGAACAGGAAAAGCCCCAGTAAAATTTTAATTTCCTTTCCTGTGTGGCTAGCATGGTGCAGGCAGCACGCCTGAGCAGCACAGGTGACCATGAGTTACATGTGTTCTGCATTCTCTCCATGACTTCCCAGGGTTGCAGACAAACACCTGCATGGAGCGTGCAGGAGATCCTGGACCTCATTGCTCTGTGAAGAGAGTAATCTGTTCTCACAGAACTATGGACCAGCAAAAGAAATGCAGATATCTATGCCAAGATCATAAAGGGCATGGAGGAGAAAGCAAATGCCTGGGGTGTCCAGCAGTGCTGAGTGAAAATAAAGGAACTGGCGCAGTTGTGCCAAAAGACAGGAGGCAAATGGATGGTCTGGAGCATTGCCACAAACATGTTGTTTCTATGAGCAGCTGCATGCGATCCTTGTGGGGGACCAGATCAGTTTCCCTAGTTAGTCCATGGATTCCTCCCAAGACACTCAGGCAGCCTCGGTCAGCAGCATGGAGGAAGAATAAGAGGAGGAGGAGGAGAATGGTCAGCAGGCAAGCAGGGTAACCAATGTCATTGAGAGCCAAGAACTTTTTATAACCTTGGAGACAATCCCCTCCTCTCAGGACATCTCGCAGCCGGGCAGTGATCCCAGGGAAGGCACTTCTGATGAATTCACATTTTTTACCTTGCTAATAGTTGGTTAAGGCAATTGGTTGTAATCTGTGGTGGTCACTGTGTCTACACAATGTGTGGTCGCTGGAACAGCTTGTTAATGTGCCTGGAGACAGAACGGGAGTCCTCCCTGCACATCTGCAGAAAGCTCTCATAGAGGAATCCTTTAATCCTTCTCACAAGGTTTCTGGGGAGGCCTGCCTTATTCCATTCTCCACTGTAGGACACCTTTCCATGCCAAGCCAGCAGTAAGTGGTCTCCTGTCATTGCAGCACAAAGCATTGCAGCATAAGGTCCAGGTTTCTGGCCACAATCAGTCAGCATCTGCTCCCTATCACTCTGTGTGATTAGTGAAGACTGATACCTCGCATGGCAATCTGGATAAAGCAGGGGAAGCTATTAGCTGATGCCTTTTCAGTAAACCTTCATTTGCTCATCCCCAATGATGAAGCATGGCTTGAGCCCCTGCCCAGCCTCCTTCCCCCAACCTGCCCATCTGCCCATTCCTGTGGAAGGGTGATGAACACGTGGAGGCTGTGAGCCCCTGCCCTGCTCTGCCACCATGCCCAGACCCCCTCCCCACTCCCACCCTCAGGCTTGTGTCATGGCCTGTCCCTTACTACGCCTGCCACCAAATCAAATGGTATACCCGTTGCATAGTGGCTGCTTAAATGCATAACTATGGCCTGGTATATAGCACGTCCCTATTGTCTTTAGACAGACCTTCTACTTATTCTAACACATTAGGTGTTATACTCTACAGTGTGTCTCCTGCAAAATCTACCCTTCACTTTTCATTACAGTGGGAAAAACAGCCCTGTTAGCTGTCCTCCTGGCACAAATATGAAAGTGAAAATGGACTAGGGATATCCCAACTTGGACAGGAAGCATGTAAGCGAGTGGAAGAATATGCTGCTGGAGAAGATGCAAGCAGAGCATGAAGAAAGGAGAGCATGCAGAAAACAGGTAATGGAGAACAAGGAGAAAGTATTTTCATCCATGGCAGATGCGATGGACTGCATGGTGGCTTTCCAGGATGCCTACATGCACAGGCACCCCCTCTAGGCCTTGCAAACCAACATTCCCTCCTCACCAAGTTCCATCACTTCCTCTCCCAGAAGACCTAGAACATGGGGGTGGGGAATCAAGAGCAGCCTCAAACTCAACTCCCAGGGATACATCCCAAAACAAAAGAACATAAGAACATAAGAACGGCCGTACTGGGTCAGACCAAAGGTCCATCTAGCCCAGTATCCTGTCTGCCGACAGTGGCCAGCACCAGGTGCCCCAGAGAGGGTGGACCGAAGACAATGATCAAGCGATTTGTCTCCTGCCATCCCTCTCCAGCCTCTGACAAACAGAGGCCAAGGACACCATTTTATCCCCTGGCTAATAGCCTTTTATGGACCTAACCTCCATGAAATTATCTAGCTTCTCTTTAAACTCTATTATAGTCCTAGCCTTCACAGCCTCCTCTGGCAAGGAGTTCCACAGGCTGACTACACGCTGTGTGAAGAAGAACTTTCTTTTATTAGTTTTAAACCTGCTACCCATTAATTTCATTTGGTGTTCTCTAGTTCTTCTATTTAGGGAACTAATAAATAACTTTTCTTTATCGGCCCTCTCCACACCACTCATGATTTTATATACCTCTATCATATCCCCCCTCAGTCTCCTCTTTTCTAAACTGAAAAGTCCCAGTCGCTTTAACCTCTCCTCATATGGGAACCGTTCCAAACCCCTAATCATTTTAGTTGCCCTTTTCTGAACCCTTTCCAAGGCCAAAATATCTTTTTGAGGTGAGAGACCACATCTGTATACAGTATTCAAGATGTGGGCGTACCATAGTTTTATACAGGGGCAGTAAGATATTCTGGGTCTTATTTTCTATCCCTTTCTTAATAATTCCTAGCATCCTATTTGCCTTTTTGACCGCGCTGCACATGTGTGGAAGTTTTCAGAGAACTGTCCACGATAACTCCAAGATCTCTTTCCTGATTTGTTGTAGCCAAATTAGCCCCCATCATACTGTACGTATAGTTGGGGTTATTTTTCCCGATGTGCATTACTTTACACTTATCCACATTAAATTTCATTTGCCATTTTGTTGCCCAATCACTCAGTTTGGTGAGATCTTCTTGGAGTCCCTCACAGTCTGCTTCTGTCTTGACTATCCTAAACAGTTTGGTATCATCTGCAAACTTTACCACCTCACTGCTTACCCCTTTCTCCAGATCATTTATGAATAAGTTGAAAAGGATTGGTCCTAGGACTGACCCTTGGGGGACACCACTAGTTACCCCTCTCCATTCTGAAAATTTACCATTTATTCCTACCCTTTGTTTCCTGTCTTTTAACCAGTTCTCAATCCAAGAAAGGACTTTCCCTCTTATCCCATGGCCATGTAATTTACACAAGAGCCTTTGGTGAGGGACCTTGTCAAAGGCTTTCTGGAAATCTAAGTATACTGTATCTACTGTATCCCCCTTGTCCACATGTTTGTTAACCCCTTCAAAGAACTCTAATAGATTAGTAAGACAGGATTTCCCTTTACAGAAACCATGTTGACTTTTGTCCAACAAATTATGTTCTTCTACATGCTTCACAATTTTATTCTTTACTATTGTTTTGACTAATTTGCCCGGTACTGAAGTTAGACTTACCGGTCTGTAATTGCCCGGATCGCCTCTAGAGCCCTTTTAAAATATTGGTGTCACGTTGGCTACCTTCCAGTCATTAGGTACGGAAGCCGATTTAAGGGATAGGTTACAAACCACAGATAATAGTTCAGCAATTTCCCATTTGAGTTCTTTTAGAACCCTTGGATGAATGCCATCCGGTCCCGGAGATTTGTTAACATTAAGTTTTTCTATTTGTTCCAAAACCTCCTCTAATGACACTTCAATCCGGGACAGTTCCTTAGATTCATCACCCACAAAGGACGGTGCAGATTTGGGAATCTCCCCAACGTCCTCAGCCGTGAAGACTGAAGCAAAGAAATCATTTAGTTTCTCCGCAATGGCTTTATCGTCCTTGATTGCGCCTTTTATAGTTCGATCGTCTAGGGGACCCACAGGTTTTTTAGCAGGCTTCCTGCTTCTAATGTACTTAAAAAACATTTTGTTATTTCTTTTTGAGTTTTTGGCTAGCTGTTCCTCGAAATCTTTTTTTTGCTTTTCTTATTACATTTTTACACTTGATTTGACAGTGTTTATGTTCCTTTCTATTTATCTCACTAGGATTGGACTTCCACTTCTTAAAAGATGCCTTTTTGTCCCTCACTACTTCTTTTACATGGTGGTTAAGCCACGGTGATGCTTTTTTAGGTCTCTTGCTATGTTTTTTTAATTTGGGGTATACATTTAAGTTGGGCCTCTATTATGATGTCTTTAAAAAGTTTCCATGCAGCTTGCAGGCATTTGGCTCTAGTCACTGTGCCTTTTAATTTCTGTCTAACTAACCTCCTCATTTTTGTGTAATTCCCCTTTTTGAAATTAAATGCCAGGGTGCTGGACTGCTGAGGTGTTCTTCCCACCACAGGAATGTTGAATGTTATTATATTATGGTCACTATTCCCAAGCGGTCCTGTAACGGTTATTTCCTGGACCTGATCCTGCGCTCTACTCAGGACTAAATCGAGAATTGCCTGTCCCCTTGTGGGTTCCTGCACTAGCTGCTCCAAGAAGCAGTCATTTAAGGCATTGAGAAATTTTATCTCCGCTTCTCTTCCTGAGGTGACATGTATCCAGTCAATATGGGGGTAATTAAAATCCCCCATTATTATAGAGTTCTTTATTTTGGTAGCCTCTCTAATCTCCCTCAGCATTTCAATGTCAGTATCACTGTCCTGGTCAGGTGGTCAGTAATATATCCCTACTGCTAATTTCTTATTATTGGAGCATGGAATTACTATCCATAGCGATTCTATTGAACATGTTGATTCACTTAATATTTTTATTTCATTTGATTCTACATTATCTTTCACATACAGTGCCACTCCGCCACCCACCCGGCCTGCTCTATCCTTTCGATATATTTTATAACCCGGTATGATTGTGTCCCACAGATTTTCCTCATTCCACCAGGTTTCAGTGATGCCTATTATGTCAATCTCCTCCTTTAATACGAGGTACTCTAGTTCACCCATCTTATTAGTCAGACTCCTAGCATTTGTGTAGAAGCACTTTAAAAATTTGCCACTGCTTATTTGTCTGCCCTTCCCCTGATGCATTGGATTCCTTTATATGCGGTTGTTTGTCTGCTCTGGCCCATGGTTTGCCCTCTCCCCTCCTCTCTTTCTGACTACAGCTTAGAGAATCTCTATCAATGGATTCTCCTCTAAGAGAAGTCTCCCTCCGATTTACGTGCATCTCCGCACCAATTGGCTTTCCCCCCATCTCTTAGTTTAAAAACTGCTCTACGGCCTTTTTAATGTTTAGTGCCAGCAGTCTGGTTCCACCCTGGTTTAGGTGGAGCCCATCCTTCCTGTATAGGCTCCCCCTCTCCCAAAAGTGTCCCCAGTTCCTAATAAATCTAAACCCCTCTTCCCTACACCATTGTCTCATCCACGCATTGAGACTCTGAAGCTCTGCCTGCCTACCTGGCCCTGCGCGTGGAACTGGAAGCATTTCTGAGAATGCCACCATAGAGGTCCTGGATTTCAGTCTCTTTCCTAGCAGCCTAAATTTGGCCTCCAGGACATCTCTCCTACCCTTCCCTACGTCATTGGTACCTACATGTACCACGACCACCGGCTCCTCCCCAGCACTACACATAAGTCTATCTAGATGCCTCGAGAGATCCGCAACCTTCGCACCAGGCAGGCAAGTGACCATACGGTTCTCCTGGTCATCACAAACCCAACTATCTATGTTTCTAACGATCGAATCACCCACTACTAACACCTGTCTCTTCCTAACTGGCATTCCCTCCCCCTCAGAGGTATCCTCAGTGCGAGAGGAAACCGCAACATCCTCTGGGAGGAGGGTCCCAACTACGGGATGGTTTCCTCTGCTCCCATTGAATGCTCTGTTCCCTTGAGACTTTCATCCTCCTTAAGAGCACTGGGGCTCTCAGACTGGAGGTGGGACAGCACTACAGTGTCCCGGAAAGTCTCATCAACATATCTCTCTACCTCCCTTAGCTCCTCCAGTTCAGCCACCCTGGCCTCCAAAGCCCAAACTCGGTCTCTGAGGGTCAGGAGCTCCTTGCAACGGGTGCACACATATGCCACCTGCCCACTGGGCAGGTAATCATACATGTTACACTCGACACAATAAACAGGATAGCCTCCACTCTGCTGCTGGGCTTCTGTCTCCATTTTTCTAATGAATAAGTTTAAGTATAAACTGGGATTCTTTTTAAACCTCTGGAATATAGAGTATTATAAGAGTTATGTTTTAAAGAAGGTCAGAAGTCACTAGTGCCCTCTAACCTCCCCTCTAACCTCCTCTCCAAACTCCCTGTTAGCTGTTCCTGTTCAAGCTCCTGGTCGCTGAGTCACAGGCTTATATAGCTCTGGTAGCCCCTCCCCCTGACTGAGGCTCAGCCAATTAACAGAGGCTTCTAGATTTCAAACCTTTCAGAAGCTCCTTCAAACAAACAAACCAACCAGACGAACACAAGCTCGGCACACAGCAAATAACTCCCCCACACACAAACACACACTCCAGACAGCCACTTACCACAAGGGTCCCGTTTTTACTCCTCTTTTACCTGGAGAACTCCCTCTCCAAACTCCCTGTTAGCTGTTCCTGTTCGCAAGCTGTCCTCCTCACAATTATGATCACACTGTCCCTCCTCCTCCGCCCCAAGCTCCTGCCTTGGTCTCCTTTTATGTCCCTACTATGTTCCCTAAATTAAAAAAACCCCAAACATACATGATTTCTTAACAACAGTCTCTATATTGCTTGTGTTGAAGAAGAGAGGTTATAAGCAAGCACAGTGAATTCAGGGGCACCTCTTTGAAAGCAACATGCATAACTATCAAAAATGTCTTTCAAAAACTCTCTGATTTGCATTGCCCCTTGCTCTGCTCTCCTTATTGTCCTGCTCAAAATCCCTGGCTAGGTTCTCCGCCTTGGCCTCCCACCCTGTCAGATACCTTTCCCCCTTGCTCTCACAAATATTATGGCGCACACAGCAGGCTTTCACCTCAATGGGAATGCTGCATTCGCTGGGGTCTAACGTAGTCAGTAGACTGTGGAATCTTTCCTTTTAATGCCCTGTCAAGGTTCGGGCTCCCCCTCAGGCTACAGCCCAATCATCATCGGGGTTGCCTCCCCCCCTACTCACCCTTAATTCTCCCCGGTGCCCCCTAGTTCCCAGTCCCGTGTGTCGAGTTCACCCAAGGATTACTCCACGCTCCTTGGTGGCTTGTCCAGTCCCACGTCTCTCCCCTGAGTGGTATCTGGCCCTATCAGGGCTACCTCTGCCCGGAATCTGGTGTGGGGGCCCGTCCACCTGCCCGGTCGCTCTCTTGCTGAGCCGGGCTCCTCCCCGCCTCTGGCCACTCCCTTCTGGGGGTCTCGCTGGCTCCTTCACCGGGGTCCTCCCCGCCTCTGGCCACTCCCTCCTGGGGGTCTCGCTCCGTTGCCACGTTCCTCCTCTCCTCACTGGCCTCCTGGCCTTTGAAATCTCCCTCCAGCTTTAGCCCCGCCCCCTTTCCCCTGAGGCACGGGCTGATGATGTCATCAGACGTCCTGCCGTAGCTGGCGTTCCCAGCCCCGCCGCCGACGGCGCGCCCGGCTCCTGCTCGGGGCTGACAGGGGGATTCCCTTGCCGTGCGGGTGAGCTTCCCCGCCTCGGTCTTCGCCCCCCTCGAGCCCGCGGGAGGCCGGAGAGTGTGGGGGGCCGAGGCTTCCGCCGCGTCGGAGCCAGGCGCCCCGTCACATGCCCCAAAGCACATTCTGTCACCATTCTGCACTTGTTCAGCCTGCAGTTGAACTGCTCCTTACTGTGGCTCAGGCTGCCTGTGTATGGCTTCATAAGCCATGGGGCAAGGGGTAGGCTGCGTCACCAAAGATCACTGTTGGCATTTCAACATTTCCAATTGTAATTTTCTGGTCTGGGGAAAAATCCAGCTTGCAGCTTCCTGAAGAGGCAGGAGTTCCTAGGATGTGCGTGTCTTGCACCTTTCCCGACCATCCCACATTTCTGTTGGTGAAATGGCCTTTGTGATCACCAGCCCCCGCAGCACCATCAAGAAGTACCACTTGTAGTTTATGTGCATTTGGCAAGGTAGTCAAGTGCCAAGATGGGGATGTGTGTTTCATCTATCACCCCACCGCAGTTAGGGAACCCCATTTCAGCAAAGCCATTCACTGTGGCATCCACATATCCCAGAGACACAACCCTCTGTAGTAGGGCATAGACTGATCGGCTACTTGGATCACAATAACCCCCACTGTAGATTTCCGCACTCCAAATGGATTCCCAACTGACCAGTAACTGTCCAGCATCGCAAGCTTCCACAGGGCATTTGCCACTCGCTTCTTGACTGTCATTCTGGCAATCTTGCACTTCAAGGCAGGGGAAAGCAATTCCCAAACTTCCATGAAAGTGGCTTTTCACATACGGAAGATTTGTATTCACTGCTGATCGTACCATAGCTGCATCCCAATGTGGTCCCACGTGTCTGTGCTTGTCTGACAGCACTAGAACAGCTTTCCCCTGTGTCCAGAGGATCAAATGCTGGTGGCGCTTGCATTTCGCTCAAGTGCTTCAAGAAAAGTATGTCCATGGCCTCCCAATATTTGTACTTGTTCCTGTAGACCCTGGATATGCTTTGGACATACTCCAGCATTAGGCACACCGAGGTTAAAATCATCATCATAATGCTTTGATGCTCAACAGGATTCACAATGGGTCCATGTTTATGTTGCCATGGATAACCAAGGGAAAAAATGGCACAAAAAGGGTTTGTTGTTGTGCTCAAGCAGG
Source organism: Rafetus swinhoei (assembly GCA_019425775.1). Classification (NCBI taxonomy): domain Eukaryota; kingdom Metazoa; phylum Chordata; order Testudines; family Trionychidae; genus Rafetus; species Rafetus swinhoei. The sequence goes on along the minus strand of CM033424.1, from coordinate 222,310,969 downwards.
GGAGGGAGGAAACACGTGCATTATGGGACACTGACGACATGTACCAAGAGCCAGCTGCTGTAGTTCTGGTCCCAGTGTGAACTGGGAACATAACCCAGAATGCAAAGGAGAGCAGACACTGTGGGATAGCTACCCACAGTGCATCACTCTTAAAGTCAATGGTAGTCACCTTACTGGGGATGCACTACTTAGAACTACATCAAATTCTTGCGGACAGTGGGGACATGCACCATCAGCTTTACAAAATCGGGTGCTAAAATTTGACCTTACTAAATTAAGTTACCATCTATTTTCTGACTGAAACCAGGAAACAGCTAGTCCATTCTGTCATCCTTGTTTCATGAGCATAAGAAATAAATTGCAAATGTACCTGCTGGGGGGGGGGGGGGGGGGGGGAAATGAGGAGAAAGGGGGGAATGTAGTCCTCCAAGTACCATCACTGAGTGAAGCTGAAAATGAAGCCTTTAATTAGTTTTCAAAATACATAATGATCTATCAATGCTTTTGTAAATGGAGTTTATCTTTAACATATTGGCTGACTGCCAAAATGAGTTAGAATTAAAATCAAACACACAAACACAGCTGTGTTTCACAATGAGGAATTTCAGCATCAGAATTGTTTGAGAACCTTCATGACAGTGTCCAGTCAATTCCGCATTTCCCCCCAAGAGATACGTTTTTAGTCACATGAAGGAAAACACATGTGCTTCCTCTCTGCTTTACAAGACTGGCAGGAGGAACACAGCATGTTGTCCACAGTAAAACAACAGTAAAACAACACCAAACCACTATTTTAATATATCCAATAAATACTCAATATAGATGGCTTGAGTGTAATTAACGTAACTGGGAACCATCTATGTAGCAGGTGCAGATGAGTCTAGCAATGAAAGTTTCTACAAATTGAAATAAGTGAATTTTGTAGCTGAGAGCCAGGACTAGATAGCAGTACACCCACGCCTGCTGAGTAGTACCTTTTGACTGTTGGAATAACTTACCTCACGCTCAGGGAAGACTTGTTAGGTAATTTTAAATAATATTTTTTTGAGTTTTCACAGCTGTACACAACTTTTGTTTCCATTATCTCTGCATTACAAAAACTACCTATATGCTGGAAGTTACATTTGTACATTAGATCATATACATCTATCAATAACCGTACAAGCATGAGCAACAATAACTAACAAATCTCAAAGGGGTAGCCATGTTAGTTTGTATGTGAAAAAAAACCGAGTCCTGTGTCACCTTAAAACTAACAGAGTTATTTGGGCATAGGCTTTTGTGGGTAAAAAACACTTTGTCAGATGCATTGGAGTGAAAATTACAGAGGCAGGGGTATGTATATATTTCACACTGGTATATCAAAATTGACCGAATAGGCCTCATTAATACTGGTCCTACACTTGATAAGTAATTCCCTTATTTTGATATACTAGTACATATATATATTCCTGTCTCTGTACTTTCTGCTGCAATGCATCTGACAAAGTGTTTTTTACACATGAAAGCTTGTGCCCAAATAAATCTGTTAGTCTTTAAGGCGCCACAGGACTCCTCGTTCTTTCAACAATAATTGCAAACTCTCTATAGTTTTCATTAGCTAAATGAATCCTAACTGGGAAGCTTCAGAGTGGCTAGAGACTAGACATCCAGGCTATACCTGGACAGGGCAAGTGTATTATTGCTTGTATTATTGCTACTCACTGGATACTATACATTTTTACTGAAGTCAAGATAGGCTCCCTGTCACATTAGTTGTGCTGTTTTGGATCTGTTAATAACTGAACAAGCGTACTATGATGGTAACACCTTTAAAATGGAATTTGAAGAAAAAGTTCCTAAATAAGTTTTTAATATTTGGGGATAGACTGTGGGCTTGTTTCTCTGTTGCAATCCCAGGGAGCTTTTCTCTCACTTTAGCCCCAGCACAGGATAGAGCTCTGAGACACACTAGGGTGAAGGAAACAGGGATACAATAAGGTGGTGGGAGAATCCTCTCTGGATACAGAGGCAAGGGCACAGGTTGCCTGGTCCCCAAGATGCTCCACGAGGCCCCCTACACAATGGCTCATGGAGCAAACTCCTTCAGTGATCCATATGGGCAGGTGTATAATAGGCACAATTTGTCTTAAAACACTATTTTCTGTGACAGGTGGGAAGCTGTTGGATATAGAGCATGGAAATAAAAAGTACTATTAGGTCTTAATGTCATATAATCACATTTCACAGAAGACTACTCCTTTGAAAGAAAAATCTTTATATTTCACTGTGGGGTTGAACAGCAATGAGAGGAGAAATTTATAACTCTCAATCAATATTCCAGAAATATTCTTGTGCCTTTATAGTTCAAACCTCCTAGTGCAAGGCAAAGAGTGGAAGCAGGACATCTATTACAGTGAGTGGATGAGAATATGCTTGCAGAAATTGAATTGTATTGTTCATTCAAGCTATTCCCAAACAATCACCTCTCTCCTGGCTGATATTGTTTGTTTTAGTGCAACTTAAAACTGAGGGTACGTCTACATAGCACCGCGTTATTTCAAAATAACATAGTCCGCGTCTACACAGCATGCAGTTATTTCAAAATAATGTTGAAATTCTGTCAAGCTGGAGAATTTCTTACCCCAACTCCTGTAACCCTCATTGTACAAGGAGTAAGGGAAGTCGGAGAAAGAGTGATGCATACATGCTCCCAATTTCGACATAAGCTATTTCAAAATAAGCTATGCAATTGACATAGCTCAATTTGCATAGCTTATTTCGAGATAAGCCCTGCTGTGTATTCACACCATCGCTGTCACTCAGCTCACAGTTCAACACACCTCTTTTACAGCGTTTGTACAGCTAGCCTACTGCTACACATTCCTTCTTTGACGAAATACCAGTACAACCCCACATTAACTCTTAAGGAATCGATTAAGTGCTTTGAAATACTTTAAATAGTCACCTTTTACATTTGTCTCATGAGCCTTTTGACTCCTTTTGACTCCTCTCAAGGTGTGCAGACACGTACCACACTGCCACTTACAGCATGGCTACTCAACTTTGGAAGCCCCGGGGGCTACAATAATACTCACAGTATATGCCGAGGGCTGCAACTTAAGCATGGTTGCATATACATGCAGATATATATGCAAATATATGCAAAGAGCTTCTTTCACATTGATGGGCATGAATACATAAGAACATAAGAACATAAGAACGGCCGTACCGGGTCAGACCAAAGGTCCATCTAGCCCAGTATCCTGTCTGCCGACAGTGGCCAGCACCAGGTGCCCCAGAGGTGGACCGAAGACAATGATCAAGCGATTTGTCTCCTGCCATCCCTCTCCAGCCTCTGTCAAACAGAGGCCAAGGACACCATTTTATCCCTGGCTAATAGCCTTTTATGGACCTAACCTCCATGAAATTATCTAGCTTCTCTTTAAACTCTGTTATAGTCCTAGCCTTCACAGCCTCCTCTGGCAAGGAGTTCCACATGCTGACTACACGCTGTGTGAAGAAGAACTTTCTTTTATTAGTTTTAAACCTGCTACCCATTAATTTCATTTGGTGTCCTCTAGTTCTTCTATTTAGGGAACTAATAAATAACTTTTCTTTATCGGCCCTCTCCACACCACTCATGATTTTATACACCTCTATCATATCCCCCCTCAGTCTCCTCTTTTCTAAACTGAAAAGTCCCAGTCGCTTTAACCTCTCCTCATATGGGACCGTTCCAAACCCTAATCATTTTAGTTGCCCTTTTCTGAACCCTTTCCAAGGCCAAAATATCTTTTTGAGGTGAGAGACCACATCTGTACACAGTATTCAAGATGTGGGCGTACCATAGTTTTATACAGGGGCAGTAAGATATTCGGGTCTTATTTTCTATCCCTTTCTTAATAATACCTAGCATCCTATTTGCCTTTTTGACCGCCGCTGCACATGTGTGGAAGTTTTCAGAGAACTGTCACGATAACTCCAAGATCTCTTTCCTGATTTGTCGTAGCCAAATTAGCCCCCATCATACTGTCGTATAGTTGGGGTTATTTTTCCCAATGTGCATTACTTTACACTTATCCACATTAAATTTCATTTGCCATTTTGTTGCCCAATCACTCAGTTTGGTGAGATCTTCTTGGAGTCCCTTACAGTCTGCTTCTGTCTTGACTATCCTAAACAGTTTGGTATCATCCATAAACTTTACCACCTCACTGCTTACCCCTTTCTCCAGATCATTTATGAATAAGTTGAACAGGATTGGTCCTAGGACTGACCCTTGGGGACACCACTAGTTACCCCTCTCCACTCTGAAAATTTACCATTTATTCCTACCCTTTGTTTCCTGTCTTTTAACCAGTTCTCAATCCAAGAAAGGACCTTCCCTCTTATCCCATGGCCATGTAATTTACACAAGAGCCTTTGGTGAGGACCTTGTCAAAGGCTTTCTGGAAATCTAAGTATACTATATCTACTGGATCCCCCTTGTCCGCATGTTTGTTAACCCCTTCAAAGAACTCTAATAGATTAGTAAGACAGGATTTCCCTTTACAGAACCCATGTTGACTTTTGTCAACAAATTATGTTCTTCTACATGCTTCACAATTTTATTCTTTACTATTGTTTGACTAATTTGCCAGTACTGAAGTTAGACTTACGGTCTGTAATTGCCGGATCGCCTCTAGAGCCCTTTTTAAATATTGGTGTCACGTTGGCTACCTTCCAGTCATTAGGTACGGAAGCCGATTTAAGGGATAGGTTACAAACCACAGATAATAGTTCAGCAATTTCCCATTTGAGTTCTTTTAGAACCCTTGGATGAATGCCATCCGGTCCGGAGATTTGTTAACATTAAGTTTTTCTATTTGTTCCAAAACCTCCTCTAATGACACTTCAATCCGGGACAGTTCCTCAGATTCATTACCCACAAAGGACGGTGCAGATTTGGGAATCTCTCCCAACGTCCTCAGCCGTGAAGACTGAAGCAAAGAAATCATTTAGTTTCTCCGCAATGGCTTTATCGTCCTTGATTGCGCCTTTTATAGTTCGATCGTCTAGGGGACCCACAGGTTTTTAGCAGGCTTCCTGCTTCTAATGTACTTAAAAACATTTTTGTTATTTCTTTTTGAGTTTTGGCTAGCTGTTCCTCAAAATCTTTTTGCTTTTCTTATTACATTTTACACTTGGTTGACAGTGTTTATGTTCCTTTCTATTTATCTCACTAGGATTGGACTTCCCACTTCTTAAAAGATGCCTTTTGTCCCTCACTGCTTCTTTTACATGGTGGTTAAGCCACGTGACTCTTTTTAGGTCTCTTGCTATGTTTTTTAATTTGGGGTATACATTTAAGTTGGGCCTCTATTATGGTGTCTTTAAAAGTTTCCATGCAGCTTGCAGGATTTGGCTCTAGTCACTGTGCCTTTTAATTTCTGTTTAACTAACCTCCTCATTTTTGTGTAATTCCCTTTTGAAATTAAATGCCAGGGTGCTGGTCTGCTGAGGTGTTCTTCCCACCACAGGAATGTTGAATGTTATTATATTATGGTCACTATTCCCAAGCGGTCCTGTAACGGTTATTTCCTGACCTGATCCTGCGCCTCCACTCAGGACTAAATCGAGAATTGCCTCTCCCCTTGTGGGTTCCTGCACCAGCTGCTCCAAGAAGCAGTCATTTAAGCCATTGAGAAATTTTATCTCCGCTTCTCTTCCTGAGGTGACATGTATCCAGTCAATATGGGGGTAATTAAAATCCCCATTATTATAGAGTTCTTTGTTTTGGTAGCCTCTCTAATCTCCCTCAGCATTTCAATGTCAGTATCCCTGTCCTGGTCAGGTGGTCGGTAATATATCCCTACTGCTAATTTCTTATTTTTGGAGCATGGAATTACTATCCATAGCGATTCTATTGAACATGTTGATTCATTTAATATTTTTATTTCATTTGATTCTACATTATCTTTCACATACAGTGCCACTCCGCCACCCACCCGGCCTGCTCTATCCTTTCGATATATTTTATATCCCGGCATGATTGTGTCCTACAGATTTTCCTCATTCCACCAGGTTTCAGTGATGCCTATTATGTCAATCTCCTCATTTAATACTAGGTACTCTAGTTCACCCATCTTATTAGTCAGACTCCTAGCATTTGTGTAGAAGCACTTTAAAAATTTGCCACTGCTTATTTGTCTGCCCTTCCCTGATGCATTGGATTCCTTTGTACGGTTGTTTGTCTGCTCTGGCCCATGGTTTGCCCTCTCCTCCTCCTCTCTTTCTGACTACAGCTTAGAGAATCTCTATCAATGGATTCTCCTCTAAGAGAAGTCTCCTCCGATTTACGTGCATCTCCACACCAATCGGCTTTCCCATCTCTCAGTTTAAAACTGCTCTACGGCCTTTTAATGTTTAGTGCCAGCAGTCTGGTTCCACTCCTGGTTTAGGTGGAGCCCATCCTTCCTGTATAGGCTCCTCTCTCCCAAAAGTGTCCCCAGTTCCTAATAAATCCAAACCCTCTTCCCTACACCATCGTCTCATCCACGCATTGAGATTCTGAATCTCTGCCTGCCTACCTGGCCCTGCGTGGAACTGGAAGCATTTCCGAGAACGCCACCATAGAGGTCCTGGATTTCAGTCTCTTTCCTAGCAGCCTAAATTTGGCCTCCAGGACATCTCTCCTACCCTTCCCTACGTCATTGGTACCTACATGTACCACGACCACCGGCTCCTCCCAGCACTACACATAAGTCTATCTAGATGCCTCGAGAGATCCCAACCTTCGCACCAGGCAGGCAAGTGACCATACGGTTCTCCCGGTCATCACAAACCCAACTATCTATGTTTCTAACGATCGAATCACCCACTACTAACACCTGCCTCTTCCGAACTGGCATTCCCTCCCCCTCAGAGGTATCCTCAGTGCGAGAGGATACGCAACATCCTCTGGGAGGAGGGTCCCAACTACGGGATGGTTTCCCTCTGCTCCCATTGAATGCTCTGTTCCTTGAGACTTTCATCCTCCTTAAGAGCACTGGGGCTCTCAGACTGGAGGTGGGACAGTACTACAGTGTCCCAGAAAGTCTCATCCACAAATCTCTCTACCTCCCTTAGCTCCTCCAGTTCAGCCACCCTGGCCTCCAAAGCCCGAACTCGGTCTCTGAGGTCAGGAGCTCCTTACAAGGTGCACACATCGCCACCCGCCCACAGGGCAGGTAATCATACATGTTACACTCGCGCAATAAACAGGATAGCCCCACTCTGCTGCTGGGCTTCTGTCTCCATTTTCTAATGAACAAGTTTAAGTATAAACTGGGATTCTTTTTAAACCTCTGGAATATAGATTATGATAAGAGTTATGTTTTAAAGAAGGCCAGAAGTCACTAGTGCCCTCTAACCTCCCCTCTAAACTCCCTCTCCAAACTCCTGTTAGCAATTCCTGTTAAGCTCCTGGTCGCTGAGTCACAGGCTTATATAGCTCTGGTAGCCCCTCCCCCTGACTGAGGCTTAGCCAATTAACAGAGGCTTCTAGATTTCAAACCTTTTAGAAGCTCCTTCAAGCAATCAAACAATCAAACCAACCAACCAACCAGATAAACACAAGCTCAGCACACAGCAAATAACTCCCCACACACAAACACACACTCCAGACAGCCACTTACCACAAGGGTCCCGTTTTACTCCTCTTTCACCTGGAGAACTCCCTCTCCAAACTCCTGTTAGCAATTCCTGTTAAGCTCCTGGTCGCTGAGTCACAGGCTTATATAGCTCTGGTAGCCCCTCCCCCTGACTGAGGCTTAGCCAATTAACAGAGGCTTCTAGATTTCAAACCTTTTAGAAGCTCCTTCAAGCAATCAAACAATCAAACCAACCAACCAACCAGATAAACACAAGCTCAGCACACAGCAAATAACTCCCCACACACAAACACACACTCCAGACAGCCACTTACCACAAGGGTCCTGTTTTACTCCTCTTTCACCTGGAGAACTCCCTCTCCAAACTCCCTGTTAGCAATTCCTGTTGCTCCTGGTCGCTGAGTCACAGGCTTATATAGCTCTGGTAGCCCCTCCCCTGACTGAGGCTTAGCCAATTAACAGAGGCTTCTAGATTTCAAACCTTTTAGAAGCTCCTTCAAGCAATCAAACAATCAAACCAACCAACCAACCAGATAAACACAAGCTCAGCACACAGCAAATAACTCCCCACACACAAACACACACTCCAGACAGCCACTTACCACAAGGGTCCTGTTTTACTCCTCTTTCACCTGGAGAACTCCTCTCCAAACTCCTGTTAGCAATTCCTGTTAGCTCCTGGTCGCTGAGTCACAGGCTTATATAGCTCTGGTAGCCCCTCCCCTGACTGAGGCTTAGCCAATTAACAGAGGCTTCTAGATTTCAAACCTTTTAGAAGCTCCTTCAAGCAATCAAACAATCAAACCAACCAACCAACCAGATAAACACAAGCTCAGCACACAGCAAATAACTCCCCACACACAAACACACACTCCAGACAGCCACTTACCACAAGGGTCCTGTTTTACTCCTCTTTCACCTGGAGAACTCCCTCTCCAAACTCCCTGTTAGCAATTCCTGTTCGCAAAGATTAAGTCAAGACTACACAATACGCAGGCCCCATTTAAGCCAGTTCTGCTGATATTAATAAAATGCAATATTTACCCGATTTCCACCCATATGACAGCACTTTTAATGTCAATGATAGTCCAGGAATTTAACTACTAAAACACGTATCAACAGAAGACCATTAGATTGACTACTTTTTTGTTTTGACTCCCACCCGCAGACCATGTGTTGAGCCCGTATAAATCCAAACTGCACTGCGGGTCACAAACAAACGGGCCATGGGCTGCATGCAGTCCGCGGGACATGTGTTGAGTAGCTCTCACTTACAGGATTGTGAAAATCAAAATCCTCTATTATACTGGAGCAAATATCTAGTAAAGGATTTCTCAGGGGTGCACAGCTATGGTCGCTAGAGAGCATGACACTGTTCTATAGGTTATAGCTTTGTTCTTCAGATTGATCCAGGACTAAGAATTATGGCCTAGACTTCAGCGTGAACAGATTTTAAAGTACAATAAAACATGGAAGTTAAAAAGATGCTATATCCTAGGGCCAGATGAGGCTACTTTGTGCTGCTGCACATGTAGCCATACAAACTAGCCTTGAGACTGGCTAATGCATGTGAGAAGGGTAGAAATGACATAGCTGGAACCACACACTTGCCTGCCCCACCCCACATTCAATGAGGGTATGTTTGTGAGGGTGACTGAAAAAGGGAGAGTGGTTGGAGTATTACTGGTAATTCTGTATACTAAATTGTTCCTTGGGGAGTCAGGTACAGCAGACAAACCTCACCTTCACATATTCCTCCAGACAGAACTAGTGGTCCAAGAATAAGGAAGACACAAAGGCCTCCTAGGAAACCCTTTTCATAAGGCTCAACAGTTAGTCCTCAAGATCTGCACCTGTGCGCTTTATTCGATAGATTTTAAACTTACAAACAATATGATACTAACAATATTAATTTATTATTAAAATATTGAGAAGAGACAAGCAACCTTAAAAAGAGATGATGCTACAAGCTCAGCCTATAATACAGAATTCATAATGTCAAAGGCTCTGAGAAAGAAGCTGGAATAGAAAACAGGAAAGAAGTGGTCCAAAATAAAATGGGACGCAAAACCCTTTTAAAAAATCCTAGTTCCTGAGAAAACTTAAAAAAAAATAATCAATGCATATTATTAAAACCTTGCATAGAGTTCAAGCCATAGAGTCCAGTACCTGATGACCCCTGTGCTAAGCTTTATTTAAGACACAGCAAAATAATTTCTCAGTCATTTGCACTCATTTTACACTATATCAGAAAAAGGAAGCTCCCTCCTCCATAGTAAACATTGCATGCATAATTGGCAATATGATGATGAGTGGAGGGAAAAAACCACAATGGAGTAGTTGAGGGTGACTTGCGTGTGGAATGGAGTGAGGAAGGGACTGTAAACAAATTCAAGATCAGTGACATAAGCCAGGAGAAAGCAACCTGAATGCAAAAAAGAACAAGTCTTAATTTAATATCCAGGGAAATGGGGAGCTAATGAAGGAATTCAGGGCCTGATCCCAAACTCATTGAATGGAAGCCTATTTACTTTAATGGGTTTTCAGAACAGAACAACATAGACCTTAACTTCCAAGGGAGATGAATTTAGAAGCAATATTTTGACCAAGCTGTATGGGGACAAGATAGAAGTCAAGGACTCTGGAAAAGTGCAGTTACAATAGTCACACAGGATAAATGAGGCATACATATGATAAATATGGGATAAATATGATTTAGACAACAGGATAAATATGATTTAGACAATAGCTGTGTCCTTCTTTTCTTGAATTATCTGCAAGCAAACCATTCATCTGAAGAACAGGGTTGTGCCCACAAAAGCTCATGATACTATCAATATTGTTTGTTAGTCTCTAAGGTGCTGAAGGACCATTTGTTATTTTTTAAGTTTCATATATATAAAGTATGCCTGGTAAGATACCTTATGAAACATACATATTTTGACAGAACAATGAGTTTCACATCATTACTGTATATTGAATTATGACATTCTGCTATATGGATTTCAGAAGGGTAGCTATGTTAATCTGTTTCAGCCAAAACTACAAGGAGTTCAGTGGCACTTTAAAGACTAACAAATTTATTAAGGCATACGCTTTCATGAAATATAACTCACTTTGAGTTGTATCTCACAAAAACTTATGCCCTAATAAATGTGTAGTCTTCAAAGTGCCATGGGACTCCCTTGCTATTTGGATGTTATTGTAAAATGTTATGAGTTTGGGAGATGCCCACTGCTAACTTTCCAGTGACAACAAAGGTGGTGACCTATACCCAAATGGCATTTAAGCACCATCACAAGCCACTGACCATCAGGGGACTTGTAAACAAGAGATTTACAATTCTGTAAGAGACAATCTTATTCCATTGCTTCACTGTGGCATGGAAGTGACCCTGGGCTCTTGAAGGCTATGCCAGTGGAGTGCAAGGTCTGGCAGGTTCTACCAAGCTGGAAAGATTTCGAGTATGGCCCTGGCGGTGCCCACCATCCAAGGACCAGCCTTGCAAAGTACAGAGAGGTTCATCACCAGAAGGTTGGCCACCAGGTGACAATTTGGCCAGAGCAGCTATGAACACTATGATGATACAGCATGACCTTTAGTCCTGTACAGTTCCTTCTCACTTCCGCAGTGATGATAGTGGAGTGGTGGATATGAGGTCAGAGGATGCCAAGCGTCTCACAGCGTTGAGATTGTCCATTTGTAGTCATTTATATGTTGGCACACTTAATGTGCGATCCTTCTGTAGCGATGAGCAGGTTGGTATATTGCTGGAAGAATTGCATCGTATTTGTGTTGTTATTCTTGACATAACTGAAACCAGCAGAAAAAAAGGAAGTCATGGCAAAATGGAAGGATGGATCACAAATTCTTCAGGGAGCAGCAGAAGGAAAAGGCAGGGGAGTTGAATCTATTGTGTGCCCGAAGGTGGAAGGGAACATCATTTCATGGATAATTTTATCATCTTGCTTCAGAGTGCTCACAATGAGCGTAGGCAAATGGGCCACCATGAAAATAATTGTAGCCATGCACCGATTTCCACTGAGGAAGACAAAGAAGTGGAAAGATCCTTTGAAGAACTTGATAGGATTCTTTAGCATAAACAGTGGAGCTTGGTGACTTCAATGCTAAGGGAAGATCGACAAAATTACATCAGACAATATGGCTCAGGTATGAGAAATGAAAGAGGTCAAAGGCTGGCTGACTACGCACAAGCCTCACATCTATATATCATGAACACCCTCTTCAAGAAGAGGGTTGGAAGGTGATGGATATGATGAGCACTGAATGATGTAATAAGAAATGAAATCGATTATGTCCTGGTGGACAAGTGATGAGTGGTTACAGATATAACAGTCATTTTGGAATCAGCCATCTGTATACCATCAGATCAGCGACTGGTTAGACCAAGAGTCAAAATAAACATCATACAGGAAAGAAGGATAAAGGGGAGAGTTAGGCACTGCATGCAGGTACAACAGTTCTGCTCAGATCTGTTTAAGTATGCTGTCGACTCTGAGTCATGGGAAATGGATGAAACTATTGATTCGAACTACTATCACTTTTTAGCGAAGTTTGACAAATGTAAAACTCCTGCCACTGTGAAGAAGCCTAACGAGTCCAGAAACCGTCTTACCCAGCAAATGCTTGATCTTCATGCTAAACCAAGAGACATGGCAGTCAAGGGTGATACCGGCATGGAGTATAAGCTCTTCTATAAAATGCTGAGGAGAAAGATGATAGAAGATTATGAGCAGAATTGCCTTGCAAAACAGCAAAAGGCAGTTGAAGAGAAAGCGAGTTTGTGAAGAGCTCAGCATGAAATCCAGCTAAACCAAACTCTTCCAAGTGTGTTTGTAGATGAATAAGGTAGAGGAACGACAAACAGATGTGAAATGAAACAAATTTGCAGGTGCTTTTATAGTGAACTATTTTCGTCAGCAACAGCAGTAGAGTCATTGTACCTGGGCTCATCACTCCCGAACCTGATGTACTCTGTGAAGAAGTGGCAGTGGCCCTTCAGAAGATGAAGTTGGGAAAAGTGGCAGGTTTAAACCAAGTACACATAGAAGGACTTTGTACAGGAGGTGAGCCACTCTTGAAAGCACTTAGTGAAAGATTCTCAAGATATATTAAAGAGGGGAGAATTCCAAAAGATTGGAAGAGATTGTGAACTGTTCTTCCTCCGAAAACAGGTGATCGAGAAGACATTCAGAGCTATCAACCCATCTGCCTGCTTTCTCATCTTTATAAGATCTTTATGAGACTGATCTATGCCTTTATTGAGGATGTCCTTGAGGAAACCATGAGAAAAGAACAGGCAAGCTTTCATAGGGAATTCTTCACAGTTGACCACATTTTTGTGGTCACATACGTGACCAAAAGGTAGAGAGTACACGATCCCACTATGCTTGTTCATTGACTTTAAAAAAAGCCTTTGACTCAGTGAAACAAAATGCAGCGTTAAGTGCTCTCGTTTCACAGGGTGTCTCCTCTCTGTATGTTAGAATCATACAAGATTGCATGATGGATGCAACAACGGAAATCATACTTTTTAAATGAACCCTTGACCATCAAAGTTAAGTGAGGAGTAAAGCAGGGGGACGTTTGTTCATTAAAGTTGTTTGCCAGCATCCTAGAAAACATCCTGTGGAAGACTGAAGTGAAAGATGGGTTTTTGATTGATGGCGAGGTACTTCAGATGCTCCTTTTCGCAGATGACATCATCCTAATGGTGTCAAAATCTGAAACATTGCAAACCCTCCTCAATGACATCAGTAAGAATGTGAAGGAGATTGGCCTGACCATCCACACTGGAAAAACGAAGTGGATGAAAAATGCATATTGTCCAGAGTACATCAGGCAGCTGGATGGACAGTCCGTCGAGTTAGCGGATCAATATGTATATCTTGGACAAAAATAGCAGATGGATAAGGAGTTGGGCCTGGAGTTGAGCAGGAGGAGGAGGTTGGGTTGGATAGCCTTTGGGAGTCTGTGCAGTGTTTTAGTTGATCCCAAACTTTCTACCACTGCAAAAGCCCATCTCTTTAACACCACCGTCCAGGGCTGGGGTAGGGAGCCGGGGCCAGAGTTCCACAGCTGGAGACAGAGCTCCCTGGCTGCTGCTGGGGCTGGAGCTCCACAGCTGCTGCTGGGGCCAGAACTCCCTAATGTGCTGCCCATTTCCCCACCACCACCACCACACACAAGCTGAGTTGCCGGTGTCCACTACCACACTCCTGCTCTGCTACCAGATCTCCCTGTTCCTAGGCTCTGTGGTCCAGGAACATCTGTGGACCATGCTGGACCACGGATGTTGCCAGATCAGGGAGTCCTTGTACTATCAGGGGGATGGTCCTCAACCTTTTCTACTGCTATCTTCCCACAGGCCCCACATGTTATTTCCCATCACCACATCAGTGATAAGACGAGCACCATGCATCTCTGGACATTTGCTTTGCTTCCTGCACTAATTTGAGTGCTCATTTTTAAATCCTCTGTTGATTGTAATTAAACATGTCTTAGACTTCCAAACTTCTCTTTCCAGATAACAAGCTGCTTACTTCACAAAACAAAACAAAAAAAATGTTTTTAGAAGCCTACATTCATGAATGTCATTAGAAGTGAAATCTATTGTCATTTTATAATTGCTTTATACAGATTGCCAGTGTCATGATGAATTAGTAAGCTTGATATGAACAGGAGAAGAAGTCTGTTTATATCAGATCCACTAACAGCAGGCCCGGCCAAAAGGTCTGTGGGGCCCAAGGCAGGATGCTGGAAGCAGGGCCCCGGGCCCGGCTGGTGAATGGTGAAATATTCGGCAGCGCGGGGCCCTGAAAGCGCAGGGCCCAAGGCATTTGCCTTGCTTGCCTTACCCTAGGGCCAGGCCTGACTAACAGAAACAGAATCTTAAGGCATTCTTTCAGAGTTCCTTATGAATTTTGGGCCTAAGTTTTCAAAAGTGCTTGCTTTTCAGATAATTAGTCTTTAACACTTTTTGAAAATGAGGTCCCTTTAAGATGCAAACTTGGGACCCAAAAATTGAATCACCTAGAATCATTTGTCACTTCTGAAAATTTAGCCCTTACTCTCTAGAGTAAAATGTATTTATCGGACTTCTCTGGCATCTAAACACAGCTTCCAAAATTTGAGACAAATATTTAGTTTAGCAAAAAAATTGTAGTATAACAATTCAGTAAGTCAGATTTCCAGTTATAAATTTTCCAATTAATATTCTACAAGAATAAACACTACTGTATCTATATATGCAGAGATACTCCACCCCTATCCTCCTTCAGCTTGTCTTCTTATTCTCTTCCAACCTCACTAAATGCCTTGGGAAAAAAGATGGGCCTTACAGCATGCCTAAATGGTTAAAGTTACCATTTCTGTTGCCTCCTTACAATCTCTAAATGCACTTTGCTATCTCAAAGGAAAGCAGCATTGAGTTCAGTACTCTTTTAGATTATGATGTAATGTTACAATTCATCAGATTGATTTAAACAAGGAAATTAAAAAGCAATAGTTGCAAATATTTTAACAACTCCCTTGATGTGAAACAAATGGCAGACTAAGGGAATCATCTTGCTCCACTGAAGTCAATGAGAGTTTGGCAACTAGCATTATGGGCAGCACTATCAGGACCCAATATCTGTGGGCTCCTGTTTTAACAGTAATTCCAACAAGAAAACCCGATGACAAGTCAAGTCAGGAAACTCACAGGGATAGTCAGGAATACAAAAAACAGTAGTGCCTGGTCTACACTAGGACCTTAGTCCGAAATTAGCCCCCCTAAGGTTGAATTTGTAAGTTATGCGTCCACACTATCAAGTCCATTATTCCAGAATCAGGGCTGCAGAATTTGAACTCTGTAGTCCTGCTGTTTATGACAAATAACGCTATTCCCAAACAGGTAAATCTGAAATAACATTAGTATGGATGCTCTGGTGCCTCTAATTTGAACTAACTGGTCTCCAGGAGGCTGCCTGCAGCTCTCCAGAGTGCTTCCTGGGGCTCTGAGTCCAGTAGTGCATCCACATTAACAGAGCCTGCCTCGGACTACATTCAATTCTTCACCGTAGTGAGGACACTGAACTTCAAATTTGTAAAATTGGGTGCCCAGATGTCGAACTTAGTAAATTTGAACTAATCTCCATAGACCAGATGATTTCCGTAGTTTTTTGGGGGTAAAAATTACACATTTGACATGGATACACAAGCAGAACAAAAAAATCTCAGAAATATAGCACACTTTTCCCCTCATGTAGATGATGACAAAATAGCCAGCTATACTAGCTACGGCAAGCTTCATTATTTAATATTACAGCTTTTTATTAATAGCATCTTTTAAAGAAATAATGATTTGGGCCTAAACCATGCTCTCACTTCTTTACGTGGAAGCTGGAAAAGGCCCTTCATCACAATTCACATTGGAATAAGTGAGTAAAAGCCATTTTATAATCCATTCAAGTCAGGTTCCTTACGAATTTAATACGTTGCAGAAGTCTTACCTAAGAGTTACTGGGAGTACACTCTTTTTAGCGGGGTCAGCACCTAGCATAATGAGGGCCAAACCTAGTTATGATTTAAAAGAAAGGAGTACGATGGCACTTTAAAGACTAACAAATGTATTAGGTTATTAGATCACAAATTTTATGAGCTACAACTCACTTCTTCAGATTCTGAAGATAAAAGGAAACAAAGGGATACAGTGATGGGTGTGTGACAGCAGTCCTAACTAAATCGGAATGGATGTGGCTCATCTCCAAGAGTAGTGAGAAGGTGAGAGTACCTGAAAGGGAAATTACCTACTGTAATGTGAGAATCACTCCATGCAATAATTTAAACCTGGGTTCAGTGTGTCAAATTTGCATATGAATTCCAGCTCAGCAGTTTCTCTCTACAATCTATTTTGGAAGTTTTTCTGTCGGAAAATAGCAACTTGCAAGCCGAACACTGTCCCCAGGCAGGTCAAAGTGTTCCCCCACTGTCTTTTGGATGTTGCCATTCTTAAGTCTGATTTGTGTCCATTTATTCTTTTGCATTGAGACAGTCTGATTTGTCCAATGTACATGGGAGAGGGGCACTGTTGGCACATGATGGCATATATTACATTAACAGATGTCCAAGTGAATAAGTCTTTGATGGTATAGCTGATATGGTTAGGTCCTGTGATGATGTCACTAAGGGTGCATCTACACAGCAGGGCTTAACTTGAAATAAGCTAAGCAAATTGAGCTACGTCAATTGCGTAGCTTATTTTGAAATAGCTTATTTTGAAATAGGGAGAGTCTACACAGCACTTATTTCGAAACAGAGCACTCTTCCTCCGACTTCCCTTACTTCTCGTACAATGAGGGTTACAGGAGTCAGAGTAAGAAGTCCTCCAGCTTAACAGTATTTTGACACTATTTCAAAATAATTGCCTGCTGTGTAGACGCGGACTAAATTATTTTGGAATAGCGCTAGTTATTTTGAAATAATGTTGAGTGTAGATGTACCCTTAGGGTGTGTCTAGACTATATCCCTCTTTCAACAGAGGGATGTAAATTAGACACTTCGAAATTGCAAATAAAGCCAGGATTTGAATTTCCCGTGCTTCATTTGCATAATCGCTTCATGGCGCTCTTTTGAAACAGTGCTATTTTGAAATTGAAACTGCAGTCTAGACACAGTTCTTTTGAAAATAGAAGCCTTTTTCGAAAGATCCCGTAAACCTCATTTACATGGTGTGGCAAATTCTCTGGTTCGACACTGGTCAGTATGTTGTACTACTAGAGAGCTTCAACCTATACTACAGTCCCCTTGTAAGAAGCTAGTTACAATTACTACAGTGCTATTGGCCCTCTTCTCAGGACCTGAGGGAAACAGAGGTTTCCCTTCTCTGAGGCCTCTGTGGGATTGGGCTCAGGTAATTCTGTTCTTCTCCTCCAACTTCCTTCCTGTGTCTCTATCAGACTTGGGCTGATGAGCTAATTGATTTTTTATCCCATACAGCCCAGCAGCCTGATTAATAATTATCCCAATCAGTTTACTTTGGTGAACTAATTAGCATTTAAGTTAGTGATACTCAGACTGAGTATCTCCTGCGGCTTGTTGCAGCTTGTGATATTGAAACACTATGTGATTTAATAAACCAATCTAAGTTATTAACTAATCAGGATGGTTTTGATAGGTTGTAGTTTATCAACTGTAGTTGATAAAATAATAATACTTAGTCATTTTGCTGTGACAATATCTATTTATCTATCTAATTATCTAAAATGAAATAATGAATTCAAGCTTCTGTGGCAATTTTATTTGTTAATTTAGCTCCTGAACCACTGAGATCTGAGTACCATGGATCTCAGTGATCAGAGTGCATGCTCATCTGTTCACTCCCTGCAATTTGTCTCACTCTGTCTCAAGAGGTTATGTGAATATTTTCAGATATATCTGACCCATTGCCATTAAGATGAATATTATTTTATGAAGCTGAGAACTAGGGAACTAACACTGATTTTAAAATACATCTTGTAATTTCTGTAGACATTAGAAAGTTTGAGGGCTTGAATAGGTTTTATTAGGTCTATGCTCTATATAATATTACAGGGGGAAATGCTTGTTTTTTCTACTCATTATCAGGTACTTCCTTTTTTATATTAAATATTAAACATGTTATCCACTTTTCTCATCAGTTTTCAGTTGTCTGGTTTGTTAGGTTTGGAAATAGATTTTTCCCCGAGTAAATGACTTTTCAATCCGGGATTGCAAAGTACAATTATTCTAGCTATTAAATTGAGAATTGAGGCTCAAATACTGTGATAGCAGCACACAGAAAACACACACACATACACACACAATGATAACCCTTCCTGTGAGACTGGATGTCCATGGTGAATTTCACAGTCACTCACTGTGAAGGCAGAACAGAATTAAAGCTTACTCCTGAATTCATAAATAACCATGCAGCTCTCCATACAAACACCACATGGTGTATGAGATTTAGAAACCATCTAACTGGACTTAATGTATTTTTGGAACAGTTAAAGAACATTATGAAAGAATTCAAGAATTAGTGATTTTTTTACAGTGCTGCTAAACCAAAAACCAGAATGCCCAATGTATATTACATTCTATAGACATAAAAGGGATGTTCAAATATTAAACTCTACAGACCGAAATTAGGGATGAGTCAGAGTACATACAGCCAGTTCCTGGGGGTATGAGTATAACCTACCACGTAGAATGATGTAAGCCAGCTGTAAGACATGCCATTATAATTATCCAAAATGGAGTATTGACCCCAGCAGTGGGCCATTATTTTATTATTAAATATTAAGGATTGGATCCAGCAAATACTTAACCACCAGACTGACTTTAAGCATGTGAGCAGTTCCATTGACTAGTTATATGCGATGGGATACACAAAAGTACTTCAGCACCTAAACCGTAGGATGAGGTATCTGAGTTATCAGTTGTGCTGGACACTGAAGTGTAACTGCTCACGTTTACAATTCAGCAAGTGTTTAAATTGTTTTGTGAATCAAGGCCATGGAGATGTGAGATAGATCTTTATGGAATAAGTCAGACATGGTCCCTGCCCTTAGGAGTTCCTGATCTAGTTTGTAAGGATATGACACAAGAATGGGAGCAGAAAGAGTTGTAAGACTTCAGTAGTGGAATACCAGGGGGGTGGGGGTGGAAGTTCAGCTGGGCAAACCACGGCCACTGGGAGCTGCAAGTGGCTGTGCCTGTGGATGCTCAGGGAAACAAAGTGTCTGGCAGGGACTAACCCTGGCACACTGAGCCCACCTCTGCTTTAAGGAAAGAACCAGACTGGTCCAAGAATGAGGAACAGCATGAGAAGAAGCAGAGATGAGCATAGGAGTAGCAGACAAAGGGAGCTTTATGGAGAAGAGTTCTCAGCAGTTCTGCCATAATTTGAAGTAAAAAACACACATGATCAATGGTGATCAACAGAAACACCATGTGACGGTATGTAATAGTAAATGGCCGGTCTCCATATTATTACTGCCAGTTCCTCAAAACTGTTAAATAGTGACCTGTTTGCTGGCAATCATCCTGTGAGATTCTCTCTCCTGCAAGAATGGAGAGACAATTTTGGCTATAAACCTGCATGAAGGACTCAGTATCATAATGTCATCAGTGCCGTTTAACATCATCTGCTGCTAGTTCTCTAATTTTTGCAAGCAAATTGGCTCTTCATTAAGTGATGAATGAGTCTCCTGGGTGGAAGAGCCCAAAGCAGTTGGTACGGTATGTAAAGTCCTACCTCAAAGCTTCAGAGGGGCTCTGATGAGAGGTACAAATACAGTCAGTATGTGAAGCTTGCTCCATTGTTCTCCATCTATGGGTATGTCAAGGCTGTTCCCCACTCTGGCACAACAAATGCAGAAGTAGGGGCCCACAAGAGCACCCCAAAACCTTGTCTCTCCAAGCTTTGGTACAAAAACTTCCCCCCCAAATCCTAATACCCGGATTTTGGGAAATCCACTGCCACCACCCAAGTAATTCCAAGAAAACCAGGGAAGAGATCACTTGGGAAACCTCTCTCCTAAGGTAAAACTCTCCCCTGCCCCAACCTCCGTTCTGCTTGGAGTTGGGAAAAACAGAGGGGACCCACAGACAGACATTCCAGGATGCAAAAATCAACCAGTACTGGTTAATTAGAAAAAGAAAACAAACTTTTATTATCAAAACAAAACTACAGTTGCAAGCATAGTAAAGTGGCTAGATGGGAAGAGCCACTAATTGATATACTCAGGGGAAATCCCTGGGCTAAAACTTTACTTACAAAAGAGAGTAAACACCATTACCAGCTCAGACATTAATTCCAAATTCCCAAACAAGGAAAACAATAAAACCTGATGGACTAGCTAAACTTTGCCCTAGTTACACATTGTCAGAAGTCCGTTCTTGGAGAGAGATGAGACTCCCATTTCCTTCAGTCTTGGGAGAAACCGCTCTGCTTTTCAGACAACGGAGGGAAAAATAAAGGCTCCTTTGTCCCAGTTTGAAATTCCTACTTGCATTGTTATTGGCTGACCAGATACCAGGCTAGGGATAGAGTTAACCCCTTAGTCACCAGGTGCTGATCAGCTCTCCTAGTTATAACAGGGTACAAGGCTGAGAAAGTGGTAGCTCTGCTTTAAGGGAGGTGCTGAAGAAATGTGTCCAGAAGCAGAGGCTCCTCTGCTTTCCTAATGGTTCTTATGATGGGAAACCTTAGTATAAGGGTGTGTCTAGACTACAGGGTTTTGTCGACAAAAGTGGACTTTTGTCGACAAAACTATAAACTAATCTGCACACTACCGCCGAGTTCTGTCGACATAACATCGACAGAACTCGGCAGTTTTGTCGACGGCAGTAAACCTCACTCTATGAGGAATAACGCCTTTTGTCAACAGAGTTCTGTCGACAGAAGGCGTTATTGCATCTACACTGTCCTTTGCGGCTTGCTTTGTCAACAGAACTGGATGTAGTCTAGACGCTCTTTGTTGACAGAAGCTTTGTCGACAGATGTCGACAAAAGCCTGTAGTCTAGACGTACCCTAAGAGATGAAGGAGCTTTGACTTACCCTAGATCCTTTCCTATACTCAGAGCTGTACTGCTGCCTTCTTGCCACTGAGAAACACGAGCCAAGTGGCCACAGTTCCCTCCAGTTCCACCAATTTTCAGCTCCACACGCCTTGCCCTTCTTCCCCCAATAATGTTTCCCCTACCTGTGCCAAGATTCACTTTCATTTCTTATCTGCATTCCCTGATACCGCCCTCTGCCCCTCTCCACTTCAAACCCCATCCACTGGCCTGTGGTCTTGACCATTTGCATACTATGCCCAGTGTGCCAACCTATCCCCCATTAGTATTAAGACCTCTGGTACCTTACCACACAAGCTCAGCATTCTCTCTACTCTATACAAACCCAACTCAGACTTCTCAACCCTACTTCCTATTCTGTCAGCCTCTTCTCACTTTCAGCATCCCTATCCCCTGAGCTCCATAGACTACAACTTGTCAAAAAACCCTAAATATGTGTCCACCTTCCGATTCCCCATATCTTGTCTCCTAGCATCAGAGCCTTAGTTTCTTTCAGTCTTCTCAAACTTTCCTGGCATTCCTGACATACTGAAAATCATTAATTGTGCAGCAGGTTCCTCAGGCAGCTCTTTTAAAACTCTTGAATACAAATTACCCAGACCTACTGATTAAAAAATATCTAACTATAGTAGTTGCTGTTTTACATCCTGCTGAGATAACAGACAAATGCAAAGAGAGTTATCATGTCATAGGACTATGATATGTTTTTCTCCAAATATCAACTACAAATTTTGACTGAACTTCCCACTTTTCTACATTATTGTTGATAATTTTACCATTTCTATCTTGTAATGGAATGATACCATTGCTAGGATTCTTTTTGTTCCTACCATACTTATATAGCTTTAACTCTGCTGGCAACAGATTTTTCTTTCTGTCCATTTGCTTGCTTTATCAATTTTCTAAAATTTGTACAAAGCACCATAGAAAGAGTAGAATTTTCTGAATAAATAAGTACCTAAGCAAGTGTCATGTAGTGGATGACTTACCTAATTGACTTGGGGTTTTCACCATTCACCAATTTCCAGTATAAAGTCTTTGTAAAACACACAATAATTTACTTCATGTCTTACATGCAATTTTTCTATTTGTGAGTGCCAAAAACCCAGCATTCTTGAGTACCCCTTCCACATATAATTAAAGATCATGCTTGATAGAAGAAATATGCTGGTATCAATATTCAGATTCATTTTTGCAAGACCACAATGAAGGAAGGACATGCTCAAAGTTCTTGTTACTAAACATGTACCCCTGGTTGAGAACCATTGTCTCAGATGAATGGGCATAAATGAAAGAGAAAAAAATGAATGTGCCTATTGTAATTTTTAATAAATGCTCATATATATTTACTGTATTTAAAAACATGTGTGTGTGTGTGTATATAAGATCTGCGGTTCATTTGGTTAAGTATCCTGTCTCTGACAGTGGCCAATACAGATGCTTGAGAGGAAAGTGCAATGAGTGGCACTCTGGAGAGAAGAGACTTCTTGTTCCTCATGGAAATCTCCTCCACCCTAATAATTAGAGAGTGTCTATATTAAAGTAGCTATGTTAAAACTGGAAACAAGTCACCTTCCCATGGTTTCGGAGGGTCCTTAAGGTACACATTGACTTTAGCAAAGTCCTTCACTTTTAGAGAGGTATCTTTTTGCACCACAGCAAGACTAGAGACTAACATCTTTATGACCCTATGGCTTTGTCTTTGCTGGGAAGTTCTGTCAAGGAAAAGTGCTTTTTGCCAACTAAACTATGGAAGAGTTTATACTGCAAAATAATTTTTGTCGTGAAAAGCAGCCATTTTCATTGACAAAAAACTTCCACGAGGGAATTTTCTTTTCCCCTTCCTGTGTCTCAACAAACATGCAGAGTAGATACCTCAAGGAGTTTTGCTGCTCATTCTGGCCTCCACAAAGTGGCCCATTATTTTAAAGCAGCTGCTCTGGTCAGCAGTTTGAACATTACTGCCCTGCAGCCAGACAACCAGCTACTTGCTTTGTCCATGGCAAACCCCATGAAATGTAAGTCCCATTTCCTGCTGGCTAGCTTTTCTGTGTGAGTTCATTGAGGAGGGGGGTGACTGGTTTCATCCATATGGTTGCTGAGGCATTTGATGCCATACATGATACACAACACACAAAGCTGATCTTTCAAATTGTGATGTCCTATGTGGCCTGAGCACCTGTGCTCCCCCATGGGCTGACTCAGTATGTAGTGGCCTTGTGGCATCTTCCCAGGTGCCCATGTCTGGCCATTGCACCAAATGCTCCTTGCTTGGATCACCGCAGGGCTGTTGGATCAGATCAGTGTTTGGGGAAAGGAATCTTTTCAATCCCAGCTGCAAGTGTCCCATAGCAACTGGGACACATACAAACACATTTATCTATCCTTGTGTGAAGAGAAGTATAAGTGGTGCATACTGCAGTGCAGAGCAAAGAAGCAAACTGGTGCTTTACTGAAGAGCTGCTCTTTCTATAAGAACTGGAAGCTATCCTCGGTTGTGACCCCATCTCCATTGCTAAGAGCCCTGTGGATCCTACCGAAGGCATGGAGGCAGTACATAGAGGACCTAAGCTAGAAGATAAAATTGTAGATGAAGAGACCGAGGCAGACGAGGGTCAGATGCTCACCCTGAAGTTGTCTAGTGTGTCTGGCAGCCAGGAACTGTTTTCCACTGCTGATGGACATAGCCAGCCTAAGCAACCTTTTCCAGGGACCAAGAAACAGGGAATGAGATACAGGGTAATTGGTTGTGGCTTGTGGAGTGCAGGGCTGAGGGCATGGAAAAGTGGGGGGCTGGCTGTGCTTCTTTCAGGTGCATGTAGCCATATGGCTGAGCAGGATGTTGATGCTCACCATGATCTCAATGGAATCCTGCACAGAGAGGCTATCAAAACTTTCCATGAGATACTTGCAAATTTCCATAGCAATGCAGCTTTATCCCTTCTCCCATTGTAAGACACTAGCCTATACCATTCATCAATCACTTGTGCAGGAACCAAAGCCACATGAAGTTGTGCCCTGGTTATGCACTGGTTGTGCACTGGCACTTGCAGCGGCAAAAATTTTTACTTTTGAGAAGGGGAGGGAGTTAGCCTCTCTGAAGGACAAGAGTTTTTTGTTCAACTGCCACTGTAGACATGGTCTAGTAATCTATGCTATTATAAAGGGAGAAGTGTCTGTCACACCATCTGTCACAGAGAACATTTGAGAAGACTTGCGAAGTTTCTAGAAAATGCCAGAATGAGTGAGAAGTGATGAGCGTAGCCAGGGCCCCTCCCCTTGGACTGCCATTGGCAGCTGCTCGGGGCAGGGCTCAGCGCCTCCTCAGCAAGTGGCTGGCAGATGTGGCAGGGAGCTGGTGGCAGCACTGGTACCATGCAGACCTGTGCCTGCTGGGGTGGGCTGATTATGGGTTGGTGCCCCACATTGCTCCTGCACCCCGGGGTTGGCCTGTCCAGCACGTGGGAGTGGCAAGGTCAGCATAGCGCAGCAGGGGGCAGCACTTCATGGTCTATCGAGCAGCTGTTGCCGCAGCACGATGACTTCT
Organism: Rafetus swinhoei; assembly: GCA_019425775.1. NCBI lineage: Eukaryota > Metazoa > Chordata > Testudines > Trionychidae > Rafetus > Rafetus swinhoei. The sequence continues at coordinate 222,286,206 of CM033424.1, read as the reverse complement.
TCAAGTGGCACATCGGGCCCAGGGACAAAGAGAAGCGGGAGTGGGGCTGGTGGTAAGTCCCTGCCTGTCGTGTTCTTCCCGTCCCTCCCTGTGCCCCCCAAGCTGGTGCCTTCCCGTATGCTGCCCTCCCCTGCAACTGCCCTCTGTGCTGCCTGCTCGCCCACCCCAACTTGCCGCCATATCCTCCCGTCTCTGCTGCTCTTCATCCCACTGCACCGCAGCTGTGAGGTGTGGCTCAGCTAGTCAACATAACACTTGGAGGCAAATGTATGAATTGCCAGAGGTTGTACTTCCAGCCGTCCTGCTAACTGTGCTAAAGGCACAGCAATGGATACTATTGAAGAGAAATGCTCAGCCATTGGTCAGATGTGGCAATAGGAAAAGAGCCTGCTAAGTAACTTACACTAGTCTAAACGTGGTTCTTTTGAGAAAAAAAAACCCTTTTCAAAAGAACCATTCTTCCTAAAAAAATGAGGTTTACACAGTTCTTTTGAAAAAGGGTTTTTTTTCCTCAAAAGAACCACGTCTAGACTACTTTCTTTTTCGAAAGAACCTCTTTCGAGAAAAGCGAACGGAAGAAGATATGCAAATTCACGCCAAATTTGCATATCTTCTTTCCAAAGTGAAAGCAAGTCTAGATGTGCCCTAGATGACATGGGTCTGCACTTGAAAATGTAGAGCAATGAATAACAAAGCTAGCCACATACACACAGAAAATAGTGAAGAGCTATCAGTACTATCAGAATAGAAAATAAATACAGTTAAAAATAAAAGACATTGTGTGGAGGGAGATACGAAGTTTGGAAAGGATTGGATCTTCTGGCAGAATCCCTCCCAGAGCTCCACAGGGAGTGTGTTCTCTGCTGCTCAGTTAGCCAGATCTGCTAGCTGGCATTGGGAGCAGGAGGAAGAGAAGTTCTTTGTGCTTAGTTCCCTCTTGATTAAGCATAGGACATGACAGAGTTTAGCCTACAGTTCAGGTAGGTTTACCATGAAAATATAAAAAACCCAAGCAAAGGAATACATAACCCTATTGAACTGTAAATCATAAGTTCAAGAAAATGTCACAGTCAACTGACATTGAGCAACTTATTATACTTTCTATTATTAAAGACCTGAAGCCCTCCAGAGGTATTCAGAGATTATAAATAAATAAATAAATAAATAATCAGAGTTAACATATACGGGACTCACATGTGACAGAAGCTGACCTCTCTAAGAGCTGCACATGATGAAATATGCCAATACCACTTTTAAACAGTTTTACATCCTAGTCATGAATCAAGCAATCCTGCTGAAATAGAAGTTGATGACAATGACACATTAAATTCCCAAACCAGCCCCTTTTATTCTCAAATACAATGAAGAGTCCTGTGGCACCTTAAAGACTAACAGATTTATTTGGACATGAGCTTTCATGGGTAAAAACCACTTCATCAGATGCATGGAGTCAAGTTATTTTTATCCACAAAAGAGTATGCCCAAATGAACCTGCTAGTCCTTATGGTATCACAAGACTCATTGTTTTTGCAGATACATTCCAACGTAGCTACCCCTCTTAGATTTTATTCTCAGTTCTTTGTTGGGCCAAGTAAAATAATGTCTCATCAAGACTACTGAGAAGCCATACCTAATTTTAGTTTAATGAATGAAACTGAAAGAAGGTCTACATCTATACAGGGTTTTAAATAGCCAACTTTCAAGCAGTAATTTTCCCCAGTACAGCTCCCCTTATGGCTGAAATAGTGAAAGCCATTGGATAGATAGAGCATCAACAAACAATTTCACAATCATGGGGATTCAATATGCCATTTGCCTCAATTTCTCTTTTAACAAGGTTATTTAATGAATCACTGGGAGATAAAACAGTTTGTAGTGTTGTTATTAACATAATTCATCCTGTCCTGTTCTTCACGATGTGGACATAATTATGTTAAATTTGTTGTTATTTTGATCTCAGGATAACCTGGGGAGATCTTTCAGTTTTCTGATAATAGCAAGTACCATAGCAGAGTGTTGAATACAGACCAGAGTTAGACCAATAGCATAAAAACATATGAGCCCTGTCCATACTACAACTATCTTTGCTGATGCCAGTAGTACAGCTACAAAATTTGCAAGTGTGATCAAAGTTCACAGTTAGGATCAACTCTTCTTTTTCCTGCTAAAAATGTTAATTTTGAATCTCAGAATTCTCTTATAAGCGCAGAAGGATGGAGTAACATGGTGTAATATATTTACTTTCATCTTTTCCAAAATAATGTTTTAAAAACTAATACTGGCTAAAGCTTATAGGTATGGAATAAGATCCAAGACAATAAAACTGTTACACAGGATGGTAACAAAATTAGAATTAACACTCTAGTAATATCATGACCTAGGTAAGAGCTTTGCTAAAGACACGTTTAGTTTAATTGACATAATGTAGCTCTCGCACATTTGATACTACATGTTGTTTAAAAAAACACCTCAAGTAACACCAGCTATAGTATGTTAACGCCGACGCTGAAAGTTAACGCCGACAATTAGCCCTTCTCTGAAACAACAACTATCACCCCACTGGCTGCTTCTTCTAGTCGCCTCCACCCCCTTTAAGGTTTTGTGAATTTCAAGACCACGTTAGTATGTTCAACTTCCCAGCAATAATGATCAGAGGTCAATAAACTCAATGACAACAATATAAAGAAAATTAAAATTCCATAAAACCATTATGTTGAAAAGGGATTAAGAATTGTTAAGCAATGCAGGCCTTTAAGAACAAGGAAAAACCCAGTTATGGGGGACACAGAACATTTCCAATGTCAATACATGAATTAAGTCTCTTTTCAAGGAGCTTTCTCCCACAGAGAAGGAAGCTCTTTGGAGAGATTCCTCTCCCACACAGTTATTACAACCTTAAAAATATTCTAAGTTGATATACATACATAGGTTAAGCATGCAATGTGTTACGTGTTCCTTGAGACAAGCATGAGTTCAGTTACATTACACTTGAAAACAGGTTACAGTGCAGAAGTATTCACAGGACTAGGTCCTAAGCATATATAGAATAACTTTACAATAAAAGGAAAAATTCCTCTTACTCTGAAGTGAGGCTAAATGGTGAACTAAAACCCAAACCTGAACACACAGCCCTTTCTAGAAGGGTCTCACTCTGATGGCATAGTTCCTTAATACATAAGCTGGGATTCACCTTTCCAGCCTGGGACTACTTTCCCTGCTCAAAGCCTTTGTTCTCCAGATGTGTTTGTAGGTGTTGAGTTGTGAGGGAAGTGAGGACAAGCGATGATGTCATTTCTCCTCCTTTACAGGTTCCTCCAGCTTGCTGGAAAAATCTTTTTCAATGACATGAATCAAGCAGTCACCACTATCTACCTGCTGTCTCTGGCATGCTTCCATTATATACAGTTTCTAAGGTGCTGCTTGTGAGTGTGTACTTCCCCTAATGGGCCTGGATGTTTTCAACTTCATAAGATATTTCAGGAACATACACATAGCAAAACTTCATAACTCCACACACAATAATAGCACATAAAGTTCAACAGGATATTAATCTTCACCAGATTAAGACTTTAAAAATGATACCTTACAAGGCAAACTTGTACAAAATACATGATAATCATACAACCATGAAAATATGGGGGTTCTAGGGTTTTGCTTTGCGGTACAGAGTGACACTGTGATATCATTTGAAACTCATAATCTGCTGAACAGTATTGTCCTGGTAAAATATGTGTGGTGACATTGTACATAAAGTTATAAAATTGCACTGTATAAGATATGCTCTAGGGAAACAAAAGACAAAAAGCTTGCCAACACCTAGCCAGGTGTCAATAAAATCAAATGGACTATCACTTGATTAAGCAGTCATTTTTGACAAGAAGAAGGGTGTGAGTGAGAAATTTATATAACAGCAAACAAAAGCTGGAGGTTCCCATCCCCAAGACTTATTGTCTTCTGAATCCCAGGTGGAGACAATTTTCAAATGGAAAAGATGACTTTAAAAATGGGAAGAGGACCCCCCCCACACACACATACATAATCTCTTCCTTCATCTCTCAAATGATGTTGATGCCATAATAAAGGAAAAAGACGCACCATGGGACTGGGGAAGGATCCTGAAAGACTGCTAGAACATGTGGTAAGTGAGACCTTTTTGCTTTAAATTCACATAGCTTGTTAAGATATTAATTTGTGTTTTAGCTTTTATTTCATTGTAACCAATTCAGACCTTTATGCCTCATTACTTGCAATCACTTAAGATCTATTAGTTAACAGAATGGCTTTATTGTTTTATCTAAACCAGCATTTAGACACTTGGACTGAAGTGCTTGGGAACCTCCATTTGAGATAACAGGGTCCAGGCATATCATTTTCTTTTATTGAAATGACTGATTTTCTATGAACTTGTGTTGTCGAGAAGGAAAGGGCTGGGCAACCCAGGGAACACATTTCTGGAGGAAAATCTGAGACTAAGTTTGCTGGTGTCACCCTGTAAATATGATTCAGGAGTGACTGGCCAGAGCACACTCATCATTCAGCTGAGAGTGATTTTGCATGCTAGAGGCTGTGCATAACCAGAGCAAGGAGTGGATGTTCTCACAGAAAAGCACTGTAAAAAGCACCTCCAGGCTGGAGAAATGAGGGGACATAGCTGTTCAACAGTCCAGATTATATCCTGGGCAATGTCACAACTGCCCACCACCAACCTTGTCGGACAGCAAGCATAGTTCCCACTGAGCTGTGATGCTCATTCGTCCCACTAGTAGAACTTCCTAACACAATTTCTCCTAACTGCAGCAAGCCCTCTAGTTCAGAAATTTTAAATCTGTTAACAGAAACGGGCTCATGCTATGATGGTCACATACAAATCCAAGTTTTCCCAAAGTTTTGAATCATATCCATTATACAGTTAAACCCAAGCCACAAAGTTTGGAGCTACATAAAATCTTTCCCAGAACTGAGGCATGTGTTTCAGAAAGGAAATATAGTTTAGGGCCTTCTCTACTTTTTATAGGGGTCAAGTGAAAAAATTCTAGAATTAAAACAGAATCATTTAATTTCTCCCCTGCTTAAAGTTTTCCCTCCTCTCTGTCTTCTAATCAATTTCCAGGAGAATGGAGAAATACCTAGAGACAAAAATATTCACACACTTTGTTTTTCTGCTAAAACACTTTTAGATCAGTTTCACTTGAGCAGCTAAAGGTTTTTCAACATGACAATTATTTTGTTTTGTGCTTTCCATGGAAAGGAACATTTCCCAAATAAATACTACATTTTATTCCTTGACATCTGAAGAAAAGGTATTTTTAAACAGCTGCAAGAAACTCTTGTCAGATTCCTTCAAATGAATGGGTAGAGAGCCACTTACCCCCAGTTGCCACAGTAATTTCACGTAGGAAATGGCCATAAAATGGAAAATCGAAGGACAGATTCACTCTCTGCAAGAAACAACACCAGAAAAGAAAAATCAATAATGTGAAGAATAGGAAGAGAAAAATGAAGAGCCCTCCACTTGAAAATGTGATTCGCCCATTATCTCCTGCCATTGTTAAAACACGCTTGCCATCCCTCATTTGAAATCCCCACAGGTTAAATTATTGGGGTGTATGCATGAGCTAAAGGCCTGAAAGCACACTGAAATATAGGCTCTACCCTTCTAAAAGTTTTTTTTTAAATTCAGACTTCACTTCCCCCATGCTCAAAATTGATGTTTCCATTCAGTGATGGGCAATCATCATAATTCTGAAGGGTTTTCCCTAATTTCAAAGCTATAATACTATTGGAATATAACAACATATGCTAGTATTTGTTTACTCCATTAATTGCAGGCAATGATCAATATTTAAAAATCTTTCAAATGTATTTTTCTAAACTTACTTCTGTCTTGTTTTTAATTTGTATACTACTTTTGCATTGAATTTGGCTCCTTCACAAAAAGGATTGGTTTCTACATCCATCAGAGATTTTTAATGACTTACTTGACATGAAATTAATCACTGAAAATTTCAGTAACTTGAAATTAGATTTTCTTTCCTCTTAAATGGAAACCAGGATTTTGAAGGGATTTGTCATTAATTTTTATTTACAACTGGAACAGCAGAATGCAGTTTTCATTGTGCTAATTGGACTATGTAGACTTTCTTTCTCTGTCTGTCCAGGTCTATACTATGCCAGAAATTTGACTTAAGATATACAACTCCAGCTACGAGAATTTTGTAGCTGGAGTTGATGTACCTTAAACCAAATTTTTGGGGTGACCTCTTTTGAAAGATTGATGAGAGAAACTATTCCACTGATTTCCTTTACTCCTCAAAACCCTGCGGAGTACTGGTATTGATGGGGGTGCCTTACTAGACCCACTAAATTGTACTCTGGAAGATTGACCGGTGGAGCATTGATCTCCACGTAGGTAAAATTAAGGCCTCTTTGTCAAAATTAACACATCAAGACAAGATGGTACACCTAATAAGAGTATGTGAATTAATTTAAAGAGTTTTTCCTGTTCATTGTTTAAAAATAACACTGATGGACTCAGGTAAAACATCAGAACTCTCCTGGTATTGGGCAACAAAATATGCGAGCAAAGAACCGGCAGATTTTACTGTTTAAATAGACACTGTCCTTTCTGAGTACCAGCATAGCAGTATTTATTTCTTCTCTCTCCTCTTTAGTTTATAATTGTACTTTTTTCTTCCTCTCATAAGCCCATTTACCTTTCTTATTGCATATCTATATCTTCAACATTCTGGTTTTAACCTTCACTGCTCTAGGTCTTGCCCCCAGACATTTCTTTCTACCTAGACCACAAAACAGCTGTTTTTGGTTTTTTCCCCCCCTTTTCTGAATATTAGCCATTGCTATTTCCACATATATCTCCCCTTATCCCTGTTCAGGATCGCTTGTACAATCTAGAACCACTATGAAAAACAATTGTGCCCCCTTAGCAGTAGAACAGCACTCTGAAGTTACTACAGGTTGAACCTCTGTAATCCGGGACTCCCTGGTTTGGCAACATCTGTTGCCCAACAGGACCACAAATGTTCCAGAATCAGAGAGTACTGGTAGAGGGCTGGCAGCTGGGGCTCCCTGCAGCTGGGCTGCCCGAAGCACCACAACTAGGCAGCCAGGCACAACCCAGTGGGGCTGCCTGGCGGGGCTAGGAGTTCAGAGTGTCATAGCGGGGCTGCTCTGCAGGGCCAGGAACTCAGCGCTCCATAGAGGAGCTGCCGTGCCAGGCCAGGAGCTCAGAACACCACAGCAGGGATAGCCCAGCAGGAAGGGGAAGAAGATAGGAGGTGGGGGACCAGCAGGGCAGCAGCAAGAGGGAGCTGGGCAGGAGGCTGGCAGCTAGTCCAGGGCTGGGGAGAGCCAGTAGCAGGGGAGCCAGATATGACCTTCCCTGGTCCAGCAAGGTCCCGAGGATGTCGGTCCAGGGAGTTCCAACCTGTACAATAAGGCTGTGCACTGTCTAAAAGCTATACTATTATAGGTCCCATCCTGTGCCCATTCAACAAATATTGAGCTCTCATTAATTTCATTGGTACGGTTGTACCCTAGATCCTGGAACTGTAACACCTGTTTAATATAACATTAGAATTTAAATAATCATCTGTAATACAGGATATTAAAGTCTGTTTTTAAATGTATTTTTTAAAGGATAACAATTTTTAGGACGTGTTCACCTTTCCATCTGGAAAGTGTATATCGACTTTTGCAGTTACAGTGCTGTAGTGTTGAAATGCCTTGTAGGAAAAAGGCTCTTTACATGCACAAGCGATAAAATTTGTGTGCACAAAAGAGAACTGTGTATTCACTAAATAACTGGTAACTTCCTGATTCAGCAAAGCTGTTATTAGATGGCTTACCAACCAATCTGTGCATCCAAATCACAACTGGAATTCCATTTTTTTTGCCAAAATGTTAATGAAAAATAAAAATAAATAAATAAATTATGAGAAGGTGTTGTAGATAAGAAAATAGAATCGTTTTTATTGTCAAAGGTAGGGTCGGAACAAAAAAAGTTGTATTCATGGACTCTTTCATGATTCCAATGACAATTGCTGAATAACTTCACTAAGCACTGCCGGTGCAGCACACAGAACTAATATATCTCATGGCTAAACACCAATACTCCTTTTCTCTAGAAAAAAGAAGAAAGAAATGGTATATGGCAACTCAAAAGCTTTATCTACCTTTCAGCATTGCAGAACACATTTATTTACCTGTAAATTAAACAGATATTCTCTCCATCAGTATGTCTTAATTTTGAGGTCAGGATAGAAGAAAGGTGATACTGTAGTTTTAAGTGTTCCCAGAAGGAATCATACAGAAAATACTTGCGGACAAATTGCCATGTCAAAAATACTGTTTTTTGATGTGTTCGTCTCAGAGATATTGTTGCATTGTATACGTAGTTTGTGGTGGGCGACGTAGTTCACACAAGGAACTAGAAGGTTAAAGCAGCCCTCAGAGAGGCTGCTCAGAAACTCAACCCCAATGGGAAGAGGACTTACTGAGATAGGCAATAGGAAGGAGGCTTGTTGAAGCAGCCAATCAGAGCCAAGGAGGGCCATATAAGAAGGGCTGCTCATTAGAGCAGAAGTAGGGTTGCCAGGTGTCCAGTTTTGAACCAGACAGTCCAGTATTTGAGCTTTCTGTTCAGGAAACAAATTGAGAAAATATAAATGAGAAAATATACATGTCCAGTATTTTCTAAATAAGATGTAATGTAGATTGTGATGTAATGTCAAGTGCGTCTGGTATTTTTGTTGAAACTATCTGGCAACCCTAAGCAGAAGGGGTTCTCTCTCTGGAGTCTAAGGGAGAAGGACTCTCTGCTAGAAGTACCTCAGATAGAGCACTGTTGGGCAGGGTCAGGGGGAGTAAGAGGGAGCCCTGAATCCCTGACATGGGAGCAAAAAAGGTGCTAGGGCCATGGGGAAGTGGCTCAGGGAAATGGACGGTGGGGGTTGCAGGAGAAGCAGTGCATAGCCGCTGCTTAGGGGTCCATTGGTAGGGACCCAGATTAGTGGGTGGATCTTGGTCTCCCCTCCCTTTTGCCCCCACTTGCCACTGGGGGGGGGAGTGGCTACAGCATGGACTGCAGGTTGCCACTGAGGCAAGTAGCCAGATTTGCCACAGAGGTAAGTGGCTGGATTGAGGATTAACAGTCCCTCAGAAGTGGGGCAATAAAGGAGAGGGGTACAGCCAGAAAGCCATGCCCAGAACAGGACACCAAAGTCTGGGGAGAGGTGCCGGTCCAAAAAGTAAAGACAGCAGTGACAGCAGGTAGGATACCATTAGCTGTAGAAGGACTGCAGGGGTCAAGAGCTAATTCCCAGAACAGCCAGAGGAGGCGCCAGGGTGGTGAGTCCCGCCTTGCTACATGGTTCTTACAGAAAATATATACCAGCATGGCCCTGAGGTGGGCATTATTAATGTCCTGTATACAATTAGATGCATCTGTCCTAATAGTTGCACAACTTTAAAATGACACTATAAAATTGCAGGTGTGTATTTCATTTTCCTTTTTTATATCCATGAAGAAAGTACATTTTCTTACTTTGGAATTTTCTAATTTTTTCTAAATTTTCATAACTTCTAATTCTTATTTTCCAGTTTCTAATTATCTATTTTTTTACAACAAATGTTGTAATAAAAAAAATAAATGCAAACACAAATTAACTTCCCTAATAATAAACCACTATTTAGGGCATCAGAAGGTAAACAAATCCAAACATCACCCAGAATACAAACATGAGTGTCAAATCGTAATTTATAACAAAGGAATTTTAAAAATTAAAACTACAATAATAGTGGAGGTTTTCATCCAAGAAATGAAAATATTTAGACTGTTAAATTATTGAAACATTGAGGCACAAGGTCAAAGGAGAGATCTTATTGCAAATCAAGGGAAAACTAAGTGTCCAATGAATCTTTCCAAATAAGAGCTTTCCAAAATTACCTTTTTAATTCATCATGACCGCAAGCTCCAAATACTTTACAAGTTAATACAATAATGTTCAAGCTTTCTTACATCGTTTCAGAATCGTCAAGCTACAAAATACATTACAATTGAGCTTTGAAGCAAATCTCAATCTTTGTTTTCCTGTACTAAAAATGATGCTTAAGAAGTCATCAGCATCTAAATCACTAAGTGTCAGCAAGATGTGTGAATTGACCTTTCTCTGAGTAATGAAGGAATTTCATCTCTGCAGGAGATGAGAGATGTTCCTTCCCAACTCCACTGCCCGTTTGGCTTTTTTATCACTATGGATTCTTATTTTTTTGAAAGTCATCCCGGTGATCATTTGTAAGGAAGCATGAAACTGTGAACTGGTGTCAATTACAACTATAGCCCACAATCCATTTCTGTAGGTTGCAAGATTACAATCTTGATTTAACTACAATTAGTCTTTTAGAATTACTTTTTTTTTCACTCTTTGAACTAAAAGTCTTGGTCTCTGGGCTAGAAAGAAGATGAGTGAATTATGAAAGCAATAATAAAAGCATAAGTCATTAAAATGCTTTGAGCGTACAGAGTCATTTTAAAATGTTCTAGTAAAACATCTATGTAAAAGCTGGTTTGTAGAATGTTTCCAATTCCAAATTATCATTCCAGGACTAGCTGACTCATGCAGCATAAGTTGGCGATGCTTGATCAGACATGCAAATACAAATCAATTATAAAGAGAAATAAAATTCTCTGAGATGAATTTAAAGTGGATTAATTAAACCGTATTACATCCTGGTGTGAATGCTGTTAATCAGAATTTAGTTTAATTTACTTTGGTTTAATATGGTACAACCAATCCACATCAAATTCACACCTTTAGTTAACTTTTAGATTAATTTTCCTGCATGTCATTATGTAGACAAGCTCTTAAGGGCATGAAGAATCCATACCCCTGAGAGACATGTAGGTTGTACCTCCCTAACTGGGACTATCTTGTCCAGCAGCATCCATGGTCCAGCAGGAACATGGATGTTCCTGGACCAGAAAACTCAGGGCAGGGACTTCAGTGGCGGGCCAGGAGCCCTGGGGCAAGGAGCTCTGATGGCACAGCCAGGAGCTCCTCAGAAGGGGGCTCAGGCTGTGCAGGAAGACCCGCAGTGGTCCGGGAGTCTCGCACCATGGGGCTCAGGCAGCCCAGCCAGGAGCCCCACAACAAGGTACTCAGGTGGTATGGGGAGCCCTGCAGCAATGGAGTCTGGCAGCACACCCGGGAGTCCAGGGGCAGTGGGATCTAGCTGTCCAGCTGGGAACCCAAAGTTTAAGGGTCTGGCCAGGACCATCAGCACAGCTGGCTAAAGACAGGGCAGCCAGCTGAGGTCGGAAGCTAAGCCAGTGGGTTGCTGGGAGGCCAGTAGCAGGGGACCTCCCCTGGTCTGGCAAATTCCCTGGTTTGGGACCAGTCAGGTTCCAAGGGTGCCAAACCACAGAAGACAAACCTGTAGCTATAATGACTTAAACCATGGTGCAGACAGCACTAGGTTGACTGAAGAATTTTTCTATCAATCTAGCTACTACCACTGGGGGAGATGAATTACCTATGCCAATCCCAAAGCTCCTCCCTTCTGTGTACGCAGTGTCTATGCAGAAGCACTACAGCAGCACAGCTGCAGCTCTGCAATTGTGCAGCTGTAGCAGTTTAAGGATAGCCATACACTTAGACTTAGGGGCTACGTCTAGACTACACGAGGCATACCAGAGCGGTCGACAAAGGCTTCCTTTGTCGACCGCGCCGTGCCTAGACTGCCACGCTGTGCCGGATCAGCTGATCGTCGGCACAGCGCAGCGGCCATTTTTATTTTAATGAAGCGGGGATTATTTAAATCCCCGCTTCTTTGACTATGCCGAATAAACTATTTTACATGGCTCCGACGACGGAGCCATGTAGTCTAGACATAGCCAGGGAGAACATATTTCCCTATGCTGAATATGTGACATCTGGTAAAAGTACTCATATTCAGGTGAGGTCAATAGCAATCAATCATAACTATGCAAATTAATATCAAATCGATTGAACCCCCGTTAAAAAGAAATGCTGCCTAGCTGGAGTCTTTTTATTTACCTTCTTATCTTTTAAGGTCTGCATGGGGGGAGATCACACACACTCTCCCGTCTGGGGAGCTACCACAGAGCCTGCAGGTTCTGGGCACAAACAGATTGGAAGGAAAAAGCTTCCTCCCTGCCACTCCAGGGCTTAGCTGAGGGACAGAAAAGCTTCCTGGTGCCAGTGCTGTGCACGGCTTTGGCGCATTCAGGCATACAGCATCCTGAGCCATTGGATCTTGAGTTTTCCATGGCTGCCAGCCCAGCCAGAGACAGGGTAAGGAGGAAGGAGCCTGCCAGCCAGGCTGTGGGTGATTATTATATGCCCATCACAAAAGCCAGGCTAAAGTAGTGTCAGTCCCTTGTAAACCTCTGGCTTCACTTCGCTCTTGGACTGAAATTTCTATGCTTATCCACAATGGTCCAAGCTGAAACAAGTGTGCTTACAAGTTAACATGTGCGCACAGTCTTTTCCCCAGCACAGATGAAGAGAGTGCTCAGGAGAAGACGTCTTTGGCAGAGTAGCAAAACCATGACAGATGCTTGTTTCTGGCAGTCCCCCCTTCCCCAACTCACTGAGAACATGTGCCGAAGTCACAGATAAGATAACTCATACAGAGCTTTATTAAATTCATCCCAAAGATAAGGAACAGTCTGAACCCCTTACTTCCACTATCTTCAACTATTTGACATTTTAGCTATTTTTTCCCCATCTTTTGGCTAGGCAAGAGATTGCCTGAGTACTGTCCTCTGACAGACTAACCATTTTATGCTGAAGAACACTTTAAAAATGTCAGGGCAACCCAGCGTCTACCCCTCCCCTTCCCTGAGACCACACTGCTTGCCCAAGGATGAATTGATGGTGAGAACAGCAAAGAGTGGGAGGAAGCAACAGCAAAAAGGTGAAAGGGCAGGGGGTGGAGGCAGCAGCAGCAGGAAGTATGAAAATTAGAGGGGTCCCAAGAGAAGAGGGGAGGAGAGGAATAGCAAAAACTGAGGAATAAGTGAGTAGGAGGCAGCAGGAGACAGAGGAGCCAAGAGCATGGGGATGGGGCAGCAATAACCCAAAGGTCATGGGGCAGGAGGAGATGGCACTTCTAGCAAATAACAAAGTTGTCTGTGAGATCAGCATGTCTTCTAGCGCCCAAAGGAGCTCACCTGAGACTTAGCTGTCCAGCCCCTCACTCGCTCTGCATGGTCATTGTAATGGCCCTTCTATCTGCCAGAGAAATGTGAATGTCTCTGACCCTGCTTTGTGATCACGAGAGTCCCAGTGCGATTCTCTCTTGAGGCTCCATGAAAGGAGAAGAGAGGGATGCCTTGTTTGTCATGCTGGGGGAAGGTCAGAGAACAGCATGCTTGCCGCTTATCCACCCCACTGCAGGAAAAGGAAACCCCAGCACGTGTACTACATTGTAAAGAAGCTCAAATCAGTTCCACAGGGAAACTGATTCTGCTGAAGCTTTGAACAGGAGAGGAAGGGAGAGGATGGATGAAAAGTAGGGTCAGGAAAGGGAAGATGGATTGTGGGAAGTGAGAGATGGGGAGCCAGGCTCCAGATGATGAAGAGCAAATGAGGTGAATGCTGGGAGTGGAGGGAAAGCAGGGATCATGTGGAACAGACAGATAGGAATGGGGCTGAGAGCAGAAGGGAGGCAAATGTGGGGTTTCCCAATACAGCTTATTTTGTTGAGATATGCTGATAAAATCATTGATCCCACAGACAGCTCACCACGGTACAAACACATGCACACTGCTGTCCATGTGACCACCAGCCCAGTCCCATGCTCTCCTTACTGAACACCCCAGATTTGCTTCAGGAAAGCAAAGGCCCCCTGTCTGAGATTAGCACTGCCTCTTCCCTGCTAGTCCCTTCCCCCTTCTCCTTATTCAGCATTCGTGTTACCTAAAAGGCCTCACTCATCGTCCCAAATTAGCAGGTTGAATTGTGTTGTTATCCCAGTTATGACAATGAATGACCCGGCATCAAATGCCATTTTGAATCCACAGGGCGCAGGCAACCATTTCATCCCCCTGCTTGGCTGGGAGCACCAGGCTCTGTGCTGGAAACAGGCTCTGCTCCATTCATGGCATTTCAAAGCCCCAGTCAGGAGACAGGAGTCTTTCATTTCATGCCGTGGCTACCAGGTTCCCAAGATGGCTGTTGGTAACCCTTTGCAGCCTCTGTCATGCTTAGGCTACTCCCTGTTTGAGATGGGGTTGGCATATGTGCCTTGCATGTGTGTAGCTTAACCTGTCTGGGGCTTGTTTAATCAAGGATGCTCTCAAACTGGGGCTTCCTTTGTCTGGCAATATTGATTCTCTCCCCCTCCCACTTCCTCCAGCTTGCAGCAATCATTGAATTGTTGGGGATTCCCTCCCTTACTGACAGGGCTGGGAGCTGCACAGGATTCCCACTTCCACCCACTGCTGCAGCTGGGGAGCCTGCAAGGACTGGGGAGCTGTGGGGAATCCCCCCATGTAGTCTCTTCTGGTTGGCTGTGGAAAGGAAGCACCTTTTCAAGCTGGAACTTGTTCCGTGCTGCAAACACAGCTGCAGACACAGCTGATGTACAGTTTTCTGTTGACCCCTCTTCAGGATGAGAGGAAGGAACCCAGCAGCAATTCAGAAGAGTGAGCCCAGCCCACGGCCTTGTAAACCTCGTTCCGCGAAGGTTAAGGGATGTTTCGGACTAGTGCTCTATTTAGAAATTAGCTCGAAATAAGCTACACAATTTGGGTAACTCAAATTCCATAGCTTATTTCGAGATAGGGGTGCAGTGTAAACACACCCTCAGTGATTCATTGTCTCCTGCTTCCCTTGGGACTTTTCACCTGGGTGGTTGGTTTTATTGGCTATGAGAAATATTATGACAGAACCCAGTGGAGAAAAAAATTTTAGCTTTGTTTTTGTTCTCCCACCCTCCGAAGGCCCCTCTTGCATGTTTAAGAACCATTGGGCTATCAAGCAAAACTACTACTTGGAGTTTTTTCCACTGTCAGAATCTGATCTCATTGCAGCTAACTGAGTGGTAGATGAAGCAAGAACTCTGAGTCACAGAGAATCTTAATTTTCCTTATTTAATTAATGCCAATATTGGCTCTTCTATTCAGGCAGTTTCCAGTGGTTGGTCAGACATGGGAATACAACTTGGAAATCATGCAGCATGCAATTATAATTGTATGCTAGCTGATTATTTTAGTATTCATGTTACAGGACAGTGTGATGAGAATTATCCAAGGCAGATTTCTAATCTAGACATGGAATTACAACTGCCACTTTAGCTATTATCATTTGACAAATAAGAGTCTAAATAATATTTTGGCAAGAATTTTAAGAGTTCTCAAAAGGAAAATGGGGCTTAGATTTCATACAAATTGGGGTTAAATACAGGAGTTAAGCAACTTAATCTTGAGCCCAATCCTGATATAATTGAAATCAGGGTCAAAATTCACACTGACTTTAACAGCAGCAGGATTCCTTTGTACATCATAGTGTTTTATTTAACCTTGAACACAAATAAGGTGAATTTTCACTTTATCTGGAAAAAGTTCCTTGAGGAAAATATTCCCAGAGGGACACGTGCAGCAGATACACTGTAGCAACATGGATTCTTTTTTATCACAGCATTGTACAGACATCCAGAGCACTCAGTTATAAATGCAGAGGTCAACTTCCTTTAGTAGAAGTTGTCCTAGATAATTGTGTCAGTCATAGGAGAAAAATAGCAATGCCAGTCAAAAAAAAAAAAAAGAGAGTATTAATGTATAGCAAATCCCTTACTGCTGCTTGTCGATGGGTATTGGACAAAATCCCATGGATCTTCACTTTGTCTTTTTCCATTTGGTCTATATTCACCCACAGATCCCGGCTGGTAGAATCAAACGGGCCGAATGTCCTGGAAGTATAATAATTATGATCTGTATCCTCCTGTGGGAGAGAAACACACAAGAAAACCAAGTAGGATTAAAATTGAGAAGGTCTCCCAGACATTTCTAAATTTTGTCTTCAAAATACTAAGTTGATTAAAGCAACAGAGCAAATTGTTTCTATGGCAACTAAACTAATAAGGGCAACTGTACAAACTTTACACCTATTATAGAAGATATATTTTAAAAATAAATAAAATAGGAGGCAAGTAATTTGACTTGAATGTTATAATTTTATCTTACAACTGAAATGCTAGTTATCCCCAAAACTCAGATATACAGCTGCTGTTAATGTCTTACTGAAGTCTGTGGGGAAAATGAACACTGACTTCCAAGTGAGTGATGGTCAGTAAATCCCTTCTGCTTTAATGACATCAACAAGTGCTACTTTCAGCTAATGGCTTTACAATGATGGAGTTTTTAATGTATTTTCTTTTTATTGACATGCTTTTTATTAGAATGACAATGACTGATCATAAAAATTATTCTTTGATATGTGTCAAACTGCTATACTATTTCATCTTAAATTAGCAAGAAGTTTTTTTTTATTGTATGTGTTCCACTTAATGAATACCAAAGCTAGAATGTCCACCTCTCTGGTACATGTATATTAGCGGTATTAACCAGCTGTATATGGATTTTTTTGGTTTCCTGGAAGTTCTGAAAAAGTGTTTCCAGTTGACCAGAATCAAAGTTTGTGTATGCATATGTGTGTGTTGAAAAATCTGGAAACAATTCTTTGGGATCAAATTAAAC
Organism: Rafetus swinhoei; assembly: GCA_019425775.1. NCBI lineage: Eukaryota > Metazoa > Chordata > Testudines > Trionychidae > Rafetus > Rafetus swinhoei. Next base: position 222,269,465 of record CM033424.1, on the reverse strand, counting down.
ATTTTGTTCAACTAGAATACTAAACTTTTCATTTGGGGTATTTTTAATAAAAGTGAAGGAAATGAGAGGCTACATTCACAAATAAAGAAATACTGTAAACCCCAAACCCAAACCAACCAAAAAACCCTTATAACATTTAACTTAGTGATTAGGGCACTCAGCTGGGCTATAGGAGATCCATGTCTGTATCCCTGCTTTGAAACAAGAACTGAAACCCAGATCTTCCCTATACTCAGGTGAATGCCCTAGTCATCAGGCAATGGAATCGCTCTCACCTTTTTTTTGGCCAACAACTATTCAAGTGTATTATTCCAAGTAGAAAATCTTCAAGAAGAGATTGAGGGAGACCTTTTCCCAGAATACCTTATAACTGCTACTCTGTGAATGGTGACAAACTCCTTTTGTGACTCTAGATTGAAAATATGAAATGATTCATTTTGATCAAATGAACCATTTTGACATTTCTTTTTTTTTCACTTACTCCAAATTTGCCAAATTTCACAGTTTGCCAGATTCAACATCAGTTTAGAATCATGTTTTAATTGGCCTGAAACTGCAACTTTGGGGAAAAAAGAGATGTGTCTGAAAAATGTCACCCACCTCTAGCCTCAACCCCTATAAAGCCCTAACCATTTAGGGCAATACAGTCACATACATATATTTTTTAATTAAAATGACCAGTTTTGTAGTTTCTAAACTGACAGTACTTAATGTTCAGTTAAACATCCACAAAAGCAATTCAAGAGTAAAATATGTGGTGGCTGGATTTACTATAATGCAGTGTTTCTCATTAAAGCAAAACCACTTTGAGAAAACTGTTAACTGGCTGTACCAGTTTATTTATTTACTAAGGCCGAGGCCATGGAGCCTTGCAGCTCCTATTGCCTCCCTTTTGCTGTTTGCTGCAAATGGCGAAACAGAGCCAATAAGAGCCGCGAGGCTCTGTGACCGCGGCACCGGTAAATGAACAAACCGGCACAGCCAGTTAACAGGTTTCTCAAAGTGGTTTTGCGGACAGCTTTGAGAAACACTGCTATAAAGTACCACAGCATTAACTGCACCAAGTTCTGCACTTGTTTTAAGCAGTAACAATTGCATGATTCATTTCAGAAGTTCAGTTTCTGTGTCAACTGCTGCAATGCAGTATATGGTGCATACAATGGCCATGACACTCAAAAGTGGCAAGTTATTTTGAAATTTCCAAGATGAGCACCCACCAATTTGAAGTTCAAGCTGCTTTCAAAGCATCTCATGGTTAGCACCTGAAATTTGAAACACCCAAATTCACTAGTCAATTTTGAAAATCTTGGCCAGTGAGCATAATATAACAACTAGCCCCATAGTAGTCCAGTGAGTAAAGCCATTAAGTTTCTAAACTACTTTGAGATCCTTGGATGGAAGCCTGAGCAGAAGTGTTAAGTATTGTTACTATAACATGCAGAAAAATGCAACACTAGCCCTGTGATAAGCAGCTTATGCCCAAGAGCACAACATTCAGTTACCCTTATTCAGCACACAAAAGATGTCAAAATTTGACATGACTATTTTTATCTGCACATGCTCACATGTAACACTGACAGACCCAAGTCATCTACAGGAGGAATCGCACCTAGGACCTCTGGAGCATAGTGCATAAGCATCTACTGCATGAGCATCTACTGAACAAGCTAAAAGCCTCTTAGCTAAGGCTGTAAAGCAGACTTCTTGTTCTCACTGTAAATGGTCTCATTACCACTAGATGGAACAGTATACCATACCTAGAAGGAGTGTGGGTTTTACTTACACACACACACACACACACACACACACACACACACACACCTAGGCTATGTCTACACTCGCGGCTTCTTGTGCAAGAACATCTTGCGCAAGCGTTCTTGTGCAAGAAGTCTTGCGCAAGAAAACGTCCACACTGCCATGTGCGAGCTGTGCTTTTGCGCAAGAGCGCCCATGGCAGTGTGGACACTCTGCGCAAGAAAGCTCTGATGGCAATTTTAGACATAGGGCTTTCTTGCGCAAGAAATCCCTGCCGAGCGTCCACACTGCCCTCTTGCGCAAGAGCCCCTGCGCAAGAGAGCTTACACCTGTGAAAAAAGAGCGTAGCTCTTGCGCAAGGAGCCCTCTCTCACCACGCCATACTGTAAATTTACTTGCGCAAGAGCGGGCAAGGCTTTTACTTGAGCAAAAGGCTCTGCAGATTCTTGCACAAGAACGGCCGTATTTGCGCAAGAAGCCGCGAGTGTAGACATAGCCCTATTGTACACATGGATTAAAAGACAGTCCCCAGCCTGAAAAGTCTGCCATCTCCTTTAAGAAAAAAATACAAGAGTGTGTAACAAACAATTCGAAGGGAAAGGTAGGATGGAGGTAACATGAATAGGAACAATGGGATAGATCAATTATAACAACAGATAATGATTAACACTTACATATTACTTTACATGGGAGGTCAGTGTTATTTGCTTCTTGCACCTCTACTTTTTTGCAGATGGATAAACAAGAGGTACAGAGAGGGGAATTCTCTTGCCAAAATCACACAAGGGGCCTGTTATAGAAGCAGGAATAGAAGCCAGGGCTCCTGCATGCCACATTAATGCTCCTGCCACTACACTACTAGCCATGCAACAACAATTAGTAGATTTCAAGATACAGTAAAACTCCAATAGTCCGGCATCCAATAGTCCGGCACTCCTGATAGTCCGGCATCAAAATGGCAAGAGCCTAGTGAGTGAGCTTCGGCAAAAAATGAGTCACAAGGTAACAGTGGCAGCAGCTGAACTGAGCAAAAAGGGCTTAAAAAAACTAAAACATTACAGTATACTGTATACAGTATGTACAATAAAAAGGGTTAAGAACACTTTATATACAGTATATAATGTATACAGTATATATATAACCTGCTTATAGTACCTCCTGATAGTCCAGCATATCTGATCATCCGGCACCATCTAAGTCCCATAGGTTCCGGATTATCGGAAGTCTACTGTAATTGCATTTAAAAATAAATTATCTGGAGCTAATTCTGAAGGCAGTGTTGGCCAAATGGAGCTTAGGTTTAGACGGTCCTTGCAGGCAAGGATAAGACGCTTGTATTTAATGGAGTGGAGAAGAGAGGGGCTCAGGAGGAATGACATGACAATGGGCCGAACAATCTTAACAATCATGTTTTAACTGGACCTCATGCAAAGGAGGTGGTGTCATGAAGGCTATACAGGAAGAGGCTTGAATATTCAAGACAGGAGGTAAGTGCCTGGATAAGAGTTTGGGGCTTCATAGAGAATGAAATTGAAAAATTTGGAAATGGCCTAGATGTACCTGTCTAGAGACATAATAGTGTTCAAGGAAACACCCAAATTATGGGTTCAAGGGACTTGAAGTTGGTGGGACAATCGACAACTTTACGGATCGGGCTGCTATCATTGTCCCTTCTAGCTTTTTGTCCTGAACATCTTCACATTTTTTTTCCTTTACAAAGGAACTTGAGTTGTGATTCAGAGATTTTATAATCTGCCCTTCTACTTGTGGATCTGCAACATCCAGTGCAGCTGGATATCTAGGCTTACAATTGAAACGAAAGGACTTTACAATTGCTGATAACTGCACGGCACTTGCAGAAGCTAAGTGGCCCTGGGGAGCTAAGTGGATTTGATAGTCCTGGTGGCATGTATGACAGCTGCTACCATGTAGGAGGATGAGAGGGATGGAAAACAAAGGTGCTTGAATGACAGCCAGAAACGAAACTTATCTAATGTTCCTGTTTCTTTCTCTTTCTTTTCCTTTGTCACAATTTCATTGTTGTAACTATCAAAAATAATTTAAAAGGTGGTTGACTTCTACTTATGGCTGTGACAGGACTACACATTTTTTGCCTAAATGGCAGCAAGAAATAGAAAGACAGAATTACATACTTGTGTTTACAGTTTTCTTTACCAAGCAAAATAAATGAGTTTTACTTTCAAAATATGCTCGACCTAGAGTAAATTAAAACTATTGCCTGGGAAAGGACTGCAGGATCTCTCCCTAAATCATTTTGGAAGTTCTCTCACACACAACTACTCATTCAAAGTATGTAGATTTATCACAAATGGGTACTGCAGAAGATACATGATTTTTACATTTTCAGGAGCTTAATTACGGCTTATATTCTAGGGGATATAGCCGATGAATTCATTTTATCATCCATTTGTCATTGTGTTATGTGGTGTTATGGTCAATTCACATGCTATTTCAGACATAATCAATATATGTTCAATAGATTTAAGTTGTAGGTTTACAGACGTATAAGGTTGACAAGTATTTAGGAATGATTAGTGTGTAGGTGTATAAGTAAAGCATTGCAGGAAGTCACTGATGACCTGATGCCCTACCTGAACTGGTTCTGGGTGGCCTTACATGCAATTTAGCGTCCAATCATTTTGATGCACTTTTTGTGTATAGAAAAACTTAAAAACAACAAATAGTCTAGTAGCACCTTAAAGACTAACAAAACATGTAGATGGTATCATAAGCTGTTGGAGAACACTTTAACTTGCCCAGGCACACATTAATGGATCTCCAAGTCACCGTGTTGTTTCAAGCCAATTCCACAAGCCAAATACACAGGGAAGGGTTGGAACTTAACTTCATTTACAGATTTGATTGTTATCAGAATGGAATGAACAGAGATATCCGCTGGCTCACACAGTACCTTCCACATCCTAATGACTTAACCAACCAATGGAGGTGCTAATTGTTCTTATCAGCCTCTTGTAACTTGAACAATCTATTCACTGTGTTTTTTCTCCTTTTAATTCTCTCCCTTCCTCTTTCCCCCGCTCCCCTTATTTATTCTTGGATTTGGACTTTTAATACTCCTACCATCTGAAGAAGAGGGTTGTGCCCACGAAAGCTCATGATACTATCTACATATTTTGTTAGTCTTTAAATATCAGAGGGGTAGCCATGTTAGTCTGAATCTGCATAAACAATGAGAAGTCCTGTGGCAGCTTATAGACTAACAGATTTATTGGAGCATAAGTTTTCATCACATGCATCTGATGAAGTGGGACTTTGCCCACAAAGTCTTATGCTCCAATAAATCTGGATCATCCTCCCCTGTGACATGGACCCCATCGACATCGGCTTCACCACGATTGGCTATTGATGGCACACACATCCGCATCTGGGACCCCGACCACCAGGCTTCTCTCTATTTTAACTCCAAGGGCTATTTTTCCATGGTCCTGCAGGCCCTGGTTAACCAATGTGGCCTGTTTATGGACATCTTCATCGGCTGGTCAGGGAAGGTGCACAAAGCCCGTGTTTTCAGAAACTCCAGCCTCTTCCAGAAGCTGGCACCTTCTTCTCCGAGTGCACCATCAGGGTTGGGAACATGGACATGCCACTGTGCATTATGAGGGATGTGGCTAACCCTCTCATGTTGTGGCTAATGAAGTCCTACACTGGACACCTTGACCCCAGCAAGGACCACTTTAATGCCGGGCTGGGCAGAGCCCGCATGCAGACAGAGTGCATCTTCAGGTGTCTCATGGTAAGGTTCAGATGCTGCCTGACCCGCCTGGATGTAGGGAAGCAGAACATCCCCCAGGTGGTGTCTGCGTGTTGTGTGGTCCACAATATATGTGAAAGGAAGGAAGAGGCGTTCCTTCCAGGGTGGAGGGCAGAGGCTGTACAGAAGGGCAGGGCCTTTGAGCAGCTGTGCACAGCTGCCATCCAGCAGATCCATCGGGTGGGAGGCCCTGAGGGGAGTTTGTCAAGGACCCCAGCGACACTCTCCCCAGGGCCTCCCCACTTGCGGCCTGTGCCTTGCTCCCCTCTGCCTTTCCTCCAACTACCCCTCCTTCCCCCCGACCCCTCCCCTGCAGAGACAATTAAACAAACTGTTAGGTTGGTTTTGAAAAACAGAACTGTGGTGATTTATTTGGGGGTAGAAGTAACTGGGGAGGGACCATGAAAGAACCTGGAAATGGGGGAGCAGGCGAGGGAGGAGGGGGATGAGAACCTTGGAGTGGGGACGAGGGAGCTGAAAAGGGGTGGAGGAGTAGGAGAGGCTCAGGGCTGGAACTGGGAGTGGCACGTGATTTGGGTGGTTCCTCTGCCTCGTTTGTGGGGACCTCAGTGACCACGGGGGGAGGTAGTTCTGGGGAGTTAGGGGGAGAAGCAGGGGGGGGGGGGCTGGAGCAGGGTCAGGAATGGGAGGGGAGGCAGGACCAGGAACTGGGACAGGAGCAGCAGCTGGCTCTGGGTGGGCAAGGAGGGCCTGCACAGTTGTGCATGTTGCATCCCTGCTGCAGCAACTCCATCCATGTCTCTCCCCACCACTGCATGTCCTCCTGGACCTTTTGGGCGTGTCTCATGTAGAGCCCGGAGTACGGAGATGTGCTCCCATATCAGTTCCTCCTGGGTTCTCCAGCACCTGTGGCTCCCCCGGTGTTGGGCGGCTGCCTCAAGTGGAGTTGCCCGCCCCACTGTCACAGGTGGTTTGGCTGGGGAGAATAAAGAGAGATGGTCAGTCATCCCTGGAGACACTGCGCCTCAGCCTTGCCCTCATTTGTGAGACCGACAGTTCCCACGTTAGATGAAGGTCATGTCCTGGGAGCTAGGCCATGTGGAAGGTCTAGGTTGAATATTAGGAAAAACTATTTCATCAGGAGGGTGGTGAAGTACTGGAAAGGGTTACCGAGGGAGGTGGTGGAATCTCCATCCCTAGAGGTTTTTAAGTCTTGGCTTGAGAAAGCCCTGGCTGGAATGATTTAGTAGGGATTGGTCCTGGTTTGGGCAGGAGGCTTGAGTGATGACCTTCTGAGGTCTCTTCCAGCCCTATGATTCTATGTGTGGCCTGGACAGCAGGCCTTTTCTTACAGGGGCCTGGACATCCCCAGGGGACAAGCAGGCATGGGAAGTTGCTGGCCACCCTGGGATCCAGTGAGCGGAAGGGGGGCCTTGGACTAGCTGGTCTTACCTCGATGCTGCACACACACCTGGTATGGCAGTGGTGGCATCCTAAGAGGAGAGAACTTGTATCCCTGGCTGCTGGGGGATAAGAGGTGAGGGTGTAGGGGAGAAGGGGTGTGTGTGAGCAGCAGACACTTGCACCTGGCAGCGCTGTCCCTGGGAACAGGTGTTGCCTCGAGCATGCAGGCATGTCTGCGTGCCGTGTGGCACTCCTGAGTGTGCGTGTGTCCTTGTCCCCAGCCTCCTTGTTGTGGTAGGAGGGTTCCCCCCCCCACACACAGGTGGCCAGCCTCCCAGGTCCTGTGAGCAGGGGCCAAGGGGTTCTCAGATATAGCCTCCTGGGGTTGTGTGGCACAGACTGATGCTACACTTCCACGTGCACGGACTGCAGCGCGATTCCCCAAGCCGAGAAGGCCAAGCAAAGAGTGCACCCCAACCCCTCACCACCTGCCACCTCCACCCAATCTGCGTGAGAAAAATAAGGTCACTCACCTGATGTTCCCTCCCTGGCCTCAGAGGATGCCTGGGACACATCCAGGCCATGGGGTGCTGGTTTAAGGGTCAGCAAGGTCACTGTGCTGGCCATGTCAGGGTCCTCCTCCTTGCCATCTCTGACCCCTGGGTGGGCAACGATGGGCATCTCCAGCCCCGAGTCAACCACCAGGGTGGGGAAGGAGCTGCACTGCCCCCCAGGATAGGGTGCAGGTCTTCGTAATAGGAGCAGAAGTGGGGTTCTTCCCCGGAGCATAAGCTACACTCCCTCACCCTGGTGTAGCTCTTTAACTTTCATCCGGACCTGCTCTTGGGTCCGGATATGGCCCTTGGTGGCCAGGCTATCAGCCATACGGCCGTAGATGTTGGTGTTGCACCATCTGAAGCGGAGATCCTGGAGGTTTTTCTCCTCGCCCCACACCTCAATGAGGGCCAGGCTCTCTGCACCAGAGCAGGACAGCACACACCTCTTTCACTGCCTGGCAGGCTGCTGGGTGTTGTCAGACTGCTCCCTAGGGGTGGTGGAGGGCTTTTGGGGGACTCGACAGTCAGCCATGCTGGCCAGATGTTGTCATGTGGCAGCAGCGGTGTGGCTGGAAGCTGTCAGGGCCAGCATCCTGCCATAAGCCCCTTTCCCTGTGTCTGCAGCTTTAAAGACCGCAGGGGAAGAGAAATTATAGAGTCCTGAGGAATATGAATGGAGTAGCCAGTGGGGCACCTGTGGGATTCCCTGGAGGCCCCTTATTTTGAAATAACTCCGTGCCATGTCCACACATGCCCTATTCCAAAATAGCTATTTTGGAAGAGGCGTTATTCCTCGTGCAATGAGGTTTACAAGAGTCGGAATAAGCCATCCGTTATTTCAATGTTATTTCGAAATAACAGAATCACTGTGTAGACGCTCGCATTGGTATTCCAGAATATCGGCTGTTATTCTGGAATAATGGTGTAGTTTAGATGCACCCTTTGTGTGTTCCTAGAGTCTTCAAATTTGAGTAAAGCACCAGAGAATTTTTACTCTGTTGAGCTTGTAACTATAGCAACAGGAGCTGAATCCATGGCAGTGTAATACAAAAGTACTAAATTCAGTTTAAATAAATAAAAAGGCTAAAGGTAAATATACTGACCATAAGTTTTGGAAGTGACAACTTATTATCAGTCATCACTGATTCACTTCACTCACACCGGTTAACTAGACTGTCTTATCCTGGAGGTACTTGATAGCTATTTTCTGATGTACCCCTTACACCAGAGTACATTAGCCCTGAAAATATTAATGATGTCATTTAATAAGCAACTTCTAATATCCTCAAAAGCTCTAGGTTTGTAATAAAAGTAAACATCAGTAAGACCACAATATCAGAAAGATCATATGCAAGCCACTAATAAAGTACTTTTCTTTTCAAGTGCTTATAGTCAAGAATGATTACTGTTATGGTAGATGGTTCAAAAGCGGTACAGTAAATTTAAAACTTTTGACAACTAAGTTTAATTCATCATTGAGATGACAGAATATTTCCACAGAAGCTAAAATTTAGGTTAATTGCATCATAGACAAGGAATGATCAATTCCAAAGGTAAACTGGGATAAGAGATTAAAAATAACTATTGCATTATTTATCTTAACCAAAGATAAAGATTCAAAGCTTTAACAGTAAAGCTAATTTGCAGTTAAAGCTCCACAAGAATTTTATTTATTGCCAGTTTCTAATAACTGATCAAATTTATTCCATTTACTTTCTCTAGCAACCAAACTACTTTATTAAAAAAAACCCAACCCCAAAAAACAGTAAGGCTGTAATATTAAGACCAAATGACTACTTTATAAAAGATTATTTTAAATGGCACCTTGATCCATGTTTAAAGGAACACCTTTTAACATCTTGCAATCAAAGACTAATTATAGCCTTCAGCTCAACAACCAAGTCAGTGTATAGAACAACTGATGTGTACATAGCTATTAAGTTGTATAAAAACTGCCTTATGCACTGCTGAAATTCAGATATATTAACCACATGTATTTCTAAAGGGAAATTAAATCGTTTCAATGGGGATGAGGTAAGGAAACTAGCACTTCTGCTGCCCTTTCAACAAAGGATTTAAATTCATTCTAAACATCTTTTTCACAGACAGTATTCTGTTAAATGTCCTTTTACTGTAATTCCCATTTTTACTACCTGTAAATCGTACAGTATGGTTGGACCTGAGGAGCTGAAAAAGTGTGGCATAGATAGTGTAACATTAGTTCTGCTAGAATTCCACCATCTCCATTTTTGTGTGTGGTAAATTAGAGAATCCTGGTTCTATTCCAAGCTCCTACTTCACATAATTTGGTACATATACTTCCAGTGAAGAAACAGTAACAGGAAACTTGGAAATGGCAGAGATGCTCAATGACTTCTTTGTTTCAGTCTTCACCGAGAAGTCTGTAGGAATGCCTAACATAGTGAATGCTAGTGGGAAGGGGGTAGTTTTAGAAGGTAAAATAAAAAAAGAACAAGTCAAAAATCACCTAGAAAAGTTAGATGCCTGCAAGTCACCAGGGCCTGATGAAATGCATCCTAGAATACTCAAGGAGCTGATAGAGGAGGTATCTGAGCCTCTAGCTATCATCTTTGGAAAATCATGGGAGACAGGAGAGATTCCAGAAGACTGGAAAAGGGCAAATATAGTGCCCATTTATAAAAGGGAAATAAGAACAACCCAGGAAACTACAGACCAGTTAGTTTAACTTCTGTGCCAGGGAAGATAATGGAGCAAGTAATTAAGGAAATCATCTGTAAACACTTGGAATGTGGCAAGGTGATAGGGAACAGCCAGCATGGATTTGTAAAGAACAAATCATGTCAAACCAATCTGATAGCTTTCTTTAATAGGATAAAGAGTCTTGTGGATGAGGGAGAAGCGGTGGATGTGGTATACCTAGACTTTAGTAAGGCGTTTGATATGGTCTCGCATGATATTCTTATCAATAAACTAGGTAAATACAACTTAGATGGTGGGTGCATAACTGGCTGGATAACCGTACTCAGAGAGTAGTTATTAATGGTTCACAATCCTGCTGGAAAGGCATTACAAGTGGGGTTCCGCAGGGGTCTGTTTTGGGACCGGCTCTGTTCAATATCTTCATCCACGATTTAGATATTGGTATAGAAAGTACGCTTATTAAGTTTGCAGATGATACCAAGCTAGGAGGGGTTGCGACTAATCTGGAGGATAGGGTCATAATTCAAAATGATCTAGACAAATTGGAGAAATGGTCTGAGGTAAATAGGATGAAGTTTAATAAAGACAAATGCAAAGTGCTCCACTTAGGAAGGAACAATCAGTTTCATACATACAGAATGGGAAGCGACTGTCTGGGAAGGAGTACGGCAGAAAGGGATCTAGGGGTTATAGTGGACCACAAGTTGAATATGAGTCAGCAGTGTGATGCTGTTGCAAAGAAAGCAAACATGATTCTGGGATGCATTAACAGTTGTGTTGTGAGCAAGACACGAGAAGTCATTCTTCCGCTCTACTCTGCGCTGGTTAGGCCTCAGTTGGAGTATTGTGTCCAGTTCTGGGGCACCGCATTTCAAGAAAGATGTGGAGAAATTGGAGAGGGTCCAGAGAAGAGCAACGACAATGATTAAAGGTCTAGAGAACATGACCTATGAGGGAAGACTGAAGGAATTGGGTTTGTTTAGTTTAGAAAAGAGAAGATTGAGGGGGGGGACATGATAGCAGTTTTCAGGTATCTAAAAGGGCGTCATAAGAAGGAGGGAGAAAACTTGTTCATCTTGGCCTCTGAGGATAGAACAAGAAGCAATGGGCTTAAACTGCAGCAAGGGAGGTTTAGGTTGGACATTAGGAAAAAGTTCCTAACTGTCAGGGTAGTCAGACACTGGAATAAATTGCCCAGGGAGGTTGTGGAATCTCCATCTGTGGAGATATTTAAGAGTAGGTTAGATAAATGTCTATCAGGGATGGTCTAGCCAGTATTTGGTCCTGCCATGAGGGCAGGGGACTGGACTCGATGACCTCTCGAGGTCCCTTCCAGTCCTAGTATTCTATGATTCTATGAAATCAACACAAAGATTGTTGGCCTTACTACAGTGCCCAGCTAAAGAGTAATGTTTTATTTGTATCAACAAACATCTAGGGCTTATCATTCTTGCTAACTGATTTATGTGTCTGTCAATAATATATCTACTGTATTCTATAACACATTCTATTAATAGAGTCTAGATTTATAGGAACATGAAAAAGTGCTATACTAAAATGTATGTTGGGCTCAGGTATTGTAATTTTTAAATTTAATATTATTTATTTCCCTACCTCAGACATGAGCATGTAATTCTTCTGACTTTGAAAATCAGCGATGGCCATTTAAAAGCAATATAGCTATTAAGGAGTAGGAGTAAACTTTAAAAATATTTCAAATGCAGTAAAAGCTTGACAGAAATCAAACATGCAGAGAAAGATGCCAGCTCTTTGGCATCTCATTTGTTGTGGGAACAAAAACATGGAAGATTTATAGCAAGTTGGTACTTGAAATTGACTTTTTGAAGGACTTTTTGGTGTCCACCAGCTCTAGAGCAGCAACCTTTGTTCATAAATAGGCTATAGGAATTAGCTTCCCCTAGATTATCATTTTACTGAAACGATTTACCCAGGCTTTTTCAGTCTAGTTGGTGGAATTATTGCAAAACACACAAACATGCAAAAGGCAATTTCACTCTGTTTTGAACAGGGATGTTGCATAGTGACCTATATCATTCTAGTAGTTTTACGGGGGTCTGAGTTTTTCAGCAGTGTTGAACACCTATGATTCCCAATGCAGCGAATGAGTGTTCAGTGCCATTGAAAATCATACTTGTATTGTATTTGTCAAATTAAATAACAGAACACAAAGATCCTATGGCATATGTGGAAATACACCAGACTACAGTCTAAATACAGGTTGGATATGTCTGGTCCAGCACCCTTGGGACCTGACCGGTCTCAAATGAGGGAATTTGCTGTAACAGGGAGGTCCCCTGCTGCTGGCTTCCTTGTCCACCATTGGCTCCACTTCTAAACTTGGCTGGTCACCCTGTGAGACCCAGCCGGGCTCCTTGCCAATGCTTCCAGCCCCAGCTCAGCTCCTCTGCTGGGCTGCCCCCTCCTCACCGGCTGACACGGTCCAGTCCCCCCTGCTGGACTGCCATGGTCCTGGATCCCTTGCCGGGCTACTGCGCTGCTGCAGCTTTGGTTCCAGCTCCCCGGCTCGTGCAGTACTGGTTCCTCTGCTGGGCTGCTACGCACCTCTGGCCCCAGATTCCCTGCTGGGCTGCTGCTAACCACACCAGGCTCCCAGCCCAGCAGGGTTCCCAGCTGCCAGCCCTCCTCCTGCCTGACTCCCAGACATCATGTTTCTATTCCAGACAAAATTTGGTCTTGTTTCACAGATTAAGATTTTCAATGTGAGAGAGAGAGTTCGGTTAGGTGAAACAGTCCAATTTTAAAGTTTTATTAAGAAAAAATAGGGCAGTGTATCACCACCTTAATCAAACATGAACTAAGTAAAATAGAGCAGGATAAGGTACTGATCAGTTACCTACTCTTGGGATGCAGGTTCAGTTTCTGTTACCAACAAGTCCATACTTGTTTGGGCGTGGAGACCCTGTGTTGTTCCCTCATCGTCAGTAATCAGCACTCTTTTGATCCCTTATACTTCTACATAATTCATACATCACACATGAGCCATCCTTGCATGTGTAACGCGCATAAACTAAAACCCAGCTGGCTGATAGTTAAGGTTCTGGAGCAGACTCATTATCCTCTTATAAGTGGTTTCAGTGCCACTAGATGTGACAGTGCACCACACCTAAAAGTTGTGGGGGTCACATACTTCCCCTAGCTGACGAACTGCATCCCAAGCTTCAGACACATCCCACTTGAAATCCCAGACAAGCCTACACTTGTAATGCTGACAAGCAGAACCGAACCCCTGGGACCTCTGGATTTAGTGCATGAGCCTCTATCGTGTGAGCTAAAAGTCAGCTAGCTCTCAGCAAAGGCTGTAAAGCAGACTAATTATTCTCCCTATAAATGGCCTTGGTTCCACCAGATAGGACAGTATACTGCACTCAAAAGGTGCGTTAGGTAATATATGTGTAACTAACTGATCACTAATCACTCTTTTTTCTCACTTGTTATATTTTAAGCTATATACAGCATGCATTTACATAATCACAGACACCATCTTTTCCAGACTGGGTTACACTTTTTAAAGCACATCTTGATTATGGATCTCTCCACTCACATTATGTGGATGGCTTATTTCATTGCCCTAGGCATTTTCCCGTTTTTCTGATTTAACTATTCTTTTGGCTTTGTCCTTATCATTACCAGTTTGGGCATAGTGTAATGGTCCATGGGACTTACATTATCAATCACTGTAGCAAGCCTACTTACATAACTCCTGTTTAGTTCTGATCTGTACATGACTTTCCAACACTATGATTCTTTAAAAAGCTGTTACAACAAACCATGCATGATGTGCATATCAGTATTATTTCAAAGTAATAACTACATAATGTCTCCAAAATGTGTTCAAATTGCTAGTTAAATCTCTGGCTAAGGAAGCAGATCAAATGAGAAACTAGTTAACCTTTAAATTACCAGCCCACAGAACAGTAAAGCAACTTCCATTTGGATGTACAGATACCATGAGCTGGTTGCAATATAATCACTTGTGATTTGATAAGAAGAGTCAGGGTGCATCTAGACTGGCAAGATTTTGTGCAAAAGCAGCTGCTTTTGCGCAAAAACTTGCCAGCTGTCTACCCTGGCTGCTTGAATTTCTGCAAGAGCACTGACTTTGTAATGTACAAAATCAGTGCTTCTTGCGCAAATACTTTGACACTCCCGCTTGAGAAAAAGCCCTCTTGCGCAAGTGTTCTTGCGCAAGAGGGCCAGTGTAGACAGGGAAGGAATTTTTTGCATAAGAAAGCCCCGATGGCGAAAATGGCCGCCAGAGCTTTCTTGCACAAAATCGCGTCTATACTGGCCACGGATGCTTTGCGCAAAAGCACTTTTTGCGCAAAGCATCCGTGCCAATCTAGACGCTCTTTTGCGGAAATACTTTTAACGGAAAAACTTTTCCATTAAAAGTATTTCCGCAAAATCATGCCAGTCTAGATGCAGCCTCAGAGAATATGCAGTTACAGAAATCATATAGAATTCTTCAAGTAGGAAACTTCCACTTGGTACTGTTTAACTATTTTCCCTTGGTTAATAAAAAATTACACTAATCATAATATTAAAGTGAGCATTTCTTTTTAAAGGAGCCTAACTGACAGCCATGGGGATCGGAATTATTTATCCCAGGACTGATAATGCATGAGAAATATAGATGCTGCCTAGTCAATCTGCCTCATGTCTGAAGGAGTCACCCTTTAAGAAAGAGGATAAGTTTCCATATTTCCCTAAGAAACTGACCCACGGCATACTGAAATCAACGAGAAACTTGAAAGCACTTGCTTCCTCTGTGCCAGCTACAGAAATGGGAACCAATCAGTGACAACACAGTGGTCATTTCTGTGATGTGGATACTGGTACACACGGACCTAGACTAAGCTTACTAATTATACTTTTCAGAAAGATAAGGTATTAACCATATATATGAGATAACTATTTTGGACCTCACCAACGTGGCTACAGATGAATTAATCAGTGGAGTGGAAGTTAGTGGTTGCCTAGGAAACCAGTCATCATGACCTGATTATAGTCAATGTAAGTAAACGGAATGTGGTCTCAATCAGAAACATGAACACTTAGTATTTCAGAAGGCCTAATTTTCAAAAGCTGTGGAAAATTGAGTCAAATGGATCAGGAGGAAACATTTAGACAGAACAATTTCAATGAAAATTGGGAGGCCTTTAAGAAGAGTTTTAGGCCAAAAGGCCATAAATCCACTATCAAGAAAGGAAACAGCTTTGGCTTAAAGCTCAATCCAGTTGAGTGGCAAAGAGAAGGCAGTAATTAGATACACTAAAGATAATATATAATGAAAGGGGAAAAGGAGAAAGAGATAACAATCAATATACATTAGAAGTTATAATGTGCAGAAAATTGATAAGGAAAGCTAAAGACTTCCAGGAAAAGTATATGGCTGGAAAGCATAAGGACAATGAAAGGTTTTTAAAAATATATTATAAAAGATCATTTTAACAATGGTATAAGAATATTACTATATGCAAAATTGCTTATAAAGATCCAGAAAAGGCAGAAGTGCTAAATGACAAAGCTCCTGTGAAAACTCAGTGGGTCCTGTGCTTCCTGGAAGATTTGCTTGTCTCAGAAGCTCCAAGCAGCCCACAATTTTAGGCACCATGACCAGGGCTTTAATTTGTTGTTTGTTGAGCTCCTTTCATCATTGGCTAGAGTATGGTAAAATGGAGATTAAAACTCTACAGTCCTCTTCCCTGAGTGGAGATGAGGAGGTGAGTATTAGAGGGAACCTGGGCCCACCCTCTACTCTGGGTTCCAGCCCAGGGCCTTGTGATAGTAGCCACTTGTGTGAATCCCCAACTTCCCCACCGTCCGTCCAGTTTGTCTTCCTCCTACTTGTGATCTCCTTTCCTCCTACTCCTAGTGACACTCTCCTCCTTCCTCCCAGGCAAGCTTCTTTTATAGCCAGTCTGAACTGGTTTTCTTAATTACCCTCAGGTGTCCTAATTGGCCTAGGCTGTCCTGATTCTGCCCACCTGGTCAATTAGCCCCTGGTGTTCCACTGCCCCCATTGCCTCTGATGGTTTTAAACCAGCCCCTCCCTGTTCCTCAGGGAGTAGGGATCTCCTGTGTCTGAGGCTTATAGATCTCCCCTCCTCTACTTTTTTATAGCCTTCTGTTCTGACCCTGTCACATGTTCTGCATTTGAAAAGGAGGACTTCATACAACATCTAATGAGGGATCAACATTTTTAAATTAGTAGACTTGGATAATTTACAGCTCACACTCCTAAAAGAGCTGGCTGATGAAATTGCTGGCCTGCTGGTGTTAATTTTTAATACATTTTAGAATATAGGGAAAATATTAGAGGACTGACAGAGTGCTAATGCCAATATTAAAAAGAAAAAGGCAAGCAGAATTACATAGATACCCATAGGCTGATTAGTTGGATATCAATCCCAGGAAAAAGACTGGAAAAGCTAATAATGACTTCAATTGATAAAGAATTAAAGCATAAGAATGTAATTAGTGGAAGTGAACAATGTTGTTATAGGAAATATGCCTTGTCAAACAAACCTGATGTAGTTCTTTGAGGAGATTACAAATGAGATTGATAACTGTAACTACACAGATTTAGTATACTAAGACTTTTGTAAGGGATTTGACTTAGGACCATAATTATTGCTAATATATAGTGCTAAGTAAACATACACATTAAATGGATTAAGAGCTAGCTAACAGATAGATCTTAGAAAGTAACTATCAATGAGAAATAGTTGTTAAGCAGGGATGTTTCCTGTGGAGTTCCACCAGGATCATTAGTAGGCCCAATGCTATTCAACATTTTTATCAATGATCCTGTACATATAAATAAAGTAAATATAACGTAAATATAAAATCACTGCTGATATAATTTGTGGAAGACACAAAAGTTGGGAGAGTGGTAAACAATGGCCAGAATAGGGCAGTTGTGTAAAGCAATGTGGATAAATGGTAAACTGCATTCATTCAAACAAAATGTGTTTTAATACAGCAAAGTTAGACATCGCAGAGCAATAAATGCAGACCATAACTATCGAATGAGGGAATGTATTCTGAAAAACAGTGACTCTGAAAAGGATTAGGGGTCATAGTGGAGAACCAACTGAATATGAGCTCCCATTGTGATATGGCAAAAATCATGGTTATTTTCTGTAACTGAGGTTCCTGAAGATGGAGTCTCTTTATTCACATTCATGGAATGTGCTATTCAGTACAGCCTGGACGATAGAACTCCAGTAGTAGTAGCTATTGGAGCACCTCCAAATTACAAACCTCCCAGAGAGAGAGAGAGAGAGTATTTCCTTTGGTAAGTATGATGCTGAGGTAGTGGAGGCATGGAGTGTGAATATGAACAATTCATCCTGAAGAACCTTAGTTACATGAAAGTAACCTTAATTTCTTTACCAATTGTTCTTCATGGAGTTCTAACTGAATAAGGAATTGCAGAAATTTTTGCCAAAAATTGCATAAGATCTGATTATAAATCTAAGAAATAATGTTGAATAAAGTGAACAGAAGTCCATGTTACTGCTGTACGTATTTCTATTAAAAATATATGTCTAGAAAAAACCATAGTCTGCGTTTGATCTTGTAGAATGTGTTCCATTTCCCTAGGGAACAGATAAACTCTTCAGTTCATAAGTTTCATTAACACAAATTCTAACCCAACCTGAAAGTGTTTATATAGAAATAGCTTTACCCTTACTTCTCTCTTCAGTAAACAATCTTGGAGCCTGTCTAAATGGCTTAGCCCTGTCTAAATAAAAAGCTAAAGCTCTTCTAATATCAAACATGTAATTTAACTTCCCCTTCTGAGTCTGAAGCTTGGGGGAAAGCACTAGTGAAATTATATACTGTCTTGTGTGAAAATATGAGACCTCCTTCAGTAGAAATGTTGGGTGAATACAAAGAATGATTTTGTCTTTAGGAAAGACAGTGAATAGTGGATTAACCATTAATGCATGCAATTTGCTTATACACTTTGAAGCAGAAATTACTGTCAAAAACACTGTCTTAATGGACAGATGAAACAAAGCACGACTTCCCAAATTTTGAAAGGAAGATTTCATCAATTGCTAAAGCACTAAGTTCAAATCACAAAATGGAACACGATGTCTTAGGGAAGGATAAAATTATTAAGTCCTTTTAAGCACATTTTGACAATATTGTTAGTGAAAACAGATTTACTATTTCTAGGATCATGCTATGCCGATATAGCTGAAAGGTGAACCTTCACAAAAAATAGTAAAAGAGCTGTTTTATTAAGCTATAATAAATATTCCCATCTATAACTAACTGGTGCTGTGTATGGATCTATAACATACACGGAAATCCACAACAATATTTTCCACATATGATATATCATTTTCTTGTGGGCTTTTTCCTGAAAAGTAACACACATTTTGCATTTGTAATGAACAACTTTTTTTCCAACTATCCCAGAGTCCTATTCTCCATGCTGTTAGATGAAGAGACAGAAGATCCAGGTGTTAAATCATCCCGTGTTGTTGTGACAACAAACCCAGTACTTACGGTAAAGGCGCTATTAGTCTTCTTAAGAGGCAAATTATGTCTGCGTATCATTGCCATGTGGCCCAGGATTTTGCTTTTTTCCCCCCAATTGTGTATCCCCAAGATAAACATTTACAGAAATTGTCATAAAAGCTTTTCTCTAAGAAAAGGACAAAATGACCCCTAACATGGGTTAAAAAAAAAAAAAAAAAGAATTCTGTCATTTAACAGTGGTGAGTGCCAGGTGGGAATGAACAGTACAGGTAAGCATCAAGTGATCCATTCCTTGTCACCCATTCCCAGCTTCTGACAAACAGAGGCTAGGGACAAAATCCATGCCCATCCTGATTAGTAGTCATTGCTGATATATCCTCCATGAATTTATCTAGTTCTCACTAGATAGGGCTATTCTCACATAGGAGCAGGCAATCCTTTATGGTTGGACTGGTTTTCCTGATGGAATGGGTCATTCCCCCCCCCACACACACACACTACAGAAATGAAAAATATGTGAATAGCCTGTGCCTTTATACAGAAGGAGGGCACAGTGAGTTTCCACTCTCCAGAACCCCTATTTAGGAAATGGAAAAAACACCAGGAGCAGGATGCTGGTGGGTGTCTGGCCAGGGAGCAGGAGCAAGGTGATGTTGGATGTCTGGCCAGGGACAAGGGCAGCTTGACCAGTACCTGGGGGTATCCAGGGATGAGTATCTCTGGGAGGATCTGCAGGCAGCACTGGAAGAAGTGTACTTGCGGCTCCTTAAAAAATCCAGCTGCTCCAGATCCTCCACTGCCATAAGAACATAAGAACGGCTGTACTGGGTCAGACCAAAGGTCCATTTAGCCCAGTAGCCTGTCTGCCGACAGTGGCCAGCACCAGGTGCCCCAGAGAGGGTGGACCGAAGACAATGATCAAGCGATTTGTCTCCTGCCATCCCTCTCTAGCCTCTGACAAACAGAGGCCAGGGACACCATTTCTATCCCCTGGCTAATAGCCTTTTATGGACCTAACCTCTATGAAATTATCTAGCTTCTCTTTAAACTCTGTTATAGTCCTAGCCTTCACAGCCTCCTCTGGCAAGGAGTTCCACAGGTTGACTACACGCTGTGTGAAGAAGAACTTTCTTTTATTAGTTTTAAACCTGCTACCCATTAACTTCATTTGGTGTCCTCTAGTTCTTCTATTATGGGAACTAATAAATAACTTTTCTTTATTCGCCCTCTCCACACCACTCATGATTTTATATACCTCTATCATAACCCACCTCAGTCTCCTCTTTTCTAAACTGAAAAGTCCCAGTCGTTTTAACCTCTCTTCATATGGGACCCGTTCCAAACCCCTAATCATTTTAGTTGCCCTTTTCTGAACCCTTTCCAAGGCCAAAATATCTTTGCCATCTTAACTTCCCTTGCGCCCCCGCCAACCCTGCATTCCTGGTGCGTGGGGAAGAAAGGCAAAACAAGAAAGCCCATGCGTTGCTGTGGGGAGGTAGGAGCAGTGCGCACGTGCTTACTGAGAAGCTGGATCTGTTGTGGAGCCATGGGACTTCTCCCCACCTCCCGCCATAGGAAGCCAGCATTGGCTTCAGTTTTGTGAGAGGTGGGAGGCTGTAGTGCCAGTGTGGGCTCTTAGTTGTGGGTGGAAGGAAAAAGCGGAGCTGAGAACACTGTGGCGGGATAGACTGGCAGTGCCTCTGCAATCGACCAGCTGATCATGATCGACTGGTTGGTGACCACTGGACTAAAGGTATTGCTTATATACACCTGGAAAAAATAAACATCCAAATAGGTGGCAAGATATAAGAACAAAACATAGTAAGCCAATATAATTTCCTTCTTTGACAGGGTTAGTGACCAAGTGGATGATGGAAAGCAGTAGACGTGATACATCTTGCTTTTATTAAGGTTTTTGAAACAGTCCCACTTGACATTTTCATGAGTAACCTAGGAAAATGTGGTCAAGATGAATTTACTTTGGCTACATCTACACTACAGCACTATTTCGGGATACCGGCGTATCCCGAAATAGTTATTCTGCGTCTTAACAGCAAGCCCGTTATTTCGAAATATAATGGACTTGCTATTCCGACGTCCCTGTAAACCTGATTCCATGAGGAGTAAGGGACATTTCAAAATAAGCTATGCAATTTGCATAGCTCAAATTGCGTAGCTTATTTCGAGCTATGGGTGCAGTATAGACGCACCCTTTAAGTGCAGTGGTGGAAAGATTGTGCTCAGAGTAATTATGAATAGTTCCCTGTCAAACTAGGAGGATGTGTGCAGTAGGGCTCTGCAAGGGTGAATCCCGGGTCAAGTTCTATTCAATATTTTCATTTATTATGTTGGTCAATTACGAGGTGGTCAATATGCTCATAAAATTTACATATGACACCAAAAATAGGAGGCATTGCAAATAACTTGAAAAATTAGAGAACTGGTGTGAAATCAACAAGAGGAAAATTAAATAAAGAAAAGTGCAAAATACTCCACTAAGAAAGGAAAAATCAAATGCACAACTACAAAACAAAAACAAACAAAAAACCTGACCAGTTTGTACTGCTGAAAAGCATTTTGGGATTATAGTGGATCATAAATTAAATATTAGTCAACAATGTGATGCACCTCCAAAAAAGGTATGATAATTCTGGGGTGTATTACCTGGACTGTCCTATGGAAGACAGAGGAGGCAACTGTCCCACTCTAATTGGCACTGATGAGGCGTTAACTGGAGTACTGTGTCCAATTCTGCACAGCACCCTTTAGGAAAAATGTGGATAAATTTGAAAGAGACCAGAGGAAAGCAACAAAAACAGTAACAAGTTTTAGAAAACCTAACCTATGAAGAAAGTTTACAAAAATTGAGCATGATAAGTCTTCAAAAGATTATTATTAGGGGGATGGTGATCAACTGTTCTCCATCCCCACTGAAGGTAGGACAAGACACAATGGACTTCATCTTAAATAAGGGATATTTAACCTAGCCATTACGAAAAACTTTCTAATGATAAGGGTTGGTAAGATCTGGAATAGGCTTCTAAGAGAAATTTTAGAAGCCCCATCCCTGAAGATTCTTAAGAATGAATTGGACAAACACTCATCAGGGATGATTCAGTTTTACTTGGCCCTGCTCAGCACAGAGGGCTGGACTTGATGACATTCTTCTAGATTCCTCTCATACCTCCTCTCTCATAAAATATATGAGAGAAAAGGGGGAGAATAAGGCTACATCTAGACTACAGGCTTCTTTCGGAAGAAGCTTTTTTTTGGAAGAGATCTTCCAAAATATCTTCCAAAAGAGAGCATCCACACTGCAAAAATGCATTGAAAAAGGGATCTGCTTTTTCGAAAGAGTGTCCAGACTGAATGGACGCTCTCTCGCATGTAAGCTGTGGTTGCTATGGCCGAAATGGCCACCAGGCCACCTGTGCTTTTTCCTTTTTCCTCTTGTTCCGAAAGAACTCCCTCTTCCCCTTTCACAAAAAGGCTTCTTCCTCGTAAAATGAGGATTACCAATGCCGGGAAAACCCCTCTGTTCTTTCAATTTTCTTGCGGAAGAACGCAACTGCAGTGTGGATGTTCCTCAAGTTTTGTCAGAAAAACGGACATTTTTCCGACAAAACACTATAGTATGGACATACCCTGAGAAAGAGATGGAACTCTGCAAAATGTATCAAAGAGAAAAAAGTACAGAAAATTGAATTAGGGAATGAATCTTTGATTCTGAATTAGATATGGACATTTACAGATGAGCAGTTTATACATCAGCTATGTTTCCCTCAACTTATATTTGCAGTACAAAATGGCAAAACTAGGTGAAAAATCAAGCAAATTATATATAAGGTCATATTTCAGAAAGAGGAGACATAGATAATGATAAAACATGGTTTTGGAAATTTAGGAGTAGGAAATGAGCACAAACACAATAATGACATTTTAGAATAACAGCAATCACAAATCTTTTTTCCTACTGAAAAAAAGGCACTTTGGATATATTTTTTCCTTTTCGTTTCATAGAGAAAAAAGCACTGTTATCAAAATGAGCCAGAAAGGTAAGGCAGTCCAGCACTGGATACTAGAACCAGGAGTCACAAAACTTGGGGTCTTTTCTCAGCTTTACTACTGACTCATGTGACCTTGAACAAAGTTATTCAAAATCTCTGTGTCCCAGCTAACCCCCTTACATAAAAATGTAAGTGAAAATGTTTTGTAAGAAAAGCTCTTCCAGTCTGGATGAACAGCACTGAGTATTACTGTTCAGAGAAAAGAGAGCAACAAGATGAAGAAAACAAACAAACAAAATGACCATTAATATGACCATCAGCAGCCTGCAACTGCTTACAGGTCCTTTCTATCTCAACCACTGGACATGCTGGAAGATCACAAGAATGCTCGGGGGTATGGCGTGGGGGAAGGGCATATGTGCTGGATTGCAGATTTAGACTCTGATTTATGTACATTTTCAATATTTTTAAAATTAGACCCAAGAAGGAATCCAGGCCATTGTGGGGAGTGTCAGGAAATGTCCAACAACTACTAGCAAAAGGAGACTGTGAGAGAGAGATTCTGTGTGTGCATGGTGTTCAGATTCACGCTGGGATGGATTCACAGAGGACAATTGGGTAGGAAGAAAGTTGGATAAAACTACTAAGAGCTGCAGTGCCTTAGAAAGAAATTGTGCCTTAGGAAGCAGGAAAGGCTGCTAGCACAGAACTCCCTGTAATTGCAATCAAAGCATAATACAAATAATGATAGTTTGTACTTATCTAGCATATTTTAGCCAAGGACTTCTGAATATGACTTATTTAGAACAGTCATTTCAAAAATGCAAAAAAGACTAATTACAGTGGATAAGCCCTCTGCAAACTACTGTATGAAAATCTAGAACAATATTTATATAACTATTGCTTATTTAGAAGAACTTGATTCTCACTAGTCTCTCTCAAATATTAATAGCGCTGCTTCATTTTGTAGGTTATTTTTATCAAGGATAAACTGTGTGCCCTTCCCCTTTCTTTTCAACAGCATTCATACTTTGTGACTATTTCTATCAATCAAATTTCCAGTTTACAAAAATGACTGAACATGTACAACCAGAGTTGTAATGTTATGCTCCTGAAGACAGACTCAGTTCCCAATCTGCAGTGAATTTTTTTCAGATTAAGATTATTTGCTGAAAATTTTAGTTTTTCACCCAGAACTATTTGGGAATTTGACACAAATTCACCAAATAGTGTTAGGCAAATTTAGAGGTTTGGCAGCACACTCAGAATCATTAGCCCAGTGGTTAAGGAACCCACCCTGGTCCAATTCTCCCCACTGGTTGATGCAAAGTAAGGGTTTGAATTTGGTTCTCTCACATCTATAGGGAGTGCCCTAACTGTCATGCTATAAAGAGCTAGTCTCACTTTCTCAGGCCAAATGACAATTCATTGTCATTTGTAGTGATAATTCAGAGTAATTCACAGTGATAATTAAAAAAATAATTGGGGGAAACTTGAAAAATATTCTTTAATTCTTAAAAAAAAATTACATTTTTTGGATTAAGTTACATCCACACTGCAGTTGCGTTCTTCCGCAAGAAAACTGAAAGAACAGAGGGGTTTTCCCGGCATTGGTAATCCTCATTTTACGAGGAAGAAGCCTTTTTGTGAAAGGGGAAGAGGGAGTTCTTTTGGAAGAAGAGAAAAAAGGAAAAAGTACAGGTGCCCTGGTGGCCATTTCGCCCATAGCAACCACAGCTTACATGCCAGAGAGCGTCCATTCAGTCTGGACACTCTTTCGAAAAAGCAGATCCCTTTTTCAATGCATTTTTGCAGTGCGGATGCTCTCTTTTGGAAGATATTTTGGAACTCCCAGCAAAGAAAAGTTAGTTATTTGCCCTGCTTTACTATTATGTGGCATGCTCTGAACAAGAACTTTTATTAGCACTATTAATTTTGTAGTTCATTAAATGAGCAATTTATCAGTTTCTATAAGATTAATTTTCCAGATGGGATACCAAGAGACACTTGCAATTAAATCTTGAACCAAAAGTCGCAGAACCCAGGACCTGAAATCCAAACTTTTATAAAGTTTGCTAGCTATTCAGATTTGAGGATCAGGCTCATTTTTAATTTTAACACAAAGAAATACATTTAAAAATGGGTTTGCTATACTATGAGGCAAATAGTCAAAATACATGTTTAATCTTAACAGCAACTGCTTTATGTTTTACCTGTAATAGGCAGGGACCATTGGAGCTGCCTTTGGCTTTAAAAACATAAATGAGACAATACAGAATCATTTGGTTTGAAAGTAGTTCTAATGAGTATTACAGCCTGTTTTTTCTGAATCAAGAAAGTATTGATTTAAGTATCTGCCCATAACAGGTGGATGTCTTCTATATTATTGAATACCACTAGTCCAAATCATTCTGCAGACTCCCTTATAGCTTTTCTACTGCTTGGCTGTACTGGAGTTACAAAGCTTTTTCTAAATGTTAAACTAAGATTTCCTTGAAGTAGCCCAATTCACAGTACAGGTTGGATCCCTGGTCCAGCACCCTCGAGACCTGAGTGGTCCCGAAGGAGGGATTTTGCAGGACCAGGGGAGGTTATTTCTGCCCCCTATGGGTCCCTCACCACAGCTCTGCTCCTGGCCTGTCCTCCCAGGGGGCTCCCCACATGCAACCAGCCCTGCTACGGCAGCCCACAGTGCCGCCTCTGGGGCTCTCAGCTTCACCGTGACAAACCACTGCCCTGTTGCTGGTGCTCCTGTCCCCACCAGCCCTGCCATGGCAGCACTGGCCCTGCCAGCCTGCCACCGGGACCCCCTGCCCTTCCTCTTCCCCTCCACGGCAGACTGCTGTTCAGCCACCGGGGTTCACGACCCTGCTAGCCCTACTGGCGCAGCACCGGCCTTCCTGGCAGGGCTCCTGGCTCTGCCAGCCCTGCTGCGGCAGCCCCGCAGTCCTGCTACTGGGGCTCCTGGCCCCATTGCAGCAGACCGCTGCCCCATTGGACCCCGTTGGCCCTGCCACTGGCTCAGCTGGGCTCTTACGGCAGGACTCCCAGCTGCTGGCCTCCCTGCAGCTAGCCTGGCTGAGTTCCCATGTTGCTGGATCAGGGAGTTCCGGTAGGGTTGCCAGGTGTCCGGTATTGACGTGGACAGTCCAGTATTTTCGTCTCCTGTCCGGTAAAAAAAATTCAGACAATACCGGACACCTGAAATGTCCGGTATTTTCTGTTTTTTTTCCCTGCCAGGAGGTGAAAATACTGGACACCTGGCAACCCTATGACACACTCAGCAACTGGGCTCAGCCCCGCTGCTTACCTGGTTCCATAGGTAAGCTCCCTTCTGGCACAACCAAGAAAACAAGATGGCCGGCTACAAAAAGCCTAAAGACCTGAGCAAGGGGAAGCAATGCCTTCCCCTGGGTCTTAGTGCTCAACCCCTCCTCTTCCTATCCCTATTCTGACTCTGCACACACTTAAAGGGGCCATGATGTTTTAATGCTGTTTTATTTTATTTTATTTTATTTTATTTATTTATTTTTGCTTCATAACTCTTGGGGGTCCTTTTTTTTTTTTGCTCAACAACTTTGGTCTCCCCCCCTTTTTTTTCCCTTAACAGAATTCTTTCCCCGGTGGGTTTTTTTTGGTGGGGGGAGGGTTTCGGTATTTTTGGTTAAGCCGTCTGGCAACCCTAAGTTCCGGGGTTAAGAGAAGTTCTAGCTGTACTCATTTTTCTGCTCTTGTTGATAAATAATAATGAATTGTCCAGACTTCTTTATAATATCTCCTTGCATTTCTAAGGATGGTGAATCCAGACAACTCAAAATCATGCTTCCTTTCTAAACAACATGCACAAGTTCTCAAACACAACTCATAGTTCTTATTTTCCAAACCTATTACTATTTGTCGATATATTTTCAAAATATGGTATACAAAAGCCAACAGCAGTACTCCAAATGAAAATAACCATTCTGTGAAGTAATTGTTTGGCTATTTACTTGTGTTCATCTGTGCTTTTAAATGCCATCAGAGTCCCTTTGGGGGGAGGGCTAGCTTAGTTGTTTGAGCATTGGCCTGCTAAACCAAGAGTTGTGAGTTCAATCCTTGAGGGGGCCATTTAGGGAGCTGGAGCAAATCTATCAGCAATGGTACTTGGTCCTGTCATGCAGGCAGGGGACTGGACTCAATGATCTTTCAAGGTCCCTTCCAGCTTTATGAGATATACCTATCTCCTTATATTATATAATTCCTTAAAATCTGAACTTCAGACAATTAAAGCTAAAGATCAGCACTTGTAATGCAAATGTTCTTTTTCTATGAATACATAGTGAACATCTTTAATTTGGAGGCCTGAATCTTGAATTAGGCTGTTTACCATACAAATGACTTATAAAGTAATAATGTTTTAATATTTATCTAGGAAAGTATATTTTTATTTATGTACCATAACTATCATAGCTTTTAAGTGTATGTACATGTACACTTAAAATAAATTCCTACAATATTACTCAGTGTCACCTTAAGGAATTAACAGTATTTCCCACAAAAATATGTCAAATTTTACTCATGCCATCTCCTGTGGGAAAAGCCTGTGTGTGTTCTGTGTATAGGCCAGAGGAAGGAAACAATCAGCAAATTTGTTTTTTTCTTGCCAATAGGAGAGTGAGCTGTAGTCAAAAGGCTGAGTACACTCTGAATATAATCCCACAGATTTACATCTGAAGGTTCTTAGCTCAAGCATCTCAGCTGAGATAGAACAAAAGGAGATAGAGCCAGGAACAAAAACATATAAATGTTTGGTTTATAGAGCAGTATTAACACTGAATTTTAACTAGGTGTTTATACTGCACTCTCTTATCTGAGTGCCTCACAGCTACCATAATGCAGGTTTACGCTCACTGAGACTGGAGGTGAAAGGCTCCATTAAGCCTATTATGAATCTAACAAAACATTCACTCTTTCAGGCACTGCAAAGAATCAGATTAGTGCCACTGTTTTTATTTAAACAATGTGAAGCCAGCAAACAAAGGAAGCTTGGCTCTGATAGACTTCCACTTTTTCTTTACTGGATATCTTCCCTTTTAGATCCCTTTCTAAAATTGCTTTACTGGAATTAAATATGATTAAATTAAACTCAAACTATTACAATACAATAACTGATTTAATAACCTTTCAGGATTCTTTAACACAACCTTAACATGCCTTGATCAGTCTCTTAGGCTACGTCTACACTGCAAGGTTTTTACGCAAGAAATCTTTTGCAGAAGACCTCTTGCGCAAAAACTTCGTGCGCAAAAGTATGTCAACACTGCGATGCGCTTTTGCGCAAGAGAGTGTCCACACTGCATGGACGCTCTTGCGCAAGAAAGAATGGCCATTCACAGAATGGCCATCAGAGCACCTGTGCTTTTTCGGATAGGCTCTATTTGCACAAGAAACCCCTGCGGCGGAGCATCCACACATGCCTTTTTGCGTAACAGCTGTAGCACAAAAAGGAGTCATGCCTCGTAAAAGGCGGTTCACCTACACCGGAAAAAGCCCTCTGTTCTGCCGTTTTACTGCCGATTTACTTGTGCAAAAGAGCATTTGGGGTGTGGACACTCTGCAGGTTTTTTGTGCAAAAACAATTGTTTTTGCACAAAAACCTTGCAGTGTAGACATAGCCTCAGGGTGATGTTTGGATGTTTTAGCGATCTCTCCAATATGCTGCACTGAAATATTCTTACGGTAAGTCCTGGTCTTGTAAAAGGCTGTTCAGTCTTATAGTCAATAACAGGGTTAGCCTATGAATTGTTTTCACCTTGTGTGTCTGCTCTCACTTCATTTTTCTCAGTCAACTTGTCAGATACCTTGAGCAGATGCTTACAATTTGTTCTTAAGATTTTGCTTTTGTGATCACTGAATATGGATGAAGTGACTCCTCTTCGATAACTAAAACTTGGACAGGTTAATGCCATCTTGCTAATTTCTCCCGGAGCCTTTGTTTTCTATCTGTGGAAAGAGTCTTGCTCCCTTATGGCACTCTGTATGACTGCATTTTCTTAGTCTTCTCCTCTCTAATAAAGACTGCTTGGTCATCCTTTGTCCCACATCTGGTAATCAAGTGTTTATATGCATGTTGTAGAGGTGTTTGGCATGTGACTTTTCAGAGTAGCAGCATAGCTGGATATTTGTTAAATATGCATCATCTCTTGCATCTCTTGCTCTTTAGAAGGTTTTTTATACATATTCCACAGGCAGCTAATCCATTTGCTTGAGGATATCTGGCACTAGTGTCTCATGATGAAAGTTGTACATATTTTGCAAATTACAGAGATTCCTTATTCTTGAACTGTAGCCTGTTGTCAGTTATTACTGCTCTTGGAATTGCACAATGTGCAAATACATATTTAATGTCAACTGTTCCTACTTTGCTATCTTCATGTGTGTCTATTTCTGGGAAATGGGGTAAAGCAGTCCATTATAAGACGGTGCTGTCTTCTCAGGCTGAACATGCCAATTCCAGCTTTGCTTCATGGAATTGCAAGTTGCCTGTGCAGTATCACCAGATCTTTCTGCGGGGAATCTGCATTTCTGACACATTCCACATCTGCTGAGCATTTATTCAATGTCACTATTCATGTGTGTCCAGAATATAGCTTCTCTTGCTCTCCTTTGTGATGTGGTCATTCCTGGGTAGCCTGCATATATTTAATCCAATATATTACTTCAGATCACTGTGGGAACCATAGTCTATGATACTTTCGAGAACATTCCTGAGATCACTGACAGCTCACATTTACAATGAGAGTATTTACAATTGAGAAATACGGATTTCTCACATTTACAATTGAGAAATACGGATATTTTCCTCCTTTATTTATCACTTGCTTCACTCCCTGAAGCATTTCCTCTAATTTCACCCATATACTTGGAGAGACAGTACATGACATTTATCATATTCTCATGTATGTTTACTGACTGTTCCAGATCATCAGGTCGTGTAATGTCAGATGGAGAATATGCTCTTGAGAGTGTGCCTGCCATTACTAAGTAGTATCCAGGTTGGACATGAAAGGTTACATTATCCCTTTGGCTTTGTATACACTGCCGTCTTTTGCTGGCAGAGAGTATGCAAATGAAGCACTGATTAGCATTTTGTCATGCTTCATTTGCATAATCTATTTAAGCCATTTTTGTGCAAGGGGTTTTTGCGCAAAAACAAGCAGTGTGGACATTTCCTTTTTGCACAAAAGCCCCTTTTTTGCGCAAGATCCTTATGACTCAAAGAAGTCTAGCAGATTAGTAAGGCATGACTTCCCTTTACAGAAACCATGTTGACTTTCCTCCAACAAATTATATTCATCCATGTGTCTGACAATTTTATTCTTTACTATAGTTTCAACTAATTTGCCCAGTACTGACTTTAGACTTACAGATCTGTAATTGCCAGGATCACTTCTAGAGATCTTTATAAATATTGGCGTGACCTTAGCTATCTTGCTATCATTAGGTACAGAAGATGATTTAAAGGATAGGTTACAAACCACAGTTAATAGTTCTGCAATTTGCCATTTGAGTTCTTTCAGAACTCTTGGGTGAATGCCATCTGGTCCCGATGACTTGTTACTGTTAAGTTTATCAATTTGTTCCAAAACCTCCTCTAATGACACCTCAATATGGGACAATTCCTCAGTTTTGTCACCTAAAAAGAATGGCTCAGGTTTGGGGAATCTCCCTAACATCCTCAGCCATGAAGACTGAATCAAAGAATTCATTTAGCTTCTCCGCTAGGACTTTATCTTTGAGTGCACCTTTAGCATCTCGATCATCCAAGGGCCCCACTGGTTGTTTAGCTGGCTTCCTGCTTCTGATGTACTTAACTAATATTTTACTATTACTCTGAGATTTTGGCTAGCTGTTCTTCAAACTCCTTTTTGGCTTTTCTTATTATATTTTTACACTTAATTTGACAAAGTTTACTAGGATTTGACTTCCACTTTTTAAAAGATGTCTTTTTATCTGTCACTGCTTCTTTTACCTGGTTGTTAAGCCATGGTGGCACTTTTCTGTTTCTCTTACTGTGTTTTTTAATTTGGGGTATACATTTAAGTTAGGCCTCTATTATGGTGTCTTTGAAAAGTTTCCATGCAATTTGCAGAGATTTTATTTTTGTCACTGTACCTTTTAATTTCTGTTTAACTATCTTCCTCATTTTTGTGTAATTCCCCTTTCTGAAATTAAATGCTACAGTGTTAGGCTGCTGAGGTGTTTTTCCCACCACTGGGATGTTACATTTTATTACATTATGGTCACTATTTCCAAGCAGTCCAATTATATTTACTTCTTGAACCATATCCTGCACTCCACTTAGGACTAAATCAAGAATAGCCTCTCCCCTTGTGGGTTCCAGAACCAGCTGCTCCAAGAAGCAGTCATTTAAGGTATCAATAAATTTTATCTCTGCATCCCGTCCTCAGGAAACGTGTACCCAGTCAATATAGGGATAGTTGAAAATACCCCAGTATTATCGAGTTTTTTAAATTTGATAGCCTCTCTACTCCCCCCTTAACATTCCATAGTCACTATCATGGTCCTGATCAGGTGGTCGATAATATATCCCTAATGCTATATTCTTATTATTAGAGCACGGAATTACTATCCACAGAGATTCTATGGAACATTTTGGCTAATTTAATATTTTTACTTCATTTGATTCTACATTTTCTTTCATGTATAGTGCCACTCCCCCACCAGCACGACCTGTTCTGTCCTTCTGATATATTTTGTACCCTGGTATGACTGTGTCCCATTGATTGTCCTCATTCCACCAAGTTTCTGTGATGCCTATTATATCAATATCCTCCTTTAAAACTAGGCACTCTAGTTCACCCATTTTACTATTTGGACTTCTAGCATTTGTGTATAAGCACTTTAGTAATTTGTCACTATTTATCTGTCTGCCATTTCCTGATGCGTTTGACTCTTTTTCATTTGATTGTGTCTCATCTGATCTGACCTATACTTCCATCCTCTCCTCCTGACTAGAACTTAGAGCGTCTCTATTAATAGAACCTCCCCTAATAGATGTCTCTGTCCGATCCATGTGCTCCATCGCACCTGTCAGATTTCCCCCAGCCCTTAGTTTAAAAACTACTCTTCAACCTTTTTAATGTTAAGTGCCAGAAGTCTGGTTGCATTTTGGTTTAGGTGGAGCCCATCCTTCCTGTATAGACTCCCCCATCCCAAAAGTTTCCCCAGTTCCTTATAAATCTAAACCCCTCCTCTCTACACCATCGTCTCATCCATGCATTGAGTCTCTGAAGCTCTGCCTGACTACCTGGCCCTGTGCATGGAACTGAAAGCATTTCAGAGAATGCTACCATAGAGGTCCTGGATTTCACTCTCTTTCCTAGCAGCCTAAATTTGGCCTCCAGAACCTCTCTCATACCCTTCCCTATGTCATTAGTACCTACATGTACCACGACCACTGGCTCCTCTCCAGCACTACACATAAGACTATCTAGATGTCTCGAGAGATCTGCAACCTTTGACCCAGGCAGGCAAGTCATGTCACCATATGGTTCTCCTGGTCATCACAAACCCTGCTATTTATGTTTCTAATTATCAAATCCCCATCGAATTTTATGTCTTTAAATAATAATTTGAAGATTTCAGTAATTCAGCCAGATATTATGGGTCTATTACAGGAATGAGTGGGTAGGTTTCTGTGGTCTGTGATGTGCAGGAGGTCAGACTAGATTATCACAAAGAGGCCTTCTAACCTTAAAGGCTATGAGTCTATTTTCAAAAGTTCTTGCAATGTCCTGGGTGTTGCTTCTCCAACTCTCCTTTCCTGTATTGCAATCAGTGCTTTGCAATGAGTTCCTTCTTTGCAGCTAAGACCATAGAGAAAATTGTGAAATCTTGTACATCCATACATGAAATCTAGTATCTTTTTAAATTTATGTAAATCTCATTTATATGGCTGTTTCAGCCCCAGATGAATGCAAGACTAGCAACCAATCAGTTCCATGACACTTTAATAGTACTGCTCCCAGTCTCCTTTAGAGGCATCAGTAGAGAGTTTGATGTCTTTTAGTGAGTAAAATAATTGAAGCACCAGAGATGATGTCAGAATGTGCTTTAAATCACTGAACTCTTTTGTGCTCTGGGATTCATGCCCATTCAGTGGCCTAGTGGAGATGTCTTAGGTGAGTTGTTTCAGCTATACAGTTAGGTATGAACTTGATATAATTCAACATGCTTTGGAATGTTCAGTATTGCCCGAATCTTTGATTCATCAGGCAAGATCCCCCTTTTGAGGTCCGTCTCTCTCCTACATATGTTATTTCTCTTACATGATAATGTAAATATATCACCTCTCGTGAGAGGTAATTTAAATTATGCCACCTCTCATGAGAGGAATAATCTGACGTAATTCCAATCAGAATAATTGATGTGTTATTTTCTACATTAAGAAAGGTATTACACACATTTTATTTTAATTTTTAAAATAACATCCACCTACCCCACAAAACAGAGCTTGCTTCCAGATAGCCAGGCATCTCTCTGCTCTCATTAGCTTTCAGAGCCCTGCAACCCTATGTGAAAGTAACTGACTGGATTTGCCAGTCACACCCAACATCTATACATAATGGCAGCAGCTATTTCACATAATCTCTAGAATGGCTAGAAAGTGATACATTTCTGTGGCAGGGGAGTGAATCTTACATGCATAGTCTTGTCACAAAGTGGGTTCTCCTATCTCAATATATATACAAAAAAAACCCCCAAAACATGTACAAGAAACCTTCTACATATTACCTTGTGTGGGGCACAACAAATGGTTCATCAAACGAATATATACACTCTTCCCTTCTCTCAGATATAACAACAGTTCAACATTTTAAAATAAAAATACTGCTTTCTTGAGTTCCAGGATAGCAACATCCATACCCTTCCAGCCTGCCACTGACTGCTTCCATCTCCTTTTTTACTCAGAATTTGGGATTGACAGGTTATGAAAATCATCTGCATTTTCTCTACACTGTTAGCCCTATGCTATCTGTAGAGTCAACAGAGAAACAGGAAGGATGTCCAGTAGATCTGCAGCCCAGCCATCCAGAGACTGCTTGGAATAGCCTTGCAACAGTTCAAGTTTACTACTAGTAGTAGTAGCTCTTTCCAGTTGATGAGCGATTTAGTTAGGACAGCACGGGGAACTCTGCCTTCACAAGTACCAATGTTGTACTAACATCTTCAATTGTCAATATAATGTTTTGATGATTTATTAGGGCTTATAGTGGAAACTGCAAAGCAATCAGTTATAGTAATATGCACTGTTGGCATTAAGATTGATGAAGGCTGGAGCATGCATTAGATATAGCACTAGCTTTTTACTGGTGAGGATTAAATCTAATCTGAGGCTTTCAGAGAAAAGTTTGTTATATTCAACCTGTTCAGCAGTAGTCCATATCAAATCAATGCTGTTTAATTTAGCCCATGGCAATATGAACACTGCACTGTAAGTGGAAGAATTATAATTTCCAGTGTAGGCCTACACTGTGATGCCAGCGACCCTTTTCATTAGACTAAAATAAAAGACTGTGAAAAGCACAAAACTGACTTTCAGAATTTCAAGATTACTTCTCAGATCTTTGGGGAGCTCTCTTACTCCTTAGAAATTTTTTCTTCATTTAAAAGTTGCTAAAGTTATGTACTTTTATAATAGAAATCCAAATGGATACTTTTTTGATTCATCAGCACACAGGAAAACTAGACAGGAAAACTAAAGAGAAAACACTATGGCTATGTCTAGACTACATTCTATTTTCGAAAGAGGATATGCAAATTGCACGTCCAGACTACTTTCACTTTCAAAAGATCCGCTTTTGAAAGTGATATCAGTATAGTGGCCTTTTGTAAAAGTTGCCTTTTGTCGACAAAACTATACCGATCTCACTGTCGAAAGCAGATCTTTCGAAAGTGAAAGTAGTATGGACGCGTTTTTTTCAGAAAAAAACCTTTTTCAAACAAACCACTCTTCCTTTAAAAATGAGGTTTACGCGGTTTTTTTGAAAAAAGGTTTTTTTCCCGAAAAAACTGCGTCCAGACTCCTTTCGAAAGTGAGATCAGAAGAAGATATGCAAATTCCCGGGGAATTTACATATCCTCTTTCGAAAATAGAAAGTAGTTTAGATGTACCTTAAGGGGTGAAAGATATAATCAGACAAACGGGGGGATATCCAAGGACATGTTTGTGGAAACATTTCCTTATCTGATATTATAGTGATATTCTAAGAAACATCCCTTGAGAGTCACAATAGTAAGACACAATATGTAACCTAGACACTTAATAAAGCACTTATTAGCTAGCCAGGCAGTCAAAGGCACTCAGTAAGCATAATATCAGGTACGGTAAAAGCATTCAGAAAACTCTATATAGTTACTCTTTTCCAGGGGCTCTCTGAAGACTCAACAGTTACTCTGACAAGACGAATATCCTTCTTTCTAAATAGTCTGAAAACTGCTATGTCGTTGGTTGTGTCTAGACTACAGGGTTTTGTCAACAAAAGTGGTCTTTTGTCAACAAAACTATATCTGCGTCGATACTACCGACGCATTCTGTCGACACTAAGTCAACAGAACACAGCAGTTTTGTCGACGGCGGTAAACCTCGTTTTATGAGGAATAACGCCTTTTTTTGAAAGTACTCTTTCGAAAAAAGGAGCTATTGCATGCAAACTGTGCTTTTTTGAAAGAAAGCGTCTATACTCTCTTTCGAAAAAGCTGCTTGCTTTTTCGACACAACCGGTTGTAGTCTAGATGCTCTTTTTCGACAGAGGCTTTTTTGACAGTATCTGTCGTGCAGTCTAGACGTAGCCACTTTGTCTTATTCCAACAGACTGCCCTAGTACATAGTAGGTTAGGGATTGTATGTGTACATAAGTGGTTTAAAGATGCCTTGGGTCCACCTCAATCAGGTCAGCCAATCAGGACGGGTATATTTAAAGTAGATTATCATAATTTATAAACACCCATAACTTTAAATATTCTTTAGAAGATATTCATAAAATTGACTATTTCTGACTGGATTTTATATGACGTTTTGGCTTGGCTTTTCCATGTAGTTTGTAATGTTATGCTGTCTTTATCAAATTTCTGTTTTTTATATCACTCCACTTTTAAAAATGTATTTACTTTTTTTTTTT
Source organism: Rafetus swinhoei (assembly GCA_019425775.1). Taxonomy (NCBI): domain Eukaryota; kingdom Metazoa; phylum Chordata; order Testudines; family Trionychidae; genus Rafetus; species Rafetus swinhoei. The sequence goes on along the minus strand of CM033424.1, from coordinate 222,233,581 downwards.
TATCTCAGAAAAGACAGAGTGCCAGAGTTTAATTCTTACATTTACAGGAGTTCTATTTTCAATTTCAAGGTAACAAATTGAGATATGAAACACGAATCTAGGGAAAAGCAAAAGACTATGACGAAGTCATTTTGCACAATGAATTTTAAAATGCAAAAAGTTCCAGGAAAAATGTTATTTGATTTTGCAGTCTTTTTTGCTCTTTGGAACCTCTAATCACATATATATTGTAGCATGGTCAGTCCCACTCTTGGGTTCCAGACCCCTGTTCTGCCCACTATCCCGCAATTTAGGGGCCATGGTCCAAGTCCCACTTGCCTTTTCTCGGCATTTGGCATTCCGTCCCTTGGCAAAACAAAGGGGTGTTCGGGCCGATGCCCCTGACCAGTTGAGGTTGAGTAAACAGTCCTCCTCAGCCATTGGCTGAAGTTTCTGGCCACCTGGGGGGAAGGAAGCCTCCAAACACTCACTCCCTATTGGCGTCCCTCATCTCCCCCAGCAGCCTTTAGCGGTGCTGATGTTGTTCTGTTCAGTTCCTCTGTGTCTCTTTATCAGTTGTTTATTCCTCTCCAAACTCCTCCACTCTCCACACTCCTTTTCCTCTGTCCTCCACAGGGAAGATTTTTAAAGAGGTCCCATGGCAGCCTGAAATCAGTTCATCTGGCCCTTAATTGATTTATAGCAGCCCTGTCTCAGTGGCCCCTGATTAGCCAGGGCCCTTGCTGGGTTTTTGTGGGGGGTTTTAGAGCTGCCTCTCTCCCTTTCCATCAAGCCCTTTAACCTGCCCTGTCACAATATACATTGTTCAATTTGTAATCTATGTGGAGACAGACATAAACATATACACATACAGTCCTAAGCATTTTAACAAGGTAAAGGATGAAGAGGAGAAAGAAAAAAATAACTAATCCATTGTGTCTTTCATACAGTTACTGACAAATATGGTATGTGCTAACAGTTACAATCATTTAGCAGGCAAAATAGTCAAAGGATGTATGTATTTGTTCTAATTCAATTGATGTACCTATCTGATTAGATGCTAAGTAGATAATTTTCAGAGGTAACAGATAATTGACTTGCCTATGTTAAGAATAACATGCAGATAGAACTTTTCAAAGTCACGCACCTAAGCAGCTCCCACCAGCAGCACTCTCTTCCCTGCCTGCCAGCGGCTCCAGACCGCTTTGTTTCATGTGATTCTCTGTGCTGGGAGGCAGGCTTCATGCACTGCACCTGCCCCCAGCAAAATCTCTCAGCCCCTGTTGGCTGGAAACTGGCCAATGGGAGCTGAGAAATTGTGTTGTGCTGCCCTCGCCTCCAGCAAAATCTCTCAGCTCCCATTGGGCAATTTCCCGCCAATAGGAATTGAGAAATTTTGCTGAGGCGGGGGTAGCATGCAAAGCCTCCCTCCTTCTCCCCACAGTGCAGATAGCCACAGAGAGCAGCTAGCCCTTTGAATGGGGCTGCTCCCTGCCACAGGCCAGATTTTGCCCACCTGTTTTAGAGTGAGAATAATGGAATTGTTGATGGACCTTTTGCAACAGCAGTTCTCACTGGACTTGCTATAATGAATGCACTCCACCTAAACAAGGAATTGAGACCTCTTACCTGACACGTGTCAAGATTAACTTGACCGAAGTAAGCAATGAATAAAAAAAAATTAAAAGATAAATGATGCTTTCTTCTAGTTTACCATTTTGCAACTGCAAGCCAGGAAGAAAACAGGATAGTGATATATGGGTCCAGTGGCCAGTTGGACTACGTCTACACTGCACAGTTATTTCGGAATAAACTATTCCAGAATAGTTATTCCAAAATACCTTATTTCGAAATAGCACATCTACACTGAAGGGAAGCCTCAAAATTAGTCTGTCAGGCTTCCCTAATGCTGACTTGCTATATCAATTTAGAGCCCCAGGAGGAATGTTGACGTGCTATATCAATTTAGAGCCCCAGGAGGAATAACTTAGAATGGCCCTGGGGAGGGGCTATTTCGAAATAGCAGAAGTTGAGCATCTACACATGTCTTATTTCGATATAGCTGTTTTGGAATAGGCATTATTCTTTGTAGAATTAGGTTTACAGATGTCGGAATAAGCCATCTGTTATTTCAAAATTATTTCGAAATAACAGAATTGCTGCGTAGACGCTTGCGTAGTTATTTTGGAATAACAGCCATTATTCCGAAATAACTTTGATGTATAGACACACCCTTAGAAAGCATGACATCACTGTCAAAAAACTCAGCTGAATTAAAAGTGGAACAAAAGTGCACAAACTAATGATTCTCCCAGATTCTGACTCCAGTCTAGGATGACATACTATTTGCTTTGATTTAGTAGGATAGGGGTAAAGGGGTAGGGTGATTCAGAGCTGTAACACACTCCTTCTAGACCAGTTCACTTTCTGGCACTTCTTTATAACCAGCACACAACATTCTCTCTCTCTCTCTCTCTCTCTCTCACACACACACACACATCAATGGAGTAATGTTACTATTACAGTAAATTACTAATCACTTGTGATTATCATCTGAAAAAGCAGCTTCCTTTGAAAACATTTCAGATACTTCTCTTAACCCCAGGGTAAGGATGCCAGGACCATTTGTTTCCTTGTCTCCTTCTGAACACAGGAGATTTGATTACTCACAGAATAAATCACATTCTTCATCTAGTGGCGAAGTAATTTTATGGAACACACTCTTGAAAAGTGTGAGTGAAAACACTTTGGAATAGCACCTCAATAACAACAAAGTAATTTTCTTAACAGAATATTACAAATTTGGTTGGACTATCTAAGAATATCATACAGAATCTTTCCCTTCAGTTAGTAAACGATTTAACCAGTCAGTATCGAATTTTATTTCCTCCACACAGAAATATATCGTACCTGACAATGATCCCAACTGCCATGTCATTATTTGCTGAACAATAAGTTTCCTGGCAAGGAAAAGACACATCTTGATAGTTTAAAACATATAATCAAAATTCTGAAGAGATCACTCTTCTAGTGCTTAACTTGTGCACACACCTCTTTTAAAAAGCTTCTCTCCATGAAAAAGACAATGGCATTGTATGGCATTGATACAATGGCACTGGAGCAGATTTAATTTATTAACCTGTTGCTAATGACCTGCAGAATTGAAATGTTCAGAATGTAATGGAACCTACCTCTGAGTTTTACATTGTATATTTTACATTCCTAAAGCACATTTTGATATTTCACTTGGCTGCAAGCTAAGCCTCAGATTTGGATAGAGTAATAAGAGTTCAGAGAGACAGGAAAACTTTTAGGTCCCATCTACAGAATGCACTTTTGCTGAACCATTTAAAACATCAGGTTTAAACATGATTCCATGAAAAACTGTCTAGCCCAACCTACATTAGAATGCTTTAAAACCAATTTGACTCATCTTCAATGGCTAACTAATTGTAAAAACAGTTTTTAACAAGTTCAGTCTATTTTGAGCCCTGTTGCAGTATATGGAAGTATATTTACACCGGGGGTATAGAAGTATATTGGCTGTGCACCAAAAGACCATAAAAATTCAAATTACAAGAAGAGATGTGCAAAACACAAGAGAAGATCCAGTCTTCATCTACTTCCTGGATGGACCCTTTACAGAGATTGTATTTTTACATATACCATAGAATCACAGAAGTTTAGGGTTTGAAGAGACCTCACAAAATCATCTAGTCAGACCCCCATGCTCAAACCAGGATGAACCCAACTAAATCATTCCAGCTAGGGCTTTGTCAAGACTGGCCTTAAAAACTTTGAAAGATGGAGATTGCATCTCCCTAAGCAACCCATTCCTGTGCTTCACCACCCTCCCAGTGAAATAGTTTTTCTTAATATCCCACCTAAACCTCCCCACTGCAATTTGAGACCATTGCTCCTTGTTCTGTCATCTGGCACCACTGAGAAAAGACAGTTACCTGTTCTGTAACTGGTGTCCCTCGAGATGTGTTGTTCATGTCCATTCAACATAGATGTGTGTGACTGCCACACAGTGCCAGATTTCCCCTAATCAGTACCCATAGGGGCCGGGCTTCCCAACCCCCCCTGGAGTGGAACACACATGAAGCACTATATAGGGCACCCCTCAGCCCTTCCCTTCTTAGTTCCTTCTTGCTGGAACTCTGACAGAGGGGAGGAGAGAGGGAGGCTGAGTGGACATGAGCAACACAATTCAAAGAACACCAGTTACAGAACAGGTAACTCTTTTCTTCTTCAAGTGCTTGCTCATGTCCATTCAACATAGGTGACTGTAAGCAGTGTCTACAGAGGTGGGTAGGAGTTATGAGAATGTAGACTGCAGTACGGCCCTGCAAAACTCAGCACCTTCCCTGACCAGTGGCGTGATGGCATAATGAGACATGAAAATGTGTACCAATGACCATGTTGCTGCCCGACAAATGTCCTGGAGTGGCACATGTGCAAGGTAAATGCACAAGGAAGCCTGAGCCCTGGTGGATTGGGCCCTAATCAACTCTGGTGGCGGGGCCCTTGCCAACTCGTAGCACATGTGGATTCAGGAACTGATCCATTTGGACAGTCACTGGGAGGAAATGGGGGAAGCCCTCCCACACTCCGCATAGGCCACAAAATGCTATGTTGAGCTGTGAAAGGCATGTGTCTTCTCCAGGTAAAAGGCCAGTGCCTGACTCACATCCAGTGCATGAAAATGCCTCTCCTCATTGTTCACATGAGGCTTGAGGTAGAAGACCAGGAGAAAAATGTCTTGGTCCAAGGGGAAGGCAGAAACACCTTCGGGAGAGAGGCTGGATGAGGCCACAGCTGGACCTTATCCTTGAAGAACCAGGTATAAGGCGGTTCCGATGTCAGTGCTCAGAGCGCCAATACCCATCTAGCTGAAGTTATGATGATCAGGAAGGCCACCTTAAAGGAGAGCAGTGACAAAGGACACACGGCTGGGGGCTCGACTGGAGGGCCTGTGAGCTTCTCTAAGACCAGGTTCAGGTACTGCTGTGGAAGAGGGTCTCTGACTTGAGGCTAGAGGCATTCTATGCCTCTTAGGAAGCAGGAGATAATATCATGGGAGAACACCAAAAGACCCTGCATAGGTGGATGAAACACAGAAATGTCCACCAGGTGGACCCCAATGGTGGACAAAAAAAGGCCTTGTCGCTTCAGGTGCAGCAAGTAGTCCAGGGTTTTCTGAAGGGAAGCTTCAGCTGGGAACACCTGCCACTATTGCACCCATATGGAGAAACAAGTCCATTTGGCAGTACAGGTGGACCGCATTGAGGTCTTTTGACTCTTGAGAAGAACCATCTGAACATCACCTGAAGATGTTAACTCCTGCAGGGTTCAACCACAGATGAACCATGCCATCAGGTATAGCAAGCTGAGTTTCAGGTGGAACAAGTGCCTTTGGTGTTGGGAGAACAGGCCCGGTCTCGACAGCAGCCACCTGGGCATGCAGGACACCAGGTTCATCAGTGCCCTGAACCAATGCTGGCAGGTCCAGGCCGGTGCAATGAGGATCATCGTCACCTTCTCCCTCTTGACCTTCTGCAGGACCTTGCCGATGAGGGGAAATGGAAGGAAGGCATAGAGGAGACCTTCCAGCCACCTGTACAGGAATGCATCCAGAAGAGAGCCCTGCTCGAGACTAAACCGGGAGCAGAACTGGCTGTAGCCACCTCAAGGTAAAGAGCCCACTCATGTTGAAAGGAGAACTCTCTGCTGAGACAATCTGCGATCACATTCTGAACCCCTGGGAGGTGACAGGCTTCCAGAATGTCGTCGTGCTGGACACAAAACTCCCAGAGCCTCAGAGACTCTTTGCAGAGTTCTGGAGAGTGGGCTCCTCCTTGTCTATGTAGCAAATGGTGGCAGTGTTGTCTATGAGGACGTGCACCACCCTGCCCTTGAAGTGAGGGGAAAAAAACCTCACGTACATTCCTGATCGAAGGGTTCCCATGTGGGCTACCCAACCGCAGTCCTAAGCATCGGCTAACAGCTCTCTTGGGTATTCCATTCCCCTGTGTCAGGGCCCCATTGGCATCGGTACCAGCATAGCACTTATGTCCTGCGCGGCCTCTGGCGTTGAGGGGAGACGGACCTCCAGCACCAATGCAAGTGACCCAGACGCCAAGCTTGGTGCCTTCTAGGACTTCTCTGGTCTGTCTGCTGGCTGGTCACCCTTCTTCCCCTAATCCTTACGAGAGGATTAGTCTCTGCCCAGCTTCCTAGCAGGCCAAGCAGGGGCTGAGGGCGACAACTGGCACCAAGCTGTCAACACTGGCAGTGTGCAGCACACCGAGGCACCAGCACTCGGTGCTGAGTCTGACTGCTGATCCTGCAGGGCAAGTGCGGATTCCATTTAAGACGAATGCTCCGCTCTTTAATTGTTCTGGGACAGAAGGACCTGCAAATGCGGCACTAGTCCAAGATGTGTCCTTCCTCCAGGATGGCATGCTGACTGGCATGGGCCTGCGACACATTGCCCAGGCTTTGAAGCCAGGGGAACGGGACATGCCCCAGCCCCCAGGCAGAGTCTCTTCAAAGAGATTGAAGTCCAACAGTTCACAGGTACTTCACAGTTCATTAAGGACTATCACAATGCAGTAGAGCCGTGGTCACCAACCACTCGATCGCGAGGCGGTGTGGGCCCCCCATTTCCCCTCACCCCCAAGAAGCCCTACTATCTACCTCGAGCAACAATGGAGGTAATGGCAGCATCTCGCGGGGTGGACGGAAGTCCTACAGCTGCGTGTCACTTCTGGGGGTTCCGGAAATGTGCTAGCTGCTTCCTTGCCCCAGGCATTCCGGGAATTTACCGGGTAAGTCCCCAGAGGCACTCTGGGACTTCCCTTCTCTGCGGGAAGGGGGAGTCAGGTCCGGAGGGGGTGCGCAACGGAGGCTTCCCTGCTCCACGGGGGGTGTCGGCCCCGAGGGGTCCCGTGTGCGGGCTTCCCTGCTCCACGGTGGGGGGGGAGGGGGGGAGTCAGGTCTGGTGGAGGCACGCAACAGGGCTTCCTTCCTCCACGGGAGGGGGGGTCGGCCCCAGAGGGAGCGCGCAACGGAGGCTTCCCTGCTCAGCGAGAGGTGGGAGTCAGGCCTGGCGGAGGCGCATGACGGGGCTTCCTTCCTCCGCGGGGCGGGGTGGTGGGGTGTCGGCTCCAGCGGGAGCGCGCAACAGAGGCTTCCCTCCGAGGCTGGTGTAGGAGACTCCCTGCCCCCACTGGCACCCTGCCCCCGAACCCTGTTCCCTCTCTCCTGCCCCCAAACCTTGTCCCCTGCCGCAGAACCTTGTCCCCTCCCTCCTGCCCGCCCTGTTCCCTCTCCCCTGTCCCCAGCCACAGAACTCTGTCCCTCCTGCCCCCCTGCTGTAGAAACCTGCCCCACTGGCATCCTGCCCCCCGCTGCAGAAACCAGTCCCCACTGGCACCCTGCCCCCTACTGCAGAAACCTGTTCCCCTGCCCCCCGCTGCAGAAACCTGTCCCCCCTCTGCAGAAAACTGCTCCCCCAGCACTCTGCCCCCGCTGAAGAAACCTGTCGCCCACGGGAACCCTGCCTCCCGCTGTAGAAACCTGTCCTCCTCTGCAGAAACCTGTCCCCCGCTGGCACTCTGCCCCTTGCTGCAGAAACTTGTCTCCTGCTGCAGAAACCTGTCCTCCTGGCACCCTGTTTCCTCTCCCCTGCCCCCAGCCACAGAACTCTGTCCCCACTGGCACCCTGTCCCCTGCTGCAGAAACCTGTCCCCTGCCCTCCCAGCACCCTGTTCCCTTTCCCCTGCCCCCAGCCGCAGAACCATGCCCCCACTGGCACTCTGTTCCCTGCCTCAGCACCCACTAGCACCCTTCCCCAGTACCATGTCCCCTGCTCCCAACTGATTTTTCTGTGGGTCAGTGACCCCTGACTCAAGACAGGGTTCCCTGCCCTTCTCATAAATAAAGACAATGCAGAAACTTTTTGTGTTTGACATAGTATTTTATTTAAAAATGAAGTCTGGCCAACAAACCCCCAATTAGGGCCAAGCCCCCAACTGGCCACAACTACTCCCGCACTCCCATTTCCCCCAGACCCTAGACCTGAGCCTATCATACACTGGAACCCCCTGCCCTGAGTCCCTCACATACCCCAACCCAAATTCCTGCACCCTCACATCCACAAGCCTGTGGCTTGCTTAGTACCCCAACACTGCCCGGCCTGGAGCCCCCTCCTCGAGCCAGCATCCCCTTCTCCACCTCCTCCTGCATCCAGATTTCCTCCCAGAGCTTGCACCTCTCACCCCTTCCCACACCCAAATCCCTCGTTCCCACCCCAGAGCCCACACATCCTGTCTCAACCCAGCGAGGGTCCGGCTAGACTGCAGGAGTTTTTCAGGATTCTGGAGATATCCCAGAAACACTCTTCTGCATCCAGGGATGCGTTTGTTCTTCCACTTTTTTTAGTGGAAGAGCAAACATGTTCTTTCGGTCACCCCTATATTCCTCTTTCCATGAAAAATAAAGGGGCTACCAAAAGAAGGGGTTTTTCTGACATTTGGTCCAGTCTAGACAGGCCAAATGTTGGAAAAACCTCTTCCTACAGAAGAACTGAAAGAAAAAAGCAGCAGTATAAGGATTGGGGATAGCAGGTGATGGAGAGAAGGAGAATAGAGAGGGCGGGGCTTCAAGGAAGGGGAGGGGCGGTAGATCTTGGCTTGATCTGTCATTTAAAAAGTGATCTTGGGTGTAAAAAGGTTGGAGACCACTGCAGTAGAGCATCCTCAGTGGTGGTAAGAAAGAAATGAGGAAGGAGGAGCCTTGGGCGCTCTTTGTAGTGTGGTATGTGTGCACCACTCCACAGGGCACTGGGGATGACAGCCCCTACAGGTACTGTTTAAGGAAAAGCTTCCAGCACCGATGCATGAGACAGGTACACATCTATGTTGAATGGACATGAGCAAGCACTCAAAGAATAATCTAGCTCCATACCCTCTGGAATTCCCTTCAGGTAGCTGAAGGCTGCTATCAAAGCCCCTCCTTCCACTCTTCTCTTCTGCAAACTAATTAAGCCACATTCCCTCTGTCTCTCCTCATAAGTCATGTGCCTCAGCCCCCTAATAATTTTTGTTACCCTCTGCTGGACACTCTCCAATTTGTCCACATCCTTTCTATAGCGTGGTCCCCAAACCTGATGCAGTATTCCAGATGTGGTCTTACCAGTCATGAATAGAGGGGAATAATCACTTCCCTTGATCTGCTGGCAATGCTCATATTAATGCAGCCCAATATTCTACTAACCTTCTTAGCAACAAGGGCACACTGTTGACTCATATAGAGCTTCTTATTCACTGTAATCCCCAGGTCCTTTTCTGCAGAACTGCTGCTTAGCCAATTGATCCCCAGCATGTGCATGGGATTCTTCCTTCCTAAGTTCAGGTTTCTGCACTTGTCCTTGCTGAGCCTCATCAGATTCCTTTGGCCCAACCTTCCTATTTGTTTAGGTCACTCTGGACCCTAGCTCTACCCTCCAGTGTATCTACCTCTCCCCCTAACATAGTGTCATATCCTCGAACCTGACAAGGGTGTAATCCATCCCATCATCAATACTATTATTGAAGATGTTGAACAAAACCAGACCTGGGGGCACTCCATTTAATAATGGCTGCCAACGAGACATTGAGCCATTCAACCCTACCTATTGAGCCCAATGATCTAGTCAGCTTTCTACCCACCTTACAGTCCATTCATCCAATCCATTCTCCTTTAATTTGCTGACAAAAATACTGTGGGAGACCATATCAAAAGCTTTGCAAAAGTCAAGGTATATCATGTCCACCGCTTTCCCTATATCCACAGAGTCAATTATGTCATCCTAGAAGGCAATCAGGTTGGTCAGGCATAACTTGCCTTTGGTGAATCCATGGTGACTGTTCCTGATCACTTTCCTCTCCTACAAGTGTTTCAGAATGGATTCCTTGAGGACCTGCTCCATGATTTTTCCAGGGACTGAATCCCAGTTCTCCTGCTCCCCCAATTCTCCTGCTTTCCTTTTTAAAAGATGACATTTTCTTTTTCCAGTCATCAAGGCGTTCCCCCAGTCACCACAAGTTTTCAAAGATATTGACTCTGCAATCAAATCAGCCAGCTCCCTTAGCACCCTCCGATGCATTGGGCTTCTGTGTGTCCAGATTTTCTAACCTGTTCCTTCATCACTGAGGGCTGCTCCCTGTGACAGGGTGAGGTCACAGAGGATCCCTTGGGGGTGCTTCCTGGGGTGCTGACAAAGCCACTGACACTTGCCTTCCTGCTCTCTCAAACAAATTATTTAGGTAAGCCCCCTTTAACAGTGAAAGGAAGATGCACACACTGTTTGCTCCCCAGGTAACAATGATTTACACTGGGCTTGATAGTAAATAAAAGTGATTTTATTAAGTACAAGCAGTAGGATTTATGTGCTTGTAAGTGAGAACAGGCAGAGCAAAGTAGATTACAAACTTAAAATAACGGAAAATGCTCAACTAATTCTAACACTAAAACCTCAGTACAAATTTATGACAAACTTACCCTCAAACTGTTCTTGTTCCAGCCAAGCCTTCAAAACCAGAGAAGTCTCCTTTTCTCTGGGTCTTTAGTTATCCTCCTGGGTGTGCCACGCCAGCTAAAGACAAAGACCCTCCTAAGCTTTCCATTGTTTTATAGATTCCACTTTTACATGGGAAGTTACCTGGCCAGTCCCTACCAGTGAGGGAGGTCACAAGACTTCCTAGGACCAACCACTGCTAAGACTTAAAGGACAAAAGGGGCTGCTTACATATGATTGCCAAGACATTGAGGCATCCCAGCATTGGAAACACCTTTAATGGCTTTCATTTGCACATTTAAAAACCATAAACCATTCCATACTCCATATATCTAACTTTAAACACACAAATGCTACATACACCAAAATAAGATATACAGACCCAGCGAATTATGACATTAAGATTGATAGGTTACATGAGACAATTTGTCCCAAGCACCTTTGAGTTATGCATATTTGTGTCCATAAGTCCTTTTCATAAAGCACGGGGGGAGGTCCATCGCATTCGCCTCCTCCCCCATACTGTGCTGCCCAGTGCAGCCGTTTGGGAACTGTCCTTATCTGTGAAAACTGAGGCAAAAAGAGCATTGAGCACTTCATTTTTTTTCTAAATCATCTGTCACTAGGTTGCCTACCACATTCAGTAAGGCCCCCAGACTTCCCCTGAACACCTTCTTGTTGTAACATAGCTATAGAAGTATCCTTCACATCTTAGTATCCTTCACATCGCTTGCTAGCTGCAACTCCAATTGCACTTTGGCCTACCTAATTACACGCCTGCATGCTCCTCCCTTGGACTTTTGTCCAAGTTTCCACTTTTTGGGTAAGCTTCCTTTTTGTGTTTAAGCTCACCAAAGATTTCTCTGTAAGCCAAGCTGATTGCCTGACTTATTTGCTATTCTTTCTGCAACATTGGGATGATTTGCTCCTGCACTTTCAATATGGGTTCTTTAAAATACAGCTAGCTCTTCTGGGCTCTTTTCCCCCCTGATATTAGCCTCCCAGGCAATCCTGCCCATCAGTTTCTTGAGGGAGTCAAAGTCTCCTTTTTCAAGTCTAGGGTCCATATCCTGCTTCTGTCATCTTCAGCCAGAAGAGGAATCTATGATGAAGAGCAATAAAAGCAGAATTCCTCATCAACAGTTCTGAAATTAAGGATGTCAACTTCTTTGCTTGACCCAGGATGTTCAAAAAGTTTATACCCAGGACAAGCAGTGTAGATGTGAAACACTTTTTCCTATCTTCAACCCCAGAATGAAACATATCCTACATATCTTCAAACATGTATTGAAGCTGCAGTTGGAGTTGGGTTTCCTTCAAGAAGTTTTCACAAAAGAGTTTTGTCTTAGCTTTTGGAGATTACTAATTACAGCACATGCAGCTTAGGAGTATTCTTTCAAGTATCAATCTATTCCATCCATAAATCTATGCAACTGGAAAAATCAACTCCTTTTCCAATTACACCCAAAACATTTTAATTCTAAAATCTTTGACAAATTCTATCAAATTTGTGTTTAATCTTTCCCACATTTTCAAAACATTTTCAGAACAAAATATCAATATTCTGCCTGATATTTTATAATCTGTATTCTAAAACATAGTTATCCAACAAGAGGGAAAAAGTCCTATTTCTAACTCACAGAGCAGACTAATAACAGCTCTGATTTTATTACTTAGAATCTGTAAGTGAAAACATTGTCTATGGATCTCAGTTATTACACTGAAGAGGCTCATAAGTAGGAAAGCAAGATATTGAGAATGCAATTTAAAATAAAACTATCAAATTTAAATATACTCCTCAACAAAACTGAAAGATAGCCCTACAGACATAGATTGAATTCATCTGCATTAATTTTGAAGATATATATCACATAATGGAAAATAGTTTTAAAAATCCCCTCGCTTATGGTTCAGGATGAATGAAGAGACTAGAAGATGTGTTTAGTAAAACTATGTGATAAGGAGAGTTCTTTGTTCTTGGCTACAGTATATGCTCCCAAACAACTTGCAAAAGAAAGACCTTTTTAAAGTACACAATATCTGTTATACTATTTTTTGTTTCAAAATTCTGTAGACACAATTGGTGAGGAAAGTTCAGTAAAAAAAAAAAAAAAAAAAAAAAAGGACAGAATTGACCAAACAGCCAACATTTGACCATGACATTGTTTAGTCTTTGCTAGTGCTACAAGGGCTTGTATAATTAAGCATGGCCATGTTTTTTTCCATAATAATATTATGGAATAATTCCAGCAATGCCTTATTAATTCAAGTAATGCCTTATTCATTCATCAGCACAATTTAGTTGTAATCATTATTTTTGTTTCATACCTCAGATCTGCAGTAAGAACAAAAGAGCATGTACACTGAAGCCTTTTTTATGCTGACTATACTGTCAGTCAGCAGTGCAAAGCAATCACTCTCAAACCGCAACAATTGTAAAACTCAGGCCCTGTTGTAGTTTTTGCCAGCCAGAATCAGACATTCACTTTCACGAGTGACTGGGACAGATAAGGTGAAAAGTATTTTGCCAGAGAGCAACTCCAGAAGAAAACACAAAAAAATTAGTGTAAAGTTCCTATTCCAACAAAACCCACTAGCCTTGTCTTCATTGGGTCAAAAGAACCTGCAGGTCTCAACTCAGGGGCTGCAGGGAAGTTATATTTCAGCAGACTTTTTGAGTAACCAAAGGAGGTTAAAAAAACAAACAAACAAGAAAAAGGAACAGGGGAAGAGATTCTTCAGCTAGTGATAACCCTGTTTTTGCTAGGAGCATGTTTCTGCCAAACACCTCCAGAAAAATTAATATTTCACCTTGCTATTGATTAATATATTTGTTTTTCACTGTGTTGGTACTAAATTCTGTAATTCACAGAGGTACTATGGTAGGTGAGAAGGTAAAATATACTGGAGTATAGTTTGATTTAACATGTTGAACATGCAGTTTCTTACTTGGAATGGAATCTTTTTCCTGATGTACTGTTGCAATAATTAATTATATTATAAATCTTCATGTGAAAAAATAATGCATTTCTCACCTTCTCCCGAATGTTAAGCAAGAAAACCATTCTGTTAAGATGTCTGATGTCAGCTTTTATCTGTCAACACTTGGCACTATTATTTTGTTGGCTTTTGTTCTGATATATGAAACCAGTAAAACCATCTAATTTTGATGTAGTATTTTAAAAGTGGCTGCAAATGCCATATTAATTCCCATCCCTCAAACTATCTGAACAAATATTCTGTTGACATAAATCCAAAATGCCCTTTTGAAATTGTCCATTTTCAGCCTTTTTAATTTTAGCACCCTATTGCTTCTCCAGTATTCAGCTGGGAGATTTTAGAATCAGAGCATGCACACGGAACAGAAAAAGAGACGGTGAAAAAGCCAATTTGATTATCAGTGACCCCTGGTAAACTGAGCATCAGGAGCTAACCTACCATTCATTGCAGTAAACAGGAGTTAGGAAAGAGAAACAAAACTAACAACATTGGCTGAGATTCACCAATACCCAGAAAGGGCCCTGTGCATCACTTACATCTCATTTATTAATTATTGTTATTGTTGTAATTATTATTTTGTGTCACGTACAAAGGGTTTTGCAGATATATTCACCCTAATTCAGCAAGGCACTTGAGCAAATGCCTTACATTATACCCTTAAGTTTTATTATTAATCTCAATGGAAGCAGAGTTAGGCTAATGCTAAGAACTTTTACCAGTGTTCTAAAACTAGTTAATATTAATCATCATTACAAAATATCAACTTTAAACACATTGGATGATGAAGAGGAAAATACAGACTTCTATTGCCATGAAACACTTTTTAAAACCCCAAGAGATTCTCAAGGGATAGAAGTAATTACTAAAAAGTGATGTAGTCTTATCTAATGGAGCACTTCAGGGAAATGGGCTGCAATGTATATTGGTAATGTCTTTTTCCATATCAAATGCTATCAAAGTTAAGGAGCAGTATATAACATTAACCTCCTACATCTTTACTTTGGGAGAAATATTCAGAGTCATTTAGGGTGTTAGCCACCACACTAGCATGACTTTATGGACTTCATAGTAGGGATGTTAATGGTTAATTGGTTAACCTTAATGGGTGAGGCTTACCAGTTATGGTTAACCAGTGGGGAATGGTGCAGCATCCCCGCTTGCCCGCCATTTATTCGGTTAACTGGCTAAACTTTAAATTTAACCAGTTAATTAAATGGGATTTTACATCCCTACTTCATAGGCTTAATATCCTCACATAATTCATTGAAAGAAATCACCTTTTAGGAGATTAACTCACAAATTTTCTGAAAAGCCAACAGTTTTCAAGAAGCAGATAATAGATTGACTGTAATTTAAACATGCAAAGCCAGTAAAGGCCCAGATGGATTGTCTTGGAATATACAGGTTAGCGTATCTAGATGGGGAGCTAGAAGCACTTTAAGCTATCTTTGTGCATACTCGGATTTGTAGCTAATAAGCACTGATTTGGTCCCCAGAATAAAACAGAGCAGCTTGATATTGTACACAAGCTGCTAACAGTCTGGGAGCCCAGGATCAATGAGGCACAGCAGTATGGCCATCCTCTCTTTCTGTGATCACATCCCTTCCACTGGGAAAAGTGTGATGTACAAGAAACCCTCTACTGCCTCCATCTATTAGACTTACAGCTGTTTGTTCCAAAGGACTACCACAAAGCAAACAGTATTGTGTAGATTTGAGCCAATGTTTACAAAGATTCCATGAATAAAGCCAGTTAGTTAATAGCAGTGAATTATTATATGGCACAATTAACCTTTTCTTAATTGAGTTGTGTGAAGGAAACTATTGTATTTGTTCTAATTTTCTGATTGATAAAGAGGTGACATGTCAAGGTAAGAATAATATTTAATTACATACAAACTCTGAAATCCCTTTTCAGGGACAAGAAATTATTGCAGGTATACCTTCTTTGTCCACTGGATTTTGTTAGAAATAAAATGCATCCTCAGAATTTATTGGACGCATGAAATAAAGGATATAGGGTAAACCAATAGTATAGAGGCATACAAATCTTTTCCAATAAACAAGGAACACCGGAAGGGTACATACCACCTTAGAAATAGGCTCTGAAGCAAGTTTTCAAAATATAAGTGTACAAAAATACAACCATTTGGAAAGCAGTCTGTGTAGAATGAAGAATGGGTAAGAGTCTACATAGCAGATAATCTTGAAACCTATTACCAGGTAATCACCTATTACAGATCATTTCAATTTGCTTGGTCCTTCCTCAACTCTGCAGGATGGATTAGATGAATTCTTGAAGTCCTTTCCAGCCCCGCACTTCTAGAAATTGTGATCATTGCCTGGTAAAACAATCCAAGGCCCAAATCACACACAATGCATTAGCCTCTTTTGAAGTGGTGGTGGCCAGTGGATCACCCCCTCCTGCCCTGCCAAAATAGTAGGGTCAGGCAAAAGTTTCCGATGGACTCTCCCCTCACCTCCTCAGACTGGTAGCAGCCTCCTTTCAGGCCAGTGAGGTACGGGGTAATCCAGGACCTAACCAACAAGAAGAGGTGAAACTCATTGGGTGGTGAACTAGGCACTATCTTCCTGCTATACATAGGCCTCTGTTTGGATGGTATTGGTAGGGCCCCTAGAGCAGTGAAGTTAACATTCTATGAAGATGCCTGGGGCAGTTCATACCATCAGAGTTATTGCTGAAGGCTCTCTGCAACTCAGGCACATAGTGCTGTCCTTGTCACTGTCAGGTCACATTTTGAAGGTGTGTGAGTGGTTTTGTGTTTTGTTTTTTGCAACAATAAGAGTAAACATTTACTGCTTTTAAAAATGAAAGATAAGATTATGATGTAATCATGTGACTTCAGCAGTAGGTGCTCTAGCCCAGTATTTCTCAAAGTAGTACTCGAAACTACTTTGGGAAACCTGCTAACTGTCCGCTCCGGTGTATTTGTTTACCAGCTCTGTGGCCGTTTACAGCCAAGGGAAGCCGCGGGAAGCAGTGTTTCTGAAAGTGGTCCATGAAAACACTTTGAGAAACATTGCTCTAGGTCACTGGTTCTCAAAGTGTGGTCCATGGACGTAGTGGTCTGTGGCCGCCTCCCAGGTGGCCCATGGCTCGAGCGCAGCCTCCCCTTCCCCCCACGAGGTGGGGAGCCGTACTGCCTACCTGCTGCCTGGAGGAGGAGGGGAGGGCTGAGCTCTGCCCCCCATACCCACCCGACTGGAGGAACAACAGCGAGGCTTACTCCACTGCTGCCATTGGCCAGTGCTACCTGGGCAGAGGTCTTGGCGGCACCCAGCAGTGAAGCAGCAGCCTGCACAGCCCAATGCTGTGACATTGGGAGCCTTCTAGCCCACTGCAGCCTGGTATCCAGCCCCATCCGTGGGGAACCTTTTCCTACTACATGGGCGATCGGCATCCACATCCCCACACTACACCGTGGCATCTGCCCGTGGGCCCCCTGCCTCCAGGTACTGCCCAGGGGAGGTGCCGCACTGGCTCCTGGAGAAGCCCTGGAAGTAGCAGGGCTGGCGCTGTCACACTGTGGAAACATCCAGATAAGCCCAGAGGCCTTTCCCCGTGGGACCTGCCCATCCTGCCTTCAGCTCAGTGGTGCATTCCTGTCTGGCCAGGCTGGAGGGAGCAAGAGTAAGGGAAGGTGCAGTGTGTGGCCAGGAGGGAGGGTGCAGGAGCAAGGGTAGGGGTAGGTGTCTGGCCAATGGGGAGGTGCAGGAGCAAAGGAAGGTGCAGAAGGGGGCTTGGGGTAGGGCTTGGGGTATGGTGCATTTCCGAGGCAGGGAGGGTTGCTCTGTAGGACAGCCACGCAGAGTGGAGCTAATCCAGAGGCCATGGGGAGGGGCTGTCTGTCCCCCACCTTCACCCCTCACCAAAGAGCTGGTTTAAACCGAGAAACACTTCTGTATTGCATTGTGCCCTGTGCACCCCATCCCCTGGCTTAGTTTTTTGCGGTGGTACAAAGTATCTGGCATCTCAGGGTTTCCTGTGCTGACATGGTACCATTTGGGTTGCCATAAACACAAAGCCAGTGCAGAGGACAACAGAGGATCCCCTTCCCGCACCAGTGCTGAAACAGGGAGCAATTCTAAACATTTGGTTTTCTGTTTAAAAACAATAGCCTGTAGGATTGTGATAATTCTGGTAGCAATATATATAGGAGCAGTTCCTGCTACTGGTAGCGCGCAGTCTTACAAGGGGGCAGCTCTCTGCAAACCACTGGCCAATGGGAGCAACAGGGTGTAAAGCCAGATAAGCATCCCCCTCATGCCCAGACCCCCACACCTCAATCCCCCTCACTCATCTCTTACCCCACCAAGACCCTGCACCCCAAGCTTGCTCCTACACCCTTCGTTGCTCCTGGCCAGACACCCTACCCCAAGCCCTCTCCTGCACTTTCCTTTGCTCCTGTACCTCCCCATTGGCCGCACATCTACCCCCAGCCTGCTTCTGAACCTACCCTTGCTCCTGCACCCTCCCTCCTGGCCACACACTGCACCCTTCCTTGCTCTTACTCCCCTCCACCCTCGCTAGCCTACTCTCAGCCTGCTTCTGCACCCTACTTCCCACCCACACCTCTCACCCTCACCCCCTCCTGCACCCCACCTTCTGCCCAGATCCTGCACCCCCCATCCCTATCACACTTGCTGGCAGCCCCGTCCCACATACTGAACTCCTCATTTTTGTCCCCACCCCAGAGTCTAAGGGGGGGGTCCACAAAATCCACTAACTCCAGAACCCCAAAACAGTAAATGTGGCCTATGGGAAGCCCTGAACCTGAGTCCTCCTTGTCCCCTTCCTCTTGCCCCGTGGGGCTGGAGCAGCAGAGGAGTGAGGTGTCTCAGTTGGAGGCCACAACAGTGAGTGCTGGGAGGTTGGGGAGGAGATTTTTTTTGCTTCTGATTTGTGTGGTCCCCAAATGATTTTTCTGTTGGCTAGTGGCCCCCAACCCAAAAAAGATCTACACTTCTGCAATATAGAAAACATTGAAACCTTTTTTTGTTGGACATAAATTAATATTTTACTTTTATTTAAAATGAAGTTTGATAAACTAACATGAGAAAGTTAAAATGCTTAATCCTTTTAATAATTTAGATTAAACTACTCACCCTAGCTGCAGCACTAGCAAAATAGCTCAGGCATAATTATATAATTAATGGTGAGTTTCCATTAGCAACTGGTGGTCCACAGAAAGATTTACATTGAGCCAGATGGCCCACAGGCAAAAAAGTCTGAGAACCACTACTCTAGGCCAATACCAGCTATGTTTTAACCTGGCCCTACCAAAGCTGAAGCTGTTGGTTCAGCCCTGTCATAGAAAAGAAAATGCAAACAGAATCATCCCCCACCACTTGGAGACTTTCAATCTACAAAACCAACAAAATTAACCCTTCTTGACTAATGATAAACTGTGGGGCAGTCTAAAGCTCTTTGCTGTCCTCTCATGAAAACCTATACATGAAAAGGTATTATTATAACACTTAAAATATTAGGAAACAATCAATGGAACTGCACTCACTTATACCTCAGGCTGCATTTTTTTCCCCATCAGAAAGTCAGATTTGATACTATACTTAGGAAATCGAATGTATGGCTTTTTTCCAAAATAAGTCACACAACTGGATTTCTATCTTGTTGTTTTTTTGCTTGTTTCTTTTACAGTTGGTTTGAGACAAAGCTCATCATGGTAAGGGAAGTGGTAGGGAGTGACTATACATAATGAGTAGACTGAATATCAAAGCATCTTTGATATGTACAATGCAAGAATTTAAAATAATTTAGACAATATCTAAAATACCTTGTGAATGAATCTTGCAATGCTTTATTTTCATTAAATAAAAATTAGAGACAATTATTTTACGGATTTTCTTCAACAAAAACTATAACAAAGAGAAAAGAAGATTACTAAAAATCAATATGCCATACTAGCATGGCTGATAATTTCCAAAGATACAGGAGAGGAATTTGCTACTTAGACAGATTATACTGTGAATATTTGTTATACACTGCTCCACTTCTATGAAGCTCTGCACCAAGGATTTTGTGTGTTATAATGAGAATTTATAATGGAATCCAATACAGTTAAGAGACACAATTCAGTGACTTAATTCTACAGTGAAGACTTTCGAAAAGGAGCACTATGAAGGGGTACTGCATCTGAATTTATTGAAGCTGGTTAGTACACAGTCAGTGCACTATGTTCTCATCAATCTAAGTATATTTAGGGAAGATGCACATAGGAAATATCACTATTACTCACATCTGTTTGCAAGTATTCTCTTCTAACACACACACCACCACATATTAATGTCACGCCTGCAATTACAGAGTTCACATTATAAAATCATAGAACAGCGGCAGAACAGAGAAGCAAGCAACACTGCATTACCCCCTAGAGATAAGCCATGAAAAGTTCAGCTACTTGAATATTTTTGTAGCTACGTGTCTCACTTTATCGACTAAATAATCAGAAGCAATATCTGTAGCGTGCTTGACTGACTAGTTACATATGTGCCCAGATGGGAGTACAGGAGGCAATCAACAACTCATAAATCAACATACAGGTCAAGAGTATCATTTACCAGCCAGTAACTTCCATGTTATTGCAAATAGGAGCTGCAATTAGCACTGTGCAAACTGCAATATTGAAAAGACAAAAACAATTTTCCCTTGCTTCTCAGCCAGAAAAGCCTTATCATTTTTGACTGAAACACCACTGTCTCCACAGAAGGCTTTGTATTCCTTGTTGTTCTTTATCCAAAATAAATATTTAGTAATAATAAATAATAAAAAAGTAAAATAGTTGTGCCACAAAAACTGATATTTGCTTTATTCATTCAAGAATAAGTTCTCCTAGAATTGCAGTATAAATGGGACTGTTGTTCTGGAACCAAAATACAAAGAATAGAAATGTATAGAATTCAGATTAAACAACTATTTATTCCAAGAGGTATTCTGCTTCAAGAATATAGAGTACTTTTCATTATTTAAACAAAAAGCAAGTAAATATTGTTTTAAAAACAACAAATCAATCAGCACTGAAACCTTTACCTACTGTCTATCTGTAAACACAAAATCTAACCAGAAAGTGGATATCCAAATTGCAACTGAAAAATAGATCAACTCCAAAAATCCCTGATGATGCCACAGCACTTCTGGTGGCCAAGCTCTGTGACTTTACCCTGACCTTCAAACCAGTGGCACCGCTATGGGCACCCCCATGGCCCGACAATATGCCAACATTTTTATGGCTGACCTGGAACAACGCTTCCTCAGCTCTCGTCCACTAGTGCACCTCCTCTACTTATGCTACATTGATGACATCTTCATCATCTGGACCACAAGGAAGGAGGCTCTGGAAGAATTCCACCATGATTTCAACAGTTTCCACTACATCATCAACCTCAGCCTGAACCAGTCTACACAACAGATCCACTTCCTGGACACTACAGTGCGAATAAGTGATGGTCACATAAACACCACCCTATACCGAAAACCTACTGACCGCTATGCTTACCTATATGCCTCCAGCTTCCATCCTGGACACACCACACGTTCTGTTGTCTACAGCCAAGCACTAAGGTACAACCTCATTTGCTCTAACCCCTCAGACAGAGACAAACACCTACAAGATCTTCACCAGGCATTCTTAAAACTACAATACCCACCTGAGGAAGTGAGGAAACACACTGACAGAGCCAGACATGTACTCAGGAGCCTCCTGCTGCAAGACAGGCCCAACAAAGAACACCATTGGTCATTACCTACAATCCCCAGCTAAAACCTCTCCAACGCATCATCAGTGATCTACAACCCATCCTGGACAATCAGCCCTCACTCTCACAGACCTTGGGAGGAAGGCTAGTCCTCGCCTACAGACAGCCTGCCAACCTGAAGCAAATTCTCATCAGCAACTATATACTACACCACAGTAACTCTAACTCAGGAACCAATCCCCGCAACAAACCTCGGTGCCACCTCTGCCCACATATCTACACCAGCGACACCATCACAGGACCTAACCATATCAGCCACACCATCATGGGCTCATTCACCTGCACATCTACCAATGTAATATATGCCATCATGTGCCAGCAATGCCCCTCTGCCATATACATTGGCCAAACTGGACAGTCCCTATGTAAGAGAATAAATGAACACAAATCAGATATCAGGAATGGTAACAGACAAAAACCTGTAGGAGAACACTTCGATGTCTCCGGACACACGCAGTAGCAGATTTAAAAGTAGCCATCCTTCAACAAAAAACCTTCAAAAATAGACTTCAAAGAGAAACCACAGAGCTACAATTCATTTGCAAATTTGTCACTATCAATTTAGGATTAAATTGCGAGGGCATGTCTAAACTACGTTTTTTTTCGAAAGAGGATATGCAAAATCTGTGGGAATTTTCATATCTCCTTCTGATCTCACTTTCGAAAGAGGATCTTTCGAAAGTGAAAGTAGTCTGGATGCGGTTTTTTGGAAAAAAAAACCTTTTTCAAAAAAAAATGTGTAAACCCAATTTTTTAAGCAAGAGTAGGGTTTTTTTAAAAAGGGGGAGGGGCAATTTCCTGAAAAAAACGCGTCCAGACTACTTTCACTTTCGAAAGATCCTCTTTCAATTCCGTGGAAATTTGCATATCCTCTTTAAAAAATTCTATGTAGTCTAGACATAGCCTCAATGGCTAGCCAACTACAAAAGCAGTTTCTCCTCTCTTGGTGTTCACACCTCCACATGAGCTGCTAGAAGTGGGCCACATCCTCCCTGACTGAATTGACCTCGTTATCTCTGGCCTTCCTCTTGATTGGTACTGTTCTTTTCATGTGCCTGTTTATTTATACCTGTCTCTGGAATTTCCAACTACATCCATCTGACAAAGTAGGTCTTTGCCTACAAAAGCTTATGCTCCAATAAATCTGTTAGTCTGAATCTGCATAAACAACTAGAAGTCCTGTGGCACCTTATAGACTAACACGGGCTACCCCTCTGATAAAAATACTCAAGTTACTTCTCACCAAGTAAACTGAAAAAAGAGCCTCAAAATACTTACGGACAAATTCTGTTCTCAATTATACAGTTGTAAACTAGAAATAACTCCACTGATGTCAACAGAGTTTACAAAGGGTGAATGAGAAGAAAATCTGGCTCTTCAGAATCTTGAGCAATTAATAAACTTTAAATCGTTTCAGTTCTAAGGATCCTGAATATAAAGATCCTATACTGAGGGCAATGGGGAATTTTTCTATTGACTTCAATGCTCTATGAATCAAGGCCCATCTAGCACAACATGACCCTGCTATAACAGTAATACAAATAATAAATAATAAATAATTTTAAATTGCTCCTCCTTCCTTTCCAAGTCTTCCAGCAAGAATTTCTAATGATGCCACAAAGCTTCCCTTGAGTTGTACAGCAAGGAGACAGGCAGCCTCCATCTTTAAACATCCAGTACAGTGGGGGAAATAAAAGTCTTTCCCCATGAGTGGGATCCCCTCTCAAACTCTCCAAGTCAAGTAACTGGAGAAAAGAAACTGGAGTTCACATGGTAACATGTTAAATAAAGTATTAGGCAATTAAGGTGGCCTCAGTTATCAAACTTTAAATGCATTGAACTAATTTCTTAGCTTTTAAAAACATTTGTAGGGTTCTGGGACTTTGATGCATGCCACCGCTCACAGTATAGTTCAGAAATTAAATAAAGTTCACGTGGAATGAATCTCTACCTCAATCTGTGTGGTGTTGTCATGTCCCTCGTCAAGTAGTAGGTCTGTAAAGCCTCCAGGCTCTGAGGAGTCCTGCCCCATGCTGGCTCTGTTAGTATCAACTGATTTGAGAGACTCTGAATGCCTTTTCCACCTGTGACTGTATAGGTGTGAATCCACTTGTACATTTTCCTCCACTCGAGGGAAGCTCCGAACAACTTCATAAAATACACCTGTTAGACAAAAAAAAAACAACAAAAAATAATGTAGGGGACAGATGGTTATTGATTAGTTGGGATCCAAGTAGCTATCACAGCCAATCTCTTTGTTTTATTGAACATAAAAGATAAATAATAGTGTGAATAATTACAAATTTCTTACGGAAAAGTCTTATAAAATTAAATAAAAGTTGATAATCTTTCCATAGGCACTTTAAAGCATCCTGTTTAATTTAATACAATACTATATATAGGATATAAAGTCTATAAACCAATTTTTTAAAATGTACAGTAAGAATATCATTTTATTAAATTCAAAAGATTTGAGCAATTTTTGTTGATGCCTGCTAAATTTCTACAGAGCACTATTGCTGTTTTCACTCCTGTCTATTTCATGCCTTTAGAAAACCCCTTCTATCACAAAAAGATTGACAATTTCCATGCTGAAGTTTCTACTTCCATCTACTGAAGCAACTCTTCTCCCTAAACAAAACCAAACAAAAAAAATCTGAAACAAACAAAACAAAACACTCAATCAAAACATATCTCTCGGCAGAGTTTTACCTCCAAAAGGGAATAAGAACTGGACATTCATGTCCACTAAGGCCTTCATTATTGCTGTTGATTTCATGTGGAAGGCATTCAGATGCTATGATGATGGATGTCAATTTAAAAACATTATGATAGGTATTAAATACTGAAGATTTTCCCATAAGATCTGTTTCAGTATAGAAAAAAAACACTGCTTGCTGTGTAATGACTACTGATGAATGTTAATGGGGTGTGAAATCTATGGATATCGACAATGTCCTTAGCACAAGTATATAATCTCATGGGATATGTTTTATCTCCCTCTTGTGGGCATTACAGGTACACTTATCTTATGAGCAAAACCACCACAAACAAAAACTCTTGAGCTCAACCTAACAGACAATAACAATGCATTTTTAATTTACAATAACTGATTTAATTTATATAACAATTAGGGCTATCAAGTGATTAAAATAGTCATGATTAATTGCATGGGTAAAAAAATTAATTGTGATTAATCCTGAGATTAACTGTGCTGTTACTAATAGAATAACATTCATTTAAATATTTTGGATGTTTTCTATATTTTCTAATATATTAATTTCAACTACAACACAAAGTGTACAGTGCTCACTTTATATTTATTTTGATTAAAATATTTGCACAGTAAAAAACAATATAATATTTTTCAATTCATCTAGTACAAGTATAGTAGTGCAATCTCTTCAACATAAAAGTTGGACTTAAAATGTATAATTATAGACAAAAAACTAAATTCAAAATTTAAAAATGCAAAACTTTAGAGCCTCCAAGTCCACTTAGTCCTACTTCTTGTTCAGCCAGTTGCACTGGAAACAAGTTTGTTTACATTTGCAGGAGATGAGGCAGATATTGTTTACAGTATCATCTGAAGGTGAGAACAGGCATTTGCATGGCATTATTGTAACTGGTGTTTAAGGTGTTTTAGATATGCTAAAGATTCATGTTCCTACATGCTTCAACCACTATTGTAGAGGACTTGTATCCATACAGAGGACAGGTTCTACTAAAAAATTATCTAAAGCAGTGTGAACCGGTGATGTTCACTTTCTTCATCTGAGTCAGACGCCACTAGCAGAAGTTTGATTTTCTTTGTTGGTTGTTTAGATTATTTAGGTTCTGTTTCCACACTGGAGTGTTGCTCTCTTATGACTTCTGAAAGCATGCTCTACACCTAGTCCCTCTTAGGTTCTGGAAGGTACTTCAGTCTTAAACCTTGGGCTGAGTGTGGTAATTATCCTTAGAAATTTCACATTTTGTACCTTCTGCACATTTTGTCGTTTCTGAAGTGAAAGTTGTTCACTTTAAGAACACACGTGCTGAGTCATCATCCGAGACTGCTACAACATGAAATATATGGCAGCACTGAGTAAAATAGAACTGGAGACATACATTTCTTTTCTCAGGGAGTTCAGTGACATATTTAATTAACACATTTTTTAAAAACAAGTATTAGCATAGAAACATGTCCTCTGAATAGTGGCTGAAACATGAAGAGACATTTGAATGTTTAGTATATCTGGCATGTAAACACCTTTGAATACTGGCTGTAAAAGTGCCATGCAAATATGGCTGTTCTCTCTTTCTGGTGAAATTATAAATAAGAAATGGCACCATTGTGTCCTGTAAATGTAAACAAACTTGTTTTTCTTTGTGACTGGTTAAACAAGGAGTAGGACGGAGTGGACTTGTAGGCTCTAAAGTTTTCCATTGGTTTGTTTTTGCATGCATTCATGACACAAAAAATAATAATCTACATTTTCAAGGTGCGCTTTCACAGTAAAAAAAAATACACTACAGTATGTGTATGAGGCAAATTGCAAAATACTACCTGGTTAGTGCAAATATTTGTTATAAAAATAATATAAAGTGAGCACTGTACACTAGTTTTTTCAAATACAACAAAAAATACAATATGTAAACATAGAAAAATATCCATACATATTTAATATCAATTGCTATTCTATTGTTTAATTTTTTTTTGTTAATCACATGAACTAACTTTGATTAATCGACAACCCTAATATCAATAGTTATCATTTATATTTTCCTATATAGCTTTAAAGGCCTTTACTAAAATCAATGTGAAATAGGTAAATAATATAATCACCATTTTCTGTATGGAAGAATTGAGAAAGAATTTTTACATTTTATTAAAATATATCCTAACATTGCTGTAAAATTGTATGGGACTTTCCAAACATCAATTAAGGCACAGTCCATGCCCACAGAGAAGCTGAATTAGAACTCAGGAGTTTCTGATTCCCAATCACATGCTTAATCCATTAGACATTGTTACCCTCATGTTAACATTACAAAGAAACAAAATATGTGCCCAATGCTTCAACCTTTCCTTATGAATAATGATGACTCATGCAATAAGGCCTTGCAGAACTGGGCTCAACATTCGGGGTGCAACTACACAGCAGGGCTTAACTCAAAATAAGCTACGCAAACTGAGCTACATCAATTACATAGCTTATTTCAAAATAGCTTATTCTGAAATTGGGAGCGTCTACATAGCATTTATTTCAAAATAGAGCACTCTTCCTCCAGCTTCCCTTACTCCTCATACAATGAGTGTTACAGGAGTCAGAGTAAGAAGTCCTTCAGCCAGGGCCGGCCCACAACATTTTGGCACCTGAGGCGAGGAGCTCAAATGACGCCCCCCATGCCACCTTTTCTCCTGCCAGCCTGTTATGTCTCTTGTGCCCTCCTTCCTCCAGCACAGAACTCCACCATCTCTGTGCATCTAGAGCAGAGAGAATACATATGCACCAGCAGCAGACACAATTTTCTACACTCTGGGTCCTA
Source organism: Rafetus swinhoei (assembly GCA_019425775.1). Taxonomy (NCBI): domain Eukaryota; kingdom Metazoa; phylum Chordata; order Testudines; family Trionychidae; genus Rafetus; species Rafetus swinhoei. Next base: position 222,206,712 of record CM033424.1, on the reverse strand, counting down.
GTAGCGTCCCCTTCCCCTCCCCCCCCCCGAGTCTGGCACCTGAGGTGGCCGCTTTAGTTCGCCTCATGGTAAGGCCAGCCCTGCCTCCAGCTTGACAATATTTCGACATTATTTAGAAATAACTGCTTGCTGTGTAGACATGGACTAAGTTATTTTGAAATAACACTAGTTATTTCAACATAACGTTGCCGTGTGTAGACATACCCTTGGATTGGTTAAATAATATTTATAATCACATGACATTACGTAGTTCACTTGGTGCAATGTGAAGTGTTTTCTTTATCACATTCCTCTGAAATGTCTGATATGGTGATAGGATTCATGAGGCTCAAGAAGCAGGATAAAGGAGAAGGGGAATTACAGTCTCATATACTTGGGTCATATTTTGCCTCTCCACACCACCAGAAGCAACGTTTCAGTACTCTGCATTGCAATACAGGAGATCAGATATGACTCTTATCACCAGTTCTGTCCCCCATGGAACATGAAGGTAACAGTACTGAGAGCACAGTGTATCCGGCCTACCAGGGAGACAAAAGGTCTCTGAATCCTCAGTAGTGCCCTTCCAGCTGATTTAAGAGGCAGGATCCAAAGGGGACATCAAGAGAAGAGTTACAGTAGAGAAAAGGGTGGGGAAAAAAATTCAGGCTTCTGAAAAATAAATTATCAGTCAAATTGTTTCCATTGCTCTTTTCCCTTGCAGAGACTGAGTCAAGCAAAATGGCATTTCCAAAGCCCTGACAGGTAACAGGTATATCTTCCTGCTGACACTTTAAAGAAAATACACTGAAAACTAGCATTTGAAAGATTAAGGGAGCAATAAGGAATCCCTGCTCTTTGGCACGTAAGGAAGTTGGGGGTGGGAATGGTACCAGCCATCACACCTGGCAGACCAGAGTCAGCTGCAACACTGACAAATGCTAGGACAGACTTCAGGTTGCTGTATAGTCTATTTCGGGACCCTAGCCAATAAGGTGCTGCACTCCTCCTCCAAAGTGTTTGATCACTCTAAACTCCCTGGAAATCAATGTGAGCAGAAGGTGATTAATCCCTGAAAGAATCTGGCTTTTAATGGCCATTCTTAAAGCAGAATGGCCTTAGTCATCTCCAGAAACCAGCTAATCCAGGTGCAGGTAAAATATGGCTCCCGCAGGCCAGATCTGGCAGTTTGGCAGGCCACATCTGGCCTGCAGGAGCCTTAGCCAAAATCCCTGCCAGCACCACCTTTGGCACCCCAGCTCTTCCCTTTCCTTTACCCTCTGACTCCCTCATGCACCCCTACCCCAGGGCACAACTCCCCAGACTCTGCAGCCCAATCTCTTGCACCTCTACCTGCACCCCTACCCCTGGTCACAAACCCATCCATTCCAGAACTTGCACCTCAATACACTATCCCCAGGCATAACCCAGATCCCTGCACCCCCTCCTACATCCCCTCCTCCAGGTCAGAATCCTCACCTGCATACCTTCTCCCAGACCCTGCATTTCCTTCTGCATCCCAGTGCCCTGCCCCAGGTCACAGCCCCCTCCTAGATCCCATGCCCCCTGCTGAACCCCAGTTCCTTACCCCATGCTCCCATCTACCACCAACCTCCATCACAGACCCAGTACCTCCTTCATTAATATAATGGAAGAGTGTGGCCCTTGGCCACTTACTAAATTCTTAGAGTGGCCTCCCATTAAAAATTCTTGCCCAACCCTGAACTAATCTCATTGCTTTCTTTTAGTCAGTGGCATTTACAGTCCTATTTCACTGTTTTCTGAAAGGCTTACAGTACTTATCTTCAATAAATTGCTTCAGATTTCCTTTTGTTATCTAGCAATCAGCCGCCAGAGGCAGAGGGACCCCTCAATAGCTGAACTGACCTATTCTGTTATCAACTGCCAGTCACAAATCCATTCAAAGTTACCCCACCTGCTTCACCTCAGAAGAGCTCATCAGAATCTTAAGGGATAATGGAGCCTCAGGTCACACAGTGCTGACAAATATGACAAACTTAAGATGTGTTTACTGCCTGCAATACAAATCAGTATGACAATATGATTGAAAACACCAAGTTACTATATCTGTAAGCATGCTTATTTCGTAACCAACTCTAGGAGAGAAGTGCAGAGCTGTGTACACACACCCACACACCCTGTGGCTACACTGTAGCAAGAATCACAAATCAGCAAAATTACTTCAGATTACTAATATAAAACTGAATTTAGCATAGCCTTTTCTCATGTGTCAGATAATGCAGTGGGTAAAAGTACAGTTTCCTATTTGAAAGCCCAGGTTCAAACATGGATTAGGCCTGGTTTTCACAGTTTTTGTACAGATTTCATTATTTTAGTTGTGGCTGTGATTTTGTACTTAAATACGTAAATTGGTGCTACTCCCAGTTTAAGGCTATTCTACAGACTTCTGCCACCATAGCTGCGTCAGTCAGGGGTGTGAAGAGCTGTGATCCCTAATCAACACAGTCATGCCAGAAGAATCCCCTAGTGTAGACACATTGTATTGGTACAGTTGCACTTCAACTATGGGGTGCATTTATTATACTGGTTCAAAAAGCACACTGTCTATATAGTATACCAGTATTTCTATACTGGTAAAATGCTTCTAGTATGCATACAGCCCTGTTCTGGAGACAGTTCTTATGACATAAAGGTGCCTTCCACAGGTAGAGCTTATTATTGTTCTCTCACAAGAATAAGTTATACAGGAATAAGGCAAACAAATAAACTGTGTCCACTTTCTACTTCTGTCAGTATAGCTGACGCAGTAAAATTGTGTGTGCAGCTATGGCCTGAGGCATGAAGTCAGTCTTGTGATCTCTCAACTTCCCCTGTAAAGGCTGCATGTTCACATTACAAAGTTACTGCAGAATTCAACATGATTAATTCAGGATTAGCAGAATAGGAATATTGCAGGTTAAGTCTGGGGTGGAAGAGCAGAGCTACACTATGGAGTTCCTCAGATATTAGAGTTATAAGTAGGGTTGCCACCCATTTGGCTTTCAGTCAGAATTCCTGGTTTAAAAGGGACTGTGGTGGTGGTTCTTGTCAGCACTGCTGACTGGGCCACTAAGGGAACGTCTACACAGCAGGGCTAAAAACTCGAAATAAGCTACACAACTTGAGCTAAGCTAATTGCGTAGCTTAAGTTGAAATAGCCTATTTTGACTTTTGGCACTCTCTACTCCACAGTTATTTTGAGATAGAGACTCTTCCCCCGAGTTCCCTTACTCAGGAGCGGCCCTAGATGAGCTGCCTGCAACTGGCGCCCTAGGCGAAACGCGCAATCAGTGCGCGATCAGCACCCCCACCTCCAAAGCCCTCAACGGCCGTTTAACATGGTGCCCTAGGCGACCATCTAGGTCGCCTGTATTGACGGGCTGCCACTGCCCTTACTCCTCGTATGAGGGTTACAGGAATTGGAGTAAGCAGTCCTCCAGCTCAACATTATTTTCACATTATATTGAAATAACTGCTTGTCTGTAGATGTGGACTTTGTTATTTTGGAATAACGTCAGTTATTCTGAAATAACGCTGCTGTGTAGACATAGACAAAAAGTCTAGTTGGTGGGAGAGCAAGGCTAAGACAGGCTCCCTGTGCCTCTTGGAAGTGGTGATGTGTCCCTCTAGTCTGTAAACACGTGGGTAGCCAGGCAGCTCCGCGTGCTGTCCTTGCCCACAGGCACAACTGCCACAACTCCAACTGGCCACCAATGAGAGCTGTGGAAACAGTGTTTGTGGGCAGGGGCAGCGTGTAGAGCTGGCTGCCACCGTGCCTCAGGGCTGCAGGGACATGCTGACCACTTTTGGGAGCCGAAGAAAGTAAATACCAACCAGAGACTGCACCCCTCACCCACTCCCAAAACCCAACCCCCTGTCCTAGCCCAGAGCTCCCTCCTGCACCCAAACTCCCTCCTAGAGTCTGCACCCTGCACCCCCTCCTGCATCTCAACCCATCTGCCCCAGGCTGGAGCCCCAGCACACACTCAGAACTAGGGATGTTAAATTTAGATTAATCAGCTAATCGAATAGTTGATGCAAACTGCATCGACTATTCAATTAGTTGATAAGGGTGCCTCCGTCTTTGAAGCGTAGCAACAGCCCCAGGGCTGTTGCTACACTTCAAAGGTGAAAGTGCTGTGGGGAGCACGGGGCCAGCAGGGGACTCAAGCAGTCCCCCTCTGGCCTTGTGCTTCCTGCGGTGTTTCAAAGCGGCATCGCCACATGGAGCCCAGGGGAGAGTGGGGAAGTCCCCAGCTGACCCCAGGCTCAGCACGGCGTTGCCACTTTGAAGCACCCCTTCCTTTTCCTCCCCCTCCTTGCTGCCTCTTTCTGAAAGAGGCAGCAAAGGAGGGGGGAAGCGACTAGTTGACTAGTGTGTTGACTATCCAATAAGCATTTGCTTATTGGATAGTCTACTAGTCGTTCACATCCCTACTTAGAATGCCTCATTTCTGGCCCGACCCTGGAGCCCATACTGCGCACTGAGGCACTCACCCCCTCCCACATCTCAACTCATTGCCCCATCCTGGAGCCTTTTCCCACACTCCAAATACCACATCCCTGCCCCCACCTGAGCCTGCACTGGAGCCAGAGCCCTCACTCTGTCTCACACTCAGACCCTCTGTCCCAATCCAGTGAAAATGAGTGAGTGCACAAAGATGGGGAAGAACGACTGAGAGAGGGAGAGGAGATGGACAGGGTGGGGAGGCTTGGTGAAGGGATGGGACAAGAATGTTCATGTATTGGCAATCAGAAAGTTGACAACTCTAGCGATAAGAATTTTTTAGATTTCATATAATGCTTGTAGAATGCTACCTCTTACTCAACAAAAGAAGGCACACAGACACCAGACAAGTCATTGTGGAACATCAAAAGACTGTAGATTGCCTCTGCCATACTACCGAAGATGAACACATACAAGTCCTTGTCCCATTGCAGCCTGAATGCTGGGGGAAGGAAATAAAAATCCCTGTTAAAGAGGTTAACCCTATGGTGCTTGAACTCTGAGAGATGAAGATTTCAAGTCATGGTTAGCTCTAAAGGACATATAAAACTTTACATATTATAGCAACTACTGAAACCTTTTGGAACCCAATACCACATCTAATTTGTGTGTGTTTACCTACTTTAACCTTGGAAATAGCTCATTTCTTTTTTCAGTCAATAAACCTTTACTTTATTACAGGATTGGCTACAAGTGCTGTCTTTGGTGAGAGAGCTAAGGTGCATTTGAATTGGGGTAAGTGATTAGTCTCTTCGGACTGGGAGCAACCTGCATCTTTGGGGATCTTGGTGTAAGTGACCATTTCTCATTCCGCTCAGCTTGCCTAAGTGGCGAGTTAGACTGGAGAGCCCAAGGGGTCTCTCTATGACTTTATGTTAAGGCTGGTAAAGTGCTTCAGAAGTTCATTTGTTACTGTAAATAATAAGCAATTTCTGCAGAAATTAAGTAAATGTCAACTAAGATTCATGTCTAACACAAAGTTATTATCATTTAGAATGTACTATTTTGAAGTTATAAAATCAATTACAGACATTCAGACTTTTTGTCCTTCACAAGTTGAATCCACACACAGTAAATAATTTTAAAGTCACATCAGATAGTTCCTAATGAATATATTTGAATCAGTTTCCGGAACCTCATTTTCATAAGACCATTACAGTCTGTTTCTTGTCCAGACTAAACTATTGTAATAAAATTTAATGTTTCAATTTGTCCCTGAAATATATTAGTAACTTAATATGGGTTTAGGCATTTACAATAGCAATACTTTAGCCTTTGACTGTCACGAACTTCCACAATGTTGACTGAAATAATGTCAAATCCCACCTAGCTTTCATATCTGCAATTATGTCAACAAAATCATTTAACATAGTCCCTAACTGAACACAACATATATTCATAACTAGCCTTGTTTTATTATTTATAATTTGTATGACCATCTACCTAGGAGCTTTAGTCATGCACCAGTACCTCATCATGCCAAGTGCTGTAAAAACACAAAACAAACAAATTGGTCCCTGCCTCAACTAGCTGATACTATAAGCATAAGACACTGTAATAAAATGGATACCGACAGATAACGGACTACATTGGAAAGAATGAGACAATAATGGTCAACCTTAAAATAAGTGCTGTCAGTACACATGTGGCCTAACCACTGTGAAGAATTTTTGTAGGCATTGTGGCAAACGAAAGTTTTAAGGATGGATGATGACAGTGAATTTGTACCATTTTGTGCTGCAGATATATTTCACTTCCTGTTTCTACAACAGACATTTAAAAGTAATGCCTCATTCTAGGAGGTGCTGGAGCCAAGGGGAAGAGAAGGCATATAACATCTCACCATACCAGGCCCTTACATTGAAAGCACTCTAGACCAGGGACTTATTTTGCTTGTTACTTTTGTTTTAGCTATAGTGTACTTGCCACTCCATTGGGACAATAAAAATAGAATAATAATTATATTAACAATGTGTAGTGTAATTTTTTTATTATTGCACACCAATTTCTGTGGTGAGGTTAAAAACCATTTTGTGAAGAACCCACAGAGAAAGAAGACCGCAATGATTCTAGTTAATCTTTGTTTGCAAAAGAAAAGCTACAATAAACTTAGCTACCATATATAATAAAATATGTCACAGTGCATTCTAGCTACTATTACTGATCATAGAATGAAAGAAATGAAGGGAACTTGATAGGTTGTCTAATATACCGGTAGTCCCTGCCACAAGGCAGGACTAAGCACTCTCTAGACTAGTGTTTCTGAAAGTGTACTGCAGAAATACTTTCAGAAACACTTTAACTGGCCGCCCCGGTTTGTTTATGTACCGGTGCCGTGGCCACGGAGCCTCGCAGCTCCCATTGGCTCCATTGTGTCTTTTTCAGTCAAGGGGAGCTGTGGGAGCTGCGAGGCTCCGTGGCCGTGGCGCCAGTACATAAACAAACTGGGGCGGCGGCCAGTTGAAGTGTTTCTGAAAGTGTTTCCATGGTACACTTTCAGAAACACTGCTCTACACTATCCCTGGCAGGTATTTGGCTAACCTTTTCTTAAAAACCTCCCATGATGGGGATTCCATAATAATCATTATCATGATTATGTTCCAATTATGTCTCTGGCGTTTTGGACAGCAATGACGCTCCTCTACTCCTGTCTGTTTCTGGCAAGTCTCCCCAGCTGTGCCCCAGGTTTTTCAGCTCAGCTTTCGCAGCTCTTTGCTGTGTTGTTTTCAAGTGGTCTCATTTACATTTGCCTTTAGTTGTCCATCTTATTGGTTCTCTGGTAATAGAACCAGTTTCCAATCCATGGCCAACATCTCCTAACAATGACGGTATTCACATGCTATTGGCTGCACTGTGGCTGAAACCTGTTCTTTAACTGCAGAAGGAAGACTCTGTATTTCAGGAGACTTTAGGTTCACAATGTTGTAGCACCTATATCCCTTGCTTGATGGATCCACACTTCTCAATGTTAGCTTGATGGAGGCTGTCACAAAGTGGTGGTTATGTCAACATTTGCACTCCTCACTTTCACATCTGTCAGTGAATGTTACCATTTGCCTTGGTCATCATATGGTCAATCTGGCTCTTATTTTTGCCATTTGGAGAACAACACGTGAGCTTGTGAATCTCACAATGTTGAAATAGGATTCCACTGATGAATAGGTCGTTCATATTACAGAAATCAACAAATCTTTCTTTGTTTTCATTCAGGGTGCCAAACCCTGTCTTCCCATTTCTCTTCCACTTTTTGTGTTGTCTTCATCAACCTTGGTATTCAGGTCTCCCATGATGATAGTTAGGTTATGACACGGTACTTTTTCTATCTCCATTGTCCTTTACTTCTTCATCACTGTCATTTGTTTTCCTTTCAGGGTGATCTTATGGTGTTTCCCTTTCACTCTGGCTCTCATAAGTCTGCTGACAGACTGATTCAAGCAGGAAATGCTCTACTCCCTTCTTCAAAAGGATGGCAACACCCTCATGGTGTGTTGTCTATCATCCCATCCAAAATACAGCAAAGTTTCTCCTGAGGATGTTGTTAATCTTCCTGATCCTGTCCATCTGCTTCATTAACACCCAGGATGTGTAAGCTCTAGAGTCTCATCTCTGCTGTGACCTGAGCTAGCTTCTCAGTTTGGTACATAGTCCATACGTTCCAAAAAATAAGTATTGTTTTTGTCTTGCTGTTGAACACTTCAGTCTTCATGCCAGTGGCTTCCTTTTGGCTTTTACCACAGACAGTCATATGGGCCACTGACTCCTGAAGGCCATCACACACAGTAAATTCAATCTGTCTGTCACTGTTCCTGTTACTAAAACAAACAAACAAACAGGATACAGTGTTTAGCCTAACCCCAAACCTGTAGGGCCAGACCAAGCCAGCATGGGTGAACCTGCCAGGAACAAAAAGCCACCACCAACACAGACTCTAGGGATAGTTAGAGCTTGCAAGCTGTCCCGTCACAACAAAGGATGGGCACCCAAGGACAGGATTTCACAATGTCCCCAGGCAACTTTTTCTAGTGCTTAACTATGCTGACAGGAAGTTTTTTCTAATATCTAACCTAAATCTTCCTTGCTACAATATAAGCCCATTATCTGATACACGAATGGGGCCTCCAGTCTTAATACAAAATAATTAGTCAAAAGAAGCATTCCAGCAGAGAAGCTTACTTTTCCTTTGTTACAGATTTCATCTGTTTCAAACTTCTATGAGTCTATTACATCCCCTTCTTCACCTCATAAATTATTGGCCTTTGGTGGCATGAGGGAAGCTTCACATAAAGTGTATGATTCCTTTAAACTATTTCCCTGGATGACGGAATCCACTATAAGAAAGAGAAAGGCTAAAACAAATTCAGACAATGCTAAAGAGAAAGGGAAGTAGTTAACTGACCTCCATCAATTAAGTACTTATTAAATAATCAATATTGTTGAAGAGTGCAATTTCTCCTTCCTATCTCCACTTCCCTCCCCTTCATTCTAGAATCTAAGGGTAGATACTACCAAATTAACTAATCTCAGCCTGAATAAGGAAAATCAATATTATTGTGTTGTTCCATATAGAGTTGCACTATGCCCCAGAAATTGTACTTCCAGTTATCCATATTCTGCTCTACAGTGCACAATTGTTAAACATTAATGTCTGCATTCCATGCAAAGAGATTTCATATGTCTTTGACCAGTGGCACAGCGGACTATTCTGATATTGTTGGTGCTCCAGAAATTCAACAGTGCAGGTTATTATGGATGACATTTGCATAGAAAGTCTAAAAAAAGTATGCCAATAATATTCTCAAAATAATTTTACATTTGCTTTTCATCTCAAAATATAGTTTTATAGAGAGCAACTGTTTTAACGTGCCTTTTCTTGTGCATTATCAAAGTACAGCAAAAAGAAGCAGAAAATTAACATGTTTTATATTAGCTGTGATTTTTATAATTAGTTGTAGAAATAATGGCAAAAAGTTATGCTAATTTCTGAGTTTTCAATCAAAATGTTACTATTATTCAGTTAATATTCAAGCATGTATTCTGTTTGCCTATAAGGTACAACACTAAAAAAAAATATCAGATTGAGAAGAAAAATCAAAATTGGCCCATTACCAAAAAATAAAACAAACAAAAACCCCCCCCACAGAACTATCCATCTAATATTCTATGTATTCACACTTAGCATTTTCTCAGTCTGGATTTTAGATCATTCTAGAGAATGCTAATACTAACATTTCCTTATTTAAACTCACTGCATTGTGTAATGAGAAATATTTTTTCTAGGGGTCAAGTGTTAAAAAAACTAATTGTGATTAATTACATAATTGAAAAAAATAAATGTGACTAATTGTGTGATTAATGGCACTGTTAAACAATAACAGAATACAATTTATTTAAATATTTTGGATTTTTCAACATTTTCAAATATATTGATTTCAATACAACACAAAGTACAAAATGTACATTGTTCATCTTATATTAATAATATTTACACTGTAAAAAAGAAATAGTATTTTTCAGTTCACCTAGTACAATTACTATAGTACAATCCCTTTATCATAAAACCAGAACTTAAAAATGTAGAATTATTTTTAATAAAGTTATTTTTGCACATAAATTTAGAGCTTACAAGTCCATTCAGTCCCACTTCTTGTTTAGCCAGTCACTAAGACAAATAAGTTTGTTTACATTTGCAGGAGATAATGCTGCCCATTTCTTTTTCACAATGTCACCTAAAAGTGAGAGCAGACTTTTGTAAGGCACTCTGGTAGCCAGCATTGCAAGATCTTTTGTCCAGTGCACAAAAGATTCATATGTCTCTTCATATTTCAACTACAATTCTCCTCCAAGGAGTTCAGTCACAAATTTAATTAACACATTATTATTTTAATGACTGTAATTAACATGTCTTCTGGAATGGTGACCAAAGCGTAAAGAGAAATATGAATGTTTAGCATACCTGACATTTAAATACTTAGCAATGACTGTTCTGAATTCCCATGTGAATACTTGTTCTCAGTTTCTGGTGACTATATAAATAAGAAGTGGGTAGCATTATCTCTTGCAAATGTAAACAAACATATTTGTCTTAGCAATTGGATGAACAAGAAGTAGGACTGAGTGGACTTAGAGGCTCTAAAGTTTTGCACTGCTTTGTTTTTTGAGTGCAATTATATAACAAAAATCTACATTTGTAAGTTGCTCTTTTATGATAAAGAGATTGCAATACAATACTTGTGTGAAGTGGATTGAAAAGTACTATTTCTTTTATCACACAATGCAAATATTTGTAATAAAATAATGTAAGGTGAACAGTGCACTTTCCGTTCTGTGTTGTCATTGAAATCAATGGATATGAAACTACAGAAAAGGAACCAAACATATTGAATACATTTCAAAAGGTATTCTGTTAATAGTGTACATATTGAAATTTATTAAATATTTTTCGTTAATTGCATGAGTTAACTGCAATTGACAGCCCTACTTTGCCATGATCAGACATTAGCATTTAATGAAGCCCACTATTGTATATTCACATCATAAAAATAAGTGTCTGCCCAGGACTAGGGTAAAACTTCTTCATGATGGTTCTTTACTCATCGCTACAGTGCACAATAAGCTCTTAAGTGGAAAAAAATCAACACTTTACTTCATTATGATGATATCAAATGTCTAGCATTATTAATTCTAGATTTCATAGAGGCAATAAAAGAAGGTGGGAAAAAATGAGACAGAGTCTTGCAGACAGACTATTGGGACCATTTCCCATAAGGGGCACTGAAAAAAGGCAAACAAAAATCAGCTATTTATATAACTTTAATGAAGCAGATATGTGGAACTTCCATGCATCAGTATGCAAGGAGAAGACCACATAGCATCTGTGATATTCCAAACTGTGTCAGTTTGGCTAGTTTCTGACCTTTCAAGCAGGTAATGGTAAAAGCAGCCCTGGTGAAAAAGTTTTGTTCATTTGAGGGAAAGCCAAAGGCTAAAAGAGATGAAAGTACACTGCTTAACTGGTGGATTAGCTAACCAAAGTGTTAGATCACTGACTTCTTTGTAGCATGCAGAGGCTAAGCGTGTTAATTCCACTGCCACCGGTCTGGGCAAGATACTTTTGTTCTCAATATGCCTGTCAGAGTCAGTAATATTAGAGTTTGGAGGGTAATCATTTTCATGGGCAGCCTTTAAGACTGACTATGAACCCTCCAACTCCCGGACTCAATGTCATACCCACACTAAAGACAAGATCTAATAGCAGAAGCCAGGACATACAGAAAAGAAAACTGGGTTAAAATGACCATTTAAATGGAAAAGAAACACAATCCATGATTTAAATCTAAACAACTTTGCATTGTATCTTTTCACAATAATAATAGTTCCCAAACTGTCCTTTCTACAGCAGAAGTTGGGGAACAAGGATGGTATAATGTGGTGTAACAAAAAAAATTCATATTATTCAAACCACAACTGACCCACATCACCTCTGACATAGGAAAAAATCTATGATCATGCTGTTAGCAAATTAGTGCCTAAATATGAAAAGCTCCTGTGGGCCTTACTCAGTGTTTACCCAATACTTCTTGAATCAATGAGAATTTGCAAAAATGAGAACTTAATAAATCCAATGCTCATACTACTATTTAGAATTTACATAATCCTGTACATATAGAGACAAGACTATGGAATCTGGCCGTAGGGTGGATGAAAAATTATATACAGATGTCGGCTCAGTCACCTTTTGTTTCACGGTCAGTGGTAAAAAAGGAGTAGTTGGTGCCCCCAGTCATTTCACAAAATCTCAGCATATTGGAATGCCTCAAAAAGAAGGAAACAAATGAGACTGCCTAAAAGTTTTCAGTGGGTGATGCAATAGTGCCAGCCATGAAAAAAGATACATATTTTTGCTGTGTCTGCAGACAGTCAGCCTGGTTTTCAAAGAAGGAAAAAAAAACAATTTTAAGATTATCTGTGGTTTAATTCAAAGCAGAGCAGATACTATTTAAAAATAAAAATGTCTCGGTTTTCATGACGAATTAAATGAGAATGTCTTTTTTGCAGTAAATGAAGACTGAAAAAAGGTGTCAATTTGAAATAGTAGCATACAATTTGCCAAGATTATGTTAGCTGCTATTGTATCTATTGATTTTTTTTAGGCATTGATTGATTAATTTTTTTTTAAAAGTGAAGGTTTAACCCCTGAATACACCACAGAGTGCTGACGAGACAGGCTCTTCATGGACCTTCTGCCAAGAGTAAAAGAAAAAAATTGGCACTCTCAAACAGGGAATTGCTCCAGCTTTCAAGAAAAATAAAGACTGTCTCACTGTGCTTAAGCAGTGGGTTTTATGGCTGAAAAATATCTGAAACCTTAGTGCTTTAACATGTTTTTTGACCTGACTTTGATCTTTACAGATATGCAGATATGTCCATCTAGCCAGGCTTTATATTAGGTTTTCTTAGGGAGAAGAGCTGGGAGTTTTTTATTTTTTTGTTGTTGTTGGGTTTTTTTTTGTTTGTTTTGGGATTTTTTTGGTTATCATGTCTACATCATCGACAGGATTTCACCACAGAAAAGGAATACCCAAATGCCTGAGCAGTATAGCTTCATAGTCAGTTTGCACCACCAGTATGGCACAAAAGTATGGCACAAAAGGATATCAAGGTCAAGGAACAAGCCTTGAATCCTTATATTTTCATCTAAATACCTAGAAGCAGGATTACACTTGACCTTCTGCTCACAAACAGGGAGGAACTAATAGATGAAGTAGAGGTGGGTGACAACCTGGGAAGCAGTGATCATGAGATGGTAGATTTCAGGATCCTGAACAAAGGAAGAAGAGAGAGTAGTAAAATACACACCTTGGACTTCAGAAAAGCAGATTTTGACTCCTTCAGAGACCTGATGGGTAGAATCCCCTGGGATGCTAACATGAAGGGGAAAGGAGTCCAGGACAGCTGGCAGTATTTTAAAGAAGCCTTACTGAAGGCACAGAAAGAAACCATCCCGATACGTAGCAAGAAACATGGTAGGAGACCGGATTGGCTTACAGGGGAAATCCTTGGTGAACTTAAGCACAAAAAGGAAGCTTACAAAAAGTGGAAACTAGGACAAATGATCAGGGAGGGGTATAAACGTATAGCTCGAGAATGCCGGGGGGTTATCAGGAAGGCGAAAGCGCAAGTGGAATTGCGATTGGCAAAGGATGTGAAGGATAACAAGAAAGGTTTCTACAGGCGTGTTAACAAGAAGAAGGTGATCAGAGAGGGTGTGGGGCCCCTACTGGATGAAGGAGGTAACCTAGTGACAGATGATGTGGGGAAAGCTGAAGTACTCAATGCTTTCTTTGTCTCTGTGTTCATGGACAAGGTCGGCTCCCAGACTAATGCGCTTAGTGACGCAAGATGGGATGAAGATCGACAGCCCTTGGAGGGTAAAGAACAGGTTAGGAACTATTTAGAAAAGCTAAACATACACAAATCCATGGGTCCGGACATAATGCATCTGAGGGTACTGAGGGAGTTAGCAAATGTCACTGAGGAGCCTTTGGCCATTATCTTTGAAAAGTAATGGATATCAGGAGAGATCCCGGATGATTGGAAAAAGGCAAATGTAATGCCCATCTTCAAAAAAGGGAAGAAGGACGATCCAGGGAACTATAGGCCGGTCAGTCTTACCTCGGTTCCTGGAAAAATCATGGAAGGGATCCTTAAGGAATCCATTTTGAGGCACTTGGCAGAGAGGAAAGTGATTAGGAATAGTCAGCATGGATTCACAAAGGGCAAGTCGTGCCTGACCAATCTGATTAGCTTCTATGATGAGGTAACTGGCTCTGTGGACATGGGAAAGTCAGTGGATGTGAAATACCTTGACTTTAGCAAGGCTTTTGATATTGTCTCCCACAATATTCTTGCCAGCAAGTTAAGGGAATATGGATTGGATAAATGGACGGTAAGATGGATAGAAAGCTGGCTAGAAGGCCAGGCACAGCGGGTAGTGATCAACAGCTTGATGTCAGGATGACGGTCGGTTTCTAGCGGAGTGCCCCACGGTTCGGTTCTAGGACCAGTTTTGTTCAATATCTTTATTAATGACCTGGATGAGGGGATGGATTGCGCCCTCAGCAAGTTTGCAGATGACACTAAGCTAGGGGGAGAGGTAGATACTCTTGAGGGCAGAGATAGGGTCCAGAGTGACTTAGACAAATTGGAGGATTAGGCCACAAGAAATCTGATGAGGCTCAACAAGGACAAGTGCAGAGTCCTGCACTTGGGACGGAAGAATCCGAAGCATTGTTACAGGCTGGGGACCAACCAGCTAAGTAGTAGTTCTGCAGAAAAGGACCTGGGGGTTACAGTGGATGAGAAGCTGGATATGAGTCAATAGTGTGCCCTTGTAGCCAAGAAGGCTAATGGCATATTAGGTTGCATTAAGAGGAGCATTGCCAGCAGATCCAGAGATGTGATTATTCCCCTTTATTCAGCTCTGGTAAGGCCACATCTAGAGTATTGTGTCCAGTTCAGAGTATTGTGTCCAGTTCTGGGCCCCCCACTACAAAACGGATGTGGACGCATTGGAGAGGGTCCAGCAGAGGGCAACCAAAATGACTAGGGGGCTGGAGCATATGACCTATGAGGAGAGGCTGAGGGAGTTGGGTCTGTTTAGTCTGCAGAAGCGAAGAGTGAGGGGGAATTTGATAGCAGCTTTCAACTTCCTGAAGGAAGGTTCCAAAGAGGATGGAGAAAGGCTGTTCTCAGTGGTGACAGATGGCAGAACAAGGAGCAATGGTCTCAAGTTGCGGTGGGAGAGGTCCAGGTTGGATATTAGGAAAAACTATTTCACTAGGGGAGTGGTGAAGCACTGGAATGGGTTACCTAGGGAAACAGTGGAGTTTCCATCCCTAGAGGTGTTTAAGTCTCGGCTTGACAAAGCCCTGGCTGGGTTGATTTAGTTGGGATTGGTCCTGCCTAGAGCAGGGGCTGGACTTGATGACCTTCTGAGGTCTTTTCCAGCTCTATGATTCTATGATTTACGCTTCTGTGAGGATTCCAACTAAAATATAACAAGAGTTTTACACAAATTAAATTGTTACTCCTCTGTGAGTCACTAAATTTACAAAAGCAACTGACAGAGGAATTTGAGGGACCAAAGGCTGATGATACTTTTGCTGTACTCTCAGTGAAGGTATGGTTTGATCTAATTAATGCCAAATGACTCATATAAGGAGAAAACAAAAAGGTGATTCAGAGTAATTAGAAAATTACTTAGCTAACATATAACAGAAATTCAGAGGTTCTATGGACTGATTCTAGAATAGGAAGAGGTTGAAACATGACTGTGGGTACGGCTACACTAGCTCGTTAGTTTGAGCTAGGTAGGGTAATGAGGGCAAGCGGAGTTGCAAATGAAGCCCGGGATTTAAATATCCCGGGCTTCATTTGCATGTTCCCTGGCGCCGCCATTTTTAAATCCCCCTTAGTCCGAACTCCATGCCCGTGGCTACACGCAGCACGGACTAGGTAGTTCGAATTAAAGATCCTAATTCTAACTACCATTACTCCTCATGGAACGAGCTAGTGTAGCCGTACCCTCATATACTATAAACGTGAATTATTTCATTTTCTTATAGGCAATGTTGTTGTAGCCAGTTTGACCCTAGGATATTAGAGAGACAAGAGGGATGAGGTGATATGTTTTATTGGGCCAACTTCTGTTGGTAAGACAGATAAACTTTCGAGATTACACAGAGCTCTTCTTCAGGTCCTGGAAACTTCAGACCAGGAGTCGGTAACCTATGGCTCAACCAGATATGGCTCTTTTGAAGCTGGAGCCCAGCTCCCCCATTCTTCCCCCCGCAGCAGGGGAGCCTGTGCTGATGCTACGGCAGGCCTAGGCAAAACAATCCAGTCTGCAGACACAGCAGGGAGTCCTCAGGCAGAATCCCCTGCTTGCCCCTCCCCCACATGCTGCTCAGAAAAGCGTCTGCGGGGCCATTTGTATTTCTCACACTGTGAGCTGGGAGGAGAGGGGGGAGTGGTGCTTCACGGCTGCTTCCGCCCCCAGCACAATCCCATTGGCCGGTTCCTTGCCAATGGAGGCTGCCTGTTCCAAGGACAGCCTGTTCCAAGAACAGGCAGTGCATGAAACACCAATTCCCTCTCCCCTCAGGCTCTTATTCACAAAGCACATCGCCATGCTGCCACATAACCCAAACCCTCTGCCCCCTCCTGAGCCCATACCCCCTCCCAGACCCCGCACCTCAATCCCCTGCCCCAGATCACAATCCCCTCCTGTCCTAGATCACAATCCAAACCTCTGCATCCCCTCCTCCACCCCATCCCTTGCATAGGTTACAACCCCCTCCTGCCCTAGGTCACAACCCAAACGCCTGCACTATCGTCCCCTGCACTAGGTCACAGTCCAAACTCCTGCATCCCAATCCTGTGCCTCGGGTCACAGTTGCCTCCTTCACCGAAATGGAGTGGTCCCCAGCCAAAAAAGGTTCCCCACCTCTGCCATAAATAAAGACAATGTTGAAACCTTTTGCTTTGGACATAATATTCTACTCTATTTAAAAATGAAGCCGGGCCAGACCCCATCTGGCTGCAGCATCATAACACTTCTGCATCCCACCACACACTAACCCTGAGCCCATCATACACCTGTACCCCCTGCCCTGAGCCCCTCAGACTTCCACACCCCCACAGCTCCAGTTCCCCACCATAACACTCCTGCACCTCACACATACCCCAACCCTGTACCCTGAGCCCATCATACATCCCAGCTCAGACTCCTGAACCCCCACATCTCCAACCTCCTGCCATAAGATTGACAGAAGACAGCCTGAATGTGTGCATAAGCTGGATTTGACCAGTTATGATGTAAACTTGAAAGAAAGGCGTGAAAACTTGCAGCATCAGAAGTCCCATTAAAAGTCTGTGAGTACAATGTTTCATTTATGTTATTATTAATTACTATGTCAATTATCAATACTATTAAGTTGTATATTTTCAGTCAAGCAAATGGGCATTCTTATACAGCTCTTTGTTGACCACTTGTTCTGAATTTTGATGTAGTTTGGCTCTTTGGTTTGAAAAGGTTGCTGACCCTTGCTTCAGACTGTCACAGCTAAATACACAGTAGAACAGATTGTTTAACACAAACAGTTAATAGTTATTTCAATGGTCCATTCAAGGTCAAGTAGCCTATTAACACCTCCATCCAGTTATAAGGGGGAAAGGAGAAGAAAAAAATTGGGGGCATAAACTTAGTTGGTTATAGATTGTTGGTTATAGATTGTTGTAAAAAGCAGTATTTCCAATGTCTTTATTCAGTCCATGATTTTTAGTATCTAGTAAAGTTATGAATTTAAGCTCTCAGGCTCATCTTTTGCAGATTTCCTTTGCAGATGAGGACTGTAAGGTCAAATAAAGAGTGACTGCTTTGTGAAAAGTGTTCACCCATGTCTCTTACTATTGCTATGGGAGTTTGTGATCCATGAGTCTTACACATATCTTTGAGCACATTTCGCAGACCTGATGACAATCCCTGTATAAGCTCAAAAGCTTGTTTCTCTCACCAACAGAAGTTAGCCCAATAAAAGATACAGTAAACTTCCGATAATCTGGCACCTTTAGGACCCAGGGGGTGCCGGATTATCAGATATGCCGGACTATCAGAAGGGGGGGCTATGAGGGGTCTAGGATGGTGTGGGGATGCCACCCCAGACCCCTCATAGCCCCCCCCCTTCCGATTGTCCAGCTCTGCCCCAGGCGTCCCGATTCAGCCGCTGCTGGTCAGTTTCAGCAGCAGCTGAATCGGGCGCCTGCGGCAGAGCAGCTGGGGTGCTACCGGGTTGGTCGGTAGCGCCGCCCCTTGGACCAACCCGGCAGCACCCAGTTGCTCTTGGGGGCGCCTGGGGCAGAGCAGCTGGGGTGTTGCCGGGTTGGTCCCGCAGCGCCAAGGGGCAGCGCTACGGACCAACCCAGCAGCACCCCAGCTGCTCTGCCTCAGGCGTCCCCAAGTCAACGCGCTGAAACTGACCAGGGGCTGACTCCGGGAAGCCAGAGGCAGAGCTGCTCTGCCTCGGGCTTCCCAGAGTCAGCCCCTGGTCAGTTTCAGCTGTGTCTGACTTGGGGACAGCTGGGGTGCTGCCGGGTTGGTCCCGCAGCGCCGAGGGGCAGCGCTGTGGGACCTACCGGCAGCACTCCAGCTGCTCTGCCCCCAGCTTCCCCGATTCAGCCGCTGGTCAGTTTCAGCAGTGGCTGAATCGGGGAAGCCGGAGGCAGAGCAGCTCCAATGGTCTGGCTGCCCGGAGCACTTCCGGGTTCCTGATGGTGCCGGACCATCAGATGCCGGACGAATGGAGTTTTACTGTACTACCTCATCCACTTTGCCTCTTCATTCCTTGCAGCATTTAAATCTGGAGAGCAAAATCTGGTCAAATCTTTACTCTAAATCTGGGTTTGCAAAGGAGGCTGTTCAAAGTCTAAAGAAATTGTATTTACTGTTTCTTCCCTAGCCACTGTTTTGTTAATATGCTCTAATAATCCTATTAGCTTGGAGAGTCATGATTTTCCATTACAGTAGTCATGAGCGCAGCGGGGACTGAGGGATGGTGGGAGGGGAGCTGTAGCAGGCCACAGTGTCCATCCTCAGTCAACAGCTTAAGCCAACACCAGAAGAAGAATGTATGGTAAAGCAGAAAGGGGGCCCTGAGACAACTATCTTGGCTGAGTAAGTGTTTGGACTTACAAATACTTAGACAAAATCCAAATATTTTAAGGTTTTCTACAATTGCTATTCATAGGTATTTTATGGATGCCCTCTTGAAAAACATGATTCTACCAAATAATCAGATGATTTGTTATCAGCTTTTTGTTGCCAGTCTCTGGACTGCAAAAAATGTAGCCTCTAGACCACCTTATTCATCACAGTGATTTTGGAGCACCCCATAATAGTTACAATAATCCAGAGGGCCTACGCACTAGATTCTTCCTTCTCTCTTCCAACTTTAATTCTAGAT
This sequence comes from Rafetus swinhoei, assembly GCA_019425775.1. Lineage (NCBI taxonomy): Eukaryota > Metazoa > Chordata > Testudines > Trionychidae > Rafetus > Rafetus swinhoei. The sequence continues at coordinate 222,187,185 of CM033424.1, read as the reverse complement.
CTGATTAGTGTTATGGGCATCTACGTCAAAGAAGTTTACACTGTATTTTATCTTGAAGGCTTACAACCTAGCAAAGCTTAAAAATGTCAAGTATTGAATTGGCCCAGATAAGGCTCTTCAGTGAGATAACCCCTTTACAAGCTAGCTGTTGTCTTATCCTCCATAGTGTGAAGAAATGGCTGCCTGCACAAGAAAACAACACCGCTTTAACTAAGGTGCAATTTTAAATTGATTTAGGTAAACCAATGCAATCTCCTTGCAAAACGCCATATTACTGTAATTTATCTGAGTTTAGTTTCAGTCAGGGATCAAGTCAAGCTTGTACTGAAACAGGGCACTCTTGATCCAAAATAAAAGTGTTTACACAAAGGTTGACATCAGCTCAAGTAAATGTGATTTAAAACGACACCTTTAATTAAACCAGTGCAATTTTCTACTGCAGACAAAAGTGCTCTAAGTTGACATAGCAATGAGAAATGAGTAACACAGTCTGTAAACTGATAAAAGTAATGTCTGCTCAAGTCTGCAAACAACCGGAAACAATAATTCTAAGAGCAGTGAACAGGGTGTTAGCAATGAAGCCCGATGATAAACATTTGATTATAATATTATTAAATAATTAATTGTTCATAAAACTATAAAATGAGTTGAATATTCATATGATCATTATCATTCTGGCATTAATGGGTGGCATTTGAATTACTGATGGTGCTTTAGAATGGCAGTGCAGCCTACTGGATAGAACCCTGGAATGGGGTCTATTCACAGCTCTTCCAATGGCAAACTAGTTGACCTCGAAAAGTTATTTTCAGCTTTCTGTGCCTCAGTTTGCCCACCTGTAAAATAGGGATAATGTTCCTGACCTCTTATATGAATCACCTGGAGAGCTAATGATGAAGAACACAAGATGAGTGCTATGTTATTTTTACTGAGGCCCACTGTTAATTTATTCCAATCTGACTCTTGACAATTATGCAGGAGCAAACTATTTTCAGTTGTGTTGACTGAGGATAATTATTATATTTTTATTAAAAAGAGCTCCAAAAATTCCCAGTCCTTATTCCCATTTTAACTTCACTAGGAATTCTGCCTGAATAAAAATATCATAAGTATGCTTGTTCTCTGTACCCACTGGTACACAAATGGGATGAAATAAAAATTGAGACTGTTCTGGAATACTGGCATGAAATCTAAATTGCTGGTCACTTGATGTGGGGCACACAAAAAATAGCATACAAATATGTATTAAGAAGTAGTGCCAATACCTACGCATTTAGAATGAACAGGAGGGTTTCAAACCTTAGACCAAAAACCACAGAAATGAATTTTAATAATGAAACCAGTTAGAGAAAGGAATAATAAGAGACATTTTGTCAGTAGAAATAATGCATTCTACAACTTGCAGGAATGTGGAAGACCCACAAGGCAAAAAATAAAAATCAATTCTGAGAGATATCAAAGCAATTATTTTTTTGAAATGTTTAATTGAACTGCAAAGTTAAGAGAATATAAAGTAATCCATTACCCAAAAGATGCCTGTACTAGATGTTGTGTTGGCTTTCAATCAGGCAATTGTGTTATTTCCAAAGTTCAGGAAGAGCACACTGTCTAGAACAGTGGTTCTTAATGCGGTACTCCTGAGGTTACCCAAAAGTCTTCTAGGGGGTACATCAACCCATGTAGATATTAGGGTATATATCAGGTAATCAGATATCAACCCATGTTAGATATCAGGTAATTAAATAGTCGCGTAAACCACATGAAATCTTAGCAGTTACACAACTGTTCGATAGTCTCTGGAGTGGGGCCAGCAGCCAGTGTGCTCTCAGCCCCGCTCCCAGGGAGCCCCCTGCCACTCCGCGCTGCTGCCTCTGATAAGCAGCAGCGTGGGATGGCAGGGAGAGCCAGTCCTCAAGGGGAGCCAGTTTAAAAACCAGCCCCCCGTGCAGTCTAGCTGTCTGATGCTTGGCGCTGCTGCCTCTGATACATGGGCAGCAGTGCAGGGTGGCAGTAGCCCCTGTCCATACGGGTCCGACTGCTCCATGGACAGAAGCTGCTCTGCGGGATGTGGAGCAGCTTCTGTCTGTGGGGAACTCGTACCCCCCGTGGACAGAGGCTGCTTCATGGCAGCCTCCCCTGTCCACTTTCCCCAGTAGAGGCAGCAGCGTGGGCAGGGAGGCAGCACCACAGAGCTTTTAAGCCATTCCCCCCAGCACCAGCTCCTGCTCCCCACTTTTGCTGCCTCTGATGCACAGGCAGCAAGGGGGAAGGAAAATGTGTATAGTCAACAAGATTAACTGATAAACCTAAGCTGGTTAATTGTACAGTCGATGACACGTTGACATCTCTAGCAGGTATTTGCCTAGTTTTACAACAGGCTAAAAGCACTAGCAAATTTAGTACAAACAAAAATTTCATACAAATTACTTGTTTATACAACTCTATCTATACATTTTAGAAATGTGGAGCTGTCTGTCTGTCCATCTGTGAGTCCGTTTGTTCAAGAACTCCTCCTAAGTGGTAAGAGCTAGGACCACCAAATTTGGTATGTGGCTTCCTCTTATCCTAAAGTAAGGTCAGGGTTTAATTGTGCAAGGAAAATGGGATCAGTCTGAAATGGGATAATTTTCCATAACACAGACAAGGAGAGAGCTGCTAGGAGGAACATTTATACTGCAGAATAAGCACAGGAGGTCGGCCACATCACTGTTCCCCCTCTGCCCCACCACAGAGGGACCCAAAGCCATGGGCCCTCCCCTTAGCCCCAGCACTGGAGAAAGTGAGGTTGAAACACGGGTTACAAAAGACAAATCAGTTTCCTGAAAGAGGTATGGTAGTCTAGAAAGCTTCAGAGCCACTGCTCTAGAACTAACATGTATAGAGTTCTGGAATTTGTAACTAAACCACAGGATTGTGGTTCTTTAATTCCAACAGTGCAATTAAAAGTGTAAGTTTAAACCAATTTTTTTGTAATCATGCCACTGTTTCATTGCCTTCAGTTATTAATACATGCAGGCTACTCATAGGAGATTAGTTCTTTCCACCATTTAGCCTATCGTTAATTCAGAATTGGAAGTTCTTGGAAAAGTTTGTATAAAGGGGTTTTTATAGTACTATTTTCACTGTTACATTAACAGTTCCATGTTCAAAATCAAAAACTCTGTAATATTATGCCCATATGGGTTTGCTACTGTTGACAGGAGTCAAAATTGGCTATTCCATTTGCAAAGTGTGTAATATTTTGGTAGGAGGCAAAGCAACAAAACTGAACTCATTATACATTTCAGAAGGGAATAGATTTACTAGTGCAGTGATAGGGTATGTCTACACTTGCACCCTCTTTCGAGAGAGGGATGCAAATGAAAACATTCGAAATTGCAAATGAAGCCGGGATTTAAATATCCCATGCTTCATTTGCATAATCGTGTTATGGTGCTATTTCGAAATAGCGTTATTTCAAAATAACAGACGCTGTTAAGAGGCGGTTATTTCGAGAGAAAACCCTTCTCTTGAAATAACCCTTATTCCTCATACATTGAGGTTTACCAGTTATTTCGAGAGAAGGGTTTTCTCTCGAAATAACTGCCTCTTAACAGCATCTGTTATTTCGAAATAGCCCTATTTCAGAATAGCGCCATAATGTGATTATGCAAATGAAGCGTGGGATATTTAAATCCCGGCTTCATTTGCAATTTCGAATGTCTTCATTTGTATCCCTCTCTCGAAAGAGGGTGCAAGTGCAGACATCCCCATAGACAATCTGCCAACAAACTGCATTGCTCCCATCAAGGTTCTACGTATGGCCTGTGAGACTTTTTTTTACCGTTGCCCCTGTTCAGGGTTGCTAGATTTTTCTGTTTGACGTCCACATATTTTTTTCTTTCTGGTATTACTAAAGTGACACACAGGTAAAGCAAGGGCACATGAAGTGAGATGCATGCTGGTTGCACACAACATTGACTGTGAGAGCTGTGTGCTCCCTCTGCATCCAATCAAAGTGCTGCTGCAGTTCAATTAGCACACCTTGCAAATTCTAGGTAGGCAAGCACAGTTAGCAAAACTCCCCCACCCCAGGAGACAGTCTTGGTCATGACAATCTTGCGGCCCACTGAGGACCACTTATGTACAGGGGAGTTGACAGGATTGCCATGTCCCCATGGGCAATGTGAGGAGAGGTGGATCTGAGCTCCTGGAAGGGGTGGAGCCTTGTCTGGAAGTGGCAGGCTGGGGCAATGCTGCCCAGGTGGTACAGTGCCCTACCACTCTAAGGCTACATCTACACTATGAGTTTTTTTCGGCAGAAAATATGCTAATGCCAATTAATTAGCATGAGTCACGACATCATTAGCATATTTTCTGCTGTTTCTTTTTTGCGCAAGGGGTTTTTGCACAAAAAGAAGCAGTGTGGACATTTACTTTTTGCACAAAAACCCTGTTTTGCACAAGATCCTTATGCCTGTCCTGGAGAGGCATAAGGATCTTGTGCAAAATGGGGGTTTTGCGCAAAAAGGAAACGTCCACACTGCTTCTTTTTGCACAAAAAAAGCCCCTTGTGCAAAAAGAAACGGCAGAAAATATGCTAATGGGGTCACGACTCATGCTAATTAGTCCCTCGTTAGCATATTTTCTGCCAAAAAAACTCGTAGTGTAGACATAGCCTTGGAGATGGCTGGAACATGTGGCATAGGGCTCTGGAGAGCACCACGTGACACTCCAGCAGCAATTCTAAAGGGCCCAGGACTCTCACAGCTGTGATGACCAGGAACCCCGGGACATTTAGAATTGCCAGGCCCCAGGGCAACTGCCCCATTTGCCCTCCGCTGTCAGTAGGGTTGCCAGATGGTTTCAACAAATATACCAGACACACTTGACATTACATCACAATCTACATTACATCTTTTTTAGAAAATACAGGACATTTATATTTTCTCAATTTGTTTCCCTGAACAGAAAGCTCAAATACTGGACTGCCCAGTTCAAAACCGGACACCTGGCAACCCTAACTGTCGGCAAGCCTGCTCATGTGGCCCACTCATTAGCCTAGGTTGCCCATCACTGTACTGGTACATCTAGCTGTTTGGTGGTACCGACATTTGTCTAAACTAGAGATCACATATTATGTAATATCTGAAGTTCCACATTCTACTAGTGTAAAGTGCATAGTGAATGGTTTTGCTTTTGCTTCACAACACAAATGCCAGCAGTACATTTATATAGAAAGCAAAGTGCTTAAATGTTTCTGGGGCTTTATGTTGTCTATGGAGCTAAATTTGGATTAACTTTGATTATGAAAACACAGTGAGTCTAACAGATTTGAACTGCTTCCCACTGCACAGACCCCAACAAAAGAATGTCAAAACAAAGGTGACTTCACAGATAATCTAGTTTCTCTCTTCAGCAGCCACCATGATGGACACTGCTACCTTTCCAACCCATAATTCTTCAAGATTTTTTTTGGGGAGGGAGGTTGTTTGGTTTCCTTAGTATATTTTTTTCATTGTTTGATGGCAAAAATCAAAGGAGAAAGTCACCAAGGCTACGTCTACATTGGCAAGATTTTGCGCAAATACTTTTAACGCAAGAGTTTTTGCGTTAAAGTATTTGCACAAGAGAGTGTCTACACTGGCATGTGCTTTTGCGCAAGAGATGTGCTTTTGTGCAAAAGCGTCCATGCCAGTGTAGACGCTCTCTTGCGCAAGAAAGCTCCGATGGCCATTTTAGCCATTGGGCTTTCTTGCGCAAGAAATTCATGTTGCCTGTCTACACTGGCCTCTTGTGCAAGAACACTTGCGCAAGAGGGCTTATTCCTGAGCGAGAGCGTCATAGTTCTTGCACAAGAAGCACTGATTTCTTACATTAGAACATCAGTGTTCTTGCGCAAGAACTTGCGGCCAGTGTAGACAGGCAGCAAGTTTTTGCGCAAAAGCGGCGCTTTTGCGCAAAATCTTGCCAATGTAGATGTAGCCCAAGAAAAATGAACAGTGGCTATTTGGTGATAAGGGACAATGTGGAGGTTTTCTTAAGTTATTAGACATGACAGCTCTAAACTTCTTGAGCATTATACATCACAGGCAAGAAAGGATTACTCAGCATAAAGTTAGGAAGTGGTCTGCCTTATTAAGATGGCACCAATACCCAACCCATGTACTTTAAACGTTTGCCTCTCTCCCCATTATTTTTGCCACCATTTTTTATTAGTAACAAGCACATACTAATGCTTCCTTTTCCAAGTCCTCTATCCTCAATGAAGATAAAGCACCAGCCAATTATATGAAAGCCAGTTTTAAAAACAGCCTTGCATTTCTGTATTAATGTACTGTTGTTGCCAAGACTTTAGCCAATAGACTGGCTGACAGCCCATCCAGACCCACAGAAGCCATAGTAAGTTTTGGAAACAAACTCTTTGTGTTTTGTGGTATGCAACTGATTCAATAATAATTTAAGGGTTTTGGAAGTATGCTAGCACTCATGTACTTTACCAGCTTCCTGAAGGGAACATGGCATTATGAATAATATTCAAAATGTGTATTCTCTATACATTGTTCATAATATAGGCAATTTTTTTGTTTTGTTTCTCATTTTGGGGTGAAATTCAACCTCATTAGAGGGTTAGCATGGGCACGACTGCCTATGGCTGACTTAAACCAGGTCATTGTACTACCTTCATCCTACTTAACTGTGAGCAATCCAGCTTTTGCTGGCCCCCTGTGCGAGTTTGAATTACATTCTTTTTAGAATAATTTCTTGGCCCTGATCTACGCTAGGGTGTTATTTCGAAATAACCCCACTTAGGTTGAATGTATAAGTGGAGCGTCCACACTACCAAGCCTGTTATTTTGAAATAACAGGCTACTTATTAATAACAGGCCACCAGGCATCTCCACTGCTCCCCTCCCCCTGTGGAGCATAAAAGTCCCGGCAGCAGCAGAAGGGTTTGTCCCATGCGGCAAGCTGTGAAAGCCCCATGCAACACAGCAGCAACCAAGGAAGCCATGAGAGACTCCAACACTTCCAAGGCTGCCAGCACGCCTGCTGTACTGGCCAGGGACACAGGAGAGCTCTGGCCTGAACTGGTGTGGAAATCCTGGACCTTATCGAGGTCTGAGGGGAAGAGACCAAGTTCCAGGATCTCTGTACCAGGAAGAGGAATGCAGAAGGTCTGTGGCTGAATCACCGCCAGCCTGGTTGACTAAGACCACACCCGGACACTCAACCAGTGCTGGATGAAAATAAGAGCTTGGGCAGGCCTAACATAAAGCCAGGGAGCAGAGCAGATGCTCCAGGGCGGCACCACGCAGCTGCCGATACTACGAGCAGCTGGATGCCATTTTGGGAGGGGGACTGGTCATGTGGCGGAGGACAGAACCCAGGGATGGCACTTCAGGTGAGTTCTATAACTTTTCCTATCTACACATGGGGGCAGGTGATGGGCTATGATGGGCTGCACATTCCTCTCTCAGCCTACTCAGCCTGGGGGTGACACAACAGCCTGTGCACGTGGGTGCACATGGAGCACCAGTCCGGAGCATACAGGCCATGATGCACACAGGAACCCCTCGGTCCTTCTCACAAGGTTTCTGCATAGGTCTGCCTTACTCCAGACTCTGTGGTGGGACACTTTTCCATGACAAGCCACCACTAAGGAGGCTGGGGTCATGGAACCACACAGCCGTGCTGCACCTGACACAGGTTCATGACCGCACTTAGGCAGCATCCGCTCCTGGTTAAGCACAGTCATGAGGAAGAGACTGATCCCGTGCATCGGAAACTGCCACGGGGAGAAAGGGGGAAGGGGAAAATCTAGTAGCACTCTCTCTGTCAAGCAGTGTCTGCCGCTCACACACACCTCCCCCAACACACCCACCCCCTCCAGTGGGCAGGGACAGAAGTCCTCTCTCTGGGGGATGCCACCAGTGCCAGACCCGGCATGTGTGGGACACAGTAGGAAGCCAATCTGCCCTATCTCCCCCTCCTGCCCACAGTCTCCTGGCTTGGCCGGCACTTTCCCATACCTGCTTGTTCCCAGGCCATGGATGTTGCGCTGGTCCCCTGGGATATCTGTGTCCATGCTGGAAAGTGCCCACTGTCTAGGCAACATATGGTCTTGCTCGAAGAACATCACCATTGTCTGAACCAAGACCTTCAGTGTCGACTCAAAGATTAGGCTAGGCCTCATACATACTGTTTCCTGGGATGACTGCCCTTGTAACTTTTGTTCACAGCTGGGCCAGCTGCAAGGTTGGCGTGTCCCCAACCTCCCACATCATCTACCTGACTCCACTGTTTCAGTCTATGAAACTTACTTTATTATACCTTTCAAAGGGCTCCAAACATCAGTAGGGCTTCCAAACTAGCCCACTATTACCTTAAAAGAAAAAAAAACACTATAAAAAAGGACAAAGGTCAGAAAGACAGCATCTTCCTATTAACATACCTTAGTAATGAACATTTTCTATTCAAACCACTGTTTTGGTTTTGTGGAATTTAATTTCAGCTAAGGAAAACCAAGTGCAGATGTGTCTGTTTGGGTTTTTTATTTCTTTTTTTTTAAGGGCAAGGGTGGTGTTGTGATGATGGGAAGAAGCAGAGTGACAACTTTTAAAGAAGCCATTTCCCATCAATAGTTCCAGCTTTCATGCTACTGCAATGGTTATGAAATGTTATTCAACCAAAATAAACATCTGTTACATCAGTACCTATAATAACAAAGTAGAAGAAAATAAAGCAGCGTAACAGGTGATCAGTTATTTTATACTGTGTACTGTAATTCTAATTAAATACAGCTGTCAGCTCCTTTAGATATTGAAAATGTAATCAGCAATGAAGTTAATTTGCGTCCCACCAAGGCCCTTACAGTAACTGATTACTTACAGATGCCAAGTCTCCAAGTGAAATTTTTGCCACCTGTTTTCAATTTCAGGATTGGCAGTCTTACACTTCCAAGATTACTAGCCTATCATCAGGCTATGCCATCTGTTGCTGTATTTTCCATGCTCAATCAATACTTTTCACAAGACATCCACCAGAACACCAGAATGAATATGATTTCCTTCCCAATATACAGACACACAAAGGACACACCAGAAAAACTCAAACTCTTCTCCAAGGTAAAGCATAGGTGTAGATAAAATGACCAAATTCTAAATAAGGCCTGTCTACATATCAACCAAGCCAGGGCTCATGATTTCTTATTTAGATGTTCATGTTGACAAATTCATTACTTTTACTGTATTTGGGCACAAATTATTGTTTATCTAGTTTAGCTTCTGTAATTTCTGCATTCACATACCCAGAGTACTTCAGTGCAGCATATTCAATACATGCAAAGAGCACCGTCACATGAAAATTTGTATGCAAGTAAGTATAATAGTCTAGTAAATCCATCTGAAAAAGGATAATAAAACACATGCTAGAAATAAACAGATTATGGTGGTGATGTAATAACCATAGATCAAAGCTGGGCTAATTTTTTTCACTAGCCTACAAAAGATGTGGCTAAAATGTTTCCTTCAACCCTATGTTCAGAATGAAACTCACTACATTTGGTTTTATTCCAAAATATACACCAACTTTATCTGAGTCATGAGAGAGCGAACATCTCAAATTACAAATCAATTCAGACTTTTATTTTTGTGGTAGGTAGACATTATTATATAGCATCCATCAAACGAAGTAGCCAGTTATGGAAAATACCCCTGGTTAATTATCAAGTCCATAGGGCAAGAATTGTCCATTAGGAAACATATTTTATAGTAAACTGATGTCACATTTGGTTTTTAAATATATATATCACAAAGGAAAGAACTATTTTCACTACATAAAACACCACTGATATCAAGTTCTGCCCTTCATGGCCCATGCACTGAAGTGTGGTCTTTTGAATTGCAGCCCATTTAGACTGTAAGTCTTTTGAGGCATGGACTGACTACTATTTGGTACCTGGCAAAATGGGGTCCCACTCCTGAATGGCCCTTAAGCAATGCTATAATAACTGTTTTTTCATAGAACTAAAATTGCTACCATTATTCAAAAATGTGATTATTGTTATAATTACTTCACTTGGTAAATGAAACAAAGTACCTTATATAGCTTAAAGAAAAGGTAAAAGGGAAAGAAAGGAAGACCTCTTGGTAAATCTGTAATGGCACTCTTCAAATGTTATTCCATCACTTAAACAAAAAATAAATCTGATTTTACAATCTCTCTGCTGTCTCCAATCCCATGCTTTCACATGCCATTGCCCACAGTAGGAGTTAAGGAGACACCATTAATCTTCTTAACTCACCAACCCCTGGGTTAGCAATTATTTCCTTACATTCAGCAGTCCTAACATTATGGGAAACCACGATGAGGACCAAACACTGACTTGCAATGCCTTATAGAATCAGGAGACAACACAACACTGAAAGTGATTCTGCAATCAGCTGTAGTTCTCCTGAGAGCTCTTCAGGCTACCATCATGGCTCTTATACTTGTGCTGATAGAAACAGAATCCTTGTTTCCTCATAATGATCTGATTTCCCTTCTGTCATAATAATATCTCTGCTACAGTATAGTCTCTACATAAAAGATGTTCTGGCGTTAGTGTGAATCCACCAGAGTTTATATCTTCTACTTACAGCACTCTATCAGGCTGATGTCTCTGTCAGGCTGATGTTAGAGAAGATACTGGCTCATTCACTGGGGCTGATCTTAACCTCAGTAACACTGAGATAAAACTAGAATATTTCTATTGACTTTATTGGAGTTTTTACAGTTGTACACCAGTGCATTTGAGGTCAGAATCTGAATCAAAATGGTCACTAAAAGCTAATGGAAGCCACCCACATCCACTGAGGGGTGAATGAATATATACCCTTAGGAAATGGAACTGAGAGACAAATACTATAAGCCTCAGTACTTCTGTGAATATCATACAGAAGGAAAAAAATCCCCTTACTGTAATATACAGCACTGAGCTCATATATAAGGTACACTAGATGTTTTTATATTAGTGTGTGTGTGTGTGTGTGTGTGTGAGAGAGAGAGAGACAGAGAGAGAGAGAGAGAGAGAAAGAGAGAGAGAGGAAAGGATGTGTTAAGGTGAGAAAAGGATGTGTTAAGGCCTACCCAGTTTATGTCAAATGAGCACCAATTTAGTTGAAAGTGTAAAAGCAAGGCAGCATTGTTAAGATACAGGAGACATAAGCAAAAAAACAAAATTTGATTGGATAACCAACAATAATCCCGCTTTTAGGGAAGTATAAACAGACGAAAAACTAAAAAAAGCAACAGAGTACTGATAAGCCCAGTTTTGAGGAAATAAAAGCAGACGAAAGAAAGTTAAACAACCACCACCAAATAAGGCAGCATGAGACGACAAAAACTGTCAGCATAGCCAGGTGAGAGGAAAATTACCGAAACAGGGTATATAAGGTTGAACGAAACAGACAAAGAGCAGAAGCGTTGCGAATCCAAAAAGCCAGGTCTGATCAACCAAGTGGCTCCCTCCCCGGCCCTGAATCTCGTTGCCATTTGTAAGCTCCGAAAGGGGAACACCGGTCATAAGTTGCAACAAAAAATCCTAAAGGAAAGATAAAGAAAAGAATATCTCCTGAATCTAAACAATGCTGTTGTTCATCTTAGTGTAAGTATTATTAATGTAAGTATTATATAGGTATGACAGAGAATTCCACAAACTGTCAAAAGGTAAATCTGGTGGGTATAGCTGTAGGGGGAGTTATTGTATTTGTTTTTAATTTTCTTATTTTTTATATTTTTATCTGTATGTTACGCTGTCTGAGAAGAATTAAAGACAGTGAATTGATTTAAGTGAGAAATTAATTAAAAAGTAAATAGAAAATAAAAATCTTTGTTTAACCCTAAAAAGGAGTATTCCTCTGTCTGTGGTTTCAAATCCTATAAAGAACCAAACACCGGTTACTAAAAATATGAAATATAATAGTAGCAGCAGCTTGTTTTCCACCAGAAAGATCAGAAGAACAGCAGCTATTTATTGCTTCAGTACCGCAATTATAACATTAGCCAATGTTTCCAGTAAAGTATGCTTCCATCCCTGCCATTTCTAATAATAATGACATTCTTTTTCCTTGGTTTGTTTTTCAGAGAGTTAGCTGTCCAAAATACCACAAGAGTTACTGTCACTGAAAGGTGAAAAGATCACATGATATGCTTTTCAGATTCAATTAGCTACAATTAATTTATAGTTTTCAAAAAGACGTTCCATTTCCCACTCAGCCGTGTAACTTTGACCTGGAACAAATATAAGGATATCGCTGAAGACTAAACATTTTAACTACAAACAGTGGGCCTGGCAGAAAAAAAATCCTTGTCTTCAGTTTGTTTCTTTGGTGGCTTGGCTAATAAACAAACAAACAAAACCCCTCTGATTTGTTAACAACTAAGCTACAAAGACAGAGGTCAGCAAAGATTTATGACCTGGTTCAACATTTAGACTCCATTAACGTCAATGGAATTTGGATTGGACCTTTAATTAGAAATATCTCTGTCCTAAACTGTGGTCTGCTAATGTGGCTCCCTATGCCCTTAGTATGTACATTGTCCCAATGGTTAATAACTCTCACATTTAAAAAAAAATTACTCTGTATTTCCAAGTCTGAATTTGTCTAGCTGCAACTTCCAGCCATTGAATCATCCTAATCCTTTCTCTACTATACTGAAGAACCACTATCAGAATACCTGTTCTCCATGTAGATACTAGCAGATTAGCCCTCAGGCTTCTCTGAGTTAAACTAAATAGACTGAGCTCCCTGATTCCATCACTATAAGGTATGTTTAATCCTTTAATCATTCTCACAGCTCTTCTCTGAATCTCCTCTAATTTGTCAGCTTCCTTTTGAGATGGAATTCTTTTAATGTGATTCTGTAAAGGAGCCTGGACATACACCAGTGAATTATAATATGCAGGACCACAATTCTCACTATTTAGCTTGACATTTTCAATATAGCTTATATCATGGATATGCTACTCTATCATATCAGGCATCTTCTATTTGTAGGATTCAATACTACGCTGCTTTGATTTCTTGTTAGTCATTTTAATCAACATGCTAAATGGAACAAACTTATACAAGTAATTTTGTTGGTAAAGAAACTAGAATGAAAACCATATATAATGACACGCTCACCTTTTTGCACTGTCTTCTATTTTTCAGAAGACTTGAGGGGGAAAAGAAGAGACTGATATATATTTTTTCCCAAAGATGGGACATTTAAGCACCTTGTTGAGTGTTATATTTTCAGTTTAAAAACAGAAATAAAAACTGGCACTCTGTCTCCATTCCAGAAGTTATGACGTCTCTCAGGCCTGGTCTACACTAGGGATGTAAAGGAGTAGTTGTCTACCTGATAAACCTATGCTTATCAGGTAGTCAAGTCAACTACTTGCATTCCACACACACCCTTGCTGCCTCTTTATCAGAGGAACTAGGGAAGGGGAGCAGGAGTCAGTGCTGGGGGAAGCAAGCTTAAAAGCTGGTTTCCCCTAGCACCATCTCTGCAGTGCCATCCATCCATTCCCCACTGCCTCTATCAGAGGTGGGAGGGGCAGGGGCTGCTGTCACGAGGCAGCCCCTGTCCACGGTGACCCGGACATGGGCAGGGACTGCTTTGTGGCAGTAGTCCCTGTGCAAGGGGGTCCTAGCAGGAACTTGGGACCTCCCGTGCACAGGGGCTGCTTCGTGGCAGCAGTCCCTGTGCACGGCGGTCCCGGTGGGGATTTGGGACCTCCCGTGCACAAGGGCTGCTGCCGGGTGTTCAGGCAGCCCGGCTCAGTTTCAGCTTGCGTCGAGTGTGGGACCAAACCCCACTGCAGCTCTGTAATTTAAAATGCTGTAGGAGGCAGGGGCTGCACCCGGCACAAGCTGGAACTAAGCCAGGCTGACTATTGACTAATTGAGTAGTCAATAAAAATGTTATCGACTACTCAATTAGTTAAATACCCACATTTTAACATCCCTAATCACCTTAAGACATGCAACTCCAGCTACATTAATTGTGTAGCTGGAACTGACGTATCTTAAATTGCGTTTCTGCAGCATCCACACAGTGGGAGATCAATGGGAGTGAACACTCCCATCAGCTTCCCTTATTCCTCATGAGTACTGACATGGATGGATGTGCCCTCTGAGTTTGATTTAGCAGGCCTATACTAGACTCCCACGTAGTGTAGACATGGCCTCAGAGAAGTAGAACTCCTGCATGAGAAACAATCAAATCAAGGCACCAGGGGGCACCACAATTAAAACAGGGTTTCATCTTATAGTATAGATAAAATCTTAGTTTTTTCCCTAATGATTCTAAAGTCTTCAGCCATCCAAAAGTTTTAGCATAGTCTGAGGCATCAGAATGATACAGTTAGGTCCCATTTATACTACAAGATGGAACTCTATTTTAATCAGGTTGGGGGGGAAATTATTTTGTATTCTGGACTCCCAACATTCTGAAATCAGCAGTTTAAATGGGCTCAGTTTTAAAGGGTGAAGTAATCCCCATTAACCACCTCCTCAAAAGAAACTGAAATAATTATATTTTACCAGTACTCCCCCAGGGTATGTGTACACTACAGAGTTTTGTAGCAAAAACGGCCATTTTCAGACAAAACCTGAGTTACGTCCACACTGCAAGTGAATTCTTTTGACAGTACATCAAAAGAACAGAGGGGTTTTTGTGGTATTGGTATTCCTCATTTTATGAGGAAGAAGCCTTTTTGCAAAAGAGCTCTTTCACAAAAAGGCGTGTGTGGACGGGGAGGAGGGTTTGTTTTTTTTTGCGGAAGAAGAGGCCTCCAGGAAAAAGCAGAGGCGCCCAGGTGGCCATTCCATACAAACTAATCACAACTTTATAGTGACTGTCTCCTGGCCCCTCTTAAAGCTGCAGGCACTTTGGACAAGCCTTGTGGCAGGAAGTCAGACAGAAAGCAGCACGCTGACTGTGCAGCTCTCCCTGCCACAGCCATTGCCAGCCATAGAATCATAGAACACTAGAACTGGAAGGGACCTCAAGAGGTCATCGAGTCCAGTCCCCTGCCCTCATGGCAGGACGCAGTACTGTCTAGACCAGTGGTCTTCAACCTTTTTACACCCAAGATCACTTTTTAAATCTCAGAACAAGTGAAGATCTACTGCCCCACCCTTCCCCCAAGACCCCACCCCTTCCTTGAAGCCCCACCCTCTCTATTCTCCTCCTCTCCATCACTTGCTATCCCCAGCCCTTATACACACTACACTGCCACTTTTTTTTCCCAATTCTTATGTAGGAAGAGGTTTTTCCAATATTTGGCCTGTCTAGACTGGACCAAACATTAGAAAAACCCCTTGTTTTGGAATCCCCCTTATTCCTCGTGGAACGAGGGATATAGGGGTTACCGAAAGAGCATGTTTGCTCTTCCACTAAAAAAAGCGGAAGAACAAATGCATCCCTGGATGCAGAAGAGTTTTTCCAGGATATCTTTGGAATCCTGGAAAAACTCCTGTAGTCTAGCCATACCCTCACTAGGTTGAGACAGGATGTGTGGGCTCTGGGGTGGAAACGAGAGATTTGGGTGTGGGAAGGGGTGAGAGGTGCAAGCTCTGGGAGGAAATCTGGATGCAGGAGGAGGTGGAGAAGGGGATGCTGGCTCAGAGAGGGGGCTCCAGGCTGGGGAGTTTTGGGTCAGATGGAAGGTTGCTAAGCAAGCCACAGGCTCATGGCTGTGAGGATGCAGGATTTTGGGTTGGGGTATGTGAGGGTCTCAGGGCAGGGGGTTTCAGTGTATGATAGGCTCAGATCTAGGGTCTGGGGGGAGCAGGAGTGTTATAATGCTGTGGCCAGATGGGGGCTTGGCCCCAACTGGGTTTTTTTTGGCCAGGCTTCATTTTTAAATAAAATACTATGTTAAACACAAAAAGTTTCTGCATTGTCTTTATTTATGAGAAGGGCAGGGAACCTGTTTTGAATCAGGGGGTCACTGACCCACAGAAAAGTCGGTTGGGGCCACACAAGGGAGAAGCAAAAAAAAAAAACTCCTCCCAAAAAAACCTCAAGCCTCACTAATGTGGCCCCAACTGTACTGGTGGGAGCAGGGGACATGGTACTGGGGAAGGGTGCTAGTGAGTGCTGGAGCAGGGGACAGAGTGCTGGGGTAGGAGCAGGGTTCTGCAGCAGGGGACAGGATGCCAGTGGGGGCAGGGAGTCGCCTCCCCCAGCCTCCTCCCAGGACTCCCCCCCACCCTGCCCCGCAGAGGAGGGAAGCCCCCGCGCGCCTCCTCCGGGGCCAACTCACCCCTCCCGCGGCACAGGGAAGCTCCCGCACGCACCTCCTCTGGGGCCTATTTCCCCCTCCCGCGGCGCAGGGAAGCCCCTGCGCGCCTCCTCCAGGGCCAACTCCCCCCTCCCGCGGCGCAGGGAAGCCCCTGCATGCGCCTCCTCCGGGGCCAACTCACTCCCCGGCAGGAAAACCCCGCGCTTCCTCTGGGGGGACACTTCCAGAACACCCGGAAGTGGCGCGAAGCTGCAGGACTTCTGTCCACCTCTCAGGAAGCCGGCACTACCTCCATTTTCACTGGAGGTAGGTAGCGGGGCTTCTCAGGGGTGGAGGAGAAATGGGGGGGGCTTGAACGCCTCGCGATCGACCAGTTGGTGACCCTGGGTCTAGACCATCCCTGATAGATGTCTATCTAACCTGCTCTTAAATATCTCCAGAGATGGAGATTCCACAACCTCCTTAGGCAACTTATTCCAGTGTTTCACCACCCTAACAGTTAGGAAGTTTTTCCTAATGTCAACCTAAACCTCCCTTGCTGCAGTTAAAGCCCATTGCTTCTTGTTCTATCCTCAGAGGCTAAGGAGAACAAATTTTCTCCCTCCTCCTTGTGACACCCTTTTAAATACCTGAAAACCGCTATCATATCCCCTCTCAGTCTTCTCCTTTCCAAACTAAACAAGCCCAATTCTTTCAGTCTTCCTTCATAGGTCATGTTCTCTAGACCTTTAATCATTCTTGTTGCTCTTCTCTGGACCCTCTCCAATTTCTCCACATCTTTCTTGTAATGTGGTGCCCAGAACTGGACACAATACTCCAACTGAGGCCTAATCAGCGCAGAGTAGAGTGGAAGAATGACTTCTCATGTCTTGCTCACAATACATCTGTTAATGCATCCCAGAATCATGTTTGCTTTTTTGCAACAGTGTCATACTGTTGACTCATATTTAGCTTGTGGTCCTCTATGACCCCTAGATCCCTTTCTGACTCCTCCCTAGACAGTCACTTCCCATTCTGTATATGTGAGACTGATTGTTCCTTCCTAAGTGGAGTACTTTGCATTTGTCCTTCTTAAACTTCATCCTATTTACCTCAGACCATTTCTTCAGTTTGTCCAGATCATTTTGAATTATGACCCTATGCTCCATAGCAGTTGCAACCCCTCCCAGCTTCATATCATCTGCAGACTTAATAAGTGTACTCTCTATGCCAGTATCTAAATAGTTGATGAAGATATTGAACCGAACCGGTCCCAAAACAGACTTCTGTGGAACAAACGAAAACACAAGTACAGATGACTTGTTTATTTTTATTGCCCAAACTGAGTGAATTGCAAAAACCTAAACAGTATAACCAACACACGTTAGAAATTCATCCAGGGTTAATGTATTATGCCATTACTGGACTAAGAAATATATCTTTTAAAACACAATTAAACATTTCATAGTCTCTCTCTTTAGAAAGTCTAACAGAATATTGCCTGTAAAGCAAATCAATTAGTCCACATTAGTGCAGACAGATGCCTGTTCACATAGCTCAAGAAAGCACTGGGAAAATATTCCAGCATATTATTCAGTAGCTTAGGCCCATTTCAGAAAATGTTCCAAAAGAATCTGCTTCAGCACTCAACACTTGTATGCCAGGTGAAGCAAACTGCATTGTAAATCACATTATGAACTCAATGTGAGTTCAATGTAAGTTGGCAATGTGAATTCAACATTGTCAAGCAATAAAAGTAATAGACACAAATATATATGTACTCAGCACAGTACAATACAAAAATATGAAGACAAGACCTGATGCCCAGAAGTTGAGGGTAGAATTTACCCCCTCAAAAGAACAAGAGCACAAGATTTATGACCCTATTTAAATCCTATTTTGAGAACATAAGTGAGACTCTCAATGGTGTATAAGCTCTCCCATCATAGTATAAGGGCTCAAATCTATTCCTAATGAAGTCAGAACATCAGACAGTTCCAATAATAAATAGCATCGACCCAGAGGCTGGTGCAGAGTTAGTATTTTTTTCCCGTATTCATTTAAATATTAATATAATTCTGTGATGGAATGCACCCCTGTATTCACATTGTTGTAACAATCTTTGAAGTGCAAGTGGTGTTCTCATCCATCCTCCTTGTTGAAGGAAAAGGTCCAGGTAGGGATCATCGAATTGTAGAAGTAAATTCATGGTTGCATAGGTGGTGTCGGAGAGAGGGCTTTGGTTTCTTCAACTACGTGACTCTATTCCGGGCACAAGGATTGCTAGGAAGAGATGGGATCCGCCTAACCAAGAGAGGACAGACCATCTTCCCAGGCAAGCTTGCAAACCTAGTGAGGAGGGCTTTAAACTAGGTTTGTTCAGTGACAGTGACCTAAGCCCTAAGCGGGGAAGTGGGATACTGGGAAGAAACACAAGGAGGAAGGAGCAACAAAGGAGAACCCCTGATTCGAATGGAGAAGGTATGGTTATCTAAGGTGTTTGTACACAAATGCAAGAAGCCTGGGAAACAAACAGGAAGAATTAGAAGCCCTAGCCCAATCAAAGAACTATGATTTGATTGGAATAATGGAGACTTGCTGGGATGACTCACATGACTGGAGCACTGTCATGGAAGAGCATAAACTGTTCAGGAAGAACAGACCAGGGAGAAAAGGAGAAGGAGTTGCACTGTATGCAGGAGAGCAGTATGATTGCTCAGAGCTCCAGTATACAGAGGGAGAAAAGCCTGTTTAGAGGCGGAAGCAACAGCGGTGATGTTGTGCTTGGTGTCTGCTATAGATCACCAGATCAGGTGGATGAGGTAGACGAGGCTTTCTTCAGACAACTAAGAGAAGCTTCCAGATCACAGGCCCTGGTTCTCATGGAGGACTTTAGTCACCCTGACATCTGTTGGGAGACCAATACAGCAGTACACAGACAATCCAGGAAGTTTTTGGAGAATGTTGGGGATAACTTCCTGGAACAAGTGCTGAAGGAACTGACCAGGGCCATGCACAGCTTGACCTGCTGCTCACAAAAATGGAAGAACGAGTAGGGGAAGTAGATGTGGGTGGCAATCTAGAAAGCAGTGATCATGAGATGGTAGATTTCAGGATCCTGACAAAAGGAAGAAAGGAGAGTAGCAAAATATACATCCTGGACTTCAGAAAAGAAGACTCTGACTCCCTCAGAGAACTGATGGGCAGGATCTCCTGGGATGCTAACATGAAGGGGAAAGGAGTCCAGGAGATCTGGCAGTATTTTAAAGAAGCCTTATTAAAGGCACAGGAAGAAACCATCCCAATGCACAATAAGAAAGCAACCAGATTGGCTTCCAGGGGAAATCCTTGGTGAGCTTAACCATAAAAAGGAAGCTTACAAGAAGTGGAAACTTGGACAGATGACTAGGGAGGAGTATAAATATGTTGCTCGAGAATGCAGGGGAGTAATCAGGAAGGCAAAAGCGCAACTGGAATTGTAGCTAGCAAGAAATGTGAAGGGTAACAGGAAAGGTTTCTACAGGCATGTTAGCAATAAGAGGGTGATCAGAGAGGGTATGGGGCCCTTACTGGATAAGAGAAGTAACCTAGTGACAGATGATGTGGGTAAAGCTGAAGTACTCAATGCTTTCTTTGCCTCTGTCTTCATGGACAAGCTCAGCTCCCAGACAAATGCACTAGGCAACGCAGTATGGGATGGAGGTGGACAGCCCTTAGTGGGGAAAGAACAAGGTTAGGAACTATTTAGAAAAGCTAAACATACACAAATCCATGGGCCTGGACATTTAATGCATCCAAGGGTACTGAGGAGTTGGCAAATGTCATTGAGCCTTTGGCCATTATCTTTGAAAACTCATGGAGATCAGGAGAGATCCGGATGATTGGAAAAGGCAAATGTAGTGCCCATCTTTAAAAAGGAAAGGAGGACAATCCAGGGAACTACAGACCAGTCAGCCTTACCTCAGTCCCCAGAAAAATCATGGAGGGGATCCTCAAGGAATCCATTTTGAAGCACTGGGAAGAGGGGAAAGTGATCAGGAATAGTCAACATGGATTCACCAAGGGCAAGTCATGCCTGACCAATCTGATTAGCTTCTATGATGAGGTAACTGACTCTGTCAGTGGATGTGATATATCTTGACTTAAGCAAAGCTTCTGATACGGTCTCCCACAATATTCTTGCCAGCAAGTTAAGGAAGTATGGATTGGATAAATCGACTGTAAGGTGGAGAGCAAGCTGGCTAGATTGTCGGGCCCAATGGGTAGTGATCAATGGCTCAATGTCAGGCTGGGGGTCGGTTTCAAGTGGAGTGCCCCAAGGAAGCATTGGAAACGCTGCCCTGGCACCTCAAAGGGCTAGTGAGTTAAGAGCCTGGGATCAGATGGAGTGCTCCGGCGCTTAAAGGGGGCAGCGCTGCATGGAGCCCGGGGTCAGCTGGGAACTCCAGGTGATCCCAGGCTCCTAATACACTGCCCCTTTGAGGCACCGGAGCAGCACTTCAAAGGGGCAGCACAGCATTAACACCTGCGATTAACACGTTAAAAAAATTAATGCGTTAATCCTGCTCTGCCCTAATTGCAGGCGTTAACACATATCAATTGATGTGGTCTGTGCACATTTAGTAGCAAAGCAGGAAAAAAATTTGGACCAATGGGACTTTTGCCTAAGGGCAGAATCCTAACACACTGAGTACTCCAAAGAGGGCAATACTCATGCAGAGCTGGAAAGAGCTCGGAGATGATCTTCTCTGATCCAACATACTAATAAAGTTCTGAATATTCAAACAGTTCAACAATTGCCAGGAACTGAGGGGTACTGAAAGGTCAGTAATAAAACAATTCTGACACTGATTTTTGGCTATTCTTCTATGCCAGGTTTGGGACATGCAGATTCAGGTTATGCATGGAATATGGTCAAGTTCTTGACCTGGTTGTTTTCTTTTTCTGTGTTCTCTTGTGAAGATCTGCCACAGCAGATTCACATGCATTGCATGCATGCGAGTCGAGAACCATCCTGAATGAATATCCCCCTGTATTCCACATCTGTGTCCCAGAAAAGAAGTTTTTTCTGCTGCTAGTCAACACACCTGTATATACCAGCTCAGGATCGTGATTTTTTTAAAAACAAAGTGAGCAAAACGCATTTGAAATGATTCTACAAACCTAACATTTGTATTGCCTTAGGTACTTACTAAAAGCTAATAAACTTCATGTTATTATAGCTCATTGGAATAAGGTGGGAAGACAAGCTTAACATTAATGTTCCTTCCTAGCACATACTTCACCAATTTGATAGAATATCATCCATAGGAAGCACTGAGCCATTGAATCAAGATTCTCTGTCAATGCTGCATAGCTCAGTGTATAAAATAGTATATTTTAGAGAGAAAAATCATGTAATCTCCTCAGGTTAAAATGGAATTAGATTCTTGACTTTACAAATTGACCTCTTTCAGAAATCCCAGCACAGAATTCAAAGGCAACAGCAGTTTTGATTCGGTATTGGCTAGAACTGAGCCACAGAGTTGGAATAACTTAGGGTATTTCCTTCTCTGTGGAATTGGCAGCTATATAGCCCATGTGCTTCCCCTAAGGCGTCTTCCATCTAACCTGGTTTCAAGTCAAAGTTATCACACACCCCTAAGAATATACATTTCACTACAGGCAGGGTGGGAAAGCTGTCTATTTTCCAGTGGTATTACAAGCTAATCAATCCTATCCCACCACTCCACCCGGGTTGTATTTTTTTGCCTAGCACCTCCCTTCTCATGCTCTGTTTTAACCTAATGTTTTTCTGCTCCATTTCTGCAGCATTTCCATAGCATCTGACCAGAGATGTCATCCATAAAGCCTCCTTCCGTTCTGCTAGTTAGTCGGACATTGACACCAGCCTTCTGGTAAAGCTATGGTGCGGTATCAGCAGGGTCCACAACTTCTGGGAAAGTACCCCAAATGACATTTTTATGTTTAGTGAACAAGAAAGAAACAGCAAGACAGAACCCGTTAGGAGCCCTGCCATGTGCGGTTTGCAGACTATAGTCCTCAATGACATCCCCAAGAAAAGTTCTTGCTGCTAAATGCTGATTGCTTTTGCCTTCTGAATTGCCTGCATTAATGAGTAACTCCACGTGGAAGTTATTTATATCAAGTATTGTTCTCATGTCATTGCCACAGACAGGCAGCTCCATGCAAGGGGGGAGAAAGGTGGCGGGGAGAGAGAGACAGAGAAGAGCGAGCTCTGAGAATGAATTCAAACAGCAGCCCAGTTTAATGCAAACATGTTTCCTCTGCACTTAAGGTTTTAAGATGACATGGCAACCCACTGAAAATGTGCCCAATGTTCTTAAATACGTGGTTAGAAAATTCTAGCTATATGACGGAGACATTCACAGGCAAGAAGATACTCAGCAGCACGGTTTTATTTAATATACTTTAAGTCAGTCAACTGTATCAGAAATTAAGTTTTACTAGAACTGGAAAAAGGATGGATAATGTTTTAAATGAGAATTTTTCTGTAGTCTGAGATCCAATAATATGAATTATTGGTAAGAAACTTCTTTTCAGTGAGGAATTAATAGACGCAGCCTGTTGTAATGTATTTTACTTCCTCTACCTGCAGAAACATGGGAATATTTGCTATTTGACTTTGAAATTGAGGTAAATTCCCTGGTGAATCACATACACGAGGAAATGCATTATAGTCATTTGACTTCCTCTTTAAAAAAAAACGAGGAGAGAAATGCTGTAAAGCTCTCAAGGAAACAAAACAAATTTGACAGACTGCTATTTTCTTCCATGTTTCTTGCCATTGTGTTCTGCCAAGCCTTGCTTTCAAATGAAGGGTGCAGGCTTGTGAAAAAGTGCCATGCCTGTTCTGTTCAAGGTCAAAGAAAATAGGAAGGTTTTCCTAACTACTACAGACACTGATAAATGAAGAAAAATAAGGCATGAGATACTGATTCACTCTAAATACACACTTGTCTGCATAACAATGATAGAACTGGGAACTAAAGTTACTGGCCTTTACACAGGGCTAGGTTCTGCCCCCTTACATTGAGAAGTACCCTAAGCAAATCTACTGAACTACACCCAGTAGACTCGTAATGGCAAAATTAGTTGCAGTTTAGTTATAGCCTTTTCCAGTGCATTCACAATGTAGTTCTTACTCCCCTGTTGGTATAGATAGAAGCAGTATGTAATATAAAAGAGTTTCAAATGTTTGGATAATTCAAATAAACAGTGCCTCCATATTTATTTGTAAAATCTTTTCTGACTCTGATAAACCTTCCAAGTGTCACGGGGAAAAAGACACTTCAGTTTAGTACTGGTCCCTTAATATTAGTAAGATCAATAAAGAAATAACTCAAAAGTTGAATTAAAGAGTTTGCGTTAATGCACTTCATATAGCAGAATTATTTTCCAGTTTCAAGTACATCATAAAATAATTTTATCTTATGCTTTAATATTTTATTTGTACCCCAGAAGTGTTGCTTGCTTTGGTGTATATTAGGACTGCTGCTGTTTCCATTCTAGTCTCCCACCTGCACAAGATCATAATTCAACCAAGTAATCTGATCCAGTCTGAAACACAACACAGCAGGACTCAACTGACAGCATTTTTTTTTTGTTCTTTTTATTTTTTTAATAAACTAACTTTGCAAACAAACTATTCACTTCTGTTTGAGTAACAGTAGTGCATGCTAGTGTTATGAGGTCCTTTACTCTATAAATTAAAATAAATGTATCTTTAAACACAAAATCCTTCAGCACCAAAAGCAAATTTATAAAAGAAATTGTGCAAGTCTATAATACCAATTAATTTACATAGACATGGCATTCCCTAGAGAAGACCAAAAAACACTCTGCCAGTCTATATTGTTTTCATAGTGAATTTACTCATTTGTATCCGAACTATTATGATAAATAATAGTATTGACTGGGATAGTGAATTTTTTTAAAAGTTGGTTACAATATTTTGTACAGGAAAGTGTTTTTTAGAAGTGTATGCGTGAGAGCATGCACATGCATATGAATATAATATAAAATGGATGTGTCATTATTCCAGTATATCTCTTAGAACTTCCAAATACACTTAGGCTAGATTTGCCATACTCCGTTGTGGAATTACCAAAATCCATATTTAGCTACCTAAAAACCATGTGGCCTGATTTTCAGATGTGCTGAGCATGTGCAACCCACATAAAGATAGCAAAAGTTGTGGGTGCCCAGAAACTGAAAATCAGGCCACTCTTGTGGGGTCACTCAATTTAGGTTCCTAAATTTAAGGAACCAAATTTCAAAGATGAAGTACTTAATACTGTTGTCCCTTCTTTCTACACCAGTGTCCCATTCTTTCTCGTGTTGTCCTAACCCAGCTCCCATCCATACACAAGTTTGCTGCTATCATCCTGAGCTAGCTAGCCCCTGATGGAACACTTCTACTCTGCAATGTGGGCTTAAGCCAGTCAAATAGGGACCTTTCCTCTTCCTGTCAACATGCAATCCAAGCTGAATTCCATGGGGTAGGGCAGGAAAATATAAATGTATAACCCATAATCTACAGTGGCATGCACTGCTGTATGTTTACAATGCAGGGAGTATTAGCACAAGCTTAGCAAAATCTGTAAATGCACCAACTCAGGCAGCATAAGCATATATAAGTGTGCATTTTCTCATACTTGCACTAACACAGAGAATTTTCATAATCAGCCTAGATATTAAGTCCACTAAGTAATCTGTGGTGGTATTAAGACTAGAGCACTTGCAACATCTCTTGGAGTATATCTACACTACAGAGCCTATATCATGTAGCTCAAGCCTGAATTCTACCAGTTTGGTGTCCAGATGTTGCAGGCAGAAGAGAGGTTGCAGAGACACATCTGTAGTGGGTTTGTGCTGTTGCATGGTATTCAGCACCCTGTTTATATTGGACTGAATATTAGTGCAATCCTGACCTCAGTTATAGTGCAGGAGACAAGTTCAGAGGCCCAGTGACAACTTCTTTGATAACTGCATCATGAGACCCAAATACTGGTTTCACTGATGGGAGTTCTCAATAATTAGCTCTACCAAAAACAGGCTTTGACATCCATGTAGCCTTCTGACCTAATGAAATGAATGCTGTAAAGACCTGATAGTCCCAAGATACCTGCTCGTAAATATAGGTTTGAAAAGAAAGACATTCTGAGACTAATTCAAGATGGTGATACAGCAAGAATTGAGTTGGTGTAGTTCCACTGGCTTCCGTGGCATTTCATTATTTAAAAATGAATGAATTATGCCGTTGCTTTAAAAATTGCAAATAGTACTTTCAGAAAAACAGCTTAGTTTTAACTGACAGCATTTTTATGGTTGAAAATGTCAATATTTCAGTCTTAACAGAAATGGTTTTCTGTTTTTCTCCTTTTTGTGTCTGCTCTTTTCCCTACCCAAAATTTTGAATTAAAGTCTCAAGCACCATGTTGAATTTCCATCATTAGCTCCAAACTCATTTAGCATCTGATTTCTTGAATCATCTCTTAAAAAAAAGAATCAATTGCTAGTTTGCTTTGCTAAGCTACATGAAATTTGAATAAATTGCCTCAGATTTGATTAATGATACCTGGAATGTTTGCTTTCACTTGTAAAGGAAGAAGATAATGACTTGACTTGTTTTTATTTTTACATATATTTAACACACACACACACACACACACACTCTCTCTCTCTCTCTCTCTCTCTACTGCCAAGAGGAAAAAGAGACCTCATTCTCAGTGATAATTTTTGTACAATGGTTATGAATTCTTTCTCTCTCAAAAAAAAGAGGCATTTATGCAAAGCATTTGATTGACAGCACTAGAAACTGAGGACTTTAACATTTATTCAATTATTAAGCCTGACTTGGAGAGCACAGATTTAAAGATGAAAGAAATTCAGTCTGTACTCATTTAATTTTTGGCCACTTAGTTGAGTATGACAAAAGGGTGCCATTTGGGGTCAGTTGAAAGTTTAGGTTTTGCCATGTTGATTAGGAATGCTAACAACTAAACCACCAATTCATTTAACAGAAAACCAATTAACAGCCACTAACAAATGGCAGTAAATTTTGATTCCTGTTGTCCCAGGGCAGATTCAAATGGTGCATATCCTTGGAGAAAGCCAGTCTGCCTGGTCATGAATTCATCCACTGAAGACAGGAGGACATATACTCTTCACATAAAATTAAACCATGCAATGTTACATGCTATTCATGATGACTTCGTGAATTTACCACCAAAAATTTCCTCAAAATGTAATCCTGGTCTAATATGGGAGCAAGCCACTATGTCCAACCCTTAAAGTTTGATGTTGACAATAGGGAAAAGGCAACAGCTATCTTTCATTTACCCACTGAAAAATTCTAAAGATAATGTTGCTGAGATTACCACATTCCTGAGGTATAGGAACATAGTCATAGCTGGAAGAGAATTGTAAAGATGTTATGGAACTAGGAGTTGTGCTGGGGTGGGGCAGAAAGAATTAGGATATACTGGACAAGCAAATTAGTGTAAGGTTAATAGAAAGCAAATATGTCATTTGTACTCGCATGGTGAAAAAATTGGAAGCTGCTGGTAGTACATCAAGAACAGAGACTAGAGACAAACTTGCTGTTTGAGAGCCCGAGGCTATAATTTAAAAAAATTAAGAGCATGAAACCTATTAATATGTTATTAAAACATTTTACAACTGTTTTTGTTAATATTAATTTCACTTTAACAGCTTTTTGGAGAAAATGCTAAAGATTCAACTTTTCAATTAAAAGCAAATGCAGGGAATGCCACAAGTTTCCAGGTTTTTAAGGGTGTTTTAAGTGTGTGTTTTTAAAAATCAATCAATGGACAAAAACTAAATCAAATCTTTTTAAAATGCAATAACCCTTTCACATCCTCTTTACAGATCATTAAACATAAAAAATGGGCTCAACCTTAATATTTAAAAAAAACCACTTTGCATGTCGACCTTTAAGTCAGATTAAGTTTGCCAAATGCACCTTTCTGTAAATGAAGAGGGCCTTGTGAGCTACACCCTTCAGCAAACCATTTTATCACTTCTTATTATTCAGGCACTAGTTACATCTATTTAGGTGGACAATTTGTATATAAGAAAAAAAGTTAGCTTTGTTTCCATTCTATCCCTCAGTTACTCAGTAGGCTGTAGGTCTCCCTAGTGGTACATTACCAAACCTGACACCTTTCATACTTTAGCCATTAGTGAACTAGGCCCAAAATATTTAAAAACTACAAGAAAAGCTCTGAAATGGGAATCAAGGTCAACAACTCTACATAAGGAGACAGAGACTTCTAGACAACAGAACATTAGAACTCCTGCATGCTTCACTACGTTCCATTCCAAACAGAAGGTGAACTTCATTGACCTTGTCTTTATTGATATACAGAACACGGCACAAATAATATATTATTTAAAAATCAAGTATCTTCCCAGTAGGAAGGAAGGAAATAACCAGTCATGACAAATGTTATTTATATTGTTTAATGTGATTCTAAAGGGCACTGAGATACATCGGCAACAGGCATGGAATAGGAACTGGCACAGAGCAGCCACTGTTGTGTATTACAGTGAACATGCTAGTACCTAATTATCCAAAAATGGTGGTAATTGAAAAATAACAAATATTGATGAACATGTATGTTTAATTTGTGGGTCGTAAAGGCAAGATTACAAATTAAAATAGCAATAATACATGTTTTTGAAAAGACCTCATATCCCATTTAGGCACAAAAATACGTAGCCAGACTTTATTAGCTGATGTAAAATCTGGTAGGTTTCCGGACATGGGGCTGCTGCTGCTGAGACTTTGAAAACCTAGTTTTGAACGCCTTTTAAAATGTTGGCCCTTAGTGTCTTTTTAATCAGAGAAGATGTAAGAAACAATGCACTGTCCTAAAATCTGAAACATCCCATGGTGGAGATCTGTGCTGTTATAGTCCCAAGCTATACTGAAGTTTCTCGTGGTAGAATTTAGATTACCTTTGATCAACATAGTTCCCCATCTGCTTTTTCAGCACTCTGATATTGCAGGCACATATAACAGTAGTCAATGATTACTGTACTCACTGATATCTTCCACTGAACCTAAAATGGACTTATTTTGGCTAAGGTTTTTTACTATTATTCTGTTGTCATTTTAACTGTCAGCTATTAAAAGTGACCTCTTTTATTACCTCCACCCAAATGGATGTGTTCTTGCCTCGGAATCTGTCTGCTAAGTGCATACTTAAGAACAGTTTTGGTGCCTAAGAGTATAATCCTGTAAACTGCCATGCACCCTCCTGCAAGGAGCCATGTGTCTTTAACAGCCAATAAAGTCAATGGCAGTTAAAGGCCTGAAAAGAATCTGTAGAATCTAGCCCTTTAAATGATCCCCATGCTAATCAGATGTAGATTAGGATGTTTTCGTTTCTGGTAGCACAAAGCATGAGATCTCACAGAATATAGTCAGCCAAGAAGCCTGTTTTCTAATTTTCTCACTGCCCAAAAATTACCTTAAGAAGTGAGGACTACTCAACAGGGCTATATGACACACTTCTCTAGTCTATAAGTGGCATTTATTAGCAGTGAGACTTGCTTTTTCAGAAACCTTCAGGAAGGTATAGGAACCTGACTTAGATTTTACTGGAATCTTTATGGCTTGTTTCTAATATAATCCAAAACTCTTCAATTTCCTATCAAATGTAATGCATAGTCAGATTTTGGCTTTCCCTTCAAAACTGCCCTGGGAGATGGACGATGGCTTAAAAGCTTGTAAAACAAGAAAATGGTAACACTTAATGGCAAGGTACTTTAAAAGGTGCAAAGGCTTCAGTTCCATCAACCATGGAAATGATCATCTCAATGAACAATGCATGACAAAAGTCTGTCTTGCCTAGGAAAAAGCACAAATCACCTTTATTACTGCCTTGTCCTCCAAGAAAACAAACCATCAGAATAATTCATTCTCCAAGGATAGTTTTGTAGAGTATAATACATCTAAAAAATAAGGCATTACTTTTTCTACTTGAAGAAATTCCTCACATGGCTGGAATAATGCCAGGGAAGCAAAAATATGAACTGTGCTTGCTGTTTTCAAAAGCTTTACAAATTCAGCTAAGCTGATCGGAAACTAGTAGCACAAGCAATTTTGGCTTCACTAATATTTCACAAATAAAGCATAGTGATCTTGTTTATCAATGGATCCTGAGCACAGGGATAAAGTTATTAAATGAATCTAATACCTATTAGAAAAATTACTTTTAATATTTGTGAATAGACTTGCCTAATTGATATTTATATGTTAAAGAGCTATGAGCAGCAGAATGGGTATATCTTCTTATTTGATAAGTTACCCTATGTAAGCCACTATGAGGGGGACATCACCACCTTCCTTATACAGCATATTCAAGTAATCCATAGAATACCTGATACAGGGTGTCGTGATTACAAGATGAGATGAGTTCTAGATTCTTTTTCGTCCCTCTCAAATGCACTCCCTCAGGTGACAAGCCTGGTTTCATTTGACTCTCCTAAGGGTGGAACTTGTAGTCCAACCACTCCTGGACTGGATCTCAGGGTGGTGCTCCCCCCCCCCATTTCAGAAACA
This sequence comes from Rafetus swinhoei, assembly GCA_019425775.1. Lineage (NCBI taxonomy): Eukaryota > Metazoa > Chordata > Testudines > Trionychidae > Rafetus > Rafetus swinhoei. The sequence continues at coordinate 222,157,330 of CM033424.1, read as the reverse complement.
TGAACACAGTACAGGCCTTACTGTACTTGGCAATTGAAAGAAAACTGTTGTCTAGATCTCTGACCAGTATCTGATTAAAGTAGCTCAAAAAAGTTTTATGTAAACAAATGTATTGAACCCATAAATGTTTAACATGTTTTCATAATAGGGAAAATATAGTAAAACTTACCAAGAGTGACCACTTATTTATTGGTGGTCTCTCTTGAACGGTTTGCACACTGCAGAGTGGAGGCTGCTGGCAGGGCACCCAGCTCTGAAGGCAATGCCATCGCTGGCAGCAGCACAGAAGTTTGGGTGGCATGGTATACGCACACTAGACCCCTATCGATAAGCAATTATTTTCTCCTACAGGTTTTTTTTTTTTAATAGACAGGAGTAAGCAAATATGGTCATTGCTCACAGAAGACAGCTCACCATTCTTCAGAGTTAAATTATAGAGGGAAATCACCCCATGGCCACTGCAAGTCGTTGCTTGTGGTCTGTCTTCAAAGGTAGTCCTTAAGGTAGGTTTTACTGTATGTGAAGTCAATAAGGAAAACTATAGAAAACAATTTTATAAATTAATTAGGATAATGGATTCTGGAAGCATGACAGAGATAATTTTACTCCCCAAGGGCTTTAACAACATGAACAACAGAAATCATTATCTGCCAGCAGTGACCACTCCATGACTAAAAATTAATGCTGTGCTCAATTATGTTGATAAAAAGAATTCTGATCTCTTCTGGCAAGGATTAAAAATGTGTGACAGCGCATAGATGTGGCAAATCCTTGACAATCCATGCACTCTCTCTTTTTCAATTGAAAAAAAAAGCGGACATATTGTGCAGCCTTTGCAATATGGTTGATATAACATTTATACTGTGCATATTTACAACCAGAAATTTTCAGTGCTCTGACCCCTTTTATGAGTACTACGAACTGTGGGAACAGATCTAAGTACTTATTTTCCCAGCTACTTTATTGCAAGAACAATTCAGATAGTTATACATCAAACTAAAGTTGAATGCACAATAAAAAAAGGTTCACTAAATATTTAGTCAAATTTTTAAACAAATTTACTTCACTCACCTTTCCTCCTCTTTTGTGCTTGCTTTTAACTCCCTGGAAAAAATGTTGGCAATATATGAGCTTAGTATTATTTCTTGACATGTATATATGGTCATTTAATCAGAAAACAAAAATTATGCAATGCAATTTGCCTGACCTAATACAACTAAAGCAATACAGTTTGGCTTTGGAATATGTGCCATTGACTTCCAGATTAAAACAACATTTACTTGTTTTAAACAATTTTGCAGAGCAAATAAATTTGAAGGAAATTGCAATAAGCAGGCAGATATTCCATGAGCAGAAAATGAAAGACAAAATTCATCAGTATTTATTGTTGAGATTTACATAATGGCGGCCACGGCTTTTTTTCGAAAAGCTGCTTTTCGAGAAAAAAAACTGCTTTCAAGATGGGAATCGTTCGACAGAAATGCCCTGTTTCAAAAGCTCCTGTAAACCTCATTTTTTGAGGGTTACAGCACCTTTCCAAATGGGGCATTTCTGTCAAACGATCCCTATCTTGACCGCATTTTTTTCCCCCAAAAAGCAGCTTTTTGAAAAAAAGCCTTGGTCACCATTATGTAAATGAAGCCCGGGAAATTCAAATCTCAGCTTCATTTACAATTTTGATACGTCAATTTACATCCCTTTATCGAAAAAGGGACATAGTCTAGATGTACCCACAGAATGGGAAGTGGCTGTCTAGGAAGGAGTGCTGCTGAAAGGGATTTAGAGGTCATAGTGAACCACAGGCTAAATATGGGTCAACAGGGTGACACTGTTGCAAAAAAAATCAAACATGATTCTGGGATGCATTAACCGGAGTGTTGTGAGCAAGACAGGAGAAGTCATTTTCCACACTACTCAGTGGTGATTTGGCCTCAGCTGGAGTACTGTGTTCAGTTCTGGGCACACATTTCAAGAAAGATGTGGAGAAATTGGAAAAGATCCAGAGAAGAGCAACAAAAATGATTAATAGTCTAAAAAGCATGACCTGTGAGGGAAGACCGAAAGAAATGGGACTGGACATGATGATCTCCCCAGGTCCCTTCCAGTTTTAGTAGTCTATGATTCTATGATATGTACAGAGAAGCAAGGTTTCAACTCAGGTGAAAACTTGATCTTTAGTGTTTGCTGATCTCATTACATGGCTTTGGCTCTTACATCCACCCTTTAAAATCTTGGATGCATAAGCTATAAAGACAGAATAATAGATAATGTTTAGAGATAATGTTAAGCTTGTATTACGAGAAAAAAATCACCATACACCAATAGAAAGAGTTTTCTGCATCTAATTGACAATGGTGGTTGCCACTTTATAAACATAAATAATATAATTAGTTCTATTGACTAATACTGTAGTCAATAGAACAGCTAAGAACAGCTGAGCAAGAATATTAGTAAATACAGTAGATGTTGAATACTCTAATTAATGTTAACACTAGTGAAGATTACTACGTTTAAATAATCAGCAAAACCTAACAAGGAAGAAAGTGAAGTTGTCTTGGGTTTTGTGAAGCATTTAGAGCTTCGGAGAATTTTAAATATTCTATATCCCATTTAGAAATATTAGAACATCCAGAAAAAGTATTTTCTACATCAAAATGTTTTTCATAGCTTCATATGGCTGGATTCCAAAAAAAGTTCAAAATCCCCAGCCCTAACAATCCCTTTTTCTAGGCCAACTCCAAGAATTTGAGGCTTTTGAAATGCTTTTTGGAAAACAAGCACTTTATACAGGAACTTGGAATAGATTTTCCTTGTAATTTCCAAGGTAACCTAATTAGCTGAAAGTGGTAAGAAAGAAAAAGAAGACCTTTTTATACCTCGTGCAGACAAAAAGACTTGCTGGTCTAATACGTTTGATCCCTAAAATACTGCCAAGTTGAGTGAAACCATGGATGATCTGTGGCTAAACATAGGTCATATGAAATAATCCAGGGGTTATTTGAACACTAAATATTGTGTGCATTTCCATATTTATCTATATGGACAAGATGTTGTATCTAGATTTAAGCGCATGAATGAATACTATTGTCTTAAATAGGAATTAAAACTTTCTGAGGGCAAAGGTAGACCACAGAGGCAGAGACGAAAAATCCAGCCCTGTCATCAGACGCATCTGTTGCTGCTGCCTTTTAAATGAAGAGCTGAGAAGAACTCTTTAGTTCAGACTGGACTGAGAATAAAGAAGCATAATAAATTGCTGTTACTGTTTTTTTAACTAGTCTCCCACAACATATTTTATGCAAAATGACAAGCTCAAAAATAATGCCTGTAGTGGGTTGGAGTGGCCACCCACTGACCCCGAGGAGGAAATGCCCCTCCATGAGCCAGATTGGGCTCACTTGGAGGACTCACCTGAGAGAAAGTCAGGGGGCGGGCCCAGGGATATAAAAAGACTTCCTGCAAGGCCAGTTGGGGCCTGGCCAGAGGTACTCTCTCCCCAGCCAGCAAAGGAGCCAGAGGCCTTCGCCTCCCTGACAGCTGAGGAGGCAGAAGCCTCCCCAACCCGGCCGTCGGAGGAATCGGAGCCAGCGGAGTTGGACAACTGGCTTGGGCTTCCCTGCCCTCACCTGGAGGACTACAACGCGGGCCTGCTGTTGTGGCCAGAGGACCCTGACCCTTACCGCGCGGAGGACCTTCCAGGGAACCAGGTATAAGGGACGGAGGGGAGAACTGGAGCTGACCCAGGGGTAGCCGACCTTGGTCTGGCCAGGGGTCAGCGAGTTTTGGCCCGGATCCCTGCTGACCTGGCAGCTGAGTACCAGCTGCTATTAGGGCCCTGGGCCGAGGCACGGTGGTGAAGGGAGGGCCCGCACTCTCCCCGCCACTCCTTGATTGGGTGGCAATCTCCCCTCCGGTGGCTTGCAGCCACAGGCAAGTGCCTGAGCCTTTCCTGAGCAAGGAGACAAACAACATACCTGGGCGTACTGACTGTGGCCAGGTTGGTTTGTCCTGGGAGAAGCCCTTGTCCTGCCCCAGGGCTGGGCTACTCATTGTCTGCTTACAAACTGCTTGCGTAGTGCAGCCCCTGCCTTGGGTTAGGGCTGGGCTACTGAATGTTTGCTTAGACTGCTTGACTGTTGCAGCCCCTGCCCTGGATTAGAGCCGGGCTCCTGACTGCTTAGGGGCTGCAGCCAGCAGTGGGTGGGAGTGGCCACCCACTGACCCCGAGGGGCGTACCCTTCATTCCTGGGGAGCACCCCAACAGGTTACAATGTCCCAGAATTCCTGTTTATTATGTGGTCTACTTCAGAAGTGCTGACATCTCAAACTTACTCCTGTGACACTCAAAATAAAAGGCAAGGTGCTTTAGTGAGATATCAGTGAATTTATAAAACTCAGTTTGTCAATAATGAAAACATCCTTTTAAATCAACTTTAGGGCTAAGGGTACTTTGTCTCCCAACAGATAATATTGCCACTTCAGCTTCTCTGATAAAGGCTGATTGCTGAGCTGAATTTTACCTGTCTTTTACCTCATAGCTAGGGCCCTACCAAATTTTTGGTCTCTTTTTGGTCAATTTCATACTCTTCGGATTTTAAAAATCATAACTTTCATTTCAGAAATTAAAATCTGAAATATCATGGTGTTGTAACTGTAGCACTCCTGATCCAAAAAGGAGCTGTGGGGGGGGGGACCAGTGGGTAGGGGTTGGGAAGAGGGTAGTTGCCAGGCTATTGTATGGGGGTTACAGTATCATAAGCACCAACTTTCCATTATGCCAGGTGGTGACTGACCCTGGCTCTGCCCCAGCCTCCAGCCCTATTCCACTCCTTGCCCTCCTCCCGCCTCCTCCCACCCTGTTCCCCCTCCACATCATCTCCTGAGCACACCACATCCTTGCTTCTCTCCCTTCTCCCCAGCCTCTTGAACACTGCAAAACAACTGATCATGGTGCTCAGGAGGCATAGGGACAAAGGTGGAAGTGCTGATCAGTGGGGCCCACTGACAGGATGAAGACACTGGGCGAAGGGGGCTAATAGGAGGACTGCATATGGCTGCTTAGCACCCACCACTTTTCTAGTGTGGATGCTCTGGTCCCATTTTCATGGACCATAACCTACAGCAGGACATTAAGATCTAGATCTACAAGACAATTGTTGTTCCTACATTCCTTTAAGGATTCTGAACCTGGGTGACCTATCAACAGCACCTCAAGAGTCTGAAGAGATACCACCATCAATGCCTCATGCAGATCCTTCATGCTAAGTGACAAGATCACTGCACTAACAGCATCCTCCGTGAAGCCAATATCACCAGCATTGAAGCAATGATCCTCATGCACCAACTTCACTGGGAAGAGTCCAGACTCCTACCTGCCAAAACAAGTCCTTTATTCTTGTCTCACCCATGGTTAGGGGTCCAGAGGAAACAGTACAAAGACATGCTGAAAGTGTATCTTAAGAAAACTGATGTGGATATCACAAACTGGGAAGAGCAACTGCCTTTGGGTGGGCAGGACGAGGGGGGAAGAGAGAGAGAGAGTGAGAGAAAATGTTCTTCTAGCAGGCGGCTGGTCTGCCATGAAATATCTGTACCTGCCGCAGGCAGATTTACGGTTCCAGGCTAGGACTCCTGAGTCATCTCAATCCCATATGTAAATCTGTGCAAGTCAAATCAACAATGAATGCCCCAGCAACAAAGCATCCAATGGAGTCAGTGCCTCTGCACAGCATTGCCTTCCTTTACTACTATGTTGCTGCTAGCAGTGGTGCTGCCTTCAGAGCTGGCCAAAGAGCAGTGGCTGCTGGCTGGGAGCCCAGCTGTGAAGGCAGTGCCACCACTAGCAGCACAGAAGTAAGGATGACATTGCATAATACTGCCACCCTTACCTCTCTGCTGCTGCCTTGACAGCTGGGGCCCTCGTTCTCCATCCACCCAGCTCTGAAGGCAGCAAGAAGTAAGGGTGAATGGTATGATATTGGCATCCTTACTTCTGTGTTGCTGCTAACTGAGGACCAGGTCAGCAGCTGCACTTTCCAGCCACCAGCATTAAAGACAGTGCAGAAAGACAGGAATTTAGCAACCTCCCTACAATAATCTTGTGACTGCCCCTTTTTGGGTAAGGACCCCCATTTAGAGAAATGCCAGCGAAATCTGTATAGTATACAGTAAAGTACACAAAAGACCAGATTTTATGGTCCTTGATGTGTTTTTCATGGAAATGAATTTGGTAAGGCCCTAATCATAAGGTAAATCTATATTTCAAGCTCGGGGTGTGAGTCCCAGCTCCAGTAGACATCCCCATCAAACTAGCTCTCATCAAACTAGTGTGTATCTCCTCAAGCTAAGAATAGTACCCTTAGCATGAAACTTAGAAATATCCATACTTTTTATATGTTTACTCCACCATTAGTTTCTCTCTCTCTCTTTGCATTATTACACTTCCCCCTTCCCTAAGTCTGCTTTAACTTATGGCCGTGATCTTCCATTCATAACTAGAGCTCTGCATGTATACATAATTTATATCTGCATCTGATCTGTGAGCCACAAAAATGGTCCATAGCTATAAAGTGGATATCTGTATGTTTGCTGGGCTTTATTCATAACCGCGCTAGTTCATCAATTGTCTGAATTTCTCCTCAGGTGATTTATGCCCCTTACCATGTGGTTATTCTTCCAAAAACAATTTTGTAACATATATATGTATTTCAACATAAAACAGTGGGAGACCTCTACAATAGTATATTAGTCACTAACAGTATAAAAAAGCTAGTGTCAAAGTACTTTCAGAAAGACAGTGTATAGAGTTAATACATTTCTTGCTGGGAGAGAGTTCTCTGAAATGGATTATAAACTTTTTAGGAGATTAATTTTGAAAAGTTGAGAAGACCAACCAGAATATGCAAACAGAACCTTTTGAAAAACTACAAAGCATGGACAAATAGCCCAAAGTTCAGATGCGTAAGTCAACTATTCTGTCCTCTCTTATCTGAAACCAAGGCAGGAAATTCTGCAACCCACATTTTTTCCCTCTAGTTGAACTGAAATACCACAATAAAAACATCACCTTGGTACTTTGGCTTCCAGTCATGGCCAAGACCAGAATATCTAAACTCATTTTGCAGTGGTGCTTTTATGGAAGATCCATCACTGTGTTATCTAAACACTTGCTATAGATAGAAGACAGATGTAAACATAAAATACTAGGGACAGAAGAAGAGAGTAATCTTAGTACTTTAAGTTCCTGATTTAGAAAAGCAACCTCTGCTCAAGAGAGCATTTAAGCACTTGTTTAAATCCTATTGAAGTCAATGGAACTGAAGCACAAGCTTGAAGTTATAGACTGAGGTCCCATCAATTTAAATCAGCAAGCAGGAAACCTTGATTTAAATAACTGATTTTAATTTTATTTTGCATTTATCCTTTTGAGATATTGTCTGAAAGACAGGTTGATTCTCTTTGGCTTGTATAATTTGACATTTCTTTTTTTGCTAACCAGAAGGATGTATTACATTTACACAAATCTATTTAAGCAATTATGTACCTTAACACACGTTTGTTTAGATTCTTAAATTTTACTTTTTTATTATGTTGAGTGACAAATTTATTATTTACTGGATAGGTTTTTTATTATTTACTGGACAGGGGTTGTTTTTTTAAACTAATGATTTGTATCAAGCTGAATCTGGATGGAAATTGGAACTTAGCTAAAAATGTACAAAACCATCTATGCTCCTGATCTCGGAACACTGAAAATCACATGTATGTATTTTATTCCTTAATCATTGAATAACTCACTTCTTTTCTTTTATTAATAAATAAATTAGTTCATTAAGGATTGGCTGACAGCATGATAGTTTGGTAAGATCTGAGATATATACTGACCAAGGAATACATGTCCAACCCTTGGGATTGGTAGAACCTCATAGATGGTGAATCAAATTCTCAGAAACCTTTCAGTGTATTAGACCAATTTGTCGGGATGGGGATTAAGGGCTGGAATGCCTAAAGGACCCAGTGTTTGGCTTCTTGTTAACCAATGTGGTACTATAGAAGCTCTTTTGATACTGGTTTGGTGCATCTAATTACAGAATAAATTGCCCTGTCTCTTACAGACTGCATTCAGTGTGGTCCATCCCAGGACCCCCAGTCACATAAAGACGCAAGCTTGTAAATTCTTTAAGCCAACCAGTGTGCACTTAATTAACTATGCAGGCATTCAAAGGCACATCCATGTTTAAAAGGGCACCATTCAAATAAAGCTTTGTACATGCTTTGTATATAGTTTTCAAACATTCAGACAGTTATGTTAAAACCAATAAATTTGCAAACAAGCAACAGCACTAGTCCTCAATAACAAGTTAGGATCATGTTTGAAACTTAATTCATTTAATCTGTAACACTATTCAAACAATACAGTTAGAAATGTTAATGTATTTACAATATTCTAGAAGCACAATGGGAAAAGTGCATTCCTTTCATGTATCAGAACGGTTTTTTTTAAAAAGGATTTATTAACTTTTTTGTGGTGGGAGATGCAACTGGAGGAGGGAAATGCAGGGGAAAAGCACTTCTGGACATGAATGAGGTATTGAAAATATGAACTCATGATATTATTTATTTATGTGTTTCAGTGAGGAGCTCATAAAACAGGGAGTTAATATAGAAACTGTTTTGCAAATGTCATTGTATTAGCTTTCATTTGCCATTAGGTATGTATTGTTTAATATTTCTTTATACCTTTCTTGGCAACAAAAACAAAAATATTAGACATAAACCACTTGTTTTAAAAAGAAAATCTGCGGACAGATCATTCCCAGAACATCTCAAACAATCAAAAACCTGAGGCACGTCTTTTCTTTCCATTGTAGAATGCAAAGCAAACAATGTAATCAGTCTTTGAAAATAATTGTGTATTACATTGCCCTGTCATGATGAAAATACTGTCGCACAAAAACAGAATTCCACCTGCTGGTTCTTTGATTAAGAAGATAATCACATCTATTCTACCCCTGGGGTGATTTACTCACAATATATTGCTACAGACAATAAAATACTGCCCTTTAGCTATTTACTCTTTTCAAAGCAAATTTACAATTACAAGGAAAATTAAAGGTATTAACTTTTTCCCTACCATGACCACTCAATCTGTATCCAAATGGAGCAATTGAGGATACTGTAAGATGACAAACAAGTAAAAATCTCTGAGGAGACACTTTTAGCAAGCTGAATGCCCATTAATAAAATGAAGGCTTATGACTGAATTATGCAATTTAACAAGAGACCTAGGAGTATAAATATATGTTGTCATTCTAATGCAAAGATGAACCAATTGATGTCAGGTACTGCTTCCCAATATGAAGTCTAGTATTGGAATCAAAATGTTGGGTCAATAGTGGACTGAGGATAGCACTGTCATTGAGATCTAGGTATAGGCCAGGGTCAGAGTCACATGTGACTGCAAGCCGCAGCTTGCCCACCACTACTCTAGAACATCTCTGGAACAGTTATTTACAATGGTTGCGTGGGGCATCCTAAATTCTGTTTGAATTGAGAAGAAGGATACTCTTGCTAGAGCTACTAAAAGAAAAAAGTTCATACACAAACCTATTAAAATCAGCACTTCAATTCTAGAGCACCATGAAATTGACTGTGTTGACAGCAACTTATTCTTTTAAGTTTAAAACAGTTTAAAAACAAGGGTTCAACAAAATACATCATAGCATACCCTGAAAAAAAGAAAGTGGCCATAAAATGTGCCAGTCTTTGAGCCCAATCCAGAAGCTGGATGTACAATGATAGATCTTTGCAATAGATGATGAAATAAAACAGGTTACATGGCTACCAATTTCAGGTTAATGTGTGCCTCTTGCAGTATAGAGTGATGCTACCACAGGGAAGCATCAAGAGAGACGGTGCCCCCAGTCTCAAACTTCCCCCAGATTGCCCAGCGGATGCACACTCTGTGCCATACATAAGCAGGGTGCAGATGGCTTTCCTAACATGCAGGTCCCACTCCACCAGTCAATGAAGAAAAGATGTGGGGTCACATCCTCTCTCTTTTCTGGATAATTTGTTCCTTCGAAGATGTGATTTGCCACACCAGGGAAGGTCAATGATGGCCCCTGGTCGCCAGCCCTGACTCTCCTGACCTGTCGGGGCTCCTTTCCCCAGATATGTGCTGGGCCATAGGGTGCCAGGACTCTGCAGATCCGCTCCCCTGGCTTGCTTGTACTGTGGGACTCTGCTCCCCAACCCACAGGAGGTCTGCTGCTGGCCCCCAAATGCTCCACTCACTCAGGCTTGCTTGGGCTCTTGATATGGGGGCAGGAACTCACACAACTGAAGTGATATTGATGAAGACCTAGTCAACATCCCTTCACATACCAATGTCTTCAATGCATTTCAAATGAGTTTGCTGTGTTCTGAAGAACAGGAAGAAGGCAATGCAATGGCCATGCTGCAACATATGCACAGCACCTACCATAACTTACTCAATTTAATGAACTTTCTGATTTTATGAAATCCTCAATTCCCAATTAGTTTGTAAAATGGAGGTTCTCCTGTGTTATTAAATAAGAGTATCTTATCTCATAGTAGAAACACGTGCACCTACTGAACAATGGAATAATAAAAAAAGTCAAGCTATTGAACATTATGATAATTTTTAGGAAGGAAGGGTACGATGGAGAGAGCAGCAGATGATGAGCCAGGACCCCTGGGTTCCCTTTCTGACTTTGGCAATGGCATGACCTTGGACAATCTCTTCTATCCATATATAAAATAAGCAGAGCTTTGTTCATGCTCTAAGCAATACCTGACAGCACGGGAAAGGTTCATATTACAGATCCATTTAATAGACTATGCCTCAAAACGATGTTGCAAACTCGACGTTTGCAAAGCCATTTGAGATTCTCAGATGAAAGACAGTACTTTATATAATTTCAGAATTATTAATCATGCCATTCAACGCCATGAGGGAAACACAGCCCACACTAACAATATTCTTTTATTACTAAATCAGAAAGCAACATTTGTGAAATTTTAAATGTAATGTTATCATAAGGGACTTCTTGCTCTCAACGTAGAAAGAATAATCCCCAACAGCTCATGAATTTAGCTTATTTCCTCCCACTTGGAACTGTTAAAACTACCATCTATCAAAATATTTAACAAGGTTAAAAATCTATGGAAAAGAGTCTTGTTCACTACAAAAAAATAAGTGGAAGCTAAAACTACAGCATACATCAATCAAAAAACAATCAAACTGGACTGTAGACTTCAAAATGCAGTAAACGTACTCAACACATCATTAAACACACAGAAGCAACATCAACTATATGTAGCCAAACCTATTTTAAAAGTAAAGCAGTAAGCAGAAAGAAAGTCCAGCACAAGATTACTGTGAGTGCAGAAAACAGAATACAAAGGTAGCATGACCATTTCAACTATTGGGAAAGAATCAATCCAACACTTTAGGTAGCCATCAAATGTACTCCCCAGAGCTCAGCCTGGAACTCTCGGGCTGGTGTTGGAAAGATTCATGGTGGAAATAAGGCTGCCAGGTGTCCAGTTTTGAACAGGAATGCCTGGTCGAAAAGGAACCCCGGCAGCTCTCGCCAGCACTGCTGGCTAAGCTGTTAAAAAATCCAGTTGGCGGCAGTGTTCCATCTAATTTTGCCCACCCGAACAGAATGAATTGTGTTATATGTACATCACCTCCATATATATGCACATAACAATTTAATGTGGCGAGGGGGAGGGCAAGGAGTTCGTAGTGTGGGAGGGGACTCAGGCCAGGGACAGAGGATTGGGGTACCCGGGTTTCATGACTCTGGCTTGGGGTACAGGTGATGGGATGGGGCTGGGTTCAGGAAGGGTTTGGAGTAAAGGAGGGTGTTCCAGGGCTACTGCAAGGAGAGAGGACTCCCCTCCAGCAGCATCTGGGCTGGGGTGGAGGGGAGAACAGCACATCTCTCCACTATATACACAGGCCACCCCAGAGTTGGAGCCAAGCATCTCAGGCTGCTCAAGGATTAAGGCTGAGCTGCGGCCAGGTCGCTTCGGCTACAGGAGGATTAGGGGCCAGGGGTAAGGTGGGGTAGCACCGTACTGGCTGAGGCAGGAATGGGACCAGCTGCCCAGGCCGCATTGGCCACAGCAGATTCAGGGTCGGGGCTGGGCTACCCGGACTGTGGTGGGATCGAATGGGTAGCCCTGCAAGTTGGAAGGTGGACCAGGTGGCAGATGGGGGTGGGTCAGCCCTCCTTTCGCTGATGCAGGTTCCTTCCCCGTGCGGACTCCTGGAGCACCTGCACAAAGCCAAACAGGTGGCTGCACAGCCACGACAGGGAAGTTAGGTCAACAGTATAGTGGGGTTAAGCCAGAGCTCCCTGCGACTCCTGGAGGCAGCAGCATGTCTCCCCTCAGACTCCCACATGTAGGAGCTGCCAGAGGCTACGCCTGCTGTCCCCACCGCAGGTGTTGGCTCTGCAGTTCCCATTGGCTGGGAACCATGACCCATGAGAACTGCGGGGGAGGCACTTGTGAACGAGGCAGAACACAGATCTGCCTGGCCACACCTCCACTTAGGAGCTGAAGGCGAACATGCTGCTGCTTCCAGGCGCTGCTTGAGGTAAATGCTGACCTGCACCCTTGAAACTCACCACATCCCAACCCTCTAGCCCAGCGCTGATTCCCCTCCCTCCCTCCAAACCCCTCAGTCCCAGCCCAGAATCTGCACTCCCAGCCACAGCCCTCATCCTCCCCATACTCCATACCTCTGCCTCTGCCTGGAGCCCCCTCCTATATCCTGAGCTCCTCTTTTTGGCCCCACCCTAGAAGTTAAATCCTCAGCTCAGAGAGCATACCTGCTCCTGCACTCTACCTCTCTGCATTAGTCTGGAACCTCCTGCTATATGCCAAACCCCTTGGCTTCACCATTCAGACTGGACCACATTCCTGCACCAACACCCCTCATATCTAGCTCCTCACCCGCTCTCACATCCCAGCCCATTTCTGCAGCCTGCAGCCCTGCATCCTGAATTCCTTCAGGACCCAGCCTGGAAGATGTGGAGAGCAGGCGACAGAGGGAGGTGGGATGGAGACTTGGAAAAAGGGTGAGGCATAGGTGGGGCCTCAGAGGAGGGCAGAACAAGAGTGGCAGAACAAGAGGGGCAGAACAAGAGTGTTCAGCTTTGTGTGAGCAGAAAGTTGGCAACCCTAGGTGGAAAATGTGACAGGCAATCCTTGGGTGTGTCTAGACTACATGGCTCCATCGACGGAGCCATGTAAATTAGTTTATTCAGCATAGTCAAAGAAGCGGGGATTTAAATAATCCCCGCTTCATTAAAATAAACATGGCCGCCGCGCTGTGCCAACGATCAGCTGATCCGACACAGCGCGGCAGTCTAGATGCGGATCTGTCAGCTGGGGAAGCCTTTGCCGACCGATCCCTTATGCCTCGTGAAACCTTAGGCTTAAGTATAGAGTCATGGTAAACTTCTAAACTCTTGAAATAATTTATATTGCGTATAGTCAATGGTTAAGGGCTAATTTTTTACTTGTTTTGCTGGCACTACTGGTGGCAACTGTTGCACAGCTATAAAACAAAAATAATTCAGAGCAAAATATGGCATCAATTCGCTTCACCCTGAGAATTAGTGGTATAATTTTGGTTATGGTGAATGTTTGGGTGTGTCTACACTTGCACCCTCTTTCGAGAGAAAGATGCAAATGCAGCTGAGTGAAATTATGCAAATTACATAATCGCAAACCGCCGCTATTTCGAAATACTCTATTTCAAAATAACAAATGCTGTATAGAAAGAAACCTCTTCTTTCAAAATAACTGGTAAACCTCATTTTTTGAAGAGTAAGGGTTATTTCGAAAGAAGGAGTTTCTTTCAAAATAACCACATCTACACAGCGTGTGTTATTTCAAAATAGGGTATTTCGAAATAGCAGTGGTCCGTGATTATGCAAATGAAATGCAAGAAATTCAAATCTGTGCTTCATTTGCATTTTCATTCAGCTGCATTTGCATCCCTCTCTCAAAAGAGGGTGCAAGTGTAGACATACCCTTCGTGTTTATATACCTAAACTAAACAATGAAATATCACTGTAGCTGAAAAATGCATGTCAGCCTTAATTATGAAGCTGTTAAATGGCAAATCCCTATTTTTTTTTTAAATCACCATTCATTCATAAAGTCACGCTGTTCAAACTGGCATTGATTTTGCTGCTTTTTAGTAGGATGGTTGTTCTTTGCATGACTGCTCAATGGTGATGGCTTTGCTGGACATTCTGTAGTTATTTTCTTTGCTGGAAGGCTTATGTTATTAGTTGGGTCTTATACCGTGTCTTAAGCATGGAGTTAATGTAAAAATATAGGCTCATCCTTATCTCCAAGAGCCAGGAATTTAACTGTTGGTGGCCTACATGCTTGGATGACAGTGCCAAAGCGTTTCAAGCTGGCTTCAGTCAGCCACAGCATCACTACACTGATCACAAATGTCAGGGTGGGTCCTAAAGAGACAGGAAGTCTGAGATCCTGAAAACCAGACAACTGATGGATGTATTGCCTACCACAAACAGCTAGCAACCCACCGGGGACATTGGCCAGAGAATCTTGCACGATGCTGTGAGCACGGGCGTGTACTTGGCGTGGTTCACCCCCATTTCCTACACTTGCCCCTTCTGTGGCATGAGGGAGACCCTGGCGCACATTTACCTTGAGGTTGCACCAGGTTACAGCCCCTCTTTCAGCTCCTCCAGAACCTCTTGTTGAGGTTCTGGCTGCACTTTTCCCCTCACCTGTTAATCTATGCACACCCCATTCATGGCCCCACAAAGTCGCAGGACCTCCTGGGCAACCTCCTCCTGGCTATTGCCAAATTGGCAATTTATAAAACCAGGGAGCAGAGGCTAGCAGAGGGAGGGGCCTGCGACTGTGGGGCCTATTTCCGTTCCTGTATCCGCTCACGTATCCGGGCAGAGTTCCAATGGGCGGCGTTCACTGCCTCTCTCGAGACCTTTGAGGGGCAGTGGGCACTGGCCAGGGTTCTCTGCTCGGTGTCCTCATCCGGTTCTTTCATTTTAGACCTCTGACCCTCACAGCCGTCCTTGTTTTCTCATTATTTGTCCCACGTAATTAGTTGGTTTTCTGGGCTCTGTGGACCCTCCCCATAGGCTGGGGGGAGGTCCTTTAGACACCAAATAGACCAACAGCTAGCAATAAACATAGTACTTGATGGGGAACATGGACTAATTGTCCATGTACTAATTGTGTGATGTGCTTACTGGTTGATCACTATGTGTGGGACCAGCTGAAGCTTCCCTATAGCACGGGGGTGGGCAAAAAGGGCCTCCATGGGCCAGATCCGGCCCGTCGAGCAAGTTGATCCAGCCCGCTGAGTACCTGCTGCTCCCCTCGCCCCCAGGCCAATCAGGGCCTGGAGGTGCGGTGAAGCATACAAGGTCTCTTCCCGCCCTGCCCCCGCATTGCAAGGAGCGTGCGGCACTTAGAAGTGCCTCACTCGCCTGGCAGCGTGGGAGGAGATGTCACACACTCCCCCGCTCTAATTGGCCTGGGGAGGGGTGGGGGAGTGTGCAAAGTCTCTTCCTGCCCTGAGAGGGGTGAGGGGGAAGGATGGGAGGAGACTCCGCGTGCTCCCCCCGCCCCTAGGCCAATCAGGCCAAAATTATTGCCCACTCCTGCTGTAGCCTTTACCACCAGTCCCTGGTAAAAGCACATTAAAGTAGTCTAGCCTGGAAATGTCAAAACATTGATCAGTGAGGTCAAAGTCAACCTCACCACGTGGTCCCTATCTAATAATAGAAGAAAAGTATTTTTGTTCACTAGCACCATTTGGGAGTCTATGAGGAGAGATGATTCCAAGAAACCTCCCAGAGTTCATACAATCTGGATAACAGGAGGATGTATGTCTACAAGGGACAGAAAGGGCAGCACTCCAGCTAGATTTCCCTCTCCCACCCACTATCTCCTCTATTAAAATCTTCTCTTTTCCTAGCAGTACTACTAGGAAACCTTTGCCATATTGAATTCCATAATAACAGTGACAACAAATAAAGGCCTCACACATGATTAGGGGCCTGATTCTACGAAGTACATTGATATCAACAGAATTGGAGGATGCATACCACCTACCAGGAAGCATTCAGGATTAGCCTGAATTTGGGAAAAAATAGAATGAACTCAAGAATTGTAATATTTTACATGCTGAGACAATTATTTAGCTATCATCTATATGTATGGGGGATGTGAACTAAGATTACTCTTCTTGCATACTTACTATATGTCTGTGTAATTGGCACCATTAAAAATCAGTATAAAATGCTAATTTTTTTATTTTTATTAAATTATAACAGCTGGTATTGCCTTTCTCCAATTTTCCTTGATCTGCAGATGTTTTGCAGCAGTATCTCAAATAAATTGGGTAATTAGGACACTTCCTGTTAGGAACCCACATCCCTTTTAGCAAGAATCTACATACAAGATAATGTGTTTTATTCATGTTATCCATGTAAATGAAAATGAGATGAGTACTATTCATATTCAGATAGTCATACCTATTACTGTTTTGCCCCATCTGCAAAAACAGGGAAAACAAAACATCTTATAGGTTTGAAAATCATTTCAACAAAGCCAGAGCATAAGAGAGAAACCATTAAAAACCCCTTCTCCCTAAAGAAAGATGTGTTTAGAAAGTATTTTAAATAAAAGGTTAAATATATACTTTTTGGAAATTCCATATTTTATATTCTGAGCAATATGCAGAGAACCTTTAAAATCATACTCTGGCCCATTCATTATACAAATTTACCACAAAAATACAGCAGGAAATGTTATAAAAAGCCTCTTCCACAAAGAAACCACCAATGTTTAGTATGTATGTGGGAAGAAAAAGGATTAAGAGAATTAAAATTGGATCTACTCTGCTACATATCGCAACTTCAACTTAAATGCTACATACAAAAGCTGATTACAAAAGCCAAAGTGAGTTTATGTATCATTTAGGCTACCCTTTAAGTAATATAGAAAGTCAAACTTTCAGACATTTTTGAGGCCTTATTTAACTTCTATATGCCTACTGACAGTGCAGGTGCCGGTACTCCGAGGGGAAAGTTGTTGAGCAAAACAAAAAACAAAACAAAAAAAAACCGCAATGGGGGCCGAAATCCCATCGTGGCCCCTTTAAGAGCCACGTGTCCTGAGCAGGCTTCCGTCGGGAGCCCAGCCGCCCCAGGAAAAGACGTGCCGGTACGCCCAAGGGGGATACAATTCATTTAAGTTATGCAGGGAAAATAGGTGCCAGTATACCTATTTTTTTGTGACGAACCATCACAAAAAAAGCACTGCCTACTGCAAATATCTGCTTTCTTACTCTTGATTAAGCTTACCAATTTTCTGTGCTTTTCCCCCAGTTTCTGGTAGATGTCTTAAACCTTGGATGAAATTCCTGTTGCCCAGCCCCTTACCACACACATTAGGTCTGATGTGCAAATTAGAATACACGTAAGTAGTCATTTCTAAGTGGCTTGCACTTTTCTTTTCCATAGAAGCTTAAATGTATTACAATAATTTTTATGCATGCTACTCCCAAGTCAAAGTACATAGCTTTCAGAGATAGAGGAATCTTTGGGAAATGTTGAATCAAGCAGTGCTATGTAATGTACAAGAGTGAAGAAGGCTTCTTCCATGTAGGAATTTGCCATTAAGAATATTTGCTCATTAAGTTCTTGAAACTGCTGCCATAGAAGTTAACAACAAAACTCCCATTGACTAGTGACAACAATCCTAATCCACTACAGCACTGGAGTACGCGCTTTATCTTTAAAGCCTGTGAACAGTCTTATTCCCAGATTTTAAGGTATTGAGGTAAAAGATGTAAGCAATATTTACACCTCAAATTCAGAAACAACATAAAGGAATAGTAATCCTTTCTCTCTCAAATCTTGTCTATTAGAGCTAGCTGGATTTTTTCTGACTATACTAAAATGCATCTCAGAAATGTATTGATTTCAGCAAAGTTTTTGTTACATTCGCTTTTTGGTCCAAGGATCTTGAGAGAGAAGAAGACAGAGACAGATGAGAGGCAGAATGATGCTATTTCCTCTCACCCATCATAGCTTGGGGGTTACAAAACTAGCCTGAGATACAGAAAACCGAGATTTGATTCCCTACTGTACCTGATTCATATAGAGATAGGATGAAAAAACACCTGGTGTTCTACCATCTTTCTGAAACAAAAAGGTGAAGTTTCTCCCCGAACATAAGAACATGGCCATACTGGGCCAGACCAAAGGTCCATTTAGCCCAGTATCCTGTCTGCCAACTGTGGCCAATACCAGAGGCCCCAGTGGGAGGGATCACAACAGGTAATCATCACGTGATCCCTCCCCTGTCACCCACCTCCAGACAAACAGAGGCTAGGGATACCATTCCTACCCATGCTGGCTAATAGCCATCAATGGACCTAATCTCCATAAATCTATCTAGCTCTTTTTTGGTACCCTGTTAAAGTTCTAAGCCTTCACTGCATCCTCTGGCAAGGAGTTCCACAAGTCAACTATGTGCTGAGTAAAAAAATAACTTCCTTTTGTTTGTTTTAAACTTGCTGCCTATTGTTTTCATTTGGTGACCCCTACTTCTTATATTATGAGAATAAGTAACTAACTTTTCCTTATTCACTTTTTCCATACCAGCCATGACTTTATAGACCTCTATCATATCCCCCCTTAGTCTCCTCTTTTCAAAGCTGAAAAGTCCAAGTCTTATTAATCTTTCTTCATACGGGACCTGTTCCAACCCCTAATCATTTTTGTTGCCCTTTTCTGAACCTTTTCCAATGCCAATATATCTTTTTTGAGGTGAGGCGACCACATCTGTACGCAGTATACAAGATGCGGGCGTACCATGATTTTATATAGAGGCAATAATATATTCTCTGTCTTATTCTCTATCCCTTTTTAAATGACTCCTAACATTCTATTTGCTTTTTTGACTGCCGCTGCACACTGAGTGGATGTTTTCAGAGAACTATCCACTATGACTCCAAGATCTTTCTCTTGACTAGTTGTAGCCAAATTAGTCCCCATCATATTGTATATATAGTTGGGTTTATTTTTTCCAATGTGCATTACTTTACATTTATCAACATTAAATTTCATTTGCCATTTTGTTGCCCACTCACATAGTTTGGTGAGATCTTTTTTGAAGCTCTTTACAATCTGCAGAAAACAGACATCTTGAAACAATTGAGTTTTGTTTTCATTTTTGCAAAAAAATTCTAAAGGTTTTGTTTACATTCCTTTTTTTCAAAACAATTCAGAACAATTTTTTTTTTCAAAACTTAGATGTGGCTACTATAAGGTGGGTGTATAACTGGCTGTATAACTGTTCTCAGAGAGTAGTTATTAATGGTTCTCAATCCTGCTGGAAGGGCATAACAAGTGGGGTTCCATGGGGGGGGGGTCTGTTTTGGGACCGGTCCTGTTCAATATCTTCATCAACGATTTAGATATTGGCATAGAGAGTACGCTTATTAAGTTTGCAGATGATACTAAGCTGGGAGGGGTTGCAACTGCTATGGAGGATAGGGTCATAATCAGGGCTCGACAAATCATGTAATCTACTCGCCCGTGGCGAGTAGATTACAAGCCAGCACAGCCGGCGCAGCGCGGTCTGCACATGCGCAGCTTGCAAACCACGCGGCTGGCGAGCAGGGCTCGCCGCCACTTGGCAAGCCCTGGTCATAATTCAAAATGATCTGAACAAACTGGAGAAATGGTCTGAGGCAAACAGGATGAAGTTTAATAAGGACAAATGCAAAGTACTCCACTTAGGAAAGAGCACTAAGGCTCACACATACAGAATGGGAAGCAACGATTTCAGAAGGAGTACTGCAGAAAGGGATCTAGGGGTCATAGCAGACCACAAGCTAAATATGAGTCAACAGTGTGACACTGTTGCAAAAAAAGCAAACATGATTCTGGGATGCATTAACAGGTGTGTTGTGAGTAAGACACAAGAAGTCATTTTTCCACTCTACTCTGCACTGATCAGGCCTCAATTGGAGTACTATGTCCAGTTCTGGGCACCACGTTTCAAGAAAGATGTGGAGAAATTGGAGAAGGTCCAGAGAAGAGCAACAAGAATGATTAAAGGTCTAAAGAACATGATCTATGAAGGAAGACTGAAAGAATTGGGCTTGTTTAGTTTGAAAAGGAGAAGACTGAGAGGGGACATGATAGAGGTTTTCAGGTATCTAAAAGTGTGTCACAAGGAGGAGGGAGAAACATTGTTCTCCTTTGCCTCTGAGGATAGGACAAGAATCAATGGGCTTAAACTGCAGCAAGGGAGGTTTAGGCTGGACATTAGGAAAAACTTCCTAACTGTCAGGTGGTTAAACACTGGAATAACTTGCCTAAGGAGGTTGTGGAATCTCCATCTCTGGAGATATTTAAAAGCAAGTTAGATAGACATCTATCACGGATGGTCTAGACCAGTGTTTCTCAAACTCTGCTCCGCGGAACCCCAGGGCTCCGCGAGACGTCTCCAGGGGCTCCGCAAGGTTGACAAACTGGAAACATCGATAGGTACAACACATACTATCAGTGGACTGCTGGGGCTCCGCATACATTTTTACGCATGTAAAGGGCTCCAGAGCCCAAAAAGTTTGAGAACCGCTGGTCTAGACAGTACTGGGTCCTGCTGTGAGGGCAGGGGACTGGACTCAATCACCTCTCGAGGTCCCTTCCAGTTCTAGTGTTCTATGGTTCTATGAAAGTGGTCACCTCCATTTAGCTATTTACTATTTAGTTTGTAAGTTCTTTGGGGAAGAGACTGCATCTCAATATGTATTTGTACAGTCTAGAGCAATGGGATTCTCATTGTATTTATAGCCCGTAGTTGCTAGTATGATACAACTTAATAAAAAAACATGGAATGCTTTATGAGTGTGGGAGACAGAGAAATAGGAAGCAACTTGATATCTTTGGCGTATTTCATTTGATGTCAATTTTAATTTTCCAAAACTTCCTGGTTTTTTTCCTATATTTATCTCCTTTTCTGACATCTCCCATTTCACTCTTGTGATTTCTATTTCATTCTGATCTGTACTTGCACTTTCTTTTAGGAAAAAAACAAAGTGAAAGCTCCGGCTGAGAGATTAGAGTTATGTTTCCACACTAAACACATGGAAGGAGATTTAGTACAGAAAGGGCCTGTTCCTGTTTAGAAGCAGAGTGAACACTATCAGGTTCCAAGCATCATCAGTTCTCATTAACTCAATAGGATTGCACAATGAGCAGTGTCCTCCCTCCCCCGGATTGGGCCCTAACAGAGAGGAAAGTGAAGGAACATGCAAAAGAAGGGGGGGGGGAAGCTGGGTTTAAAACTCAGTATATGAAAGAACTAAAATCTGCTAGATCTCACATCTTTGTGAGAAAGAAAGTGTTCTGTATTCTAAACCCACACTGCAGTACAATACTTTTTAATCAGTCATGATCAGTTTTAAAAAAAAAGGAATTTACATTAGATATTTCTTATGCTGAAAACGTGATACTTTTACATAGCAAAATTAAGTCTCAGAGGGAGAGCCGTGTTAGTCTGTATCTTTAAAAACAATGCGGAGTCCAGTGACACCTTAGAGACTAACAAATATATTAGATCATGAGCTTTTGTGGGTAATACCCATTTCATCAAATGAGTTGGAATGGAAAATACAGAATCCAAGGTATATATAACAGCAAAAGCAGCTACCTGCAATTGTAGGATGTGAAAATTAGCTTCAGTAACACGTGGTCCTACAATTGACAGATAGCTGCTTTTGCTCTTATATATACCCCTTGCCTGGAAACAGGGAGTGAAGGAAGCTCTTGCTATGTATGAAACTACCTTGGTGAAGGAAGCGGAAGACAAGAGAGCCCTCAGGAAGATCCGTGCCCGTGATACCAGAGGGACATCTGCCTACTGCTGCTCACAGTACGGAAAGGACTGCCATTCCCGGATTGGATTGCACAGCCACAGAAGGCGCTGCTCGAATCAGTCCAACAGGGGCGCAAACCCATGATCCCTCGGGATCGAAGGATGCCTATGACGAAACCCCTTGGATTCTGTATTTTCCACTCCAACTCATCTGATGAAATGGATTTTACCCAGAAAACCCATATTTTACTAAAGGAGAACTGACACACAGAGAAACTATATGATTTGCCCAAATTCACCCAGGAAGTCTTTGATGGAGTAGGGACATGGACTCAATCTCCCAAGTCCTAGGCTGTAACCATGGCACCACCACGTCCTCTTTGAGTGCCACAGAGTGGCAAATTAAGGCTACGTCTAGACTACAAGCCTCTTTTGAAAGAAAGCATCTAGACTACAAACAGATTTTTTGAAAAAGCGAGCCGCTTTTTCAAAAGAGAGTCTAGACGCTCTTTTGAAAAAGCACAGTTTGCATTCAATAGTGCCTTTTTTTTAGAAAGAGTACTTTTGAAAAAAGGCATTATTCCTCGTAAAATGAGGTTTACCACGATCAAAAAAACTGCCATGTTCTTTCGATTTACTTTCGAAAGAATGCAGCTGCAGTCTAGATGCAGGTGACTTTTTTTTTTTTCCGAAAAAAGGCTGCTTTTTTTTAAAAAACCTTGTAGTCTAGACACACCCTAAGGGTCTAGAGAAGGACCCTTCCTTGCTTTTACATGACTATAAACACTTAACTGCACTTGTGCCCTGAAAAAAGTGATTTTATCAAACTGGCATTGTTGGGATCCACTTTTGTTAATCTCATTAGTAACACATCAAACTAGCTCATTAGTTTTCAAGCAAAAGGTTTTATTTTGGGGGAGAGGGGAAGAAGAGTTAGGTTTGTTTTCGTCAGCTCTACTACTTAGCCTGAGATGTGCAGTGGCATAGCGAGGTGGGGCGGAGGGGCAGTTGCCCCCGGGCACCACGCTAGGGGGTGCCACTTTAGTCCCCCTCCACTTCCCCTGTCATCCCTCAGCTTGCCTGCTCTTCCTCCGCCCACCAGTGCCGGCTGGAGCCTCCCGCACACCTCTCCGCACCCAGACCAACCCTCTTCCATCTCCACTGGCGGGTTAGTGAGTGAGGGGGCCCGGCCCCAAACTGTAAGGTACAAGATGCGGTACAAGCTCTCCCCCTCCTCCCAGGGTTGGGCTCAGCTGTGCACCAGGTTTGGGGCCCCGGTAAGCACCAGCAGTGGCTGGGTAGGGAAGGCATGCAAATTTTGCCTTTGCCCCATGGCGCATAACACCCTTGCTATGCCTCTGGAGATGTGACGGTCAAATTGTTCTTTCTGGCTTGTGCACCACCACGAGTAATAAAGATGCTGGAGAATATATCGATTGCCATAAGTGATGTTGTTCAGGTGTAAGTGAAAACAGAATTTCCATACAATAAAAGATATTAACAAATATATCTAAAAAGTCCAATTAAGTCAAAGTATACCTACTTCCAGCTCCCTAAACATGCACATCAGACTCCTTCATAGAACACCCATTCTAATTTTCAAACAGCTCTATTCTTTATAAATGGGAAGAAGTCGAGAAAAAAGAAAGGTCAGGAGAGAATCTCTTTTATTTTAGTTTGATTTTCATAGTGCCAGTGAAGGCTTTCTGAACACTTATGTATACAGTGCCCAACTTTAGGAAGTATATGAGCAAACGTGTGACTGCAAATTTCTACATGTCAGCTCCTAATACACTGACCCCTGAAGCAACACTAAAGATTTAGGTAAACAGACAATATTTTGATGAATGAAGCTTATATTTTAAAATGTAATAAATATGTCACATATTACGCATACAAATTAATATGGTTGAGACATTGCATTTCATATTATTTATGAAAATATTCTTTCCTCTCCTGTGAGCCTGGACTACAGTTGGTCCTATAAAGACATGTGACCAGGCCACCTGATGTTGACAACTATTTTGAATGCTGTACTTTTCCACTCAAGGTGTGAAAAGTTTGAACTGAACACAAAGGATTCCTGCTTTGGGCAAAATATAAATAAACCAAACAATAGGGGAAGCAGCTGCCAGAGACCAGGGGACCCCTGGTTAACAACTAAGATGACTGCTGGAAACATCTAAGACTGAACAAGGGGAAAGATCAAGATCAAGCTAGGAGGCTGCCTGACTTATGAGAAAAGGTGATTAGAACTACTGTTAGGGGGGGAAAAATTGCTTGCAACAAGTTTCTTAGGGTATGTCTAGACTACACCTCTCTGTCGACAGATGTAGATTAAGCACGTCGAAGCTGCTAATGAAGCAGGGATTTAAATAGCCCGTGCTTCATTGCATAAAGATGGCTGCCACTTTTTTCCGAAACGGAGCTTTTTCGGGAAAAAAACGGCAGTCTAGACACGGATCTATTGAAAAATAAACACTTTTTCGAAAGATCCTGTATTCCTCAAAAAAATGAGGTTTACAGGATCTTTCAAAAAAGGGTTTATTTTTCGACAGATCCGCATCTAGACTGCCGGGGGTTTTTTTGGAAAAAGCTCTGTTTCGAAGAAAGCGGCGGCCATGTTTATGCTAATGAAGCACGGGATATTTAAATCCCTGCTTCATTAGCAATTTTGACGTGCCTAATCTACATTTTTCTGTCGACAGAGAGGGTGTAGTCTAGACACAGCCTTAGAGTATTAAGCCTACCTGGCATGTTTTATTTTATTTTTCTTGGTAACTTACTTTGATCTGTTTGCTATCACATGCAATCACTTAAATCATGCTTCTTATACATAATAAAATCACTTTTGTTATTAATAAACCCAGTGTAAATAACTGTTGCCTGAGGAGAACATCTTCTGTGCATCTCTCTCTTTCATTGATAAAGGGGATGAACAACTTATGAGCTCACTCTGTATAATCTTTAAGCATAGTGAGACAGATTTATTGGGGTTGGTCCCATTAGGGCTGTGCATCTATCTGCTGTGTCAAGTCCCTGTAACTGACCCTTTTCAGAGATAAGTGGATCTCAGTGTCTGTGTTGCTCTGCTGTGGGCTGTGACCCCAACTCTGTGCCTTTGCTGGGGGAGATCAGAGGTTCGGGCTCAGCAGGACGTGGTGGTGGGATGTCCCACAGGGTAGTAAGGATCAGTAGTATAAACATCACAAGAAGTGACAGTCTCAAGGTGATCTCTGTGAGCAAACCCATCACAGTGATCTTTCTGTGTTTGGTAATATTTCAAGTACAAAGCATGGTGATAATTTCTGTCAAATTATCCTTGGATCAGGACGATTAATGAGAATATTCAAAGATGGCCTCTAAAATAAGCAATCAAACAATATGGAGAAAATTGTACATTCTCTTTCTTAGTCGACAACAGGGGTGGGCAAGAGGCAGCTAGCAGGCTGAATATGGCTCGCCAAACCGTAAAATCTGGCCAACGGCCACCTCGCTGGCACCCTTACTCTAGAGCAGCTGCAGTCACTTTAAACAGCAGGCTGCTAATTGCTGTGCAGTCTGGGCAGGGAGGAGAAAGCTTTGCATGCTGTCCCCTCCCCCTAGCAAAATCTCTCAGTTCTCATTGGCCTATTTGTAGCCAATAGGAGTTGAGAAATTTTGCTGAAAGTAGGGGTAGTGAATAAAACCTTCTCACTCTCCCTTCCCCCCACCTCCCGTACTGCAGCAGCCCACCCAGCACACAGGCAGGGCTCCAGCAGAGCTGCTGGCCAGGAGCCACCTAAGTAAGCACCTCCCAGCCAGAGCCTGCTTCTGGGCACCCCACCCGCTCTTTCCCCCAACTACCTGCCCCAGACCACCACCCAAACCCTCTGTATCCCCTCTCCCCACCTCCTCAAGGTCAAAACTCTCTCCCAGACCCTGTACCCCCTCGACGCCTCTCCCCAGGGCAGACTCCTCTTCTGCACCCATACCCCTCCCTACTTTGCACCCCATTCCCTTGCCCCACATCACCACCCAAACTCTCTGCACCCCATATCCCCCCTTCTCACAGGTCACAACTCCCTCCCAGACTCTGCACCCCCTCCCCCAAGCCAGAATCCTCTCCTGCACCCATAACTCCTCTAAGCCCTGCACCCCAAACCTCTGCCCCAGATAATAACCTCCTCCTTCCCCCAAACTCCCTTTCAGACACCACACTCCCTCCTGCACTCCAGGCCTCTATCCCAAGCTTCCTTCCACACTCCACCTGCCGTCCCAGACCCTGTGCCCCCTCCACAGAAGTGCAGCCCTTGACCACTTGCCAAAATCTTGAAGTGGCTCCCCATTAAAAATTATTGTGCACCCTTGGTGTACACTCTACAAAAAATTCAGAGGAGGACAGGGAATAAACAAAGTACAAGGTGTAAACAAAAGAACCATTGTTAAATGTATAGAGGGATAAAAAAAAAAAGGGCAGGAATGACTCTTAAGAAGTAGGTTTGGTGTACACACCCTGGCTGACTCCAAATGCATAAACCATAGAGAATCTGATTCATTAAATGAACTTTGCCAGTTTGTAAACACACCCTGCTGGCTATTGATTTAACCGTGAAAAATATATTCCATCTATGATGGAATATTATGGATTTGCACTAAGTCTTTTACGTGGCTCCAAGCAAACTAGCAAATTTCTCTCTCTTGTAATTTTAACTCTCATTGAGTATTTATTTAACAGCACTTGCAGTGGGAATGCTAAATGAGTGTGAATTCTTGTGTGGTCTATTAAAAGGGATAGATGTTTTAGCCTTAATAAGCAAAAAAGATGGCTTGATCCCGTTAGAAATGAGCAAGTCTGGCAGAATGCTGTCCTTCGTGTTTTGCTGCTGAGAGACAATTTCTCCAAACTATACTAAGCCCCTCCATTCTATTAAAACATTCGAGGACTGGGAGATACCAGTTACAGAGCCTAAAATTAAAATGTCATAGTGTCCCCGCTTGGAAATACCCTGCCTGAAACTGCATTTACAGATAATCATCTCCCTGCAGGAAACAAAGTCCCTATGCAGAACAATGCCAATGCCATTCCAATTCCATCTAAAATAAGCATGCAATTCAGAAGACTGCTCTGCTGCAGTCTTACAAATAGAGTAAAAGGAAACAAGCTAGAGGGGAGCGGTACCATTAAGTTCAGGTATTACCATCCTGGAGACCAATTTATAAAACAGTTGTGTCTCATTGACTTTTTCCTTTTTGTCTTGGGGAAACTACATATTTCCAAGGGACTGGTCCTCTACTTACAGGATTTATTTCCCTTTCCCAGTGACTGATGTATATTACAATACTCTCTAGAAAAGTGCACCTTGTTTTTAACTTTTTATGCTTTAAAGATTTTCACACCTACTTTCCAGTGGAACCTCCTATGTCTATCAAAGTTGCTCTTTTTAAATTTGGATGCTGATGCAAAAATAATCCAGACATGACTGTGTACATCAACTGGTCAAAAGTGCATGAGGAATAAAAATGCATGAGGAATAAAGTTTTTATTAGGCCACCTTCCCCCATAGAACTTAAGGATACAAAGGTAAGAAGTATTGGGAAATCTAGAAGCAGAGATGACTGTGTGGGGTCTTGTGTTTGTTTAAAAAATACAAAAACTGTTTAAAAAACTGATGACTTGTGGGTCTCACTGAAAAAGTGAATTTTTAAGTCCAACTTGAATGAACTCAAGACAAACAAATGTGTGCAAAAGTTTTGATTAATGGTTGATAAATTATGCTAGCAACTGCTAGGAAATTACCTTATTATGAGGTCCAAGGATGATGAATAAAATGACAGTATCTTCTATGTTCCTGAACGAGGAAGGATGCTGGAACACTATGTCCCATTCTGCAGCCCACAATTCAAGAAGGCTATTAATAGGTTAATGAGGTTAAGCGAAGAGCCACGAGATTGATCACAGGAACAGAAAACATGCCTTATAATGATAGACTCACTGTAAATGATAGATCTGTTTAAAAGCTTCAGAGGGGTAGCCAAGTTACTCTGTAACTGGAAAAACATAAAAAACAACTAATAGTCTAGTAGCACTGTGAGGGAGTGTACCAGCTCCGCACTGAATTAAAAGGGCTTAGCCAGGTTACTCTGGCTGAAAGAGCCCTGCCCCCACAGCTCTGCTGGGCATGCTCAGACTGTAGCCCGGGTATAAAAGCCTGGAGAGAGGCTCAGTCTTGGCTGACTACTGGAGGAGAAGGACCTCAGGCTAGAGGTCCTAATCATCAGCAGCCAGCCACCCGAGGGGAGAACAGAGGAGGCCCCAATGCTGCTTGGGACGTAACCACTGCAGACTACCAGGGAGGCGCAGCCCCTGAGGAGCCAGAGGACCCTGCAACCACATGGGAAGATGGCCCGACGGAGCAGGTAGGAAGTGGCCCAGGGAAGGTGCAGGAGCAGCCTTTACCACTCAGAGATCCTTGGCATGTTAAAAATATCCCACACTTGATTTGCACGTTCCCGGCCGGTTGCCATTTTAGAAATTGACTAGCCCGAAGTAACTGCCCGCGTCTACACGCGGCAGTGAAACGGGATTCCGAAATAAAGCCCTAACTCGAATTAGCTGGTATTCCTCCTGCAATGACGTTTACCGGCCGGGAACATGCAAATCAAGTGAAGGATATTTAAATCCTGCGCTTCATTTGCAATTTCGGTCGCCCTCATTAGCCTCCCTAGATCGATCTAGGGGGCTAGTGTAGACATACCCTAAATGATCACAGTGGTCCTTTCCAGCCTCAGAAACTATGACAGTCTCTAGAGCACTTACTCCTGTCATTCAAAAATAAAAACAAAAAAATAGAAAACTATAAATCTTACTATCCATGAGATAAAATGGTCTACATGTTAGCAAAAAAGTAGAAGTTATCACTCATGCAAATGAGTTATCACTCATGAGTTATCACTCATGCATTCCTTGAATATGATAATTTAAAAGTAGCCTATGATGGAAAAAGAATATTTAGAGATGATGTTGGATTAATGAAAGTCACATACTGACCAAACTTAAAAAACAACAAATGGTCTGTAGCACTTTATAGACCCTCAAAACATGTAGATGGTATCATGAGCTTTTGTGGGCACAGCTCACTTCTTCAGATGACTGGAGTTCATCTGAAGATTAACCAGGGTTCCCCTGCCTAGCCACTGCTGGTCCTGCTGGGACTCCACAGAGTCTGCTCTCCTGGGGCTCTTTGGTTCAGAAACATCCATGACCTTGCCACACGACAGATGTTGCCAGACCAGAGAGTTTCAACCTGTACTGACTTCAAGCATATACATATTCTGTCATTCTACAGGCAAAAAAAGCCTGAGTAAACAGATTTGCTTTGCACCATGCCCTTAATATTAACAAGCTCTGGGTATGAGCCTTCTCTAGAATGGTTGTAAATCAAGAGACACTCAACTGAAGACAGACTTACTATGTAAAACTGGCATTAACAAAAGCTGATCTCTTTATCCATAAGTAGAACTTTAAGTTTGTCCTAAATTTTAGATTTGGCAATTAAAAATATACCCATCTGCATTCTGTCATCTCAACATTTCAAATATATTTTCTGATGTTAGCTTCTAAGACTGGGCTTTTGAGGCCTGCCTTTTTACACAGGTTTTAACACAGCAATAAGGATGCACTCAAAGGCTAATTGCAAACCCAGGTCTATATGTGATTTGCTTTTATTTCTTTCTTCTACTCCCAACTTCACACCTTTTTCCATGTGGTCAATCCACTATGCACAGAACAGCCTCTCAAACCCAGCATGTGACTAGGCCCACAAACACAAAATATTTTACATGAGCCTTTACAAAAGCCCCAAGAAAGATAGGCCACAGCAGTGCTACAATGAGGTAAGTCCTGCCTACACTTGCAGAGCCAGGATTTAAGCAGCACATAGCCCCAGTTGTTTCCACTCACTCCTTATGTTCAAGGCACTCACATAAGCTCCTTGTTCCAAAATGCAGAAAGCTCCTTGTTCCAAAATGCAGAAAGCTCTGGGATGAGAACCAACCTTCCACAAAAGTAAAGCTTGTCCATGTATGAAACTAAGCCTTCTTGGGGGTGGAGAGGAGGAGGAGAGGAACAATAAGACTGTAGAACAATCTTCCATAGGACCAAAGAACCACCACAAACCTCACCACTTTTTGTTCCAAATATAATGTGCACATCTTCGGCCTTGTCTTCACAAAAATAAATACTACAACATATTGTGCACTTATGGTTTATAAAACAAAATTAACACAACACTGCATGCATAATTCTTCTGAGGAGAGGACGAAAGAGCGTGAACTGCATATGACAGATTCTAGTACAGCACTTAAGGTACCAAATGGAAGGTGCTGAGGGACTACAGGGATGAAGGAGGTATAAGAATCTGAATGGAACAGAACAGAGCGTATGCTAAGCAGAAAGGAATAGGAGACAATTTGTTTGAGGGAGTTGTGGTAAAATATATCACTTAAAACAAATAATGCTAGAGGGTGCCATGGGGGCAGTCTGTATAGACGGGGAACAAAACACTGTAGAGATAAGAATCAGGGAGAGCAGACTCACTTGTTGGAGGAAAGAGGAGAGTGGGAGTTACTGCTAAGAGAGCACATAGGTCTACAAGTTTGATAAGGAAGTACTTTAAAAATTACTGTTTAAATTGTTCTTTAAGCCAGTGATGTTGAAACAAATTTTATAGTAGGGCTGCTGAAAACCACTGAACAAAACTGTAAACTCTGTGTGTGATAGAAACCCCTTCAAGCCAGTGCATACTGCTACACCTCCAAGCCAGATCTGTATGGAGCTACACCAATTTATATTAACTGAGGATCTAGCTTCAATTGTATTAGTGATTTGGCACCACTGAATTTGCACACAGTATCCTATCTAGCTCTGATCATAACCTGGGTATCCCTGATCTCTCCACTTTCCTCTGAGTGCACTTTGTCTTTGTGTCAAGTTCAGCACTGATCCTGCTGTGATTAGACCCACTAAAGTCAATGGGACTACTCATGCTTAAGGTGAATCATGTGTGCATATGTCTGCAGTATGAGAACCTGTTTTTGTGAGCAGGGACCCACATTACTTGTATATTTGTACAGCACTTACCTTGTTGACTGAGTAGCGCCTTGGGTACTAACATAAAAGAAACAATATGAAAATGATCAGTTAAGAATTGTTGTTTAAAAATACTTGTAAAGTGATTCTTTCCTCTGGATCTCCCAGTGCATTTTATACATTTATATCCATTTACATTATGGCTTTTGGTAGCAGGAACTTTCTTCATATGTGGGTCTTATACAGCACACTTCAGAATTTAACAAACATTAATAATAGATGGTAATAATTATAATATTCCAGTAGGACTATGTTCCCCAGAACTGAAGGAACAGTCCAAGTCATAGAATCAGTGGAGTAAGGTCTTTGAATACAGGCTTTGATGGTTTTCCAGAAGAAAGCCTGGGGAATACAGAACAGGAGGAGAACCCTGCAGAGTCATTCATGCAAATCTTCAATTTTGCAACTGAAAATATCATGTAGAATCAGTCTGGGAAAAATAACATATTCCAAAAACTACATAAGTATGTACAGTGGAACTGCTTAAAAGAGAACACAGCAGTGAGGTAAACATTTTTACATAACTGAAAGATCACATATGAAACTGCCACTTTTCAAGAATCTCCAGTTTCTATTGTACATTAATTACAAGCTCTCTTCCTTATGGAATTAAATCTCTTAGCACTACCTAAATTACAAAAACTAGATAGATTCCAGTATGTGAAATCATTTATTTACATTAGGGGTAGGGAACCTTTTTCGGGTCACTGACACTCGAGCTACATCTAGACTTCAGGCTTTTTGAACAAGAAGCTTTTGTCGGAAGAGATCTTCCACAAAAACTCCTTGCGCAAGAGAGCATCCACACTGCACAAGTGCATTGAAAAAGTGATGCGCTTTTGCGAAAGAGAGCATCCAGACTGCCTGGATGCTCTCTCACAAGTAAGCAGTGATTGCTATGGACAGAATGGCCATCAGGCTACCTGTGCTTTTTCTTCTTCCCTCTTCTTACGCAAAACTCCCCTTTTCCCTGTCCACACACGCCTTTTTGCACAAGAGCTCTTGTGCAAAAAGGCATTCTTCCTTGTAGAATGAGGATTATCAATTGCACAAAAACCCATCTGATCTTTCGATTTGCTTGCGCAAAAACGCTCTTGAGATGTGGACACTCTGTGAGTTTTTGCAGAAAAACCGCCATTTTTCTGCAAAAACTCTGTAAACAGCCTCAGAAATCAGTAGAGGGCCACATGCAAATAAGAAAAAAACCCTTACTGACATGACCTCCAACTGATAAGCAGAAAAAAAAGTGGGACTCCCACCTTACTCATGTAACTCGGGACACAAGAGTTCCCCTGACGCTCCAGCCTCGGGGGGAGAGGGGCACCAATGCTCAGGGCTTAACCCCATAGCTGGATTAACCCTTCTGGGTGCCCTGGGCCAAAAGATTTTTGTGTCCCCACCAGACTCTGGGTGGAGGGTCAAATTAGGGGTTCAGTGTGTACCCCCACCATGGGACCACAGCCCCAACTACTCTGCACCAGCTCTTCAACAGTTAACTGGTTAACCGATATAATTATTTCACTGGTTAACTGTTTTAATGGGTATTTACATTTCTACTTCCCATTGAGCTATACTTTATCTTTTAGAAACCCATTTAATCTTGCTTTCAACACAATGACAGAATCTACCAATTAATCTTGCTTTAGACACAATGACAGAATCTACAAATGCGTAGATCAGCTGTTTCAATGTTTAAATAACCCACAATGTTAAAATTATGATTTATTTCCTGTCTGAATTTGTCTAGCTTGAACTTTCAGCCATTGACTCTTATGCTTTTTTGTCTGCTACATAAAATAACTATTATCAGAAATCTTCTCCCTATGTGGTTTTTTTGGTTTTTGTTTTTACCTTGAGCCAAATCACCTTTTAACCTTCTCTTGGATAAGTTAAAAAGATTGGTTTTTGCTTCTCTCTGCTAAGCAGGTTTTCCAGACCTCAAATTAGTCGTATACAGATTGAACCTCTCTAGTCTAGCACCCTCAGGATCTGACTGGTGCCAAACCAGAGAATTTGCTGAACCACGGGAGATCAATATTGTCTAGTAGCATTGCCAACACTTCCACTGCTTACTGGACTCTTAGAAGACATGTAGGGGTAAATTAGAAGTAAATAAGAGCACAGAACACTGAGAGCAAGGACTGGTGGTTGTAAACAAACTTTATGGGACCACAGAAAACTTGTCCACACTCACGATATGTGGCTACCCAGTTAACTATAGTCATGCCAGCCCATGGATATTGGCGGACCAGAGAGTGCCAGACTAAGAGGTTCAACCAGAAGCTCTTTTTAAAAACCTTTTCCAGTTACCAATATCCTTTCTGAAATATGGATATCAGAACTGGGCACAGTACTGGTGTCATTAATACCAACTACAGAGAAAATACCACATCTCTACTTTTACTCAGTATTTCCCAGCTCATGCATCTAAGGTTTGCAGTAGCACTTTTAGCCATATCATTGCTCTTGGAGCTCATGTTCAGATTATACTCCATGATCCCCCTAAAGTCTTTTGCTGTGTCACTGCTTTCCAAAATACAGTCCCCCATTCTGTAAGAGTGAGTAAATAAGCAGATTATTCAAATTATTATTCTATCCGTTTTAAGGATGTTTGATTAGTAGCCACATGAGATCTTCAGCATATAGCCTCAAGACTGAAGTCCCCTGTAACAATGACTCTTTGTTTGGTATACCTTAAAATATTATCCCTGATATGAAACATCATATTAAATCCGGTCACTCAAATTTATTTTGCAAATTTTGTTCAAATGTTGCAGAAATATTCTCCTTTGCCTTCAGGGTAAATGACAATTTTCAGGCCTACCTGTTTTTCCAAAAGTCACAGAGGACTAAAAAATAAGGCTTAGTAGTGGAAGCTGACTGTAGTCTTAAGTATGGAGAGATTACTAATTATTTATAGATTTGTCACATTGAACAGAAAATAAATGAGAAGAAAATCAGGGCTTGAATTTTAATCCAGTTGCAATATAGGGGTTCAGTTTACATGCAGTAATTTGCACAGATAGATCCTTATTGCAATAGTACAAAAAATGTTATAAAACAAGAGGAAGAGCAATTATTATCATGAGAACCCTGGAAAAAATGCCTGCTAGCAGGTGAGACATTGTATATGGGAAACACTGTTTCTACACCATCTCTTTTCACTGTTATAGTTCAGAAACTGTTGTCACAAATATTGTTGTATGTTCTTTCAAACCTTGTTTTTGCTCTAGCCTGCTTGGCTTGCACATGTATATTTTTAAACAGTTTTGTGTTCATAATTAATGTGTAGTTGTACAGAGGGGATCTGAAGGAATTATGTGGATTTAGGTTTATAACTTCATTTTAGAATAGGAGTTGGATATGTGTTCACCTCTAGATAATGATGCTCTCTGGCTTCTCTATTAGTCTTAATTTTCATTGCTTTTTTGTTGTAGATACAATGTACTGGTATATTTATTGGTACCTTTAGATTAAATCACAACAGACTTTATTAATATAGACAGCAGTACTGCAACAGCTTATTCCACTCTAACAGTTTAGACCTAGAGGGCTTAAACTTAGTACAGAATATGGATTTTCTTAATGTGTTTCACAATTTGATTTTGTTAATGTGTTCCATAATGTGCCCATACCTATTGGAACATGTTTGGCCTCCAAGTTATATTTGAAAGTGATTTCTACATACTCAGTTACATTCTGACATGCAAAACCGTAGCTATCCAAAAGGCCAGTAAAGACAAAGTGAAATAGAAAGCAAAGCCATATAAAGAAAACAACAATGGACTCAGTATTTTGTGACTACAGGTTGTACCTCCAAAATCTGGGAATACTGGTCCAGCAACATCCGTGGTCCAGCAGGAGTCTAAGGGTAGGAGGGCCAGCCTGGCAGGACAGTCAGCAGCCTGGCTGGAGACCAGAGTCCGCCAGCAGCTCCCAGGAGCATGCACGAGGTCAGGGCTGGGCTGCGCGAGACCAGAGCCGGAGCCCTGCATCTTTCCACGGCTGCATGGGGCTGGAGCCAGTGCCCTGGGGCTATGCCTGGATGCGTGGGTCCACGGCTGGGACTGCAGGGGCTGGGATCAGAGCCCCAGTCCTGCAGCTGCTCCCGGCTGCACAGGAACGGAGCCCTATGGCAGGAGCTGGAGCCTGGGCCACCCAGGAAGCCAACAGACGCTGGGAAAGTAGCCCAGCCAGGTTGGGGGGGAAGGTGAGGCAGGGTTGCCTGCTGGGGCATCCTGTCAGCAGCAGGTGAAGGGCTTGGAGGCTGGTGGAAGAGACCTCCCCTGGTCCGGCAAATTCTCTTGTTCGTGAGTGGTCAGATCCCAATGAAGCCAAATCAGAGAGGTCCAACCTGTACTAATCAAACTGTTCTCTTGATCAAACAGGTATATCTAAATCAGTGGCCTCCAGCCCTTTAAGCACAAGATCACTTTTTGAAGTTAAAGGATCTACTTTACACACAAATACCTCTGCCCTGCCTCCTTCCCTGCCCCTTTTCTGAGGCCCCCATTGCTCATGCCATCTCCCCTACCCTGCACAACAAGCAGGAGACTCCTAGGCAGAGGGCAGGTAAAGCATGGCAGTGGGGCGGGAGCAGCTGAAATGTCAGCACTTGATAGTCTCCTGCTAAACCAGTCAGGATCACCTGTCAGAGGCTCCAAGATCTACCAGTAGATCCCAATCTACTTGTTGGTGACCACTGATCTAAATAAAGTGGTTCCAATTCACTGCTTTCATTATGCTGGGAATATTTAGCTGAGCTTCAAAAACATAGCTAAAACGATTATTTTGGCTTATAAATGCCTTTACAAGATAGCTATATTGGGGCTGAACAATACCAAATACTTTTTGTGCATGTGTTCCCACCCTTGCAAAAATATGTAATCCTTATATACACAAAATAGTAGGAGGATTAGGGACTGTGTAATTTTAAATCACATGAGCACCTGGGTCTTGCAAATATCTGTGCTTGTCACAACAAAAACTTCTATAAACTCCGTGCTAAGTCAATCCTCCATGCCAGCCCTCCTGAAATCCTATATAAGCATGACTAGTGAGATATGACTGCATTTGTCAGTCACATCAAAGACAAGATTATTGCTTTCCATAGTGATGAAGGTCAGCTCCAATCCTTTCAGACAGAAGATAAAACAGACCTGAGTCTTCAAATATCTATAATAGAATCCCACCAGCCTCAGCCATATTACTCCCTGAGAGAGCAAACTTTTCTACTGGCAGTAGTAAGAAAAACAAAACTGGCAATTTAATTGGTTCAGGGTATCTGCCGAGATTGTGCCTATTGGGGTTAGATATTATAAACTAAGTGCACATTGAATACCTGAAACAACAGAGACTAGATACTTAGAACATAAGAACGGCCGTACTGGGTCAGACCAAAGGTCCATCTAGCCCAGTAGCCTGTCTGCCGACAGTGGCCAGCACCAGGTGCCCCAGAGGGGATGGATCGAAGACAATGATCAAGCGATTTGTCTCATGCCATCCTTCTCCAGCTTCTGACAAACAGGCCAGGGACACCATTTCTATCCCCTGGCTAATAGCCTTTTATGGACCTTCAGTAAAGAGATTCAGTTTCTATTGTTTCAGGTATTTCAAGTTGTATACAGACAACCATTCAATAACACTGCTTGTTTACAGTTTCTATTAACACTGTATTAACTACAAAGGATTTATTGTTAGGACTTCTTTTAGCTACAAGATTACTGAAACTATCAATAAAAGACCAGGAAGTATGTAAACTAGGAAGGCCTGGAAGCCAACCTTGCTTGTGATACCAAGAGGATGTCTCTCCTCTTGATAAGAGATAACCAAGAATAACTATTACCAAAGTGCATTAATCAGAATTGTGTTTGGATAAATGAGGTCAATTATGACAGCTCAATGATGCATGACAATGATGTGGAATAAGAATATATACCATATAAAGGGGAATTAGAAACACTGCTTCAATTCAGTAGCAAGACCTGTGTGTTTCAAGGTGCATCTAGACAGCACCCTTCTGTTGGAATAAGCTACACAATTTGAGCTATGCAAATTGCGTACCTTATTCCGAGTCTAAATCGGAAGAGCTTATTTTGAAATTTGGTGCTGTGTGCAATGAAGGTTATAGGGACACTGGAATAGGCACCCGCTATTTTGGGAAATAGCGGGCGCTTTTAAAGGTGCAGCATTGCTATTTCGGGATACTTCTGGTATCCCGAAATAGCAATGCAGTGTAGACATACCCTAAATCACCCTTGCACTGTGAGCTGGAAATAACACCTACATGTGTTTCTTTTCTCACTGGATGCTTTGCTCTGTTTGCTGTATAAGCACCACATGTAGCTGAAGGCAGTTTCAGAACAATATTATGTTTTATTTTAGTGCTGTCAAATCACTGACTCCATCCTTGCCAATGCAGGTATCAAGAGATTTTAATATCTAAAGACACAGGAACTTTGACATATACAAGCTGCCACATAGCTTATGATGAATTCTATTTCAGAAGAGTAGAAAAGGTACAGTTCTAGATCTTAGGGAGGAACCCTTCCAATTTAGGGTTGCCAGGTGTCCGGTATTGTACCGGACAGTCCGGTATTTGAGCTCTCTGTCCGGTAAAAAAAAAATCAGAAAATACCGGACATGTGCAATGTCCAATATTTTCTGATTTTTCTGGCTGTGCACCGGACGGAAGCCTGGCGTGGGCCGGGGAGCAGCTGGGAGTCCCAGCTGGGAGGCAGGGCCGCGATTGCTGCCAGGAGCCCTCAATTGGTTGAGTGTGAGGAGGAGGGGAAGCCTCCTCCTCGCTCGTGCATCGCCGGGAGCCTGCGCGGGACAGGCAGCAAGTGCCCAGGTCAGTCCCGCTCCCCGCCAGCCAATTTGCTCACCTCCCGCCCCCTTCCGGCCGGCCAGTTCTCCCCCACTTCCCCTCCTGATCTTCCCTGGCAAGCCTCCCTGCACCCCTCCCCAGCTCTGCTTCCCACCGGCCCGTTCCTCTTCTTGATTTCCCCCGGTCAGCGCCGCTGCACCTCTCCCCACCCCTGCCAGCTCTGCTTCCCGCTCCCCTTCCTCCTGGCCCCCTTCCTCCCGG
This sequence comes from Rafetus swinhoei, assembly GCA_019425775.1. Classification (NCBI taxonomy): domain Eukaryota; kingdom Metazoa; phylum Chordata; order Testudines; family Trionychidae; genus Rafetus; species Rafetus swinhoei. The sequence continues at coordinate 222,119,162 of CM033424.1, read as the reverse complement.
CCAGCGCCTGCACCCCCCCTGCCAGCTCTGCTTCCCGCTCCCCCTTCCTCCCGGCCAACCTCGCGGCCCCGATCCCCAGCTGTGCTTCCCGCCCCCTTACTCCTGGCCAGCCTCGCCCCCTTCTGGCCGGTCCCCCTCCCCGATATCCTGCAGCCAGCCCTGTTCTACCCGACCCCACCTGCTTCCCGTTGGCCCGTTGCTGCCCCAATGAAGCGTGTTTGTTTGTTTTTAAATGGTTCTCGGAGGTGGGTTGTTTTTGCTGAACAACTTTGGTTCCCCCCCCCCTTTTTTTCCTTCAACAAATTTTTTTCCCGGCATTTTTTTTGGGGGGGGGGAGGGGTTCGGTATTTTTCTTTCAGCCATCTGGCAACCCTACCTTCCATAATGGACTTCAAGGCTTATTTGAGGCAAGGGGAAGGGAAGAGAAATAGTTGATTTAAGCATGAGAAATTGGAAATAGGATGGTCCCTTTAGCCACATATCTTCTCTCAGACTGCTGATTTCTCTTGGCTTCAAAGTACAAGTCACATCAACTGAAAACAATTAAGGCAAATTTCTTGACCCAGCAACCCTATGCAGCTATCACTGTTTTTTATGGAAAGCCCTACCTAAAGCTTGGAAAATGAAAATCTGATTCTTCAAACCAAATAAACAATTTGAAACCTAGTAAGTGTATGGGGAGTGATGGAATATGAAAGGGGAAACAGATTTATGTATTTGAAGTGCAAGTGCTTTACTTGATCGATAAAGGCCTGATCTTGCAAATATTTCCACAAGTAAAGGGGTACTTCTCACACATGAGTAAAGTAATTCAAGTACACATTGGCAAGAATGGGCAACTATATCTAAGCAGAGATAGTCTGAGAACAAAAACATCTAGGGTACATCTATACTGCAACACCTTTCGAAATAACTAGCACCAATGCGAAATAACTTAGTCCGTGTCTACACAGCAGGCAGTTATTTTGAAATAGTGTAAAAATACTGTCAAATTGGAGGATTTTACTCCGACTCCTGGAACCCTCATTGTACAAGGAATAAGGGAAGTTGGAGGAAGAGTGCTCTATTTTGAAATAAGTGCTGTGTAGACAGCCTCTATTTTGAAATAAGATACACAATTGACATAGCTCAATTTGCATAGCTTATTTTGAGTTAAGACCTGCAGTGTAGATGCACCTCTAGATGCACTTAACTGTGTTTGCTTTAATGCGCTGCTTACCCTGTTGCATGAATGTTGGTTTGGGTGTACGGGAGGGAGGGGGTGTAGATGATCAAGCATTTCTTAATTCCATCTGTCAGTTCTGTTCTTTTCAGCAGATATAGTACTGAAATCCACAAGAATCTTTTTTTTTTTTTTTAAACAACTCCCATGGCAAGATTACATTTCAGTGCCCTGCCCCTCACAAGATTGGGTAGGCAGATCACAACATACTTGCATACAGATATAATAAAAAAGAAACCCAAATACGAGATTTGTTGCTAATTGTTGTACAAAATGCCATTTTATCAGTGCAACAGGTCTTTTTGAAGCAAGGTTATAGTGTTTTAGTCTACACTCCTGCTCTCACACACACACTTTTGAAGAGGAGAGATTAAACTTAAAATACATTTTGAAATTGTCAACATGGAGTGGTCCATTTAAGGTTATAGTGTTGTCATTTTCTTTTAACTCAACATTTTCATAAGTGTATACATAATTTTTTAATTAAAACTTAATTTTAGCAGATAAAAAGTTCAGCTCAGAAGAAAAAATTCTAGACAGTGCTAAAAATACCTTGACAGTGCTTAAGCTGCAGTTGGAGAGACTAAAGCAGCTGCATTTCTAACAAAACACTTAATAGCACACATTTTGCTTTTTCAAATGATAAAACTATCCCTACTGTAGGGTTTGTTTTGGATACAAGGGTAAAGTTTCCCATACTCACTTGTGCCCTTATCAAGTGAAAAATACGTGCTCTATTTCTCCTTTAAATGACTCTTGTCTTCTCCTAGGATTCCACAGGAAATAAAACATGAATGCAAATTCCAGGCTTAGATTTACAAATCTATGTACAGTACTTCACTGGAATCAGCATCTAGCAGTAACAACATCTAGAGGTTGACCAGGATGGCTACTTTCAGCTCTGGATCCAAACACTGCCAGAGTTCCAGTACAGGGTTTGTGCTTCTAAGCCTCTCAATTAAAATTTGGATTCAGTCACCCAAAACAAAATGGCAGCAACCTCCTTCATGCCTTCTTTATCCCCATTTTCTCAAGGTCTCTTTGGTAGCAATGGCTGATCCATCACAAGCTGTTTGAGAAGGCAGTGGAGTGGGTTGCCTGCTGGGGCCAGTGCCTCACCTGTTGGCAGTCTTCTTGGTGGGGGTGTGGGATAGGCCCCTCCTCATGCAGCCTGCCAGTTCCACCAGCAGCTATGAAAGACTCCAGAGAGGCATCAGAGCACTGAATTTGCTATGCATTCTGAATGAAATCCTGGCCCCAAGAGTGTCAGTTACAGTTTTGCTATTGGTTTCAGTGGGGCCAGAGTCTTACCCTCTGTGCCTGTTTTCAATGAGGCTGCTGCCTGTTGTGCTCTTTTCCTCTCTTGCAGAGTGAATGCACATGGCATGGGATGATCAGGGCCAAAGGAACACCTACAGCCGTGGTCACCAACCCGTCGATCGTGAGGCCTCGACCAGTCGATCGCGAGGCGTTCGGGCACCCCCACCCCCCAATTTCTCCCCACCCCCGAGAAGCCCCACTATCTACCTCAAGTGTAGTGCCAGCTTCCCGCAGGGTGGACGGAAGTCCTGTCTGAAGCCCGCGTCACTTCCGGGGGTTCCGGAAGTGCGCGGGCTGCTCCCCTCCCACAGCTCTGTTGCGTGCTGGAGGAGGCGTCGGCCCTGGAGGAGGAGTGTGGTGGCTTCCCTGCGCCGCCGGCACCGGAGGGGTGAGTCAAGCGCAAGGGTTTCCCTATGCCGCAGGAGTGGGGGTTGGCCCTGGGGTTTGGCCGCGCTGCGGGAGGGGAGGGGGTTGGCCGGGCCGGGCCGGACCGCGCCGTGGGAGGGGGGTTTGGCCCGGGGCAGGTGCCCGCAGGGCTCGGCCATGCTATGGGAGGGTGCTGGCCGCGCGGCGCCGCGGGAGAGGGGGTTTGGCCCCAGTGCAAGTGCCCACGGGGGTTTGGCCCTGCTGCGGGGGGCGGTTGGCCCAGGGGCAGGCACGCACGGGGTTTCCCTGTGCCGCGGGGGGGAGTCGGGCCCGGAGGAGGCACGTGCTGGCTTCCCTCTGGGGGGGAAGAGGGAGAATCCTGGGAGGAGGCAGATGCAGGGGACTCTCTGCTGCCACTGGCACCCTGATCCCTGTCCGCACTCCCCGCTCCCCAGACCCCACTCTCCTGTCCCCAGCTACACAACTCTGGCCCCAGCTACACAATTCTGTCCCCACTCTCCTGTCCCCAGCTACAGAACTCTGTCCCCATTCCCATCCCCACTCCCCGAATTCTGTCCCCTCTCCCCTGTCCCCAGCTACAGAACTCTGTCCCCAAGAACTCTGTCCCCACAAAATGTATAATTATAAATGCTTCATTTTAGATTTAAATAGCATGAATAAAAAACAGACCATTTATTTCATAACTATAAACACGTGATTTTAATATTATATATATTGCATAAGTTAAAAATAAACTGTTTATCAGAGTGTGTAAGTAAGGGCTGGGGATAGCAAGTGATGGACAGGAGGAGAACAGAGAGGGCGGGGCTTCAAGGAAGGGGCGGGGCGGTAGATCTTCGCCTGTTCTGAGATTTAAAAAGTGATCTTGGGTGTAAAAAGGTTGGAGACCACTGACCTACAGGATTCACTCGTGCCACTGCCAACAGGGCTTGCTTCCCCACCAAGTGAGTCATCAAAACCAGTCAATGACATTTCTAATGAATGCCTGTCAAACGTTTATCCTTTTCATTATACTCAAGGGTTAATTTAAGCTTTACTGATGGCAGCACTTGAAATCCCCAGGACATGGGAAGAGAGATCGATGGGCCTTAGATCTGTCATTTGTAATATGCCATACAAACTGTGCAATTCAGAATAGCATGCCAGAAGCTGGCATTTCTCTTCACTTGTCATAAATGTATCTCCCAGTGGGTATTTTTTCCCTGTGATGCTATGGTGATAGACACTACATGCTGAAATTATTAAGTCACCTGAAAGCTAATGGATGCCAGACCAGATAGTACAGGTATATTAGCCTCTTTGCAGAAAATAATGTTTAATAAGGGGGCAGCCACAATTTGTAAAACTAGAAGTTTCTGAGTCCTCTTCAGGTTGCATAATTTGTTCCTAATTACTTTTTCTATAAAAAAAGATTTAGACTGGCCTATTGTGAACAGTTAAATAAATAGTCAAAATTTCTTAAATACCAGTGAGGTGTTAAAACTGCCCCCAAAAGAAACCTGGCAATTCAATAGTGTGTTAATATGGTAACTGCCAAATAGCATGGTCCAGTAGCCAACAGAGATCAATAATCAGCAAATCAAGGATTCCTGCTTGAAAAATGGAAATCTACTGTTCTCCGCTAAACATTGGATTGATTGGTATCATTTTCCAATATTTTTACCATCCACCATACCCAGAAAAGAAAATAAGCCCATCAATCACTCGCCATTCCTCCTTCCCTTTATTCGCAAAGCTGCTAACTCAAAAAGGTCGCCAGTCAGTTGAAAAAAAACCTAAAGAGGAACAAAAGCGAATGGCACAAAAGATCATTTCATTTACTTGACTGGGCACATTAATGAATTTCACTTAGTCTGGAAAAAATGCAGTGAGCACCAGAGCATCATGCATTGCTTTAGCCTGAATGATGCAGTGTCTCTGCTATTAGAATATACTGTAAACTGTAATTAAGCAATTAAACATGAAAGAGTGTAGGCTGGGCTGAATAATTCTAGACCCTGCATGACTTGTTTGTCTTATGCCTTCAGCTGTCTCAGCTTTAATGCTATTTCAAAATGACACATGCCCTGCCTGGAATGTCTGTGATTATAAAAGTTCCCCCCCCCCCTTTTTTTTTCTCCCCACCACAAACTAATTGGTTAATTATTTTGTGTGTTTTTTTTCACTTGAGTGTCAGTCTTCTCAAATCCTGTTAACCCTTCCATGGCTGGCTGTTTCTGCACTTTCTCTTAGAGTCACCATTCTGCTGATTAAGTCATAGGATATGCAAGCAGAAATAAAGAGCTCCTTCTTAACAATAAAAATTAATAGAAGATTATTCCAGGGTTCAGGACCAGATTTGATCAATATCCTATATATAAAAAAGTTTTTCTTGCTGTGCGACAGAATGACATCATTAGGCTCTCTGGCCATGAAAGCAGCCATAGAGAGGGGGGTTGATGAGTGTAGTGAGCACAGGGTGCAGCTCCCTAGTATTAATAATTAATAAAGTGGGAGAAGGGGTGAATGATGAGGTGAAAGCTTATTAAAGGCTAAGGGAGATGGTAAAGAACTAGGCAGATTTTCAGCATTTCTCAGGCTCAGGGTCCAAAATAAGTAACTTGAAAACAGAAGGATAGATTAAATCTACCACAGACAGGACAAGGCAATGCACACTTCAGGAAGCAACTGTGATTCCACATCACACTGCTATGTTCTGTATCAATTTTGTCCCCTCATAAAAAAGGTGCTGGCATTATTGTGAGATAATTATGTTGTCTGGACAGTGCATGACACCTTACAAAAGTGAATAAGGAAATTTTCTTTATTAAGAAGAGGTCAGAGAATACAAAACATATCATAATATTATAAATAAGTGGTAGAGTTGCCAGGTGTCTGGTTTTAAACCGGACAGTCCAATATTTGAGCTTTCTGTTCAGGAAACAAATTGAGAAAATATAATGTCCGGTATTTTCTAAGTAAGATGTAATGTAGATTGTGATGTAATGTTAAATGTGTCCGGTATTTTTGTTGAAACCATCTGGCAACCCTAATAAGTGGTATGGTCCCTCTTCTGTTACTGTTTCCTACTCTAACATCAAATCTCAAAAGAACCCAGCTTTAATAAAAATGTTTAAAATGCTGAGCCAGCAAGTTTTGAGGGTTTTTTTTTCCTATTAGGCTAATCAGTTACCAATTCCTAGATCATAAGTCTCTTTCATATATTGCCTCTCAATGGCTCTTCCCCAATTTTCTCTGAGGTAAACAACTTTGTGTGACTAAGAGTTTATTTCTATTTGCTCCAGATGTGTAATAAATCAGATTCTGATTATTAAAAGTATCTAGAGGTCCAGATCCCGTTAAGATTATACGCTGTCATAAAAGCAGTTTATCTTCAGCAGCAAATAACACCAACTTCACATAATTGATTTCTTCCAAATTAGATTAAAATAAGTTATAGTGAGGACCGTGAAAGGGACTGCATTCAAAGCCTTGGGGAATCAAGTCCTTTTTCTGTACAACAGAAAGAATGTGGATAAATGCCCAAGACATTTTTCAAAAAAACCTGATCATTTGCCATAACTCTGTGAGCCAGATGTGCAATTTGATAGCCCTGGCATATCAACAACATGGACAAAATGTATTCATTAGTTAAACCAGGGATTAATCTGGGTCAGTGCAATAATTTGAATCAATTCAATGTGCAAGGAGACACAGTTATAGGATCAATATTCTTCACCAGCTCATGGTTTTTAAAAAAAAAATCATCAACACCAGTGATCACAAGATGGACAAGAAAAGACGGCTGAGGCAGAAAATATGGCTCCACAGACAACAAAATGAAGCCAATTATCTGCATCCTTTTGTTAAAGAGATATCATGAATCATCAATGTCTTAACTCAACTTTACTCTTATGATCACATAAAATGCACACTAAATGATGGTTTTTAGAGATGCACAGTGAAACGTTCATTAGTTAGGAAACAAATGCAAATTTAATTCAACTTTCCTCCCCTCCTGTGATAAAGTTTTAATTACACAATCACAAGACCTTTTTCTTCACAAGACTTTTGCTTCACTCAGTACACAGAGTAGCACTTAGGGAGTAAAGGCTATGTACTGAGTGAAGTTTTCTGTAGGACCCCTTCCTCGTTTGCTCTAGAAGTTGGAAGACAGAGAATGAGACGGACTGCAGGAACAAAAAAAGAACAGACTTGTGGTTAAGGAAGATGAATATCACACAAGAGAACTGCATTGCGTCCTTGGCTCTATCAGAGGACACAGATTTCCTCTGTCATGCTGGGGGGGTCAGTTAAATTAAACTTTTTCACAGGTGACCTCTAATCAAGGTCTCTTCCTGAGGCATCTTGGCCCAATTTTCAGAAATGTTGAGCATTCTGAGAGGGCCCCCACCGGGAGGTTCAGTTCTGTGAGAAAGTGGGGAGCATTGTCAGTACTAATGGAATGTTGAGGGATTTCGCTTCTAAAAAGCTTATTTGTGCATAATGAAAACTGCAAATGAAAATTTTCAGTAATGTATTCCTTATCCAAACTGGTCTGGTTTTTCATAGACACAGAAATGAGCACCTCCCTGATCCCAGAATCATTCCTTTACAATTTTTCAAAATTCTGATTACAATTCAATAATGTCTGGAGACATTAGAATGTCTCCAAAAGTCAGATTTAAAAAAAAAATCAGAAATGTTACACAACCTTAATATAGGGGTTGCTGCTGCAGAAAGATAAATAAATGGCAAAATACTTCAAAAAACGTGCATGATTGCAAAGCCTACTATTGCACTGGATGGAAAAAGTTATCAGACAGTTGCTGCGGTTTTCCTTGTTTCTTTGTTTTTTAACTACTGGATAAATTTTACTCCCAACTCAACTTTCTATTGTACAGAGTCCAAGTAAGCAGGATGTGTGTGTTGGAAAGGGGTGGATGGACTACATAGGGATGAGGATAGGAAGTTTCCTCCTAATTTGCTTGAAGAATGAGGAACAGCCCCATCAAGGCTCTTTTTCCAATGTCAGAAGATATTACTTTTGTGCACCATTCCTACACAGGGCTGTGATTACTAATTAGAGTTCAACTCTACAGTGTCCTAGAGAAGCAAAGTCGAGAATCCTGTGTAGTGCAATAGTGCAGCCAGTGGCAAAAAAAAAAAAAAAGTTTAAGCTTCTACTAAGGCTGTGGATCTGATCTTTGAAGTGATCCCTGATGAGTTTACCTTAAATATGTGTGTTCAGGTTCAGCTTTCCCTTTCCTCAGCTCTCTTTATAACCCAGCATATTTTGCTAGAAGCTGCTACTTCACTAGTTGCAAATTTGTTGTCATTCCTTCACCCACATATCCATACAGTGAAGATAACACAACAGTCATTTTACAGCCACCATGCAAGATATGACAGGACCTGTCATTCCCTTTTTTCTGAGTTCTGAACACCTTTGATGTAATTATGATAATACCCCCTGTATGTAAATTGAGACTAAAGTATAAGCTACAGGATTCATTTATGCTGCCACCTTACACCACCCTATCATTGTGAGATTATTCCTGAGATATTCCTACATTTAAAATAAAATGCATCTAATATAACCTAGTCTCCCAATAACCTATGGCTTGTCATTACCTGCCTGCACATCTTATATGGAGAGAGCAGAAGAAACACATTCCCCAATAGATGTAGATAATGATACCTGCCATAAATCAAGATCTATTCAGATACTACTGCTGGACCCTTTAACATTTGATTAAATGAACAGAAGTGTTCATTTTTAATTGTGTTAATTCCTTGAGCAATTTCTCTGAAGTGGACATTATAGCAATGGTACTTATTAAAGCCTTCATATTTTAAAAGGACTAGACCAACACTGAAACAGGCTTTTAATGTTGAACGCCCATATTTCTGGATAATTTCACTATCTCAGCAGAGGTTATGATCTGAGCATGGAAGTGGTATAATCATAAAAAGCAATGGCAAGTTCATGGATTTCAAAGCTCATTTTTTCATACTAAGAACATTAAGCTCTAAAGCTGTTATACATCCAGCAGTACCTACTTCACAATCACTAATGAAAAGCATTGTTGTGCTCTCATAATGCATTACTATAAGCAGGACAGAAAAGCAGTTTACTCTTTGTAAGAGAAGCTCAAATGGAAAATATAAAGTCCCTCCCTTGTTACAAAAATAGAGAGAGCACCCAACCTTTTAGGGGTAAAATTCCAAACAATCCATGTGCTGAAAAGCCTATCTCATGTCTTAATAAATTAACATGTCTAAAAATACCCTAAAAAATGTGATAGTCTTTAAAGTGCCACCAGACTCTTTGTTTTTGCTAAAACAGACTAACATGGTTACCCCACTGAAAAATGTCTTCTAAAAATGATGTTTTCTAACTGAAGAGAATAAGAAAAACATGCAATATTTGAAATTCCCATAATCCCACCTTGAGAACTGGAATAATTTCTAAGAGAAAGCTCATTTGCCAGTTAATTCCACAATAACATCTCAGGGAGGACCTGTGAAGTTTGCCAAATTGCTAAAATCACTACATAGAGCTAGAATGTCCCTTTCAGGGATGATAAACCACTGCTTTAACATTGGCTTCTTATATATTCTAGAGAGAATGAGATGGGGTTACATTAACCTAACATAGTTGCCTGTGACCTCCAAGGAACAATATTGACATCCAAGATACAGGTAACTAGCATATCAGAAGTCACCAGAATTTACTGGAATTTTTAATCTCTTGAAGTGTTCACTTGTTACTTTTACACATCACTTTAGAAGTAGTATTCTGCTTGTCCAAATACATCTGCTTGAAAGATCTGGATTACCATGATTCTGAAATGATTCACCAGATAATTATAAAGCCAGCATGAAGGATTATTCAAATCATCCCACTACTGGTTGACAAACTGTGAATGACAGTTTTAGCTCTGCTAGTATTTGACAATGTTAAAAAATACTACTGTATAAAGCAAACATCTTAAATATTTTAAGTGTGGCTATACAAGAAAAAAGCATTAGCAATAACAGAGAAACTAATGCTAGCTTTTGTTCTGAAGGCTGCAGTAAAAGTTCTCTGCTTTTGATAACACCTGCTCTTATCCTTAATTACTCATACACTACATGAAGAGTCTCCAAAGTTTTGACACTTACCACGATGGATGGCTATATCCTGTGGAAGTACTTCAAGCCACACAAGTGGCAGCATTTTTCAATACCTTTTGTCTAAGCATTTTTCAGAACCAATTTTTTCCTTTTTTTAAAGAAAAAGAAACATTGTAACATGGATAACAAAAGAAAAAAATCAAAGCAGGATCACAAAAACCCAGTGATTTCTGTTAAGAGTAAATCAACTAGAACCCAGATAGTTGCAGATGACACAACAAATAAGGCTGAAAAGAGAATGGGGGAATCAAAGTGCCCTTTGTTTTTTTTTCTTTTCTTTTTTTTCCCTTTTTTTGAATGCCCAAACAAGGCTAAATCTATACTGACTCTTTATGGTGCTGCAACTTTCTAGCTCAGGGGTGTTTGAAAACTGTGCCAGTGTGAACCATACTACAGCACTATTAGCTATTTCCCTTGCAGAAGCCAGGAGCCCAGAGGTGCTGCTGCACTCCTAGTGCCAGGGTCTATGCACCCCCTGTATTCCAATCCTAAAAGTTTAAACATAAGAAAGTGCATACTTTGCAGTCTGATTTTAATAATATCTTGAAAACCCTGGAATTTTTAGTCTCCTAAAGTATTCACTTGTTAATTTTACATATTGCCTTAAATGAACTACAGTAGACTTCCGATAATCCGGAACCTATGGGACCTAGGTGGTGCCGGATTATCAGATATGCCGGACTATCAGGAGGTACTATAAGCTGGTTATATATATACTGTATACATTATATACTGTATATAAAGTGTTCTTAACCCTTTTTATTGTACATACTGTATACAGTATACTGTAATGTTTTAGTTTTTTAAGCCTTTTTTACCCTTTTTGCTCAGTTCAGCTGCTGCCGCTGTTACCTTGTGACTCATTTTTTGCCAAAGCTCACTCACTAGGCTCTTGCCATTTTGATGCCGGACTATCAGGAGTGCCGGACTATTGGATGCCGGACTATTGGAGTTTTACTGTATTCTGTTTGTTCAAATAGATCTGGTTGGAATATCTGAACTACCATGACTCTGAAATGATTCATCAGATAATTATAAAACCGAGGACTAGAACTATTCAAATCATCCCACTTAGTGGTTGACGAACTGCAAATGACATTACTTTGTCCAGGGTATTGGGAACAGTGGAAGCTGAACAGCTTCAAATCAGATGTAAACATAAACAAGGGATATTCCACTTAGAATTGGGCTTGATAATCTTTGTAAATTGCACCAGCTTCAAAACTTCCTCCCAACAATGTTTATTCCCAGAACCAATCAGAAATGGAAGGATGCAATAATGTGGCTCGCAGAGGGTGCCAGGGAAAGCCAAACACTGATTTTGATTTTTTGTCATTGATTAGAACTGAGGCCTTCATTTCAAATTATGGAGTGCTTCAATCTGTTTCAGTTAAGATTGAGTCTCACTTTTAGAAAGCTGTGCAGCAAATTGCTGTGCCAGTAGAGGTAAATCAAGCCATGAAAAATAACATGTCTCTAATACAAAAAGGATTTTATAGTGTGGGCGATGACAAATGTCTGCATAACTTCTAGCACTGTACAGCATATGCATTGTTAATGCTTAACATTTATGATCTGTATCGGAAATAAGGCCTACAATTGTAGTATTTAAGTACCTATTCAGGCAAAACTCTTTTTAATGTCAATGGGAGTTTTAACAAAGCATAAGGATTGCAGGATTTGGCCCATAAAGGCTAAAGTGAATTTAACTCTGGGATGAATAGTTGCCAAAAATCTTTACTTAGAAAATCCTGTGCATACAAGTTCTTAAATATTGTTTGATAGATAATGGTAATGTAAAATAACAAATAAAACTAAAAAAAATGTTCAAAAAAAAAACCAGTTTGCATAATGTAGCTATTCTGGGTCTGGTATACTCTATTCTGGGTCTGTATATATAACGCCAATTAGCAATGGAAACAAAGTATACATAGAAAGGTAAATTAAACTGATGACTTAATTTATTATAAGTTTCGGACTGTATAACATTATAGGCAGTTTCACACACCAGACATGGATTTTAATTTTCATAGTCTTTCCCATTTTAATATCCATATTCTTCTGCAGTAATCCACCAAATGAAAAGAAAAATATGCTGCAACAGAACCTTTACAAACAGCATGGCATATGTTGTCAGCAATGGATGCAGTCAATAAAAGTGGAGAAAATGGAAGAACATCACCATGTAATTATGCACAACATCAGAATGTTCCCCGAGAATCTAATTTGTTGGCATCAATCTCATACAAAGAGTCAGAAAGCACATGCTTCCCCACATGGTCACTGTGTATGTCCTTCCCCAACATTACTGGCACAATTAACTCGTTCTATGCTATACTAATCTTTACTTCTTTTTAGGGATGTAAGCTACTACTCAAAGTCGACTATCCGATAAGCATATGACTAGACTAGTCGCTTTCTCCCCCCACCCCTTGCTGCCTCTGTCAGAGAGAGGCAGCAAGGGGGAACCAGGATCCGGTGCTGTGGGGAGCCGGCTTAAAACCTGGTTCCCCCAGCATCGTTTCTGTGGAAAGGAGGGCAGAGGCACAGCAAGGAACAGGCGGCACTTCCTACATTTCAAAAGTAGAAGCTCCGCTGGAAGCACGGGTCCAGCGGGGACTCCAGCAGTCCCCCACTAGCCCCGGGCTCTGTACATTTCAAAAGCAGGGAGCCCGGGACTAGTAGGGGACTGAGGGCTCTTGTACATTTCAAAAGCAAGGAGCCTGTTCTCAAAAAGCAAGGAGCTGTTTTCAAAAGCAAGGAGCCGCTCCCCGCGGCTGTTCTGCCTTTGAAATGTAGCAAGAGCTGGCAAGCAATTTCAAAGGCGATGCAAATTGCACTGACTATTTGACTAGCTGATTAATGATTAATTATCTACCACACTTCCAACAAACACACAGAGTTGTAAGAATTGTAAAAATGAGGACTCCTGTGGCATCTGAGGATAAGCTACACAAATTGCATAGCTTATTTTGAGATAGCCTATTTCGAAATTTGGTGCTGACTACATAGTGCCAAATTTGGAAAGAGAGAGCTATTCTGGCGTCTTCCTTATTCTTCGTACAATGAGGTTTACAGGAAGCCAGAATAAGACGCCTGTTATTTCGAATGTATATTGAAATAATAGGCATGCTGTTAAGATGCGCAGAACACTATTTTGGGATAATGGATGTTATCCTGAAATAGTGCTGCTGTGTAGACATACCCTTAGAGGCTAACAGATGTATTAGGGCATAAGCTTTTGTGGGTAAAACCCACTGCATCAAATGAATTGGAGTGGAAGTTACAGAAGCAAGACTGTATATATAAGGAAGAAGTTGTTTGTTTTAATGAAGATAATCAAGTTCCAGTTCAATTCATCAGATGAAGTGAGTGTTATCCACAAAAGCTTAAGCCCTAATACATCTGTTAATCTGTTTGGGTATGTCTACACTACAGTGTTATTTCGAAATATCTTATTTTGAAATAACGCATCTAAACACAAAATGCATTTCGAAATAGAGTTTTGCTATTTCAAAATAGCGCGTCCACACTGAGTGGACTCTGAATCGCATTTAAGGCTGGCCAGAACTAGTTCCAGCAGGGCACCAGGTCAGGACTTACTGTGTGGGGCTGCTGCCCGAGGCTATCTGAGGTCTGTGCTTAAAGGGACCACCCCCGGACAGCCAGTTCTCAGGTTTCCCTGCTTACTTGTCCACCTCGATGAGGGACAGCAAAGCATTTTGTCTCTGCGTGCTCTGGTTACCCTCACTCAGGACACCACAGCACTCAGCAACATGGAGCCAGAGCTGCTCCTGGGCACTCTGGTGCTTCTCGTGGACGCGTTGCTGCAAGCCTGGCTGCACTTTCTGCAGGCTGCCATCCGGGAGGTCCATCGGGGGGCTCTCAGTATCCAGGAGGCCCTGTGGGAGAGCTTCCACCCTGAGGAGCACTAAGAGCCTCCTAGTCTGCCCCACTGCGGGTTTGTGCCTCATTCCTCCCTCATGTCCTTCCACTTACCCGTCCCTAACCCCTCTTCCTGATATCAAATAAAATACACGTATTTTCATGAACACAAACTCTCTTTATTTAACAAAATTGTGGGGGAGGGAATGAAACTCTGGTGAGACTGGGGAAAGGAGGCAGGAGAGGGGAGAAGAGAGGGTGGGAGAGGGGAGGGGGAAACCTGGGAGGAGGGAGCTGGAAGGGGGAAGCAAGGGGAGGGGAAGCTCAGGGCTCAGGGTTGGGGGGTCTTGCCAGACCAACTTGATTGTCATGCAAACGTGCTCCTGGGTTCGCATGTGGCCTTTGGTGGCCAGGGTGGAAGTTATCCTGCAATAGACGGCCACATTCCTCCATCTAGTGCAGAGATCATGGATGTTGGGGGCATCCCCCCCAAACCTGAATAAGGTCCATGATCTCCGCCCTTGACCAAGAAGGCGCCCACCTTTTCCGGGCCCTGGCAGGCTCGTGGGAGCTGGCAGACTGCTCCTGGGGAGCAGTGGAGAGCTGGCTGCCAGTGGCTTACTGGCTCATGTTTTGGGGCCACTGGGTCAGGGGCAGTGACTGCTGGCTCTGGGCCAGCAGGCTTGGAGCTGGCTCAGGCACTGTGGCCAGAGTCTACCCCTTTAAGGGCTCCGGGGGGCCGGGGAGAACCAGGGGAGAGAAGTGTTCTTGGTTGAGGCCGGAGTGGCCACCAGGACACCCTGAGAAGGCTGGAGGCCCCCTATTTCGAAATAAGTGTCTACACAGCACTTATTTTGTAATAGCTATTTCGAATTTGGCATTATTCCTCATAGAATGAGGTTTACCAAATTCGAAATAAGCGCTCCGCTATTTCGAATTTATTTCGAAATAGCGATTTGGCTGTGTAGACACTAGTAAAGTTATTTTGAAATAAGGGCTGTTATTTCGAAATAACTTTGCTGTGTAGCCATACCCTTCGGGTGCATCTACAAAGCCAGGCTTAGCTCAATTTGCATAGCCTATTTCGAGTTATGTCAATTGCGTTGCTTATTTCAAAACAGCTTATTTTGACATTGGGAGCATCTACACAGCACTTATTTCTAAATAGAGCACTCTTCCTCCAACTTCCCTTACTCCTCCTACAATGAGGGCTACAGGAGTCAGATTAAGAAGACCTCCAGCTTAACAGTATTTTGACACTATTTCAAAATAACTGCTTGCTGTATAGACACGGACTAAGTTATTTCGAAATAATGTTGCTGTGTAGACATACCCTAAGGTACCACAGGTACCTTGTCATTTGTGCAGATACAGACTAACACAACTACCCCTCTGAGACTTTTAATTATTTGTAAGTTATGGCTATTCAAAACAGTGCTAACTTGTAGTAAGCACTATCTTCCATATTCATAGGAGATCCTATGAGGCACAAGGATGTCTTCTTGGCCTTAAACTATATTTAGCAATTTTATCAATGACCTGGAAGAAAACAAATTCATCACTGATAAAATTTGCAGATGACACAAAAATTAAGGGAGTGGTAAATAATGAAGAAAACAAGTCACTGACAGGGAGTTATCTGGTGCACTTTGCTAGCTGAAGACAAGCTAATAATATGCAATTTAATACATCCACATGTCAATGCACATAACTAGAAACAAAGAATTCAGGCCATACTTACAGGTTGGAAAAGATTTGGGGGATGTGGGATAATCAGCTGAAACATGAGCTCCCAGGTGATGATGTGGCCAAAAGTGCTACTGCCATTTTTGCCTGTCTAACAGGGGAATCTCAAGTAGGAGTAGGGAGGTTATTTTATCTTTGTACAGGTTGCATCTCCGTAAACCGGGATTGTCCTGTCCGGCAACATCCGTGGCTCGGCAGGACCATGGATGTTGCTCAATGAGAGATCCCTGGGACAGGAGGGTCAGCAGCTGAAAGCCCTGGGCAAGGCAAGGCTGATGGTAGCAGGGCCAGACAGCAGCAGCCTGGTGGCACTAGTGGAGCCATGGTAGCAGAGCCAAGGCAGCCTGTGCATGCTGACCTGGCAGTGGGGCTGTGCCACGGCAACCCGAAGGGGGCTGCGTGCCGGCCTGGCAGTGGGGACAGAACCACCGCAGCCTGGGTGTGTGGCAGCCCCATAGGGAGCCCATTTGGGGCTGTGGCAGCAGAGTCAGGGCCATAGTAACCCAGCTGGGGCCATGGCAGGTCAGCAGTCTGATTGGGGCCACATCCTGGCTAGCAGTAGGGCTGGTGCCCCGGCAGCATGGCCAGAGCTGCATGCTGCCATGCCAGGCTGGAGCAACAGTTATGGCAGCAGGTCGGGGCAGCTGTGTAGCCCACCCAGCAGCGGGGCCGAAGGAGGTGGGGAGGGGAAGCAGGCTCAGGGAGCCAGTGGCAGGGGATCTTTCCTGGTCTGGCAAATTCCCTCATCTGGGACCACTCAGATCCCAAGGGTGCCAGACCAGGGAGGTCTAACCTGTATTTAGCACTGGTGCCACCACTGCTGAAACATTGTGTCTAGTTCTGGTGATCACGACTCAAGGACATTGATAAATTAGGGCTTGTTTACAGTTACTGGGAGATCAGCACTGGGGGGGATCGATCTCCTGGGGGTTGATTTAGTGGGTGTAGGGATGAGCTGCTAAATTGACCACTAATCGTGCTCCTATCGACTCCAGTATTGCACCCGATAGAGAAGCATAAGGGGAGTTGATGGAAGAGTTTCTCCCATTGACCCCCCCCCACAGAGGAGACGCTGTGGTAACACAATCTAAGTTATGTCAACTCCAGTTACACTATTCACATAGCTGCAGTTGAGTATCTTAGTTCTATGTTGCCCCCTAGTGTAGATCTTGCCTTAGAGGGGATTCAGTGAACACTTACAAAAATGATTAAAATGTTAGAAAATATGCCATATAGAGATAGCCTCAAGGAGCTCAATCTCTTTAGCTTAACAAGAGAAGGTTAAGGGTTGACTTGATTTGATAATGGGCTTCTCAGCCAAGCAGAGAAAGGTGTAACACAGTTCATTGGCTTGAAATTGAAGTTAGACAAACTCAGACTGGAAATAAGACAACTTTTTAACAGTGAGGGTAATTAACCATGGGAACAATTTACCAAAAATGGTAGTAGAGTCTCCATCACTGACAATTTATGCTATGCTCTAGGATTTTGTGGGGGGAGCAAGGGGAATTCTATGGCCTATATTATACAGAAGGTCGAATTAGATGATCACAGTGGTCCCTTCTGATTTTGGAATTTCTAAGTCTAAGCCTGCTGTTGAAGAGTCTCATCAGATTGCTACAGTTCACACCATTTTAACATAGTGTATTCATTGTGTGCATCTAATGCACTACTTCTGAGCTTTTCAGTGCTTATGGCATCAACATTTACACATATAGTAGCCCAATGTCTGAGTCTGTAATGCTGAAATGCTGGCTGTTCCCCTCTGGGGGGCGCTGTTGCTTGAAATGCTGGCTGTTCCCTCTGGGCGGCGCTGTTGCCTGAAATGCTGGCTGTTCCCTCTGGGAGGCCTGTGCTGCATGGGGAGTGTGGGGCCCAAACGGCCGCTTGCACCGCTTGCTCCCCTGTGGTGGCCCGGCTGAGCGGTGCAGAAGTCAGCCGAGTGCCACGGCGGGAGGCAAAGGGGGGGGCAGGGCGGTGACATGCAGCATGACAGCGGCTCCAGGCCCTGCCCCCTGGCCATGAACGTCACCACCTCGCCTCCCTTCGCCTCCCGCCGTGGCACTCGGCTGACTTCTGCGCAGCTCAGCCAGGCCACCGCATGGGAGCAAGTGGCGCAAGCGACCGTTTGGGCTCCACACCCCTTATGCAGCACAGGGAGTGCGGCGCCCAAACGGCCATTTGGGCTCCACGATCCCCCGAGTGAGAGGCACGAGGGGGAGGAGAAGAGAAAGAGAGAGACAGAGAGAGAGGCAGGAGGCGGAGGAGAGCTGAGAGAGAGAGAGGGGGAGGCAGTAGGAGGAGGAGAGAGAGAGAGAGAGAGAGAGAGAGAGACGGAGCGAGAGACCGGAGGCTCAGGAGAGAAGACAGACGTGGAGGAGAGACCTGAAAATCCCGTCTTATGACGGGCTAATTGGCTAGTTTACACATATTTTCCCCATGCATAGGGTGTTGGCAACTTCTTTTTACATTCGCTGGAGACATACTTTTTCACTTCAGCATTCACAACACTGGAATACAACCAAGGATAACAGCAACAGGTTTGTCTACATAGACCTTAGCTCATGGGCGGTTGGTGCAGCTGGGAGGCCAGGCCCCCAACCCCACCTGCCCCCTCTGCTGAGGCCCCGCCCCCCCATGGGGAGGAGAGGAGATGGAGCAGTGCGCCAAGTGCACCTCAGCCTCCCCGGAGCACCAAAGAAGGAAGAGAGGTGGGGCAGTGTGCCGAGCGTGCCTCAGTCTTCCTAGAGCACTGGGGAGGGGAAGAGAGGCAAAGGGGCGCATGCGCGCAGTGTAGCTCCCTTGCCTCCCTGAAGCACCTCCCTACAGCAAGGGTTCTGGGGACAGACTGTGGGCATGGCCGTGCCTGGCAGTTTGGGAAGGCAAAGCCTTCCCCTGCCTAGGCTACTGGATGCCCATGCGTTAGCTCCAGAAACTCTTTAGCCTAGGGAAACTATAGATATGCTATTGTTCAACAGTAAAGGCATGAAGACTGTTCTACAAATGAGACTAGTATTCTGACTTAACCCAAAAAGTGACGTTGAGGCACAGAACTGCAATTTCAGGCTTTCATTCACACATAAGGAGCCATAAGCACCATTTTCCTCCCCCATCCCAGGTCTCATGCCCACTGAACACCTTCCCACAAGACCCCAACCCTATCCTGCCTCTTCCTGTCACTGCTGTGTCCCAGATGGCTGCAATCTTTACATCATACTCTATAATTACCTTTGCTTATATAGAGATATGGTATGTTGCTACATGCTGTGCTGTAACAACCGTCCAATGTTTAAAGATATTCCCAGACTCAGAAGATAAAATAAGCAATATGACTCAAATGCCTACCAATAACATCATATGCATATTTTCAGACAGTGGCATTTCCCTCCACTCATTAGTTTAGTCCTTATTTTAGATTTTGGTAAATCAAAATCTGATGGGAGGGCATCAGAAGGGGAAAAGTCTCTTCACAGATGTACAAAGAATTAGTCACAAGTTTTCTGTGGAAGTTGAACTAATAGCCATTTAATCTCCATCAGAAAACACAAAGGAATGACTTACAAAAAATCCATTTGGATCATATAAATTTTCCATCTCATTGTCATGCACAAACACACACACAGGTTGGACCTTCCTGGCCCATCACCCTCCAGACCTGATCAGTCACGGATGAGGGATTTTGCCGGACCAGGAGAGGTCATATCTGGCTCAACTGCTACCGACTCCCCCAGCCCTGGACCAGCCACCGGCCAGACCCGCCCTTGCCACCAGCCTCACTGATCTGCCAGTCCCCACACCTCCTTCCCTGTTATGCTGAGCAGCCCAGCTGCAGCAAGCTCCCTGTGGGCCAGGCTCCTGGCCCCGCCCAACAGCCCAGCTACTGTGCACTGAGCTCTTGGCCCTGTTTGGTAGCCCTGCTGTGGTGAGCTGGGCTCCTGGCCCAGCGAGGGGTGGCACCTCAGAGAAGTGGCGTAGGGGAAGAGGCGGGTGTTCATTTTTGTGCCATTAGAAAGTTGGCAATCCTAAAATCATCCTCTGACAGAGCATTGCCTCACTCCAGATTTCTCAGCACACTTTTTTTTCTTTAGTAGAAGCAATTACTGTTGTTTCAGTCAACTCAGTTCTTGTTGCCCATAATGATGTATGAAAAAAAAATAAAAAGAAATAAAAGCCTTGACCTGTATGCAGACCATGGCTAATTTTCAGAAGTGGACCTAGCAGGTGGATCTCAGTACTAATCTAATACACTTCATTTCCTACCCAAAGTAAAACATCCAAGCACACATCCCCTATCCGGCTCTTTAGCATACCAAGAAACAGACTCTTCTAAAAGTGTTGATATTTGTACCCTTTAAAAACCCTAACCTTTCTTCCCTAATCTTTATTCAATCCTGCTTCAAAAAGGTATTTTTGTTAAGAGAAAGGATTCTAAATGTCTGATAGTTCTATACTCTAAAGTGAAAAAAATGGTTCTGTTGAATGCCCTATCAATTCACCTGAAAATAATCTTTGCTATGAGTCAGACACACCAGGGCCTGACCTGAAAGTTCTCAATAGGCACAGATTGACTACTTTTCATATTCAGGAAATATCAATTACTTCAGCTATGAGAAATGGGACTGTCCTAAAGTGAAGAAAGTTTTTAGCCGAGAATTTTTTTTACAGAAATTATTGAAAGCAGTACTCAAGTCCTTTCACTAGCTTAGGCTTTAAAGAATTTAAATTAACTTTGTCATTTGTTCCTTTATTTCCAGAAAACTATTCCCTCCTCTAATTAAAATCAATCAATATCTACTCTGCCTTACACATTTTTGATGATCCTTTATGTTGTTTAGAAAAGAACCTGACAACACTGTAGAACATAAAAGATTGACTTTTCAGAGATTACTATTGTAATTGTGCTGTATACTTTCTGCTGCATAGTGATGACCTTCCTGCCTTCTTCAGTTAAACTTAAGTTGAGCAATATATTAAACATTCTCCTCAGCCTGTGATTCATTACAGCTTTTATAGAAGCAAACAGCTCCCACAGCTAACATCAAAATAAATATTCAACATCAGAGATTGGACCCTGAAGTCCTCAAATTTTAGTCTAGCCTTATTTTGGCAAAGCTCACACTGTCAATGAATTCAAGGAGAGGAAAGTAATGCTTCAGAATTCCATTTTTATCAGAATCACTGTTCTAATGTCCATTCCCCCAGCCTGGAGAATCTGAGCTCAGAGCTATGTCTTGAAGAACAATATTCCATTCAAATCAGATAAAGTAGTCCATAAGACTACAACACATTTTACATGGATATTCAACTTATTATTTCACAAACCCAAAACAATCTATGATCCTATCTTTTTTGCCTAGATCCACTGCATGGAAAGGCTAAAGCCTAACGAAATTATATGTCAGGAGAGCACTAAGTATTTATCTAACAATATTAAGACAATCCAGAAGTGGTTTAGTACCCAAGATACAGTGGAAAGATACTGCATTAGCAAAAAAAAAAAAAAAAAAAAAAAGGTAAAACAATAATAAAAAAAGGAATCTAAACTTTAAAGATCAAAATTATCACACATGTCTTTTGTAGAGGAATCTGTAACTTTCAACAACTAGATCTGCAACATCACCAACTGTTCCAAGATTTATACTGCTCCAGGTTTCTTCTATGGCAGCAGTTACTAAGAAAAGGTATTCTATGCTGTGGTTCTTACCCAGATAATAACAAGGGAATAAAAAATTACTGCAGATCTTCCTTCTTTCATTTCTAATATCTTATTACTTCTCAGTTCTCTTCCAGTAGAAATCAGGGGACATTTTAAAAAGAATTTCTTTTTCCCTCAAGTGTTAGCATCTGCTGATCCAGCAAACCTGAAAACAAAGTCAGAATTCCTAGCCAGCCTGTCTGAAGCGCAAAGAGTTTGCTACCTTGAAAAGGTTTATTTTCCTGGGTGTTATATCCCTAGCACTGGCAGCCCTGGAAGAATCCTGTTGCTGGAACAGGAAAATAATAGGTGTGAATCTGCACCACAGTTCCAGGTGTCTGATAGATCTAGCTGCCTCCCAAAACTGCCATGAAGAAATACTACCCAGCTGATAAGCTATATTGAACATTATTAGTTCTTGACTATAATAAGCTGACAAAGTTTTTTTCTATCTTCCCGGAATCTTTAAGGTAAACTACAATTACTACTTATGTAGGTAAACATTTTTTATAGCATGGCAACAATTTCTGAATTAGGCCCTAGAAATAGTGTTCTATTTTACAGCACAATTGTCAGGGAATATACATGGCTATTTTTTTCCACGCACAAATTCCCAATTTACATCCACATGTAGCTAAAGAAGCATCATTGTGGCCACATTTGGGTCTCAGTTTAATGAACATAAATATGCTATTACAAGCACCAAACATGTGTATTTGCATGCCAAATGACTGAAAATTAAGTTCCTAATATGTTAAGAGAACACCGACATAAGAACATCCATATTGGATCCCTCTAGCCTAGTATCCTGTCTTCAAAAAGTAGCTGATGCTAGGTGCTCCAGTTGGAACGAACAGAACAGGTAACCATCAAGTGATCCCTCCCCTGTTACTAATTCCCAGCTTCTGGCAAAGAGAACCTATGGATACCATCCTTGCCTATCCTGCATAACTGCCATCAATGGACCTATACTCTATTAACTTCTTAAAGCTTTTTTGAACACCACATTCCTATAAGATCTAACCTCTAATGCCAGTCAGTAAACTAATGGTAATATAATGCCTTGCCTCATGAGAAATCAGAGCTCTTGCTTTTCCTGCCCAGCTGGAAATAAATAAATGAGTGTTAGGCTCTTAGGTGCTTAGTGGGATTTTCAAAAGTGCCTATCTGCATCTTTAAAAATACATTTAAAAACTAGGCCCAAAAAGTTTCGAAATAGTTATTTGGAAGCAGCTTATTTTGAAATAACGCGTCTACATACAAAATGCATTTCGAAATAGCTTTTTGCTATTTCAAAATAGCGCGTCCACACTGAGTGGACTCTGAATCGCATTTAAGGCTGGCCAGAACTAGTTCCAGCAGAGCATCAGGTCAGGACTTACTGTGTAGGGCTGCTGCCTGAGGCTATCTGAGGTCTGTGCTTAAAGGGACACCCCCGGACAGCCAGTTCTCAGGTTTCTCTGCTTGCTTGTCTACCTCGATGAGGGACAGCAAAGCATTTTGTCTCTGCGTGCTCTGATTACCCTCACTCGGGACACTACAGCACTCGGCAACATGGAGCCAGAGCTGCTCCTGGGCACTCTGGTGCTTCACTTGGACGCGTTGCTGCGAGCCTGGCTGCACTCTCTGCAGGCTGCCATCCGGGAGGTCCATCGGGGGGCTCTCAGTATCCAGGAGGCCCTGTGGGAGAGCTTCCACCCTGAGGAGCACTAAGAGCCTCCCTAGTCTGCCCCACTGCGGGCTTGTGCCTCATTCCTCCCTCACGTCCTTCCACTTACCCCCTCCCTAACCCCCCTTCCTGGTGTAAAATAAAATACACGTATTTTCATGAACACAAACTCTCTTTATTTAACAAAATTGTGGGGGAGGGAATGAAACTCTGGTGAGAGTGGGGAAAGGAGGCGGGGAGGGGAGAAGAGAGGGTGGGAGAGGGGAGGGGGAAACCTGGGAGGAGGGAGCTCGAAGGGGGAAGCAAGGGAAAGAAGGGGGAGGGGAAGCTCAGGGCTCAGGGTTAGGGATATCGCCGGACCAACTTGATTATCATACAAACCTGCTCCTGGGTTCGCATGTGGCCTTTGGTGGCTATCCTTCCATAGACAGCCGCATTCCTCTGTCTGGTGCGAAGATCATGGACGTTGAGGGCATCCCCCCCCCCAAACCTAAATAAGGTCCATGATCTCCACCCTGGATCAGGAAGGCGCTCACCTTCTCCAGGCCCTGGCAGGCTTGTGGGAGCTGGCAGACTGCTCCTGGGGAGCGGTGGAGGGCTGGCTGCCAGTGGCTTGCTAGCTCATGTTTTGGGGCCATTGGGTCAGGGGCAGTGACTGCTGGCTCTGGGCTGGCAGGCTTGGAGCTGGCATAGGCACCGTGGCCAGAGTCTACCCCTTTAAGGGCTCCGGGGAGACGGGGAAGGAGTTGAGTGCTCTTGGTTGAGGCTGTAGTGGCCACCAGGGCACCCTGGGAAGGCTGGAGGCCCCCTATTTTGAAATAAGTGTCTACACAGCACTTATTTCGAAATAGCTATTTCGAATTTGGCGTTATTCCTCATAGAATGAGGTTTACCAAATTCAAAATAAGCGCTCCGCTATTTCGAATTTATTTCGAAATAGCGGTTTGGCTGTGTAGACGCTAGTAAAGTTATTTCGAAATAAGGGCTGTTATTTCAAAATAACTTTGCTGTGTAGACATACCCTAACAGACTGAATGTTGCACTTTCATAACCCAAAGTAGAACACACAGAATTTATACATCTTCAAAATGTTGCTTTCCAATCTCATGATGCCAGAGAATATTTCCAGGAATACTGGAAGGAGTTTCAGAAAGATATGCATGGTTGCAGGGAAATGATGGACATCTTCCCTTCTCTATTTCTCTCTGAATATAGGAGATCCCATAACCCACCAGTGGAAATTATTGCCATATGTGTACTAGTCCCCTTGCTTCACTGATTCATTTAGTCTAATAGAACAGCAGCACATATTAATAGGTGACTGATGGTTGTATTTTTACCATGAAGTTGCTCTGACACTTCCAATAAGTTTGCTTAATTACCCCAAATTTCTTCAAACGTGCCTATTTCCAGATTTTTTTCAATATGTTTTAACAATATGAAAAATTGGAAGAGTTAAGTTAGAAGCCATTTCCTGACTCCAAGTGGGATGAAAAAATGAGATTGAAAACAGTACCTTATTTTAAAGAGAGTTTTTAATTCATTTTTAACCCAAACTAACAAATGTACTTGAAAGTCCTCAGAAAATTTAGTCTTTAACTCAGAGATTTTGTGCTGTAAATTTGGGAAAGAGTCACTCTATTCTTCCTATGGTACAAACAGTAAATTGTTCAGTAACTAGAATTCCAGAGATAGTAAAAAGTGCAGTAAAGATTTTTCTGTTAGCATAGAATGAATGTTAGACTGGCAGGACAATTCATTCTGGAAAGTAGCAGTAGTCTTTGAATTAATTCTAAGATCCATTCTTTGCTGCATTTTTTTAAATATCTCTAGCTAATTTCACCTCCTAAAAGATTTACTTGAATGGTTGTTGTTTGAATAAGTTTTCTTTCTATTTCCTTTGCTTGTAATTACATTTTTTTAGGTTGTTCATTGTTTTTATTACCCTTTCTGTGCAATTGATGGATGATGGTCACAGTTTGTTGCTTCTCACGAATTATTACTTCTGTCCAAAACAGTGGCAGTATCATAGGAGAAAGGCAAAACGATTTTCTTACTCGCAGTTTTGCTTTCTCCTGATGTTGATTCACTATTTTGGACAGACATTTCCTATGCTAATCTAAGGGTACGTCTACACAGCAAAATTATTTCAAAATAACTAGCGTTATTTCAAAATAACTTAGCCTGCATCTACACAGCAGGCAGTTATTTCAAAATCATGTCGAAATACTGTCAAGCTAGAGAACTTCTTACTCCAACTCCTGTAACCCTCATTGTACAAGGAGTAAGGGAAGTCGGAGGAAGAGTCTATTTCGAAATAAGTGCTGTGTAGACGCTCCCAATTTCAATTTTAAAATAAGCTATGCAATTGACATAGCTCAATTTGCATAGCTTATTTCAAGTTAAGCCCCGCAGTGCAGACACCCCCAATAATCTATGTATGTTTGGTTCAGCACTGGATTCACTTTGCAATTTCTCCAGATTGAGGCAAAAGAACGGCTCCAACAACAAGACACTAAATTGTCACAGAATGGGAGCTGCACAAAGGTTGTGGTTTTGTTTTATCACTTCCAAATTGTATTTAATGTAATTTTTGTATATATGAGCTTTGTATCTCTTCTGCTTTGAGGAACAGTAGCTCTGTCAGCTGCTCTGCTGGAAGTGAGAGATTCCAACTTTTCTAAAAAAAATTCTATTCAGGCAAAAGTATCGCCATTCAGCCAGATTGGGCAGAATACCTATTAATTATGATATTATGATTACTGAATAGTGAACCCAAACTAGGAAAAAACAAATGACATGTGAGAGAATTGATGTCCCCTTTTAACATGCTGAGATCGGGTATTAATAGGCTACAAAAGGAAATGTTAGTAATTACGGAGGACTTCACTTAAACAACAATAACTGTGCTCCAAACAAATTTGATGTTTCTTCAGTTTTATTGCTGAAAATTATTTACCTTAGAAATTAGAAACCATAACACCGAAGTTGTGTAGAGGACTATGCTAAAGAAGTCACAGCAAATAATGTATCCACCTTATTTCAAGGTTCCTGCATGGGTTCACTTTCTGTGTCCCTCATTTTGGGATTTTTAATCACACATTGTGTTTCACATTTGGGCTTCGGTAGGTCATGGAAGTTTAGAATCAGGCTGAGTAACTGAAGCCTGTGCAAGGTGCTCAACTAGTGTAATGTTTCCTGTTTTGTTGCCTGTTTTTACTCATTCAGAGCTGTCATTGGTTCTGACCCCTCTCATCAGCTTCAAGCAATATAGTAAACAGAAAATAGTTTCTTTTTCATTTGCTTTTTCCTGGTAACAGGGAGAATGTGATGGGGTGTTCTCACCCCGCCCTGAATGGGAAGGAGTTAACCCAACATTGGCTCAGGAGGGGCTGACTGCTGTGGAAGAAAGATGCATGCTGCCTGTGCCAGCCAAGATGCAGTGGGAGTCTGGGACTGTAGGAGATGGAGATGCTGCTGCCCAGGCAGATGCCAAGGTAACCCTGGAGGCCTCTCAGGGTTCAGAGGTGCTGGAGGAAGGGCATAGTAGAGAACCTAGAGATAACAGGGATGCCTAGACCACAGCAATAGAGATGATGGCAGGAAGCAGCCCAGGAGAATCTGATGATAGACCAACAAGTGCGCTGAAGCCTTCAGTCAGCAAGTTTTGGTCAGAAGCTTTCCCTGCTGACCCAGAGGCCTGTGTTACAGCTCCTAACAGGGTCCTAGTCTGGGGTCTGGTGGAGAAGGAGAGCCCAGTCTCCCCCTTCTGGCGGGGTACACACTCTCCCTTTGTGCCCAGCAGTGTCCACTAAGTCATACTGCCCTGCTAAAAAGGGCACATCTATTTTGAGTCTGGCCAGTCTGTGGGTTTCCTGACTCTGGCCATTGGGCCTTACTGCTCTGCAAGGAGGGCAAATTGACTGACACTGCTGCTTAGGCCTTCCTGCCCAAAGGCAAAAAAGGTGAATTTATGGACTCTGGCCACTAAACTCTGTCACCCTTCTGATAAGGGCAGGTGTATTAACTTGGGCTGGGAGGGACACAGATTTAAGTTACAGGAGCCCCACCTCCATTCTCTGAGAGGGGTGCTCACACCCTTCAGAGGATGAGGTTCTCTTGAACCCTGTCACAGAGTAAAAAGCTTGATTAGATGTGGCTAAAATATGCTAAAATGATTTATGGCTATAGTTACGTCTAAGGGTATATCTACACAGCCTCCAGCAGCGAGCTTCCCAGCCTGGATCTATAGACTTGGGCGAGAGGGGCTTGCACTGGGATTCTAAAAATAGCTATTTAGACAATTCTTTCCTGCTGGCCTCTGGAACACAAAGCAGAGGCTATATTAAAGGATACTCCTCTTCCCCCAGTACTTTCCATTCCTTGTCCCAAAGCTATTTTTCACTATTTATTTTGAAGATTAAAAAAGTAACTCTTCCTGTGTAGATGCTTGTGCTAAAGTCGTATTGACACAAACATCTGCACAAATCCCAGATCAAAATAAATATTTAGTTCAGGGAACTATTACAAAAACAGCTGCCTGCTGACATTATGTTACTGCAGGGTTGGCAAGACTGGCATTCTGCACACAAGTTTTTCCTCTGCCAGTTGTATAGAGACAGCTGGATTGCTTAGAACTTGCATAACCTGTTTAGAGTAAAATATTGAGCCTGACATTCTAAACAGATTGAGCATCATTGCCCCCACCTTAATCAATCCTCTAAGGTTCTGTGTGTGTATGACAACACAAATGGAGCACTCCATTATTACCGACTCCAAGGAGGGAGTTGTCAGTGAGAGACATCAAGTACTCCATATTGTCTACAAGTTAAATCTAGGGACTCAATGGTGCAAGAAGAACAACACCTGCTTTATTAGATCTCATTTTTTACATCCCAGTCTCACTATTCTCTTCACTCAATAGCAATTTTGTCTAGTGCACACAGTGAAGGACACAGATTTTCTATAGGCTTACATGGTAATTTTCCAATAAGTTTTCATAGGGCAATGATGATAAATGTCTGATGGGAGAAACGGAGGGAAAAGCATGGGGCCATCAGTAGCTATCAGAAGATAACAAGATCTGTTTGTTTTTCAGTCCCTGAGATAAGTGTATGTAAGTGAGTGTCCTATAACAGTGCATACTTTACTTACATGTGCTGAGTGCTTTTTTCATGAGTGACAAATAAAATTGCCAGACTGGAAATTCAAAGTCGGCACTGATCAAAAGATGGCACATTTTAGTATGCTCATCACGATATCATATTTAGATACATTATGGCCAACACTTGCAAATACAGAATCTTAACATTAAGCCCCTAAATCTATGTTTAGGCACCTAAATGAATGGTCTGTTTCTCAGTGGTGCTGAGTGCCTGTTACTGACATTAAAGTCAGTGAGAGCTGGAGGTCCCAAATCAGATACTCTTAAAATCAGGCTACTTTCATTTAGGTGCATTTAATGATGCATTTAGGATTCTACTTGAAGCAATGAGATATGCAGACACTGACTTGTCTCCTACTGAGCAACACTAGAAATGAGCCTAAAACTAGAAACTTTTGGCTCAGGTTAATATTTGTAGAAATACTGTGATTTATTGGAAGTCTTTATTTCTTACTAACATGTTAAACTATATATTTGTACGGATAATATGAAAAGTAGCCTAATTTGTAACTGTAAGTTAGAGAGGTCTTCAGCCTTGAACTTGACAGTGGAACAACAAAATAAATTAACTCTTGAGACCCTAAGTCACATCGGGGGATGGTGCTAAGAAATAAAGATTAATATCCCTGCATCCCCTACTGATGCCAGCAGTGCTATAACACGCAAAAATTAATTATAGTGATCAGAGCTTTTTAAATGTAAGTGACATATTGTGTGTGTGTGGGAAGGGGAATTTTGCTTGTTCCCATATGCCCTGCATCATGCCCTTCATCCAAGCAGGAAAATTATGCAGAATCATCTCTCACCATCATGGCACTGTACATGGCACTACACATAGCAGCTCTTTTCCAGCAAGCCACCAGTAGACATTCAGAAGTAGCTAGAATCTAATGGGGACCATGCTGCAGCATATGGGGAAAGGACAATATTGGATACAATAGATCAAACAGGCAATGAAACAAAACAAAAGTCTAGAAGAAAGAGAAATTGCATTGCAGTGCTACAGCAATGGGACCTTTGATGCTTTCAGCTCTCCTTCATTCTCCCTCCTCTAGTACAAGTAACAAACATATTGCATCCATCACAGACTTCATTGTTATAGCATATAAAGTGTTGCCTTCAGTTACATCTTACGAAGTTGTTTATGCCTCTGTCCTTCCCCCGTCCACTCATTTTTGTCATTACTCACATTTCACACTCATGAAACTTAAATGAAATGCTCCTTTGTTCCCCTTCCCTCTTTGCCATATTGTAGGTTTAACCTTTAAGGCTAAGGAAAACTAAAGAAATTAAGGTAAAACATCCTGAAATATGATCTGTTTGAAGATTTGTGTGACAATGTTTGTACGATCTATGTGAAAACATAATCATCCAGCTAAGGAAAGGCAAAGAGGACAATCCCTAAATCTGCTGGAAGAATGTGGGGTTTGGGTTGGTTGAAGTTGTATTTTGTAGTTATGGGGAATCCTTCCTCCGAGAGAGTGCTTTCCAGTGGTGGGTAAGTATTATTTCCTTGTACAAGTGGGACATTAAAATGAGGACTGACATGTCCAGGGTTGCACAGTGAATCAATGATGATTGAGATTAGAACCCAGGCCTTTGAGAGTACAGCGAGGAACAGACCCAGGTTTCCTGACTGAGCAATCCCCAAGAAACAGTTGCCCACTAATTTTTTTTTCCTGAAGACAATTTCTTAGAGTATTTTTTTTGTTATTTGTACGTCAAAGATGATCAAGAACAATTCTAATAAAAAACATGATTTGCATGAAGACTTCTCGCATCATTGGGTTGGTCAGAGCTTAAGCCTTAAATGTAGGAAAGTAGCAATAGTGATTGTTTACTGAAACAGATCTCTGTCCATCACCTGCTGATTCTGTGCGCTAGCCAAGACAAACGGTTCAGTAAAGCAGTTCTCACATTATATCCCTGAGCAATATTTGATTGTGGATCAAGTCCTAAGCTCTGAAACTGGAAGTTCACATGCCAGTAATGAACAGTTAATACTGTCTAATTCAAAAATTCAGTGAATTGCTGTGTAAATATTGTCACACATACATGCTAGGGAATTAGGTTGGATACCCAAGCACTAATCCTCAACTCTAACCCAACTGTACTAAAACTAAAGCTTCTCTAACAAGGTTAAAGTAAAACTGTCTGCTTCCTAAGGAAGCAAATTAATGCTCAGTAACATGTTTCTCAGAAGTTGCCAGTCAGATGCCTGTGTAAGGAAAAACTGGCAAATAACTCAAACATTTACCTTTCTTTCTCTAGAATTCACTGCAAAATACAGACACATTGAACATGGATAATGTTTTCAAGTGAACCAATGGAAAGTCTGTAACTAGTAGTCATCCAGTATCCCATGAGTGGGTGAGGGACACCTCAATTCACAAAGACTTCAAGCTCCCCCTGACCCGCAATGACCACAAAGTCCAAATGCACAATCCTGGGTCTCACTGACATCTGGGAACTGGCCCTTTTAGCCTTTACCTGCAGTGTACTCTGTCTGCAATTTGTGACAAATCAGTAATCATAACAGCATTAAAAGAACTTCAAATCCTATTGCTTGTAACTCAACAGTCATACCACAAGGCTGCAAGGAAGGCAAAAAAAAAAAAAAAAAAAAAGGAACAGGGTACTTTGCAATGTTGCACAACAGGAAATTTTCCTTTTTCATCCTTAAAAATAGGCAATTTGTCAAAGCTGCAGCATCCAAAATAGTAAAGCTCCAAATCTGTATTCAAAGGGGAAGGAAGGAGGGCAGACAGGGCAGTGCACGAGGTTTTGCAAAACCCAGGCTCAGTTTAAATACATAAGTTGGCTGCTTTGTGCCCTGATCAGCTAGTTCCATCCCCCTTTACCCAGCCAATCTTTACCAGAAGGGGGGACAGTCCCTTTCCTACTGTGCATGCACTTGAACTTTTCCCATTCCCTATTGTCCATTCAAAGTACCTCCCCCACTTAAGATTGTAAGAGGTATCAGAGTTCCTCCAATGATAGGAATGACTTAGAGAGAAACCTGTGTCCAGGAAGTGAAAACACATTTTTAGTGGTGATAAGGTTTAGGATTGAAAAAAGAATTGACTGCTTTTGGTTCAGCTCTCTGATCTATTGAGCTGTTCTAGGCACTTGAATATAAGGTCTTTAATATATGATACTTATAATACTGAGCATGATATCTGCTAAAGTCTTCTTTATGTCATTGATACATCCTGCTTTTTGGATCTCCATAAATTAATACTATAGAGGCTCTCAATGACTCTCAAATCAAGGAATTCCAGAAACTCTTTGGGGGAAAACCAACATACATTCAGATTTATGACCAAAGATTACATGCTCAAGGATATCTGGTTTGGGATGTGACAGACTGAGACTAGAAATCTTCTTTAAGTTTTCTACCTTATATTTCAGTTCCTTTGGAAGGCCCCCAAATCCTGGTTTATGTTAATTAGATTCATCTACTAATACAGTTAATGGCCCTGCCTTTGCATGACGGGGAAAAAAGAATTCTTTGTTGAGTTTCTGGCAAGAAAACTGGAAAATAAAGATTTCAAAGGAAAGCCAGGATAACAATATATTTACAAACAGTCTAGAGAACCCCTTAATTAGAGACGATTTTATCCAATTTCTCAGCAAAGAAACTTACCAGAACCCATAATAATTTGTGGAAGTAATAACAAGAGACAACAAGACATAATTCACTTGTATCTGTAACAAGGAGAGCTTGGCCCTGTAGAAAAAGGCATGTGCTTTAGATCCTCAACTATTAGGAGTTAGTATGAATGGCACATCCAGCCAGTCTCTTCCAAAAAATAGCATGCATGTGCTGGGGACAGCAGTTTGCTTGATTCCTCTGTCAATCAAAAACTGCTAGAGCCAAATGACCCATATGTAGTTATCTTCAGATGTCCCACTCCTCCCCACAAAAATGTTGGCTTTCTGGAGGAAGTTTGACAGTGAAGTGTTGTGAATCAGGATAGCTGGCTAGATTTCGAGCCAGAAGTGCTGAATAATTTTGCACAGAATACAGTAAACTTCCGATAATCCGGCACCTTTAGGACCCAGGGGGTGCCGGATTATCAGATATGCTGGACTATCAGAAGGGGGGGCTCTGAGGGGTCTGGAGTGGAGTTGAAGGGCTGCGCCCCTCGGCGCTGCGGGACCAACCCGGCAGCACCCCAGCTTCTCTGCCCCAGACTTCCCCGAGTCAGCCGCTGCTGAAACTGACCAGCGGCTGACTCTGGGAAGCCCGGGCAGAGCAGCTGGGGTGCTCTGCCCCGGGCTTCCAGGAGTCAGCCACTGGTCAGTTTTCAGCGGCTGACTCGGGAAGTCTGGGGCAGAGCAGCTGGTGCTGCCGGTTGGTCCCGCAGCGCCGAGGGGCGCGCTAGGGGACCAACCCAGCAGCACCCAGCTGCTCTGCCCCAGCTTCCCGAGTCAGCCGCTGGTCAGTTTCAGCAGCGGCTGAATCGGGGAAGCCGGGGGCAGAGCAGCTCCAATTGTCCGGCTGCCCGGAGCACTTCCGGGTTCCAGATGGTGCCGGACCATCAGGAGTGCCGGACCACTGGATGCCAGACCACTGGAGTTTTACTGTATTGATCCAACAGAATATACTACATTGTATAAGGCATCATACTCAAATAAAACATGAATTATTATTTTCTATGTTTTGTAGAGTGCTTAATGTATAAATCTTAGTTGTCCAATGCTACTAAGCTTGCCTTTAACTGGATAACCAGCATCCAGGAGGAGTAAGTTTCATATACACTGTAATTCAGCAGCTTGAAACCTGGGAATGGACATCCACAAATTTGCCCTTGTTTATTGTTTGGAGGAAAAACACATGAAATAATTGGCAGTTGTGAATGCTTAAGTATGACAAGAAGAAAATTTTCAGTGACTAGTTCAATGTCTAAGTAAACTACAAATAATTTCAAAATAGTTACCACTGAAAACTACCAGCCAGACTGAAATAAAATAAAATACAATTCTTCCAGTTTCAACTTTTTCCATTTTTACAGTGCCTTCCATTCCTAGTTCCAGCCTTCATAAATTCCATGGAGTTCTGTCAGTCATGTTACCATTCTGGAGAGTCAAGGACAGAGGTGCAGAAAAACAATCTTGCTTATTAAAACAAACAGGAATGTATAAGATCAAGGGTAAGATCCTGGTACCACTGAAGTCAATGACAAAACTAATTGATTTCAGTGGAGCTAGGATTTCATGCCAACCTTTCTTTGTCAAGATACCCTGAGAGCACAGAATTGAGCAGTGTCCATTTTACCTGATGTGCCAGGAAAACATGAACAGACTGATTATGCCCACGTATGATGAATCTACACATGTATGCCCATGATTGGGTCCAATGACTGATCTAACCAATCTCTTCAGGAGTAAAGTATGCTATAAACATGCCCCAAAATTCTTCTAATGATGGTGACTGCATTTCTGATCATCAATGGTGCTAGGAAAATATCTTCCAAGATTTTTCTTGTGCCCATCTTGCAAAGTCCTTCTCCATTATCTCAGAAATAAAAAGATCCCTAGGATTTTTATCAGGAACAGAACAGTCTAATCCATTATTTGTTTCTTCTGAAACAATGCTTTCTGCCTGTGAAAGAGCCATTTTCCATTGATTACAGCCCTGTGGTCTTATCAAGGCCCATCCATTCAACAAGTGTTTTCTACTATACAGCCTCTCTCCGACTTACGAACCGGTTGCGGACCAAGCAATTGGTCGTAACTGTTTGTTCGTAAATCGGGCCCCATTGAGTTACACACGACCGCACTGTTCGTAAGCGCGGATCGCGTTCGTAACTCGGGGTCCGCCATTTACAACAGTTTCAGTCGCAACTGCGAACGGTCTTAAGTCGACCGTTCGTAACTTGGGGACCAGCTGTACACATGGGTCTGTTGAGAAGATGTGAAGGGCAGGGCAAGTGTCTGAAATTCTCCATCTCTGTTGCTTAGACTCACAGAAACCCAC
Organism: Rafetus swinhoei; assembly: GCA_019425775.1. NCBI lineage: Eukaryota > Metazoa > Chordata > Testudines > Trionychidae > Rafetus > Rafetus swinhoei. The sequence goes on along the minus strand of CM033424.1, from coordinate 222,084,933 downwards.
ATTTGGTCTGTAGTAGTTGTAGAAACATTTTACAGCAACAAACCCCCTAAAATTGAAATTATTTTGGAAACAGAAGTAACTCTAGCGAGGAAGACAGGAGGAATATTTTTAAATATTAGACACATTATGTATTTTTTTCTGTAGATTTTCTTAACATGAAAACAAATCAATAACATTGTACAAAATGAGCAACTGCTCCTCTCGTGGACAAAGGAGGGGACAAAGAAGGCCTTGCAATACAAATTTAGTGGGAGAATTAAGGGGATTTCATCAACAATATTAACTGAACACATTCCCATTTACTTGAGCTGTATTAGGAACCCAACTGGACCACAGAGAAAACCTCAAACTGACCAACCTAAGCAGCTAAAATTATCCACATGGCTATCAATGCATGTTTGCTGAAGATTTGAGGCAAAGATACTACAAATAAAAATACGCTCTTTACGATTGGGATTGTCTTTTTGTTCTTTGCCTGAATAGCACAATAGGATTCTGTTACATGATTGGGGCTATTTGTGAGGCTATGTCTAGACTGCAGAGCTTTTCCAGGATACCGGATATCCCGGAAAAGCTCTGCTGTGTCCAAGGAATGCATCCACTTTTCAAAAAAAAAAAAAAAGTCGGAAAAACAGACATTTTTTTCGGCATCCCTATAAACCTCGTTTTACGAGGAAGAAGGGATGTTCTGAAAGAGGGATTTTTTCCGAAATTTGGCCCCGTAGACAGGTCAAATTTTGGAAAAGCCGCTTTCAGAAGTACATCGGAAAAAGATACACAATTTGCGTACCTCAAATTACGATTCTTTTTCCGATTTATCTTTGTAGTGTAGACATAGCCTAAGTGTTATAATAATACAAATAATAAATAATGATTAAAACAAATAATAAAAAGTCTGATGTATGGACATGAGAACTGTAATGCAAGCAAACAGGCTGCACACATCGCTGGAAGATAAGAGGAGGCACATAGGAAGGTGCATATGCTTGTGATAGTCAGTGATTCTGCTGTCTCTATCTAGTTTTAGTCAAATTAAAAATTTCTTAAGCCACTCTGTGTGACATAAGGGTTGCAAAACTGCTGCCCTGAAGAGGTGAGTAAAGAATATTGCTTGCCTAAATATTAATGGCTAGTAATGGGCCAAGTTCTGCAGTCATTACGCAGTCAAAATTCACTTTAACTTCATGGCATCGTGAGTTTTATAATCAACTCAACACAAGCTCTAAAGCAGGGGTGAGCAAAATGGCCTCTGCGGGCTGGATCCGGCCTGCCAAGCGGGTTGATCCAGCCCACAGAGGCCCTGCCGCTCTCCCACCCCCAGGCCAATTAGGGCCTGGGGCGGGGGAGCGCAAAGCTTCCTCCCGCCCTGTGAGCAACATGCAGTGCTTTGAAGCGCCATGTGCTGTGCACAGGGCGGGAGGAGTCATTACGTGCTCCCCCACTCCCAAGCCCAGATTGGGTTGGGGGCAGGAGGAGCATGTGAAGTTTCCTCCACCCTCCCCCACACCTTGCGAGGAGCGCATGGCACTTCAAAGTGCTATATGCTCACACAGGGCGGGAGCAGGGTGAGGGAAGCTTCGAACAGGCCAATCAGGACGTGGGGGCAGGGGAGCGCATGACGTCTCCTCCCGCCCTGCGAGCAGCGCATGGCACTCTGAAGTGCTGCATGCTTCTCACAGGATGGGCAAAGGGAGGAAGGAGGCTTCGCGCGCTCCCCCCGGCCCCAGGCCAATCAGGGCCTGGGAGCGGGGCAGTGTGTGAAGCCTCTTCCTGCATTACCAGGGGCATAGGTGCCTAGTGGGAAGAAGAGGGCAAAGGGGCTCCCCCAACCCCAGACCAATTACGGTCTGGGGGTGGGGAAGCCCGGAAGCATTCTGGCCCCACCCCTTCCAGAATAGGCCCTGCCCCTTCTGACCCGGGGCCACTTCAAAAAAATTTTTGCGGCATACCTCTGGTATGCCGCAAAAACCTCATAGTCTAGATGTAGCCTAATAATGGAATAATATCAGAAAATCCTCAGTGTACTTACTGCTCTTTTGTTCGTCAATAGGACTGCAAGCCCTTCGGGGATGACAATGGGGAGGGAATCTGTTTGTTTTTTTCCTCTATACACAGCAGAGAGCATATTGTAGGTGCAGAAAAAAAATCAGGTTACATTTCAGTAATTAGTTTACAGTACTGGTATTTAAACAGATCTTCAAAGGATGCTGCATCATTTTAAATAACATTGGGTTATTTATTGTTTTATTTTTATACTTATACAAAATTACAATTCAAAATAAATATATTGAGTTTTCTTCCAGGACTTACCTTTGTTCTTTCAGAGTTTAACTTTACTCAAACTACTACTTTATACCTTAGCATATCAACTGTACTCTCCACGTGAATTAATCTTTGTTGCCATGGAATTGTAAACAATTCCTTGCCTATAGTCAATGTTTAGCTATTAAAAACTATACATAGTATTATTTTTCTGGTCTGTGACTTACTAATATATTACCTATGATCAGTCTTATTATAAGGATTAGATTATAGATAAATGTTAATTTCATTGTCCATACACAAACAGATTAGAAAAAAAAATCGAAAATGACTAGAGATTACAGATAGGCAAAGTAAGAAAAATGCTTCTTGAGAACATGTTACAGTTTGGTTTAAGGATACTTACTTTGAATCATTTGACAAGTGATCGGGACAATTTGTTGTAATGGTTATAATCCATTCATTTTTTTGAATGTCATTGTCTTCTGTAATTAAATAATTATTTGGTCCACTGTTGTTCACCCTCCCCCCTCACAATGCTGTATAACTGTGAGAGTTTACACTGATGAAAATTTTAAAATAAACATCAATATAATCAATTTAAATTATTTTAAAAATTGAATTCTGCCGAGCCTGTCTATGATACTCTAATACTATAGGCACACTACAGCAACTTGTGTTCTTCACTGTAATTCTCATACTCCTATAGATAATTATACTGACTTCAGTGGGACCATTCATATGTTAGGGTTTTCAGAATCCATCCCTATGCTTTATAAAGGTTTTCAAAAATATTTTCTGTGCATTTATATATTACTTGTAACATGATTTTTGAGCAAAGTAATTGTTGCCATTAGTGGATCCACATAATGTTACAATTTATACTTACCATCTGGGCTTTGTATTAATTTAGGAATCTGGGATGAGATTATGGCCCCACTGACGTCAAAATTGAAACAGCCATTGATTTCAGTGGGATCAGGATGTCAGCCCTGATCTTCAAAGCTTTAATCACACAAAGCTTTTATTAGCTTCAACATTACTTCCTTTTGAGGAATGGTTTCAGGACCAGGCTGCTGATAATATCTATTGGGTTCATAAACAGAATATGTTGTATGCCTATTTGATCACAGTATTAATTGATGATGGAAATCTTAATAATCTACAACCCCCTTAAGTTCCATGAAATGAAGGCTTCAACAGTTGAATGCTTTGGTATGACAGAGAGAATGTCTTGTATCAACACTACTTCAATCATCAGAGGCCATCTACTGATCTTTGTAGAAAGGAGATTGGTGAAATAAGAAATGTGAGATATAACTATTAATACTGTGATTGAAATGTGACACACGAGAGAGGAACAAAAGTTACCTATCCATTAGTTAGAGAAACACAGTTTCAGATAATAAAAGGCTGAACATTTAATCCCTTGTCTGTTCTACAGAAGCCTTTTAAACTATTAGTAGTCTTTAGTGGCATCTTTTATCTTCTCAAAATGAAAACTGATAAATTAGAATTGGAAAAAAACAGCTCCAAAGCTAAACAGCTTGTTCAGAGTATGTATATAAATGGCCTCTCTGAAATGTGTCCAAAACCTAAATTATTCTGATAAATTAATTTTTGTGCAATTGGCAAAAAATATTTTCACTGCTTCAACTGTACTAACATTTCACTACACTGCACTAACATTTTTCAGAAAAACGCTTCATATTAAGAATGGACAAATCAGAAAGGATTAAAATGTGGACTGATCCAAATTTACACTTGAATTTCCAAGATGACTTTATTGGATATATGAGAAATAATTCTCATGATATGTCTGATGAAGTAGTAACCAAGTAATAACTTAAATATCACAGAGATTTGTGCTTCCAAAATTTCCCATCTGATTTCTAGATCACAGAAACCGTGTATAAATTCAGTTCAATAAATGCTATTTTTTTTAAATAAGCCATTCTGCATAGCATTTTTCCTTATGTCTAGGTTTGCCACTACTTGGAATTTTCTAGGACAAAATGGAAGTTTAGCTGGATAGAGGGATTTTAGTTTTGTTTTCTCATATAGGTATTTTCAAGTAACAACTTTCTTTAGCTTTGCATGACACACTGAAAGTTGCAAGAATTTATTCATCTAATCTATGAAAAACAGTTATATTTGCCAGAAAACTATTCCACAGATCCTGAAACAGCAGGTCTTTTCGGCCTCCATATAACACCTCCTCAGCTTGTCATTAACTCCAGGAAGTTACTCTCTTTATGCCCCAAATCCTTGCAAATACCATCTCAAGTCTTCTTGCTTCTCATTAACCTATGACTTCTAGAATTCTTTCCAACAGATCAAATCCTTGAGTCTTCCTAGTTTCTTTTAAATTAACACTAATTATTCCATTTTTTTCTTGCTGCACCATATCTTCTGTTGAATCCTGGGCTGGAGGTGAGAAAGTAGTTTATCAGCTGTTCGACAGCTTTATAAAAATTGTTCTCATTCATTGTCTTCTCTGCAGGCTGCTCTTTTGATCCTTTTGTTGCTTAAGATGAGCACAACACAAGAAATGTCACCTGTATGATGTACTGCAACTGACAAAGTCTTCTTATATTTATGTGTACAGACTACAATCACTTGTGTGACAGATGCTATATAAGATTATGCTTTATTGTACGGCAAAGCACTTTCAGGAGGCTTTTTTAATCACCTGCACTGATAAGCAGCTCTTCTCGACGGCTCCTATTCCCCAAAGGTAGCTAAAAAGTGTAGTGATATAGGGATTTTAAAAAAGATCTATGTAAAATAAATCTTTATGCTGCAGTTAAAATGATTGAACAAGCAGCAGTTAAGAAGCCTACCTCTTGTTTTAGTGCACTCTGTATGGGAACATGAAAGTGGTAATTATCAAAGAACAGTCTGAACTGATCTTCTGGTGGGTTGTCACTCCGGCAAATGAGCTCTCTTACTAAATTAATGTGTTTTTTTTCTTATTCTAACATCCATAACAAAAATACCAACTAAGCTACAACTATTTCCACATGGCTGAATCCAACCATGAGGGCAAGAAGTGAAGATTAAAAGAAAAACTTCTCATAGCCTGAAAATTAGTTTCCAAAATGCATGATTCTGCCACTCTCCATTCAATATACCAGGCTACAGCACTAAAGCCTAAACAACACTCTACCAATGGTATCAAGCACTCAGAGAAGGCAATGCTGAAGCTCCAAATAAAACAGCATTGTCCCTAGTGTTGGTGGATGAATGGGACAGTTTATAAGATAAAGAAAATTGTCAGGTTTAGTCAGGTAAAATTTCATTCCGCTAGGATAGCCGTTGAAGCCAACAGAAGACTAATGAATTTTTTTCTTTACTGAACTGTCAGATATTGAGACTGGATGACAGAAGAACAAATTGGCTAAACACTGAAAAGGTCTATGCCGTCAGACATCCACTGCTCATTTTTAAGGAACGAACAAGTGAAAAAAAGGGGGAAATGGAGCCCCAAATGCTGGCCAAGAGAAGCAAGCTGGGGAAGTTCCATTTTCAAAGGAATGGAACTGAATAGAAGTGGTCCAGTAGATTAACTATTTTTCACCAGAAACTTCTAATTGCCTCATTTGACCATATTTGACTATATTTTTCTGAGTATATCTTTGTGATACAGGCATTCTCTCAGCAACGGATTATTACTGGTTTGGAAAGCAGCACTGCTGATATTCCTGCACAGATAGTAGTCAAAGACATACCCAAAAGAAGAGAGAAATGGATTCCATTGTGATTAGACCATGCCCTTGTTTTGAATTTCAATGAGAGTCAAGGATATTATTAGTAGCCCTTATTATAATAATGTGCCTTGCTGTAGTGCCTAGGAACCCCACTCATGGGCAAGGACACCATTGTATTAGATCCGAGACACTCAGAGCGAGGTATGGGAGCCGCAAGTAGCTCTCTATTGTGTATCCTGGAGCTCTTTCCAGCACATGCATGGGAGCTGAAAGCCTGACAGGCCCCTGGGCAAGGTAAGGTGGGGCCAGCTCCACACTCAAAGAAGGGGCAGGGCTTCAGGCAGGAGGGGCAGGACTGGAGCACCCTCTGTGCCATCAGGAGTACAGGGCCCCTCCCTCCCCCCCAGCTCTCAGAGCCACACAGGGCAGGCGGTGCTTCTGCAGCAGTCTAAAGGACCTTGGGGCTCTACCTGCCACTGTGGTAGCAGCGGCGGTGGCTGGGAACAGCTGGCCCTTTTGAATCGCCTCGTACCAGTGCAACTCTCTCCATTGTCCCCCCGTCCCATCAGCTGGCCTGAGCACACAATATTCAAACACTGTGATTTAATGATTAACCAATCAGGATATTTTGATTATGTTATCAGTAGAATTGTAAAATACTTGGTCAGTCATTTTGCTGTGAAAATAAATGAATTCACACAACGGTGAGTCTTTTAGGTAATGTTATCTGCTAATCTGGCTCCTCAACAGCTGAGGTATCACTGTGTTAGGTGCCATACAAACACTGAACCAAAAGACTGTCCCTATCAGAAAGAGCTTACAATTTGAGACACAAAACAGATACAGACAGACGATGGAAGCATACAAAAAACAATGAGACAATACTGGCCAGTGTGATATTCACCACAGCAGCATCTTCCAATAATGGCTTATCAGCTCATGGAACTTTGCAAGCATCTTGGGAGAGTTACATCCTTGAACAGGATCCACCAATAACTTTATTCATGCAACTGAGAAGCCTCCTGGGAAATGATCTTACTCCTCTACGTGGTTGCAGCAATCTCAGTAGTTGCTTCTGAAATCAAGTATTACAAAGCATCTTCTCTCCTAGTGCTAAATGTTTTGGAAATATAAACACACAATACAAAAGACTGGCTGCATTTCTTCTTATATAGATTATTTTTATTGAATGTGTTCTTATACTGACAATATTAGAAGCTTTTTTTTTTCTGTTCCACCTACAATATAGTGTTAGAGATCTATTCCATTCCCTAATATCCAAGCAAGAGCTGTCTCTGATCTTCAAAAATGTGCCAGTGCTTCTGTGCCTGCACATAAAACATACAATATCTATTTAATGTGACAATATTTAACTGGGTATTTGAAATTAGAAAAGATCCCTGGAAGAAAACATGCCAGGTCAATGGATTTAATAGTATATCTCAGAAAATGAAAGCCCCTTTTCCAAATAAAAGTGAAATTTATAATAGAAAATTAAACCTGATACAGGAGAAATTGAGAATGTTTAAGACCTAGATATCATGTCTGGAATATCCATGAATAATGATGAATTTGTATTCTTCAAAAAGTACTGTGGCCATATATTTCTGTGAAATTAAAATATTCCAACAACTATGTATTGCCAATTATGCTGCACACTCACTAAAGTATATTTTATCCTATCTATGTCTTCAGATGTTCACATTTACTCTATGTAGCTAGTCCTTTTTCTCATACTCAGTGATTTTTTCTTACAGGGAGTTCGATAGGTCAAATATAAGTCATTCATAAACTATTGCTTTTTAAAATTTTGAATTAAAAGAGTTCAGCATAGCATCATCCTCTAATAATGAATCACTGTGCCATGTTCACATCAGAATACTAGAGTAATTCCATTCAGAATGACTGCTTCCCTTCAAAGTACAAACTGCTGAACAAATTTTGAATTTGTTGCCTTTCAATTTCATTGGATTTGTACTTCTCACAATAGAAGAAAGGGGAAACATGACTGCTTGTTTTCTATTTTCTATCCCAGTTGTTTTTTAAACGTCATAGAATCATGAGTCTGGAAGTGACCTGGAGAGGTCATCTAGTCCTATCCCTGCACTCATGAAAGGACTAAGTATTATCTTGACCATCCTTGCCAGGTGACTGTCTAACCTGAAGATTACTAACAGAACCAAACCCAGAACTGATCCCTGCAGGACACCACTTGATATGTCCTTCCAGCTTGCCTGAGAGCGACTGATAACTACTCTCTGGGAATGGTTTTCCAACCAATTATGCACCCATTTAAAATAGTTCCATCTATGAGACAACATCTCTGTCATGTCTTCTCTCATTTGTTTCCCTCAAATCTGTGCAGTCCCCAAACTGTCAGTATCTCCTCATTCAGAAATAGTTTTATGTCCCTATTTACATAGCCTTTCTCTGGATAGTCTCTCATTTTGTTTTTTAGAGGAGATGACATGACCTTAACTGGACATTGCTTCTTTGATAGGATAGCATTAGAATGTTCTTAGTATTATTTTATATCCTGCTCTGATACTAAGGTGACAGAATCCATATAAATACGGTACATAGATTACACAGAGTGTTCCTTTTCTTATTCCTAAATATTTTCCCTCTGGCAATTGAGCATGAAAGGTCTAAAAAATTAAGTACCATTAGAGATGAAGCCTGTAGGAAAGGGCCTGGAACAGCATATTGGGAGAAAGCCCAGCACTCTCCCAATTCTGACCAGCTAGGGATGGATGGAAGAAGTGAAGAGCTGCGGTCCTTTGGAAGGCATTGCTTCTGAACCTTACGGAGGATTTTCTCCACCGTCTTTTGAATCTACATACTACTAGGGCTACTAGATGTCTGATCAATTTGTCAAGTCTGTAGAGAGTACCCTAAACCCAGAAACTGACAGAATCGGGATTTTTCAAATACATGCACATAGCCATGAATAAATATTGTTGAATGAGTTTACTGGATTTGCCCCTATAAGAACTCACATGGAGTTGACTAAAAAGAGATGTGATGGTGACATGCCTACAGTGATAAATTAACCTAGCAGCCCAAGAGAAAATGTCCTCATTTCTGCACCACATTCCATCATGAGATAGGCCATTCTTTGTTCAGTTACATAATCAAGATTGTCATTTAGTGTAACTAGTTTGAACTCCTCAGCCAACTACCAAGCCAGTGAAGGAAAGTTCAGATTTTGATACTTTGAACAAAATTACCAAGGTGGCACACATTCCTTGGGATAATAGTAATGACAGACTGCTCAGCTGGCAGAAACTCCTGAATTCTACTTGAGGAATTACAGTGGTATGAAGCCTAATATTTTCCCCCAGTGATTCTGTTTTTATGCTTTGTTTCTCGTACAACAGTTAAGCTTCAAAGACTCTCCTGCCACTTGAAAGTCACAGATTAAAAGAGTTCAGCAGTTTCCACTGTGAAGGGAAGCAGTCATTCTGAATGGAGTTACTCTGGTATTCTGATGTAAACATGGTGTAAACCTTGGGTGGGCTAGACTACAATGGCACAGTGCTTCAAACATTATTTCAGATGGAATTAGGCAAATTCATGGTCCCTCCGTGGTTATTAGCCAAGATTGTCAGGAATATAACCTTATGCTGCCAGAAGCTGGGCATGGATAACAGGGGATGGATCACACATTAATTGCTGTGTTCAAGTCAACAGAAAAAGTCCCATAGGTCGGGGTGGGGAACCTCAGGACCAGGGGCCAGATGCGGCCCCCGGCTTGCCTGGATCTGGCTCCCAAGGCTCAGGGATACCCACACACTGGAGAGCCTGTGCTGGTGCTCCAGCTCCCATGTTACCCACCTACAGGGCTGGAGCATACAAAATCCACTAGCCTGGGACCCCCAGGTTCTGGTGTGCAAGGGGCATGTGAGGAGTGTCTTTTCCCTTCTCAGTCAGGGGCTTTTCCCTTTGCTTCTCACTTGTGTGTGGCCCCCAACTGATTTTTCTGTGCGTCAGTGGCCCCTGACCCAAAAAAGGTTCCCCACCACTGCCATAGGCGTTAATGAGGCACACCCATCTCCTGTATCAGTAAACCCACAAAACAAAAAACAACAAAAAACAAAAAAAAATCAACCTCCCCACTCTACATCCATCTGCAGTTAGTTAGAATTCTGGTCAATTTCTCTACCAAGTTATTTTTGTAAGTAAACAAAGAGTTCATTGTTGTGTCAGATTTATATGGACTCTTAATGAAAACAAACAAAATGTACCCATGCTGTTATACCCTGCAGCATCTGACTTGGGCTTTGTAAACACATTATTATGGCTATAATTCACAGCTATGTACAAACACTTTTAGCTTCTGCCTCTCTCCATCAAGACTGAAGATATGAATGAAACATCAGATTTAGGCATCCAAATTGCAGGGAAAACAAAGTACCACAGAAAACCACATCATAATGCAAAAGTGAATTTGTTGCTTTTCTACTAGAAGTCATGGGGGTGATTTCAAACATCCCTTAATTATTACACTGTTGAGAGAATAAAACTAGGTTAGACAAAATGGTTAGCTATGAATTTAACTTTATCTCTACTAGAGTGACAATACTGTGCTTCAGAAAAATTCCACTTTAAATTATGTACAGACTACATGCCAAATGCTTCTTCCAGAAAGGTACAGGCATTCCAAGAACACAGTTCAATCCTTACAGCTATCCCATGAATTAAAATCCACAATATTAAAAAAAGACACAGCAGCAAGGCACGAGATAATTAAAGCATAATAAGCTTTAGCTCAGCACTGCAGGTGAAGAAGTAATCTGAACAAGAACAGGATCCCAAAGCTTTGGCACCTAAAAATGCGTGAATAGACAGTTTGCTAGAACTGGGCATTCACTAGATGTGCTGTTCACTAGGCTATGCACAATTCCTGTTAAGGTAAAGTTTACCTAGTCAAAGTCAGTAATGAAGACAGGCTGTGAAATCAATCATTTCCTGTTTGTTCATTTTTAGAGGAGGCAAAATACTGTTTATGAAAGAGAATGAACTGCCAGCATTATAATACAGCTAAAAGGGCTTACAGGCCATTGACCCAAAAGGATGATAAACACGCACCAGTGAATGCTAGATGCCTCAGAGAATTGATAATAGTGACACAGCCTTTTACTTTCAAGTCACCAGCATGGAAGTGACCCAGCTCAACACGGTACCTGTTCAGCGACCCATCATCCATAAGAAAAATTGGGGACCACTATCCATTTTGTGGAGCTTGATTTTACCATCCAGATATACTGTATTATCTCATTACCCTACTAGTCCCAGGGTCCATTCTGCAAAGAACTACGCATTTGGAGTATGCCTCAGCAAAGCACTCAAGCATGCATCTCAATGGAACTACTTTGGTGTTTAAAAGTTCAATATATGCTTAAGGGCTTTGTTGGATTGGGGACAAAGTGCTCAGCACCTAACAGGACTGAACCCCCATTGAGGCTACGTCTACACTGTGTGTTTTTACGGAAGAGGAAATGCAAATGGAGTGCTTGTTTGCATATCTCGCGCTCTCATTTGCATATCTTCTTCCGATCCTTTTTGTGGAAGAAGTTTTTGCTATAAAAAGCCCTGTGTAGACGGGGCTGTTTGTCGGAAAAACTCCCTTTTGCACAAGAGCCTGTAAACTTCACGATGGAGTAAGTGTGATGGCTGTGCAATGCCAAGGTCCATTTTCTGACCAGACGATGGCAGACAATGCAAGCACTCTGGCCTGTAATGGGAAAGCTTCCATCTTTGGTGTGGGGTTGGCAGCTGAAGGGTAGAGGGACCTGGTCTCACCTGACTCACTGAATCCTAGCCCAGGACCCTAATAGTGAACCAGTGGGGAATTCAGATTCAGCATGCTGACCTGGGTACTGGCAGCAACACAGCTAAATTATAGTCACCTGTCCTTAGGCTTCTTCCTACCTTCCCTTTGGGCTGTACTTGGATCCTGGGGTTGTTCTCTGTTTCACTGGAATATACAACTAGTGGTAGTCCCAGCAGCTGCTTTTTGTCTAGCACTGCTGGCAGCTCTGAAAGCTTGGGATTGCAGGATTGCAGACGTTCTCCTCTGTGTCTCACTCCAGCAGAGGGGAGAAGCATCTGTCTCCTCCGTCATGGTCTCCTTGTGGTTCAGGGCACCCAGGGCAGAAGCAGAGGCCTGCAGAGAGCCAGACACGTCTGTCTCCTTACCACTGAGGTACAACTGAGCTGGAGGCTCTGCCTTTTATACTTCCTTCCCTGTCTCTCAACTTCTGGTGGGAGGGGCAAGCCTGGTGTGACTTCACCCCCCTGGACACAGAGAATGGATGCTCCCGCTCTGGGTCAAAGGGAGGCCATACCACCTCACTACAGCTACATTCCCGAAATCATATTTATACTCCAGTCCATAACATTAAAGTACAAGGCTAAAGCCATCTGATATGAGGTACTGTTGCATAGCCCATTTCAAATCACCAAAAGAACAATGTTCTATTCAGTGTGATAGCAGCCCTGATTAATTCAGATGATTTCCTCTAACTGGATTTAATGATCATAGAGCAGTGGTTCTCAAAAATGTGGTGTTCCAGGTGTTCCACATCTCCAGAATCGCCCTCCTGCGCCAGCGCCAGCATTATTTTTCCATAGGCGGGGGGTGGGCGGGAGGCGGGGGGGGGGGAGGGGGGCGAGAAAAAGCCCCAAGCCTCGCTGCATGATCTGGCCTGAGAAGTGCTTTCCCCCTCCCCCCCTCCTTCCCTGGCTGGGGAACATCACTGTGTGGGCGCACTTCCTGGAGGTTTTCACCACTGCTCCCGATGGCTGGAATCTGGCCAGTGGGAGCAGTGGGATGCTATGCCTGGGAGTGGCGTGGGGTGTAAAGGCAAGTAAGTGTCCCCCCATACCCTCCAGGCCCAGACCCCCACATCCCCAGCTCCCTAATGCACACACACCCCACAACCCCAGCCTGCTCCTGCACCCTCCCCCCTGGCCAGATACCTATCCCCAGCCTCTTACTGCACCCTTCCCTGCGCTTGTACCCTCCCCTTTGGCCAGACAACTACCCGTCTCAGCCCACTCTAGCACCCTCCTCCGGGCTTGACAACCTACCCCCTGCCTGTTCCTGCACCTTCCCCCTAGCCATATACCCTACCACCAGCCTGCTCTTGCCCCTTCTCCCTGGTCAGACACCCTACTCCCAGCTTGCTCCTGCACCCCACCTATCATCCAGACCTCACACCCTTACCCCACCTTCCGCCCAGATCTTGCACCCTCATTCCTCTAACTGGCAGCCCCGTCCCACACATTGAACCCCCCATTTTTGTCCCAACCCCAGAATCTAAGGCGTCCACAAAATCCGCTAACCCTGGAATCCCAGAAGAGTAAATCTGGCCTAACCTCACTCCTCTCTACCCCTTCCTCTCCCCAGTAGGGTTGCCAGGTGTCCGGTATTGACCCAGACAGTCCGATATTTTCAGCTCCTGTCCAGTAAAAAAAAATCAGAAAATACGGACACTCAAAATGTCCAGTATTTTCTGATTTTTTCCCGGACAGGGGGTGAAAATACCAGACTGTCCGGGTCAATATGGGACACCTGGCAACCCTACACACACTCAGCAATTGGGTCCAGCTCCGCCCCCCACTCTCCCACACACACACACTGCTTACCTGGTTCTACAGGGGAGCTGTCTGGCCCAGAGCAGGGAGGGAGGCAAGAATGCCACCAGCTGCCTGTTAGGAGAGGCAGAGCCCCGCCCCTCCTGTTCTTAAAGGGGCCATGCTGTTTTATTAATTTTTTTTGCTTAGCTCTGTGGGTCCTTTTTTTTTTTTGCTCAAGAACTTTGGTCTCCCCCCGCTTTTTTTCAACAAAATTTTTCCCCGTTTTTTTGGGGGGGGGAAGATGTTCGGTATTTTTGGTTAAACCATCTGGCAACCCTACTCCCCAGTGGGGCTGGAGCGTTAGAAGAGTTAAGTGGCTCAGTTAGGGGCCACATCAGTGAGAGTTGGGGGTTTTTGGAGGGTTTCTTTTCTTCTCATTTGTGTGGTCCCCAACTGATTTTTCTGTGGATCAGTGGCCCCAAAGTTTCCTCACCCCTGCCATAAATAAAGAAAACATTGAAATATTTTGTGTTGGATATAAATTAATATTTTACTTTATTTAAAATGAAGTTTGATAAACTCACATGAGAAAGTTAAAGCACTTAGTCTGTTTAATCATTTAAATTAATATTTCCTTTCTTACTTGTTAAATTAAACCGTTCTCCCTAAATGCAGCAGTAGCAAAATGGCTCGGTCATAATTATGTTATTAACAACATGTTTCCATTAGTAACTTGTGGTCCATGGAAAGGTTTGCATTGAGCTTGGTGGGCTACCAGCCAAAAAGGTTGAAAACCATTGTCGTAGAGACGCTAAATATTCAAAATGGAAATTAGGGTGCAGATGCTTTAAAAGTAGACCGTTATAGGAATACATAGTTTCAGTGTTGTTTTTTTCCTTTATAAAAACTATTCTCAGACTGTCTCTCTTCAAGAAAGGGAATATGTTCATAGAATCATAGACCATAGAGCTGGAAGAGACCTCAGAAGGTCATCAAGTCCAGCCCCCTGCTCTAGGCAGGACCAATCCCAACTAAATCAACCCAGCCAGGACTTTGTCAAGCCGAGACTTAAACACCTCTAGGGATGAAGACTCCACTACTTCCCTAGGTAACCCATTCCAGTGCTTCACCACTCTCCTAGTGAAATAGTTTTTCCTAATATCCAACCTGGACCTCTCCCACCACAACTTGAGACCATTGCTCCTTGTTTTGCCATCTGTCACTACTGAGAACAGCCTCTCTCCATCCTCTTTGGAACCTCCCTTCAGGTAGTTGAAGGCTGCTATCAAATCCCCCCTCACTCTTCGCTTCTGCAGACTAAACAGACCCAACTCCCTCAGTCTCTCCTCATAGGTCATATGCTCCAGCCCCCTAATCATTTTGGTTGCCCTCCGCTGGACCTTCTCCAATGTGTCCACATCCTTTCTATAGTGGGGGGCCCAGAACTGGACACAATACTCCAGATGTGGCCTCACCAGAACCGAATAAAGGGGAATAATGACATCTCTGGATCTGCTGGCAATGCTCCTTTTAATGCAACCTAATATGCCATTAGCCTTCTTGGCTACAAGGGCACACTGTTGACTCATATCCAACTTCTCATCCACTGTAATCCCCAAGTCCTTTTCTGCAGAACTACTACTTAGCTGGTTGGTCCCCAGCCTGTAACAATGCTTGGGATTCTTCCATCCCAAGTGCAGGACTCTGCACTTGTCTTTGTTGAACCTCATCAGATTTCTTGTGACCCAATCCTCCAATTTGTCTAAGTCACTCTGGACCCTAACTCTGCCCTCAAGCGTATCTATCTCTCCCCCTAACTTAGTGTCATCTGCAAACCTGGTCAGTCACATCCTGAATTCGAGCTCCCGGTAAGCAGCACACTAAAGACACTTGAAGTTTTGCTCAAGTAAGGACCAAAAGATTTAGGCACCCTGCTAGAACAGCACTGAAAAAAATGTTGTAATCCAAATAGAGAAAGTATAGAAAATATTGAACAGATCATATGGGAAGACTATAGCAAGGCATAGAAACCAGGTTTAAAAAAAAACCAGAATGAGCTGGAACAAATCCTAAAAACCTAGAATGAGCTGGAACAAATCAGTCTGTGGAACTCCACTTCTATCAAGCTCACCTAGAGTAAGAAAGCAGTGATATTCACAGAATTCGTAGGGGCTAGAACCAAAAGCAGTCAAAGCCTGGTCAGGGTTAGGGTAGTTGATTCCCTGGGGTTCCTATGCACCCCCAAACACAGTGCTGCTAATTGTCACCGCTTTATCATAATCTTTGCAGTATTTGGTGTTTATTCCTAGTGTCCCAGCTGCAGGAGTCTTATTACATAAGAATCTCATCTTTCATTTTCTCCTCCACTGGTGGAGGAAAAATGCTTAAAAACAGGCATCCTAAAGGCTCACAAACATAACAAAATAAAATGGATATATATATACACACACACACATATATAATTTGTAAAAGTCATGTTTTTTAAGCCATTTGGGGGATTTCCTGGGGTGGGGGCTGACTCATGACTTTTCAATGCTTGGGAGTGTCAATACAAGTAGCGTCCAAAGCTGAGCCCAGGGAAGATAGTGACACAACCCCACTATTACCAGATGCAAGGGACTGCAAATTGATTTCTCCCATCAGTGTGAATTTGCCCCATTTTAATTTCTGGATACATTATAGTATCTCCCAATAAAATGTAGAATTTCATGTCTTTATTTTCTTCAATTAGACTGACAAAAGTTACTTTAAAGAATGAATGTATATTGGCCAAACTGGACAAACTGGGAAAGAATTAATGGACACAAATCAGATATACGAAAAGGCAACACACAAAAACCTGTTGGAGAACACTTCAATCTGCCAGGGCACTCATTAATGGATACAAAGTCACCATGTTGCTTCAGGCCAATTCCACAAGCCAAATACATCAGGAAGTGTTGGAACTTAACTTCATTTACAAGTTTGGGAGCCATCAAAAAAGGTATGAATAAAGACATTACCTGGCTAGCACACTACCTTCCACATCCTAATGACTTAACCAACTAAATAATGGCTACTTAAGAACAATTTGCACCTTCTTGTTACTTGAACACTCCAATTCACTATTTTTTCCCTTCCTCCCCTCACCCCGTCCCCGGTTTAATTTTGGATCTGGACTTTTAATACTCCATTTATTTGAAGAAGTGGGTTGTACCCACAAAAGCTCATGATACCATCTACATATTTTGTTAGTCTTTAAGGTGCAGCTAGACTATTCATTGTTTTTTTTTTTAAGTTTTTCCAGTTACAGACTAACTCAACTACCCTTCTGAAGCTTTTAAATACAAGTTAAACTAGTGTGACAGGCAAATACCACAGCATTTGCATTTTATGAGGATTTTATGTGGATTCTACCTAAAGCAAAATATGGCTATTATGTGAATATATTATTATTATTATTATTTATTATTACTATTTATGTTCTTACATCTCCTGTCCTGTTACAATGCTTAGATGCTAATCATGATACGGGATATGATTCTGTACTTCTACTAAGTGCTTCAAGCACAAAAAAACCATTATACTGCAAACCAGCACGAAAAAGCAGCTTGTCAGCTTTCGTTCTTAGTCTCACCCAACAATGATCTGTCTTTGGAATCCAGTAAAAAAAGGTACAGCTTCCTTAGACTGATTAATATGCACTCACATATCCTATCTGCCATTTTAAATATTAGATGCAACATACGACATACATTTGAACTCCTTAGTCCCTCTTTTCCCTTTCAAAACAGGCTCAAAGACGTGAACAAACTAAACAGAATTACTGAATGGTATTATCCTCATAATTACTGCTTGCTTGTAGTACTGTTACATCTAGGCTGCGTCTAGACTGGCAAGTTTTTGCGCAAAAGCGACTGCTTTTGCGCAAAAACTTGCCAGCTGTCTACACTGGCCACTAGAATTTGCGCAAGAGCACTGACTTTGTAATGTACAAAATCAGTTCTTCTTGCGCAAATACAATGATGCTCCCACTTGGGCAAAAGCACTCTTATGCAAATGATTTTGCGCAAGAGGGCCAGTGTAGACAACCCAGAATTGTTTTGCGCAAAAAAGCCCCGATGACGAAAATGGCGATCGGGGCTTTCTTGAAAACGCTGTCTAGATTACGACGCTTTTCCGCATAAAAAGTGCTTTTGCGCAAAAGCGTCCATGCCAATCTAGACGCTCTTTTCCGCAAATGCTTTTAACGGAAAAACTTTTCCATTAAAAGCATTTGCGGAAAATCATGCCAGTCTAGATGCAGCCCTAGAGTCCTAATTACATTTGAGGCCCACTTGTGGTAGGCATTGTACACACATAGACTAAGATAGTCCTTGGCCCATAGAGTTCCAATATAAATAGACAAAACATAACAAAGAAAATATTTTACTGATAGGGAACTTAAATCCTTTTGCACAGACAGTATGTGACTGATCTGGGAGTTGAAGCAGATCTCCTAAGTCCAAATCCAGTGCCCTAAGCACAAGACCAAAAATGTGGTGGATTCTTTATCACATGGAGTCTTTAAAATCAAACTCTGGATACTTTTCTAAAAAATATACTATAGCATAACAAGATATGGGCTTAGGGCTGGATTTAATGGGTGAGGATCTCTTATGCAAGAGCCCAGACTAAATGGAAGGAAACAGCCAGAATATGAAGTAGAAAGCTGAACAAGAACTTTTGAGCATCAGTGACTATGCAGGCAATATTTTCACATTGAAACTAGTACGAGATGAACTTCAAAGGATATAAGGTTTGATCAGAACAGGCTTAACCAAGTCTTTAGATATCCTTCTCTAGCTTTTCTTCCTGTATTTTAACTCCTAACAACATAGTAGTATCCCAGAATGCATTGCTTCTCATTTCATTAAGATTTCACACTACTAGTGATGGCAATACCCATGCAGGAGAGATACTTTTTAGAATTCTTAGATGGATTGCAGCAAAAGTAGCAGAACTGTTAAAAGCCCTGAGGGAGGGGGAGAAATCATAAATTAGTCAAAATTTCAATATGTTAAAAAATGTTGACAAACTTTAAAGAGTAGGAAGCTTTTTAGGGATCACAAAGAATAAACTTGTTGCTTAAATTAAAATTTTCATTCCTAAAGAAACTGAAACAGTTCAAAACTTGGGTTGAGGTTCAGGTCAGGGATTTTGTTTATTGAAACTGCTTATATCAGTGTTTCTTAAACTTTTTAAGATGGAGGAACACCAAACAATTTTTTTAATGAGGAAAACCAAGGATTTTTTTGTTGAGAAAAAAAAAAGAAGCCAGAGAAAAGTTATTGAGCAAAAAACAAAAACAAAAATAGGGTCGGGGGAAAGTTATTGAGGGGAAAAAAAAAAAGAAAAAAGGTTGCCTGCCCCCCTTTAAGGGCGGTCATTTTGAACGCTGTTGTTCTCCGCGACACACCTCCGACTGCATCACAGCACACCAGTGTGCCCGCGGAACACAGTTTAAGAAACACTGGCTTAGATTACCACAAATTTACAGACTAGTCTATTGAGCATACTATTTCATGCAAGGTTCTCCAATTCAGAAAACCCTTAATAAAACAGCTTTAATGTGTGGTCCTGCTTAGATTCTTCTTTATTCATATTTCACCAGATCGTAATTAGATTCTGTTAAAACACACTTCATTTTTAGAGTCCTGATGAAGAAGTAGCCCAGGGAAGCTGAAACATAGCTTGCTGAGGTAATAGCATAAAGCTGCTTTCTCCTCTTACAATGATTCCTTATGAGATTTGTCTATTTAACAGATGGAGGACAACAGTAAAAGAAAGACAGTAAAGGTTGAAGAGGTCCATAAAGCTCCCAAGAGCAGGAAATTAGATGAGCATATCTGCCAATTTATTCTATTTATCAAAACACTTTAGGCATTTCCAAATTTCTTCTTCTATTAAAAGAATAAAGAACAGAACAGTACTTAAGTCACATATTTAAATGATCTTTCCTTTTGCTTTTATAAGTCTGGATCATATGCAAACTTTAGAATGAGACCACTTGCTGTTGGGAAATCAACACACTCCATACACAGATTGTTTCTTTCCACAGAGCATGATTACAGAAGATTAGATTGGAAGAGATCTCTGGAGGTCATGTAGGCCAACCCCGTGCTTAAAGCAGGACCAACCCCAAATAAATCAGTCCAGCCATGGCTTTAAAACCTCAAAAGATGGGAGCTTCCACCACCTCCCTACGTTACCCATTCCAATGCTTCACCATCCCCTAGTAAAATAGCTTTTCCTAATATCCAACCAAGTTCTCCCGCACTACAACTTGAGACCACTGCTGCCTTTTCTGTCATTTGCCACCAATGAGAATAGCTCCATCTTCATTGAAACTCTCCTTCAGGTAGTTGAAGGCTGCTATAAAATCCTTCCCCCCCAATCTTCTCTGCCCTAGCCCCCTAATCATTTTCATTTCCCTCTGCTGGACTCTCCAATGTGTCACATCCTTTCTGTAGTAGAAAGCCCAAAACTGGATTCAACATTCTAGATGCGGCCTCACCAGGGCTGACTACAGGGGAATAATAATTTCCTTTGGTCCACTGGCAATGCTTCTATTAATGCAGCTCAATATGCCATTAGTCTTCTTGGGAACAAGGGTACACTGTTGATTCATTTCCAGCTTCTTATCTACTGTCATCCTCAGGTCCTTTTCTGCAGAACTGCCCCTTACCCAGTTGGTCCCCAGTTCATAGCAGTACATGGGAT
Organism: Rafetus swinhoei; assembly: GCA_019425775.1. Lineage (NCBI taxonomy): Eukaryota > Metazoa > Chordata > Testudines > Trionychidae > Rafetus > Rafetus swinhoei. Next base: position 222,064,636 of record CM033424.1, on the reverse strand, counting down.
TCTTCCGTCCTAAGCACAGGACTCTGCACATGTCCACATTGAACTCCATCAGATTTCTTTTGGTCCAATCCTCCAATTTGTCTAGGTTACTCTGGACCCTATCCTTGGACCTCTCCCCTCCAGCCTTAGTGGCATCCACAAACTTGTGAGAATGTAATCCATCCCATTATCCCGATCATTAATGAAGATGTTGAAAAAACCTGGCCCTGGGACTGACCCCTGGGATCCTCCACTGGATACTGGCTGCCAACTAGACATAGAGCCCTTGATCACTAATAATTGAACCCAACGATCTTTCAATACACCTTATAGTTCACGCATCCAACACATACTTTAACTTGCTGGCAAGAATACTGAGGGAGACATATCAAAAGCTTTGCTGAAGTCCAGGTATATCATGTCCACTGCTTTCCCTACATCCACTTATATCATCATAAAAGACAATTAGCTTGATCAGGCATGTCACAGTGTCTGAGTGGTCTAAGGCACAGACTCAAGAGACTGTCTTCCCCTCAGTTGGGTGTTCTAGTCACCAAAGAGAAGTGTGGGGTCAAATTCCACCCCTGACATAGCCTTTGTTTGCTGCTTTTAGCAGGGAGTTGGAGTCGATGACCTCCTGAGCTCTTTTCCAATTAGGGACGTTAAATATAGATTAGTTAACTAATTGAACTGTTGATAGGATTTCCATCAACTATTTGATTAGTCTATAAGGGCGCCTCTGCCTTTGAACTATATCAGAGAGAGGCAGGAAGAGGTAGCGGAAGCAACTAGTCACATCACTAGTTGACTAGTCGCTTACAACCCTACTTCCAATCCTATGATTCTATGACTTGACCTTGGTGAATCAATGTTGATTGTTCCTGATCACCTTCAAGTGTTTCAAAATGGATTCCTTGAGGACCTGCTCCATGATTTTTCCAGGGATTAAGGGGAGGCTGGCCAGTTTGTAATTCCCAGGATTCTCCTTCCCATTTTGAAAGATGGGCACTACATTTGCCTTTTTCCAATCATCCAATCACTATGAGTTTTCAAAGATAATGGCTCTGCGATCCCATTAACCAACTCTCTCAGAAACCTCAGATGCACAGCATCTAGCCCCAGAGCCTGGTGCATGTCCACCTTTTCTAAATAGTCTTTACCTTGTTCTTTCACTACTGACGTTTACTCACCTCCTGCCCATACTGTGTTGCCCAGTGTAGCAGTCTGGGAGCTGTCACTAGGTTGCCCTCTCCATTCAGTAAGGGTCCCACACATTCCCCAACCTCCTTCTTATTATCCTTCAAACCCACTGCCAACTGGAAATCCAAATGCATTTTAGCCCTTCTGATTATACCCCTGTATACCAAGGAACATTTTTATACTCCTCCCTAGACATCTGTCCAAGTTTCCACTTCTTGCAAGCTTCCTTTTTGTGTTTAAGCTCACCAGAGAATTCTGTTAAGCCAAGCTTCCATATTTGCTATTCTATCTGCACATTAAAATGGTTTGTTCCTGTGCCCTCACTAAGGATTGATCCTGCAGTCTTTGCTCAGTTTGTGTGAGACATTGATGGTTACTATCCTGATACTACAGGACTGGGCCCTTTGTGTCAACCACAATCTTAGTTCCTCATCCAAACTCCCATTCAATGTTTTGCCATTGATTTCACTTCTGGGGATCAAGCTCAAATGTGGCATTGGGATGGGGACCCAAGAAGTGGGAGTCAAGAAAGGCAAGCTCCAGATGACATTGTGATTCAGTGAGTTACAATGCCTCCCAGAGCTCCCAGATGTAAAAAAGGCCTGGTTGATGCACTTCCTTCTAAAAGTAGTACAGCACACACACTCCCACTTCCCCCATTAGATGGCTAATTAGCTGCACGGGCTATTAAAGCCATAGGGAGTATTTCAAGAGTAAGCCAAGTATTTTTGCAATACTTGCCTGTACCATGATTTCAATAAGTGTGATGAGCAATGTCCTGTTACCAGTGCTTAGCATTTATTTGTATATAGTCTAGAGTACTATTAAACTGCAAAAGTGAGAATTTCATACTACGCAGATATTCTAGCAAGTCAAAATTGCAGAGAGCTTGAAGGAGTTCAAGCAGCAATAGTTTTCCTCCCACTTCTACAGCAAATGTTAGTGTCCACACTTTCCAAAATTTAAAACTAAATTTCCTATAATGAACATTTCAATCAAACTGCAATCTTTAAATTTCCATAAAAGATAATCACTAAAGGCTGCTTACAATCTTCCACAGATTTATCAGTCATTGCCTATAAGAAAAGCAGTGGACTTGCTAAAAACAGAGCAATTATAAACAACTAGTCAGGGGAGAACAAACAGAATTGTGTTCTCCCCCACACAGATCACATTATGTAACTTAGTCAAAAAAACTTTAACAAACAGAAAAAAAGTATATACAAATAACATCCTCTAAACAGTAATAGGCTTCATTCCTTTGGGAAATGCATCCACTAAATGCTAACAATCACATCCTTATTACAGAAAGAAACCATGGAGACTAGCATGTAACTGGGAGAGTAAAGAATGAAAAATGAAGGCAAAGAAGCAGGTTTACCAAGAAAATTCAGTTCAGTTTATGTAAATAAAGCATAGATCCCATATTCAATATATAATGGTCTTCAAGGAGGCACTGGTTTCTCAAATAAGATGATCACCCAAACCTTCCATGTCCATTCCTACATAATATTTCTCTTCAGAAATAAGGCTATAACAATCCTGCTTCCTATCCGAAGACACTTAATAATTCAATGGCTGTATTGGGATGCACCTAATTAATTGGTACCTTAATGAAAACTCAAATATTACTTTTCTAGCAGTATTCTAGTATTATTATCAATGAAACATCATCCGTGATGAAGTTACTATTGTATCAACACTGCCACCATAAAACAGCTCAAATGCACCATAATGTCTTCTTAAAATATCCCATCCAATTTGCATCCAATGCAGGCAGAGTATTTTAAACTTCTTTAAATGAAATGTACCAGCTAGAAACAAAAACAGCCTGAACCTTGTGACCAGCCAGCTCTCTGCAGACCACCAAGAAGTTTTCCATAGGCCCATTAGAGAATCAATTGTGTGGTATAAGCACTTCAGCTCAAGAATCAAAGTGACTAGGGATTTGAAAGAAATACACTAATGCACTGTAAATACATAGTGCTAGGTATCAGACAACCTAAAGTTGCAAAAAATGTCACATTCTACATTACCTTTCTGATACGAGTTTCCAAAGATTAAATGACTGGGACCCAATTTGCTTCCAGCTGAAAGGCTTCTCGCCTTTATATTATCAGGTGTTATTAGGAGTGAGTACAATACACTCCCATGTACACAATACTCAAGATATACCCACATAGATGCTTAAGGAGATTATTCAATTCAGACCTTATTGACATCAGTGCCAAATAGCTGAAGATGCAGTATTTAGGAAATCACACAACAGTTTTAGAACTAAATGCTGTAACTTCTAATGTTTGAGGAAGATAACAATAAAGAAGAACTATGTTACCTTTCAGATATTTCTGAAATTTAGAATTGCAAAGAAATAAAATCCTAAAATTGTCGAACGTAACAAAATTGTATTACTTTTTCCTGTCTTCTCAAGCTTTGGGATTGACTGTTACCTCTTGCAGAGGCAGAACAAATCCACTCATTGTTCTGAGTGATGGTGACTGCTCTCAGTGACAGATCTCAACTGACTCTATGGCAGCAGAGAAGGATAACCCATTATTGGATTGCTAGACATTTTAAACTGGGAATTAAAAATCTGTTAAGAAAAAGGAAGAGGCTGTCAGTAAGGAATTGTGGACCAGAGTTCAAGTGTAAACTGCACAGCCGATACTTGCCTGTGTTTTGATTAACATGTTCTTGTAATTTCTTGCTCAGTTAGAGTGCATCTACACTGCACCGTAGCTCGAAATAAGATATGCAATTTGAACTATGCAAATTGCGTATCTTGTTTCAATCTTATTTCGAAATAGCTTATTTTGTAATTTGGTGCTGTCTACACAGCACCAAATTTCAAAATAACCCAGTATTCTGAAACATCCTTTATTCCTCGTGGAATGATGTTTACAGGGACGGTGGAATAGCAAGCCCATTATATTTCAAAATAACGGACTTGCTATGAAGACACAGGGTAGCTATTTCGGGATACTCCAGTATCCCGAAATAGCGTTGCAGTGTAGACATAGCCTTACTATGAAGGCACAACATTTAGTCTGGTGGTTGAAAAAATTGGACTCTGAATCAAAAGATCTAGGTTCCATTCCTGATTCTGCCACAGTCTGCCTATATGATTGTGTGTAAGGGTGTGTCTAGACTACCGGGTTTTTTCGAAAAAAGTAGCCTGTTTTCGAAAAAAACTTCATCTGCGTCTAGACTGCAGCCGCGTTCTTTCAAAAGTAAATCAAAAGAATGAGGCAGTTTTTTCAATCACGGTAAACCTCAATTTACGAGGAATAACGCCTTTTTTAGAAAGTACTCTTTTGGAAAAAGGCGCTATTGAATGCAAACTGTGCTTTTTTGAAAGAGAGCGTCTAGACTCTCTTTCAAAAAAGCGGCTCACTTTTTCAAAAAATCTGCTTGTAGTCTAGATGCTCTCTTTCGAAAAAAGCTTCCGAAAGAGGCTTGTAGTCTAGACGTAGCCTAAAGCATTTAATCTCAATGCTGCAATCTATAAAAAGAAAACAAAAAACACCAGCTTACCTGACATGGCTGTTTAGTGGCTGTTTGTGATGCACTCAAATAGGATGGTGAGCAGAACCATAGACAAGCTTATAAATAGTTATTCCAAAATTCTGAGCAATCTTCTGTAAGCTGACAGGTGATAAGTAAAATATATTAGAGCATCTATCTCAGGAAAAAGAGTATGTGACATGATTTTAAATCCTAAATTTATTACAGGATTTCTCTGTCTTTTCTGTGGGATGGCTATTATTCTTCCAATGCCATTTGGACAGATAAGTATAAACAGCAAAAGTGGCTACAAATCAATGAACTTTCTACTAATACCTTGGCAAGTGGGCACCAAACACCCTAAATGAATAAGAACCAAAGAAAAAGGGAATCAGGAGTGGGAGGGAGATATCTAGGAAGACAGAAACATTTACTAAGATTCATGAGAAAGTATGAGGACTGCATGTGATTTGCCTTGGCAAACAGATAAACAATCTAATGTGCCAGTTAACAAGTTAAGGAAATACAGCCCACAATTGCAGATGGGTACACATTTATAGGAAGATACACTGACATTTCAGCATCCCCTATAAAATGAATGCATAATTTCTGGTTATATTCTAGTGCTGTCTGCTTACAGAGCCAGAATTATGGTCAGAGGATACTATGTTAATGTGCAGTCCAAGCCACAGTACAGTTGTAAACATACAGAAAATTACTGTAGGGCCAAAAATCCTGACCCTAGCCTTGTCATTATCATCATCATTCATTCTCTCTCTCTCCTCCTCAATAAAGCATGTTCATATGGCTGTATTACCAAGGGAATCTTAAAAGAAATGCTACAAACTGGAAATCTTTTCCCCCTTCTGTCCTAGCTAAAACAGGTGTCGCGTAATTAAAAGGACACACAGCTCAGGAATGCCTAGAAAAACAGCACAGCACACATGCAGACAATGAGTCTTTTTATTCCTTGGACACGTTGACAAGGCTACCATTGATAAGAAGAGTCATATGGCAAAGAACTACAGGTAGAAAACAAAGTGCAGCTTCCTCTTCCAGTTTATATTCCCTTTATAATAAAGAAGGTTTTGACATTCTCAAAAGTGTGCAACAGACAGTTCCTCCTTCATGCGACTGTCATGCAACAATGCTAGACAATCACAGAAAGAATAATGTTTATCTAACATTGAACAAGGGACTTAATTAGAATAAGGATCATAGTGATCTCTCTGTAGTTACCCTGCTTTTCTATAGAGCATCTGCCAAGACTCTGCCCCAGTTCCCTCCTGCTTGGTTTCCTGCAAAAGATTACAGAATAGAAAACATATGCTCAGTGACTTCACTTCTCTTTAAAAGTGGATCTTGTGGCCCCTTTCTTATCTAGTCTATACCCTCATGCAAACAACTAATTCTTCAGAGATCAGTGCAACTGCTCAAATGAATATGGTGAGTAGAACCAGTCCTTTAGTTTCAATCTAATAGAACCTCAGAGTTACGAACACCTCAGGAATGAAGATTGTTCATAACTCTGAAATGTTTCTAACACTGAACACAATGTTATGCTTGTTCTTTCAAAAGTTTACAACTGAACCTTGACTTAATTTAGCTTTGAAACTTTACTATGCAGAAGAAAAATGCTTCTTTCCCTTTATTCTTTCCCTGAGAATATCTTTAAATATGCAAATTCAAAAATATTATAAAACTTGTAAACACTATTGGAATTTCCCTAAAGTTGATGTGGCCATTGCCTCACCAGTAAAGGGCACCATTCATGCTCCTTTCTGAGGCAGGGAGAGCCCACACACAGAAGAGTAAAAAGAGAAACATCAAGATGTCCTGTGCAGCTCTCAGAAATGTGATAGGCTCCCTTGTCATGAAGTGCACCAAATCTACTTGACTCACATACTTCCAACTCCAATTCTTCTTAAAATCTATGTTACAGAATATATCATTGACTGCTTATTTTTTAGTAGTTCATATTTAACATAGTGCTGTACTTTTTTGTTTGGTTGGTTGGTTTTGTCTCAGCTGCTACCTGATTGCATACTGCCAGTTCCAAATACGTATGTGGTTGACTGGTCAGTTCATAACTCTGAGGTTTTACTGTAGATGTTCTAATAGCGCTCACTTCCATCTGAGGAATTCACATTCTTTATCCCCTCTTTTTGTACTTTGAGAGCTTGAGACTCTACATCAGGGATGGGGAACCTTTTTTGGGTTGAGGGCAGCTGACCAACAGAAAAAAAAAAATCAGTCGGGAGCTGGTGCTGCGGGGAGGCAGCGGGGGGGGAGGGACTGTACTGCCGGTGCAGGCTCCCCAACACTGGCAGAGGCCCTAAGACTCAGGGGCCAGCTGCAGGCAACTCAGAGGCCTCACTTGCTTCCCAGGCCTTAGGTTTCCCCATCCCTGCCCTACATGTTAATACACTTCCCTTTGGTTTGGTATCGTGGTTAAAGCCAACTTTTCATTCAACAGTTAAAACCACAACTCCAAACAACAGAAATAAAGAACAGAAAGGCAACTAAAATACTTCAGGTTTCTTAGGTCCTCCAAATTACAAACATCTTAAGAAAGCATGTCAATATTTTTTAAGAATACAGAACAGCACTTACAATAATAGAAGTTAAAACAACAAAAAATGGCTCATCTCTTTTCAGTCTTTCCTGGGAAACAACCCACACTTAACTCCCTAAGAAAAATGGTGTCTAACAAAACTATGATCAAAAATCTGACAATAAAACTTTTCACATAAAAGTGTGGGATTTTAGAAAATGTTGATCAAACTATGGAATTAAAGCAAATAATATTAGGGCTAAAGTCTGGTCTCACATACTTCCCATATATGAATACAATCACTTCTATCCAAGGGCAAATTTTAAGTCGTAGTCTGCCAATTTAATATCCCTATAGATATACAAATTATCTTGTTTTAATTGTTTTTGCAGAATTTCTGTATACAAGAAATGCTAAGGCCATAATTCAGGAATGCACTTAACCATTTACGTAACTCGAAGTACATATTTAAATCTCATTGACTTAAAATGAGATTTAAGCACATTGTTAAATTCAACCACGTGTTGAAGTGCTGCTCTGAATCAGGGCCTAAAAGAATCACAATACTTTTGTGTGTTTTATTACAATAAATGCACAACTATTCTTCATATCCCTCTTCCTTTGTTGACAGCTTCAACTAGGTTATGATCATTGTGGTGGGTCAACAACCTCCTTGGGACTATTACCCAATGTACTAAGACCCCACCAAGCTTGTTTTCCCTGCTAGCTTGGGCCCCTAGTATCCTGTCTCCTTGAATCAGACACACTAGCCTGCTGCAACACAGATGCAGGGTCTGGTCCACACACCCAAAGCTGCACACCTTATCTGAAAACTGAACCAGAACCCTAAATAAATCCATCTTATGCTGTACAGAGATCTGTACAGTGCAAATTCATGAAATTGCCTTCTATCTCAATTTAAAGAGAGATATGCACAGACTCCTCCCCCCTCCTGGTAACAATTACTTTCACTGGGTTTATTAATAAACAAATGTGATTTATTAATTAAAAATGGTGGGATTTAAGTGGTCATAAGAGATAGCACACAAAACAATGTAGGTTACTAAACAAAGAAAACAAAATACACAAGCAAAGCTTAATACACTAAAGAAACTAGTTACATGTAATATCTAACTCTCAAAGTTGTTCTCAGAAGCTTTTTTAAGAGACTAGAAAGACTTCCAGCCTAGGCCCAAATCTTCTCCTAGTTCAGTCTTACGTTTCCAGCAGTCATCTTGGGTGGTGCAACCAAGAGAACTGATGACCCAGATTACCTCACTCCCCATACTTACATAGGTTTTACATATGGTGGGAATCCTTTGTGTTCAGTATAAACTTTCCCGCTGCTTTTGTGGAAAAATACAATGTCCAAGATGGAACCTACCACAAGGTAACATGGCCACATGTCTTGGTAGGAGCCACTGCAGCCCCTCCTCTCAGGCTTACAGGAAAAACAAGTCCATTCACAGATCCTTGACTTGAGTATTGGGCCGTAAAGTTCCTTGAGTACTTTTAATGGCCCTCACTTAGTATGACTACATTAGTAACACAAGTTTATGCTTCTTATTTCTAGCTCCAAATACAGGAATGATACATGCATACAAATAGGATAATTATATTAAGCAGATTACATCCTTTCCAATGATCTCACATGAAGTATCTTGAATAAAGAATATTCATTATGTCATATTCATAAGCCTATTTTACCATAAAGAATATGGAATACCCCATCAAAATCATCCCAAAGAAAGAGCTGTAGCCTCCTTGAAGATCAAATGCCAACTGAATCAATTTCTAGCTAGATCCTTCAGAGTCTGGCTGACTATTCCATTTATGGCCATCACTGGTGACCATGCCCATCACGTCACTGGATATTTTGGCGACAGTATGCTCATGTAGTGGCATTCCTTATTAAAAATATTTTGGAATTCACTAGTCTTTCAAATATTTAATTCTAACCAGATGTCCAGAAGACATTCCCCAAAAAAAGGGGCAGTTTTGGCAACTAACAGTGTCACGGTGGTGAATATAGGCTGGTCCTGCTAAGCAGCTTCAGTGTTGAGCTCAGAATCTCTCATTTCCTTATAGATCATGATGTTTATTACCATCCACAAGTCAATTGTGAAATCCACAAAGCATAGTTGTGGTGCTGACATTTTAAAAATTCAGAGAACACTGGTATGGAATACACTTTCACTTAGCAGCACTACCCAATAGTGCAATAAGGATGAGAGGATAGCCCTGTTAGTCTGTTTCAGCAAAAACAGTCAGAGGTCTTGCGACATCTTAAAGACTAGCAAATTTGTTTTGGGCATAATCTTTCACGGGCTGCAAACCCACTTAGTCAGATGTGGGATAAGAGAAGGGTATCTGAATATAGTCAGAGAAGGGACTTATGCAAAGCTACAAGGCAGAAATTATTATTTATAAATCACTCACTGACTACTATGCCCTTTGCAGACATATCTGAAGATAACTTCCCTGCCCTGAAAAGCTTACAATCAGTGTATTATCTAGGCACACCTACGGGAAGAATGATGATTCATTAATATGTGAGCCATTCTCTAAGGTTAATGGGAATTTTGTCTGTGTAAAGATCATTAATCTAGATTAAAGAAGTAATATGTGGTAGGTGTTTACTCTTCCACAGATTGACTTTATGGCATCTGAGACACCTCTCAAGATCAGGCCCACATTTTGGTCCCTCATTAACAGATTATAAAATGTAAGAGAATAATTGGTTTGTGCAACTCAAATACCATCTGTAAACCGTAAGTGAGCTCATTCCTGGCCCTTATGGGGAAGGGGTGTGTGGTGAGGGCACATACAGAAAAAGTAGGGACTACTCTTTCTGCAGTCCTCCTATTTATATAGCATCCCAATGGAGCATGTAGAAGACAGCACCCTAAATCATTTTCTGTACCAGCGTACAGAGATCCTTTTGGGATATTGAACTATGTACCAGCAATGTACTGTGCCTCACGGCAAACTGAGCTCTATGTTCTGAATCAAGGAAATGCTGAAACATGTGCTTAAGTCCATCCATTTTCAGGGCAGCACTTAAGCACCTGTTTAACAGTAAGCACATGGTTAAATTCCATTGACTTCAATGGAACATAAAGCTCATATTTCAGTGTGGCCCTGATGGGGATGCTTCCCTGAATGGGAGCCTAAAGATATAAGCTGAGACATTTCAAAGGACAACATCCATTTTTTGATTCCACTGGTACTATAATTAATCTACAAACAATTATATGAATCCCTTTTTCAAGGTTAGAAAAACATTGCAAAATAAATACAGAAGTTACTTTTAGAAACTTATTTTTGCCTCCATTTCTCAACCACGTACCACAGCTCTTGTAAGGTGCACACCATGGCACATCACTGCGAAAATAGGAGATGCCAAAGAACAGTGATTTGATTAGATGGCAAAGCAGTTGACTCCATTTGTATTCATACCCTTTCACTCTGCAGGAAACTTCAGCATGATTTATTTTAGAGCACAGGCACAGGTTTTACTGCATATATCAGTAATACTTGTGCTTAAAAGTTCATAGAACATACACTCCCAGTAACTGGTGCCATTACAATTGTGCAACACAATACCAGAATTTATAACAATTATTATGGCTTATTTCTTTATTTCATCACATCATCTGATTTCATCTTGGAGGCCAAATCTGTAGTCTGTAGCTGTTAGTTTCACAAATGCCAGCATTTGCTCTTGCAATTCTGTGCATATTTTCAATAGTGATGGCACCAGCATTTCAGATTCTCAGGTGGCTTGAGGATCCATACCTGTGTTACTGTGAAAATTCCCTCGTGCCCACACACTAAGGAGTGCATATACAGAACTATGCACACAAATGACTCTATCAACAACTTGAGGCCCTTGGCACTTTGCAGGATTAGACCCTATCTGCAGTTCTCTTCATCCTTAATTTAAACCAAATAAAAAATAAGTTCATGGCTGGCCACTTCCAGTTTCCTGTGCAGAGATGCACAGAGCAACAGGAAGTGCAATTTACAGCAAACTCTAAAATAGCACCCGTTTTAGAATGAGAAGTTAGATGAGGACCCGCAGACAGACTACAGTGTCTTGCCATCTGGCCTGTGATTATTTTCAGACAGAAGTAGGAAATTGAGGCCTCCACAAATTTAGGTGGGGAAATTCATGGATTTAGTGTACGACAGAGTCAATTACAACCCCTAATTTGGGTGCCAACCTCCTGAACTTTGGTGAAATTTGGGGATATTTTGGAATAAAATGATTTGTTCACTGTTAGGTAGGATGATGGTCATAAGGCTAAGACTGGTCTGTCAAAGACACATGTGACCTTCAGCAAATTGCTCACTGTCTCTAAATCTTGGTTTCCCATCTGTAAAATTGGGATAATATCATCTGACCTCAGAGAGGATAAATTCGCTAATGCTAGTGAGGTACTCAAATACTGTGATGTTGAAGCTAATTAGACAGACCTACAGAGAAACATGGCCAGATAAACTGTTAAATGGTAGGGGCTGGAACAGCTCCCTACCCACCCTGAGCACAGGACTGCTTCAGCCCCACCGGGCCCACTGCAAGCAGGGGCTGCTCCAGCTGGCCAGAGCAGCCCCTACCTGTGGCACACTCAGCTCAACCCCCCTGCTGCAGGTTACATGCTGGCTCCTGGGGAAGCTTCACTGCATACTGCAGAACCCAGAGATGCTTTGCTGCAGGCACAGCAGTATAAGGCTATGTCTACACTACAATGATCTATCGGAAAAAGGTACGCAAATTGCGCTCTGCAATTTGCAAACCTTTTTCTGATAGTTTTTTCGGAAGAGGCTTTTCCGAAATTTGGCCCATATATACTGGGCCAAATTTTAGAAAAGCCTCCTCTTTAGGAAGAGCCCTTTTTCCCCGTAGTGTAAACATAGCCTAAAAGGGCCCATAGCAAAGCCTCCCCAGGAGTTGCCAGCCCTGCTCCTATATAAGCTTATACTACAGCCGCAGCACATGCAACATGTAATCACTGGGGCTACCTCCAGACTGCATCCCTCTGTCGGCAGAGGGATGCAAATAAAGCACTTCGAAAGTGCAAATGAGCCCGGGATATTTAAATAACAGAGGGATGCAGTCTGGAGGTAGCCCAGGATCTTTAGCGGTTACATGGTTACATTTTTAACAACTTTTTACTTTCCTACGTGGAATAGAGAAGAGATATTTGAAGACTTGGACTTCAAGGTTAAAATAAGTCACAAACAAGGACTGGTGCAGGAACTTTGGTGCTGGAAGAGCGAGAGTTCACAGACCAAGATGAGAAAAGCAGCAAGATTTGGGCTAGAACTGTAACAAACATTCAAGGATGAGACCAATTCTCAGAAGCTGAAATAGCAGAAATCTGCACCCCAATTTATTCCCCCAAAACTGAAACTTGCCCAAAAGTTTGGAATCTGATGTGGCCAACTCCCTCATAACAGAACTGCCAATCAAAGTCCTCTTTAATTAAAATAATGAATTAGCTTCTTTTTCAGGTGTAAGAATCTTCTTAATGATAGATAAAGGTATTCTTTTCTATTCAAATTCAACTTTGACTAATATCAAAGGAGTAACACCTGTTTTAGATCATTTAGGCTATTCCAAGAAATGTCCCAAATTCATTTGGTTTGAACAAGAAAAAAAAAAAAGAAAGATAGCTAAATACTCAGTTGACTGTGAGCATCCATATAATTCTGCATGGGGGGAAGGAAGGCATCAAGAGACTAACCAGGTCTAGTGAGCTGGAACCAAAATCACCAGCAAATGTGACTTTGCTTTACCAGGCCACACAGACAGATGGGTAAGGAAATAGGATACAGCAAAGGAGGTGTGCTAAATATTGTTTTGTCAATTGATTTTTTTTGTATGTATTATATACTGGAAATAAAGCAACATCTGCAATGACTTGCAGCAGTAGCCATGAAGCAGAAAGTTCTGTGAAGCCAAAAATAGTTTTTTGTCAGTAAAATCTGGCCACTGGTGGTTCTTTCATTTGGGGAGGAGTAAGGAGGAGTTATTTTGATGGGAGGGAGTTAGGTTAAACTTAAATTTGAAAATCTCTGCATTTCAGAGATTTCAGATTCAGGATGAGAAATTTCAGCTGTTTATCATGCAAACCTTGTTTAACTTCAGTTATAAAACATGGTCTTAAATATAACTTTCAAAAATCTGAAAAATTAAAAAGATGTGAAAACTATATGAAACAATAAACAAAATTGGCATTAATCTATAAGCAAGTAGTTTATTGTATCAATTTACTCTATATTAAGATGACTATTTAGCTCATTATGTATATGTTCTGATTAGGATCCAGTAATTAATTGTACTGAGACTGAGGCCAGGGTTTTGCAATATACCAAATGCTAAGCTTCCAGTCCATAAATGTCTTTGCTCCAAATAAACCATAAGTCTATTATCTTTACAGCAGCTGCAGTCTGGAGAATATGCCCTCTTTTAATTTAATTCACTCATGAATTTCAATATTAACTAAGAAGCAAGCCTGAATGAATAATTTGCAATAAAGCCATGAGTTCATTAAACCCAGGCAAATGACCCAGCTGGACTGTTCACTTCAGCCATCTCACAAGAACCCAAAATGCAGCTTTTACAAAGCAAAATGGGCCATTGTAAGAGAGTTCATAGCATGTGGTCAAAAATGCTCACCAAGGAGAAGTCACAATTAGAGCTTGTCATAAAATTGCATTTCCAGCCCTTAGGAAATTCTGACATTTTGAAACGTGTTCTCATTTCCAGGTGGAGCAAAAAAATAAAAAATTTCTCAAAATGGAAATTTCCCACTTCTGAAAAAAGTAATTCAGAAACTTTTTTTTAGGTAATGTGACATAAAATTTGTAAATAAAATGGCATTGCCACCCAAAGAAAAAAATAAATAAATAAAGTTGAAATGAAACATTTTGACTCAAAACAAAATGAAAAAGTCATAACAATTTGTATTGGCACATTCACATTGAAAATTGGGTCATAATCAACATATTTTCTCAATGGAAAATTGTTCTGATGAAAATGTTTGACCTGCTCTAATCAAAATACTCATTTATCATTAAAAGGAACTTGTGACGGGCTGCAGTCACAGAAGACCCCTTGAGACTGTTCCCCAGTATGCTGATCATGCCATTGACACCCACCTTCATGCTCTCTGGATCTCCCCACCATTCTGTCCTACTGGGCCAGATCCTCTGGTCTCCCCCATCCAAGGCACAGAGTTGGGGTAACTGCCCCCCTGCAGAGCAATGCAGACACTGACTCACTTCAGCTCTGGGAGGATGCAGTTTTAAGGCTCAGCACCCAGGAAACAAACAAATAGGACCAAAAACCCCAAAATAAATCTGTCTATGTAAAAGTTTTGCATGGGAAATACTTATTAGGTAAGCTCCTTTCATCAATGAAAGAGATTGTATTTTCCCCATAGATAATTATTTACACTGGGCCTAAATAAAAACTCTTTTGTTATTATAAGTACAAACAGTAGGATTGAAGTGTTTGCAACTGAAAACAGACAGATCAAAGTAAAACACTAATTTAAATTGCAACAAAAATGCATAGCTAGTTCTAATTTGCTACGGGCACATCTACACAGCAGGGCTAAAGCTGAAATAAGCTAAGCAACTTGAGCTACGTCAATTGCGAAGCTTAAGTCGAAATAGCTTATTTCAGCTTTTGGCTCTGTCTACACAGCAAGAAGTCAGAGTTTGAGCACTCTTCCTCTGACTTCCCTTTCTCTTCATAAAATGAGGGTTATAGGAGTTGGAGTAAGAAATCCTCCAGCTCAACATTATGTTGAAATAAATGCTTGCTGTGTAGACGCAGACTGTGCTATTTCGGAATAACGTCAGTCATTACGAAATAACGCTGCTGTGTAGACATTGCCAAAGAAACTTATTGCATACAGATTGTTTCCCTAAAGTGTTGTTCTTATTACAGGCATAATTTTTAAGATAAAGACACTCTTTTACTCTGACTTGAGTCTACAGTCCTCTTTGAAGTTCTTTTTTCCCCCTCTTAGGGTATGTCTACACTGGACTGTTTTGGTGGTGAAAATACTGTCGATATACAAAAGATGCTAAAAAGAAAGTCATGTTTACACTGCCATTCTCTGTTGACATTTCACCATATGTTTAGCTCCCCTGTGAACAGAAAGAGCAAAGCAATGTGGACATCATCTTCAATTGCCATGCAATGTAGCGCAAGGCATTTTGGGAACATGAAAAACTTTCTATCAGCCACCTCTTTGCTACGCAGCTCTCCAGGGGCTTGCAGTTTACTTTCACACCATTTGACATGAACAGTCCTTACTATGCACTCCAGCACCTGGCGTGAGAAATCATGGATTCCAGACTTCTCTCCTATGCCTGAGCGTGTTCAATGCGCTTAGGACATCATGCACTGCAGCAGAGCTTCTGTTGAACTTACTCTCAGAGGAAGACAACTCGGATGCGGATAACAGTGTGACTATCACAGACAGCAGCGACTTGTCATTGTGTTTGGCTGTCACAGAGCAGCTGTACAAAGTAGAGCATCACTTTTGGGAAAGGGAAATCAACAGTGAGTGGGGGGATTGCATCATCATGCGGGTATGGGATGAAGAGAAGTGGCTACAGAACTTTATGATGCGTAACGCAACCTTCCTGAATCTGTGTGCTAAGCTGGCCCCTGAACTTCCCATGGGAAAACACTGGATTCAAAATGGATTTTGGTACCAGATAGTAATTAGGGTTGCCAGGTGTCCGGTATTCACCCGGACACTCCGGTATTTTCGCCTCCTGTCCGGTAAAAAAATTCAGAAAATACCAGACACCTAAGATATCCGGTATTTTCTGATTTTTTTCCCCAGTCAGGAGGCAAAAATGCTAGGCACCTGGCAACCCTACAAACACTCAGGGCCCCAGTCCCCAACATACCCAGCCCCCCAACCCCAGCCCCCATGCTTACCTGGTTCGGCAAGGCTGCAGGCACAAAATGGCTGCCAACAAAAAGACCAAGGGGAAGCAATGACTCCCCTGGGTCTTAGTGCTCAACCCCTCCGCTGTTCCTATCCCTGCACTCACTCTTAAAGGAGGCATGCTCTTTTAATGCTGTTTTATTTTAATTGTTTTTTGTTTTTTGTTTTTTTTGCTTAATAAGCAGTCTTGGAGTCCTCTTTTTTTTTTTTTGCGCCCAACAACTTTGGTCTCCCCCCCTTTTTTTTTCCTTCAACAGAATTTTTTCCTGGTGTTTTTTTTTGGGGGGGGGGGTTCGATATTTTTGTTTCAATTATCTGGCAATCCTAGATAGTATAGTCATATGTCCTTCTAGCACCTTCTAGACTTATGGGACAAACAAGACTGTTTACATATAGTTGAGTTGATCACCCAGACATTAATACATTTAAAACTATAAACAGATTCACACTTCATATGTCTAACTTCAACTACAAGAATGATACATGTGTAATGCCAAGAGGTGGAACTGAACCTGGGATCTCTGGAGTCTCTACAGCTTGAGCTATAAAGCCAGTGGCTCTCAGCTAAGGCCTTAGAGCAAACATATTCCCTCTCTCCATAAGTGGTCTAAGTGCCACTGCATGGGACAGTGAACCTCACCCAGCAGGTGTGTGGGTTACACATGCACCAAAATAGGATGTACAGATGCAGCAGAATGTCTAGTATTCTACACTTTCCATTTCTGCACTCTCTTCAAAACAGGCAGTCCCACTCGTTCCTGAGTCCCCCTCCTTCCTTCCAGTTCCCACTTATTTCCTTTCCCTGCTGTTTTCCCCAAATAAAAACTCCTGTTCTTTGAAAAACGGTCTCATTATTGCTTGAACTGCAGGAGTGTGGTGGGGGATTAAAGGCAAATACAGGGAGTGCAGGGGCAACTTGTGGAGAGGCACGTAAAAGGATCTCAAAAGAGGCCTTAAATAAAACTGTCCTTCAAGGCCTCTGATTTGCACTGCCCTGCTGTGCTCTCCTTATCACACTGGTGTCCAGCTATGCCAAGTCTCTGGCTAGACACTCTGCATTAGCCATACCCCTCCTCCAATCCTGACAGATAAGTTTCCCCCTTGCTCTCGCACAGAGATGGAGGCACACAACATGCTGCCCCCACAAAGGGAATGTCCTCATCCTCTTCCTGGAGGAACACGTGTACGGTCTTAGAATCATAGAATCATAGAACCATAGAGCTGGAAGAGACCTCAGAAGGTCATCAAGTCCAGCCCCCTGCTCTAGGCAGGACCAATCCCAACTAAATCAAGCCAGCCAGGGCTAGGTCAAGCCGAGACTTAAACACCTCCAGGGATGGAGACTCCACTACCTCCCTAGGCAACCCATTCCAGTGCTTCACTACCCTCCTAGTGAAATAGTTTTTCCTAATATCCAACCTGGACCTCTCCCACCACAACTTGAGACCATTGCTCCTTGTTCTGTCATCTGTCACTACTGAGAACAGCCTCTCTCCATCCTCTTTGGAACTCCCCTGCAGGAAGTTGAAGGCTGCTATCAAATCCCCCCTCACTCTTCGCTTCTGCAGACTAAACAGACCCAACTCCCTCAGCCTCTCCTCATAGGTCATATGCTCCAGCCCCCTAATCATTTTGGTTGCCCTCCGCTGGACCCTCCCCAATGCGTCCACATCCTTTTTGTAGTGGGGGGCCCAGAACCGGACACAATACTCCAGATGTGGCCTCACCAAAGCCAAATAAAGGGGAGTAATGACATATCTGGATCTGCTGGCAATGCTCCTCTTAATGCAACCTAATATGCCATTAGCCTTCTTGGCTACAAGGGCACACTGTTGACTCATATCCAGCTTCTCATCCACTGTAACCCCCAGGTCCTTTTCTGCAGAACTACTACTTAACTGGTTGGTCCCCAGCTTGTAACTATGCTTGGGATTCTTCCGTCCCAAGTGCAGGACTCTGCACTTGTCCTTGTTGAACTTCATCAGATTTCTTGTGGCCCAATCCTCCAATTTGTCTAAGTCACTCTGGACCCTATCTCTGCCCTCAAGCGTATCTACCTCTCCCCCTAGCTTAGTGTCATCCGCAAACTTGCTGAGGTGCAATCCATCCCCTCATCCAGGTCATTAATAAAGATATTGAACAAAACCGGTCCTAGAACTGAACCTTGGGGCACTCCGCTAGAAACCGACTGCCATCCTGACATCGAGCCATTGATCACTACCCGCTGGGCCCAGCCTTCTAGCCATCTTTCTATCCATCTTACTGTCCATTTATCCAATCCACATTCCCTTAACTTGCTGGCAAGAATATTGTGGGAGACCGTATCAAAAGCCTTGTTAAAGTTAAGGTATATCACATCCACTGACTTTCCCATGTCCACAGAGCCGGTTACCTCATCATAGAAGCTAATCAGATTGGTCAGGCATGACTTTCCCTTTGTGAATCCATGCTGACTATTCCTAATCACTTTCCTCTCTTCCAAGTGCCTCAAAATGGAATCCTTAAGGATCCCTTCCATGATTTTTCCAGGAACCGAGGTAAAACTGACCGGCCTATAGTTCCCTGGATCGCCCTTCTTCCCTTTTTTGAAAATGGGCACTACATTTGCCTTTTTTCCAATCATCTGGGATTTCTCCCGATCTCCACGACTTTTCAAAGATAATGGCCAAAGGCTCCTCAATGACATTTGCCAACTCCCTCAGTACCCTCGGATGCATTAAGTCTGGACCCATGGATTTGTGTACGTTTAGCTTTTCTAAATAGTTCCTAACCTGTTCTTTACCCACCACGGGCTGTCCATCTTCATCCCATCTTGCGTCACTTAGCGCAGAAGTCCAGGAGCCGACCTTGTGCGTGAATACAGAGGCAAAGAAAGCATTGAGTACTTCAGCTTTCCCCACATCATCTGTCACTAGGTTACCTCCTTCATCCAACAGGGGCCGCACACCCTCTCTGATCACCTTCTTCTTGTTAACATGCCTGTAGAAACCTTTCTTGTTATCCTTCACATCCTCAGCCAGTCGCAATTCCATTTGCGCTTTCGCCTTCCTGATAACCCCCCAACTACTAGGTCTTCAAGTAGTGAGGCATTAGGTGCGCCACAACATATCACCATCACAATGGCTTGCTGCAAAACGGGCTCCATGCTCGCATTGCTTGACATCTGTGCAGGAGACCACAGCACCAAAAAGCAGGAGCTCTTTATCTCACACAACGGGGAGGACTATACAACCCCAGGGACATGAGCCCCTCTAACCACCCACTGCAGAGTTTTGATTGCAGCAGGCCCCATAAGCATAGCTGAGACTGCAAAGCTGCCCACAATGCATTGCTCTCGAGTCGATGGCAGGCTCCCTAATGGGGATGTAATACTTCAGATTATATTCACTTCTTCCCTACAGTAAGGACACAGACCTTTGACTTCACGAAAATTGAGTGGTAAGAAATCATCCATATTAGATTTGACTTTACCTCGTAGTGTAGACGTACCCCAGGAGGGCAAGTGGGCAGCTACTTTTCTAAGGGCCAGGTGTCCTGTGAGATCTGGGAGAAGCTGAGCTCAGAAAAAGTAGGCTGCTGTTCCTTACTCTGAAGCACTTTGCAGAAGGTTAGTGATGTTGTTAACCCTCTAACATGGGCCGTATTAATTATAACAAGGGGAATCTGGAAGGGAAATTTAACTTCTGTTTTAACTGCATGCTTTGAATGTTTTGATTTTAGCCAAACTGTTCTAGTTAACTTTCTCAACTAGTGTGATTCATCGGCTTTTCTTTAAATGTAGTAATGGAAAAAGAATCATTTCTATTTTGTTATTCCCAGTTTTTGTATTTTCTTGTAACAAGGGTTTCTTTAAATCTAAATACTTCTGATTTAACGGAGTGACTGGTTAATCAGTTAGCTGGCTGTCTAGCAGTGGTCTACAGTAAAGGAATAGTCAGTCTGAATAGATTCCAACTGAGAATTTCTACAATCAAGTGAAGGGAAGATGGTTCAGACTCCGCAAATAGTGAAGATTTAGTGATCAAAGACACTCACTGAGACTTAGATGAACGAAATCTAAGCTTTTGGGATCTCTCAGTTTCTTCTTGCGTTGTGTGTAGTCTGAACTGTTCAAATTTTAATTTTGGTTTCCTCTGTTTATTTCTGTGGTGTCAAACCAGTGGCCACTATAGAAGCTACTCAGGGGGCAGATGACCGTTTTGCGGGGCCCAGGGCAGCACAATTTTGCGGGGCCCCCCTTTGCCATGGTGCATGCGCGGGGCTTTTTGAAGCGCGGGGCCCGGGGCGGCCGCCCCGCTCGCCCTGCCCTATATCCGCCCCTGAAGCTACTCCTATAGTGAGCTAGTCACACTCAACTGGCCAAATTGCCACGTGTGGTTAGTGGCTAGCATGTTGGACACCATGAGTTTATTGTAACTGCAAAGATAATGTCTGGGTTATAAAATAGCTATGTTATGTTGTAAAAATTAGACTATTTCTTCATCATAAGATTTTATAAAACCATTTAATTAAATATGTTTCTTTAGTTGCTTTTGGGACTTGACTGAGGAGGCTGACCCTGTGCAATCCTTGCTGAAAATCCTTAGACTCAACTCTGGGTCTCCAGCTACTTTTCTATGGGAGCTGGGGTTTAAGGCATTGGAGAAGGGCAATGATGAAGTCTAGCCCACACAAGAGAACACAGAGAGGAGGGGCATGGCAAGTAGGGTTGCCAGGTGTTCGGTTTTGAGCTTTCTGTTCAGGAAACAAATTGAGAAAATATAAATGTCCGGTATTTTCTAAATAAGATGTAATGTAGATTGTGATGTAATGTCAAGTGTGTCCAGTATTTTTGTTGAAACCATCTGGTAACCCTAATGGCAAGGGCAAAATGCAAGGCCCAGATAGCTATCTTTAAGTATATCCTTCAGCCCTCCCCTAATTACAAGGGTGCACTAGGACAGCAAATGCTACATCATCCTCTGAGCTGAAGTGTTCTCCATGCAATAGCTCTGCAGTGGCAGTGATGGGAAGAGTCCTTCTGTTTCACTGTCACTTTCAGGAAGTCATCCACCTCTCTAATTATTAGTTGGGACCTGGTGGGATTTCACCACCAGGGTCCAACATTACCCTTGTATGTCCACAAGGGGAGGTGTCACAGATTTTCAATAATGACAGATATACATGCACATTGCAGTCTGTTTGCATGCACTTCTGAAAATATGGCCTGGGCTTCCACTGATATCACAAAGAGAACCACATAAGAAATCCAGAAGACAGACTTTGACTCAAACTCAACATTTTATATGATACAAGTATGGCTTTTAGGACAGCATTTGTTCATTGTCTTGCACTCCCTCTGCTGACTCTCCAGAAGCAAAATAAAAGCAATGCAGGCAATATATAAATATTAGCTCTCTTTCCCCAACCTTGAATTTCTTTAGTAACAAAATAGTAATAAAATACAGGAAGTTGTAATCATGGTCTTGAGATTAAACAAAAACATCTAAATATAGATTTGGCACAACTGTGACACCTTCAAAACAGCCAAAACTTTGAACAACAGCAGTGTGAAAACAAATTCTTACACAACTCTTTCCGATGGCTGGAAAAGACAAGTTTCAACAAAGCTTTTGAACCTCAGCATTCCAAGTTGAGCTTCCAAACCATATTTACATTTACAAATAAATGTGATGTCAGAGTGGTTGAGCACATGAAAATGCCACCGAAACCAATGTGAGATGCTCATCATCACAAAAAAAAAAATCAGGCCACTTCATTTAGGTGCCTGAACATTGATTTACAAGCTTAACTTGATGCACTCAGCTTAGAAAATTTTGGCTAATGCAGGTTGAACCTCTCTAGTGCAACACCCTCGGGACCTGACTAAAGTTGTTACAATGGAACACCTACATAAAAAGGTACAGAAATGCCAGCAGCTACTCATTGTCAGAACACATATGTATAGTATTATTAAAGTTGAAATAATGAAGAGAGTTAGACATTGTATTTGACCTTTAGTAAGAAATGTTCACATGCATAAAGATACAGTACATGTGATGGATATGAAATACACATGCTCTAATAAAATGTTTCTACAACGCTATTCACTAAGAACAAGTATTCACTGGCCACTGTGGAATTCAGATAATGTTTATTTTAAAAGGCCAAAGCCCCTAAAACAACTGAGAAAGAAACCCATTTCAAGAGGGAAGAACTCTAAACTAGAAATTAAAAAGTTTTCCTGTCTGGATATGCTAGAAAAATTAGGTTAAAACTACACATACTGTGGACAAACTAGCACAGGTCCCTATCTAGGAAACCAATGAGACTTCTTGCATTCTTACCCTTACATACTTAAGTGCCTTGGGGATTAAGAATAGTCTCTCTTGGATCTGCACTGAAGCCCTGATCTGCTCCACTGAAATCAATACAAATACTATATCAAATGAAATAGCACCACTATACGCAGAGGATATATTCCTACATATTTCTGTTGAAGTCAGAGGAATCACTGTTACATAAAGTCTTTCAAACCCATAATTAATAAATACTCAACAGAACAGATTGCAGAATGCAGATTGCAGAGGGAAAGATACATGGGGCCAGGCTTAAAAGGACTATATCAAGAAGGGCCAGAACAAAAATAATCAAGGAAGTGTTCTGTGATGAAGCAGAGCACACAGCATTCACCAAACAGCATCAAAAGGCATTTTCTAGTATGTTTCCATGCTCATCTGCCATAAAGAACACCAAGAGATGAAACACACTAATTTGATGTGGCTTCTCTATGCATTTCAGGGTGGAAAGAAATCTCATGGGTGGATGTTCATTCCTTTTTGTTTTTGTAGTACTCTAGTTTGGTATTACTGACCCTTGCCAATTGGGAAACAACATGTTAGATTCCACTGCACTGCATTCGCAGCCCATCCCTAACTAGCCCTTCAATGATCTGATGATGTCTCACATTGCTGGCAAGTTAGCACTAGATCAGAATGAATACCATTTGCTTGGTATCCTAAAACCTTCTTTCTTGTGCCTCCCACCGAGCTTCTCTCTCCCCAAATGTTGATATACATGAGATAGTTTTGCTGTTTAAGTTTTAAGCATTGTTATAACCAAATTAAATTCCATCACTGGGCAATGACAAGCTTGATACTGTTTTAAACTCCAGCTTCAAGTTAAATTTGTGGGGAGAAAACCAAGGATAGAATTTGATAGGAATTAGTCCCAAAACAAATGAAAATTATCTCAATCATTTTGATCTCTACCATATTGCACTTACCATCGTGGGAAACGTAGTATGAAAAGCAGATGCCTAGTTTAAGACAAAGTGCTCATAACTGTTTTTTAGTAACAATTTACACTAACCTAAATGATTTCTGGGTCTACACATATAGATAAATATACTTGGGATTAGGATTTGGGGTGAAGCTGTGTGAGGGTCTGAGAATCAAACCTTACTGTGGTTGTATCATTACATCATCCAAACTGAAGTTAGCGTTAATCATTGCTCCATCAATAAAGACTGACGGACACAAAAAAGATGGGCATACACAAGCTGAGAGGGGCTGCAACTACTATGGAGAATAGGGTCATAATTCAAAATGATCTGGAGAAACGTCTGAGGTAAATAGGGTGAAGTTTAGTAAGGACAAATGCAAAGTACTCCACTTTGGAAGGAACATCCATTTCACACACACAGAATGGGAACTTCAGGGGGTAGCCGAGTCAGTCTGTTACAGAAAAAAAAAAGCAAAAGCAAGCAAATCGTCTGGTAGCACTTTATAGACTAACAAAACATGTGGATGGTATCATGAGCTTTCATGGGCACAGCCCACTTCTTTAGATGACCGGAGTTATGACTAGAGGATAAGAAAACTC
Source organism: Rafetus swinhoei (assembly GCA_019425775.1). NCBI lineage: Eukaryota > Metazoa > Chordata > Testudines > Trionychidae > Rafetus > Rafetus swinhoei. The sequence continues at coordinate 222,040,555 of CM033424.1, read as the reverse complement.
GAAATAAATAGGAGAAGGGAAGTGGGGGGGGGGAGGGGAAAGAAAGATGCTCTGTCGTCCACCCCCCCCTACCTCTATACATAAAGTATCAGGAGAAAGGGTGCTAAACCTGAGTAGATAAAGATCAAAGTCAGTGGATGGATTGCTAAGGCAGGAAGGATACCACCACCCCATATCTTGATTAAGTCCATAAGTAATTGAATTGAATTTGCATATGTATTGTAATTCCAAGCTTTCCCTGTGGATTTGGCTTGAGGAGCTGGCCTGTGACAAGACAGCCACCTTCAGATCTGTGAGATTATGGTTAGGTAAACAGAAATGTTCTGCCACTGGCTTCTGAGTATTTTCTTTACGTATATCCGATTTGTGTCCATTGATTCTTTCATGTAGAGAACGTCCAGTTTGACCAATATATACAGTAGAGGGGCACGGTTGGCATTTGATGGCGTAGGTCAAATTACTAGATGAGCAATCAAATGACCCTTTGATTTTGTGGCTTGTGTTGTTTGCTCCAGTGATGAATTCGTCAGTGTAGATATGTGGACAGAGTTGGCATCTTTTCTGGTTGCAGGGCCGGGTTTCTGGAGGCTTATGATGTGGTTATTGGACTTATGGACTTAATCAAGATATGGGGTGGTGGAGCCTTTATCACTGAAGGTGCTAACAACTTTCTGAATGGTATCCTTCCTGCCTTAGCAATCCATCCAGTGACTTTGATCTTTATCTACTCAGGTTTAGCACCCTTTCTCCTGATACTTTATGTATAGCCCCCCCTTCCCTTCTCCTATTTATTTCAAGTTTTCTTATCCTCTAGTCATAACTCCGGTCATCTGAAGAAGTGGGCTGTGCCCACAAAAGCTCATGATACCATCTACACGTTTTGTTAGTCTATAAAGTGCTACCAGATCATTTGCTTACAGAATGGGAAGTGACTATCTAGGAAGGAGTACAGCAGAAAGGGATTTAGGGGGTCACAGTGGTCCACAAGCTAAATATGAGTCAAAATGTGACACTGTTGCAAAAAAAGCAAACATGATTCTGGGATGCATTAACAGGAGTGTTGTGAGCAAGACATGAGAAGTCATTCTTCCGCTCTACTCTGGACTGATTAGGCCTCCATTGAAGTACTGGGTCCAGTTCCGGGCACCACATTTCAAGAAATGATTAAAGGTCTAGAAAATATGAGCTGTGAGGGAAGGCTGAAGGAATTGGGCTTGTTTAGTTTGGAAAAGAGAAGGCTGAGAGGGGGACATGATAGCAGGGTTTCAGGTATCTAAAAGGGTGTCGGGGGGGAGGGGGAAGATTGTTCTCCTTGACCTCTGATGACAGGACAAGAAGCAATGGGCTTAAAATTGCAGCAGGAGAGGTTTAGGTTGGACATTAGGAAAAAATTCCTGTCAGGGTGGTTAAACACTGGAATAAATTGCCTAGGGGAGGTTGTAGAATCTCTATCACTGGAGATATATAAGAGCAGGTTGGATAGACGTCTGTCAGGGGTAATCTAGGCAGTGTTTGGTCCTGCCATGGGGGGAGGGATCTAGACTTGACAATCTCTTGAGGACCCTTCCAGTTCTATAATTCTATGATTCTAAGTTTCTAATTTATACAGAAGATTATATTGTTGAGCTGGTGACTGACTGGCCGTGGCCTTTATGATAGGAAGAAATCTTTACCTTCGGATGGTAACCATTAATAGAACAATAATTCCAAAGTTATACAATTGTGCACGTGAAAGTTGAACTTACAAATGTAGCATTACATACAAAAATAACTGCGTTCAAAAATAAAACATTCCACTCAGTCCCATTTCTTGTTCACCCAGTCGCCCAGACAAACAAGTTTGGTTACAATTTGCAGGAGATATGCGGTCTGCTTTTTGTTTTTAATGTCACCTGAAAATGAGAGATATTCATGTGACAGTGTTACAGCAAGCATCACAAGATATTTAGGTGACAGATGCGCAAAGGATTCACGTGTCCCTTCATGCTTTACCCAGTACCCACCATTCCAAAGGACACGTGTTCACAATGATGTTGGGTTCTCCTTGATAATTCTCCAAAGCAAAGTGGCCCAATGCATGTTGATTTTCATCATCTGAGTCAGATGACACCAGCAGAAGACTGATTTTCTTTTGTGGTGGCTTGGTTCAGTAGTTTCCACGTTCCAAAATGTTGCTTTAAGACTTCTGGAAGAATGTTCCACATCTTGTCCCGCTCAGATTTTGGAAGGCACTTCAGATTCTTAATTCTTGGGTCCAGTACTGTAACTATTTCTAGAAATCTCACAGTGGTACCTTCCTTGTGTTCTGTCAAATCTGCAGTGAAAGTATTCTTAAAACGAACATGTGTTAGCAGTCTTGGATGATGACCTATAACATGAAATATATTGCCCAAAGCAGGTAAAATAGACAGGAGACATAGAACTCTGTGGGGTGGGGGGAATTGTGTCACCAATTTAATTAAAGCATTTTTAATAAGCATAATCAGCATAGAAGTGTGTTCTCTGGAATGGTGGCTGAAGCATGAAGGGGCATACAAATGTATAGCATATCTGGTATGTGCATACCTTGCAATGCCAGCTACAAAAAATGCAATGTGAATGCCTGTTCTCATTTTCAGGTGACATTGTAAATTAAGTATCTCCCATAAATGTAAACAAACTTTATCTTTGCGATTGTCTGAACATGACAATCTAGTGCCTAGTGGACTTGTAGGCACTGAAGTTTTGGTTTTGTTTTGGTTTTGAGTGCAGTTATGTAAAAAAATATTAAGTTATTCTTTCATATCAAAGAGATTGCACTGTAGTATTTGTATGAGGTGACCTGAAGAATACTATTTTTTAATCATTCCCACTGTGTAAATATTTGTAATAAAAATATAAAGCAAGCATTATACACTTTGTATTCTGAGTGGTAATAAAAAAAAATCAATATATTTGAAAATGTAAAAAAAATTAAAAATTAATAAATTTACATTTGCAGTCTATTATTGAACAGTGCAATAAATTGTGATTAATTTTTTAAATTGTAATTAATTTTTTAGTTAATTGGGTGAATTAACTGTTTAATTAACAGCCCTAAAAATTACTGCTACACTGAATTAGGAATTTGTGTGTACACTTGCTTGAGTGACTGAAGTAACTGTGTGAAAAAACAGAATTCCTACACTTTCTGAAAAGGGCCCATCAATTTATCTTTCATCCTCTGCTCTCAGTCTGGTGACTAATAAATTTTCACCTTAAAAATCAGTATAACAGATTAATTAGCTATACAGTCTGGTTGTTATGTATGAAACCTACTGAACATGGTTTAACACCAGTTGGAGCCATCATTCTCCAAGTCTGACAGTCTGCAGCTTACAGAGTTTTTAAAGCGGTGACTGATCGAGTCTTCTTTCTGCAAGTGCACTCAGTCCTGACCAGCTAAACTCTTCAGGACATCAGAAAGCCTGGTGAATCCAGAAAGACTTCTTTCTGAAACAGCCAAATGTTTCAGGTTGGAACAAGTTTTCTACCTGCTTTGTGAACAAAACTAGCAGGATTCCAACATACTCTCCATAGCAAGTTTTTCTCAGACTGGCACGGATTGTCAGTTGATAGTGGTACAGGACTCAATAGAGCTTTGGGAAATTCTAACTTCAATACCAAGACTGAACCCTCTTAAGGTTTGTCTGAGTGCAAGGGAAGAACAGAACATTTCTCTGGGAAGTGTGGCAGGCAGTTCTACATAGAGCCTAGTACACCATGGGACTGCCATTCTCACTTCCCTGGATCTCTCAGGTACACAGGCTATATGTGCCACCACCTTCATGGTCCCTCAAGTCCATTCCTTCATTAGAGTATTCCAGTGAAATAATTTTTGAACTTCATGGAGTTTTCATGCATCCACTGAGGTTTTCACAAGACATAGGATATGGCCCTGTGTTTTATTTTACATTAAATGTATCTGTGGCAATAAACTAAATTACCAAAAAATAGCAATTTTTTTAAATCCAATTTACTTTTAATCATTAATTATATTTGCTGACAGTTTGGATAAGGGAGAACAGTCAGTTCCACTGTGGCTTACAGTGATTTAAGTGAGTAACAAGTCTGATACAAATACTGCAAGGGAATGTTTACAAATAAAAAAAAAATTCCTCTGAAAAGAACTTGTTAAGTCAATCAACTGTAACTATTGATCATACTGATGAACCCAGAAGGCCTCTAGAGAAACATGTTATTAGAAACCCGGAATGTAGACACTCAATTCAACTTGATAGTGTGTGTCTAACCTGGGACAAACACCTTTGAATAGCAGCAAGATTTCAAACCGCACATTTGGAAAAAATTATAATACATCAAAGGGAGAAAGTAGAAAAAGTAAGGAAGCAAATAAACTGAGGTGAGTTCCATAAAGGGAATCCTAAGCTCTGCTTACAGGTGACATGTGTTGGCTTTATTGCTAAACCCAAGTATCAATAATTGGCACTTGCCTTTCTCTATTTGATTTTCCCTTCACAAATGCCATAAAGGGTATTTATTTCTGTGAATTTAAAGCAAGTAAACCAGAAGTTACCAAACATATTTACTGCTTAGTATTCTGTTTCTTTTGCTAATTTGATGAAATATTGATCAGTCAATGATAAAAAAACCAAACTCAAACACTGCAACAGGTTTGAAAGTTTCCATATTAGATAAAAATTAGCATAATAAAACAGTCCTACTGCCCCTCTAAATAGCAATATTTGGAAACTTATTTGACAATGAATATAAATTATACCAAAACTCTGGGACACACTTTGATAGAACAAAAATTACTATAGGAGCCTCCTAATTTTGACCAATCATGTTTTCAGAAAAATAACACGTGCAAGGCTTTTGTGAAAATGCTTAAACTAGTAAGCCCTTATATTACTGGTAGTTTTAATTTTTCAGCTAGATTCCAAAAGAACATTTGTTTCAGCTCACTGAACTCATTTCATGTTCAGTTTGACTAACACACATTTAAGAACCTTGACCCCTGATTTATGACATTTCTAGTCAGTAAAATTAAGCTCCATAGAAATACAAATATAGAAAAAAGATAATGTAAGACAACTGGTCAGAAATGTTTTGAAAAGAACCATGTCTGACAAAACACTAAGTTGCAAGGGGCAACGGTTCTGCCCTCTAGTGGAGATGCTTTCTAGTCATAAGCACACAAATACTTCAAATTGAATTCCACAATCAGGAACTTTTTTGTTATAGCCAAACATGTTTGCTATAAAACTACTGATTGCTGAACATCAAACCTCCAGATAAGTGGTTATCATCTCGGGAAGTTTGAAAGGACTAGTTCTGAACTGTTGGCAAAAGCTATACAAATCTGTGGCATAGCAAACTGTGGGTTAGTTTTATATGAAATCATGATATTCGTTTGATAACATAATCCTCTCTGTAAGCCAGCTATTCAAGAGCCTATATCACACATATTGTTTACATTCTTTTCTATTTTCCTTTCATTTCAAACACACAAATCTATTTTATTCCTGAGTGTAAATAATGCATTGGTTCAAACAAACTGTAATCAAACTGCCATTAAGCATTTGCAGCAACTTCAAAGATTTTTGGTTCTGTTTAAAATGAAGATACTTAAATTTGTCTGAAGGGGAATGATATTGACATTGATATACAAGTAAAACTTTTAAATACCGCTTTTTTACATTTTGTATCACAGGCACTGAAGTTGAATACAGATGTTCATTTTCAAAAAGGTCTTTCTTGGACACATGGATATCAATTCATGGAATAACTTTCAGAATATATTTGTGTCGCATTCAAGTTTCAGAACAGCATTCTTTACTTGCTGTGAGAAACAACACTTTAGTCTAGTCAATTGTGCTTTTCTATCAAAGAATGAAAGAACCATACATATTAAGGCTGAATGAATTTCAGTTTCTATTATTGAACTTCTACAACATGCTTGTGATAGTAACAAGGATTTTAAAAGATAAAAAGGTAACAAGCCTCACAACAAATTAAAAGTTGTCATTTAAAATTTGCATTTTACCATTGTGAGAGAAGATTCTCTTACAGATTATTTCATCAGACTTTATTTAGCACAAAATAAAATTCATTCTGAAAATAACCATCTTGTCATTTCATGCCATTCAAAGTTTAATTTTACTTAACCTGATAAAACACCCCATATTAACAAATCAATAACAGATTAATGAGCGGGTGGTACACCATTCTATCTAGTGCTGAGATTGACATTATTAAAATAACGCAACTTTAAAGCCTAGATCAACAACGAATGACCAACAATGTGCATTGATCATTCTTCATCAATTGACCGCATTTAATCAAGAAATTATTGACACTTCCTCAGCACAAATACATCTACTGTGGCAAATGAATGTACTTCACATGCTCAAACTACAGCCGTAGATCTCTATTATTTTCTTTTCCTATCATCACCCCTTTCCTTCATTTTCTTTAGTGATTTACAATAACTAGTATTAGTGTATGTTTTCTAAAGGCAAAACCCTGGCAACGGCAGCACTAGATTTCACATACACATGTCCATCAAGAGTATGTGAAAACTCTCCTTCTGGGTTTTCCCTTTGGCCTGAACTGATGTGAACCCTCAGCAACCTGCTAATTCCTAAACCCAGCAACAGGCCCTTCCTGTCTGATATAGCCCACCCAAGGGGATAATCATAAAACTCATACATCTATCCTGTTCTGGTCACTCAACTCTTCACATTTGTATCAAACCTTCTGTACAAAGGGGGATTGGTTTTGTGACAGTTTGTAGAGGAGCTACAGGACTCTGTTTGGGGTTAACTTTGCAGGGGGCAGAGGAGGGAGAGTTAAAGTCTCTAAAGATGAGTGTTCAATGATAATAAACTACTTGCATTTCCAAACCTGAGCCCTAACACAGCAGCTTTCAATTATTATTCTTAGCCTCCTAATATGCTAAATGTGTTCACCCCCACCTCATTCCTCAGCCAACTTTTCCAAGCATGCCAAGACTTCTCTGGCAATTCCTCCTCAGGATCACTAGCATGCAAACATCTATAGGATATGATGATCCGGAAGGAGACCACTTCGGGGAAACACTGGCTAGAACCTGGCTGGCCCAATACACAGGTGGCTGGCCCAGTACACTAACTTGCTCTTGGAAAGTTTTGAACTAGAGGACCCTAAAAGGGTTACAAACAAAGTAGGTCAGCAGTGGGGTGTTGTCTTCACTAATGGCCTGATTTTCAAGGCGGGGAGCAACTGCAGCGCCCGCTGACTTCTACTGGAGTGGAGGTTGCTCAGTACCAGGTTGTGGGTGTGCCCCTGCTTAGTGACTCTCCCCTCTTCGGCATCATTAGGTCAGGTAGTGAAGCACCAGCCCTTTCCGTGGCATGTGCGAGCTGAGGCCAGGGGCTCCCTTCTGCACGCGCCTGGCCACGCGCAGCTGCCGGGTCTCTCCAAAAGCCTACGGGCGACGAGCCCGGGTCATAGCTCCCCGCAGACTCTGCCTCCCAGTGCCCAGCCCACTTCGCCCCTGCAGCGCGTCTCATGGCGGGAGGGGCGAGGGCTTCCTGGGGCCCCAGTGAAAGTTGGGAGAGGAACATGGTGCCTCCCGTACCCCAGCTGAGTCGCTCCCGCTGTACCCACGATAAGCCAGAGGAGAGGGGGCGGGGAGGTCCCAGCGCCAAGGCAGGGATCTCCCCACGGACCCAGAGGGAAGAGGCGCCCCCAGGCGCAGTATATGACTGCTGCAGACCCCCCTCCCCCCCGCCTGCCGTTCATCAAAGGGGGAGGAGCACGGGGCCAACTTCACCCAGCGCCTGCGGGGAATGGGATCTGAGGCCACGGTGAGGGGCTGCGGACCGGCGTGTGCCCAGCCAGGTGCCTCGCCCACCCCCGGCCACCGCGGAGGAGCCGCTCCCCCCGCCCCCGAGCAGCCCCCGGGAAGTTGAGCAGCGGCAGCGGCTCTTACCCTGAGGTCGCCTGGCCGCCTCCCCGTCCACGAGCTGGAAGCGGGCTGCCAAGCACTGGGCAAGGAAGAGCGCTGCAGCCGCTAAGTGGCCGTGCCTCGGGCTCGCCATCGCCCCGAGCCTGCCGGGCTCGCTCGCTTCGCCGCTCGCCTGCGGGGGGGCCCGGGAGAGTCCTGCAGATCCCGCCGGTCGCCGCGGTTCGCATCGGCTCGCCTCAGCCGCGGGGAGACGCCTGGCTCGCTCCCTCCGGCAGGAGCAGCCCCGGATCGCAGCCGCTGGCGAGAGCAAGCCCCGCTCCGGCCGCCCAGCGCCCACCGCGCCCTCCTTGCGGTGGCTGCCCGGACCCGAGCCCCGCCGCCCGCCCAGGGGGAGGGGGCTGCTGGCTCCTTTCCGCGAGCACTTCAGGGCGAGCCCTCGCCCCTGCCCGTCAGCGCCGGCAGGGCAGCGACACCGCTCGGCGCGGCGCTAGGGGAGGAGAAACCACACAACCCCCTTCGGACTGGGCGTCTTGCGCTCTAGCCCCGTGGGGTCGGGCCAGCGAGTCAGCTCAGCTCCTGGCGGCGGGGACCCAGCGCAGGGCACTAGGTCGGGGCTGGAGCGGGAAGGGAAGCGGGCTCCTGGCTCTACGTGGGGAGTGCGAGCTGCTGGCGGGGGGCCCCGAGCTGCCCCGCTCCCCTGCCTCGGGTCCAGGCTGCCGGAAACGACCTGCCCAATGGCTGCACTTTCCTAGGGCTGAGAGAGGGGAGCCCGCGTCTCCCTCCTCCTCGGGAGAGGCAGGCGCTCCGCGCTCATCTGCACCTCTCCCGCTTCCCAGCGCCCCCAGCCCACGTGGGGCGAGAGGGGGACCCAGCCCCCCCTACTCCCCCCCATACGCCCGGATTGCGGGAGAGCACCGCTCTCCCCCCAGCGGGGCTCTGCGCGGAGCAGCCTGGCCGCAGGCCCCCTTCAGTCCGGTGCAGGATGGAGCAAAGGAATCAAATTAAAAGAGGATTTGTCCTTAGACGGGAGGATAAAGAGACATTTGGGTTATTGGGGAGATGAATGTTTTGGAAACCCCCCAGCCACAGAGTTGTTCATGGCCCTGCTGGTGCTGCCATCTAAAGTACACAGGAGAGTATTAGTTAGAAACTGGCTCGGTACTGACTTTTGTGTATGCCGGTTTCTGGCATTTAGAGCAGCCGGAGCTCGGGAAAGAGGCTCGGAGATAAGCGGTGTTCAAAGAGAAAGGAGGAGTGACAATCTGCTCCCTGGAGCTGTTTGGTAGCCAGCAGGGGAGTGAAAGAAGCAGACAGTGGGGGTGGGGGAGGGAGGTCTCGTTATGTCTCTAGAAAATAACTTCACTATAGCCAGCCAGAGCCCATTGAATCCTTACACTGGTGAGTACTGAAAATATCGCACACTCTCTCTCTCTCTATATATATAAACATCAGGATTCCGGATTCATAAATTCCCTTGCTCAGATTTTTTTGGGGGGGCGGGGGTTGAAAAGGGATACATATGGAATATTTCATCCCAGCAAACACTTAAGGAGGAGGTGGTGTCACTAGTAAGCCTTTTTGGATAACTCAGCCCCTTTTGATGCAAAGTGAAATATGTTCAGTACCAAGTAGTGTCGGAACTATGGCTTCTGTGCTACAAAGACTTACCCACATGCTCCATTTAATGCACTCTGAATAATCTCATCCTGTGCGTAAGTCTTTGCAGAATCAAGGGCCCATCCGAGTAAAACTAACAAAAGGCATCTGTCTTGGGCACACAAAGGAAGAGACCAGTTTGTGTTAGAATGCAGCAGTTATATTACCCAGTTAAGCAGACCACTGCTATTGTAATTAACCAAGCTTCTCATTGAGAAACCTTCGTGTAACACATTTACTTTCATCCCATGATAATTAAATAGGGCTGCTGCACTTCAAAATAAATTAACTATTAATACGTAACCACTAAAAGAGAAGCAGCCATGAGATTTTATCTTCATGTAATTTATACCACAGTTCGAGAGATTAAAAATTTATCGACTCTGTTATAATTGTTTTACAGTTTAATGTCGACACACGAATGCATAAATCATAGTAGACATTCTTGTCTTATATAATACATATTTCCCTATAAGCAGAACTTTGCACAGTTAGTCACCATGAAGTAGACTATATATATGGGTTATTTACAGAATAATATCTGACCCAACTAAATACTTCTTGGCCCATTTTGTTCTTCCTTTCTTAAAGAGTCTTTAAGATTTGCAGGATATGAGAAGAAAGACAGCAAATAATCTCTGAATTGATGGATAACATTAGAAATGTGGTTACTATATTAAAAAGAGAGACTGAAGGGAAGAGAATAGTCCCATGTTAAGTTGAAGACAAGGGTGAAGTTTTGGTTTCACTGAAATCAGTGGTAGTTTTGCCATTTACTCTAGTGGAGTCAGGCATTCACTCTGGAGAATGGGTCCTGCATGCCACAAACTGTGTGATTTTGGCCAAGTCACTGAAAGATGATCTTTAAAAAGGTGAAATTTTAAAACTTTTTAAAACTTTGATTCATAAAGAAAAATTCCTCATTTAACACGTGCCCGCTTAACATGTTTTTGCGATAGCACAATTTTTTTTTTTTTTTAGGGAACATTTTTTGAATTACACAAACATCCCTGGAATAACACGATTTCCCCAGCCGGCCCATTGCTGGCAGCTGCGCGGGGCTTCCCCTGCCTCCCTGCAAAGCAGCGGAGGGTTCGCTGCTCGCCGCGCCGTTCCCCGCTGACTCCCCCTCGCTGGACTCCTTGCCCCCTTTCCTCTGACCCTGCTTGCAGGCCAGCGGCTTGGTTTCCCCAGACGGCCCATCGCTGGCAGCTGCGCGGGGATTCCTCTGCCTCCTTGCAAAGCGGCAGAGGGTTCGCCACTCGCCGCACCGTTCCCCGGCGACCCCCCCCCCCGCCAGATGCAGTGCGGGTCCTGGCAGATGCGTCACAGGGATATACTCCCAACCCAATCCTCCTCCCCTTCCCCAGAGCCAAACACCTCCCCTCACTGCTGTAACCCAGTCCTCTTTCTCCCCCAGTCTTATGTTCCGGTCCCAACAGACACCACCGCTTGAACGCAACCCCCACCTTTTCCATTATTTTCAATGGGAAAATTGACCCCGCATAACACATTTTCACTTAACACGATCATTTTCTGAAACATTATCTATAGTGTTAAATGAGGAATTACTGCATCTGCTAAGTTTTTTGTTAACTTTTAGAATGATCAGGAATGCAAGTCCAGTATTCCCTGCTTTTGCTGCTGCTAGTGATGTCACTTGCAAACTCTCACATTTTAATGGAAGAAGCAGTTATTGAATTGTTAACAGACATCTTTTCTTGCACATGTTAATCAGGCTTTGGTATTAAATAGGTGAGAGTCACAAGGTCAGACTCACTACTGCAACTGACCTCTTTCAGGCTGGCATCTCCCCTGTCTGCGCTCCACACTTTTGATCCAGACCCATGTCACTCCAAGACCACAGTGTCCTCTTCAGGCAGTGCCCACTTCAGTTGTCTCTTGCCCACTTGTGGGGGTTTATCAGCAGTCCCGTATCTTTACTGCCACTGTGCCCAACTGTGGCCTTCAAGTATAGCCCCTCTGTCTCAGAGGCAAGCCACAGTCTGTAGGTGGGTATCAGCAGCCCTCAGTTTCACCCGCCACTGTAGCCAACTATAGCCCTAAAGTCTATCCCCTTACCTCAACGGCAAGCCACAGTCTGTATCAGCCATGCCTTAGTGGCAAGTTGTGGTGTAAGGCGGGGGGGGGGGCAGCCTCCCCACTACTCTGGGTCCCAACCCAGGGACTCTCTAGCAGCAGTCTTGATCTGCCCTCCTCTACTCCCCTTTACTTCCTCTACTTCCCCTGTGACCCTTTGCACCCTCCTGGCCCTTGTAGTAAGGCCAGCAACCTGGCAGGTATCAGGCTGGAGCCTCCCTCTTGAAACCCCCCTGAGCCTGCCCAGCACTGCTCTACCAAAGGTACCTTCTCTGAGAGAACCAGTCCTGCACCCTCTCTGGTCAGGATCCAGCTAACTCTCTCGCTTTGTTGGGCAGCTCCATATATACAGGGTTGCCCCAGCCAACTGCTCCCTGATTGGTTTCTTAAAAGGCCCTCTCCGATTGGCCAGGGCTCATGCAGGCTCCCTCCAGCCTGCTTTAACCCCTTTTGGCCAGCGTGGGGCAGTCACCCCAGCACCATGAGAAAAAAACCAAAACAAAATAAGAACCAATGAACCTTTGACATCTCTTTAAAAATGTTTTGCTCAGCATTATTATGGTGTCATACTTCCACTCATTTTTCAGTCACACTAGAGTCTTCCAATGCAGGAAAGGTCTGAATGTCTTACAGGCATCTTACATGTCACCTTTTTAGCTTATAGTGCATGAAGAAGGCATGAAAGCATTTTTAGAGAAGCCCACATGAATGCAAGACAAATTTTCTTTCTGCATTTGTAGTTTGGTGCTAAGTATTATTATGTAACTGGATCCATCATTCATATTTATGTACCCTATACTTGTGTCGCAAATACTCTAGTGCTCAAAGAAAGTGAAGTCCAAGCAATATGTACATAGGAATCATACAAAATTTCCCACACAGCTCTGACAACTTACAGTCATAATCTGCAACAGTCTACTTTGGTGGTGGCTTTATGATGTGGACACACAGGAATTCGGATAAGGGCATCAAATTCATTTTCACTTATGCTCTGATAAGTTAGAATTAGAACATAGATCTACAAAGATGAAAGAGAAATACATTATTCTTCTGCATTATAATAGACAGCCGAGACACTTGTCCTGGTATAATTTGTGTGTAAAAAGACAAGTAAAACCTCATACAGTAGTGTGCCGGGGGAAAAAAATCAGATGAAAATTAATAAACCTGTTGTGATTAATGGCAATATGTCATTGCCTAAGGTGCATTCATAGCAAAGGTAGTGCATATTTATTCATTTATATTAATAAAATATAACAAACAGTAAGACGGAAGCATTCCTTGATGGTTCTTTGACTGGATGGATTTAACTTGTTTTGGACAGGATCATTTTTCAGTTCTATAATGTTGTTTTGCTCTCTCTCTCCCTCCTTTACATATTGTCCTATGTCTCTAAGGAGCTATTCCTCAGCTTGCCTATATCAGTGTAGTTCCACTAAAATCAATGGAGCTGCACTGATTTGCACACCAGACAAGGATATGGCCCTAAATTCTTATCTTCCTACTTAACTCCAGCATTCCAGATTGTATCATCAATCATTCCGGGAGCATAGGAGAGACCTGTGTGTTGTTCAGTAGTGCCTCACTACTTTCAAATTCTCGCCCACACACTGGGCTCACTTTGACTTCTTCTTTAACAGAGTTTTTCAGCCCCACAGCCTTCTCAGCTTCTTCCATCATCTTAGTAAGAACAGAGCTTTAACATCTTCTTATTTCTCCACTTTGTATTATGACAGGCATGACAAATCCTGCAATATCACGGAAAACCCTTAATTGAATTAAATTTAAGTATTCTAGGTGTTCTTTGTATTAAAAATGCAAAATATTCTGTATTAATAAGGGATTATGTATATTTCCATGAGGGAGATGGACCACTGCCCTCCAGGAAATAGGAACTGTGTTGGGTGATTAAGCAAATTCATTCATGTGGGAATACTTCCAGAGAACTTGTACTGCCACATGGAGGAAGGCTCCGATATAGTGGTTCAAATTCTCCAGGGACCAACAGACAGAGAAAGAATTTTTGGTTATATAGCTTGTGTTATATAACAAAACCAAACCCCAATTTAGAGCCTTCTTCCTGATCTAACAAACAGACTGGAATTCTGGTCTAAGGGCCCACCCAACCCTTAGGGAAGGGTTGGCAGGTCTTTGACCTACTGAGGCCCCATAAGACTTGGGGGCCTGTTTTGACCGAAAGCTGTGATTAGCTTATGATGATAGGAAAAAGCCTTGTATGGGGTTTGAAGGATTAATCACAGCTCTGGTCCTGGCTGGAGTTGGGGTGATCTCTGGTAAGCTTATTAGCGTGCATTTTGGTTCCTTGATTTTTTTCACAATTTTTTCTCTGGATACGTCTACACTGCAACACTATTTTAAAATAACTAGTGCTATTCTGAAATAACTTAGTCTGCGTCTACACAGCAGGGAGTTATTTCGAAATAGTGTCAAAATACTGTCAAGCTGGAGGATTTCTTACTCCGACTCCTGTAATCCTCATTGTATGAAGAATAAGGGAAATTGGAGGAAGAGTGCTCTATTTCAAAATAAGTGCTGTGTAGACACTCCCTATTTAGCAATAAGTTATTTCAAAATAAGATACGCAATTAACATAGCTCAATTTGCATAGCTTATTTCAAGTTAAGCCCTTCTGTGTAGACGCACCCTCTGTAGTGCTTTTATTTTAAGAATAAAAGCACCTTTTTTAAAGAACTGTTTGGTAATTTAGAGCTGTTGACTTGTATTAGTTAATCTTTTGGGGAATGACAAAGTATACTTAGTAGGAGCCCAAAAATAACCAGGTCAGGGGGAAGTCTCTACCTGAGAGAAGGGATGATTGAGAAGCCTGGAGCTTAGACTGAGTGCTGTTGTGGGACTCCAGTGGAGAAATATAGATGGCAGCTGCCCAAAACTGACACATATACACTATCTTTTTTTAATCGTGGCAGAAGAGTGAGTGTGCTGGTGAGGTGACTATGTTCCTTGGCATGTATATACATAGCCCCCAGAGGCTCCTCCCAAGAAGATGTCTGAGAGGATGTTGGTGGCATGGGGTGTCTCTGCTTTCTACATCTGGGAAAGGAGAAAATTATACATTCCTGTACTGTCAGCAGCAAGAGGGGAGCTATCTCTGTAGCTTCTTCTAGAAAGAAAAGGATATGGAGTTTTATGTATTATGAAGTTGTACCTATTGTCATTATCTGGAGAAATGTTGGCTGCTTGTACGAGATCACTAATAAGTGGACCACAAGTATAAATACCTTGTATTGTAGATGTGGTGTGTTAGTATAATTAACAAATGCACCATACTTTTAGAGCCATAGACCGTCCAAGATGTGCAAGGATTATTCCATATAAGAACTGAAGCATGTGGCTGTTACTGTGCAAATATTCCACAACCTCATCTTATACATCTTTTGACCATGAAATATTTTGGCACATGTTGTTCAGACTACTTATAAAAATATTAAACACAAATGACCAAAATTAAAAGTCAATGATAACTAAGAATGAAAGTGTTTGAGTTTCAAAAATAACTCAAGTTGCATTGATTTGCAAAGTAGACATTTACTTTTGGAAATTTCTCTGTTCCAGGAATGTTCCTTTACATTTTGGGGTGAAGCGAACATGCCAAAATATTGTACTTAAGCAATAGCTATACAGCAACGTGGATAAAATGTATTTTTGGGGGGGAGGGAGCCATTTTTGTTCTTTTGTTATTTAAATTGTAACAAGTTTTTTTTAAATGGTTTAAAATGAAATATGAATTTAATATAAAATATGGGAATGACTAAAATTATAATCTCTTAAACATTTAAATAAAAATAAATATACTGAATCCATGAGTCTTTATCAAAAACTTTGAGTTAAAAGCTGCTTTTCTATATAAAAAAAATCACAGGAACACATCTGACTTTTGAGATCAAGCTTTATGAATGTTGCACAATTGGTCATGTATTGTATTAAAAGTTTGAGCTGATGGGGGACCTAGAAACTATGCTATTGGGAGAAAGAGACTGGCAAAGTCATCACAAGTATTAGTACTGGATTCCTGCCTCCTGGAGACACCATCATGTCTCTCAACAGGATCATCCACTGAGTCCGTGTCTAATTATATATACTTCTTTAATAGCTTCTCTCTCTATCTGTGCTCTGATTGCATCATCTCTGAAATTAAGACTATTTATGACTCCACCTACCATGGAAACTGACTCTCCTGCTCATGGAAAAACACTGACCTGTCCAGTAACTAGCAGCCCTTGCTCCTGGATTCTTCAAGTAAATGGTTTTCCTCTGTCTCCTTGTTTGTGTACACAGACAGGGATTTAAAAAAATACAAACAGAAATTCATTACTTTAACTGTCTCTCAGTCGCTAACCAAATACAATACAGTAGTGCGAATTACATGCGCAGTAGTGCAAATGACATGTAATATACCAGCAGAAGTCCCAGGTTCTTTTTAGTTCTTTTGTGCTTCTGGAATATGGATGGGGGAATTATGTAACAAGGGAGATGAAGCAGAGTGTACAAACCAAAAAGGAGCAACAGTGGTGTCAAAACAGGACACCAGACAAAGAAGGCACAACATTCTTCAAAGTGCAGTGTATAGTGTTGATTTCAGCTCCTGGGATTTGGAGAAAAAAAACTTGTCATAGTTGTAAGGCATAACACTCACTCCCTTTTGGGAATATTTTCAATAAATTCCTATATTTCTGGGTAAAAAAGGAACATATGCTAAATGTAAAGAGTTCAATAAAAAGATGCAAGGCCTGGTTGTCAGAATGAATTAACATAATGAAAAATGTTCATCAATGACAAGTTTATTGAAGATGATGTTGTGGACATGTTTGAACAATGTGTATCAATGGCTAGTAGATTCATTTCTGCACCGTTCTTGGACTTGCTTATCAGGTCTTACTATGCTAGTAAATAATTTAGATTATTGTCATAAATTTGTGTTTTGGGTGGGTTGCTTATTTAAGAATTGGATTTTTTTTTCAAAATGTAATTGGTATATTTGTTGTGAGAGTATTGATCGATGGCATTTTTACTGTTATTGCAGGACTTCTGTATCATCAAACAGGTGAATATTTTCTGTTTAAAGTTTTATTAGACATTTATGCATGTTAACATTTTTTAAAAAAATCAAGCTGTTCTCTGTGTTGCTAGAGATAAGGGCTTAAACTGATGTAGATAATGCCTATGATTTGTTAATTATTTTCCCTCTTAAAAAGGATTTAGAAAAAATATATAATATAAACAGTATTATAAACAGCCAAAGCAGAAGGAATCTTTCTTTTACATTTTTTTTCTTTTGTAAATGGTACAGTGAGTAATACACATTGACTGAGTCTGACCTTTTTTACCCTTTTGTTCAGGGTTGATTTTAGACATAAGGGATTATGAATGTCCTTCACTTGAATGTGTACAACTTTAAAGTGATCTACCACTACCATTCGCAGTGCTGCAATGAAACAGAGAGTTACTTGTAACAAAAAAACAAACAAAAAGACTGCCTTCATTATCCACTAAAACCACAGGTAACTGTAATCAGGACCAGCAGATTCCAGCAATATTTCCCTGGATGCAGAGTTCAGTGCTCAGTTCATTTACACAACAAATTCTCCTTTTTTCTAGTTCAGAGCAAGCATTTCATTGACCTGATTCAATTGTTACAACCAGGCTACACTCCACCTACCATACATTGCCAGAAGGTTGCTGGATACTCTGTATGAGAAAGAAATTGAACAGCATGCAAAAAACATTGTCAGGAAATTTGTTAATATGAGTCTTGATGGGTGGAGCAATGTAAACAATGATACAGTAATATGTGCTAGAGTGAAAACAGACAAAGTAACTGACTGCCATGCCGGGCCCCTGGGCACGGTGGGGGTGTGTGGCTCTGTGCTCCTGGAAGAGGCGGGGCTGTGGGTGGAAGCGGTAGGGCCAAGGGCAACCAGCCCTCAGTGCTGTTCAGACAATGGCATGCCCTCCCCAATGCTGCCTGGAACATGCTGTGTCGTACCCATACCTCCCCGGGCAGCCCTAAGAGCTGCTAGAGTGCCTTGCGTGGTGCTTAGGCAGCAATTTAAAGGGACTGGGACTCTGGCCACCAACACTGATGCAGCAGCACTGACCAGAGCCTCAAGCCCTCTTGAATGATCTGGCCCTCTTTGTCCCCCCAACCCTTGTCAGCTGGCATGAGCACAGGAGATGGGGCTATCTATTTTATAGAAACAATTGATATATCAGGAAATGCGTAAGCAGTAGAATACTTACAAGAAGTAGCAGTAAAAGCTATAACAAGCTGTGAACAAAAATTCAAGTGTCAAGTGTGTAGCTTTGTTCCAGAGAATGCTGCAAATACAGTAAAGATAAGAAGAAATCACGGTGAAGATAATGAAGGGAACCTGAAACTTATAACGATACAGTGCTTATTTTATGTATCTTTTCTCCAAAGACTTAAGTACAACTTCAGGAATAAAGGAAAATGATGCTGAAACTGCAAAACACTTCCATAACACTCACTTTGCTTCAGTTTTACTGAAGAGAGTAGGAGAATCCAAACTAACTTTCCCCCAAGATGTACAATGGAATTCAATGGTTGACTGTTTTGAGTGATTTATTAAGAAGTGGCCTCTTCTGATGAGAAATTGTAAATAAATTCATGACAAAATAAATGGAACTATCACAGCCAAACTAATTAACATTGAACTAAAGAGAAATGTAGAAGAAATTCTGAATATACTGAACCCTATTCCGATAGCATTGGACACATTGCAGAAAGATTGCTGCTGCATTGTTGATGCTGTTGAATTTGGAATGAACTTCAAGATACATCGAAGAAAGAAATACCAAGAGCAAAGTTAAATTGCAAGCAGTAAAGATGATGAATCAAACACTCATTTTCTGCCCAGTATTTTCAACCCAAAGTAGGTACCTAACTAACTGCTGAAGAAAATGTTGCCTTGTCATGGACATCTAATAATCACCCATCAATCATACTACCCATAATAAATTTCAGGGATGGATATGAATCATTCAAGCAATATATGTTTGATAATGATATTTTAAAGAAAATCATCCGGCAGTATTGATGGAAGTCAGTAACAGGTAAGAACCTGGAATCAGAACTTATTGAAGTGATAGACTAGTTTCTAACAGCAATAGTCTCTTCAGCAGATGAAGAAAGAATATTTTCCTCATTCAGACAAATTCATTCAAAGTTGAAAATTGATTGAAAGATTTAAAAAAAGCAGTAAAACCTGTCTTTGCCTTCCAGTCTATGCATGTAAACAAGGCGGGAAGGAATGAGAGATAAAGTTTGAAGAATAGCTTAAGTAACCTAGGAAGCTGTTGTTTCATTTTAAAGAGACTTAAGGGAGTAGGACTTTAAGATCTAGGCTATGTCCACACTACGGGGCTTTATCGGAAAAAGGTACACAAATTGCACTCCGCAATTTGCATACTTTTTTCCAATAGCTTTTTCAGAAGAGGCTTTTCTGAAATTTGGCCCATCTACACTGGGCCAAATTTCGGAAAAAAACGTCTTTTGGAAGCGCCCTTCTTCCTCATGGGAGGAAGAGCAGACACGTTCCCTGGACGCAGTTACACGAGGAGTAACGGTAGTTCGAATTAGAGATCCTAATTTGAACTACCTACTCCGTGCCGCGTGTAGCCGCGGACTAAGGGACACCCGGGAAGATGCAAATGAAGCCCGGGATATTTAAATCCCGGGCTTCATTTGCAACTTCGAATGCCTACATTAGCCTCCCTAGTTCGAACTAGGGGGCTAGTGTAGACATACCGTGACTTAGGCTACATCTAGACTGCAGGCTTCTTTCGGAAGAAGCTTTTTTTCGGAAGAGATCTGAAAAAACTTCCAAAGGAAAGCGTCCACACACGTAAGCGCATTGGAAAAGTGATGCGCTTTTTCCAAAGAGAGCATCCACACTGATTGGACACTCTCTCGCATAAAAGGCCACCGGAACCACTTCAGCTAGGGCTTTAGGTCACCAGTTGCTTCCAAGTGCTGGTGCTGGAGCTTTGCAGAGACACACACTTAAAGGGACCCCCCCACCCCGGACAGCTTTTTCTCTGCTTCTGCTGTGTGCTTGCTACCTCTTTGAGAGACAGTAAAGCTCTCGCAGTGCCTGCTGTGGTTGCCCTGCTTTTGTGGACACCACAGCTTTTTCCTTTGTGTGCCATGGAGCTGGACCGGCCTCTGGGCAGGTGATGGCCTCACACGACCATGCTGCAGTTTTTGCAGCACTTTGTGCCGGCTGCCTTCCTGGTCCTGACCGACCTGGACCCCGAGCTCATTCTGGGGACCCTCTCCCTGGGTGTGGGAGCTACACCCTGGCAACCACAATCCACTGTGGAGAGGCATTTCTGGAGGCTCAACACCAGTTCCGACTGGTGGGACCGGCTGGTCATGGAGCGGTGGGATGACCAGCAGTGGCTCCAAAACTTCTGCATGCGGAAGGCCACCTTTTTGGAGCTGTGTCCCTGGCTCGCCCCCACCCTCTGGAGACACAACACCCACCTGCAGCCTTCCATCCCCCTGGAGTAGTGCGTCGCAATCACCCTCTGGAAGCTCGCCACCCCAGACAGCTACTGGTTGGTGAGCAACCAGTTTGGCTTGGGGAAGTCCACCATCGGGGCCCTCCTCATGGAGGTAAGGCACTCTTGGGCTGCAGTCCCTGCACGGGGATGGGGGGAGTTCTGGAAAAGGAGGACCCTCGGGAAAGGGGGGTTGGGAGCTGTGGGGGATGGAGTGGGGTGGAGGAAGCCCCGTCACCAGGGGGTTGTGCTGTCCCACCCTCACACAGCCCTGCTGCTGGGGGGGGGGGGAGGGGAGAGTGGCCTCATAGGGGGTGGGTCCTGGGGTGTTTGGGGGGAGGAAGGGCTGGGAGGGGGATGGGCACCTCCCAAGGGCTCAGGTCCTCCTTTTCTCATTCTCTGTTTTGTGTGTTTGTTTGTCTCCTTCTGCAGGTGGTGAGGGCCATCAACTCAATCCTGCTGTGAAGGGTCATCCGCCTGGGATACCTGGACCTGTTTGTGGCTGGATTTGCTGCCCTGGGGTTCCCGAACTACGCTGGAGCCACAGATGGGACTCACATACCGATCTGAGCACTAGAACATCGAGCAGCCCAGTATATTAATAGGTAGGGCTACTTTCCTAATGTGCTGCAGGCCCTGGTCGACCACTGTGGACAGTTCACAGACATTTTTGTCAGGTGGTCAGGCAGGGCACATGATGCCTGCATCTTCAGAAACTCCAGCCTCTAAGGGAAGCTGGAGGCAGGCACATTCTTCCCACGCCATGACATTGTGGCTGGGGACATGCAGATGCCACTGTGCATTGTGGGGGATGTGGCCTACCCCCTCATGCCATGGCTAATGAAGCCATATACTGGACACTTGGACCCCAGCAGGGACCAATTTAATGCCCACCTGAACCAGGTCTGGATCCAGATCGAGTGTGCCTTTGGCCGCCTCAAGATGCATTTCAGGTGCCTCCTGACCCACTTCAACGTGGGGGAGCACAAGGTCCCCAAGGTGGTCACAGCATGTTGTGTTCTCCATACCATTGTGGAGAGGAAGGGGGAGGCCTTCCTCCCTGGGTGGGGGACAGATGCTGGCCGTGAGGGGCAAGCCTTCCGGCAGTTGCGGATAGCTGCCATCCACCAGGTCCATCAGGCCGGTGTGCGCATCTGGGAGGCCCTGAGGGAGAGGACCCCAGTAACTCTCCCCAGGGCCTCCCCAAAAGGGGCCTCTGGCTTGCTGCCCTATCCCAACCCCACCACAACCCCTCCCTTTGCCCCTTCCCTGACCTCTCAATAAAAACAGGTGTGTTGTTTCCAACAAAACAAAGTCTGCATTTATATAACATTAAAAAAAGGTGTGCAGAGGGAAGGGGGCTCATAACCTGGAGGGGAAAGGGGGGCTCATAACCTGGAGGAGGAGGGGGGCAGCAAGATGTGCCACCTTGGGTGTGGGAACTTCATTGGAGTTGGGGTTGGGTGGGTCTGTGGAACACAGTGGTGGCCAGGAGGGGGATTGGAGTGGGGTCAGGGATGTCTGGGGGGACAGGGAGAGGGGGCATGGGCATCACTTGGGGAGGGGGCAGCCCAAGCGACACTCGCTCCCCAACCCCTGTATGCCTGCCTCCCCCACCCAGTGTGTGAGACAAACTGAAATCAAACCACTCACCTGAAGATCCCTCCTCAGCGTCTGATGAGGCCTGGGAGACATCCTGGCTGACCGGCACCAGGGACAAGGTCACGATCTCTGTCTCCTCCTCCTCCTCCGGCTGGCCCTGGTCCTCCTGCTTCTCCTCCACTGTGACCTCCGGCCGGGTGATTTTGGGGGTTTGGAGGCCAGATGCCATGACGACAGGTGGGGAAGAAGTTTCCCCAACCCCCAGATCCTGGTAATAGGGGCAGGTGTGGCGTCCTGCCCCTAGGCACGAGCTGTGCTCTCTGGCCCAGATGTATCCCTGATGGTGCTCTTTCACCTTACCCTGGACATGTTCCAAGGTCCGGGGTGGGTGTCCGTGCTCTGCCAGGGACTTGGCCATGTGCTTATAGATGTTGGCATTTTGCCACTTGGAGCGGAGATCCTGCAAGGTGTTCTCCTCACCCCACAGCTCAAGAAGGAACAGGATCTCCACACCGGACCAGGAGGGTGTGCACCTCTTGATCCCCCTGGGTGGGTCCTTGGACTCCTTGGGCTGCTTCCTGAGAGGACCAGGAGGGTTGCGGGGGGGTTGAGGCTCTGACATGGATGGCAAGGCCTGTGGCAGGGAGAGCCACAGGGTGTGGTGCTGCTCTCAGGCCATCTTCCTGCTACAAGGCTTGTCCCCGGGGGTGCCTGCAGCTTTAAGAGGGGCCAGGAGACAGGATCTATAGAGTCTTGATTAATTTGGATGGAGTGTCCACCAGGGCACCTGTGTTAGTTCCTGAAGGCCTCTTCTTCTGAAAAAAAAATCCTCCTCCCTGTCCACACACGCCGTTTTCCGAAAGAGCTCTTTCAGAAAAAGGCTTCTTCCTCATAAAAAAAGGGTTACCAAAGCTGGAAAACCCCCTCTGTTCTTTCGATTTACTTTCAGAAGAACTTGATTGCAGTGTGGACGTAACACAGGTTTTGTTAGGAAAACGTCAATTTTTCTGACAAACCTCTGTATTGTAGACATACCCTAAGGCTATGATGTCTACACTGCAGGCTTCTTGTGCAAGAATGGCGTTCTTGTGCAAAAACTTGCGGAGCATCAACACTGCACGCATGTTCTTGCGCAAGTACATTTACAGTACCGCGTCGGAAAAGAGGGCTTCTTGTGCAAGAATTATTCCTCGCCCCACAAGCAATAAGCCCTCTTGCTCAAGAGCTCTTGCGCAAGAAGGCAGTGTGGACAAGCAACAGGAGTTTCTTGCACAAGAAACCCCTATGGCTAAAATGGCCATCAGAGCTTACTTGCGCAAGAGAGTGTGGACACATGGCAGTGTGGACGTGCTCTTGCGCAAGACCTTTTGCACAAGAACTCTTGCACAAAACAGTTCGGCTACATCTACACTACGAGTTTTCTCGGCAAAAATATGCTAATAAGGGACTCATTTGCATGAGTTGCGGTCTCATTTGCATATTTTTTGCCGATCCGTTTTTGCGCTAGGGTTTTTGTGCAAAAACAAGCAGTGTGGACATTTTCTTTTTGTGCAAAAACCTCCTTTTTGGGGGGCATAAGGATCTTGTGGGAAAAGGGGTTTTTGCGCAGAAAGAAAACGTCCACACTGCTTGTTTTTGTGCAAAAACCCCAGCTCAAAAATGTATCAGCAGAAAATATGCAAATGAGATTGCGACTCATGCAAATGAGTCCCTCATTAACATATTTTTTGCCAAGAAAACTTGTAGTGTAGACGTAGCCTTCTTGTGCAAGAAACCTGTAGTGTAGATGTAGCCTAAGTGTTTCCTTCTGTTCCTTTAATAAATAGCATGTAGGTGTGCAAAATGTTTTGATAAGAGAAGTTTATATATCCAAAACATTTAAGGTAGCAAGAAGAGGTAACAAATCTAGAGCAAAGTCTCTCAGTGATTGTAAATCAAAATGTTTTCCTAGCTGTGTGATGGGATTCCCAGGTTATAACCTGGACTGTGGCACTGCTGAGCTCTTTGTACCACCAACATGGCATATCCTTCTCACTCTGTGCTACTGTTGCCAAACTACAAACCTCTGACTGGTGCTGCACTTGCACAGATTCCCGAAGGCAGTGATACTGAGTCTGCCTCAACTGAGCTGTATGAATGCTTTGCCAACCACTTATGAACAATAGAGAGGTTCCAGACAATTCTCTCCCCGCCAGTTTCTCAGCCTACCCCAGAAGTGTACCGTCTTGCATTGGTCAGAAGCCTAAGCAGTGTAAATTCATTACCCAGTCTAACCCCCCTCCCTTGATGTGTAGAGGATATACGTGAGCCTTTATAAGCTGAGCTGAGATTTCACAAGCACTTAAACCAAACCACACTGTTTTATGTAAAATATAAAACAGACTTATTTATTCCAGAAAGATAGATTTTAAGTGACTGTAAGTAGTAAGCACACAGACCCAAGTTGGTTACCCAAGAAATAAAAGTAAATTCAGTATGGGTATGTCTACACTTGCACCCTAGTTTGAACTAGGGATGCAAATGCAGGCATTCGAAATTGCTAATGAAGTGGGGATTTAAATATCTCGCGCTTCATTAGCATGATCTTGCCGGCGCACTAGTTCGAATCACAGCTGATTCGAACCAGGAAGTGCACGCCGGGACGCGTTAGTTCGAACCAAACCCCTTGGTTCAAACTAACGTTACCCTCATTTTTTTTGATTCAAACTAGCACGCCGGCGAGATCATGCTAATGAAGCGCGGGATATTTAAATAAAGATAAAGCAGCTTCCTTAGGCCAGGTCTACACTAAAAAATTGGGTTGACCCAGCCTCTTCGCTCAGACTTGTGGACAATCCATCCCCCTCAAGCCAACCTAACTCCTGGTGTATATAGTGCTAGGTCAATGGAAGAATTCTTTTGTTGCCTCACAAAGAAGTGGATTAACTACAGTGGTAGGAAAATCCTTTCCATAGTTGTAGTGAGTGTGTTCAACTATAGTGGTACAACAGCTGTGCTACTGCAGTGTTTCCAGTGAAGACACAGCCTTAGTTAAGCAGGGAAATACAGTAACATTCAGGAGCAGCTCTGTTACTCCTCCATAAAACTTCATATTCTCTGCCATTCCTGAGCCGTGAGTCTGTGACAGCTCAGTGTGCCTGCTTGTGGCAAGCCCTGTGTTTTCCTCAGCAGTCTATAGGGGAGGGACTTTTTCTTGGCTGACTCCCATCCAGCAGGCTTTGGTGCCATGTTCTGTGCAGTTCCATGTACAACACGTTATGTAAATGAGCTAATTTGTTTAATTGCAACCAATTAGCATAACTGAACTCTGGCTTTAAAATTATTGGAGTGCTTGTGAAGTTTTGTCAAGCATATCTACAGGACAACACACACAGTGCCTTGTCAGCATGCCTCATCACTAACGTGGGGAGAACTTCTTCTAGGTAACAGAGGGAATTCTGCCTCTGGGTCTCTTGGAATTCTTGGTCTCTCAGCCACATCTGCCAACTAGTCCAAAGTGTGGTGGGAGTTTGTGAGGTGGAAGCTGGAACTGAGCCCCAAACTCATCACATGTCAGAGCCACCAAACATCCATTAAAAAGGCACAGATTTTAATCACTGCAGAGCTGGACTGGATTTTAATAGGTGGCTTGATAAGCAGAAGGTGCAGTACTTCATTAGCAGTGATGTGAGGCAAACAGTCCCCTAGTAAGTGCTAATGTTACATCATTGAGAATAGGGATTTCTTTCTGATAAGGTAAGTTATTAAATCAAGTTCTAACCTTTTTGGGAACTTACACAAGCAGGGTCTTCCTCTCCCGAGATACACAAGCAGTATCTTCTATCTGCTTCACTCAGGCATTTCACATAAAGCCTATAATATGTGCCCATCTTTTTTTTATTAAAGAAATAGTTCCCACTAACAATAACTCCCCCCAATAAACCTGATATTAATAGACCACACACATTCACCTCTAGAAAAAGCATTTTGCAATATAAAATCATATAAAATTATTCTGTGGTCCTCAACTTAACTTACATGTATTTTCCCCTGCAACATGGGTCATCAGCAAAGTTTGAACCCCCAAGAACACCTCAGTTGTAATTGGAGCGGGCAAGCATGTTGCCATGGTCTATAAGGAGCAATTCTTAAAGAGAGACAGACAAAATACTTTGCCACTGGTTGTGCCACTATTAGAAGATTTGCCTGGTGTTGTACAGGTCCTTCAGGGCAGGGGGCTTTGAGTCAATGGGTGCACCAGTCAGGGTTGGAGGATGAGCAGGGGCCAGGACAGCGGGCTGGGGATGTGCGGGATGCAGGAGTCAGGGCAGGATGTGGGAGGCTCAGGGCAGGAAGTGGAGGATGCAGGAGTCAGGGCAGGGGGCTGGGAGGTGTGTTGGGGAGGGCTTCCTGGGGTAGGTCAAGGCAGCAGGGAGTGTGCTGCCCAGCCAGTGGCTGCTCCCCAGGACGCTCCGGGACAGCAGTGGCAGTGCTGCCCAGCTAGCAGCTGCTCCCCAGACTGAGCTTCCTATCCCCATGGTCATTCTAGAGTATAACTGTCCCTGCTAGCAGAGCCCTAACTTTCCGTTTGATGAAAAATAATCAGATTCCAGGCACATCCCATTGTCCTGGCACAACCAAACCCTTATTTTGCTTTAAGACAGTTATGATAAGAGGAAGCTGCATACCAAATTTGGTGATCCTAGCTCTGAGGCTATGTCTACACTGCAGGCTTCTTGTGCAAGAAGCTTTTTGTGGAAGAGATCTTCTGCAAAAACTTCTTGCGTAAGAGCGTGTCTACACTGCAAAAGCGATGCGCTTTTGCGCAAGAGAGCATCCAGACTGCATGGACGCTCTCTCAAAAGAAAGTTGTGATTGCTATTCACAGAATAGCCACCAGAGCACCTGTGCTTTTTTTGATTGGTGCTTTTTGCACAAAAAAACCCTGTTGCCCATCCACACACACCTTTTTGCACAAGAACTCTTGTGCAAAAAGGAGTTATTCCTCGTAGAAAGAGGAATACCTACACCACAAAACCCCCTCTGTTCTTTTGATTTAGTGTAAATTTTCTTGTGCAAAAACATGCTTGAGGTGTGAACGCTCTGCTGGTTTTTGCGCAAAAGCGGCCATTTTTGCACAAAAACCCTGTAGTGCAGACGTAGCCTTACTGTTTAGGGGTTCTTGAACAGACAGGCTCACCGACAGCTACACAACCAAACTTTCTAAATTATATAGTAGATTTCTGAAACAACACTGGATTGTTGGGTACAAAGATTCCTGGGCTTCACTCTTAGCTCTGGGAATAGAGTGCTATGTAGTAGTTAGACAAGAGTAGCCACATGTAATACATCACCTGCAATGAATGAACCTAGGATCTCTGAGCATAAGTAACCACCACTTGAGCTAAAGGATGGTGCATACTATCATGGAAACCTATAAATCTGTATTTGTTGGTGTGTGCCATTTTTTCTGAAAGACAGTGTGACAAATTAAATCTGTCACTTTAGAGACCTGGGCTTTATTCTCAGCTTTACCTGCATGGACCTAGTCCAGCCACTCAGTTATCTTAAATATAAAATGGATGATTGATTAAGGCAATTGTGTGATACCTGTGTATACCAAGGGTCAGATTTCCTGGCTGGGTAGTCCAGTTTAGGCCCATGGCCCTTTTCCTCATGGTGAGTTTATTAATCAACAGAAAATACACAGTCAACATAATATGTAACATTAAGCATAGATACCTCCCTGCTTTCTGCAAGCTGGAATGTGAGGAAGACACATATTCCTCCTACCTCCTTCGATTGTGTACCAATCCTGGCTCTCTCCTGATTGAGAGTAGGCTGTCTCTGTTTACTGCAGGTGTTGCTTGCCATCTGCAGTCACATGAGTCATATGCTTCCTGAATTCAGTCCCCTCAGCTTTAAAAGGATGAGAGTTGAAACAGTATAGGGATGTGTACATGTGCCCCAGGACCAACAGTATAGTTAATGAGATGTGAAATCCGCTGAAATATTAAGCACAGTCACTAGAGGACCAGGTAATAGAATCTGTCACGTTCCCCAGTGTGGTTCATGAATGCCTACCTCAGGGCAGGCTGTCAGAAAAACAGGGCAGACACCCCAAACGATAGTGTGTTCTGTAATTAGATTCAACAAGCCAGTAACTAATGTGAACTCCTGTATCACAATAGCAATCTTACCATGGAGTCAGACCCCTTAGGCTCACTAGCTTGTCTTGCCACCCAGACAACCTGAATTTAGGGATAAAGGTCACACAAACCAAAAATCACACCACATTAGGTTACTCCCAGGCCCAAAGGACCAGTCACTTACCCCAGATCAATCTGTACTCCAAACCTTACAACAAAGACAAAAATGGCAGCCAGTTCTCTAGTAAATTAAATATAGGTTTACCAGCTAAGAAAAGGAAATGAAAGTTATTGAAAGGTTAAAGCATCTAAAATTTATTAGATGAATCACAGTTTCTAATTCTAAATGCTTACAGTAATGTAGTAAACTGCCACTTTCCCATGAGTGTTTCAGTGTAACCCAGATTGTCTCTGTGGACCTCTGTTTGCATCTGGTATCATCCCTGTAAGGGTCTACACTAAGGGACAAAGTTGAATTAAGATACACAACTTCAGCTATGTTAATTGCGTAGCTGAAGTCAAAGTAGCTTAACTCGGCTTTTGGCGCTGTCTACACTGCAGGAAGTCAAAGGAAGAACAGTCTTCCTTCGACTTCCCTTCCTCCTCATGAAAGCAGGTTTACTGGCATTGACCGGAGTGCCCCTCTCACTTTGAATTAGCTGTCTTATTTAGACCGCTAATTCAAACTCTGGAAGATCGACAGCAGCAGGTTCTATCTTCCTCTTAGACATACCCTAAGAGTCCAAACAGTCAGAGATGATGGATCATTTCTTGAATCCATATTTACAGCTTCTTTACACAGAAAGCAAACCGACAGAAGCCTGTACCCTTATAGATTTTTCTTTGATGACAGATAGAAGAAATGCACTGAGTCCTTAGCCTCAATTGTCACACACAATGATCCCTTGCTCTGAAATTAGCATTTTCTGTTAAAAAGCTTTCTTTGATGAGTAATTTAGTTACAGAGTTATACATAACTGTAAATGTTTGCTCTCCCTTATAACACTATATCACAGTATAAGGGAGAACAATATAAATAGCAGCCTGTTAGTTATCATGAAATGTAAACATCTGAATACACATTTATACAGTAAAGCTTCAGAGTTATGGATACGTTGGGAGTGGACACCTTGTCCACAACAATGAAATGCTCATAACAAAGCAAAGTTCAGGCTCCAGATCCAGCATCTGATATTCCAAGCTAGGTTTCAGCAACAGCTGAGCACCCTGCTCAGCGCTGACATGTGCTTGAAAGTTTGTTCCCCTTCTAGTACCCCGTGTGGGTGTGTGTAAAATACAGCCCATCCTGGTGCGGTGTGTGTGTTTGTCTAAAAGCAGTGCAGATCTCAGCTCTGCTCCTGCTATGCTGGCTCCATCTTGCGGTAAGTGGCTGCCTTGCGTGTGGGGGTGGTGTGGAGACAGGCAGCCCAGATGTGCCTAAAGTCCAGAAGCTTTAAAATGGAATACAGTCCTAGTACAGTATTGCGTGTGTATGTGTGTGTGTCTGTCCTGATGACTGAGTAGTGATTTCCAGTTTCACATGGTGTCCGATTGACTGGTCAGTCTGCAATTCTGGTGTTCATATTTTTGTTTGTACATTACCAGTTGCTTTGATCTACACCAACACAAGTGAATATGCCTGTGATCCTGGACTGACTTCATTTGTTAACATCACAGAATCCATGGGATCCTGGCTTGTACCTTCCTCCATTGCAGACTGATAGTGAATTACAGATTTGCAGTCTGAACAGAGGATGTTTCTTTAAAGGAAAGTGAAATCTGCCATATCAGGATGAAGATTTTCTTCCTTCAGTTGGTGATGGAATTTCCTGCTTTTGCTTGGAAAATTCCCCAGATATGTCCAAGTGGGGGATTGGGTAGAGAAGTGTTCCCTTAAGGCCCTAGATGAACTAGAGCAGGATTTCCCTATTTGGATATTGCAAAACGAAGGGAGGTGTTGCAGTGGCTCTCACCTAGAAAGATAGGAAGACAAGTGTGTTATTTTTAAAAAGGTTTGATGGGGGTTAGTCCCCTTTATTAATCTGCAGCTCACTCCATGCAAGAGGGCTACTACAGCCCTAAAATTGCTCCCTGCTCAACCACTGTATACAAAGGAAGGCAGTGTTGGGAGCAGCATGGAAGTGGGGCAGTGATCTCTTTAAACAGGAGTTCCCTGAAGCTACAAAGTCCATTCCTGTTCAGTGAATTTCACTTCATTTCACCTACTTGATTTTTTCCCCCTTTGTGAGAACCCACTCCAGCTAAATCTTTATCTTGGAATTTGTGGATCCCACAATATTAGCTCAACCATGGAGAAATAGTAGATTCTCCGTTAGCTGTAGTCCTAGTCCTGACAATCTCTTTCGAGTTTCCAGTTACTGCAAGGGGAAACTTACATCCTTACTAAAACCCCTACTGCGACAGACCAACATACATAATGTGTTCACCCCGCGATGAACATATTTAGGCATCCATACTTTGTGATTTTTACACCATTATCTTTACGCATCTAGGCAGCTAAGGGTTACTATGGCTAAATAGGATGTTGAGCTTTGTTCATCTTGAGTAACATTTCCAGGTTCAACAGCAGGTTTATATATGTGATAGATTATACTCAGATATGTTCCAAGTCTCAGTCTATTCTTCCCTTAATATAAAATTGTAAAGAAACATTTTGCTTGTGTATAGCAAGAAAATACGTTTCACATCAATAGTTATGATAAGGCCTTTACTCAGGCCAAAGTCCAATGAAATCTGTGTTTTGGTTGAATAAGGACTGAGTAAATCTGAGTAAGAGCATCAGGAATTGGCCCATGAATTTTACAGTGGAATGTATGTTCCTTCAATGTTATATGACTGAAACTGATGTAACAAGTTTGCTACATTAAAATCAATGAGCCACCAGTGTGAAGCATTCAATAAGCATGTTATCAGTTAACATCTAATTTTTTTGACATAGGATGTTATTATCACTATGAAAATGATAAAGTGATGATCAGTAAATCATATTCAAATTACCCAGTAAATCATACCTGTAAGTTTTACATGTTAGGATAAAGTTTGATTTCAGTTGCTCACCAGTGTAAATCAAAAGTACCCCCACTAAAGGCAAGGAGTAATCAGTTTTGGGGGTTTTAAACTCAAAGTAAGTGATACATTTAGAAGAGGTAGAGGTTGTAAAACAGAGCCATTTTAGAGTTATTAGAGTACAAAGAGGCATCTAAAAGTACAAATATTATTGTAATATTGGTAATTCAAAAAGACCACCCAAACTGTTGTCAAATTTGATAAAGTTAATTTATTTCTAGACCATAGCTGTACCAGGGAAGTTTCAGCTGAGTGAATAAATTTTGCCAGAGTTCTGATGCAGTCTCCACATTAATTAATATGGTGGTAATCACTAGCAACATAACATCATAGAACAGATGATGAAAATCCTCTCGCTAGTTCTTTTTATTATAAAATAAAACCCTAAATAGCTAATATCCTATTTCAAAATCTGGGGATATCATCTACATTTAATTTTTATTATGTGTTTTGGCAACCATGAGTTTTAATATATATCATGATGTCTACCTTACATATACAGTCCAATCAAAGAAGCAAGTAAAACTTTATTGTGCTGAAGAAACTCCAAACTTTTATAGCCCATCATCCATTTCTTTTCTTTTTTTATTTGCTCACTGTTTTGGCTATGTGAAAGAGAAGAGTGGTACTTTGAAGCCAGAAAGAATTCTTTGCAGTATGTAGTTTATAACTATTTCAAACATACTCCAAACATTTGCAGTCTTTTAATCATTAAAGATAACTGCAAATGGGTTTTACAAATTTGATAGTGGAATATGTCTTCCAAATTTGTTTCCAGCAAAATATGTTAGCATTTTTACAAGCTTTAGATACATCTACAATTTTTGCTTAGAAAAGAGATCATCTTCCTTACATTCTGTGTTTTGTTCATCTTTCCAGTTTTTATATTTAGCAATTCATAGTTAAAATACTGTTTTTGCAAGGCACTAACATGTATCAGGCCCAATCTTGCAGTCTTAACTTAGAAATGCTCTTATTGGAATCAGATAAGTTTGCCTGATTAAATATTACAGGCATAGGATCTTAGTTAGGGACAGATTCTCCTCTGGAGTAAAATCAAAAAGCTTCATTTAAGTCATAGAACTATGGTGATTTACCCCTGGTTAAGAGTTTGGTTCACTGTGTCTAAAAAGTGCCAATAATAATTTTGCAATTGACACACGCACACAAAAATTAGGTACTCTACCACTCAGTCTTCCTATCTTGTCTGGCTCTGAGTTTACAATCACTTAACAAAGTTTTATCCCTCTGCCTGTCCTTGTTGCTATGTGAAAGCCCATATTGGAAATTCACTTGAGAGCTGCAGGCATGTAACAGCTATGATCTTTACAGTAAAGGAAATATAGGACCAGATTCCAAACACATGTAAATTGGAGTAGTTCCTCTGTAGTCAATGGAGCAATAACAGTTTACAGCAGTGGAGGATCTGTGACTGTAATGCAGACATGCAGGGCCTGAGTTGGCCCTTCTCACTGAAGTAAATGTCAGTTTTCACTGAATAAAGAGGCAGAGGAGTCAGGCCTAGTCTAGGAAAGCTAGTCTATCAATCTGGCATTGGCTGATGACCCTAATGAAGTTTCAAAAAGGGCTGGTTTCCTAGTGCAATCCAAGTTTTAAAAACATGGCATTTATGTTTAATCTTGAACCGAAGCCTAACATGTTACAGTACACTACACCTGATTCTGTTGCTTCAGAATCTGATGAAATGTAACTATCAGCAACTGTGACTAAAAATAACATGAGCATGTAATGAAATGGCTTGTACGGTTCCGCTGCCTTGCGCAAGATAGGAGATCAGAATTATTTTGCTTCTAGGCACCGAAGAAGTTACTGAAGTTATTTCTTTAACTCTGATTAGAGGCCTGCTGTTTTGGACGCAAAAGACTTATCTTCTATTTCTCTTGCTACATGTGTGATGTTCGGTAATACTATTCTACAACCACAGTTCCTTACAAATTGGTGTTAGTTGACTGCAGAGAAATCCTGTGAATGCTATCTTTTATCCTGAGCTCAAAGATGGGCTCTGCTATAGCCAAGGCAGAATGTCACTTCTACAGCATTATGTGTATCACTGCCATTACCTGCTTCAAATGTTACACTTGCTTAAATGTTTGCTAATTGACTTCTGGCTCAGTTAGGCTATGTCTAGACCATGCTGAAGTTTCGAAAGAGGATATGTAAATTCTGTGGGAATTTGCATATCTTCCGATCTCACTTTCGAAAGTGGTTTTTCGAAACCAAAGAATGAGGTTTATGCAGCTTTTCGAAAAAGGGGCTAGGTTGCCAAAAAAAGTGCGTCCTGACTACTTTCACTTTCGAAAGCTCCGCTTTCTGCAGTGAGATCGGAAGAAGATATGCAAATTCCCACGGAATCTGCATATCCTCTTTTTGAAACTTCAGCGTAGTCTAGATGAGCCCTTAGGGTATGTCTACACAGCAGCGTTATTTCAGAATAACTGACGTTATTCTGAAATAACAAAATGCGCACCCACACTACAAGCCTTTATTCCGAAATAATGTCAAGCTGGAGGACTTTTTACTCCGACTCATGACAACCCTCATTTCATGAGTAGTAAGGAAAGTCAGAGGAAGAGTGTTCTTCCTTTGTCTTCCTGCTGTGTAGATAGCGCCAAAAGCCGAATTAAGCTATTTCGACTTAAGCTACACAATTGATGTAGCTGAAGTTGCATAGCTTAATTCAACTATAGCCCTGCTGTGTAGATGTACCCTAAGGCTATGTATACACTACAAGGTTTTTGCGCAAAACCTGGCGGAGTGTCCACACCTCAAGCGTGTTTTTGCTCAAGAAAATCGACAAAACAGAGGCTTTTGCCCCACGCGGAATAACTCCTTTTTGTGCTACAGCTCTTGCACAAAAAGGCAAGTGTGGATGCTTCGGAGGGGTTTTTGTGCAAGAAACCACTATCGGAAAAAGCACAGGTGATCTGATGGCCCTTCTGTGAAAGGCCATCAGAGCTTTCTTGCGCAAGAGTGTCCATGCAGTATGGACGCTCTCTTGCACAATAGCACATCGCTTTTGTGCTGCGCTTTGAGATGTGGACGCGCTTTTGCGCAAGAAGTTTTTGTGCAAAAACTCTTGCGCAAAAGGCTTCTTCCGCAAAACCCTGCAGTGTAGATGAAGCCTAAGAGATTAACCTTCATTTCTATAAGCAGAGGCCTGAGTTGATGAAGCCAAAAGCCAAGAATCCTATGCTCTTTATATAGGAATTGCTATACCAGGACTCACAGTTTACCTAGTCTGCTTTTCTAATTGGAGTTCATGTGTATACCTGCAATGAGTCTTCTTTCGATTCAGATATTTCTTGAGAAATGAAGCATTATAAGGCAAGAAAATGAAACACAGTGGGCTTAAAGAAAACAAATACAAGAAATTTTGGAAGTGACACGTGCATTGTCTTTTGTTTTAAACAGCAGTCTGATATGCAGATTTGGGCATATTAGGATAGTGGTTTCCCAGCTGTGGTTTGTAGATTAATAGTAATTCACAGAGAGTTAAGTGCTCCCTGTTGCTGGGTCACCTCTATTTCCAGATGCTAAATTGCACATTTAAAAATTAAAGCTAGTTAATGATTTTTAAATAATAAAATAGGTGAAAAAGTGTCAGTGCTATTCACTATTTTTTTAGTTTTAAAAAAAAAATCAGCTATTGCTCTGGTCAACATTTTTCACATTTAGAGGAAAACACAGAAGACTTTTTATGAATTTCAGTTCCTTCCTTCTCTCAGCCCCAAACCAGCTAAGAATTGCTGCTGTGTCCGTAAGAATATTATGCAGTTGGGAATGAGAGAATACATGGTCCTCACAATTATGAATGAAATCATCCACAGTCATCAACTGGAAGGAGGCATGATTTGTGGCTCCAGTCCATCAAGATTCTTAAGCACATGCATAACTTTAAGCATGCACAGAGGAGGAGGAATGGTGTAGGATTGGGAAATAGCTTGGAACTTGGAGAACCCAGGGCGCTAAGGCCCTGCTCTACCAGACTTCCTCGGTGACCTCAAGTGAGTCACTTAATTCCGCTAAATATTGCTTCTCCATTTTGCTTTTGATAAAATGAAGATAATATTACTGCCTTATTAGGGGGGTTGAGAGGCTATATACATTCAGACCTGCCCACAGGAATTCCAGGCCCCAGGACAGAACAATCAGTGGAGTCCCCGCCCTCTTCTCTCAGTTGGAGCCACAAGTTCCCCTTTCACCCTGAAGAAACCCCGAACGCCATTGCCCCTCAGCCAGAGGGCCCTCTTGTTGGTCTCAGCCCTGTTCTCCCACCTGCCCAGAGGAGCTCCTCCCCCTCACACCTGTCCTGAGGATGCCCAGACCAGCAGCAGTCCCCCCAACCACAACTGTCCTGAGGAGCTCCAGGCCAGCAACAGCTATCTCTCTCCTCCCTACTCCAGACCAACCCAGAGGCATTTGCTACTCAGCTGCCCAAACCCCTGCATGGGGCATATCAAAAGCATCTTTGAAGACATGCTTTTCCCAAGAGCAGGATGGTCTGGGAAAGGGAGGGGAGGCATGGCTGTGGCAGGCCTGGGGCTTCTTTGGCTTGAGAGTGGGGACTCTTGGGCCTTCTCTGGACAGGGAGTCCTGCAGATGGCCCGGGACTCCTCTGGCAGGGGGTACTCAGGGCTTCTCTGGGAGGGGAGCCTGCAACTGGCCCAGGAGTCCTCTGGTGGGAAAAGGTAGGATGTTGGGGGCTTCCTCCCAAGGGCACCATTTTGGGAGGGTAGGGGGGCAGCAGCCATGCGCTCCGGGACGCGACTTGCTTTTCATCCCGTTCCCCAGACCATAAAGGAATGAAGGGAACGTGCTTGCATTCTGTTCATGCCTCTCACATCTGGCTAGTGAAGGGAGCTCACCAGCCAGGTGTTAGAGGATGCACGGAATGCAAGCACTTTCCCGACTCCCTTAGCATCTGGGGAACAGGATGAAAAGCAAGCCGCATCCCAGAGCACACAGCTGCTGACCCCTACCTTCCCGAAAGGGCGCCTTGTTTCCTCTGGGGTGGGAAGCTTGTGGCTCCATCTGAGAGAGGGAGCAAGGGGAGTCTTTCAGTGGGAGGGTGTGGGAGAAAGAAGTGGAGTTCGGAGCTAGCCTCCCCCAGGTGGAGGCTCCACTTGCTGCTCACTTGCCCATGCCTGCGGTCCGCCTGAACTATTTAAAAAGGGCTGATGGAGTACCCAGATGCTACTGCTGCAGCAGTGTTCAGCTTTTAAATTACCCAGGCCTCTCGGCATTTGTTCCCCCCACCTCTGCGGTCAGCAAGCCTATATACACTAAAATAGCATGAGGTGCCCAAATACTATGGTAACAGAGGCCAGGTGTATGTAAAATAGAAGAGACTTCTCTCGTGCTCAAAGCTAGGCACATGCCTAAGGCCTTGCTGAGTTAGATGTTCTGTTAGGATATAGTCAAGACTATAAATGTCTGAGAATTCCTGCCTAAGCCATTACACTAGTTTAGATCAAAAACAGGTTTAATAAAACACCTTTGTCATCTCTCCTCTAATACGGCCTGCTATTCTTCTGAGCTGTTGAGCTCTTGTTTTCCATTTCCTAAATGGCATCACTCCCAGAATCTGTTTTCCTCTGCAAAGACACTTAATCCTCATTCATCTCACTCTCTACCCATTGCCTACTTTCCCTGGAGCACGTCGAAGAGCATCACTCATTCCATTCAATCGCTACCAAAGCACTTTCAAAATGCCCATAGTAACTGTTACGTCTTGGAATTAGTTTAATCAAATTCTTCCTTCAGAAGACAGAGGAACCAGCGAAAGAGGATAATGGAATAGCTACTGTAAGCTGCAGAGGAGATGAGGCTGTACACAGTTCTTAGTCTCAGTACTACAGCTGATAATGTGACAAATGTAGCATTACATGCTGAAATACCCTGAAAAATGCATGGTTCTGGGATATCAGCATTCTCAAATACTGTCACAAAGCATCTAAGCTTGAGAACACTACTGATGGAGCTATTGACATATTGGATTAGGATATGGAGGATTTTTTCTTCAACAGCATTTTTGTATAAACACATACAGAGATCAGGTTCCAGCAATGAAGAAAATGTAAAATGTCTCCTCCAAAACCATTTTTAGTACAAAAAACACACAAGCAACTGTTATATTCAAAAGCTTTTTGCTAGTCAGACCTTTCCTATGTGCAATTTCTATAAAAATAGAATGAAATTTGGCTTCATTTGGATTTAAGTTTACTGGTTCTTAACTTTTTTTTTTTAAGGGGACACTGGTCACTTTTGTTGCAGACTTTTTCAACTAAAGGTAGAGATCCCTATGTCTACATATCACCAAGGATGCTTAAGTGACACAGGTTGAGCTGTAGTGTAGAGCCATTACTGCAGCAAATGCCATGCAGCAACTTATTTAAACATCCTTGGAGTATATGGAGACAGTAATCCAAGTTCTATCTTCAGATGTGTGGGACTTTCAATGACTTCATCAAGAGAAGCAGTGGTGGCCCGTCAATACAGGCGACCTAGGCAGTCGCCTAGGGCACCAAGATAAACGGCTGTTGAGGGCTTTGGAGGCGGGGGCGCCGATCGCGCGTTTTGCCTAGGGCGCCAGTTGCCAGCAGCTCATCTAGGGCCGCTCCTGAAGAGAACCATATTTGTACTTGAGATTAGATGTATGTGGTCCAGAGAATTCCAGTGTAGATACCAGGAAGGAAGAGTCCTTCATCACATATTGAAAAGTGAGTATATACAAGCCTGTCTAAAACACATCATAGTACCAACCTTAGCAATTACATGAGGCATTTTGATATAATGTAGGCCTCAAATACTGTGTAGAATTGTCTATTCTTTTTCTAGTATGATGCTACTTCTGAGACTAGAACTCCATTGGCTACCTCTATAAAACTAGAAGAGGTAGCCTGCTCAATCTTTATTAATGCTGCTTTCCCATTCTCTTGCAAGTACTTTACATAGATCTTGAAAGGCCTTCATCTATAAATGAAAATTCACATTAATAATCCATCCCACTCAAAGTGTCTACTAGAACTTAATGGCCATCTTGGTACTTGCCATTTCTTTTCTTCATTTTGACTCAGAAAGCTGTGATGCACAATACCAGACACTTTCTAACCAAAAGAAAAAAAAAACACGTGAAGTAAGAATTGGTCCTCCCTCCCCCTTTCCATATGAATGCATGTGTTGTGTATTGGACTGTGTACTTCTTTATGTCACTCCTTGTTTGTAACCTCCCCATCTCCCTTCCTAACATCCATCACAATGCAAAAAGAGCATATTCATGAGGAGTATTTTATGGTTAATGTGTTTCTGCATGTGGTAAATTGTTTTCTCTCTCTCTCAAAAAAAAATCAGTGTTCTTGGAGACTGGTAGTGTTTACTAAAGAGCAAATGAAAGTTTGCTTTTAAAATCCAGGGATATGGGTGCCAGCAGTTGTTTGGGAATATTTAATAGGAAAGAAGAGAGAGTTAAGCAGACCCTGAAATGATAGTACAGGTTTAGCACCAACCTAGTGAGCTCAAATATTCCCATCTCCAAAAAAAAAAAGAAAGAAAAAAAAAAAGCTTAAAAAAGTTAAACCAGTCATACTAAAATTATTTTAATGGTTACCAGGAATAAATTAAACTTTCCCCTAAAATTATTCACATAAAAATAATCTCATTATAGACTCATGAGGCCAAATTCTGCTCTTAGTTGCCGGGTCACCTTAATTACACCTGATAATATAAGGTAAGTGTGGAATCAGTGGAAGTTAGAGCTCTATAGCTTAAGAGCAGAACTGCTCTTACTGAAGAAATGAGATTGAGCAAAAAAGGGTTTGTTGCAGTAGGGAAAGGGAGGAAAAGAAGCTGAATTTCTTCCCTTTCTTTATCAGAAAATCCTGTTTCAATCCAGTTTTAAATTGTTTTCTGGTAGAGGAGTTGTCGTCTCTCTGAGTTTCTGCTAGTGACTGTCAGGGAACAAGGCATCTAGACCTCAGATTCCAGATAAAAAGGAGCGTGAAAATATTGATAACATTTTAGCTATAGCCTGTACAATGACTGACATTTTTACAGCAGAAGGTAAACAGCTACTCAAAACGTGAATGACCTATGTTGGTGGCGTTCTTGGTCTTGTAGCTCCTTTGAAGTCAGATGCAAATCTCTCCCTGTATAATATGCAACTCACAGACACATTCTTTGCATTTCACGAAAAGTCTTATAGAGAAGATATGCTTTGTTGGAGAAAAGCTCAGCTGGCAGGGGTTGGTTTTTTTTTTGGACTATTGCTCAGAAATATCAATGATAAGAGATCTCATTCTGCCTTTTGATTGATTCCTGTGCTTAGGAAAACAAAACAATTTCCCCTAATCTTGGTTCTGAAATGGTCATATATTTTAAAAAGTGTCAGGGAAGTAATTGTATTTTAAATGAAAAAAAAAGTGCAAATTTGTGTCTGTGTTATTTCTTTTGGGTTTTGGAAAGATTAGAAACAGAACACAAGACATACCTGGCACTGAGACAAGGCATTGTTATGCAGGATACATGGTACTGCATTTCACTTTAAATAAGGAACTAAAATGTACCATTTTTGGACTACATAATGGATTCCATTTGACTATGGAATTTATCCCATGCACAAAGAAATCCTTGCCAAGTCTTTCTGTAGTCAGCATGATATGTAATTGGATCTTTCCAAAATATTCCCCCTCTTCTAAAAATAATGTAAGATGCTAGGAAAAAGTCTAGATGCTCAAGAACAAAGAGAAAAAGGAGGGATATTTTAGCAGTCATAATAAAAATCTCCTGAGAAACATTTCTAGCACAGTATTTCAAACTACATTTTCAAAATACACATCATGGTGCCAAATATAGTTTTGTCTGCTTTCAAGGCAGCCAGATCTCAAATCTCTGCAGAGATCTGAATCTGGAGAACTGTATAAAATAAGTTGAATTAGCCCTGCAAGGCAAGAGAGCTCACATATCCACTGTGTGCTAAGAGGAACGATGTGGGAAATGTATATGTCATGACAGTATTTCTGATGGCACACAAGCTGATTTTTTGCTATTCATTAGATCCAGCTACGCAAAGGCATTCAGGTGCCTAAAGATGCAGATAGGTGCCTATTGGGATTTTGAAAGCATGGAAGCAGGTTAAGCTCCTAACGTCCTGACTTTCAAAGCCTATCCTGCTTAGGCATTTTGCCACCCTTATTATGAGCCCAAATACTTTTGACCAAAAAATCTAGCCTTAGATCTTTGCTGGAGCTCTGAATCAAAGCCTATTTGCTATGTCATTGATCATGCTGGGGCAGTTCCTGCTCACCTTATTGATATGAGGATTTTCATTAATTTCAGTGGGACGTGTTGGCTAAAGCAAGCAGGTTCTGGCTCATGGTGTAATTTGGATCTTTGGATACTTCAGCCATATGTGACCTTTGGATCCCTGAACACTCCAGCAGCTTTGTAAACATCCACTTACTGGGAGAAAGGAATGACCTAGGAAGCATTAGAGACTATTATAATCCCAGTAGAATACAAAGAGAAAAACATTTCTCTGATTTCTTTGTGTAATTCCCTGATAAACTGAGATTTAGACTGGAGTGAAGCAAACAGCACAAGTATTTACTTACTGCTCTGGAGTTGCTCCGTAAGTACATCCTGCACCTTCGTGTACCTCCTAGCAATGGACCATCTGCATGGTATCCCTCTCCTGATCCAAATCACGCACAGTGTGAAACTCAGAAGAGACAGGTTAGTGATTAATTCAAGCATAACATTTGCCCTGGAATGTATCGACCTTTTCACACAAAACTATACCCCCATCTTTTTAAAATCCCTGATCCATATCACCACTGACCAGCACCTACAGAAACATTATTCCTGGTGAAGATGTTCCACTTTGCT
This sequence comes from Rafetus swinhoei, assembly GCA_019425775.1. NCBI lineage: Eukaryota > Metazoa > Chordata > Testudines > Trionychidae > Rafetus > Rafetus swinhoei. Next base: position 221,999,584 of record CM033424.1, on the reverse strand, counting down.
AATAAATAAATAAATATTCACTGGGCCAGAGAGAGCAAAAGTGAGAGAGATTGGCTCCATAGTCCTGTGGCTCGGACCCTTCCAGGATTGTGGAAGCATTAATCCATGTTCCAATGAATATTTTGTTAGGTATAGTATAGTAAGTGGAACATCTTCAGCAGGAGAGATGAGAGCTCCTTGCCTTATCAGCATAAGTAACAGTCTGGTTGGTGGCAGGACACTCCCCCTGGCTATTCAACCTTGGGTTCAAGTCTCTGCTGGAAACCGGGCAGAGATAGGATTCCATCCTGGGTTTCCCACATGTGAGATGAGTGCTCTGTGGATACTGCACATCTATCTGATTATCTTATCAGTGGGGCTCAGACAGAGGAATACTTAGTTGGAGAATCCCAAGAGGGCGTAGGTGTGAGTGAGAGCTCTGGGCAGTTAGTTCCTAGAGAGTGACCTCAGGATTTAGGCTGCTCCATACATACCTACCAACAGCCATGTAGTCCCTATGTCAGCGGTATGCATGCAAGAGTGGGAGGTGGGGGAAGCAAACCCCCTGTCCCGAATCTTCTGCCCAAGACCTCATACCCCATGGAAGCCAAACTTTAAGTTAATCATGTGCTTACATGTGTTGCTAGACTATGATCTGATGCAGTACAGAGTAGGAAGATTTTTATCTTCATGATGTTCTTAAGCAGTCTACTTACTCATTCTTGATCACTTGCAAGTGTGTGGTGCAGATGTACACCATAAACTGGGTCATTGAATGTGTAATTACATCTTCCAGATCACAGAAGATATTGCTATTATTTTCCAAGGGCTGCCATTAATGTTAGCAGCAATACCGAGCAGAACTGCTTTCCCATCAAACAGTGACTCAATAAGGCATATGATGGCAGAGAGATTTTAAGGGGGGAAAATCATTTGAAACAAATATTAATCACAGTAAGATTTTCCTCTTGTAATGTGTCCTGTATCCTTTAAAATAAATACCCCCCCTATAGAGCCTTTAATAGAAAGGCAACTATTCTCTGTAATATCTATACTCACATGTGTACCTACACACACACACTTTTAAAAAAAAATTTAGATTGTGAGAATATTTAGAAGGAATTACAAATGAGGTCAGAGGGGAAGTTGTATTATGAAAATCTGCTGAATATATATGAATGTCTATATATATTTTTGTTGATCCACCATTGCTGACAAGATAAATCACTTAGGTGCTTAGGACTTACTGATCTTTTTCAGGTGCAAACCTCTAAAACAAAGAGTTAGCTGCATCCATAGGGCTACGTCTACACTGCAGAGCTATTTTGGGATACCGGAAGTATCCCAAAATAGCTATTCTGCATCTTTAAAGCAGCCCGTTATTTTGAACTAAATTTCAAAATAATGGGCACGCTATTCTGGTGTCCCTGTAACCCTTGTTCCATGAGGGTTAAGGGACATTTCGGAAAGCACTTCATTTCTAAATTTGGTGTGGTGTAGACAGTGCTAAATTTCAAATTTCGGAATTACCTAGAAATAAGTTACGCAGTTTGATTATGCAAATTGTGTAGCTTATTTTGAGATAAGGGTGCAGTGTAGATGCACTCTAGGAGTCTGGTAGCCTAGGCAGGGGAAGGCTTTGCTTTCCCAAACTGCCAGGCATGGCCCTGCCTGCTGTAGGCGTTCTGGTGGCACAGTGCTGCTGACCCCAGTGCCTACCCTCCCAGTGCTCCTGGCCAGGGAGACTGGAGCCACATGGCCTCCTCCCTTCCCGCTGCTGGGGCCATGCTATGCACCCTCCTCCCTCCCCCGATGTTCTGGGGAGGCTGGGGGGTGCATGCATGCTCACCCCCTCCCATCTCTTCCCCTCCACATGAGGGGGGGCTCCTCCCCAAGGGGTGCGGGACCTCAGCAGAGTGGGTGGGGCTGGGGTGGGTGGGGCATGCCCATAGCTGCCTTCTTAGAAAACCGGTTTTGCTGACTCCTGTGCTTGGAGGGAGAAATGTAGGAGCTGTGGAAAGTGAGCAGAAGTACAACAAAAGAGGCCAGATGATTGGAGGGGGGAGGGGCTTTAAAGAAACACTGAGGAACAGGGAGCCAAAGGAAGAGGCACTATGAAAGAAGCAGGAGAGTAAAGTCACAGACCATTGGTAAGGGGCTCTGGAAGGAAGAGGTGATCCAACATGTAGAAGCTTCATGGGATAAGGGTGGCTCTGTCTGCTTTTCTGAGCTTACATGACCCCAAGGAACTTGGCACTCACTCCAGGAGTGGCAGCAACTGGCGCTCCAGGCCTTTTAAATTTCTGCTGGAGCACCACATGGCAGCCAGACAGCTGTCAGAACTGACTGAGGGGTGGGTAGGCCTGTGTGGCAAGAGCTCCGAGCAATGCTGAGGGCTGGCTGCCCCACTCCCACCCCTTCTGTCTGAGCCCCTGCCCCTTCTGGGAGCACAGAACAAATCCCGCCCACCGGCCCCTCCGAGGCATCAGGGCCCAAAGTTAGGGTTTCTCCGAGGAGCTTGGCTTTTAACTTCCTAACTTTCACACATATAAATCTTCCACTTAGGCTGCATAACTGCTTTGCATAGATCAGAAAGTGGATCCTTAAGGCCATCTAGTAAGCGCAAACAGACTTGCTCTGAAATACTACCCTGTGACAAGCTCTGGCCCCAAGAATAAGGAGGGAGGTGGCAGGGGAGGACCTGCCTTTCTCCTCACAGATTCTACCTACACCAGCTCAAAGGAGCTGAAGAGGAAGCATGGCAATTTTACTTTCTAGTGTCAAATGAAATCTCTCCTCTTTATTGTGACCTCCAGCAAAATGTTAATGCTAATAAACCACTACATAATCCCGTGTCAAGGATGCAGTCACAAATCCTGTTTTGTTTCCGCTTTTAAATCTGTCATAGCTTTTACTGAGGAAAAAGCTGTACCATTCATTATTGTAAATGCAAAGCTGATGACAACAAAACCCCTCACTGCCTTATACTTGCTTTTTCCATCACATTACTTTTTTATATGCAGCGTGTCTGACAAAACTGTTTCCCTCCCAAAAAAGGCTTCTTCCTCCACCAATATACCTGTCATTCCTTACTGGTTATGCTGAAGCAACTCAGGTATCACACAGTATCTGTGTCATGGTGTGATACAAAGTGAACAGGAGGACTCGGAACTCTAGAACACCTACCATTAGAGCTATGAAATAATAGACTTGTCCGTTTCCTAGAAGCTCTGAAAAATAATTCCCGGTTGACAGCAAAAAGACTTTTCCCCCCTGACTTTTTAATTAATTTAAAGACATGTTTTGAATCAAACAAAACGTTTCCTTTCACCAGAAACCAAACTTTTTGTTTCAGTGTCAAGATTTACATGTAATTTGCAATTAGAAGAAATTTGAAGGAAGGCACCTGCTGCCAGCAGCTCTGGACTGTGAGAGGGAGCACTCACTTTCAAAACTGTGGTGCAAGCTTCAGATTATGGAATCTGCAATTTCTGCAGTATTGCAAGTGAAGTAGGGCCTTATCATGGGTTTTCAGTTTCTGGTATTGAAACATTTAGGGTTCTTTTTCTGAATGTCCTTGATTTGTTTGGTATCAACAGGAGTTCTACCTACTTCCTGAAGTTTATTTATTCCACAATTAATCACATTACATTGAACTGAGTCCCTTTTTTTCAATAAGCCGCAAATCATTAATTCCCTCACAACACTTTATATGAATCATGGTAAGTACTTCAGATACTAATGCAAGTGTAATACACATTTCCAATTGTAATGTAGTACTTATTAATGTCCACTTCTTGTTAAGCTGTTCCTATGAATGCCAAATAGACTATTAATGGTGAGGCTCTTAATATAATGTGGCCAGGTCTTTCACTGCATAGTTCTTTATATTTTAATCTTTTGGTATTAAAATATAACAATGTGGGCTAAAACTTTATAACTGCAGCTGGTATATACATCATCAAAGTTTGCCACAGGAATGACCCACATGATCTAGAGAAGAAAAGTTGGAGATTCTAAGGACCAACATTTAAATGTAGAGCTCAAACTGGAGACCAAACCAAAACCAGGTTATTTAACAGAAGAGTTGGCATAACTGCTTTTAAAATACTCTTTAAATTGGTTTGCTGCAACTTCCCAAACACTTGAAAAATGCAACACATATGAAACTACTATTACTTTTCATTGTTTTTATATGTGAACAGTTTCATAGCTGTAGGCTAAACACTAAGCTGAGTGAGTGGAAGCTGCATCTTTCCTGCAATATGATCCACAGCGTGGAAAGCAGGGTCTCATAAGGGGGCACAAATGCGGTGAGTGGGAGGGGTAAGGGACTAGCCAGCAGCTGGCAGGACCAAAATCTCTGGAAGGATGCAGGGACAAGCGGAGAGCTCTGGTGCCAGCAGCAGGGGTCCACCCTCCCCAGACTCACAGGCAGTGGCAGCGGAAGAGGAGCTACATGGCTCCTGCTTGTTCTACCCTCCTGGTGTGTCGCTTGAGAGAGAGGCACAGCCGATCCTGTACTCACCAGTGGGAAACAGAGTGATGCAGCTAGGGGAGCAGAGCGAGCTGGGGACACATTGATGTGCTTCCCCTGCTGTTGCTGGTGAGTGAGGGGACCATTGCTGGCACTGGGTCACATCTGTTGGGGGAAGAGGTAGGGCAGGTGTGGAGTAGAGGCAGGGGGGTGAAGCAAAGGTGAGGAAGAGGAGGGGAGAGGGTGAAACGAGGGCAGGGAGGCGGCACAGCAGGGGTAGGGAGAGGCAGGACTTGGAGCAGATGGAAATTGTGCAGCCCTTCCCTTGGCTGGGAGGGAATCATGTGGCCAGTAGCCCCCCATGCTCCCCTTCACCAGTCACCCCTGCTGCAAAGGATGGCATCATTACTTACAAATTTAAAGATTTCCCAGGGATAACTTGTCTTTAGATTTTTCTTTGGAACACACCTACCACAGTATGGCATGCACCACTGACTAGCCTCACACAATCACACTGGATCCAAGAGGGAAGTAGAAAAACTCTCTCCCCTATGCTGGTTGACCTTTACCACAACTCTGAAGCTCTGTACAAGGACACGAGCCTAGCCTTTGATGTGCAAACATCTGCTTGTGTGCAAAAATGGAAACGACAAACATTACATTTAAAACCCCACTGGATTATGGGAAGGTGGGCCTAGCGGTGGGAGGGATGCAAGGGTTAGCCTATCGCTAATGGAGAGCCTAAGGAACTTCTACAATCTTCACTCTGTCCCCACATATCATGGGCCCACCATGCTTAGCCATTGCCTTTTGGGCAAGTTTTCAAGCTCTCTACCCCTCTGCAAGCAGAGCTGGCTCAGATGCCATATTGTTGCTGAGGCCGCATACTACTTTTCTGTTGCCATATCTAACCTATAGGTGCCTAGAGAATCACTTGAGATTTGCAAAGCCTGAGTTTGGCACTTAGATTCCCTATACTATCATTACGGGGAGAGAGGCATCTGAGAAAGGGATTCTCACAAGCCAGCAAGCTAGATGGCTCCTTGACTAAGTTAGTGAATGGGAGATGCCAAGCTAAGGGATGTCTACTAATCCCACACACCTCCTTTTGCTTGGGATCTTCAGCTGCAGCCCTCTCTTGGCATTTAGCACACAGGCCATTTTAGCAAGAAGCCAGGGAGGAGGGGAGAAGGACAAGTTGATATACAGGAGATTCCCACCTGAATAGTAGCAGATCCCAGTTCATATCCCTTCTGCCCCTGAGATGGAGGGAAGACCTGAAGTAGGGGCTTACTGCAACCTATATGACTACCCTAACTGGTAAGCTAGAGGTTACAAGGGAGATCTTCTTCCTGTTCCCTCTCTAGGCCATTTTGTGTACACATGCCTAGAGGGGCTGATCCAGTGGGCGAAATCTGACCACACCCACTGGACTGGGTGGAGAAATGCCTGTATTTCCCAAGTGTGTGCAGTGCTCTGGGTCGGGCCACAGCGTGCATGCCCAGAGGAAGAAACATATGCACTTAGGGTACTCCTACTGCAGAAACTGAGGCACCAAGCAAGTTTTGGCACTTACAGGAGTTGGGGGAAAGCTGAAGCTGTAATTTTGGGAATCCCTGTAACGCTTGATTGTGGGGTTTGTGTCTAAATTGACAGGTGCCTAAATCCTTTCCATGTAGCCTATGGCCTTTGAGGGTGGTTAAAGCTATGGTGGACAAATTAAAGCAGGAACAAATACCATTAACTTAGGTGGCAATTTGCCATCTGAGCAATGATGAGTTGCCATGGGAACACCAAAGATAAAGTGGCTAGTCCATAGCACAACCACCTTTCCAGCCAGTTGCATGCGATTTCAGACAGGTGGGGCTGCTGTAGAGGAGTTGCCAGGGGCAAAGTGGTGATGGTGGGATGGGGGAATAACAAGCCATTGGCTACCGCTCTCTTCCTTGCCTATACTTATGCTGCATGTTATACTTCATAACTCTCTATATGTGCCACAGTGATGAAGAGCTTCTTAGTCACATGATTTAAACAACAGATTGAGTTAGGAAAATAAATGGTTCTTTTTCAATGATAAGAGCATAAAAGTTCCCTTTTGCATATATTTTACACCTCCCCCATCTTCACAAGGTATTGAATTACATGTAGCAATGTGCCTTTAGTACACTAATGAACTATCATCTGTGTTAATTAATTAGTGTCCCTTTTCCTTCATGATAAAATGCAAAATAAGAGCTCCAAGCAGACAAAAGAAGCCAGTTTAAATGATGCAGTTTTGTGTGTGTTTACATGCAGTTCCATGTTACACACACATCTTGGACATAACTTGTATGTACAAGTCAGGTGAACTTGGCCCAAGAAAGAAGTGTGCGCGTGCGTGTTATGCACTGTAGTAAGTATAGAAATCTAATAACTTCACTGCAGTAAGCATCTGAGACATAAGCCCACAAATTGTTCAGTACCCAAATTAACAGAGACATTGTTCTCATCAGTTAACACCAGGATACTGTCCTGAGATTAGATTCTGATCTTTTACACCAGTGTAAATCCAGAGTAATTCTAGTGAAGTATTCCAATGATTACACTGGAATTACTCTAGAATTAGATTAGAAAAACTGGTTTTTTGTGTTTGAAGCAGGGTTGTTGATATGGGGATAACTATGAAATAAACTGAGAAACGATCAGTCTGGCAACAAACTAGAACAGAGTGCTGCCTGAAGATTTGTGTAGCATTTTGATTTTGCTGTCAATATTCCTGTTCATGTGCGTACATACATTAGACTAAGATATAAAGCCACCAGGATATTGTTAACTATCTTCTTCCCAGCAAAGAACCCTCATTTGAGTAAGCAGCTCTAAAAGTGTGACTATGAGATTCTATATTGAATTTAGTCAAAGGCTGCTATTCAGTGGAGAAAAATTGGAGATATTTAACAATATATATTTCCTTTCTGGCAGTGTTTTTAGATTTTTTTAAATATGAAAATTGTGGCAAGTGAAAATGAAAATATATTTTTTCTCTTTTTGGCTCTAATAAGAGACTGTGTAAAGGCAGCTTGCTGCAAAGTTCCAACCAAATTGATGGAAATAGCACTGTCTTGAATACAGTAGTCTGCATATTGCTACTTAGCTGTCAAGCAAAAGGCAGTTATCATTTAGCAGATATAAATGAATCTTTTGTTCCTGGTGCAATATGGATAGTGAAAAATAACTGAAGGTCAGGGAAGATGAAAGGAAAAAAAGTATTTTAAAAGAAAGTGTAAAAAATCATTCTATCTAAATGTAAAATCTGAAGATGATTTAGGTAAAAGTCCCACTTTGGTGTAGAGATAACCTGGGAGAGTGACACATCTCATTTCAGGTGTCAGGAAACAGCTATTGAAAATAAATGACATTCAACAATTCATTCAGTTTCTCCAGTATAGGTGTTTACATCTATGTGCCTCTGTTAAGGATATTAACTGATTAGTTTTGTTATGTTTTTATTACTGATTTTGTTTAGTAAGCGACACTGGGTAAAACTGTATTTGTTAATTTTAATGTTGGCCATTGCTATAACTATTTATAGCAATGTAAATTTGTCAGCATGTTTAGAGCATGAAGGACTACAACATAAAGCACTGCAGAGTTTCACAATGTTAGCACAATTTTGGAATTAAAGTCAGAATATGGCAGAATACATGAGAATTCTATAAGGACTAAATCCTGTAAGGTTTCGATCTCTTGATAACGCTGAGGGCAATCAATTCTTCTGAAAGCCCATTAAGCTCAGGAGTTGAAGTTACTCAGCACCTTGTGGGATCAAACCCCAGTTCTCAAATGTACCAGGCTTGCAAGCGTAGTACAGTACAGCAAATTACTTCCATATTTTTTTCAATAGTACAACATATAATTAAGAGGAGAAAGCCTTTACCAACAACTACAGTATTCTATGGGAATGGTCCCAGACAGTGCTTTGTCTCTTACTTTGAGACTATTTCTCTAAGGGCAAAATGAAAATAATTTTGTCAACTGTATATGTCTATTGGACACTATAGAGGAGGACATATAGCAAAGTTGCTTAAATTATAAACATCTCAAATCTTTCCCTTGCATAACAGATGATATTTGAAATTATGAGACAATCCAATATCAATCCCCAAAATCTCACTTATCATCCAAAATTACACTCAGGTTAGGAGGCCATAGTTATTGACTCTGGTTGGAAACAGCTTATTCAACAAAGAAGCGGGTTTGTTGCAGAGGCTAATACCCAGCTTCTATCAACCACTAACCTAAAAGCATGAGTAACTCGTGGTTAAAAGCTCAGCGGAAGGATGGTATAGTAGGTATGCTTTTCAATGTTAATTTTTATGTCTTTGTGGTGTCAAGTATACAACACAGTATGTCAGAACTCTGACTGTTAAAGCCAGTATTTAGACCCAAGACAAAGACATTTATTATAATAATTTTTGGTCTGCCTGTTTCGATGGTACATTAGCTCTCCTGCTTTTTCTCTTTGGAACACTAAAACAACTATTTAAATTGCTCTTATGGTTCAAAATTACGGAAATGAGTCATCTTTTCTCAATAACAGTAATACAATTAGAATTCAAAAACCTCAAGAAAATGGTTTTGATTAAATAAAACTTTTTATTAATATACTGGAATTTCAGCTGTTCAAATGTGCAGTGAATTCATAGTTACAGTTGCCTGTCTATTTTTGTACCAAGAGAAATATTACATAGATCTACAATTTCCCATATGCATGGATGGTGTTTTCATGGTAGTTCTATATTTAAAATATAATTATTCTAATTGAGGAATTATTCCACTTTCACTCAAATTACTAAGGCAGTATCATATAATCACATGCCTTCCACTAAATTTTAGAAACAAAAGCTTCAGCCAAAGGACAAAAAATTACATACAGTATAATTTCTATTTTATATCTACTTTCAAGAAATTGCACAAGTTCTCCATGTCTTCTGTTGCTTTGCCATAAAGAGGATTGGCAAAGGAAGGGGCACTTGTGTCCTTACTGGAAGCATGCTAGAAGAAAGGCATAAAAATGTCATTTCAACAAGAAGTCCTATATGGAAACAGGTATAAGAATGACAGTAGGTATTCGGATCTCCAAGTAACATGCAATGACACCTGCCTCAGAGACTAGCTGCATGTTCAAACTAAGCCAAATGTTCCTAAACATTTTGGCCCAGATTCTCAGTTGGTATGAATAAGCATATTCCCCCTGAACTGGATGATCTTGGGCTAGTCAGTTCTCTCTATAAAGGTTTCCCACCTGTGTCTGTCTTGTCTGTATAGACTATAAGCATTTTGGGGCACATTGCCACTATGACACTGTACAGTGCCTAGCACAATGGCACCTCCCAATTCTGATTCGGCCCTCTAGGTGCTACTCTATTACAAATGAATAATAATGATGAAGATCTAGCCTGTGGAGTACAATTTTCTGCATAGTTATTATATAGGTGCTTTGGTTAAATAACAGATTAAGTACATAAATACCTAAGTACATTTTAAGCAACAAAATGGCAAATGAAATTTGATGCTGATAAATGTAAAGTAATGCACATTGGAAAAAATAATCCCAACTATACATACAATATGATGAGAACTAATTTAGCTACAGCTACTCAAGAGAGAGCTCTTGGAGTCATTGTGGATAGTTCTCTGAAATCATCCACTCAGTGTGCAGTGGCAGTCAATAAAGCAAATAGAATGTTAGGAATAATTAAAAAAGGGATAGAGAATAAGACAATCTTATTGTCTCTATATAAATCCATGGTATGCCCATATCTTGAACACTGTGTACAGATGTGGTTGCCTCATCTCAAAAAAGATATAATAGCATTGGAAACAGTTCAGAAAAGGGCAACAAAAATGATAAGGGGTTTGGAATGGGTGCCATAGAAAAGAGGAGACTAAGGGGGGAATATGATAGGGTATTTCTACACTAGCCCCCTAGTTCGAACTAGGGAGGCTAATGTAGGCATTTGAAGTTGCAAATGAAGCACGGGATTTAAATATCCCTGGCTTTATTTGCATCTTCCTCGAGCGCCATTTTTAAATCTAGTTCACTGGCTCATATTACACGCCGCAGTCAACGTTAACTGAACTAAGTCTCTAGTTCGAGTTAACCGTTACACCTTGTGGAATGACGGTAACAGTTAACTCAAACTAAGGACTTAGTTCGAATTACCGTTTAACTGCCGCGTGTAGCCGCGGGCAGTTAATCCAGACTAGTGGCATTTAAAAATGGCAGCCGGACGGGAACATGCAAATAAAGCCCGGGATATTTAAATCCCGGGCTTCATTTGCAACTTCGAATGCCTACATTAGCCTCCCTAGTTCGAACTAGGGGCTAGTGTAGACATACCCATAGAGATTTATAAAACCATGACTGGTGTAGAAAAAGTGAGTAAGGAAAAGTTATTTACTTGTTCCCATAACATAAGAACTAGGGGGTCACCAAATGAAATTAATAGTTAGCAGGTTTAAAACAAACAAATGGAAGTTTTTCTTCATGCAGCGCACAGTTGATTTTTAGAACGCCTTGCCAGAGGATGTTGTGATGACCAGGAGTTTAACAGGGTTCAAAAAAGAACTAGATAAATTCATGGAGGGAAGATACATCAATGGCTATTAGCCAGGATGGGTAGGAATGGTGTCCCTAGCCTCTGTTTATCAGAGGCTGGAAATGGGTGACAAGAGAGGGATCACTTGATGATTACCTGTTCTGTTCACTCCCTCTGGGGCATTTGTCATTGGCCACTGTCAGAAGACAGGATACTGGGCTAGATGCAGGAGCGGATTGGCAATCAAAATAGGCCTGGGAATGGGCCTCCCCATGACGTCACCCCTGTGTGCCCCACAAGCCCCGCCCCCTTTCCCTGCGTCACATCCAGCATGAGCACAAGTGGCAGGTCAGGCTCCGTGTGCCGCAGAGCCGCTCAGAGTGTGGGGCAACAACGGCCCGTCACAGAAATTCCCGGTATCCTGCCAGGCCAGTCCGCCCCTGGCTAGATGGACCTTTCGCCTGACCCAGTATGACCATTCTTATGTACTTATTCACTAGTGTACTTCTTTTAGAGAGAAAACCCTAATATGGAGATTTGAAAAAACATTTAAATTAGGATTTGCAGCCTAATTCAGAATTTCGGATTAAACTTCATACAACGTTGTTTCAGTCATTAATCTAGTTAAAAACGAAACACTTTATGCTAAGTCATCTTCTTACATAGCACTCTGCCTAACTATGCTTAACTGTGGGAAATATGCTTTTCTGTTCTATTTAGCAAATGCAAGCAGAAACAAGGCTATGTAGAGAAGTAGTTTGTCAATTTGTTAAAAGGAATGCAATAATCTGAGTGAGATTTGAAATACCCGCAGTAGGAATGAACATGGCATTTTGAAAAGAAATTGATACTTACCTCATACTGTGTTTGCCAGGGGGAAACACTGATTTGAACAACTGGTGAGGCAATACACTCAGGAGACTACAATAGAGATATATCAGTTTCAGAGAAACTTAACACAACAGTTTGTGACATTACAGAAACACGCAGCAGAAATATTGTCATTAAATGATACTACTGAGATAAAAAAAAGGAAGATAAACAACAAGGGTATGTCTAGATTACATGCCTCTGCTGATAGAGGCATGTAACATAGGCTACCCGACATAGTCAATGAAGCCGGGATTTAAATATCCTCAGCATCATTAAAATAAAAATGGCTGCCGCGCTGTGCCGGCTCAGCTGATCGTCGGCACAGCACGCGAGTCAAGATGCGGATCGGTCGACAAGGGAAGCCTTTGTCAACCGCTCCGTTATGCCTCGTAAAACGAGGTTTACAGAGCGATCGACAAAGGCTTCCCTTGTCGACCAATCCGCGTCTTGACTCACGCGCTGTGCTGACGATCAGCTGACCCGGCACAGCGCGGCGGCCATTTTTATTTTAATGAAGCAGGGGATATTTAAATCCCGGCTTCATTGATTATGCCGAGTAGACTATTTTACATGCCTCTGTCGGCAGAGGCATGTAATCTAGACATACCCCAAATGATACAGTTGTAGGGGTAAAAATGTGGCAATGCTAGATCTAGGCTGAAACTGTCAGGAAAGTCAATTGAGCTAAGTTTGTTAAGTACTTAACTGTTGCTTATCTGCAAATTAGTGATACCGCTGCTGTGTGGTTATATTTTCTGATTGGAGATATAAGTCACTTAAACTTAATGTTCTTTATGCTCTAGGAAAATAGCATAAACTTTGCATTAGGCCTTGCAGAAAAAAATATTGAAAGCACATATCATTCCATTCTTAAAGAAAACAAAAAAGAGAATCCAGTGGTGCACTGAATTTAAATCACAGTACCCAGGGATCTTTCATTCAGTATGAAAATATGTCTTCTGACACCACACTTCTGTTTTTCAGCTTGCTATTAAGTGAAGCCTGTCAAGAATCTATTTTAACTAAAATAAAAGTTTCCTAGTAAAATGGACATGATTGTAATGGGAATGTTTCCAACATGCTCTTACAAACCCAAACCTGCAAGTGAATGAATCTGATCTAATGTTTCCAAAATCAGATGTGAGGAACTTTTTATAGAAAATAAATGGCATGTCATTGTTAATCCTGTTCAATACTCTGGTGGAATCTTATATTACTTTCTGAGGAAAGGATAAGAGAAATTTTATTGGCCATGGTATACCTAACCTAATTCTTATAGCTCTGTTAAGAGTACTCTCAAAATGAGGTACAGAAGATGGTTTAAGATTTAATTTGCACCTTTTATTTCCAAGGCAAATGCGTTCTTCATATGTTCTTCAAATGGGTTCTTTTTCATGTTCTTCATATGAGCTATTATGCCACAGCAATGTATTCACTTAATAGGACTGCAGTGGCCTAACTTAGAGCAGAATTTTTGGCCCACTGTATAATTTGATGCTTGAATCTCTTCTTCTTGAATCTTTACAGCTATATGAAGCTGTTAGATGTATAATTTAATGAGCAATGTTTTATTAGTAAACTCAAGCCTACTCTATGTTATCATGGGCCATCATTCTAAGTTATGCAACTTCAGCTACATTAATAATTTTGCTGAAGTCAATGTACCTTAGATCTACTTACTGCAATGTCTTCACTGCAGTGATTCAATGGCAGATACTCTTCCATTGACTCCGCCTACACTCTCGTTCTGTGGAGTACCAGAGTTGACAGGTGAGCACTCAGCAGTTAATTTATACTAGATATGATAAATCTACCCCTACTGGATTGATTGCTGCCTGTCGATCCAGCAGGTAGTGCAGACATGTCTTCAGTTATGTTCAGCAAATGCGATAGGTAAAGCAGTACCAATAGTGATCCGTTCATCATACTTTTTGCTTACTATAGTATTTCATAGCAATGCAAATTGCAACATATTTAAAATATTAGGATGTATAACAGTTTTCACTAAATCCAATCATTTGCATGCATGTAGCTAAGTGCTGTAGTTTATGTCTTTAAAGTGCTCTTTAATTTCAGAAGCACAAGGAGAGAGGGGGGCCTAATGAATGGGTACTTGCTCTGAACATCTGACCCTAAATACGCTTACCAAAATAGGTGTTATTCAGGTTCATCAGCCAGAGAATATTAGCTGCAACCAAAAAGACATTCCAAATACTATATTGCATTCCAGTGGGTCTACTAGTGTGGTGAAAATACAGGGGAGCAGAAATCTTACCTTGACTGTGAATGGCAATGTAGTAGTTTTATCAGACTTATTTTCTTTATTTAAAAACATTCATTTGTTTTCCTGGGCAGCATGTTTGAACAACACTGTGACTTTGGACTTTCTACTTCGCTAAGTTACATGTAGCTATTGCTACTTACCTTTACTTCCCCAGGTGAATTACGATCCTCGTACAGTGGGTTAGCAAATGCAGTATTATGGATTTTCTCCTGGGTCCTTAAAAAGACATAGACTATCAAATAGTAAAACTGCTTAAAGCTAGCCAAAAAGATAAAGGGAAAAATTCTTTCCTGTGGTAACTCGACTAAAGTCAATGGAATTACACAGGAGATGAATTTGGCCTACTGGGTTGTGTTCTATCTGTGAGCTTAGGGGTTTTTTAAAAGACAGTGAAATAGAATTATTTAACTTGTTTCTGATAAAAATTAATAAACAATTTCACATCCATTGACTTATAGCATGATTTACAAATTGTTGTGAATGGATATTTGGTGCTATACGATAGGGCCAAACAAGTAAGTTATAGGCTTGTAAAGCTTATGCTTTAATGGCACAAGCAGGATCAGCCCACAGACATTGCAGTACAATGAGGAAGAGAGTGTCATCTGTTCTTAGACTTGCATGCTACACAAAACAGATTTTTAATAGAGGAGAGCCTGATGTGAAATAATTAGGATGCTGTTCCAAGAATAAGAGGGTCTCTTGCAAGAAGACACCAAGTCAGGAGTGGTTGACAGAGACAAAGGGAGCTGTTGGGGTCAGGGAGCAATATGGAGTTATGGACACAGGAAGCCAGGAAAGGGCAAAAAGGAGATATGGGCAGGAGCAAAGCTCTGGTTTGCTCTGAAAGAACCTCCTCTTGCAAGGTGCCCTCACTACCTTTACTCCTCCTGACTAGTAAATGGAATTGTATGTGTCACTTTTCAGCGATGCAACTAGCCAAGTGGACCTTGCAGCTCACTCATCCTTGGGAAGTCCCAGTTACTAATCAGTCTCTTACCCATAAACAAGCAAATTTTCAGCTTTGTAATCAAACTACTTATGATGTTTTTGTGGTATGGTAGAAATGGATTGAAGTAGTATTGCCAGACATTCAAACAAAGCAGCTAGTAGGCAGGGTAAATAACTATAACAAGAACATAGCATTGCACGTATCGTATTAAAAGTTACAACCAATGCTACACTGGCAGCAGTATGGGGATAAGATCACTTTCTTTATACTATTGTTTTGCCACTAACCCTTGAGTAATCCAGTATGCATTATTGTAAAATAAACTGTTCATGGGTAACTATGAATGATGAAATTTTTAAAGGGATTTTGGTATTTCGCGTCCATTGATTAAAAAAATATCGCTCATATTCTCAAATGTCAACTTGTTACATTGAAAGAGATTTTTTTTAAATCACCTTCCCAGTAAATAAGCTGAAGTTATACTTAAAAAAACCCTTCATGATCTTATTTTGAGATTACTTAAAAGTAACCAGATTGAATTTTCATTTGTAAAACCTGTCACCAGTGTGTGGTGCTTGAATTTGTCAACTGTGGGATGAGATGCTTGCCCGCACAAAGTTGCGCTGGCAAAAATGGATACCAAACTGATGTTGCTTTGCAAATTTGGACCTATATCCTTGAATGTGAACATGGTGTATTATACCTTTGGCTAATTAGGAATATAATGATTGTCAGACTGGAACAGACAGTGGTTCATTCACTCCAGCATCCTATTTCTGTGGATGCTGCAGAGAGAGGTGTAGAACTACAGTATTTCACAGATGATGAAAATTCTTCCTTATGTCAGCTGGTCGTCAGTTTAAACCCTAATTTTAAACTGCTTGAAGAATTTTACTAAATATATTATCAGCGACCTGAGTTAATCTCATTCTTGCAATGCTTGCTGTTACTTGACATTACTCTAGTTGGAAACAATAGCTCGTGGCTGCAGCTGTGAGTTATATGTCCATCTCAAGGTCTCACAATGGAAATTAAGATATGTATCTTGTGTCAGCCCTCTTCAGAAAAGGGTAAACCAACTTATCACTCAAAAATAGTCCAAAATAACCAGTCCATAGGTCATGCTTATAAAACTCAGCCATGTAGAATACTTTGCATATGAAAAGCCAATAAATTTCAGATTAAACAAAACTGGAAAAAGAAGAGATCAATTAGGGGTTAAAATGCCAAATGGTTGGATTTTTAGGAAAAACAAAAAAATTGAATGTGAAACAGCTCAGAGAAAATTAAGGGTTTTTTTAAAAACATAACTAGAACTTCCACAAAAAGCAAAGGAAAGAATTAATCATCTTGGGTTACACACCAGATTGCATGGGTGATACTTTTGCTAAACACAATCCCATGATGGAGCAGCAGTTGTTTCTTTTGTGCAGATTCCACTCACCATAAATTGCACTGTACAAAGATTGGAGAAAGTTGTATTGATCACAAAAACACTTGCCAGTGTTTAAAAGAGATCCTTGAGTGGAATAATGTTTTTAATGGAAAAGTCAATGTATCTGGATTTAATTGGTTTGGATGTGACAATTCAGAATTCTGACTTCAAAACCAAACATTGTCAGTTTTACCCAGAACACAACACACAATGCAACATAGTTTATGTTACAAGAAGAACGTTCCCCCAATTGAATTTTACTATACTCATAACCAAAACAGAACTAAACAAAATCACACAGCTAAAGGACAGACCAGTCAATTCTAATTACACCCATCTCTTGAACACATACTTTATAGATGTTTCAAACTGTAAATCTAACTAAAAGTCTTTGTTCTTAAAATATTTACAAAGTTTTTTAGACACAATTTAGGTTTGAAAAATATAGTGCAGTCATTTCATTCTGCAGAGGAAATGGATGTCAGGGTGCAATCTGGGTAGACTCAAAAGACAGTTATGGTAATTGATTTAGAATTACTGTACCTCTGGGTTTCTTGCATGATTAGGCTGCTTATATACTGTCTTGGCTATCTAGTTCTGTACTTTATTTCCTTTTCAGTTACTTTTTTTTTTGCTACTTTGTGTTTTTTTTTAAGAAAACCTTTGCATCCCTCATCTTGGTGATGTCCAACCCTAAGACTGAGGCCGTGTCTAGACTACATCCCTTTTTCGGTAAAGGGATGTAAATTAGGCACGTCGATATTGCAAATGAATCCTGGATTTGAATTTCCCGCGCTTCATTTGCATAATGGCGGCCACCGCTTTTTTTCAAAATGGGGCTTTTTTGGAAAAAAAAAAAAACATGGCAGTTTAGACAGGGCATTTTCGACAGAAATGCCCCGTTTCGAAAAGATCCTGTACTCTTCAAAGATCCTGAGGAGCACAGGATCTTTTGAAACGAGGCATTGCTGTCAAAAATGCCCCGTCTAAACTGCCATTTTTTTTCGAAAGCCCCATTTCGAAAAAAAGCAGCGGCCGCCATTATGCAAATGAAGTGTGGGAAATTCAAATCCCAGCTTCATTTGCAATATCGACGTGCCTAATTTACATCCCTTTACCGAAAAAGGGATGTAGTCTAGATGTAGCCCGGAGTGATGTCTTTGTTTTCTCTCCTCCAGTTATCTTGTACTCTTTGTCCAAAGTGTAATAGCC
Source organism: Rafetus swinhoei (assembly GCA_019425775.1). NCBI lineage: Eukaryota > Metazoa > Chordata > Testudines > Trionychidae > Rafetus > Rafetus swinhoei. The sequence goes on along the minus strand of CM033424.1, from coordinate 221,981,794 downwards.
ATCCGAACTATAATTTCTGAATAAAAGAGCAAGAACAAACCAAGATCTTCTTACTGTGTCATTGTGTGTCCTTTCCAGGAAAATGGGGTGGTGGTGGAAATTGCTCCTATACAAACAAAGTTGTCATTTGGAGTGCTTTCTTAGGCTGATTAAACAGTGTATGGTGAAGAGCTACATGCTTATTGACTCCCAGTTTTGTGCTTTGACCGCAAGACCAACCTCTCTCTTTCCTCTGACCAAAAGATCAGTCTGCATCTCTGTTTGTGGGATGGGGGGAAATAACTGGCATTAAAGAGGATGAAAATCAAGGGGAAGATGGGCAGAGAGAAAGATGAGGAGAAGCACCTGGTAGGAGAGAGAGACTGGAAAGAGAAACAGAGAGAGAGATTGGAAAAGCTATACTGCATCCAAGGAACGTGTCCGCTTTTCTGAATTTTTTTTTTGAAAAGTAGACACACTCTTTTGCCATTCCTGTAAACCTCGTTCTACGAGGCATAAGGGATGTGTTGAAAGAGCAGGTTTTTCCAAAATTTGGCGCCATGTAGATGCACCATATTTCAGAAAAGACTCTTTCGAAAGAAAAGCAGAAAAAGATACGCAAACTGCGAACCGCAATTTGCATATCTTTTTCTTGCTTTTCTTTGTAGTCTAGACATAGCCAGAGAGAGAGACTGTAGAATGGAAAGAAGGGCTGAGAGAAGAGGAATGGAAAGGCAAAGAGTGTTACTAAGGCAACCCCAAGAGACCTGTCAGTGATTTGTGAATCTGAGGGTTATTGCTCAAAGATTTTGAAAGACGAATGACTGGTTAAAGAGAACCTATGTAGCAGCATTATAGAAACAGCACTTCAGCATTCCAGCCATTCTTGCAATGGTTTTCCTTTCTCCTTTGATAGTTATGGAGGAGGCATTTTATATTGTCGTATGTCAGCAGACAGAAAGATTCATTTTATTTGCCCAGCACTGCCAGCACACGAGGCCCTGGCTTTGAAGAGCTCACAATCTAGATGGACACATACAAAGATTATATATGAACAGAAAGGGCATGTCTACACTAGGAAATTTATTTTGAAATAACTCCTGAAATAACTATTTTGAAATAGCATGTCCACACCAAAGGGAAGCCTTGAAATTAGTCCAAGGTAGGCTCCCTTAGCTCTGGTCTACACTAGGGAGTTACTGTGAAATAACAAGTGGAGCGTCCAGACTACCAAGCCTGTTATTTGAAAAAAAGGGGCTGGTTATTTTGAAATAGCAACTCCTGCTTTCCATGAGGAATAATGCTTATTTCAAACAGTTATTTTGAAATAGCAGTAGTGTGGATGCTCCACTGCTGCTATTTCGAAATAACTACTCCCCAGAGTCATTCAAAGGAATTACTCCCCAGGGGCTGTAAGTCGAGGTAGCGCATCCACATTAAGGGAGCCTGCTTTGGACTAATTTTGAGGCTTCCCTGTAGTGTGGACACACTAAAAGAAAATAGAGTGGGTGTGGAGGGGGGAGAAGAGGATGGGCGAAGTAAAAGCACTGTGAAAGGTAAAGAGGAAGAGAGCACACATCTTAGTAATGCCACAAATCTTGTTTCAATTCTTATTTGTCTATTATTTATCTAAATGAGTAAAGTATTCAGTCTTTTGGAACTAATCTTTTATTAGAATAATGTTTCTATTCTATGCAGAATAATTTTCACAGGGACAGGGATGCTTTACAAACAAAAATTTTTCTGTGCAACTATTTTAGAAAATTTTTAAGGCAAAATTCTGCTCTCTGAAGAGCACACAGTGCCTGCTGGCTTCCAGGGGAGATGGAGGTGTGCATCTGAGAGCTGAATTTGTACTTAGAGATTTTGAATAACCACAGATATCTCCTATGTCCTCCCATTTAAATACTAAGTTAAAAAAAAGACAGGTGTTGCTAAGCTGTGATAGATCCTGGGGCTCTGTAATTCAGTGATAATGGCACACTTAAAGTACTCTAAACAATTAAGATGCATTTCACTGTTTTCACTTTGAGGACCACTGAAGTTAGCTTATGGTGCAAAGCTAGGTTTTGTGTTTATAGCTGCATATAAAAGGCAAACAGACTGAAAGGAGATTTAAAAGCTGAAACCACAGAATCTGGGCAATTAGCCATTGCTTTGTGCTACATTTTTTGTGCTTTTGTGCACACAGACACACACACCAAGGCTTCACTTACATTTTTGTTACTTTCTTCTTCCAAAGGAAACACAACACAACGACCGTGATTTTGATCAGTAGGAAAGCTAATGCAATGCCCAAGCCAGTCCGAATATCTGCAAAGTCAGACGAATGAAAGAGATGAATAAGCCCAGGGAGGGAAAGACTGTAAGAATGGCTTGAATCCTGTTAATGTCTTTTTAAATGACCCACCATTTCGAAGGAGAATTGGAGCTGAACCTGGGGGAGGATTAACCTTGATGTGGCAACGATTTCCTTGCCATTCTTTTCCACATCTGGGAATAAGATAAAAAAGAAATTTGTGAGAGAGGATCTGGGAGAGCTTTCGAGCAGAGAAGGTAGGGAACATGCTAAAGCAGGAGTGGGGAACCTAAGGCCTGGGGGCTGGATGGGGCTCCTGGGTTGCCTGGATCTGGCCCCCCATGGCTTAGGCCCTCTCCCAGCATTTGGGAGTCTGTGCTCACACTCCAGCACCCTCCTCGTAGCGCCCAGCCCCTGACTGATTTTTCTGTGGGTCAGCGACCCCCGACCCAAAAAAGGTTTCCCACCCTGTGCTAAAAGATGACTGGAAGCATGGGAAAGTCTAACTGAGGTAATCCAAATGCTCGGAGGGCATGTATAGCTGTATCCAGAATGCATAACCTGCAGGAGCAAAATTTATGGAATGAAAATGCAAATTATAAACACAAAAACCAAGCCATACTGGATGATAAACAGCACCCTGCTTACTCTGCCATTACTGTCCATCACCAAACAGCCAGGGCTGGCTTAAGAAAGGCACTCTACAGGCTGCAGCCCGGGGACCTTGGCTAAGTGGGTGGGGGGGGGGCCCTCAAAAAGTTCTCCAGTCTGATAAAAGTGCAGCCTGGGCCCTGGGCTGCAGTCACTAAAGCCTCTGCATTCTGGCCCTGACTGGCAGGTCTGGGGCGCATGGCTCCATGTGCTACTACCCCTCTTCTCAGCCTCCAGGCTAGGGATAGAAGTGCTGGGACTCTCTATCCCTGTGTTTCCCTTGCCTGCAGGCTCTGCCCCCTACAGCTTTCGTTGGCTGCTTCCAGCCAAGTGCAGGGCAGCTCTCAGAGCATCCTATCCCCTCCCATCCCTGGCGCCTGTGACATCAAAGGGAAGTTGTCCCTGGTAAATGCTCTACACCCCAACTCCCTATCCCAACCCTAAGACTCCTTCCACACCCTAAATCCTGCCCAGATCCTGCCCTGAGCCCCTCTCACTCTCTAACTTCTTCCCAGACCCTGCATCCCCATCTCCTGTGCTGAGCTACCTCTCACACTCCAAACACCTTGGACCCAGCCTGGAGCCCCCTCCTGCACCACAAATGCCTCATCCCCAACTTCACCCCAGAACTCACACCCCGAGCCAGAAACCACACCTCCTCCTGCACTCCAACTCTGCCTCAAACGGCAGTCTCCTCCCACACTCTAAACTCCTCATTTTTGGCCCCACCCTGAAGCCTAGAGGGCACCACAAAATGTAATAGCCCTGGACCTCCAGAAGAGTTAATCTGGCCCTGTAAACAGCATCTTTCTATACCAATAGCTGACCAGTGTGATTTATTCACCTGTTTTCTTTGTCTCCTGTGTGAGTAAGAAACATTACTAAGTAGACAGTCTAGTCTCCCTAGTGGAAAGGAAGGCAGGGGAGCCAGGAAGTGAAAGAAAGTGTGGTGTAAAACCTCTGCCCAATCCAGTATAATGGGGATGGAAGACATGTAACTTTTTGTATTGTAAGTCATGACACCATCTATGTGTTTTGTTAGTCTTTAAGGTGCTACTAGTCTATTTGTTGTTTTTTTAAGTTTTTCCCGTTATAGACTAACTTGGCTACCCCTCTGAAGCTTTCCGTTATCAGTTATTATAAGTCATGTAAGTTTCAGTTATTGTGAGTTGGGTAATTTTCTGTTATTGTAAATCACGTAACTCTTAAGTTATTGTAAGTCATGTAATGTTTTAAGTTCTGCAACTTCTTGTAAACTTTGTAACTTCTGGTTATTGCTTGTACAACCTTTAAGCTTTGTAACATCCCATCACGGGAGAAGGGAGTGTGTGGGCGTGTGAGTAGTGGGTGTGTGTAAGTGATAAGAGAGTGTGATTAGGGGAATGTCTGTGCCTGGTGGAAAGGAACCATGAGGCTACAGACTTGGAGCCAGGTGGGGTCTGATATAATCTTCGCTTGCACATGAGTTAGGCAAAAACGCAGCAAAGATGAGAAGAAGAACTTAATATGCATGAGGAGAATGAGGTCTGGACAGGCCTCTCAGTCATGGACACAGAAAAAGAACTCAGTGTACGTGACCAGGACACCTAGCTCAATAAAGAGAAGAGAGCATGCAGACCACGGGTCGTACCATCAGCTTGCCAGCCCAGATTTGTGACTGCAGACAGACACACTGGACCCACCATGCTTGGCTTCTTTTGCTATCTCTGTAACTCATCACTTGCGTGTCTGAGTGTCTGAATGTGTATGTGCGTTTGTGAAGGAGTTCCATTCCCTTTTTCGCTTGATCCGACAGTGGCATTGAATAAATCAATATAAATTTAAGACCTTGGTTTGGTCTCCAGTGAAATTAGGTAACAGAAAGAATCTGTGGGTTTTTTAATTGCTATCTATTAATTTGTTCTTTTATTTTTCTTTTCAAAATACAATCCTTAAGTAACTTTCCACGGTAAAACCAAGCACCCATAATAAACCAGCCTCTACAACCTTTTCAAATGACTATAAAACTGCTGCTCTCTTCACATTAAGTGAGTAGATATTCAATTGTGGAAACAATAGAGCATACTCTCGAGCTCATCATGTACGAATGCAATGATGAGGCAGAGAATCAGTTTGGTGCAGCAATTTCATTGACCTGTGAATGCATAAATCCAGAAGCACGTCTGTAATCCCAATATCCAGGAAGTTCTACCATCCTGGTAGGTATGATGGCCTCTTGCCTTTTACAGATGCTTGGCTCCTTTCCTTCATTGCCATTTTGTACTAATATTTTAATTTAGAGCCAATAAATCACACACAGACTCCTTTATCAAGTTTATAAAAAAGGATAGGTAAATCCTATATGCACTATATACACACAAACTATTAAAAGAACATTTCAAATGCTTAAAAGTTAGGAAATCCTAAATTGCTTGTACAACCTTAAATTGGGCCTATTATGCCTATGCATTATTATACAATCTTTAATGATATGGTCACAACTCTTGTTATTTCTCTATAAAGGGATTAGGGGGAAGAAAGTGAGATATCAGAGATCCATGTAGTTTAAGGCCAGAAAGTACCATTAGGTTATTTAGTCTGACCTCCTTTATATCACAGGCCAGTTACTTTATTTACATTCAGCCAGTTACCCTGGTGTTACACATTCAGCCAGTTACACCCAACTTGTGTTTAACTGAAGCATATCTTTCAGAAAGATATCCCGTTTTGATGTGAAGAAAATCAAGAGATGGAGAGTTCGCTGCTTTGCAGTTTGTTTCAAGCATCAATGACCTGGCTGTTAAAAAAGTGTGCCTTATTTCTAATTTGAATTTGTCTGCGCTCAGCTTCTAGTCATTGGTTCTTCTTATGCTATTTTACTAGATTAAACAGCCTTTTTGATACTCAGCATTTTTTCACCATTGAACACTGCAATCAAGTCATCTCTCAGTCTTCTTTCTGATTACAGTTTGAGCTCTTTATATCTTTCAGGCTACATCTAGATTACAAAGGTAAGTCAGAAAAAGATACACAAATTGGGAACCACAATTTGCGTATCTTTTTCTGATATTCTTTCGAAAGAGGCTTTTCCAAAATTTGGCGCATCTACACATTCTTTCGACACATCCCTTATGCCTCATAGAAGAGGTTTACAGAGTTGGCAAAAGAGTGCGTCCGCTTTTTTGAAAATGTTTTCGGAAAAGCAGACACCTTTCTTGGAGGTGGCATTGTTTTTCTGGGATACTTCCGGTACCCAGGAAAAGCACTGCAGTCTAGATGTAGCCTTCATGTATTGTATTTTCTCTGGCACTGCATTTTTTTTGGTTCTTTCTTGCATGACCTCATATTTTTCAACATTCTTTTTAAAATGTGGCTGGCAGTACTGGATACTGTAAGCCAGTAGTAGTCTCACAAATACTGTATCTAGAGAGAAATTTGTCTCCCTAGTCTCCTGGACACACATCCATGCATCCTGTTGGTTCTTTGTGTCACAGCATTGTGCTGTTGACATGATGAGTTGCTTACCCACTATAACCCCTATTTCTTCATCAGAGTCATTGCTTTCTGATTTAGAGTACCCTAATCTGTAGCAATGGTCTTGCTTTCCTTGTTCCGAGAGGTATATCATTGCGTTTGGCTATACATATTAAGTGGATTAAGAAAAGGCTAACTGACAGATCTCCAAAAGTAGTTGCTAATGGTGACTCATCATTGAATGGGGGTGTTTCTTATAGGATTCCACAAGGACCAGTATTAGACTTGAAAATATTAAACATTTTCCTCAGTAATCTGGAAATAAACACAAAATTGCTGCTGATGTTTTGTGAAATGAGGAAAGAGTAGAAAGGGAGTTCACTTACTAGTCAAGATTTCCAGCCTAGGCTTCACCATTTATTTTATGTTTTTCTTTTTATCTGGTAGTAGAGGAAACTTGGTGGTAGTATCAACCACTGGAATAAAATGAAAATCCATCCAACAAGCCCTGTTTGTAATCGAGGGAATTACTCAAATGCTTCAGTGCCTTGGCCTTTCTTTACTTACAAATTGACATCATTCCAAACAAAAAGTTGCAAATGTTGTTTTCCCCATCCAGCTGATACCTGTAGATTTCATTAAACCTTTCAATAAATGGGATGGGCTTTTTTTCCCAATGCAAACACAATCATCATATGTAACTGCTGAATGTGGTTTTCACTGAAACCAAACTCTTTTCTGGATGGAGAGGAGGAAGGTATCCAAAACGTCTTTACAAACAATTGCCTACATTTATGTAAGGCTAGATTCTAATCCTCTTACTCATGTTGAATAGCATCTTTTATCAACTATGTTCTCATTGACTTCAGTCAGACCACCTATGGAGAAAACACTCTCCAACTGAAATGGGGGGAGGGAAGGATCTGGTCCTTAATGGTTATACAAAGGTGCTAAACATGGCCAAACTGTGAAATAAAAACAATTAGAAGCAGTATTTCTGCACAAGACATACAGTGAAATATCAGTTATGCCAGCAGAGTGGGGGACATTGTAAATGCTGAGATCATTTCATATCCAAAATCTATCAGTATCAAGTAACTGCCTGAGATTTGCCACTTGCTGAGGTAACGTTGGTAGGGAAAAGGAAGTATTTGACTAACAGGTCAGTTCTATAATATAGCCTTCAGATTATTAAGGCAAACTGCAAATCTTGGCATACTACTGGATTTCTTACTGCTTTTGAATACCCAAGTAGCCAATACCACAAAAATGGCCCTCTTTCATCTATGGTGGCAAGAAATCTGTAACCCTCCGTGACAGATTCAGACTTAGCTGCAATGATCTAGGCATTCCTCACTCCTAGTTTAGTTACTGTCATTTTCCATTCTTAGGTATTAAATTGCTGATCCTGTTAAAGTTTAAATCGATCAAGAATACGACAGACTGACTGCTCAACAACACAGGTAGTTGAGAGAACATGGCCCCAAAGTATTTCACTGGCTTCATAATGAATTTCAGGCCAAACACAGTGTCTTTGGTCCTATTCTCACAGCTGCTCACAATGCACAGCTTCACCCTGCATGGTTAGCACAAAGGCAATGTTCAGTGGGACACAGAACTACTGGCTTGAAGTGTGAAACTCGTCAGGGCAGAAGACCTAACTTTTTCTGATACAATTTCATAATCCTAGAGTACCCCTGGAAGAGACCAAGCTGGTCCTGAGAACATCAGCATATTCAGAACCAAAGGCAAAAGCCTATTTCTTTGATTAGGCCTTCTCACAGAAACTCTGTACTTAAAAAACCAAAAACAAACAAAAAAACGCCCAGGAAATAAACTACACAGAACCAGCAAAACCCATACAACTGAAAGGAGAGAGAGATTTATATGTACATCTTCATGGGCTTGATTCTCCATTACCTTGTGCCTGGCATAATCATTTGTACCTTTTCAAAATGTCATCATTCTGATCTGGTGGTGATTTGCCCCTCTCCAGGTATATATGACTAGCAAAGGTGGACAACAGCAGAAAAATCAATCTCAATAGCTTTTGGACCTGTTTTGTAAGAAAAAAATAATCTCCAGAAAAAAATGTGTAATGCAAGTTCCTGATTTAATAGCAAATTAGACTGTAAACTCTAAATTAGACTATACTTGATCAGGGCAGGGAATATGTTTCCATGTGTGTTTATACAGCAAATTACACAATGGGGCCCAATCTGAACAGAGGCCTTTGGGAATGATTGGAATAATACAAATATAAATAATAGGAATAATATCAGTCAGATAAAAGCGACAAGGAGTCCTGTAGCACCTTATAGACTAACAGATGTATTGGAGCATAAGCTTTCGTGAGCAAAGACCCACTTCATCAGATGACATGCATCTGATGAAGTGGGTCTTTGCCCACGAAAGCTTATGCTCCAATACATCTGTTAGTCTATAAGGTGCTACAGGACTCCTTATCGCTTTTGCAGATCCAGACTAACACGGCTACCCCTCTGATATCAGTCAGATATTATAAGGAAATGGAGGCAGAGTTCTTAGCTTTCCTTATAGCAATAATCTTGGTCTCATAGGGCACGTCTACACAGCAGAGCTAAAGCCAAAATAAGCTATGCAACTTGAGCTACGTCAATTGTGTACCTTAAGTCGAAATAGCTTATTTCAGCTTTTGGCACTGTCTACACAGTAGGAGGTCCGAGTTAGAGCACTCTTCCTCCGACTTTCCTTATTCCTCGTAAAATGAGGGTTACAGGAGTTGGAGTAAGAAGTCCTCCAGCTTGACATTATTTTGACATTATGATGAAATAACTTCTTGCTGTGTAGACATGAACTATGTTATTTTGGAACAGCCTTAATGTCTTGAAGTGAACTTTAATTGCTCTAGCATAGGGGTTGGCAATAATTTTTGTAGGGGGGGCACTTTCTCACTGCAGACCATTCCCGGAAGGGGTGGAGCCTTAGGCAGAAAGGGAGGGGCCTTGGGCAGAAGGGGCGGTTCCCTCTAGGCACCGTGTATGGGGGAAAGACTTTGCATACTCCACCATGGGGCAGAGGAGCACAGGAGGTCTCTTCCCCCCCACACCCCAGCCCTGCCAGGGGCACACAATGACCAAAGGCAACCCCTAGCCATTCTGAACAGCTGGCAGTTCTCTCTGGTGCTGCGTGCCCCTGGCGGGGCAGGGGACAAGAGACTTTGTGCACTCCCTCTTCTCCCCAGGTCCCAATTGGCTTGGTGGTGGTGGAGCATGTGAAGTTTCCTGCCCTCACCCTGCTGGGATGCGTGACGCCTAGAGGGAACTGCCAGCTGTTTTGAACAGCTGCTGCTTCCCTCTGGTGCTGCATGCTCCAGTTGGGGAGGATACTTTGCATGCTTCCTACCCCCAGGTCTCTATTGGCCTGAGGGTGGGGACACGGCAGGGTGGGCTGCAGGCCAGATGCAGCCCATGGTCTGTACCTTGCTCACCCCAGCTCTAGTAGCTTCAGGTAGGTCGGTGCAGCTTGTGGTATAAACCCAAGAGAAAGGCCACTTGAAGTCAAATTAATGAAGGAGAACACTTCTAATTACCCTCCCACTGCTGTGTTTGCACTGTACTCACTGCACATACTTTCAGTTGAAAGGCAGATGAGTTGTTTCCTTCAAAGTCACTATTACTATTAGTATATATTAATAGTATATTATTAGTTTCCTTTGACATTTGGGCAATTGGGAATACATCATTATTATTATTATTATGGGAAGAGACCTTCCAAGCCAGAGTTCAACATGCCCTCTGGACAATGGGTTAAGTCTCCACCAGCAGGGGCGGCAGCAATTTTGAAGGCATCCCTGAAAAAGCCTTTCCTATCCTGCAGCAATTCACTTTAATTTGAAGACAGATGACTGTGGAAATCACTGAATAAACCCCTTGGGCCATAAAGCTCTGAAGTTTCACATTAGGATCATGCAATTAATTTGCTTGGACTAATTGCTTGCTGACTAACTACCAATGGCACATTTCACAGAAGTGCTAGATTTCTAAAAGCCATCCAGCTCCTACCAAAACTAGGGAGATAACCTTTCCTATCCATCCAGGAAAGGGACATTCTCATAGTGAAAACAGGAAGAGGAAGAGAGAAATACAGATGAATCATCTTTTACAATCCTCCCACCCCAGTACACAATCCTAATCTATTATGCCTGATAAAATGTCTTCTGCTATGAGCAAATTCAGACAGGAGAGTCACCCTGGAATGGGCTGGCTAAGACTTCCAATTTTGCTCCTAGGATTTCCAACTCATTACTCCCTAATACCTACAGTGGTAATGCTGGGGAATGAACTATAGCACTGACTATGTTTCTGCACCCCAGGCCTTTGGTCATGGCTCATTTAACTCAGAGTTAGGAAATAAGAAACAGGCAAGATTTTTTCCTTTAACATATTCGTACAGGGCAGGTCTAATTTACCAGGAACATATCTGGATGACACATTCTGCATCCCAGGCTATAGAACTTTACATTACATTAAGGCCTGTAAATATAAAACTCAAACCAATTAGAACTGAGCAAATGCTTATTTCCAATGCCTTCAATTTGATTGGAATATTTCCACCTTAGGTCTGATTCTCTACTTGTGCAGTCATTTGCACTTGTGCATAATGGATGTAAAATGCTCCCTCTCTGATGTAATAGCACTATATACCACTCTTGCACAGGGGTAAATGACCTCACTACATTCTGTACCTCCCTTAACCCTGTTCCTGGACCACAGAGCCCAGGTATAGGGCCATGGGGCACGAGTACAGTGGGAGGGGCCAGCGACTCACCTGGGAGCCTCGTGTGGGGGGAGGGACGCAGAGGTGCAGGTGGTGTAGCGGAGAGTTCTGCTCCCTGTGGCTGGGAGGTAGCAGGGGTCGGCAGTGGCCATGGAGCTCCAGCCCCAGCTGCTGAGCTCGGTTCTGGCAGTGGCTGTGGAGCTCTGGCCATGGAGCTTGGGGTCTGGCAACAGCAGATAGGGAGCTCCAGCCTGGGAAGCCATGGCCGGGCAGGCAGCAGTGGTGCCAGACTGGAGCCCTAGCAAGGGGCAGGAGTTCAGCATGCATCATGTTGGGAGGGACCTCCCCATGTCCAGCAAATCCCCTTGTTCAGGACTGGTCAGGTCCCGAGGGGACAAGGGAGGTCCAAGCTGTAGTGCAAGGCAGTGGAGAAGCAGACCCTTGACCTTCAACTACAGCAGTGTTTCTCCAAGTGGTCCACGGACCTTCTCTGAGAAAACTGCTACTGGACTGTACCAGTTTGTTTATTTATTGTCACGCTGCTTCCCACAGTTCCCCTTGGCTGAAAATGGCTAACCAGAGCCACTGATAGCTGCGAGGCTCCGTGGCTGTGGAGCTGGTAAGTAAACAAACCAGAGGGGCACAGTAGCAGCTTTCTCAGAGTGAATCCGTGGGACACTTTGAGAAACACTGAACTATAGAGGCGATAGAGCTCCTCATTAGCCAAGAAGGAAAAACATTCAATGAGCTGTATTTTCAAAGAAGGGCTTGATGTATTTGAATAACTAAATGCTGAAAGCTGCTGTTTTCCCTACAGCAATAGTTACTAATGTTCCATAATGAGGAAGCTGTATTGATGTCAAACAGTGTTCTGCAGTTCTATTTTAGAATCCCGCAACCCTTTATCAATCCATTTTATTGGCAATACCTCATTCCAGGACTCTCCTGCTTAGTGTAGGATTTGATAAAATGCAAAAATACTTTTAATTGCAAATGATTGCTTTAGCTAAAAGTATTAAACTTACCCTCCTCCTGTGAAAGTTAGTTTCTTAAATGCCAGAGAAAATTTCAATAAAGTAATTTGAAAGGCTGCTTAAATCTCAGAAAACTTTCCATGATAAGACAAATTTATAATCACTGCCAGGGATTTTTTGTGATAATGGAAATGCCAACACAATAGTTGTATGTGTTTGATTATTTTAGTCTATACACATAAATATAATGGAATACTTAGTTAAAGATAACTTGACATGTTATGAGAACACAATGTAATAATTAGTAGTTAACCTACCAACATCAAACAAAACTCAGAATTCCCATAATCCCTCCCACCCCCATGTAGACTCAGACCTCCATCAAGTCCCTCCCTTAAAGAATAGCCAGAGAAAATAGAAGGGATTGTGGACAGACACAATAAGCATATAAAATGTAAAAGTACCGTTGGCACACCATGGGAAATCAAGTTTCAACTTCTGACACAACTCAGTCTGCTTCTAACATATGGTCCCTGGTTACCTAATGGAAAGTATAGAGTTAACCAGCCCTGCCCCTATAACAGCATCAAGCCACACTGTTTTTCCTCTTCTTCACCCCAACCCCCCAAACTAAACTTTAGGGTTTAGCTGCTGGGCCAAACTAAACTCCCACTGGCTCCTGAGATTACAGCTCCTTGGCAGCTAAGGCTACCCATTTCTATGGCTCCAGGGCAGCCTCCAAGGAAAATTTCATCCCCTTTCATAGAGGATTTTAAAGTTTCATTCCAAATCAGAACCAATTTCAAAATAACAAAGTCCTCTCTGAAATGGATTTACCTACCTCTGCTTAGCTCTAGGTTTAAGCTTAGAGTTGCATAAATATTAGCTGCCTATCTTCAGCTAGGATATAAAGGGTCTGAATCTGATCACAGTTACATTGGTTTTAAACTGAAGTAACTCTATTGACTTTACTGGAATTTCTTAATTTAAACGAGTGTGATGCCCACCAAATTATTTTTTTCTGTGTATCTTATATCCTCCTAAAGGAATATACATACATGCAAATTGCTTGTTTAGTCATTTGTCTTGGTGGCATCATGCGGTTTTGGTCTGCAAAGCAATCTCTGTGGAATATTACACAATAAGAGAGATAGGGAAGTAAGAGAAAGTTACACTACCTCAGATCTTCAATGAAAGAGCTGTTTGTTTAAGTAATCCATAAATCCAAGTTAAAATATATGCTACACACTGTATTTTATGGCAGAATTTGGCCCAGTGAGGACTACAGAAATGAAATGGAACTATGCCCATAGCAGACAATGAGACTTGAAATCTATCATTTCAAATGTGTACAATCATTTTAATGCTATCTTCCTCACCTTTTTAAAAAGTGGTTCTTTTGTGTCTAGATTTAGAGATTTTTCACTGTCATATAAAATAACACTGCTGGCTAAAAGCCAATAATGAGATACTACAGAAAACAACTCCTGGAACTGAAGAAAAGAAAGGTTTATGCTAGGTTCAGTAAACAGAAAAAATGACTGCCTCGCCAGCTAAACCATTAAACAAAATAAAACTTACAAAATCTATTTTCCAGAAGACATGTTTGTTTTATTTTTTATGTAAATGATTATTTTTTATGGAAAATTTCTAGCGAAAAGAACATTACAACACAATCACATTTAGAGGTCAAACCACCAAACAAAGCTTGTCATTTTAGCTAAACTGTTGTTGACATTAAAATGCAATACCATTGAGAAGAAACTGAGAGGCTTGAAGTGGTATAGCCGGTCAACATACTGGCTTTTTGCCATTAGAGATCAGAGTTCAAATAATGACTTAAGTCACAAGTGAATATCCATTGGCTTCATTCTAGTCCACAGTTTTTGAAAAACTCTTTGAAAAAGTACCACGCCACAATGCAGGACAGTAAGTTACCCACCTTAAGACAAACTTTAGACTTAAAATAAGAAAGAGAATTGGTAGAGGACATAATAGGTTGCAAACTTCTGACCTGAGTGCAGAAGGTACAAATATGGTAGCTTTAGGACAGACCTGATGGCTCCAAAGAGGAAAGCTTTTGCTTAATGATAATTTTGTTCCTAGACCAGATGGGGATTAGAGATCAATAAAAAAATATAATAAAAGACCTGAATATATTTACTTTGGCTAGATTTTACCACAATCACCTTCCTTTAGGTGTTTGCTCTTATTTGTTTTTATGTCTGTTTATTTATATTCCCCCCTCACTCCTCCATAGTCTCTTATTGCATTCCTTCTTGATTTAAAATAAACAAATTTACTGTCATGTTAATTCCATTATGATTTACTCTGGTTTTTTTAATCTGTAATTCTAGTGTTACTTGTCTCTTGATTATATTTTCATGTCTGTTTTAGCATTTCCATATTGGAACACTATAACCTTTTTTGGACTTTTGTCTCTTATTTTTCTCTTATCTGAAGCTGTTTTGGTTCTGCAGCTCAATTGAAAGCATCTTATTTTACAAGCTGCAGTTTGCTGAAATGAATAAACTGGGTTCCTCAATAAACATTGTCTTTTACTGTGCAATAATCAGGGTTAGTTTGGGGCATGGTGTTATTTAGACACTACCGTACTATCAGTTCTATGGTGATAGAAAACGGGCCTTTATCTCAATCAAAGCCAGTCTGCCTATCTGTTTTCAGGTGCTGTTTACCTTCTGAATATCTTTCAAATGAATGAATCTGCAAAGCCTCGATAAAATTAAACAGTCAGTCATTTAAAGGGATTGAGCAACTACTGTGTTTCATTGTATGTGTTAGACCGCACATCTTTAAAAAAAAAAATCTGTGATAAAATTCCTTTACAAAAAAAATGTTGATATGGTCTTATCAGTTGAAATGGCCTGTTTTAACCTGAACCTGCCAGCGTAGGGCATTACTCCTGCCAGGTAGATTGCCATACATATTGGAAATTATAAATCATTTTGTCATTCCCAGATAATCATAAATTCTTCTACTCCCACTAGATACAACATTACACAACAATGTCTAACACAGCCTCTTCTTAATATTTTACAAATCAGGTGCACAGCTATGGTACCAGAGGGCATCAATAATTATGAAATGTATCCTTTCAACACTTTTATTTTCCACGTTTCAGTTGTATGCTTCCAGCAATGTAAAGCAGCAGCCCTGAATTACTGAGCTTCCATGTGATACAGAAGCAATGGTTTACATTCCATTTGAAGCATTCACTCCCCAGCAAAGGCTGCACAATAAATTGTTGGCATCATAGGCACCGACTCCATGAATGTTTCAGGACTTAAGCACACATGGGAAAAACCACAGCATTCACAGGGCTGGATCAATCTTTGGGAGGGCATGGCATCAGGACTGTGGCCCCACCCACCGCTTTGCCCTGAAGGCCCGTGGCTTCTTCCCCCCAAGGTCCTGCCCACCAATTGCATGGAGGGGAAAGGGTGGAGAAAAGCACCTACAGGCAAAAAAAAACCCTTCAGCATTTGTGATTGGCATATTCCAAGTGCCACTATGGGCCATGAAAAACTATAATATCATTGTGACCTCCCCATCAATTGTAGTCCTCTTTTGATATCCACAACTGAATTCCATAGAAGTTAGGGGAATTCTTGTTTCATTTTCATGAAAGATAGCTTAAATTATAAGATATTTAGGATACTATATAAACAATTACATCAAAAATCCCTGACATTAAAAGTCAAGCCCTCAAACATTAGCAAATAGAGAATTAAGGATGCCTGTGCAACTGTAGTTCAGACTTCTTCTGCACAGGCATTAAGAGAACATCTACACAGCACCGTAACTCAAAATTTGAGCTAGGCAAACTGCGTATCTTATTTCAATGCTATTTCAAAATAGCTTATTTCATCATTTGGCATTGTCTACACAGCGCCAAATTTTGAAATAAAGCGCTATTCTGAAACAACCCTTATTCCTCATAGAATGAGGTTTACAGAGATGTTGGAATAGTGAGCCCAAAATAACAGGCTTGCTGTGAAGATGTGGGATAGCTATTTCGGGACACTCCAGTATCCCGAAATAGCATTTCAGTGTAGACGTACCCTAAGAGAAGATTTTGAATTACAGGATCACATACTATCATTTATTTCTCCAGCACTGGGAATGTTACCTCTCACATTTCCTAATAGCTGAGTACTTGACCTTGCAGCTGCAACACATCAATATTAAAATAGTTTTTGGTATGTAACTTCCGATATTTTTTTAGGAAAAGGAAAACCAGATTTTATTCTGAGCAGTGTAACAACTCCTCCATCATTCCCAGGGTTTAACCCTGCAACTTCAGCATTGGGAATGACCACATTAGCTGGCAATAAGAAAAGAATCAGTCTGTACCCCCATTCCTAAAACTTTTACTAAGCAAATGACACATGGCCTGGAAGCTGCTTGTGTGCCAGAGTTCAATGGTGAGTTGAATGATTACACTTGTCACTATGCTATCACAAAATCCTGCAAATCCTCCTTAGTGTCCAACACTCCCCGAGTATAAAGTGGCACCCTATGGGTAAGAAGGAAGGTATGTCCATTAGCTTTGGTGTCATTTCTCCACTCTGTAAACCAGTGGCATGGGGGGTTCTAGACAAGCCAAGGATCCCTTGAGACTTGAACCACAGTGTTTAGAATCTGTGTGTGCACCAACATGAGAGCCAGGATCGGAACCTATTTCTTTGGAAGTTATGTAAATCATGTCAATCAGATCCTTTCAATTTTCCATCTTACTCAAATACACAGACATTGATGTTTTTCATCTACCTGAAATATAAAACGTAAGTTACCACTGCAGAGCTGCGGGGGAATGGTTGCTGACTACTACGGGAACACAAAGCGAACTATAAAGCAGGAACTTTGCCTCACCTCTCTCTCCCACACACCCAATAGTTAAAAACAAACAAATAATACACCATTTCACAATGCTTCTCATAGAGTTAGGATGCTGAGCCCAAAACATTGCAATGGAAATTTTGCATTCTTACCAAGGAAAGAAAATCAGAATGATCCTATTAGCACATAGAGGTGAGGGGTATCCTGGAAATCACTCACAAAAATTATTTGAATTAGTCAGTTCAGTGGAATATATAGGAAACTCCACTGAAGGGACCATATAACAGCTTCTCATCTCACACAAACACTGCATCTTGAAAAGATGTTTCCTATATTTTTTTACTAGATAAACTTTTTTTCTACCAATTCTAGTGAATCTGTTCATATGATACGAGACCGGCCTCAGGTTTTTGTCTATTCTCTAAGGTATAACTGAGGTCCTGTATTATAAGAGTGTCAATTTTTATGTCCATAAATGCTACCTCTGTCCTCCAGAGATGTAATGGTTTCTACCGATTTTACAGCCCATTGTTTCAAAGTAGACTTTTTATCTATCAGCTCCACAACCTTTGCTGTTTTGTTATTTATATTGCGGCAGTACCCAAAAGCACAGTCAGGATCAGGATCCCATTGCTCTAGGGTCTGTACACCGAGAAGAAAGAATGGTCCCCTCACTTACAAAATTCACAATATATATAAAAAACCAAATGCTGGGTAGAAGGAAAGGAAATAAATTTTATAAGCAAAATGGTAAGGATGATGATATGCATGTGCCGAAATAACATAACCTGCATCTACACACAAACAGTTATTTTGACATAAGGGAAGTTGGGGGAAGAGTGTTCTCTGTCAAAATGACTGCTATGTAGACAGCACCAAAAGTTGAAATAACTTATTAGCAATTAACGTAGCACAGGTTGCGTAGCTTATTTTGAGATTATCCCTGCTGTGTAGACATGCCCTAAGAGTACCTTTACACAGCAGGGCTAAAGCCAAAATAAGCTACGCAACTTGAGCTATGTCAATTGATTAGCTGAAGTCAAAATAGCTTAATTCCACCTTGGGCGCTGTTTACACAGCAGGAAGTTGAAGGAAGTGTGTTCTTCCTTCAACTTTCCTAACTCCTTGTAAAATAAGGGTTATAGGAGTTGGAGTAAGAAGTCCTCCAGCTCAACATTATTTTAAAATAATGGCTGGCAGTGTAGACACACTCTTTGTTATTTAGGAATAACGTCAGTTATTCCAAAATAACGCTGCTGTGTGGACATAACCTGACTCCGAAGTCATGTGAATATGAGAGAAACTCAGCTTTCTTAAAAAATGCAAATTTCTAGTTCTTGTGACTTCAAAAAAAGCTGAAAACATGACCCAAGTACATCCTAAACGGGTTGAAAGAAATAATTTAAATAAAAAGAGTGCCAAAATTATTATTTTTTAAATCTTATGATTTTAAATAATTTTGCAGGGCCTGATTTATGATGTTTGGCATTACTATCTCCAAATGTGCAAAGTCCCTTTAAAAGAAAAGATTGTTTAAATCTATAAAGTACTAATTATAGCCAGTTCCTCCTCTTTTACATTTTTAACTTATCTCTTGCTTATTTTCTGATTTTGAATGACCCTATTTACCTGCACGTATACGTGTTCCAGTGGTCCAATACTACTAAAAAATAAGATTAAAAATATTAAATCCCTCTGCTATGTCCTCTGATCCATAATCCCATCTCAGGCTCATTGAGTAACACCTAATCCAACTTTAAGTGTTTTTTCGGCCACCAGCAGCCATTTCAATTTGTTAACTTAAATGATACTCCAAACTTCAGAGGGAGGGCCTCAGGGCTGTGAAGGTGCAACTTTATGTCTGCCTCTGGCCTTCTAGAGGTCTGGTTTTCATGTCTAAGGGACTGGTTGAGGCTTCTATCCCATGGGCCTCGCCTCAGGTGGGGCTTAAATTCAGGTTTCGGGAGTGGGTTGGGAATGAGGAAATCTGCTCTGACTCCTTCTCTCCTACTCCCACTGCTGCTCTGGCTGAAGCCAAAAGAATTCTTGTACCTCTTGGGGGTCAGAAGGTCTGACTCTGCTCCCCCCATGTGGCTGTCTTTGAGGAGCTGGGCTACTGAGGCCTAGGGAAGTAGGGTAGGAAGGAAAAGGGGTTCAGCATAGCTGGTTGCTTTAAAAAGAAATGTGCATTTTCAATAGCAAGTCACCACGTGATGATGTTTGTTTATTTGCAGTTTCTCATAACTCTTTCAAATGAGGTGCTTTTGTTTGTTACAATTTACTCTCATGAGGATAAACTTTAGTGCTCTTCAGTATCCTACTTCTAAAGTTTAAAATAGGCTACTAACAAGACCAGAGTAATTTTATATTTTACTAATACCTTGGATTAACAGTGGTGGTTAACCGCAGGACAGAAAGTCATGTGCCAGACTAGACTAGGGCATGGCTCACCATAGCTATTTATTGTTAATCTCATAAAGCTGCCCTTTGCCAGAGCTGTACATTCTCACAAGCTCCAGAAGAAATGCTAATCCATGGGTCTGTCTGTAAAAGACAAATCAAACAGCTGTTTGTGTACTTTCTGGCATTGACAGCTAGTACACAAATAAGTGGTGGGACTGCAGGTGAGTATCTGCAGCCTGCCCCACTATCCTGCAAGCTAGGTCCCAATATTTAAAGTGAAAAAAGCGGAGGTCAAGGAGATCACAGAGAACTATGTTGGCAATAGATGAGGGAGCTTGGCAGTAGATGAGGGAATTAAAAGGAATGCCTGCTTCTCTCTCTCACATTTTTCAGATCAAAGAACTGGGACACTTTGCAGTAAAAGCTTCAGAAGGGTAGCTGAGTTAGTCTGTAACTGGAAAAACTTAAAAAAAACAATAAATAGTCTAGCAGCACCTTACATACTAACAAACATGTAGATGGTATCATGAGCTTTCGTGGGTACGACCCACTTCTTCAGATGACCAGAGTATTAGAAGTCCAGAGCAACACACCTACATCATAATCATCCAAGAACTCAACCCTGCAATCAGCCCCAGTGCAAAATCTATCCACACATCTACACAAGCGATTTCATTCCTGGACCCAACCACATCAGCCATTACATCAGGGGCTCATTTAACTGCACGACCACTAATGTGATCTATGCCATCAAATGCCAGCAATGCCCCACTGCCATGTATATTGGCCAAACTGGACAGTCTCTATGGGAAAGAATGAATGGACATAAATCAGATATCCGAAAAGGCAACACACAAAAACCTGTTGGAGAGCACTTTAACCTGCCCGGGAATTCATAATGGATCTCCAAGTCACCATGCTGTTTCAGGCCAACTCCACAAGCCAAATACACAGGAAAGGGTTGGAACTTAACATCATTCACAAGTTTGATTCTTAACAGATTGGAATGAACAGAGACATCCGCTGGCTCGCACACTACCTTCCACATCCTAATGACTTAACCAGCTAACCAAACAATGGTTACTTATAGAGGTGCAAGTTGTTCTTATCAGCCTCTTGTAATTTGAACAATCCAATGCACTATTTTTTTCCCTTCTTTTTTCTCTTTTCCCCCTCTCCTTCCCCTGCCTTCTCTTATTTATTCTTGGATCTGGACTTCTAATACTCCAGTCATCTGAAGAAGTGGGTTGTACCCATGAAAGCTCATGATATCATCTACCATCATGTTTTGTTAGTTTTGTAGGTGCTGCCAGAGTATTCATTGTTTAAGTTTTTGCAGTAAAAGGCAGGGTGGGAGAAAACAGTTTCTTTTTCAGTGACCCCTTTACTCATCTCTCCTCAGCTCACATTCTCCCCCTTCGATCTCAATTTTACCATAACACACCACTTTTCTGAACCCTTCAATTAACTCTCCTACCTTCCCATCCCCCTCCCAGCTAAGATCCTGCTAAACCTTCCTAGCTTCCTCAGACCTCTCTTGACATCAGAAATGCACCACATACCTACCTGGCTGCAGGAGGAGAATTTACCCCTTCCTTCCTAGCCTCTCTACAGCTCAGAACCATGAGTCTCAGCTAGGGGACCACTACTACACACCCCTCCTGACTCAGAATCTTTCCTTCTCCTAGCTGAGCTGAATGGAGCCAGAGTGAGGTAGGGACATAAACTGTAATCTACTCAACCTGATTTCATAAAGGGATTAACTAGCTGAATTATAGGACAGTGAATTACTTCCTTTCAGGAACAAAGAGAGCACTGGAAAAGAATTGTGATTCAAGTCTGATTCATACTCAGGCAAACCTAAAGTTTTATTCAAGCCCTAATGTTATACAGGTTGTACCTCCCTAAACTGGGACTCTCTGGCCTCGCAACATCCATGGTGCAACAGGCCCATGGATGTTCCTGGACCACAGAGTCCAGTGGCAGAGGGGTCTAGCAGCGGGGCTGGGAATGTGCACGGAGGAGAGGGGGCAATGACTTGGCCAGGAGCCCTGTGACAGGGGGCAGGTAGTGCAGCAGTGACCTGTGACCCCAGCAGCCTGAGAGCTCTGGCCACTGGTGACCTCAGAGCTCTGACTCTGGTGGTCAGGGAGATCCAACCCCAGTGACAGCAGGGTCAGGGCCGGAGCCTAAGCCTGATCCTGGGGGTAGTGTGGCCAGGCATGCACCAGAAGGAACCAGTAGCATGCTGGGAAGCCAGTGACAAGGCACCTCTCTTGGTCTGGCAAATCCCCTTATTCAGGACCGGTCAAGTCCCGAGGGTACCAGACCAGGAAGATCCAACCTGTATATTCATGAACTTGTTATCTTCAGAGATGCAGTTGAAAAATAACTCTAATCATATGTTGGTTAAAATAATTGGCTTTGCACATTTCCACTCCTGCTTTACCCATTTTTCATAAGTGAAAATACCACCATTATTATGAACTAGTGAAGATTTGGAGGGGCAGACAGCATACACATCCCAAGGTTTGATACATAAATAATATTCCATGATCATATACAATTCTTGCAGTTCAAGTAACTGCACACTCACATATCAACTCACAATCATTTGCTCTAAAAACACAGGGCTCAACCACAGGCATTCAGGAGAACTTCCATTTGCTTTCCATGGCATTAGGGCTTTATAGGTGCTTTGTAGGTCAGCCATTAGATGAAGCTATAATCATAAATAATGCAGCATGTCTGATTTCAACCAGAAGATGGTAGCGCTACAGGATTATCCACACACACAGCAACTAGTCCATTGCAGTCTTTTCTGGGCTTCTTTGCCTGAGTACTTGAAATGGAAATCCAATAAAATCAAGACCTCTTATGAGATTTCTGTACTTTCTAATTCTGGACAGCTGACAAGTGGTATTCCTACACAAGATTTCACTAACATCAAGAAATGAAAAAAAAAGAATAATCCAAAAAATTATAAACAAAACCAAAAAAGTTAAATCAATTATGTCAAAATCTAATTCAGATAGGTCTACATTTGGGGTGACTGAACTGATTAATATTTTATTTGACCCAGTTCACCAATCCCTTGTAAGAAGACAGTTGGGAAACACTGGATTGGAAGAAAGATATTTCATGCTGGAGTTGATCCACTTATTAGTAAGAGCAAACTGCTGGTGCGCAATTGAGATTACCTTTATATTCAATTTAATCAAAGTGGGAATAAGTCAGTTATATTAAAAGTTCAGAAAAGTTTGGAGGGCTATAATTCAAATAGAGACTATTTCAGAGGAATTATTAGACTCAGAATGATATTAGGCTTTAAACAGTTATTTGTTTGAAATGACAGCTACAAATCAACCAGTGACCTGATACGTATTAGGGCATAACTTAAGACATACTGCAGGATGGGGAAGGAAAAGAACACAAGGTCAAATCCTGCCTTTAAGAAACCTAGCCATCCAAGTAATATGATGCACTGGTTTCATTATGCGTTGGCCTGTCTTTCTTATTTTGGATCACTTGGATGTTAGCTTGAGAATCATAGAACTGAAAGAGACCTTGAGAGGTTTTCTAGTTCAAACTCTGTACTCAAGGCAGGATCAAGTATTATCTGGACGATCCTGAAAAGTGTTTGTTTAATGTTCTGCTCTTAAAATGCTTCTGAAATGGAGATTCCACAGTCTCTTTGGATAATTTATTCCAGTGCGTAACCATTAGAAAGTGTTTTCTAATGTCCAACCTAAACTGCCTTTGATTCAATTTAAGTCCATTGCTTCTTGTCCTATCATCAGAAGTTAAGGAGAACAATTTTTCTTCCTCCTTTGTGCATCATCCTTTCACTTGAAAATGGTTCTCATGTCCCCTCTCAGTTTTCTCTTCTCCAGACTAAACAAAACCAGTTTTTTTCTATCTTCCCTGATAGGTCATGTTTTCTAGGCCTCTATTACTTTCTGTTGCTATTCACCGCACTCTCTTTAAGTTGTCCACATCTTTCCTGAAACATGGCTTCCAGAACTGAACACAGTACCCCAATTGAGACCTAATCAGCGCATGCAACACTTCTGCTAATCTCAGAATGATGTTTGCTCCCCCTTCCCCCTTTTGGCACCAGTGTTACACTGTTGACTCATATTTAGGCTTGTGGTTCACTCTGCCCTGCAGACCCCTTTCTACAGTACTCCTTTCGAGATAGTTATTTCCCACTTTGTATATGTTCAACTGACTGTTCCTTCCTAAGTGGAGTACTTTGCATTTGTCTTTACTGAATTTCATCCTCTTTACCTCAGACCACACAGCGTGTAGTCAGCCTGTGGAACTGCTTGCCAGAGGAGGCTGTGAAGGCTGGGACTATAACAGAGTTTAAAGAGAAGCTAGATAATTTAATGGAGGTTAGGTCCATAAAAGGCTATTAGCCAGGGGATAAAATGGTGTCCTTGGCCTCTGTTTGTCAGAGGCTGGAGAGGATGGCAGGAGACAAATCGCTTGATCATTGTCTTCGGTCCACCCCCTCTGGGGCACCTGGTGCTGGCCACTGTCGGCAGACAGGATACTGGGCTAGATGGACCTTTGGTCTGACCCAGTACGGCCGTTCTTATGTTCTTATGACCATTTCTCCAGTTGGTTCAGATCATTTGGAATTATAACCCTATCCACCAAAGCACTTGCAACTCCTCCCAACTTGGTACTGTCTGCAAACTTTGTAAGTGTACTCTCTATCTATGCCATTATCTAGATTGTGGTGGGCAATAAAAAACCCACCACTGCTATACCACCTCTGCAGGTATCAGGCCATCACAACTCTCATTGGTCATGGATCACTATTCATGGCCAATGGGAGTGGCATGAAGCACGATGGACTGGGCCACTGCTTCCCACCACTGCCATTGGACACAAATGGCAATCTTTGGCCAACGAGAGCTGTGATCACCTCCTACCTGCAGAAGTGCAGATAAATATAGACGTGGGGACCCACCAGGGACTAACCCTGGTGGACTGGAATTTGCCCACTCCTAATCTAGATCATTGATGAAGATAGAGAACAGACCCAGACCCAGACCCAGAACTGATCCCTGTAGAATCCCACTTGATATGCTTACTAGCCTGACTGCAAATTCTCTGGCAGTGGTTTTCCAGCCACTGATGAGCCCTCCTTATAGTGGCTCCTTCCTAGTTTCTTTATTAGATGACAGTATCAAAAGCTTTAATAAAGTCAGGTCTGTCTATCCTGGGTCTTCCAAGGAAAGACATCTCTGTGCTTTGTTCAGCCAACAAACTATAAGGCTAGAAGTGCAAAGTGCAGTCCAAAAATAAACCTTGCAACTAACCTCCCATTACATCAACTAAACACAGTGTTCCATATTAACCCAAAGACATTTGCTAGCAGGTTTGCACAATTTTCTGCTTCACTTAAATTTTGCACTTTGGTGTAATCTCCACTGGCATTTTGCTCTGGACTTGTGTTAGCGGGGTTTTAATGAACAAGGAGTGAATAGTACAGTATATCAAACCCATGAAATGTTTCATGAAGTAGAAATTGAACTGATATTTTACTAAGTGTTATTTCATCACAACATGCACCTGCTTTTTTGTTAAGCTAGTTTCTAGATGAGGCTATACTTATTTACACCAGCTGAACATTTGGCCCATAGTTTTAAGACACTTCAATAATTTACATATAGCATATGGTTTGATCACAAATTGACATCATAACAACTATTATTACAAATGGTCACTTCTTGTGTAAGTCTATTGCTAGAATTATGTTTCTATCTGAATTACACAATTCATTCACCAAAGTTATGCAGAATTGTTGTCCCATAATACTTAAAGGTATAAAATGCTAAGTGGGGTGAAAAATGAGTTAGTTTTCCCATATAAAATACACATTCAATGAACAAATTCTGGAATTAAACATTCAATTAGCAAATTCTGAAATAAAGCTATAAACACAAAATATGAAGTTGGGATCAGTATGTGGACTACAACCTATAAATCCAAGCGGTAATAACTGTTCCAACAGAACGTTTTGATGTCACATATAGCACTCTCCATAGAAATTCGGGGAGGGAGGGAATGGGAGAAATAAGTGTAGGTCAAATTTTGGTGCCTCAGTTTTTGGATGGCAAAATCAAAGTATGTAGGGCTTGATTTTTTAGAGCTAGTGAACAACTATTGCTGCCACAAAAGTCAGTCTGAAAATCAGGTCCTAATGTTTCTCAAGTTGACTGCCCAAAATATGAAGAATGCATAATATGTGAACAATTTTGAAAATGTAGCCCACAATATATACATTTTTCACTTTCATAAAAGTTAAAAATGACATCATCTTTTCACTTTTATTGAAGTTAAAAATGGAAAAAATTCTGCTAGTGCACCTAATCGACCTTCCTGCTGATGCAAGAAACCTAAAACTGTGTATGTGTTCTCTCAAATAAGGCTAGCTTCTGAATGTTTTCAACCATTTTGTAATTTTACTAAATGTTTCCTAAAATGTTGGCTCTGCAGAATAGCTTAACTGGAAAACTGCATCTTTGAAACCTAAAGTATACAAAAAGAAACTATGAATGTTTTACTATGAACACAGATTTTCACTATTTCTTCCTCCCTGATAAAGTGAGATGTGAAAGAGGATAAGTTTTCATATTTGGCATTTTTTTGATTGACTTACTACACAAATGTACCTATCTTTGGGCATAATTATGTTAGCTAGGCATTTAAACTTAACTTTGACTCCTATCAACACCACAATAGCATTAATTGTTTATTTCATTTTTTTCCCTCAAGAAACAAACATTATAAGAATTCTCTTTCCATGAGGTTTCAATAAAAACAGCCTTCCTGTTGCTCTGGTCACCCACATGGCAAAAAGGAAGTTAAACTGTTTGCTGACATGTCTCTTGTGGTTTGGACCTGTGCCTTCTTTCATGAGCCGGTTGCCAAAAGCTTGGCTTGCACAGACAATATTTTGTGGGTGGTGACTTCACTAGGAACTGAGACCCAGGAATGGGCAAAATATGCTGTTGGATACTGCAGACTAGCCATATCTGTGGTGATTAGGAAAGCATTACAGTTTCCACACTTTTAAAGTTGCAGCAGATGTGCTTATTTTGTGGTGACTGTGCAAAGTAGTTCTCCAGCCCCTAAACTCTGGCTTAGCTAATCACAAGGAAGGTAAGTACATGTACTATTTTCTCATGACATTTCATAAACACAGGGTTCCAAAATCAATGTAGACAGAAGGGCCATTTTGACTCCAATAATACCCCTTTCCCCAGTCAAATCCATTGCAATATGTAGTATATAATTGTGGTTTGCCTGAACTGGAGGAAAGTTCAGGATAATAATTTTGAAACACTGGCATTTCTTCGACAGTGTCTATTTCATTACTAGCTACATTTATATCAATTTTTATCTTACTCTTGAGACACTTGAGAAACTACATGGGACCAGCTTCTTGGCCACCTAGTTTTACTGTGTCTTGAGAAAGCCACTGATGGTTGATAATGACATTAGTAAGTTCTGTACACTGATCTAGATCCAGATGTGTAACTTGAAGAAAATCACTGAGAGTTACACACAGGAATGTAGCCTACATGTGACCCCCAAGAAATCAGAAAAGAACACATTTTCCATAGTATAAATTTCCAATAATCAAAGATTCAGGCAGTGCCGGATTTGTGCACACAATAAGTAAGATACAGTTTAGGGCCTCAGATTATGAGGGGCCCTCTAAATATATAAAAAATGAGTTTTTAGTTGCATCCTTGCTTATGTACAGGTATAAATGCAAATATAAAACTTAATTAATTCTATTTTCATTGTCCTTTTTGTTAGAATAATACACATTTTTGGTAATGCTATGGGGTCTGTTAAATTTGACATATCTTAGGGCCTCAATGTCTTAATCTGGCCCTGAACCCAGAGGTATTTTGGTTAAACTGTTGGTAAAAAAGACTGTCAGTTCTTATTGCATACAATGCATGACATTTATTATAACCACAAAAGTAAAAATTCAAAACATACTTGAGCAAAGATTTTCACTGTGTTGATAGACATCTATTGAAAAACCATTGCAATTTTGTTGCTATCCCCTGATGAAAAACAATTTCTGCTCACTGATTTTTTTAAAACAGGGGTCTGATCCCTCACCATAGAAATCAATAGAAATTGTGTCATTGGCTTCAATGACAGCAGGATCAGAACTTAAAGAGAGCATTACAAAGATATCATTACAATGATAAAAGAGCAACAGTTATCAAGATTGAATTTCATTCTCCATATAGCCTATAATTAAGTGACCCGCAACACTTATCTTCCAAGAAAAGTTGGTGAAGTACAATTGCAAAGCCTTTGTCTATTCCATTTGTCTGGTTTTCAACACTTTGCAATTTTAAATACACAAGAAAAATCAAAATGTTTGAGAATGACTCATTTCATGCTTGTGTTTTTCCTTAAATGACATCCAACTGTTTTTTCAGAACTAAGTTTCCATAAGGTATAAGCCTATGCCAACACACAAAACGTGTGCAACTGGTGATCTTAATGCGCCTATGTGGTTACTGTATTTGTTTTTATTCTGTAGCACCTAAAGACTCCAGCTAAAACTGAGTGTCGTTTGTAATAGGTTCTGTAATCTGTACATACACATAGAAAGAAACAATTCCTTCTCTGAAGAGTTAACAATCTAATTAGACAAAAAAGAGGGAGTTTGGGAGAGAGAAAGTATTATCACCATATTACAGGTGGTAAACTGACAATTTGTTTAGTACATCCATTATACCAAAAGTAGTGGGTCTTGGATGGGACTTCCAACTGTTACTGTAATATAAATAATAACAACAAACAACAACAACAAAAATACTAAGGCAGAGTGGAAGGGGAGGGGAGGTTTTCTTCTCCTTCTGATGCATGAAGGATTTAGGCTAGGGTAGGTTAAAATATTTTATTGAAAACTGCTAGTTTGATGAAAGTATCCACTTCCATGGAAAAAAAAAAAGATTTTCCACCAGAAAATGACACGTTTTGGTATTCTGAAGAAGCTGAAATGTTTCACTGAAAATTTCAGCAGAATCAATTCCATCCTACTTCTCTCAGTTTTGTTGAACTGTGTCTGGAATTTTCTCCCCAGCACTAATTTTCCCTCATAACTCCTACTGAAGGAAAAGCTCATTTCAGTTCATGATATTAAGGTTTAAATGTTCTGTCCATTTACATAATAACAAAGCACAGTGAGCCCAGCACTGCAGGCTGTTCTCCCAATTCTATGACCAAAGACTAATGCAGATATGGCCAAGGTTTACCTTTGACCTTTGGATGCCCATGCATTGCTGGAATGATCTGTATTGGAGCACCCACTGACAGCATTATACTGCCCTTTTTTGGCAAACTGTTCACTTTCACTGGTCTCCAGAAAATCATAGATTGCCTTCCTGTGCCAATCTGAAAAAAAGACTAAGGCAGGTTTGCTTATAGAATTACTCTAGAAATAATGTTAACTCTCTCTGCCCCTTCATCCATGGCACTGAAATACCACACCTTGGCAAAAACTTGATATATAATATAGCATTCTTTGAAGATCGTCTGATGAATAAATGCTATCTTAGCTTGTCTCTGAACTGTGTGTATATCTCCCCCTCATGGAGGAGAGGAGTTTGGTCAGACAATCTCCAGCCATGAAATCTCAGTTCATTATCTCTTATTTGATTACTAATGTCCTACATATGTGCTTTTAAAATGCCCGCAGCAGAGCTCCCTTAACAGTTTTTATGGTACAAACTTAGCCAAAGCACGGTAATTTCACATTTTCTAGGCTCATTGTTATACTTTCTTTTTCAGAACACTGGTAGAACAATCTATACAGTATGTAAGAAAAATATTTAAATACATTTGACTGGCCTGAAACTACTGTACAAGCATATTCATAGTGGCTATTGAAAGCAAATGCCAAGTACAATGTTCTTCTATTGACTATATGCATTAAGTTATCAGAAACAATTCTATTGTGCTGAAGATTATATTGGAGTGGAAAAGTTGCAAAGCGAGCTCATGTGTCAAGGATGCTATACCAGGTGTTGGTTATATGGGACAGCATGGGCAAATGATGGGTTCAGTTGAACATGGCATTGAGTTTCTCCAGCCAGGCTGACACTCTTTAGGGCTAGGGACCAGCTTCTTGTTATATGCATTGTGACAAAGTCCCTTGTTAGCTCCCCATGGGCTCTGCGCTTCTTGACGGTTTCTTGTGTGCCTCAGAGACTCACACTGACCCCTTTGTTACCTTGGGACTTCCCCAGAGGCAAAGGTCCCTGCTTACTGAGTCATTCTCATCACAGGCAAATCCTGAGTAGAAGGGGCCGGGGAGACAAACCCCCTTTTCCTGGCCTTTGGTCTGTTCCCATCTCCCCGGCACGGTAATCCTCCAAGAGAAGGAGTGTGGGAATCCAGGCCCCCCACTCCACTGGACTCCAGCCCAGGGGCCCTACAGGAGGGGCAGCTGGCCAGGCTTCTGGCCCCACCCTAATACTGCTACCTCTCCCCTGGGCCACTTCACTCACCACTTCCTTCTATTATCTTCTGCCTCTTACGTTGGGTTGGGTTCGGTTCGGTTCGGTTCGGTTCGGTTCAGTTCAGCCCAGCCCAGCCCAGCCCTGCCCCTCTCAAAACTCTCCCTCCTGCTGCCTGGGAGGAAACCTTTTATAGGGACCTGGAGGCCTTAACTAGCAACAGGTGCTTAATTAACCCCTGTTGCAGGTTGACTCCTAATTAGGCCTCCATTGTCTGCCCTGATTGCCGGGCTGTGTTCAGGTGAGTCTAATTGGGAAACAAGAAGGCATTAACCCACCTCCCAGTATAGCTGCTTTCTATAACATATTTGCAGTTCACAGGCTGTGGTCTGTCACAGCATGTACAACACTGAGCACAATGGGGCCCCAGCAAGTGATTGGGACAGCTATAGCAATACAATTAATTACTAATATTAGTATGCAATACTTGCTCTTTCATTCATATGAGCATTGCAGATATATTCTGTTGCACTGTAAAACTGTATGCAATACAGCAATAAGAAAAAGGGTGAGTTCAATTTCTATTGCTATTTTGTACGTCTCAATACATTTTTCACTGCCAATGTAAATAAATAAATAAGTCAATAATTCTTTCAAGAGGCAAAGGTCAATTTTCTCTTCATGCCAACCTATAGTCAATTATCATCCTCTCATATTAAAGAAAATGTGTCACAATGTTTTCTGTTCTCATCTTCATGCCTGAGGATCTGTTTGCTTCTCTGATTACTGAAATGACTGTAGAGTTCCAAGTTCATCAGAGTCCTGTGTTTGGAAGGAATTCTAACTGGTATGAATTGCAGCTTTCAATATAACAAAATGCTGAAAAATATTTAACGGTATAAAGGGATTGGGAATATATGCGTAAAGACACTGGAAGTATAGTAAAAAACTCTCTCCTATAATTTAGAGCAGTTCAATGCCATTTAAATTTGTATTCCCTTGGTTATTCAGAACCAGGCAGAGACCTAGCTTTGCTATTATTTATTTACTGAGAATCAACAGAAAGTGTTCCACAACTTCTGGCAATAAATATAAAGATGTGCAGTCTCTGGTCCCATCTGAATAGGCTTTACAAAATGAACCTACATAAGGCTTGGAGGGAAGGGTCAGGATCTGGAACCTCTGTGCAGCCCCAAAGGTGACGTGTTCAGCATCACCAGAGTTGCAATAGCAGGGGTGGCATGTCACTGTTCTAGGAAGCCACGGCAACTTTCCTTTGACATACCACATCATCCCTCACACCACGCTCCTTGCTGAGTGGCTGTGAAGGGAACCTTATTGCAGCACGTATCTGCCTACTGAGGTTTCCCCAACAATATTTTCAGTGCATTTAAAGATAGCAAACTCCATAAGGGACCCTCCTTCAAGTTTCTTAACATCCCCAAACATAATATTTGAATGATCAAAAATGACTGTGTGTTTTCTTTTCCTGTTTGAAAGCTTTTAGAGATAATGTTTGGTTAATGAACTTCTACTAACTACTGTCCCATCTAGACTGCAATATATACCAAACCAGCCACTTTAATTCACCTTGGAATAACTCACTGGTTTCCAAACGGCTGCAGAGAGAAGAGCTTCCTATTCGTCACATAAGAATTCCATCCTGTGTGTATAACATTAGGACTCCGAAGTGAGCATTCTGGTGGGTCTGCTATCAATGTTTGAAACAAAGTCCAATAGCCCAGGTCAAAAACTCCAGATCAGTGTCTAAGGGTACCAAATTCCTGTTAACATCTAAGGGAAATCAGAGTATTCTAGGACTTCAAGACTGGGCCCAAGTGGTTTTTAGTATTCACCATTTTTGGTTTATTTGAGTTCTTTAGCTCCAGGCCAGTTTTTTTGGCCTCACTGAAGGCAACGGAAGTTGTGCTATCAATTGGCAGAGGAAAGGATTTTACCTGTGGAAACAATCAATAATCAACCGAGTCCGACAAAAATGGTAAAGGCACAAAACTGAAAAGTTCTTTGTAATACATATTTGAAATAGGTGCTGTTGAGTGTGAACCAAAGCACGATGCACCAGGGCAATACCCAGCTTTCATATGGTTCCAACAAAGCCATGCAGACTGCCTCAGTTCCTATGATGCTCTAAGATGTGTACAGAGTCAGGGAGAAAATCAGGTAGTCAGATATGCATGACAGTCATTCACTGCAGGTAGGAAATGCAGCTCCAAAGAATTGTTCACCAGAGACCTGAATTAGACAGATACACCAGTTGTTAAAATTTTCCCAGATTTTCATCCCACTCAGCCCAACTGACCTCAGTGGAAAGGCACAGAGTGTAAATTAGGACAGAGCTCATACATTGCAGACTGAAATTGATACAATTACAATCCAGCACTCTGGCTTGCCTGTGGTCCGTTTTCGTATCTAAACCCTGTGTCCAAAAGTGCACATATTGTAAATAAACCAGTATAAAATATTGTCTGCTGTAGCCAAATCAGTTCTCATTCAACAAGGAGATCAATCTGATTGCTAAAAACGCATGGAAGTAAGCTTACATTAATGTTTTCAAAGTTAACTCTTCATGTGTTTAATTGCCTTCTATATTTTATAGTGTGGTAGACAAAATGAGCCATGGTGAAACTGTACTAAGGTGAAACTGTACATTTGGACCTTCATCTATCTATATATTTTAGAAATGTCTGTCTGTCCATCTGTCAATCCATCTGTGAGTCTGTTCGATCAAGAACTTCTCCTAAATGGTAAGAGCTAGGACCCCCAAATTTGGTATTCCACTTCTCTTACCCTAACTTAAATCAAGGTCAGGGTTTTGTTGTAACAAGGGAATGGGAAGTGCTGGGAATGGGACTGTTTCCCATAACATGGGAAAGGGAGGGCGCAGAGAGAGGAGAGACATGATACTGAGAATGGTCACTGGTGACAGTGACTGCAGGGAAGAGTTATATGCAGAGTGGCCACAGTGGGCAGCAGGGCTGGGGCTTGCCATCTTGCCTGCACCAGACTGGGTAAGTAGCTGCCACAAAACCTTGTCCTCCTGGCCCTTGGCTTTAGAAAAGAGAGTAAAGGTGCCTGGCATCTGGGAGGGCTGGGGGAAGACAGAAGGCTCCTGGTGGCTGAGGAGGCTGGTTTGGGGAGGGGGAACAGAAGTCGCCTGGTGGTTGGAGGGCTGGGGGGGAAGAGAGAAAAGGCCTCTGGCAGCCAGAGAAAACTAGGGCAGACAAAAGACTCAGCTGGGCCGGGGGGAGGGGGGAAGGGAAGGAGAGAAAGCCCTGCTGGAAGGGACCCTCCCCACCCTGAGCCCCTCCTCATCCCCAACCCTCACTCTTGCATCCCCAACCCCCCAGTCTCCTGCCCTGTCCCCTTCACATCCCCACGTCCCTGCTCTGACTCCTGCACTCCCCTCACTAGCAGCCCCCTGCCCTGAAAGACCTAGGCAATGCGGGGTAAGTCTTCTAGTATTCACATAATGAAAGCTTCTAAAATAAATGCATTTTAACATCTGCTCAAATTTTTTCAGGAGGACTAGTTATGCAAATTGGCTAAATGACCTGTAGATTAATATATAGGTATGGTTCTTAGAGTTTTAGAGTAAAAATAGGTATACTTTTAGGGGGCTGTTTGGGAAATGCACATAGTTACAGCTTCCTTCTTAAAGATGCAGACTGGTAGCTGATTAGAGCAATGGCAAACATGAAAAGACTCTTCAGAGTGATGAGAAAAATCCTCTGTGTGTATTTGTTTAAAATTAAAATGCATGGAGCAGTGCAGATCTGTCAACATTGTAATAGCTGGAAAGAGAAGTTCAAGAATTTCTACTTAATTTGCTAGATTTGGCTTTTGTGAGAGGGTGCCTCAGCCACCTAGCAACAGCATAAAGGATTTAATTCTCCCATAGTTAAACTCATGCGGGCTGAGCAGGAAGAAAGACAAAGTAAGATCAGAGAGATGCAAGGTAACCTGCAGCTCTTGTGCCACCAGGGAGTCTCGCTAGGGTGGACTGGCTGGGTCACAGGTCAGGGGGCTATGCTATCAACACAGAACAGAGACATACCTCTTTGTCAGTGCAAATCTCTATCTAACTCTTCTAACCACCAGCCTGCCTCTTCCCAAATATGGGTTCTCTCTACATCGTGTTCTTCTCCATTGCAATGCAAGTCTCCAACCCTTAACCAAAGACTTTGAAGTATACATTTTAACCCCCTAGGCTCTCTTCATATTCTTTTCTGTGTGGTCTCTTTAGATATGCACAACCAGCATCCAGGCGCCTCTGAGAAATCTCTACATGCAAACTGCTCTTAGGCAATGAAGCTCTGAGCTGCAGCATAGACATGCTGCTCTAATCCTTTAAGGGTGAGATTCTGATCCTCTTATTCACCTGGATTGCTACCTTAAATCCACAAGGAGCCTCATTAAAGTCAATGGGATCAATCTCAGAGAAAGGTACTTATGCAGCTTGTATGGCAACTGAATTTGGCCTTTAATTATTATTTAACTCTGTGGAGTCCAAAAATGTGCTAGACACTTTATGGTCATATAAAAGGCCAGATTCCTGCTCCAGAGAGATTTTCATTTCTATAGACAAGACACAGACAAACAGCAGAGAAACTGTGAGGAGGAAGGACACAACACAAGGTGTTTTAATCCTTGCCTAGCTGTCTCTTTTCTATTTGGCCCACCCTTATGGTTTTTGTTTTTTGTTTTTAATTTACTTCTGGCTTTCTGGCTATTTCCTGTGTATTCTGTATGTTACAAATTATCATTATTTGTATAGTTCTCAGCCATGTTCCTAGGTTAGCAATGCTCCTGGAGATTCATTAAAGAATGACATAACCTCCTCGCCCACAAAACACCCAAACCCCATCCCTCCCAGTATAAAGTCCTTCCCCTTATCTCTCAGTCATACACCTCTCCAGTAACAACTCCTGTCTAAACACTTATCTAACCTCTTCTCCGTTGTTGACAAACACTCCCTCTCCCCCTCCCCCCAGACACACACTGAGCTCAATACTCAAGTTCTAGTCATTCTGAGATGAGGGTGAGCAATAAGATATCATCCAGCTAGCAGCCCATACCCTGACTCTACTCTTTGCAGGTATCTGCCTATTCTTTGAAGAACAGATTGTTGTGTAAATGGTCTGTAGTTTTGTCATATTTGGCACAACTGAAAACTGTGGCAATCCATGCTGGTATACAGGACATAGAATTATATCAGATAGGCTGTAGTGCTTTTTGCATTTCAAGCACTGTGGGTAAGCCTATCCCAGGAGTTTTGTGTGGGGAACTATAAATCTCAAGTCCAAGAGATGACTTTTTCCTCAGCATTCTTACAAATCTGAGTCAGTCTCACTTTCCCTGTTAAATTATGCTCCCTGGCCTCCACCCTCCTGCTAAAACAGACCCTGCATATTCCAGTGGGACTGATAAAATACACAATGTGCTGTTTAAGGAGTAACATTTACCATGTTCTGCTTCTGTTAGTCTCAGATCGGGAGTTGGCACCACTCAGCTCTTCAGTCTCATAAGAATAACTGCATATCACTTCCATTAGTCTCTCCATTTTATTTAGCAACTTCAGAATGTGTTGAGTTTGTACAACTTTTCCACAGAGAAAAAACTAACCACTTACCAAACAATTCATACAAAGGGACCTGGAAAATATCTGGATAACATTCTTCACTGTACAGGACGGCCAATGGGCTAAAATTGGCCAGGGTTCCACCATGAAGAATGTTACCCTGAGTATTGTAACAGTGCCAGTCAAAAACACTTCTGTCAGCTCATCAAAGCAATAATATTTCATTTTAGACAGTGGATTACAGAAAGCTAGAAAATATATTGCTTTCTTCTAGTTTTACAAAGAAAACTGACCTCACAGCTGAAAATATGCTGCTTAGGAATTAAATTAGACGTGATTACTTAAATTCATGACCACAGTTTCTTTATAATACTGGACGCTCAG
The DNA here is from genome assembly GCA_019425775.1 of Rafetus swinhoei. Classification (NCBI taxonomy): domain Eukaryota; kingdom Metazoa; phylum Chordata; order Testudines; family Trionychidae; genus Rafetus; species Rafetus swinhoei. The sequence continues at coordinate 221,945,923 of CM033424.1, read as the reverse complement.
AAACAAAAATGTAGGATACTGCTGTTTCATTTGTTTAATCAAATCAAATGCCTCCTTCTGTCTTGCTACTTAGAGGTAGAGTTTAACAGGCATTGATTTAAACTGTCTTTTTGGCATTAAAGAAACTGAGACAGGCAGATTCCTTCCAAAGACACTGTATCCAGAGCAGCCAGCTAGCTGCTCCAAAACTCCAAAGCCTCAAAAGCAATTTGAAATTGAGGCTTCTTTTGGGTCCAGGGTGGGGGGAGAGGGAGGAAAGACAAAAATAGATCATTAGCCTCCCACCTCTCCAGGTTCCTGTGAGGTTAATAGGCATGGGTGTAGAAAGTTCTAAGTATTCCTTTCAGAGAATCTTCCAATCTGACTTGCTTTCTAGTTCTCCTGATTGGCTTCTCTCACTGCTCTTGGGGGATTGGTCCTGGTGCTTTAGCCCAATCTCCAGCTGTCTGCCCTTTTGGAAGAAATGATTATTCCTCCCCCAAACATCACAGATTTATTATTTTAGGTTCTCTTTTTTCCCCCTTATTTTGTCTATTGGGACTATTGCTGTTGTTTGAAACAGCTGTCCCTACGTGTAGACATCTGTCTACCTCAGGACAGAGCTTCCACCAGTTAACAGGAAGAGAAAGGAGAGAGTCAGAACTGCACACGTGCACATGTACGTTACCCACACACCTTCTGGGTCTGGTGCACTGTCCCATCGAGTGGCAGTGAGACCGTTTACAGCAGGGGTGGGGAACCTTTTATAGGTCAGGGGCTGCTGACCCACAGAAAAATCAATTGGGGGCCACACACAAGTGAGAAGCAAAACAACAACAACAACAAAACCCCGACTGAGAAGGAGAAATACACTCCCACGTTCTCCTTGCACACCAGAGTTTAGGGGGCCCGGCCTAGTAGATTTTGGGTGCTCCAGCCCCATGGTGGGATAGCAGGGGTACTGGAGTGCCAGTGCTGGGGGGAAGGGGCAGCTGAGCCTCAAGGGCTGGATCTAGGCAAGTCAGGGGCCACATCTGGCCCCTGGGCCTTCAGTTCCCCACCCTGACTTACAGAGAGAATAATGAGTCTGCTCTTTAGCCTTCTCTAAGAGCCAGCTGGCTTTTAGCTAATGCAGTAGAGGCTCATGCACTAAGCTTCAGCAGTTCTAGGTTAAATTCCAACCAAAAATGACCAGGGTCTGTTGGCATTGCACAGACATTCATCTATCTATGTATCTATATGAATAGAGTCTGTCTGTCTTTGAGTCCATCTGTGAGACTGTCTGTCTGTGCATCCATTTGCTCAGGAACTCCTAAACTGTAGTTTCAGCTGGTCTCAGGTTCATGCATTCTCTAAGCTTCAAATAGAGAATCACCTTCACTGTCACCAGATGGAGAAGGAAGTGGTAGTATGGTATAATCAAACACCCTGCATTTAATTCTTCCAAGACACCCGCAGAATGATCTCTCATAAAGGTCTGTATCTTTGAAGAATCCACAGAGCTGGTCACTGATGAGGATTTTGGTGTGATGACTTGGGGAATTTGTCTATGCACAATTTCTAAATTCTGGATAATATTATGAGACTGCTGCATCATTGAATTCCTCAGTGGATGTGCAATCAGCCATCTGGTACCAAGTTTGGTGTCACCTCTTCCAGACCAAAAACAATGGAGAAACATTAACCTAAATAGCTTCATGCTCAAATGGAACAATTAAAAATAATGGGCTGGCTGACAGCTAGGGAACTTGATTCTTTGCAGATTGTCTGCAGAGGAGTGGAAAAATCTAAGAAGAAAGAAACCAGGCATTAGCACTGGCTTTTAAAAATTCAGATGCTGGCAGGTTCAGGAAAGACACAAAAGGACATACTTTCTGAGGCAGAGGGAAACTTTTGACCAGGCCCAGCTGAAGGGAACCTAGAGCAGGAGTCAGAGAGGAGAAGACATGACCAAGTAGAAAGGGCTGAGTTTGAGCTGTGAGGTCCAGGGCCTCCTGGGATCCTGGAAAGACTCAGAGCAAAACCAAAAGGGCTCTGAGTGGTGAGGACACTGGGAGGGTTTTGAATACAGGTTTGTTGTTTTGCAGGTCTCTGTGTTTTATTTATGAATAAAGTGTTTAAGAAGTTAGTGATAGAAATGCAGCCGTGTTAGTCTGGTGTAGCTGAAACAAAAAACAGGACTACGTAGCACTTTAAAGACTAACAAGATGGTTTATTAGGTGATGAGCTTTCGTGGGCCAGACCCACTTCCTCAGATACAAATACATTGTATTTGAATCTGAGGAAGTGGGTCTGGCCCACGAAAGCTCATCACCTAATAAACCATCTTGTTAGTCTTTAAAGTGCTACATAGTCCTGTTTTTTGTTTAAGAAGTTACTTTGCTAAGTTCTTGGCTTCAAATGGCATGAGTCCCTGAATGGTTAAACTGCAAACCAGAGTATGCACTAAGGTGGGCCTCTGAGAAAGGCTGCCAGGGAGATTTGCTTGAATAGTACTAGGGTAGTTAGACTGCAGGAATCCCACTTTCAAGAAGGGTATCAAACAGAGAGTCTTCACCCTGGCAGAAGGCCAGAGCCTGCCAGAAGGCCAGAGCCTGGGTATAAAGGCCAGAGCCTGCCCAGACTCAGGAGAGCTCTGAAGCATCTGGATTCTGTGTGTGAGCCTGAACAGAGCACCACAGTAAAGGTACATCTACGCAGCAGTGTTATTTTGGAATAACTGATGTTATTCCAAATAACATGTTTTTCGAAATAACATAGTCCGTGTCTTCACTACAAGCAGTTATTTCAAGATAATGTCGAAATAATGTCAAGCTGGAGGACTTCTTACTCCAACTTCTGTAAGCCTCATTTTACGAGGAGTAAGGGATGTCGGAGGAAGAGTGCTCTACCTCGGACTTTCTGCTGTGTGGACAGCATCACAAGCCAAAATAAGCTATTTCAACATAAGCTACGCAATTGACATATCTGCCGTTGTGTAGCTTATTTTGGCTTTAGCCCTGCTGGGTAGATGTGCACTTAGTGCCCAAAACGGGGAGGCTTGATCAGTTCTGTAATAGTTGGGAATAGTCAGCTATCACTTCTCTGCCTGCTGTAGAAGAAATTCATCTCTGAGGTCCCAGCAGTATGAACAAGAAACTGATAAGCAGGCTCGCCGATGTGGGGGCAAAGGAAGCAATTGCCCAGGGGCCTGGTGATACAAAAGTGTGCAGAGCTCTTGGCCGCCACAGCCACTATTGCAGCAGTTGGAGTCCCAGGCCCTTTAAATTGCCCCACCTCTTCTGCCCGAGACCCTGCCCCTTTTGGGGGCATGGAGCAGCCTTCCAATCTTGCCCATAGGCCTGGCCAGGCTGTCAGCCTCACTCCTGATGAGATAGGTCTAGTACTGGTTTACTGTGTGCTGAAGTTACACAAATACACCAGCAAGTTACACAAATACACAGTGTGATAGTCTGGTTGTGTATGTGGATCCACATTTGAAGAATATGAGGCTGCCTTCCTACCTCAGGTATGGAGGGAGGAAGAGAGGCATGAGCTTTTGACTATTTGAATCTGCAAACTTTAAATTCCAGAATCATTCAGGTGAGTGCCCTTTGATCACGCATATGATTGCTGAAAGCAAACACTAAAGAGATGAAGCAAATTCACTGTTAAATGAGAACAAACACACAAGAGAAATGCTTGGAACTGTTCACACAACTTCCACAAAACCAGCTGTGCAACCCTGAGCTTAAGCAGCCACAGAACTTTGCTCTTTGGCAAGTAGGACAGTTCTGTGTATGGTGCAAATGCAGTAGTTTCCGGCATTGCTCCCTCTTACTCTTGTTTTTATGACATGGTAACAAGATATTGTTCCTGAAGGGTTCATTTTCCCTCCTGAAGCTCATTGTTCACTTACAGACTAATACTGCTTGTGACCTCACATTTGGTGGCCCTGGAGATGATTATGATGATAGAGACTTCAGGTGAGAAATAGCAAGAGGAGCAGATTAATTCCTCTGAATCAGGCTTCCTGTTCTCATTCAAATATTCTTATTAAAAACAAAGTATAAAAAGGAAATGGAACATAGTTAAAGGGAAAACAGAATTGCTTCTGGTCAGGATGTTCAGCATCAGCAAAGAGTTTTCCATAAGACATCAGCAAATCTAAAATGGAACTCTTCCATCAACATTCTCTATAAATCTCCTTTTACAGCAGGTTGCTTCATTCTTATTTATACAAGGGAAATCAAATATTTAATCTATGTTTTAACTCACAAATATACTGAAGTCAGGAGAATTCTTTGTATTTGCCTTGATATCACTTTGCAGATGGTAGCCATATAATTGGAAGATACCATACTGAACTTCTCTGTGCTACCTATGTAACTGTGTCTTCATACAAAATGAAGACACAATTTCTTCATACAAAGGCTCTTATCTTTTTCATTCTCCAACAGCCAAATCTCAGTACTACCTGTCTTTTCAATTATTCTATTCTTCTTTGAATTTCTAAACTCAAGCAGTCCGCAACTGGTACACAGGGTCCATTTCCTCTAACTCACTGCGAGATCCATTCCATTCTGGCATCCATCTAGTTTGATCTATGAAATGGCTCTCACCAAAGTCTCCATTGACATGATCATGACCACATCTCAAGGTCTTCACCCTCATCTAACAACAACCTTTGAACACTAAGAAGGACCTCCTCCTCTTTGACATTCTGAGCTGCCTCTGCAGGGCTGTCCTGATGATTTATGGGGCCCTATACAACCCACCTCTCCATGTGCACTTGATATGATTTGTTCCCACCCCTAGCCTACACCCCCTTGGCACGCTCTCCGTCCCCTCCCCATGCCATGTTATCTGGTGCTGGTGCAGCACAGCAGCTGCTGCCGGGGAGAGTCCAGCAGGGCCAGGACTTTGGAGGCTACCACTTGGCTCTGCATCTTGCTTTGGAGTCAGAGCCGCTTCCCAAGTGGTGGCAGCAACCAAGCAAGCCTCCTCTCCCAGCGCTTTAGGAAGGGCAGAGCATGGTCACACTGTTGTAATTTGGGACAGCACCAGGACAGCAGGTAAGCAACCTAATTTTCAGGTGCCCTAGGCAGCTGCGTATGCAGCTTATGCATAGGGATGGCTCTGTATCTTAGGTTTCATAACATTATTGGTCTGTGGTTTTTTCCCCTATCTGTCTGGTGACTCAGCCAGCAACTCTTTCTCTCCTCTTTTCCATTCATTATGACTTGTCCCTCAGGATGATCTCACATCCTCTTTTCTATCTCTAACTTATTCTTAGGTAACCTCGGCCATTTGCATGGGTTCAAGTATCACCTCCACACCGCTGATGCTCAAATCTAATTACCAGACTTATCACCTGCTAAACCAAATTCCTTATGGCTAAAACAATGCTCATTTTTCTTCTCAAATGTCTCAGTTTCTGGTCACACTTGAGACTCCTTTTTCTCATGCTAGACCCTGAGCTGAGTGTCTCCTTGGACACATTGCATGAAACTTTCTCAGCAGCATGCATGAAAGCAATTCCTTTGCTTTCAGTTTTTATAACCAGCGTCTGCTCTTATCTTCTCCAATCGTCTCTCCAAGCTCCAGAAAGAGAGTACCTGTAGTATATCTGGCACACCACTTCCCACATGAAAATTTGTAATCAGAAATGAATATATGTGTCTGTGCATAATGCAGGCCCTAACATGCAACTTGTATATTCATTTCCACCTGTGCAAAGAGGACATGAATCAGAATAGTAGCACTTTACATCAGTGTATGCAGGTGTAAGTGACTACACAAAGTGCAAGGCAGTGGAGCATCAACCCCGCAGCCTCCTCCCCAAATACTATAAATGTTCCCAGATGAGTGAATATGAATGGGGGGGGGTACACAGTCAGGCCAATTGGAATGGGCGGCAAACACAGTCAGGCCTCCTCCTTCAGTCTTAGATACACCAGAATTTTTTGCTTCCATATTAAAAGAAATGACTGATTCAAATGACTGATTTTATTGCCCAGAGAACATAGATACTGAAACTGAGCAAAGAAGCATTTTTTTCGATTAAGTATGGCAAAATATAGAGTCGCTCCAGTATTTTATAGAATTGTAGCTAGATTAAAATCAACAGCACACATTTTGGGTTGGCTGTCAGGCCAAATACGTTTTTGAAGAGAAGTGACTTTCCTGTACTGACGATCAGTTTGACAGATTTCCTTGCAAACATGTGAACAAGTGGTGGAAATATATATAGTTTGTGTATATAAGTAAATCCCACAGAGGTATCCAATGACAAATGAAATTATTTTTAAAATGTAATTTATCAGAAATCTGCTGAGAGAAACATATATTCTTGATTCCTTGTCTGCTTAGTTATAAGGCCTTCTCTAAAGTAAGCACTGTCTAACTGATTGACAACTTAGTTCTCAACCTCAGTTTCCAAGAGTTGGAGATTTTTTCAGAGTAGTTCAGGTGAATTCAGCAGGAAAAAAGGCAGTTAACAATTTGAGTGCAACTCTTAATGTGGCCCTACGAAAAGTTAGTGAGCTCTACACATGGGCGAAGCTACTGCTTGAGAAGACAAACTCCCCAGCCTGCCCATACTCTACCCCTGCTCTGCCAAGGCCCCTTCCTGTCCCCACACTGCCTCCTGCCACACGATCTTTCACATCTCTTCCTTCACCCTCTATGCTCACCCCTTCCAGACAAATCCCTGAACCCAAATGTAGCAAAAGACATTTAATAAAATAAAGCCCACTCTTCCAAATTTCTTTCTAAAGAAAATGAAGCAAGTTTTCCACTGCATGCCAAATTGTGAAGATGGAACATGCAAAAGTATCTAAGTAAAATCAGTAAATTTAGGAATAAAAAAAAGTCAGTCACAGGTTTTTTGATGTACCCTGAAGTTTGTCAGAGTTTATTTACAAAAAAACCTTTGTAATAGGGGCAAATCAGCTGTCCTGCTGAATACAAAATTAAATACTATGGAATACATGATGCAGCTTTTCTCTGTTTTACATTTTCTCATTCAGTATTTCTAAGCTGATCTATATTTTAAATGTACTTGTAAGCCTTCACAAGGTAATCGTTCCAGGCAGAGCATTCATAACAAAGTTCATTGCTTTTAGAAAAAGGGAATGCTATTTTGTGACTTTTATTACAGTGAACATGTTTATGAAAATTCATCATATGCTTATGTTAAAAATATGTTTCCAAAGATTTTATGCATAACAAAGGATTTTATATTTACTAAGGTACTGATTTTGGTGGAGGGGTGTGTGACGGGGTGCCGGTCTCCGCCGACACGGAGCACACGGCACCCCGCACTCTCTGGCGTGCAGAGGGCAAGGGAGGCGCCCGTGGGGATGCTGAGGGACCAGCCGCGGCCGCAGAAGGCGCCGGGAGCCGGAGATGCGGCGGCACATGGACGGCCCCCCCCAGCTCACGTGCTCCGCCTGCACGGGGGTGGCCTGGGGCTCGGACGTCACCGGCGAGGGGTTCCCCGCCGCTAACGTCATTAGCCCGCGCCCTGGGGCGAGGCTTTGGTAGGTGGGCCTTTTAAAAGATGCCCGGGGAAGGCCAGCGGGGGGGACGGTAGCTGGGCAGGTGCGGGGCAGGGAGAGTTGCCCCAGCCAGAACCCAACGAGCCGAGCGCAGCCAGGACGACCACCGTTGGCGTGGGGGACGACGGCGCGCTCTGGGGGAAGAACTAGACTGGCGAGGAGGAGGAAGCAGCCCAGGACGGGGGCTGGAGACGGCGGCGCCGCCTCCACCTTGTAACCCCGGAGGGTTGGTGAGTTACGGGGGAATCCCCACCAACCAGGCAGCACTAGTGCATTGCTGCCTTTAGGGTCCTGGGTCGGGACCCGGAGCGGGGGTGGGCCCGAGTCCCCCTCCTTCCTCGCACAGGACTGTGCCTACCCAAGACTCTGTGGACTCCCCATCGAGCCACGAACTCTACGTTCTAGTTGGACTAGTAAGGGAAACACGGGTGGGGGGAAGGTGCACGGGTGGACAACCCCAATGATGACCGGGCTGTAAGCCTGAGGGGGAGCCTAACCCATGAAAGGGTGTTTTAAAGGTAATTCATCAAATAGTCAGAAGTAAAGAAAGGGAAACTCATTTGTCCAGCTGTCTGGAAGAAAAGGGATGTTGCCCCTTTAAGGCAGGGGTGGGCAAGATACAGCCCATGGTCCAGATCCAGACCCTGCTGGGACTCACAGGTACAGAAGCAGCCCCACACTGCTTTAAGTATCTGGCTTCTTCCTGTGGCTTTCTGCTTCAAGCGCTGGGGAGGAGAAGGAGGCTTTAAGCACTGACCCTAACTCCCAGCAAAATCTCGGCTCCCATTGGCCGGTTTCCAGACAATAGGAGCTAAGATATTTTGCAGGGGGGTGGGAGCAGCTCACAAATTCTCCCCTCCTGCCTGGTGCCTGGAGCAGAGAGCCACAGAGAGCAGTCTGCCATTTTGAGCATCCTGAGACTACGGCAGGCAGGGATCAGCCTAGATAAGCGCCTCCTGGGCAGGGTCTGCCTCTGGTCAGCCCCTCTCTCACCCCAACTCCCTGTCCCAGGTCACCACCCAAACCCTCTGCACCCTCCCTCCCTTAGGTCACAATTCTCTCCCAGATCCTGCACCCCTTCTTGCATCCCACCCCCAGTCCAGAATTCTCTCCTGCACCTATACCTCCTCCCAGACACTGCACCCCATCCCCTTGCCCCAGGTCACCACTCACTCCCAGAACCTGCCCCCCCATACACCTCCCTCAGGCCAGAATCTTGTCCTGCACCCAGACCCTCTCCCAGATCCTGTGCCCCAAGCCCCTGCCCCAGATCACAACCCCATCCTTCACCCAAACTCTCTCTCAGACCCCACACCCTGTCCTGCACCCCAGTCCCCTACCCCGAGCTCTCTTCTGTGTCCAACTTCCGTCCTAGACCCCGCATCCCCTCCATAGAAAAGTGTGGCCCTTGATCACTTACAAATAATCTTGAAGTGGCCCCCCCCATCAAAAATTATTGCCCACCTTTGCTTTAAGGGCTCTCTTCAAGAGGGAAGTGAAAGGAGATCAGGGATGGACAGAAAGGACAGGAAGACTTTGGAAGCAATATTTTGTGCAAGATTTTGTACTATAGTAATTTAAATTAAAATGTATTTTTAGATAAGAGTGTTTTTGAAGAATTTATTAAAAAAACGGTATGTCTGAAGATCCAAGCATTTAATGCAAAAGCTGAATGCTCAGACTATGCATCTACAAATCTGTGCAAGATGTAATTTTATATTATTCAGCAACAAAGTAATGAAATATTTAAAGCAAATGTTAAACTAAGATCCTATAGACGTATTACTATAACACACAACTAGTTTTGTCAGTAAATTCAGAAATCAACAGTATATTCTTCTAGGTTGGCATATACCTGTTAAATAGCTTCATTACCAATAATGACTCTTTCACAGATGCAATTCTGTGCTAATAAGTCTGACAAACTGGAAAGCTTTTCACTTTTAAATGACTAGATCCATTCCAGGGGAAGACTCACCGATCTGCAACAGCTTGCCCTGGGAGCTTGCAGAAAGGGTCAGAATATGGGTAGGAAGTGGGGAGCAGTTGAGAACTAAGACTCAGGAAAGGCTTTGCCACCCCTTGCCTCTTATACCTGCCAGTCATGGCTGTACATCAAGTATCACTCAGAGGTTACATGGGGATTCCACCTGAGCCATGGCTTTTATTAATGAACATGCACATGCAACAACTGGTCCCAAATCTTGCGCACTATTAAAATTAAGTCCCCAAGGTTCTAAAATGGCCTTCAGTTTTGAGAGCAAAATTTTGTGTCTGCAAATAATTGTGCCTGCATTTTGCACCTCTAATCACTGTGGATGCTAATGTGAGCACTCATGCACTGCTACCTGCAGCACAAGACGTATGTTTCACTCTGACTTTTCCTGAATAGACCATGCAATATTCATAAGCTGTGGAATTTGTAGAGACAGAAGCAAATTTATTTGCAGTAATTATTGGCAGCAATTTTTCATTTTATTTACTCTAATGCATCTAGTGATGGTGATAAGCATAACAGAGTACACTTCACATTTATTTATATTGAGATTTTAATTAATTAAAATAATAATTACATGATTAATTATTTAAAATGGCATTTTTCATCAAAAGATCTCAAAGTGGTTTACAAATGTGGGTACAATATGTTTTTTGTCTAATCCATTTGATGAATGTAGACACTGATTAAGAGGTTCACCTTTGTTTTAGTCTCCTAGAACCAACCAAGGGTGAGGGGCAGAGGTTGCAGCTTAAACAAAGCAGCAGGAGGCAACATGAGCTCACCAGCCAGGAAGGGCAGAAATGTGGGGATTTTATTTCCAAAATACTTGTCAGGCTTTTCTGACTCTCCCACCAGGTTTCAGGTTTGGGGTAGAAGTTCAGGTCAGTCCTTGTTTTATCCAAATAGGTTTGCCCATCCCTACTTGAGATGTGAATTCATTCAAAAATAGAGAGCCAAAATCTTTGCTGATAAAAATGAGCACCACTCCACATTGGTAGAGCTGGGAATTAAACCTAGATCTACTTATTCCCACTCTTGAACTCTAAAACTGTATTGTAGACAATACTGTTTCTAACAAAGGAGAGGTTGATTTATGTACAACCTAGGGTTGGTTGTTTTCCTTGCTACATCCCCACCCTACCATACTTTTAGCACGTATTCACTTATACAACATTTATGTCACCCTCAAACTTTGAACCACCATAGATATAAGTCAATTTTACAGAGCCATTTATGGCCTTTATCTAGTACCAAAAATCCAGTGTACTATGGCGTTATTTAGAATTGTATATGGGGACTGGGCTTTCAAAAGTACAAATTCCTGCAATATTACAGGATTTAGAATTTGAGAGACCAGATCAAACACTGAGGAAAATGTCTAGCTACAAAAAAGTTCCACTTTTGTCTTTTCATGCAATGCTGTTAAACAGTATTGTGCCACAGGCAATAAACCACTTTGACTGTGCATTCAAATAGATTATTTATGTCAGTAGTAAAGAGCTTCTCTTAAGACTAATGAGTAAAAATTTGAGGCTAGCTAGCATTTCTAAGAAGAAATAGGTAAAAAGGTCTTCTGAATCAATTATAGTCCTGTAATCTCAGTTCTCCTCTGTAAAATAAAAAGGAAAATGTATCTTTCTCATTTTAATCCAGTAAAACAAAATCAATCCAGATTTCTATATATTGTGAGTAAAGCCAAATTTTTCTGAGATACACGGGCATAAATATAACCTCAATTAATTATCTGTGAATGATGTTTCTTTGAAATTCTAATCTCTGTAGCTCAATTGGATAGATTGCACATATTCAGTATAACTGAAAAACTGTTTAATGATGATATTTTTCTAACACAACTGTTTAACTACAGGGCAGGGGATGTAATTACATTTTCTACTTAACAATAAATTGGCCTTACAATTCAGGCATTAATGAAAGTATGCTTTTTGTTCTCCTTTATAGTGGGTAGATATCCTTTATCCTAAATTTGCTCTGCTATATATCCAGTGTCTGCTTTAAATAGAGGGGAGAGAAAGTAGTATATTGAATTTATTATATGTGAGCAGTGGTATGTATTAAATGTAATGTGCAGTGCCATAATTTCTGTCTGGCTAGTATTAGAGTTAAAACCATGTATAATCAATCTGGTAAGAAAATATTCTCCTGCCCCCAGCTTTCATTCTGACACTTGAACAGTCTTCTAGTCACTATACCATCCCATTTCAGAGCAATATCACCACACATTTTCAGTGTGTGCCTGTTATTGTCAACATTTCTGTGCAAAATTTCCATCAAAAGTGGTCTAATTTGGGGCCTAATTTTAAAGCAAATTAGATACACAATTGTACCTATATTTTTCATGCACAATTATGAACCCAATTTATGTATGTAATTAATAAGATTGTGCATGTGAATCAGGTAACTTAGTGAGCAAATAATTATGGTCAGCTTTGCACACAGTTATCTGATTTGGAAGCACAACCATTGTAATCAGTAAATTAGGCATTCCGTTGCACATCCACTATAGATAAGAACTTAATCTGGTCAAGAAGGAATCCATGGGGGGCACTGGAGTGGCATGCACACCAAAACAAGCCCCAACTCAGGATTCACATTCAAGTCAGTAGGAGATCTTCAGCTCAGGTGCAAATATAATATGGCCCTACCAAAGCTGCAATCCACCACTGCTCTATGTTTAATTGTAAACCTAGCTGAAGACTATAACATCAATATAAGTCCTGTAGTGTCATACTTTCATCAGCTGTATGTGTAAAGGGGCCTCTCTCCCTTAATAAAGTTATTACTTTTTATGATTTATCAACTAATGAATTTACATTCAGCAACATGAACTGAATGGCAGGATCCACATCTGCCAACATTGTGCTGGAGACATCAAAAAGCTGTTGAAAGTTGACCTAGACTTGCGCCTACCACATGTTTTATTTGTACTTTGTTTTTCAGCATAGGGATTGAAGTGCCCGCCCTCCACAAATGAACCTTAATATTTCTACCAGCCCTTTCGGCTGTGGCTATCAAAGGTATGCAACAACTGTTGTTTGATAGTCTCTAAGTCTGAACAAGTCAAATAGCAGGTGAATTGAGGCCCCCTTTAAAAATTAGAAACAGCATGTTCTTAATTCTTCTCTTGCATTCACCTGTGACAGAGACTTATGAAGGGCACCGAGCAGGTAAAGCTACTCTCAACATTCACCTTGATTAGAGGATTTGATTGTTTTTGCCCAATAGCATAAGCAGCCACCCCAGACTCACTCTCTTAATACTGTAGGCATATTACTCTGAAAAGTAGAAGCTGAAATATATACAATAAGTAATACTATGCCAGAGATACATCACAAATTAATGCAAATCTAAGAACATGGACTACTATGAATTTTCCTTGAGATGCACAATATGTCTGCTGTAAATAAGGCATTATTTTACATAATAATATGCTCTTTTAAATGCTTCTGTACAATAAGATACAGAGGAAACGTTAGATGTTAAAAAGAAGGATGTCCATACTAATACAGGACGTAAAAAAGTCATGGAAAATTCTACTAGTTAGCTAATATTTTTCTTAAAATGCCCTCATTTTTTGTTGGTGTCTTATTCACTCAGCTACTGTAAATGAGAATAGTGAAAACTCATGCAGTGCAAATTTACTCTTCAGCAATACATTTTCATTGACAATTCTATTTGTAGGGAACAAAATAAACTTCTCAAAAGAATAAGGAAGTAAAGCTTACTGGCATAAAGGAACAGCATCTTTAATGACACAAGTTCCTCCATTTTTGCAATAGTCTTCTGGACAACCTAGGAAATATAAGGAAACAAAGATAATTAGATAAAGAAAGTTGTAATAAAAATTAGTCTGTTCCTTTTGTCAATGCAAAATGTTTTCCTACATAAGATCAGGTGCAGAATATTCATGGCTCTCATTGGCTGTGTCTACATTGGCACCCCTTTCCGGAAAAGGGATGCTAATGAGACACGCCCGAATTGTATTATGGGGATTTAAATATCCTCACGTATTTGCATTTACATAACTGCGCCGGCTGGGTTTTGCCGAGAAAAGCGCCAGTCTAAACGTGATCTTGCGGAAAATAAACCCTTTTCCGAAGATCCTCATTCCTACTTTCAAGTAGGAATAAGGGATCTTCCGGAAAAGGGCTTATTTTCCGAAAATCGCGTCTAGACTGGCGCTTTTCTCCGCAAAACCCCGAGCCGAAAAAGCGCAGTTATGTAATGCAAATACCGTGGGGGATATTTAAATCCCCGGATTTGCAATTCCGACGTGTCTCATTAGCATCCCTTTTCCAGAAAGGGGTGCCAATGTAGACGTAGCAATTTAGTATATCTGGTGTTTTGGGTTCTGAGCATTTCTGAAAACCAGTACTGTAGACCCTGATTCAGGAACATATGGTCATCTGCCCATTCCAAGCATATTAGTACCTTCACCAAATCAATAGCACTACTTGTGCTTAAAGTAATCTCTGTGCTTTGCTGGATCAGGGCCCCAGTGATTTCTCTGGTCAAATTTTACATGACTTTTTAATGGGGCTTCTGTCATTCGTGGGAACCTTCTGATATTAAAATATGAAGATTCCCAACGCTATGCAATAGATAAAAGAATTAAAATGCGGAACTTCTGAGACTGATTTAGTGCCTATGTCTGAGATTCTCACTAATAGTTTAAATGTAAGGATAAGATAAGATCAGATGCTTACCATCTGCTGTGTGGCAGTCTTTTCATTAAAGACTGCTCATGGATATATGTTCATACATCTCAAGGGAAATCAGTTTTAATAGAATAAGAAGTTTAAAAAGGAAGCCTGCCCAAGTCAAGTATTGTTATTGCCTTTGACACACTTTGGGTATTTGGTGGGCATGAGGTCACCTTAAATTTACATATAATTGAGCACTTACAGATTTAATGTTAAAAAAATCCCAAATAACTCCAAAACAAAACCCAAGGTTTTAAAAGTAATACAATAATGTTTACACATATTTGGTATTAGTACTTTTCCCCATAACAATTAACATATGCCCTGTTTCATTTACTAGTTTATTATAATTGAATATTGCCCCAAATTACAATTATATAATTACATCCGGGCAGGTACATACTACTCTAAACTTTCAAAGCAGTCACTGGTGTGTATACTCATGGCAATATCTATAGCAGTAAAACAATTTAGGCTACTATCCTGTAACTCAAGTCTCATCGGCTTTAATGGGAGGTCTCTGGAGTAAAAAGGATGAATATAAGCAAACAACACAGGTATGCAGGGGCAAGATAAGAAAGGCAACGGCACAAAACAAGCTAAATTTAGCGAGAGACATAAAGGGTAACAAAAAGATGTTCTACAAATATATTAGAAGCAAGAGGAAGACGAAGAACAGGGTAGGCCCATTGCTCAGTGAAGAGGGAGAAACAGGAACAGGAAACATGGAAATGGCAGAGGTGCTTAATGACTTCTTTGTTTCAGTTATCACCAAGAAGTTTGATGCTGACGGGATTCCTAACATAGTGAATTCTAGTGGGAATGGGGTAGGTTTAGAAGTTAAAATAAAAAAAAGGACAAGTTAAAAATTACTTAGAAAAGTTAGATGTCTGCAAATTGCCGGGACCTGATAAAACGGATCCCAGAATACTCAAGGAGCTGATAGAGGAGGTATCTGAGACATTAGCTATCATCTTTGAAAACTCGTGGAAGTTGGGAACGATTCCAGAAGACTGGAAAAGGCAAATATAGTGCCCATCTATAAAAAGGGAAATAAGAACAACCTAAGAAGCTACAGACTAGTTAGTTTAACTTCTGTGCCAGGGAAAATAATGGAGCACGTAATTAAAGAATTCATCTGCAAGCATCTGGAAGATAATAAGGTGATAATAAGGTAACAGCCAGCATGGATTTGTAAAGAACGAATAATGTCAAACCAATCTGATAGCTTTCTTTGATAGCATATCAAGTCTTGTGGGTAAGGGAGAAGCCGTGGACATGGTATACCTAGATTTTAGCAAGGCATTTGATACGGTCTCTCATGACTTTCTTATCAGTAAACTAGGGAAATACAAGCTAGATGGGGCTACTATAAGGTGGGTGCATAACTGGCTGAATAACCATTCTCAGAGAGTAGTTATTAATGGTTCACAATCATGCTGGAAGGGCATAACAAGTGGGGTTCCACAAAGGCCTGTTCTGGGACCGGTTCTGTTTAATATCTTCATCAATGATTTAGATGATGGCATAGAGAGTACGATTATTAAGTCTGCAGATGATACCAAGCTGGGAGGAGGCTGCAAGTGCTTTGGAAGATAGGTCAAAATTCAAAATGAACTGGACAAACTAGAGAAATGGTCTGAGGTAAATAGGATGACACTTAATAAGGACAAATGCAAAGTACTCCACTTAGGAAGAAACAATCAGTTTCACACATACAGAATGGGAAGTGATTGTATAGGAAGGAATATTGCTGAAAGGGATTTAGGGGTCATAGTGGACCACAAGCTAAATATGGCTATGTCTAGACTGCAAGTTTCTTTTGGAAGAAGCTTTTCCGGAAGAGATCTCCTGGAAAAACGTCTTTCGAAAGAGAGCATGTACATACCAAAAGTGCATGGAAAAAGCGATCTGCTTTTTTGAAAGATAGCATCCACATTGATTGTAATTACTATGGACTGAGTGGCCACCAGGGCATCTGTGCTTTTTCCTGGAGGCCTCTTCTTCTGGAAAAAAACCCTCTTCCCCTTCCACACACACCTTTTTCTGAAAGAGCTTTTTTGGGAAAAGGCTTCTTCCTCATAAAAAGAGGTTTACTGCTGTCGGGAAAACCCCCCATGTTCTTTCAACTTTCTGTCAAAAGAACGCAATTGTAGTGTGGACGTAAGCTTAGTTTTTCTGGAAAAAACTCTACACTGTATATATACCCTATGAGTCAACAGTGTGACACTGTTGCAAAAAAAGCAAACATGATTCTGGGATGTATTAACAGGAGTGTTGTGAGCAAGACACAAGAAGTCATTCTTCCACTCTACTCTCTGGTGATTTGGCCTCAATTAGAGTATTGTCTTCAGTTCTGGGCACTGCATTTTAAGAAAGATGTGGAGAAATTGGAGAACATCCAGAGAAGAGCAACAAAAATGATTAAAGGTCTAGAAAACAGGAACTATGAGACAAGGCTGAAAGAATTGGGCTTGTTTAGTTTAGAAAAGAGAAGACTGAGAGGGGACATGATAGCAGTTTCAAGTATCTAAAAGGGTGATATGAGGAGGAGGGAGAAAAATGGTTCTCCTTGGCCTCTAATGACAGGACAAGAAGCAATGGGACTTAAACTGCAGCAAGGGAAGGTTTAGGTAGGCCATTAGGAAAAACTTCTTAACTGTCAGGGTGGTTAAACACTGGAATAAATTGCTTAGGGAGATTGTGGAATCTCCATTACTGGAGATATTTAAGAGCAGGTTGCATAGACATTTATCAGGGATGATCTAGATAGTGCTTGGTCCTGCCGTGAGAGCAGGGGACTGGATTCAATGACCTCTCGAGGTCCCTTCCAGTTCTAGTATTCTCTGATTCTCTGATTCTGACTCGATGATAAAGTCAAGCATGTGACTAAGTTTTGCAGAACCAGAGGCAAAAATATTAGTGAGTGCCGTTACATGTATGCCTATGTATATGATCTTCACTGTGACTAGTTCCATTGAAGTTTGCAGGTTTCAGTTCTTAATGATAGAACTTCCATTAATCAACGGCAGTGGCTCATTGATTTGAAAGTGTATCCTGAAATAACCATAGAAACCATATGGCATTATCTGAACAATATTTGTTAAGATAACAAAATTGCAATTTTATGAGACCTGAGAAAGTTATTAAACCCACACCATTGTCCTGATCATGCAACTATCTGGGCATGGCATGGCCACTCTCCAACACTATGTGGGTGCCTTGCTGACTTCATTGGGGCCTAGGTACAAGGGTTTACTTATGTTAGAGTCAACTACATGATATGGGCCACTTTCTGGAATGGGAGAAAATGTTTGACCAAATTCACTGCTGAATAGAGATAAAATGAATAATATGAGCTGTTTGCTGGAGACAGAAAAGAAAAGTGACAGATAAGTTATTCCATGCAGATTCCTGAATTTCCAGCAAGATAGTGTGGGAAGCAAATTATTTAAAAGATAAGCCACCCCAAAAAGCAGCAGGAGGCCCTTTTTACTACTCTTTGAATTTACGGCTTTATTTACCATCTCACAATCATCTATTTTTAATTGGATACTAGATATACTCCCTATGTATATATGTGAACACTTGGGATAATATTAAAAAAGTTTGTCCTAAAAATGCTTTTCATTAGATATATAGCACTTCCTATTTTTACTTTTATCCATTATTTTCCTTTTGTACTAAAAATATCAAGCTCTGAAATATTTGTATTCTGTTAAGATGCATTCTCTATTTCCTGTTTTAGGCCCCAGTCCTGCATGTGCACTGTGCTTTAAGCCCATAGGAAATCCCAGGGATGTCCAAATATTCATTTCACTTTACTGGGACTACTCACATAATTAAAATGAAGCCTACATGTTTGCAGGATAGAGGTTTTATTGTAATTTTATATAATAAAAAAATAACAAAAATACCCCCTCTTAAAACAGCCATATTTTTCATTCATTCTCCCACTATCCTTTCTACAAAAATAACATAATATCTCAAAATTCATTGCTAGTGCAATTTAACTTGAGTTTCAGCAGGATGAATTCAGTCAGCATTGTGCACTATTTGCAGGTTAAATAAAAAAAAAACTCTCTGTATTTTTATTGAGATGATATTTTGATGTGAAACTGACTACCTGAGCAGCTGGATTCATCAAGACTGAAATCAAAGCAGTCTGCAATACCATCACAGCGCTTGGAAACTGGAATACATGTATTAGTTGATGCACAAAATAAAGAACCATTGAAGCAATCCTTTGTAGCTGGAACAAAGTAACAAGATGACATGGTCAGACACATTTCCTTTATTCAGTGATAAAACACTACTGGGAAACTATAGCAGCTTATTTATGTCAAAGTATACAAATCTGGATCGGCATTTCCATTATAACCTTCCATTTCAGAAAAGTGCAAGTTAGACATTAAAAAAGACAGCTTATTTTGCTGAATTGAGCTTTTACCATGTTAAAATCCTGAGAAAGGGATGTTTGTATTTGATGTTATAGAGGGAATAAAGAACAAAAATCCACAATCAGATATCAGTAAACGTAATCAACCTGCCTAGATAACTCAGGTATAAAAATAATTTAATTAATTCTTAAACATAGAACAGAAAATTGCTTTAAATGTAGTCCGATTTTGTTGCTAGAAACTAAACACTGAATATGGTTGATATAATAAAAGCAAAGAAAGGCTACATTAAAAATCTAAACATCCAGACATTTGTCATGCTGTAACATTCAGTTTTACTCTCTAAACTCGACTAACGGAATTATATCAGAGAAATCTTGACAGAATCACATAAGCCTCCGGGTAATTCATTATGGCATCACTGATCTATAAGATGTACCCAGTAGTTCTGCATTCTCTCCCAGAAGCTAACAGCATTTTGTCACTTTGAGAAACATTCTAGCTAATGAAATGTTCTGTTGCACTGCCCCTGAGCCATTATTTCTGAACATCCTGGTTTAAGGGATTGTGAGCTAAATTCTTTTCTCCATTTTTACACTTGCATAAAGCAGGAATAAAGCTCTGTTTTCATTTGAGTTAGACTTATCGTTGGTGTAGCTGAGCAAAATTTGACCTAGATTTAAATTTATAACAAGCATGAGAAAATATAGGAATATTTTAAACACTCTAAATGACTGGATTGCACTAAGCCAAAAGAAAATGCTGAATATAAAATACTGCACTTCAACCTTGCAATACGAATATTATATCAGATCCTGCCAACTCTTGCTAATGCAGGCAATCTCTCTGACAAGTAGACTCCTAGAAGTAGAGGTTCACAGGATCAGGCTTATAAATCTTACACACAGACAATTTACCAAGGACTATAAATATATCCATAATTACTAGTCATTTTAGGAAATCTTGTCTAGCTTTTCTTCTTTTGCATCCATCAATGGGATCATGTAACTTGTGTCATTTGCACAAAAATACAAGTTGGACTATATAACTGCAGTAATCAGTAATTGCATTCAGGAAATCGGGGTGAAATTGCATACAGCCTGGAGAGTTTGACATTTTAAAAAGTCAAGACTTTAACCTCAGCAATTTCACTTATATCCCTTCGACTTTTTGTACCTGATTTCTCTTACATACCTATTTTAAAGATGCTCCCTGTAAGGATGCATGTGGTATTGCTTAAGTTGTTTAATATACACCGTGATAAACATAGCAACTCTGTACCTGGGCTATACATTTACGTTGTGCTCAGCACAGCTTGTGTTGGAGGAACAAATGTGGCATAGAAACACTTCTGCTTCCCCCAACCTTCGGACTGGCTGTCTGCTAGACTGACACTACAGGGTAAAACAGAGACAATTTGGGCTGCTGCTCTACTTTGTGCTGGATGTCATTAGCCCCAAGGGTTGTTTTAGTAGCTAGGGTTTGCTGGGATATAGAGCTGCCCTTTTTACTCCAGTTCACCTTCTCCCCCCCTGCACCGGGGAGAGTGGCTCTGCTGCCACCTAGCATTCCCCTTTCCAGAGAGTAGATCTGTTTCATGACTGCATTGCACCACCACAGTGGGGGTTACGAAGGGCAACGTGAGTGAGCTATCAGTGTAGCAGTAACTAACTTTTAGAATTTTCTGACTTTTTAACATTGATATTTCTATTGTATCATTGCATTAATACTTTGGATACAATCAACACACTATGTCATTCACCCAACTGCAATATGCTCCAGCAAAGTTGTAATTTACTATCGTGAGGAACCACCTAAATATTTTTAAATATGCAGATGCCAAATGCAGAGTTTTAAAATGGGTGCAAATGGGCACAAATTCTCAGATTTGCCCCCACAATTCATTTTTCAGGTACAACTTAAGGCTATAGAAAGGCAGAGAGACAGACAGACCCTTTTTGAAAATGTATAATTTTAACATTTATTATGTCTTTGGAAGCATATAGGTGAACCACAGATCCATTTGATTGCACTGTAGAGAAATGAAAAACCTTTTCTTAGTCACCACTGTTAGCTCTTAAGTCAAATTCTGTTGGGGCATGTGGAAAGCAATGTATATACCCCTCAGGTCTTTATGTGTTTATTTTATATCCTTTCCATTTTAGATTATGCAATTTGAAAGAAAGAAAGAAAGAAAGAAAGAAAGACCCTTTACTAAATTGGAAGTGACAGAAGGGTTAGCTAAACAGAGCATTTATAAAGGCAACATACTTTCAAGTTTCTGTTGTAAAGAGCAGCAAGGAAGAAAAGCCGCCACACTAACCATTCTAATACAAAATTCACATGACACTACGCAAGCAAAATGTTCAGTGACCTCTGCAGGAAATTTCTTTCTACATAGATCTTTAAATCATACATGCAAACATTTTTGTGGCAATGACGGTGGTTCTTGTAGAGTTGTAACTAATGCATTTGTATTTGTTTTTTGTTCCTATGGCCTCTTTCAGGATTTATACTTTATCTCTACAGAACACATTTTGCCAACCTGTCTTCATCCTGGGAGATGATGCTATCACTTGATACAATCTGGGACTCTGGAACAGGATGAACATGTTGTGGCTTTCTGTTCGTATATCCAGGTAAATGAAATTGTGAAGGGAAATGCATGTGAAAAGAGAGGAGAATAGGGCCTGATCCAAAACCCACTGAAGTTGGTGAGAGGTACATCTAGTGTTTTTAAGGCAAGGGCAGAAAGAGCAGCATTGTTCTCCACAGTAGCTGCCACAAGGTGTGCAAGGAAGTACCCAACAGGGAGCGTGGCAGTGTTCATTAAACTGAGTGGCTGAAATAGAGCAACCTAGGAAGCTGACACTTTATAAGTTCCAGCAAGGAGGCGATTCTCCCTTAATCTAAACCACTGGCGATGGGGCTCTGTAGTAGGCTAGATCATTACTACCACAACAGGGTTTGGATTCCTTAAATGTTGGATGCTATGCTACTATAACACAAATGTCACTGAATTCTCTCCTATTAATGTGCCTGTTTAAGAATTAGATTAATGTGCTACATAATTGGTGTGCAAAATCCCAAAGAAACTACCTTGTTAACAAACTAGAAAAATAGGGCACATCTACATGAAGATAAAATGATTTGAAGAATTGGGCTCATTTCAAAGGATTGTATATGATATGCTGATACAAAAGAAATGTCATGTTGTTAACTATGGAATATTACTAAATTCACAGGATTTGGATTTTTTATGCATAGTTCTAGTGTCTTATCATGAAAGTTATTTAGCATGGGCATAACTACATCACTAAATGTAACTTACGACAACTGGTTTCATCTTCATTAAACTGGCAGTCGGACACGCCGTCACATCTCAAAAGTGATGGAACACAACCTTTATTAGCACACAGGAATTCTGTTTCCTTGCAAAGCCATGGAGAAGCAGTGGTAGGAATCTCAGTAGGACAATTCATTTCATCAGTTCCATCCATACAATCTTCCACCCTATTACATTTTACAGCAAGAGGTACACACTGCCGTACATACACACAAATGAACTGGTCAGTGCTGCACGTTGGTGGCTGTGGAGTGGCTGTTCCTAGACAGGTGAAATAAGACCAAGAAAAGCATATTTATCATGTCAGTCTTGAAGTCACAGTATATCCTAACTTCTAGGGACTACTGGAAAAGCAATTCGTTTTGCAGATTCAACACTTCTAATACGATTAAAATATTTATGAACACATTCCACCATCCTATAGTATTCACTATTGAATAGTCTGTGTACCACCTCACTGTTTATTTTGTTGCAGCATTTTTTTTTTGTAGAGCCTAAATGCACCATTTACTATGATTCTTGTGTTTGTACCTTATTTGTGCAGGAAGCTTAATACAAAAGGGTTGCTAAAAGTTATCTTTCACTCTTTATTAGGAAAAGGTTTATTAATATTTTGGCAGCCATCAAGTTATAGTGCTTCTCTTTTAATATACTTAATGGATTAAAACAATAACAAAGAAGGGTTATATAAGCCTTTAGATCAACAAGAACATTTCACGCAGAAAGCTTTTATCTACTCCAAGGTTTACTCCTAGACATCAACAAAATAGCAGGGGGAAATAATTGCAAGATAGCTGTAAGGAAACTATTTTGTTATATCAATGTAATGCTTTGCTTCTGTAGCTTACATTCATTGAATGGGGGGAATTAAATCAAAGCAAAGGCTGAATAATGGTTTTTCTGGGTGCAATTCAACAGCAGCACAAGTAAAAACTGGCATTTTGTTGGCTAACCCTTGGAGTAATCCAAACTCTTAAACACCAGAAACAACAAGAAATCCTGTGGCACCTTACAGACTAACAGATTTATTGGAATATAAGCTTTCGTGGGCAAAGACCTACTTCATCAGATGCGTGTCGTGGAAATTCCAGAGGCAGGTATAAATATATAGGCACATGAAAAGAAATGAGTACCCATCAAGAGGAAGGCCAGAGATAACAAGGTGAATTCAGTCAGGGAGGATGTGGCCCACTTCTAGCAGCTTATGTGGAGGTGTGAACACCGAGGCTACATCTACATTGCATCCCTCTTGGGAAAAAGCCTATGCAAATGAAGCATGGAATAGCATATTGCCACACTTCATTTGCATAATTAATTAGGGGCCTTTTTGTGCAAAAAATCCCTCTTGAGCAAGAGCCATTCTTCCTCACTTTTTCAGGAAGAACGGCTCTTGCGCAAGAGGCAAGTTTTGCACAAAAAGGAGCTGTTTATACAGCTCCTTTTTGTGCAAAAGCCTCTTGTGCAAAAATGGCCCCTAATTAATTATGCAAATGAAGTGTGGCAGTATGCTAATCTGTGCTTCATTTGCATAGGCTTTTGCGCAAGAGAGGTGCAGTGTAGACATAGCCCAAGAGAGGAGAAACTGCTTTTGTAGTTGGGTAGCTATTCACAGTCTTTGTTTATTCCTAAATTGATAGTGTCAAATTTGCAAATGAATTGTAGCACTGCAGTTTCTCTTTGAAGTCTATTTTTGAAGTTTTTTTGTTGCAGGATGACTACTTTTAAATCTGCTACTGTGTGTCCAGGGAGACTGAAATGTTCTCCTACAGGTTTTTGTATGTTACCATTCCTGATATTTGATTTGTGTCTTGTGACATACAAAAACCTATAGGAGAACACTTCAATCTCCCTGGACACACAGTAGCAGATTGGTCTACAAAGTGCCACAGGACTTCTCGTTGTTTATGCAGATTCAGACTAACAGGGCTACCCCTCTAATATTAAACACCAGAGCATCACGCTGTATACTCATATTACACCTTTTTTACCCCAGCAGTTAATCAAAATTTGGATCTAATGTTTTGTTTTGGTTAGGAGGAAAATTTGATATTGGTGTCAGGTGCTTCTCTGATGCTAACCTGCTTATTTAGAATGTACAAAATCTTGTTGTCCTGAACACAGTATGAATCAAACAACAGGAGACAGTTTCTTTGGATAGTTCCAACCCACTTTCAAGTCAGCCCTTAACCTAAAAGCTCAGAGTCACATTCCCAGGGCTTCTTCTAGCAATGTCCTTGCTTTTCTGCTTTTCTCATATGACAGAGGCGTACACCTCACCAAATAATATCCAGTAAAACCTTGCAACCCACATATGCCTTGCATGTGCCCATGTTTTGGGAAGAGGCTGCTATTGTTTCAACTATCTGGTTTAAAAAAGGAGCTGAACTTTTTCATATGTCTATCAGTAATGAAAAGTTGCTGTTACATGACCGTTTTTTTATTGAGGCATAACCCAATACACAACATTTATTTCTAGAGCTGAAAAATACTGGAAACTACTTTCTGCAAGTAATCACACAAATGAATTTACTTCAGCATTGTTTGGGCTCCTTTTATTTGTTTTCATTTTTTTTTTTTTTTCAAATTAGACAATATAATCAATTCCCAGAACTGAAAAATTTGTAAAAAAACTCACTATGTTCTTTCAGATTTGAAGAAATTGCAATAATCTTATGGATACTCTGCAATAAGGAAAACCAGTTAAACGCTATGGATAAATAATTTGTTGCAAATTATGGTTCAGACTTTTTGATGTACTGTTTGTTCTGTGCAACAGAGTAGGAAGGAGCCAACAAGGAACTTTTTATGGCTCCCTGATTCTCTAGCTGCTTCTGTTCCAGTCAGGGCTCTGGTGCAATTCACAGAAACCTAGAGGTTGCACTAAGTCATTGGTGGGCAACCTGCAGCCCATCGGGGTTCTATGTGTGGCCCACAAGACACTTTGTTTACCACTGGTTGCCAGATTCCACTGGTTTCCATCTGTGTAGGTCTTTTTTCCCTACCGGTATTACTAAGGCGATGCACACGTAAAGGGCAGATGAAGTGAAGTGAATACTGATTGCACACAACATTGACAGTGAGAGCCATGCACTCCCTCTGTTTCAGATCAAAGCATTGTTAGGGTTCAATCAGCACACCCCACAAATTGTAGGTAAAAAAGCACAGTTAGCAAAATTACCCTATCCCAAGACACCATCTTGGTTATGACAATGTCATGGCCCACTAAGATGAAGGAAGGCCACTCATGTGGCCCCCTCACTAGCCCAGCACTGTACTAAACTCTAACAAATGGTGCAGTCTGCTGTGTGCTGGTCATGTCCCATGTCCGTTCCCACATATGCCACACACCTGGATTCCTGACGGTGGTGTCAAAAGGACTCAATTGTGCAGATTCTGTGCCCAGTATATCAAAGTTACCCCCATTGGAAAGATGTATCTGATTTCCAGAGCCTTTGTACTGCATGAGCAAGGAACAAATAAGATTAAGCTGGAGAATTTGGCCCTGTATGTTCAATTCTCTTTATAGAATCACAAAATCATTGAACTGGAAGGCACCTCAAAAGGTCATCAAGTCCAGTCCCCTCCACTCATGATAGAACAAAGCACCATCTGGACTATCCCTGACAGATGTTTGTCTAACCTGCTCTTCAAAATCTCCAAAGATGAAGATCCTACAATCTCCCTTGACAATTTATAACCACCCTGACAGGAAGCTTCTGCTAAAGTCAAACCAAGCACTCTCTTGCTCCAATTTAAGCCTGTTGCTTCTTGTCCTATCATCAGAGGCTAAAGAGAATAGATTTTCTCCCTCCTCTTTTTAACAACCTTTTAAGTACTTGAATATTGTTATGTCCCCTTTCACTCTTCTCTTTTCCAGACTAAACAAAACCAATTCTTTCAATCTTCCCATATAGATTATGTTTTCTAGAACTTGATTTTTGTTGCTCTTCTCTAGACTTTTTTGAACTTGTCCACTTGAAATGTGGTGCCTAGAACTGGATACAATACTCCAGTTGAGGTCTAATCAGCATGCAATAGAGTCGAAGAATTATTTCTTCTGTCTTGCTTACAGCACTCCTATTAATACATCTCAGAATGATGTTTGCTTTTTTGGCAACAGTATCACACTGACGACTCATATTAAGCTAGTGGTCCATATGACTCCTAGATCTCTTTCCGCAGTCCTCCTTCCTATGTTGTCATTTCCTATTCTGTATGTGTGCAACTGATTGTTCCTTCCTAAGTGGAGTACTTTGCACATGTCCTTTTTGAATTTCCCCTTATTTACCTCAGACAATTTCTCCAGTTTGCCCAGATCATTCTGAGTTATCTTCCTCTCTTCCAAAGCACTTGCAACCTCTTCCAGGTTGGTATCATCTGCAAATTTTCATTATGCTCTTCTGGCACGAATCATTGATAACTGACCTCTGGGAATGGTTATCTATTCAGGTATGCTCCAGCTTATACTTCATTTAGGTTATGTTTCCCTAGCTTGTTAATGAGAATGTCATGCAAGACTATATCAAATGCCTTACTGAAATCAAGATATTTCACATCTACTGCTTCCCCCTTATCCACAAGCCTTGTTATCCAGTCAAAGAAAGCTATCAGGTTGGTTTCACATGATTTGTTCTCTACAAAGCCATGCTGACTGTCACTTATCACCTTATTATATTTTAGATATTTACAAATGCATTTAATTATTTGCCCCATTATCTTTTCTGATACAGAAGTTAAGTTGACTCATCTGTAATTCTCTGGGTTGTTGTTATTTCCCTTTTTATAGATGGGCACTATATTTACCTTTCCCCAGTCTTGTGGAATTTCTCCTGTATTCCATGACATTTCAAAGATAATAGCTAATGGCTCAGATATCTCCTCAGTCAGCTCCTTGAGTGTTCTGGGATGCATTTTGTCAGGCCCTGGGGGGGTCTAAGACATCTAACTTGTCTAAGTAATTTTAACTTGTTCTTTCCCTATTTTAGCTTCTGAATTTTTACTGGCATTCATTAGGTGAGGTGCCCTATTGCAACCAACCTTCTTGGTGAAAATAAAAAAGTCATTAAGCACCTCTGCCATTTCCACATTTTCTGTTATTGTTTTTTCCTCATCATCAAGTAATGGTCCTACCCTGTCATTGGTCTTCTTCTTGCTTCTAATATATTTGTAGAATGTTTTCTAGTTACCCTTTTATGTTTCTAGCTAGTTTGAGATTGTTTTGTGCCTTAGCCTTTCTAATTCTGACCCTACATACTTGTGTTATTTGTTTATATTCATCTTTTGTAATTTGTCCTGTTTTCTGCTTTTTGTAGGACTAGATAAATGTGCAGAATGCCAGTAAATCCAATGATTTACATTACCACAAATAGCATTAAGGACACTACATGTCAGATGATTTTCCCATTAAAACCAATGGGCGTTTTGCCATTGACGTCATCAGGAAAAGATGCAGGCCTAAATGTGGAAATTCATCTGTGGTACAAACTTGCTTTACTAAATGATTTAAATGAGCTTACACAGATGAATGATGAGAATTAGCCAATAAGAGTACAATGAGGAGGCACCATACAATATTTTTGTTTGCTCTTGCAGTAAACCCTATAAACAGCAGCAGCATGAAGAAATTATTCAATCCAAGAGACTAGGTGAAATCTAGTGCTATTTCTGTAGTGAGTCAGGGTGCCTCACAGAGAAAAGTACACATGAGGTTAAATTATTTATATTTTCCTTTGTCTGCAATGCAGCAGTCATAGCTCACTTGTATGTGACACATTACAGGATCAGGACCCACAGCAGTAGAAAGTCTTTAATGACGTATGATCAGCATCTAAAAGAAGCGCTCCACAATTGATGATACACCCTTCTTTCAAGCTCTAATTGCTTTACATTCAAATAAACAGAATGTGTAATATTTTTGTAGTAGCCCCATCTAGTGACTTCCAGTGATATTATAGGGAGAAAGACTTCCCACCCTTTGCCTAGACTTTACTACACTCGACACTGACATTTGACCAGTAGGAAATCTTTGATGGTGATGTGAGTCCAGTACAGATAATGGTCTTCATATAACAGACATATTCCATGCTTCTACTGTCCTGGTGCTGTGAGGCTGGATATGCTATCCTTTATACTCTGGCCACAAGCCATAGTTGAAAATATGCCTCATCAATTGTTTTGACACAGAAAAAATTGTAATCTACTGGTTTATGTCAGAATGTCAAAAGAATCCTCCTATCCAAGATTAGAAACATGAATTAATTTTTTTAGAAAGTTTTCAGGATCTGTGCAATGTCATTTGTACATTCCAATCACTGCTGTTTCAAACATCTCATTTTAAATATCGTCTCTAGCCAAAGTCTTTCTTTTTAATAACTAATTTAAGAATTTCATTCTTCTCTTTACCACAGTATCTTAGTTTCAAAGATAATATTCACTATTTTAGATGTTTTAATTTTAAAAGCAGTATTAAGGTAATATATAATTATTAAATAGAGGAAATGGATTACTCCAATTTTATGTAATATTTTTTGCTTTACAAATACATTGTCTTTACTTTACATGTCTTCAAAAGGCTCCTAAATGATAGTTATATTAGGAATTTATCATATAGGGTATGGATAGACTGGGGGGTTCGGGATACCAGAGGTATCCTGAAAAAACTCTGCCACGACCAGGGAACGTGTTTGCTCTTCCGTTTTTTTTGCGGAAGAGCAAATGAGCTCTTTCAGAAGTCCCTGTATTCCTTGTTCCATGAGGAAGAAGGGAGCTTCCGAAAGAGGGGTTTTTTCAAAATTTGGCCCAGTTTAAATGGGCCAAATTTCAGAAAAACTTCTTCCAACAAAAGAATAGGAAAAGGTACACAAAATGCTGACAAAATGCCGACCTTTCTCCAACAAAAACTTATAGTCTGGTCATACCCATAGTGAGTAATTTAAGAGCTCAGACTAGATGATCTAATGGTCCCTTCTGGCCTTTAATTTCTTTAAAATATTAATTGAGTTCAACAATTTTTTAGCCATTTCATTTTTTTCCCTTTTCATTGTGAATTTGGGCAAGATCATTGTTACTGGAGCTCCTCTACTTGTGTGAAGGTGGTAGAATTGGGCCCAGGATGAAGATTTAGTCCAGAGGACACAAAAAAATTCTGCCCTTTTTAGTGACGTCAATGGTTAAATATGGCTCACTGTCTACTAATTGATTTTTTTAATTGACACCATTACAGATCAGGTAATGTTACTGAGTTGGATCCAGGTTTCTTACCTCTCCCAGTTTCATGCTTAGAGGTATTTGAATATGTGGTTCCCTACCCCTTGTTGTAGATATAGACTTCTAACTTATAAAATGCTGATACATATAGTCAAGAATATGTACAATTTGATCCTGTATGTATAAATGCTGTGCTGAATTATGGCCTAACATGTCTCCTTTCCTGGCTCCCTTCCTGCTTCTAGAAAACAGGTAAAGTGCAAACAGCATGAGGAGCACAAGGAAAAGGATAACATTCTGCCCTGCTTTGCATACCAGGTCACCTCAATAGGTGCAGTTTCCACTGAGATCCCAGGAAATGTGCTTATTTAGTCTAGGACTAAGCTCTGGCTAAGAGTGAACAGGGATGATCTGAATGTAGGACAAAATAATTTGGTCCATATTCTGATGTCTGTTACCCTGGTGTAAATCCAAAGCAACACCTTGGATGTCAGTGGAATTTTCTAGATTTAGGCCACTTTGATGAAGATCAAAATATGTCTTCTGGTCTTTTAGACACAGAAGCAGAGCTTGCACTGTGATCCAGTAGACAGACCCAATTTCAGTACTATCAGGTCGCCCTGTTACCTTCCCTGTTATGTTAACTATTCTGCATTTTCAATAGCTTCAGATACACTGAGTCAAATTCTGCTCTGCATGACAGCAGCTAAAACATCACTGAAGCCCATGGGACTTCATAATGCATCTCCCAGAGAGTAATTTGGCCTCTACACAGAAAGTAGGTTATAAATGTTTATACACAAAACAAATGAAACTTTTGTGCTCAGAATACTGAGAATTTGTCAAACATTTGTCAAATTCCTTGATTAGGACTGAGTAATATGTCTAATAAATAATGCTAAATTTGAATGAAATCCCATTCAACAACATTAGTAATGAAACATTAATTATTTGCATTCAAAACTATTGTCTATTTCAGCATTAGCACTCACATCACCCTGGTATTTACTATGGTCATATTCCATTCTTAATAGTGGAAATATTTAAATAATTTCTTAACATCGAGGGGAAAAATTAAAATATTAAGGGATGCAGTAAGGTTTTGAAAAGCAAAATGCACTAATATTGTTGATAACAAGCTTGTTGAATATCAGACTTTCAGTGCTTCCTTCATAATAAATATACTGTTTTAATGAGTTGCACAGAGGCTAATTCCTGTGACTGCTTTAGAAGTTACACAAACATATTTAAATACAGATTAGCATTATATACATATTGTGCATTTATATATGTGTGTGTGTGCAGATATGAAAACACACAATGAATATATTTTATACACACACCATGTAGAGCCCTGAACAAATACAAAATTTGTATCTGCATAGGAATCCATATCTATAAAAATGAGCTGCAGCTATCTGTATCCACATTTGCAATGCAGACACAGGGACATAGAGTGGATATCCATGGATTTGCAGGCTCTACATATATGAAGAAGTGAGATGCATCTTTCTCCTTCTTGCACATAAAGAAAAGCTGTTACCACCCCAAGGCTGAACTCTCATTTTTCCTGGGACTCAAGGAGGAGCAATTTTTGAAGGGAAATTCTACATCTGAGGGAGGAAGAGGAAATACTTGTGTGGCAGGTCAATTTTTAAAAATGGTATTTGTTTAAAGTTTAGAATAAGTCCTGGAATTAGCAGATGGATTAGGGTATGCAGGAATCTGATGAGGTAGTCAAAAGAACATGTTTCCTGTTTGTTAAAACTAAAAGTCTCGGGCATAGAAGTAAAACTGATCCACAGGCTCAGTTTGAATCTGAATGTCGTTGGTTTTATATTTCTGACCGTGACATGTAGTGCATACTAGTGCTTTCCTAACAATGCCCACATACAAAAAGTAATGCTAAATAGCTTCTCTCAGTAATGAACAGTGGTTTATTTTTTTTCTTTCAGATGAAGGGCCATGAAGCTCAACTCGTGTACTTCCTTAAGAGATGGTATCATGAGCTTTAATGGGCAAAACCCACTTCTTCAGATGACTGGAATATTAAAAGTCCAGATCCAAGAATAAATAAGGGAAAGGGGTGGGGGAGGAGAAGAAAAAAAGGAGAAAAAAGACAGCGAATAGATTGTTCAGGTTACAAGAGGCTGATAAGAACAATTAGTATCTCCACTGGTTGGTTGGTTGGTGGGTTGATTAAGTCATTAGGATGAGGAAGGTCGTGTGCGAGCCAGCCAATATCTCTGTTCATTCCAATCTGATAAGAATTAAACTTGTAAATGAAGTTAAGTTCCAACCCTTCCCTGTGTATTTGGCTTGTGGAATTGGCCTGGAACAACACAGTGACTTGGAGATCCATTAATGAGTATCCAGGCAGATTAAAGTGTTCTCCAACAGGTTTCTGTGTGTTGCCTTTTCAGATATCTGATTTGTGTCCATTAATTCTCTTTCGCAGAGACAGTCCGGTTTGGCCAATATACATGGCAGTGGGGCATTGCTGGCATTTGATGGCATAAATCACATATTGGATGTGCAGTTAAATGAGCCGCTGATTTTGTGGCTGATGTTGTTGGGTTCAGTGATGAAATCGCTTGTGTAGATGTGTGGGTAGAGTTGTCACCAGGGCTGACTGCAGGGGTGGGTTCCTGGATGATTATGATGGAGATGTGTTGCGTGGTTACTTGAAAAAATGTGTTTAAGGTTAAGGGGTTATCTGTAGGAAAGGATTGGCCTTTGCCCCAAGGCCTATGAGAGTGAGGGGTATTTTCCAGAATAGATTGTAGATTGTTGATAATGCATTTGAGGGGTTTAAGTTGTGGGCTATAGGTGATGACAAGTGGAATTCTGTTTTCTCTTTTTGACCTGTCTTGAAGTAATTCATGTCTGGGTACTCTTTTGGCTCTGTTGATCTGTTTT